>JAGPXF010000004.1:0-2604826 GCA_020744515.1 Fusarium tricinctum
TTCTATACCAGTAGCATAAGAATAATGCGTAACTCGAGATACGCCAGTCTTCGGCTGAAGTACCCTCGTGTACCGAGTCTGAAGGCAATATGGGGTCTAGCCGTCGCATTGAATATCCTTTCACCATTTCCACCTCTTTTAAAATCCCTGTCCGGCGTTGCCAGCTATCTTTCGGGGTCGAATATACCTATTTCTTGTTCGTCCTATACACGAGAACGTCCTTTAGATTTGGCAAGTCTCGCAGAGTTGCTACGTGACGTTTCGTTAACAGCCATGGCTTGAGAAAGTATGGAAGGACTATGACCAGCTATTATTACTGTGGTACCCTTCGGAATTTGGTGACCCAGGAGTTCGGTATTGGCAGTGGCTTTGCGAACAACCATAGCAATGGTCGTGGCACAACGGAGTATGTCTTTAATAGTGGTGTCTAGGTATGGGGCTGAGACGCGTATGATTTCCTCGACGGACGGCGACCGCCCCTCAGGCCTGGCAGTTGAGTAAGCAGCCTGGAGATCTACACGAAGGCGTGTCGTGCATGAAGGATTGTCTCTAAGGTACTTGAGACCCCAGAACAACGTCGTACTAGTCGTGCCGTGGCCAGCAATGACGAACCCAAAGACCTATGAGCACCTCATTAGCTACATGTTATTTGTAGTTCGCTTATAAACCAACCTCATCAAAGACGTCATTAGAGAAGAAGTTAGGAGCCCTGCCCTCCTTAGCAGCGAATCTGTTCTCCCGTTCAACAATTTGGTCCACTGTAGATCTGATCTTCGAATTGTCTAGTCCATTATCTTACGTCCTTTTCACAACCGCCCTAACCTCTAATCTGATTAAAAAATCTCTGGTGTTCAATGCTTTCCGAATCTTTGTGGTCTATTTGAGGAACGCCTATGCGAGCTTGGGGGTTGGGGTGGCCATTGTTGTCTTCACTGTAGCCGAAAGATCCAAGGTTGCCTGAATGGTATCGTCGAAGGCCGCTCGCGGAAATAAAACCGGGTCTTCCGGCGTTTTGCTCGATGCCTTTACCAGGTAAATATTCTCATTTATTAGCTTGCGGAGAAGATCTAACTGTGGCTTTATAGCGCTGTATGACGAATTCTCCTTAAAGGAGAACGCAGGGATAGCGTCCAGTGCGCCGTGATAAATATTACCGGATGCTGAGAAAGGTCTCTCTTGGGTAATCTTCGCCTTTGTACTCCATAATCGGGCTAGGTTGAGTGCGCTGACGTGAATGGCGAGTGCTACCATATTATGGAGGAACGTCTGAGTTATAAGGTCCTGCAGGAGCTTTCGGTGGGATTTCCAAATAGAATTAGACTTTCTATGGATGTGATGGTTTGGTAAGAGGCCAGAAAATATCTCGCCCTCTATGAAGGAGCGATGAAACTCGCATGTCCAACGCATTATTAAGTCCTGCGACTAGCGGAATTCTGCAGCATAAGAGCAGGCCTTCCGAAAGGCTGGATAGAAATCTGAATTAGTGGGGACCGCACCTTCTGTATCTGTTTGAGAGTCTAACCAGAGAAGTCTCCCTTTACCGTAGTGTCGCCGATTATATTAGACGTATTACCTGGGATGCTGCGAGATGCATTTTGATTGGATGGAATGCTGGGAAAAGGTCTTGGAAGGAGTTAGTGGTAGAGTGCGTACACCGCGTATGCTCCAACCAAAAACGATAATGATACGGCAATCGCCTGTACAGTTGCACGCGGAAGCCCTATGGTTAATGCCATGACGATGATGAGTTTGCTGTAAGACCGTAAAGGCGACGGTGATGAAAAACAAAATGTGTGGTGGTAAGTCAGTAATAATGAGGCATGGATTGTGTTTGATTAGGGTTAAGTCATTAATCGGAAAGTAGCGATAATGGCGGTAAAGAACTTCACATCTGTGAAACCGACGCCGAAGCCAATATTCCACGCCACTCCCATTCCGCACTGGAACGAGGAGTCTGATGATCGGAAAATCCGATCGTATATACTGAAACCAGTCCAACCATCGGCAATAACCCTCCGACACCGAGTGGATGAAAACTTAGAGGCCGCGGATAACTACTCCGACGACCTTCGGGTGGGAGGATTAGCCTCAAAGCTTCTGCTAGTTGCGATATTAGCGACTTAAGGATTACTGTAGTAATGACGTTTAACAGCGCACCTGGCAGCACTCTAGAGCATGAGGAGGACGATCGTGGGCTTTTGAAAGGTGGGTGTTACGGTTCGATAGCGTTTCTACGGAGAACTGGTAGCGAAAGGCGCCATTCGGCTATGATGGTTTGAAGCTGGAGCCCACAATGGGAATGGGAATGGTCACTTTGTAGCTTTTTAGATGGCGGTGAAGAGCTCCCTTCCTGCCTGGGGACTCTGACTTGCCATGGTTGCGGACATAGCAGGGCATCGTTCCAACCCTACAGCTACGTTATGGTCCGGATGCCCTACACCAGCGACGAGGGACTATCAGGAAGGTTCTTGGTGTGACAAATAATATAATTGTAGTGGCTTTTGGATGAGCTGCAGTCAGGAACTATGCTCAGAAGCCCTCCAGATTGGCACCATTCTTTGATCGTGCCGTGGTTGCAAAACTTAACTTAGAAGCCCTTTTCATTTCACGACGACTGCGTAGTTTAACCGCAAAACCATCGTTACTATCGCCAAATCACCTTTTTTAATACCGTACGCTGTATGCGATTTAAGATGAATTATGGTAACTGATTAATGCTTTTATTTCAACCCGACGGAAATAGAGTGTTATACACCTCCGAAATCTCGGAATTTCCACCTCCTTTTGCCTAAGAATTCTCCACCAATTTCCAGCATGCGGATATATGGTTACATGTTGTATATTCTGTTAAGAATGTTGCAGCAGACATGAGATGTAAAGAAAATGATTCAGACTTCATAAGATTTCAAGTCTGTATTCGGTTGAACCAATAGCAAGTTGCGCTGGGGTTTTAGTTATTGGATGTAAACTATCCAATATTATACCTTTTCAATCAAAACTACTGACTCCTAGCTGTTCTTCTAAATCATAATATACCTGGAACTCGCAGTAGCAAACCTCCGGATCGCCTTTAACGTCGAAGTTGAACTTTGCTTCCCTATCCGATATCAAAACCTTCGGAATACTAGCTGATATTGCTGCCGTATTAGCCAAAAGTTGAACCCTACAGCTCGTTTCCATCGAGGTGAAGAGGAAGCCTGCCTCATCTACCGTTTGTCTTACGGTTAGCAGGCCATGATTGCGAAGCATATATCCTTTCCCGAAAGGCTCTAAAGCCTGAGTAATGCGATCCCCCTCCTCACTTCCTAGCATAAGTCCTCCATAGCCATTGTAGACGCCTTGTGCACTCCCATAGAACTTGCAGGCGTCCCGAGTTAGCATCTCTAATCGCCTTTCAAAGACGGACCAACCCTTTCCATAGATGCTGTGGTTATAGCATATAGTATGGACGTCCGGGTGAGCCTTATGGATAGATGCGTGAATAAGAAAGCCAGCCGAGTTAGGCGGACGGACATGATTGTCACTAATAACTTCACCGTCTAAGTTGACTAACACTATATCTCGAATCTTGAGTAAACCGAAATGAATACTAAGCGGATTAGTCTAGAAGGCGTCGTGAAACTCTGGGTCGCGAACGGAGATGTAGCCGCTTATGCCTTCTACGTAGCCTTCCTGATGTTAATGTCGAAATACGGCGACCATGTGGCGGAGTTGCCATTGGCGCTGAGATGAGAAGTCGGGGAATTTCGGGATACCCTGGAGCGTGATGACTTTATGTGATAGAGCTTGCAGGGGAGTTTTGCCCTCGAGCTTGTACCTATGATTGGTGTGGGACGCCTCAGTTGGAGCGGTTGAGTTAAAAGCCTTGTAGGTGGAAAAGGACAGCGCTCCAGATGTATTTTCTCTGACCACGGTAGGGGCTTAAGGCTTGAACTCTACTTAAGAAACGGATTCTTAAACTTCTATGGATGATGTCGAAAAGCGTGAGGTGTGAAGCGAAATGGCAGTAGAGGTGTCGGTTATGTGGGCTACCTTGTTTAATATATGTGCGAGGTTAAGAATGCCTAGCCTGACGGAGTAAGTGTTTTACTTGTCCAGTTTTACCATAGCGGGAGTTCCTAAACACTTGGTGGATTGTGATTGGATAACTGGCCTTTCGGAAACTCCGATGGTTGAATGGACACCCCGCACGGTTTAATTCTAAAGACCGAGAAGTTAGGCTGGAAATGTTATGGAAATAAATGGTAACAGACAAGGTTGTCAGTTCGTCGACGTCTAAGTCCAAATGCCCCCCTAACCCCCTTCCCCTGATAAAAGAAACTGCCAAGAGGCCAATGAAGTGAAGTATAATAAGAGTTTAAAGTTGTAAATCTAGCTTTAAATTAGTATTTGCAAGCGTTAACGATATTTTAGGATAACCCATGGGAGGAATTCTGCTTAATTCTCTACATTGCTAATGATTATGTCTTGTCATGCGGTCTATCTGCAATTGTCTGAAGGTAGATTGACCACTTAGATAGTTGTTTTAGAAGCAAGAATTGCCTCGTCTGCGTCCCCGTTGTTGGGACTCCCCTTGTACTCTTCAGCACATGTTCTTTTGAGATGTACGTGCTGGTGCCGACCCTAGAGTCCCAGAGATAGAGTGAACGGCATGCAGGATAGTGCTAGGGCAGTCTGGAGATAGATACCAGGTTGAAGACTACCGTTCCTGTCAGTCATGTATCCCTCTCCAATGGTTAATACGCCTCTAAATAGTTGACCCATTGCCTACATGATGGCAATCGCCATTTCTGGCCCTAGTGGATAGACCACTTTAGCTACAAATTCGACCGCAATCGGGCCGGAACCCACGACACCGATGCTGATGATAATGCTGATGCAGTATAAGAAGGCGATGCTCGCGGATGGCGGGACCCAGATAAAAGCCAGGAACCCGGTACCCATGATGACGGCCAGGATTTTCAGCACCCACTTGTGACATAGGTACATGTCGGCAGCTCGGGACACGATGAGCGAAGTGGCGAGTCCCGGAATAATGACGAGGCATACTGCAATGGCGCACTGGTCGGCAGTGAACCCGTAAGGCATGCACATCTGAAAGATAAGGAACGACAGCGCATTGAAGATTCCTGAGAGTATCCCAAAAGGAAATGCAATGAGGTAGAACTTAGGCCGTGTAAAGAGCGTTTGTAGTTCCTGCCGGTGCGAAAGTGTTCGTTTGTGTGCTGCGGTAAATCCTGGCGGAGTTGGTGGTTTTGACGGGATGAAGACCACTGTACATCCTATAACTGATAGGAGGATACTCTGGTATAGAATTCCGCGGGTGATGTCATATTCTGATTTGACCCAGGCTGCTATGATGAATTGGCCGACGGTGCTGCCTAAGATATTTGCGGTCGATGAGATTGCTGTTGCTGTCGCTCGGCTTCCGGACTTAAACCATACCTCTGAATATGGAGCAGGAAGGATGGTGATGAAGGATTGAGACACTGTAATGATGCAGTGTCTAAAAAGCGAAAGGCCAAAGCTTTGGATGTGCGTTCCGCCGTACATGACCCATGTCCCAACGATTATCAACCCACCAGAGATTATTATTGAAAGTTTGACGCTTTTCCTGGCAGTGATAGAGGCCGGCTAGTTAGCGGCGAGGGCGATAAATAGAAAGGATGTGGAAAACCAATTGATAGTAGACGTTGAGGTGCTGAAGTGCTTGGCCGCGAAGTTAATAACCGATGCCATGTCAATCCAAGCCATTGAATAATAAAGATTGAGAGCAAATAACACGGCCATGCCGATGAATCTGCGTTTGTAAACTTTCGGTTTAATGTCCTGCTGATCGATGATCCCCTCGTGTACAGAAGTGGTAGTGTCGACTGCGGCCAAAGCGCCTCCACCAACCACTTTGATGTCTTGTGACTTTATATTGACTGAGGCTTCTGGAAGTGAAAATGTGCATATAGCGTAGTGGTAACTTAGGAAATAGAGATGTACATTGTGGGTAGCAGACTTCCAGGACTTCGGGAGGGCGGGGGACCATGAAATAGTGTCTGATATCCGTTTAGAGGCCATAGTTCCTTCTTGAGCTTGCGCCTAGACCAGAAGGAGTTAGGGAGGCGTCCTGGGATGCTTCCATTTTCTGGATTTTGGCGCGCTATTATTTCCCCGCCCGCTAGATCAGAAAGGACCTCGGGATTTCCGTCTGATCTTGCATTAAGCCCTCTGAAGCGATACTCATCTGAGTTACATCAAATAAAGCTGTGCATCTCTTCAGGAACAACCTTGACAGACGGAAAGTCCGATGGGAACAATTGACACCAGTAACTTGACGATTCCGTCTTGTAGCTTGCCTATATTCTTTTCTAAAGATAGAAGATGAGATTTGACCGATTAGAAGTCATTGGTGATTCTAGAGATTGAACCTTATATTGTTTATCCTGTCAAGCCGTAATATCCACGGGTAATCATTGTAAGATTCACCTAACTAACCCTCTTCTTGTATACAGTGCCCAATGGCGTATGCAAAGCCGACCAAACTCCTCACATCTTGCTCTGTAAGACCTCTCTGTATATTAAGTAGCCATCATCCTCGGCATAGCGATCCAGGTATTTAGTATTTAATAAGTCGGGGCTAGCTTCACTAAGATTGGTAATCCCGACTAGTTGCATTGCTGTTCTGAGTTTATCTCGAATGACTGCATACTAAATTCAGTTAACGATTGTGGAAATGGTAGGGAATACGCAGAATGGACTTACTCTCGAGAGCATGTTCAATGCCATCCTGCCCGTAGACAGCCGCGTGGAAAAAGGGCCGACCGAGATATACGCCTCGTGCACCAAGGTAAATAGCCTTGAGTATGTCGCTGCTACGCCTAACCCCACCGTCAATGAATACCTGCATTGCTTTAAGTACCTCTGGGTTCTTCTTTCGGATCTCTAGGAGTGTTAGAATGCTGGGCGAGGCCGTGTCGGCAGCACGTCCACCATGATTCGAAATGTAGATTCCCTCACATCCGTGATCCAGGGCCAGTTTAGCGTCTCTTGCGCATTGAATACCCTTGACCACGATTGGAAGGCCTGTGACCTCTTTAATCCACTCTAAGTCCTTCCACTTAAGGTTAGATGCAATGGTTTGAGCGGCTGACCTTGCTTGTTTACGCCTATTGCTACTGTTATTTCCCTTTCTAGCGTGATTAGCAGCCTTGGCTTCGTATCGTTTGTTTGCTTCTCGTTTGGAAAATACAGGAAGGTCGGCCGTGACAATAATGGCTCTCGGCTTAAGCTGTCGAATATCTTTAAGGAGACTGCGCGTAATGGAGCGATTCGGGTTAACATAAAGCTGGAAGAAGAAAGGGTGGCCTTCTGGGAGAGCGTTGACTATCTCTTCGGTTGAATACGACGATATTGTTGGAATAATGATAGTAGTGCCCATCGCAGCAGTGGCCCTGGCAATCGCCACCTCTCCGTCTGGGTGAACAAGTTTGACAAGCGATGCTGGCGTATTAAAAACTGGGATGTTAAACTTGGCACCAAAGATAGAAATACTGGTGTTATAATGCTTGACATTGCGGAGGATACGAGGACAAAGAAAGATCCGGCGGAACCAGTTAGCATTAGCAGTTATGGTTAAGCAGTCATTTGAGGCTCCAGAAACATAAGCCAGTGCCCTTTCGGTGAGCGCCTGAGTCGCGACATCCTGGAAGTCGTATAGGTTGATGATAGAGTCTAGGGGCGGGAGGCCTTCATATCCGATAGTAGAGATATCCTCTTTCTCTGGTAAGTCTTCTTTGATGAGCTGTCTGATCTTCTTCTCTCCCAGAAACTTTGCAATCAACCCTGCTCTATGGATAACATTGTATGGATTGCTAGCATCACGCCTAAAGTACTCCCGGATGATAGATTCGCCACCTGGATGGCTGACGGCAAATCCAGTTACATCCTATACCACCCTATTAACAACGAGCTATGCGCTATCTTCTCTATTGTGCTGGGCGACCTCGGCGAGGCTGAGTCGTTTCGTTGTCATGGTCCGGCCGGTGATGCGTCGTTTGTTTCGTGTTTTCGGAAAGGAGATGCGTTTGCAGCCAGTATGTGGTAAATTTTAAGTTAAACGGGCACCAAGCATTTAACTATATACTAGATTCCCCATGCATGAACTGACGGATAATTTAGGAGAAGTCCCTTAGGCGGATCTGTAGTCGGAATGCAGGACCCGGTCAAACCCCTCCACGTAACTCACGGAGGGATAATTAATGTGCCGGGACTTATCGGAATCTCCGAGCATAGCATCCCGAGAACAAACCAAAATACCCAAAATACCGGGCAAGAAAAAAGTCCTATTGAGCCTGAGTTGAGAGGGGAGAGATGGAACGTAATCCCACGCAGCCATTGATTCCTTGCTCTGAGTTCGGTATTAAAAACCCCCTAACCCTCGCTCCGTTCCTCTGTTTTTTCTTTTTTCAATTTGATTGCGCCCGTAATCTACAATATCCAGACTATTATTACTCTTACTTGAAAATTTGGTTAATAAGATCCAAAATGGAGAAAGTTAACTTATCGCAGCCCCCTTACGTTCTTAAGGAGCATCCCCTAAATGAGCTACGGCCGCTACGCGTGATTGTTGTCGGTGCCGGAGCGGCAGGAATCAACTTTGCCTACGCTGCCTAGAAGTATCTACGAAACGTGAACCTGATTATCTATAAGAAAAACACGGCCATTGGTGGGACTTGGCTAGAAAATAAGTCAGTAATATGTATAATTCCTTAAGAAGTCGAGCAGAGCTGATGAGAGATAGGTATTTAGGAATTCGTTGTGACATTCCTGCGTATAACTATCAGTTCTCCTGGAACCTTAACCTAGAGTGGAGTGAATTGTATGTAAGTTCTATCGTGTTCTAAGGGATGTACCTGCTAAATAAGCTAAATGCAGTTATGTAACTGGTCCGGAAATATTAACTTACTTTCAAGACACCGTGAAGAAGCATGGCTTGGAAAAGTACGTCAGGCTTAGGCATAAAGTCGTTGGTACTGTTTGGAATGATGAAGAGGGGACCTGGTTTGTCGATGTCTATAACGAGGCGACTGGAGAAGTTTTCCAAGACCGCGGAGAATTTCTTATTAACGCCTCGGGATTTCTTAAGTGCGTACCCACTCTCCATTTTTGGGACAGTTGACTGGCTAATAAGTTTATTAGCAATTGGAAATGGCCTGATATTCCTGGCCTCAATTCTTTTGGAGGCCAACTGGCCCATACAGCAGACTGGAAAGATGATATCAGTCTGAAGGGAAAGACAGTCGCTATGATCGGCAATGGTTCCACTGGGATTTAGCTTTTACCCGAAATACAGACTGGTCGGTACTAAATGACACCCTGCTTTTCTGCACTTATGGAACAACTATCTAACAAATTTCGGGGATAGAGGCAAAGCAGGTCGTCAATTTCATCCGAAGTCCCACATGGATCACACCGTCTTTCGCTCAGACTTATGCCGGGCCGGGGGGTACTAACTTCCAATGTAATACTATTAATAAATTTGGCCGAGAAACACGCCCCGCTAACGTCTTTCTAGACAGCGACGAATAGAAACAGGAGTTTAAAGATAACCCCGATAAATTTTTAAAGTATTGCAAGGCACTGGAAGAAGAAATTTGCGCTAGATTCGATCTGGTGCTGAAAGACTCCGACTCTCAAGCGCAAGCAAAGGCGTTGCTGGCCGAATACATGAAGTAAAGGCTGGGTAAAGACAGTCTTTTGGCGGAGCGACTAGTACCTGATTTCGGCGTCCTGTGCCGGTAAATTAACTCGTTTTCTGCTCGAAGGTGTTGAAAAAGACTGACATCTCTTTACAGACGCGTCTCTCCTGGAATAGGTTACTTGGAGGCAATGAATGAGACAAACGTTCGCGTGGTCCTGGACCCAATCGACTCCGTAGTTAAGGAAGGCATTCGTCTTAAAACCGGAAAGACGATCTTAATTGACGTCCTTATTTGTGCTACTGGATTCGACCTTAGCTGGAAGCCCCGATTTCCGATCCATGGTCGAAACGGCATAAATCTCCAGGACCAGTTTGAGGTCCGTCCGGTTGGCTACTTGGGCATTTCTGTACCTAACATGCCAAATTACCTCGGTCCGTATACCGTATTACTTCATCGCATGACTGTGGAACGGGTTGTTAACTAAATTAGTATATTTCGGTCTAAACTCGCCGTTGGCACACGGCTCAGTTTTGCCATCCTTCGAGCACATCACTATGTATATGATTCGTATGATTCATAAAGTGCAAACTTAGGGATACCACTCATTTGAGCCGTCAAAACAGGCTATTTCGGACTTTGTGGAACACGCCGATGCCTTTTTTCCACGCACTGTTTGGTCGACAGAATGTCGTTCTTGGTTCAAGGGTGGTACGCATTGCATGCCAAAGCTTTCATCTCCAGATTGTTAATACTGATTCTTGTTGCAGGAAGGGAATAAGGCCCAGTTTATGCTCTACACCCTGGAAGTAGAGTTTATTGGGTTTATATGATGAATGAGCCGCGATACGAAGATTATAACTGGAAGACTATTAACAGGAATAAATTTGCCTACCTTGGAAACGGCTTTTCGTTGAGAGAAGTGGAAAATAAAGATATTACATGGTTCTTGGATGAGCCGGAAGCGGGATACAAGTCTGTTATTTATTAGTGCTAGTACAGGAGAAATAGATAGTGTCTCGGAACGGATGACACTTAATGTACTTGGAATCTTGCTAAAAGGTATGTTTTAAGTAGATTGGTTTCTTTGGCAGCGTAGAATTAGCATACAATGCATTTAAATGTCTAATAATATAGAGCTATCTCGCCTACCGCCTACGATTGCCCTGTTTAGTTTTAGGGTTTGGCCTAGCCGTGAAGTCAAAACCACTACCTGCTTCGGGAAATGCCGCTGTATCGTTACCTGGTAACCAGAAATCCGCTTCTTTAAACACAAAATTGTTGTGGATGGAAAACGGAAACCCCTATTGAATCAGTCATTATTGCCATCTTGATTTGACTAAAGAATCCATATCTCACCTGGTACGCTAGCAACTCGTCAAGGACGCCAAGGTCCATGCTGTCGTTGTGGCTCGGCTAAAGATCCACATCAGTTGGGTCCTTGCCAGCCTGCGTCCTAGAGGCCTGAGAAACGGCCATGTCTTTAATAAACTTGGCAGCTATTTGAAAGAATTCGGTGGGTATGGTGCCATAGACGTCACTTTCGGTTGCATACTGCAGGCGCGTGAAATAGGACGCGACTATTTGCAAGTACGATAAGTTCTGTCTCGTTTTAGGATGAAGGGGATGTTTAATAACGAAGTCAAATAAAAGGAACAACGTAGTCTGAGGTATGTGGTATTGAATCCTTTTGCCAAATTAGCAATAAATGTGGGTTTAAGAGAGGTGATTTGGCATACAACGGCGAGACAAAGGGTTTAGGATGGATTAAGTGTATAAGGTCAATAATGGCTCTTGCTGACTCTGTAAGAGTGAGTTTGTAACGTATTGGGTTCTTAGGACCCCGAGCTGAAGCGAGAATAGAGACCTGTGATAGGGTGATTCGTATGTTATGGTAATAGAAGTGGATTTGGATGGCCAGAGTAATGGCTTGTGGCTTTCCTAGCTGATAAGCTTTTATAGGCAGCCCAGGTTGAATGTCATCTGGCGCCGAGTTCTTTCAGTGTTCTAGTTCTTCGAATGCACGCATGGCTTCTGTTTGACGAGATTCTGTGGAAAGGGACCTTGCCTTTACCGAGAATAATCGCTCGTAGATTCTTGACATTATTTGGGCGTAGGCCGATAGAAACCGGAGCCAATTGAAATCTGGCAGGAATGGCAATGTCGTTTGAGGGATAGGATAGGATATGTTATGGCTGGGTATTGCCTGAGAGTTTGACTGTGAGTATGTAGTAGTATTGTGGCGCAATGATTGAGAACTTATTGATGCTTGGCCCGTATTAAAACAGAATTCGCTTTCCAGTGAGTAGATGACCTAAAATGTTCTATGGAAGTCTGTGCTGCTCTCGTCAGCGCCGCTCCTGGTCATCTGTAGTGAAGTTACAATTCTCGCAGCTTCAGTAACTAAGACATCTTTAATTGGAAGAGATACATAAGTAACGCCGAAAATAGCCTACAACAAGCTTGAAATTAGTGAGAGATTAGATATTATTGGTTCAAAACTGACCATTGCAGTCATAGCCTAAAGAAAAATGGTCAGGTGTATCTATCGAAACGGGGATAAGTGGATGTACCTGGGCTGCGACTAGAGTTCTTCGTCTAAATATGATCTGCGAAAATAAAGACAAAGAGACTCTAAATATGTCCCAGGCCGCCCTAGAAAACGCGGTGAAACTTCCACAGTCGTGATAAAGACTTCCCAGGCTAAGGATAGCATGGTATAATGCGCACCACGCATTGTCTACCGATAAGAGTTCCGCGAGCCGCGGCGAAGATGCCCTTTCCTCAAAAGACTTGCGATTGAGAAAGGGATATATAGGATGTACTTCTTTGAAATAGGCTATACATTCGTTAGTCAAGCTCTATCTCACACTTCCGGAAGTGCGGACACTTAATGTATTTTGATCTAGACTGTTGAGACAATGAGACAGAGTGAGCTTCCTTTTTATAATCATTAGGTGACGGGATACTCTTGACAGGGTGTCGGATTATTGATCGAACGGTTGATTCGATTCGTCTAGTCAATTCCGCAACCCGAGTATGGCTAAGTCTTCTCGACAGCGCCGTTAACCTGCCGTTGGAGAAGTAGGCAAGACTGGAGCTGGACACTACCGCCCGCTTGTTTCAGCCATCTATCCACGCGAGACCATGATATCACTTACCATCTTGCTTGTTGGTCTTGCCGATAGGATAGCAGTTAGCTGGTGAACTTTAAGTAATGCGAATTTGGTGAGGTGGTGTACCATGATTACTGGATGATCTGCCGGGGTCGGGGACAGCATTCCATCTGCATGGTCAAATGTGGCATGGCAAGACTCAGCTAGAGATTCTAACACCAAGCAAGCTATAGCACTCTTATCTTGTGGCTGGCTTGAGGGCGGTAGTGGTGTATGGCTGTGACGTTGGATTTGACTGGCAGGCGTCGATCTCGTCTGAGACATGGGAGTAACGGGCTTAGCGGCGCCAGAACTCGTGGCTTGTCCTTCTGTTTGAAAATAATCCCGAGCCTGGGCGGTCTGAGTTGTCCGGGATTTGCGACACTTAGTATGCGAAAACCGGCAGTCTACGGCTCGCTTCTACTCGGCAGGAGTTAATTTAAATCACCTGTGAAACAGGATGGATGATACATTGGGGTTGACCTACGTCGCAATTAATGCACATAACGTCCGAGTCTTGTCGTTCTAGAAGGGACAGGTTTAGTATTAATACAACATCTGGAGGGTTGGAAACAATAAACTGATGCATTGAACTTTCCGGGCCCGGCAGGCGTCACAGGAATTGAGGAACTTGGAATGTAACTGCACCGTCCTTCTCTCGCTCTGGGTCTCTTGCGGGTCCATGTCATTCATGCTCGAGTTGTCTAGCCAGTCAACCGGCTACTTCTCGGTGCCGGTTGTGTGTGTAGAATGATAGCTCGATGGAATCGTAAGGGTTGAGCTTGCCGCATTTAATCGATCTCTTATCGATACGCTGGATTGCATGGCACCTCGGTATTTGCCATGTGATAGCGTGGCGGACACTAAGCCCCTTAACGTGGGGGAGGGGCACTTGCTGTTAAATACGCTTGAACACGATGGGGTAAGTGTATTTAAATATGAACCTGAATGTGGTGATGTTGTCAGTTATGTATTTTATATAATGTGGTATGCGATTATTATAGCAGTGACACTTCAGTCGGACCCCAGTATAAAGAAGTATATGGGATATAGACCGGGGAAGTAACTTAACGAAGAATATACACACGACCAATAAGACATATTAGAGAATCAGGGCTCGTGACAGATGATACTGATTGTGGAACTAATTCTTTGATCAGTCTCTCAGGGAGGGGTTGGTACAATACCCCCTCCTTTTCTAAATATAAGAATAATATGGTTATAAAGAATGGGGGAGCTTATCTCTAACACTCGCAACTATCACATACTTGGCCTAGTCATCGTTATATGTAGAATTTAAACCAATAGCGAGGAGCCTGGATCTGATATTAACCATGGAATTCTAATATTGCTCCTGCCTTTATCGGGGAGGTTAAGACACCATAAGAGGGACGCTAGCGTAACCTTATTGCGGCAGCACGGACTATATAGATATCTTATGACCTTCAAGTTCGTCGCAGCACGAATTAACGCAGCGATGTGAATCATGTACCCTGCTTTTCGGATTTTCTGGATTTGAAGGCCAGCTTAAAGGGGGCTTAGGGTTCCGGGTTTGAGGTCCGCGGGCAAGCACCACCAGGAGAGCTCGCCAGCCATGATTCAACCTTGGGATTGCTTTTGATGGCGCTGCCTAAGTGAAAATTTCAGTTATATAGTGTTGCTGAGTGTGCTTAAATGATGAGAAGTCTAAAAAGAGTTTCTAAGCAGTAGTGTAATATTGTCTGGGTTGTTATTTTATGCTTGGGGCACCCTGCCCGTAGATTTATATTAAGCATAGGAGAGCCAATAGCTCACGGTTGGGCCTATTCGAACCTGAATACGCCACCCTAACCACCAATAAAATTGGCGGAGTAATGTAAGTGGGTCGGTTACCCGCGGCCTCCGGCACTAAGGCCGCTCTAAGGAACAACTGCTGTCAAGAAGTATTTTGACTCTCCAGCTCTTATATGCCGAAAGATCGTATATACCCATTCCCGAACCAAAACCTCCGTACAGTAAAACGAATGAGTTGATGCGCCATAGTGTAGCTCCTGTCATAGAGCAGGAACGGAGACAGATCAAGCCCCCGTCTCTGACATGTAGAGAGCCGTGCCAATAGAGTTATAGCTTATACCAATGCTAGCAACGAGACAACCAGTAACGGTTATAGCAATAGCTTTGTCAACATCTTCACCTCGCCAGCAGTTTTTATGCCTAACTGAGTGTATCCGTTGTCTATTTATATTCTCCCCATATCACGCCCACGGTCTTCCTACCCGGAATGGAGTGCGGGGCAATCTATTCCTCTCTAGAGACGGAGCCCCGGCGCTAAACTCTCTTTCCCTTTCCAGACTCCGTTAAACGTTACCATTAACATGTTTTGTGCCCAATCTCTTCATTACTTTTCCTCATAATGAGCTTTTCAGCTTGCCTTTAATTCTCTATCCCCATTTCTGGCTACTTAGGGCCCGAACGTCACTTCCTTTATCTCCACTAAAGCAAATCACCATAGGCCTTAGCACTGATTTCTCGTATTATTATCGCGGTTTATTGTATGATCTGGCGTTGTTTTATCCCTTGCCTGCTTTAATAATTTCTAGACTTTGTAATGAATTTCGTCTAATAGGCCCTAGAGGGCATTATACACTAATCGTTTCTTTTCATTATCCTTTACATTATAGTTCACGCCTCCATGTAAAGATTTTAACCATTGCCACGGGGAAGAAACTCTCCCCTTAGAAGAGAGCATCTTTATATAACTAGCGTAAGCGGGGTGCTAAAATTCATAAAAGCGTGTCCTAAACAGTGCGAGCCACCCAGCCGGATGAATTCCGTTAGCTCCTTGCCAGAAAGGTAATACATAACCTGCCTTCAGTAGTCTCGGCAGTTACTGTAGATCCTTAGGTATGCTGAACCCTTAAGTATGGCCATGTGATACAGGTGCTCCTTTGCAATGATTATGTAATATTTGCGAGGACTTAATGCTAACGATGGGACTGAAATCTACTTCCATGTGCCAATACTTGAACTTATATATTACTTACCTTGGAAAGCGAGATACCCCTGCCGACCTCCGCTCAAAATAGGGTTTAGTCTAGATACCGAAATTGACGAGGTAGTCTTAAATACATTCTAGCGGTTTAATATAGTGCCGACATTGAATTAATGACTTACAATATCTAGCAGGCATATTCCAGAGGTTCTGCTATATTCGCTTTGCATAAATTAGAATCCTTATAATGGCGTAAGCTGTAGCTTAAGAAGGTGTAGTGGGTGCTCGAAGACAATAAAGAGCGCATAGTTCAGGCATTATATAAGGATCCCTACAAACACAGGCTTGAAGCTCTCTCCGTAGATGTCTGTGGTATTCGGAAAGCGTGCCTGTATACTTATAAAAACCTTAAAGCATGGGTAGCAGACGAGAAGCCGTCAAGACTCCATCTTCTCAATTTCTTAGCCAAGACTAGAGTCGGCAAGGACCCCAATTAGCTTGGAACTACCTATTTATGGAACTCTTGGAGCCCATGATCTGTGTAAAATCTGCAGGATGCTGTGGAGTCCTTAAGCCCAGTGAGGTTGTCGTTGCATCTCAGAATCTAATTTAAGAGATCGTACCGCAATATCCGGATTAGGACGCCATCCGGGTTTTGACCGCCAGACCATAGACTATGGAGTATATCTTGCAAGAAGGATATGACTATATCTTCTTTACCAGTTGAATACAAGTTAGGAGGATTGTTTATGAAAATGCCGCCAGACACCTAACCAGTGTCTTACCGAAGCTTGGCGGCCAAGGCCCTACATTTGTCTCCGTGAAGGCAGACGTAGACCTTGCTGCAAAGAGAATCGCAGCGGCGAAGTTCCTGAATGCTGGACAGGTCAATTGCCTTGGCTTTCTGCTCTTCTTTCTACATATATAATGAAAAAAAGACCATCTACGGGCCTTGTATCCATTCACAAGCTCCCAGGTTGGAAAGAATAAATTATAAGAACTGACGATATCAGGTGGAGTATCCATTAACTATGTGACTGTGTATATGCTTGCTGAAGGCGCTCCATTTGGAGTCATGGGATATTCGGTGACTGGCCCGTGGTATAGGCCCTATGGCTTTAAAGAATTTACTTATATGAGAACTGTGATGGATATCCCTACGTGGGTGGACTTTATCTAGAGTGCCAGATACCAATAATATACCGACAAGAGTGTACTTGCTCTAGCGAAAGCATTCAGGCCGGTATAAGGAGTATGGTTTGATCGGGAGGGGGAACGGATTTGAAAACCCTTTATATAGCGAAAGAGCTTTTAGGAGTGCGTTATAGTTTCTACCATAGCACTTGCAGCGTTTAAGGCCAGGAAGAATCAGCTGTGGCTTCTTATGAGGGCTTCCAACCTACGTTCTTATGTTGAAAGATATTTAACGTACCCTATAAACGCGTGCGCGCACGAATCCGCGACAAATTTCCTTGCAAAATCAACCAGAAGACTAAGGAATCTGTTAAACCGTGAATTGTGGTTAAATTGACGTATGTCTTGATTGATTGATCTATCTAGCCTGGTTCCCCTTATTTAGGTATTTACTCTACGCTATTCCTATTTAGGACTCTTCTAGTTAGGTAACTTTCCTTTCTTTAATCTGAGGTTTAATTAGTTAAAACGCCCTTTATATTATTATATAAAAGCTCTGGTTTAATATAACCCCCTAGATTAGAAAGGTTTAACAGTCTAATCTTTTTTAGCCTCTTTAGGATATACTTTAGTATTTTAGGTCCTTTCTTTATAGATTCTTAATTAATTTGCTATATTGTAGTATATTTATAGTATCTTTATAGGTATTTATATACTATAGCTAACGTATACGATAAGCGTGCGGCACAGATAAGTGCGCGGCACAAAAATCCCTCACCTTACATTAACACTATCAGATTAATTAATACTCAACCAAATAACATGCCGCGAGCTAATGAAGAGGCTCGTATTATTCTTGCACTCAAGGCCTATCAGGCAGACCCAAAATTAAGTCTACGACGAGCTGCATTTCTCTATGACGTTCACTTCCGTACCCTCCACTACCGATCCCAGGGCAGGCAGGCCCGTATCGATTATATCCCTAGCTCACGGAAACTGAATGATCTGGAGGAATAGGTTATAGTCGAGTATATCCTTGACCTAGATTCGCGAGGATTTCCCTCTCGGCATTGCGATATTGAAGAAATGGCAAATCGACTGCTTGCTGAACGCGATGCATTACCAGTTGGCAAGCGCTGGGCTATTAATTTTATCAAGCGGCAACCAGAGCTTAAGATACGTTCTTTTCGCAAATACGATTATTGTAGGGCTAAATGCGAAGATCTGACTATTATTCGCAATTGGTTCAGGCTCGTGGAGAATACAGTCGCGAAGTATGGCATCCAATTAGATGATATCTGGAACTTTGATGAGACCGGCTTTATGATGGGCATGATATTAAGCGGTATAGTCATTACCAGCTCGGAAAGGCGTGGAAACCTAAAATTAGTCCAGCCTGGAAACCGGGAATGGGTTACTGCGATTCAAGCGATTAATGCAGAAGGCCGAGCGATCGATCTATATCTGGTGGTTGCAGGCCAATATCACCTTGCCAATTGGTATTAAGAGAGTAACCTCCCGGGCATTTGGGCTATTGCCATAACACCAAATGGCTGGATAGATAATAAGACGGGTCTCGACTGGCTAAAGCACTTTAATCGATATATAGCCGACCGATTAGTTAGTGCCTATTGTCTTCTAATCCTTGATGGCCACGAAAGTCATTAATCCGTCGATTTCCAGCTATATTGTGAGGTTAATAATATTATTACACTCTGTATGCCTCCTCATTCTTCGCACCTGCTACAGCCACTTGATATTGGGTGCTTTGGGCCGCTGAAAAAGGCATATGGGTGAGAAATAGAGCGACTGATTAGACGGTCTATAACCTACATTTCTAAGACTGAGTTCTTCCCGGCCTTTTACGCCGCCTTTCAATTGACTATGACCGAGTCGAATATTAAGGGGGGTTTTAAAGGAGTAGGCCTTGCTCCTTTTGACCCCGAAGTTGTGATCTTAAAGCTTGATGTGCAGCTACGGACTCTAATGCCTGTTGAAGAGGTAATTCAACAAGCTTAAGCTTGGACTTCAAGGACCCCAGTAACAGTCCTTGAGGCCGGATTACAGTCTGAATACCTTCGGGGCCGAATTAGAAGATATTATAGTAGCTCTCCAGAGTTAATCCTTGAAGCTCTTCAGTCTCTTATAAAGGCAGTTATGAGGAATATGCAGAAGACTGCCTTATTAGAGGCTGAGATCCGGGAGCTTTGTGAGGTAAATGATATGCTTAGCCGGCGGCGTAGGGCAAAAAGGACATGCCTACAGAATAGAGGGAGCTTGACTATATAGGAGGGTCAGGATTTAATTGATTAGATGGATGTGAGTACGTAGGTATTGGCCGAATTATCGAGAAGTGGTGGTCAAGGAAGGTCAGGGCAGCCGAGGGTTCGGCGCTGTGGGACTTGCGGTAAGACTGGATATAATGCAAGAACTTGTCAGGAGGGAACTGAGGCTTTTGGAGATGAGTATAGTAATTAATTTCAATTGATCAGATGGTCTGATATGTTTTTATTAGACTTTATCTTAAGAAGGTTGAGATTTTTGTGCCGCGTACTTATCTATGCCGCACGCTTATTGTGTATGTTATTATACTATTATTTAAATTTTATAGTTATTATTATAGCTTTAGGCTTATTATTTATAATTTATTAATAGGAAATACCTTACTATTTATAATAATAAAAGTAAATTAGTATCTTTATAAGGTAAGAGCTTATTTATAATTATAGAGATATAAAAAGCTTATTTCCTTATAAGGAAGCTTTTTTTTTTTTCTTTTCTTTAGCTTTATTAATATCTTTAATATATAATCTTCTTTTTTAAGCTTACTTTTAAGTCTTTAAGCCTCTTTAGCTTATTAAGTCTTTTAAATTATAATTATTAATCTTCTTTACATAGAACTATATATTATATATTAGTTCTTACCGCTACTACTATTGCTATTATATTATATATATATTTTATAGCTTATCTTAGTATTTTATACTTTAATTAACTTTTTTAATAGTAAATACTTTTCTCTCTTCTCTATTCCCTCCTTTATTAAGTAAGTTAGAGGTTTAAAATAAGAATATATAGTATTAATTAAGTATAGTAAGAATAATATTCCTTCCCGCCCCTTATTACCCCTCTGTTACTATATTACCTATTAGCTTTAGCTTACCTTTACGGCTAATACTATTAATAATATATGAATACTTTAATTTTATATTTTAAAGCTTAACTAATTATTTAGCTTTACTATAAAGTATATTATACTATACTAAGGCTGCCTTAATAGTGCCTTAGCCGGTATTAACTCTAGGGAATACTAAGACTATTCTAGTAAGTATTACTATAAGTAATATAAGCTTAGTAGCTCCTACCGCCTAATATAAGTAAATATCTTTACTATTTTTAAGACTTATTTTACTTATTTAAGGCTCTAGTCCTCTTACTATATTACCTATAGATTTTTTCTTCCTAGACTATATTTAGTAAGATAATACCTTAATTATTAAGAAGGTATAGTTTTATATTCTATTTTATAGTTTTAAAGCTTACTAACTATTTTAAAATAGGAAATGAATAAGTAATATATTGCCGTTAAGGTAATACTTATTAGGATTATTATTAATAGCTTTCCCTCTAGTAGTAACCTTTATTTAGCTTAGGTAAGTAATATTTTATATTTTTATATTATAGATTATAGTTTTTAGTTATTTTTAGGCGTTTCCTACCTTTAGGTAGTTAATAAATTAAAGTCTTTTCTTTAATATATAATTTATCTTCCCTTTTAAATATAATTATATAACTTAAAGATATAAAATAATATTTTAAAGCTTATAGTTTAAATATAAAGTTTATTTATAATTTCTTTAATTAATCTCTCTTTTAAATCTACTTTCCTTCGCTTTAAAATATAATATTTAATATTAATAAGCCTAAATAGGTTATAACTTCCCTTTAGATCTTTACTTTATAGTGCTTTAATTAGCCTATTAGCTATTACTTCTATACTACTTCTATAGCTAAGAGATATTATTTTCCTTTAGAAGTATTTTTATAATTAATAGTTATAAATATTAATATATTAAAGTTTAGTTTTTAGTTTTTAAAGAGGATTCTTAACTAGGCTAATTATTTAGGTATTATTATAAATAAGGTATAAATAGCTACTTAGAAACTTAATTTATAAGTTATATAATAGTCTCTACTAAAAGAATTCCTCCTTTACTGCTTATAAGAGTACTAATAGCTTTATTTCTATTATTAAGGTTATAATAATATTTTACTTATTTACTTATTAAGTAATAATACTACTAAAGTATTTAATTATAAAACCTTATAAGCTTTTATAATTAACTAAATTATCTATAAAAGAAGTATTACTATAAATCTCTAGGCTTATATTTAGTCTAAGCTATAAAGTGTAAAATTATATTATAAATAGGTAATTTAAAAGTCGGTTTATTACTTAAATATACTTTTCGCCTAGGTTATTTATAAAGTATACTAGGTATAAGATAGTAAAAGCAGTATTTAGTCTGGTTATAATATATATATATAGGACTAACCTTACTATTTATTTAAATTAATTTACTATTTTCCTACTTATTATATTATTATATAGAAAGAGCTTTTCTTTAGTTATTAAAGATCTATTTAAGGTATTTATAATATAAAGCTTAAATATCTTCTTTAAATATATAACTTAAGTTATTTAAATTAGCTTTATATTATAGTTTTTTATAATCTTTATTTTAATAAATTATTAAAACTTATTTCTATTTATTAATTTATATTTCTATTATAACGACTTAATAATTTATAATATATTATTTTTATCACTTTTATTAAATATAATAATTATATTATCTATATAAAAGAAAATATATATTCTATCTTTCTAATAGTAATATAGTTTATAAAATATTAATTTAATTCTTAAGGTTTAAAGTATATTTCTAAGCTTTATATAATATAATAGTAATATAATTTATAGTCTATAAAGTACTTTATAAAGCTTTAATACTTTTCCTTTTTTTAGGACTTTTTAAAAATTAAAAAGAAACTTTATAAATATATTACTTTATAGTAATATATTTATAAATATATTTACTATATTATATTAAAGAAATTTAAGATTATACCTTACTGCCATTATAAATAATATATAAAATAATATTCTAATTAGTATTACTATATATACATTATTTATATTTAACTTTTATTATTAATCTTCTTAAATAATAAATTATATTTTATAATTTTATAAATAGCTATATTTATTAAATTTATAAATAAATACCTATATAAAGTTTAGTATTTCTAAGCTATAAACCCTTAAATTATAGCTTAAAATCTCTAACTAAAATCCTATTTACTTATAGCTTTTTAAGTAATCTTTTTAAGCTTATTTAAATTTTATATTAAATCTATTATTCTTTAGATTACTATAAAAACTTAAAGCTAATAGTAGATCCTTTTTATAGTATTTTTAATAGTCTGGAATAAGTTATATTTTCTCTGTTTACTTTTTATACTTAGGTTTTAGCCTTCTATAGATATATCTACTTCTTATTACCTTTAAGATTAATATATTTTCCTTCCTTATAATTAAGACTACTTATATATTTATAAAGAATACTTAGTTTAATATAAATAAGTCTTTCTTTAATAATACTTTATTCTCTTTAAATATTTATAGACTAATTTATATAAGGAAGCTTAAGAATAGGCTCTGTAGTAAAGTTAAAAAGAATTTAAAGTATACTTAAGAATACTTTAAAGATTTTAAGCCTAATTTATTACTTAATATTATTTACTCTATAGATAAGTCTTTAATAATACTATTAAGGCTTATTTTAAGTATTTTTTACTTATCTAGGCCTTAAATAGATTTTATTACTTAATTAAGCTACTTAGGACTTAAAAGAGTTTTTAAGTATATTTAAATCTCTTTTAGGGTTTTTTAACTAATTATTTATTTTATTTATACCTTATTAATACTAAAGAACTCTTTCTTATTAAATATAATATCTTAGGTAATATTAATCTTATTTATTATTAAATTCTATATTTAGAAGATATTCTAGGAGTTATATTTAATTAGGAACCCTATTTAAGCTTTTAGACTTATTCTTAATTAAAGGTATTTCTCTTTTAGCTATATTAATATAGTTAATATAAATATTTAATAGCTAATAGCCTTTATATAGTTAATTTAAAGCTAGTTTTAATCTTATAAATAGGGAATTTATAAAAAGAAGCTTTTATAAAATATATTTTACTTAAAATACTATTTTAAGGTTTAGTTAAGGAGGTAGATTATAGTCCTTATTAATTTAGGCTAAAGGCTATTAAGGAGTTTATTATTAATTATTAGTAGTCTTACTTTCTTTTTTATTATCCCCTTAAAATACTCTTTAAAGCCGTTTTACTATTAAGTATATAGTATACTTTTATTTACGGTAATTCCCTTTTCTATAAACTATATACTAATTAAATAACTCTTTTAAAGCTTATTATTTATCTTAATAATTTAAACCTTTATATTATATATTATATTAAGTATTTATATAAAGTACTTTAATATAGTTAGTAAAGAGGGTTTTTATTAAATCTTAAAGTAATAATCCTAATAGAGGCCTAATTCTTAGTCTATAATAATTATATATAATATATATCTATATAATTTAGCTAGATAATTATAGAAAAGAGATTTATTTATTAGGTTTTAAGCTTTATTATTATAGTTTATAGTATTCCTAATACTTTATCTTTACTAAACTATACATATTATATTTAATTATTATTAGCCCCTTTATTTAAGTATTAAAAATATAATTTATAAAATATTTTAGGCTTCTTAATCCTATATATTCTAGTTATTAATATTAAACTTAGGCTTTAGCTAAATTAGGCTTTTTAATAGTCTAAGAGTTATAATAAAGATAATTTATACTATATATAGCTTAATTACCTATATTAAGGATATATTCTAATATATATTAATTATATTCTTATCTTAATTTATATAAAGGAATTTTATTAATATATTTAATAATATCCTTAATATCTCTTTAATTCTATTAGTATTTAAGCCGCTGTAGTTAGTATAGTAATATAAGGTTAGTTTCTATTTCTAGGTAGAAGGTAATATAATATAAAATAACTATTTACGGCTTATTACTAAGGTTTTAAACCTTAATTTTAGTATCTTTAAAACTAAAGATAGGAAGGTCTTTTAATTCTATAAAGAAAGACTTTCTATAAGAAGTATTATTAAGTTTCTTAAACTTTTAAATAGTATTAAAAATATATATAGTTATCCCTAAGTCTAAGATAATTAAGCTTTATAGTAGGTATTTACTGCTTAAAGTAAGGAAAGTAGTTACTTTACTAGAAATCTTATATTATATTCTATTTAATTAGTTTAACTTTTTAATTAAGTTTTTACTTTTATTTTAAAGCCTTTTAAAAAGTTTTTATATTTCCTTATTCTATTTAATATATTATTTAAAAATATTTAATTACTTTTATAATAAGGTAAATTTTAATAATATATTTTTAAGGAAGATTACTTAATATATTACTATATTAAGCTTTTTATAAGCCTTTTTATATAGTTTATATTTATCTCCTAACTTAATAGATTATTATAAATATTTAATAGAGTTCTTTCTTAAAGTAAGAGGTCTTAATAATATTTACTTATTACTTTTAAAAGAGAAAGCTTAAAATATTAATTTAAAGCTCCCTTTTATAACTTAATTAGGTTTCTTATTCTTTACCTTTTTCTTTCTATTTTAAATCTCTCTTTTAAAGTAAGTAGAGAATAATAATAAAGAGTAACTTCTATTTTTAATCTCTGCCTTATATTAGCTAGATTTAATATAAATAAATATCTTAAATATATTTTTAAGGGCTAACTATAAGTCCTTAAATTTAGTATTTAAATATTATATTTTAATTACCTTTCTAAGCTTTATAAGTTAGATTATCTTTTTCTATTTAATAATCTATTCTTTTTAATTAGTTTTAATATTTAAAGCCTCCTTTAGTACCTTAAAATACTACTAGCAGGCTTATTTTCTTTATAAGTTTTTATTTATATTATATATAGCTTTAAGGTTAAGGAAAAAAAGAAAGATATTATTATATTCTTTTAACTTATTTATTACTAGAGAGTAGGTTTAAATATAATAAAGGTTAATCTTTTTAATTATTTAATTAAGTATATTATAAATACCTTCGGTTTATTTATTATATTCCTCTTAATCTATTTAATAAATATTTAATTTAGCCTTAAATGCCTCTTAATCCTTAAAAAGCAACTTATTATAGAATTCCACGGCTTAATTACTTTAAATAATAACTAATCCTTTAAAGCGTATTACGCCTAGTATATTAACCTTATAAAATAGTCTCTATAAACTAATCTCTTTAGCTTTATAATACACTTAGCAATAAATTACTTTAAATCTTCTAGATAAGTAAGTTTATATAATCATTCTATAGTTATTTTTATAAGATAGACTTATTTAAACAAATCCTAATTACTTAGGTTATTTAGAAAATATATCTTAGGGTTTACATTTAATAATATTATATTAAGGTTTATTTTATTGGTTAGAAATTTATTTTTTTATAATTATAACTACCTTAGAGAAATATAACTCTAAGACTCTTAATTATTAAACCTATAACCTATAATTAAAGTTAATATATATCTTAATTAATAATCTATCCAGCCTAGTTCCCCTTATTTAGGTATTTTACTCTACACTATTCCTATTTAGGACTTTTCTAGTTAGGTAACTTTCCTTTCCTTAATTTAAGGTTTAATTAGTTAAAACGCCCTTTGTATTATTATATAAAAGCTCTAGTTTAATATATTTCCTATTAATTTTATTTTAGGTACTTTCTAAATAGAAAATCCTCTTAATATAATATTAATATTTCTAAAAGTAATTATAATAATATTAAGAGTTAATATAAATTTAATAAATATACTCTCTATTTTTATAATAATATTTAGCTTCCTAATATTAATTAATATTAAATTAATTATTAATAAACTATTTATAGCTATAAAGGTACTTATAGTAATGGCTTTTAATATAGCTTTTTAATTAGTAAAGTAATAGACCTTATCTTTATTATATTTCTTAATCTTATTAATTTTCTATTTAGTATAATACTATATATCCTTATTAATATTATTTATAATAATAATATTTAGTAATGTTTTTTAGTTTATTAAGTTATTAATAGCTTTATTAACTAAATTATAAAATATAAAGGTTTAATTCTTTAAAATCTCTTTTTAAACTATTAATATAATATAAGTTTTATTAATAGGAACTATAGTTAGTTAAGTAACTATAACTTAGTATAATACCTTCTATTTAACTTAAATTACCTTAAAAGGAATATAAAGTTAGGAAGGCTTTAATAATCTAATTATTATTTAGTATTTATAATATTAATATTATATAGAACTATTTAGGTATTACTTAATAAGGCTATTAATATAAAGAATAATACCCTATCCTAAATTTAAGCTTTATAAGTAAATTTAATAATATCTATATTTAATCTATCTTTATATATACTATTAATATAAAAGGTAAAGGTAGTCTATTATTATAAGGTTTACTAATTATATTATTTATTCCTTAGATATAAATACAAGTTATTTTCTTAATAAAGTATAGTAATTATTAAAGCTATTATCTATTTATAATAGATTTACTATAGTTTATATTAATATAGACTATAACTAAAGGGTTATTATAGGTAGACTTAGTCTTAAATCTTAAGTATAAAAAGTTATTATTAGTATACTAGGGTAAAGATTAGTAAAATTATTAATTATTATTTATTACTTTAGTTTTAATCTTAAGGAAGATATTATCTTACTTAATTATATTAGAATTATATTTTAACTTAATATATTTATATAGCTTATTTTAAAAGGGAAAATCATATTAATATTAGTTATATTACTTAAATTATCTAGTTATAAATTCCTTAGTCTTTAAATCCTAAGGCTATATATATATCTTTACCTTATTATACTTTTAAAGAATAGCCTTATTAAAAAAAGATTAATAATATCTTTTATAAAAGTAAGCAAATTAACTATTAATAATATTTTTATATAATTTAATATGTAGCCTTTTAATAAGAGTTATAAGGTAAATATCTTAGGAGTTATATAAAGTAATAGAGTATTATCCCTTAGACCTTTCCTCCTTATTAATATTATTAATATTCTTATTATCTTATAGAATAGAATATATTATTTTAAAGTATATTGTTTTATTCTTAACCTCCTCTTTATAAATATAGTTACCTTCCTATAGTTAAAAATACTATTAATTATCTTAAGAAATATATAATTGCCCTTTAATATTATTCCTTTTATATTTATTATATTTTTATAGTATTAATTATCTTAATTATTATATAATAAATCTTGTTATTAGTTAATATTATAGAATTAGTATTTATTACTCTATTAATTATAGTTATTTTATTAATATTTACTATTTCTTTAATTATTTTTTTAATCTTTTTATCTTAAAGATTAATTATTATATAAATAATTACTAAAAGAGTTATTATAAAATATCTAGTTAATAATAGTCTTAATAATAATATATTAATCTTTATATTACTTAATAAACTTAATTAGCTTAATATTATTACTAAGATAGGTAAGAAATTATAAGATCTTAAGGTTAATAAGGTTAAAGAAAGTATAAATAATAAAAGACTTTTTATAGCCTAATTACTTAGTAATTCCTACCTTTCTTTAAGCTTACTAGGTAAAAGTAATACTATTCTATATAAGCTAGGGAGTATATTAAGCTTAGTATAGTTTTTTAACTAGCTTTACGTTAATTTACTTAAATTACTTAATAATAATCTTATAAAATTTACTAATAGGTATATTAAGAACTGTATATTAAGTATAATAGTTAAGTTTAAATATAAACTAGATATTTATATTACCGGTTAATATATTAAGGTAGTTATTAACTAAGATAAAACTACTATAATACTTAAATAGTAATATATATTTATAGAATATATATATTAATATATATAATCTTTCTATTACTAAAAGTAATTAAATTAATATTATTAATATTATTAATATCCCTAGAATTAAATAGTCTTAATAATCCCTTTTTAATTTTCTTTAAGCTATTATTAAGTAATTAATTAGTAAATATTATACTTTCTTATTATTATTACTTTTATATATTTCTTTTATTAATTTAATTACTTCCTTTATTATTAAAAGGGAGAGAAATAGGCTATTAAGGGATATTATATAAATATTAAATAGTAAAAAAGGCAGTAATATTATAGTTATTTAATACCTTAAAAATAAAACTCTTAATAATTAAAGTTCTTTATTAATCTATATATTTTAAATAGAATATCTTTACTTAAGGAGTTACTAAAAGTTCTTTAGTAATTTAATCTTAATCTACTAGTCTGAATATAAATATATATATTTATTTTATAATATTAAAGTCCTAAATTATAATAGTTTTAAGAATAGTCTATATACTATACTTCTTTACTAATTATTTATATTATATTCTCTATTTAATAATTTAAAGATTTCTCTATAATATTAGTAATTTATTAACTACTCTAGCGTTAGGTTAATAAAAACTATCTTATTAATTAGCTAGGGTATTCTTTTAATTAAAGCCTTTATTATTTAAAACCAGGCTATTTATTGCCTTTTATATTTTTATAATAAAGTATAAGATATAATAACTTAATAGGTTATAAGTATATATATCTTTTTATTAAAAATAAAAGGCTTAATAATTAAATAATTTAATAATTAATTTAATTATAATTAGTTTATTAAAAATAGTCCTAATTAAATTAAAAGGTATTTATAAATAGATAATATAGTAATAAAGGTATATTATATTAAACTAAAATAATTTAATACACTATCTCAGTAGGGTTACCCTAGGGTTTAATTATTAAGCTATTTAAGATATATAAATAATAAGGTATTATACCTTTTAATATATAAAGAGGCTTTTTTTAATATAAAGTATAGAAATAATTAGAATATTTATTTCTTTTACCTATTTAAGATATAAAATATAATTAAAATAAAATATTAAGAATCTTATAATGCCTTTAATAATAATATAAATATAGTAAAGAATAGTAAAGCTTAATATATTTATAAAGTAAGGTATAATATATAGGAGCTTAAATAAATACTAGAAAAGCTAAAGACTAGGATTTAAATCTACCTTTTATAGATCTTTATATATATTTCTAGGGTTTTTCTATAGTATATATATATTTAGTTAGGTCAATTAGCTAGGTAACATATTATAATATACTTATAATAGTTAAAGGTATATTTTTATAAAGATAGAAGGAGGGTAATTTTAAGTAGTTAAATTAGTATTTTTAATATATTATATTAAACTACAAGGAAGGTTACATTAAAATGAAAACTTATAGTTAAGCTTATTAAATAATAATATTTAATCTAAAGATTATATTTTAACTACTTTAATAGTATAGTTAGAAGTAAAAGAGTAATTTAATAATAATAAGGGGATTACTATATAGTAACTATTACTATTTAATACCGGTTACTAAGCATAGAGGTAAGTAAAGGTATTCTAAAGAGGTATAATTTTATTAAAAGGACTTAAGCTTAGTATTACTTTTATAAATATACTAACCTCAGACCTCTATAAAACAGACTATCTATAGGTCTGGCTTCCCTACTAAGGTTATAATGCCTTTATATATTAGTTTTTTTAAGTAATAAACTAGTTTATTTTAAGTGTTTATTAATAGGATTATAAAATATAATTTAAGTAATAGTAAAATATTATATCTCCTAATAGTTAATAATATAGTTAAGGCTTATTAAGATAAAGAAGTTATATTAATAGCGAGTAAGTTAATATTTATAAAAGTACTAAGTAAATATATATATACTTAGATATTTCTAAGTATTAATAGTTTTAAAGGTATAAACCGTTATATTAATACAGTTAGTCCTAGAATTAATAGTGTTTATAGAGTAGGACTAATAATAGGAACTATTAGTCCTATCTTCCTTAATTAGATAAGTTAAAAAGTATAAGGTATTATATACTATATATCTAGGTTATAATATAAATAAATAATTATATATTTACCTTACTTATATATTATTTACATTATAAATATAATATAGAGTAAGATACTTAATATATTAAGTTATTACTATTCCCTAAGTACTTTTTAAATAGTAATTTAAAATATAAAAGTAAAAGCTATACCTAGTATTCAATTTATAAATATAGTAAGAAGTTTATAAAGTGTAATAAGTAGTCTTTTATAACTTTATTTTATAGAGTTATAGTTAATATAGTAGGTAAACTCATTAAATTTTAAATACTATTACTTTTTAGTTTATATAGAGACTTTTATTATTAATATTTCTATGGATTTTATTAAGATAGCTAGATCTCTTTTTTAAAGTTATTACTAGACTTAATATAAATAGTTTTATTTTAATATATTATATAGTTACTGTATAAGATAAAGCTAGTTAGGAATACTTAAACTAGCCTTATATTTACTATGTCTTGAAACTTAAAACTGTGCTATTAAACTTAATTTTCCTATTTTGAGTATTGCCGTCTAGTAAGTATGTAGCGGTAAATATTAAAGTGAAAGGTTAGCTTATTATGAAAAATTAGCCACCGTTGGTGGCCTACGGCTGTATCCATGACCTAGTACGGCCAACCATATTTAAAGTAATAAAAGAGCTAACAGCTTTGGAAAACCACCAAGTTGTCCTTAGGGCTTCTCTGACTGCCAAGATGACTGTAACCCTCTATTTACATTTCCGTATACGCGCGCGTATACTTTAAAGCCACTAGTCTTAAACCTTTAATAAATTTTATTTAGTGAGTGCGATACGTCCGGTCCGGATGGCTTAGAGGTTAATGGGCTTGGCAATAAATGAGCTATAGAGCCCGCCATTAAAGCCAGTAAGGCCTGTTATGGGTGACAAATGTTAACTCGTCTGCGCCCGCCAATACCTACGCAAGGTTTCAGTCCGTGAGTGTTAAACCGTTACTATATCTTCTAACAAGAATAAGATTAAAGAAAAAAAATCTTATAAATATAAAGATGATAATTTAATGGATTTGCAGCAGTGAGTTAATTCAGCTAAGCCGGGCCACGCAACTAACTGGCTCAAGGAACCCATCCAGGCATTGCAGACTAGCCTGGACATGGATACAAAATTCAGTCATGCAACAGCAATATACCAGACATATCTACTAATCAGGACCTCGAAACCTATGACCTGCCCTCTATTTGTTTGCAAAGGCCTGCGAGAACCAATAGAGAATTATCTTCTTGCGTTCGGTATCTATAAACGCCAGTGCCCTGTCCCTCGCCGCTACCCTCTGCTGGTAAAGATTTTGGTTACTCTTCGAGATGATTGATTTATACACGCCTTGTGCTGGATATGCAAAAATCCCGACTGTGGCTGCGGAAGGTCAGCGAGGCATCCAAGCCATATTTATCTTAACAAGACTTACCTGTTCCCGATTTAGTAATAAAGCCGACAGTCCCTTTGCCAATACCTTTGAGGAAGCCGACAGTACCCTCTGTCTTTGCTCCCTTATACGGCTCCGTAACCAACCCTGTAACACTGTTGTATAATCCTAAGCCTAGGGCCTGGTATTATAAAGACATGTCAGTAAGCATACTCTATTCTACAAGAGATAGCAATGGCGTGAAGGAAAGGGCAAGACATAAAGAATTGGTTAGTAAAATATACCTTTCCACTAACTAAAGTCCTACTCTTTTAATCCTTGACCTGACTATAGTTATTAGCCTCCGCCCCGTATAGCTTTGGGGCGTTTCTTAGCCCCTCTGTAAATGCCAGCGGTAGGTCGAGCAATGCGCCCTTGGTCATCGCCCTATATACTTTGCTAATGTTTTTACCAGCTGCCATGGCCGTGGCCTCACTGGCCCCTCCCTTTGAGCCCTGTGTTCTATCTTCCTGCAGTTGCTTACGATGGCGCTTATACTCTTTGAATGGGTTGATAAAAGTACTACCAAGGGCAACTGTTATATCCGTTAACGTGCCGAGAATGGAGGAGGCGCCACCAGTTAAAGGGTCCTAGCGCTTAACGTCGGTGTCATAGAATTGGACTTTAATGCTAGAAGAGATAAAATGTGTTAGGACAGGGTAGTATGGCTTACAGTGCCAGGTATATGAACTTACGGCTTCAGGTCGGACTTTTTTAACTTCTTTTCAGCGAGGAGTGTGGCCGCGGCAAGGTTGGATAATTTCAGAACATGCCCCTTCTTCTTGTACAACCAAGTGGCAGCGCACTGTGGCAGCGTATTATACGTTATGGCCTTGACCGGGAAGTTGTGATGGAGGGATGCGACGGCATTGTTAACACCCTTTTCAGCGCGTATCCTTAGAGCGATCTGTTGAGCGGCGTTGTTTGCTTCGTCTAAGAGACAATACTGTAAAGCCTCGACCAGTGTATCGACTGTAAGTTCCTGATGCGGGATCGGGTGAGGCCCTGCTCCGATAGACGCTACTACTCTACCCCAAAATGGCTGGCTAGGGATAAACGATTATTAACTAAGGGCTTCTCATGCTTATGCGCTTAACTTACTCTCCAAAGAAAGGTATGATAATAGTTGGTCGAGCATTGACTAGGCTACATACGGTAGTGCCGGCGCCGCCATGGTGCATTATAACCGAAACCTGCTTGAAAAGCCATTCTAGGATGAGTATCAGTAGCTGCCAGTACATCCGTGAGTTGACATTTTATTCTTACCATGAGGACAATCCCCAAGATATAAAACCTTATCTATGCTTGGGCTGTCACTACCAAGCTTGCTCTAGCCTTTGGAGATGATGACACGGATGCCGCATTTCTTAGTCGCCTCCAGTATGATATTAGTTAAGCGTTGTGGGTTATCAATAATGATGCTACCAAAACCAACGTAAACCGGAGGAGGCCCGGCGTGAAGAAAATGATTGAGTTCTGGTGGGGGGGTGTAAGTCGGTTCATCTCGCATGAAGAAGCCGCAGACATCTGCATACCGGTGACCAGTCAGTTGCCATCTTCTATGCTACAGTATGATCTTGTCCTATGAATCCTATCTATCTCTGGACCTCAGTCTGCGGGCTTGGGAATAATTGTCGGTGACCAGCAATATGTATGAGGTATCCTGAGGTATGTCGTAATGCCCGGACCTATGCTTGCCTGGATAGTGTTAAGGCCTAAGGTCTTTCGGCGCCAGTCATTAATGATATCCCTCAGTCTGTAAGGCAATAGGTATTAGAAATTTGGTTTAGAAAATAAGTATTATAAGTAAGCGAAACCTACCCCTGCCAGGTCATTATTTCGACAACCCTATACGAAAGCCAATTGGCCGTAGATGGTTTTATATTGCTCTTTTTAAAGTTGGCCAGCGGATGTGGAAATGCCTTGGTAGCTGTCTACGGCATCGTGAACATGATGTGAACGGGGACGCCTAGGGCCTAACCACAGTGAACATGCGCGAAACTGGGGGGATTGGCAATAATAGCATTAGCAATGAATGGCTTATGATTCAAAGGGTCTGGATGGAAACAAGCCTCCCAGCACCCGTCCAACATCTCCTTTATCATTTGACGCTTTCTTTCGATATCGCCCCTACGGAGTGATTCTAGGGATGGAATAAGGCCGGGGTTACGAACTATATACTGTCACTGTGAGAAGAGCTGATACTGCCAATAGAAGAGTCCTTAGTTGTTACTTACCGCCATTAAATCGGCTGGATCACCACCAATTGGGTAGAACTCCAAGCCCGACTCCCGCATAAAATTAGCGAAGTTGTTGTGTGTTGTAATGCGGACGCGATGACCGTATTGCCGTAAGGCTGTACCGTATGCAATAAAGGGCTGAACGTCACCTATGGTCACATAGTATTAGACATGACACTATCATCCCAAGCTGGTATCGGTATTTCACGTGTTCGTAGTGGAATCTGACAGGAGCCGTTCTCAAGAAGCGTTAACTATACTCCCACTCCGCTCCCTATGCCAGAGCCTTTCTTGGACTTCCCTGGCATAGCTAACCACGTTCTGGAATACGAGCACATTGTTGAGGAGTGGTATTTTATGAACCTCGACTTCTAACCATCAGTATTACCAAGTTGAGATGAGGACATTTTAAATCTGTCTTGTGTGGGGTTGATCCTTGGTCCTTATCGGCCTAAGGAGGTTGTTGAGGAAGTGGTGGCAGGAGACTAGCCAGTTGAGCCGGGCTGTTCGACGAGAATGTAATGTTAATCCTTCCATCGCCTACATATATGTTAGCACAGTTCGTACGACCTGGAATGCTTGCCCGCCCGGGGAAGAATATATGCCTGAGATGGCTGCTGAACTATCGAGAAGGTCCCCAGCGGAGTGAAGCTTGTAGGCCGGCGGAGCATCGTAGAGGTCTGAGCCATTCTGCTTGCTGGATTCCCCGGTTTGAAACTTTGATCCGGGATTTAGAACGGATTTCATGCTTAAGACGGTGATTTTTTTTATGGTGGATGACGTTACGAAGTGTGTATTCAGCGAGGAAATGCTTAACTTTATACTCCCCCGCTCAAAGAGACGATCGACACAGAATCCGGAAAGGCTCCTGTGTGGCGCCACTGGTGCGGGAGCACCGTGGGAGTCCTTGCGCGTAAACTTTTTTCATTAATGGTAAAAAGCGCCTGCACCCCGTCTCCTATAACCCCAACCTCGTCCCATTACACCCAAGTCCCGCATTATTAGATCTACAGGTACATGCAGCCAAAGTGGTCCTCTGGTAAACCGTATAACACTGACTCGAACAGCCCAGGAAGGATGTCATTAATGTTTTATAGAGTTAAGCAGAAAGATCTGTCTTGTTAACTATTGATAATTAATTCGCCACATCATTGGTAATTTGCTTTTCTGGCGGAATCGCGTGTAAAACTCCAGATTGCATGGTGCAAAACTTTAGACCTAATATTAACGTGGCTGGCCGCTAAAATTCCTGCTAACAGCGTACTCGTCCGGACTAGGGATGCTTTACCCGCGTACTCGCTTCTATTACTCGTATCCGCATTATTTGAATTGTTAGGAGTTATTACCTGCACAGGTGCCTGTGCACCTAAGATAGGGTATATGGGTGTTATAGTTATTGCTTTTTTGTATAAATAAATATTCAGATCAACCCAGTTGATAATATTGTAAATACCATTGTATGTTGCATTACGGAAGAAGTTACAGTGGGATATCAATAAGGGTTATGTAATCTGATATAATTCCTCGGCCTGAAGGGCTGCCTTAACTTTAACTTTAACTTTAAATACTTATTCCTTCTATTAATTTAAACCTTTAATATTTCTACCCTAGCCCCTTAGTACCCTATATATAACTTCTATTACTGTCCTTAATAATTGTACTTTTAGTCTTAGGCTAAGACTAAAATGGTCTGTTCTAGCTTATAGCTTGGTTATATTACTATTGAATTACTATTAGTTACCTTACTTATCTTATTATCTTATTATAAAAAAGGTCTATTAAGTTATATAATTTTAATTAATTAGTTATAGTGATTTCTTTTTTTATAACTAAGGGACTTTTTAACCTTAAATATAAACCTCTATTTTATAGTATATATAAACTTTCCTAATATATTATTTACATTCTATAACTAAGTGGATAATTATTATTAAATCTATTAATTATTTTATTTATTTTATTTTTATTAAATTTATATTATTTTTATTTAATAAATTGAAAAAAGAAGGTAATTCTTATTCTTATTAATATATTAATTAGGCCTAGTAACTTATATTTCCTTTTAAAATATTTAAATTATAATATTTACTTTTTAAGCTATAAACTTCTATTATTATAATTATTATTTTAAGTTAAATAATTAAATAATTATATTTTATATAAAGTCTAGTAATACCTTTAATAAAGAAATATAACTATTCTAATTAAACCTATAAGACTATTAGTCTTAATTATATTACTATTAAATTATTATTAATTACCTTTAGTATTTTATTTAGTTATTATAGGTAAGTTCTATTAGGTTATATAATCTTAATTAATTAATTATAGTAATCTCTTTCTATATAACTAAAGAATCTTTAAATATTTAATTTAAAACTCTATTTCTTATATATGAACTTTCCTCCTGTATTTCTTTATAGTCTACTTTAATTAGCCTTATAAACTTATATAGCCTAGCTAAATAGCTATATAGTTTATATTATTTAGCCTATTTTAAAGTATTAAAGAAATCTTTCTTTATATTTTTAAGGTCTTTATTTTCTATTGCTCTTTAAGTAAATATATTTCCTTATTAAGCTAGTAATATTAACTAGAATAGAAACCTAAGAGCTATAAGACTTTATAGCTAAAAATAATAAAGGCTAGTAACTTTATATTAATCTTTTTATTTTACTTATTTATTCATAGCTTATTAATATCTTTATATAACTTTTTATAATTCTTAATAATAATGTTTTTATAAAATATAACTATAATCCTATTATTACTAGGCTATATTTAAATCTTATAGATATTTAGCCTTATATATAGACTTTAATAGGTAAATAATTTAATTATAATTAATATCTTAACTATAATTAAGGTTAGCTTAATTAATTTACTTATAACTAGCAAGTTTACTTTTAGGTAAATAAAAAGTCTTAATAGGTTACTTATTATAATTTTCTTTTTATATAAATATAAATAAATTAAAGTAAAATATAAAGAAGGAAAATTAGTCTTAGTAATGGTTTTTATAAAGGTTTTTATACTATTAAGAAATAGAGCTGTATTTAATATAGTAAGTAATCTTATTAAGTTTAAAATACTATTACTTATTAATTTATATAGAAACCTTTATTATTAATATTTCTATAGACTTAATTAAAATAGCTAGATTATATTTTTAAAAGCATTATTAAACTTAATATAAATATTTCTATAAATATTCCTATAAATATTAGCTTATTAACTATTAATATAATGTATTTATTTAAATATACTTAAATTACTTTATTTATTATTAAAAGATATAATAATTTATTTCTATATCAAGTTTAGTAATACCTTTAAAAAAGAAATCTAGCTATTTTAATAATATTATAAGTTAATAAATAACCTATTAACTTATTATATACACCCTACATTTTCCTTTAATTAATAACTACCTACCCTATAAAAGTTAAATAATTTCTATCTAACTTATATAATAAGTATTATCAAATTAACCCTATTTAGTCTATATATATATAAGTATACATATATATTTATTAGTACTTTAATAGACATTAATTTACTAGCTATTAATATAATTTCTTTACCTTAATAAGCCTTACCTATACTATTAACTATTAAGAAATATATTAGTTTATAAACTACTCAGTATAATACTCTATAATATCTACTAATATAAACCTAATACAAATTAGTTTATTCCTTAAAAAACCTAACTATTATAAAAAAGACCTATAGAAATATTAATAATAGGGGTTTCTATATAGACTAAAAGGTAATAATATTTTAAATTTAATAAGGTTACTTACTTTATTAATAATAACTTTATTTCTTAATAGTATAAAAACCCTTGCTAGGATTACTTTTTACTCTCTATACTTTACTTTAATTAACCTATACCTATATAAAAAGAAATTTATAATTACTAAGTAACCTAAGTTAAAAGTAAACCTACTAGCTTAAGTAAATTAATTAAGCTAACCTTAATTACAGTTAAGATATTAATTATAACTAGTATATCCTACTAAAGCCTATATATAAAGCTAGATATTTATAAGGACTGAATATAGCTTAGTAATAATAAGATTCTAACTATATTATATAAAGATACTATAATTAATAATTATAAAAAGCTATATAAAAAGGTTAATAAGCTATTAATAATTAAATAAAATAACAAGATTAATAAAAAGCTATTAGCCCTTATTACCTTTAGTTATAAGGTAATATAGCTTTTAGGCCTTTACTGTAATTAGTATTACTGGCTTAATAAGGAGATATATCTACTTAAAGCTTAGTTAAATTACTATTAAATTACTATTAGTTGCCTTTCCTTATCTTATTATTTTATAGTAAGGAAGGTCTATTAGGTTATAAAATCTCGGTTAATTAATTACAGAAGCTACTTCCCTAGTAACTAAAGTAACTCAATTTATCCTTTTAGGACTTTTAACCTTTAGTATAAAACTCTATCTTATAGATATAAATTTTCCTCCTATAACTCTGACTTTAACAGTCTCTTTGCAGTGCTCTTATTGAATTTATATTACCTTTATTTAATATATTAAGAAAGGCAGTCTCTGCCTTTATTAATATATTAGTTAGGCCTAGTAATTTAAGCTTCCTTTTAAGATAGTTAAGAAATAATATTTCCTTTTTAAGCTAAATACTTTTATTATTATAAATATTATTATAAATAAAAAGGCTAGGTAATTAAAGGACTATATAGCTAAAGATAGTAAGCTTAACCTTAGCCTCCTAATTTATAGGCCTTATATCTACCTTAATAGTATTCCGCCGGTTAATCTTATTAAGTAGATTTTATAAATCTTTATAAATATTAAGATTATTAGCTATTGCTTTAAGAAGTACTTCTTAGCTATATTAAAATTCCTTTCTATATACCCTAGCTATATTACTATTATTAGCTAGCTAGAGGTCCTTATAGAAGGGTATAAAGCTAGGTATATTAATTAATATATTAGCTATAATTAAGGTTAGCTTTATTAATTTAATTATAAATAAAGCGGTTAGGTTAACTTATAGCTTAGTAGGTTACTTGCCTAGTTACGATTTTCTTCTTATATAGGTCTTAGGTAGGTTAATTAAAGTGAAGTGTAAAGAGGGATAAGTAGCCCTAACAGTTTTTATAGGGGTTTTTATACTATTAAGAAATAGAGTTTTAGCTAATATGGTAGGTAACCTTATTAAATTTAAGATATTATTACTTTTCGGTCTATATAGAGACCCCTATTATTAATATTTCTATAGGCTTTATTAGGATAGCTAGGTTTCTTTTTTAAAGGTGCTACTAGACTTAATTTAAATACCTACTTAAAGAGCTAGAGAAAAATAGAAACCTTAAAAATATAAAAAAAGGATTTCCTTAATACCTTAAAAATAAAGTATAAAATATAAATTATTTAGCTAATTTGCTAGGCTATATTAATTTATAAGGCTAACTAAGAGTTTAAAATAAAAGGAAAATTTATATATATAAAATAGAGTTTTATATTAAAGGTTAAAAAGTCCTTTAGTTATAAGGAAAGAAGTTACTGTAATGAATTAATAAACATTACATAACCTAATAAACCTTTTTATATTAATTAAATAAGATATTAAAGATAGTTAATAGTAGTTTAATAGTAATATAACTAAGATATAATACTTTATAACTACTTTATATTACCCTTTATAATATTTATTACTATAAACTTAATATAGACTAGTTAATTTCTTAGGAATTTAAATAATATACTATAGTATTAAATTCAATATTTAGTTTATAAATTAAAAGATTAATGTTATATTAACTATATCTAGATTTATAGTTATTTAATTACTCTATTTTCTTATTAATAATACTAACTTCTTATATAAAAGAATATTACTTAAAGTAAAAATAATATTTTTAATTATTTAAAAAGAAACTTAACTTACTAGGCCTAATTAATATATTAATAACAGTAGAAATTACCATTCTTAATATATTAAATAAAAATAATATAAATTTAGTAAAAATTAAATATAAAGAATAATTAATAAATTTAATAATAATAATAAAAATTAGTTCTGTAATTTAAATAAAGACTTTAATAGAACTATTAAAATAATAATTATAAAAGGAAAGTTTATATATATAAAATAGAGTTTTATACTAAAGGGTAAAAAGTCCTTTATTTATAATGTAAAAAGTTACTATAGTTAATTAACTAAAATTATATAACCTAATAGACCTTCCCTACTATAGAATAGTAAGATAAGTAAGGTAATTAATAGTAATTAAATAGTAATGTAACTAAGATTTAAAATAATACAATTATAAAAGGCCTAAGTATAAAGGTTTATTTACTAATTATAATTATATAAGGCTAGTAAAGAATATAATTATAAAATATAATTTCTAATTAGATAACATTTAAACCTTTTACTAAGTTTAGATTAGTATTAGTACTAAGGAGGGCTGATTATAGAGGTTAGATGTCTTATTAATAGTAAGAATACTACCTAGTTAGTAATCTATCTTACTACTATACTAGTAATGTATTATTTATAAAGTTTTCACTGGTGGTCTCCTTATAAATCGAGAGATCTTAAAGACATATAGCCTACTGTAATTTAAAAAGAAACTAAATAAATATCCTTTTTATAACTTTATATATAGCTTTACTTTACAGTTAATAACCTAATGCACCGCTGCACTATGGCTTATTAATGAACTAGGACAACTAGTACCTTTATTACAATATTTCTTATATATTATATTGGCTTGGTATAGTAGCTATGGAGATGAGCTTCTTAACCGGAAGATTTATTATGTAATTCTATTAATCTAAAGGCTATTAATTGGAGATTCTACCCCTCGAGGGCGCGCATACGTTATATATAATACCATCTTATACTTTTTATACAGGGAATTAAAATTAATAACAGACGGCGACATGCCTTTACTAGAATCAATCCAGTGCGCCGCTCCGAACCCTATGCCAAATTCGTGTAAAAGGATCAGGAAGGTTGTAGCCATCTTGAAGCATTATGGCAAAGAAGACCAAACGAATAAAAAGAAATAAGTAAAGACAATAGAGTTTAAGCGCAAGAACCTAACATCTTTAATTCCATCCTCGCTCCTGATTAATTCGGAGTCAGCCAACCCTCGTTATGCGCCACCCATGCCCCCGTCAACAAGACCATCATATCCAGCTCCGCTGAGGGCACTCTGTTCTCATTTACGCACCCGTTCTGATCCTCTGGCTCAGTAGCACAATGGCTTAGAAGATCTTCCGCGCAAATGATTTTTATAGAGTCACTTCTCAATTGCGCAATGATCTTCATAGTTGTATCATTTACCAGGCTGAAACCTTGGATCTCCTGGTCCTGTTTCTCCTTAGTATATGAACTATGCTATGTGGAAGGGAGATTACAAACAATTCGACGCTTCCTCGGCCTCCATTTGGCTACTAAAGTCTTATTTGAGGACAAGGAATAGCAGTTCTGTGAAGACTTGTGCATTCTAAACGAAAGCTTAGCGGTCCAAATCGTGCCCACAGACTCATCCTGCTCGCAATCCTTGGTATAATTTTCAGTGGCAGCGCCGACAAGCGTACTTGACACTGGCTCGTGGCAGAGGCAGGTAATACTATACCCGGCGAGGTTGTCATTCCTGAACACATAGTTAGGGGTGCAGTTCTTCTGCCTGCTAAAACGCCGAATGTCATTTCTGAGCCTCGACGGGAGGAAGCCGACGGACAACATGTCGATGGTGTCTTCGATATGGCCATTTTGCCCAAAGCGCTGCATCTGCATGACCAGCACAGGGTTGATGTAAGCTATGAGCTTGTTGTGATTGTGAGCTGGCTTGGCCAAGTAGTATTTAGTCGCTTTGGAGCCCATGGTGGTAGCTTTGTTGGCAAGAAGTGGCTCGTCGTCGGAGCATTGTGTGATATTATCTGACATTTTTGGAATACGTTATTCGCAATAGAAAGGACAAGAGAAGATTTGATTAACGATGAACGAGTAGAATCTGGAAGATGCCGAAGAATGAGAGCTTTCCACGTTCGTCCTAGAATCCTTTCAAGAACAAAAAAATAAAAAAAATAAAAATAAAATAAAAAAGCAGCCCGTCATTGCGCAAACATATGTCCTGGTGATTGAGACTCGTTTGTTGCTAAGGCAGACTTGACCACGAAACATCAGTCTGTTTGAGTTATGTAAGAGACTAAGGGGTAGCGGAATTGGATTGATGAGGGCCAGAATGCGACGGGAAGTGTCCAAGGGATACGAACGCGCGGGTTGAGTTGCAGGACCTAAAATCAATACACTAATCGGGGCAGTGCCAGGGATTTCGCGCGTATCGGGACCTCCCGCACACTACGGTGACAAAGTTTTTCAAACTGGCGCTAGCCAGGGGATATGAATCTCACAAGGCTGACTCGGAAATTCTGGCAATCCCAACCAATCGGAGGCCGAAGCGATCGGCATGGGCATGTAATTGCAGCAAACATCTATAGTGCAAGGGGTTTAGAGTATTACTGACCACAATTCCGGAGAGGTGCTGCGGCTTCCATCATAACCAAACGCGAATCTAATGTACACTGTTGTGGAACCATATCGAATTTCATTAGGTTACTATGCGAAGGGCCAATAGAGCACCTAGCCTCAACTACCCCATAACGCTATGTCATACTTAGAAGAGTCACCTCAGTGATACTTGTCAGCGATATATGGAGCGAAGACTCTGCTAACCATTCCATGATATGTATCGCACACAGGATCAACAAGACTAAACGCTTAGTTCGAAGCCCTGGGTCAGGGTTTGTGACTCTTGTCGGTTAAGATGGAGATTGCCGTAGTGTGAGGCGTCAGGATCCTGTCGGATCTGCCTAATGACATTAAAGGGGCCTTTAACACTAGGGAGAGATAACACAATGGAGCATGCGTCGCATGTGCCGTATGGAGAAAGGCGATTCATTCATTTGATGTCCACGCTAGAGTTGGCTAGCACCAAGGAGAAAGGATTTCCCGAGGAATTAAAAAAATTAAAGAAATACGCGTTTCTAAACGAAGCATTCCGATTTGCTTGTCCATCTATCCATGGTCCATGAAAGTCCTGTGCCTTTAGGTCCTCTTGAAACATCCCGGTGCTACGGCCGCAGGCGCTCCACGCTCTCGAAGGGCTAAGTGACTGCGCCTTCTTGGTAACAAAATAAATCACAGGAGTTGACCCTCGATTACCATAAAAACTCCCCCACCGCCCTTACCAGTTTCTACGTCCACAATTGCGAACATCCCACCCTTATATACTCTTCACCAAACCCGAGTAACCAACGATTATTCTATGAACTCTCTTTAAAAATTCTGGCACTGAGTTGCAAGATTTAATATTCAATCAGAACTGCTCTCTTTCATTTGCTTCTGTTGATTTCTGGCCAAGGAACAATATCTTCGTCATACTAACTCACATAAGTCATACTGACCGACTTAATCTGCTCTTGGCATTATGTATCGACCCGACCAACATGCGCCCGTACTTGCGATCGCGGCAAATAGCGAAGCCGAGCCAGTTTTTCGCTTGTACCATTACGATCCAACCATTGCTGGTGCCGTCATCTTTGTTGTGCTCTTCGTCGGCAGTACAGGCGCACACATCTATCAACTCTGGCGGGCCCGTACCTGGTTCATGGTTCCGTTAGCTATTGGAGGCATTTGTACGTTGATCAAGAACCTAATCACGAACTTCCATCAAGCTTGGAGTCGCTCACTAATTCCTTTCAGTGGAGTTCATCGGCTACGCAGGTCGTGCCCGCTCTGGCCAGGAGTCGCCGGACTGGACGCTCGGTCCCTTCATCGTCCAATCACTCCTAATTCTCATCGCACCGGCCTTGTTCGCTGCTACTATATATATGGAGTTTGGCCGCATCGTCACACTCGTTGGTGGCGAAGGCTATACGCTCATTCGAAAGAACTGGATGACTAAATTATTTGTCTGCGGAGACATTCTATCATTTATGGTTCAAAGTGCCGGTACGTGGTTTGACTAAACTTTCACTCGCCCCCCGAGCTTCGTTTGTATACGTGACTAAACTCATTGTGATAGGTGGTGGTCTACAGGCTACCGGCGGCGCGTCCAGTATGGATATGGGGTCAAACATTACTGTCGCCGGTCTCTTCATCCAGTTGATATTCTTCGGAGTCTTCATCATCGTCGCTGTCGCCTTCCAGCTAAAGCTTAGCCGTTGTCCCACTACTTCCTCTTCTAGCGGAATCCCCTGGGAGAGGCACATGATGACTCTCTTCGTTGCTAGTATGCTCATTATGGTGCGGTCTGTATTTAGGGTGGTGGAATATTTGCAGGGCTTCAACGGATACTTACTTAGTCATGAAGCGTACCTCTATGTCTTTGATGCGTTGCTAATGTGGCTCGCAATGGTCTTGTTCAACTGGATGCATCCGAAGGAAATTCTTTCCCTTCGTTTCGGCAAGGCCGGAAAACAGGCGAACAATGACTTCGATATGGGCAACGTTTCCAGGGGACACCAACGACTTCGATCATCTATGGCGTAGCTATTTTGCTAAATGCTGATCCCATACTTGAACAGTTTTCCAGTTATCGATCAGTCTATAAGTGGGAAATGCGAACTGCTGGAGCTATAAAGCGCAGTAATCTACTCCCTTATTAGCTTTCTGGGCGACGCACCTTCATGTTTATGATGAGGGGCAAGATTTTTCGTGTTGAGACTTTTCCGCAGCATCTCGATACCGAGCTCTGCAGGGCAGTCTTAGCAACTTAATATATATAATTCCATTCCTTGGCTTTGGTTCTCTTCACTCCCAATCGAAACAGCAGACTTAAGCACTACTTGTTGTAAAGAACTCAGCTTGAAGAACTATCATGATCACAGGTACCAATTTCCCAAGATAGCTGGGGATCCCCTAGTAACCAGCAATGATTCACTGGAGCCTGATAAGTTCTACGCAAAAGCAAAATTTCGCCATCATCGGATTTGCCGCTGTTATCCCTCATCCACATCACATGAAATATACAAAGATGAACACTTTTGGAAACAGGCTTACTGGTAAGAACAGCTTTTGCCAGTGGTCGAACTAGGTGAAGGAATCTAATTAATTATACCCTCACTCACCGCTGCCGTAGATTCTCCAACATACTCGGCGCATCCTGTCTTACACTTCTAGTAACAGTTTAGTCTCTCGCTTAGTGCCGTGGCAGTCCACTCTCACTATATTTCAAAGATTGTTTTGAATACGCTGTAAAGACCAGCGATTCTTCCTCCCGCGATGCAGCGATTTGACTGGGTGGGGACGACCAGGCCGACTTGCCATTGGCCAGCAGTTAGTCCTTCACATGTCCTTCTCGTATCACATCTAGTGATAGCCCCACTATTACGAAATACGACTTGCATTCGCGTTCCGTTTCCGAAATCCGAGTATCAACAGACCCTTGACCTTGAGACCCAAGAGGGACCGATCAGCTGGTGGCGAGGGAGTAGATACTATGTAGTAAGCTTCGCCCATCACAGCTACTGCACTTAGTCCTTCATTATCATCAATCCGTTTCGCTTTGTTACTGAAGCGTACTCTGGCTCAGCCCCAAAAGGCGATTTTATTTTCATCCCCTGAATCAGCATCTTTCACTTCATATTTACATAGTCTGTGCAACCAGAGCCAGTGACCGGGTTGGAATCACTTTCACCAATGACAAAGAGGCGTCCCCATACGAAATCCCGAACTGGATGTAAAGAATGCAAACGGAGAAGAGTTAAAGTACGTCTTCCCTTACTCCCTCCCTTTTCGTCCCGTTGTCCTGCTTGCAAGAGCTGCACGGTATACCTGTGCCTATTTCTTGCACCTATCTCACTAGTCCCTAGTGTGACGAAAAGCACCCTGCTTGTTTCAACTGCTCGAGGCTTCAAATCACTTGCAGTTTCTCACAAGCTCGCATCTCTCCAATTCATGACACCACCCCAATTGAATCTGATAGAGTCTCCATGCCTCCTGCTACGACCGTAGTAGCTGTGAATGGCTCCGCTAAGGCTAATTGCGGCGACCTTTTGAGCCTCGGTGTCACGTTTGATGCCGATAGACTTTCTCCTAAACCGCTGAGTGCAGAATGGAATCGGGATCTAGAACTCATGCACCATTATTCTACCATCACATGCAACACGCTTGCTTTGCGAGAAGATATGCGAGATCTTTGGAGAGTTATTATCCCCCAGGTAGGGTATTCTCACCCATTTGTCCTACACGGTTTACTTGCTATATCAGCATTGCATAAATCATATCTAATCCCAAGTAAACGAGAAATATATCTAAAGGTCTCTACCTATTATCAGTCGCTAGGTTTAGAGGGTTTTAGGCCTTTTCTCCGCGAAATCACGAAGCATAACTGGAAACCTGCATTCTGTTATGCCACTATAGAAGTACTATATTCTTGCTCACTCCCTGCAAGGTTGGACCACAAAACGGCAGTCGCATCTATCACCAATGTCCTGGATTGGTTCCGCTTTCTAAGAGAAATCAGATCCGTGCTTCAGCCGTTTATTGAATACCTCCCAGGGTCCAATTTCGCTCCACTAGCTCAGGGCGTTTGGATAGTTGGATCGAATGAAATATCAGAATGGTATGTAAACGTCCATATATGATTCTCCGCCTAACACTGTTGTAGTGATCCTTCACTCGAAAAGTCTTCCCTGCCAAATGATGTCTTCGACGCGCTAAGGCATCTCGGCTCTTTTTTCCAGAGCAATATCCGGTCAGACACTTATAAGGAGTATGAGAAGGCTGTCTTGGAGCTCCTAAACTCAGCCAAGCTTATGGCTTATGCTGGCCTTCACGTCGAATGCGGCATGATTCTTTTCTGGCCATATTTTCTACCTGAGACTATAATAGTTGATATGCAGGTACATAACCCTTACGCATTAGTATTACTGTCCTACTTTGCTGTATTCTTGAGAGTTATGGAGGAAAGGTTTTGGTTTATTAAGGGATGGGGAATACGCCTGTATGCAGATATCGAGATTCAACTAGCCGATCAACAACCGTTCTTGGATTTGCTGAAGTGGCCAAAAGAGCAGGTATTTAGGCCTAATGGGCATTAACGTTACATGATTTTAAATGAAGAATTTATCACTAGCATTCAAACATCTAAAGTTCTTCAGTTATGAAATAACTAGGACAAAGGAAAAGCGTTATGGGATTGGTAAGAAGACTGAGTATGGCCTAAGAATATATGAGCGAAGAATAAGGATATCTAAGAAAGACGAAAGTAAGCGAAAGTCACCTCAACAAAGCCCTGCCCTCTTGGATCAGCGTATCTCGTCTGATGACATACTCCGGTCTGTTTGTGGAGATCCTCGTGGCGACTATGGAGTTCCAGTTTTGTCGGGATGTTGACTGATAACGTCCTTCCGGCCCCAAAAACCTTCAGGATAGAATTTAAGGAGAAGTGGTCGTTCTGAAAGAGCGATGCCACCAGAAAGGATCTGCCACGTACACCATCCTTCGTATGCGGTCAAATGGCCCCGTTCAGTTTAGAGGTCGCTATAATCTATACGGCGCGATGCGCGTATTGGGTGGCATCATGCTCGTATACAGTATAAGATTTGCGAGAGAGCGTATTGGGAATAAGGTGCCGCACAGTATGGCCAGTGGAAATCCATAATGCAACATATGGAGACGACTGGAAATCTGCTACAGTCAATTGCCACACCGTCTCATTTTTGCATTCTTGAACTGTGCCTTGTTCCTGATTCTAGCCGACTTTTCTAATAAGCAACCGAACCCGACTACTCCATTACTAGCCTTAGCGTGAGGGGCAAGTTGCCATGATTTTCCTGTCCGTTCCAGAGGACCCGACGTTTGCACAGCATCATATAAAACGTACCTGACACAAACCTCACTCTTGAAGATGCGCGGAACGCAGGTGTGTTCCTATCAGGTTAGTAGACTGGATGATCATGAGCTGATTCCTTGAGGGTGACTGGTATTGCTGAACGTAAACGGAGGGTTCGTACGAAGTACCATGGTACAGTGAGACTGCTGCATGAATGGTTGTGTACGTCGCTATCCAAGGCATTAGTTTGCCACTTTACTTTTCTCTCAGTAAAGCTTCTCCCTGTTGCATCCCGTCTCTACGACGCAGGCAGCGTGGTAACCGGAAACCTCCGTCGAGCTTCGTCATCGGCGGAATCTTCTTGGCCTTGGTTTGTATTAGGCGCTTTTGTATAAGATTAGAAATTAATACCTCTGTCTTGTGTCGATAGTTGAGATTTGTCCTCTTCTTTACCTTTGATTCGGTCGCCATGAATATTTTGATTACTTGTCAAGCTCTTATGGGGCTTGTGTCTGTCATCCACAATAGCCACCTTGGCTCCACTTCTTGAGCCAGCCCCTAGCAAGCATGCAGAGGCTCTATGGAAGCATGTATGGTTGTGTTGAGCTACATTGCAGCTTTAGATGTAGAGCAAAACAACACATAGTCCTTGATACACCTCTGTGCGAGCGCCGACATATTCCAAATTGATGGTATCATCGCTGCGATTGGTAGGAGCCAAAACGAAACCACCCCACTCCAGACGCATTACATTTGCAATGCAATTGATGCCTATGAAATACACGTTTCGAATCTGATGAAACGTAGTGGATAAACGGGGTTCCTTCCCGACGAGACGAGCCAGGCTGAGGGTTACTGGCCAAGCCCAGACCATCTGGGACGTCCGGAGAACACGAACAGCAGCACAGCTTGACGAGTTCCTGGCCAAGATCCGTGTATACGCCGTTATTGACCAGGACCATGTTAATGACGGTGAAGGATACGTAAACAGGGCCCAGTTTTGGATGCGCAAGACGTTCAAGTTGTTCTATATCTGGGCAGAATCTGCCTGGCTTACGTACGCCTTAGAGATCAAATTCCTGTACTGGTCGACATATCAATCTCTGATCTAAGGAAGGGATGCATTAGCCAGCGTGTATACTACTTATAAATACGCCGTTGAAGGCGACTCATCAAGCTGGCTACACAGCTGGCCCGGACTGAACGACCCGAAGAGCCCAAGCCAGGCTGGCTTCAGTGGTCGCTTTATCTACAGAGTCGGTCCTGATAGCCAAACCCAGGCCTTTGTTGATAATTCAGGTGTTGCTGCTAAGTGAAGCTCCGCTGCCATCATTGATACCCTGATTGAACAGATGATTGACTTTATCGTGAGGATTGACTGGGCTGCCAACGGCACCGGAAACAGAAACCCAAAGCTAACAGTAACCGGCAACAACGGATATGACACGCTGGTGGTAGAGGCAGCATCTAATGAAATAATTATACTGAGTGCTGTTGGATCTAGCGATCCTGATGGTAACACAGTCAAGTATAACTGGACTCAGGATTTTGGAGCTGGCTATACCAATACGGTCCCTGTCAAAGGAAGTGCATCCGAGGTGGCTGTTATACAGGTGTCTGAAGCTGCAGCTGGAAAGGATATCCATATCGTCCTTCGGGGAGTTGACAACGACAGCCCTCCGCTGGCGGCTTTTCATCGCGCCATACTGCATGTAACGTTAAAGGATGTTGGTCAATGTTGAGATGAGGTTGGGTTGAAAGATACCTGCCGCGAGGGGAGTGATTGAGATAGATTAGACAGATGATTTAGAAGCTGCATTGAACTCTTGTATATTCATGTCACAAAACCTCTCGTATGCTCGCTACTTGCCTGCTCGACAGATGCGAAGACACCTATTACAAAATCGTCTCTCATACACGTCTGATCCTATGACCACATTATATCCTGGTAGATCCGACCAAGGCGTTGGGCCGTATTTCCAAAGCTTCACGAGTTCCAATGCCTGCTTGACTCTGCCTTGAATTAGCAGAGGTTTCTTTGACTTGCTTACGGCCATGTAAAATTATCGTTAAAATCGGTGACATCATCTATGTTGCGAGAATGAATGTAATCAAAATGGACTCTTTTTCAAGAGCTTGAATAACGCATTGAGCCTATCTATTACCGGTAGACTAAACCACTTTATACGGTCGAGGAGTATTAATCCCATCCCCTACTTAAAGGTTTGGCCATTTTACATAGTTAATCTACTCAGTTCATTAACGCTAAGTTACTATAACGTATAGTGTTATATACTTAATCACATATGTGCTTGGATTGGTCTAGATGCTATCGTGAAGCGAGTATAGAAGAATGGCACGTAATGGACAATTGATTTCATTCTTTTTGCGGTGCAATGGCTATTCATGAAGTATCGGGTATGAACTAACATAGAATCGGAGGCATAGGGTTAATTACGAAGCGGCCGTCTGTTATAGACAACAGTGCGCCTTGCGGCGCCCTTTTAATCTGCTCCTAGGACTGTCTTCCTGTAAGGCGTTACAATTACAGGCATCAACAACCCATAATCTTGCAGGCTTGCAAGCGCCTGTACAGTTCCAGTCGTACCACTGTTTTCCAGCTTCATCGCTATTGGCTTCAAGGCGTTCACAAGAGTAGTGCTGACAACTGCGTCCACGTAATTTAGCCCATCAACCAAATACCGGCTGATATCAACTTTTGCCAATGTTGGATCCAGGGGCGGAAGTTGATGGCCATTTATTGAAACCCGGAGGGTGTGGAATACGGCGCCGAAGTTAATGATGGCGCCAGTGTTGCCCAAGGAGTGGTTCCAGGTGAAAGCAGTGGAATAAAAGCCGCGTCCGGAGATATTCTGCAGACTTGGGATATCTTGCCAGGAAACTAGTGTGCGGAGGTGGTATGTGCTATTCGTTCTTCCTGTAATTGTTATATCGGAGAGGTTGGAGGAAGGATGCCACGATTCGACAATGAGCGTCCAATTTGACAGTGTGATTGGCGTTGCAACACAAGGCAAAACGTGATGGGTCTTTCCATCCGAAGTAGTAACAGGGATGGTGGTGTTGGAAGCTTGTGAGCCTGACTTTACAACCAGACTGCCGCGATCGCTCGCAGCAAAATCGAGAATGCCTGACCCTCCAGAAGTGGCGTGGACGAAGGGGACAGTAATATTCGGCAGAGGCAAGTCGGAAAAAGCCACGATGGTCGTTTGGTTCCCGGCTAGTCGGAAGAATATCGTGGTTGAATTTCCTGACTGGGTGTAGTTGGTGATTGGCCTTTGCTCACCTGTCCAGGCGTCAAAAGTGTAAGGTATACCCTTTGATGCGAACTCCACAGTCCCTTCACTGAAACCAGTCCCCATCGAAGCGAATGAAGCGACATTCGACAGATATACATATTCCATCCTCCTCGCATCATCGCGTCTCCAACGTGTCCACCATATGGCGTCTGCTGAAACCTTCGCGTTGGGTGTGATGCCGAGAGACGCTATAGCGTCAGCAAGACCCTCGAAAGGAACGACATGCACATTAGGTAGAGAAGTCAATGACTCAAGGATTTCACGCACAACGCCCTTCTCACTCGAGTTCGAGGTAAGGAGATATCTATGATCGGGCATGCCTCCAGAGAAAATCATTGGTAAGCCGGCATGCGCGTACTGTGCCAATTTCTGAACACCGTAAGGAGTCATGGAATCATTTGCACGAATGATCATAGCTTTGAATCCCTGTCGCTCGGGGGCGAATATGCCATCCTCGACGTATGCCTCAGGCAGATTGAAATTGTCTGGGCTGATATACTCATACGAATAGCCTGGGATGATATTAGTGGCTGCTGCTTGTGTTCCAGCGATTTGGACGAACCAGCTTGCTCAAGATCAGTAGGTATATAGTTTGGACGTATTCCGGGGAATGTGGTAATCTTCATGTAAAGCGCCAGGTCAACTCTTGGAACCCCAGACTGGAAAATATATGACAGTCGTGCAGTATAGTTCATGGCGTCAGAGTAACCAATCTCCCAGCCTGGTTGCCGCGGGCCGTGCATCTCTGAGACTGAGCCCCAAAAGGGCGTAAACCCGGGCCACGATGTGTTGCCATACTGTATTGATCAGCCACGATTTATCCGGGTACGATGGCATCTGCAACCACTCACTGGGCCTGAATACACGTAGCCATGGAACACAAATTGATTCATGCCCCCCGCAATCGACCGCTTTACATCCCACAGCAGTTCAGGGATGGTTTGTTGATAGCCATCCCACGAGTTCGCGCCGCACTCGGTGGAGATGACACGCTTGCCCGCGAGGTTAGCAGGGCCACTGAAGTAGCGATACCCATCAACCAAGTGGTTGAAGCCAAGGGACTCGCACTCGGGAGCGTCAACATAAGGGATGGATCCGAGCTAGAAGGTGGGGTGGGTGAGTTATTAGGTTTAGAATCCAACCAAGATAGGGTACCCACCATGTCTATGGGCAAGTTGTACGCTGGCTGCGCCGAAAATTGTACGTCGAGATATTCGTTCGCCCAGTCGTTCAATGTCTTCAGGTAAACGTTGTAAAGATTACCCAACTAAGACAGCCCGTCAGAACCAACTAGGACAGATGAATGAGCTCATATGCTTTTTGCTTACTGTTGACCGATAATCCGCAATGTGATTATTGCCCGCGTCATCCTCGTCCGTGATCCACCACACTGGAGGCTCGCCTCCGAATCCCAGTCTGTTTTGGTGGAACAGAATAGGGAGCCATTTCGTCACGTCGTAGTCATGCTCTGCAGAGAACACTGCTGGTAGTGCTTTCGTCCAGTAGACGTTGTTACGGATCTCGATGCTGTCTTCCCAACAGTAGTTACCCACTTCCATAAGTAGTTCTCGTGTGCCGTTGGTAAGTAGATAACGCTCCCAGAAATCCATGATAACTCTTGCACCCGCAGCGGAAAAGTGATCGACAGCCCAAGACCCGTTTTGCAAGAAGGTTTGGGGAACGGTCTGTGGCCCTCCGATGTCGTACGGTGACGCCTGAGCACGGTAGTCTGAGTGTATGAGATAGAAAACAAATAGATTGCACTGTAGCCCAGCGTCATCTGATGGGCAGTGGAAGCTCAATCGGCCGTCAGGTGCTACGTCCTCCGTATGAACTTGCAGGCTGTGACTGGCAAGAATGACCTGTGTTCGATTCGGGGCGCCATTGCTGCCTGGCAAGGCCGGATATACTCCTGTACTATTCAAAGTACCAGAAAGCCCGGCACCAGCCACTCCAACTTCATATGGTATGGTGACGTTCCTCTTGTCGGTAACCAGTCCTGTCACAACGGCATGCAGCGCTTTCAAACCCCACCGATCTATGCCAGGAATGACCCCATCGAACGATGAGCCAACTGGAATGGAGATGTTATAGGGGTATAGATCCCAGGCAAGACCGTCAATGCCAGGCTCAGCAGGAACGCCTTGGCCCTGATTTGGGCCCATGGCAAAGTCCATGATCAGTCCATTATCACGGTGGGCTTGAGCTACAACATTCAACTGCTCCCCTGTTCACAGTATTAGAAGGAGGAGGGATGAAAAGCAATCCAGACGTACATACGCCATGCGGGAGTACCCCAGCCATAAATGGACCAATCGACGGGAGAGAAGTTGCCCGTGCCCTCGGGTGTGCCACCATATAAGTAATAGCCGAGCAGTTCGAAGCCGCCAGCTCCAATAGCACCTGCCGTGCTCACATCTGACCTGAGGTAGTCGGGATCTGCGGAAGCATCTGGTGTCCAGTATCGGAAGCGTGGGCGGACATGGACGGAGGGATTCTGGAAAGTACCTGCGTCGAATGCAGCATTCACAAGAGCATCTAGGTGATCCCTGGGTAATCCCAAGGACGGCCTGACTGCTACAAAGGCGGCAAGTAGCCCAAATAACTATCAATCTGAGTTAGAACAGGTATGTTCAGTCTTTTTTCCTTATGGGTTGATCATGCGTTCCGGTATGGCGAAGTTCTGATTCAACCCTTATTGATCATTTACCATGAGTTGACCACTTGAAAGCGGCATGATCAGATTGATCCTTATTTTGGTGTATCGTCGCATTTGTAGAGCTAGGTCATACCAGATACTTCAATGAGAAGATGATGGTCCAGATCAGCAGGATCATTCATGAAAGGCTTTCAGTCTATTTGACTATTCGGAAGCTTGAGAGTGCCGTGTAATCGACCGCCATGTTTGTGTGTGTCAAGTGATAGACTGAACTTACACTGAATGCCGGCATTCGGTGAAGCTGACCCCGAGCACGTTTGTTATCCAGGCTGAACTACCTATTGTCAGCTTGTGACGATGGCGAAGTCCGCGCGTTGCGTTGCGGGGAATGGATTCCGCAATACGGACGGATACGCGCCAGATATCCAGGCACGGTCGCAACTAGTGCCCATTTGGTATGGTAATGTGGCGAGATAAAGCGGTGTTGGAACGGCTTGTCAATTTGCCCGAGTTTGATAGGACAAGAGAGCTAATCATGGCTGGAACCTGGTGATGAAACGAATCGTGAACCGAATACTCGGGAAAAGAAACATAGCGGGTCCGCGGATTCGGCTGGGCTACCCCAGGTTGTCGTGTCATTCCCCGACAACCTTAGGTTCGCCCGGCGGCTCTCTAGATCATCTTCAGCCCCCACCCTGCAGACCCATTGACCCCCCGGTCGCTCGTATATGGTATTCGGCTTTTTTCCCCCACAGGCTGTGGTTGTAGCTCCATGAAACAAAATGGGCTTCCTGCTTTGTTAGCTGGTACATACGCCGTAAAAGCTCGCGGGGAACATGGGCAGTATGTACATGGTATGTTTATCTTCATTGCATACAACTATTGTGGTACCATATGATACAAGCCCCACAAACAAACATGCGGTCCATGGATGTCCAAGACCACAATGTCTCTCCACGAACTAGCACCGAGTGTCTCGCATATCGATGTAGCTGGAGTTACCGCTTGGCTATTCGGCTCTCTGAAGCGGGGAAGCACAAAGTCCAAACACCAACCAGGATGTACAGAGGCGTTACGGACTAACGTGCGTGAATGGTGGAGAGATTTAGTAAACCGTGGTATTTGTTGCATCTGGTGACATGGAGCAGGAACGAAGGACCTACTTGGGTAATTTTTCATGCAAAGGTTCATTCTCGTAATGAGTGATCTATATTTGAGTTTGTGGTGGCATGCTCGAACTCGTATTTATCGTAGTCGTGTACAGAACCATATAGACGCCTCGGACCGAGCAGAGTATCTTCGGCGATGCTTGGCTGGGACCAACTGGCATGGGAAAACGCACCATCCGTACGGCACCTTACTATACTTCGTTCCCACACCCCCCGAGGGAAGTATTGAAGCATAGCATGCAAAAAAGCTTACTTGCCGGCCCTCGGCATGTTGATAAACCGAAGTGGTCAGCAACATCCTCCACCAGGCAGAAGTGCATGTCTCGTATTCTAGCTGTTCCGGTCCTGACTGCCGGTGAGGTAGGCGACAGGAAAAGAAATATTCCGTCATATATGTTGCCAAATGACCGACCTTGCGAGATCCCGGTTCGTTGTTCTAAGTGGGCTTCCCCAGCATCGAACGCATTACACCAAAGGGCCAGGATACTCTCTTCTACGCCCCAGTCCAACTGTTGGGTAGTGCTGGCATATACACTTGTAGAGAAATTGTGACCTGTGATCGATGCGTTTGCAGAAAACCTATAGGCGCCTCGGCTGCCCTTAACCTTTGGTCTATTTTCACCCGCTGGCTCTTTGTAATCATCTGAACATACTACAATTGCTGCCGTAGATCAAGTCATGATGTCGTGTGAACTACTGACGAACCATGTCACGCAATCAAAAAAGCGAAAGGGCCTCACTTACGTCATTTGTTTGCTTCTGGTGGTTCTGACCGTCCGAAACTAGCCAAACATGACCGTTAATTATTCTTCAAGCCGTTCAGGCTGATCAAATCTTGGCTAATTCGGGATTCTGCCTCGTATTACAGTGTGGGTACTTGCTAGGCCACGGTCATGACAAGTTTCGTATTTATTGTATTTCTGCATCAGGAATCTACCTCCTCTCCAGCTACAGCTTCCCACCCCATACATCAGTGGAATCCAGACCTATCAGCATGGCGTTTTCGTAACACACCCACACGAGTGACTTGCCAGATTTAGGCTTCACCGCATGGTCGGGAACTTCTCCTCCGTATTCTTTGATGATACAGTGCAACCGCAATAGCCATACCCTGGCGTAGGTAATCGAAGGGGACCAACGGGAAGACAGGCCATACAATGTGCGAAGTTTAGGCTAACTGCCTTGCGCTCTTGAGCCTTTTCGCCTTTACATCTATACTCGGATGCATACAGTTTGCAAGAAAGAGCCTGACACCACTTCGGACGAACCACGGGTATGCATATTCAAAATGAAGCATGGTGTCTAATTGGAGGGCGGATTAGTTCGATGATGTCGGTATTCGGACTGTTGCTAGGCGAATCTTATTGCGAGGGGAACTACTTCCAGCCGACGCCGGATGTGAAACTCATAGTGAGAACGTAGATGGCTTCAGGTCAGACTTAAAAAGTTTTCATGTCCCTCGCGTTCCTTTCATAACCCGTAAGGATAAGGCATCAGGCTCGTCACTATGGCTTTATCGATCATCCTTATCAGCTTTGCGGCACTACAATGGGGTACCAGTGTTGTGGCCCAACATATTATCAACAATGACACTTATTTCTATGGCCACAGTCCTCCAGTCCACCCTTCCCGTAAGATTTCCACATCTACCATTATTTGACTCACCTAACAACGGAAACAAAATGCAGCCCTAATGACGGGAACTGGACCTTGGGAAGCTTCGTATGGCAAAGCCCGGGACTTGGTGGCCCGCATGACTTTGGAAGAGAAGGCAAGCACATAGGTTCAGTTTCAAGAGTACAAGGGAACTAATCAGCAGTCAATAGATCAGCCTTACAGCTGGCGTCGCTGCTGACACTGGATGTAGTGGCACTATTCCCGCCATACATCGGCTTGGCTTCCCGGGTCTCTGCCTGGGTGATGCGGGGAATGGTCTCCGGAACACGGATTTCGTCAGTTCTTGGCCTTCTGGTTTACATGTCGGAGCTGCGTAAGTGGATCCTAACTCAGTCTCGATGAAACGCGCTGAACTGGGCCGTAGATGGAACAAAGATCTTGCCCGTATGAGAGGATCTGGTATGGCTGGCGAATTCAAGGTCAAAGGAGTCAATTTGCTTCTCGGTCCCGTCGCCGGCCCTCTTGGTCGTGTCGTTCGTGGGGGGAGGAACTGGGAGGGTTTCGCGGTTGACCCTTACCTCTCTGGTGCTCTCGTCTACGAGACGGTTACCGCCATTCAGAAGGTCGGCGTGATGGCTTGCACAAAGGTAAGCACCCCAACAGCGTCTTGTTCATTGAAACCATGGGTATTGACAATTATGAAGCACTATATCGCCAACGAACAAGAAACAAACCGAATGCCAAGTGACAACGGAGAGTCCGTCTCGTCTAACATCGACGATAAAACGATGCATGAGTTATATCTGTGGCCATTCCAAGACGCCGTGCGCGCTGGGACTAGTAATATAATGTGCTCATACAATCGTTTAAACAACTCCTATGGCTGCGCAAATAGTAAAACCCAAAATGGAATCCTCAAAGGGGAGCTTGGCTTCCAGGTGAGTCACGCGCATGTCTCCTTGCTCGCCGTCTTTCGTCCGCTGACACTTGGCTCAGGGTTTCATTGTATCCGACTGGAACGCTCAGCACGCAGGTATTGCTACCGCACTTGCTGGGATGGACATGGCCATGCCAGCTAGCAATGGTTTCTGGGGGGGCAATCTTACTGCTGCTGTGCGCAATGGCTCTGTTCCTGAGTATCGCATTACGGATATGGCCACCAGAATCGTAGCATCATGGTACCAGCTCGGCCAGGACATCTCCTTCCAGAGTCCAGGCATCGGCATGGCAGCGGATCTCTCCAAGCCGCACAGTGTTGTTGATGCCAGAAACGCCTCGTTCAGATCTATTCTCTATCAAGGTGCTGTTGAGGGCCATGTCTTAGTGAAGAACGTTAATAGTTCCCTGCCGCTCAGAGCGCCTAAAATGCTGACAGTCTACGGATACTCTGCCAAGAATCCCGACCAAAATGGCTATTCCGGTCTTCCGGGCGCCCGAGGGTTCTCAACGTGGAGTTTTGGCCTCAGCTCTCTCGCCGATCCGTACAATGCCCTTGCGGCGTTGGTTGGCATGGCTGCAAACCCTCCTGATATTGCCGCCAACGGCACTATTGTGTCAGGCGGAGGGTCTGGAACTACATCACAGTCGCTCATTATTTCCCCCTTTGATGCACTCGTGCAGCGGGCCTACGAAGACAACACCCAACTTTTCTGGGACTTCACCAAACTTCCAGCGGCCCCAAACCCAGAGACTGATGCATGTCTAGTTATTGTCAATGCCTTCGCTTCGGAGTCCTACCACCGCCCGAACCTCCGAGACGACTACACAGATGGCCTGATCAAGAGCGTTGCAGCTAACTGCTCCAATACCATTGTCGTCTTTCATAACGCTGGAACACGTTTGGTAGATCAGTGGATCAACCACCCGAACGTGACAGGTCTCATCTTCGGGCACCTACCCGGCCAGGACTCCGGAAAGGCGCTAGTTGATATCCTTTATGGCAAGGTTAACCCTTCAGGCAAGCTACCTTATACCGTCGCCAAGAACGAGAGCGACTATGGCCGTCTACTCAACCCAGACGCTCCTGAGGGCTTATACCTCAAATTCCCCCAGAGCAACTTCACTGAAGGAGTGTACATTGACTACCGACATTTCGATAAGCTCGGTATCGAGCCTCGCTACGAGTTTGGCTTTGGACTCAGTTACACCACCTACAAGTACAGTAACCTGCAGGTCGAGAAGGTTTCTGGCGCAAACATCGCACCTTATCCCACTGGCCCTGTTATCGAGGGCGGGCAGGCTGATATCTGGGATAACTTAGTCAAGGTCACGGCCGATGTTACTAACGCGGGACAAGTGGATGGAGCCGAAGCTGCTCAGCTCTACGTTGGCGTACCAGGCGCGCCATTGAAGCAGTTGCGTGGGTTCACGAAGCCGTGTATCAAGGCAGGCGAGACAACGTCGGTGGAATTTGAGCTTACGAGGAGAGACTTGAGCGTTTGGGATACGGTAGGACAGAGATGGCTATTACAGAGTGGTGACCATGCGATCTTCGTTGGCGCAAGTAGTCGTATCCTACCGCTTGAAGCGAGGGTAGCGTTTCGGGTTTGAAGTTAGTTGAGGAGATCGTATTCATGCGTTGAAATGCTTTGCATCATCTTCGGCGAAGCAAACGAATCCTCCGTTGGCAATGTACTTGCAGCTAAGCATCCAAGGCGACGTTACTAAACCTTGCCCTCCTTCACTGTGTTTGTTCTTGGTTGAGTAGGTTTCCTGCTTGCTATACCTGTAAATTCTTATATTGGAAGAACTTGGACGATATTGTTATAACAATTACACATACATTTTCCATAGCAATAACTTTAGTTGGTGGCCCGGAGGATGTCCTTTTATGTTAGATCGACACTTGTAAGTGATCAAAAGAGATGCAGCACTTATTAGGACAACCCTTGTGACTTGAAATGAGAAGGAGGTAGGAAAGGGCCGATGACTCCGCGCCAAGGATAAGCAAGAAAAACAAAAACATCATCAGGAAATCCATGAGACCACATGTATCTGCTCTCTAAACAAATCAAATATACCTCAGCAGCGTACCCACCACGTATTCAACTCATTTTATTGGCCACGGATTCTCCCCAGGCATTCATCTAACATCACTTTTCAAACTAAATCAGGCATAGTTCGGTTTGACCTTGCGATGCATGCCCCTTTCTGGCATCTGAACAAAGGCTCCCAGGCAAAGTCCCACCTGATGTAGCCTTAATTCCATCAATTGTGCTTTAGCTAGCACTTGCCACCAGAATAATAAAACATGGCCACGGGGACTTAGTAGGTCCTCCATTGTCATGTGAAATTGTGTAGCTAGCGTTACTCGTGCGATAACCAGGCCCCAACTTCCCCACGCCATGCACAATGGGGTTCAGGCCTCACTTCCCAAGCTATCGACGGATCCTGTTAGGCCTGCAGCTCAGGCGGCGGGGCTATGAGATTCCCGAGTTAACACGTTGGCCAGAGCTGACCTATCGTATCCGGGCCTGCGGACCTCGCTGCCGTTTCCGAGTATTCGCTTTTGGCCGTTTGTCCTCATGTTTCCCTCAATATTGACCTACAAGCCCCATGATTTTCTTTTTCTCTTACACCACTTTTACGGTATAGCTTTTGGAATGTAGGGTGAGCAACAATCATCCCCTGGGGCTCAGGGAGTTACAGGTAACTCATAACAACAGCCAACAGGGGGTTGGCGCTGCCACTGTAATTAGTATTATAGAGTAACAAGGGAAGAAAGGGAAAGGTAAGATATGATTCTCCGAAGCAACCCTCGATAAGCCTATTCTAGAACTTAGAGAATCAATCGACGGAGGATGCGTCGCTGTACTGACTGTAAATGCGCTCAATTCCAAGACTTCACAAGAGGTTGCCTTTTTTCCTTGTAGGCAAAGTGATATTCAGTGAACATGGTCATCAGGATCAGGGTGCTCCGAGCACCGCCCAATTCCTTCTACCCTCAGTTTCTACCTTGAGTCTAGAGTCTAATCGATAAGGCGTTAGGTCGCTGTCTGGCGTCCTTCCAGATTTCCGTTCATGAGCTGATGCTTAAATGGAAATGGTCAAGCGAAGCTGCGGCATGCGAGAACATATGCCGGAGACAATAAGTAGAACCTCTATGTAACGCTTTGAAGGAGAAGACAAAGTAAGAGACGAAACATATTTTATGCCGGAAAATGCAGAACGGAACGAGCTGTACCAGCGGATAGAGACAATCTGATCAGAATCGAATATAATATAGAGAAAGTGTATCAGTTGAGGGAGTAGGCTGCGGATAGGCACTGCAGAGGCTAAGATGATCTTCATTATGGAGGGCGATATAGACATCTCCAGTTGGAGAGAGAACGTTTGTTTGCTTCAGGGCGGCCGACTCCCCCTATCTGCAAGATATAGCCACCAGCCGGCTCTCATTCTGAGGCAGACGTGTCTAATTTCGGTACTGCTGCCACCTTCCTCGCTACTCTAGCTGGAGATCTGTGTGCAACAGAGAAATCTGGGATATCTCTCGTGACTACACTGCCAGCCCCAATGGTACTACCCCTTCCAATTACCACCCTGGCAAAATTGTTGCGTTTCCGCCAATCCAACACTCGTCGCCAATCCTCAACCCATTGGCATACTCAATCCCTTCTCGCCGCGATTGTACTTCCGTCTCATGAGTTGCCGTGAAATTTGATAAAACGGCCCAAGCATTACACGATTGCCAATTTCCACTTACCACAGTCGAGATTCACAAGACTAAGGTAGTTTACTACTTTAAACGGAAAGACAGTGATGAAGGTTGAGGGCACAACAAAGGGCATCATACTTGAAATTTGAGTATAAACCTCTCCGAGGATGATGTTGCACCCATAGTCTATATGTAACGGTGGCTCGATGCATATCTGTTTTCCAGCCTTGCCGATAATCTTTTCCAGCATATCTTCCCTGTCTGAGGCAATAGATGCAGGTATAGCGTCATCGGGAAAGTAATTGTTGTATTTGTGCATCATTTGGCGTGCCCGAAACCGTCTAGTAACCAGTTGTGGTGCGAATGAGTCATAACCAATCCTTATTAGATCTCATCTTCGACGTCCAAAGCTTTTCATGGCGAAAGACGCACAGGATGCCAGATATCATTTTTTTCATAGTCTTCACACCATGGCATATTAATAAGGCTCTTTGCGGCCTCAATCGCGACCTCGTCACCCTGGATGTGGCCATTAGTAGTACAGAGGAGGTGTGCAGGAGTCACAAGTTTCCTGACTATAGGATTGTATTCTCTTTTATAGATAATCTTGCATAATTAACAAGGATCGTCAACTGGGTCAGAGCGTCCATTGCTTACCCGCAACATGTCACCAGCCGCTGCGCCATTTTATGCAAACATGCTTGGTCGTAGGGCCAGAGAAGGCCTACCCAAGCTCCCGTCGGACCGATGGATCCTTCTTGTTACACTCCGTACCATATCGACTCATGGAATTCGGCGCGCCCTGTAGATTTCCTTAGTGGCCGGCTATCTTAATCAGGTAGGTCGTTTGATACGGCTCTTTTCTCAGGATATCATAATGCTAGAACGAATGAATTCGGGCCTGGGATAAATATACCCTCAATCCATTCTTCTATAGTCATATAAACACTTGTGACCTCATGTTATAAATGAGAATGACCCTCGAAGAGTGCTCTATCAATATTCCAAGGCCAGGCGGAATATCCTGCCCAGGCGCAAGAAGCCTGGGCCGAAAGTCGAGCCACTCCAGGGTCATATCTATACAGTGCAAAACTGGTCACCCGGACCGAGAAGACTGATTCAAAAGCCCACAGACTTTCAGCTGTGGTGTTCCTTTATCATCGCTTAGTTCATAATCCTGGTAACTCTAGAACGGTCAATGGATATAGGACACCATTCCAAAGGGAAGCAGCAGAGTATTTTAACCTCCCCTAGCCAGACTATATCAGACTGGCGGACGAAGGACCTTCAATCTTTCCACAAGAAAAAACGAAGCTATTCCTCACAGTCGCCCCAACCCGAGAACCAGCTGCTTCTATTTCATGATGTTGAGATCTAAACAGTGCGCTGTCACCATCAGAAAGCACTTCCCCTCGCAAGTACAGAGTGGTCGCTGGCGCAGCCAGCTTTTCTCTCTTTACTAACAGCAAATCTCGGGTCGCGCATGAAGTAGCTTTGGTATTGATGGCGCCACTTTGTGTCTCATCCCGACCATCTGGTGGTTCGACAGCAAGTAAATATGTAGACATCGCTGGCAACTCATACAGCGAACACTACACTTATTAAAAATAGAGTTTAATTTCCTCTGCAGAGGCACATAACTACACATCTGGAAGCTGTTACTACGCGATCAAGGTAATAGAGCCACGTTCCCTGAGATCACGACTGGAGAAAATATGAGCCGAACCATTCTATGAAGCTCCAGATAACAGGAATGTTGTCAAAAATCACCTTCAAGCACTCCGAGGGGTCGCAAGTACTTATAATTCAAATATTGTTGTCAGATTCGGTTAGGTTCCAAGATTCCGGAGGCTTGCGGTACAGCGCATACAATCACTTTTGCCGCTGACGCCAAGGCAGAGGGTATATCGGTGGCGTCACGGGAACGTCTCAATACTTGGCAGGAGCATTAGCATCAACACTTTGACATTAACCTTACTAGCAAAGCTGTAGTTCATATGACTGAGCTCCCGGAAGCCCCGGAGAATCTTCGCATTTTCTTCGCACCATGGTTGAGGGCAAGGATAATCGGGTTGAGGAGCTGTACGAAGACCCCAACCCATGCGGGACACTCAGTTTCTGCCGCCGCCATCGCGAATATGCGAATACGCGTATTACTCCGACCGTGATGCTTTCTGATCCATCTGATTCCCCCTGTCTGTTTTCAAGGTACACAGTACGGCATCTAACTTCTTGGTCCGTCGCTCAGCCTAACCTAACTCAGTAAAGAGCCTCAATATGACCTCTATAAGTGATACTTTACCTATGATGCTGTTCGCTATTTTGTTGTCTAGCATTACTCAGCGTGTGTGGGGGGCCGAAGCCATACGATTGGAGGCATATAGATCAGGGCAAGGGATTCCATAGTTATCGGCATGAGGGAGTGCCCTGTTTAAAGGGATTACTATGAGAACAGGAATGTGTATGTGAAATACAGCTCCATAGATCCCTCAGAAAGTGTGCATACCCCTAAAAGGGGGGCCGACAGGGCCATATGTCCTTAATCAAGTATTGAAGCTCATCTATATTACTCTACACCCCAGACTTTTTGACAGCATGGCCTTTGTCGTCCAGGTTCTCGACCTGGGGTAGAGTGGGGAGATATTTGAACCCCGCCAGATCTGTACCTCCACAAACTAGACCTGTATGGGGTAGAGGTCAAGGAGCTTCCGTCAAATATCTGGAAGCTATGAATCCTGGTTGATTCGGGTGTGCATGACTGAGAATGTGAGCGCCTGAGTTACCAGGAAATTCTTTCCCGCCATAAGTATTTGCATATGAATGTAGCGAGATCCAGGAAAAACCCCTTTGATTAGGCGTTAGTTAAGATGTCATGTCAGGTAGATGCAGATTGGGTACCAGCGCAGCCATGCTATACCTTGCTTAATCCGTACAGATGAAATCCTCAGCAGCTTGCGAGCGGAGTAACTTCGCAGTATCTCTGCATCTAACTACCCTGATTGAATACTTCTTTTGGAATGTTACCTCGATTAATGCCGCCGTGTGTCAACACCCCCCACCTTGCTCTCGATGGATCTTCAGTTCTTGGACTCGCCGGGGAACCCTTCAACCACTTGTAATCCCACTGTCGTGGCCTACAGAGCAAGGGTCCATCAAGTCATCGGGTATTTCCTTGGTCCCCTTGCCCGTTGGGTTTGGAGGTTTGGCACTCTAAGCCTTGATTGCGCTGTTCCAGAAGAGTACTTTCACTGCCCTCGCTGGACAATCATCTAGCATCAAAACGAGGACGAACAAATCTCTGTTCAGATCATGAGACTGAAAGGTTGATTAAAGAGGGCACTGCTGCCATATGGGACAGAAGGTGGGCTTTGACGATGACCATAATAATTCGGCTCACATAACATAAAACTTCGGACTTTTGGCATTATGTAAAAGATACTATTCCTTATGTGGGATCCCATACTGGAAGTCCAGGGTGGGTACCTGGGAAGCATGCAGTCTATTGCATGGTTACAGGGACAAGATGGAACGACAAAACTCCACACCAGGGATATGGAGCAAGGCATTCAGTGAAATCAAGTGTCGAATTCTTCACTCAAATCGGTACTAGTTTCGCAACTTGAACCTTTGTACCAAATCTGTATACGGCGGTTTGCTAGTGTAGCCTTGGTCCACGTTGGGGGTATGAATGGCTAGTTCCACTACATACGCAAAACTTGGGCCTGGCCCGTTCGATCGAGCAAGAGGGAGCGAATACCAAGCTACGCAATGCATCGGCTCACTGCCCCCACCTCCGTATTACTTGTGTGCCGGACCAGTCCGAACAGGCCGCCCCGCTATCGGAGTAACGTGGGTATGGTGTAGAGATCAAGCCAGGACCCATCCCCCTTGTTGCTGCAAGTTGAGAAGGCAGATGGTGTTCTCAACCAAAGCAAGTATAATACTTTGAAGGATTAAAATCTGACATATGAGGTGATGATTTCACGTCATCACATGAGGGCGGGTGTAAATGTAACAAGCTCGGCGTCAATTACACCGAGCGGCTCCAAGACGTCTGCATCCAGAGTTGCCAAAATGGGCGCCAAACCTGAGATCAAACGCAAGGCCCGAATACTGTAAAAAAGTACATTCTGTCACTGCCTGACAGAATCACTAACAGATAACTGAGGAAATCGTGAGAAACTCTAGATGTCTGACTAATTCGTGGAAAATTGAACTCTTCATAGGACAAACGAGAGCATGTCTCCTAGAGTAGGTAACAACTTCCGCCTACAATTGAGATCAAAAATCTTTAATAAGAAGATAAGCTGTCTCGAGACTATGCTTCGTTGATAACGTGGATCTTATGATCACCTAGGTGACACTCAAGACTCACTCACTGTCTCGTGGCCCGACACCATCCCGGAGTGGCGTTGAACAAATCATTCCACTGGTTCGATAAACCATGCGGCAACGCTACAGGGCGTCTTGGAGTGACTCAACATGAATTTCGTTCGGAATTTCTTCGCACTTATATGGGAGATCAAGTGATTTGCCTCGCCGATCTAACGTACAGAGCCTTGCGCATACCGTCCCGCATTGGGTGGAAGGATGTGGTATAGTGAGGCTTGGGGCCGGCCTTTTGCAGATGATCAAAGTTCGAAGAAGTGTCGTACCCAGATCCAGACGAGGTTTTGGTGTCAAGAACTGACACCACCTTCATGCGCGCCAATCGTGAGTCGTTTCCCTACCAGGCATTGCTTGAGCGGAACAAGGCATATATATGCAAGGAATGGTCAGTCATTAAATGAAGATGCTTCTTCTTCTTTAAGGTTCCAAATCAACACCTTTGCAGGCAATCATCGGCCGTGTATTTTGGCTCTTCCTACGCCTCATTGAGTTTTGCTTTCCCCATCTTTCTTACCTGGGCCGTCCGAGTTGAGTTGCTGCGAAGCCAAACACTACAAAGGTCGAGATGGAAGACCACTCTGCCCATCATGATAATCATGTCTCATGGTGGAAGCAACCTGAGCTGCGAAAACTCTACCTGATGATGCCGTTCTTGTTTCTGGGGTCCACCACTCTTGGTTACGATGGCAGTTTGCTCAATGGTTTGCAGACGATTCCTGCATGGCAAGAATGTTTGTTTCTCTTATAGGGTCACTACCTGGGAGCCCTGAATTGACGCGTTGCAGTTTTTAACCATCCTACAGGATCACTTATTGGTCTGTATAGCGCCATGCCGAACATCGGAGGCATAGCTGTCCTGATCTTTGCCCCTTACATTGCCGATTACTTTGGCCGGCGAAATGGAACAGCCTTCGGAAACGTGTTTATTCTCCTTGGAGCAGTTCTCCAAGCCCTCCCTTCGGCCTCGAACCCGAAGCCCATGTACCTTGCGGGAAGGTTTTTTATTGGATTCGGCAGCAATATATCAAACGCTACATGTCCACTACTCATCACAGAGGTAGCCCATCCCAGGCACAGAGGAAGAATTACGACAGTCTATAACTGCTTGTGGTACCTTGGTAAGAAGTTTCCGAACTTAGCTGTGCCCCACTTCACCGCTCTTCTTATCTAACCTCTCGTCAGGGTCTATCATAGCAGCGTGGACGACCTATGGAACTCTGATTCACATTACAGGCGACTTGGCTTGGAGAATACCTACGGGTCTTCAATGTGCAATGCCAGGTATCCAACTTCTTCTTCTCTATATTATTCCCGAGTCCCCCCGGTATCACATTGCTCGTGGCAAGGAGGAGGAGGCCCTTCGATTTCTTATTAAGTACCATGGAAACGGAAGCGAAACGCCCTTTGTCAAATGGGAGTTTGAGGAGATCAGAAACACCATCCAAATGGAGAGAGAGGTCTCCGCCCGATTTGGCTGGAAAGAGTTGGTCCGCACTCTGGGTAACCGCAAACGATGCCTCCTCATTATTGCCACCGCCATATTTTCTCAGTGCTCTGGCAACGGTCTGGTCAGCTACTATATTGCCCAAATCCTCAAATCTGTCGGGATTACCAAGTCGTCCGATCAGGCCTTGATCAACGGTGGGCTTACCATTTGGTGTTTCCTTGTTTCTCTAGGCTTCGCCTTCACAGTCGACAAGTTTGGGCGTCGTAGTCTGTTTATGATTGCAGCCATCGGCATGCTTATAACATTCTCTATCTGGACCGCATGCAGCGCGGTCTACCAACAGACAGCTAACACCTCCGCTGGATCAGCCGTCATCGCCATGATCTTTCTTTTCTACGGAGTTGCTGGCTTGGCTTGGCCTGGTCTCACGGTCTCGTACACGGTGGAAATTCTACCATATACTATTCGTGCCAAAGGTTTGACGCTGTGCTTCTGCTTCACGCAACTGGCTGGTATCTTCAATCAGTACGTCAACCCGATCGGCCTAGAGAATCTGGCTTGGAAGTTTTACTTCGTTTACATCGCGGTTCTCGTCATTGAGTGCCTGACGATATACTTCTACTATGTAGAAACGGCCAACTATCCACTGGAAGAGATAGCTAGAATTTTTGACGGTGACAACTTGGCGGCAGATTTAGTTGCTGATAGTGTTACTGACAAGATGGCGCCCGCCCTGGTAGAGATTGAAAGAAGTAATGAAAAGAAAGGCGAGGATTAGGAGATTAGTATATTCACAGGCCTGACCCGGACAATTATAGCCGTAGGGAAACCCAACGGGATCAGTGTTGTAGTGGGGCACGTAAGATGTTCGTGCCTTGGGAATTGAGGTTTAAGGAACAGGAACAATTGAGACTATACAACTTCAATTAATAAAAGTAGGTATAAAAGGACTCACCCCTTTCACGCACATAAGCATACTCTCACGTCTTTTATTCAGTATCTCGACCTGAATTTTACTCGCTGCTACCAATATGAGAGCCACATAAGTGATGTAACGAAGCAGCTGGATTGTCTCCAGTATTAAGTCGCCTTACTCGTTCCCTTTGTCTTACCATCTCCAATGCTGATTTTGTTATTCCAAGTATCTTCCTCACTATTACTAGAATCCCATCTGTAATATTAAGCTGCAACCTGCCATACAACTCGTCATAGTCTACACCACACTCTGCCGAGATAGTCCTGCCCTTGGGGCCGTTTATCATGTTTCCATACCCGCAATGGGGTAGTTGGAAGGCTCGGTGCCCTGGATCACTTGGAGCGACTCTCCCTTCAGATTCCTCTTGATCTGCTCAACATCCTTCTTAAAAACCCAAGCCCCACGATATCATATCCTTCAAACCCGCCATACTTGCTCTGTAACCCTTTCAGGAATGAGTTCCATGATGTCCTCCGCAGACTGCAGAGGTTATGGAACCCGGAATCTTCGAAACCTCTACAGCCTGTCTCCTGGATGGCATGATCAGGGAGCAGTTTGAGTATTAGTTCTGAACTGATTTGCGTTAGTATGTAGTCAAGAGCAATAGTTTCAGCACTGGTATCTGCCAGTGATATTGATGAGCCTGCTACAATGCCAGTACGGTCGCGCCCAGCTTTGAAAATCGTAGACTAGGATAAAGAAATATAAAGGGGGGAACGAATGCTTATCAGTGTAGTGAAATAAGAAAGGCTCCTCTGCCCCATCTCTTATATGTTCGAGTATAGTCCTGAAATTAGGGCCATACGCTTCCATTAACTGTATATATATCTTGTAGTAGCCCTCCTCATCCCCTCCGTTGATAAAGTCGCTAATATCCACTGAGTTATTGTGTGAACCGGGTATCCCTGTGTTCCTAATCCCGATGGTATCTGGGTCTGGGGACCTTGTCCGCTTGTCTGTTGACCTTGGGTCAAAAATCCACTTAATTCTATGCGTATGGATAACTGTAGCTTTACCACTTGCTTCCAATCCTTCCAGTGAGCCGCAACGGAAAGCATAGCCTGGCCGTATAGGACTACCGGGGACAAGCCTGAGATCCCGCATATTGAATGTGCCAGAATTATTCAAAAATGGCAGGATGGAGAGAATGGTTGCACTGCCAGCTGCGGGAATCGGCGTGCTCTCATCGGTCTCTGCGAGTTTGAGAAGCTGTGCCGTGGCAACATGAGTACTTGGTGCCATGCTTAAGAGACAAACGCCGTGATATAATGAAAGAAAATTGCTAGAATGGTGAAAATAATGGAACAGTAGATTAGGAAGTAACAAGGGAACACATTGGAGTTCGCATCGAAGCATTACGCTCAATTTAAGTTGTCACCGCCGGGGTGTCAAATGATCGACCCGGCCCCACGCGGAAGCCAATATTTGCTTCTGACCAAAAGCTTGGCTGGAAGATTGGCAAGATCGACGGAAGTTAACCTACATGTTCAATTCCCATTTTACTTGCCGTAGATCTATGTGTTAAATGTAGATACGTATTAATACTCACGTAGTAATCCCCTTTTATGCCTTCATAATTTGGTTTAGCTTTACTAATTAAATAATTATATCTTATAAAGGCTTAAAGAATACTAATAATAAAGTCTTAGAGCTACATACAGTATAGTGCCATAAGTCTCCCGACCCCTTACAGTGCGCGACCTTAAACAGCAGTTTTACTATAATCTAAAAATTAATTAATTAGCTATATAAAATAGCTAGAATTAAAAACCCACTTCTAAAAGATTATTTAATACTTATTATACCTTTTATATATATAAGCTTTTTTAATAAGATTTTAATCTGTAAAGTAATTAACTAGAATATTAATAAGAATTAAAGTCTTAAATGTTTAACTAGTAAAGACAGTGTTAATACTACAGTATTTCCCACTATAGCCCACTAAAAATATTATTCTCTATATAATCTACTTTTAAGAATTTTCTTTGCTATTAATAAATTTAAATATAATTTTTAAAAATCATATATAACTATATTAAGTATTACTCTATATAGAAAGTATTTTAGTTAATTTTATTTTACCATGTATATAGTTTGATCTCTATTATAAAAGTATGTAATTTACTACGTAGCTTGGTGTGGAGACTGTAAGGGGTCGGCAGACTTATGTCACCTCGCTGTAGTATAACGATTATATAAGAAGTATACAAGTAATACAAGTAGTCTTAAAATATATCTAAATAACTAGGAGTTTAAGTGAATAATGAATGCAAGAGAAGTTAGAAGATAAGATAATATATATAATAAGCTAATTAAGCAGATAAGAAAGCTAAATACTTAATTTTTAAATTTAGATACCCATTTCCATTCATTGACCATTGGGTCTCCGGCCAACAATGAATCATTCAGAGAACCAGCTTATGCGTGAGTGGCAAGTCACGACTGCTTGCTCCAACATAGAAATTGTAACCCCCCTTACGCAAGACCCAGTTCTGTTGGCTGACGTCCCAGGTGCTTAGGTCTCTTCGTGTGAGCGAGAAGGTTACCTTTTTGACCTCCCCCGGCTGTAAGAGAACCTTTTCGAACCCGCGTAGCTGTTTCACGGGTGCGTTTGGAATGCCGACATAGAGCTGAGGAATTGCTGAAGCGACAACTGCGCCGGTGTTCATGACGTCCACAGAGACGATTGCAATAATATCCCAAAGAGATTCTTGTCCCCCCTCAGTGACAGGTCCTGGCGGTGGGAGGACCGGCGCATTAGCCCCTTCAGATGTGAGGGTTAAGTGCAGTCCTGAATATTCGAAGGTAGTGTAGGAGAGACCGAAGCCAAATTCGTATCGGGGGGTAATGTTGAACGCGTCAAAGCGGCGATAATCAATGTAGACACCTTCAGTGAAATTGGTCGACGTATAATAGTTTGAGGCATTATCGGCAGTCACAGGCATCAACAACTCGCCATAGTCGGACTCGTTTTTCGCTACCGTATAAGGGAGCCGACCGGATGGTGACTGATTCCCGTAGATGATCTCTACAAGTGAGTTTCCCGCGTCTTGGCCGGGTAAATGGGCAAGGAGGACCGCTGTGACATTTGGATGATCGATCCACTGATCTACCAACCTGATGCCGGCGTTGTGGATTGACACTATCGTCTGTGCAAGTGACATTGATTAGCTCCAAGGGCAAAGCAAGAAAGCGAATAAAACCCAGTGACTCAATTTGGGAGACATTCATCAATAATAGGTCAGACTTACATTGGGGCACTTTGCAGCAACGTTCTTGACCAGGTGGTCTGACCAAGGATCAGCCAGCGTGGTCCTGTCCGAGCCCTCCGTACCAAACTCATTGATGAAAACAATACATGCATCTGAGCCACCATTGGCATAAACAGGATCCTGCGATTCGAAATCCCAATACAAGAATGTACCGTCCTCCATTGCGCGCTGTTGGAAAGCGCTGTAGGGAGAATTGATGTACGCGGGTGTAATTGAAGCACTACCACCACCAGTGACAAGCGTGCCAAGATGGGCGGCACCAGGAAGCTGACCGATACCAATGGTATGGCCAAGGACTTCCCCATCAGTGACGTTGACACTCTGAAACCCAAGATCCCATTTGGTATACGGACCTTCCGGGGTATTCTTTTGAGGCACATTGGCATCATAGCCAAACAAGGACAGAATCTTTGGCTTCTTTAGGGGGAGGGTGTTGTTGTAGTTCTTGACCAACACAATGCCCTCGACAGCACCCTGGAAGATCGTTTTGCGTGACTCAGGAGAGATAGAGCTGGTGACCTTGTGTGGCTTTGAAACATCAACTGGGATTCCGGTCCCAGGTTCAAAATCGGCGTACTTGAACCAGCTTGCGACGATTCTGCTAAAGTGTTAGCTTCCACATGAGCAGGCCAACAGAGCCCGAGGCTTACCGAGTAACCATATCATCAAGCCTACTCATTTCCATTGTGCCATTTGCAATCGCCTTGGTAAGGTTGCTTCCCCACATCTCGTTGAAAGGTGTGGTAACGTCAGTACCAGCGTTGGCGCTTGAAATCCCACTATGCAGAGCTCCGGAGTCAGTGATCACAAAACCTTGGAATGCGAGCTCAGTCTTCAACAAGCCGTTTTGCGTATAGCTATTCTGGCAGCCGTGGGAGCCATTTATTCGATTGTAGGAGCACATAACCGCTCCTACGCCAGCTTTGACTAGGTTCTGGAATGGCCAAAGATATAATTCGTGCATAGTTCTATCGTCAAGATTAGATGTGACTGAAGCGTTGCCCAAACCGAAGTAGCTTGGGTTACGATTGGTTTCCTGTTCATTTGTGATGAAGTGTTTGGCAGTAGCTATAACATGCTCTTGGATGCCTGAAACTGTCTGAGCACCCATGACGCCGCAAAGGTAAGGATCGACCGAGAAGGATTCCTGAAATTCAGTTAGTTAAACAAATTTATTCTGCCTAGGCATATCCACTAGGACTTTGCGATAACCTTACCCAGTTTCTGCCGCCAAGGACGGTGCGGCCGAGTGGACCAACTGTCGGTCCCAGGAGGCTGTTAACTATAACAAAGGCTTAGTAAGTTTGGTCATAAACAATATGAGGCTCAAGGTTATTACCCCCTCGGCGCTTGGCTTCCAGGCCCATATGACGGCCACGTGCGAGTGCCAATTCTTTATTCCATGCTGCAGCAACGGTAACGCCTGCTGCGTATCCATTGACAGACTCAACTCCATGAAGCCCATTGGGGCCGTCGTTAACGCATATGCCTGGGAATCCAAGACGTGGCACTCCTGGGATCATACCATTACATCCGTTCGACTTAGTTGTTTGTCCAGATGCTACTGATACTTTCTCATCCATCGTCATCCGAGAAACTAGAGCTGTTGCTTGCTCATAAGCGCAAGACCAATCGCCAAGTCCTTTCCCCTGTGCTGATTAAGCCAACTAGTCGTTAGTTATATGCCACATGATCAAAAAGAATAAAAGGGGAAAACGTCGAGGCCAAGCGAAACTGATGAGGTAGGTAGTTTATAGACTCACGAGTCGGATACACTGGGGGGCTCCTCTCATAGCTCCATATGAGCTCTTGTGCTTCGATAACATCGGGTGATGCGGGGACTTGGCCTGCAAGGGCTTTTCCAAAGACCCTCAGATAATCGGCCTGCTTTTCTGGGGATAGGTTCTCGAGAAACTTCTTCGTCACATCATCCAATGGCAAATCATGAGGAGTTTGGGCCGCGACTATGGCGCCCAGCGACAAGACCGACGCGAGCAGTCGAGAAATAGAAAGGATGATCATTATAATGATCTAATTCAGGCGCGAGAGTAACGATTTGAATAAAAAGAATACTTCTCACTAAGACCTTTGGGCATGGCATGCTATTTAACTTCAATGACATTGCTGTGGAGTATCATGTCTCTCTGTCGCGCCCTGACCTCATTCATCGCTAGTAACCAATCGAAGAAAGGGGAACTAAACGCGTGTAAGTAATTAACAAAGTTTGAACTGATCGACCAGCTTAATCGTTTAAAAAATGAATACGAGCAACCTGTACACGCATTGCCTGCGAGCAGTTACACAAAATGAAAACTAAAAATAACTGAAAAACAAAAACAAAAACCAGAATGATGTGTTTTCATGACTAACGCTCAAACTAAAAGCTACTACTCCAGACGGGACGCCATCAATGTCATTTCAGAAGCCTGTGTAATCTTCTTGAAACGCAAATGCATAAGAATGACATCATGAACATGAACATCAGCTTCGTTAGTGCCCAGCTCCCAGTACTGTCCCGCAGGTTTTGTACTGCATATATACTGCATAAGTATGGGTATATAGCATACCTCACAATTGATCCAGGTTTTTCTCGAGCGAGTTAATTAATAGGAATTGTGCTGTAATAGTGATAACTGATCATTGTAGTTAAATAGATCAAGGGCTAAGTCGTATTAGTTATGGGAGCCATCAAAAGATCCTCATCTTCAGCTGACTCAGAAGACCCAGGGTAAACCATTTAGGCACTGTAGAGTCACCAGATTGCGGACACTTCGTGAGGTGTAGCCTATGCCTCTATTTATTCCCTATCCATTAGATGCGAGTATAAAGAGCCTGCTTTTGTTTTGGCGTAGGATGAAGTGAAGACAGTTAACTAAAAGATATCTGTGGTCCTTGTCTTGACCGACTTGAAGAAGTGGCATGAATGTGGATTCGATGAGACAGGGTCCTAACTGCGCTAAACCACGTTTGGTATCCATTTGACATTCTCATCGGTCGATACGCGGTCAACGCGCGCAACCCGATGCGATACGCGCCATCGTGTCTGGCAGTGGTAACTCTAATTAATGTGGCTGCACTAGTAGACGGTTGCTTGGTCGATACGAAAGTACAAAATCAGTGCCATCTTGATTCCCCGGTATAGCTGCGGACACCCTGAATTTCCAAGATTGACAATGGGCGGGTCAGGGGGCTGTTCGAGTTGTTACTCAGCCCCGACTTAATGCAACTAGGTTGCTCGTAATGATCCAAAGTGTGACGCATACTTGAGCTGACGTTGGGTCAAGTTGGCGTAACAAAGACTTTTTAAGTACATGTAGGAGAGCCTCCACTGGCGTCGAATGCGAAGATTAGCAAAGGAATAGTGGCAACTCCCACGGCAGCCCTGCTTATGGGAGTTGCCGCCTTGCTGACTTGTAACCATTATGTCCAGTTAACTCCAATCGTGTATCTTCAAAGTACTATTACGTCCTGTTTTACATTCGAATTTGTTTTATTAGTGAGTACCCAAGCGCGGGACACGCGTGCGAATCTGTGGACCTCCATTGTGTAGGATCTCCCGAGTATTTAATTCGCTATTTTCTGATTTCAGTAATTCCACGCCATCTGCAGACCTAGCACAGATGCCCTCGACGAAGTTCAAGCAGTTTAGTCATTACCCTGCTCTACTTCCCGATAGAGACCACACAAGCCCTGACTACAGCGCTGAGCAATTAGGAAACGCCAGCTGCAAGTGTTTTGTAGCTTAACGGAAATCTAATTAACCTTATTTTTATCTAAACATTATTAACTTATATTTCATTCTTACTCTGTATCTTAAACCGAATCAAACCTCTCATTTGTTATTCGTCCCGCTGTAATATATGCTACCTTGAGAAACCTTTTTGGTCGCACGAGATACAAGGTGGGTCAATTTCAGATGAGCACAACACAACTTACGGAAGGCAGGAGTGCTTTTTGAATTGTGGAACAGTTATGGGAATTCAAGTGCCGAGGTGAAATGCTAGGTTGAAGTTACGTAGCTTAAATTACTAGCGGATCCCAAGGCTTAAACCCTTTGATCCCAATCTTAGTTATCACAATACATCCTGAGAGGGACAGATTTATACGCGGCAAAACATTGGCTCCACTGATCTCATATTCATTGAACTTCATGAGAAAGCAACCCCCTAATCCAACAATCTCCACTCCCACAGGTGTACTATATGGCATATGCTTATACGAAATGCCGAAAACAAATAAGTTGACCTTCTTGAAGGTCTATAAGTAAAGATAAGAGTCACCCTACTTCTGGCTGTAAAAAAACCAGTGACGCAGTTAAATTAACCCAGTTCCCACCCTATTCTTCTTATTCCTACCCAGAGGAAAAGCCTTTTCTTTTCTTACGCTCCTTTCAAATATCTTCCCACTACAGGGTATATATTTCCTAAAATCTTGTCACTAACTTCTGGTCCTCCGTCAAAATCCTACACGCGCTCGATTTGTCTCTGCGACTTGCCAGGACATATATATTCATTATGAAGGTCTCGCTGGCGACAACTATATTGGTCGGAACATGGGCTGTGCAGGCAGTCAATAACCTACCGTCTTGCGCTAGTGGTTGTCTTTCGTCTATAGCAAAAGACCTCCGCTGCTCAGAGTCAGACTTAAGCTGCCTCTGTGATAGTCCTGGTTATCTCGCTGCAAAGATGTCGGGATGTGTCCTCACGGCTGGCTGCTGGTTCTCCGATATCGGTCGTAAGTTGTTCTCTTGATAACTTAACTCAGGGTTTATCGAAGCTCACTCTCAGAAAGCCGCCACAGTGTGGGCGCCGCGTACATGCGCGGCCCTAAACGGCAAGGTTCTAGGACCAAAAACCACACTCCTGGGCAATGGAGGACAAAACAGTGATGCACCAACTTCGACCTTAGAATCTCAATCAGGTCAAGCAGGAGGTACTTCTGGGACTAGCAGTGCAATGGCGACTTCATCGCCAACATCTAACATGGCTTCGGGGAACAGGAAGGCTGTGGGATATGTCTCGGTTATTGGACTTTTGATAGGGTTTTATTAATAAGTTACGGCAGGAAATTAAGATCAGAGAGTTGATCCGGATTTTCATGTGCTGTATGTTGGAATGGTTATCTACTGTCTTCTATTAGTTGTCGAAGAGATATAATCTTGGTTTAATTGACAAGCTTCTAAGAGTTTTACTTCAACTAAAATCAGCAAACCATTAAGATAACATGTATTTAAAGTCAGCAAGAGAAATGTTGCTATCCATCAATGCAACTACAACCAGTGTGAGCAGCAATAACAATAACAATCGTCACAGAATGCTCCCCACTCAGCTAGCCCGAAATACGGATTTACTTTATCCGACTTCTGCTCGTAGCAAGAGATGTTTCTCCTGCTTCCGCTATTCAGGGACCCTAATATCTCTAATATTTGAGTATGATGTAACTAAGTCGCATGTGTCAGCTATATGTTCGACTTGGGTTGAAAGGTGACCGAACATGGCGTGTAAAATCCCTGGCAAGTATCCTAAAGCCATAAGTGTTTGTAATTGACTGTTGTGAATTGATAGCCTACCGAGAATTGTCAAAAAAATGTTTATGAGCAGGTCTGCATGCCAACATCCGCGCTCAAGTAAAACGCCAATTGGTGGTAGAAAAATAGCGAGGGTAAACTTGCAAATATCACTTTCACAATCATAAATTAGCGTACATTTAAAATTCCTCATTGACTAATGCCTCCGCCTCGTCAGGTTAGGATTGGTCACGTTATCAAGCTGAAACCCCAAAAATATGGGTTCGCAGAATATCGCTGACCGCGGCCTATATCAAGATGGAAAAAGGCTTACCTTAGTGAAAGTGCCATTTTGAGAATCTTATCTGGTCTGAAACTCAATCGGTTTACTTGGTCATTAGCCTAACAAACTTCGGAGCCTAGCAATTGGTGCTATAAGATGCTCGGTAGGAAGCGCACAATTTTTCATGCTAAAACCATCTTGCTTATTGTATAGGCGTCAGTCTGAGGATCAAGTCGCGATGGCACACTAATATAGCATTCAACAGCAAGTTAAACAATAAGCAGAAGTTAGAACCCTGCAATACGTCCCTTGAAGAACTATTTCTCGCGTTCCTCGTACTCGTTAGGCATTGGGTTTAAGCAAGCAAACAAGCGGGCCATCCTTACAGGGTAGAAGAACTATCCTTGCAGCTTTAATCACTACCTATAAACGGAAAGGTCTCACTGGCTCTACATGGTGTTTATTAGGGCTGGATTGACTGGGCTACTAATGTCGGTCATCCCTTAACCGGCCACCTTTCTATAATACCAATGAAATAAACTATAATGCATTTTTTTAATAATGATATTAAGTAAATTCTATTTAGATAGATATCACTATTAGTAAAATTACGGGTCAAAAGTCTATGGACATCGCCCTGCCAACATGTAATCCACCTTTAAAAGTCAGACCGGCATAACATCTTCAATTCATCCAAATTATAGACAAAATATGTCGAAAAATAACGGGATTTTATCTATATTATGCGCCAAGCGCTAAAGAAATCATGAATTCAGCGACACGGTTAAAGCTCTTATAGTCCAGGCTGTAGAAAGCGGGCGGTCATACCGGGATGTTACTACAGAGGCAAGATGCTCACCACAGGCCGTCAGCAATATCGTTCAACGCTGGAAAAATCAACGAACCTTAGACAATAAGCCTCAATCTGGGCGTTCAAAGAAACTGTCATTTCAGCAGATTCGATATATATTGGTTTCACTTAAACGCGATCGCCATATTACATATAAAGCACTTACTAACTATCTTGGTAGCCAAGTATTACGAATAACCATATGACGAGTAATCCGACGGCATTATGGCCGTAAATGGAAGGCTATGTAAAGAATATTACTATTAAGGGAAAATGCATGTCAGCGACTTCTATGGTGTTAAGCTTGGAAGGAGGATATTGAGGAATTGATATAGGTCTGTCGATTTGAAGTTTGCTGATGGATGCCGCTCGGGAATGTTTAAGCTAACCGGTGATACCTTTAGACCATTTTCTCTGACGAATTGTCAGTTTAGTTCTAACTGAACTATAAACGCGGCTGGGTCTTCCGGAAGCCTCATAAGAAGTTCATAAAGGAATTAGTTAATATTATAGTATATGGAAAGTCGAAGTTATTAATTATGGTATGGGGAGCAATCTGGAGAGGTGGAAAATCCAATATCATCATCATGATCCGCGATCAAACCGCCTGACGAAGAGGATATACTTCTTTGAGTTATCAGCAGGCATTAACAGAAGGGTTACTTCCTATTTGGACTGGTTTTCGTCAATTTTAGCAAGATAACGCCTGTATATATATATCTGAGTCTACAACAGCTTGGTTATTGGAATATGGAATTCAGTGGATTGACTGGCCGGCATATTCGCCTGACCTCAACCTAATTGAGTATATTTAGAAGTAATTGAAGTTAAATATCTAAAAGATGTTCCCTTATTTAAATCTCTTAAAAAATAATGAAGTTGATAAAGCAAAGTTGGTAAAATGCATCGAATTGGCGTGGGAAGTAATAACGGTTAAGCAGATTAATAAGCTTATTGACTTACTTCTTAATAGACTTGATGCCTGCATTCGCGCGAAGGGATGGTATACTAAATATTAAAGAGAAAAATCAGGGCTTCATTTTAATATATAAATCAATTTTATTGGATTTTATTTAATTATATACTATATAAGTAAAGTTATTACGGTTAAACTGATTGAATTGCTACAGGGTGGGGTATCCACAGACTTTTGACGATGAATTTTAACCGTTTAATTAGAGTTAATAATATAAATCTTTAAGTTTTAATTTCTTAATACTATTTAAAGTCTTAATAAGCTAATTATAAAATCTTCTATAATATTAATCAGGCTTTTTTTCTATTAGAGTCCTAGTAAATTTAATATTACTATTATAGGTAATTTTATACTTTTTATTAGCTTATAGCTTTTTATTTTAATATGTTAATAAGAATATTTATTACCCTTTTATATTTCTATGTACTAGTAACCTAATTAGTTATGAATATTTCTAGATTATAGCTTTATAATTAGATTTCTATAATATTTATTATAATAGCTTTTAAAGCCTTACTAATTTACGGAAATAAATAGGAAGTTAAAAAAAGCATATTATATAAATTATTTCCATATAAAACAGGTATAATAGTAAAAATAGATATTTTTACAAATCTTAGGTTTGTTAAGGCTTTTACAATGTTAAATATATATAATCTAATTGCTCTAAAGATAGTATAAATATTAATTTTTATAATAGCTTTAGTTCTAAATTCCTTACAATTGTAAAGAAATAAAATGTTATTAACATAAATAGAATCTATAAAAGGTTCAAGGTCTAATATAAACCAATAATGTACATACTTTACAGGGCTAAATAGAACTATATTTAATAGTAATAGGATACAAGAAATATATATACATATACCTATAATAGAATAATACGAATGTATTATTATTATAATATTTAAAGAAAGATCTTTAATTATATAACTTTTATAATTATTAGGATTAAGAAGTTAAGACTTATAAGAACTATTTAGCTTTATTAATAGTATAGGGACTATTTTTAGTTAAAGTATTTTAATCTAATTATTAATTAAATTTTTATTATTTTATAGAAAGTTCTAATTTTTAAAACAGTCTAACTTAGCTAGAAAATATTATTATTAAACTATTTTTCACTTAAAGTTAACTAATAGAGGTAAAGCTCTTTCTTTAGTTAAGATAGCTTCACAATTCAAGACCCTAAACTAAGCTACTTAATAAGTATTAATATCTTCTTTTAGTAACTAAAACCTTAATTATTTATTCCTGTCCCTTTTATTATTTCTACATAATTAATATTTTAATAGTTTCTTTACTTAGAAAATTCTATAGCCAGTACTATTAGTAATATAAAGAATACCTTAATAGTCTTAGCTAAAGCTTTAGTATATTAGTTAGAATTAATTCTCTTGTATTAAACATATTTATATTAAGGTAATAAGTAAGGAAGGACTGTAATTAGTTCTTTCTAATACCTTTAAGGAAGCTGTTATGTATAATAGTCCTATTCGTAAAGTCCCTAACTTGATAATAATTAAAAGGACAGCCTAAACTAGCTTAAATAAGTATTGAATTATAGAATTACTTTTCCTATACTTTAAAGAGCTTTTACCAGTCCTTATTAATTTCCTATAGTATTGTATTACCTTTAATACAGTCTAATAGTATTAAGCGGTTAATCTTACATACTTAAGTAACTTGGATAATAGAAATACTACTTATGATAAGATTAAGTATACTATTTATATCTTTCTTTATCTATTCTGGTATTTTAAATTAATTAGTGTAGGCTATAAAGATACACAATAAAAATTAATAAAAAGAATACGCTTTAACGTTATAGTGTTATTAGTATTATAGGTAGTTAGGGACTAAAAAAAGGTGGCGGATTAAGGGAGGTGGCCGGTTTTAGGTGATCGACATTAGTAGGCAGCCTACTCTGAGTAGGGGTACCTCTAACTTCCAGCTAGCAAAGTGTATTCAGAGCCGGCTACCAATACAGTTACTGCGACACCGCCCACACCGGCAGACATTTCGCCTTTCCTACAGTCGGTCAAATTCTAATCTACGAGAGGGTTAGTAGCATCGTCATTAATAACTCAGACTGCATGACCAATACCAATCATCATTAGAGCAACCATAGATCTAGACTAGTTTGGCAGTGATTAACAATGCTCTAGGATGACAAGAGCTCAATCGAGCGCCTTGATTTTATTAGCAACAACCCATTTATTACCTCCCTCGTGTCTGCAGATGCTACATGCCCCTGGCCCATTTCCATAGTACGGATAAGTCACACAAAAACTGCCTTGAGCATGGTTACAGAACAAGGGTGAAGGACAAAAAACCATAAGGCTGATTTTGGATTTACATCAAGGCATTTTTTTCGTAAAAAGGTTCGGAAAAGAACCCGAAGTAGTGTCGGAATTTTTACAAATTAGTGGAGCTTGCATGACCTACGCGGCTAAACCTACGTAAATAGTGTCGCACTAAAAAGTAACTCGTTTAAGAATACGCGGACCGACGGTCGGACACGCGTATTCTTATCCTCATAAAATGCTCATTCCAACAAAGGAAGCAGGGCACGCTGCTACTCCTCGCATCGGCTTTTTACACTCTGCTTTGTTGTCTAGTTTTACGAGCATTATCCATCCGGTGTAGTGCCTCCTATCGATCCATGGCCACACGTCGGTCCCACAAGAAATCCCGCAACGGATGCACCGAGTGCAAAAGGAGAAAAGTCAAAGTTAGTTCCCTGCAAACATTTCTTTCCGTCATGGCCCGATATGGAAAATACTGTACACCGCGGAAGTATCCCACATTCGAGCACCACTGACTGCCTGGTAGTGTGACGAAAAGCGACCATCCTGCTTCAACTGCACAAGACTGTCTGTGCTTTGCAGCTTGAGGCCCGCTGAGAGCCTATCAGCACATACCTCCCCATCAGTAATCAGTAGCATTTCGCCGCCCGTGGAAGGAGTGGCGTTGACCACGAATGAGAGCGGTCCGGCAACCTCGGTTGATTTCACGCAACTTGCCATAGCAACGGATGCAGATAGGCCTCTGCCATTTTCTAGTCCAGCCTGGGGCCGAGAATTAGAGCTTATGCATCACTACTCTACGTGTACTTATAAGACTCTTGCCCTACGATCAGACATGCAATACGTCTGGAAGACGGTTATCCCCGAAGAAGGTTACAATAACCCATTTGTTATGCATGGCCTCCTCGCTTTATCCGCTGCGCATAAGGCTTACTTACTTCCCTCTGAGCGAGAAACATACTTATCTATCTCTGCCTACCACCAGTCGCTGGGGCTAGAAGCCTTTAGACCTCTTCTATCTGAGATCTCAAAGGACAACTGGAAGCCTATGTTCTGCTATGCTAGTACAGTTGCCCTTTATGCCTGTCTTCTTCCTGCGAGATTAGACAAAGCAAAAGCCTCTGCCCCAATCGCTGAGATTTTAGAACTTTTCCGCTTTGTCAGGGGTATCCAACTAGTACTCCAGCCATTTGTCGAATTTTTACCTATGACTCGATTTTCTCCGCTTGTGCAAGGTGTCTGGATAATGAATCCATGTCAAATGGAAGAATGGTACGTAGAAGTTCTTATACTGGTTCTCTATTATTAATCTTTTTTTATAGTGAACCCTCTCTGGAGGAATCTCTCTTACCCAAAGATATATTTGAAAAGCTGGCAAAACTACGATCATTCCTACAAAGCAATATGCCCTTCACTTCGATACCGGATTACGAAGCCGCGGTGTCCGAGCTTGTCAATGCTACGAAGCTCATAGGTCATGCTGGCCTCCATGTCGAGTGCGGAATGGTTCTGTTCTGGCCCTATGTTATTTCTGAAACTATCTTAAATGATATTCAAGCACTTGATCCTTATGCATTACTATTGTTGTCTCATTATATTGTTTTACTTATGGTTATGGAGGCCAGGTTTTGGTTTATCAAAGGGTGGGGGATAAGGCTATTGGCTGATATTAATGTTCAACTATCTAACTGCCAGCCGTTTATAGATATAGTAAAGTGGCCTAGTGAACAGGTATATAATCTGTATAAATACCAATGATGCTTCGTCTCGCGAGATATAGACTGAAATATACATATAAACAAATGACTATGATTGCGAATTGACTGTAAGAATGCCTTCACGAGATTCTCGGCTCTTAAATCCTTTTGAACCTTTAATTTGCTTGCGCTTACCACCTTTTGCGCCCCAACCCTCACTCTACACAATTTTCCGATTTGTGATTGTTGCAGCTCTTTTCCAACGTGGTATCTGTCATCGCGAAATCTGTTGTTCTTGGTAAAAAGGCACTACTGTGTCCCACAGGGGCTCCGATCACGATACATGTCACGAGAGTCACTTTGGCGTACAGTACATTAGGTGGCTTTATGGAAATTCTTCTTCTTTCTGTATGAACAGTGATACTCAGCTGCACCTATAGTAGCCAATATGTTGAACTTGGCGGCATTGTCGCGACGTATGGGCAGTTCCAAATACTAAACTCGGCAAGTATAGCATGGGCGACATGGCCCGGCATTATATCCGATGCTTGCAAGACTCTGGTATCAGTGGTCAAGTGATCCTGGGAGGTATGTTTTTCTTATTCATTTGTATTGTTATATAGCTACAAATAGCGTTAACTTGTCATTCCCAGGTTGGTAATTCGGTGGCTACATGTCACTTGCGATGTCTCACCTCACTTAGCATCTTCGTTGCTGGGTTGCTCCTCATCGACACCAGTTACTACAATACAGAAGACGCTGCAAGCATTGTCGAATATAGCGATAGTGTAACCTTTGCCTTCAATGGTCTATCGGAGGCAACGTCTGATCAGATAAAAGAGTCCTTTCAAGCTTGCGAGTCTCTTCTCAGAGAGTGAAAATTGCCAAATTGGAGTGGCGCTGCATTTAATGGTCAGCAAGCACCATATCATCTAGATGGGGATTGTCATATCTCATAACACGGCACAGTCTTACATAAGAATCACGACGGAAGTTGGGTAAGCACACTAACAGAGACACAACCTTTGCAAGAACCTATGGACTTACCAGTTTTACCACCTCCGGCAGTTGCACTCCGCTGCATACAACGCGAGTATTGGAGCGACTAGATGACGATGACCTACTTTCCCTAGCTCCAGCAGGACCTCACTCCGGCTTCCGGCTAGTGCTTGACTGCTTTCTGCTGTGTGGTCATGTGAAGCTCCGTGTTTGGTACGATCCAAGTAGGGTTTCTCACATCCAAGCAAAAGCGATATCGCATCAGTTTGATCGCTCGGTTCAACAGTTATTTACCCAGGATGAGTCATTCTTGGCTGATGTCACCCCACAAAGTACCTGGGATATCGAACAGGCTACAGCCTGGAATAACGAAGATATTCCTGAGGTGGTGGATGATTGCGTTCACTATGTAGTTACGAGACAAGCTCAGGAACGGCCAAACGAGGTTACCATCGATACTTGGGATGGGACGTTCACCTAATATGAGCTTGATTGGGCAGCCAACAAACTTGCCCATTACCTCCTTCATTTCGGTGTTAAAACCGAAGGTCTGGTCATCGTGTGCTTTGAAAATTCTGTACGGTTTTGCGTCGCTATCCTGGCGATCAACAAGGCAGGGAGCGCCTGGGTCCCATTGGATCCACGGCACCCAACGGAGCGCCACCAGCAAGTCATATAGCAGTCGAATGCCACTCTAGCGGTGGCTTCTCCAGGTTTCTCTGGACTTTGCGAGGAATTGGGCTTGTGGGACATCACGATAGGTGAGACCTTCGATAAGACCATATTGAACCAGTTCCCTGAAGAAGCGTCACTGCCACCAGCACTCAAGGTCTGTCCAAGAGATGCTGCCTATGTTCTCTTCACATTTGGAAGTACTGGAACTCCCAAGGGGTTTCTTACAGAGCATGGAGCTATCTGCAACAGCCAACGGGCTGTATGCAAGAGACTCAAGTTGACTTCTGAAGCACGGATGCTTCAATTTGCATCACATGTCTTTGATGCCTGCGTATACGAGTTATTGTTCACGTTGATGGTTGGAGGCTGCTTATTCGCCCCCTCCGATCACGTCCGAGTTAACAAGCTACCGGACTTCATCAGTAAAAGAAACGTCATTTGGGCAGCCTTTATCTCCTCCTTCCTCCGAATACTGTCTCCTTATCAAGTCTCGAATTTACAAGCGCTGATTTCAGGTGGAGAGGCGTTTGGCCGCGATTTACTCGATGTCTGGTCGGGAAAGTGTCAACTCATCAACGTATGGGGTCCTGCTGAATGCTGCCCTATTACGGCTATCCATGAGTGGTTGTCACCGACCGAGCCCCCCTTGACAATAGGGGGGCCGGTTGGCAACTTCTGCTGGATCGTTGACCCTCAAAACCCCACCATACCTTCTCCCATTGGATGCATGGGTGAAATCATGATTCAAGGTCCAACCCTTCTCCGCGAGTATCTTTCAGACAGGGAAAAAAAAAAAAGACTGCACAGTTATGACGGACACCCTGGAATGGATGCCACGAAGGCATAAGTCTGGCTGGAATAGATGCTATAAGAGTGGCGATCTTGCGTACTACAACTACGATGGAACAATGGAGTTTGCTGGTCGAAAGGACACGCAGATCAAGATCCGCGGTCTTCGTGTCGAGCTTGGGGAGATTGAATATACTAGTAGGAGGGCCACTGAAGTGTTACAAGACGCTGTCGAGACTCTCGCTTCAGAAAATACTACGATACTTGTGGCCTACCTCTGCTTTCAGCCAGGAGTCGATAGTTGCTTTACGAGGACACAGAAACGACCAGGATGAGGCGGAAACCTTCTTGCCATTGATAGATTTGCTCAGGCGCCGATTTCAAGACCTTCAGGAGTATCCACAGCGAAAGCTACCACATTATATATTGCCGACGATGTTCATTCCATGCGCTTACATGCCCTTCATCACGTCAACAAAACTCGACAGAAAGAGGATCCGACAGCTGCCTGCACTGTTAGCCCCGAAACAAAGGGCAGAGTACTCACTTGTGAGCTTCAATAGGACCAAGCCAGAAACGACTATCGAGATGTCAGTTCAGGGATTTGGGCGTCTGTGCTCAATATTGATCGACACTCTATCGGCCGACATGATAGCTTCTTGCAGCTGGGTGGAGATGCTATCAATGTTATCCAATTAGTTTCATTAGCACGCCAGCAGAACATCGGCTTAACAGTTGCCTTTGATCCTAAGAGACCCTCGCTTGTCTACTGGAGCAACTAGTGCAACGATGTGTGATAGGAGAGATCCAGCGGAAGTACCGGCTTTCAATCTTATACCGTACGACAGGAAGGACAATCTGATGAAGCAGGCGGGTGAACCGTGTGGCTTCACCAATACCCAGGTCATCGAGGATATCTTTCCCTGTACGCCACTTTAGGCGAACCTTATAACCCTCAGTATCACCCAGTCTGGCTCTTACATGACCCGATTTGCCTCTCTATCCCCCACCTGAGTCGGTCATGTCCGACCTCTTGGCAGCACTAAAGACTACCTTCAAACAGATCCCAATTCTCCGGACGCGTATTATCCTCGTTTCTGAAGGTTGCCACCAGGTCATATTATCCGAGGGCATAACCTGGCAGCGAGACCCGAAGAGATCGCTCAGTGAGCTACAGGCTTTTGCCCTGCCCAATGTCGGCTACGGCTCGCCTCCACCTATATTCATCATGACAGAGGACAATGGCTGTCCGTGTGTCTGATGGGATCTTCATCACTCTTGATACGATGGGTTTTCATTTCTTTGAATGACAGAATTCCTCCAGAACGCTCTGGGCCTTTCAAGCGAATCAGTACATCCTGTACCTCTACGTAACTACGTCGAGTTTGTTTGGTCCGTAGACCCCGTCGCGACCAAGACCTACTAGACTAGTCAGCTTAAAGGTGCTCATGCCACTCAGTTCCCTCCCAAAACATCCAAACAAGTTGGCCCTGGAGCCACAGGGAACTTGGATCACATATTCCGCATTCCTCATCGCCAAGCAAGCAATGTGACACTGTCTAATCTTCGGGGAGGAGCGTGGGCACTGCTACTCACGAGGCATTCGGAAAGTGATGATGTGTTTTTTGGATGTACAATGTCCGGCCGCAGCGGCCCTGTCGCACAGATAGAAAACATTCTGGGCCCGACCCTCACAACGGTCCCAGTGCACGTGCAGATGGACCGAAAAGACTCAGTCACCGAACTGCCGGAACGGATTCAGCAGCAGTCAAACGACATGATGCCTTATGAGCATACCGGTCTACAGACTATTGCCAGGTACGGAGAAGCGGTTCGACAAGCTTGTCAATCTGTAGCCAGCCCATCGTGCAACCAGCCGAGATCTTTCGCGGCGCGCAAGCTCCAGAACTGGGTTACAACTTAGTGAAAGGCCTACCGAGCTCTGGCCGTCAGTTCGATGCTTTCCTCTGGTTCTTGCGTGTGTTGTAGACACAGAGGGAAGTACTAAACTTCACGTCCACTTCGACACGGGAGTGATTGGCCGTCGTCAAATAAAGGCTATATGTTGCCAGTATGAGCACATCGTTGCGCAGCGAGTGGCCAGGCCCACGAGTCCAATCTCCAACGTCTCGTTGTGTGGATCCAAATATGTCGAGCAGATCATGATGTGGAATGCTCAGAACGTCCCTAAGCTCATATTTGCATGTGTCGAAGATCTCATCGGTGAACAGGCCAAACTCCATCGCGAGAAGGTGGCTATCGATTCTTGAGACGGCAAGTTCACTTATGATGAGCTGGACAAGCTTTCAGACTCCTTTCGATGTCACCTGCGAGCCCTCGACGTTGCTCCCGAGGAGGCAGTTGCTATTTGTATCGACAAATCAAGGTGGGCGGCTATTGCCATGCTGGCCATTATGGAAGCCGGAGGGATCTAGCCGCTAGACCCAGCATCTCCTAGAAGTCGACTCCAAGCCTTACTCGGCAGAGCCCATGTGCATGTAGTTTTAGTGTCAGCAACAGCGGCTCCAATATTTTCGGACATGGGTTTGCCAACTACAATAGTCTCTAGTCAACTGATACTAAAGCTTTCAGATCTGGACAGTGGTGCCGTCTTCAACCTGCATGTGCGCCTCGAACATGCGGCGTATATCGCATTTACCTGAGGATCGACAGGACAGCCTAAAGGCATTATTGTAGAGCATCCTGCTCTATGTTCCAGTATTATGGGACATGGTGGCGCGTACGGACTGGGACCAGTGTCAAGAATGCTTCAGTTTTCCAATTTCACGTTTCATGGAAGTCTGAGCGAGATATTAACTCCTCGCGTTTTCGTAGGCACTGTGTGCATTCCCTCAGATGGCCAGCGGTTGCAAAATGTCACCAAAATTCATTCAGGATGCACAAGTCAATGTGGCCATTCTTATACTGTCGTTTGCCAAGACAATGCGGCCAGAGGACGTTCCTACGCTTGATACGCTAGGTCTTAGTAGCGAAGTGCTTACCAAGGATCAATTAAACTTGTGGTGTTGTCGAGTAAAACTCATCAACGCTTATGGACCATTAGGAATATGTGTCGACTGTGTTACGTATACCTTTCAGTCACCAGAGGATTTGCCAACCGAAATCGGCCTTGCTCATAATGCCACTCTTTGGATAGTCAACCTCGATGGCCACGATCATCTGACCGCCATCGGCTGTGTCGGGGAACTCCAGGTAAAAGGGCCTTCATTAGCCCGGGGGCACTACGGAGATGAGGTCAAGACTAAAGAGGTGTTCCTGGATAGTGTGAAATGGCTACGGGAGTCTAAAGTGGACAGGTACGCAAGGCTTTACAAAACAGGAGATCTAGTGAGATACAATGGCGACGGCACTATTCAATACCTTGGCCGCAACGATACTTAGATCAAGCTTCGGGGACAGAGAATAGAGCTAGGCGAGATCTAGGACAACATCAGAAAGGCTGTGACTGGTCCCGGGTACGTTGCAGTTGAATTGGTTCGAAGGGGACCAACCGATATTCTGGTTGCTTTTCTGGCCTTTAGTCAAACGCAACCTGTCGCTAGCAAAGAGGATGACAGAAGCCTGGAATATGCACTGGTTCAAAACGTTGTTGCAACGAAGGGAGCCCTGGCTAATCTTTTGACTGAGCTCTAGGCTTTACTACCAGCATACATGGTCCCCACAATCCTTCTTCCACAAAGTACATGATACCAACAGTGTTTATCCCCTGTCGGTACATACCCATTATCATATCTACTAAACTCGACCAGGCCAAACTTCGAAACTTAAATGGGAATCTTAACCTGTCAAGAATCGCCGAGTATTCGCTGGTCGACTTGGTAAAGTGCCCGCCCGAAACAGACATGGAACGTCATGTTCAGAAGCTATTTGCCTCAGTCTTTAAAGTCCAACCTGATACTATAGGATGAGACGATAGCTTTCTTTAATTTGGGATCGACTTAATAAGTGCGACTCAGCTAGTTATGCCGGCCCGTCAACGTGGGCTCAGTGGCCTCACCGTTGATGTTGTTTTTCAGGATTCTCATGTGATATTTGGCCTCTGTTATAAGCTCAAAAAGGGAAAAGGGGCGAATTTGAAGCTCTTCAGAAACAAAGTTACATAATACATAGCTGGGTTAATCAAGATTGTGGAAGTAAATTGTAAATTTAATAATAATAGTTATCACTACAGTCTTATCCCGTGGTATACATAGTTAGATATATCCTCATTTCCATAGCATTTAATTTTATTCCTAAGCCTGGTTGCTAGTCTAGCTATGATTATCGCATAGCTATACCCATATTAATAACAATATACAATTGAATACGCCCCCTAGATAGCTCAGCGAATTAGGTCAATGAATCCCGTTGGTGTTTCCTTCAGGCCGTCATCTAATTTAGAACATCCGCCATGACGAAAGACAGGGAATATTCACGTTCATTATCTAAATATCAATCTCTTATGTATATCTTAAAGTATAAATTCCATAACCTAAGCTCGAGAATACATTATTTAGGAATACTGGTCCCCCGCTACATCCAGTAACTCGTATATAAGCCACCAGCTTATTAACCGAGAGAAGAAAGCACCTATAGATCCTAGTGCAGTAACTACAAGCTTTAATCCATATACAAAGCTCTCTTTACAGCGCAAATTGCAACATGTATCGCAAAAGTATAAACACTAATATCGGATTACTTTACTGGCTCATTACTAATATTTCTCCTATTAAACCAAACAAAGCAGCACCCACCTAGCTCCTCACAACACCAGTATCTTTCACTCTCACCACTACTTTCCTTTCAAGGGCACCGAAGTCAAGAGGCAAATGTAAGGCCGTGCTCGCGTAACATATTGGTGAATTCCGCGGATGAAAGGTCAGTCAGTACAATAACATTGAAAGCATACTGGGTCGCGTTCATTAACGACACAGTGCAATTCCCCTACCTGAAGATTTCTCCCCCTCGCGCAATATATTCGGTCACAGTGTGTCTACTATAAGACCCCATAGCAACAAACTGGTCGGGTCTGGTAATAGAGACGCAATCACTCCAGCAGATGGTGAGGGAGGGAGGACCGGCACCGAAGACGTAGGTATATGTTTTAATCTCGTCGATGGCAAGGTTATAGTATTTACCATTAACGATGGGGTATTCGTTGATCGTCTATTCTTGCATTGGGGCTACTGTAGAGGGAGAGGCTCCGGGGTTTATATTACTGACTTGATTATTATTTCTTATTTCCGTGATGACTGAAGAATGTAGCTGTGAGTGGTAGAATCTTCGTGTTGTGGGGGGAGTTATAAAACCCTAGAGAAATTCTGTATTGTGTAAAGAGTAAAGGGTAGGGATACCAAAATATAATATGAGCGTTGCTAGGAGCTTTAGATTATAAAGGATAAGACCTTAGGATCTACTTAAGGCTTTTAGTAGGTGGATTAATTTGTAATTACTGTATATCTATAGTTGCTTTTGTTATATCTATTTAGCTTGATTTCCTATGTAATTAAAGCTTTTCATAGGTGGGGTAGTATGTATTAGCCTTTTATTACCCTAGATATTTACGCCAGGTAATTTACGTCTGCAGTTGTTTCACTGCTGTATTTAATGTTACTATTACTTCTTGGCCATATTTATAATTAGGGCAGGAGTTATTAACTGACTGTAGTCTAGTCTAATAATAGTTAATTATCTACTTGATGAAACTTTTAACCCCTAGGGTTGGATTCGAGTTTGTTTTTCAGCCTGTTAGTAGCTTGTAGTTAATAAGCGCCAGGTTAGTTTTATAGCCTCAATGTTATTTTCGTTGGTCTTTAGATATTATGACTATTGGGTATGTTTATTCATTTTCCAATTACACTTCCAGTAACATTTATAAGGAGCCTTAGTTATATTAAACCAAGTGATAATGTAACTGGGTGGTGAGAGACTATATAAGAGTGGCTTTGTCTACTGATTATAAGTATTAATTTACAGGCAGAACAACCAACCATTATCATGTAATATAAAGATTTTATTACAGTAACTAAACCTTTCAACTTTTAGTATTATCAAGGTGGGCATTCTGTTAGAATGAAGACTCTTATTCACTTGGAAGCCAATTGTTATTCCTTAGACCTCCACTATATTCTACTTCTTTGGCCTTGTAATATTGTTATGGCAGCTCCTGTTAAGCAAAAGACACCTGAGCCCGACCAGTCACCTAATCCACAAAGGGTGCCTAAGTGGTTTCTCAACTGCACCGGGGGCTGGGTTTTGTGGTGCCGAGATCGGGGCACATACTACAATAACGCTTGGGCAATGTCTAATAACAATTGGTGTTATAATAACAGCGAATGTAAGTACTGGGGTGACTGTAGTGACTTCTGTCTTACGGACGGTACTGAGGACCAGGAGGGTCAGGAGGCTGCTAATGAAGAGGTTACTGCTATGGTTGCCCCTAAGGGGGTTTAAGCCGGTTTGGCAAATATCTAGCAAGGACAGTAGACATGCTATACCCCTGTGTTATTGAGTTTCTTACAGTTGTGTGTAAAGGTTCTAACGTATAGGTAAATATTATATTATACTTAGAATAACCTATATAAAGTAGATATGAAGTAGATTATAGACATGTTGTATATATAAGATATTATTTAACAATTATATTTTATGGCTATATGAATAATTTCTAAATACAGCTTTATTTAAACATCTATATAGCTTTGTAAAATATTACTATAATAGAGGGATTTGTCTTTTAATATATTCCAAGTACTATTAGTATAATTAAATATATCTTTTTAAAGCAGAGTGAATAGCTTGAACTCCTTAGAATTTAAGAAGTAGAATGTTTTTTCTCTTTTTTAAAATAATAGTTAAATCTTTAAAAGGACTAACTTTATAAAACTACTTTATAATACATTAAGTTCTTTTAATAGGTAATAATATAAAGATCTTTAAAATTGAAAAATACTTTATTTTCCGCATCGTTTAAAGGTTTTCATAAGTAATATAATCTCTAAAGGTAACCTTGTTATAATTTACTTAGTGTAATTAGTAGAAAAAACTATTAATAGACTAAACTATTATATATAACTTATTTAGTTATTAAGGTATTGTTTAGTATCTTACTCTTAATCACAGTTATTTTATTAATGTTATTATTTTAATAAAATAAATAAAGTCTACTTTAGTAATATATTAAAACTCTTACACACCCACTGTAGTTAAGATATAAATAGGGATCCTACGTACTTTATCCATAAAATAGCTTAACTAGGTAATAAGAAAATAAAAGATTTATATAAACTTATATAGATACTTACTTAAATGCCTAGTAGATGTTTAGTCCATGGCATTAACTCTCTTTTTTCCTTCTGATACTTCTTCCTTGTTTGCTTTAGTGTGAACACGCTCCCGTCGTTTAAAAATGTTCGTAGAAACTGGTTCCCGGAACTCTAACACTATTGTCCCTATGCTCCCAAGTTAATTGTTGGTACCAAGGTCGATCTGAGGGAACACCCAGACAATCTTACAAAGCTGTCAAGTAAAGTACCGGCACCGGTATAAAGGACAGAAGCTGAGGAGATAGCTACGGAAATTGGAGCTGTGGGATACATTAAACGCAGTGCATTGACTAGGCACAATTTAGACAAGGTTTATGATAAGGTATAGTACTACAGTTATATTGAATAAACTTATGATTGGCTATTCAAACATCCCGTAAGGCACCTCTTCATAAAAAGATAAGGCAGCCTGGTTGCGTCGTATTGTAAGTGGGTGAACTGAAAGTGCTTAACTCTTAACAACTAACTATTATTAAGGAGTACCATAACGTTAGCCTCGAGGTCCTAAGTTGAGTGAAGGAAAGACTTAAGGCTGATTGAGAAACCTTATTTAGAAACAGATAGTAGAGTGAGGGCAACTCAAGGTGAGTTTGTATATGCAATGTTAATGTATAGAAGAGGTTTGTAAAAGGACTGCGTAAATTGTCGCACTGTGGCCAGGAAATCCACCTTCTAAGCCAAGGCGTCCACGGCAACTAATTAGATATTGCTCGGGTTTAAACAGATATATCTATATCTATTAAACAATTGCCCGCTTTAGAAATATCCTGGTTAAAGCTATATTAGCTAGTAATGCTATAGGTAGTTAATTGCACTACAATCACCTCTTTTATTATTATTATACAAGTACATTGGCCGCAATTAGCCGGCCCCCTTATATTGATTATATGATTATCTTACTGATAGAGAGCAGAACTTGTTATTAACTGTAAGAGTTTCGGTATAGTAGTACATTGCCGATTTATACGGAAATTAACAAGAATTACCCCTGTAGGCTGTGTTATTAGTGCAGTGCTGAAGTTATTGCCAATTGCAGGAATTCCGCTGTGTTACTCTATAAAATACTGATAATTAGTACGGAAGCTTACTTTTATTACCCTTGGAGGCTGTAACTCTTTAGTGTATATTTCTGAGGGGAGCGGTGTACTCCGTATGTTTTTGCTTTATTATTTAGCCCCTCCCAAAAAGAGCCACTATTGATTTCCACATCATAAATCTAATTTCCAACATACATTAGCCGATAGAACTATCGATTTAGGTAAGTAAACTACAGCTTAAATAGGTAAAGTATTGTCTTAGCCTCTAACCGCATCAGTAATTCTGGTAGTAATTAACCCCTGAGTAGCTGCTAATTTATGTAAACAGAGCAGCTGAAAACAAGCGAGTTAAACTAAGAGCTAATAGGAAAAGCTCTCCCCTGTCTACTTTACTTAAGAAGTCTAGAATCCAATAAACCAGAGAGCCTTGGGTTTATTTATCTTTAGCTCAATTGAAAATCATCAGATTATAAATATTAGTAGGCTGAACTAATAGATATAAAGATAACTCTCTTGAATAGACAAGTAATCTCTTCACTACCCTCTTTCACTTTATCCCTCTTTGATACATTGTAAAGATGTTAAAGCGACTTGGGGTCTTCTGGGCTCTAAACCTATGTCTCGTCCCAACTGTACTGGCAGCTGCAAGCTGCAGTCAACTGTCCGGCAATATATACACCGGTCCTAACAGCAATAAATTCGACATTTCTTGCGATACTTCTACAATTGGTGGGCATATCTTTGCCTATTATTCCCAAGGAGATGAGTTTCAGGATTGTGTGGATAGATGCGATGAGGAGAGCACGTGCATTGTTGCATTATTCTTAGGCTCCAGCGGCGACTGTGCTTTGATTGACAGCTATGTTGCGACCAGGTCGTTTAATGGTAACGATGTGGCTGTCAAGAGACCAGTTGCAATTCAAAGCACGACATTAGCGGAGGTTCCATCTTCAGCAACTACAACGACAGAGACTACATCGCCGGAAACTACATCGCCTGAGACTACAACAGTAGTGTCTTCAACAGTAGAGGCCTCATCGACCGAGACTACATTGCCCGAGACTACATCGCCTGAGACTACAATAGTAGTGTCTTCAACAGTAGAGGCCTCATTGCCCGAGACTACATCGCCTGAGACTACAACAGTAGTTTCTTCAATAGTAGAGGCCTCATCGACCGGGACTACATCGCCCGAGGCTACAACAGTAGAGCCTTCAACAGTAAAGGCTTTATCGACTGAGTCTACATTGCCCGAGACTATATCAACGAAAGATACAACAGTAGAGGCTTTGTCGACCGAGACTACATCGCCCGAGACTACATCAACCAAAGCTACAACAGTAGAGGCTTCATCGACCGAGGCTTCATCGACCGAGGCTTCATCGACCGAGGCTTCATCGACCGAGACTACACCGTCGGGGGCCTCCTCGAGATCATCAGAAGCTTCATCAGAGGTCTCATTAACCTCTCCAGAATCTACTCTAGTCACCGCCACTACAGACTCGTCCTACACTAGTACCACCAGTATCGAGATATCAACCGACGACTGTGAGGATGAGCCGTCATCCCTTGAGACCTCAACTAGTGCAATTGCATCCACAGCAACAGGATCAGAGATAAAGCCCACGAACCTATCCACCAGCAGCCTGAGTCCCTCTACTACAATCTTTGAATCATCGGAACCTCCCACTTCGCGTCCCTCGACTACTTCAAACGCCTCATTAATATCTTGTTCGACAAGTCAAGGAACTCGGGCTTCTGAGTCAACATCTCTGCCAAGGTTTGTCACAAGCCAGGCAGTCTCTGCTTTACCTACGTCTCCAATGACTACAGTGCCTTATATTTATACAACCTCTGGCCAGGTAGCCTCTTCGTCCCGTTCTTCGTCTTCTGAAACCAAAGACGCTGGCTCAAAGACGATATCGGACTCTGGTGTCCCTATCATGAAGACAACATCTGAAAGTCGTCTGCCAACATCTTTCCCCACTTCCGACTGTGTCTGGACTGTTTACCTCACTATGGTCAAGTATGTTACTTGCAGCACAGGGGTAGTTGCCCAGACAGAGACTACTACCACATATGTCACTGCTGACAGTAAGAGTGGGAGCTATGGACCTCCAGTGGTTCAAAAGCCTGATGGTTGTATTAGAGGGTATCAAATAGATGCTAGCGGTAACAGTTATCCTGTACCGCAACCTACAATGGGATCACAAGGTGACTCTATCGACGAGAAAAGCCAACCATTTGCTCGACCTACACCGGAATCGCCAAGCGGCTCTCGACCTAGCCATAAGAATGGCCCGCCTTATATTCCTGCTCCAATTACAGAATCAAAAAGGACTTCTCTACTAGAGCAAGGCCATGGACAGCATTCTGTTCAACCTACACAAGGATCCCAAGTCGACTCTCCAGACAACAACAGCCATCCATCTGTTCCAGGTCAAGTTTTGCCAGAGCCCAAGAATGGCGACCCTCAATCAACACAAGCTGAAGCTGCCCCGACAGCTATCTCCCCATACCAACTTGGTACTCCAGTGTATCCTCCACCACCACCGTCGTCTGTTCATCAGGGTCAGCAAGGTATGCCAACGACCTTTACAATCAAGACAGCTATCACTGAAGAGTCAGAGACACCAACCGTTAGTTTGTCAGCCACTAGAGAGGTACCATCCACACCATTGAGTACTTCAGGAGCAAATATCTATGAGCCTATGTTATGGAAATTAGTTACTGGAATCCTTATAGCCTTACAAGGATTATAAGCTATAGTTGTGTCTCGGGTGTCTGCTGGGAAAACTGCTTAATACGTTAATGCTTGACTCTGAACGTACTTGAAACCAGTTACTACATAAGAGCAGCGGAACGTTTAGGGTTCGAAATTTACTACAAGGAGAGAAGAGTAAAACAAATTCGTGTATAAAATTAAACTTTCACATATCAAAAGCAATTTCATCTTGTTTCGTGTCAGTTGCCTGGTAGAGTTCTGCTTCTAAAGAGGGTCGACAGTACTGAATCTATGAAACCCATACCGGAATGCCAGAGGTTGAAGCGAGCTTAGCGGACGAGATTACCAAAGAGCGTAATGATTCCACATAACCAATCGTAAGCCTTCCTTAGATGAACAAGTGTGAAAGGTATCATGCCAGTGCGACAAAAGAGACGCGGTAATGGCAGAGTAGTCAGAAAGACTTAAAGAAAGACAATAACAGTCCAATCATTTAGCTTCAATTGTTACCGTAGTCTGCTATAGATCTACTGATCCTGAGTTTACAAGGATGTATAACCTTCATAATCGCGTATCTTCTCTTAAATATATAAGATCTAGAGACCTGTAATAGTCTTTAGGTATATTGCGTTGCCTGTCTCTTAATACCGATCCCGACCAAACAAACAACACTTCCCCAAACTGTGGATAGACAGTCTAGAGACAAGTTAACTTGCTCCGTACTGGCAAGGGCACTTAGTCCAGACTTAAAAATCAGGTGGGATAACCGGCTTACTGTAACAGGCTTGTTTGGCTACCTTATATGAACTCTTAATAATTGCGTATACTATACTGGTAGATTTTAACGTAATATGCAAGCAAAAGTTAAAAGCTTATAGGACGATTAAGGTCCTTTATACTAGAGCTTATTTAATATTAATTGTATAGCTACACTGTATCTGTTCTTCTAAGGCTATTGTATGCTTAGAATTTAGTTCCTTAATATTATATTAGTATAGTACCTAAACTTTTAAGATTAAGTTTATAATATAATATACGCCTTTACTTATAACCTCTTTACTATAGGTTTATTAAGTATTTCCTTTTTATAGATATAACTCATTATTATTCTTTTCTATTTTAGCTATAAGGGGAATATAGCTTTATATTTAATAGCTTTCTTACAGTTAAGAAGAAGGCATTAATAAATAGATAACTAGATTCTATTATACCGTAGTAAATACAGATTATTTATGTCTTTTACACAATAAATACATTTTGAATAAATGTATTAATTTGTTATTTTAAGGCAACTAAATATATCTATTATTAGTTTGTGAAAATTAATATTTTTGTATTATAACTATATACTCAGTATATAACTGCAGGGAGTAAAAATTTACAGCTAGTAATATTTATAGAAGTAGTTAAGTCAATGAATGATAAGTAAATTAAGCACTTGAAATTAGTATTAAACAGTGAAAATATCACCCCTTAACTCAGTATATTTAAACTCTTCAAGTAGATATTGCTCTTTATAACTACATATCTACTTAAATACCTCTATATTAGTAGCTTCAATTCGGCCATGTTTTAAATGCTCTTAATAAAGAGAGCTATTTTAACTAATATTTGTTTAGTTATAGAATGTATAATGCTATTTATAGTTAGCTTCACTTCATTGCTTATACTGGAAATACTTTTATATATATGCTCTATCTACTGCCAAACCACTGAACCACTGCTATGATAACAGTTAGGCTCAGGTGCCGAAGAGAAGTATGGTGAGGTGTTCGGGTCATTTAGCTGGACGACTGGCTTGAGCACCTCAAACTCACCCCATTCGCCCTTCAGGATGGACATGTATGGGGAGTCTTTCTCAGAGAACTTTGGTATCGCTTGCTTCCAACCCTTGAGTACTACATCCAACAGCTCAAGCACGAAGTGATCCGGGCCAGTCTTACCCCACTTGAACTTGTGGTTGCACTCCTCCACCACCTTCGGGGAGTACAGCCCGACCTCAGGCCTAAGATGGAGAGCTGCAGCGGTCATCAGAGAGGCGAATACGTGGTAGGAGCCACCTTGACGGGCACGATCTCTGATTGCCATCGTTGCACCTACAGCACCGATTAAACCTGTAAGCATATCCGGCACTGGCAAAGCTGGCAGAACACATGTTCCATCCTTATAACCCAAGCTTCGTCCCGTAACGTAAGAGCAGCCAGATGCGGCATCGGCAATTTGCTGCCAACCAGGCCGCTCGGCCATAGGTCCATCCGGACCATAGCAGTTCTCCTCCACATATACAATACCCTTGCCTCTCTTGCCAGCCATCTCAAGAAGATGATCAAGACCAAGACCCTTACGAGCGATCACTCCAGGGCGGTAGCCTTGAACAAAAACGTCAGCGTCTTGGATGAGCTTGAGCAAGTGTTCAACCTCTTCGTCCTTTGCCAGATCAACATCCATAGTCCGAACGCCAGCGTTGAGTGAGAGCTGGAGTGACTGGTACAAATGGTTAGCCTCATTGGATTTATGTTTTCGTTGAAGAAGGGCTGTAGGTGGTGTGAGAAGACATTGCGGGCTTACATTAAAGTCAGGGAGTCGACTGCAGTTAACGCGGATGACGTCCGCTCCAAGGGCTGCCAGAATCGTCCCAATGACGGGTCCTGCGATGATGCGGACAAGTTCCACAACCTTAATGCCTGCCAGGGGTCGCTTATCTAAAGACACTGGGAGAGGACTGGGTGGTGTAGGGATCGCATGCGTCTGCTGCTTATAGTTGATGAGAGGGTGTTTGGACAAGTCCTTGGCCATTCGGGTCTGCTCCCACCCTGCCGGGGTGTAGCAGATACTTCCGCAAAGGCCTTGAACCAAGTACATCATCTCAAGCTCATGCGCACCAAATTTGCGAATAATGTTGGCAGTGACTTTATAGGCTTCGTCTTTGCTGACGCACTGCTGCGATGGATCCAAGCCGATGGTCTGCAGCACCGGATCCGCACATAGAGATCCGTGCAGTTGAAACCAAACACCATCATCCTTGGTCTCATAGTTGGCGGTAGCACGTAGTCTCATCGGAGTCCCAAAGATGCCACCCTCAAGGTCTTTGGGAAAGATCGAAGCCAGCTTGTTTTCGTTGGCAAGTTCTCGGACTGTTTGGCCGTTACGTTTGCTCATTCCCACGCTTCCTAGCCATAAGGCGGCATGGTCTGTGTCAACCGATACAGTCCGGTCAGGGCTCTGACCCTCTCTTATTTCGAGGAGCTCGTTGGCGACGATGCCGCTCATGGCATGCAAAGCACCAGCGATTACGGATGACTTCAATGGACCAGGCGTGATTGTTTCAGCAGAACCTGTGAAAACCACGGTGTCTAGAACTGCCTGGTCTTTGGTGAAACCTGGCGTCGCGTCTGCGAGGATCTTGAGAAGTCGACGTGCATCGTGAGGCACTGGAAGGGCCTCGGAGTCAATCCAGGATCCTGGGCCATAGACATCATCGCCTGGAACTATACGTGTCATTATCGCTGACAGAGGTCGGGCAACAGGAAATGAATTCAAGGTGTGATAAAAATCCGTATTCTTCAGTGGATGACAATAGTAAGTCTTTTGTTTGTTTGTTAGCTCTCTCTTAACAAGCAGCTAGACAAAGATGGGCAGGCAGGTTAAATATGCCCGACGGTAAGGTTGCGCCTGATCCAGTATTTACCGAACTTAAGCTCGTCTATATGATATTCTCCAACACCAAGCGGTTATGTTCCTTCCTGCTGTTCGGCAGAAAGGGTTAGCCGTATGTGTGAAAGAGTGGGGACGGTCCGGCCAGTAATCCGGGTAATCGTAGGATAAGCATGTTGTTGTCTGAAACCGGCACAGAGCGCACCCCAAGTGCATGCCTGTGTATAACTATACGTAATTAGACTAATTTGGAAATAGAGATGCACGCCTTGTATTTGAATTGCCGTTGGTGGGTTACAAGGCGACTAACACTCTTAATATCACGATGAAGCTCAGGAGTCATAGGCTACTTAGTTGTATCTCAGGTTTCTAGATGGTAGGCCATAAGACAGTTAGTTATGTGGAATTATTAAGTCTTGACAATTCCTTTGATTCAATATAATATGCAGAACTTAAATCTGTGTAGGTATGAAATCATTTAAACTATATAGGCTTGCGCCAAACCCCTGGCTTTACGTCGATTCATGCGTATCTCCTCGTACACGCGCTCCGACAGTGTTATACGACTCCAAAACGGTATTCAATATTTTCAAATCGGCCCTCAGAAAAGACGTAAAGCCATTTGAGAGTCTCGCCAGGCCCACAGAAGACACCATGCATTGCATCTCCGGGAATCCAAACCATACTGCCCTCGGTAACATAATGTCTAACACCATCGATCTCTACCTGGCCGGACCCAGAAAGTACGTAATAAATCTCCGCCTGAGTATGCTGATGAAGTGCGAGCGTGCCGTTACATGGACAGGTCGCGATGCCTGCGCACATGGAATCTGAGGGAGTGTTTGGGCTGGAAAGCAAAGTCTGCCAAACGACATTGCCATATTTCGAGTCGGGAAATGAGCTCATCGCCATCTCACTGACTTTCTCATTGTCGATAATTATCGGTAATTGCTTGTCCATTATGACGACGTGGCTGTGAAGTTCAAAGCTAACTCAGTGCTGTGAACTTGGATAGTGCCCTTAAAGAGGCCACGGCAAGAAACCCCGTTATATATATCTTGACTGATAAAGTTAGGAAATTCCCGCTAATGTGTTATTGGTTTGAGCAATGAGATTAACGTTCAGTAGCTATGTGAGGCAATGAAGGTAGAGAAAAGGCTAACTAGTTATACAGAACTAGCGTGCTGTATCACAGTTCTTTCTCGGCTGCTTCTGACAAACAAGCCGCTGAAACATGGTGACCTAGGTGATCTCGTTACGAGAGTGAAAGACAAGGTTGGCTTCTAGAGCGAGGTCTTGAACCTGGCGGTGGGGTCAGTTGGGTGGATCCGGTCCGGCCAAACCTACTGATTAACATCTCCACTAGGCCGGAACTTAGTCTCCAGAGGGGCGGCAGTTTATCTCAGTATGCCTGCGCTTGTAATAGATGCTGTAAATGGTGTGCAGAGAGGGTAAATATTCCAGTCTAGAGATGGTATATTTACCTACCTAACTATCATATTTATTTAGATAACCAGCATAGGGACATTAGGATCGCGGAATTCAAACCCACAGCTTTTAGCTAAATAATAACCAACCATTATGCCACTAGCTACCCCTCAGGATCCATAGACTAGTCCTCGGACAAGGGCACTAGGCTGTCTCACCTGACCCCTCATGTGGTCGGGTCGGGGTCTCTCCTCCGTAATGCGGGGTAACCTGGGTGCCTCGCGAAAGCCAACTCTCCGACTCCATCCCCCAGTTGTGCCTCCATGTCATGCTTTGCTCCGTGATGGGGAGCAGAATCGAAGGCTACTTTCCAGTGCAGCGCATCGCCCAGGCCTGTCTGCAGTGCCGGTGAGCAACTTTCATTCCTGACTTGCTGTGACTGGCGCGAACTGATCCGGCAAGGCGGAAAAAATGCCGATGTACCGGCGACCGACCTGTTTGCGGACACTGCCAAAGACAGGGCATCGGTAAGTCATACACGCTATTTCAAAACTTGGTGATCACGAACTTAATAGGGTAAGAATGCGTTTATCCCGTCGAGGCGTCTCGTCCACAGCCTGTGAGGCTGTTGTCGGCTCATCGAACCAGCGAGCAGGAGTCTGGCAGCCCTGCACAGAAGCCCGCTGAACCAAGCTGTACAAAAGCATGCATCATCTAGCTCTTATTGAATCATCAGCATTATGTATTGACAACTCGCTAGACCGCAGATGTGGTCAGTAAGATCGCAACCCTAGAGGCCAAGATTGAGAATATGGAGTCAACCCTGCAACGGTGAGCCTTATGGCTTGCAGCCACGGCATCTTGAAACTGATCATGGTACAGGATTGAGGGATACCTTGTCGCGTTATTGGATGGCAGTAACCAGGGTGGCATGGGGTTGGAAACACCCTCTGGGCACGCTAAGAGTAGCCCAAGGACAGGATTTGCAAACTCAGAGCAACATAACAGAATTGTCGAGCAGTCCGAGAATGGTGACAACAGCATTGGGGATTTTGGTCCGCCCAACGACGTCTTCATCGCAGTCATTGATTCTTATTTTACTTACTGCCAGAACCAGCCGTACTCGTTCTTTCACGAAGATAACTTCAGGCGACGATTGGCCGAACAAGCCATTCCGAGGCATCTAGTCCTAGCTATGATGGCGACTGCTGTTCGATTCTGTTCACATCCTTACTTCAATGGCCGTGCTCTTGAGACATCTATCGAATATGCAAACAGATCTTGGAAATTGATTGTATCGGACTGTTTTACTGTTGGCAAGACGGCCGAAGTATCAGCAGTTCAAACCGTCGCCTTGTTGGGCTTGTTTGACTTTACAGGTACGGAGATTCCATCAGCTATAATTTAGCATCATGGATGATTATTGTTCCTAACAACCTTTCTTTCTTTGTACAGCTGGTCGGTTACGCCATGGTTCAGCTTGGGTCAAGGTTGGACTAGCTGTCAGAATGGCGCAGGACTGTGGACTGATGCTAGAAAACGCGACATATCTCTCATATGCGGAACAAGAAGAACGACGACGGGTCTTCTGGTCCGTCTACCTCTTGGATCGCTTGGTTTCCTGCGGCCGCGGTCGACCACCAGCTATTGTCGATGCGTCCTGCCACGTCCAGCTGCCATGTGGTGAGTCAACATGGAGGGAAGGTTTATGGGAAATGACGCAGTCTTTGGATGAGATGACGAACCGAACGCTTTCTGTGGCACAACGACAGGGCCCTTTGGCCCAGGTAATCGCTATCTCACACGTGCTAGGACGGTGCGCGCAATATGTGCTCCAGGACTTCAATATCAGAGGCCTGCATCCCCCGTGGGATCCTGGCTCAGACTTTGCGGGCATCGAATCAGATCTTCTGCATTTTGAAGCATACTTGGACATACAGAGGCCGATAGGCGAAATACTCCAGCCACACATCTCGGCTGAAGGTGTAGTGGACAGCCAGTCGGCAGGGCCCATCATATTTTCCCGAGCACTCTTTCACCTTTGTTATTGTCTCCTCAACCATCCATTCTTGCTCCGGCGGCGCATCAACACATGCCGCAACCTTGCGCCCATTAGCTTCATCCAACGATCATCTGACCTGGCCTGGCTTCATGCGCAACAGATGATGTCCCTCATCCGAGAAGCACGTAAGCTAGGTTGCTCATTCCATTCTTCGTCCAGTGGCTACGCGGTGACCGTCGCGGGTTCCATTATTGCTTTACGAACTCATGACGAAGACTCAATCGCCTCCGACCAAGCTCAAGTTCTGCTTGAAGAAGCTTTGCTGTATTTGGATATCATCGGTCAATACTGGAATAATGTCAGAACAATGGTAGTGTGCCTGAGCCCATAATGTATTTGCGTGGCCTTGTGTGCTAACGTTCTTCGATAGGCTTCAACTCTTCGGCGAATAGTATACGACGGCTTTATAGGTGGTCGCCTAAATAGCCTAACGCAAGTTTTGAATCTTACGCCTGAAGAGGAAGAAGCAATTTGGTCGGTTGTCGATTACAATACCATGTCTAATCAGCTTGGCGAGGATGTGATAATGAATGGGCACACATCGGACGGCACTATTCTTGATTCTTGGGTCGATTTGTTCGGTCCAATTGACTATGCTTTGTTATCTTCTATTAACACAACAAATCAAGATCAAACATTGACTGGAAATGGCGATCGGTCATAGAAAGCATACTAGCTCAAGTTGGAGTCGTCGGGATTTTATTATGGCATGGTTTTTATCTTCAAATAAGATAAATTCTAACTTCTCTGAATGTATGTTGCTACATGAATAACAGAGTCAAGTTTGTCTATGGTTTACACCTTAGAACTCCGACCAGGGGCGTCGAGAGAATCGAGGGCCTCATATATAACACTGAAGTCACGGTCTCCAAACTCTTTAGACATCGCTAATGGCCTATATGTCTCCTCAACGCATCGCCCGACAGCAAGAGGAACATTTGCCTCCTTGGCGGCTGAAACAGCAAGAGCAAGATCCTTGTGAGCCAGCTTCGTGACGAAGCCGCCTGCGTAGCTTCGGTGAGCTGGAGGGCTACAGCCACTAATGCTGACCTCGGGGACTGGGTGATTGATCTAGCCAGATACGTCAGCTCATGCTTGATGAGCCCAAAGTGATGACAGCTTATTTTAATGAAAAGAGTTGTGTGACATACCTCACTAGACCAGCAACGCCCTGTAGAGTTGTTGATAATGTCGGCGAGCACTTGAGGATTCACACCAAGTCTCTTACCAAGTAGCATTGCCTCACTAAAGTTCTTTCATTAGCTGCTGATTCACAGTAATACGGAATCTAGTAATTGTTTTTCTTACCTCAAGCCAAGCATAGTAATACCGAGGAGAAGGCTACGTAATTCATCACGGTTAATAACTGTATCCGTATTGAAAAATGGCGGGAGACGAACTTATTCGAGATTTTCGCGGCAAGTCCGGCACCAAGGTCACCACAGTATGTGACCTTGCGAGACATAGATTGGAGGACAAGGGCCGACCTATCGAAGGAGATCTTGGATCCGCCGACCATGATTGCCAAAGTGCCCTTTTCTGCACCTACAACACCTGTGCACCTGTGAGTTTATCATCATGATAACTAAGACACTGGGCTTACCTCCTGAGACTGGAGCGTCCACCAGATCTGCTCCGGCTTCCCTCAACTGTAAAGCGACAGCCTTGCTGACACTCTGTTCAATAGTGGATTGATCGATGCAGAGGGTCTCTGCACGCTGATCTTGGTTCATAGACTTGAGGGCCTTGAGAACACTCTGCCCTTTACCCACGTAGACGTCCTGGACGTGCTTTCCGGTAGGGACCATACTGATAATGGTAGAAGCTCTCTTCGCTACGTCATACGGTGCTGGGAGATGTCAGCCGCGTCGCAAATATGCGTGATTCATTCTTAGCCGCAGTATATACTTACATGTGCAGCTTATGAGAGGTATACTGGGGTTTTCTGTGGCGTGGCGCTTGATGACGCTCTCCACCGCCACCTGGTTCACATCGCACAAGGCAAAGCCCACTTCATTTCCACCACCCGACTGCCTATATCTTGAGACCAGATTGTTGAGCTGGTCAAATCAAGTTAGAAAAAGAACGGCATGGGTCATGTTCGTAGTAGTTTACCATATGATTACCCATAGCACCAAGGCCAATAAAGCCGATAGTATTAGCTCTGTCCGGTAAGAAAGCCAAGGCAGATGTAGTCGAAAAAGAATTGTTACTTCCTCGTCGATGACATGTTAAACCACTAGCACCGAGGAGTCCTTGTCTAGCACGCAATGGGCTTGCGACAAGGCCTGTTCGTCGAAGGGTGTGATAAGAGCGCATGTTTACTAACGTGAGCGAAATTCGGCCCTTAGGAAGCCCAACTGGAATATAAGAGGATAAAAGGTTCACAATTGAATAAAAAGAGTTTAAACACCAGCTCCTGATACTTTTTTGAATATGTGAAGTAATATCAGCGGCAAGCTAAATCTAGTTAGACTATAACCCCAGGTCATGTAAGTAGTGACATCACCTTAAGTGGAGACGGTCCGGCTGGCCCCTGCATCCGTTCCTTGTGAACCCAGTTCGCTGCCGGCGGTCCGGAAATCTTACCTGGCCGACCACACGACAATAGTACAGAAAGTCTCCAGCGGCTTTATATGAGCCGACAGGGCCGATATACTTGCTGAAGCGTGATAGATAACCGAGGCTCTTTTATACCCGTTGGCGTGCCTATTAGAGTGTTTTTATGTGTTTCTTCGCATGACAACGGTGGAAACCAGCGCTCCCAACCAATCAAATCTCAAACGGATTTTCCCGGAATTGAACTCAGGAACTTCAGAATTAATGTATAAGGGTAAGAATTAACTTGATTTAATAAGATTTACTCCACAACTTAAATTACATTTGGATCTTATCTTATTGATAATCTTATCGATAAGATAGGAAATAAAGTCAGGAATCTAATCTCGTTTTTCTCATAAAAAGAGGAAAATGATTAGCCTACATGAAAATTGAAATACTTATATTATAGACCTCTACATGCCGTATAAACAAGTTAAATGAAAAGGGAAATAGAGTTATGGAATTCATTTGATTTAAGTAGTAAATCCCTGATTTGAATTGAGCTGGTTTGAGGGAATTTGAGGGGATTTGATTCACTGGGAGCGCTACCACAGACACGTAACTCAGGATTGGGTTCGGCACAAACTATATTTCAATTTGTACCAGAAGTAGATTAGATCTCTAATTGTGCGGTAGCCAATAACTTTAGTGCCTTCAACGTCCTCAGGCTTTACCTTGAGAGCTGGTAGAAGAAGTTTGATGCATGAAGGCATTGTGACCTTGGTGGGGAAGCCGGACCCATAGATAGTCCGTTCCGTAGAGGTCCGAGCTTAGTATATTCACAAAAGCAACACCAAGCTCAGGTCCTTTTAAGAGAGTTATACCTTATAAGTATACCTTCACTTACCCTCTATGCTTAGTAACCGGTATTAAATAGTAGTAGCTACCACATAGCAATCCTCTTATTATTATTATTAAATCACTCTTCTACTTCTAACCATACTATTAAAGCAGCTAAAATATAACCTTTAAACCAAACCTTATTATTTAATAAGCCTAACTATAAGTTTTCATCTCAATATAACCTTCCTTCTAGTTTAATATAATATATTAAAAATACTAATTTAGCTACCTAAAATCACCCTCCTTCTATCTTTAAAAAAGCATACCCTTAACCATTATAAGCATATTATAATACATTACCCGGCCAATTAACCTAACCGAATGCATATATACTACGAAAAAACCCCAAAAATACACATAAAGACCTATATAAGGTAGATTTAAACCCTAGTCTTTAGCTTTTCTAGTATTAACCTAAGCTCCTATATATTACACCCTACCTTATAAATATATTAAGCTTTACTATTTTCTACTCTATTTATATTATTATTAAAGGCATTATAAGATTTTTAATATTATACTTTAATTATATTTTACGCCTTAAATAGGTAAAAGAAATAAAATTTCTAATTACCTTTACACTTTATATTAAAAGAAGCCCCTTTATATATTAAAAGGTATAATACCTTATTATATATATATCTTAGGTATTTAAATAATTAAACCCTAGGGTAATCTTGCCAAGATAGTATATTAAATTATTTCGGTTTAATATAATATACCCTTACTACTATATTATCTACTTATAGATACCTCTTAATCTAATTAGGACTGTCTCCGGTAAAGTAATTATAACTAAATTAATTACTAGACTATTTAACTATTAAGCCCTCTATTTTTAATAAAAGAATATATATACTTATAACCTATTAAGCTATTATATCTTACACTTCATTATAATAATATAAGAGGTAATAGATAGCCCGGTTTTAGGTAATAAAGGCTTTAATTAAGAAAATACCCTAGCTAATTAATAAGATAGCTTTTATTAGCTTAATACTAAAATAGCTAATAAACTACTAATATTATAAAGAAACCTTTAAATTATTAAATAGGGAATATAGTATAGATAACTAATAGAGAAGTATAATATATAGACTATCCTTAAGACTATTATAATCTAAGACTTTAATATTATAGAATAAATATATATATTTATATTAGAACTGGTAGATTAAGATTAAATTACTAAAAAACTCTTAGTAACTTCTTAAGTAAAGATATTCTATTTAAAGTATATAAATTAGTAAAGGACTTTAATTATTAAGAGTTTTATCCTTAAGGTATTAAATAACTATAATACCGCCGCCCTCCTTACCGTTTAATATCTATATAACATCCCCTAATAGCCTATTCCTCCCCCTTCTAACAATAAGAAAAGCAACTGAACTAATAAGAGAGATATATAAAAGCAATAATAATAAAAGAATATAGTATTTACTAATTAATTAACTAATAATAACTTAAAGAAGATTAAAAAGGAATTATTAAGACTATTTAATCCTGGGAATATTAATAACACTAATAATTACAGTCTAATTACTTCTAGTAATAGGAAAATTACCTATATTAATATACATATAACGTACACGATAAGCGTGCGGCACAGATAAGTGCGCGGCACAAAAATCCCTCACCTTACATTAACACTATCAGATTAATTAATACTCAACCAAATAACATGCCGCGAGCTAATAAAGAGGCTCGTATTATTCTTGCACTCAAGGCCTATCAGGCAGACCCAAAATTAAGTCTACGACGAGCTGCATTTCTCTATGACGTTCACTTCCGTACCCTCCACTACCGATCCCAGGGCAGGCAGGCCCGTATCGATTATATCCCTAGCTCACGGAAACTGAATAATCTGGAGGAACAGGTTATAGTCAAGTATATCCTTAACCTAGATTCGCGAGGATTTCCCTCTCGGCATCGCGATATTGAAGAAATGGCAAATCGACTGCTTGCTAAACGCAATACATCACCAGTTGGCAAGCGCTGGGCTATCAATTTTATCAAGCGGCAACCAAAGCTCAAGACACATTCTTTTCGCAAATACGATTATCGTAGGGCTAAATGCGAAGATCCAACTATTATTCGCAATTAGTTCAGGCTCGTGGAGAACACAGTCGCGAAGTACGGCATCCAATTAGATGATATCTAGAACTTTGACGAGACCGGCTTTATAATGGGCATGATATCAAGCGGTATAGTCATCACCAGCTCGGAAAGGCGTAAAAACCCAAAATCAGTCCAGCCTGGAAACCGGGAATGGGTCACTGCGATTCAAGCGATCAATGCAGAAGGCCGAGCGATCGATCCATATCTAGTGGTTGCAGGCCAATATCACCTTGCCAATTGGTATCAAGAGAGTAACCTCCCGGGCACTTAGGCTATCGCCATAACACCAAATGGCTGGACAGATAACAAGACGGGTCTCGACTGGCTAAAGCACTTTAATCGATATACAGCCAACCGATCAGTTAGTGCCTATCGTCTTCTAATCCTTAATGGCCACGAAAGTCATCAATCCGTCGATTTCCAGCTATATTGTAAGGTTAACAATATTATTACACTCTGTATGCCTCCTCATTCTTCGCACCTACTACAGCCACTTGACATTGGGTGCTTTGGGCCGCTGAAAAAGGCATATGGGCGAGAAATAGAGCGACTGATTAGACGGTCTATAACCCACATTTCTAAGACCGAGTTCTTCCCGGCCTTTTACGCCGCCTTTCAATTGACTATGACCAAGTCGAATATCAAGGGGGGTTTTAAAGGAGCAGGCCTTACTCCTTTTAACCCCGAAGTTATAATCTCAAAGCTTGATGTGCAGCTACGGACTCCAACGCCTGTTGAAGAGGTAATTCAACAAGCTCAAGCTTGGACTTCAAGGACCCCAGTAACAGTCCTTGAGGCCGGATCACAGTCTGAATACCTTCAAGGCCGAATCAGAAGATATTATAGTAGCTCTCCAGAGTCAATCCTTAAAGCTCTTCAGTCTCTTATAAAGGCAGTTACGAGGAATATGCAGAAGACTGCCTTATTAGAGGCTGAGATCCGGGAGCTTCGTAAGGCAAATGATATGCTTAGCCGGCGGCGCAGGGCAAAAAGGATACGCCTACAGAATAGAGGGAGCTTAACTATACAGGAGGGTCAGGATTTAATTGATCAGATGGATGTGAGTACGCAGGTATTGGCCGAATCATCGAGAAGTGGTGGTCAAGGAAGGTCAGGGCAGCCGAGGGTTCGGCGCTATAGGACTTACGGCAAGACTGGACATAATATAAGAACTTGTCAGGAGGGAACTGAGGCTTTTAGAGATAAGTATAGTAATTAATTTCAATTGATCAGATAGTCTAATATGTTTTTATTAGACTTTATCTTAAGAAGGTTGAGATTTTTATGCCGCGCACTTATCTATGCCGCATGCTTATTGTATACGTTATTCTGTAAATATATATTATTATTTAAGTATTATAATAATTTTACCTTAATTAATTACTACCTTAGTATATTAACTAGCAATATAAATACCTGGCTTATATTTAAATTTAATTATTATACTTAATATAAAGTCCTTAATATACCTATTAATAAGTTTTATAAGATTATTACTAAGCGATTTAAGTAAACTAAAGTAAAGCTAGTTAAGGAACTATATTAAGCTTAATATACTCCCTAGCTTATATAAAATAGAGTTACTTTTACCTAGTAGGCTTAAAGAAAGGCAGAAATTACTAAGTAATTAGGCTATAAGAAGTCTTTTATTATTTATACTCTCTTTAACCTTATTAACCCTAAGATCTTATAATTCCTTACCTATCCTAATAATAATATTAAGCTAACTGATTTTATTAAGTAATATAAAGATTAATATATTACTATTAAGACTATTACTAACCAGTTATCCTACAGTAACTCTTTTAATAACTATTTATATAATAATTAACCTTTAGAATAAAAAAATTAGAAGGATAATTAAAGAAATAGTAGGTATTAATAAAATAACCATAGCTAATAAGGTAATAAATATTAATTCTATAATATTAACCAATAATAGGATTTATTATATAATAATTAAGACAATTAATACCGTAAAAAACATAATAAATATAAAAGGGATAATACTAGAGGGCAATTATATACTTCTCGAGATAATTAATAGTATTCTTAACCGCAGGAAGGTAACTATATCTATAAGGAGGAGGTTAAGGATAAGAAGGTATACTTTAAGAAAATATATCCTGTCCTATAAGATAATAAGGATATTAATAATATTAATAAGGGGGAAAAGTCTAAGGGATAATACTTTATTACTTTATATAACTCCTAAGATATCTATTTTATAACCCTTATTAAAGGGCTACCTATTAAATTATATAGGAATATTATTAATAATTAATCTTCCTACTTTTATAAAAGATATTATTAATCTTTTTCTAATAAAGCTATTCTTTAGAAGTATAGTAAGGTAAAGATATATATATAGCCTTATGATTTAAAAACTAAGGAATTTATAACTAAATAACCTAAATAATATAATTAATATTAATGCGATTTTCCCTCTTAAAATAAGCTATATAAACATATTAAGTTAGAATATAATTCTATTATAATTAAGTAAGATAATATCTTCCTTAAGACTAAAAATAAAGTAATAGGTAATAATTAACAGTTTTACTAACCTTTACCTTAGTATATTAATAGTAACTTTATATACTTAAGATTTAAGGCTAAGTCTGCCTATAATGGCCCTCTAGTTATAGTCTATATCAATATAGGCTATGGCAAACCTATTATAAATAAATAATAGCTTTAATAGTTACTGCATTTTATTAAGAAGATAACTCCTATTTATATCTAAGGAGTAAATAATATAATTAGTAAATCTTATAATAAATAGGCTATTTTTACCTTTTACATTAATAATATATATAAAGATAGATTAAATATAGATATTACTAAGTTTACTTATAGAGCTTGGATTTAGGATAGGGTATCCTTCTCTATGCCGGCAGCCTTATTAGGTAATACCTAAATAGTCCTATATAGCATTAATATTATAAATACTAAGTAATAACTAGATTATTAAAGCCTTCCTAACTTTTATATTCCTTTTAAGGTAATTTAAGTTAAATAGAAGGTATTATAATAAGTTATAGTTACTTAACTAATTATAGTTCCTGCCGGTAAAACTTATATTATATTAATAACTTAGAAAGAGATTTTAAAGAATTAAATCTTTACATTTTACAGTTTAATTAATAAAGCTATTAATAGCTTAATAAACTAAAAAACCTTACTAGGTATTATTATTATAAATAATACTAATAAGGATATATAGTATTATATTAAATAGAAAATTAGTAAAATTAAAAAATATAATAAAGATAAGGTTTACTACTTTATTAATTAAAAGGCTATATTAAGAGCTATTACTATAAATACCTTTATAGCTATAAATAGTTTATTAATAACTAATTTAGTATTAGTTAATACTACTAAGCTAAATACTACTATAGAAGTAGAAAGTATATTTATTAAATTTATATTAACTTTTAATATTATTATAATTACTTTTAAAGATATTAATATTATATTAATAGGATCTCCTATTTAGGAAGTGCCTAAGGTAATGTTAATAGAAAATATAATATTAAATAATATTACTGCTACTAAGAAGCCTTAAAAGGAATAAAAGTAATATATATTATCTACTATAGAAAGCCTTCTTTTTACTAAATTAATAATAGTATTACCTATTTTTAATAATATCTAGGCTCCTAAGGATAATACTTCCTAAGTTATTTAATTAATACCTTACTAAATATATATATAATAATAACCTAAATTAACTAAAATTATACTAAAGAATAGTATATATATATATACTAAGAATACTACCTTTATAATAGAAATTATCTCCTTAGGGGAGAAATATATATTAATTTAAATTAACTTAGGACTTATTAAGATTAATAAAAATAATAAAATAACTATATTACTTATTAATAATTAGTATAACTACTAAGTATTATAATAACTATATCCTTATAGATTAAAGGATTAATACTTTATTAATAAAGTATTTAATATATTATATAATAAGAATTATATAGAATAGGTATATAAGCTAACTCCTTTCTCTACCCTAGTATTTATTATCTAGAAAATAGTAAATAAAAAGCCTAAAGGAAAAGTTATTATTAATCTTTATACTTTAAATAAAGTCACTATACTAGACTATTATCTATTACCTTGACAAGAAGACATTATTAATACTCTATATAGAGCTATATATATCTCAGTAATAAATACTTCTATATTTTTTTATTAATTTAAAGTTATAATAGAATATAAAGACTACTTTATAATTACTAATTACCAAGGATTAAAACATTTAATAGTTACTCCTATAGGTTTCTATAACTTTCTAGCTTATATATAGCACTATATAGATAGACTTTTATAGCCATTTTAATATTTCTATAAAGCCTTTATTAATAATATTATTATTTTCTTTAAGTCTATAGAAAAGTATATTTAATACCTTAAGATACTCTTTAAGATCTTTATATCTAAGAACTTAATAATTAACCCTAAGAAAAGCTAGATAGGATATTTAAGTATTTAAGTATTAGGCTTTTAAATTAATATCTTTAGACTATTTATAACTATAGAGTAGGTTATATTATTTATTAAACTTAAGTTTCTATTATAGCTTTTAATATTAAAGTAGTATATTAATATAATAAGGTATATTAAGCATTTTATTCCTTACTATACTTAACTTATTAAGCCTCTATAGTAAAGAAAAGTTACCCTCCTTACCATAAGATAAGAGAATAGTAAAGTAATAACTAGAAACCCTAGAAAATGCAAGTTATATATAAAGTCTACTTATTATAATCTAATTAATATCAAATTAATATTCTTTAAGGCTATTTAAAGTAAGATTATATTAAGAAATGGGCTATATTATCTTAACCTAAATAAGTAATTATTTCTTTAACTTAATATAAGTATTTAATAAGGCTTTAAAGCCATCCTATTCTATATTAAGGATAGCTATACTTAAAAAGAAGGGACCTTAATCCCTATTAATATTATACTTTCTATTTATTTTATTAATAAAACTTTTATAAATATAGAAAAGTAATATAGCTTAATAGAGTTAGAAGTTACTGCCTTAATATAGGTAATAAAGAGATTAAAAGTATATATCAGTTCTTCTAAGGGGTCTCTAATGGTATTTATAGACTATTTAGTAATAAAGCCTATAGTTAAAAAGACTACTCTAGAAATATCTAATATTAATAGGGCTAACTGAAAGCTTATTAATACTTCTATCTACCTATCTAAATTTAATCTCTATATCTTCTATATTCCTGGCATTAAGAACTTTATTCTAGATACCCTTAGTTACTTAGCCGCCTTAGAGACTAACCTTAATACCAATCATTACCGACCTAACTATATAGCCTTAGATAATATCCTTATTTTTATTAAAGTAATAATAACTAATAAGATAAAAACTAGATTCTAGAAGGGATATTTAAATAATATAAAGTATAGCCCTATCCTTAAGATATTCTTTAAATAGGTAGATAGTAAGGTAGATATAATAGTTAAAAGACTATACAGTAAGGATATTACTTCTATATTAAAGCAGGGGGTACTATTCTTCTTAAAGGATAGACTACTCTATTATAAAGAAGCTAATAGATATATAAAACTATATATACTATAAAATCTTATTAATAATATACTTAAGATAGTATATAATAACTATAATCACTTTAGTATTAAATAAATAATAAAAGAACTTTTAAATTTCTTAATTAATAACCTATTCTATTACATTAAGAAGTATATTTATAGTTACTAAATATACTATCTCAGACAGACCAGCCAATAGCAGTAAATCGGGAACTATCTACCTATTTAACTACTACTTCTCCCTATATATATAGTTATAATTAACTTTATTATAGATATACCCCTAATAACATTAAAGGGAACTCCTTAAATATTAAATAGATTTAAAGAATATAATTAGTTAATAATAGTAATTTATATATTAAGTAAGAGGACTCTCCTTATTTCTAATTACTTTACCTATTTTACTATAAACTAAGTAACTGTCTTCTTATAATAACTCCTCCTCTTAGATTAAGGAATACTAAAGGTAATTATCTTAAACAAAGACTATAAGTTTATATTACTATTTTAAAAATAGTTATAGAATAAGTTTAAAATATATTTAGTAATAATAATAATATATTATCCTTAGGTAGATAGTTTATTAAAAAGAAAGAACTAAATAGTAGAAATCACCTTATAATTTTACTATATTAAAAACCCTTATACTAATTAAACATATCTTCTTCCTAGTCTTTAATAAAATCTAAACGGCGCCTTAAACTTAAACATAAAGACCTCTATATATAAATATATCTATAGCTTTAAACCTAAAAGTCTTCTAAATATTATTATACCTATAGAAAATATTCCTAATTTACCTTATCTATAAAAGACTATTTAAAAGGAGGCCTAATTTACTATTAATTTCACTACTATAAGAGGAAAACAAGCCTATAATAAGAAATATAATCCTATTATACTAAAGAAAGGTAATTAAGTTTATTTATAACTTTATAATAAATACTACCTACCTAGAAATCCTCCCTAAAAGTAATTATAATAATATATAGGCCTATTTAAGATTATTTAAATAGTTAGAGACTTAGCCTATAAGCTTTAACTGCCTAATAATATGAAGATTTATCTAGTTATTTTAGTTTAATAGCTTCTACCTATATATACCAATAACTATAAAGAGGAGAAACCAGGCCCTATAGAAGGAGGTTCTAAGGATAGTAAAGAGTATATTATTAAATATATTCTATAATAGGAAGTTAGATAATTTAAAAGAAATATAATATTAATTAAAGAATTCCTTCTTTAATAAAAAGAATAAAAACCTTAGTATAATAAATAAGTATAAACTACTAATATTACTAAAGATTTAATTATAGATTTCTATTATAATTATCCAGAATAGTTTAAGGAAAATAGCCCTTACTATAGTAAAAAATAAAAAAAGTCTAAGAAATAATAATTAATAGACATTAAATATAGGATGGTTAAGTCCTTACAATATAAGGAATCCTATACTATTTATACTAAGGATAGTAATATTTTCCTTTTACGGCCGGCATCTAATGCATAAAGGCATTATAACCTTAATAAGGAAGCCAGACCTATAGATAGTCCGTTCCATAGAGGTCCGAGCTTAGTATATTTACAAGAGCAACACCAAGCTCAGGTCCTTTTAAGAGAGTCATGCCTCATAAGTATACCTTCACTTGCCCCCTGTGCTTAGTAACCGGTATCAAAGTTGTTGTTCATGCTACGACGGAGGTAGGGAGCAAATAGTGTTTCTTTCCCCTTTATTTAACCTTGTTGTATTCTATACAAGGTTTGCCCATTTTCAAAGCCTGGCTGTAGCAGACTTCATCCAAACTAGCGCCTAAACTCTTAACCTTATAAGCGGTTCAATCCGCTTTGATAGGATCAGCATTTTCGAGTACGACCCGCCGTATACGCGAATCAGCCCATTACCGGATTATAAGTGGTGCGACCTCAAGGGTAGTATGTGTGCCGCGTCGAAAAGAGAGGTTGATCGGAAATGAGTCATCCTTGTCTCTCGAGGACTGTGTGTAAATTTGCCACCTAGAATCAACATGGCAGGCTGTCTCATATATCCCCGCTATCGTAAGTCATGATAGGACGGTGCTGGCACTATAAGGTTCCAAGGGAGGATATGGAATATGTTGAAAATAGCTGCGTGGGGACTGTTTAAGAATAGGGGTACTTTAGCTTTAAGCAGTAATTAGTGAAATCCCCCCCACCTCAAGTTACGTGCCACCCAGGGATTAAACATGAACTGAAGACGTGATGGGATAATATTTACCAGCCATTCCGTGGAGAATACGACCTCTTATCCTGGCCGAAACTGTTGGAAAAGACTGCTCGTTCCGCATTCCTTCGCGAGGCAATCTGTGGGAAAACTGAGACCTTCTTATCGCGGAGGAAGTAGCACAGACACACATGTCTGATTTCAACGCGAGACAAGTCAATACATCTGCTCAATCCATCATGTTCTATGAATATCAGACGTAAGCAAAGGATTGCATTTTTAACCAGGACTTTTCGCACCACACTAATTGTGATACCCGCATATATCAGATATATTATGGTGCATTTGCCGTCAGAGTACTCTAATCCATTGTTTCCAGGATTTCCCTCCCTTTTCCGTAGGGTAGCGTCACGAAAATTTGGCTTGAGACAAAATGCTCTAATTGAGGATAATCATCCCTTGCGACAAAGCCACCATTTGTCGCAGATTATCAGGGCGAGCTAAGCAAGTAAGCTTATTCGACAAACTTGGTGCTAAAAATGTAGCTTGTTATGTGGCACACACTTAAGGCTTATCGAATTAAGACAAGATAGCGAACTGAGGGACGCAGGGACGCACAGGAAACCTCAAGGATGGATATCTTCTCCCTGATTATTTCCGTGTCGCCCTGCGCACAACATGGTGTACGTTCTATATATTGCCACTTGACTCAGCAGTCGGATTTTATCTTTGCCTTATTTGGAATTCAGCAATGACAAGGTATGTGTTGGGCTTGGCAAGGAGCAAAGACATCACCCTCTCGTCATTTTAAATATAGTGATGTCTAGAATCGCAAATACGACACATCCTCCTAATACATGGTTATTACCTCTCTCTCAGCCTTTTGTGAAGATTGGCTACCTCATGAACCTCACTGTTCCACCAAAATGACTCTCCCATTTGCCAGGATTATCTCTACCGCCCTTGCAACAATCTTCTTAGTAGCTATTACTCTCAAGACTCTTTTCCCTGGCGATGACCCATATCGTTGCCGTGCTGTGAAGGACACAGGACGCTGGATTGATCCGCCGCGAGATGAAGAAGGTAACAGAAATCCGTTTCATCAGTGGCAACCGGATGGATGCATTCTCCACCACTATGAATTTGGAGATATCCGCCGATGTACCGAAGGTCGTCCGATAGTGGTCGCTGGTGATTCTACCTCTCGAAATGTCGCTCATGGCTTTGGTCGTCTGGTAAGCATGTCAGGAATCATTTCTTTTCCTACCACTAATACTAATATCACATTATGTCCAGATCGATAGAAAGCATAACGACCACGACCGAAAGGCAAAGAAAATGCCAAAGTCTCAAGCATTCAATATGACATACCATGGTCAACTTATCCAGCGGCTTCCCAACGTCTGGCTCTCTTCTCATGGCACCGAAGGCCAAGAGCAATTCGCCCAAGCCCTCAATACCTACGCAGAGGAGAAGCATAGCCTTCCATCCATTGAAGACCAGCAAGGTCCCATGCTGATGTATGTGGCGGGAGGCGTCTGGTTTACCAACGAATATAGTATGATAAGAAAGTATGAACTCGAGTTGGCCGCCAATGCAACCGCAGCTGCCAACATGACCAACTCGATCGACGCAACCAATAAGACTGATGTGACGACAAGACCAACCAGCCAGGCAAATACCAACCGAACATCAGTCGTTCCTTGGGAAGAACGCTTTAAGATATATAAAGAGCATGTCTCGAAGATTGAGCACTTTATCAGCGAGAATGCACCCGACTATGACCCCTTCACGACCCCAATGGATCCAATTGATGGTTTGGGGAATCAGATCTTCTATGCTCCCCCTGCAGGACCTTTATATATTGGAGATGATGCCGGACATATACGCGATGCCAATCGGCGAGCGGCTGAGGTCATCGAGATGCAAGATTGGCTGAGCGAGGTCGAAGAGAAATGGAAGATTCCTCTCATCTGGGCAATCCCCAGACTCACATTTGGTCAAGACAAAGTCTGGATCGATCCGCTGTTCACAGGACTCCACGTCAGGAGTCAGGTTGCAGATGCTCGAGCAAATATTCTCCTCAATCTGAGGTGCAACGCCAAGCTTGATCGGATGAAATCGTATCCCTATTCACGAACGTGCTGTACCGACTACGGAACCAAGCCAATGTCCCAATTGGGTGTTGTTTTTGCCGGTATTGTCTACTTGGTCGCATGTATTATATGCGAAATCATCGATATATGTGTCAAACGAGAAGAACCGCGCTGGAGTCTATGGAATATGAAAGCAGGATCCTTTGTCCTCGCGCTTCTTATGTGCTACTATGCCGATAGGACGCAAATGATGGCAAAGGGAAGCAAACTCTGGTTACCACTAGACTTTGCTGCTCTCGTGGCACCCTGTATTTCTATCCTGCTCATCACGATTCGACGTTCTCATTCACTTCCCCCAAAGGAACTAGCCCTGGCAACTGATGAACCAGACGAGCCTTTCCTTTCTCGATTCCAAACTGATGAGTGGAAAGGCTGGATGCAGTTCATTATTCTTAAATACCACTGGACTGGAAGCAAGAGCGACACCATCTATGTTTTCATCCGCCTATGTGTGGGCGCATATCTCTTTCAGACCGGCTATGGACATACACTCTACTTCGTCAACAAAAGAGATTTCTCATTCAACCGCGTTGCCTCTGTTCTCTTGCGACTGAACCTTCTCAGCTGTATACTGGCATACTTCATGGACACAGACTACATGTTCTACTACTTCTCACCCCTGGTCTCCTTCTGGTTCCTGGTTGTTTATGCCACAATGGCAATCGGCTCACGCCAGTATAACAGCGACCCGCAGATACTGCTGGCCAAGATTGGTATTTCTTGCTTTGTGGTTTCTGCCATCCTTCTGAAAACACCTTTTACCAAATGGATGTTCAGTCTGTTGAAGGTTATGTTTAATATCCAGTGGAGTGTCAATGAATGGCAGTACCGCGTCACCCTCGATATTTTTATCGTGTATGTCGGTATGATTACAGCTGTTGCCAACCACGAGATGAAAAAGACTGCGATACATCTGGGTCTTCGTATTATTCTCGCGGTTGGTGGGATGTTTGCAGTTGGTTATTACTTCAACGCAACGTCGCATGTGACGATGAGAGAATACCGGATGTGGCACCCACTTGTCTCATTCATTCCAATTCTTTCTTTTATCGCACTACGCAATGTTTCTGCTCCGGTCCGAAATTATCACTCAAAGGCCATGGCCTGGCTAGGCCGGTGTTCTTTAGAGACATATATCCTCCAGTTCCATCTACTCATAGCGGCAGACACCAATGGTGTTCTGATCGTGGATGGATTCTTTGGCGATGGTACATTCATAGGAGATCGATGGAGAACTCTAGCTGTGATTGTGTCAATCTTCCTCTGGATCAGTGATTCAGTGGCCAAGTCAACAGCATACATAGTTAACATAATCATGGATGATGGTGCCGAAGACAAAGAGTACGAGGAGCCGAGGTACGCCTGGATGGAAAAGGTTCGCCGTTCTGAGTATTTCACTTGGCCACAGCTTCGTGTGGCTTGTATCTTATTAGTCATGTGGCTCCTAAACCTTGTCTCGCCAGGGCATGAAAGCCCCCAGGCATTTGATGGAGGCCACACAGTGAAAAGCTTCCCACCACCAATCACGGAGATGCCATACTAAGTAGTCTAGTATTGATCAACATTGAAGTAGCCCTCCGGTGAGATTGCCTAGATTAATACATGAATAAAATCTCGCAATACTTTTACGTTTAAATTGAAGTGTTTATAAGGAGTGCCTTAAATCCCATCCATCCTTAAAACGATTCCTCTATTCACTCCTTTTGTGAAATGGTGTATCGAATCTTCTGCAATCTTCCACTATTTATCTCTCTGTTCTTCTTTGCTTCTGATGTATGCTTAGGCTGCTGTTAAACCGTCGTGTCATTTTGATCCTTCCAGAAAGGTAAGGCATGCCCTCAGGCCACGCGCTGAGAAGCCATGGTTACGCAGAAAAATATACTGACGATAGTAAAACATAACGTAGCGGGACTAAAATCTCGCTCTTAGAACCCAATAAATGCATTCTTGCCTCCACTCAAGGGCAAGCTAATCAAGCCAGCCTTCTTCCTGAAGATATCCAACCACTGGGGATTATCCGCCCAGGTATTATCCCAAGTATTATCCGGCCCATATATAATCCTACTCATCTTTATTTGTATCTGTTGATCTGAGGGCACATGGCCTTGGGAAATACTCGTAGACACATATCGTAACAGCCGTTGCTCTACCTCACGATAAGAGTGTCCCGTGTTATGGAGTTCTAATTCTTTGTCAACCAGTCCAGGTCCGAGAATATTGGAGTCTGTGCTGACACGATCCGAAAGACTACTCGCACGATGGTCAGCCCGCGAAGCTGAGAACGGCTCCATGGTGCGTCGCTGGTCGCCTATTAGAAACGAAGGCATGTCGTTCTCTACGATTTCATCGATCTGACGATCAAACCCTCTGTTACCTTTCCACTCTGTCATATCGGAGCCCATGCGAAAGTGGCCAGCGAGATGTTTCTGCCTCTCGGTCCACGAAGCCATCTGTTCGTCGCAAAATCCACATCGAGACACAACATTATCTACAGACGAAAGCCAACTCTTCATGGAGTCGTTGATGTTGCATCCTTGATGGAATAGGCGTAGATGCTGTCTCAGGTGGTCTTTGCGGTGAAATAGTCGAGCCTCCTCGGGCTGGGCGACACAGGCGGCGTAGTTGTGCAGCTCAGGATGTTCGGGTGTTGGGTCAGGACAGTTACAAAAGATGCAGTAAGTCTTTCCATCTGGGTGGTTTATTGTTGGGCCGTATTTTGAGCATCTGTAATTTGGGGGTTACTTTCGCGTGTCTATATCTGGACATACAATGACTTACTTCCATTGCTCAAGACTCAAGTGCATCGTCGTCTCGTGTCGCTGCCAATCATGCTTTGTCTTGAAAGCGTCTGTACAGAATGTACACTGGTATCTTCTTTTAGCCTTCTCGCCGTCTTGTATGCTGCTCATCTGCTGGCTCATTTGCTTCCGTCTTCTTCGTAATCGAGAAGCCAATTTTATAGATGAGGGAATTGAGTCAATTGACCCGGCAGATGAGTCGGATGGTGGTCCATAGTATCCGCTCGACATTGGCCATGCCGTGTCTTCGATGAGAGCATCACTGGATAGTGGTGCAAATTCATTTGAAGTGTCTTCAGAAGCCCTGTCACCTTCCCTACGCTGGTAGTTCGACTCTGAATGAAAGGGCCCGTCGATGGATGAATCATCAATGAGATTGAAGTGGGCAGTGCTGCCGTCATCACCCAGGACGTCTTCGGTGTTGTGAAGCCATAAGAGCCAGTCGCCTTCAACAACAGGCTGACCAGTGCGTGGAGAACCTGTTCCACTCATGTTGAAACTGTTAATCAAAGACTGGGCCAAGACGCAAAAAACAAGGAAGGGTAAATGTTTATGAAAGGGCGCAAAATCTATTTACGCCCTATGATGCGCCCTGCCCCACTTCAAAGGGTCGAGATGTCTCGGTGTTAGGGTCGGCACTTGTAAAATCGATTATTCTGGGCGCAAAAGTATAACATACTAAATGTATGATAAAATTGACTACAAATATTTATCTTATTCTCCTACAACTTCTCTATAGCATTAGGATAATCATGGCTACTAACACGCAGGCTCAGCGGCGGCTTGATGCCAGCCGATTAGAATCCCACCTGGTGTCCACTTCTAGGCCCGTTCCAGAGCCTGGATCCGCTGAACTTTGGGCACAGAACGTGGCGACTGATCACATGGTCACTTGTCGCTGGACAGTGGATGGCGGTTGGGACGCCCCAAAACTGAAGCCATTCGGAGACTTGACGATTTCCCCTCTTGCATCATGCCTTCACTACGCCACCCAATGCTTCGAGGGCATGAAAGTCTATCGCGGGTTTGACAATCGTGTCAGGCTCTTCAGACCGGATCGCAATGCAAAACGCTTGGTTACAAGCGCAAAGAGAGTTTCGCTACCCGAGTTTGATCCTGAGCAGCTTGTTGAGTTAATTAAAGTCTTAGTCCGAGTAGATGCTAAAAGTAAGTCCTATTACATCTTATTACGCTTTGAGGACACCTGCTGATGAGCATGAACAGAATGGCTACCAGAGCCAGGGAACTTTCGCTATATTAGACCTGCGTTGATCGGGACTGGATCCCAATTAGGCATCCAAATTCCAAAAGAAGCCTTATTAATGATAACCATGGTCTGTTGGCCTGATTTCTCATCAGAGTCTCCTCCAGGACAAGAGCCAAGGTCAGATCTGCGTCTGATCACTTCTAAGAATGATATCATCAGGGCGTGGCCTGGTGGCTTCGGCTATGCCAAGGTTGGTGCCAACTATGGACCTAGCTTGGCGTCTCATTGCGAGGCACAGCGAGCTGGCTATGATCAGATCCTATGGCTTTTTGGCCAAGATGGCGAGGTGACGGAAGCGGGTGCAAGCAACTTCTTTGCGGTTGTGAAGGATGCACAGACTTCAAAACCTGTGCTAATGACAGCACCCTTGACAGAGAAAGTTATTCTCGATGGTGTGACTAGAAGATCTGTCTTGGACTTGGTAAAGAGTCGACTGCACGGGGAACTTGAGGTGAGGGAAGTCAACTTTACCGCAAATGATCTCGTCGAGGCTTGGAGAGGCGGTCTTCTTCTCGAGGCATTCGTCTCTGGAACTGCGGTAAGTAACTATATTTGGTCCTAGGCCAATATAGGCTGACTAATAATTGCAGTTCTTCATAAAACCTGTATCGACCATCCGATTTGGTGATCAAAACATTGATCTGCCACAGCAGCAAGGGGACAAGGCCGAGTTCAGCGTGTTAATAAAGGGTTGGCTGCAAGATATTATGTTTGGGGCTGAAGATAATGAATGGGGTGTTGTCGTTGACATAGGTGAATGAGATTGACAGCATAGAATAAATTGAGGAGTTATCTTAGATATTAAAATCTTTTTAAGCAGCTGTAAAGATAACACAGGCAATGGCTGATCTGTGACACCCTTAGCGCTGATAGAATCTTGATTACTTAACAATTCCACCCTTGCACATGGCTCGTCAGAGAATTTCGGGTAATACGGAGAGGGGCTTGGGCCTTGGGGCTAAAAATATCTCAATTTGAGCTTTAAAAACTGCCGTATCCCCTCTATTTGACCTTAATGAATCTGTGCCTGCATATCACAAACAGTCGACTGTCCCCAATGACAGAACGGAATACTGTGTCTCTAGGTATGTTTATTGGCCGAAAGTCACAAGACTTTCCTACATCATCTATTAGAAGCACTACGACCCATTCGCTCTTAGTACCAGGCATAACGGTCGTGCCCATTCTTCCTGTAAATTCAAACGCTGATAATTATCCCTTCAGGTGTACTAGGGCGGTACTACTCTGCCCGTCATACTCTAGGACAATACCGCTCAGCATGTGTCACAGCAACCTACACCTTCAACTTGAAAAATAAAGTTCCAGGCCACCATGCCTTTCTCTCAGCTTTGGAGATTGCAATACAAGCAACAATTCGACAACATTCCGGCTTGCGTTATGGCATTTCTGAACAGACGGATAGAGGAATTCCTATGTTTGAACAACTTCGGACAATTGAACGAGAGGATGTCCTAGAGATCATTCCCGGCGAGCATAGCGGTACGCCCAATAAATCACTCTCTGAAGTCCTTCGTAAATTCCACACCAATTTATGGTTACATGAAAAGCCGGCATGGAAAGCTGTTGTCGTTGAATATTTGGCCGAAGGACTGAAAACAACCCCGAGGCTACATATTGCATTCTTCGCGCACCATGCCATCGCTGATGGTCTCAGTGGGATTGCATTCCATACCTCGCTCATGGAAAATCTCAACTTTGTTCCAGACCCAAGCCTGTCGCCCAATTGGCCACTAGAGCTGGATGACGATCAGAAGATCCCACCAGCAGTCGAGGAATGCATGGATATATCCCCGTGCAAGTGTGCAATTTGCGATACGCAAAACGTGACTACTCCGTCGGTGTGGGCGGGTGGCAATATCTCTTCAACCCCGATAATTGACTTCCAGAGTCGCGTTCGCATAATTACGGTTCTCCAAGCAGAATTATCTAACCTTCTTCAAAGGTGTAAGCTGGCCAAAGCCACTTTGACTGGACTATTGCATGCATATATATGCATTGCTCTCCGTCGCGCGCTCAGCAGCAATCGAATGATCCAGGATTCTGAACAGGGGTTTCAATCCGTGACACCCTTTCAGATACGACAGCACACAGGGGCTTCCGAAAGAGATATCCTCAATCACGTCTCGTACCTGACTACTTATGTGCCCCATATAGAACTCGACAGGACAGTTGCCCATGAGAGATTTTCCGAATCGGAGGCAAAGGGGATTTCAGAACTCGCAAGATTCTTCAGCCATGACTTAGGGAATAAGGTCAAAGCCTTCCCACACGGTAGCAACATGGCAGGGCAACTCAGTCAAATTGAGGATCCTCTGCAACAGTGCCAAAGTCAAAGCGGGCAAAAGAGACAATACACCTACGAGCTTTCGAATCTGGGATCAACATCTAGTATAGTATCTCCAGAAAGTAGTGGTGTTACTCTTGAAAGGTTGGCTTTTACGCAGTGTGGTTTGGTTGCTGGTCCTGCTCTGGGTTTCAATTGTGTGAGTTTCAAGGGAGGGCCGTTAACATTGAGTATTACTTGGCAAACTGGTATTGTCTTGGAATCAGTTGTTGAACGGGTTTCCAACGAGCTAGAGGCTCGTCTGGGATGCCCTTCAAACCTTGAGAGGGGTGTGAGATAGTTTTTTATCGAGGACAAATCCTGACTGTGTCGACCGACATTCTAGATTGATATAATATTCAGTCTCTTGAAAATACGCGGGATTGTTAAGTTAATTTATACGGCTCTACGGAAAGCCCCTAAAGACAACCTTTTCACCAGAAATGCAACCGTCGCGGTTGAGATTCATTGCTTCCTCAATCGTAGACGGGCTTAGCCCTCCCATAGAGCGTATGGATGCTGGCCGTATAGATCCATCATGAAGCCACATCTCCATGGCGCTATGGAATTCCGCACTGAGCTCATGATCGCCCATCTTCACCTGTAAAACATGTTACCATTTGATCTTGTTTGGGGAATTTATATGTGTATTTGTGAGCGGAATTAGGTGTACTTACAGGCCAATATGCCTTTCCTCGATAACTGTGCTCCGTAGGAAAAGCCGTAAAGACAAAGACATCCGTGACTTTGATGTGTGATGGCACATCCTGTGTATTCACTTTACCTGGTCTAACAGTACATAGTGTACCTCCTGTACTCGCCATAGCCTTGGCAACGGTTGCTGAGGAGGTTTCATTCCCGATCGTATCAAAAGCGTGCTGAACGTTAGGCAGTGCTGAACCAAGTTTGGAAATGGCATCTTCATCATTGTAGTCATACACATAGCTTGCACCAGCCTCTCGCATCTTGTTAAAGTTTCGAGGGCTGCAAGTCGTGGCTACTTCAATATTGTAGAGTTTGGCGAGCTGGATGGCGAAGAACCCAACAGTGGCTGTACAGAAGTTAATAGCACGCCTGAATACGTGCCGGGATAAAGGACATACAGTTACCTCCCCAAATAAGTACAGTTCTTTTTTCAACAGATATTTCCGGCTTGAAATCCAGACAGTCTTTTGAAAACAAAGCAAGCCAAGCTGTATTGGCCGCTAAAGGCACGGAAGAAGCCTGGGCTGAGCTGATGTTTGACGGTATCTTGAAACATAGGCGCTCATCCGCAATTGTGTAGGTACTTCAATTAAGATTAACTTCAGTACAGCTAGAGTAAGTTGGAATGACTCACGAGTAGGCTCCCAGGCCCTGAATTTCTCCTAGGTTCTCATATCAGCTTTTCAACGCATATAAGCAGAGCGTCTAACCCACCTCCCCAAACAAAACCCGCGATACTATCACCATTCTTCAATTTGCTCACACTTGGGTGTACGTCAAGAACTGTCCCTGAAAAGTCGCATCCAAGGACTGCTCCGTCGCCAAAAGCATTGACGTCAAGCGCGAGGCCTAACAAGATCAGTGTCACGAGGGTGAGAGATTGAAAATGGACCTTACGATCTGTGGGATTAAATGCCGCATGTCCGACTTCGACGTATACTTGGTGTTCTTTGAGAGCAGGTAGAGTGACTTTTTCCTCAATTAACTTGTTGTCTCTTTGTACAATAGCAAGGGACTCCATATTTGACAATATTAGGTTGGCGATGAATATTGGGGTTAGCTAACCAACCAAGGTGGGCATCCACTGCTTATATAGACACACAGATATAGTGGCTCTAGGGTACCCACAGCCCATCAAAACCCCCATTCGTAACCCATAACATTACGATCGATAAGCTCACGCCTATAAACGCATTTAAACTGCAACAGTTGTTAAGTCAAGTTGGTGGTTACGGGTAAAAAAAACCTACCGGAATAAACCTGATCTTGTCCAGGTCCCAAACTCCACTACGCGCATAGATATCCGCTTTGAGAACAGCCATAATTTCTTCCTCGAATCTCGCTCGGGCAATAATGGCACTTCCATTCACGGCGTTTCCGGCTAATGTACCTCCGCCCATCTGGAAAAATCCCGACCTAACATGCTGGTCCATTTCCCTGATGTGTGTCCTAAAAAGTATTTGTATGATAGACCAAGCACGGTTATGGCTTGAGGACTTACTCTCTCACTCTCATCCTCGTCTCCAGTGAATCTTGAGCGTCGGGAATAAGAACGATCCATTCCATCGTAGTGTTTAAATCCGTAGTCGATGCCATAATAAATTCGGCATAATCGCCATCGAATCGTTATCTTGATTCTGGGTATTTTATCTTACATACTTACCGCCCTACGCCCTGATCTCCGCCATTTTAGACAAAGTAGCAGGAAGACGCCCAGGCGTACGCCCTTCCTCTCGTCTGGGCTTAAGCTTAGTGCATTTAATACTCTTCCCCGCTCTTGCTCAGGTGCTTGTTCATGCGGATGATTTCCCCGCATTTTTATAATTGGCCTAGTGGATCAATTGAAAAAACAGGCTTGCACGCTTGACATGGGAAGAAGATTCATCAGAATATAACTTGTATACTATCAAGAATCCTATGGGCCGCTGCTCAGCTAATTCCTAGTAATAGTAACAGAAATATCTGTGGCATTCTTTAGGGAACCAGATGTGAACAGTGCCAGGGTCCGCTTGTCACTCTTGTACTGCAATAGACTGCCTGCAGGAACAACCCGAACGTCGTACCCGTTTGGAAAGGTAGAAGCTGGTAAGATGACCTCTGTTGGTGCGCCAATACTTGGGTCGCTTCTGAAACTGAGCTTGAAAACACCCGAACTGTCGTCAAAACCGAAAGAAGTAGGTGTCCCCGCCACTGCAGCCGGATACGCACGACTGTAGTGCTTCTCTAACTCTGGGTATGGCTTGCCTGTACTTCCGTTGTATAAGTTCTCGTATGCCCAGCCAATCCAGGATACCATATTTGCATCTGTTGCCGTCATCGCTTCTGCCATAGCACTCATCTGCTTACCGTCACCCATCCAGAAGGTCAGCTCTGTCAGAACACCCGCAGTCTTGAGCCGAACGTTGTCCTTATGGCGGCTGTAGAGTGTATTGCTGATAGAGCCTAGTTGTGGGGGGTTATAGTAGTGGAACGAGTGCACGGTTTTCGATCCATCGCCAAGCGGCACGTTGTTGAAGCCTGAAAGAACGTCAAATGTTGTGCCTTCGAACCAGATAAGTGTGCCATTGTCAGCTTTTCGAATTTCCTTAGATACCCGATTCCAAAGTCCCTCTAGGGCTTTGTGATCAGCGACTCCGGGTAAAAGAAGTGTAGGGTCGACATGTACATCTCCAGCCCAGGGTTCATTGAGAAGATTGTAACCAACAATGTTGGTGGTCTCAACATACTCTGAAGCTAGCTTCTTCCAATATGCAGCGAATGTGTCTCCAAGGCCATCAAAATTATTGTATAGCCTTCCAAAAGCATTCCCAACAGCCACTGACAAGTAACTCAGCGACCAATCGATAGAACCGCATTGGGACTCGGGCGAAGGAAAGCCGTTGCTGTCAGTAGTAAATGGCTTCAACTTTTGCGGGAACGGGAACCTTCTAAAGCCGGTTATCCAGTCTTTCTGGACAAGCCACTGCGCCATACGTTAATCTATGTCAGACTGACATGCAACGAAAAGACTCACATCAGGTACGCCGTGTCCACAAAATTGCTTGGCTAAAACGTCTTGGTGCACATCCACTAACACGTAGATACCCTGTTCTTCCGCTAACATTGTTTGCTTCTTCATAATATCTAAAAATGTCTGATTGTACTTGCCACGAACTGGCTCCGCACCAGCCCAGCTGTGTCCCAGCCGCACAATGTTCAGTCCCATGTCGTGCAGGGTCTGCAAATCTTGCTCGCCGAACGACGGGACTCCTGGAATCCACTGGAATGGCCGATACCAGGGTGCCTCTTTCATGACCACGTTAGTTCCATGGAAGAATCTGATTCGGCCATACTCGTCCACGATCTGATAAGTATCTTGGTTCACGTGCTTGATGCGGGCCATATTGGGATGAGACTGGTACCAAGCTTTTGCATCTTGAGCCGTCACCTCTGGAATGAAGTTGATAAAGGCCGCTAACAGCCATGTCGCTTTGGATATGGAGAACATGTTTACCGGAGGTAAATTAATAAAATGTATGATTAGTAAAGGCTTAGCTGTCTCTTAGCAGTAGGGATGGTAGAGGGGTTCCTATTAGTGATAAATACTAGATATAGTAAATTAATTAAATGAATACGGAATTAGTTTCTTTTATAGATTTATATTCTCAGAAATGGAAAACTGACTATAGTCAGGCTGATGACTAGTTTGTTATGACTAGTTTATTATGACTAGTTAGTTATGACTAGTAAGTTATTAGTCTGACTGGTTACTTAGCAACTAATTAAGTTCCCCTATATCCATATGAACAGCTTTCATAACGCTATGGATATAGGCAGACTCTATAATACGGCCCTAGTAGCTTTTTTATATTGGGGTGTATCCAGAAAGCTTCTTCACTCCTGCCTGGAAACACTCCACGTTACAATTAAAAGCAAACCATAACACCTTTGCCCTCTATAATGGTGTAATATTAATAAGAAAATCAGCCCAAGCGTTAAAAGAAGCCTGAATGAATCTTGTTGTGTCTTGTGCAGTCATGCCTGTACCAGCCATAATGACATCTATTGCGATGGCGAACTATACACCACCATAAATACTAATTCCATATTTAACATTCCACAGACTATTAAGTCTCTTAGGAGTTACATACTACTTTGGCGCGTTGAATCGTGGCCTGTAACCACTGACAGTACATACCAAATCACCTGTGGTAGCTAATAGATCCCACCAGGCTCTAACAGCAAAGCCTCCAGACAGAGAGCACTCTCGTGAATGATAAAGGATTGCGATCCGAGACTTGATTCGACAGCCATGGTGTCGGTATACTATTCGACAGTACTCTTAAAGCTGAATTGGACATTCAGATACGACTTTCATTCCTTAACATTTCAAAACATCTAGACCTAGCCTTCACTGTAAATATTTAATAGTACCTTTAGTATAGCAGTTGCGTCACTGCCGTAAAAGTATTAACTGTCTTATAAATAACTGGCTGTGATTTATTAGTTAGTTTTGCTGAACCCTACACTAATACCTAAGATGCTTACTGGGCCGATATGCTTCTTTAATAGCGCTATATTTTCAGGAATCTTAGTCTCGGCGGGCATATGGCTTAAAGAATATTACATACAGTACTCTGTAAAGCTGCCTCTGTTGTAGCTTTCGCTTACTTAATTATTTATTTTTAGCAACAACTGGAACTAATACTTTCAGTTTAGCTGCACCTTAATTTATTTAATAGGGATTATTCAATATTGAAGGACTGAAAGGTTTTAGATCCTGCATTTGTATTAGTATAAAACCAATAAAAGTCAGTGTCTTTTACTCATATTTAACATCTTCCCCCTTATGTTAGATTTCGTCCCTTTTATAATCACTTTTTCCACCTAAAGCCGTCAATTTGGTTTCTCTAAGGCCTGCCTTACTACTTCTTGCCTTGGTCACTGAGGGCCTAGGTGTTACACCTAGTCTTGTTTGCTAGAGCAAGCTTAGGACTAAAAGTATCTCCGCAAGTAAAATCCCCTGGGCCACTACCACCATTCATAACAAAGTAACAGTCCTAAAGATGGTTACCCGCAAGGTCAATATCTTAGTTATTCCTACGTCTGAAACCATTACCTCAATTGTGGTAAATACTATTACCCTGAAAATTCAGGCTAGTCCTAATATCAAGACTGCTGTTATATTACAGACTGGTATGGGCTTTCTCTCGTTAATACCTCAATAGCAGCTAAACTAACCTTCTTTTTGTAGATAAAACAACCAAGAAGGAAGTTCGACTGTATGCTATAACCTCTATGTCGTTCTCATATATAACCACCATAAATTATTCTATAAATACTATTCAAGAACCTGCTGCATTTACTGTCGCTAATGGCCCAGACTGGCGACCTAAGGTTAAGGCGAGAAACTTGCATCCGGAGAGAGCTGTATCGGGCTCTTCCCTCACCGGTCTCGGGTCTGGCCCTGAATATATCTAGAGTATCGACTGTGTTAAGAATGTCCCGACAACGTCAGTTAAGGTTACCCGAACTGTCGTCAAGACCGAAAGAAGTAGGTGTCCCCGCCACTGCAGCCTATCGTAAAGGTACAGTTCCATTGCTATCCTACAGTATTAATAATCTTGTATAAGTGGTAAAATAGGTATGAATTCCGCTAGTGTTAAGCATGTCGGCATCGCAGGGGGTATTATATCCCACCAAAGGTAATCAGTAACATAGAGAGTTGCTTTAAGCAGTAACACCTCCGTCCCTATTTTCTCTAAAGAAACCGGTTGAAGACTTCTCTCCCAGGGACGTCATGAATACTATCAATCCACATGATTCGCCTCAGATTATTCTGTACATCAAACCACGTCCTCCCTAGGTTGTCTCGAATCAAAGGGCGAAGTTTTTGCAGAAGCCAGGTCTGATCAGGGGCATGGAATAGAGACGTTGCCCCCACCATTAAGGCCCAGGCAAAGATATAGCTCTCTTCAGTCGTGGTGGGCGTGAAGGCCAGATAGGATTGTCGGAGTTGGTTAGCCAGATACGGGTAATTGAATCTAACCCCGGGGAAACTCCAGAAGACAGTTGTCAAGAAAGCAAGAAGTGACATCCGGAGAAGCTCCGAGAACATGTTGTCATTATTAAATTCGAGCATTAGCAGCCGAGACTGGATGGATGTCATGAGCTCCTCGAGAGATAGCTCCGGTATCTTCTGACCAGATTTATGGCTATCATTGATGAGCTGAGAGAGGTCCTGGGCATCCTTCCAGATGCCATACAGCCTCCTTCCTAGGGCCTGTACCACAAATCGCGAGCGGGAGAAGCAGGACACGTCCGATGACTTGAGCCGGGTAAGTTCAGGTGAACTTTCGAAAGCTGATTCAAAATATGAAGCATATGGATGAAAGGCTGGATTCGCGCCGGTGCAGATGCTGTAGACTAGACTTGTTCTTCAGGCGTCTGTAGTCAGCACCCATGGCCGAATCATAATAAGCTGAATTTGGGAGGGGAGAACTTTGACTTACCGGTGAAGCTTGGCTTGGAGCTGAGGCTTATTTGCAAACGATTCTATGCCACCGCGCAGACTAACGATTTGCTTGAGACCCATTATATGCATGTGTGCGGACTCTATGTCTCCAAAGCACTCCGCGATCAAGGCCATCCCCATGACGACAGTGGTTGTCGAGTCAGTCAGTGCAGTTGTCGGATCAGCCAGTTGCTTGTTGAGCTCCCGGATCGTCCTATACGAGTGGTATTCCGTTCTCTTACTCTTCTGTCCTTTCAAACTATCGTAAAAAAAAGACGTCGTATAGAGGATGGAATGTAGGTAGGCCAAGTCTAGTTCGATCCAGTGAAACCAGTACGTGCTGGTAACATCAGAGCGGGAGTACCTCCCAATCGGGTACATTGTATCTTTCAAGTACGAAAAGTCTGGAAGATAGAAGGCGTTAGGGGCAGGGATCGCTCGTGGTTGAAGAGGAGAGACGTACAAGTGTGCAGCAAGCTGCGCGAACTACTATTGATGTCTTCAGGGAACTTGATGAAAGTGAAGACGTTAGCAGCACGGGGGTTTATGCCTGAATGTCTCATTCGGGTCACAGCATCTGTGTCCGAGTTCAGTAATTCATGTCCTGTCTGAGCTCCGTAGGACTCTTCAGAAAATTCATTGCCCCTTCCAGCATGCTGCGACCGTTGGCTTTCCACCGCAGTAGCCGATGCAGGGCCCTTGAATCGATCAGGAAGCCTTCGTGTACGCGTATTCTTCCCCTGCATGACATGACTCCGTATGAGCTTGCGGTCTCTAGCAGCCGGCCGACCATGGGCGTCCGCGCTCACAAAAACCAACCCCTTACCCGCTTCTGGCCCCGTCAGCATTATTCCTGTATTGTACCCCATTCATGTACAAGGTGGTACCTTTAGACGTGGACGGCATTGACCCAAGCATGCGGTTACAAGGCTGTTTGTCGGGAAGAAGTTTGTTGAGGTCCTGGCCACTCAGATAGAAGCTGAACCAGTAGTAACTGCCGAGGTGGGGGCTGCAAGCGTGTTCATATCTCCTCAATGCGCGCGGATTGTATGTTGAACGTAGATAGTACCAAGTATCGGCATGAAAACGGCAGATAAAGGGCGGCGTTACGTTCCGCTGATTGGCGTCCGAATCAGGGAAACAATCGAAGCAGGAAAGTTGCAAAGAGAAAGTTAGAGCCCGACGAAAGTTCCTTGCTCGGAGATTCTGCCCGGACATAAGGCACTGGAACACTAGCTTGCCAAGATTGAGATTGTTTTCCTTTTATGGTCCTAGCGTAAACTCTATCTCACTATGGGCTTGAAAGCCTCCTTTACCCTATACGAGGGTTGAGATTGCTAGAGGTTAATCTAGTTATTATTGTACCATTGCCTTCACATCTATAGTACTGACCTAGCGTACCCTGTCTATCCCTACCTTCTAGGTTGCTTCCTTCACTCTTTCCATTTTCAGTTATTACAGTTAAACTCATCTTGTGGGAGTCTACTAACTGGCCTGATTGAATTGGGACAGTGTATTGTTTGGAATCATTCTTATTTGGTGGTCAAATGAAGAGAAATCCTATTGTTTAACTGATTATTATTGTAATGTGGATTGTACTAACAAGCCAAGTACAAATGTGAATACTCTTCTATTGAAATGAAGGACTTTTGTTATATATATCCTGGCCCTAGCAACTGTCTATACGGTTATGAGTTACCCAACAGAGGTTTTAAACTTCTCCTGCAGTAGTTCTTAGTCATTCTACTCAGGGGCTCTCCACAAGTTACATTCAAGGTGTTGAAGGGGACGAAGGAACTATTAGTAGATTAACGGTGCACTTTGAAACTAGAAAAGGTATATATTTCAAGATGCAAACCTGCTTAGGGCAAGACACCATTAATTTATATCTATATAAAAGCATATAAACATGCCTTTACAAGCGGCAGGTCTACTACAGCTCGCAACTTAACTCATAATACACTCCGGATAGGGACAATGATTTCTAAGTTATTGTAAGTAGGCCACACCCCTAGACGAGCGCTTAACGTTCTATTGACTGTCTAGTCGAAACTAAACTTTGTTTTGCTAGTAGCTAATCTATTTAGTACACTGATCATCCGTGGCATTAATGGAAAATCCGTTATATATAATAAGACTGCCACCTTGCGGAGCGAGGTTTGCTCTGCCCGTAGTTAGGTTCTTTTCGACGGTAAAGAGCGTTTGATAGCTTTAAAATGCATCATTAGTGTTACTGTGCTTGTTATGGTTGTGTTAGCAGGATCTTCAGGCGCTTACTATGTTGTGGAGCAGCTTGCATTGGCGGGAAGAGTTATCTGCAAAACCCCAGTGACCTCAAATGACTTATTTGTCGGCGTCTCCGAAGTGACAATGGTAATGTTAGGGAAGTGCTGTCAGTTCAATGTCAGCTGATAAGATCCGCGGCTTTGTGTGAGCGTGATGCCAACATGATGGTACACACATTCCATTGGATGGATCCATCAGCGGGCAGAATTGCTCCCCGGGCACCCAAGATCGCGTCTGCGCCTGTGAAATGAGTTCCCATGAGGATTAAGGCGCCGCCGGGCGCAAAGAAATCGGTGATACTGTCGGTTGTGATCGGATCTTCAAAGGCTCTGAGTAATCTGCGTAAGGCAAATGTCAGTTTTGGTAGTGATGTCTGTTGTTATTTGACATACTCGCTGTACCACCGTTTGAACTCTCGGTCAGTTCCACAGGTTGGTGTATAGTCTGTCATATTAATCGCGTGGGCCATTCCTAGGATGAGGCCGAAAGGGAAAATAGTAAAATACTTCATTTTAATTGGATTTAATAGACGAAAGAAGCTGCAATATTATCTTTTTTCAAATCGCTTGACGATAAGTTTGACGTTGTCACCACCTCTTATAAAATTTGAATACGGCCCAAGACCATTTGTCAAGTAGGCCAAACCTACTGGTAGGTTTGCCAATCTATCTCCCTGCAATATCAGTCCCTAGACACGTCATTGTTGGTCAAAATTGAGGAGGGCAGTAATACTCAGTTCGGCAAAATGATGTAGGATTAATTAAAAATACACCGGCGTTAGCAATCATAGCCTTGGCGTCGAAACGCTCTGTGACGGTTTCATTCTACCTTGGCCAAGTTAGGAACTAGTTAAGCTGCCCCTATTAACTGTGGAGTAAGACCTTACGTCTTGCCGTTTTAGGGAAACAATCAACTGGCTTATAAAGCAGTGACTTAAAACACTAGTGGGTGAACGCACAGCCGGCTGTGCGCGTAACGCTGCCCAACACTAGTGGTTGGTAAGAGTTTCCGGATTGTTTGCCTAATAGGGACATCCGGCCAAACATACTATACTAATCCATTTAGAGACAGAAACACTCCCCAGCGCATATTGTTAGTCGTTGACCAAGAAATGACTGAGGTGTAATAACCTCTGTCAACCTTATTGATATGCATATTTATGTATCACGCCCAAGAGCTAAAAACGTCATTTTAATAAGTTACGAAAGTGGTCCATAATGTTGTTCGCCTTACAAATATGAAATATGGGGCTGGTTTGCAGGGTTTCTGAGATTTCTGACCTACTGGTACTGAAAAGTATTTTGCAGTTGTGTAAATTTCACAACATAATGTGTCTTTCCAGTACAATCTGATGAATCTATCTCCTTGTTAAGGCCACGAAGTAAGTAACTAAAAGGGGCGAGACCTTTTGGAGTATGATTTTATACTCTCTATATCAGAAAAGCATCTTGGCCTAGGTATTTTCGTTGATTTTACTTAAGCTTAACGAAGCTAAGATAAAGCATTAACGGTAATGTTTGCCTCTGCGGGGCTTTAGTGGTAATAGCCGATCCTGACGGCGACAGATAAAAGATTGAAACAGTAATAAGACACGGAGAAGGGTGAGGTCGGAGCAAATCACATAGGCAGATGTCATCGAGTTAACTAATATACTACTACTCAGTGAGCAGCGAATTTGAAATAAAAGAACTAATAAAATAGCTCACTTCTACGGGTGTAATGTCAAGAATAGCGAGAAAGGATAAATTGTGGGCAATGCTACGGCCAGCTGTCTTAGGTTTGCACTAGAGCAAGCAGTACTCGCATCGCTTTAACCGTGTGAGCCTGAGCACGATTGTGTCTACAGACCCCGGTTTCTTTATTCAATCCAGTAGTCCCTCAGAACGACGTGTTCGAAGACTTGTCTGCCCACTTATCCAACAGCTCCATCGTCTCGTTGCACTTCTTCCGGATTGTGCCAAGAGCGTCATCGCCCAAGGCCAAGCTAACGGGGAAATCTTCACCGGCCGTCTTGACCACATCGAGGATCAGCGCCACTCCCTTGACAGGATCACCGGGTTGCTGTTGATGGATCCCCTTCACCTGTGGGTATAGGCTGTTCACAAGAGGCTTGTACTCATCAATCTTGGTGTCAATGTAGACTGCCTTATTCTCATTGAGGAACTCAGTTCGGAAGTACCCGGGCTCGACAAGGAGGGTCCTGATTCCAAGTGGCGTTGTTTCCAGATTCAGACTCTCGACCGCGGCTAGGGTAATAGGTCAGTATGTGCAGAGTTTGGGCGTGGTGAAGGTAGAACCGACCTCGAAGAGCCGCTTTGGAGCTGCAGTACGCCCCCACTGCGGGTAGCCCTCCCCATGCCGCAATCGACCCCATGAACACAAAACTTCCAGCCTTCTTCGACCGAAAGTGTGGCAGGAAAGCTCTTGCAACACCAAGAGGGCCGAACACATGAGTTTGAAAAACATTCTTCCAGTTCTCAAGGCTAGCAAAAGTTAGACCGCTCGAGATGTTAGGAACCTGGATCTATCAAACCTGTCGTCCTCAATAGTGCTAAAGTGAGGGTATCCGGCATTGTTCACCAGAATGTCCACACCGCCATGAATACTAATGGCCGTCTTCGCCAGTTGGTCAAAGTCGGACTGGCTAGCGGTTAAGTCTAGCTTTAGAACCGATGCTCCTGCTTTTTGGAAATGTTCGATGCTGGCAGGGTTGCGTGCCGTAGCAATGACCTTGTCTCCTGCAGAGAGAAGCGCCTTCACGAATTCGGCACCGAATCCAGTGGAACTTCCGGTGATCAGCCAGACGAGAGGAGCCATGGTTTGTTAAGTGAGGATTTTGTTGAGTCAGGATGCGAGCTCGTGTGTGCAATGGTCCTCTATAGAAGCGGTGACGTTTGAAGGTCTACAAGCTTGTAAGTATTTATGGTTCCTAAAAAGTCGACAAATCTACCATAAGTAATAAACCATATGCTACTGTGCCACGAGTACTAGGCTGAGATTTCGAGAACGCGCTTATAAATCAGGAATCATGAGGGAAATAACGGACTTAATCAGTCATCGACTGCCGCTATAATATTAGGATGATCGGGAGTATCGATATATTCTTTCTTTGCCCACATGTGATTCTAAGCCACAGCCTATGGAGGTGGCCTTAGCTCTTCCTCTAATGTTATCGGCACTATTGCAAGCTAGCTTAAAGTAAGACCTGGGAGGGGACACATGAATAGAGCTGGCGGGGTGTACATAAAAATATTTTAAAGGGATAATAGTACTAAAGTACGTGAGAAGATTGTACCCTGGCCACTTCCTTTTTCTTGTTTAGACTGCCGGCCTTTAGGTAGTAAACGCTACTGAAAGATTGCCTGATATCGGAAAGCTTTGTCCTAAGAATAGGACTGATACACAAAGTTAATTTCTCAGGGTATAGAACCCTTTCATTATGCAGCCCAATGTTTACCTGAGGGCGTGTAGGTAGACTTAGCAATGATGTGGGGAAGTTAATAAGACACTTCCAGTCTATCATGGTATTAACGGAGTCTAATACTACCGAGAGCACCGCAAAGCAGTAGACTTGAGTTGGTATGCCAAATGCTCCACACCGCTCATTTACAGGACATTGGAATGATACAGACGCTTCACGCAGTTAGGGGCATCCATGTATGTGTATTTGAGCTTACAAATCCGGGATGTAGATGAACCGCCATGTGCTCTGACTCAAGCTCTGAATCATGAAGTAGCTTTCTGATTTGCCTTCTTAGATCTTCCTACTAAGTGTCTTGATTGTAAATCCAAAGCTTGGCACACACAATGTTGGTATAAAACGAGGTGTTTACTCCCTCTCAAACCGGCAGTCACATCATCCACGAACTACAACAACATCATCCTCTCACCGCATAAGCCAAATTCTTTAAGAAGATAACCACCATCCATCGCAATGTCTAGATACGCTGCCTCTCACGTTAGCACCCAGGGTCCTGGAGATGCGCGGCCCACAGCTCTTCAAGTCGTTGAGGATGAAGGCCTAATCGGCAAGCTCACCGGCAAGGTCGTCCTTGTGACGGGCGCAAACTCTGGTATTGGTGTCGAAACTGCGCGAGCTATTCACGCCACCGGTGCCACTCTCTACCTTACGGCCAGAGACTCGGCCAAAGCCCAGCAGGCCGTCGACAGCGTCAAGAACGGACCCGGCCCCAAATCCGATGCTCCCATCCACGCCATAGAGATGCGTCTAGATTCCTTTGCCTCGGTACGAGCAGCAGCCAAGTCCTTCCACGATAAGAGCGACAAGCTTAATCTGCTTATCCTTAACGCGGGCGTTATGGCCACACCCGAGGGAAAGACCGAGGACGGCTTCGAGACCCAATTCGGCACCAACCATTTGGGCCACTTCCTCCTCTTCCAACTGTTGAAGCCCGATCTGCTAGCAGCCTCCACGCCTCAGTTCCGATCGCGGGTAGTTTCTGTGGCCTCCTCAGCCCACCGATATAGCAAGATCCGTCTCGACGACTTTAACTTTGAAATCGATCCTTACGACCCCTGGACTGCATATGGACAATCTAAGACGGCCAACATCCACTTCGCTAGCGAGATCGAAAGACGGTACGGGTCCAAGGGACTACACGCCCTCTCTCTGCACCCGGGTATCATCCAGACCAATCTCTCTCAGTATCTCAGCAAAGAGGTGTTAGATTCGTTGGCCAAAAATGAACCGCTGCACAGGAGTATGAAAAGCGTACCCCAAGGAGCGGCCACGACCCTTTACGCTGCACTTAGTAAGGAATGGGAAGGCCGAGGCGGTAAGTACCTTTGCAACCTCACCGAGGAGGGGCCGGCAGATACTACAGGAGACTGGCTGCAGAGTGAGGTTGGATATGCCCCTTGGGCTTATAACGAGGAGACTGCAAGGAGGCTTTGGGAAGAGTCGAACAACATGGTCGGTATTGATAGTGAGTAATGGAATCTAATTACTGGTATATATAGTTCTTAGCCTGTAAGTAGATAAGCTAAGTATGTTACTAAAGTACTTACTATATATACTACTAGACTAAAGAATAGAAATGTTCTTAGGGCTTACTTATTATATATGTCTTATCTAGCCATTCTCGTTATAAACTAGTAGAATAAGTAATAAGTACTTGATTAAATTCTACTCTATACTATCTTAATTATTACTTGTATTATTTTAATTATATACATATTTTCTATAGGGTTATTTATATTGATAATAGTACTAGGATGTTTAAAATAACTAGGTTTAATATTGAAAGTAATGGTAAATATGAGTAAAGAATTAATTAACTTGAAAATACCTTTTACTATATATTAATAGCTTTTATTTAGTATTTTATTATATAGTTTAATTATTACTACCATACTATTATAACATTTATAGTAGCTAATAAGATTTATAACATTATAGAATCTACATTAAAACCTACTTTCCATTATTACTTAAAAACTATTTAAACGTCTATATAATCCCCAGTGCAATAAAAGAGAATTTAGGGAAAGACTTAAAATACAGCCTACTATTAAAGGTAAGAAACTTATATACAGATAGTGCTGCATGGTGATTACTCTTACCTCTCCAGCCTTCAGCCTTCGTATAAGTATGTATAGCGTATAAATGGCATTAATGATGTCCTGAGAACTAACACTGAGGTTATTAAGTTATACGAAACTACAATTCAAGCTCAGTATCCATCGAAAGTGAAAAAGACTCTAACTTTAACAACTATATCTACCGTCACCGTATATAACGACCACACTGTGACTGGTACCAAAACTGAAGCCGATAAGTCCTGATATTCTCTAATTAATAAGAATATACCGACCGATAACACCAGTAACCATAGAGAGTAATATACCAGGTGCCCACTTTCGCGGTGGGAGTTCACTTCCAGACCCCTTTCTAAACAACATACTCCTGAACCGAGCCCGATGCCACCCCCTTAAAATCTTTCCCGTTGACTAAGCCTCCAGTGACTATACCGCCGAATTGACCAACGGTTAAGGTTGCGCTCGCAGGAAACCAAAATGTCGTTTGGGAAAAGTCAAGCACGAAACGCCAATGCTCACTTGTCTTAGGAGACATCAAATCAATAATGTATCCAGTATGGCGCGATTTGGGCAGCGGAGACATGGCTCCTGGGGCGGATGTCAGATGGACGCCGCCGCTTTTGGTCAACTTGATGGTGCCATAGGCCTGGGCACGTGATGGCTGCCCATTTGAAGTGCGGAAGATGACATCTCTGTCTTTCATCAAGGTGGCACTAAAATAGGACTGTCCGTCCACAGCCGATGTATAGTTCCAGAACATCAAGCCGTATGGTCCAGCAATAAGCCGCCCCATATCCCAGTTGCCACTAATTACTGCCCAGGGCCGGGGGTTCCAGTTTTTATCCCGTCCACCAACACCAGATAGGACGAAGGGTGTGCCCCGGATGTCCAGATTCACCTCGGCATCAGCAACAGGGAACTGTTCTTGCCAGTACATTTCAGGGGCGAACATGACACTGGCTTCCGCGTTTGGGTATACAAGACCTCCAGGGTAAATAGGAGGACCTCGATTCTTGAGGGTGAATGTGCCGTTGATTGTCGATGACTTGATGGTAACGACCGATTTCTTGAAGTCTGTAGACGCAGTGAAGCCCCAGGATACGTTCCTGTCATTGTTTGTCCACAATCCAGATGTCGACTTGGGGCACGTGGTCAAGGTTGACATGTTCATGAATGCATTTTCCATGTACCGCGTTCCGTTGGCCCATGAGACAGAGATCAGACCCCGCTGGGCGCCAACATTGTTGGCAACTGCGCCTCGGGTGAGATAAACGACTATGCTAGCCCTGCCGTCGTGGGAAACAGCGTCGAAGGACCAGTTTTCACTCACGGTGCTATTGAAAACAGACACCATGGGTGAATCAAAGGCAACAAGAGGGTCCACGCTCATCTTAGCAGGTCCGTCAACAAACGTTCCTGCCAAAGACTTGTGTCTAAAGCATTGTTTGTTTTGGGGGCTTGCTGAGACGAAAAGTCCAGAAAAGGAGACCACAGATGCGATAGCTCGGTAGAAATGCATGGTTGAAACTTGAGAGAGAGAGTTAATGTTTGTTAAATGCGAGATAGAAAAATAAGTGGTAAGTCATACTCTGGAGGAGAACAATACTCAATTACGACTTTAACATGGCTTCTTATAGTTCAGTAACCGTTTAACACAGCTCTAGATCGGGGCTGTGCGAACGGACGACTTCGTCATCACATACTACGTAGTATGTCAATCTCGCAAGGGCTCTCCAAATCGAGCCTCATAGGTAAGCAACACGTTTCGGTTTACGCTCCTGACCGCAAGGATATTACTGGACAGGCTTAGTATACTGGAACTAAACAAATAATAACTTTTACATCGGATACTTATTATGTCCGCGAATGTTAGTCAAGCTGCGTCGGAGCTAACCCGAGTTGGGGTATCCTTGCGCAGTAACGTTATTGGTCCGCGGTGTGGATCGCGCTGTTTCGTCAGCGCAGTTGAGTTGGTCGGCTATTCACAACTTCTACCTTTTAAACAATAGTTGCTCGGAAATCGATTTCATAATGGTATACAACGGCCCAAGCAAAGGCTGCCGGAGTTGTAGGGCTCGAAGAATAAAGGTGGGATTCTTAATTGCCACATTCCAGGATTTTCGCTGACTTGGCGTGGGAAGTGTGACCAAGGTAAGCCATCTTGCGTCAAATGCATCGCAAAAGGAACGTTATGCCCTGGATATGGTGACGTTTTCGAAAAAGCCCACAGAGACGAAACGGCCAAGATTTTGAGGCGGCATGCGAAACAACACGCAACCTTCATGCCTAAGAGGTCGACAACGTTCAAATCAGATTATTTGCAACCCTCCCACGGCATCCCCCGGATCCTTTCCGAAGACGTCGAGTCTAGTGCATTGGGTTTCTTCTTCCTTCGCTACAGCTTCAACCAAGATGTCCAGACTACTTGCAGTTTCTTAGGCATCCTGCCAGTCATGTATGCGACTTCACACATATCATCTCCGCTGTCAAAGGCCACGACGGCACTTGCCCTTCAAGTTGCACAGTTGTACAATCCGTGTCGAGATCATTCGATCATAGAGCACAGAATATACGTCGAGGCTCTGGCCCAAACCAATCAGGCAATTACCGAACCGATACAGAGCAAGTCGGACGAGCTACTGATGACTACTCTCGTTTTGGACGCATACGAGAGTAATGAGGCTATGTTTGGGAAGAAATATCGCAAGTCTGATTTCAACAAGCATATACTTGGATCCGTGGCTCTGCTGCAACACCGTGGGCCGCTTAACTACCGTGACGACACATCGTGGCGCCTCCTCGCCGCCACTCGAAACAGACTTCTTTACTCTAATCGGAGCCGATCCATTAAATCGGCTGGTCTTGAGGCTTTGAGTGCTGTTTGGGATAGCACCACTACAGCACAGCCCAATGGCGTCGTGATTGAGGCTGATACGCTAGCATTCAAGCTTTCCCGGCTCCAGGACCTGCTAAAGATGAAACATCAGATCCTTGCCTCCCATGACTCGATGGATGGTTGTATGATTCAAAGCAACACCGATGGTGATACAAGACTACAACATATTCTTATGAGTGCCACTAGCCTGGCGATCGAATGTGACCGCTGGCTTGACGCCCTCCCGCCAACTTGGAAGCCAATACCTGTTCTAGGTTGTACCCTATCTCCGTCCATAAAAGCTGTTGCTTTGTACGAGAAAGTCATGCCAACTGTCTACACCAACTTGTCGACAGCCAGCTTGATGAATCGCCAGAGAATTATCCAGCTGGGTGTGCTTGAACTCATCCACATGTGCACTGTTGCCAGCTCAGCGAGGGCGGTGCAGAGTAAGTCGCCAAAGGATAAAGATCTTCCAGCAATGCTATTAGCTAGGACTCAAATCCTCGTGGATGAAATTTGTGCGAGCGTGCCATATTTGACAGTAGACGTATGCGACAAGGCCTCTGTTATTTCTCCGGCTCTACCTACTCCGAACAAGAGTATTCTGTGTCAATGGGACACCGCAGAGCATAGGCGGCAGGTAGCAGCCTCAGGTTTATATATGATGTATGGCATCTTTAATCAGGCTCTTGGTATCGTGGGAGATAGGGGTGTGCTAGGGGGCCTGGACAATGCGATTCGCGAGGGGCAGCTCGACTGGATGGTTAGGCAGTCTTACAGACTCAGAGATATACTTTCTATAGGAAAGAGTCTTAATAGGCATAGTAGCTTCTAGCCTTTAAGCGCATTTAAATAGGGCCGGCTCCTTTTCTTAGGACTACATTAACAACATTAATCCACCCCTTGTGTCAAGACCGAGAATAGAACAGGTATTTATCCGTTCTTATTTCCAACCAAAGTGACAGCTCTTTGGCTTCAAGATGAAAACAAAGACATGGAAGTTTTAACTACATGCTCTTTTAAGGCCTAGTGGCGCCTTGTGTCAAATTCATAAGCAAAGGCGGTAGAGTTTGTAGGTGGGTTAACAGTGATCGTCAGCTAGAACAAGAGAGTTAGCTATGTTATAAGCTATACCAAAAGTCTTGATGAAAGGCAGTGCAAAATGGCTTTTAGTGACGGTAACTACTCACGGTGTTGGATGAAAGGGGGTAGCTCTGTACTCCCAGATCAACGGGGCCGTCAACCTTTCCCTTTGGCCCTGCCCAGTCAAATTGATACCTGCGGACTTTAATAGTTGTCTGCTCGGAGAGACCCACTGCGTCTAAACCGGTGATTGTTATGTTATAAGCTGCCTGGATAGTCCTGGTGCCAGTGAGGATCTTGACGGCCTGAGCCTTCTTGGTAGCGAACACGTCAAACTGCAGATCTGACGAGGCTGTGGTAACGAGCCTCTGACCCGTCATAGCGGCATAGTACTTGTAAACCTGCCACTCGCCGTTTGGGTAATACGTGCCATCTGATGTGCCAGTGGTGCTGTAGATCAGATTAGCCATCCAGTTATGGAGGTCGGATCCGCTGCCCCAGTGGGCGCGCAGACCTCGGATGTCGTGGCGCTCGCATTGGGATAGGTAGTAGACAGCGTTGGCTGGGTTCTGCTCTGTGGGCCAGGCATATTCATTGACATCAACTGGCCTCTTCGGGATTCCGTATTGCGTCCTTAAAGTATCCAGGTCAGGAACTGTTGTGTCGGGCTCACGCTCCCAAGTGCCGAGTTGATGCCAGGAGAAGCGATCTGGTATCGTTTTGTTACCCGCCACCGACTGTAGCCATGTTTGCCAGTTGGTATCGTCCAGGCGTGGAGAACCGGCCATGGACGGGCCACTAAGACGCGTGCCGGGGAGTTCTTTTCTGTTCTCTCGGTTCAGTAATTGGCCCTCATTATAGATAGCTGAGGCTGTTCACTTTTCCCTCATACAAAAGAATAGTACAAAAAGTTGAAGCAAGAAAAGGACTGCAGGGATAGAAGAGAAAAATATGATAGTTCATTACCTCAGGAATGTAGTTGCACGGTTGTAATACTCGAGATACTGGGGCCATGTGCGAGCCCAGAAGGAATCTATATCAGGCTCGTTCCACACATCAATAACAAGCCCCTTCAACATGTCGTGGGACTTCAAGTCGGATGTGAGCTGGCCCCAGAACAACTCCATCTCGGTCCAGTTACCATTGTCACCAGGGAAAGGAGACTTGGAATCCTGTCCGCTGTCGGCACCCCAGAGGTCGTGAGGAAGCAGGATGAACTCGGCATTGTACTTGCGCGTAGTGCGATAATTGGACAGAGTAGAGTTGAAGCGGCCGAGATAGCCTTCGTAGCCGCCGGTTGCCCAGCCCCGAGATGCAATCTGCGCACCGCCGCCACGGTTTGCGTTAAACTTGATTTCAGTGGCAAAGTGACCCGGAATGGAGTTGTCTGCCTCGGTTCCGTTATCAGGCCAACCGTAGATAAAACCTGACCCTAGAGCCCGCGCTGGTCCGTGTTCCTTGGCCAAGTTGATAGTTGCAGTACCTTGGACTTGTGAAGCAGCCTTGGAGGCTAGAGCCAGCGCCACGACTGTGGAAAGGGTGGCGGGGTACATTTCGATAGCGATTAAAAACAGTAGAGCTTAGATCAAAGTGTGCAGGAAGCCTTCTCTGTGTTGGACAGCTTGCTTACAGCCATAGCCAGAGAGGGCCATATGGTATTTATTAATACTTCTTTCAAGCTGAACACCTTTCTGAGAGTCGTGGAGATAATACAATAACCCCACCGGTGCGCAGATCCTCCGCAATATCCAATGTCTATATCTAGTAATTTACGAAAATGTTACAATAAAGAATGGACTACCGAGGTCAGTTTCTCCGGTGGGGTATTTATGCATCCGACCATGGATACCACCTCAGTGCTAAGCTTAATGTGACCTGCTTTACTAGGTATAATCAATAATGGTCTGCTGAAGACTAAGAATACCGTTTCAGTATCGAAGCAGGGTTCCCCACATGAGTAACTTAAGCCCCAGGAAGCGCACCTATTGCAACCGTAGCTCCAGGGGCAGTAAAAGAGTGTAATTATGTCATCTTTAGCTCGATAAGTGCTCGCACCTTGGTCTACAAAGAGCTATGCAGACCTTCCTGCTGATCAGAGAGCTATAAATAATTGATATTATAATGTAGAAGGTAGTATTGCTCCATCGAATTCAGAAGACTTTATTGATAATTTTTCATCTTTATATACAACCAGGAGTGTATCAACATTCGGGGATCCAGTCCTTAAATATTTATCAAGGGAGACCGCAGACATTTAGCACTATAGCCTAATTTTAAAGACAAGAATTGTAATTATTTATCAATAACATTCCTTACATTATCTTGATGACAATACTGAACAAGGCCATTTTAGTACTATACATAAAGAATAAGATTTTTGAACTAACGGTAGGTAATCTTTCCCATTCAAACCAAGTACACATGCAAGCCACAAACTCCAGGCCTACGTCACCATTACAATAGCAACCCCGCACCAACTTGACATAAAATCAAGCCTAGCGATTATCCTTTATCAAACTTCACAATATAGATTTGGCTACTATTTGTTCTATTCCCATTCCTGGCAGCGCGTTACTTACAGCCGTTCCAATATCGAGAAGAGCATCCAGCCACAATGCCAATAACATTTAAAGTCGTCGATCATCCAGCCACTGCCTGGACAACCGCCAGCGTCACATCCCCTGAAGATCTTCTAAAACAGATTTCCCCACGAGACTTTCGACGCTCGCAACGAATTATCCAGACCTCATTTGACAGCAATACCCTTCAGGATCAGCATATATCACCTTCTGAGAATGGCTTCGTTTGGTCAGCCTATCACGCCTACAGCCAGCACCACCATCTTACGATTCGTCCTGAAGACATTTGGTTCGCCATCCTCACACAGATAAGCTTCTATATCAATGCCAATGCGGAAGATTTGCGCTCGTTCTTCGTTGATCACGAGGGTCGGAGAGAGCTTGAGGTCGTGGGTCTGGGCGATATGGAAAGTGCCAACTTTCGCGGTCTCGCTAAACAGATGGCGGGTCTTATCAGCAAGAACGTCAAAGATCCAGATTTGGGGTCTTGGGTCATGCCCAGTTTCTCTACCACATCCGACATAGATCAAGTGGTTGCTTCTGTGCTGTTTATGGGCGCCATGCAGAAGTACTTCTCTTACACAATGTCTCTGACTTGTGGGATCCCTTCCGTAACGCTACTGGGCGATATCTCAGACTGGCGAGATATTCTTGGTAGACTGGATAAGTTGGAACAGCTCGGTGATGAGCCCACCCAGTTCTCCAACATGCTACGACCGGTTCTAAAGCACATGATTCTTTCCTTTGAACAACCTGATGACCCCAATGTTATGCGGTTCTGGAACACCATTGCAACAAGAAACCCAGTCAGTAGCGGTACTGACTACATCACTGGATGGATCACGGCGTTTTGTTTCTGGGACGACAAGGGAAAGCCTAAACGCCACCGTGCAGCTGACTTGCTCCGCGGGGTATCGTACCCTCGTGTGAAAATTGATAGCGTCCCTGTCGGATTTGCGTCTGTGCCAGTCAAGGTCAACGACAATGGCAAACAGGTCAAGAGTGTTATGCTAGCTGGATCTTTTGGCATTCGAGGCCAATCACTTTCTGAAAACCGACAGGTTACAGTTTCGAGTGATGGTTTGGCCAAAAGCCGAGGTCTAGAGACATTGGAATCTGATCTGCTCGGGATTCAACCTCTATCCGGCTGGTTGATGTATGAGGATGAGGCCGAAGGTGAAGCAAACGCTAGAGGGGAGAGGATGATGGCTCTCAGGAATGAGTTGGATCAAATTGACAAGTTGCCTGACTCGGATGATTGGAATGTAATGAGCGAAAGGCTGCATAAAGTCATCTCCTTACGAGGCCAGATTGAGAAGCTAGAAGCCTACTAATATAAAAGGCTTACAACACCCTCTAATTATAATCTATGTTCAAGGAAATATCTTAGACCTATTCTTTATATAATTAATAAGACCTGCTGGTTTCTATATAATTTAGTTTGAGAAAATACTTATTACTTGAATTAAAGCATGTATGTAAATTATAATAGAAAATTTATCAATTCAGATGAGTTTATGATCTCAAGTCTTTATTAATTCCCTATCTAATGAAAGTCATGTTTAAAGTGGTCAAATTTAAGAAATAAAGATTCAGGCACCAAAAGCTGTTTAGATAGGAGTGACGTCAACCCAGAAGCGAGTGTCATCAGACTTGTACTTAGGGTCAGATTCAATCTGGCTCTGGATCCACTCAACAGACTCGCGGTAAAACTTGATGTCTGGAGTGTTAGGATGGTCTAAGCCGGTGGCACCATTTCGGTGACCGGCGAACCACTTCTCGTAGCCATAGTGCTTCTGGCAATCCCAGCGCGAGGCGACATCAGCATGAACGTCAGAGCTGTGAGTCTGTTAGCTATGTTGGCCCTGAGAGCTGGTGGGCACTTACTTCAGTTTAGCACCGTTGTTCCACTGATCTTCACCCTGGCCTTTGAAGCCGGCGCGAGAGGCGCAGATGCGCAGCATACCCCAGTTGACCTTGAACAACCCGAAGTTGGCTGCGTCGAGAGTCTTGCCATCGCCTGAGGAGAGTATCAGTAGTGTTTGGTAATAGCTGTGAAAGATATCAACAGCATAGGGCAGTTCTGAATAATCTGTAAGTGGTTTTACTTACCATATATGTAGTTAGTCTGCATATGCCGATCCTCAAGCATGGCAATAGCGAGGTCCAGAGTGTTTCCACCAGCGTTCAAGATAGCTTGCTTCCTGCCGCCCAAGCCAGAAACAGTTTCATGGCCACGATCTCCGGGAGCTGCGACGGTAACTGCGGCAAGAGAGAGGGCGGTAAGAAAATTGGTGAAATGCATGGTGAACTGGTGGTGCAGCTGGCTGATTTAAAACAGATAAATGTAAGTATGGTATAAAGGGATTGATAGTTGTCAGATGTGTTTATAAAGGTCGAAAGTGGCATATTCTAAGGACGGCAAAGTAATGTTTTATACAGCCAGTGGGCAACACACTCAATCATAAGATAGGAGACATCGCAAGGATATTTACATGGTCTCTGTGGATCACATGCAGGAGGCTGATTTTTAGCGCATGCACACTCAATTTGTAACACCTCAACTTAATTAACAGTTAATACGGACAATGTGTAATCAGCCTTCAGGGGCTACATCGCCTTGACTAATGTGTCTGTGACATGCCTTGGTCCGTGAATTCAATGTATTGAGGTAGACTGCTTCGGAGGGATAGCAGAAGCAAGTCCGTGGCCGCGGGAGTCGGAAACAAGCAGACCTCAGGAACCATTTGCTTACGAACCATGTTTGTGCCAATTGGTGGCCGGTGAAAAGGGCGGCATTGTGGTTCCAGGCTCATCTTCTCTGTAGATCGCTTCTATAGTCATATACGAAGAGCAAGGATTGAGATCACACGATTTTCAATTCGGTAACCTCCGCCCTCGTAACAGAGTAAAAATTCGACAGCATTTATCTAGAGCTACGGGAGTGAACAGGGATTGGCCTGCAGTGTTAAATGCGCTAGTTCAGTCAAATACAAGGGCCTGAAACTGTATTTTACCCCCCACTCGCCATCTTGTAGAATACAAACTTAAATAGAAATCTGGTATGAGGTATAATATTAACTCAGGCAGCAATCGTCAAGAAAAAAGATGAAACAATACTAAGAAAGATAAATACTCTTACTTGGAAAGACTTGGATAGTCTTAATAAATGCCATTGAAAGACTGCCCCCTTACTCTGGGCTGAGAGATAGGTAAGCGAGTGTTCCCATAATTAGAAAATGCAGTGAAAGTTTTGGGGCTACTTAAGATGCCAGAACATCCGAGAAGTGAGAGTGATGGCATGTGAAAGTTCGGAACAGGGATAGCTGGTTAGCTCATCCGAACGTTATGGATATCAACCCGCGGTTATTATACGATGAAAATATGCCTCGTAATACTGGATCTTGGACCGTACTTATAACTTTCACTGTTATTACCTAATTATTAACCCTTAAGTAGAGCTATAGAAACCAGGGATTAGGGCGATTACCTATCGAGAAACACTGCTAACGGTATGTCTTCTACGGCAGTTAAAGAGAGTGAAAGCTAAAGTTTTATCCTTAATAGTCAATTAATTAAGTGCTAATTTTCTAGTTATACTAAAGAGCTTAAAGTATTAAATAAGATATAGTTAGTCTACTATATTTATTATTTAAGTTTATTTTATATACACTATTTAGGAGTTTTATAAAGAAGTCTATTTAATTTATTAAAGAACTAAACTATCTATAAAATAAAGATAACTTGCCTTACCGTAAACAGATATCAGAAAGGAACTGTATATAAAGTAATACATAGCTTAAAGTTAAAAACTAATAATGGTTATTTATTATTATAGGACATTTTTAAAATAAGATCTTTAAAGCTTGAGTGGCATTTAGAGTGCGATATCTTGATCATTGTCTCGCTAACGGTCAGCTATAGACACAGTAAGGTCTGGAAAAGTACTATCGATTTAGTGTCCATTATGCCTTACGCCTCCATTTAAACTCAGCGTTTATCAGGCCATCATATAGATTTTCCTGGCTATGTACCATGAGGTGGAATGGGGCTTCTATATCTTGGAGGAGAGCAAATCCTTACAGAGAAGGAAGATAAGCTAGAGAAGACAGAAGCCCCAGGATCTTGAGTCTGTGGCTAAGGGTTAATATCCCTAGATTTAGCGAATATGTCCACTGCCTACACAGTCGTAGGGTATCGCTATGGACATCAGCCCGTGGAACCTTTATTAACCTTTCATTATTACGAGTGCCTTTAGTTACAAGATCTTACAAATACCTAGGGAAGCTTATTAACCGTTAAATTGGTGGAACAAGCAGGGCTACCCCTACGCTGTTTATACTGTAGCCACTAGTACAGGGTTTGAATGTAGGATCGTGCATTATACAGCAATGATTAAATAGCCTTCGATCGTTAATCCGCCTCTGCAACAGTCCAAGTTATTAACCAGAAAGAAAAAGATTCTTTCACTATTCCATAACTAAAAATAGCATCAACTAAAACTGTTACACTCTTGCAAAACTTGAGATAAATAGTGCATAATAAGTGAAAGACAAGTTAGTATTCCTCCCCTTTGTCTGGTCTTCATATGACAGAAACTACAACGAGTTGTTGTTCCACGACATGCTTCTTCAAGTAGAATTCGAGTTGTCAACACACGACCAGGGACCAGATGCCCCTTCGACCTTGAGAGCATCGATGATGCCGATGACAGACCCGTAGGTACCGGCAATCATCAAGAATGTACCCGAGACAATGACAAACAAGCTCCAACAAACCATGAATAACCATCTGGCTGACATGTCTTCTTTCCCAGTGCTCCAGTTATCGTAAAGCCACATACAAGCCATTGGCTGAAAGCACTGGAGAGTACCAAGAAGTGCACCGATCAAACCGATGAGTGGGCCGAAGACGGGAATTCCGCTCGCAATGCAGTAAGAGATTATAGCACAGCCGCAGATGCAGCCGAACCAAGTAGCCCAATGGGTGAATGTGTTGGAAGTAAGATGCTTAGAACCCCGTAAAACCCGGACAAAGAAGTGTTTACCAACTAGCTGTGTTTCGTCAGTAAGCATACCGTCTACTCAGAATGCCTAGTACTTACATGAATTGCAAGGGTGGTGCTAGCGAACAGTCCAGGGAGCGCAATGCCATATGATACCTTCTTGATCAACTTGCCGGCAGACCCAAGAGCCGGCGACGCGACATAGGATCCACAATAGTAGTAAAGAACGACACCAATTGTAACGTATGTAATAGTCACAACAACTTGGCACAGCATGAGTGCTTTCGTGTAGTGACGGGGATCGCGCATCTCGGACACAATTGGAAAGAAAAAGGGTGTGCCAGCATAGGATAGCACAAACATTGAGATCGCCGAGGCCGCTGCTGCAAAGGATGGATTGCCTACTAGCTTCCAGTCAGAGGACCAAAGGCCGGGGGGTGCGGCATCGGGGCGATCTTGAACGCCAACGCTGATGGTGACCATGAAAACTACTGCTGTCAGATACCACATTACAGGTAGGCACAGGTGATGATGCCTACCAGAGACAAGGAGTGTTACTAATCCAACCCATGCGATCCAACTCAAGCGCTCTAAAGTTCGGATGCTGGAGAGAATTATAACCCCAATGGCTGCGACCGCAACAAAGATGGCAGTGCATGTTCCATGTGTCGAGATTGCATTCAAGCCTATCGAAATTCCAAGCATGCCGGATCCGGCAGCGAAAACCAAGTCTGGATTCGGGCCTGGTTAGCAGGGAATGATTCAAGTTCTGGGTCTGTAGTGACTTACAGAGAGAAAATCCGGCTGCAAGCACCTCGCGACCGATGGTGCCAAAAATGAGCTTACTCGCATCATCAATTCCGTAAACCTCAGGGTGATTGACCTTGAAGACACCGACAATATAGTTAGACCAAGTGGTAATGATCGCAACGACCAGAAGGCAAATAACGCCTGGGAGAAGTCCAAGTGTATCAAAGGCAGCTGGAATGGATAAGACCCCGAGACCAATTTGGGTCTTCATCATCAACACTGATGTGCCAATCCATCCCACCTATAATCAAAACAATCAGTCTAACCTGGGGAAAATGTATGCTAAGGCCAAAGACAATACGTACATTGCGATAATTGGGTCCATCTTCGGTGATTGTACCAAAAACAGCATCGTAAGTGACTGTATTTGCAGTCTCAGTTGGCCCAAGTGATGGAGACTGAACCAAGTCTCTATCATCAGATTTCTTCGCCGCCTCGTCAACCTGCTCAGAAGGATAAGACATTGTGATGTAGACTGTAAGTGATCTGTCCAGCGAGATAGATAATCGAGGATGGCAGCCTTTTAAGGACATTGTTCCTCTCCCACCGGCGAATTAGAGTAATGCAGTTCGGTATATGAGTTTCACGGTATTGGCTTATCAGGCTACGCCAGGACAGTGGGGACGGAAATATGGTAACATTCCGAGAATACCCCACCTCCCCAGATTCGGATTATAATCTTCCCCAGGTTCTCGGCTCTATCCGTGATTTCATTGAGAAAGGTATGGGGGAGATACCAGACTCCGTGAAATATATTTCCGTCTCCATAGATTAGCTTTCCGCGTCTGTGGATTCGGAATACTTATCAGCTTTGAGTCCGGGACCGAGCCCACCGAGCCCTGCAGGTCATGCTCCGGTAAATTAGTTTAGTGCCGGTTTTCCGGTTGTATTGAAGAACTTTAAGTCCAAAATGAAATCCGGCCAGCCAACTACATTCATTATTTAAGCATACTCTATACATGCTATTTAGGTGTTTGACGAGGAAGTTCATACTAGGATTCAAAGAGGGTAGAGGCTTTTGATTAGAGCGGTGAACTTGTTTACACAAAACGTAACATTCGTCCTTTCTCAATGCCTGGTTACTTCCTGCACTATCTGTGGCGATATTGGCCCTGAGATTACAGAAGATCACTTAAGGTTTCACCCAACTTATAATGACTTTATAAGCTTGAACGATATTCGAAATCGTCATCCTCGTTAAAGATGTATAGACGATAGCCACTACAAACTGGCAGAGAAGGCCACGTCTACTCAATCTGGATTGCAACCTTGCCAAAATGCTTCTGGTCTGCCAGATAATTATAGGCCCTAGCTTTATTAGCTTGTAATTGAAATTGTTTCAAGATGGAATCAACTTACTCCTTGAGATCCTCGAGCTTAAAGACGCGTTGATCAAGCACAGGCTTGATGTTGGAAGCTTCGACGACACGAATCTGGCTGTGTTAGTAACTGGTGCCTGAGTGAAAAGATGGCTAGAACCAACAAAAGGAGGAAGTAGTACTTACCATTGCTTCGAATTGCTCTCGGCTTCCAACGACAATTCCCCTGACAATTGCCATACTTGACAAGATTTGTGGAAAGCTTGGCCCAGTCTCTCCCTGTCCACCAATCCATCCAATGATGGTGACAACACCCCCGAGGGCAACGGCCTTCAGGCTCTCTGTCACAGTATGCGCGCCTCCAACCTCGATGACATGTTCAACACCAGCCCCGCCTGTGAGCCTCTTGGCCTCCTCGCCCCAGTTTGGCGTCTCCTTGTAATTAATGACATGATCTGCTCCCAGCTTCTTCAGCATGTCGGCCTTGACTGCAGAGGATGTTGTAGCAATGACTCGAGCCCCTGCGGCCTTGGCAAATTGCAAGCCAGAGACGCTCACACCACCCGTCCCCTGCGTCAAGACCCAATCGCCCGGAAGCACTGTCTTGAGTCCATAGAGAGCGTTCCACGCAGTCAAGGCACTACAGGACAGTGTTCCAGCCTCCAGGTAGCTCAGGTTCTTGGGCATATCTACCAGCCCGTTTTCGTTAAAAATACCGTACTGCCGCAGGGTACCATCAATACTACCGCCTAGACCTGTGCCCAACGCCATTGGGGTCAATGGTCCACCAAAGTGAGCTTGCATAAACAGCGTCACAACTTTGGAGCCTTTCTGGAAGCGGGTCACCTTGGAGCCAACTGCCACAACTTCTCCAGCGCCGTCGGAACCTGGGATGACGTTTGGTGCCAGTGGGAACGGATAAGTGCCCTGAGGGAGTTAGCGGATGATAGTGCAGAATGAAGGTGTACGTACCAGGGCAATCATGATGTCGCGGTAGTTAAGAGACGCCGCATGGATTTTGACCAAAACATCGTTGTCGGAGAGAGGAGGAAGAGCACGCTCGTTGTCGAACTTGAGAGAGTCTAAACTACCTGAGCCCTTAACCGTCCAAGCCTTCGTGGTTGTTGGGGTAGCCATGGTGGGTGAGCTTATAAGTTAATTGGTGTTGAGTTTGGATTGTGGGTTGGGGAGATAGGAAAGAGAGATAATGCTTAGGGAATGGCTATTACTTGCTTGATGGGACGAGTGGAAGATTTATATAGTTTTAGAATAATCCTCCGGCCGGTTGTTAATTATTAATACTGATGTTCCTTACGCTACAAGGTGATAAGAAAGTTAACTTCAAGTCATAGCTATCATTGCACCATTCGGCATTGTCTATGGCTTGTGGATCGCCAGCCGTATTAATACGGTCTGTTACACTAAATTAGATAGCGCGCTTAGCTCAAGCTGTTATCGCTAGGGACTCCGGAGGTAGCGGGGTCTGCAGTTGTGGACATGGTAGTCCTGGATGTGCGGAGAATGTGTCTAAAGTAGTAACCCCGAAGACAAGATCGCCCGGCCACTTCATGGCGTCCTCCCACTGATTGCCGAGAACCCCCATGATATGTCGTAACAGCCCGCTTGGCCAGCCTCTCATGCACCAGTGTTCCTTATAGAAAGTCATCAACACAGTAAAGTAACCCAGAATCACCAGCGCCACAGGATGTCGCGTCGAGCATAGATCTAGGAATGCCTGATGGACCTCCAGTCCCCAGCCCCAAATCACCTTGCCTGGCTCAGGGTCTCCGGGGTTATCCGAGAGCATTGCAATGCGGCGGAATAGGGCTGTGGCGGCATGAAGGCAAGCTTTCTTTTGTTCCGCTTCACAGCAACGCTCTACATACTCATGAAGAGATGCTAGCTGGGGATATCTTGTCGCGAGATGCTTTGCAGTGATTTGACGACTGGCTACAAATTTGGTGAGAAGCCATGATTCCGAGACCACTGGCGGTGGGTAGCTCTGCTGTACAAACAGCAAGGTTGAACGACTGAAGTGGAGTGCCGTTAAGAACTCCTCAATAGGATCAAACTGTGCCAGAGAGTGAACCCTAGCAGGTCGAAGGACAGGTTCTGCCACCGCGTACATGGATGTGAAGGCAGAAAACCCTAATAGTGCTTGTTGCTGCTTCTCATCAAAAGCCTCGAAATGCGGTCTGGCTCGGGTAATTGCAGCCTGCTGATGCGCAACGGCTCTGGCGTACCACTTGACCTGAGACTGGTCCTCGCTGTAAAGCTGTAGAGCCGTAAGGCCTAGAATGCTATTGAGAAGATAATGGTGCGAGAAGCCCAGGCGGACTAGGTCGAACTGCAGCTGCTTCGTAGCCTCGCATAAATCCCCCGTGATGGGATACCGGTGCCAGTGCTCCAGCAACTCGAGATCAGCGAGACTATCCTCGTTGAGGGGCGGTTTGGTCAACGCGGGGGACGAGAAGCTGCAGTGGATGTTGGCGCGTTCACACTGAAGGCATCGTGGGTGGATCTCATTGCACTGCAAGCAAGCTTTTAGCTGTGCCTTTTCTCCGTATGATACGTGGTAGGTGGTACCATACCTTGGCGTGCCTCTCCTTGCACTGAACGCACCCCTCCCGAGACTTTCTGTGCACCTTACGCCTTCTGATCTTATTCATCATGGACTGTTGTGTTGTGTCACGGAGAGAAATAATATGGGTCGCATAAAACGCCGTATAAATACGGTGATGGTCGGTGCGGGGCTAGGTTAATCTCCAATTAGTCTAGCTCTGTACTTGACTTGCTGCTTACTAAAGCGGGGCGCAAGAATGAGTTTAAGCTTTGGCTTGTAGTACGTAGTAGACTAGTAGTGTAACAATTCCGTGACTAGGATAAGTTGCTTAGTGAGCCTTCCCGACGCAACGGGTAATCATATACCATACTTCAAGCACTTACCAATCCCGAGGGGCATTGTGGTTGGACACTACATGGCAATGTTGCGGCTGGGATGCGGATTAAAGGATGCCTCCCGAGGTTTCCAGCAATTAACAAACCATATAAGTATACATAGCTTGTAATGCTATCCTCACATCCTGTGAAGAATCGCACATCCCTTTTGTTTCCACCGTCTCACTCATCCCAAGATCACAAAACAATTATGTCCCAAAAGGCTCTTTTACTCGAGGCTGTGGGAAAACCATTAACATTGGGGGAACGACTGATCCCACAGCCTGGCAACAACCAGTTACTCGTCAAAGTTCTTGTCGCAGGCCGTGAGTACTACCCTAAAGCATTGGACGCACAGGCCTAAACTGGCATTTAGTAAACCCTCACGACCAGAAAACCCGCGATATTGGCCTCTTCGCCACAGACATGCCATATGTGATTGCCAGCGATCTGGTCGGGGAAGTTGTAACCGTGGGAGACGGAGACCATTCTTCCCAGTTCACGATTGGTGATCACGTTTTTGGTCATACTTTTACCGAGGGGGGTTGGCGCAATGACTTCAATGCAGCGCAACAATATGCTCTCGTCGACGCAAGATATATAGGCAGACTGGCCGGCAGTGGGCTTAGCACCGATGAGGCGTCTACAATTCCTGTTGTAGTCTTGGCTGGCTTTGTGGCTCTTTTCGCGCGTGCCGGGCACGGCTTACCTCTTCCTTTCTCGTCGGAGGCAAACTCTTTCGGATATGCTAATGTTAGTCTTCTTGTCGTTGGAGGCGGGTCTAACACCGGACGAGCTGTAGTTGAGCTTGCCAAACTGGCAGGGATAGGCCGCATCATTGTGGTCGCCGGGCATCACAACGAAGCCCACCTTAGATCTATTGGTGCTACGCACGTTATTAATCGCCAGGCCTCGGATGTGCGAGAACAGATTCGTGCCATTACGGGTGATGATTTGGTTTATGCCATCGACACAGTCAACGCCGGCGCAGAACAAGAGCTCGGTGTCGCGGCCCTGTCAAACACGAAGAAAGGCACGTTGATCACTCTTCGTCGACCAGACGGAGACCTCGACGCCGCACGCATAGGATCCAAGTCTGCAGGCTATGAACGGCGCTTTGTGCTTGGCGTATCGCCGCTGCACCCGGAAGTAACGATTTGGTTTTGGGAAGAGATTCCCAAGTGGTTCAAACAAGGAAAGCTTCGTCCGAGCCGTTTTAAGGTTATTAAAGGGCTTGACGCCGATGCTGTGAATCAGGCATTGGACCGATACCAAGATGGAGAGGGTGTGAAGGTAAATATCCATCCTTGGGAATAATCGACGACAGGTACTGTCTGGGAGATATAAAAAAGCACGCGTCTTGTATTCTAGAATCACGCTATAGTTGTTGCATATCATGGCATGTAGCGGTGTGGTACTAGTTAGCTGTTTTAAGATCCTGCTAACAGATTTGGTTGTCCAAACTATCCGTCTTCGTTATAGCACACATCTGTGCCGTAAAAAATATATCATTTGTTATGGTGATAGATCACCCCGTCTGACGATCGAAGCATATCGGCTTTGCCTCAACCTTGAAGGCCCTCTTCAACCCGGACGGGGGACAAAGGTCCTAGAGAGTTCACCTAGTGCTAGAAATCGTCCCCGAAGCGGTTGGTCAACGTCATCAATACCGAACACTCCAAAATGGAATACATTTTTACCAAAGGGGCACTTGAACGAGAGAGGCAGCCCGTCGTCATCACTGAGTAGGCATACATGATAAATTAAAGCTTGAACCTAAAGAATCACTCAAAATCAAGCTTTTTACGGCACGTTGCTTACATTATGCAGCAGGCGCTTACTATGCATTCAGCTTTCAGCAACCTCGGAGTACGCCGGCGGTATATGCACCCCTGCAACAGGTAAGACTTTCATCACCAGTGTCAAGCTGAATGTAAGCTTGATGCATCTCTGCTGATTCCTTTTCAGCTTCGAATTTTGACAAGGTCTTTAATACATATTCCAATGACGAAAAATGAAATTGTGGCTTATAATTCACCACGTCTAGCAGTCTCTTGGATTTCATTGGTTCTAGCACGTGGAGCCATTCTACACAGCTTCTCTTATTGTGATTTAGCTGCAATTGCGTAAAGGGATTATACGCTTTGCTGATCTTCGTTTGGTGAAAGCTGAACTCTCGAAGTATATCTACCCGCTGGTAGTCTTCAAAAATGAAAAGCAATCTCTACATCGTCTTGCCACTCTCGATTCTTTAACTAATTTTTACACCTCACACTATCGTCCACAATAGAACATCCGGCTCTACAGAATTCCAAAAATGAACAAGTTCATAGCTCTTAGTCTTCTTTTGGTCTCAGGCTCTAGAGCCGCGACCATCAGTCCACGCGAGTACCGACCCAACGAGCACTTAATGCTTGTGGACTGCGGTATTGGAGTTCTCCCTAACGGTGCCTCAACTTCAAGGGAAATGGCATACTACTCTGGATCGTACGCTGACGGCAATGGGAAGTGGATACATCCAGACATGATTGCAAATGTGCCCTGGGATGGATCATACCCATGGAGACGAGGTGGTGTTGCCACCAAGTTTCCCAATGGCGACACTTTCCAAGTCTGGATCAATCCGGATATTAGGGACTGGGTAGAGTCCAAGAGCTACGCCGGCGATGCAAAACACACTTACGGAAATGACTTCAAATGCTGGGCTGAGCATGGCAAGGCGGCTTTCCAGCTGGCCGACGGAAAGACATGTACCAGCGCCTACATTTGCTGGCATATGAATACCCCACCCCCTCCACCTCCCACAAATTGGAAAACAAAAACCGACTATGTCATGTCCAAAAAGGACATCTCGGTTCGAGTGCAAGGCACTAATGCTGAAATCGAAGCTTGGAAGCCCCAGAATGCATTCAGGCACATCAACGAAGACGATGAGGGGATCCAGTGCAAAGGAGCCTCTTATGGTATTGGCAGCGATTGTAGCATCAGATTCGACGACTGCTTCTTCTCAGCTCGCGATAACGTCCCAGGGATGAAAAAGATTCTGATCGACGCCGTGGGCCCCGCAGTTGAGAGAACTAGAGTTATCAAGAAGGGCCACTACAACGGGAAGTGTCCACCTGGTGGAGGACCGTGTGAGCCGGGTTACGACTTCGAGTACGGCCAGTACACATACCCAGAGACTGGCTCGATTTTGGTTAGCGTATATCCTGAGGGAAAAGAGGATAAGGCGGCGACCCAAGCGAGGATTCATTGGAGTATTTCGTGTGCAAACCAAGGGTTTTGTGGTTCGTTTTGTGACAACAATATTGACAGTATTGTTGATTTTGCAACTTCATTTGCTGGTGTGCCAGCTGTTGGGAGTGTACTTTGTGCATTCTGTTGAAGAGCTTAGGTGGTTTTTACTGCCTAGTTCGATTACCTTCCTCTACTGTTATACCCGAACGGACGAAAAGCCGCGGAATTGTGTGTCTCATTCGATTAAGTATTACAGCAATTAGAGGATAGAGTCATGGAGGCATCAAATTAACCAAACTACTTTCCGAGCCTGGATCATAAATCATCCACGAAAAAGAACCCTGTGGCTTCCAATTTGGCAGAAACGACATTCTATAATCAAGCCTAGAGTTTTATTCTGTATTTTGTTCCCAATGTGTGCCATTTGGTTGCAACAGCACTACCACGAGTACCCGTCGATTGTCGGACGATTTATCACGCTCACAAGTGTGATAAGTACCCTTGGCCTTCAATCCAGATTACATGTATGCACTCCACGTGACCTGAGTATAAAGACTCAAGCATTTCTGCCCCGCTTTGTACCCGCTTGACTTCTCTCATCATTACCTTTCCTTTTCTGTCTGACTCTGGGCCACCATTCTAATTAAGCGAGTTAGGCATCCACTATAAGGTACGCATTTTGGCTCACCGGCTTAGAGTTGTTCTAGGGCGGCGAGGGATTTTATTTCCCTAATCCGCTTAGTTATCTAGGCCAGCCCTTTCTTGCCAGTAAAGTCAATCAATTCATCGAGCCCCGCCTCCACCCTGAAACCCAAATCGATCTTCAAGACGTGCCAAACCTGTGGGCTGCCAAATTTCAGCTATGCTTCCATACCTTTGGCTCCGACGGGCTTTTCAACACGCCTGATCAAACTTCATCCAGCTCGGGCCTTGGAGGCAGATATCGTGCTAGACGTGATTCTCAATAACAATCCAAAAGTCGACTTTGAGGCTGTGTCCTGGTGCTGGGGCCGAGACAAGTGGAATAATCTACTCCGCGTTAGAGGCGACGAGGGCGATACATGCCTTAAGGTGCCTGGGAATCTTGAGGTCCTTCTTCGACGCCTTCGATTAATTGATAGGTATAGGATTCTTTGGGTAGATGGAATATGTATTGATCAGGTAAGTACAGTTGAGAAGAGTCGACAGGTGCCCATGATGTCAGAGATCTATGGTAAAGCACAGCGAGTGTGTGTTTGGCTTGGTGAAGGCGACGAAACTAGCAGGAAGGCAATACGTTTTATCCATAACGATTTATTAGATCTTAAGAAGTTCGACCAGCTTTGCCGAGATGATAAATACGGGGATCAGTGGATAGCACTTATCCAGTTCATGGAACAACCCTGGGTAAGTCTTTTTGTGCACCGGAGGCTATAATACTGTATGACATACAATGAACTGACTGCTGCTTATTCGAGGTTTTAGTTCAGCCGTCGATGGGTAATTCAAGAGGTCGCACTAGCTGACCAAGAAGCTGCAATATTAGTCTGTGGAAAAGACAAACTGAATTGGATGACGTTCTCCATGGCCGCATTGCTATTTCACAGAGCACTCTCTAGGTCTTTAAACCAATCACGACTATCCTTATCAGAGCTCGAGAATGCATCCTTTGGCCTTAGATATGCGCCTGCTTTAGGAGCTATTCAGATTGTAAAAGCCGCGAGGGATCCATTTCGAACTCCATACCATCAAGGCACCCCTATACCCTTACGGAGTCTCGAGTACCTAGTGTCGAGCTTTACTATGTACGAAACTTCGGAGCCACGAGACGTGATATTCTCGTTGCTATCGATTTCCCGAGATGCTTTCAGGTCGGACCAAACAGACATTATTGAGACTTCGGATCTACCGATCTTCAATACGCCTAGCACCCAGAGAATTCTTCATTCATTGATACAGCCAGACCGAGTACGTCAACCGTTTAAAGTCGACTACTTGGCTCTAGCACTAGAGGTGCATAAACAATTCATGTCTTTTTCTGTTCCTCGAGCAAATCCCTCTCGCGCCCTTGATATCTTATGCCGTCCATGGGCCCCAGACCTCCCCGGGGAAAGGTTTCCTTCCTGGATCGCAACACTTACGAACGCAGCCTACAAACCCGTTGATCGCAGCGCCCTAGGCCGGAGGTTGATTTGAAGTAATCCAGATCCGCTTGTTGGAGACGCGGACGTCACTACATATACTGCATCACGGGCAATTGGTCCTCCCAAGATAACAAGTCTTTTCAAGTACTGGAATTCTGTTGACCGGAGTATGTTCCTACAAGGTTTTGTGCTGGACACGGTGTCCCAACTCGAATTTCCTTCCCAGCTTGGCCACATACCTCCAGAGTGGCCTGCTCTAGCTGGCTGGAAGCCCTAGACTGGCCCACCACCAGAAAAGTTCTGGAGAACTTTAGTTGCAGACCGAGGACCAGACGGAAGAGACCTGTCCTTATTTTACGGGCCAGCATGTGAGACTATCTTCCAAGATGCAACAGATGATACATTAGACACGTCCATGCTGATAAATCATGGACGTTCAGTTATTTCAGACTTTCTTAAAAGAGTGCAAGCAGTGATTTGGAACAGAAGGATGATGCGCACCGGGAACTTGTGGCTTGGTTTGGCACCCAAAGGCGCTCAAGAAGGGGATTTGATATGCATCCTATATGGGTGTAGTGTGCCTGTTGTTCTGCGGAAAATCGAAAAGAGTCAGGAAGATCTTGACAATGAACTAAAAGACGACGAAATCGGGAAGGCCAACATTGTTGAGTACATTGCAAAGAATTTAGCAGCAAAAGCACGCCGCAAGCGACTTGAAAGGCAAAAGAACCAGATGAGACCTTCCCCCTGAATGATACCGAAAAGTCAAGGAAGCGTGCAGCGTTATCTGACCCAGAACCTGCTTCAAGAGTCTTAAACAAGAAGGCACATCTTCAATTCGACTCTACAGACCCTGGTCGTCAACCCAAACTTGCAAACGGCGGACAGGCTCCTGATTACTATTACAGATTAGTTGGGGAGTGCTATGTTCATGGGATGATGAATGGAGAGTCATTAACATTTAGATGGAGCTTTAACCAGGAAAAGCGACTGAGCGGTTTAGAGGATCGACTTATTAGCAAAACGTTTGAACTTAGATAAACACTTATTAGGGTTAAGTTAAAGATCCTATGCAAGCGGCGCAGGGGACGTCTGAATCCAATGCAGGACCTAAACAACTCAAAGCCATGCTAACATGGTGACCTTTGTATTCTTTATGTGTCTATAATAGTCAGAGATGTTAGAGTCGATCTGTACGTCCTAACAGGGTAAAAAATCAGATGTCTATATAATAGCTTACGACCGAGCAATGTACGGACCAAAAAGTATAGAGGTCGATAATATTAGCGATATGAAATTGAAAATGAATAATTTCTTAATTTGCAACTAAAAGCCCAACTAAGTTCCATAACTATATTAACCCTTAAAACCCGAGATAGAGTGAGATTCTTAAACCCTCGCTGTTAGTGATGTAGTGCTTTCTGTTTCCCCAAAATCATGCACACTCTTGGTAGCTCTCATCTGCCCAAGCTGAAAATCCTGCTCATCATTTACGTCGCTAGGATTCATTCTATCTGCAAAGCTGGACCCATTGGGGTCGCTTTCCTCTAGGCGGCGGCATCCAGTCCGTAAACTCGCAATAATCTGCCTACACGCGGCTCGAGAGGTATAATAGTAGATCAAGGCGTTCCAGAAGCCTTGCAAAGGGAGTACAAAGGCACTTAGATATCCTAACTTTTCAGATGCTTTGCCGTCAATGAGAACGTACAGACGATTCGCGCTCGCAGGAATCCAGGTGATAAGCATCGCTGTGAAAAACAAAAGGGCGCACTTGGCATAAGCCATAGCTGCCTCATCACTTGGGTTGCGTCTTTTGCGATCCAAATGCTGGGTCGTGATGTTTCGTTGCTCAGAAGAATTTGCTACAGGCGGAGCAAGCCCAGTGTAAATATTTGCTGAATGAACTGGCTCGGGTCTAGTTGCGGGTGGAAAAGGCTGGCCGAGATCAGACGAAGCAGACTCTGATGTTGTAATGGTGATCTTAGTGGTCTTGGCAATGCCCGAGAGGTCTGAGTTCTGCGCGACTTGGGACGAAGTATTTAACTCGTTGGAATTTGAGAAGCCATGCAAGCGGTTTCTCCACTTATAGATAGTGATCCCGGCGCGGACATATATAGCAAAGGCTATAAAAATAATAAGCCTACAGTAGGGTTAGAAATATTCATGAAAAGCAAAGCACAGTACCATCGAGAATTGACGGAGGACAGCAGAGATTGCTTACCATATCAGTCCATAAGTGGCAAGCTGCCAAGCATCCCACTCTACGGTAAGCCAGCACCACAAGTTCGCATTCCCGTATGCGCGAGCCCCGTCTTCATTCTTTACAAAAAGGAATGTGACGGCTATGATAAAAGGAATGCCGTAACATAAGGCGATGTAAAGTGGCTCTATTTTATGTAACCTAACGCCATCAAATCGATGGTAGAAAGTGAGGTATACATTCGTAGCCATTGCTAAGGCCCAAAAGACATCTGCAAACATAAACCTAGCAACCAATTAGTAACCTGGTTGTAAATGAGACCAGAGAAGTTGTATTGAAAGGACTTACGTCTCGATTAAAAACGCTTGCATTTGGCACCCAGCAGAATTGGGTTGATGAATAAAACTCTTAGATATGAGAGTAGCGACATTGCTCATCATGTTTCCAAAAGAGGCGTAAAAGAGCATTCTGCTAATAGGCTTGTGAAACAGCTTCGAAGAACAAAAGGTAGAAATAATGAAAAGGGAGCCAAGAAGGCTAGGTACTGAGCATGTGCGCTCTATAGCGCTGATGGCTGATGCGGCTGAGGTGGTGACCATAGTGAATAGCTAATAGACTATCTGTAGAAGTCAAAAGTAAGTAGAAGAGTATGTACTCCGCAGACGGTGCGAGAGTCCCATACAAGAGAGTCCTTAATAATGTAAGTATAAATAAGAAGTGGAAAGGGGCTCTACGGAAGAGTGGATTGAAGCTGGAGGAGGGTAAATCTTTCTTGTTTTTACATACGATCAGCACACGTATACTTACTAGTGACCATTTCGGACATGGATGCAGAGGTAGCGGACGATCTTTTACTGCATCTAACTAAATTAAGCTAATCAGTGCCGATCTCTCATTCGCCATGGGTTTAGGAACACATAGCAAACACTCGGAATACCAATCACAACTGACTCGTATGGGGATGTGCGCTAGGGCTGAGCTTGCTAATTACAACTTGGTCCTAGACCGCACTAGAGGTCCTCAAACTAGCGGAAATAAGGATAGTAACGCTCGGTCCCTTAGGCAGGTGTTGAATATGGTACTAAAATTCACGGCATAAACCCTCCGGGAAATAATTTAATCACACGACATGTCCATCCCACGAAAGATTCTACAAGGGTAGTAAGGTAAGTACTCTCACATTCATGGCTCCATTACGAAAGGACTCAACAATTGCTTCTGTTCGCATTGTTATTATAGCAAAATAACACTGCAAGAGTAAAAGTAGACCTTTAGCAATCCACTCTATTTAGGGCTTAGACACGAGCCGCAATCCATTCGGCCGCAGCAGGAGCATCTTGCTGGTACTGGCTATGCGCTGGGGTGATAATGATGCCACCATCACAGATGTTATCCCCCTGCCGGCAATAAACCCGAGTTCGCGACGAAGGAATAGTGCCAAAAGGCTGGCTCCGCTTAGGGTCACCAAAGGTAACAGCTGCACAAGTATCAAGTCAGTCAAGGCTGGGGGCTTTGGGGTATCTAGATACGGACCAGCAGTGACTCGGTTGGTCACAGAGGCGGACAGCATGGCTGCAGCATTGTGCACCAGTTGGGCACCCTGACTATAGCCGCTGATAATAATCTTAGTGCTGGGGCACTGGCTAGCAGCCTGTGAGTCTTCTATTAGTACTCTACTCTGCTTTACGTGCGTCTTTGCTCGTAGACATACCCGTGCAATCAGATCAGCCATTGTCTTGCTACCGGCAGCGTCACCTCCTGCCAGGAATCCGGCAACGTTTGCTGGATAAGCAACACCCTGGACGGCCAAGTTGTTCAGGCCAATACGGGAGGCAAGGTTGTTGAACAAGATGGGCCCTACTGCGGCAGGATCTCCCACGTTACCAGCCTGAGTAGTTCCCCGGGCGTAGACCACAGTGACAGGGCGACAAGGTGTGCCGTCAGTGAGTTGGTTGTAGCTGCTTGAGCTGAACTGCCTGGCCTGGAGAGAGTTGACCTCGGAGTCTTGGCTGTTCAGGTGGTGCTCAAAGTATGCTTCAAGGTCGCTAAGCGGGAAGTCATTGGCCAACTCCAGACCCTCGATCTTGGTCTCCTCTGCGACGGGGGCGGCATAAGCAATGGCCGTAAGGGCGAGAATGACCTGAGTGGGCTTCATGATGGATGATTGTTGCGTTGCTCTGACGGTGGATATGGGCTATTCTTGCCTGTCTCTGTAAAGATCCAAGGCAGACCATCCAGCAGAGTATGTGCCCTACTTCTTATATCTTTGCTCTTAGCACATAATTAGTTCTTGTTATACTAAGTTGTGATCCGTTAATAATAGTACTAGAGGCCGTTTACACCGAAGTAAGATCAGGTGCATGCGAAGCAAACATAACCTTCTCTTTCCAGCGATATGGCCCGTTCTTGCAGTATTATCGGAACCACAAGAGGTGATACTGTAACTCAAATAAAGATTAAAATGTAACCCACGTGGCCGTAAATCATCCACTAGAACTCATTACATTATGATTTTACCTTTAGCATACTTGATCTATTTGAAAATAAGCTATTTGCCGGCGAAAGATTTAATTATGGAAGGTGTCATCCCTATAAATGTTTCAGATTCTCTTAGGAGTTGCTAATTTGAGGAATAGATTCGCTGGGGGTTAAATCCCCGCAAAGATGCCAAGGTCTGCGCCGAGTCACCTGCCGTTTCGAGCAATTAGAGCCTAGCCCGGCCGTGTATTGTATTTGCTAAAGGGTATGCTCGGATGGTAATGTTCCATTCCCTTTACAGCAGTCTAATAGTAATAAATAGAAGGCAGAAAAGTGAATACACTTTTCTCCTTACTTTAAACTTTAACTGTGCTAAGCCCAGGCTTTTAAATGTCTTAATAAAAATAGTATTAAAAATAATCTCTCCTAAAGTTCGTATACATTTACATATTTACGATGAGTTTTATACCTCACTCTACAAAGTCACACTAATAGCAATTGAAAACTACTATAGACTAGTGATATTAATAAAGAGAACTCCTATTCTAACTTGCCGGCACTTGATGTTTTTTAAAACCAAAGTTACAAGATAAAGCTATCCGTATATGAATTAAAAACAGTGGGAATAAGCCGGCTCTAAGACCTCAATGTGGTTGTAGTATAATCCACTATTATTGGCTTATTGGTGAATCTCTGGAGCTAACAGTACATGTGAGCCCCATACCTTCCTTTCTCAATTTAGTGCATTTGAAGATCCTCGCCATTTCAGTTGAGCGAAATGACTTTCTTTTGTCCTTCCATCTTGGGGCTACAGATCGGTCCCCAGCCAATTACGCAATGAAACAAAATGTAAGGCGGTTCCGATCTGTCACTCCATGCTGGGAATCCTCCAAGCGACAAGATGTGCGATTTGGGACGCCCAAGGGCCGAAAATCTTACGTTCGAGGTGTGGATCCCCCCTGGCTATTTACGCAAATCAGGGGAGCGACACTAAATATGTCCCGTACTCCCGCGAGACGCGACGAGGTTGTTGCCAATGTTACCAATTGTACATTTTGAGACAGGAAACTTGTACTCGGATCAAAGGACCCAAAGACTTAAAATTAAAGGATGCTAGCAGCACTTCTACAGTGGCTGTTCGTGAGGCATGTTACTGTATGAACTGAGAAGTCCGAGAGTTGAAAAAGCTTAGAAGGGATTTTAATCATCTACGTTTAGGATGTGGATAAGTCACGGAAGATTAGACACATTGGACTCGTTCATGGCTCTATTCCAGCTGTAAACGAACTTGCCTATATTTAGTATGTTCAAACGATTTGAGTGCCATAGTTGGCTCATGGCGATATTTTTGACTCCAACTGGTAACTCTAAGATACATTCTGAATCTCAAGACTCAAGCACATTTGTGTCCCAGCAACGCTAGGAAAATTGACGTTACTATTATCTCTCTCATGTGATATTTCTTAACTTATACACTAGAGATAAGTGAGGACGATAGATACAATTGGACAAGATAGATATGGATTGTTATTATCGTTGGATCAATCATCCATCACCCGTAGAAGGATTTCTCGCCAATAGTAGCCATTTCTCACCAGCGGGCAATAAGGCCAGCACGTCTTCATGATCTCCTGCCACAGTCTGTAATGTGAAGTCAATCTTTGTAGGACTGTGGTTCGGAATGCTTCCACAAACGGATCTGACAGAATCTGATGCTCGATAATGGACAAGCTTGAACGCCCTCCATCATTGAATGCTAATACCCTTGTGTAAGAACTAGCAGCAAAGTAGTCAGGCTGAATCACAGTATTGTGTCTTAGAAGTGCAAGAGGGCTTGACTTTATTATAAGATCGATAACCGCCTTTGCGTTCATTTCGAAGACCATATACTGCTCGAGTAAAGCATCTGGTGAAAACGTAACACAATTGGCCAAATAAAACGATATCGAAGGGTCCGTAAAGTCTGAGATTTGGACCACACCTGGGAATATTGACTCCAAACTCGCACCTGACTTGAGAAACATCTCAATGGCTTCCAAGATCAGTCGAACTCGTTCTGGCTTTGGTTTGTCTGGAAAAAAGCTTTTAGGAGCATTCAGAAGATTGATGAGAAATCTGAACCAAGGACTAGCCACAATCTGATGGCCCGTCGTCGGGGTATTAACTGTACTCCAGTTGGGACTATATCCCTGACCCAGAATGTACTCTATCAGCTGAGTTACTCTTGTATCAACTGTCCCAGGATCGCAGAGACTAAAGAGGAGGCAATAAATGCCCTCCGGTGTAGTAGCTCCATGTTCATCCAAAAGATAACTAACGTAACGGAGGCTTCCGCTATAAGTTGCATGTGATAGAAATTGATATCCGGCGCTTCGAGATTTCCATTCGGGAGAGCCGTGATGTACATGCTGTAGATGTCCTCGATGGAAACACACCCTTGCAAGTGCCAGAAATGATGATATGATGGCCTGGGTGCAGTTGTACTTTTCTTCCCACTCGAACATAGCTGACAGCAAGAGTCGAATGTCTACCAACCAAGATGACTGAGATTTAGGGTTCTCAGAATGAAGCCTGCTGGAAGCTATCAGAGATTTGAAGTACCGTGCCAAAAGCTCTTCTTGGGAAATATCACAAGGTTGCCAGAGCTTCCGACCTTCTACCGTGTCGAGCAAAAAGTCTTTAGCGGATCGATGTGGGAAGACCACTTGCTCAACAATACTGCTGTTGCTGTGTGGGGAAAAGGGTTTGGACTTGACTTCCACCAGTCCTGCAAATGCAGCTTCCAATAAATTCTTCATGTTTTTAACTTTGGACTCCAATTTATCCTCACTTATTGTGTCACCGCGGTCAACGTATCTCCGCAAAGGTTTAGGATTCGTAGCCATAGTGAGCATTAATGGTGTTGTGGGCCATCTTGGCGATTTCGTCTCCGTTGGTGCAGCTAAAAAGAGCAAGTTCAAGATTAAGGAAACGTCTTTCTGATATATGGGGCGGTCTGGGGCTGATCGTGTGAGAATATCGTGATATAAATCCATCAGATCTGGAGGCATTAACTGTAGTCGTTTCCAAGTTTGTTCTCTGGAATCTCCATTGTTTATGCCCCGAACTAAAGATTGTGTGACCAGTACAGCCCAAAGGAAAATACCCTCAGACAGTATGGCTATGCTATTTGCTAGATCGGAAATCTTTTGGCCTTGGGGAGTCAACATTGTTGACTCCATCATGGTCTTCTGGGAGTATCTGGCTATGTCAAGTAGTGTTAACTCATGCATCTTTAGACTAGGATAAGTAATGAAGTGCAGTCGAAAAAGGCGCTCGGGTCGACTCGAAATGCAGATTTTAACACTGGCATTCAAAGAAGTCATAGACTTCAGGAACTGCAAGGTATTCAATACGTCCTGTCCAGGCAAGGCTTCGTCGAGACCATCTACAAATACGCAAATAGATCGCGATGAATCCTTGCAATATTCAAGTAGGATATTGCTCAGTTCTTGTTGACTCCAATCAGCTGGTGAAAGCTTACGAGCTCTCATAGACATCTCGTGGACGATCTGGACACCGCTAGGATTCTTAGACAGCAGCTCGCGTAACAAAGAACATAGTAGTCCTTTAAAAGATTGCTGCATCTGAGTTCCCGGTTTCCAGAAGAAGTGCGAGAGAATAACGGTATCACTTCGTCACTTCGTCAAGTACTTGGAGGTTTGGCGGGTTTCCAGAAGATATCCCATAAGAGTGCTTTTCCCAGATCCAGGGTTTCCACTAATCCAATAACATGGCTTATCAGAAACAAGCCAGTCTGCAAAGCTATCCCATTTTATGTCTGAATTTGATAGGCCAGGAAATTGTTCATCCTCGTCATCTTCAATATCATCGCCGTAGTGGTCGTCGTCTTCGTCGTCTTCGTCGTCTTCGTCGTCTTCGTCGTCTTCGTCGTCTTCGTCGTCTTCGTCGTCTTCGTCGTCTTCGTCGTCTTCGTCATCCTCGTCATCCTCATAGTCGTCCAACATGTTGTCATAGGAACTTCGCCTTCGGTCATCAGCCGGTTTGAAAAGACCGTCTGGGTCTTTCTCCTGGACTCTATATGAGTTTCTTGATGAATCGTCCTCGGCGTGTCTCGCTTGGTCTTCGTTTTCAGCCTTTCTGTTATCCGGACCTGAGCTTTCCTCGAGACTGTCATGATTGGATGCACAAGACGGTGAAATTGAATCTTGAGAGGAGCCATGGAATATCCATCGAGATGTGGTTGGGGCTGGAGAGGCAAGGCTATTTTTCCTCTCATTAATTTCCGGGAAATGAAGACTGTTAATAAGAGCCTCTCGAAGCTTCTCGTTTTCTGTTTCTAATTCCATCTCCCTATTGTTAATTAGCCTTGTACCGTTTAAAAGATGTAAAAGGTAAGAGGTAATAAGAGTTCTCCTTACTGTTTTGTCAAGTCCCAGTATTGAAGAAATGCTTTCGTACATGCAGCAGCAGATGCGGCAGCGAAGTGGTGCCAATCGTCATTTTTATGACTATCAGCATAATCAGAGACGCCCTTGATAACAACACATGGAAACGTGTCCCAAACCCCAACACTCTCCATTTCAAATCCTATAGCTCCTGTTCTAGCCGTAAGCTGGTCGCGCTCTTCCCCCGACTTTATCACCGAATCTCCTGAGGCAAACTTCCCGAAGTGAATCATTGGAAACGGAGTTTCGATATTGGAGTCGGCGAGTCCCTTCTCGTTTACCTTCTCGTTTACCTTCTCAACCTCGCCCAGTCGACCGCGTTTGTGGCGTTGTTGAAGGTCACATCTCAGTTGCTTGCAGGTCGATTTAAGAGCAACATCGCAAACAGGATCTGAATTCCCTTTACAGGCGGCACAGACAGAGCATGTTGAAGGGTATTGGTGTTTGTGACGATGATCATTTAGGAAGAGATTGTCATCCAAACCCTCCGGACGACCCGCTGACATCTCCGTTCCCTCCCACACCTGCTGGAGATAATTCTGAGTTGCAATCTGTAGCTTTCCATGTTGTCTCTTTGTTTTGAGCCTCGATAAGAGGCTTCTCAATTCAAGACCCGGTCTTCCAGGACTATCATCCAAAGTATCTTTCTCTTTGAATCCGTTTGGTAAACGCCAGCCGAAATCATATTGCACTATACCAGTGCTAATAAGCACGTCTCCAAGCAAGATCTCCGCTTTGTCTTTTCCATAGAAAGGCGCTCCACCGCAAACGCCAATAACAAGCGCCAAGCTAATATTCGGGTAGCTTATACGGCAGGAGGCTGCGATCTTTCCTGCGGCGACCTTACCCATACCAGGGAGATGTGCTAGGACCACATTATGTTGCCCGATAACACCAGTCGAGTACGCATTTGAGTCGCGATAAGCCTTGCCAAAAGATTGGCCATCTTCATCATCGTCCCAGTGGTGATCAAACACTTCAAGAACGGCGTCAGCCTCAAGCGTAAGAGCGCAGATAATTGCAATGTGAAACTCGTCTCGTGATTTCGGGCGCGGTGGCCGTTTTCGAGACATGTTACTATATGTACCGAGAAGTCCGAGAGTCAAAGAATTCTATGGATGATGACTGTATGAGGGATTTTAATCCCCTGCATTTAGGATGTCGATAAGTCACGGAAGATTGGATGAATTGGGTTCGCTTATATTTCTACTTTTAGTTACAAAAGAACTTCCCTGTAGTTAACAATTTTCAAATACGCCATCTAAAGATCTGGTAACTTAGTAAATCTCTCACTCTATTTAATAAAATTAGAGACTAGAAGTTGAAAGAAGGATAGAAGTTGTAAATAGATTCTACATCGAAGTCTTCCCTAACAAGACGCGGAATTACTAATCAGTACATATGGGGCCAGGCAGCGCCCAACCACCACCTAAAAGAAACCCGCCCCGGGTTGTGATAATCAATCACTACGGTCACTTACCCTCCTAGCATCCAGTCCATTAACTATAAGACTTAGAAGGCTCAGGAGAATGGAGAGATAAGAACGTACCCAGATGTTCTTCTATCTCACCTGCGATTATGTAAACAAATGAGAGACAGTTTGTAGCCACGACTGGCCACATTCTAGGACATGCACTTGACTGAAGTGTCTAAAACGGGTCAAGAATGTACATAAATCTCAGATAAGCTGACACTTTAGGCAAAATATATTGTTAAAGAGAGCCTTTGCTTGACAGGTCTACTACATAATTGAGTTTTAACGACTTTTGTCTCCACAAGACTCACCTTCTCAGTTTCAAATTGCTCACTTGGGCTCATGGTTCCTCGATCACACTCTTTTGCTATTCAACTACCTATGCATACGAGGGACCCTGAGTCAACCTACCCAAGATCTGAGCCAGATGACACATAGATTCTTCTAGCTGATGTCATCATTGAGAGGCACAGTTGCTTAAAGATATCGTGCCGATGTAAGGACATACGTTCGTACAAGATGCAGCATCTCTTCTATGTCCACAAACTCGTTGGCTGCGCTGACGTTTTCGCCGTTGGGCCCATACCAAAAGCCTGGAATGCCACGATATCGCCAATAACGTAGGTCAGAAATCGCCACATCAGGAACCAATTGAGGCTTGGGCCAACCGAGATCTGTGATAGTATCCTGAAGAATAGTCACCATTTCGTTGTCCGGGTTTGACATGTCCCCCAGGTCAGCTCCCATTAATTCAATCCGGGCTTCTTGATATCTTGAGACACTACCACTGGCTTTCCCGAAGATGACATGAGGATCAAGGCCGGTAGGCATGACAACAGTGACTTCAAATTCGCAGTTGGATGCAATAACAGCGGGAGAATCACCGCCCGTAATAGTTCCAATGTTGGTAGAAATAGCGGGAATCACTTCAGCGCTACCTTCACCGTACATGCCATCGTACCATGCTCGATAATCGCCATCGTTAAGCCTCGATGAGATGACTGATGGAATGTCGGCGGTTATCTTCTCCAACTCGTCGAGGTCACGGATGATGTCGGTGGCAATGCGAATAGCATTGGTGCTATAGTTGGGATACCCAGCGATGGAACCCCGGGTCTCAACAGTAACGACGAAATGGAGATAGCCCTTGGATGAGAAAGTGATGGCCTCGGTACCGCTGGGCTCTGGAGATAAGACACAATCAGCTTCCATCTGGTCAGGGATCTGACTGAACATATATCCAGTTCCACGACCCATGCTAGTCTCTTCATCAGAAGCAAGAACAATAGACAGCCTTCCCGACAGGTTGTGGCGTAGGCGTGACAGATAGAGATACGCAAATAGCATGACGGTGACGCCAGCTTTCATATCAGCTGTTCCACGACCCCATACACAGCCGTCAAAGACGAGGCCACTCCACGGATCATGAAGCCACCCCGGCTCCGATCCAGCCGGTAGAACGTCTAGGTGTCCGCTCAGCATCAGGTGCCGGCCCTCTATCGGCATTGTCATAGTCGAGATGAGATTAGGCATTGTCTCGTCGGCCGTCACTTTCTCGAACGGTAGGCTTCTAGATGACAGGAAACCTTCCACCAAGGTCATGGCCTTCCGCGTGTCGCCAGATGGGCTGGGTGTTTGGTATTGGACAAGGGCAGAAAGAAACTTCGTAATCTCTTTCTTGTCGTCGTTGATCCATTGGTCCACTTGTTGTGCGATGGCATCCATCTTGGTCATGTTGCTCATTCTGCGAGTGTCGCTAGATATTGGCTGACGTTAGAACAAGGTCAGTTTTTAACGTTAAAGCTAGATTGAATCCTTACAGAAGAAAATTTGGGCGACAAGTAAGTCTTGATGCTGGACATAAGGCTTGTGGAAGATAGTAATAGATTTTGTGCCGGGTTCTCATATTAGGGACTGGGGTGAGAAATAAAGACAGAAATTAGAAAACTGGATTGAAGAAGTTTTCAGGTTTTATGTAGACAAGCTTTTTTTATTTAAAATAAAAAAACTTTTTTATTATTATTACAAAGAATTTTAAAAAATTACCATAGGCTCGAACATGTTTTATATTTAGTAAGCGTCAAGATTAGATCATACGTGCTCATCACCCTATAGCCCCTTTTCAACCTATATATCTATTAGTATATTTATTACCTACTCTTAATAAATATCAATTATAATTACATTTGTTATGTGCTAATTTGGATTGACTATAACTTAAGTAACTAGGAGCTATGTTAAGTAATTAGTATAACTAGCAATTGTATTATTGTGCTTTATTATTTATCAAGGTGTTGTTGCTCAATTTCTTCACGTGGTTAGAGTACTTTATATTAGGTAATGGGCGAAACACTTTGTCTTCCAATGACAGATCGCCTGTCTCAAATCTGTTGGAGGGTGTCGAATTGCGCGTGTTCTCCGCCACACACCGACGTCCTCATACTCAATGGCACGAGTGCATCCATAGAGCGAGGCAAGTCCGACCAGCTATATTTTCTTTCATGATTGTATGCAACTTTGCTGTGGACAGTATCACAGTTTAGAAAAGGATTATCTCCGGTGGTAACCCTCTTTCATTTACAACATTCACCGGTACCGGACACGTTCTCCATGCGAGGCCGATGCCAGAGAATTCTATGACATGAACTTTCACTGTTACAATTACCCCCGATGCACCTTCTCAGGCGAAGGCCATTCGGCCACATACCCATATAACCCAAATTGTACCAGTTTGGATCAATGCAACTGGTACCGTCAAGAATTTGCCCGATGGCCTTTGGGGATTGTGTAATTCTTAACATTCCAAATAAGGAAACTCCCCAATCAAGACCCATAGACGACCCATCGATGCTCCGTCATCTAAGTCCAATAAAAAGGTTCTTCTTAACGTGTGGCAGCCAATCAAGAGCTGTTAGCGCACAATGATGGATGTTTCTTATGAGTCCTAACGATTTCGCAGGTTGTCACTTCTGCTTGACAATTTCTTTATCTCATTGGTTCCTGATAGTCAAGACCGCAAAAAGTTTCAAAAAGAAATCAAGGCAGTAACGTAGTACAATAGGATCGGTTCCATTCGTCTGTAGCGATACGGGACACCAATTAATGGCATGACCAACTACGGAAGTTCAAAGAAATAAGCAACTAAAACTAGGCAAATAACGACACGAAGTCCTAGCTTTCATCCATTCAGGAATCGACAAGTCACTACCCGTATGCATGGATTATGTGCAATTGTAATTGAGTGTGTGGACTATTATCGTCACTAGTTCCTGCAATTACCGTCTGTATTGCCTAAAGAGGCTGTATTATACGAGAGATATAGCATTGGATGATAACCATGCTTAATTGACCTGGTGTTTAATGTCTATCAAAATGGACTTTATGAATTCGGAACTTGGAGCTCGGAACTCAGAGCTCGGAACGGTCAATAGAGGAGGGTTCCGAGGTGGGTCTATCTCGTCCAAGTAAGGACGGACGGAGACTGGTTGTCTGCAACTGTGGCAACATGCTAACGCCATTGCCTCGACTCTCTGTATGAACTTTACCTAAATTGGAAATTCCATACGGTGACTGCGAAGTTCATCAGTCCCCACCTTTCATTGCGATATTATAAAATCTCTACTAAATGATACATAAATACAACCTCATATCGCCATCACTAATCGAAACATTCAATTTTACGGCAACGTACAGCACAGACATTAAAGAAAGCAAGATGGACTCGGCACAGTTTCGCGAAGCAGCTCACACAGCCATTGATGAGAGTAAGTTTGTGAAAATTGAATTGGGGCCATTGGTGTCATTAAATTAATCATGGATGTATAGTTACTGAGTATTACGACAATGTTTCCTCGCAACGTGTCGTTTCGGATGTGAAGCCAGGTTATCTCCGACCTCTGCTCCCATCATCAGCACCTCTTGAAGGAGAGTCCTGGACCGACATCCATGCTGATATTGAGTCTAAAATCCTTCCTGGAATCACCCACTGGGCAAGCCCCCGTTTTATGGCCTTCTTTCCATGCTCAAGCAGTTATCCTGCTGCCTTGGCCGAAATGTACTCGAACACCTTTAACGGCGCCCATTTCAACTGGATTTGCAGCCCAGCAGTTACAGAGCTGGAAACAATTGTCATGGACTGGCTTGCTAAAGCTCTTGGTCTTCCCGAATGCTATCTAAGTGGCGGCAAAACCAATGGAGGAGGCGTCATTCACGGCAGTGCCAGCGAGGCTATACTTACTGTTATGTGTGCTGCTCGCGACAAGTATCTCAATGCTGTCACAAAAGGCATGGACGAAGATGCTGTATGGGATGTACGAAGCAAACTTGTTGCTCTGGGAAGCTCTGGGTCTCACTCAAGTACCAAGAAGGCTGCTCAGGTTCTTGGTGTCCGTTACATTGCTATTCCTGTCACCGAAGAGGACGGTTTCGCCATGACAGGCCGAGCTGTTGCCAAGACAGTAGCTGAGCTACAGGCCCGCGGGTTGAAGCCTTTCTACTTGACGGCTACGATGGGTACGACTGATGTTTGTGCCGTTGATGACTTTGCTGGCATCGTTGAGGCGTTGACTCCTACAGCTGGCACAGAGAGAGAAATTTGGGTTCATGTAGATGCTGCTTATGCAGGGTCGGCACTTCTGCTCGAAGAGAATCAGCCTTTGACTACACCAATGGCTGAATTCCACTCTTTCAACTTCAACCCTCACAAGTGGATGCTCACTACCTTTGACTGCTCTGCCGTTTGGGTCCGATCCCGAGCCTGGCTGATTGAATCTTTGAGCATCAAACCTCCGTACTTGCGCAATCAGTTTTCTGATAATGAGCTGGTCACCGACTATCGCGACTGGCAGATCCCTCTTGGACGTCGCTTCCGATCTCTGAAGCTATGGTTTGTTCTCCGTAGCTATGGAATTCGAGGACTGCAAGCACACATTCGAAACGGAGTTACGCTTGGTGAATCCCTCCAGAAGAAGTTGGCCAGTCGACCTGATCTATTTACTCTCTTCACCCCCGCGCGCTTTGGCCTGGTGACCTTCCGTGTCCACGGAGACAACGAAAAGGAGATTAACACCCGAACAGAAGAACTCTACGAATGGGTTAATAAAACCGGAGAGTTCTACCTTACTAGTACCGTTATTCACGATAAGTTTGCTATTCGTGTATGTACAAGCGTTGAGAGGGTTCGAGAGGAACATGTTCAATATCTATTTGATACTTTAGTAAAGAGGACTGAAGTAGATGTAGGAAAATCTACTAGGAAGTGAAGAAATCCAACAGTTCTAGACTTTGTATTCTGCCTCTAAAGAATATAGCACACTTCCACTTTTGTCCAGTTATCGGCCGTTCTAGGCCAGCATCTATTGAGGTGTCTTTACTGAGCAAAGTAATCACTTAAATAATAACTTTCTCTACTAAACTTCCTGTGTATATTCCTCTTAGCCCCTCTCTCCATACAATTCTAGAATCCCAACATCTAAACCCTTGACTTTAAGCTGTGAAGAGTTTATGAAGCTACCAACCCTGGCGTCACATGAACTAATACCATTCTCCCTCCCTAGGTGGCTCAGTTACAGCCTGTACTTTTGCTACTAAAACAGACTTTGCGATGCCCCGCATTGGTTGGCGAGTAACCCGAAACCTTCACGCTATTACAGCATGATGGCACTCGTCCACATTGTTCTTCAATCAGACGCGCAACAAGATGGGCAGTATGAAATGTCAAGTCTGCTCCTGCGCCAAGAGGACCAACTCTTAAGTGGCAGGACATGTAGCTGTAGAGTAACCTTCGATCCCTGATCAGTGTCCTCTCTTGGGACATACGCTCGAGGACCTCATAACAGCTGGTTCTGTAGGCAAGATGCTCATCACTACATTTAATGCCGTAGGTTGTTCGAGCCTCTATGGTGGAGAGATTACCGACTCTAGCGTTTGATATGAGTTGTAGAACATCTGAATGTGTATCCTCGATGCTTGTGTTTGCGTAGACTGACAGGGCATGTGAAAATTGTTCGGGGGCATTAGACTTGTAGCCCACAGCGTCTTCTTCGATACTCTGAAGAACGGTGAGGTTAGTATCGCCAACGATACCATCCTCAACCTCCCCCATCATATGATATCGCGCCCAGATGGCATCTCCGAACCTCTTTTCCCGAATAGCGGTAACATATTGGCCAGCCCATGGTTGTTGCGCTGGAATGCCATCGACTGAACTGATAATGTCATGTACAGACACGTCGAGAAAAAGCTGCTCGATGAGGTCTGTATCGTTTGTGCTGGCAGCCACTGTAATGGACCCGCGTAAAGTCAAAAAAGTCAAAAACAAGAGTAAATAAGAAAGAGCCATAATAACAACTTCAATTTAAAGATCTGATGTATTGAGGAAAGTGAGATAGATCTCCATTTTCAAGCTCTTGCTGACCTTTTATACTACTCGAAGCTGTCATTCCATTTCTATTATCCCAATCCGATATAACCCTGTCCAACCGTGTTGATTGTGTTGGTTGTTGGTTGTTGGTTGTTGGTTGTTGGTTGTTGGTTGTTGGTTGTTGGTTGTTGGTTGTTGGTTGTGTTGGCCGTGTTGGCCGTGTTGGTTGTAATATTTAGCTAAATGGCCTGAGATGTACTTTAATCCCTGACCATTTACTCCCGGCCCGACTAATGAATGCTTCAAACGCAGGTTCACTGAGGAGTAGATGTCCTATGCATCACTGGGACCATAACAGTGAAGAGTTGTATCCCGCTGTGTTGGCCTTGTGAAGTCTAGACCCTTGGTCGCACAGATAATGGGCTGATATGTATCTTGTATGCTCCAACGCTCCCTCGTATCGAGACTAATTGCACACTAGGATATCGAGTGATATTTTTCTTTTCCACATCCAATGTACCACCTAAATGACGCATTGCTAGAGTGCCGCCTAACCGACTTGCCGACTAACCGACTGATCGGTATGCCGTGATAACCGAAGATTGGTATTTACTAGTGAATACTTGCATTGGGAATTTCAATTTAAAATACGTTATTAATAAAACATGAATAATTATCGGGCTGCTACCCTTCCCCGGGGATTTCTTTACTGGTTATACCCTCCCCATTAATACGCAAGATAATCTCAATCACATCAGTGTGGCCATCTACTTTGCTGGTACCCTTGTAGAAGGATACAGCCTCAGTGAATTGCTTTGCCGCGTGCTTTTTGTATCCGATTGCATCTTGGGTAATACTCTCAAGGACAGTCAACCCTTCAACCCTCCCATCTACGACATCCCCAAAAATGTGATACCGCGCCCAGATTGCATCGCCATACCTTTTACTCCTGATTGCACCAACATATTGGCTGGCCCAAGGCTCGACAACATGGACTCCGTCGCGCCTAAGAACTTGTTCCACAGGGAGATCTAGGAAAAGTTGCTCTACTAGCCCTGTATATTCGACATTCATGTTCTTCTGCAAAATCAGTATATTATCAGATAGACATCAATAGTCTTAAATACCTTGATTTGACACGTTGTATCTTTTGGTAAGTTAGGAGAAAATGTTGTTTGTATTAAATAGGAAAAGAAGAAAAAAGAAGGGAAGACAGCCAGATCTTTATATTACATACTGAACTAAAAAGGAGTGGGGCTTTATGTAATAAAGCATTAATGTACATACAATATCGGTTTATTTTATATTAGTAAGAAGAGCTGTAATTTATCAGTTTTACATATATTATAGGACACAAGACTTCACAAGATACGGCAATTTCACTAAAGGTAGCAAACATCGTAAATATCGAGACACTAGTCTCCGGCAGGCAAACAAAAGCATTTCTTACTGGCTTGCCTGAGCATCACATCATCATAGGTCGATGAGGGCTTATCGCTAGTAGCAGTAGCACAACCGCCAAACTAACATAATTCCATTGTCAACACGCTGCTAATGTAGGTACATATACTACCTCCTTCCATTTTTGACGACACTGGCTAATTTATTATCGGTGAAACACCCTGAGGATTCCAAAAGATATTCGTTGGGTCAAACTTGGGTTTTATAACCTTCAGTCGTGGGAGATTCTCCTCCCAGTATAGATCCTGTGCAATTTCCCCATCTAACTCTGTATCAATGAAGTTTGAGTACTGGCCCCATTGACTGGGAGCTAGAGACTCCGTTACTCTGTTCATCAGGGGTCTTAAAAACTCAAAGCTCTCCCGAGGTAAGCTGCCATGCTCACCTATGTCAGACAGTTGCCAGAGTATGACTTTGTCTCTGTGAGGATAAGCCGTGGCAGATGAGTTAACCATGGACACTGCTGAGTTGGGTACCTCGTGCATCTCGATGAAGATTTCCCACGAGTGGCGGGCAGAAGTATTATTGATATTCCGAAACATGGCTGCTGTTACTGACTTGATTTGTTGTCTAGTAAGAGTCGGTGTCGTGAGACTGCTGGTATAGAAGGTCCCGTGCTATGCGCCTCCATTAGCGAAGGTTTGTATATGGTAACATATTGGATACATACTGCATTGTAAGGAGCGAGTGAGTCCAAAGGTTCACCATCAGCGAAGTACTCATGCCCCTCGAGCCATCCGACAGTCTCCATATCCGAGACTGTTGTGTCTACACGTGCCAGTAAAGGCTGCAGACCATTGGCGAGACCAACCTTGTCTCCGAAATACAGCCCCTGGATGACTTGACTTGTCGCAGTCACGAAGGAAAACATGTTGAATGTTTGTGGAGCGACCAAAGCAAAGTCTTGCAGCGCGCTGAGGGCGTCGAATGCCGCTTGCTCATTCCAATGAAGCTCAATTGTAAAGGGAGTGACATACTCAGGCGCATCAAAGGTTTTGAACTCAAATTCGGCTACGATACCAAAGGAGGATCCAGCGCCTCTTAGTGCCCAGAATAGTTCTGAGTTCTCATAGGTAGAGCAGAAGACCATAGAGCCGTCAGCGAGGATGACACGTGCGCCGGTCATCCAGTCCAATGTAAGACCGTGAGTTCGTGAGGCTCTGCCATAGCCACCATGAAGAGCGTGTCCGGCGAGACCAACACTGTCAGTGTCAGTTGTGTAGCTTCATAGGACCATCGAATGACATAGCAGGGTTGGGGAAATGCTGACCCAGGACATGCCCCATGTGGGATAGCTCTACCGCCTTGTTTATACAACTCACTAGAAACATGGCCCAGCCTAGCTCCCGGCTGAATTCTTGCTGTGCCGTTCTCGAACAGAGTGACCTTGTTCAGCTGCTGAAGCGCAATCACAAGATGTCCATCTTCACTACCAAGACCATATGATCCAAAACTGTGGCCTCCACCTTTGGCGGTTACACGTACTCTGTTGTTAATGCCACAATTCACGGCTACTTGAATCTGCTCAATTGTATATGGGGTTGCAACGGCCGCGGGAGTGTAAGTCAGCCTCACATTCCACTGTCTAATTGATCTTTTCCAATCGACTGATCCTTGGACCAAGAATTGTATATTTGCATCGGCAAGACACAAAGATAACGCAGATGAACTGACCCGAGGCAAGAAGATGGCAGCGACAACGGCGCTCAAGATGCATACGCCACAGAGAATGAAAGTTATTGTCTTCACAGCCAAAGAATAATTTCTGTATACAGAAAAGAAATGTTGGTACTTTGACTGTCTTGTTGAGGTCTGATTTAGCTTGGCGAATAAGGGCCTGGTTGCCTCATCCTCTTGGGTATTGTAATGAGAAAACATCATGTTGGATGCAAGATCGTAGTCTAGCACTTGCGCGACCTTTTCCGTGAAACAAAATTTCAAAGGCTACCTAGTAATAATACTTTACTGCGACTGCCACGAAGACCAGAGGTAAGATGCGACAGACTCGTGCTACTAGAAGCTCGGGTTGGAAAAGCCCGTGTCCGTCTCATGTGTGACATGTTCAACGCGAGGTCAATATCGGCTGATATTATGTCGGTTATCCGGCCCTTGTATTGGCTCAGATAATTTGGACCGTAAAATAGATACTGCGAAAGACTAATACCTTCGGAACCCGTTAAAAAAGGCAAGACGTACTAAGATTGTACTTTTAAAAGGTGGCTATTAGGCTCGATGGTAGTAACGTCTGAATGCTCTAAGCCTATCCATGACAGCAATGGCAGAATCGGACACGAAGGAGCTTCGCCTGGCTACTGCCGGTGGCTAAACGACACGCAGTATTCTCTGCACACCCGTGCGGAAAGCCGCAGCTTCTGAAACCCCAATCATTGACATATCGCCAATTTTCAGCCAAGATTCAGCGGCGCGACAGACTGTTGCTCGTGAGATCCACAAGGCTGCTTATAACAATGGTTTCTTCTACATCAAACATCAAGGTATACCAGCCGAGGTTTATCCACTAGGCATACTCTGCTTGTCTGAGCTTTTCCCGTCAAGACATGAAGACTAAAACCCGGACAAACGCCAACGACCCTGGGTCGTTTAACAATGACTTTCGAGGTCCTAATACGCAGAATTTCAACGCAAGTGAAGGGATCGATATCCTAGAAAGCTATGCTGTCGAGTACGACCCCAGAATGGACTCTTGGGTTACCAACCCAAGTGATGTCCCTGCAGAGGCAGCACATCACTGTGCACCGGGAGGGCATCCCTGGGAGTACACAAACAACCTACCCGATTTCAAGAATGCTATGGCGTCTTACTTCCGAGAATGTCTCAACTTGGCCCGAGCACTCACACGGGCCTTTGCTCTCTCATTGGACCTTGTCGGGGACTGCTTCGACGACAAGGTGAAATTTCCAGAGGCTTCATTAACGCTCAATTATTTTCCCCCGCTCGAGATCGAACATCCGATGCAGGGTACCCAAAAATTCCCCCGCACGAGTGTCCATCGGGCCGCACACTGATTGGCAACTATTTACCATCCTGTGGCAAGACAATGCCGGCAGTCTACAAGTACTTACCCGGGGTGGTCAATGGATCCAAGCACCGCCACTTGACAGAACGCTCGTGGTCAACGTCACTGACCACATGCAGCGTATGACATACGACAAGTACGTCAGCGCCGTGCATCGAGCACGCAACGCTAGTGGGAGAGAAAAGGTTAGTACTCCGTTATTCTGGGGCTTTGGCTTGAACGAGAGTTGTGGCGTTTTGGACAGTTGTCTGGACGGGGGCGAGAAGAAGTATGAGGAGATCAAGTGCCTGGAATGGCTCGAGTTGAGAAGCAGTTATGTTCTTGACATTGAGAAGGATCAAGAGACTTGAAGTTTGATTGAGCTGTACTTGAGTCCTGAGCTGTATACAGTAGCCTTTTTAACATTTCCATGTCTTTAAAGTGTTTGGCCAATGTAGGCATGTGCCAGTACAGCAGAAATTCCAGACATCAGGGCAAAGGCAGGGCCCATGTATTCATAACCGTATGCATCCCTTATCGCGCCTCCTGCAAGTGGGCCAAGAGTAAGACCAAGAAAGAAACAAAGAGAATTGAAGCCAAATATTTGAGCGTATGGGCCATTGTCCCCAAAGAACCCAGGGTTTGCTGCCTCATATTTGGAAGTGAGATCACTGGCATCAACAAAGCTTGGCGAGCTGACAATGCCGAGCGAAACACCATTGAACATCAGGATGACACAGAACAGTACCAGGTTACCCACACCAGGTAGAAAACTTCGCGAAGGGATACTGAATAAGGCTAAAGAAGGTGTCATGAGGGCATACCCATATGTCGCCACCAGTTTTGTACCATACTTATCAGCGGCCATACCTGCCACTGGACCGAGACCAATGTAGGGAAGTATGAGAGCCGTGAAAAGAAGACCAGCTTTGAAGGAGGAGAAGTGAAATAAAGCAGCCGCTTCTGTCGGGATAGTAGCATCAAAAGCCCCAAGAATGGAGCCTTGCACGGCAGTAAGACCCAAAGCTACAAGAAGCCTAGTTTCACGGAAGCAGTACAGAATGGGAAGTGCTCGAAAGATACTGCCAACGTCCCCTTCAATCTTATACTTATCATCAGGTATAGCTGGTAGCAAGCGAGTCTGTTCGTTGGCTTGCGATGACTCTGCGTCATGGTCCTGGGCACGGCAGGTCTGCTCTGCTACCAAGGTCTTGGATTCAACAACAAGTAACAGCAAGATTAATTCAATACCAAGGGTTGCTGCAGAAAGCCAGAATACTGTATCCATACCAGTGGCATCATACAGGAGACCTCCCAAAGCTGGAGCTATTAGCTCACCTGTGGTGACAACAGAGAAGATCTTGTGACAGGATTAGTAGCTGACTATGTCAGAAAAGAAGAACGGTATGCTTACAGCTCCAATAGCCTGGCCCAGCTTGCCTGAGCCTACGCTGTCCTGAATTATGGCTAGCCCGACAGTCCAAACGACAGCGGCAGCCATACCCTGGAGTATCCGAGCAAGAAGTAAGATGGTGAAGCTTTGGCCGATGACAAACAGAGCAATGCCGGCAACTAAAAAGACCCAGCCAGCGAGGAAAGTGGGCTTATGCGAACTGAACCTGTCGGCAATCCATCCAGAAGGAATTGAGAACAAGACTGAAGCTCCTGAGTATGCTGCAAGCAGACCCGATGTGTAAGGCTGAACATCTTCGGCCGGAAGACCTAGTCTGTCCTGCAGAAGGAACGGAAGTATAGGTACCACAAGTGCATAGAGGAAAAGATCTGTGAATAGGCAGAAGGCGACGGTCGAGAGAATAAAGGACGACTTGGATCGCCAACGAACGCCAGCAATATTCTCTGGGCCAGGCATCTCGATGTTGTGAATAGAGATGAGAGTATTTGCGGGTAGACTTTGATGGACGAGGTGTTGTTGCAGGCTGTTGAGCTACTATGATGTGCTGACGATGCTATCGCTGTATGGGTAGTATGTCAAGTCAGCATGGTTTATCATGTTCTCAAGAAGACAGGGCACGTTGCTGATGTGAGAAAATTACGTAAAGGACCAGGCCGGACTGGCAACACAAGACGAAAATGCTGTCAAACGAAAATGGCACCGTTTCGGGACATTCGAGACATGGTACTACGATTGTGCCTTGTCGACGTATGGTCCCAAATGCTGTAACCAGTTGCTACCTGACATTGGTCCCGGAATTACCTGTTGATCAGCTCCTGAGACTCGAGATCATAACCCGTGATGTAACGCTACTAGTAGTACAACGGCGGGGAGGATCAATAGTCCCAGGTACGCCCGGGCTAAGGTGTACCACAATGAACAACACACCACACGGGATCTGATCTGCAGCTGGCTCCTTGAATATCTTGGCGAGAATCTCTCTACTTCCAACATGACCTTGAGTACACACCGTGTTGAACTTGCCGATCTATCGAATCAGGTTTTTGTGTTGGTAGCTGAAACCAATGATTGTCAGAATGAGTTTTCTTGATTTGGTAGCCGCAGCGTGAAGCTATAGTCGTAGAAGTCCCGAAATTCGTATCCTGAGAGAAATTCTGTAAGAAAATCGCTTGAACATAGGGGACCGGCCATAGCGCAGCTGCCTTTACGAATGGTGTACTCCCAGGCCACGATACACAGACCTCTTCCACAAGCGGCACTATATACAAATGTCTGCTATATGGTATAAAACAAATCGTGACAAGAGTCAATTGTACTAGGACAAGTAAGACAAGAAAGAAAAGAAAAGGATTCAGCAATACAACCCATCTCTTCACCAGGATGCAAGTGGAAACTTTCCATAACTCTCAGAGGCATGATGGCCTCAGGCGTTCTGAGAACCTCACGCAGAACGAGAATGAATCGGTCAAAAAAGACGACAAGATTCAGGGATTTAACGCGCTCCAAGCTCATCATTATGACATCTCTCGCGTATCTCCCCCAGACTCTGATCAAGATATCGCCATCGTGGACTCTATCGACACCGAGGATTCTGCAGCGTTGCAAGAGCTGCAATTCTGGAAGACCTACCTCAAGGACAGTCGCCCAGCTGAGTTTCTACTTGACATGCCCTGTCCAGCTATTTCATCTAGGAAAGTAGATGTGGAAACCTTCAGCATTGATGGTGGATTGTGGGAGCAGTTGTAGCAATTCTGTCAACAAGAACAAACTTCCCTGTTTTCTGTGTTTCTTGCGGCTTTCAGGGTTACCCAATTTCGAATGAGTGGCACTTCTGAGGCGGTCATTGCGGCTACCGAGAGTACGAACACCAAGCATTTGGGCATGACGGATCATTTTCGCGTCAAAATCGAGGATACGGAATCTTTCCAGCAGATCCTCAGTCAGATTTATGCAATTAACGATGAGACTGTGGACTTCAAGAGGGCAAATCTGGCTCCTGAGCATGTCGCAGATAGTCTACCGCACGCGGGCAGAAATTCGTCTGCTAATCCTCTTTCGCGGTTGCTCCTGAGCCTTCACAGCGAGGTGGAGTTTCATAAAGATGGAACCAAATATGCCCAGCCAGAGATTCTACCTCTACCCGATGAAACGATGTTTGACATGGAGATGCACATCTGTCCTCGAAGTGCATCTTTGGAACTCAAAGTTGGTTTTGCAGCGGACCTTTTAAAGCCAGCAACTATCAAAAGCTTGCTGTCAATTTTCCATCAGGTGATTGACCAAGGCATACGCTGTCCTGATACCCCTGTGGAGACTTTGAACTTGATGACCGAAGAGGATTATGATGTCCTCCGTCGTATGGACCTGTTGTCACCACAGACCACTGCGTACCCCAGAGATGCCACTGTTGTCGACATCTTTCAACAACAGGTCAAGGCAAGCCCCGACTTCATTGCTGTTAAGGATACCAGCAGCCAGTTGACATACACGGAGCTTAACAAGCAGTCGGATATTCTTGCCTTGTGGCTAAGACATCAGGAACTTCCGCTAGAGGCCCTGGTGGGAGTATTTGCCCCGCGTTACTGTCAGGTTATCATCGCATTCATTGGTATCTTGAAGGCAGGTTTAGCCTACTTGCCATTCGACACAACAACACCACATAATCGCATCAAGACTATCCTGTCGTCACTGAAAGGTCGGACAGTCGTGCTCACGGGATCAGTAGCCTTGGTACCTAGCTCTGGAAACAACATAGAGTTTGTCAAGATCTCCGATATTTTAGAGGGGCCTGCTGCAACTCCAGAACTCTTGGATGAACCGTGCGCACAGGAGCAAATTACTCCCACCAACCTTGCGTACGTCATGTTCACTTCAGGCTCTACGGGTCGTCCCAAGGGTGTCATGGTCGAACATCGTGGTATCGTAAGGCTGGTCAAAGGAAGCAACATGGCCGAACATCTCCCAAGACGTACTGTGATGGCTCATTTGACCAGTATTGCATTTGACAACTCGACCTGGGAGATTTATGCTGCGTTGTTGACTGGAGGAACATTGGTTTGCGTTGATGCCACGACCGTGCTCGATTGCAGTGCTATCACTCAAACCTTTACACGAGAGCAGGTTCGATCGACGATGCTGACACCTGCTTTACTCAAGCAATATCTCGTCGGGTGCCCAGATGCCATCGCGGTCCTGAAAATGATGTGTATCCAGGGCGAGAAGGCCATCGTTGAGGATATGTTCCTGGCAAAACAGCTCAGCGGGGGTACTGTTATCAACGCGTATGGGCCGACTGAGAATACAGTCACAAGCAGCTTCTTTGTTGTTGATGACGCGGAACCTTGCACCAACGGCGTTCCGATCGGTTGCCCCATCAGTAACTCTGGCGTCCATGTCATGGATTCCAAGCAACGACCGGTCCTGCTTGGTGTCATTGGGGAACTTGTCGTGACGGGTGATGGTCTTGCTCGAGGATACGATGATCCGGAGAGGAATTTGGAAAGCTTCATATCCATTACTGTGAATGACTGCACAATCCCAGCCTACAGAACAGGAGACTATGTTCGTCACAGACCCACTGATGGTCAGCTTGAGTTCTTTGGCAGAATTGATGGACAAGTCAAGATACACGGCAATCGAATCGAACTGGAAGAGATTGAACACGTAATTCGCAGTCACCAACACGTCAGAGATGCTGTTGTCGTTGTACAAAGCGAGGACCAGGATCCTCGACTGGCAGCTTATCTCACACTTGGCGAGGTTCGTCCAGGAAGCATTGAAGAATCAACATTGGTCGAGACCTGGCTGGACCATTGGGATGCCAAAACCTATACACCAATAACCAAGATCCAGCTTGAAGACATAGGACGTGACTTTATTGGCTGGACTTCTATGCATGATGGAACCGATATTCCTAGAGCAGAGATGAACTAGTGGCTAAACGAGACTATTGACACAATTCTTGATGGAGGTGCCGCTGGACATATCCTGGAGATAGGCACAGGCTCAGGGATGATTCTTTTCAACCTCGGCCACGGTCTTGAGAGCTACATGGGTATTGAACCGTCAGAGAGAGCTGTGAACTTTGTCAACCGAGCAGCCGCCCTGATGCCAGAGTTTGTAAACAAGGTCAAAATGCACCGAGGAACAGCTGGAGACCTTGATCAGGTCAACATCACCAACTCACCTGACACAGCTATTCTCAATTCAGTCATCCAGTATTTCCCGAGTCAGGACTATCTTCTGAGTGTTATTCAAAGTCTGATCAAGATTGGCGCAAAGAAGATCTTTCTCGGTGACGTACGGTCTTATGCTCTGCATAGGGAATTCCTAGCTGCGCGAGCTTTGTTCATCGTCGGAGATAGCCACGTGTCCCCAGCCGAGTTCAGGCGTATCATGAGTGATATTGAGAAAGCAGAATCTGAACTACTTCTTGATCCAGCGTTTTTCACAAATCTGCCTGGACATTTACCAAACATTTTCCACGTCGAGATCCTTTCCAAGAGGATGCAAGCTATCAATGAGCTCAGCTGCTACCGCTACAATGTTGTGTTGCATGTTAAACATAATCCCCTTACAACAAGCGCTCATTTTCCGGACATCAATTATGAAGCTCGAATCAACTTCAGAGATAAGAACTTGGACTACAAGTCACTTCTTCATTTACTGAACAGTTCGCATGAGTCTGCTATGCTATTTGTCGAGAGCATCCCCGGTAGCAAGACGAGTTTGGAGAGAGGCGTCATCGGATTGCTCGACAGATTTGAGCAATCAGCTGATACTGACGCTGAAGAGATATGGTTAGAGAGAGCGCGTCAACAAGCAAAGCTACAATCCTCCATGTCAACTACTGACTTGGTAATGCTTGCTGAACAGACAGGCTGGCAAATCGAACTCAGCTGGGCTCGACATGGCACACAGACCGGCAGTATAGATGCTGTTTTCTACCGAGGTCACTCAGCAACTCGGAGCAGTGGCCGTGTCAAGTTTAGATTTCCGGTTGGAGATCACAGCAGACCAAACAGTACCCTTAGCAGCCACCCACTTCGACGTGAGGTCAGAAGAAAAGTTCAGGACCAGCTACAGCGATTACTCCAAGACACTTTACCATCTTACATGATGCCCCAATTCTTCACTTTCCTTGATAAGTTACCTGTCAACCAGAACAGCAAGATTGACTGAAAGGCTATTTCTTCCTACTTCCAACAAGATGGAGTCAGGCAACAGCAGAGCCAGGAGTCAATGTCAACGACAGAAAGCATGATGCAGAACATTTGGAGTCGAGTACTATGCATCGACTCTTCCAGCATCAGCAAGAACAGCAGCTTCTTCAATCTTGGAGGCGACTCCATCGCTGCCATGATGCTGGTCAATGAGTCACGAAAGGTCGGTATCAAGATTGCAGTTGCAGACATCTTTCGGTGGCCAGTTCTTCATGAACTTGGCAGCAATACTGGGACGATACTGGATCATTCTACTGAGGAGATTCCACCATTCTCTCTGCTTGGCGATAGCATCCATGTCCCTTCCCTTATCAAGGAGGCTTCCACCTGTTGTGGTGTGAATCCCGATGCTATAGAAGATGTCTTCCCCTGCACGCCGTTGCAAGAGGGTCTTATCTTTGAAACTCTAAAACGTCCGGGAGATTATCTGAGACAGGCAGTCATCAAGCTTTCCCATGGTATATCAAAGACAAGGCTGGTGAGGGCGTAGGAGTGTTTGATTCTTGCAAGGCCGATTTTGCGGACAAGAATCATACAACATCACCGACTGGGCTTCCTGCAGGTCGTTTCGAATGAGCAGATAGACTGGACTGATGCCAGCTCAATGGGTTTGCAGACTTATCTCAACGTTGATAAGCAGAAGTCAATGGGCCTTGGTCAACCCCTTAGTCGATATGCCATTCTTGAAAGCGAGTCGGGAGTTCCTGAATGGCTTGTATGGAGTTCCCACAATGCCCTCTATGATGGGTGGTCGTTGCATCTACTTCAGAATGCTCTATACAAAGCCTATGACGAGGAGCTCACCTCTATCGAACCAGGACCGCAGTTTCAATCCTTCATAAAGTATGTGAAGGAAATTGACGTCCAAAAGTCATCCAAATATTGGCAAACAGTCCTTCGCGGTTGTCAACATTCTCCATTTCCAAGCCTTCCAGCAACTATTGACCATCCTGTCGCCGACACAATCATCAGAGACTCTATTCCGCTTCCGCAAAGTTCAGGAACCGATATCACGACGTCTATTCTTGTCCGTGCTGCCTGGGCGCTGGTCATGGGTCAAATCACGAACTCGGATGATATTCTATACGGTATGACACTTTACGGTCGGAACGCACCTGTGGCAGAACTCGACCAATTGGCAGCTCCAACTATCTCGACCGTGCCAATTCGTTTACAAATTGACAAAAGCCAGAAGTGCACAGATTTCTTGGCGCAGATGCAGGTTGAAGCGACCGAGATGATACCTTACGAACAAACCGGCTTGCAGAACATCACCAAGAGTTTACGGTCGATTGAAGAGAGTTGCAAGTTCCAGACCCAGCTTGTCATTCAAACTGGAGAGGGCCACTGCAATGAGTGTCCCTTTGGTGAATGGCAGCAAGGCAGCGAAGAAGAGGGTTTCAGCACCTATGCTTTTACACTGGAGCTGTGGCTACACGACGACAGTATCGCCACAACAGTCATGTTCGATACAAGGGCCATTGAGCCATGGTTAGTTCAGCGAATGATAGCACGTCTGTCAGTTCTCATGAACCAACTTAGCAGGGCGTTGCCGACGCAGACGCTCTCGGATTTGGAGACATGTGCACCGGGTGATCTTGAACAGATTTGGGAGTGGAATGAGAATGTGCCCGCTGAGATTGAAGAGTGTGTTCATGATATTTTCCAAAAGCAGGTTGAACTCAACCCTGATGCACCGGCGATCATCGCCTGGGACGGTTCTCTGTCCTACAAACAGCTCGACGACCTGTCGACTAGAGTCGCCCAGAGACTGATCTCGATGGGAGTGGAGGCCGAGATAATCGTGCCGCTTTGTTTCGAAAAGTCCATGTGGACAACCGTTGCCATTCTCTGTATTGTCAAAGCAGGTGCTGCCTTTGTTATGCTTGATCCAACGCTCCCAGAACTTCGACTTGGAGATATTGTGCAGCAGGTCAAGGCGAGCGTGATCATTTCGTCAACAGTCAACAAAGAGCTAGTCTCTCACCTTGCAAAGCAGACAGTGACTCTTGACTGGGAGTTTTTCCATACACCAGAGGTTGTATCATATGAGTCGATCAGCTGGAAGCGAGCCAGGCCCTCATCTCTCTTGTATGTTGTCTTCACGTCAGGGAGTACAGGGTCTCCCAAAGGTGTTATGATAACACACAAAAACCTTTCCTCGGCGCTGCACCATCAATCCGAGCTTGCAAATCTTACATCCTCATCCAAGCTCTACGACTTTGCTTCTTACAATTTCGACGTTTCCATCAGCAACATATTCACTGTCCTGGCAGCAGGTGCTGCCTTGTGCGTTCCAAACAACAAGGAACGCCAAAATCATTTGGAAAGGAGCATACTTGCATCGGGCGCGAATGCACTGGATCTCACGCCATGTGTTGCATCACTGCTATCGCCGTCAAGGCTGCCTAACATACGGTCATTGACATTGGGTGGTGAGGCTTTACACGCTTCAGAAATCAAGGAATGGTGGGACGCGGGCAATGTAAGAATTGGAAACGCGTACGGGCCTTGCGAATGCACTCCGACAAGTACTATCAACCGTACTGCGACGACCCTAGAGGCGTTAACACAGATCGGGACGGGCGCTGGAGCTGTCACTTAGATTGTGAATCCAGAAGACCACGAACAACTACTCCCTCCTGGATGCACAGGTGAACTATTGCTAGAAGGACCAATTGTTGGCCGGGGTTATCTCAACAATCCCGCCAAAACAGCTGTTCACTTCATCCAAGACCCATTGTGGCTATTGCGAGGGGCTATGGGTAAGCCAGGTCGTCGTGGGCGATTGTATAAGACAGGTGATCTAGTGAGATACAACGAGAACGGGGGCCTCACCTATTTGTGTCGAAAAGACGACCAGGTCAAGGTCCGGGGACAGCGCATCGAGCTTGGAGAGATTGAGCATGCGTTGCGTAGTCAGGACTCCGTCGACGAGGCTATAGCTGTACTCCAAGGTAACTCCAAGGAGAATGCTCAAATCTCTGCCTTTATCACTATTCATGATGAAGTCGCTACACGACAAGATCAATTGGAGGACGATCAAGAGTCGGAACAGCAGACTAAAGCTTGGGAGGTTCAGTTTGATGGCGAGGTCTATTCCTCCATGGAGACGGTCCAACTACACGAGATTGGCAGAGACTTCGTCGGATGGAGTTCGATGATCGATGGAAAAGAGTTTGACCATAAAGATATGAACGAGTGGCTAGATGACACATTGAAGTGTATCATTAACGGCCGCAAGTCGATTGGTAATGTGCTCGAGATAGGAACAGGCTCAGGCATGATCTTATTCAATCTCGCACACGTATTCCAAAGTTACATCGGTCTGGAGCCTTCAGAAAATGCAGTGGGCTTTGTGGCTCGGTCTTTGGCTCGTTACCCTCAACTGAGAGACAAGGTAAGAATGTTCAAGGGTACCGCCGCAGATATCTCTCGCCTTGCTCTCAGTATACCCATTCTTCCGGATGTGGTAGTCATCAACTCGGTTCTCCAATATTTCCCCAGTCAAGAATACCTTGTGGATGTCATCAGAGACATCATCAATCTGGGAAGTACCAAGACTATCTTCTTCGGCGATGTTCGATCATTTGCACTTCATAAAGAGTTTTTGGTTATGAGAGCTATTGAAGGTCAAAGGGATCTAAGTCAGGAAGACCTTAGGCGCATACTGCTCAACATGCAGAAGTCAGAACCTGAGTTGCTGGTTGATCCGGGATTTTTCACGAGCTTGTTGGAGACATTGCCAGGACTCGTCCATCATGTCGAGATCTTGCCCAAAGTCATGACGGCAACCAATGAGTTGAGTTGTCATCGTTATGCCGCAGTGGTACATCTTTCTTATGCAGATGTACAACCCACCATCAGGCATATCATCAAGGATAACTGGATAGACTTCACAGCACGGGGACTTGATCGCCGGGGGATAGAGGTCCTACTGGATCCTATGTCAGGTCCAGATACGCTAGCCATCAGCAATATCCCTTACAGCAAGATCGCCTATTCAAGAGCTATTGTTGAGGCAGTAGAACGGAAAGAGCCTGACAGTCGAAGATGCAGCGCATTGTATCTCGCTTTCTCCGACGGACCTTGTCGAACTGGCACAGAGATCAGACTATCGGGTCGAGCTTAGCTGGGCTCGTCAATTATCACAATTCGGAGCACTAGACGCCATCTTCTATCGCCATGATAAGCCAGACTGCAACGCTGAGAGAACTCTATTCTGTTTTCCTTACGGCCATCTTGAAAGAAAGTATCAGACGCTTAGCAGTAGACCACTCCGACAACGGATGGAGAGCAAGATTCTACAGAGATTGAACCAAAGTCTAGAGTCACTACTTCCTAGATATATGCTGCCTCAATCCATCACCATCTTGGATAGAATGCCGATAAGTAAAAACGGCAAGGTAAAACGAAAAAGTCTTGCAGAGTCTTGTGAGACACATGGTGGCACTGAAAAGTTCAAACAGCCGTCAGGACCAATGGAACAACAGATTCAAAAGATCTGGTCAGAAGTTCTTAACATCAAACCAGATTCTATTGGACTACACGACGGATTTATACAACTGGGCGGAAATTCTTTCGACGCCATGAGAGTTGTAACCATGGCTCGTCAGGCTGGCATGAACTTGTCGGTCACAGATATGTTCCGCCAATCAACCACCAGTATCCATCAACTCACGCTTCAACTCAAGCCTGTTGAAGAGGACGGAGTACCTGAGCCTGCCACTCAAAAAGTCGACCCAGCACATCTCCTGACAGATATTGCCCGATACGATGCTCAAATCGCAGCTGTTCCACTGATTTTGAATCAGGCCACTCATACAGAAGACCCACGAAAGCGACCAACTGTACTACTCACAGGCGCCAACGGATTCATCGGAACGCAGATTCTACGTCAGTTTCTCGAAAACGACCAAGTTGGACGCGTGATTGCCATCATTCGAGGCGAATCGGCTGAAGCAGCCAAGAGGCGTCTTGTCGACGCAGCAAAGAAAGCTCTTTGGTGGACTGAGTTTCATGATGCTATATTGGATGTCTGGCCCGGAGACTTGTCTTTACCGCATCTCGGACTTGAGCCAACGAAATGGGATCTCGTCAGGAATGGTGGGGTCGACATATTCGTCCACAATGCTGCATCAGTACACTTTATCAAGGGCTACGATGTTTTGAAACCCGTCAATGTCGCTTCTACAGTAAAAATGCTTTGCGTGGCTGTGTCAAACCCAGGAACAAGGTTTGTCTTTGTGTCCAGCGCCCGACACCAGGACCCAATGGAGGAGGATGAAGAAAGTGTGGCAAGACATCTCGCAGCCAACTCCAACGGCTACATACAAACAAAGTTTGTGTCCGAGGCCTTGGTCAGACGAGCAGCACACCGCAGTACCAATGGGCATAACCAATTCACTATTGTGAGCCCTGGCCTTGTCAGCGGGACGCTCACTGAGGGCTATTTGAGTGCCGATGATTGGATCTGGAGACTGGTCTCGGCCTGCATTCGAGTCGGCACCTACAACGCTGACAATGCTGTAACATGGATCCCGATGTCTGATGTTGGGATGATAGCACGAACTATAGTTGACATGGCTATGAGCTCCGGCAGTTCATCTCAGCCTATCATCTAGATCAAAGGTGGCTTGACGCTTGGGGACCTTTGGGGAACGCTCATCACAATGGGCTTTGAGCTGCAGGCAAGCAGTGGCTCAATGTGTGCTACAGCAATTCACCAAGATATTCAATCTAGCAAGGAGGCTCATCCGCTTTGGACACTATCTGATATACTTGAAGACTTGGAGGATACGGCTCAGGACACATGGGCTGCTAGTTGGTATGATGACAAGACATGTTCTGTACGGCTTCGGGTAGCGCTACAGAAGAGCATTGGGTATTTGGTTGAGACTGGGTTTTTGTTGTCTCCGAAAGGAGAGCAGGGTAGATTGGCCTGAGCTGTTGCTCTCTGCTTCTCGGAGGTTGAAGGTAGACTAACAGCTTTTTGACAATATCAAGTGTAACAATAATCAATTGGTGCAGGAACCTGGCGATTCCAACTTGGAAGGTTGTAGGCAGTTGAGTGGTTATACCTGTTATCCTTTAGACATCACACTAATAACGCACAAGCATAGGAGTATATACTCAATTCAGGCTTTGTAGCCAAATCAAACGCTATGATACTAAATTCATTGCCAAAGGTTTCCCACAAATCATACAAAATATATACTAGAAACATGCCATCATGATCCAGGGCTTACTCGCCAGGCTGGATGGCAGAGTACATGCAGCCAACGGGCTTCTTAACCTCAGCGGCCTTGACGGTGAAGGGAATGCAGTTCTTGTTACCGCCGGGGTTGTCAATGCTGTTGTAGACCCAGACAGACCAAGAGGCCTTCTCGAGGTTCTTGCTGTTGGGGCAAGCGACGAAGTTGGAGCCGCCGTTGGTGAGGAAGCCATCCTTGTCGATCTTCCAGCCGTTGCGCTGGCCGTTCCTGGGCATAGGCTGAGCACCAGTGGTGTAACCGAACTTGCCCTGGCCCATACCAGAGAAATCAACGTAGGCCTGTTGGCCGGGGTTGCCGATAGAGTAGAGCCAGAGCTCATCGCCAACAAGGTGGAAGGTGACCTCATTGTGCTTCTTCTGGTCGTCGCAGCTGGCGCCCTGATCCTTGAGCTTTAGGGCGAAAGACTCCTTGGAAGCCTGGATGGAGTTGAAATGGATGGGAGTGGCGGAGCGGAGGACGAGAGCATTGAAGTAGGTGTTCTTGGGAGTGCTGGCCTTGGGGGCGGCAGACACGACGCCAGCGGCGACGAGAGGAGTGAGAAGAAGAGCCTTGATCTGCATATTGGTGGTTGTTATTGGTGGTGGTATTAAAAGCGGTTGAGTATTAAGCGTCGGGTGTTGATGGAGATTGAGATTGTGAGTGTGAGTGTGAGTGATGAGATAGTTAAAAATGTCGAAGGAAGATGATCTTATATATATACATTCCGCTTCCTCTATAATCCCTGCCTCGGTATCGTCATAGCTGGGGATCGTCCCGGCAGTTATCCCATAATAGGGTCTAAGCCACAGTCTGAACAGTCCACCACTGGAGGAAGAAATGCGCTATACTCCGTACTTACTTCCACTAAAAGTTGGTCGATCTGCCCCTCATATTTCCTTTGCCCCTTGACAGGTCTCGCCTAGTGAAGGGATACGAGGTATGTCCACAGTGCACTGCAACCTAACAATAAAGACCGTCTGGCATTAATCCAATTTGCCCCACAGATAGAAATTATGCATGAAAAGTTCAGGCGGTCAGGCCGAGCTTCCTGGTCCAGACCCAGGGACCATTATTAAATATGAGTACTTTTACAGGGGGTCAGGTCATGCATCTCCATTTTTATGCCGGGCTTCTTAAAATAGAAACTCTTGATTTTCTAGAACTTCTACACTATAGCTTATGCCGCCAAGGCACTTACCCTATACCACTTAACTGTCGGTATCATCATACAAGACTTGATCATAAGAGTATAATAGTTTCATGCTAGGTCAATAGATATTATGTTACTATAAATTCAGATCACTTTTAGCAATTCACTCTAATTCTTTACCTTCTGTAATCAATTAAACACTTGAAGTTTCTCACCCACGTGCTTCAGGGTAAAGCAGGACGATGTCACGAATTATGACCACATCACATTCTGGGACCCAGTAACCCTTCACCCATCACTTCCCGAGGATTAGCGGGAAATAGCTGGGGGCGAGTTTGCGACACTCGTATTGGTCTTCTTGGTGGGTATTGGTAAATAATCAATGATTGGAACAAGGTGTTGCCAGATCAGAAGTTTATTACTCTTGAAGACTTCCTCCAAGACGCCTAGGGATATATTTAAGCTATTACCGGCAAGTAAGTTGTAGTTCACCACGGTAATATTAATAAATTAAATGAATATGATTTTTCTCTATAAACTCAGGATGGTTAAGAACATAGCTGGAACTTGAATAATGTTAGCTTTGAAAGCTTTGCAAGATAACGTAACCCTTAATACTACGAATAGGGAGTTCTTTCAGGGGTTTTTATGCCATTGAGAAATAGAGTTGTGGCTGATATGGTGGGTAGCCTTATTGAATTTGAGATATTGTTGCTTTTCAGTCTGTGTAGGGACCACTATTGTTGATATTTCTGTGGGTTTATTGGGACAGCTGGATCTCTTTTTTTAAAGGCGCTACCAGGCTTAATGTAAATAGGGAGTTCTTTACGGCACTGTTGATTGTGACTCGAGTGAAGGCGGATGGGACTGGACAGGCATGGTAATCGTCGGAATTTAAGGAAGCGTTTAGAGTAGTCTGTTTCGAGAAGTTAATAGGTTAACCTGTCATTAAAACCAGAAAACATTGGGCTGCGCTAGTGCTTGTGAGTGGGCGTCATGACATGATGGTGAGGCCTTGTTTTCTCGGGAAAGTGTATGCACTGAATCCTTGTCAAGCTAGCCTGAAATGCTCTAACGTAGTCTAAACCGGATAGAATTGCTGTAAGTCTAAGCCCTGCTGTCCTCGCAAAAGACTTGCCCAGATAGACATTATCTTAACGCTGAACATCCTTTTCTACATGACGGTCTATGAGAGCCCCAGGATTGCCAGAAAATCACAAAAGTACCATGGCTACAGCCCAAGCAGATATAGTCAATCATCCTCAAGCACACAGTCGGCACCCATACTTCCGTTTGTACCACATCTCTCTTTCCTCCACTCTAGTTTCGCAAACATGTCTGGCTCTAAAGAGGCCATTGTTATTGGCAGAGTCATCTCAGGCCTTGGAACTGCCATCCCATTCGAGCGGCTTTTAGGTTATAACAATTTCACTGTCTACGAAAAGATGGACAACATCGGTGATCGACATCCCTAGCCAATTCTACTCGTATAGATTTGCTCTGGAATCAGCTTGGTCATCCATGCATCCCGGCCGTGATGAGCTTCATCGACACTTCACGTCTGTCACCGCGAAATTCAATAACATTTCCCACTGCCAGTTCAACATAACGTATTTAGACCTACATTGTGACCTATTCATGCCAAACGCAGAAATTAAAAAGCTAAAAAGCCTAAACAGAAACTAAAAAAAAAAAAAGGGTTTAGGAGAAAGTTACTGGTAGACCATAGGTCACGGACGGACGTAAGTAATGGCGTGAAGCAGGGCTAGCGGCGAAGCTCAAGAACAACTGAGCAGTGACGCCTGGAATTAACCACCATAATAACAAATCTTGTAATTTTGCTACTGATGCCATAAGCAAAGATTACGGCAGTGATATACATCTTGGAATGCTAAGGTAATTTCTAATGCTCTGGATCGTTTACACAATCGTCCCGCCCCAAGAATAGATAGATAATCATATCATGTTAAGTTTCATACCTGGGCACATAAGCGGAAGAATTATGTAGTTTTAATTCAAGTCGGGGAAATTTATCACTTGCCCCGCAATCATTTCAAATAACGCCACTTGCACTTATGTGGACGTAATCCGACACTGGATACGGCGACTGCCAGTTGCTGGGGATCGCTCGTTTAACAGCATTAAAGGTACTGGATCAAAAATGACCTGCAGTCAACATGATTTTTTGTCCTAAGCGGCCTGTAAAGCCCGATTAATAATCTAATCATGGATTTGTAACTGAGACCGATACAGACCGCTCGAAGTGGATTTACTGCAAGCCCGGAGTGAAGGCTGTTCTATTGATCACAAATATCCTTTATCATCACGTGCGGCGTGTGCCCCTCAATCACCTATGGTCAATCGTTATAAAAAGCTCGCAAGAGTAGTAATAAACACCCGGCAATGACTAGTTCCCTTTTACCACACTCCAATCCATTTCTTTCTCTTCATAACTCCCTTGCCATGAATCCTTTGTCTTCTCTACGAGCTGACTTATACAATGCGCCTGCCATACCAACAAGCCGACGCTTACCGGACAGCTCGGTTGGCTTATGGCAACCCACAGTCGTAACCTTGATCTCGGGTCAGTCGGAGGCTGTGCTAGTCGATACCCTCTTCACCTCTGAGCAAGCCGTCTCCCTTGGCGACTGGATCAAAGAGACGCTGAATGGCAAGATCTTGACCACCATTTATATAACACACGGCCATGGTGATCACTGGTTTAACCTTTCTTCTCTCACCAAGCGATTCCCAGGGGTTAAAGTTGTGTCAACGCAGGAGTCGATCAATCATATGTCCAGCCAGCTAACGCCCGAGTACCGTACTTTCTGGAATGATCTTTTTCCTGGGCAAATCGACGAAGAGTCATTTCAGGTTCTGGCAAAGCCTCTGAAGGATAACAAGTTCACTCTCGAGGGGCATACTTTGGAGGCCATCAATGTTGGTCATTCTGATACCGATGCAACGACCTTTCTTTATGTACCTTCACTGAACATGTCGGTGGCTGGTGATATTGTGTACAATGATGTGCACATGTGGATGACGGAATCTCCATCACAGTCTGATCGAGATGACTGGGTTGACTCTCTCGACAAGCTTGAATCCTACAATCCATCAATTGTAATTGGGTCTCACCACCGCCCTGGCGGTGTTGACGGCGCTTTCAATATTGGGGCTTCGAGAGAGTATATCCGCACATTCAGCAAGTTCGTAAAAGAATCCAAGTCGGCGGAGCAGTTATATGACAAGATGCTCCATGCCTACCCAAGTCGGATTGGAAAGCTTGTTTTGTGGTTGGGTTGCCAAGATCAGTTTCCCTAGACAATTGCCCTGCTCGGTGATCTGGCTTGTCAGAGCTGTTCTATTAACTGTTGAATATCACTACCTGTTTGGCTGGCTTCCATGTTGAATTTTGGAGTTAGGCCGGACATGTTTCGGGCTTGGCAATTTAGTTTAGTTGAGCTTATCGCCACCCGTTATTTTGCTTACGCTGTTTCCCAGCAATACTACTTAACATATGATCGCTGCTCTGTTCTTCACTCTCGCGTACCTGCCCGTTGAAGTGAAATCTATAACGGCCTGCTCTGCGAACCGGCGTTGGTTGCTTTGTGTGTCCTACTAGACTCGACATGGAATTGAAGACGAAGCTTGGCAGAGAGTGGTCAGATAAACTGGCAGTACCACGGCTTTAGTGGGCTTCTACTCAACTCAGTGTTCCGACGGAGTGCTCCGTGCCGGTTAGTCAACTACCGCAGTCTTGCCCGAAATAAGCATAATTCACAACAGCGAGAGGCCAAAAGAGGAAGTTCCATACAGATCTCCAGACGACATGTTTCACATTAGTAGCTACAGAATACAGGGACACAGGTACACATGAAGATTTTAGAGCCATAGGGACCCCACTCTGAGTTCTGCTGTGACTAATTTTTATTCTGCGGGTTATTTATTCTTCCGCTCATTATACTTTCATACTTAATCACCATTTTGCTTCCTATCCTCCTATGTGACACTACTACGACAGGACTCCTCGCGGATTCAAGCAAGGCAGGGCAAGAATGCCTAAACAATCGGTACAACGCAATATGAGCGCACGTCTTGCAGCATGTGATCCATGCAGACGTTCCAAGCTTGCTTGTAGCCACGAGAGGCCTGTGTGTGCGAGGTGTCAAGCCCGAGGTCAGGAGGCCGACTGCAGCTACCGAAGCTTACCCTTCAAAAGAACAACGCCATCGAGACATCATTCACGGTGAGACAAGACGTCAAGTGCGCTTATGTATCTGACAAATCTTGCAGCCAACAGTCATCGCCAATACCCAACATTACAATGTCTACGCCAGTCGAAACACCTTCCCAAACAGCGCATCGGTATCCTAACCCTGGATTCCTTGGTCAGTCCAGTCACTCAACCATTTTTGCTCAAATGGCCAGCACTGCTCATCACGACACGGCATCATGTCCACTTCAAGATTCGGTATTTTTCGAGTGCGGCACTGAAAGGCCGTTACCAGATGAGAGTGCAGATACTATAGATAAAGTAAGCCAGCTGTTGAAGCTTTTTCTGCAATTGAAGTTTGCCCAACTGCGTATTCTTCTACAAAGTTGGCACGCTTCAGGTACCAATTTGGCCTTAGCGGAACCACTTACCGCTCGGTTTTCTGATGCAACAGTCGCTTTCTTACGAACGTGGAACGCAGACCTTTGTTCAGAGTTATCCGCTAGGCAAAAGGCCCACTGGCTACTCAGGAATAGCCGACAGTCAATCAATTTAACAGAAACATCCAACACTCAAGACTTTTTTAATCAGACCATGGGCGACAATCTGCGGCTTGAAGTATTAGGCATCTTCCTGACCGCTGCATGTCGAGCGGTCATGGATATACCGTCGTTTACACCGCTTTACGTATCACACAGAGAAAGAGTTACAATGGCCAGAACCCTGATGTCGATTGGAGATCTGTGTCTTGAGTGTTGTCTCTCTCTTGATAGCCTTAACGATCTCCAACTTGTTCTGCAATATGAAAACATGATTGTTCATACACAAGTAGACGGAGACCAGAGTATGTTAATACAGTTACAATATCTTTGTCATTCTTGGACCGACTAACAAGTTGGGCCTAGGCTATCACTCCTGGAGAAGAATGGGTGATATCAGCAGCAGCCTTTTCGCACTCGGATATCACCAATTGCCAGATACTTCAACAATTCCCCCATTTATCTTGCAACTGCGGAAGGCGGGATTTGCACGGATCTACACCGCTGATAAAATGCTTGCAGTATTTCTTGGCCGTCCACCTAGAATAGCTCGCGAGTACTGCACCACTATACTCCCTTGCAACGATTCGAATCTATGGCAGGACGGTACTATGGACATTGATGCTAATGGTCATGAGTCTTCTTCTAATCCAGGTATTGAGTGCTTACAAGGCTTATCTATGCCTAAGGAGCCTTTTAACCACATGGCCGATACTCGAGGTCGTGCTAGGTTCTCATTTCTCAAAGAAGATATTCTAAAATTCTCTCGACGGTACCCGCCTTCTGAGTTAGACAATGACAGTAGTATTGAAGTGGCGTAAGAAACTTCTATGATCCTACTTTCCACTCGAGTTAAAGCGATGTTAACATTAATAGGCAAATCTTTAACGGGATTGAAAGTGCCTGGAATGCTCTTCCTGAACATCTCAGGCTTACACAGAGTCTCAAACTCAGCGACGGCTCTCCATTCTCTAATGACCTTCTTATCGGAATCCGTTTGGACTATCTAAATACTCTATTCTTACTCCACCTAGCGTCCTCGCGTCAATTACAGCACCCTGGACGGGATCTACTAGCTATAGCAGGGGAAATGCTCTCTCTTGTCACTGAAGCGATTATGTTACGTGATCGGCTCGTGAATTCAGGCACTTCCCTAACATGGAAGGTTGGTTTCTTGTGTGCGGTTGTATTGATACCGTACTGACACCTGGTTAGGTTGCCCAGTATGGCCTACCTGCAGCTGGGGTTATATCGTTGTCCCTGTTGAACGTCCTAGCATACGACGACTGGGCTGGACAACGGACCAAATGTATTCAAGATCTCAATATCCTAGTTGCGAAACTAAAGGTTGGCGCCATTGTTAGGGCAGGCGAGGCGAATTTTGCATTGTTTAGTCGCGCAACAAGGACTATGCAAAGCTTGCTGAACTTACTATCCGACGGTTCTTCTATCAAAGCCCAGCAGACCCAAGCACCGGATTCCAATATTTGGAATTTAACCAGCGATCTTAACTTGTTTGCTAATATCGAACCCTGGGACTTTGAGTTTGACTTTTGGGCTAGCCTTGCAGACCATCCCGGATTAAATATTTATGAAAGTTAGCATTTAGGATATATTAATCGGACACTAAATACTTCAAATAGGAGATGAATCCTCCGATATCAGTTCGAAGGTTATCCTTGCGGATCTACCCGAGGCACCACTTTGCAAGCCAGGTCAATTGTCCGATCACTCCGCTCAGTTGGAGTGGTGTTAAGGAATCGTTAGAGGCTTCTAACATATATACGTCTTCCTTAAAATCGGAACAATATGGTTCCGTAGTACGTAACTTCTATGATATTTAGACATGATATTCCTCACAGTTCTTGATGCGACAGAGATTGGAATTTCAGCAGTGTCCTCGCTGCTTCCACGAAATGAAAGTTGCCCCCGTATAGCCCAAAGCTCCTATCATTAAAGAGCATCCTCCGTATGTGATGGTGTTTCGCCAATTAGTACCGTCTCCACTACCCAAGAGAGCCCCAGCTATCGGTGTCCCAATCAGAACAGCTAGCCCCATCACAAAAAAGATCATTCCCATGCGTGTACCGATCTTATCGGGTTGAGGCGATAACGCCACAATCAGGCAAGGTGTGACGCTTACCACACCTCCAGAAAAAAGACCATACGCCAGAGCAAACACTATCAAGCCGCCCAGATTATGCACCCCAAGCCAGATAAACATGATGGCGGCACTGATGGTAGTTACTGACAACTGGATGCGCAGCGCACCGAGCCGATCAGCAAGATAGTTTGGTGCCACACGGCCAGGAATACTCCCAGAGTTCAGCAACATAAGGAGGTAAGAAGAGAAGTCGATAGAAGTAATGTCGTGTTGAATGGCGAAGAGCTGGATGTAAAAGAAGGCAACATATAGCGTTAAAAAGACGAAGAAGGAGCCAACAATGACGAGAGCAAAGACGGGGTCTTGAACCGCGCTCATGTCAATGAATGATCGTACCTTTGCCTTTTGCTTGATTCGTGGATGCATCGCTACTGCAGGAATGATTGAGATGGCCAAGAGGATGAGAGCAATCAGTCGTGTAGCCCAAGAAAAGCCTATGACTGGTTGAAGCTTGCCAAAGATGACTGGAAAGACAATTCCCACAATGGGGGAGCCGGTAGATGCGATGCCAATGACCAGGGCTCGGCGTCGTTGGAAATATTGCGAAAGTATTGCTGTTGAGGGGACGTATACAAGACCACAACCAAGTCCGATGCAAATCCCTTGTGGGAGTAGAATCTGCCAGTACGCCGTCGCAAAAGATGTGACGAATTGGCCAAAGATGATGAAGGAGAGACCAGAAAGCAGCAGGGCTCGAAAATAGCCGGCATCGTAAAGAGTTCCCGAGACTGGGGCAAGAATCAGGAGTAGAGCGCCTTGAAGCGAGCCAATCCATGATATGGCGGATGATGTCGTGTCGGAGAGAAGACCGTTCTCGTAGTATGTTTGATACATGCCAAACGAATTGACAAGACCCCAACTATCGGCAAGTATGATCCAAGAACATGAAACTTGGATCCAAGCTTTCGTACCACCATCGGGGATTGGTTCTGGCGCCGCTTGCATTGTCAAACTGATGTTTACTTCTCAAACCGTCTAAGCTATTCAATGTCCAAAGTGTAAATTGATCCAACGTAGCCATTTCTATTCTTGTGTGAGAGGTCAAGTATATACTATTTGGATGGCCATCTGCTGCGACGTATCTCGGGGTAGGGTTATCGTGGCTTGGGTGGAGCCTCGGAGTAATCGGTGACTCCTCTCACTGCATCCGATTACTCCGGTGTTAGAATACCGGAGAGCCCGCGCCATAGACCCACTCTTGAAAATCGCTCCCGTCGGCGTAAATGATATTGTCCTTACTCCGTACCTTATGCTCATCACATGGCAGTTGGTCCTACTGTATGAGGATTAGTTCGTATAAACAGAGACAGAGACAAGGCCGATTAAGTTAGTAGCAAAGACTTGCGTGATATTATTTAAGAAAAGGACGGACATAGTTCAACTCAACCGCAGTCTTCCAAGTTTCAACAAAGCCCAAGTCGATATACTGGCCAACTGTCATCAGTCTTCAAACTATTTACTATGGCGTCTGAGAAATTATTTTACCGTCAGTGGTCTATCTCTTCTAATCTCAAATAACAATTACAAATCGTATGCTTTAGTCATAGATGATGCCTACTTAAAGCTTGTACTAAGAGTCACAAAACAGGAACCCTTGATGTGTTTACAAATGCCAGGTCAGCCAAAGCCACTTGCCATAACGGCCACTTAACAATAACCCTAACAAGTACTATACAGATTCAAGGGTAATCAGGTGGCCATTGTCCAAGTTGGCGACACACCTCTCTCGCCAGTGCAGATGCAGATGATTGCGCGGGAATTCAACTTCTCCGAGACGGTCTTTCTTCATCGAAACAACGATGGGGAGATTTCCGTCAAGATCTATACTCCGCAAAATGAAATGGACTTTGCTGGGCATCCTGTCATCGGTACCGGCCATGCTATATTTGGACGTCTTCTGCCAAACCTCGAGGATCAGAAGTCATCTCTCACTACGCATGTTCTGACCAATGCCGGGCCCGTTGAGCTGAACTATGACCCGACAACAGGGTTTGTGACGGCAGAGGTGCCTCACAACATCCATATCCATCACCACCCGACCACTGTACAGCAGCTTCTTGAGACGCAACCGGGCTTGAAAAGTCATTTATCAACAATGCAACCCAGATTTCCAGCGATATCCATCGTCAAAGGTGTCACCTACACACTAGCCGACCTTTCCAGCCACCCCGAGATATTCATGGGTTTGAAACCTGGACCCAGCCAGACTACCAAACTGGATGACGGCTGGTCTCCTTCATTTACCGGGACCATGTACTATATCAAGTCAAGTCCATATAAAGAGGATGATACCATAGTGCAAAAATTGCGAGTTCGTATGATTGCGATCAACCTCGAAGATCCAGCATGTGGCAGTGGTTCTTGTGCATTAAGTGTTTATCTTGCACTGCAGCAAGGTGGATCTGGGGCAAAGTTCAGGTTTCTCATTGAGCAAGGGAAGGAAATTGGCCGGGACAGCAGCATTAAGGTGGACGTTATCTTGAACGACCAGGGTACTGGTATAGCACATATCTTTCTCGCAGGTCAGGCAACGCCAGTAATGGAGGGCACTTTATCACTGCCTAACTAAAAGAAAGGCTAAAAGGAACTAAGGTTTTATTAAACTATTTATAATATTAAAAACTCCTAGTTGCTATCTCTTAAGTACGTAGGTGGGTGTAGAATTTACCAGAGCTTTCGACTTGCTAGCGGAAAGCTTTGTTCTTAGCTAATATATTTGACCCTTTGACACTTAGCAAGCTATATCAAGTGGTTTTCGAACCTCGATTATTTTCCATCGCCATTCAAACCTAACACCTTTTCAATTGCAATCATATCATATTCTCCAAATCCACGGTCAATAGCTTGTTTATATAGCGACCCTGTTAGATGGATGAGGGGTGTCTGAGCATCTAGGGCATTAGAAGCCGTGTCGATAAGCTCAGTGATGTTATAGCAGTCCTTGATGGCTGCTTGTGCTGACCAATCTTGGTTGATCATCTTAGCGACTTTGATTTTGGAGTAAGCCGATGCCATGGGACCAGCGTTGAGAACCTGACCAAAGGCCTCAATGTCAAGGTTTTGGGCTCTGGCAAGGGCCATTGACTCAGCCAATCCAGCTGTCATAGTGATAAGGTAAAGGTTGACGGCATATTTGGTCTTGAGACCCATACCAATCTCTCCACAATAAATCGCCTTCTTGGTGATCGGCTCCACTATAGGCATGATTTTCTCAGCAACACTGCGGTCACCGGCAATCATTCCAATGAGTTGACCTTGCTCTGCAGGCACCTTGCTGCCACTGACCGGCATTTCAACGAACTGCCCACCAGCCTGGCCAACCTGGTCGGCTAGGTATTTGCTAAAGTCGACCGATACCGAGCTGGTATTGACGAGGGTTTTGCCACGGAGCGCCTCCTTGAATTGAGAATCCAGCACAGACTTGAAGGCCGTCTCGTTGAAGAGCATTGTAAAAATAACATCTGTATCTTGCACAAGCTGCCACGGTGTGTCGGCTACTTTTGCCCCAGCTTGACAAAGAACCGTGTACTTGGAAGGAGTTCGATTCCATACTGTAAGCGAATACCTGCGGGCCAGGTTCAGTGCCATGGGCGTTCCCATGACACCGAGACCCATGAATCCTATTTTCATGATGGCACTCCACGTATGTGTTTAGCTGGAGCTTGATTGGCTGGTTCAGGAATGTTCGAGTTGTAGGTTACCGGGAGATTCTGGTGAAGGGATAGCGTTTTGAGGGATGGACCTGGAAGTAGAAACAACAATGATGAAGGTTGTGATAAAGTGGCACGGTTGGGCTCAAGTTCTTACAAGAGAGAAAAGGTTTTCCGCAAAGTGTCTCTCCGACATTCCGGCCACAGGCCCGCCTGATGCCGCCATGCCGCGTATAACCGACACGTACATGGAGGCGTTTAACACGGTACTAGTAGCCGCGCTCATCAGGAATCAGGTACATTTAATTACCATCAGCGGCTTGTATGACATATATCGGCGCCCTTTGTACAGCTGTTAGGTCGGCGGGGGAGGGGAATGCCCGTAACCATCAGGCTCCAAGTTCTTGCTTGCACTGTCTTAGGATCCGGAAACTCGTTAGGCCAAATCTTCATCGGAAATCTGATAATGTAAGGTACCAGAGACGATGCCCTCACGGCCCAGTAGGCTGAGAAATCGTGGAACGAGACTGACTGGGATGCATTCGACGCAATCACCTTTGAGGTTAATAAAATTCGTTACCTGAGCTGGGCCCAGGCAGAATCAGATTTGGAGGGTACTAGCCTTGTGTTGGCGCCTATGGAGAATCCCTGGACGCTCAGGCTTCCGGCTGTCGTTATCTCGCGTCCTGAACTTGCCTGGAACGTATTGGTCATAATGTGAACGAGGGACCCTATGCTTTAATTCGGAACAACAAGGTCTGGTTGACATTCTCAGCAAGCGCTACTGACCACAACTGTACCATGGGTCTTCTCTCGGCCTATGTTGACGCTGAAATGATGAATCCTGACGTATGGAGCAAGACTGAAGAACCTGTCTTCAAGAGCAATACCAACACGAGCCAATACGGGCCGGGCCATAATTGTTTCACGACTTCCGAAGATAGATTGATGATATATCATTCTCGCCAGTATCGCAACATCAGTGGAGAGCGTCTTAACCCTTCACTGTTATAATATACTATGGTTCCCGGACCGATTAATAACATAAGATTTCCATTAAGGCTTTACTCATTAATATCGAGGTCTAGTAAAAGATATACTGTATGTCGATAACTCTTATCAGCTATGGAGTATTATTTTTTATCCATTTATTAAGTAGGCCTTAGCAATATTAGTAGATATCCAGCCTGCTTTCTAGAATATCAAATCACCTTCCATAGTCGAAACGAGAGGAGGATGATAGTAAGTGGTCGGAAACTTTAAAATTTTGCTATCTAACGGTATTTTTATCTAAAGTACCCACAAGTTCCCTTTCCTGCTAATTCATCAGTCTCTAGAGCTTTATCGGTTAAGTTCTAACTTTCTGTGGTTCTGACTAATACGACCTGCGGTTTTCTCAAGGTTCACGAGACTTTACTGCTTAGTAGTAGTAAATCGTCATTACTACCTAGAAGCTAATAAGCCTGCCACACTTTAGGCGATTGTCTAGTTGGTTTCAACCCGAAGCCTGGTTTACATCAGAATAGTCGACCAGTCGAAACCCCTTGGCCATCTTGCCTCCTGTCAAAAGTGTCTTGACCTCGCTTGGATGGACCCAGTTCATAATCAACATGACTGCTAACATCGGAACGGCGTCAAAGAGGTAGATAAAGATCTCATGGCTGATTATGAAGCCATCGAACCCTTGTATGAACTCGATTACGCGCACGAGGGACCGAATAAAGATGAGAACGCTAGTGACGTACAGAGCGATAAGATGCCGGGCATATGGTGGGTTGTTAGTGAGGACCTTCTGCGTCGGGACGAGGCGTAGACGCTTATGAAATAAGGCTGATGTGATGACAAAACAACCGAAGAAGACGATCTGCACAAATAGACCGGCCACAATCAGAGTTTTTCCGGTGTCTCGAGTGTCGGCTTCGTCGGAGCTCATCATGCCGCCACCGCCGCCCTGCATGAAAAAGGAAATCACATCGCCCGTCACGAAGATAGCTGTGAGCTAACGTCTTCGGATAAAGAGATATTGGTCTCCATCAACGAGGGCCACAATGCGCCCAAGCTCCATATATATCGAGGCGGCGAACAGGGCAGGTGCCACAAGGAGAAAGATGCTCTGGATGATATAGGCACCCAGTGTATCAGGCTTCGCTCTTCCTATATAACCAACGATTTCAACTAGTAATAGCATGTTTGTATCAGTACCAAATTATTCGGCAGTCAACGGATACCGAAACTTACATATTCCGCCACAACAAAAAGGAAGAAAGAACCACGTGCGTGTCTGAACCATCTGGAAAAGATGAAGAGCAGTAGTTATAGTAAACAGAGTGATGAAGATAACCGCAGCTGCGACCGAGGGGTCGTAGTGGTAAAGATGGAAAGCCATTGTGGTAGTGTGTTGCTGGGCGCAGTATAGATTTGCTTAGTAGGAAACATGTGGTTGAGATACTTTGGTGGAATATGAATAGGACGGGTTATTGTCATGATTTTATTCTTCACCTCCCGGAAGCTTCGGAACGGGGTTTGTGTGAAATTCGACGGGATAGTCAAATCCGCTTCGAGGAATTCAAGACAATCAAGACATTTAACAACGTCTACTACGCACTAGTAACAGGGAATGTGAGGAGGATTTGTTGATTTCCATGCACGGTGGGCCTGAAGTCCACAGAGAGGCTCGTACATTATACCTTGTTTGGCTTAGATTACGACTCTAAGAATGGGTCTCTTGAGATCCTAAGGCTGAGCAACGTTCGCTATAGTGAGTTTTCAGGCCTCCGAGGCTGGGGCCTTCACAGATTTTAGAGTTAGTTAAACTTGAAATTAGCATCCACATTATGGCTTTAATACTCCTGAATTCCCCGTCATCATTGTCCGAGACTCGTATACCTCGTATCCCCACACTGGCCCATCAAGAATGAATGGAAAATAACGATCAAATTGACCCAATTTCTAAAGAGTATCCCAAGTTCCCTCAACCATGCCCCTGAGGCTTGCGCATGCAAAGTCGCGTCACGGTTGCACTCGCTGTAAGCAGCGCCGAGTCAAGGTAAGTGATGTACTGCCCCCTCCTGTTGGTTTCGGAGAATTTCTGGCTAAATCAATTCGACAGTGCAATGAGCTCGCTCCTTGTCAGAACTGCGTTCGAAAACACGAAGACTGCAGTCTCGTTCAAGACCGACATATTCGGCAGCCATCAAGAGCCCAAGTGAGTCGACTCGATATTAGCCTCAAGATTCTGACTGGAATACTTTTGTAGTATGTACTAACCAGGTACTTCTGCTTCGTCATCAATAGTATGCTTCTCCGAGTTCCGTCAAATCAACCTCCTCCCCCCATCCGGCAATTGGGACAAGCCTCTTGGGCCAGCCTAAGGAGGCAATATGGGGCGAAGACTTGTTCTTGATGGCCCACTTCGTCTCATCAACAGCTCGCACGATATCTCCCCGCCCTGAAATCTCACAACTATGGCAGACTGTCATCCCCGAAGAAGCCATTAATTGCCCATTTTTGGTCCATGGTATGCTTGCTTTTTCAGCCATGCACTTGGCTAGCCTACGGCCTTCGCAGCGAGAACACTACGAGCAGTGCTGCCGGCGGCAACAGAACGAAGCCATCCCTGACTATCGGCGCGCCATCCAGAACATCAAGGTTGAAATGAGCGGCCAAGTGTTTGCAATGGCCTCTCTAATTATACTTCTTGGCCTGGCTTCAGTCTCGGATAATGCTCTCCCAAAGGAAAATGATTCTTTTGAAAACAAACCAACAGTCGCCGATATTGTATCGATATTTACTACTGTCAAAGGCCTGGAAGCTATTCTGAAAGACGGAACAATCACACGCCATGACATTATTAATAGCTGCCATAAGGCCGTTTTGACCGGTCACACAATCGTGGATGCCCAAACCTTCGACCTACCAGTTGATATCCAGGCGAGATACCACGAACTAAAGACGAGATGCCTGAATAGTCTACTTACAGGCGATGAGTCAGCTCAGCAAACATGTATCAAAGCCATTGATTCATTACAAAACATTCACCGCGAGCTTCTATTTCTAGTTTCTAGGCCTGGCTATAATGCGAATGTTGATCTTGAGCCAGCTTACCTTGTAAAATGGTTTGCATGGGTTAGTCCAGAATTTATCACCATGCTTCGACACGAGGACAGCGCCGCACTTGTTATACTTGGCGACTTCTTTGCTCTTCTGGGCTTAATAGAGAACAGATGGTATTTAAAAAACGCTGCATCAAACGCGCTGAGTGCGATTCGAATAGTTATACATGCCCGGGGGCTACCCTGGTTAAAGAGTTGTAAATATTAGAAGTAAACTTAACATAGTTAATAGGCAACGAGTAAATTTGTCACTACTAGGCCTATCCTAATTCATATTGATAATCCCTTCTTTATTTTACTATTTATACTGTACATTAAAGAAAGAGAAATCCTTACTTAGAGTTAGATTGAGGTATGTTTAAATCTAGCAATGTTATTACAATATCTCTATTCTAAAAGTACTGTTTGGAATTATTAAAACCAGGTAATAGGAATAAAATTATACTTATTACCTAAATTACAAAGTTTAGTGTTTAATATGGAATTTAATATATTAGGGATCTAGTCTAGAGAATTATCTGTGTAGATTTCTCATGTTTTGAACGCGATTAATAGTAGTAATACCAAGCAAACTTTTAGATCTCAAGATCCAAACAAGTCACCAGAACTACCCCGCGTTTTCAAGGCCGTATTTAGTAATTCTCCCGATGCTACTATGCGGCACTAGTCTGGTATGGGTTTGCTCTCTAGCGGTGGCGACCTTTACTTGAGAAGAGGAGGCTCTAATACAATTGTACCTGGCATCCCTGTATTAATATCGCCCCGAAAATTACTCCGCGCCGTAAGGGTCAAGCTTCATAATGTTCAGCTGTGGCAGAGTCGTTTAAAGCAATTCGTTTAATCGCAGCAAGTTGGTAAAGGATGATAAATCGTCCTTCGCTCAAGTAATGGGCGCTTATAGAACCCGATGCTGCGTACTTCAACCCGGGCTTGACTTGAAAATTATTTAAACTTCCATCATTACCTCGGCACCAGAATCGCATTATCCCCAGAAGAGAAGGTTTACATATCAATCCCAATGCCTCCTAGTGGTTGCAACATTGCAAGGGTAACTTACCCAACGCTTTTCCTCTCAAAGGAAATGCCGCATCTCACAAGTCCAATAATTGCCACACGTGCTGGGGCCTTGCACATTATATATCGTTGCTCGTCCGCATGGTAGCCTATGTTCCGAGGTCCTGACTGCTTCATAATCTGACTGATAACCCTTTCATACTGGACAGAAGTTATGGTGTCCTCCAGTGTCCTCGTCGCCTGTCTGTCTGGTGCTATAGTCGCTACAGGCTCTTCTATTCCCACACCCGGCTCTGCCTACGCCCCGAAACACGCAACATGCCCATCAGCACCGCTTGTCAGAGGTGCAACGGGCATTTGCGCTGCTGAATCTGACTACGTTACTCGGCGACATCAAAAGGCTTCGGCTGCGTTGAAGACGTGGCTAAGATCCGTCGACAAGAGTTTCAATGAAGCCACTAAAGACTGGTCTGCGACTAGCCACTCAAAGGGCACAAAAGCGCCTGTAGTTGCTCTCACATCGAGTGGTGGTGGATATAGGGCGATGCTTAGCGGAGCTGGTGTTGTCAAGGCATTTGATGGTCGTGAGAAAGTCAAGACAGGCGTCAGTGGACTCTATCAAGCCCTGACCTACGAAGCAGGCCTCTCTGGCGGATCTTGGCTTCTTTCCTCACTTGCAGGCAACAACTACCCGACGATCAGTTCACTACAGAAGAAACTGTGGGAAGAAGCACTTCAGAGCAGTCTTCTCGTCACCAGTATCCTGGTCTCGCCGCAGAAAGACACCATCTATGATACAGTTGAAGCGAATATCAAGGCCAAACGACAAGCTGGCTTTGAGCCAACCATTATCGATCCGTGGGGTCGACTGCTTGCGTATGGACTTCTGTACGGGCCCGACGGCGGAGTACGGGACACGATGTCAAGCATCGCTCAAACCGCTAGTTTCAAGGATCACCTTGCACCATATCCGATTATCACAGGCCTTGGTCTCGAGACTGGATCATGCATTCCAGAGAGAAACGCAACGCAGTACGAATTCCATCCTTATGAGTTTGGTTCATGGGATGCTGGAGTTGAGGCTTTTGCTGTGTCCAAGTACATTGGGACGTCCTTTTCTAACGGCCGTCCTACTAAGAAATGCATCACCAATTACGACCAGCTCAGCTACGTGCTTGGAATATCCTCCAACGTGTTTGCAGCGGCATGTGAGCCCATCAAGGCTAATAATTCCGCCGATGCCTCACTGGTGCAGAACTTTGCCGCCTTAGTCTCCCCGCCCGGATCGGGACAGAATGAGGTCTCCGTACGCCAGACCTTTGGCCTGATCCCGAATCCTTTCCAGGGCCGCCGCAAATCGCCCGAGGTTTCTGCTCTCTCAACTCTAGAGCTAGTGGATGGCGGAGTTGGGATCGGCTATCAGGGAAATCCCATTTGGCCGTTCCTATACAGGTCGGATGTGGACGTAATCATCGTCAACGAGAACTCGGCTGACACAAAAGACAATTACCCCAATGGCACGCAAATTGTTAATACGTACAAGGCAGCTGTGGCGGCGGGCCTGAAACGTATGCCGACGATACCATCTTCTGAGACCTTTGTGACCAAGAAGTTGAACCAAAAGCCTGTCTTCTTCGGTTGCAATAAGGCAGACGCCGCCACTATCATCTACATCCCCAACTTCAACTACACTTTTGAGAGTGGTCAGCCGACGTCCAAGATCCAGTATTTCCATAACGAGACAGTAGGAATGATTGACAACGGTGTTGAGGTAGGTAACTATGGTGGCAAGAAAAACTGGCCGCTGTGTCTAGCATGCGGTGTCATGAAGAAGCAGGACGGGCAGCTGCCTAGAGGGTGTGCGGCATGCTTCAAAGAATACTGTTTTAATTGAGAACATGAGAGAACGCATGAATGATAGTTGTTATTTGTTTAGATTTCCGCCTATAGTAGAAAATGCTTAGCGTTAAATACAATAGAAAGTTTATTTTGTTCTCAGTTCTAAAGGTTCTTATGGTCTTGGTATCCGAATAACTCCACGGTAGTACTGTTAGAGGTAGTTAGTCTGTATCTGTACTCGATCCCAGAAATTCATCCCTAAACTCCCAGTCGTTGTAATCTTTGCTTTTCTTCGGCGTGTAGAAGGTTGGGCGGTCATATTTAACGAGTGGGATGTTCTGTTTTATCCTAAAAGGCAGATCAGGGTTACGTGTCCATTGAAGACCGAACATAACAGCCAACTTGTAGTTCTTGTACGTTTTATCAACCGCCTTTTGCGCAGATTGGCTGTTCAATCCGCCACAAGCCATCACGGGCGCTCCCTTGCCCCACGCGTGAACGGCGAAAGACAAATCGTTATCTTCGCCGCAATCAGTATAGTCATTTTCTCGAATGCATGCATCAATCAGGCCAAGGAATCTAATGTTTAGAGCGCGGAGCTGCTGGAGGGGGAATACCCCAAGAGACAACTTGAGTAACATACTTGTGTAGCTACTGTTTGTGTAATATAATCATTATCGATCACTGTACTCGATCAACGATCAATTTTGCAAGCATTCTTAAACAGCAATTAGAGATATATTTAATGAAAAGTGAAACACAACTAATAGCAGTGGATGGGCAGGTAGTTAGGCTAATAAAACAATAAAAGTGAGAGTACACCGATAATTGGAACAACCTAGGAAGGACATAAGTGGGGATAAACTAAACAATGTCAAATGAACTGCTCCTGCCAGTGAACCCAGTAATTTTTCCGGTGATGGGGGCTTTGCTGTCTCCGTAATAGCTCAACCTGTATGTTCCAGCCTGGATAGCTTTAGCATCCTGCCAGCCGGTTTCCCAGGAGACATGCACCTCGCTTGATCCAAGCAGACCGTCGAGGCGATTCCACTCAAAGACGAGATCCCAATCGTCATCTGTGCGAACTTGGGTCCAGTTGGAACCGTCCTTCTTCTCTACCTCAACATATGTATCTTCGAGACGAAGGTTGTTACGCGGATTTGCTCCCACGAACGTGGCATTTATAGTGTCTCCGACCTTGAACTTTGACTTTGCAACATCCTTTATGATGTCACCAAACTTGGTTCCGACCTTTGGATTGTCATAGACCACGCCAGTGACGAGGGAGATTGAGTTCTTGCGATTATCAGGGGCCGCAGGACCAGTCGGGGGTTTCTTGGCATCTTTCTCGCCGAGCAGATAGCCGAGATAGGTTGATGTCAAATTGATGTAGGCGTCGAGGCTATGTCTTCCATGAACCGTTGATCCACCTTCATAGCGCTGTGCATCATACTCTTCAGGCGTGGTCACGTAGTGCGCATAAGTATTGCCCGGTCCACCCGCTACAACAATAGGTTTGACACCACTGTCAAGCCCACCTCTGCCCTCGATTTCGTCACTTATGCTCTTACGCCAGCGTCTTGAAGACATGGTCGTAAGCTCAGGCGCAGATACGATGATGAAGAGATTCCCCACACGAAGCATCTGAACGTCGACGATGTTGGGAGCCCAGGCGTAAGGCAGTGTGATTTCGCCAGCATCGATCAAAATCGGCTTTGGTGATTGACAAGCGACTTGCTCTTTGGTAGGATTGCGAAGAAACTTAGACACAACAGCCCAAAGTGGGCTGGCATCAGGATCTCCAGAGTCTGCCTGCTTGAAGTCGAAATAGCCAGGGCCGTCAGTCGTGCCGGCGGCAAATGAGTATCCAAACGCTGCGGAGCAGGTCTTGACAGTTTTGCCATTGGGCAACTGGAAAGTGTAGTTGGCCATGTTGTGGAATGAGTGGTACCCCAGAACACTTTTCCCAGATACCGCGACACCACCGCCAGCTTGTATCTGGTCGTACAACTTGGCTGCCTGATTGAAAACACGTCGACCAATTTCCCAACATGATTTAGTCCCCCCATCATTCAAGCCCCAGAAAGGGCCTCGACCATGGCAGGTTTCCGTCTTACCACCACATGTTGAATCTTTGAAGTCGCATTTCGCTCCAGAACCGTCTTCGCACCAAGCACCCTCAACGTTTGGCGTAGTATCTGCTACAGCAGCCTGGGAGAAACCCGCCACAAAATCTTCAGAAGCTCCTTTGGTGCCTTGGATGGCACTTTCCAGTAAATAGGCACTCACACCTTTGTTGTCGCCTGACACAAGAGTGTTGTTCATGTGGAGACTTGTACCATGGATAGAGTGCCAAGTCAAAACACCTGTGACCTTTTTGTCCTCTTCTCGCTTAAACATGAGCATAGTCAACTCCTTATCAACCTCATCCTCGTACTTTTCCCTCTCTGATTCAGGGTTCTTTTGATAAGCATAGAGACTTCTGTTGATAGTTACATCGTCTACGCGTATCTTGCCAATGCTAAGACGTCCTTTGGAAAGCTTCTCATGCGCTCGCTTGACCGATAGAACAGCACCATCAACCACGGCTTGATAAGACTGCTGGTTCAGCCCAAGAGCGGAAATCTGTGGCATGAGATAGTTGTTCCAGCCTGCTGGCCCAGCATGAGAGTGTGTCCCAGTAATTCCCACATTGTTTGCGGTGTAGACTGAATAACCGGATCCAAGACCTGCGATGCCCTCAAGAATACCTCTGCGAATAGCTGTGTCGCCAGACTGAGTATCCAAGACCAGGTAAACAAATCGCGCTTCAGGCTTATCTGGGTTCCCAATGATGAAAGCTCGCGAGTAAAGTCGTTGACGTAAACCGGTTCCCTTCTGAGAGAGTTCGGCATATCCCATCAGATTGAGCTCGACTACAGGCCCGGTGATGTCGGCCTTGCCAACACCGAGCTCGTATAGGTTACCAGAACCCGAGTCATCAGCTCTCTTAATAAGATCATTGCGGGCATCTTTGGGTAGATGATCGACAGCAAGACATGTTGCAACGTGAAGAAATAATGAAGTGAAGCTCAAGCAGACCAGGAGTAAATTTGAGAACTTGTAATATGCGACTGGGTGGATTACAGCCATCATTAAATCTAGATACCAGATAAATTGGCTTTGTTAGATGAATCAAGAAGTGCACTGGAAACAAGGCAATTTATAGATGGAATTTCTACTCTAAGCGAGGTGCGAATAATGTGAAGAAAGTCGTCCTTGGATACTCTAGCAACATTACGGAATACAGCTCCGTGATAACACCCTTAATGCCTTGGTCATTTGGAAGATGTGTTGGCCTAAAAAGCCACGAAGGTGAATCACGGCCTGCTCCTTGATAGCTACTACTTGGAAAGCCTTTTAGCTGCAGAATATGAACTTCAGTAGGGTTGCAGTCCTCTGTTGAATCGAGGCGATATACCGACGAAAGCAACCAATATGTTTGATAACCTTGAAGAAAAACAAGGCACAAGTGAATTATTTCCGTATCTAGGACAACCTACAGAGATAGCAGATTCCGTCTATAGTCAAGATAGGAAGCTGGAACAAGTCTATAATGGTGGGCGAGTGCTACGTTGTGTCACGCAGATACTCCTAATAGGTATAGTTCAAAGCGCCCCTCACCAATAGCGACGCTCATGTACTTCTTATCCCACTATCACTATACGGTAAACTAGTACTCTGTATACACTTGCGATTAATACCTGACATTCCGGTATGGCCCTGCAATTGCATTCAGAAGTAGATTAGTACCATCAAAGGCCGATACTATTTTAGGATGCAGTAGATAAGATATTTATTATCTCAACTGTTGCGAGTACTAATCATCTTTCCGCTAAGTTGCAAGCTTGCGAAGGGCAGTAGAATCCTCTTTAACAGAAGTATAGTCCAGGCTCCATAGCCCCTGGACGATGCATCTTGCAGGATTGTCCTCGCTGAGATACGGATGCTCCCCACTCATGAGCTTCTCCTGCAACTCCTCAATCTCGATCTCGCCGTACGGCACTTCCCACTCAGTAATTTCACAAATACCAGTCCCAGGAGCAAATAACTCCTTCTCAAATCTGCTTCTTTCCGGGCCTGGAGGATCGATCGCAGGAATCCAGTATTGAGGCTCGCAAGCAAATACGACGTCTGGGTATACACCACGCAGACTGGAACCGGCAAAGTCGCTCAGTTTAATGTGATGGTTATCAAAGAGGAGAATATTTCGAGTTGAGATGTCGCCCCAGATCATGCCTCGACTATGAATATACTGCAGGGTCTCCGCAAGGTCAAGCGCTATGCTCAACCGCTGGGCCATAGGCAGTGTCGCTCTTGAGGATGCGCTCGCGAAGGTTGCCATGGGGAGCTCTCTCAAGTTTCAAGGCCCAGGCTTCTCTCTCACTTTCCGCCGTGGAGTCTGGCTCTTCGCTCTGGGCAGCGGGGAGATATGAAACTCCATATGATTTGAGAATGTGTTCATGCGAGCTCAGAGCATCATAAATGGCAGCTTCGCGTTTGAACGTCTCACTGGTGTCCTCGGCAAGGGCTGCACGGTCGTACATTTCCCCGTCTAGCCAGAAGCCGGTAGCTTTTATAGCAACCTGGGGCTCAGAATTATCAGCATAGATGATGCTGAGGGCTGTTCGGCCCAAGGGCTCAAGTCTTGCATTAATCGCGGGGTCAGCATCCCGATCACTCAATCGCATGGTGGCTAGGATCGAGCAAGAACTCAAATCAATAGTAATAAATTGCTTGGAACGACTGCAAATAAGACCTAGACTGGCACATCGATCGACGTTGAAAAGAAGATAAGGAGAAAATTCACTGTCTGTAGTGATAGTGTCAAGACGTGAGAGGCGAACAATTATGAATTAGAACAATATTTATCAATGATTTGCATGGCGAGACGGTGAGGGGATGTATTACTAACCGGATTAAGCGCCGCAGGTTCGTTTTGACCCCTGTTTAGGGATTGTAATTAAGCGAGTAGAGACAAGAACAGTCTCCTAGCCTGGGCAAATTTAACATAAATACTTTAAATATTTCTCAGTATAGTTAAAGACTAATAGGTCTTCGGACAATAGGTGTCTCCCCAGCTTTGCAAAAACCTATCTGTCCACCCAATCACAGCCCCGCGCACCCCATAAGGTGTCAAATGAGCGATACAAGTAACGCTCTCGTTTAGAGCTTTCTGAAACTCATATACGGTAACGCTCTGGTCCACCTTCTTGGGTAACTGCTGACAAGCTCCTGGTCCACGACGCATAGAAATCTGCGAAGGTTAAGCCCATATGGGGAGGGCCGACTTGTGTGGTGTTATCTAGGCAGGCGTTTCGGTTCATAGTTGATAATATTTTAAGTGACTGAATTGTATCCTTATCAAAGGTTTCTGCGTGTAATTCAGAGGGTGCTTATTGGATTTATAATGGCCGCAATATGTTGGATCTTTCAGCTGGGGTTCCTGAGTCTGTGACCAACAAGCATAAGACATTGTTTGCCAAGCCTTCAGTGGTTTTTGTTTGCTTAAACTATCAAATGAATTACTCTCTTTTGTCAATAATATTTGTCATCCCCAGGTCGAACAAATTACTTGTACCCACGTTGCAGCGATATATGTCGGCCACATGAGTTCCAATAGGCTTGTATCGACAAAGATGAATAAAGTGGACGAGTGGCGCTTCTGCCGCGCGGGGTTCCAAGTAATAGTACAAGGTCTAGCTCAGCCATGAGGCTGCTTACCTGCGCCAAGGTTGATTGAAGGAAGGGCATATAATTGATGGGGAATCACCTTGAACGTTGAAACCAAATGCGGGGTAGTCAGTCTTTTAAGGCATATTTTAAGTACCGACTTAATGGGATCACGGCTCTGCAAGGGGATAGCCACCGTGCCCACCATGGCAGACTTACCGCATCCGGCTGTTGTTTCGTACCAGCCTTCGGTCAGCACTTCGAGCAGGGCGCACTATTGTTGACCATAGTGGAATTATATTGGTTTTATTTCTTAATATTTCCTTAAATGTGACTGGCTTTATATATGTAAGGCCAGAACGCTTACTATGCTACCCGAGACCCAAGTATCTTAAGGTATTAATTAAGGCGAATGTTTTCTAATAGCTTTTTTTGAAGAAACTGTAATGACATATAATACATATTAATAGAAGAAGAGGTTTTAGGTAGTTGAGAATACAAGGCTGTAGCTTAGGCTTGTCCTCTAGATTGAAGCACCTGGCTGGATTGAAAAGAGAGTCTTGTGCCCACTAGCATTACTGTGGTTAAAGTAATGGATGTAGGTAGTGCTCGTAATGGCCTTTATTGAATAAGAGTGCAAATCCTCCTTATTGAGACACAAGTGGCGGGTCAATACATACCGTGATATTCATGTGAGGTAATTTACGTTCCCGGCTGTGTAGTCCATATTGACGAGCCATTACTTACCCAATCATGGTCTCTGGGCGCTTCAGCTTGTATAGCAATACTTATCAGATACACAGGTATACTTAACATTGATAGGGAAACTCCAAGCTATGATGCTTACATACCAGCAAGGACCCTCAATTGCCAATCAAGGCTCACAATGGAATGCGGGGTTACGTGAGAACAGCTAGCAGATGTCTTAAAGTTCACTTCTCCCTCGCTATGGCTGAGCCAACCTAAGCTTACAGACAGGCCTGGACTCTATTCAGCCCCCCCAAAGCTGATTTCTGATTCGCTGTTGGACTTATGTCAAGGTGAAATGTGACTACTGAGACAATATTTCAGCTCGCCACATTCTGCTGCAAGTCACCAGATACTGCCGTCAGGATAGTAATGAGAGAAGAGGGACAATTTTAGTGCAGCGAGCTGAACTTTTAAGTTGATGGGCTTGCATAGACTACTGAGCGCGATGGCTCTCGCGTTAATGGAGCTCGGAGAGATCTCAACCATAAAAACGCGTACCTGGTCTGTGAACTAATAGAGCCATATAAAGACTCTCTTCCTACACATACTGGAATATCCAAACTGCTCAATATAGAGGGTTCTACTTCTCCAAACTGAATCAGCCATTCAACCCTTGGTGCGGTGATATAAACCAACATTCAGTCGCAGCCGTCGCTTCTAGTAAAACCAACACCCCCAAACGTCACCATGGCTACCGTTGAATCAATCTCCCAAACCACATACCACTGTCATACACAGGAGGAAGAAGACCCAAGCTGGGGTCCCGCTCCCATTTCCAACCTTGCCGGTACCACTGGTGATAATGCACCGGATCAGCCTGATTCTCTCGTCGTAGGCTATGGTGAAATCGTGCCTCGCTGGGATGTTAAAACGGCTGGTCCTGCGAAACTTCAGTATTTCGTGGCGATAGATACCTTTCCTTCCCCTAGCATCGCCCAGACTGCTGCGAAAGAGTTCCAGGCTGCAGCCGAGTCTTGGAATGAACTCGAGCTCGGCGTTTTGATATCCGAGACAACCGACCAAGGGGCAGTAAACTTCAACCTGGTCTATAAGGTTAACACCTTGAAGTCAGAAATGGGCACGCTGGCCCAAGCTTTCTTCCCTCACGAGACCAACGAGGAGGTCATTGTCTTCAAACTGGCCTTGGGACCTCAGTATCTGCCTATCCTGAAGAACATCTTCCAGCATGAGATAGGCCATATCCTCGGTCTTCGCCACGAATTCGCCATCGAAAAAGAAGGGTTTGGTGCTGTGCAGATCTTCGAGAAGAATGAAAAATCTGTCATGAGCTACAACTTTCCACCCAAGATCCAAGATAGTGATCGTCAGCAAATCACTGAGTTCTACAAACTTGCCAACGGGTACATGATTAATAACAGTCCTATTACGGACTTTCAGCCCCAGATCCGTCGCAAAGGGAGGAAGTAAAACCACCAGCGGGGGGCGTTCTGTTTCAGATAGGCGGGACAGAGAGTACTTAGTGTGATACAGAGGAAAATGCAGCCACTTTCCAGACATTCTTTAATCTCCTATAGCAATTGAATGGTATTACATTACAACTCAATTTAGGCCCTGGGAATTGACCACGGTGTCCATGACAATGGACTGTATCAACATGATGTTAGATCGCTCAAAGTGGTACTTCAGCGCTTCCTTGTCGTGGATACATGACGCTTATTTAGGTCAGATCTCAGCATACCTCAAGACCGCTAACTTCATATACACCTAAGGACTTACACGTGCTGTTGAGTGTGAGTTCGGTAGGTTTATGCTGAGTTGTACAACATATTGTTACATAATCGACTAATCTATTCCTTACAGGTAAATATCAAACGTTCATTATTCTTTAAAACTCATAAAGTTCTATCCTAGAAATCTACACAAATGCCATTTTACGTTCCGCTGTTGGGGTCGATTTTGGCCGTGATACAATTATTCTCAACCCAACCACCCTGCTTATTCCCCTGCGCCTCGCAATCACAAGAATCGATTGGCACCTTCATATACCGCATGCACTCATCGTAATCCGCTTTCCAAAGACACCCCTCATTCACTGAAAACAGTAACTTGAAGTGGTAACCAGTAGAAGGCAGCTTCTTACCCTCAAGCTTGTCGTTGGACCAGTAGTAGCCATTGTCCTTGTTCTTGCTTACCACATCGCGACAGAAGGATTCGGCGGCGGCGGTGATGGCGCCATAGCTAGACTTTTGACCCGAGTCGTAGCAGTGTTTAACGTTCTGGCCGGGGTCGGGAGAGGCCATGGTTGGAGTAGGCGTGGGTGTGGGGGTTGTGCTGGTGGTTTTGGTGTTAACCCACGAGGCACATTCCGAGTTTGTCACGCAGGCGTCGCCGTGGTGGCCGGTACCGAGGTTACATTGGGTGTAGGTGGCCGTTGAGGCACAAGAACTACCATCGGGTGTAGAGATGGAGAGTTCAGGGACGTTAGTGAGAGTGGGAAGGTCTGTCAGTCGAATCGGGCCTTCAGTGGTTGAAGTGACCATCTCTGCCGATGAAGATGACTCCTCTTTGGTAGACGTAGTCTTTTCCTCAGAAGTCTCCTCAGAACTTGTCCTGGTAGACGTAGCAAAGGTAGTGGGCTCAGCAGACGTGGTATCAGACGGAATAGGGCGATCACAAGAAAGGCCAGAATCCTCTCCATCTCGCTTCTTGACCCACGTCCAAACCCACGCTGGCTCGGGTACTGCCCACTGACGGTTGAAATCGGCCATGTTGGTAAGCCTCCTTTTCCATACGGCGACCGAGTCTGTCCAATCGGAAGCACTAGTCGCCTTGACGTTGGGAGCTTGCTTCAAGTCTTCTGTCAACTTGTTGAGAAGCTTGGTCTTGGCCGCGCCGACCTCGTTGTTGATGGACCAAGGATCTTGTCCCTCGAATCGTGTCGACATGAACTTCTGGTACGCCTTTGCGAAAGACCAGAGGCCGTTCTTGACTGCTGGGTCATTCATGCAGCCCTTGGCCTCGGTATCGATGTCCATACTATCACTGGGTTAGTGGATTGCTCATTAAAGAGACGGAATGTTCACTCACAGTCTTGCATAGATACGTTGGTTCTGCCTGATCATGGCATCGATAGCTTCAGGGACGCTGAACATCTCAATACCAATCGCCAGCTTTTCGAGCAGATCGAGCTTCTTCTCGATCCACTCGTACGCATCATCTTCGTTTGTTGTAGCCGCGATGTCATACTTTCCATCAACCCATTTGATGCTCTGGCTCTTGACTTGATCAGGCGTAGCGACGAAGCCCTACGAAACACCCATTGTTAGTATAGATCTTGCCACAAACAAGCTGTTCTCTTCTTACCTTTGCATCGCCGTTGGTCCACTGATCCATGCCGATAAAGTCGTCGAGATACTGCGCGTTTTTGACCATGACGGCATTCTGTTTGTTCGCCACAGATCCCGGATAGGCATCGAAGACCTTTTGGAGAAGCTTCTTCTTGCTATTCTTGGTAGCACCGCCGTATGCCTCCATGTCGCTGCAGCTGATCTTGTCTCGAGGGTTACCAGTAGTAGCACCCTTCACGTTGGGAGCGTTTTTGTCGACGATAGCCCTGAAGAAATCTAGAAGCATACTCTTCTCGTAGACATGGTCGATCGAAGGTCTGTCGCTGTCTCCACCAGACGCGTCCTTCTTGTAAGTAGCAGCGTCCAAGTTACCCCTCAGAAAGGGCAGGCACTGGTTATCGATGGTCGTGAGCCACCACTTCTTGATATCTTTTAGGGGAGACCCCTTGGGGATGATATCAGCGTCGTTGTTGAGAACAGTCTCGCCTCCAGGATACTCAGGAAACTCAGGCATGACACCGAATTTGGGGCAGCCTCCGATCTTGTTGGGTCCTTTTCGTTCACCTCGCTTCTCGAGGCCTAGACCACGTCGCTCCAAAAAGTCAGGATCGGTGGTGGATACCAGCTTGCGCTTGCATGTCTGACACGAGGTATCACCAGAAGGGCCACATGCTGCAGCAGATGAGGTTGTAGTTGTTCCTGTGACGCTGCATCCAGTGTGTGTTGCGGTGCAGGTTGTCGAGCAGTCGGGTGTGATGGATTCGCCAGCCGGGCCGGTATAGGTAGTGCAGGCAACAAAGCAGTCCGTGACAGTAGCCTTGTCCGTGCATGTGGTAGCAGACTCATGATCATTATCCTCGTTGTTGCTCTCAGATGTGTTAGGAGGGGTGGTACATCCAGGCGGGATGCAAGGGAACGTGAACTTGGGAAGGCCTGGAAGATGGAACCAAGTATCAGTCACTTTGGGGAAACCCCACAGGATGATACCAGAACCAGATCCGCCACATTTCTTGCAGCCGACGAGAACGGGGACGATGGTGGGCTCAGAAGAGTCGCCTGATGTAGTGGTGATCCAAGTGTTGCTTGTCCACTCAGGGTGGCCACTGACGGTGGAGGGAGCAAGGCCTTCAGGGACGTCTGTGATGGTAGGAAAGACTGCGCCGCCAGGAGCAGTTGTTGTAACTGGTGCCGGGTTCAGGGTGACTGATGGGCCATCTCCGTTTGGTGCGGTAGTTGAGGGAGTATCATTGTTTCCGCCAGTAATGGCTGGGGCGTCAGTAGTAACTCCAGTAGCAGTGGAAGGCCCGTTGTTGTCTGATGAAACCTCAATAGACGAGATATCAGAAGTATCATCAGCGGGCTTAGTAGTGGCATCCTCTCCGTTGGTGGCGGGTTTGGTAGCATTTTCCGTCTCACTAGGTGGAACACCCACAGTCGTAGGCTCAACAACGAGACTTGAGGTGTTATCCAAACCCACTGCGGTGGTCTCAATGGGATTGCTACCCTGGCTCTGCTCCGTAGAGACGGGTGTCTGCTCTGGAGAGTCGGCTGTGGTGTCTTGGCCAGGGGTACCAGTGGATAAACCATCAGCATCAGTAGATACAGCCCGGGTCTGGCCCTCAGTGAGTTCAGCAGTGCCAGTAGTCTCTGGCAAGCCTCCAGTCTCGGTTGTTTGTTCGTTGACATCAGTGTTACCAGGAATAATATCAGAGGACTGCTCTAGTCCAGCGCCTGTAGTCTCGGGGATATCCTGGGACGTGTTTCCAGTCTCAGCTGTAGCAGGCTCAGCGTTGTCGCTTCCGGTGTTGGTAGCGGTAGGTGAAGTGACGTCTCCAGAGCCGACTGGTTCACCAGAGGCAGTCTGGGTAGAGTCAGCAGTGTCCTGACCCTGCTCAGTTCCAGTGGCTGTGTTGCCGGGAACAGGGATGGTCTGATCGGGCGATCCTGCTGTACCAGTTTCGGTTGAGCCATCAACATGCGTGGCATTTGGCACATCGGATGTGCCGTCTGTTACGTCTCCAGTTGCATCAGGCTGTTCTCCAGAAAGAGGAGTAGGTCCACTGACATCACCAGAGGGCTCTCCAGGAGAGAAAGTGCCAGGAGTTTCTTGTGTAGGGACAGCTCCGTCAGCGGTAGTCTCGCTGTTGTCTCCAGGACCAGCAGTCTTGCCAGGAATGTTGGTCGCAGTCTCCGTAGCAGCTACGCCATCAGCTAAGCTTGACTCATCTGATGAGGGGGGTTCAGTATTGCCAGCATCACCGGAGGGTCGTCCCATGGTATCAGTACCAGTACCGGTTTCTGAGAGTTGAGTGGCATCACCACCAAAGACAGAAGTCATTCTACCAGTGGCATCGCCACCAGGCTGACCAGGAGCGTTGGTAGAGACACCAGCTGCTGAGGTGCTCTCGGTCATTTTGGCGCCACCAGAAGGAGCTCCAGAGATGCCCGTGGCGTCAGATGTCTGGCTAGCTTCTGGAATATCTCCACCAGCGATGGTGGTGTCTGAGGGAGATACAGGGTCGACAGTAACAGTGTTCTCAGGGAGCCCAACGGTATGGCTTCCAGAGACCTGTGTGAAAGACTCGGTGGAATGAATGGACACTGAGACCTCTTCGTCACCTCCATCAGAACCACCTGCAGCGTGAGTCTCAACTGCAGTATCCTGACCCGATTGTGTAGGGGTCAAGTACGTGGATGAGGCTACCGGAGGTAGATCATAATGATTGTGAGTGAGGTCTCGGGCTGGTTTGCAAGGACCGCCCAGAGCACCTGCGCTCCAAAGCGCCAAAAGCAAAGAGCGTTTCATAGTGTTGTGAAGAAGAGTGAACGATTGGATGAAAGAATAACTTCAATGAATATTCACCTGATAAAAGAATGTACTTCCGTTGGAGGGACGAGTGTGTGTTGGTCAGGAGAGGGGATCACAAGGGCGTGCACATTATCTATGTTATAGATCACTGTGCAGCTCTCAAACACCATACCAAGAGATTTCGGGGCCATCAGCACCACATAGTCCAAATGGATCTCTACGTGGTGCATCAGCACTTAGTGGTATCATGGACCATGGACGGCATCGCCAAATGCTGCCAAAGACCATAAGCAGGTCTATGCAATGGAAATTGAGGATCGGCGGAGTATATCCATTCTGGTCCAGTCTATGATAACTCCAGTGGCCTCGCCATTCCCGTAGACAGATACAGGGTCTAGGCCTGCGCAATCGTGATACACAGTCTTACTGCATCTCAGGCTTCAGTCAGCCCGTAGAAAGAAAGATCCAGTCCCACTATGTCTGGTTTCGAAACAGGGCTCTGCTATTAGCAGAAATCCTTCAGAAGCTAGGCCCGTGTTCGCGCGCGCCAACGCCGTCATAGTGCCATTAGTGCAGTCATCCAAGGCTGAACCATAAGTGCTAGTCAGCAAATGGGCCTTCTAGTCAGTCCTGCTAATTGATTCTAGCCGTCTCATCTGCAAAAGATGTGCGGGCATATCCGTTTAAGGGTCCTCTCTCCACTCTCCAGCCTCCGTTTATCGTACATCATTTGCTGTGTTTCACAAACAGAGACGTGTGCTTCTTATGAGACGTGCGCTGCACTAAATAGCTCCCCTGTCCCTGCACCAAATCTCAGCCGCTTATCTCGAACTGCTGCCAAGCGCTAGAACGCCAAATTCCTTCTTTGTCACCACCTTGGACTCGACTTTTCCAATTGAACCTTTACTTTCAGGCTCTCGTTCCCATTTTGTGTACTGCTGAACCTCGCATATTTTTCACCACTACATCCACCCATTCTCTAGCTATGCCGCCTAATCCCGAATTTGTCTATTGCACCATCTGCGGCATGCCCCTCAAGGGCGACTGTGTCGTATTATCTGGCCCCCATTGGCCGCACGCTGATGCTTCCTCTTCTCTGAAGGTGGCCGACAAGGATGTCGTCCGTTACGAGGCTGAGGCAGAAAGCTACTATGGTAAACTACTCCTTCTCCCCGACGAAGAAGAGGTGCGTCCTCAAGAAGCGTATGACGTCAACCCTCAGCCCGAAAATCCTTTGGATGCTAGAGCAAAGATGTACCACGGCATTCATGCAGCTTGTGAAGATATGGCCAATCGCGTTATCAAAAGCTCGCCTCATGCCAAAATCCACTCAATTGGTGACCTTTGGTTGACACTGGAACGTCGCTGTGCTGGTTATTTGGAACAGGGACGACGTCAACGCCCGAGGCCAAGGGACGATAATTATGTCCCTCCGATCCTCAATAAAGAAACCGGCAAACTTGGCTTTGATGGTTATTATGTTCCATCTCACTGCCTACTACAGTATGGCGATGAATGGGAAGGATGGGTAAGCTCCAGCATCGCTCGCACCGTGGTCTTTATGCTAATAAGGGCACAACAGTGGGACAAGGATCCGATTGAGATCCCTGATTTGACCTCTCGACTAATCTCGAATCTCGAAAAAGTGGCTGGCACCCCCAAGACACAAGTCATGGATTCCATGGAAGCATCGCCCGAGGAGATCAATAACCACATCTGCTCCTTTCTGCAAAATGGCCCACTCTCGCTCGAATGTACCTACATAATGCCTCAATCTCAGTGGGCCGAGGTATTCTTCAAGATCCCATTCCTGTGGGATCTCGACACCAAAGCTGAATATGAACGGACTGGATCAAGCAAGGCTGACCTGGAGATGTGGGACTGGGAAAAGCTCACGAGGCAGGTCATGAGCCCTCCCCAGCCATCAGCCCATGACGCATCCATGTATAACGAGGATGAGAGTGTGTGGAGCTATTCTAATGTTGGGCTTGATGTCCCTGGTGGATTTACCAATCGTCGACGGATCTGGCAGATCTTGGAGGACATGCGCCCGAATTAATGTACGGGGCTAGGGTCATATCAGACATCAGATAGATTAAGGCTGAGGATAAAAACACAATTTCATGGTACCAAGATCTTTCAATCGACAGAGTAGGATTGCTTTGTATGACTACTGTGGATAAACAGTGAGATCCGTAATCTGGGCTTGGTGGCCGAGTTGGTGACGAAATACTAAAGTGAATTCCCGTTGGTAAACATGATTTAAAAGCCTCTGTAGTAGCTTCACTGCCCACACCAAATGGAACTTTCCAAATGTGTATAGTAGCATAAGACAATTTCTTATTTTACTTACTGGTACTATTTCTTTTCAATTATTTACAAAGGTAATAGATATTTAATTGAGAGGATGCTTACATTATGCGTATATTTCCTAGTGCAGCTACCCTGTAGCTACTGGCCGCTCACACCGTTAATCCTACATTCCAGCGGATCAGCTCTGTGCGTACTCCCCACCTTGTGGAAAAACCCAGTTAGCTTCTAAAAACCTCCAATTCACACAATTAGCCTGCTCGACAAAGGCGCAAAGTAACGACCGTCCATTCGTCAACGTCTTAGTTTGCTCCGAGATACATAAAAAAAGGTTTAAGATGAAACATCTCAATTGCAACGGACATGGCCGACAGGGCTGCATTTCTCCCTGAACAACGCTTGCAGCACGGAGCATGGAGAGTGGGAATAACATTGTTTCATGATCGACCGAGTGGGTCTTGTTTAATTAACCCCATGTCAGCCTGGCAGCTTGATATTATGCCTGGCTTTACCAGAACTGTCTACTAAATAACAGCATATTATACCTTCTTGTATTTCTTAAAGACACCCAAATCGTTTTTCGCTCCCCCAACGTTCTTTCATTCAGTATCCTCATACCTTCTCTCACAATGGGACCTTCATGGGTAGTTCGTCTCTCGCTACTAAGCTTGGCCCTCATCAATTCAGCCGTTGCAAAGGATGACTGCCAGCCTTCGACCTGGAGACTCAAAGCTGTCGCCACTTCGAGTGGTATTAACTGCCGTATGAGCGAGGTCACAGGTTCCAAGGTCGATGCCGAAGCATGTGCTTCCATGGCTACGAAATGGGATATCACAGTTGAGAAGTTTTACGAGTTGAATCCCAGACTCAATAACGACTGTAAGAATATTGTGCCGAATATAAGATACTGCGTGGACGGATGTAAGTCTATTTCTTTTGACTGGATTTCGGAGCTTTAAGCTAATTCTTACTAGTCCCAGAGCCACTTCGTGCCCACGATGGTAAATGCGGTCCCAGTCACAACGACGCAACATGTGTAGGCACAGACAAGCAGTGCTGCAATAAGAATACTTGGACCTGTGGTGATACCAAGTAAGTATCCCAGTTCCGCGTTTTCTTCTGGTTCATATTATACTGACTGTTATGAGGGATGACTGTACTGTAAGCTGCTATGAAGGAAATTGTTACTAAGTAACATGAGGTGGGTGAGATAGTGGTCACTTATCTTTCTCGGCACTTTTAACAACTTAATAAATCCATATTGTTTAGTATCTAACTTAGATTGAACCTAACTATATTTATTAATACTCCGTTTTAATTAAGTGACTGTAAGTGATCTGGCTCGTACAGTAATCTCTTACTGTATTAACCAGATTAGTCTGATTAGATTGTTTGATAAGAAGTTCGCGTATCTATCTTAAAGTCGACTAGCGCATTGTTCCCAATTCGTACTAAGCTAGGACTTACCATAGCATTATGCAGCTTACTACGGGGGCTGATATGTGGTGTAGTCAGTGGAGGTTTGGTATCATTGGACAGTATCAGTATCCAGTTCTCTATAAAGAAAACCTCAAGCTCCCGTAAACCTCGCGAATGTGAAATGCTCTGCTTATCATCTGGGTTTCTCCTCTCAAACCTCACTCACCCCTTCATCATAGATCTTACCTCACTGGTTGAGAGTTCCTCTATTATTAGAACCCAGCTATGGCTTTCATTGAACAGTATAACTTCCTGGACCTCGGTTTATGTGGGTTGTTTGAGCCAGACCCTCCTCTTGACCCGTTGCGTCTGTCCACTATTGATGACTGTTTATGCACTTCGCTCTACGTAAGTCTTATCTTTGTAGCACATATCCTGCTCCTTCTTTGCTTGGTAGCCTCCAAGTAATGGATTACTACTCAGCTATAAGCTCAAGTGCATCAGAGCTGACGGTTCTCAAAAGAGCTTCAATGATCCCACACTCAGTGACAGCAACCAATTCCAACCTTTGACCAATGTTCAGATTTTCGGTCTCCCCACTCCGCCCATTGATCATAGCATATCGGCCATTCAGCCACACCATGTTCAGGTGAAGAAGCCAATGAAGAAGAACAATGCGTGCAAGGAGGAGTCAATTGCCAACCATGATGATGAGAAGCATTCAGCTCGAATGCTGTCTCGAAAGAGAGCGCAGAACCGCGCTGCGTAAGTCTTATCCCTACCCTCTTCCACCCTACGTCAGCTCTGTATCTGTTATGAGATTTTAGTGGACTTATATCGCTTTTATAACCTTGAAGATTGTTGACTGACCTTTCCATGTTTAGGCAAGTAGCTTTCCGACAGAAGAGAGAGAAATATGTGAGGGATTTGGAAGAAAGGATTGCACAGGTGGAGGTAGAGCAACAGAAACTCTCTGCTGCCAATGAGCAATTGGAAGAGAGTCTCCAGAGATTACACGTTGAGAACAGGATTCTGCTTCTTGCTCAAAATGCTGGTCGTGATCTATCGTTGCTAAAGTCTGTCAGTATCAACCCAGTACACGATACAAACGTACTTCTTCCTGAGGTAGTCGTGGTCCGCTCAGATAAAACCGACTCGTGCCTTACGAGAACCATGAATGGCAGTCAGCGTCTAATTACGGTTAGCGATGCATGGGAGCATATAATCTGTCACAACTTATTCACGGGGGGGTTTCTAGACCTCGCGGGCATCATTCAGGAGCTAAAGCATACGGTTCGACATTGTGGTTACAGTGGCGTTGTCCAGGAGGATGAAATCATCAGAATTATGGATGAGCTGCGCGTGACGGGTAATAACTATCTCCTTTGAATGACAAGAGGGATATCCCGAATATGTCCACACAAACCGACTTAAGATAATGTATGTACCAAACTGTCTTATTCGAGAGTCAGAACCAAAGCAATCCATGAAATAGAGCAGCCGGCAAGCGTAGCGATAGTAATGTGATGCTTTCTACACTAACTTCTATATTCCCCTTCGACCGCATTTTGAGCTTATCTGCCGCAAGACCGTTTCCAAATTGCTTCCAGCAAAGCCTCGTCGGGATGTTGCCTCGGCCAAACAATTTCTGAAAGGATATGCCGGGCTTCAGACCAGCCCTCAATACCGACAGTCTGACTCCAATCCCATAATGCCATATCGAAAAAGGCCCTGGCAGGCGGATCATGGTCCTCCAACACTTCATTTTTGGGTATTATCTCGACGTTTATCGCTCCTAAAAATATTTGCCAGAGGAGGATCTTCTCACTCTTGCACTGACCAGTCTTCATGAAATTCAGGTGTTTCGTGATAGCTTTTCTAAGAACGTGAATGACATAGTTCTGGTAGGTTCTCTCTAAGGGGTCACGAAGGCCTAGAACTCGGTGAAAGTATATACTAGTGGTGATATACAAGCCACACCATGTAGTACACCACTCATCATCTCGTGTTGCATTCTCATCGTTTCTGAAAGATGCAACATGTGAAGTGATGTGATGGACATGTAGCTGAGACGCGACTCCATTCGTACACGACATAGCAAGTCTCATCTCATCATTATCAGTGACAGGCCTTGAGCGCACCATATCAATACTCTCACTGATATCGCGTAATTTATTGATGGTCTCCCAACCACTAACCCATCCAAGCGTCATGCCAGGAGGTGGCGACTTGTCAAACAATGGTATCATTCGAAGAGTCAAGACCTTGAGGTCAAAGTCGCAGTTCCTCTCTACCTGGTCAAACGGCCGCGATAAGTCAGCCAGTCCCTTTTGGTAAGCGGTCCAAAAGTTGCCTGAGCCAGGGGTAAACCTTAGGCTGTGCATTAGTCTGTTGATATTGCGGATATAAACTGTAACGACGCTGTCTTCTTGTAAGCGTATGAAACACAAAGCATGTCTAGTCTGACAACGTACAGCAGTGAGTAACGATCTGTGAGCTCATCTTCGATTTCGTCTTGTGTCTGAGATGAAGGTTCCTCATTTGCCCGTCGTTGTATTTGGTTTTGTAGGAGGAGTACCATGCCGTTAAGATGGGCTCCAGCACTGACGAAGTCTCCAAAGCAGATCTGTAGCACAGCAAAAGCTTGGTTTCAGTATCTGCTCCCGTCTAATCTCAACTCACTCTGAGCTTGTACTCACCTCAATAAAGCACAGTGTAGCCACCTGTCGAATGATACAAGTGACCAGTCGAGTCGGTCCCCCAGCGATCCAACTGTTCACAGATTGGATGGCCTGAATCTTGTGGTGCAAATACGTTCGATGAAAGGACTGTAATCCACTTTCTGACATCCTGTCAAAGTGAAATGCTGCAATTAGCATCGTCGTTCGAAGTGCAAAAACGTCGCTCGTTGCAGGCGCCAACCTTGTGTTCGTCAGTATAGAATGCTTCAGGGGGGTGGGCGACAAACAGTGCTTGTGAAGTAGGATCCATTCCTTTGGTGTGTCGATAGACTTGCAATATGGTTAGTTCCAGCTTTCACATCATGATATCTATGTAAGCTCACATTCTTGCAGGAGCTCAGAAGACCGAAGAGGCAGGTCGATGGATAGGGAGCCAAAAGGATCTGCAGTATGTGAAACGGGACTGGGGATCACTTGGCGATGAGCACTCAGTCTCTCAAGTGACTTTCCACACGCGATAAACGAAAGAACATCCCATGGTTGTTGGCCGTTCCGTTGTGCTCTTCTATCGCGTAAGGTCAAAGTGGGAAACGGATACTCGCATACTCTGGGTTTTCTGGAACGCAGACAGCCTCCACTAACCAGCTCAGCGCTAATTAGCTGATATCCAAAGACGCCTCAAGTATTGAAATGACTTACCAAGTCGGCTGTTTCTCGTCGCATTTTATATGACGCTTACGGCACTCTGAACATCCTGTTCGGTGACGGGTGTGGTACATCGGTGCAGCGAAACTCCCTACCTGCTCCATATAGTCCTTTTATAACAAGCTGTGTATTTACCGCAAGTCGTCCAAGGTACCTGTCAGATCAAAAGAGTCTGAAGTATGTTCCTTGCATCTCTCATTTAGTTATTTTTCTTGGAAGGTTCGAGAAAATGGTTAGTAAGAACGAACACTCGCACAGAGGGGTGTCTTTTCTTTTCAGTTTTATCTCTCGCGAATCAAGAACTCTCAATAATGGTAACTTTTAGTAATTGAACAAAGTCCTTTATGTGACATGTAGCTAATTGTGAGCTTTGTCAGATCATATCTTATGTATACGCATGGGGATCCTGCAAGATTGTCGTTGTTAATAGTTCCCTTCCGCCAATGAAATTCCAAGAAGCCATTTAGTTTGGCTAACTACATTCCCAATCGAGTAGCATCTTTCGGTAAACATTGTAGTGGAGGGAGGGCTGAGTGCCGACCAACCAATGAGATACTGTCAAAGCTTACTACTGACGCACTCTCACTCTGCCTTATTATAACCCTTGATTTTACACTTCTTCATCAATGACTTATTGAACGCCAGTCCACTGCAAAACGAGTGATAAATACTTGCAACTATAAATTCAGTTCTTCCCATACGCCCGTAATATTGTTCAACAGTCAAAGCAAAGCAGTATTTGTATTTTTTTCCATGGTATTAGTCTACTGATCAGAATTGCACAAGACGGCAATCTTGTATCATTGAGAGCGCAATTTCGTAAAAGTAATTTGTAAGTTATAGTCCTGCCTACCTCGAAAGACAGTCACATGCCTGACGATGTAGTCTAGGGGGTGCATGAAAAAGGCGCTTATCATATTGAGACGCAGCTTCGACCCTAATCCTCAAGTGGTAAGGCCTATGCTCAAAATGTCCGAAACTGGTCTGGATACGGGTAGAATGAACCATGTCGCCAGTGCAAGGGTAGAGGCAGAGCGACTCAAGAGTATGATTAAAACTTTCCTTACAGCCCACGTGTCACCCCACATGTCACCAGTGAAAACTTTAACGACCTCTGGTTTCATTACCTCTCTTCTTGGTCTATATCTTAGCCAGAACACCTACAAATTCTATTCCTGGTTAACTCGCTTTGCCTACTGGCTATCGTACTTGTTGGCTGAGTAGGAAAATGACTGCTAAACTTAGTTGCATTTGTAGTTACCAACGCGCCGTTAAGCGTTAAATAATAGTCGGTTTAAAATATCTAATACGCGGTTGGGAATCCAATGTTTTTGGGATAACACACTTCGAAGAACTAATAACCGGATGTTTCATAAGTACGGGCATTGTGAGTACTAGACAGGCTCTTGGCTAATTTACTAAGTGGTTCAATTAATAGATGAGAATAAGAGTTGAGGAAATTAATGAAGTACCAAGTTGATAAAAGTTGTCTGGGGAAAACCCCTTCTATATTTGCCCTGATCACTCCTCCTCAGACCTGCTGCATTCCATGTCCTCACCATACAGCCTGATTCGTACTGTCCCTGCTGACCAAACAATTCCGTATCGATTCAGATCGTTGAAGACTGGTGTAATAGCATAGTTAACCTGTATGGCCCTAGCACTTCCCACAAGCCTTTTCCAAAGGTTAAAAAGTGCACTGGGTACGACCAATACCAGTGAACCAGCTCAGGTTGGAATATTTGCCATCAGCGTCACACTTGCGGTTGCCAACACCGGAGGTCCGGCATTCATCTTGGCAGGGACCCTGAGGTAGCTAGATATATGGAAAGAGTCTCGGTTAGCTTACAATAGGGCACTCGGATTGTATAAAACCAGATTTAGATTGACTTACAGTAACACAGCAATGGGAACCATCCCGGTAAAGACACTGGCAAACCTTGGAAATGTTAACAGCAGAAACACTGCTGATAACAGTAACAATAATGGCAAAGATAGAGAGGCGGACCATTTTATTGGTTGTTGTTGACTGTTGTTTCTAGTGTTGTTGTTTTTGTTGTTGGATAGCTAGAGAGAAAAAGAAGAAGAAAGAAGCGGAATACTATTGGTTTTATAGAAGCCTAAGTGGTTATCGATTTTAGCACAACATCAGAAATCATACTTCTGTAACTAACACCTAAGCAAGATATCTGAGTTGTATTCCTTAGCCGACGGTCCGAATGGCTGGATACCTATGGAGAACCGATCAAAAGAAGTAGGACAGGGGTACTGACTCGCTACTCTATCAAGGTTCAGTATATATGGAACACGTCAAGCCAAACCCCAGTCCCGACCTTATCTACTAATACCTAAGCGGTGTGCCTTAGCGGCCACGTGCCAGGTTAAATGAGATGATAGTCATGGGGGCACTGAACTACAATACTATTAAGGTTCAGTATGCATGAATATCAAGTGCTTCACTTTGTGATTAGACCCCAGTGCCGACTGTCAATACGAAAACCCAGGTGGGGTGCCCGAGCCGATTAACCGAGAACCTGAATTAAAACTCGGAAGCGCCGAAAACCAAGCCAAGCGTGACATTTAGGATAAATTGACTGATAATCAGCCTGCAGACTAGAAGTACGGAGAAAGCTATGTGCTTCCTCTAGTCCTTACCCATAGGTCAACCTGGCTTTCTTAGCTAGATAACCCACTGTTATATTAATCCACGAATACGAAACAACCTTGGTGAAGTTCCACCCAAGACCAAGATCAGCACATTCCAAGTGCCGACATGAGATTACAAAAGGACCCTAGGTGCATGGTGCCACATGTAGATATCCATCTCTCTTCTACGAGTTTGAAAGCTTGGCTTGTTGTAGTCGTGTAGCCGGCCCACGTGCTGGTCACCATTTTTCGGTACGAAGAACGACGAGTTTTTATCGAAGACGTATCAACTGTAGATAAGCATTAGCCTGTGGTTTTTGACCGCTATCTAGAATGTTCTCTACTGTTAAAGAAGTCCAATTGAAAATATTCCTAGGAATTTTAATTAAATACTGGTTTCTAATAGGTATTTAAGAGCTTATTTGAGGGATTATAGGCATCTAGGGTAATATTTTCTTATAAAAACTGTTAAAGTTATTAATTGAGAAGACAGGGAGACTGAAAAACTTTCGATAAAACTGGCCTCATAACCATTCATATCGGCACCCGCAGAACAGTATCCTCTTTGTAGTAACAAGGGTTTTTACTCCCCTAGCATGGTACTAAAAGCTTTACTAAATACTGTAGGTACTAGAACAGTTTTAAGTTTGGTATTATATGGAGTACTACGTAGGGATTAGACTCTGCTTCAATTTGTAAATTGTTACTCATATAGCTTTTACTGATAAGAGAGTCGCTTGATTTACTACAAAGATTTCTATATAAAGCCTTCTGAATATCCCATCTGAGTCAAAAAAAAAAAAAAAAAAAGAAAGAAAAAAAAGAATATTATCTACTCAATACTACATTGCTATCATACTCTTCTCTAACCCCTCGAACAACCATTCTTCTTTATAATCAACAATCAAAATGGTCTCTCTCTCAACCTTCGTTACCATGCTCGCCGCAGCCAGCTCTGTACAAGCCGCCGTCTGGTGCCAGTGTCTTTTCCCTGATGCATCTCACTGCTGTGTTGCCAGTGTAAGTCATCTCTACCCCCTCTCTCTCCTCACCCCTTACTCCCCAGATCAGAAAGAAACAGAGAAGTTACTAACCTGAGCACCTTTACCTGAACAGGGCGCCGGGAGCTGCCAAGAAAAGTGCGCCAATGCCGGCCAGGCCCTGCCTTGGGATGGAGGAGCCCTGGAGAGACAGATTAAAAAGTGCAATGCTGGCGGCAAAGGATTCGGAATCAGCTTTATTACTGCTCAGGGGCGCACTCAGTGTGCCTAGGCTTTAGGAAGGTACTAATAGTATTACTGTCAGCCTCTTAAAGACTTTGCCCATAACCGCTTAAAAGGTTACGTTTAGTACGATTTCTAGACTGGAACTAGAGATATTATATAACACCGCTTCTAACACTAAGCGATATAGAGTATATTATATATACTTTCTCTCCCAGTTGATAACATTGTTGATAACATTGCGCGTTGCATCACGGAAGAAGGCACAGTGGGATTTTGATGATCGTCACGTGATCTGATTCAATTCCTCGGCCCGAAGGGCTGCCTTGACTTTGACTTTAACTTTAACCAACAGAACACGTATTCCTCCCACCAATTTTAACCTTCCACATTTCTGCCTCCCCTCAGCGCCTTGCGCATAACTTCTGTCACTGTCCTTGACAGTCGCATACTCTTGGTCTTAGGCCAAGACCAGGATGGTCTGATCTAACTTTACTCTTCATTGTTGAAGATCGCAATTACCCATTCGACTTGCTTTTCCAAGCTGTTGTGCCAAGCCTTGTGGCCTCGATGAAGGAGGTGTCGGTCTAGAGGACCAGCCCTTCTGCAAGCCTATTTTCTAGGCTTTTTAGGCTTTCAAGCTGTATTTTTACCTGCTGTGTTTTGCCTAGTATATACTTTTAATTGGCATTTCCCGTGCTAAGCCGTATACAATAAAGCATTAAGAGCTTATAGCCTAAGGCGATTAGTCTAACCAAGTCGCAATTATTATCCTGTTTGTTATGGGGAGGTGATATCTTGAGAGCTCTGGCCTCTTGCTTTAGCCAGCCGAGTTTCTGCTTATTATAGCAATTATCGATGCCTTCTTTGACCTTGTAGGTCAGACCGAGGCTTACGTTTCGGTAGGTACTTATTATCTTGAGACTTATCGTGGTAGCTATGAAAGAGGTTAGTGATAGTAGACCGAAGGGGGACCAGGGGTAAATTGACTGACTGCAGCTACAAGGGTTAATTGACTAGCTTGTAGTGTAGATTAAGTTAAGGGTGTGGGGGAAGCCAGCTTTTATATATACTGCTGTGTAATATATATATTTATTTAATTAGAGTTTAGTTACTGTATGCGATATCTATTCTCCTGATTGTATTAAGTTTTTAACCTTAGAAGAGGTTATCTTTATTATTAATACTACTAAGAGATTTAAAAAGCCTAGTCTTAATAAAGTTAAAGGTTAAAGTTTTTAAAAAAAATATATGTATACTTTCTTATAACTCTCCTTTCCTATAAATCTTGCAAGGACCTTAACTGCACCAGGGCGTATTAGACATACTAGTTCTGCATTACTACTAACAGCAGTATATATGTAACTGAACATCGTTACACGAAGGTTGACTTAATATTCAGAGAGCACAAGCTGCTATTACCCTTTTAACATATAAAAAATAATTAAAAGACGAATACTCGAAGCGCCGGAAGTAATTATTAAGAGCTTGACCACAGCCTAGATGTAAAGTTCACAGTGCAGAAGAGCTTGACCGCATTCGAATTAGACACAATATAACAGGCTCGAGATGGATCGAATTTATCAGTTCATTTCTAGGTCTCGAAAAACCACAGTGGTAAGAAGAATATTTACATATATTTAAAACAGCGTTAATATAAACCGGACCCGTAGCAGTCGCCTAGACATCATCCTAAGCAGTAGCCTTGGCCTTCTTGGCAGAGTCACCCATGAGGGGGCTAATAACAGGAACACCAGGAAAGAAGGAGGATCGGATAGTAGGGACAGCAATGGAAGCAGTGAGGCCGAGACCGTTCACCAGCTCTCCATCCATGGTCTTAGTCGCGGAACTAGGAGCATTGACAGTCTGAGTTGTAGTGTAAGCACCGCCATCGCCTTTCTTCAAACAGACTCCAGAACCATAAGCGTTCTTGCAAACGTGCTGAACTGTGTCGCCCTTTTTGCTGCCAACGGCAAAGTCATTAACCTGCATGTCAACGCAGGGAACATCAGCGGGGCAGTTGAACTTGACAGGTCCCCTCTGCTGACCATCATTACAGCTTCCAGACCAGCCTGAGAAAGTCATGTTGCTGTATAGAATACCATCACCGGCGATGGGCTTCATAGAGCTCCATTCCGCATCGAGATCAAGGGTGTATGCGTTGGAGTGGCCCTGAAAATTCTTAAGCGCGACATTTGAGACAGTGCCGCTTCCACCGTACGACTTGAACATGTACATCTGGTTCGATCGCTGAGTGTAGATCTTGTTGTATTCGATATCGTGGATGTTGGTATCTGTGGCGAGCGAGCCCATGGCGCAACCGCCAGACCAATTGCAGAAGACGTTTTCGATAAGCAGATGGTCAGAAGGGTTCTTGACAGTGACACACTCGTCCTTGTTGCTGACTTCAACGTCATGGATGTGAATGTTGGATCCCCAGACGTCGATACCGTCCAGACCGCCTCGTGCACCTCCGTGAATGACTGTGTTATATACTTCTCCATCCGAGCAAGTGTCCAAAGAAAAGTGGAACGCAGGAGCTTTATCAAACCATTAGTTCCTATATCTCAATTATGACCAAGGAAACTTACAGTCAACAAGAGCAACGTCGTGCATGGAGAAGCTCTTGACGTCAAAGAAGCGAAGTATACGAGGACCGTATTTGTTATCTATTGGGGTTTTAGTATTTTGGCTTAGACACTCAACGTAGTGGACTAGACTGACTCTTGTGGAACTCATATCCATAGCCTTGGATGGCACCTTTCGACGTGCTGCTGTAGAACTCAAAATCCTCTAGGTGCTTGAACATGAACATGTTGCCGTCACCAGCACTTTTTGCGTCAGCGGAGTCATCACATTACTCATTGAAGACTTACCCAATGCGGTAAATAGTTCCGTCAAGACGGAAAGACATGGGAGTCTTGGACGATAGAGTCAACCAGGTGCCAAGACCATAATCGCCCTCCGGGATGACAACTTCTCCACCGCCGACTTTACAAGCATCCCAAGCTTTCTGAATGGCCGCGCTGTTGTCCGTCTTGGCGTTTGCCTTGGCACCGTAGTTGGCGATGTTACAAGTCTTGATGGCAGCCTTGGCTTGGCGAGTAGTCAAAGGCCCAACTTTGCCGCTAAGCTGCGCAGCAGCTTGAACGGCAGAACTAATGGCAATCAATGCCGAAATGAATGAATAACGCATAATAGGTGTAGAAAGAGAATGCGTGAGCAAAGGAGTGAACGAAAATAGTGAAGTTGCAAAAGCAAAATCGTCAGAAACAGAGTAGATCTACAATATCCATTCTTGTTAGAGTCTCTCTTATCTTTAAGAAGTAGGATTCCCCCTATTTTAGCCAACCACAGTTTGACATTGATGGGAAACGACCCACTGTGGTATATGATCTGTGTGGTTAATGGCTGCAGAAAATGGATCTAACCGCCCTTGCGTAATAAATCGTGATTAAATGTTTTTCAAGAATATCATCCTATCTGCTCATGACAGGGTTCTTAAAACAACTAATGTTTGACTAGACACAGCTGTTAGGGTCAACTGCGCTAATGCAATATTTCCACCAATAGGCACTTAGTGTATCTGGGTTACAGGCTAATTAGTGTTCTAAATAGATTGGCTTAATTTCATGTAATTAATCTAACACGTAGTAAAGTCTCTCTTACTTGAATAACTAACTCCTGATTAAAGTATATATACATCTTTAGATATTACTTATGCTTAGCTTAAGAGAGTCTAGAGTATATTCCCTATGCTTTTACTCTTACCTAGTTACTCCTTATTAGAATGTGCAAGAAATTGCTTTGCAAGAATGAACACTGGCATAGATTAATTAATATCTTGTTTTCATGTATTATCTTTTACAAGTCATGACGTTTTAATAGTCTTAGGATTTATTAACAGAACTAAGTCACTTATATTACTAATAGCTAAGTATAAGATTTATTTGAAAACTTCTTATATTACATATGGGGATTCTACAAAATTATCATTAGTGACAATTATCTTCAAGTAATAGAATTCTGAGGAGCCAATTAGTTAATTAACTATTTACCTAGTAAGTAAGATCTTCCGGTTAAGGTTGCAGTGAAGGAGGAGCTAAGTGTGCAGACCAATGAGATCCTGTCAATGATTCATATACGCACTCTATAACGTGGATCACTCTGCCTTACTGTATGCCTTGGCTTTGTACTTGTTCAGCTATTGCTTATTGGGCGGAAGCTAGGCGGTGCAGTGGGTGGCTATGCCGCAAAGCAAATTGTAGACATTAGCAAGTATAAAGTCATTTATGTCAAGCCTCATCCTTCTATAAACACGTAGTACTCTTGATAATTAAAGCTAAGTAAGCTTTATTTACTTTCTGTGGTATTAGTGGTTTCGCTACCGAATACCTAAAACATCATTTTTACAATGTCGTCATCTCAGTTACACAGCCTAGTTTCTAATATAGAAACCAATCTCAAAGCGACACTTGAAATCTGCAAATATGGCACGGACACTTTATCCTTACCTGAAAAAGCCCAGGGGATCGACTCGCAGATAGGCTGGATTTTGGCGATATTCGAGAAAGTAAGAGAAGGCATTTCCAAAAATCAAGCTCCTTCCCCAGACACATTTGCTTTGGAAAGTCTTCTTAATGACTGTCTTGAGAGGGTGTCTTCTTTACAAGCTGCTTTGCATCTCATAATCCCTTGCACAGACTTGTCAAAGACTGAGCAACACAAGCGGTCCTTGGAATTGGTATTAGAGGAGGACAAGATCACGTTGCTGAAAGATGGAATACTATTGGATCTTGAGATGATGGCGGAGAATCAAGCTATTGTGGCAGAGACTAGAAATATTGTAAAATGGCTTGTAGGTTTCACATCTGGAAGACCAGGGTTCGATTTGTGGGGTGTGCCGGATAGTGAATGATAAATGATGGAGGCAATCAAATATAACATGATGTACCTTATCTTCAGACAAGACTCTATATATGACTACCTTAATTCCATTATCTTCATCACCCCCTCTCAAAATAGCTTTAATGTCAATGCAGTTCCCTGAGACATCCACTCTGGCATTTTTACTGCCTCCGGGGGATAATATCGAAGCCAACCGATTCGTTGATACGAGCAATGAGGCTCATCCCACTGGCCCGAACGTGGCTTCAATACCATGCCAGCGACCCAACCAGAATCGGGAACCTTTCCTATACCGAGGAAGAGGAAGTAAACATGCTGCAGTGCCTCTAGGAACTCTGTTTCCGTATTCCAGAAATAATAATCAGCACAGAAGGTTCCCTGCATAGTGGACCTTTGGCCATCAACTTCCTCATGGGATTTGTTTCCTGGCGTACAATCCACAGCGCTGACAAGGGAGCTGTCTCTCAGTGACAGAAGTTGGCTATCCTCTAGCACTAGGCAATTCCTTGCCAAAGGGTAGGCCTTCTCAAAGTCATCAGGCTCAGGACGACTTTGAATAGAAACTGATCGTATGAGCCCAGAAATAAGCAAGTGACAACTTTCGTTATATGCATGCTGATTTAATCTCTGGGTTGCCTCATTAAAAGAGGTACCTTTAATTTGAAAAGTTGAGTGCAATTTTAGCCACGGCCACAGGATTTGCGCATCAGAAGCTGCTACCCACGTCCATGAAGGATATTTTCGGACACGGCCTAGCGAAGTATCTCGTCCATAAGCGCACCACCCCAGGTCCTTTCTAAGACTTTTAAGCCAAAGGCCCGCCAAATAGGACGAGTCTAAAACACTCTGGTTGGGTTAGCAAATGAGCCTCTTGCACATACTAGCATATATGGACTGGTACCTGAAACCTTTTGGCGAGCCCTGCAAGAGCATACAGCTTATCAGTCGGCTTTGTGAGATCTCTACAAGTATAGCGCTGAACCAGTTCTCTCCAAAGCGATGCGACATCCTCCAAGGGAATATCGTTCAGTCGCGAACATTGATATTTCAACGGCCGACACCTCTCAAACTTCGGTAGCCCATCACGGGGGTTGAAAGGACCATCTACTATTGCGCAACTACAGGAAACATCTTCCTGGCATTCCCAGAATATCTCTTGGCTTCCAAAGCATAGGTATCTCTTGGCGAGTAGGCGCTCTTGCAAGACCCAAGCGCGTGTCATCAAAGGGAGTACTTCTTCGACCGGCCATGCGCAATCTGGGTGGGAAATACCGTGGCGCATATAAATTTCATGGCTAATCCCATCAACATGCAAGTAGATTCTGTGGGGTTTGCTGTGTTTTTCAAGGGACTGAGCGAAGAATCCTCCGTCATCGTTAGCGCTAGCTCCTGCTGCCAGAGTGATGTAGGCGTTCTCGTAGATTGATGCCATAAGGGAGGCTTGGGCCTCCCAATCCTTCTCGTCATCCTGAATGATACAGAACGAGTCCACCCACAGATAGCGTATTCCAAGAGCCTTGGTGACGCTTATAGCATCCTGGAATGTCATAGGCAGCTCAGACAAGGGAATTCCTTTCTCATTGGCTAGCAGATTGACCCGTTTGGTCAAGTGTTTTGATCTCGTATTGCCCCAACAATGACTCAAACATGGGTAGCGAGCGTTGGTCACGGACACGAGCTGTATGTAGTCATTGCCGCTGGGTTGCAAGTCAAACAATCGCAAAGGAGTAAACTCAGTTGCCTCAGAACACCTTTCGTGTAACTTCTCACATGCTTCTATCCAAGATTGAATGCGAGGCAGACTGTATCGAAGTTCAGTGCTGGGAGGCAGGAGAGGCGATGAAGTGATATGCTTGAGGCGGGTTTGGCCTGAGATTCTAAGAAGATGTCTGACCAAGGTTGAAGGACATGACGCACCTGGAAGAGTGAAGATTTCTATATCGAAGACTAAAACTCTCTGCTTGAAAAGATGGAAATACATCTTGGATGTATCAATATTGAAAGAAAGCCATGCACTAGAACGCAATTGCTCGTCGGGAATACACCAGACCCAGACCTCGTGAAGAAGGATACAACCAGAACAACCCAAGTGTGCGGATCGCTGTAAGTCTTCATACTTATCAAGGATTTGTGCATGATAGAATTTGTCACTGTTTCCTATTTCAGTGTTCCAATAAGAAAACTTACATAGAGTGCAGCTAGGTGGCGGTACAGCACTTGGTAGTAAATCAGTCATTTTTGTTTCTAGTCAACCTTAATTACAGACAATGATTAAACTCCAGTCATTAAATCGCTCATAATTTGAGTATCAAACTATGCATGGTGGCGGTTAAACAATTTCCCGCTGAATCTTTAAACCTGCATCCTCAGAGTGTCGATATCCAGGTCTTCTTTGGTCGTATCTCACCAGCAAGTATCAGTGTTTATCGCCATCGTTGGGTGATTCGCCAATCCCAGGTTACAACGCTGTTTACTTGGACGGAACTCGGTCACTCGTGTACTCTTTAAGGTCAGGCAGGGGTATTTAGCCAGCTCGGTAAACCCATATTAGTCGGCTTCGGAGCTCTTCTACTATCGGAAAGGATTTGCGGATCTTGTTCTTGAATATGCGGTAAAAGTTATAGTCTTACCTATGAAATTGTTCGTAGGATTTCAGAACCATATTTTAGCAATCTGAAGATTAAGAACAGACCAAGATAGATACTAGAAGCTTATTAACTGATATAGATTAGCAACAAGTGTAGCTCCAGCGGATTCTTCAACTAATCTAGCCCCGTTTCAGTAAAAGGATAATACCTAGCTATGTAATAGTATTTAGTAGTACAATAAAGCCACACTGAATTGACTAACATTACAAGTCAAGTACTCGTTGCTGCTCCTGGTAGTTACGGAGTATAAGCTTCCGTCCCAGAACGTGTCTGCAGTGCGGGGTAATACGACTACTGTCTCTAGCGACTCAAGTAGAGTAGTATTTTAATTACGACCTGTTTATCCATGTATACAACACTTTTAACCGTAACCATTCGATATTTACGAAAAAGGAATACAGGACGCTTCTCATACCATCAGCCTTAATAAATGCGGGGGCTTTATGACGGACATACCGCCATGGATCTCGCGGTATTTGATCTCGGCACTTCAAACTCGCCCCTGTCAACACCATGATAGGGGGTTTCGTGAAGTATAAGACTCTGATCGGCCACGCCCATGGAAGAAAGTAAAAACCATTAAGACAACCAGAACCAGAGTATTCACTATGATCAACATCTTCTCGCCGTCGAAGCTGTTGCTGCAGCTCAGTCTGGCCGCTAGCCTGGTTACAGCTCAGCTCCAGACCATCAGCAACTTCGGACCGACTTATAACACGCAGCTGACCATGCAGGCATACATTCCCAACAACCTCCCTGCTAGCCCGGCAGTGATGCTTGCTGTGAGTAATATGCACCGTTTACATGATCATTTGCACTACAGGACTTGAGCTGACCGAGGTCCGTTGTGGATATTTAGCTACACGCCTGCGGTGGGAGCGGGCCTGGATATTTCCAGCAAACCAAGTACAAATCTCTCGCCGACTCTCGAGGCGTCATCCTTGTATTCCCATCTTCGCCGAAGGACTTCAACTGCTGGGATGTCGCCAGCGCAAAGACGCTCAAGCACGACGGCCAGGGCGACAGCCAGGTTCTCGTCAGCATGGTTGACTATCTCATCAAGACGTATAAGGCCGATCCCAAGAAGGTCTTTGTCACAGGCACCAGCTCTGGATGCATGATGACAAACGTGCTTGCTGCAACATACCCGGACCGCTTCGCTGCTGCCACCTGCTACTCTGGCGTTGCCGCAGGATGCATGGCCGGGTCACCTGGATCCAGCCCCATCAGCTCCGACCGTGTCTGCTCTGACGGTAGAATCGTAAAGTCTGGACAGGAGTGGGCCAATCAGGTCCGTTCTATGTACCCCGGCTACAGCGGCTCATATCCTCGATTCAAGACCTATCATGGTACTGCCGACAACCTCGTTTTCTACCAGAACTTTCTCGAGCAGATCAAGGAGTGGTCGACTATTCATGGCGTCTCCTTTGCCCGCAACGAGACATCGACCCCGCAGTCCGGTTACACCACTATGATCTATGGAGATGGAACCAAGTTTGTCGGTGTATCTGCAGCTGGAGTTGGACATGTTGTGCCTACCCACGAAGATCTTGACTTTAAGTGGTTTGGCCTTACCTGAGCCTAAGAGGTGCTGTGAAAGAACCAATAAGCGCTAGTGTGAGATTTTGGAATAACGATTGATCAAGGGGCAGTATCACGACTGAAAAAAAGGATGAAAAGGAGGAAGGAACATTATTCGAAATTCGATTTTTACCTGAGTGTTAAAACTCATCTACGCCACCTCTGCCTGTGGCAAGTCTTGCTGATCTGTATGAATTCAAGGGGGCTCCCATTTTAGTGCAGGCAATTTGTATGAACCAATGCAGTGTCTAGTACCTAGTGTTCAAAGGAAGTGTTGGAGAATGAAAGTCGGATGTTTTCTCTCAGGTATTATTACCATATTGTGCAACGCACACTCACTGCTCATCAAAGGCTTTCACATCATAGCTGTTTAAATTACGATATATTATGGAAAGGTCTGCTTGTATAGAAGGACAGCCTGTCCTAATAATTATTTCGGTCAGTGTAGATTGAGGAGCTGTGGCCATTTTCCCTTTTAGGTTGCTTTTTTTCATATGAGGCAAACAAACCTTGTGTCATATTTGTCCTCGTGTGTGACAAAGTTACGGTCTAGAATCAACAAACAAGATCATTTTAGTCCAAAATTATATAGTTCATAGAGGCTAGTGTCTCGGAATGGTGAATCTCCTGTCGGTGTAGGTTAGCTGACTGATGCGTAGTTTCATATGATAGCGAGAAACTATCTTGAAAACCTGATCACGGATCAGGAAGCCAGATACCCGCAGCGCAACAAATCCACCTGCTTGATTGGAGCGTAACCCTGGATGACGGCAGGGTTCCCCTCAATCCACTATGGAATCTGTTATCGCAACAAGATTAGTCCCACACCCATACATGGAGCAAAATGAACGAACGAGCAGTGGGTTGGCTTATCCTGTGCTTGTCCCATTCTAATCTCTATTTAAAGCAGATCTGCCACGAATAATAACTCCGCCGAACTATTCTCTGTCCTTTTACAACTAGAAGTATTTTACTTATACCCACATTGCTTACCCATTCTGTTTACTTTACCAATTTCATAGACTTATAATATGCCTGAAGCGGAGGAGTTCAACCTTCATCCCTTTGGCTGGGAAGACGGCCCCGACGAAGAAAGATTCAAGCTCTGTGCACTAGACTACCTCTCAACGATAACATACACAAACTCAGTGATCTTTTTTAAACTGAGTGATACCGAGAAGAGGTTAAATCATATCCAAGTCCCTCTTTTAAAACAGCGCAGGTTCACTAATGTGTAAATAGGAAGGCCGTAACGGTACTGAAAGAGGGTCTAGAAAGGACTCTTGCTCAGGTCAGACATCTCGTTGGGACTATTGAGAAGGACGATGATGGTTATCATTCTATAGTTAGGAGGAAGGCCAGCACGTTCCAGTTTGTGGTTCAGCATCTTGATTCTCCTGAAGATGTGTTTCCATCCTTCGACGAGATCGCAGAAGCTCACTACCTCTCACCCATACTGGGCGACATTAAAGTTTTGACTAACTCGCCTATGACTTGCGGCAGCAAGCCAGAAGCACATCCGGACAATAGCCCGATCATTGCATCGGCCAAAGCCAACCTTATCCCTGGTGGACTTATTCTTACCCTATCTACGCATCATTGGGCCAACGGGCTCATTGGCTTTGCATCCTTTGTTCAGCAATTATCCGAGAACTGCTATGCAGTTGCAAATAAGACTGAGTTTCCATCGTTTGACCCGAGATGCATGGACCGTAGCCTGTTCGGACCCTTTGGTTCTGATAGCCTCCCGTCTCTAGAGCAACAGGTTGACGCTCCTCCTCGCCAGCAGAGGAATACACAGCACAAACACTCACAGGCTTTGCTTTTCCACCTCCCGAAGAGTAGGGCCCGGGAATTGAAGAGGGTTGCGACACCGAGTGATGGGACATGGATCACCACGTTCAACGCGATTTGTGCCATTCTATGGCGTGTCTCATCGAGACTGCGCGAGCCACTCTACAAGCCCGGCTTGTCTTATAAGCCGCTCTGGGCCGGGGGAGTTAGTGTGAACAAATTCTTCACAAACCCTCCAATGCCCGAACGCATCCAAGGCAACTTGCAGATAGACATCACTTCGGAAATGTCGGACGTGCCTCAGCTAACACTGGCCGAGATTATTTCAGAAGCACCACTATCAAAGTTGGCAATATATACACGTCAGGTGACAGAGAGTGTCAACCTAGACATGTTGACTGCAATCCTCGAGAAGGTTGCCAGCGTTCGCAACAAGCAAGATCTATCGATCAATGTCGATTCCTTCCAACCAATGTCCTTGTTGACCAGCGACTGGAGAAAGGCCGACTTCTGTGTCTTGGACTTTGGTTTTGGAAAGCCTACTGTTCACCGACATTTGTTTGGCGGGGTACCCCTCAGTCAGGTCGTTGTTTTCCCACCCCGTGTAGGCCCTGCGGGAGACGACGAAGGAATTGAGGTGCAGGTCACGGTTGAGACGGAGATCATGTCCAAGATGATCAATGATACCGAATGGAGCAGGTACTTCGAGTTCAGGGGTGTTGATGCTTGGGAGGAATGGACTTTGGAAAACCAAAAGGCCAAATTATGATGGCAGGTGGATCACCTTCCTGGTTTCCTGCAGTGATAAAGAGTAGTTCTGAGTGTGATGAACCTAAAAATAAATCAGAATATGCGTAACATGTTCGGTACAAGCCTTGGATGTCCTCAAGCTTGAGTCAATACATTCCCTCCTGCTGTATTGGGGAATAGGCCAGAATTATTCCTCCCGTCGATGCAGATAGTTACGAAATCTCCTACTTTATACGGCGTTCGCAGGATTGGCATGCATACTTGGCACAAACAGTGGTTCCTTGGGCGGAGGTAATGACGCGACTCGTAAGGCGTCTAGATAAGGATGATAGATCTGCAAGTGATACTTGATAACTAGATTGAGCTTATTGGCTGGAGACAAATCAAGGGATCTGTCCGGGGAAAAGAAACCGCCCCGGTCCGGGCCTTCCAGACTAATGTTACACGCATCCTCTAGAACGGGATATATAAGCGATCCGAGCCGTCTTACAGCATGGTTTCACTTGGACAAAATAGGGCACTGCTAACTGGGAGCGGGTTTTGGGTGGAGATAATAAAGACATTCCAATTGGCACATATGCATTGTAATCCTCCGAATCCTCCAAATCCTTTGAAGTATCCACAAGATAAGACCATTGAGATTTCATTCTTTTAAGCTTCCGAAAGCTTCCGCTAGATTTCTCTACCATAACGTTCTCTTTGCCAAGTAGCCAAGCTTTTTGACCTTAAGTTCCCGCCATAATCCTGAAATGATAGTAAAGTCTGCCCGATCCACTTATGTGCAGAACCTCAATCAGACGTGCCGTAAACGCACATATACTTGCATTTCCGGCCTCAGCCACGTTACGTATCCTTTTTGATCTCTCATCCATCTCTCGGAGTTATCACCTAGCCGCATGTCGAAATGCCACAGTGCTCTGCCTAAGATAAGTCTGCCCTCTGCATAAGCGAGGCTTTTTAACAGGTTAGCTATATTCCTTCCGATAATGCGTAGTTACACAAGCATAGCTAAGCAAAAATGGGTCATGACAAACCTTTTACCAATGCAGTTACGGGGCCCCACGCTGAACGGCTGTAAGACTTCTCGTCTGTCGTTTGGGAAGGCATCGAGGTCGATAAATCGCTCGGGAATAAACTCTTGCGGCCGAGTAAAGTTTAGGGGTGAATGATAGGCGGCGTAGTGATTGACAGCTACTGAAGTCTACTCCAGTTGACCAGTCAGTCATCGATGTGTCATTGCAGCGAGGAAGCAAGGGTACATACTCCACCAGGAACATACTCGCCATCAATTGAGGCTCCACCCTCTGGAACTCGCCGCGGGAATCCGGGTACGGCAGGCGAGTACAACCGTAAGCCTTCTTCAAGGACAGCAGCCAGATATGGGAGATGATTGGTGTTTTCGATAGTCATTTCATTGCCGTTCTTAAATGCCGTTGTTAGCTCGCTTACTAGCTTCTCCATCTTGTCAGGGTGTTGAAGCAGAAGGAATAGGGCCCCGGACAGGAGTGTAGCTGTTGTTTCGCTACCTGCCTGAATCAACGTAGCTGAGTTGCTCAGCATCTCCTGGAACGTGAATCCTTTGCCCGGCGGTTGGCGTAGGATATGATCCATAAAGTCCGGACGGTGTGCATTGTTACTGACGCGGCGTGCTACTTTCTCATAGGTGAGTTTTCGATGGCCTTCTGATCCTCGGACAGCATCGGAAGGAAGCATTGCATTCACAATCTGCCGAGCAAAACGACCCAGTAGTGGGATATGCTGTATGATTCGAAACTGCATCTGTGCTTCTTCGATCTGGTTGAGTTTCAGAAGCCAATCTGTCGCCCCGTTTTCCAGACACCCGAATGGCTCTCCAAATGCAAGGTCTCCGATGATATCGAAGGTCACAAAATTGAACCACTGGACCATGTCTACCAGGGTTTCGCCCTGCTCGCATGCCCGATTAAGTCCTCTGATGAACATTTCCACATAATTCTGGATAAGCGGCTCTTGTTCTCGTAAGGAACGTGCCGAGAACCCGGGAGAGTACAAACGTCGGTAACGTGCATGCTCTTCATGATTGCCATTGACAATCGTAGGAGCGTCGGGGTTCCGCACATAGAACTCTGGATCTTTGATCATTTCCTGGTCTCGGGTTTTCTTATGGGCATAAATATCCTTCCACGCTTGCGGGTTGATGAATGAGAGGTTGTTGGGGGCGATGCGCACTATTGGGCCATATTTCTCGTGTAGCTGATGCATGGCATGGTGGTGATATCCGGTCCACATTGCCGCCAAGTATGGGATTTTGCTGGCCCTACGAAACACAGGACCTGGGTACTTTGCCAATGGGTGAAATAGTACATTGTAGACGGCGAGTGAAATCGAGTAAATGGCAATCTTGTCTTTGTGAGTTCGGTGCTCATGAGAGAGAATGGCGGGTACTCACCAGAGTGATAATGCCAATAATTGCGTTTGGGACGGTCAGCAGTGTCCAGCTCAAGGCGAATTGACACGAGCTTGTCCAGTCCCAATCTGACATGATGAAATTGTTTTTTTATTTGTTTTTCATAGGAAGGTGCAAAGAAATGTTGTGAGACATTTGTTTTTGGTTTGCAATTAATAGTTTCTCTCCTACCATGGACACTCACTTACATCTTTTTAACATTTCGATGCATTTTGATCAATCCACTAACTCTTATCAGGCCAAACTTCCAAGGTCCGTGATAATTGACATTTATTTTTACTTGCATTGCTATTTCCGTATCCACTAAAACTCTTACCTCCCAATACGGAAGGTGTATGCACTTAAATCCCTCGAACTCCTCCAAGATCCCGAGCTTGATTGTTTGTGGAGTTGATGTAGCCAAGAAGATTCCGTGGGTCCTAGACGTATCTCTTCCTGTAATAAGATCTTATATCCTCTCGCGGATGTTGTCGGGGATAGTCCGATACGGAAGGTCAGTATGTTTTTATCAGGGAAGATCCTCATTCCTACTGCATCTGTTTTGTGTTTCTGAGGGTCTCCGCGATCTATCAATCTGCCAAAAGGTGAAAAGCGAATATTTTGTAATACAATGGAAATAGATTTAGTTTGCCAGGAGGCTGTAGAAAGGTTGTCTCTCACTAATGTGAACTGTAAGTAATCTCTTTCCATACGAGCTTTACTCTTGTGGAGTTCATAGTCTGTTTCCTCACTACTGTAAAGTGACCGTTTAAGTCTAATTACACTGTAATGCTAATTCACCAGATAAACAATTACAGATCTTGAAATATGCATATTTAGCCTAATTAAACTACCCACATTGGCAGATGCAATGGTGCCGTACTGTGAAGCTCCATGGTATCCGCATAACCCGATACATGCCCCTCCATCTTTGGTCGCCTAGTAAACACGACAAGCATATCTCTAGTGGTCGGCTGAGCCTCGTCTAACTGATGCACAGATGTAACACTGTGCTTGAAGTCATGATCCACAAACATCAACGTGTCCAAGAAATGCTGGTGATGTACGCGACCGCGGATCAGTGAAGGATTCGTCTCCCATGTCTGCACCCCGGTTGTCTCCCTGTTATCGTGAATGAATGTGACGGCACTATCAGGTCGCATGTTGTTACTGCCGAGGAATATTGTCATGGTATGGTCAGATCCATCCGAGTGCACGCCTTCCAGTGCTGGTTCGCCAAATATGCCGCTCTTCCTGCAGGTGTGCGTACGTGCATTGAACATGGTACAGATCCAGGCAGGAGAGGAGTAGTCCAGGCCGTCACGGGGTGATACAGAAACGCCCTGGAAGATCAATGCCTTGAAAAGCATCAGGGCCTGGATGACTGTGTTGCCTTGCATGTCCGTTGGCGTCTCATCGAACATGCGGGGGATCCCAGAGTCATGGCGCTTGTAATCCTCCTGCACCGTCAGTGTATATGGCTGCGACTCAAGCCGCCGTATACTTCTCGTCTCGGGGTCGATGCAGTACCGGCCATAAGTTACCGAGCGATAGTCAAGAGTGGGGTCGGGCCCAGTGAGATCACTGATATCCTTGACTGCGGCAAAGTCATCATCTCGAGCACCCAGTCCCGTGATGATGGGTATCATGTCTTCTCCTCGGACGAATATGTGTCTTTCCCGCAAGTAGGTGCTCCGCAAAGCCATGATTTTGGCTATTGCATCATAGAATTGAGCGTCGTAGCGTCTTTCCAGGACATTTAAAATATGAGGAGCACGACGGGTCTTCTTGTGCCCGTTGACGAAAGGCAAGGTACTTGCGTGATGAGGCATGTTCAAGGCTAGTAAAGTATATGGTTCATGTTTGTATCCCAGAGAGGAACACTATTCTGGAGCTATTTATAATATGATTTTCGACTCCATCAGCTGAATCAAAAGAAAAGTACTTGTATAACAAGTCAACAACCCTGCGCATCAATTCCACATTGCCCTCGGCAACTCGCACGGCAAATGTTAAACTCATCCTTCGTATGTGGTCTTTAGGCAGTTCTATTGCATACCTCCGATCATCTCTACTTACTTCTTGCGGAAGGTCCGTTAGAACTCTTATTCTTCCAAGGATCGCATTGTGCGTTTGTCCAGTAACATTTTCTCTCTTATCTTCAGAGGTGTGGTATTCCGTGTAGAGCTTGGCATATTAACGAAACATCTTACCGCATAGAGGATCTGGATCCACTGGATTAAAGGACAGATCTATTTGCGAAGAGCTCTCACAGTGTGTACTAGCTACCATCCTGTTTGAACTATCTTGTTGTTGGCCTATATAAGTGTCTTTGACAAGCAAATCACAACAAGGTAACGCAAGCACCTTCTGGTACTACGCCAACCTTCCACATCCTTCTCCCCTCGCATTCACAATTTCAGACACCAATGGGTTCACGTACACCTCAGGTGAATCGTCTTAATGGGCATTCATCTCAAGGTGCAAGTCCTAGATCTTCCGAAGCCTCCAGTCTGTCCATTGTTGAAACATGGTCCCGCTTATTATGTCGCTTGAAGGAGACAACAGCCACTATCAAAGAACGCTTCGATGAAAGAGCTCGCATAGAAAAGCAAATATCAGCCCGTGTTGATGACTGGTGCATCGGAGTCTTTATGGAGACATACACACGGCTAGAACATCTCTCCTCAGAATTGGAGATGCAACTTGCCATCACTGAACGTTTGAACCAAGTTCCCAATCAAGTGGACTCAGCCCTGTCAAAGTTTGCCCTCAATCCATGGCAGATGGAGGAGCGTTATCGTGCATTGATACAAATGCAGTCTTATCTTGGCTCATTCTTTGAGAGGGCTAGTCCTGCCTACGACCAGGCTGGAACGGTATGGTGGTTCGACCCTTCATATCACCAATCTAACGGTCTCAATTATGATCGATATGGAGCACCTGATGTGAAGGAATCCGAGGCACGACTTCTCAAAGCACTCAGCCTTGGCCATGAGAAGCTGCCACTGAAGTTGCTATTGACCTCCAGTGGCGTGGCGGCTTTCACCGTGCTACATCAATTCTTGATGAGCAAGGTTCTCGTTGCTGGAGACACAATCGTCATATCTCCCTACCTGTACTTTGAGTGTTTTGAGCATTTGCGATTGGTCTCACATCTCAACGTCGTCAATTCCAGTACTTTCGAAGCTGAAGACATCATCGCAACAGCAGAGAAGCACAACGCCAAGGCTATCTACCTCGACCCCATGGCCAACACTATTGGGCTCGAGACTACAGATGTGCGCCGGTTTGCACAACTTACGTCAAACCGAGATGGGTGGGCTGATAGGTTCTTGATAATCGACGGTACGCTGGTCTCAGGTGGTATGCGGGTATACGATTGGTTCGATCAACCCAGCCATCCCACCATCCTCTACTATGAGAGTGCACACAAGTACATCCAAATGGGTATGGATGTTGTCATGTGTGGACTCGCCGTCTTCCCAGAGGCATACCATGAAACCATCGGACTTATTCGCCAGGTTACAGGAACAACTCTTTACTCACGTCAAGCAAATGTCTTGCCGCCTATTGACTACGACATTCATCAGTCACGAATGAATTGGTTGACTACCAACGCGGAGAGGCTGTACCATTTATTGGAGAAGACAAGTTCCAGTATCGCTCAGTTCAATTTCCCAACACACTGGCGTAAGCTGGGCTGGGGCCACGGTGGCAACGTGGTGACCATTCGCCTCCTCGGAGACAAGATGAACGAGCGGTCAAGTCTGGACCAATTTACGAGCCTGGTTCTAAGGGCCGCTGATGAAGAAGGCGTTGCTATGACCAAGGGAGGTGGCCTTGGATTTTCCGTGACTCGCATCTGGCCATCGACTCCTTTCATCAGGAATGAGGATCCTTACATGAGAATTTCTGTAGGCGTGGATCCTGATGAGGTTGAGCCAGTGGTCAGAGCGATTTGCAAAGGCCTTGATAGACACTTTCGTGCTTCAGCATCTCCAATGGCACAATGGAGACTTCGCGAGAATGGACTTGCGAATAATGACATTCCTGTCAAAACAAATGGCTATCACAAATCAAACGGTATAAATGGAGAGAATAGTTTGGTGAAGACAGGGAGTGCTTATTTTGATCCCAACCGATAGACATAGTTGATTCCAATCTAAATCTTGTTTCTTAATTAAGTCGGCCTGACTAATGTTATCAATTGGTTGTTTTATTTTTAATGCCCAACAACTCGTATCGTATTCCAATTTTTGAATACTTCGCTGGATGTTGTCTGAGAGATATTTATATACTAGTTTGCCAAATCTTGTTCCGCCATTCGCGTAATTCCGCAACAAAGATATCTGGCACCTCCCATGCCGCGAAGTGGCCGCCGCGGTCAGTCTCCTTCCAATGATTAATGTTCTTATAGTACCGCTCACACCATTCTTTGGGTGCATAGCTATTGTCGTCACCAAACCAACTCACCCCTACCGGTAGTTCAATTTGATAGCTGGTAGAGCCGAGCCCACACTCCCAGTAATAGCGAGCAGAGGAGGCGCTCGAGTTAGAGAGCCAATACAACATGATTGTGTCGAGCATCTCATCTCTGCTGAAGACTGTCTCCACGTCGCCGTCGTGGTGAGACCAGTCTTTGTATTTCTCGTACATCCAAGCCGCCTGTGCCACTGGAGAGTCTGCAAGCCCATACCCGACGGTCTGGGGTCTCGTTGACTGCTGAAGCGAATACCCACGGAATCCATCATCCCGACGTTTGTCCAGTTTCATGGCCCGTTCTTCACCTTTCTTGTCCTGTGTCGGTATTTGAACTTCTTTCTGGAAGGAATATTAGTACATATTAGTAAGATTGCAAAAGAATCAATAACCTTGGGTTCGAAAAATATGGAATTAAAATGGACGCTCTTCAATCCTTTCGGGGCTTGATGGCCCAGGCTCGCAGCCACATATGCACCCCAATCACCTCCTTGGGCGGCCCATCCACTGTCTGCATAACCCAAACGTTGCATCAACTCAGTCCATGCGCGTGCAGTTCGATTGTGGTCCCATCCTTTCTCTCTTGGCTTTCCAGAAAAGGCGTAACCTGGAAGTGCGGGAATGACAAGGTGGAACGCATCTTCAGGAGAGCCACCATGTGACTCAGGATCAACAAGCGGCTCAATTACGTGTCTGAATTCCAGAATTGAGCCAGGCCAACCATGTGTGATGACAAGTGGTAGGGCATTCTCGTGCTTTGATCGAATATGCAGAAAGTAGAATTCCACCCCGTCAATAGTCGTTGTGAACTGAGGATAGGAATTGAGAAGCTCTTCGCATCGTCGCCAATCATATTGTGTTTGCCAGTATTGGCACAGTTCACGGATGCTGGCCAGAGGAACACCTTGAGACCAGTCGGACACTGTCTCCTTGTCCGGCCATCGTGTCAAGCGAAGGCGCGTTTGCAAATCATCGAGACTGGACTGGGGGATCTCGAGCTTGAAAGAGTGGATGGTACTGGGAGGTGGCGACGTCATTGTTCGATGGATAGTCCAGAAACAAATACTAATGAGTAGACACTGCGTTTTCTTTAGTGCACCTCTTGTTCCTAGAAAAAGTTGGTGCTAGTTAGGGTGTTCCTACTTATGATGCGGGATGATTTACTCTCACTTATTAATATCACATTATTCTGTTAAATGATTTGTAAGCATCTGGTAAAGTGCAAGTAAGAAATAAAAGCCACAAGACTATAACAGCCCCTCCTTTGTCAATCAGTCCGTTCTCCTTCGTATGTGTCACAACAATGTCATGTATGCGAATCGGATGTACGGAAATAATTAGAGGGAGAGGTGGTAGTTTCTGTCCGGTTTTTGGTGCAATGCTTCTGGGGAGAGCCATTGAATTGATGTCTTGACAAGGGGTTTGTGATACCGAATGAGGTAATGTTTGTATTTTTATGGGGCATGCTTTACTTACCAGCCTCAATGAGGCAGAATAGGGAGGGTAGAGGTTTCAATCTATAGGCTGCATCATCAGAGATACCTAAATCCTAGTGCTATCCTCGACTATCACAAAGTATCTTTGATACAGAGTACTTAATTAAATTAAGCCGTGGGATGCATACCTGCCACGATGAAACGTGTAGTGCTAAAAAGAAAGGTGATTTATGCCAGCCACACTATTTAGTTACAACATCTGTATGTTGGTTAATACTTGCTAAACATAGTGACAACCACATTTCTGTGGTACATCCTTGAACATTGGCTTCCAGGAGATGAGCCTTGGCGTGCATGAGCTGAGCTGCAGGACAAAAAAAGGTTGCCAGGCCATTGGTGGTAGTTAGGTTTCCACTTTGAGCTGTTGGTTCTACAATCGTCGTATTAGGCAGGTGATGTTATACAACCCAGGCTCATGTTTTGGTTTAAATTTGCTGAAACTCCTAACTGACTATGACTTCTGCTCCTATCTTCTAGTTTAACAACAGTGTTCAGAAGCAGAACATGGACTCCTCGAATCCTCTAGAGAACGTACGATTAATGCCAACGCCATATCCATTTGAAGATGTGAGGAAACTATCTGAAAAGGAGAAAAGAACTTTACCTACTCTGAAAGAATGTTCTTCTCCATGGATTTGGCGCGTCGGTGTGCATGCGATACTGCTTGTGGTTCCTGTTGCTTATCTCGGTAATACAATTCAGAGACTCGACCCTCAATAATTAGCACTAACCTTCGCATAGTACTCCTCGGAATTGTAGGGCGGCTTGGCGGCCAGAAGCAAAGCTCTTTTGGAGACAACGTACTAGAAGTGCTTCAGCTGGCCTCTACTCTTTGGCCCATTTCGTTTGCTGCAGTGCTGGGGCCGTTCCTTAAGACGCTTTCTCTGTTCAGAGCTGAGAAAGGGACTACAGTTGGTTCACTTGAGTTTCTATTAACTGGTCAAACAACTGTCGCAGCATTCAAGAACCTCTTTACTTTGCAGTACATCAGAATCTGGACTGTAGGAATTGTAGCAGTCTGGTGTCTTAGCCCACTGGGCGGCCAAGCGGTGGTTCGGTCAATGCAGTTGGAACCAAACACGGAGAGTACGAAGATCGCCGCTACACATTACTTCTCACAGGTCCCACTTAAGGTTTTGGACGATTACTCGACCAACTTTACTGGGGATGTAAACGCTTTGCCCTTGGAACCAGACAATTATCGTTGATCCCTGAATTTCGAAGGATGGTTCTGGCTGCATTTTCAGGGCCCGATATCTTGGTATCTCATGCCAATGGGTCTAGCACTGGTTTTGACGAGGCTTTGGCACGAATAGGAGGAAGACCTCAGGCAGCCCGTCTTGGCCGGCAAGATATCTGGCGGAACGTGCGCATCCCATATATGGAATATCTCTCTGGATATAACGCAGAGGATCCCATTGCCTGGACCTCAGTTCCACGTGATGAAGTTGTTCCCTTTTCATCATTCATCGGAGTTCCAATCCGTGGAGGTGCTTTATCTCGAGCAGGCAACTCCAGCATGGTATTACATTCTTGATACCAAGTCCTAGAATGCGGAGATGCGTTCAATGGAACTGACTGGGCAGTCGGTGATGGTAACAGCTCCAACATGTTCTTCCATCAGCCCGTTCCCAACGCAAAGGTGCTCCTTGAAATTCCCGCACAACGCTCCTCGTTCAACGACGCACATGATATTGGAACAATGCCAAGCTTATGGCTTGATGCCATGAAGAATAACGACACAACCTCACAATTCTATAGTACCGGCAAGTTTGAACCACAGTCTAAGTTACAGCTACTTGTGGGGGGCTTTTGTTTGCGAGAACCGAATTTGGGATACATGGCTATTCGCACATGCAATGTCAGTACCTCGCATGTGGACGTTGCAGTCCAATGCACAAGGTTGGACGACGTCGGTGACCTTGAGTGCCAAGCTACACAAATCAGGCGGAGCAGAAAGCCGAACTTTTCCTCGAATCTGTCGGACCTATCTAATTTTCAGATTGCAGGCAGTGTATTCTTTGAAATGCCATTCACTACAGCAAATTATGATGCTTTACTTCCGAGTCTTTTAGAAAAGTACCTAAGAAATCCTCCGACAGCATTCAACTACGAATTTGATTCCTTGAAGAGAATGTACGGGGCTTGTTTCAACGATGTACCTCGGCGAAGCTTTGAAGCCAGGCTTGGCACGGCGCTCAATACCTTTCTGATGGCCAGCTATAACTATACTGTTCTAACAGGGGCGGATGGGACAAATCTCAATGGACGGAATGACATGTGACGGAACTATACTGCCACATAGACGTAGTACACAGAGGAGGTGTATACCTTAGATGTGGTATGGTATTCCATATCTGCCATATCCACCCTGATCCTACTGGCTTGCACAATCGCCAATACTTTTATTCGTCATATAATTATAGCACCAGACTTTTTGGATAGCATAGATGGGCTGATTCGGGGATCTCCTTTTATTAAGTTTGATAACAAGGCTTCAGATGTTAGTAGTGGTTTTAGTTCGCATGATCGAATAAGGGCGGTAAAGGACATACAAGTGCAGATACAAGATGTTCAGCCAGAGATGGATGCTGGTAAGATTGCACTAACGTCAGATTTAAGGAACTCAAAGCTTGATTGGAGGCGAGCATATCATTGATGGGGATGTCATAGAGATAAGTAATATTATGAGGATGGCAGCTGATATTGGTCGGGAAATTAGCTATTCGAAATGTTGTTGTGGACTTTCGTAGATTGGTTCCTGTGCTATCTAGTATTGTGCATGGTGCGTCTGATTGTGTTACGAAATCACTATATTATCCCTGTGGGGCGGCCCAACCATTACCTTGCAGGTGAGGATATCATAATAATTCTTAGGTTAAATGAGACACATCTAATTTTTTTATTCTTTTGCACTGGACTCGTTCGAGGGATGCAAAGAAGTAATATAGTAGAGAATATGATAGGTATGATTATTTTAACTGTACTTTGCAAACACTAAATCTAGATTTGAACTATGAACTTCTCTCCACTAGCTCCGGCTTTAAGACTATCAAGCATCCTCTGAACCGAACCCAGTCCCCCATCGATCAGGTGAGGCCTCGGGGCAGGCTTGACGTTCTCGTCCTCGAGTGCTCTCTGTAACCAACCTCCAAAAACCCATCGGCCGATTTCGGGATATTCCAGAGTGAATCGAGAACAGTCGGCGTGATGGACTTCAACCGTCTCTGGAATTGGCACGTCTGCCGGCCATGGCGCGAGTGTGCTAACCTTGATCCCATCAGCAGAGTCAGCCGCGCTGGTTATAGCTGCCACTGAAGCAAAAGAGGAGCCCTCAGACCTGGCGTCAACCACGCCGCGAATCGTCAATCCTTCACTCTTGATAGCCTGAGCTATCTTTTGTGCCGCGTCTGGGTCTTTGTAGTCCCAAGCGTCCGTAGCGCCGAGTTCTTTCAACCATTCGTGATGCTTTGGACTTGCTGTCGCAAAGACGGACCATCCCATTGCATGCGCAATCTGCAACGCAGCAATACCAACTGCTGAAGCTCCGCTCCATACCACAATAGCGCCTTTTTCATGGTCCGCCTTTTCGCGCATGGGCAGCCCGAGACCCTTGAACAGCGCGATCGAAGCAGTAATCATGCCGACAGGAAGCACTGCGCCTTCTTCAAAGGTGAGATTGTCAGGCAGATGGGCTGTCGCGGCCTCATCCATCAGGGTGTATGTCTGGAATGCTGCCTTGTTGCTGTTTGACTGAAGTACACCAAGTGCAAAACCCATCACACGGTCGCCAGCTTTAAAGCGCGTTACATCAGACCCCACAGCCATGACAACGCCTGTAAGTTCGCTGCCGAGAACTGCAGGGAAATCATTGATGAGAACACCATAGGTTTGAACCTTCCAGTCAGAAGGGTTTGCAGCGACCACTTTGTTGCGGACCAAGAGTTCCAGAGGACCAGGCGAAGGAACGGGGCGTTGTCCAGTAGTGAGAAGCCCTTGCTTATGGGGCAGGATAGCAGCAATATTAGATTCGAAGGAGGACGCCATGATGGGTGGGGATAAAGATTAATATATAAACAGTATGGTGATTTCTCACCTGTATTTCACAGAGTTGCTTTACGTTTATATATAGGTAGGTTTCAAATATGAGCACTACGGCAATGCGTATTTATAATTATTTTCGGCTTAGGCAATTTCATCACTTCAATTACCAACCAGGAATGCTGACGCAGCCATAACCTTGTCTAGTTAAACCCTTGGCTATTGGCTAGCGTTGCTCGTCTGGAAAGAATTTGCGACAATGGACAATGACAATGGCCCTATAAATTAGCCAATCATATCCATTATGAGATTGCCCTTGTCCAGCCCTGTCCAGCATGGGCTGTTCCTTGCTAGAACTACTCGCGTATGAAATTATATACAGCTGTAATGACAGTTAGATAGCAGTCTATATCATGGCTATTATGGTTCCATCCATCTCTGATTACCGTATACCAATCTTGTATGTTTGAGTTCTACTGCATCCGGCTGACAGTGCTCCATGGAGTTTAAAACACCGGTTACCATCCATGGGCTTGATTATACTACACCCTCCAAGAGTAAATTACACCCCGAGCTATACCTAATAGCAAACCTGGTGGGATTTTATAGCTACCATATAGCTTGTCATGGGAGATGATATTAAGTTTTATTGACCTGTCTACGCCATTTATGTGTCGACCCAGTTAAATGAATAATTTAGAAATCCGCAACAGAATAAATTTATTGTTAAAAACGAGAAATGATTGAATGTCAATCAAAATGTAATGTTCAATTTGTAAAATCCTATCTATGACTTAGAATTTAATACTATGACTCTAGCGATAAATGAGGGTAAAATTTACGCTGTCATGGATGTAATCTCCAGCAATTGGCATTGTGTCTTTTGCGCATCTGCGCACCTGCGCACATGCGCACCCTCCGCGGCTATCAAAGCGGCTGTCTTACCCTGCCCTACAGCCTGATTAGACGAAAGGAGAAGGCTAGACACCAGATTACCGCCCAAGTGAATCACACCCCGCCACGTTATTTCTTTCACCTGCACCATCAGTTATCCTAGGATTTGTGTCATGTTTTGACCTCGACTGGCAACTCCTACCAAATCTAGACAACTTGGCTTTGTTGACTTATCATCCTAAAATCTCCAACATCCCATTACTCATTTGAAACCCCAAAACGCGCTGTAAATGCCTGTCTCCTGCGCACCCGGTCGCGCCCGGTCAAGGGGCTCCCTCGTGGCGAACCTTTTTCAAGGTGTCGGGTTTGCCCAAAAGCCTTACCAGCACGACTTTCCAGAATCCAGCAGCTACCATATGAACCAGAGAACGGGTTCATGTGTCTCTTGCTGCCGTAGACGATTGTGCGCACTACGACCAGCAGCCGCCCAAGGCATAATTGTACACGACGTATCGAATATTGTGCTCATCGCGCTCGATGTACTCATTCAAACAATGCAGCTGGTGCTAAGTAAATCTGATAACACGGTTCAATGCCCTGTTTCACCCGACATTCGTTCTCGTTATCTTGGATGGATACAGATGTATTACGATACACACCGTCTTCAATCTTCGCATAATGATACCGGAGGCAAGGGCACAACTGATGTGAGCATCGTTAATCATCATCGTGCTCACACCTCTGCCATGAATGTCCGATGCCAACTGGAACTTATAGATGAGAGAATAAAGTGTTTACTATTAATGCGACTCTTTCATAGACTTTTCAAGGCTGGGCTCTTTGTCGGGTTTAATTCACGCACAGTCGAAATACGCCCACGGATGTTACAGAGTAAGAGGCCTACTATAAGCAATTGCCACTTCTCTATGACGACGCTTCGTGATATGGAACACTCGGTCTTGGACCATCCTCTACTTCTGCAGCAAGATGCGTCCGTCCAGGCCAATGTCATATGGCCAAGCATATGTGTCATTCACTGGATTCAAGAATCGGACATCCACAGGCAGTCTAACGAGATGACTAAAAGCACGTCTCTGGTGCAAAACGGCGATGAAACAACCAAACAAGCAGGGGGCTACTCCGATCAGGGACAAGAAAAGCATCGTCCAGATATTCAACAAAACCAGAGATCATCAACTTGGCCTGCTATGCGGAAGCGGGCGAGGCAAGCAGACTCAGACAAATCACAAGACGAAGATGAGCGAAAGGAGCCGGGACCAGGCGATTCATATAAAAAACGGAATCTCGACAATGAAAAGACCCCAAAATTTGCTTGTCCCTTTTTCAAGTACAACCCTGGTCGCTATGCTGAGGAGCGAGCTTGTTGTGGGCCAGGATGGTCCAGCGTTAATCGAGTCAAGTAGACAGCCATAATGCGCCCCATACTTGTTACCATCATACTGACTACCATCTCTAGGGAGCATTTGTACCGGAGGCACCGCCTTCCAGATCACCAGTGTACTCGGTGCTTCTCTTATTTTAGATCTAATAGGGATCTGGATCGTCACCATCGACAGGCAAAGGCCTGTGACGTACAAGATAAACCACCAATTCTAGATGGGCTCGATCAAGAGACATTAAGCCGTCTGAAGATGAGGTCAAAAAAGCCTCCACCGATCTCACCAAGCCTTTCTGCGGAAGAACAAAAATGGTATAGCATGTATTCAATTATCTTCCCGGGACATACTTCGGTTCCAAGTCCTTGTAAGTTAAAACTTCCGAACCATCACTATGACGGAAGGAGCTCAGTAGCGACTAACTATGGCGTAGACTATGAGTCGGAGGACAAAGGGCTCTCACTTCTTCTCTCTGAGGCTGCTGCTGAGGAATTATTTCGCAAGAATCTCCAGGAGACGCTTCCAACATGGATCCTCGAGGATTCAACAATAATAGATTCAATAATGCGTGGAAGTATATCCGCTTTCAACAAAACATTCACGGCCATACACAAAGCGACGACATCCTTGACAGCAGCCACAGCAGCCGTCGACAGACAATTACCAGTATCTGGCGAGGCCAGAAAGACTGAAAGTGAAGCTGTTGATGATACGTCCTTGCCTTCTCTCATGACACCCGAAGATGATTACATGGCGCCTGGATCGTTCAACGACCATTATAACCACTACACACACTTGACACAGTCTTTCACGTACCAACAGACCAATGGAGACAAGGCAGAGACAACTGAGCCGCCAGTGCAGCCACCTACGCACACAGGTTCATGGCAGCCTGGTTCACTGCCTCTCCCTTTCCCAAGCTTAGCTGCTTACGGACCGAGTCTCACCCCTCAAGATGATTGGTCTTTCCAGGATATAACCATGGGTCTCGGTCAGGTGAGGGATGGATGGGCGGTGGAGCTAGCACATTTGAGCTCATCAACATCAGGAGGTCATCAGGACAAGAATATCTTCGATATGGAGTGACGACTTGAAGTGCAAGTGCCAGGTCACTCCACTTGGTTGACAAGAAACAATCCCAGTCACAAATTGAGATTCAAACAGATCGTAATATCGCCAGGCCGCTGTGGATCCAAATTTGCAATGCTCTAGATTATTGTATGTATATCCATACTAGCTACGGTTACCAAAGTGATTGGCCCATTCCATGTCGAAGTGGTTAAGATGATCCCCCAAGTCCATTTCCTGCTCGGCAAGCATATAAATGCCGGCGGCCGAGTTGTCTACTTCAAGTGTCGGGGTTTGAAGAGAAACGTTGTCTACAGCAGGTCTTGCAAGGTGCGATGTAGCCTCGTCGCTGAGGGGTGCAGAAGAACTTGGCTGGGCATTGGGGAAGGGGCCGTCCCTACTCAGGACGTCGAAAAAGACAGGCAGGCATTTAAGAACAGTACGTAGGTCCCGAGTCGCTTGCTGCTGGCCAAGGTTGCCCTGGCCGGCAAAAGCAAGAACTGACCTCTGTATGAAGTACGGAGTAGGGTTACGGGCGACTGCAAGAGCCTGTACAACGGTGGGGAGGTACGGTGCAGGCACTTGAACAGCATACGGATAAGCACGTCGATGCATCTCAGTCCACACCGGACCATCCAACTGTCCGTCCTTCTTCCGTATAGCAAGGATATAGTCGATGGTATCGGGTGGGAAGTGCGTAGCCCTCTCGCAGCTCTGTTCGCAATCGCACATGTGTTTGGTTCTGATGTGGACACTTTTTGTAAGGTCAGTCTCTACTCCAAACCTGGTCTGTTTGCCTACGTCACGTACCGGAGGTGGCTCATGTTGACTTCGCCGCTCAGACAGGCTTTAGGGATGGAGGTAGACGTAGAAGGGAATGGCAAAAGTGGGCAGGCGAGACGATAGCTACTTGGTGTTTCTGGATTGGTATTCATTGTGTGACTTCAGTCAGTGATGGCGACACTTGGAGGATGGAACCAAGACTGGCGACAGTGCCGATGATATGGAGGCTCGCTGTCACCACCAAAGACGCCTGAGAGAGTGAACGACGGGCTCAGCCCTAGGATAGGGGTAGCAAGACACATTGAACAAAACCGAAGCGAATGCAATAAACAGAAGTGTAAAAGCAACATCCTGGTCTCTGCAGCATGCGCGGTCGGACCTCGAAAACTACTTGGGGAGTGTTGAGACAGGTGTTGGGCTCGAATTCGTTCGTTCGACCATCGGCGGGATTATCTTTGCGATAATTTGTTGGGGCATCTACTGGCAAGGCTCTGATTCGTTATGATTCTGATCTTAGAGTGCTTTAGTTCCATAGAGAGGAAATTGATTGAGTCCTTCGTGGTGCGGTGTGTTTTCGGCTTTGGGGTTGAAAATGACGGCATGCGCAGCAAATTGAACAAGTCACTCTGTTAGGCATTCTACCCCTCACTTCTAGCAGGGTGATGGGACTGGACCGCCGGCGGTAGTAAAAGTCGAAATGGGCTTTCAGCCCTTCTCCTGGACCATTGCACAGTCTCCAGGGTTTCGATCGTGGTTGCATATGCTCTGTGCTGTCGGTAGGCTGCGCTTGTTGCTTGTTAGGATGGGCGTGAGTTGAGGTGATTAGCAATGTCAAGGTGGTCCATGGTAAACGTGCCTAAAACAACATGAAAAGAGAGGAGACGAAGAGTTACCATACACCTAATCTTGTTGCCATATTTCTAAGGACTACGAGACAGACACCCACAAAGAAGACAAAGAACAAAGGAAGAAAGGTACAGTTGCCAGAACTGACTTGCAAACAATGCTGTGGGTCTCAGACAATGTATTGACGCTCGAGTAAAGCAGTAATGACGACCGACACGAATGAAGAAGTCAACCAAGCTTCGATTTTGGAACGATATCTGTTCTGTGAAGGACAGTCGAGTGCCCAAAGCCGCTTGGCTTCGGGTAGGCCAGCTCCAACTGTCCAAGAGAAGACCGAGGTGATGAACCGGCACTTGGCAGGGCTAGGCCAAGGAACAGCATCAGTCAACTCGAAACAACAAGTAAACCAGATGGCTCAGGAGCTAGATAACCTACTTGAAGGTAAGTAGGGTAGTCTCGCTGTGTCCATTGAGTTATTGGGCTGGCCTGTGTTTGCAGCTGGAGGGTTTATACAATCGGAAGGGGATCGTGGAAAGGAGGCAGCGCCTGTAATGAGGATATTCAGCAGTCGGTGTCGCAAGAAGACAGGGGAAAAGTCCATCCCAGTAAAATAGCAATATCGACAAGACAGAACTCTCTTCCAATTTATATTGAGAATATATGACCTTTAGTGATCATTCAATGTCTTTCAACTGGGTCCATCCACCTCAAATTGACCTGAACGCAATTGCGTTCAAACGCAAGTGCGTTGAGTGCTCTGAGGAGCACAATACAGGCAATCTCCACCAGGCTGCCAGCAATGGGCATTCTGGCCTATTGGCTGGGATAAGAGACGCATGCCCCTCTCCGTTGTTCGAGCCTGATTGTCTACGTACTGTTCATATCTGTCTGGAGTAAATAAAAACACAACCCTTGCATCAGGGACTTCTGCCAATGACCGTCTCACTTTCAAGCCACTTTACAAGGTGACGCGTTCTTTACAGCACGTAGCAAATCAGTACATCACTTTCTTGTTAGCCAATTGTATTTTGACAACACAACATTGCATCACGACCACCATGGTCCTTGACCTGGAAGTAAACTTTCATGATTGTATACCTAGACTGGACCGGTAAGTCCATAACCACTCTCTTTCCTATAATTAATTTCTACTTGATGAGAAGAATTATACAATCTTCCACGTACTGATCGTTCTACTTAATGTTATTCGAGATAGGAAAGGTTCAATACTTCGACTTGACTCGGTCATATTGATGTTGTATTGCCGTTGTTTGCATTTTATACTGAGGGAGGTCTTCTCGGGTCATGTGATCTCGGTCACTTGACCATAATGGCCGAAGATATGTTCGTTTTTTGAAATACAGTTATGTTAGCGGATGGTTGGGTAACCTTATTGGATGCAGGCTATTAGTAGTTTTTAGTTTATGCTAACCTTTATTATTGCTATTCTTGTAGGTTTTCTTAACCAAATCTTATTTTTAACATTACTTTACTAGACTTAGTGAAGACGTTATATTCAATTATCTAGCTACTAGCCTCTATACCTACACTAGCCTAAAAGCCTCATTGGATACAACCATCTAGCCTATTAGCAACTTGTGAACTTATTCCTTGTCTGCCAAGTCGCACCTTTACAGATCCCGCAAAATCTTACCGCGCTAAATGAAAGATCATTTTTGATGAGGTGCAGTGACTTTAGGAAACAAGGGTGTACCTGCGAAGGAGTTTACAAATTAGCAGCCTACTAAAGTGCGAACAGATATTCGTATAAGAAAGATGAGACCTTGCCATTAGGCAGCGCTGGACCCCATTGTCTTTCGTAAACAGTTACTACCTTTATATACTACTTGGAGTATAGTGCTTCATGCTATACATACGTCATTTATTGTTTACAGTTCACAATGTGGCGTTCATACTGACGTGAGTTTATACAAAGTGATAATGCAAACTAACCACTAAAACGAAAAAATATATCACAAAGAAGTACACCCACACAACCTTATATACCATCCCCTAACAATCTCACTTGACCAGTACCATATGCCCGCTTAGTTGACGTGGGCGTTGAAGTTGGTAACGGTAAGCTTAGCATTGCTTCCGCTGTAGTCATGTATTAGTATGTGCTTATAAGGCAAAAGGTATGGACTTACGTGAAGGGCTCGGTACCAAACTGGAAGGCTGCACGGGAGGAATTAGCAAATGTTTCAATAATGCATCGCGTCAGGTCAACATACTAAGGAGGTACTGCTTGCTGATAGGGAAACCTTGGGTATTGGCGAGGTAGTTGTAGAATTGCTTGACATCCGAGTTGAAGTTGTTGACGGGGTTAGGGGCGACGAAGCTGAAGACCTTCATGCTGCCGTTCATGCCAACCCAGAGCTCCCAAGTCCTGCCTTCGACGTTGACGTTGCCCTGGCGAGATCCAATAGGCTGAACTCCGCCGTAACGAGCGAGCCTAGGTGAGGAAATACGATTAGTAATTGTTCCACAGCGTCAACATTTCATATATACCTACCAGATCATGAGCTCGTAGTCGCCGCTGGACGTGGAATGCTTGGGGTCAGCAGCAGTGAAGAGATCGTAAGCAACATTGGCACGGATGTTGGTGCCGCTATAAGACCAGGCCGCTGCAGACTGCATGTTGCTGATGCTGGAGAGGATGCGCTTGTTGTTAATCTGAAGTGCTGAGTTGGGGTAGGCCTTGACGTTGTCCTGTCCTCCGGACCAGTTCCAGTCGACGTGCCATCCAGCACCGTTGCTGTTGGACCAGTCAATGTAAGTGCACTGGCTACCAGAGCCAGAGTCCTGGCCCCAGCGGTTGTTGTTGAACTCGTAGCCGGCGTTGGCGTAGTAAGCGTAGCGGTCGCAGAGGGACTGGGCCAGGGCGAAGGGGGCAAAAAGCCCGGCGAGGAAGACAAGTGAGCTCTTCATTTTAGGGATGGTATTCAAGGTGATTTGTAAGTGTATGGTGAGAATAGACAAGTAGTTACTGTGTATCTGCCGAGAGTATATTGTTGGCTATGTTTGTACCTTTTATATTCTAAGTCAACAGGACGAAAATCCTTCCTTGACATTCCCAATTCAATCACGGAAGTTTGTCCGTGGCCATATTAGTTCGTTAAACTGGACTCAATGCCAAAGTCCCTAGAAAGATCAGGAGCTACCCGTAGAAAATCATGGCCTTTGAAATTGTATTCGGTCCGTTTAGAAGATTGAAGCATCGCTTTTTGAGATCTAACGGGACTGCTCGTTGTATAAGCCGACGGGATGCTTCACCGGGCGGGTCTAGACTACTGGTATCCAAGAAACATGTCTTGTTGAAGTGATGCTACCGTTACGCTGAAACGTCCGTGGGCTGTTGGTAAATTGCTTACCCTTTGTAGGATTTCCCCACCAGTGGGTGTCTTCTCTCGGTGGAAGTATTGTCCTATTTGGTAATCTGGACAATGCACTAGTGTTTTTTTAATCCCGGAATAAATATTGGCATACTGGGGAACGACCCTGGCTTCTACCGGACGGTTGACTGCGTCGGTGTTAGCAGCTCATCACATGACGTATCAGACGGAGGCGAGGTTCCGTGGACCTGGAAGAGGTCAAGTTTCGATTGTGGGGTAAAGCGACGATGCTACGGTAGTTCGTGGGCGACGGTATGACGGCCCGAGGGAACGGTTTGTGCTTCCTTCTTTGGACATGTGCGGAAGACGTCGATCGGCCGTTGACCTCAACACGTAATTTGTCAAGATATTGTAAGCAATGCCAATGCCGACAGACTAGTCAGGAGAGGAAGATGGGAACTACCGAGACTTGTGTTTAATCACACCTCTATTGCGTGCGATGAGCTGATAAGCCACGAAGTAGTAAGCATCTACTATGTATTAACTTAAATACCCATCTGCCCTCTACCTCTGTGAAAACCTACTCTTTCGCTACCCTATGTCGCGTCTGGGACGATGCCGGGTGAGGCCATTCGAGCATGGTCTGCAAAATAGCCGAATCATCAAGGTACGATCCTGGAAACAGAAATCGATCACCGCGCGGCTTAATTGCATCTGTCATTGCATACAAAAGCTGAAATCTTACGGGAGCGCCTATTCTTATTTCTTCCAGAGCTGCGATCTGCTTTTGCGGTCAAATGATTAGCTTCAATACGACATTTCATCTGCAATCGAGTCCAGCCTATTTACGTTGAATGACTCTGCATTCTGTGACTGCTGGCTCTGATCCCTTTTGAGAAATTAAAGCGATCCGATTTCCCAGTTTGTCGAATGTCGGTTCAAACGGGACAAGCTTCAAACGAGGATGTGGAGTTGCCGGCATTTGCAAAAATGATCTGCCGTGTGTTGTTCGAGAAGGTTGTTGATATTAACCAGTGGCCGTACTCGACGGATAAATTAAACTCAAAAATGTTTCATAGAATCTTCCTTTACGAATAACCACCCATTGGACGATATAGCCGAGATTGCAGTCCCGCTGTTGATGGGCCGAACGTCTCATCAAACGGGAAAATGATCAGCTGAATTTCCTGAGCGAAACTTTTGCAGTTTCGAAACATCCTGGTATTAAGCTTGTTCAGCAGGGATCTGATACGGACCCACCAGCTCCGCATCCCCTATTAGACCATAGCTGAGCTGTGATTGCTGGAGATATGCAGCAGCTAAATAGCCGGATTAACTTGTTTGTCGGGTATAACGAGCTATGATGTGAGAGCATCACCCGTGCTCAGCTTGGTCATGTAAGAAGCTTTGCGCATCAAAGCCAAGCCATCAGAATACGAGGTGGAGAGAGTATATAAACAAGATTGATTTCACCTCGAATTATGCTTTTTAGTCTTCTCTTCAACAGGACTGCCAGACAGAGCCTATTCACTTCTTTCACATTCTTCAACTACAACACCAAGGATCCAAGTCCTGTCTATCAACATGCGCTCTCCCATCGCCCTTACTCTCGCCCTGCTGGGAGCTGCTCAGCTCGGAGAGACTGCCTCAGCTGGCTGTGGCAAGGCTGCTCCCCAGAGCGGTACCAAGTCCATGCAGGTCAACGGCAAGAACCGTCAATACATCCTTCAGGTTCCCCAGAACTACCAACCCAACAAGCCCCACCGACTTGTCTTTGGCTACCACTGGCGTGATGGCAACATGAACAATGTTGCTCAGGGCGGCTTCTACGGTCTTCAGGGTCTCGCTGCCAGCTCCACCCCCACCATCTTCATTGCCCCCAACGGTCTCAACGCTGGCTGGGCCAACCAAGGTGGTGAGGACATCAAGTTCACCGATCAGATGCTCGCCTTTGCCAAGCAGAACCTCTGCATTGAGGAGAAGCAAGTCTTTGCTACTGGATGGAGTTACGGAGGATCCATGAGCCACAGTGTCGCTTGTTCCCGTCCCAGTAAGTAAACAGATGTGTACGACAGGTGCGATACAGTTTTGCTAACAATTATACAGACGACTTCGCTGCCGTTGCTGTTATCTCTGGTGCTCAGCTCTCTGGCTGTGACGGTGGCAACACCCCTACTGCCTACCTCGGTATTCACGGTTCTTCCGACAACGTCCTGGGCATCAACCTTGGTCGCCAGCTGCGCGACAAGTGGATTGGCACCAACGGCTGCCAGCAGAAGAACGTCGTCGACCCCAACCCTGGTGCTCAGAACCACGTCAAGACCACCTACACCTGCAGCCGCAAGCCCGTTACCTGGATTGCTCACGGAGGTGGCCACGTCCCCGATCCCACTGGCACCAACGGCGTCAAGTTCGCCCCTGGTGAGACCTGGAGCTTCTTCAACGCTGCCGTTGGTGGTAGCGCCAAGGCTCGCTGCTAAAGCGCTCATCCATACTTGACTTCCACGAGAGCTCGTTAGCCGTCTCATCTTTCTTTCCCTGTACATAGGAGCCTGATTCCAAAGGGTTTTGTTACATAGTTTGAGCCTGTTTATATCTTAGGCTCATACCCTGAGAGTGTACTGTATCTCTTAGTCAATAGCAATACAGTGCAATACATACATACCAGTATCGTGTTTGACCGAATCTATATTTTCTACATGTGCCCATATCCTTGGCAATTATACCGGGATCGTCATTCTCCTGTATCTACCGATTAGCAGAAAAGATATATATAATTATATTCTAGATCGAAAAGACAAGGTATAGAGGCTATAACATGTATTAACACTTGAAATAGTTAATAATATAGCGGTTAGTATTAACCAAAACATACTAGGTACTAAGGCCTCTTTAAGCAAACAATTGCTAAATAGTATGCATTAAGGGACTTACTGGCACCTGGATGGATGACAAACCTTGGCTTATTTAGCTCTTATGCTTGTATGGTCTGCTGAGTTATTGCCCGCGCCCGAAATCATGCATATCGTCTTTTACGGCAATCTGTCCTTGGTCGGGACTTGCCCATCGAGGTCGCTAAGCCGCCGATGACTTAATTGCATTCCATATACGACGAGGAGCATGCCTTGGCGCTGTCGTGTATTTCTGCTTAAAGAGTTATCATGCGACAGGGAAACGTGTCAGCATGGCGTGAGGCGGTCTTTAGTTACCAACCGCGTCTCTGACTCTCAAGTTAGTCGGGTGGCATGAGAATGGAAAGACATCCTGAGGCAAGTCATAGATCAACGCCGGTACCAGGTGTAGCAGGGTCTGGAGGCCTGCTTTGGTTTAATTTAAGGAGCTCAGAACTACTGTGTAGACACTATTGGATCACACTCGCCTTCCATTGCTTTACCGACCATCCTTAGGCCACTCTATTTAAGCAGACTCCGTTCGAGGCTATGGGTAAAGCCAAATTCAAGAGATAGCACAACGTGAATTCCATTGAATAGTTCTACGCGAATAAGGAGACAAGGCAGGCTCAAAGTGCTATTGGCTGTGAGTAACCCTGTCCACGTCAGCTTAGAGCCAATATCAGCAACTCAAAAGGCCAGGGCAAGGACGCTCCTTAAAGAAGTTCAGGGCATGTATTCTTGACCCGCCCATCCGAGCGCCTTCCACGCTCAAACTGTGCTAGTATTGGTCTATGGATTGCCCGGTCCACCTCGGAGCGTCCTTGGGATGCATTAGGCAAGTTCATCAGCGTTCTTAGTGGTTCAGGCTACTTGGTAACGCTAGAGGGAAGTAGCGTGTTAGTCGATGGCAGCAGCGCAGTCAAGATAGAGGCAGTAGTCCACAAAGCAATTTAGGGTGCGCAATTCTTAATAGCAATATACAATGAAGGGGCCGTCATTGCTCTTGAGGCTTTGAAGTAAGAGATCTTCATTGCAGTCACGGGCACCGAAGATGGGCTCACCGAGGAGTTTGGACGGGCATGTTAATATCTCGTATGCCGCCGAAGTTGACTGAGAGAAGAGAGAAAAGTTTGGCTGCAGAATCCCCGGTCGAGCTTGTCCAATGATCGGGACTTACAAATGTGATCTGCTAACGTACAACTGCATTGGTCTCTTACTCATCGGCACTCTGCATTGCCCTACCGAAACTGGAGCTATTATGTTTATTGAATTGCTGTATGCTAACTGACGGGGTATAAACGACGAGTTACAAACGATGAATAACGAAGGTCTACTTCTTGTACCCAGATTAGGACATTTTTACGAGTGTAAGTGCCTGCTGAAACTAAGCACTACTGCAAGGGAGCTTATGTGTGTGTATGGTAGCCTTGGATGTCAAATTTAGTGCAGGGTTATTTACTATACTCATTGGCTATTGCATCTCAAGAATACAGGTAACATTATCCTAGGCATTAGGTAATTGGCTACATGTTAGACAGTCGGTATTATGAAAAAGTATAAATATATGCGCAGTTAGTTCATTTCTTCTTAACCTTCTTTCTATTTAAGACATTCTACTTTTTCACATCAGGTTTATGCTCTCTCTCAGGACAAGGACATAAAAGATTACAACATTCTTAACTGAATACAAAATGAAGGTCATTTCACTCGCCAGTGCTCTTACTGCGGTAATTGCCATTGCTACTGCAGCACCACAAGGTATAACTCCAAAACTCATAACTGCATATAACATAGCCCGTTCTAATAACGTATGTATTAAAGGCCACAAAGACCCTACATCTGTAGGGGAACTCGTCAAGCGCCAACAAATTTGCAGCGTCTCGTGCTTCTGTGGCCCAGAGGACAAAGGCAAATTGCAGGGATGCAGATCTTGCTGCAACGTTGGAAAGCCTAGTGGCTGTTATTGTCAGGTTTGCCTCTGCTAAGAATTCGGTTCAGAGAGGAATATTATGGACTGGTTGGGATGGGCTGAAGCCATAGTCGCTTGAAGTCACCTTGAGAATCTAAGTATTACGACCCAACAGACGACCTGTCAGACCATCATATACACCCCCATAAATTTAGCCAAGTTAACCATGACCTACCCCAGACTCAAATCGCGATGAGTCCCCCGGCATGTTCGAAGCCATCACGTCGTGCATCTTCTTCGGAACTCCCTTTTCTGGCGCACCTGTAGCCTCTAATGTAGCGATGTATGCCTCCATTGCGGAAAGGTTTGAAAAGGCGATCCGATCAACACTGCTAGATCCCCTTGCCCCTGAAAATGAAGGTTTACGGGACCTTGAAGGATAACTTCATGCGCTTGGCCCAAAGGTCAAGCCGGGTATCGAACTATCTTGCTTCTATGAGCAGCACCGCACGGACTTTCCAAGTTCAGCAATTTGACTTCTGTCTTTTCGATGGTGAAAACTTGATACCAAAGCAGGTAACCGAACTTGTCAGTCGCGACTCTGCTACCTTTCCAGGGGTCAAAGCTCTAGGTTTGGCATGCGACCATCAGAAACTGGTCAAGTTAAAGGGGCCTAAAGATACTTGACGGACAGATATGGTGCGGGGTGAGATAAAGAGAGTAATCCAGGACGCTCCCTTAGCTATAAAAGCTCGCCCCAATTCACTTTCAGTGAAATTAAATAAATCCATAGAGATGTAGTAAAACCGTGATATCCTAAGCCTTTTGTAGCACCTTAGCACTTCTGTTGACAGTGTTTTATACTATTGAAGCTCGACCGCAGAATGTTATCTAATCAGTCAATGTTGGTTTGATGTCCCACTGAAATTCTGAAATTCAAGGCAGCCAAGGTCCTACATACTGATTCGTCACTGATGATGGACAGGGAGCAGGCACCTTTTCTGCAACAACCAATGGTTAGGCATCAAACCTTGCCTAGCGCTTATTAGCAGACTCTTCTTCCTCCAGCTATATAAAGCACATTGCCGCACAGTTGACTTACGGATCACTACACAAAATATAAATCTTGCCCACTCATTAGCAGTGGGCTTTTCTGAAATGAAATCTCCTGCACCCAACACCAGCCTTGGATCTGCACAACGACCTTCTGGGAACCCTTACTTGTTGGACAACAATATCGTCATCAATATCTATCACCTGCCAGACGATATTCTTTCTGACATCTTTTCCTATGCAGCCGCGCCGAAATCCCTCCCCGCACAGTTGAAGATTGGCAATGCTCCTTATGACGTATACCTTGATCCTGAGGAGTACCAAAGTTCATTGGCGAAAGCGTTCCAGACAGCGCGGGCGCTTCGCCTTGTATCTCGGCGCTTCAATTATCTTGCCACACCATTTCTTTTCCAACACCTCATTCTCATACAGCATGTGGTAGAAACACTTCCGGACGGAAGCCTTGTTGAACGGCAACAATACCCTGGGTCTGTGGCGCAGCAAGGTAAAAGTTTCGGGAAAATGATGAAGAATCTCCATGGCCTGTTAGCGATGAGGCCAGACTTTGGACACCACTGCAAATCATTATGCTTCATCTATAAAGAAGATCCACTGAGCTATGACTCTCGGAATGAGACTGATGAGGATTCCGGGGAAGATGGCGAGAGTAAAAGACCACAAAACTACATCGAGTTACCTCAAACTGCGCTTCTCAACGACATTTACAGCCTGATGGCCAATGTGATAGACTTTCAAGTCAATGTGACAGATATAACAGAGAAAATGCCAGAATTCTCCCAAGCGCTAGCATCTATGCCCAAACTGACAAGGCTTTACATTATGGGCGATGTGGAATATTTACCATTAGTTAGACAAATTGCAACCCTGCCGTCAGATTCCATGTTGGAAACACTGGACATTTCCTGCACCACTGCCGTCGAGTGCGCCCAATATGGATACGAAGCCCAGCAGGCGATAATGCTACAAGAGCTCCAGGTAAGTCACAATATCATAAGGACAGATCTGCCAGGATAAGTTTCAGTATCTAATAGCCATGACTAACATTTACCTCGCTGTCTACCCAAGAGCTATGCAGGCACAGGACCCTTCACAAGACTACTCACCGGGTTCCCGCCCGGTGCGGAACTACTCGTTGCGCTGGTAGCTTGGCCAAAACGCCTTGAACGACTCGCGTTGCAAATGAATTCGAACATCACCCGCCAATCACCCCACAGTGTCCCTTTACAGCCAATATTGGATACTCAGAAGCAATCACTCACCCATCTTTGCATCGAGGGCAGTTACGGACCGGGTCTCAGGGGTTTTGACTTGAGAGATTTCCCACGCTTGGAGTATCTTGCTCTCTCTGACTCAGTTTTCTCCCATTTTCATCCGTCTCTTGATGGGCGTGTCGCGCCAGAATTAAACGCACGAATCTTTGCGCCTCGTCTTAGAAGTTTCTTATGGGTGTTACCGCGAGGAGGGACGAGCAGACGTCCTAAGATTAAAGATTTCTTCTCCGATAAACACGAACAGCGGTTGAGATACTTATTAAAAACTGCTTTGCATTTAAAGGAGCAATCGAAGAATACGGGCGATTGGCACTTTAAGAGAATTTGGGTGCAGAGCTCAGTCGTGGCACCAGAATCTCTTGAGCAAGAGGCCCGACGAAACTTTGAAAAGGATTTGCGCAGTATTGACGCCGTGAATGATGAGTTTGGTCCACTAGGGATTAGTGTACGACACCTACCACTCCCTAAATTTAGCACGAATGAAGATGGCGTCGATGACTATGGTGGATATACGGCGTTTGGTTCCTCGGATGAAACCTGGTTGTGGGACATTATTCAAAATTTCTAAATCATATTGGCAAGACCAGTATTCTTAGTCACCGCCATTACAAAGCTAAGATTTCAACGTGAATTCATAGATGCTTATTATTCATTATTTAAACTTCCACAAACAATAAACCTTAGACCTTGCTGGTTTGAATTGCCAAGGCACTGCACTAGGTTTCCGAGACTACAGTGCCGCTTTTAACGTCATGGTTTGAGAGCGACGATCATGTACCCAATTGAGCTGATCCAACGAGATTTTATCACTTAAGCCTCGAGTAGATTGACCAGACAACTTTTGTGCAGATTGTGTTAGTCTGGAGAGCTTGATCCAAGATTTCGGGCGCTCAGGCAGTCATGCAGCACGCCTCCCGGGAATAGTAAAGTTCTCCTGATGATAACCCATGTAAGCTTTGACCTACTTGGTAAGCAGCCTTGTCGGCCAACGGATAACTTATGCTCATTTAATGGACCATGATATTAATGGGAGCGACATAATTTACAAACAAATTTATTACAATATTTGACTATCAATTAATTGCCTTGCAGAGCCAAGCGTTAATCCTAATGGCGTTATTAATGGGGCGGGTAATTCCAGACTTTTAACCATTAACTCATTCAATCTTATAGAGTACTATACCGCGCAGTAATGAAAGACTTAATTCTGCGACCATGATTACCTTGTTTGTTTTGTGGCTGTCTGAGCTGACTAATTTCTGCAGCCTTAAAGTTATCGGTTGGGGAGCTGAAAAGGCATCCAACCTCGCCTTTCCTCCCAGCCTGATTCTTCCGCGTTAACAATCCTCTATTCTGCTGCCCTCAAGCTATATGCTACCAGGTAACACCTACGGCTTTGGGGACCACAGCTTCTCTTAATCAGTCCAACTTTCGCTCATTGCGACATTACCCAGGTAACTGGTATCAGGTTTTGTTGTACGCTGCCTGTCTCCTCCCCATCCCTTGCAGCAACTAGAGTCTTCCTGTTTGCTGATCACTACATTAAGGTATACAACAGCTTGTAAGCGAAAGTATAGCGACTAGTGATAGCAGGTATGGACTACTATCGACTTTCTGCTATGGCGCGGAGCGACGATGGGTGCAAAAGTCGAAAACACATCGAAGCAATTCTCGAGTCTATTCACCCACCGATCGAAAAAACCAACAAGCCTCTCTTCGAAGGATATGCAGACAGGGAGAGACGGATGTTCTTCTCGAAAGAGAACTTGAAGACCCATTTTGAAAATCCCGCTAACGTAGAGAGTCTTCTTAAATGCAAATGCAAAGACTGCCGTGAAGCTCGAGACGAGGATGATAAGTTGCCTTCGTCAGATGACTCGGTTACCATCAGCAAACGACCCCTACTCCTTGCTCTTATGACATACCTCGGGAAGCTGCACTACGTATACTACTGGATGAAGTGGGGTATTGTCAATTACCGTCAGGATTGTTTGCCTGAATGCCCAGATGATGGACGTCTCAAGTATCTCATCAACGACAGTGTGGATCGAGAAATGTTTCGCAGCGCTTACGAGCGAGCCCTTCATATGCTAAATCCAGTTGTTTTCACCATCACGCCCGCTATGATCTGTCCCTACTTGGACTTCGACAGTCCTAATTTGGATTTGAATTTCCCTAACTTTGAAGAATTTCGATTTCCCTATCAGAACGAAAGGTTGAACGCAACACAGGGTTTCTTTGGGGTAATGTCAAGACTCGAGATACATCCTGAGTATTTGGACTCCTCGGTGCTCGATCGTATGAAGAATTATCCCAGACTCGATAGGGACCGACCGGTATGTCGGACTTGGCTTTTAAAAATGTGTTTCACTAATGTTGATGATTTTTCAGCACCTGTTTGCGTTGAAATCAGTAAAGATAACCGCAGGTACTCCACTGGCCAAGATGGAACGCGATGTGCTGAGTATGATTTCTCGAATCAGCGGGCCAGCATCCGATAACTTCATCACCCTTATAGCATGCTATAAATGGAAACAATGCATGCATTTCTTGTTTCCTTTCATCGAATTAGACCTGGACCGCCTCCTACGACAAGGCCAGTACCCCCCTGGGAAAACTGCGAAGCTTACCTCAGATGAATTGCTCCCCGATCACTGGCTTTGGGAACAGATCCACGGCGTCAGTCGTGCCCTCAGTGCCTTCCACACAGCGATGGGAAACCCGTTCACCGATGTCAGGGGGAAAGTTATCGCGCTGCATTTTGACTTGAAACCAGCCAATATCCTTGTCACAGCAAATGGGACACTCAAGATAACAGACTTCGGACAGTCCATCATGCAGATTGTCGAAGAAAACGGGCAGATGACCACGCCTTATAACCCAGGGCACCTTCGATACGAACCACCTGAATCTCTACCAACCGCAGAGGAACTAGGAGAGTGTTCAAAGAGAGGAGTGAAAAATATTGAAGTCCTCCTCAATTACGACGTGTGGTCACTTGCTTGCATTATGATCGAGGTCCTGATCCACTTACTAGACACGCAAACCCTGGATGCTTTCGACGAAAAGCTGGAAATGGAGCCTTTCGGTCGATTCTGGACAGGAAACGATTTAAAGCAAGGCGTTGTTGATTGTTACGACCACTTTCAACAGAAGTTCATCCACGACAGCGATCAGAGCCAATATATGGAGGACGTCATTCAGTTGCTAGGCAAGATGTTGGCTCATGACAAGCATGAGAGAGCACACTCAAAAGAGGTCATCCAAGAACTAGAAAAGGCCGAGTCCAACTTTCGTGACTTACGCCAAGGTATCGACCCTGTAAGCGTGAAAGTCAAGAGGTACGAAAATGATCAGTGGAAGGGGTTTAAGGAGCTCGGATGGCAGAACGGGAACTCAATCTTGCCATTCTCCGAAAAGTAAGCCTGGAAGCGCAATTTCTCACTTGAGTTTGGATCTTTGCTAACCTCTAACCTATTTTCGAAGGGAGGGCATTACTCTCAAAGTGATAAAGCAAAAAGACGCAAAGCCTTTATACTCTGATGTTCTCGAACCTGTACCTTGCCGAATTCGTCTCTTCAGCAAGCCCTTAACAAGCGGCGAGAGGCCGACCGAATTTGGCCTTGTATGGGGGTTGCAGAGCAATCGAGAAGTCGTGGTGAACTCTCGAACGATAAGTACGGGACTAATGAACTCGTGGTGAAGTCTACGGGGATAAAGAGCTAACTGTTCATTGAAAATAGGCAAATCTTCTGAATGGTGTTTTGCCCCTACCTATCTCTTTCACAACCATACCAACGGCAATACTCGATTTGAGTGTAGACTCTTCCCAAGAAAATTCGATCTGGCGTTCATCTTCGAATTTGCCTCCTCCAATGGTAAGTAATTTTGGCTCGCCCATGCCCAAGCGCTTACAGAATTAATTACAAGTTCTAACCTTTTGAATATTAGATGTGCTTCTTTTCCAAGAGACACTCCTCCAAGTGAAAATCCTCCGTCCTATGAGGTAAATATGTCTTCATCGTCCTTAAGTCTGACCCTATTGACCCGATAATAGCGCATCAGTTCTAAGCATACGACCAAAACGGAAGTCCGATTCTCCCGTGTTCAACTCTGGGCAGTCATACATGCAGTTGTGGAAAAAAGCAGAGCCAAAATATCTTTCGGGGCCGTCTCCTAGCAGAAGAACTAGCCACAGTATCCATATGGGGTCCTTTTCCTCGGCATCAAGCTTAAGAAATAGCACTATAAGGTCTGCCACGGATGATCAATGCAAGATGATGGTCATTTTCTTTGAAGGACCATACCCTTTAATGATGACCTGTAGGACGCCTTTATCTTGGCACGACCGTTTCGACTCACTAACACTGAAGTATAGTGAATAATGGCCAGAAAAGATTCAAAAGTCCCAGCTCGCGGGCAGTCGAGATATCACGTCGCGGTGACCACAAATCCTATTCGGCAATGCAACCGCAAGTACATCCAGCTTGGAAGATCGACAATGGCGCCGGGACGCAGATTGCACATGAAGTCCCGTCTGTCCCGATTGAAATCGACGAGGATAAGCTACACAAACAGGATGGCATCAAAACCTTCGATATAGACAGAATGGAGATTATTCTAGGAAATCACAGAGGTGAGCTGGAGAATGCCTTTCGAGTAACACTGATATGATGCTAATACACAAGCAGATTTCAAGCGCTTTGAACGAGGAACAACAAATGAGTGGCGCTAGGAGGACCGCATCGGGTCATTGCAGCATGTTTAATGTATTCTGGAAACCCCCCAAATCATACAATATGACTTCCATTCAACCCTTGCTCCTTGTTTTTTGATCTGTGAGCCAATTCCACAAATGCGTATATAAGCATTGTGAAGGTGATCAATGGAATGGCCAAGACGGCATAGAGTTTTAAGTCGGCTGTTGCGGACCACTGCATCGGCGTCTCTTGCTTGATGGAGATGAAACCCATTTGAAGAAAGTCCTTGTACATGTTAGCTGTAGATTCATAGGTAATGTGGCTATAAATTGAGACTTACCGCAACATAAGACGCTGGTACATAGACTAACGCCAGGACTGTTAAGGTCTTGACCACGTGCGCTTCTCTGCCAGATTTGTGTGAAAGATCGACAATCGCAGTGGTGTTACGACTTGTCATTTCTGTGCTTATTTTGTTGAATTCGCCATTTCTCACACTCACGGTGTCCCTCAACTATAATCAATTAGAACCAATTTGAACGACGAACTTTCCCTTATTAAGGCTTTTTACCTGTTCTGAAGTTGCTTTTGCACGTTCGAGTAGTGCAGAGGCGTTGAGAAGGCTAAATTTGTGTTCCTTCTGAAATTGTGAAAGCTTGGATAAAAATACCCGGAGAGAGTTGGCCTGCGACGAAGCAAGAGGTGTGATTGACTCAAGATGTCTTATTCTCTCCTGGAAGACCTCCAATGTCAACTTGTTGACCTGGATGAGGTTTATCACTCTCCGAACTTGGTCAGAAAGATACTGAAGCGATTTCAAGTCGCTAGCCGTGCTATGGAGTGCATCAAACTCGTTCAGTTTATTGGGCTCAACACCAGCCATAATGACTCGTTGAAACTGGCCAGAAATATTAGTTGAGAGGCCAGATGAAAGGGATGTATTCACCTATACTCACCACCGCTGTGATTTCCTCATCTAGGTAGTTTATAAGACATCGGACATTGCCATCCACACTACCAAAGCATGTCGTATGAATATTAGTCCAGTCTGTTACGAATACCGACTGTTTGTCACTAATACTGAGGAGACTGTCGCCCAATACCTGCTTCACTACCCCCGGGAGCCTGATGAGTATATGCGAAGTTCTTTTGGAGTCTTCATTGACCTTCTGGTAAATAAATGCATGGCGAATTGAAAAGGGATTAGCCCCCTGTCTCACGTCATCACGTCTGTCGACATATTTGAGGAGGTAGCATGATTCTAGATGTCGTTGTCAGTTTTATCCAGCTCCCTTAGGCCAGTGTATAAAGAGAGGATCTGACTTACCAAATTCCATCCAGGCTCCGTAACCATTCATCGTGACATGCGAATCAAAGCCGCCAAATCCCTCATCTCGAGGAAATCGCTTCTTACCAAAAGCCATGATATAACGATGTATTCCAGGGAAAACTTGCAGGGCCGATAGCAGCTTCGTGGCTCCATTATGGGTAATTGGTAAGTTACCCCAACTGTACGTTGGCTCCAGCAGGCTGTGACAAGTCAGGATAGTTTGAGAATGAGTCGTCGGGCCTTTCAGTCTGCTCTGGACAGTTGGAATACTAACAAAAATGATGCTCGGTGGTTGTTCTTTGTCCTACCTTGGTCGTATTTTGAGGGTTCTGGATGATCACGATAGACTGAGAGATGCTCCTGGAGTTGGTTTTCACCCTTTAAGCAAGCCTCTTCGGTCCCTACCCCGCCTAGCAATCAGTCTGCTGTGCCTTCGGGTGTGCAATAACGTCCGAGACCTCACCTTGTGATCCAATCTCTGCAACTTCGATCTCGAACAATCCATTTGGTTTTGAAAAGACTTCCTCGGTATTTTTTGCGAGATTATTCAATGCGGACACGGCGTGCACGTCAATCTCCGGGTGTGACGATGGCCAGGCTCTGTTCTCAGACATGGCAGCGATGGGTTACGGAAACTCAATGAAAAGTGGTAGTGGTAAGTCAGTCAATATCTCAGACGCGGTCATTCTTGGAAACAGACGGAAATTGCTCATATAAGGACTCTACAGCAATTTGGAGGTCACTTTAAGAATGCCTTAGTCCCATAACCTTTGTGCCGCTCCAGGCCAACAGAAGCAATTTGGTGGGAGGCGTGATTCAGGTCAGGCTGTGGCAACCCCGCTGTATTGAGATGTACAGTACACTACAACAACGCATGCCGGCACCGTGTTTACTCTTCCAGCAATGTATAACGGCCAGTGGACTAGATAACATTGATCTCCATCATTCAGTGCACCCTTGCTTTCCTTGTAACTCGCTCTGCCCTAAAGACGTCTTCAATTGCCAAAGGTGCGTACTCGAGTCGGGCGGGAGTCAAGTTCCAGTTGAGTCTGCTCGCCCTGCATTCACAGTTAGTTTGCCTAGCCTGGAATATTCCCTGCCTCCGCCTCTTTGGTGGCGGCGAAACAATCAAGGCTGAGCGAGTCTTACGGCTGTAATCACCCTCGGCGCTGTCACCTGCCAGAAGCCATCTTGGCCGTACGCAATCTCCTGAACGGGTGCAATTAGCTGACAATGATCTGCAAAGCCCCGAACATCTGGCTATAGTTCAAGGGAGAAGGCGTTTGGTGCGGCCAAGGGGGATTCTGCCTACCTTGAAAGACCAAGTGCCTGTCTCAGCGCTGCCAAAAGTGGTGCTCAACCATTGCTCCAGAACATCCCCACGTACGTAATGCGTGATGGCCGTTGTGAAAGGCATTTTGTAGAAACGGGATGTTATAATACAGAAGCTAGATAAAGAGAAGAGACTGCGATGGCAGAAGGAAAGACCGATACGTTTACCACGAAACCACAACGCATCAATGTTAGCTGGCTCTGTTACGTGCCCACATCAGCCCTTCGCTGCCAAGTAACGCCTTTGTAACCTCGCGAAACCTTGTCAGAACAGGCTTGAAATGCACATTAGGCTCCAAGGCCACTGAGATCGACATGTGTAGTTGTGGCGGCCAAGCCTCAGCGGCTATTGGGTTGCAAAGATGAGTTTTAGGCAAGGCATTCTACTAAATGAGACAAAATATGCACGTAAAACAAGTTTCGGTCAGGCCTCAGCCAGCCACAACTTCAAAGCCAAGCATTAATAAACTGAGAAGCGAGAGCCTGGTTTCGTCGATACTTCTGATATTATACAAAATACAGAGCCTCACAAGTACCATAGAGGCTGAAAAGCATTCCACCGTTGGTAAACAGCCAAGATCCGCCACGGCTGATTTGTCTTTTCAACCTTCCAGGCAGTGGTAAATCTATCGCCTGTACATTGCAAGGTGTCCCGTAGGAACGATCTGGGCTTCTCCGCAAATCGCCAATAGCTAGATTCCCTTTTCCCCCATCAATCGTGGTATAATACCAACCCAAAGCCCTCCACTCACAGCAGATTGCTTTAGAACTGCAAACAAGCGGTATTTGCAGTTCTAAAATGGCACTAGCATATTCGAACCCTTCTTCCTCGCGTACCTCCGATGACATTGAACTGCCACGGCACGATGGGCCCTTTGAGCCGCGTGCCCTGCAGGACGAAGAACAAATTGATCCTTGGGAGGAAGGCTTGGGAACCTTTGATGTATTCGCCCTGATTGTCAACAAGATGATTGGCACTGGCATTTACACAGCTCCAACTACTGTCTACCTTATGACGGGTAGCAAGAGTCTTACACTGGGCTTGTTCGGTGTTGGCTTTCTGTATTGCTTGATGAGGTGGGTTCCGTCGCTCTAACCCCCCTGGCCCTCTACGCCGCCATGCTTGTGAAGGATCACAACTACCTAGGGTCAACCATATGGTGAAGTACTGACAAAATAACAGCACAGCTATCTATCTTCAGTATGCAGCAGTTCTCCCTTACAACGGAGGCGAACTCGTCTACGTGAGTACTTGCCTTATTCGTACACATTCAGAATCAGAGTTGATTAAAGTAGCTCGATGAAATCACGGCACACGTCACGCCTACTTCCACCGATGCGTTAGTCGTTTCGGTAGCTCAAACACACAACGAGGAGCTTAACGGGAACCTGGAAAGACAGGCTACAGACTCGAGAAACTCGACGACTTCGAGAATAACGAACACAGCTTCCAACGGGTTATGGGCGAGATTTGTTCACTGGCGTAGGAAGCTGATGGGCGATGGCCTACTGGCTTTCATCATCTATTCTATTATGTTCATCGTCTTTTTTAACTCGGCAACCAACAGTATGCAATTCGGTCGCATGGTTCTTTTGTGTATCAACGCCGACCAAGGTGTCGATAATGCCATTGTCGACGTCAACAACGACCTCATGCGATACATCGGTGTTACAATTCTCACTATAATCTGCCTCACACAATTCTTTAGCCCCAGTTTTGGCCGAAGGCTCAACAAATTTCTTGCTGTCGTCAAAATAGGCTTTCTCCTCGGCCTAGCTATCGTTGGCCTCACTGCGCTGTCTCGCGACATCAAAGATGAGAAAGGGCATGATACCACCCAATCCAGTGATTGGTCCAAATGGAATGAGCGCAAAGTTGTATCCAAAGTTTCTTTTGCCAAAGCTTTGCTCATTGTCCTATTTAGTTTCGAAGGCTGGGAAAACGCTACCTTTGTAAGCTCATTCCTCCTCCCGCTTGGCCTCCCTTGAACAGAGTTCACGGGGCGAGGTTAGATACATATGTCAAACTTGTTGCTGATCGAATGTACCTTCCAATAGGTTGCTGGAGAGATCCCTCGGAGGAAGCACAAGATCTTACGTCGAGGATTTATCCGGGCAGTGGTCACTGTTGGATCCCTGTATCTACTAGTTGTTGGGGTCACAGTAAGCTGTTCACCATTGTTTCCTTTTGTATGACCAACAAGGACAAGTCACTAATCGTGCCCAGCTTAATGCACTTCAGTGGGGAGACTTTCCCCATGGACCCAACATTAACTACGCCCCTTTGGTAAGTCGCAAATAGCCCCTGTTTGTACTTGCTTGTCGTTAACCTTACATTGCACTCCAGCTGACAGGCAACTCAACTTCGGCGAGACGGGCTTGGCCGATTGTTATAGCCATTTCCTCTTTCGGGAGTCTCAACGCTATCATTTATACTTTTTCAAGAGGTGATATGCACCATACTCTCCGACTTCAATTGATTACTTTTCCCATATACTGACACTGTGTCTAGTCAAGCAGGTAATAGGACAGGCTGAAATACTTCCATGGTCTCGATACCTGAAGCAGGATGATTGCCTACACAGGACTGAAAGAATAAAAGAGAACGACTTTCACTACAAGTCTCCTCAGGGTGGATTGATTGCCCACTGGCTCTCAAGTGTCATACTGATCGCCGCTTCGGCTTCTATCAAGAGCACTATCGAATCGGCAGGTCTACCCGGCTATATCCAGACTTATACCCACTGTTTCATATTGAGTAAGTTATCAGAAGTCCTCGTTAAGCAGGGTTAGTCCCTAATAGCAATATAGTGGTTATGGCTATGGGTTATCTTAATCTTAGATCCCGCCAAGAAGCTCTTCGACGCCAAGGAGATACCAAAGGGGCCCAAACCTCATGGGGTCGCCTTTATGAGGCTGTCATGATCGTGACAATTCCTTTCTACATACTCCTGAATATCGCTATCCTCATCATCAACGCCATACCCGAATATGTTAGTTCGGACGGTACTCTGCATGTGTTCCCAGGGTATGGCTTCTCTGTCATTGTGGCTTCCGTTGTAGTCATTGGAACCGCATATTACGTGTTATTCTTCGGCGCCGCTTATCGCTACTATGAGCCCTTGCCAGCAACTGAGAGCGACGAAGAAATTCCCCAACCCCGCATGTACGAAGGAATACTGAAGCCTGAAAGTCGGTTGAATTTGATGAAACACGCTGGTGTCCGATGCGACATACACAAGGATTACTTTTATAAGAAAGTCGAAAGGATGTATAGATTCGGGCGGCGTTGGAGAATGCAGTACTCAATACGTGGAGTTGATGCCGAGGTATGTTTCATACTACTCTTTGATTCAAGTTCGCAAACACTCTTCAAAAGTAGATCTTGATGATTTGTACTCATTTGGGATCACAAGACTCACACTAAAACAGTATCCTGGCGAACCACAAACCGACCAGACTGGCACGACCTTTGCCATGATCTTGTACTGGGTCTTTGGCGGAACTCGGTTGAAGGAAGATAGAACTCCTTGGGCCAGGCTAAAGGAACGCACGGAACGGCTTTTCTCTTGGTGATCAGTGGCTCAAGGAATAGCATACAGGGGCGTAGGCCGGATCAGGAATTAGTCTTACGTGGATATAGCAGTACTTTACGTGGATTTCGCAAGGGGTGGACAGTACCATGTGATAGGTTGGTAGTAATCGAATCATATTAGTACTACCACACACGAATAAACCTTTCGATTTGAAGGTCGAATAGAATAGCCTAAACCAGAAAGTTCCCATACTTTAGTATATCCCAGTATATTATAGGATAAAGTCCAAAGGTTATAAAGTATTACGGATACAGTATAGACCGTAGGGATACTTGCACTTTAGAGCGGAAGACACATACAAGACAGACATGCCGTGCCAAGGAAGAACTTAGCTCTACTGTTAATCGTATCCTAAATAAGCTATTGATCTAGGGCTAAGAAAGCGCGCTCGGACTACTACCTGTAAATAGCCCATACGATTACGTTAGAATGTCACTGGGCCTTGTAATTTCTAGCTGTTATTATGCTGGACAGACGTTGCGTCGAGAAGCTAAACTCCAGTTACTTATTATTTGATTGGGGCGGATCGGACGAGTATTTGTACAGTGGGTGTGCAAAACTTCCGACAACTTCCTCTCGTCTAAATTTTATATGAGATTATATAAAATGGAAGAGCTTTCTATAGTTTATATAATCTAATGTAATCTTAAGATAATATTATGTATAAAGTACTCTAATTATCTTATATTCTATTTATCTATATTATTAGGTATAATCTTAGTCAGCCCATTGTCGGAACTTTTGCACGGGACTGTAAGTGTTCTACGGCTGTTTCCCTTTGGCTTATTACTGGTCGATCGAGCCGATGTGATAAGTATGTTAAAGGTCAATCCACTTGAACACCTGCTTTATCTAGTTAGCAGGTATTATTCTAGTATTTAAGAGGGGTGCTAGCCCACTCAACTCTTGCCTATCTAACTTCCATTGATTATTACTCCTTTAACATTTCTAAATGTCTCCATCAAGATTTTCTATACGCCTACAGAAAGGTATACATAATTAAGGTTTATAACATTTAGCAGTTGCTAACAAGTTTATTTTATAGGTATTACCGGTGGATTTGCTCCACCTGAACCGTCTGCTGTCTATACGATATGGAAGGAGCCAGATTCTGAAGTTACAATAAGTTCTTGGGTTAGGGAATATGGACAGCCTATTTCAGAGAACTCGACTGAGAAGACTGTCTCTTTGACTCAGGTCAATGAGTTAGTGAACGAACTTGAGACTATTCTTAGGGAGATCCCAATTGAGGACCCTCAAGGCTCTGAAGACATTTATGGTCTTGATATTGGGCTTTTATGGGGCTCTCATGATCTCGAATGGTCGAATGGAGGGCCTGAGGGATGTGGAGGTGGGATCAGTTCTGTTCGCCCAACTTCTGAACAAAAACAATCTTTTAAGAGAGCTATTGGAATTATTGAGGAGATAGTGAAGCTTGAGTAAGACATAATAGCTGGTCTGTTCTGGAGGGAAACACACAGTCGTTTGTATCATGTTATCGCATCAGTAAATTATCGATGAGAATGCAATTCCACAACATTGATCTAGATTTATGGGTAGCTATGGGATGGCACTTAGTCTTTCTTTCGACTCATCGACCCATCTTGAAGTACCTCGCAAAGAACATTGAATTGGCAGCGAGGATCACCGGCACTACGCTCACCATCTCACCCAGTCCAGCGTATCGTGGAGGAATCCGGAACTCAACCCAAGCACCGCTGGCCATGGTGATTGCCAAGACATTGTAGACGGCAGACCAGATAAAGTTAAAGTACATCCGGTTGAACGACACTTTGCTGATGTCGAGAAGAAAAGGGATCCCCTCCAGGCCGTTCAAAAGAACGACATCTGCTGCGCCTTGTGTCACGTCGCTGCTGATCAAACCACCTCCCATTTGAGCACCAATGTTGGCCTGGGCTACAGCAATGGCGTCGTTGGTTCCATCACCGCAGAACAGAACGTGTCTATGTTTGTTCTCCATCAGAGCAGCAACATAGTCTCGCTTCTCTGGCGGAGTCCTCTCCCCAGCCACATTCTCGTCCGGAATGCCAACCGAGGCTGCGACAGCTTTCACTGCCTTGATCTGGTCTCCAGAGACAAGATGCACCGCAATGCCGCGGGCTTTGAGTTCAGAGATGACCTGTACCGCTTCCGGTCGAATCTGGGCTGAGAGTCCAAAGACAATAAGAGGGACTAAGTTACGCATCACAACAAGAGTAGTGAGGCCGTTTTGCTGGAGTCGTGAAACCTCTTCCAGTTTGTCACTTTGAGTCCAGCGGGCGTTTCCAGCCCTGAGGTTCGAGTCTAGGTATGTAGCCTCGATTCCAGCGCCTGGAACAACCTGCACATCCACGACTTCTGCCACGGGCTCAACAGCCTGTTGTCCAAGATGTTTCTCGACCGCAGCAGAGACAGGGTGTTTGCCGCCAGACACAAGAGTCTTGGCCAGCGCGAGATTCTCCTGCATGTATCCGTGAAGGTTGACCTGTTCTGTCACCGCGAGCTCTGCCTCGGTTATTGTTCCGGTTTTGTCGAATACGACGTCAGTGGTCTTGCGAGCTCCCTCGGTAGTATTAGCCGTTTTGATGATGACACCACCTCTGGCCGCAATACCACCCGCAACAACAAGAACCATAGGCACTGCGAGACCGAGAGCACAAGGACAGGCGACCGCAAGAGTAGCCACGGTATACGTGATGGCATTCCCAACGCTCTTGCCGGCACTGTAATCGAGGATCTCCATTCCGCACGCAATCCAGATCACCAGAACAAGAATAGCCACAGTCGCCATAGCAGGTACAAACCAGCTGGCGACCTTGCCGGCCAGATCCTGTATCTCTGGTCTTGACTTGGCAGCCTCTTCGACAAGCTGAGCTATATCAGTCACCGTGTTCTTTCCGGGAAGACGAGTCAACTGGACTGTAACGGTACCATCCCCATTTATAGTTCCAGCGATCAAGTCACTGCCCTTCTGCTTAAGTATGGGAAGCGTTTCGCCCGTGAGCATGGATTCATCCACTTCAGTCCTGCCCGAGAGGACCACCCCGTCAGTAGGCACCCGTGAATGTGGAAGAACCTTGAAAACGTCCCCATACTGAAGCAAACGAGCATCAATGTCATGATCACCTTCTTTCTCGACCAGCACAGCCACGTTTTTCTGCTTTGATCGCAGCGACACGGCGGAAACAGCTTGGACTCTTGCAAAAGCAGCAATGAGTCTACCGACAAGAATCAACGTGATGAGCATGGTGCTTGTCTCGAAGAACTGGCCTTCGTCAAGTGCCTTCCCTGCCATCTCGAAGCTGAAGGCGACGACGGAGTAGACGTAAGCTGCCGTGATACTTATAACAACTAGCATATCCATCTCAACAGTGCGACTGTACCACAGGGCTGCTAGAGCTGGACGGTAAAACTCTGGAATGGCAATGAATTGAACGAGGGTGCCGAGAACCAGAGAGACTATCCCCTCTGTGCGTTTGGCCACCAAGTCTTCGCTCCATGCGACTACTGCGACAGGGATGGTGAGTGCAGCTGCCAGAACTGTCTTTGTGAGTTGGTCCCAGAGGCGACGACGACTATTCTCAAGCTGAGGGTCCCCACGAGGCTCCGCTAGCCCATTGCAGTCTTCTTTCACCACGGCCAGCAAGTCCCGAGCTCCGATGACAGTTGGGTCGTAAGCTAGACGAACAGTTTTCTTGTCCAGAGACTGTACGTCTGTGACACCTCGCGGCGGGCTTCCTTCCAGCTGCTTGCTCTGAGTAGGGGTAGCCAAGACGTCGAGGAAGTGATGCCCACCTATGATCCTGCTAAGCAAGAAACCACTTGCACCCGTCATAAAGGTAAGTACCTCATCCGCATTGGTGATGGATGTGTCAACATCAAATTCTCCTTTGCCCATGACAAAGTTGACCTGGGCATTAGACACACCTGCCATGCTGCCAAAGATACGCAGGAGCTTGTCAGCGCAAGAGGTACAGTCCATGCCACTGACCAAGAAACCGTGTGTCTCGATATTTGCAGCATGTTCGATATCCTGTTGCTTGTCCACAGCTCCAGATGGCTTGAAGGCTGGGACAACAGGGGCAGGTTTCTTTTTTCCATGCTTGCTCTTATGACTCCTCTTGGTGTTCGACCTCGTGCTCATGCAGCATGTCTCGAGAGACGTCATGCCCTGTTCGATGGCGCTGCGGCAAATGCATCGGATCTGGTCAAGGTAGCTGCTATACTGGTCGAATGCAGCTTCGAGGTGCGTGCCGCAGGCTGTGTCGGTTTTATGGGTGCCTTGCTCATGTTCGTGGGGTTTATCGTGAGATCCTGTATCGAAGTCAATTCTCATTCTCCGAGGCGCTGTTGAATCTGGGAACTTACCTTCATGGCTGGGATCATCATCGCAAGCCTTCTTGCACTCAAGAGCGGCAATGGCGTAGATACACTTTTCTGAATGAGAATCGCAGGGTCAGTGTGAATCCACAAAGGCATGAAGAATTAGGTACGAAGTAAGATTTCTTACCGTTGCAATGTTCTTCACTGCCACAACAGGTTGAAGCCTGGGATGTAATGCTGGAGGCATCGGAGTGTCCGTCACAGCATGCTCCATTATCGTGGCTATGGGTGCCATCTTGATTGCTCTCGTGTTCATGATCGTGGTCGTGCCCATGATCATGTTCGTGATGGTTCGTGTGCTCAACAGGAGACGAACTAACTCCATGATCCTCCACGGTGTTGACCTGCCCAGGTTTGGTACCACAACAGGATGCGCCCATGATTTGTAGTGTTTTGGTTGAAGAATATTGAGATTGTGTGCAAATTTGCTAACATTCGATGTTTCATAAGGCAATCCGTTAATAGGTGGGTCAGAGAAAATGTTCTTATGTGTTATATATGAATAGCATCATCTGTTGAACATGTCTTTGCTGGTGTTCCGCGGATGCTCCACCACCAAAAGTCGCCGCGCTCCGTTCCCGCGCCGCTCTCCGTCATGTGCTAACCGTTTGAGGTCATGTATCACAAAGACGAGGACAAGGATTGTGTGAACTACAACACATTCCATGATAAACCACAAACCCGCAGACAATAGCATTGGTATCGTAAATCAATTGATGGGTATTTCGCTTCATCTCGTAGCTATGGACTATAGAACAGATGTGGACAAGTCGTATACTTTGTTCTTCCTCCCTTCACGCCGATATCACCCTCTGCGCCTCCGCAATTGCCGCTCTAACCTGGTCAACGGTCCGAAAGCATGCACAAGCTGTTGTCATGTCAACTTCCTTTGGACACACCTCGGTAGGATGTTTGGTCGTCGGGAGGGTCTCGGTATTCGAACAGCTCGTGCCGGTCTCGCAATTCTCATGTCCTTCGGTGTGGAGTTGACTCTGTCTCGTCGCCAGTCCGTCCCCCAACTCCAGCAGACAAGCTAATTCGCCTTTTAAGCTTGCTTGTAGAAATGCGATGTAGCTCGGCCCGTCGATGGAAAGCTCGACCATGTCTCGCGCATCTGGCTGCTGGCCAACAACGAGGCGAATTGGCGCGCCAGAAAGTGATGACTCGGCTGTTCGCTGCTTCTGCATGTAGAATAGGTCGCCGTATGATGATCCAATACTCGATAGTAAAGAGCCAAGGAGGTATACATTCCGCGATGTACGTGGACTCTTGATGGACTGGAAGCAAACAGTACATTCGAGGATGGTCCTTGCTGATGCTAGAGACTGCTTCAAAACCTTCAGAGTCTGGAAAGTCTCTGATGAGTTTTCTATCTGTGAGAAATGTTGGTTCACCAACTCAACGCAGGAGCACTTCTGAGTGGACGGTACAGGCGTTGCTTGACCCTCGGGGCTTGGGGCGGGTGGTGTTATGCTAGCGATGGATTTTTCCCTTTCCGTTACAGGGCCCGCATACCAATTCTCCTGGCCATGTCGCGTCGCTGTGTTCTGGAATAAATCTGGCGCCAGCCCCTCTGGCGCTCGAGTGCTATTTTGGTCTGCTGAAAAGTCCATGTCAAAAGATGGAAGCGGTGTGCTGAGGTCATCAAGGAACTGGTCCATAATGCCAGCAAAGTTACTACTGTCGACGGCATCTTGAGAGATCGGCGTAGCATTCGTGGTTATAGCCTCATTGGACCGATACCGCAGAGGCTGACCTCTCCTCGGTCGACCTATAGCCCTCGTGGGCGAATACTCGCAAGTCAGAGCAAAATGCGAACATCGCTCACACAAAGGAGTGTGGCGTGAACATCGGACCTTTCGCTTCCCTGTGGAAACAGAAGCAGACACGTCATCAGCTGAGTGCGCAGAGAAAGGAGAAGGGAAAAGGGCAGACCAGAGACTCACTGCACGGGTCGCAGGCGCGGTGCTGGGCCTTGTCACTTATACCTGGAGGCTCCATGCCTACTAAGCGGATTAACGTCGAATTACTGTGCTCTTTGGTGGGTTTTGGAGACAAGTGCGGCCATCAAGGTTCTCAGCCTCGGTATTGCCAAGGGGGAAATCGCGGAAGCCCAGACCCAAACCCAGACCGCGGGGCGGAGCGGAGGGTTTTGAGGGTTGTTATTGGTTGTGTTATACTCCGTACCCTCCTGTGTTTCAAAATTTCGAGCTAGTACCTACCCTACAGCATCATCTCTGATACATGATAAAGGTTTGACAGCGTCAATGCAATTTAAATTCTGGCATTTTTTATCCACAAATTTAGTCTACGTGCAGAATTTTTGAATACGTGATGGTTCTATGTAAGGCTTACAAAGTTGCAGGTAAGCGTCCGATACAGTGACCCTCATTGTGCGTTCAATATTTGTGCTCTAATCCACTCACCACATTGATAACCACCTCCTCAAAATAATTTGTATCTTTGTAGTTCCTTCGAGGCTATGCAATTTGAAGGAATCACTCACATGGCACCTCGCATTCTTAATTTTCACTAAACTTCAACTTCTTTTCTTGATTTCAGAGCCGTGCCGCGCTTGCACATGAGGCTGAGTCCACTCATCCTTGCTCCCATCACCGTCGGCTCTCGCTCATTCCCGCAGGCCTGTGTCAGTACTTACCCCACAGGAGCAATAGTCTAATCGCGGGCAATTTTCGCCGAATAGATGGGAGCATTATCTAAACAGCCGTGGTCGTGTATCATTTGTCAAGACTCAAGTGTTTAGCTGTGTAATTTCAGGACAAGTTGTAGTGCATATTCCAAGTCGTCTCTGTAATCAATGACCGCAATCCTTACAAGCTTACCAGATAAGACATGACCACTGTCAAGATTATATATCCTCGGAAGCTAAACTCCACTATATCCGGAACTTAAAGACTCCTCGTTTACGTCAAGGGGTTCTCGTCACTCTCGCGGGCAGTGACTTGTCGCGTCGAGTGCCACGTAAGCTCGACTTTGGCATCGGCAATGGGTGAGATTGCCATTGTTGGCATATGAAGAGGCTGAGTGATAGACCCCTACGTAGTAGATATGCTTAATCAATTGAATCAAGATAGAAACGCAAGACAAGGCCATAATAATAAGCAACATGATGCGTACTACAACACATTTCAACGGGTCCGACTCGTATTTATAGCGTCCGATTGGTTGATTCAGTCACTAACCGAGTGCGAAAGCTTAGCTGTGCCGTTACCCGGGGACGATAGCACGCCAATATCCATGACGTCAAGACACATCTTTCTGGGATCTCGTACCTATTTTACGATCTGGTTATTTCGTTTGCATGTCAAGTAATTGATGTTGATAAACCCTTTATGTTACAATATTTCCACCGGAATTTACTTTGAAAGACCATGAATCGATTAGGCCACTCAGAACAACAATCTAAAAGCTTGGCATCCAAGTCTTTATCCCCAACATCATCACCATCACCATCACCACCACCATTTTCAAATACTTCAATGGCTGATATTGGAACCGAGTCCGGAAATCTTTTTCGACTAAAAGACGTCCTTTCATATTTTGCTGCTGTCAAAGGCGACCTCTCCAACGTCACAGCCCCGCCTTTCATTCTCGCCCCTAAATCCGCCATTGAGATTCCAGCCGCCTGGGCATGTCATCATGATCTCTTCCTCCAACCGGCCGACGAGCCCGACGCTGGAGTTAGGGCTCTCCTATTGGCCAAGAACTATGTATGCAGTCTGAAGCAACTCGTTGGTGCAGACTCGGCGGATACTGGCAAGAAACCATTGAATTCGTTTCTCGGTGAATTATTCCTTGGTGCCTTTTCCGACAAAGCCGGCTCACAATCACAATTGATTGTCGAGCAAGTATCACACCACCCACCCGTCACAGCCTGTTCCATATACAATAGGGAGCGAGGCATGTCGTCAATTGGCTTTGTGGGACAAGAAACGTCATTCAGCCTTGTTAGCGGAGTGACCGTACGCCCAACTGGCTATGCTATCATAAAGGACGACAAACACAATGAGCAGAGTCTCATGACCATGCCGACAATATTGGTCAAAGGTGTAACAACAGGAAATCCATACCCCGAACTAGAGGGCTCGAGCTACATAGCCAGCTCAAGCGGATATCTAACGAAAATTGGATTCCACGGCAAAGGAAGACTCGGGTATGGGCAGAAGAACCAAGTTATTACCGAAGTCTTTGCTCCAGATAACAGAGACAAGCCATTGTATCGTATCACTGGGCAATGGACGGGCACTTTGACGATCCAAGACTCATCAAACACCACTCTGGAGGAGTTTCACGTTGATAAAATACCCATCTCACCACTAAAAGTCGCACCTATAGAAGAACAGACGCCGTGGGAGTCACGCCGAGCTTGGTGGAAAGTTACACAAGCCATCAAAAACCATGACTTCGAAAAGGTGTATGCGCACAAGAGCGCCCTCGAAGAATCACAAAGAAGACGACGTCTGGAAGAGAAGAAGAAAGGCGTTGAATGGAATAGATTGTTCTTTACCCGGTCTACGAAAGGGGACGATACAACGGCATCTTTACTTGCAATGATACCTGAAAGTCTACATGGCTTAGATACAACAAAGACAAACGGTGCCTGGAGATTCATCGGGATTCAAGAAGCAGATACCTTGAAGTCCAAGTTGAGTAAGGATACTTTACCATAGTTTAGGGACATTACGAGAGCATTTCCTCACGGCACAAGAGCATAGATAATAGATCTGAATTAAGTTATACTAGCGGAATTGTTTGTTTCCCTGTTAGTGCACCCACCTAGCCTCAGTGTTACCAGAGAAGATATGATAAGATGCTTCGAAATCAGGGTCACCATCCTCCTCCTCAGCTGGTGTTGGTCTTAAGTCCTGGAAACGTGCTCTCCAGTCTCGTGCTCAGCAGCCAGCTTCTCGTCAAACCTCTCAGCCCGTCGAGCAAGGTCGGCCTGGTAATCGGCAGTGTACTTGCTTCGGTCGACAAAGGGAACGAACCAGGGGGCGTTGGTGAAGAGGTAGTTCATCTCCTCAAGCGGCAGCTTCTTAGTCTCGGGGATGAAGGCCCAGACACAGAGGGCGTTGGTAAAGTTTCCAATGACGAAGAGGAGGTAGTACTTCCAGCCGACTGCCTCCATAGCAATACCAGTAACCTGGCCGATCATGGTGTTGAATGCGAACGAGGTCATGGTAGCAAGAGAGACACCCTTGGCGCGAGTGCGGGTATCGAAGATTTCGGCGGGAATGATCCAAGAAAGAGGTCCACAGGTGGCTGAGAAGGAGAAGTTGTATGCCCAAGTAACAATGATAAAGCCCCAACCCTGAGCAGAGTTACCAGAACCAGGAGGGTACACAGCCAGCATAATGGTTGCGATGATAAAGGTAAGCATGTTGAAGAGGTTACCCCAGATAAGAGTCCATCGGCGGCCGAATCGGTCAATGAAGGCAATGCAAAGAGCCTGGGCGATAAGAGCAATGATGGAGTTGATGGCCTGATACTTGAGGGCATCCTCAGCATTGATTCCAGCTTGAGCGTAGATCTGGACCGAATAGTACTGGATGGCCGAGACACCAGTCATCTGGATCGAGGCTTGAAGACCGCAGGCAATCAAAAGACGGCGGAAGCAAGAAGGGTTTTTGAAAAGCTCGAAGTAGGACTTCGCCTCGTTGGCATGCTCGTCTGCAATGCTTTCCTGAATCTGCTCCATCTCGGCGCGAACCCAAGGATCGTCAACGTTGCCATTGGAGTGGAGGCGAGCCAGGGTGAAGAGGGCCTTTTCCTGCTTGCCCTTGTCCATGAGCCAGCGGGGAGACTCGGGGAAAACGAAGATCAAGGCACCGAGAAGGACGGCAGGGATGATCTGGATACCGAGAGGAATGCGCCATTGTCGGTTATCAGTGTAGTGGGTGAATGTGCCCCAGCCAGTCCATGAGGCAACAAGAGCTCCAATACCCAGCATGAATTGCTGGAGGGCGGTGACTCGGCCTGTACAAGAGCGGGTCAGTCAATTATGCTTATTAAATTGGATACTGGGCGGGGTATAAGTGGGTATTACCTCGAATCGAAGGATGAGCAATTTCGGCTTGGTAGAGAGGAATGATCATTGTGAGGAATCCAACACCGAGACCAGCGAGGAAACGGCCTGCCATCAGATATGAGATCTCTGGCGCTGCAGTCTGGAGAGCACCTCCAAGCATGAAAATGACAGAACCGATGGTGATGGTCCATCGTCGACCGGTGTACTCGGTGGTAGGGCCAGCGAATCCGGCTCCGAAGAAGGCACCGGCCGTGAAGAGGGCAACTACAGCACCACTGCGACCGTCAGAAGTATTCTAGAGAGATTGATTGTGTGACTTACGTATCGGACTTGCCAGGGTCTGTGTTGAAAAGTCTCTGATATGATTCAGAAGCGATGACCTGAGCAATAACACCCAAATCATAACCAAAGAGGAGCGACCCGAAGGACGCAAACACTCCGACGAGGAATTGATAAACCTTGGGCTTCATGATGATTGAGTCACTGCTTGTTGGAGATGCAGTTGAATGTGACAGTAAATTGATCGACGGGGTGCGGGTTTGGCAGCTTTAATACTTTCGTCCCAACCCCAGAAACTGCAGCATGGGCCTCGCATCGCGACCTCTACCGCGCCAATGGCCAAACTCGTGGCATGCCTGCAAGCGCAAAAGCCCCATATCCGCCAAACAACCTTTACAGATAAAGTACAGGTCCCCCATGGGGAAGAGGAATGAAATAATGCAACCTCAGTCAAAGCTCGACGCGACACGCTAAGAAAAACGCCCATTTGGCAGCGCGTGACTGGACCTCTAGAAGCGCTGAATACTGATTGGAGCGCAAAGAAGAACGCGATCGAGCACTGGAGCTAGAGTGTTAATGGGGTGCTATTGACAGGAGTCGAGAACGGAGCAGAGGCCTGGAATCGTTCAAGTAGTGCGGAGAAAGGGAATATCCACCTATGGTGAGCAAGGGTCGTGGCCGGATTCTGTTCCAGTTCTGTCCTGGCTCGTCTTATCCCAACGCGGGGTTTCAGCTGACCCCAAGGCGCTATTCCGGTTTGATCTTTGGTTTGTCTGCACTACTCATTGGCCATGGGGGAAGTCGTCCCGAGAAGGAGTTCATGTCGGGTTGCATCCGAGGCTTCAGCATGGTTGGTGCGGCTTGGCATGAGGAAAATGGAAATGTCTTAGATGGAGGAGTCATAGTTGAAAGGAGTCGTGATGGGGTTTACAGCCTCATATCACGTCTTTTAATGGCATTCTTGACCTGCACGTAGAGCTGGGTATGAGAACCTTAGTGATTGGCTCGTCTGATGTACAGATACATTTGAGTGTTGAGCAGGTAGGGTCACCAGTTTGGGGAGATCGGACGCTTATGTTATTTACACAAGGGCAAGCGTCTTATTCTTGAACAACATTGTCTTGAATACGTTTCTATACGCCGCAATTCAGCATGTCGGAGAGAAAAACATTCACTGTGATAAATGTATGAAGAATAATTTAATACTACTACCATCACTTACTCTTTCTCTTCTGTATCAATTTCGAGGCCGTGTTGCTGGTAACCTCGCTCAAGTTGAAAACTACCGGGTAGGTGATGGGCTATTACCTCACTCGGCCGAATCGGGTATATTCCAACCTGATAGGATATTTCCGGCGCATTTTGCGCGTATAATACGCGTACCGAGTAAAGCAACAGAACAATTGGTGGACAATCTCACCATTCATTTCGCAAGGAGAATTCTACGCTCGGTGCCGCCACGAACGAGTGTAAATAATAACCAGAGAATGTGATTTGTCTGTTCGTCCTGATCCTGAATGAAAATTAACTGCCACAATTTTGCTGACAACCTTATGATGAAATCAGGCAACCACTGATGCTGGACGCGACCTGGGATTGGCTGTCTAGAACACATTTGACTGATCCACTTCGCTTGGCAGTGCCTTCTTGTTGCGTCTGAGATTGACATTGATCCCCATAAACGGTACACCCAGCATCGCTCAGTTGCCTTCTATTTAAAGATACTGGGTTTATATAACATTAATAATATCTTAAATAAGCATTCTTTTTAGTAAATGAAATATCGACTAAATCTTATCTTCTAGTCCCACTTAGTTTCTTCTATTTATTTAATTATCAGCTGCTGACCGATTTAAACAGTAATAGTCAGGATTGTAGGATGTTGTCGGAGTAAAGTGAAGATGTTATATGTTTTAGTAGTTAATAGTGCGGGTGGGGCATATTAAGGCAAAGAGGGTATATTAAAGTTCGGTGAGCTGAGTTCTATGAAAGGTGCTGTCGAATATAGCCTATATACAAAGATAATTCTTTGGAGAACACAATGGTCCTGGGATCATAGTTGTCCCAAATCACAGTAGCTCCGAGAGTGTTGTGATCCATCCTGGCAGATAATCCCATCTTGATTTGTTATGTAGTGGGCTGATATGAACTTGGCTCTCTGGTGTGAAATATAGGATGCACATGATGTAATTGCGAAGATCGGAGCAGTACTCCATTGTACTTGAGTACATATTAGCCAGTGCCAGGAATTCCCGGGCCAGCGAGGTTTGATGCAGCAGTCTATATTAGGTCAGTGATATCCTTAATCATGATGGTAGGGTTCCTTACACATGCGAAGGATTTGATACTCTGCAGACCGAAACCAATCCCTGCGATGTAGGTGTCGCAAGTTGGTAGGTTGTCTTTGGGGTAGACCAATCTGCTGAAGGTTTCGCAGTGATCGTCGCCATAGACTATACAAGCTGTGTCTGGCTGAACGAGGATAGACCAAATGGTAAATTCCTCGCCATCACAGGCTCCTTTGTTCACGCCTCCATTCGTGAATTTGTCGCAGGACGTGCCTAGCATATCCTGGCCGAAAACATTGCATCCGCCCTCGACGTCGCCTGAGATGATTCGATATTGTGAATTATCCTTTGGAGAACAGGTAGAATCAGTGTGAAAGGTCGCTGTGAGTCTGTGAGCCCGATATTCTAAATAGAATGCGATATCGTTAATGCAACTTACCTTGCCATGCTGAGACAGGGGCTAGAGCCACCGAAAGAACAGCAAGATAGGTGCTAGCAGAGAAATGCATATTGTCGGTGTTGAAAAGTGGCTTGGAGAAGGAATAGATGCAGAGGCTGTAGAGGATGTAGAGAATAGATGTAGAGGATGTTGAAGATGAAGAGAATAGAAAGATGGGAGCAATAGACGCAGAGGATTTTATAGTAGATCAGAAGATTAATTTTAGAAAGCTCAGCTATAGCCATGAACCTGCTAAGCGGATCTAAATAGGTGAGGAACAGGTTTTCCGTGATGAATAAAGCATCAATCATCCGAAGGAATAGGCGAAGGATTTCTCGTGTAATGCGCATAGACTAAAGCTTACGTTTATTGGTAAAATAGTTGTTTCAAGTCAAGCTCAGCCTCTGAAGTATAAGAATACTATTGAGGCTTAGATCTGGGCATAAAATTTCAATTTTAACAGTGAGATCTTAGTAGGGAACAGCATAGCCTTGGCGGGCATAATATCTAATACAACCAGTGAAATAGCAAAGGAAAAGAAAAGTAATAGTATAGAGTATAAAAATAATTGAAGTATTACCCAGGGTTGGAGGGACTAGGTAACTTATAATATAGTAATAGAAAGATGACTTTATATAGCTAGCTAAGGTTATAGACTTGAGTCTGTGGTTTTAATGGATTATTAAGAGAGTCGCGAAAGATAAGGAGAATAGAGACGAATTATTAGGACGCAGAGTGGGATGTTGAGCCCGACCATAGTGCTAACCGCCCACGAATGCGAGATTGAGCTAAGCCTCCTCCTGAATTGCTAAAGGCCCACCCAATCAGTGGTGGCAATGTAGGTTAATGTAACGATACTGACATATCCAACGCCCTGGATGGACCTGGTAGGTAGGACTAGAGCCGTGTTCAACATGAGAACGAGCCAGGCTATTGCCGAGAGTAAATAAGGCTAAGAATAACAGTATTAGAGGCCTACTCCTCAATATTAGAATAATCCCAACGCCTAGAATACCAAGTATTGACTAATACTAGCTTTGCCTTCTTCGCGAAGTTGAGTTTAGCATACATCTGGCAATTGCTTTTATATAGTATCAATACTGAAAGCTCTCCTCGAAGTATTCTATACGAGGCCGAGAATGTAGGGTTCTAGCTGCCACCGCGCATCTACTCTCATCGGCCATCTTTCCCGGACCACTTGTGACTACTGCAAGACTGCCCTTGTTTTCGGTCGCAGAAAACCTATCGACGATCTCTTCAACATTTAATCGTCCAAAACTCCACTCCACCAAATGACGGATAGTTGCACCATCTGTTCTTGTATCGTCCAAACCAGTCGCGTATATGGTGATCTTCAGCCGCTCGTCCCTGAGCACATCCCTCAATTCGTAATTGAGTACATCGACAGCTAGATTATTTTGCCGTACTGCCCAGTGAATTGCGACAGACCCTGGCTGACTGGTGGATTTCAGAAGTCTTTGAAGGTATGAGAGAGGGACTGCGATACCACTGCCCCCAACAATGAAAAGTACTTTGTCGAAGCGCTCTAGGGGTAAGGTCTTTCCATACGGACCATCAACGGCCACTTGTATTGTGGCTGGTTTCGGGTGTTCTGCCTCTGCATACATCTTCAAACGTGATGTAAAGCTATCGTAAGGTCGAATCAAGAATGTGATTTCTCGATGGTCCTTCTCCGAATCACTTGCTACTTCTTCAGGTGAGAGCGGCGTATGCCTCAGCAAGGGTGTCTCTTCTGCTGGTTGCTTAACAGTGTGTTGTCTTGTCCCCGATACTGATGCCACAGTGAAAGGATGACTTTCCCAAAAGTTCCATTTGTTCAGCACCATGAGATAGTAAAATGTTCCAGGCGGTATCTCGTACATGTTTGGGCGCAGTGGGACAACAACACGAACCATGTGCGCATCTTCGTTGTAAGTGACGAGAGCGCCTGTGTTCCAGATTTGTGGACTGAAGACCATGATTCGAGCCCCACGAGTAACTCGATCCAGGAACCATATCGTGACTGGAATCCACACTAGAGGGTCATAGTCGCCGCGAAATATCGACACGTGCCTTGAATTAGGATTAGTATGTTATCCTTCAGTTTGTCTTGCCACGGGACCTACCCCAGCATTGTTGCGAGGATGAGAATGGATAACACGATGTGGACTATGAGGAAGAACTCATAATGCCGACGACGGAACCAAAAGATTGACAACCCGATAAGTAAGCACATGAAGATAGTAGCCTATTCAAGAGTCAGATATAGCAAGCCAATATGACACCATGCCACTCACGAGCTCACCCGTCCACCAATAAGTCATATTGCACATACGCCAGAAGTAATCCCATCCACCCCCTAAAATTGAGTTAGTAAGTAACAGCTAAACGTCTTGCCACAGTCTTACTCTGCAGGATAAGAATTGTATATCCAATCGAATGGATCACAGCCTGGACGACAGCTATCCGACCCACCCAACGATGGAAGTTGTTAAACGTTTTAAAATCCCAACCAGTTAGCCATATGATAAGGTTGTTCCGCATACCAAATAACCAGATTAGAGGAAAGTTGGCAAATGAGATGATGCCCGTCCTATCAGAGACATGTCGCAATAGTTGCATACCTACTGAAGGGTAGCTTGTTGGTCACATTAGCAAGGACTGGGCTTGTCTGGAACAAGAAACCGAACTCACTAGCCATAACCTTCAAAGATTCTGTAACCGTGTAGAGTGCACGCTGCATTGATGAGCACGAATGCCACCAGAGTCAGGGTTTGTATACGTGGTGGTAAAGTGCCCCAACCACCAAAGTCTTGCACACAGCGTTGGCCAAGAGCTGCAGGCATAATGGCGTTGCGCTTGAGCCATAAACCCTTGGGACCTTGACCAGGAATTGGCAATATCCGATTCACGATGCCTACAGCAACTACCACCGCCCAAAAAACACCCATTGTCCAGCCATAGTAATAGTGGTATCTCCAAACATAGTCATGCGCATCCTGTTATCATTTCGGGTTAGCAGAAGAACTCAACAAATTCGCCTCAAGTTCGAAGGAGCACTGACCAGCGTGCGGATCCATAGGTCGTAGTAACCTTGAGACGGTAGCATCAGCACGTCAAATGGAGATGTACGGTCTGGATTCGTCGCGTTGAACTGCTGGATCCGAGCTTTATCCTGGTCTGTAAGACCATCGATTATATCATGTGATGGAAGATATGAGCCGTTGATATCTTGACATGTCCTATTCATCGTCTTAAACTCGTACTCCCAGACATCCTTAGTGCAGTGAATGTCCCAGCAGAGGTGCAAAGACGTTTGATACAGAAGACTGGTGCATTCCTGCACCGAGAAGAATACCCCTTTGGGGGCATCTGCAAACCGAAGAGTTCGGAATGTTTGGCGACAAGCTTTACCACACAGCTTGGGGTCTACTAGAGAAGCTGTAGCCTGGCTGGAGGTTGAGATGAGAATGGCGATGAAGCACACTGCAGTAGTTGTTCTCCAGAGCCGCATTTTAAGTATCTGGATCTACGATCGGTTGTGATGTCAACGGCCGGTGGGAGTCGTTGGCTATCGCGGATGAGTGAGACTTTATCAGATGATCAGATAAAATAGCGAGTGGGTCAATCTATCACGTGGGTGTCGCCTCCAAGAAGTTGGCGTGGACTTGGTAGGACTTGGCAACAGTATGAGAAAATATGACATGCTTATTAATTGCTTTGGGCTACTGATATAAATCATGTACTGTGATGAGCCATGTGCAGACTAAGAGGCAGAATTCACATTGAGAATCGGACAAGTTTGGTTTTGGGGAATAACAGTTCGGTATCTCGCTCAAAAGTGCGTAATCCGAACTCACGGTATTAAGAGAGTTCAACTTTTAGTCAAGCCAAACTCGGACATCTATCTACACTAAGTGAATGGCTAAGGGGGATGGCAACCAACTTAAAAGAAGGATCGGTTGTTACATAGTTTATGTACAGAGGCTGAGACAAAAGCTGTAAGCTTCAATGACACGCCTTACTTGCGGTACAGAGCAGCCATCTTCTGCCAAAAAGTTGCGGGCTCTGATTGCGTAGTGGTCGCGTCCTTGCTTGTGTTTTGACCTGGTACATCGACAACCTCTCCATCAAGACCCTTGTTGTTGACGGCATTCTGCTGCTTGCCAAGGTAAAAGTTGGGCATAAACAGAGAGGCAAAGAGAGGGATGCAAGAGAGGCAGATAGAGCAAATGGTGATGTGGCCGTTTACAATAGCATAGGCTCGAATGGAACCTTGACGGATGGGGTCAAGGTATTCGTATGTCTTGAGCGTCTTAATGTTACCGTAGATAGTAGCGATGGTGGTGCTGTCGACGTCTGGCATTTCAATGTGCATCTGAGCGACCATTTGCTCAGTCCAGATACTGGTGGCTACAGCGCTGCCAATGCTGGATCCCAAGGTGGACCAAAGGGTGATGATAGAAATGAGCGAGGCGACATCGTCGTGTGGCACTGAAGCTTGAACACCAACTCGGGCACCGACAACGTTGAGTGAAGAAAGACAAAAGATGAGCTGTGCTGCAACGAGACGAGCAGTACCCTGTGTCATCACTCCATCAGGGTTGATGAGAAGACCATAGCCAAGGATCTTTGTGGCAGCACCAAAGATCATGAGATTCTTGTAGCGATGAGAGACACGGTGAAGCAGACCAACGACGGGACCGACCAGGCAGAGACCCATAGTGGTGATGCCCAAGAAGATGGTCCATTGGTAAGTGGTCCACTCCTTGATGATGAGAATATATGACGAGAAGTAGGTGTTTCGGATGGAGGAGGACATTTGGTTGAAGATGTGAATGATAACACCTGCAATGAAGGCACGGTTCTGTAGAATGCTCTTGGTCATGAGGGGCTTGGGAGCGAGGAAGTACTCGTACAAGCCAAACAGGATAAGAATGACAAAGCCCACAACAATCATGGCAATCATACTGGGGTTGTGCCATCCTCCCTTGGCGCTCTTAGCGAGGGTAATAGGCAAGAGGATGAGGGAGAAGGCGAAACCGAGGAGGATAAGACCAACAATGTCAATATCAATCAGTCCTCGATACGCAAGCTTGGCCCAGTAGGTCAAGTTCTTGGGTGTGGCCTCAGAGCGACCCAGTCGCACGTCCTTGGAGTCAGCCATAGTGACCATACCAGCCTTCTCACCACGACGCTGCATTGTGTAGAGGGTGAAGATGGCAGGAAGGAGAAGAACAGGGACGAGAATGGCGAACATGCCGAGACCCCATCGCCAATCGTCAAAGAAGCCATCAGCGATAAAGCCATTGATAGGCACGGTCACAATGAAGGGCAGAGAGAGGCAGGCGCCAAAGAAGCCTCGCCATTCCAAAGGCGTCAAGTCAGCGACGATGATATCGCTGAGAAGATCAAGACCTGATTTTCCGACAGAGGTAAAGCAGATACCGACAGTGTAGGCAGTGAAGTTTGTTGCACTGGCTGCGACGGCGAAACCCACGGCGTAGAAGACGAGAACGACGACGTAGGTAGTAGGTCGAGAGGTGATATCGGCAAGCTTTCCGATAAAAGGCTTGCTGATAGCACGAATGATCTGACCAGCTGTGTTGACCGTTCCAAGCTGACTGTGAAGCCCAAAGGTCGAGGCAGCCAGAGTGCCGAAAATGGTGGTGGTGATACCCATGTCGAGGGCGTAGGCGAACATGGTCAAGCCAATGGAGACACCAAGCAGCCAAAGCAGGATCTTGCCCTTCTTGCCAGACTGGTAGAGCACCTTGTTGAAGGCCTCAACTCTGCCCACGCCGATTTCCTTGTGGCTGTCTTCATCGGAGACGGGGGAGTTGGACGCGTCGTAGTCCTTCTTCTCGTTCAGCTCGAACATGTCGGATGATGGGTTTTGGTGGGCGGCGTTATGGGCGGGAGCAGCCTGGGGTTCAGCGCTGTCGGGCTGTTTGGGCGGTGACATGTTTGGCGATGAATTGAGCTGCTACAGGCTCGAAAAGGAATTAATGTTGCATGAAAAGAAAAGGATTGAAGAATAGATAAAGCCAGGAAAAGGGAGAAGGGAACGGCTGTTCAATTTGCAGCAGTGGTCTTCTGGCCTGACTTTTTCTTCACATCAGCATTTAGAGAAATCTGTTGGTCGCCCCCAATTGCAAAAAGAAAGATAAAAAAAGACAGAACCAACAGACAGTGCAAGTGCAGCGACTACAAGGTCCCCCTCGTCCTCGTCGCCGGTCCTCGGCTCAGTCTAACCTGTTGATGGCTCAAGACACGGCGATGGGTGGGTAGGCTTAGGCGAAACCAAAAGAGGATGTGACTGCGTGACTGCGTGACTGAGTCTTTTTTTCTTCTTCTCCTCCTTGCCAGGGAATTTTTATCTGATCTTGTTCATCTCCACCTACGTTGGTGGTTAGCTGCATGAAGCCAAGATTATCAACATGCGGCCATCTAATCAGATGGTCGCGTACAGTAGGGATCGTCGGTGGAGTGGGACGAGGATGCTGATCCCTACCGTCTTGAGAACAAGGCACAGTACATCATTGTTCTTACTCTTACTGTAGATTATCAATTGTTTGCAGGCCTGTGATGCACATGTCCCATCCCTGATCAAGGTTTCAACCCTGACGGAGCTCAATGGAAGTACATATCGCACGCTGGTTGGTTTGTTCAAGGGAGGCAGAATTTTCACTGATCTGCATGGATCTTATCAATCACAAGCCCAGAGCCCATCATCACGGGTGTTACCAGTGTGGCCAACTGAGAAGATCTTTACTGTCCGTGTCTTCCCGACGTGCCAAGTTTACGTACCGACTTCGGTTCCAGAGACATGGCAGCGGGTAACGATCCTTCCAGAATTCTTGGGCTTTGCAGGTTTGCTCCTGTCTTGCACTTTAGCTTGACAGCTCTTGGGACATCTGTAGTTTACTGATCAACTACTGCAGCATGACGGCTAAGACTTTTGGTGGAATCCTCGCAGGGTACATGTTGGGAGCCGAGGACGAGGACTTGTTCATCTGTAGCTTCGTGGTATCCCACAAGTGATAAGTGTTGCACACAGGCTGTTAGAGGAGCCGGCATGAAGAATAATCATTGGAAAATATTAAAAATGCTATGAACGAATTGTCTATGGATGTGCTGCTTCTAAACACTAAGCTTGAATAGAAATCTTGGCCGCATCACAAAGAGACCTGAACAAACTGTCCGGCTTGGCATATAGCTCCGAAATGGTATCGAACTCGACCACTCTACCATTGTCCATCACAACAACCTTGTCGCATGTAGCAACAATAGTGTCTAGGCGATGGGCCACAGTAAGAACAGTTGCGTCGCCGACAACCTCGTTCAACATGGCTTGAAGCTTGGCATCAGCTCTTCCATCAATGGAGGCCGTTGCTTCATCCAAGATGACAATCTTGGATCTACGCACGAGAGCTCGGGCGATGGAGATGAGAGATCTTTGTCCTTGCGAGATATTGGAGCCGTTCTCCTTGACTTCTGAGTCAAGGTTGAGACTTGGTCCTTCACTGCTGGAGTCGGGATTGTCTTTTTCGTCTTGCTCATTCGGTTGGCAAAGACCAACTCGGTCTAAACACTCCTGAAGCCATTCGTCGTCGTATTGTTGGAAGGGATCGAGGTTATATCGAATGGTGCCAGCCAAAAGGACGGCGTCTTGGCTAATGACAGATAGGCTTGATCGTAGAAGATGCAGTCCCATGGTATGGATGTCGACTCCATCGATGAGAATTCTACCATTTGTCGGTTCGGTAATTCTGAGCAAAGCGGAAATCACTGACGTAGATGTTAGTTGATTCTATGAGTTTGGGGTAACGGATAATACTCACATGTGGTCTTTCCGGCACCTGTACGGCCAACAATGCCAACCTTCTCACCAGCCTTGATGTCCAGATTGACGTCTCTAAGAGCAGGTTCCAGCCCAGGACGATGGCTGAGAGTGAACGACTGAAACTGGACATGACCAGCATGTGGCCACTGGCGCGCCTTCAGATCCTTGTCAACATTATCCGCATGGTGTTCAGGCTCTTGCTCAATTTTGTAAGCATAATGCAGCATTCTTTCCACTGAGTTCATATTGTTCTCAATCTCAGCGCTTTGGCGAATCATGTTACCAAATACTGCCTGGGCTGTGACAATGTAGGACAGCACCACACCGCCAGACGAAGGATCAATGGTGCCACGAAGTCCCACGACAAGCAAACCCGCAGCCAAAACGAGAGTCGCACCGCACAAGTCCAGCCTCAAGTTCAGCCAGCGCTGACAAGCAACTGACAACCAGTAAGCGGTATTCTCAGTGTCGATCTTGCGTGCGTTGTCGTCAACGAAACGTGGCACAGCACCGAAAGCCTTGAGAGTTGGAAGACCCGAGAGAGATTCGCCAAAGTGCTCGTAGATACGGCTTCGGAGCAAGTTATTGAGACGACGCAGCTCTCTCGAGGAGGGTCGGTAGTACATCCCGGTCCAGGTATATACGAGGAGCAAAGCAGCCGCAATGGCAAGGAATGCTGGTGCGATGATGCTGACGACGACGATGGTGCCCAGGACCTGTACAAATGTCGAGATAAACAGCCTCAGTGTCTCGCCCACCACGTTATCGACAGCATCGACATCTTTGCTGAACCGATGGGTGATACGGCCTTGAGGTGTGGTATCAAAGAAAGCAACAGGTGCAAGCAGAACCTTGGACATGGATGCATGATGGAGCTTGTTAGAGCACCAGAAGCAGAACAGGGCAAAAGTCGCACTCATACAAAAGAGACCGAGCGATTGTCCCACTCCAAATGCTGCGTAGCCTCCCATGTAAGCATCCTCCGTGATGGAGGAGTATTGGTTCTTCTGCCACCAGCTGAGCCAAAGGGGCGAGACAATGCTGGTTCCTTGGTAGATTGCGATGGAGGTTATCAGGAGAGGGACTGTGAGCCAAGCGTTGCCAAATTGCGCGTAGCGGATGTAGGTTCGACCACTGACGGAGCCAACGACTCGCTCTTCAGTTTGCATCACCTCTTTACCGCGGGCTTGACCTCCCTGCTTTTCCTTAGCTTCTGCATCAATAGCTGGCTGTGGTTCTTTTGCCTTGGATTCCTCGTCTGTGACTTGCTCAGATTCTCCACTGCCTGCTGTTTCAGAATCCGAATCCGAGTCGAGGACCAGCGGCGAAGAGCAAGCGAACTGTGAGAAAGGCCCGTCCTGACTTGACAGGTGCTCGTATGAACCTTGTTCCACGATGCGGCCCTTCTCCATGTAGACAATATGATCTGCCTGTCTGGAAAAGGGGATAGAGTGCGTGACCAGTACAATAGTGCCTTCGTTGTTTCGACGAGCTTGGTTGACCACCATGTCGAAAACACGAGCACCGACATGGGCATCAAGAGCCGAGAAACAATCGTCGAGGAAGAGAAGTGGACTTCTTCCGTAGATGGCTCGGGCAAGACTGATGCGTTGCTTCTGACCACCTGAGAGTGAGACGCCATTCTCGCCTACTACAGTCATGTCGCCATCTGGTAAAGCCTTCATATCCTGGTGGAGACAGCATCTGGTGAGTACCTCGTCGTACCATGCAAGATCGAGTGGTCTGCCAAACACAATGTTCTCTCGTACTGTCTCACTCAACAACCATGCAGTTTGTGGTGCTAGAGCTATTTGGGAAGATGAAGTGGTAAGACTCAATTGGTAGGATCGTGCTTGTACAAGCTGCATGTCTCCCAGAAGTGCCTTCAAGACTGAGGACTTTCCAGATGCAACTGCGCCTACAATGCAGACGAGTTGATTGCGTTTTACCAGAAATGAGTCGAGGAACAGCCTGTGGCTTTGTTTCACGGGCTCTGGGTTATCGGCCTTCTCCTGCGTGCTTTGATCATCTGCAGCTAAAATTTGCTCATCGTCGTGGTATGCAAAAGTTGCATCTTCTACACGTACCAGAACATCGTCTGACTGCTTCTTATTTGTAGAGTCTCCAAAGGTCGATTGAGGATTCATTGGGTGAGAAGCAGAGTCTGTATCGGAAGCAAGCATGAACAGTGACAGCCGTTCAAGAGCAGCCCGCGCATCAGCAATTGCAGACAGAGAAGTAGGCAGAGCCTGCAGAGGCGTTCTCAGCAGCATGAAATAGGCAAGAGAGGAGAAGACAACGCCTGAGTCCATGCCATTCTGACTGGTAGCTCCGTAACAGACAATACTAACGACCGAAGCAAGAGTGGGGGCAGTGTATGAAACGGCAGTGTTCAGCGCTCGAAGAAGCATCCTCTTGCGAATAAAAACAACTTCATCAGATCTCAACTTGCCAATTTTGGAAAGCAAACTCTCCTCGTAGGCATTTGTCTTGACCAGTCGAATAGCAGAAACAGCTTCAACAACAGCTTTGACTCTAGCATCAGTGAAAGGCATACTTCCCCGCCTGAGACGAAGGAGACGGCCCATCATGAACGACTGAAGAGGATACAGCAAAGCAAGTAAGCCAAACCCTGGCAATGCGCTGTATCCCATCGTCCACACGGTCAAAGCGAAGCAGAGCAGCATCTGGAAGATACTCGTCCACGCCACGTGGAAGTAGCCACAGCAGAAGTCAACTCGAGTTACGTCTGCGCTGATGAGACTCATGAGCTTTCCCGTGCCCAGACCATGTTTGAGCTTTGCCTTTTCGCTGAGCTGTGTGGTTGCCCTGCGGTAGATGACGTGCATCAGAGCACCGCGCAGTAGAACACCAGTTGTGTAGGAGCGGTAGAAGCCATGGACGTTGGACGTGACTGAGAAGACAAGAAGGAGGAATAGGCCGACGACGTAGCCGAAGCCTGAGCGTAGAGCTTGCTGAGATGGGTCTGATAGAGTGCGGATGAGGAATCTGATGAGAAGGGGGGAGACTATTTGCGATAAGTCTCCGGCTAGTTTGAAGAGTCCGCCCAGCCAGAACCACCTGAAGCAGACATCGTTGAGGGCCAATGTCAAGACAGTGGTGTCGGTTGTGTGCCTCGCCCAGAATGGCCTCCATGAGAGTAGACCAGACGAAGCAACTGGCTTTCTGCTGCGGTTGGTAGCTAGCCTTGCAGCCCAGGCTTCTTCAAGTCGATTCGCATGGTCTTCCACCAGTCTGTTGCTGGGTAAATCGTACAAATCATCCGTTTGAAGAGGCCTTGTGTAGCCTGTTCGTAGAAGACGGCCAAGCCAGTTGAAGGTCAAAATCGACAACCAGTTGGCCTTGGCCTCTGGTAAAGGGACTCTGTCATCCGGTCTGGTGCCCTCTTGATCCTCGACATTGCCTGCAGTAGGTGACGATTTTGGTGCTGTCAGGCGTTGCTCAATTGGCTGTGTTGATAGAAGAGGCACTCGTCTGTACCACTTCCTCGGGGGGAAACTCCTCCCATCGTTGCTTGCCATGGTGTTCGAGTTTAGACTTGCACCTCGTGAAACAAGTCTTAGCAAACATGAACAACACACCTCGGTATCCTTTTCTCACCAGAGGTACTCCGTACCATACTGAAAAAAGTGCTTCGCTTAATGACGGCGGTTCCGTATTCGGAGGGATCGTCCAAGTCAGGATCCAGAGACTGTGTGGAGACTTATTACGGCAGCAGATGGGTGTGCAGATCAGCAATAGATTGATAATTAGGTTACATCGAGACGCTGCAGGGAGCGTTAGCGCACTAACTTGGTTCAGATGGAGCCGCGGTTTTATTACGGAGAGAAAAGCAGAGAAAAGGCTCTCGCCTCGTATAGAGGCTACAGCAGGGAAGTTGAAATAAGCTTGCGGCGGGAATACTTGTTTTTGGTTTAAACTCGGGACTTTTGTGCTGCTAGAAAGGGCAACTGCCGATCGCAGCCGGCAATGGTCGGAGGTCACTTGGTCACTAAGCCTGCTAGACTCTAGAGTTCTTTTTTTAAATTAGCAGATCCTTCAGTGAAACAAGCATAAATCTTAGCGCCGCATGACGTTTGTGGAAGCAGGCGGACTTTTTACAGACGCACAACGGAGGACGGTTTCTTGACCGAGGCAAGCGAGGTGAGATTACTCACTCCAAGTCAAGTCTTTGCATTTACGATGCAATGTGATGATCATGTGCTAGATCACAGTGGAGTGAAGAGGCCTCAGCAATGGAATCCTGCATGGTCTAAATGCGACGTCAGTGGTTGAGATCTGACTACCCTGAATGGATGATCTGGGGCATATGCTACTCAGCGCCCAAGCGAACTGCAGACTACCTCATCGGCAGAGGTTAGCATTGCACGCAGTATTAATGAAACGTAGACTACCGTAACATGTCTCTTTTTGAACATGATCATCGGGCTGACCAAACAGAGTTGAGATATTATGTATTAATACTCTTGGAGCTCTCCCATATTGTGACCAGCATCATCTTGTTTCTGTGATAACCTTCAGTTTTTTGAATCCATTAGCCTTCTGAAGATAAAAGTAAGTGTGCTTTTTAGATATCTTGTCAAAGTATTGATCAGTAACTAACAGACCTCTAGGCACTAGCCACGCAAAATGACAGCAAACAGCACCCTCTCGAACGGTCCCCCCCGCAACCCAACGCCACCGAAAGAAGCGTGGGAAGCTTCCAAAGAAACGACCTTCAAACTCCCCGATAACAAGACGAGCATTTGGATTACCAATACCAGCCATGGAAACGGAAGCGACTACCTTGTTGGTTCAGGCAGCACAACTTTGGCTCGATGGTCGATGGATGGCCGACAAACAAGAGTATCACCAGCTATGATCAACGAGGACAGGGCACAAGACGGTCCAGTTCTTGAGCTTGAGATCTTCAACTCAGATGTTGACGACCCTCGCTCACCCTTTGCGTCCCATGGTCAGCATCGAGACCTGGCGTTGACTTGGGCGTCGGTCTACGCGCTGTGGCTACACCCTGACCACAGAGACGATGACTTGATAGCCATTTCGGTGGACAGTCAAAAGATAGGCGAATACATCAAAAGCACCGGTGTTGGAGTGTTATCGCCATTTTCACCGTCGACGACTCCACGAGAGACTATCTACTGGCTTTCCCACGATGCATTCTGGCAGGGAGCTGGAGCGCCAGACTCACAGCACTGGCTTCAATCACGACCTGAAGTAACAAACTTCCCGGGCTTCAACGGCACAATGGGTGTTTTTGCCAATCAATTGGGCTTCACGCGCAATGGCAACGTCTGCACTGTTCACCCCGTGCGACCACCCAAGCCCAAGCCAGGCAGCCTCATTTACTCGCGCTACATTGTCGAGCTGGGACAGCAGATTACCATCCGACACATCGACGCGTCGAACCCCGTTCACTTCGAAGCATACAAGCGATGGCAAAACTCGGACCGGGTGAACAAAGCGTGGAAAGAGCGCGGACCGGACGAGCACCACCGAGCATACCTCGCAAAGCAACTGGCGGACCCTCACAGCATGTCATGCGTGTTCGAGTGGGACGGGGAGCTGGCAGGCTACACCGAGATTGGATGGGTCATGGAGGATAACGCAGCGTGCTTCTTCGGGTCAAACTGCAACATCGTGGTGGGCGAGCACGACCAGAACTCGCACATTATAGTGGGTGAGGAGCGGTTCCGCGGCGGCAAAAGGTACCAGGCCGTGGCCACGTCCATCAAGCACTGCTGCTTCCTGCGGGACCCTCGCACGAAGCAGGTCGTGGCCGAGCCCGAGTACGACCTCAACCACGTGCAGATCCAGGACAGGTTTCTGCCGCAGGAGAGGAAGAAGCGGTTCCATCTCCCGCACAAGACGGCCATGCTGTTTGCCCTGCAGCGTGAGCGATTTTTCCAGGAGGCGCATTTCGTGTAGTGTAGTGTAGTGTAGTGTACTCCGTACGTGGTGTAATTGTTGCAGAGATCGGCAATGCAAATTTGATCAAGCTACTGCAGTGCATTCATTACATTTACCATGACGTAACTTTTTGCCTGTGTCTTACCCTGATGATCGCGATAATCTGGCGCAGCCACCGCCATTACAGCCAAGATCATCGGTAGATACGTAATAAATGCCGGTCTTGACTGGTTGCATTCGGCCCCAGGGTTCTAAACGAACGTTATTTGGGTCTTGGCTTAGATGCTGTAGGTAACCTAGTAACCATAATCTTATCAGATCATCAGCCCCCCACCACTTTCTTACCATCTCGTGTGTCTCACTGTGCGCCGAAATTAATAATGGGAACCTCGGGGGGCCAGCAGGGATCGGAGGTTTCACCCAATATGGGCGCTGTAAAGACCTTCCACTCTGGGACCCATTTACCATGGCACACTGTGCTCAACCATCATTCTCGTTAGCCTCTTTTGAGGTGGACATCGTCATCAGTGTGGTTCAATGCCATGTTGCCATTGCCGGGCGATAACGGCCGATTTATTTTGGTAGCTTTTGAGTCAAGATCGCATAATACGTGCGTTTGGCTGGTGATTGTGTAAACACCACGGCATATTCCCTACAACCATTCACGGTCAATTAGACACAGACTGTTGGTGTAAGCCAAAAGATACCATCAACACCATGAATATCACGTCGCACACCACAAAGCCCCCTGTTACGCAGCTTCGTCCGCTGCATTCTTACAGGCCGGCAACAGAGACGTCGGAAGAAGCCACTGAGTGCCTAAAATGGACCAGCTCTCTCCAACCCAGACCTGACGATGAGACTGCTGTCAAGGCCTTTGTGAAGCTTGTATCTCGTCTGATCATTCTCGAAGAGGGTGAGAGTTTCTGTATTCAGGACTCGAGACGTGGTGGTTTCATCCTTGCTCGTAATTCGAGCTCTAAGAATGATGTTGCCAATGAGTTCCAATTTGTTGAGTCTCAGAATGATAGAGACATCCCATCTGATTTCTCCATTGGCGAGGGAAAGGTGAGATATACCAACTTGGAAGATCGTGATTGATATCAACTAACAAGTACCAGACGTTGCAACTTCACATTGGAGCAGAGGCGGTTCAATTAAAAGCCAATGCAAACACCATCCCTGCAGCGGCTCTGGAGGCTCTGGGCTGCATGCTCAACGACATCATCCGTGGATTGCAGCAAGCACAGGATGGCTATGAATGGTCTCAACCCTCAGTGCTCAACTTTCCAACAAAGTCCAGTCCTTTACCTCTACTTCGCCAAAATGCGGCCACGCCGGACACTGGTGATGAAAACACCCCAACCTCACTTCTGCATCACTGGTTTGAGCAGCGTGCGTCGGAGAGCCCTCAGAGCGTAGCTATTGACTACCTCACTGATCTCCAAAGCGGCAGCAGGACGCAGTTCACCTACCGCCAGATAGACAATGTCGCTACGAAACTAGCGAACAAGCTCGTGGAATTATATTCCCGATCAACACAGTCGTTCAAGACTGTTGCTGTACTCATGGGACCTTGCCCGGAGCTCTACATCTCGTATCTGGCGGCTCTGAAGGCGGGAGTAGCGTTCTGTCCTATTGCTGTTGATGCGCCTGAGGAGAGGAAAGAGGCGTTGATGGCTGATTTGAACCCTTCAGCTCTATTTACAGTTGTGTCTTCAACAAAGTCAGGCTCGTGGTCATCTCCTGGTTCGGCAGAAGCCATCGATGTGACTTCATATCTCGCTGAATGCGATGCAGAGCCTATCACAGCATCATCCTCGATATTGACCACAGAGGACGATGTGGCCTACATTCTATACACATCAGGAACTACAGGCTTACCTAAAGGTGTAGCCGTGAGTCACCTGTCTGCAGCCTGCACTGTCTCTTCGCTCAGTGCTCACTATGGCTTCACTCTACCGCCACCGGGATCTAAGCCTGTCAGATGGTTCCAGGGCGCTGCCCCTACGTTTGACATCTCACTCTTTGAGATTTTCTGGACACTTAGCACTGGATCTACGCTTTGTTGTGCGCCTCGCGAATTCACGCTACAGGATATTGACAAGGTTGTTACGACCTTGGAAGCTGATATCACGAACATCACTCCCAGCTTTGCTAGTTTGTTGGATCCATCATCGCTGTGTGGGCTGATGGTCGGTGGTGAGACTTTGAACGCTCGGCTTTTGCAGGACTTTGCACTGTACAACCCGACTACAGAGGATGAGGCCAGCAACACACCAAGAGGCATCTACAATGGATATGGTCCAACAGAAACAGCCATCTACTGCATCGCCCAAGCTCACGTTCCCAAAAACCAACGCGGATCTGTCATCGGAACGCCTCTTGCGACCTGCGGAGCTCTCATCGTCGAAGAGAAATCACGCTCACAAGATCGCAAGACACTGGACCCAGTTCCCATGGGTGCGGTCGGAGAACTCGTCATTACAGGTCCTCAAGTCAGCAAGATTGGCTACTTGAATCGTCCAGATGAGACAGCAACCGCTTTCGTCGATGACTCGCGCTGGGGTCGAGCCTACAAGACCGGCGACAGAGCAAGAATTGTGTGGGACGTCAACGGTTCACCGGTTGTGGAGTTTCTCGGTAGAATATCTGATGATCAGGTCAAGCTTAGTGGACGACGTGTCGAGCTGGGCGAAATTGAGAGTGTTCTAGCGAGCAAGGTCGACGGTGTCAAGGAGACCCTGTCTTGTGTGTGGAAGCAGGGCGAAGAGGCAGGTTCAGAGAAGATCATCAACCTTGTTGTCGTTGAGCCACGGTCTGGGTTGAGCTTTGACTCTGTTCGCCAGGCGTGCGTAGAGGCCGCACAGCAACATCTTCCAGATTACATGAGGCCATTCAAGATTCTGCAAGTCGAAGCGCTCCCGAGATCTACATCTGGAAAGGCGGATCGTAGGACAGCTTTGGGGATGATCACCGAGATGCTGAAACAAGACATGAGCACATTCCAGCCATTTACACAAGATGAGTCGATTCAGGATATCGAGCCACTGGCGCGGCCCGACGATGCAAGTCTGGAGCAAGAACTCATTTCTATCGTCAACAATGTTCTTCGTCATGAATCTGCCTCTGGTCCTTCCATCAGAGCCGATACGGCACTCGCAAAAGCTGGTATTGACAGCCTCGGGGTGATGAAAATTCTGAGAGATATCAGAAGACATTGGCCACCTTCTGAACAGTCTTCGGATAATCGCCAGAACACCAGACTGCAACCATCTCTGGCACAACTGCTAGACGAAGAAGCAACCATTCGCTCTGTCTTCTTTCCAGGAGACAATGATCTGGAAGCCTCAACTAATGCCAAGAAGGAAGCCAATGCCAGAGCCAGACTTGAGAACTTCAGCAACAAACATCTTAGAGAAGCCGTTGGGAAGCTTGGCCTCTCCACAGAGTCCGATATTGAGATGGTCCTCCCCGCAACCAGTACTCAAAGTCAGCTTGCTCTAAGTTTCGCTATGGACAAGCGCAACTATATCAGCCATACGGTCTTACGGCTCAAATCAGATGTCTCAGCATCAACCCTCAAGGAGGCTGTTGAGGCCGTCGTATCGAAACAGGGTATCTACAGATGTGCCATGCTACCTTGCGAGGATGACCTCTCTCCGTTTCTTCAAGCCATCCTTACTGCCAATGCATGGGAAAAGCTAGGCGGTATTTCGAGTCGGGTTGTACATAGAAAGACCGACAGAGATGGCGGCGATGTGCAAGCATTACTCGATCTGGCCGAGGACAATCTGAGTTTGGAATCACATAAGCTCTATTACATACAAGTGGTGGAGTTTGATGACCCTAGAACAAGTGGTAATCTAATCGTCAGCGCTGCCCACTGTATCTGCGATGGCCCATCTCTCGAAGTGTTGATGAGCGACATATTCAGGCAGTACTCCGGCCTGGAGCCTCTTCCTAGACAGGGCATTTACGATACTGTCTTGGACTGGGCATCAAATGTCAGCCCGGAGACCGATCAATTATGGCAGAAGGCGCTACAAGGCTGGGAGACAGAACCTCTAGGGGCCATAAGCGGCAATAACGTCAAGCCTTCTACCTCTGGAGCTGTTCACCAACATGCCATGGTCCAACATGCGAGTGATATCCCCTGGCGAGTCCTCGAAACCAAGAGTAGAGCACTCGGCGCTTCTCCATTGACGATCCTTCAAGCAGCGTGGGCTACGCTCCTACATATTATGTCCGAGGCAGACACAGATGATGTTACATTCGGAAGTGTTCTATCTGGACATGATCAGTTTGTACACGCACCAACCTTCTCAGTGGTTCCTTGCCGAGTTGCCCTCCCTGAAACGCAAACTCTCAGCCAACTTGTGAGTAGTTTGATGGAACATTCCAGGTTTGCCCAGAGCCATAGACATACATCGTTTGGTGTATTCAAGACACTTCCATACAACACCGCCTTGGCCCTTCAAGCATACCCCCAGCCCGAGGATGGCCACGGAGAGGCTTCTACTCCCCTCTGGACAGAGATCTCCAATCCTGCCATCCGTTATGACTTTTCCATGTTCGCCGAGGTCTTCCCTACAAACCCGAAATTGCCAGACAGAAATGGAAAGTTCGAGGATGTTGTCTTCAAGTTAACGTATCGTGACGAAACTTTCTCCGATATTTCTGCTTCATGCATCGCCAAGCAATTCGCGGAACTTACCAAGACAATCCTCAATTCGCTCCCTGGTGATCTGGTTCAGACCATGCCAGCACGAATGGACCGGCACTTACTCTCTGCAGAGGGGACGATTCCTGTTGAGGAGGAGATTGTGGATGTGGAAAAACAGCAGGTTCGAGATAGAGCTAGGCTGCTGCATTCCCAGTTTGAAGATCAAGCTGCAACCACTCCAGACCTCCTGGCTCTAAGCTTCTACTCTTCTCTAGACTCTCCTCCACTCGAGCTTACTTATGCAGAGCTTGATGCCAGAGCCAACGGACTGGCCAACATTCTGCGAGAACAAGACATTGACATCATTCCCATTTGTCTGGAGCGCAGTATTGAGCTATATGTTGCTGTCTTGGCCATTCTCAAAGCAGGTTCAGCATGGTGTCCTATCGATACCACCTCGCCTGTCCAGAGACGAACGTCGCTTATTGCCAGAGCTCAAAGTCGTGTGTTACTCACAACAACTGAGTCACTGCCTCTCGTCGAGCCTTGTCTGACCCAAGATGCCTTGAAGGATGTTCAAGTCATTCTTGTCGATCAGTACGCTCATCACAAGACCTCCACACGGGCTAAGCCGCGGAAGAGCATTTCCGAAATTACTGGACAAGACCTGGCATATCTGCTGTGGACTTCAGGAACCACAGGAGAACCCAAGGGTGTCATGATTCAGCACAGCGCTGCAGCACAGGCCATGCGCGACCTTCAGGTCCTTGTAGAACACGATGACAGCGAGCAGGTACGCACACTGCAACTATCTGCGTATAGCTTCGACGTCTTTGTCCAAGATCTTTTCTACACGTGGGGCTTGGCAGGAAGTGTCATCAGCGGAACACGAGAGTTGGTCCTCGGTACGTTTACTGAGTTTATCTGGAAGTCTCGTCCAAATCACGCCCATCTTACACCCTCATTTGGTGCCAGTATCGTTGTGCAAGAGCTCAAGGGGTCAACTCTCCAGTATGTGACGTTCATTGGAGAAAAGCTCACTGAGGATGTTGCTGAGGCTTGGGCGGCTCCTGAGATTACCACGCGCGCATACAACACCTATGGTCCAGCCGAGAACGCAGTTGTATCTACCATGAGACGCTTCTACGGCAAAAGTAGAGACACGGCCAAGGCTGCCAATGTGGGATTTCCTTTGGATCACTGCACAGCTTATGTTGTGCGCGAAGTCGAGACCGAGCAAGGCGTCAAACGATGGGAACTCGTTCCGCGGTATGGAGTCGGCGAATTGGCCCTGGGTGGTGCACAGGTTGGCAAAGGGTATCTCTCCAACGAAGCCAAGACTACCAAAGCGTTCATCCAGGGAGGTCCTGGTATTAATGAGCGTATTTACCTGACTGGAGATTTGGTGCGACTCAATGATCATGGCTTTGAGTTTCTCGGCCGAAATGACGATCTCGTCAAGATCACAGGCATTCGCATCGAGTTGAGTGAGATCAGCGCAGCTTGTGCTAGTCTGAAGGACGACGATGCGGCAGTTGAGCATGTTGAGACGCTCTATCTTCAACGTCCCGGTGCACCCGCTGGTAACAACAACAAAGTAGTCGTCACGTTTGTGTCCGTCAAGATCGCCAATGTTGATACTGCAAGGATCAGATCGCAGGTGTTCAAGAGGGCCAAGGACCTTCTGCCAGCGTACATGGTGCCTGGCCATGTGGTTGTTCTCGACACGACTATGCCTAGGACTGCGTCTAACAAGGTTGATCGAAAGGCGCTGCAGAATATCTATGCTGAATCAGACCTCAATGTCTTGGCTGGTAGAGATGGAACAACGCAACTTCCTGGTCTTATTCAGAAGCCCGAGCAGCGATGGACAATACAGCAGCTTACCACTCTGAAGGTTATTGCTGGAAACTTCAACATCCCGATTGAGAACCTGTCTCCGGAAGATAGTCTCGCTGGTCTGGGCTTGAGTTCTCTGCAGGTCACAAAGCTAGCCTGGGTTCTTAGACGAGAACTAGAGTGCCAAGTTGGTGTTCTTGATCTCATGAGATGTGAGTCTCTAGGTGAATTAGTCGATGTGACCCTTAGCAGAATGCCTAAAAAGACTGTAGAGGAACAGCCAGTTGGAGAGAAGTCTGCAGAAACATCATGGCTAGTTCCTATCAAAGACACCCTCACCAAGAACATAAAAGGCGACATGCGACCACAAGACACACAGTATATCCTACCCGCAACCCCCATGCAGGAATCCCTGATCGTCGAGACTATGCTCGAGCCTCAAGCTTACTGGGCCCATCGCATCCTTGATCTTAGCCACTTGGACGAAGTTGACGATCGTCAGCTCAAGAGAGCTTGGACTGCAGCCGCAAAGAGGTTCGACATTCTGCGAACTGTTTTTGTACCTTTGACACAGCTTGATGTGGAGGATAGTGCGAATACTGTTACATGGGCGCGTGAAAAGGGCGTCCAGTCTACGATTCTCCAGCTCATCCGAGACAAGCCAACTGTGCATTGGACACAGCTTCCAAATGAACAAGACCAGACTTTGGCTCAGTTGGCCAAAACTCTTCAGTCAGAGCTGTCTCCAACAACGGCCACCGAACCACCCTGGGCTATTACATTTGTTCAAGACAGCAACAAGATGATGCTCAGTATGCATCACGCTCTCTACGACGCGGTGGCATCAGAGACCATCCTTGAGACTGTCTCCAAACTCTATAGCATGGAGTCTGTGGGAGATGTGAACGAAGTTGTGCAGTTTGTCAAGGGTCTTGAGTTGGGCTTGCTGCCAACCCCTGCTAAAAGGGAAGAGGCTGCTGCTATATGGACCCGTAGACTGGACGAAGTTACTAAGACAGCTTCTGGGGGCATATTGAATGCTCCTTTCCCAGATCTCACGCAATCCCGACAGCAGCAAGTCCAGAAGATCCTTCTCTCCAAGAGAGAAATTCCTAGTTCATTCACCAAGGCCATATCAACCGTATCTTTACCCACTCTCCTCCAGTCTGCCTTTGGCTGTGTCCTGGCTTCCTACCTTGAACTTGACTCCATCGTCCTCGGCCATACTGTTTCTCAGAGGATTCTGCATCCGGATCTCACTCGAGTCGTCGGTCCTGCCATTGCCACGCTGCCTCTCATCATCCGCTCCAATGCTTCTTCCGCCCAAGCGCTCTGGAAGGACATGGCCCAAGACTCTTCCCAGCTGTTCCAGAGCACGCACAATCTTCATCCAGTAGATGTCAAGAAGATGCTCAATCGCGGAAGTAGCAGTAGCAATGCGCCGTTCCCGGGTCTTTTTGTATATCACCCGGCGCCAGAAGATGGCCAAGATGACATTACTCAGCACATGTTCCGGGAGGTTGGACAGGCGCTGTCTCTCAACGTCGAGCATCCCCTCGCTCTGAACATCTTTGAAGCCAGTGGAACGGTGGAACTCACGGGAGATGGACGTCGAATCGCACAGGCTCAGCTTGACCTCTTACTCAATCAGATTCTCGACCAAGCTCGTATTATGGCCGAAGCCCCCGAGGCTCCTCTCAATCAACTGCAAAACCAGATGAGCCGAGATCTGCTGTCTGTCAGTGGCGATGCTACTAGTGAGGAAGGTGACCGAACCAACCCGACCGACATCGTCTCTTTACACGCCTCTCTACATCCTGATTGGGTCGCTGCTGAAGAGGTGTTCTTCCAAACCTCCGACGATGGAGAAGAAGAGATCACAACAAAGACCATCACATACGCGCAGCTGGATAAGCTCACCAATGCTATCGTCACTAAACTGATTGAGCACGAGGTACAATTGCAAACAGACGACCCTGTGGCCATGTGTTTGGGACGAGACATCAAGTCACTCGCAGTGACTCTTGCAATCTTCCGAGCTGGTTTCGTTTATCTTCCGGTCGATGAGGATCTGCCATCAGCTCGAAAGCAGCTTCTCATTCGAGATGCTGGGGCTAAACTTGTCATCACCACCGACGAGCTGGTAGATGACTTGGATCTGGATGCCTCTGATGATCCACCGGTCTTGATGGTTCCCAACGGGCCCGGTTCTCTCGAAATTGTCCTGTCCTGGTCCATCTCTGAACACTCCCACCAGGTTGGCGATGGTGGTTATCTTCTCTACACTTCTGGATCCACTGGACGACCCAAGGGCGTTCGTGTTTCGAACAGTAACCTCTGTCACTTCATCATTGCCTTCAGTAATCGTATGATCGAGCACTCCCCAGCAACTGCCAAGCTTGGAGGCGTCGGAAAGTATCTGAATCTCACGTCTCGAGCATTCGACCCCCATCTCACCCAGCTCTTCGTTCCCTGGCACCTTGGTCACCGTGTCGTTATAGGAACAGACCGTACTGCCATGTTGGCTAATCTGGAGGAACTCATCAACGAGTTGAGTATCACTCACTTCGGCTCAGTTCCCTCTGTGTTGTCTCAACTGAGATTACGGCCTGAGGATGTACCTTCTGTGCGTGTTGTCACGACCGGTGGAGAGAAGGCTTCGAATGAACTTTTGAACACGTGGGCTCAGGGGCGTGGTTCTAAGTCGGAAGACAACAAGGCTGTTCTTTTCAACTTCTATGGTCCGACAGAAGTCACAATTGGCTGTCTGGGCCACGCTGTTCACCAAGACTCCAACGCTCGCAATCTTGGTCTTCCCTTGCAAGGTCTTGAGGCACTTCTTCTCTGCCCAAACACGGCCGGTGATGAGCTAGTCGTAGCCAGAAGAGGTCAGCCAGGTGAACTTTGTATCGCCGGTCCGCAGGTGGCGATAGGATACCTCAACCGCCCGGCTGAGCAGGCCAAGAGCTTCCAGACCATATCAGTACTTGGGAGCAGCAAGAGGGTCTATCGAACAGGCGATATGATGAGAATGATGAATGACGGCTCGCTTGAGTTCCTTGGAAGAGCCGATCAACAGACCAAGATTCGAGGTCAAAGACTTGAGTTGGATGAAGTTGTCGGCTTCCTCAAACAGGCAGCTGGCGATGAGAAAGGTTTGGAGTTTGCTGCGACAGTTGCCTCCAGTGGTGTTGATAGCTCGAACCAACAGCAGCAATTGCTTGGCTTTGTTGCCCGGAACCTAAACAGCCCGAAGGCAAACGCCGATGTTGAGGCTGAGGTTATTTGCCCTCAGGACCCTGAATCGGTTTCCTTGCTTGAGACGATTGAGGTTGAATGCCAGGCGAAACTCCCCGCGTTCATGGTTCCCACATTGCTTTGGGTTACAAAGATTCCGTACCTAGCTGCGTCTGGCAAGGTCGATAACAAGGTGTTGGCTCGTCTTGCGAACGACTTCCTGGCTACTCAGCGAGATGAAGAGGCGGATGAGAGTGAGAGCGGCAACAACGCACTGAGCTCAAACTCAGCTCTGACTGCACATGAATCGGAAGTTGTCGCCGCCCTTGAACAAGTCGTGGGTGGTAGCATCAAGGCCACTTCGGCAAGCAGTGTTCATCGACTTGGCATTGACAGTCTCTCTGCTGTGAATCTGGTGTCTCTTCTCAGAAAACGTGGCTTTTCCCAGTTGAAGATGACTCACATTCTTTCGTCCTCGTGTACAATTGGTGATATTGCTAGATTTGCCGACCACGACACCCTCAGTTCAGTCAGCAGCACACCCTTGTCTACACCCCCATCTACGGACGACAGACAAATACACCACTTCTCCACTTCCCTCGCCGCTAAAGATCTTGGTCCTCTTCCAGAGGGTCTGGAAGAGGGCAATATCGAAGCTGTTTTACCCTGCCTCCCTCTGCAGTCCGCTCTAATCGCTCGCTCACTGGTATGGCTCAGCGCTTACAGTGAGACCAACAGTTCTGTAGGACATGATGTGCCTTACGTAGCACAGTTCAGCTACCGTCTGGGACATGGTACAGATATCAACAAGTGGAAGAATATCGCTGAAGAGGTCATCAACTCAGAAGCCATGTTGAGAACTTGCTTCATCCAACGCGAGGAAGATGGCCAGATCTGCCAGGTCGTTCTTCGGTCATCACCGGCTTCTGCACTTAGCGATGAAGATCCCGCAGACATTGTCGGACAGATGAATGTCCGGCCTCCAATTCGATTGCAGATCCTGGAGAGTAATGGGTCTGATGGAGTGGTTGTCACTTTGAAGATCCATCATGCTTTGTTTGATGGTGTGGCTATTGACGCGCTCAAGCATAAGCTAGAACAGAGCTACAAGGACCAAACGAGGCTGACTTCCCAGCGCGATACATTGGATATACTCACAAAAATTGCCAATCACTGCGCTCTGTCAGGTGACCAGCTCAAGTCTACCCAGCAATCCTGGCAAGCACAACTTCGTGGTGTCCAGCCATGCCGTGTTGGAACCCTCGATGACAATACCACAAATGACGCCATGGCTCGCTCGACTTTTCGCCTTGGCTACACTACGTCTGAGCTTAACGCCAAACTCAAATCCCAGTCTAAAGACATGAGTGACCCGATATCAGCGTCCTGTGCTTTCCAGCTGGCCACTGGCCTTTGCCTGGCTCAACTTACTCAACAGTCATCTGTGGTCTACGGCTTCATCATGTCACTCCGACCATTACTCGACCACGTCGCCGATGGTGTTGACACCTTCGTCGGACCGTGCCTCAATACACTGATCAAAACTCTGACTTTCCAAAGCGAAGATGAAACTCTACCTCAACTGGCTCAGAGAGTCCACCAAGCTCATCTAGATATCTGCCAAGGCACTATGCCACTAGTCAGCGTGGACAAGGTTCAACGGTGGTCTGGATCAGAAGACAAGCTGTTCGACAGTCTTCTCAGCATAAATCCTGTGCCTAACACTAAAGAGGTCAATGATAAGTGTAGGGCGGGCCACATGACTGCTCTGCCCACACGCAGCAGTAGCGATATGGCCTTGGCTATTGACGTGGATTTACACGCCGATGGTGGGATCGTCTTGACGCTTTCGTCAGCTGGGGCTTTGAGCGAAAAGCAGTTAGATGATGTCGGTAGATTGTTCGAAAAGGTCGTGTACAGCTGCGCCGACAAGAATGTCAAGGTTTCGGATATACTACCTTCACTTCCCATGGCCAGGATTATAGCACCAGACATCAATCCCAACAACGGCAATTGCAACCGTGAGACACATTCAACTGATGGGGGGTACCGCAAGGTACTCACAGATGTACAAGCAACTATTGGTCGTCTACTCCGCCTCGACCAATCCGAAGTATCCTCCAAGCCAGAGTCAACTTCTCTATACCAACTCGGCCTTGACTCAATCACTGTTCTCCCATTCGTCAAGCTCATCAACAAGTCTAACAAGACTAAGCTTTCTTCCCATGCGGTCATCAAAGCTCGTACAATTCGAGGTGTCGCTGAGCTCTTGGCTGAAGCCCGAGCCAAGCTGGCCTCCAGTAGCAATGGCCATGGAGAGAATAGCGCGTCGCCAGGCAAACGCGACAACACACGGGGCGTTTTAAGCGACGGAGATGTTTATGACAAGACTCTTGAACGTCTAGCTAAAGATCTCATGTTCATCGCAACCCCTCTTCAAGAAGGCATGCTTAGTGCATCTCTCACTACTGGAGGTGATGCTTACACATACGTCCACGCGGTTCAACTGTCCGAGGCTGCTCTCGAAGCCGATACTCCCGATCTTGACAATTTCTTCGCTGCCGTCAGAGACACAGTCCGGGCTTGTGAGATCCTGAGAACCCGCTTCATTTTCACCGAAGATGACGAGTCACCGTGGGCAGGTATCATATCTCCTACAGAGCAAAGTGATCTTGTCAGCTGGGAGGTTCAGTCATCAACACCTGGCAGGGTGCATCTTCGAATCCACCATGCCCTCTACGACGCGACTTCTATTCACGCCGTGTGGAGTATTCTGGAAGAGAACTACAACCGTCGTCTCAATAACGATAACTCACATGGCCATGCTGAGTCAAAGTATTTGTTTAGACCGTTTGCAAAGACTGTTTCGTCTTTTCAAAAGTCGTCTGTCGCGTTCTGGACTGCGATTGTCCGAAATTACACGTACACACCACTCAACTTTCCCAGCGACGAGCTCAAAGCATCAGCTGCTTACCACTTCAGTCTCGATGAGCAAGAGCTGTCACTTCTCCAGTCGCGATGCAAAAACCTTGGCGTAACCACCAAAGCAGCGCTGCAATTGGCCTGGGCCAAGGTACTCTGCGAGTCTTTGTACAACCAAGCAGATGTCGTGTACGGAGAGGTCATCTCCACTGATGCTGACGATGACAAGGCTATCGTTGGCCCTACCATCAATACACTTCCCATGAGAGTCAGACTTGGAGGTCCTACTTCCCCGCCCAGTGTTTCCGAGGCTCTTCGTATTGTTCAGGAGCAGATTGACTCTGCAAGAGGCACCAACTCAATGGCATCTTTGAGAAAGGTTCAATCACAGTGGAGGTCGGCTCAACAAGGCGACGCCCCTGCTGGTCTCTTCCAGAGCCTCTTCGTCTTCGATGGTGTCGTTGGCTCCCCGGATACATCAGAACGTTTGTTCAAGCCCGCAAAGACTAATTCGGCCGATGCGTCTGGACCTGCATACGATGACTATCCTCTCATCGTCAGCTTCCATATCAAGAACAATACACTGAATGGAAAGCTGAGAGCCAAGATGTCGCCAAAGGATGCAGATGTCATAGGCGGGAAGTTGGTGGCGTCTCTAGGCCATGTTCTGCATGGACTTGAGATGCCAGTACTCGACACGAAGCACCTCACGTCGTCCGACAAGGTTTCGAAACAAGCCGAACCCGCAACAGACTCGGCTGCTTCAACCGATATGAACGGCCTAACACCAAAGGCCGATGCCGCCTTGAACATTGTCGAGAAGGTCATCGGCAGTAGACGCGGTAGCAAGAAGATCTCTTACAACAGCAGACTGATCAACGTCGGTCTCGACTCCATCTTGGCCATCCGCCTGTCGAAGCTTCTGAAAGACCAGATGGGATTGAGCGTTAGCGTCTTTGACATTATGAAAGGCGCCAGTGTTCGTGACATTATTACACGCCCAGCGACAAGCCCCAAGACTTTGACCAGAAGAACCGCGCAGCAGCTGGCAGCAGCTGGCGAAGGGCTGAAAGCAACAATTTCCAAAACTCTCGATTTGCCAGAAAGTCTAGTCAAGTCAATTCTGCCTGTCTTGTCTGGCCAGCGCGCTCATCTGGAGCAGTGGGTACATAACGGCAAGAGGTTCTTCGAACCACCTTGGGTGTACAGAGTTGACGATTCCTTTGATGTGCAGAAAATTGAGGCTTGCTGGGCTGAGCTTGTCCGAGTTCACGATATTCTACGGACCACATTCACATGCGAGGAGAACTCTGCCGAGTTATACCAAGTCACCCTCAATGAGAGATGGTCAGCCAACAGGCGATTCACACCATTGGTGGACAATTCGCAGACCATCGAGGCCTTGATCTCTGAGCACGTCAGTCAGGAAAATGCGTTGGCATCTGATTTGAAGGAGCCTCCAGTTCGGTTCTCTTTCTTGGAAGCTTCGGGTGGTAAGGCAGTGGTTTTGAGGTTGCATCATGCTCTTTATGACGCGTGGAGTATCAAGATGATTGAGCGCGATCTGACCAACCTTCTCACCCTGGGCAAAGTGCAAGAGCCCCGCCCGTCGCTTGAGCACCAAGTTCAGAAGATCAGAGACATCAGACAGTCCGAGGCTGAGGAGAAATACTGGAAGTCTCACCTTTTCCAAGCCCAAGAGACTATTCTGGGCAGCGCTTCTGAGAGTAGCACCTTACAGTCACTGGGTCCTCAGTTCAAGACCAGCTATTCTACCATTCTCCCCCAGGCAACCATCAACTCTCTTTCGCAGAAGAGCAACTCGCAAACCTCAGCAGCTATCATTCTCGCCTACGCCAAGACGTTGAAGCACTTCACCCATCGAACAAAGCCAACCTTTGGTCTGAACCATGCGTCGCGATCTCTTTCATCTCCCGATGGCTCGCAGAGTCTTGATCTCACTGCGACATGCATACCAACGCTGACTGTCACGCCGCTGTCTGTGGATCTTGAGTCGTCAGATGGCGAGGTGCTTGGCTTCATACAAGACCATTTTGCTCAGCTCAGTTGTTTCGCGCAGGCAGACGGTGTCTCTAGGCTTGGTCCCAAATTTAACTCGTACATCAACATCATCCATCGCGATGATGATGCAAGGGTACACAACGGTGGTACCCAGGGAGAGACCGATGCTTTGAAGCGATACAGGCTGCCAGAGCCGCTCGCTTCCGACTACTTCACTGTCACCGAGCCGTCATCTGCTGTGTCTACGATTGATCAGCTTGATACTGGCCATTTGTCTTCCCATCGTTTCTTTTTCAATGTTATTGTGAGTCGGAGCCAAGGGGTTACTGTCACTGTGAGCGGTGACAATGCGCTTTTCGGAGGGGATGAGGAGGTAGTTGCCAGTCTTGTGTGGAAGTTTGGTACTGAGCTATCTCAGCTTATGGAGTAGGATTGAATGGGGTTAATGTAATTAATGACTTGTGGTTTTCTTTTTGTGTTTCTGTTATTGTATTTATTTTTCTCATATTGCACAAACTGAGTCAATTCAGTCACTTATCTCATGTACGGACATAACTGTTTGCATTTCCAGATAAATGGTACTTTCTTTGTCAGAAAACGCAAGCTCAACTGTTGGAGTTTCATAATGTTTATGTAAATGCATAACTGTTTCCGCCATCTTATGCCTGAACCAATCACTTAGCAAACCGTGGTTCTCAGCTTCCGATTGGCGTCCAGCTCCGGAGTCTCTCCACAACCATTGAGAGAGCTCAAGGGGTAAGTGGGTACTGGTCTAGCTGTTCTAGGCTAGTATTATGCTCTAGCACCCTTGTAGCTACCCTGCATGCAGCTGGTGAAAAATTACTGATATTTAAATTCGGGCGAATGGAAAAGCTTGAGCATGATGGTCAAGCACAAAGAGCTTTCGTCTATCTGTTCCGAACAAGAACAAGCTTTCATTTACTGATTTATCCGTTTATTCATTCGCATGAAACAATTCAATTGGTATGCAATAAATATTTGTGCGCAAAACGAATCCTCGTCGCCACTGAAACATTATGGGTCTCGTTGCTGATCTGCCCCGCAAGGGTCCTGCTTATCGCGTTATCAGGGGCTACGCTGACGTCATTTCCTCGTCGTCCTACCGTAAACTTCACAGACGAATGTCAATCTCATTGCCCCTCTACCCCTCCACGTAAGTTTCTCACACTGGAAAACCTCTTTCAGCAGCCTTGAGCTGTTGCATCTTTCGATCGTGAGCCTCAATCTCAGGCACAAACGCCGCCTCGAGCTTGTTCCGAATACTGCCCCTCGGATCGTTGTCGAAGGAACGAGAATCGTCGACTCTAAGTGACCCAAAGCGCTCCAAGATATCGTTGAGACCGGCTACTTTCTCGTCTCCTCTCTCGATCGTACATTGCGCGGCATCGATCACGGAGTCGGATATTTTGTCCCAGACGTGCGCCCGCCATTGAACAAAGTGAAGTGTGCGGATCTTGTAGATGCCGTCCTTACCCTCATCGATATGTCGTAACACGTAGTGTCGGTTGATGAGGTCTAGCAAACGGTTGAGGCGATTGGTAGCTGCAGAATATTGATCCCATTCTGCAACGTAAGCCTCCAACAAGAGACTACTTTCCACGGACTGGAGTCGCTGGACCACGGTCTGGAGATGTTGAACGAGAAACTCGGCCAAGTTCTTGTAAACGATGGCGGCACCGGGCAGTAGCTCCACTGTGAATACCAATTTTCAAGTCAGAGAGAATGCGGCAGGTTGAATTGTACTTGTACCTGTGCGATTACGCCCGTCTGCGTTTGGGTCATGATACATGAGCCTCCACACAGCTCTGACAAACATTCAGATATAATCTTGATAATCGCATCACTTGACTCACGAGTAGAAGTTCATGTACTGCACATTGGTCAACATGAATCACATGAGGGAGATGGCAAAGTCAATGACGTACAGCATCTGGAGGCAACGGAAGTTGGGGATCACGATGAATAGCCGCAATGCGCTCTTCCAAATAGACGTGTAAACCTGCGTCGTCGCCCGCTTCTGGCAGTGTCATTTGTTGCATTTGCTCCATTTGCGCGGTTGCTTGGCCACCTTGACTTTGAAGGTTTCCTTTTAAGAATACGTGGATGATCTAGATCTCAATCGAAAAGAGGAGATGTGTGTAAGATTCAGGATTGAGTATCAAGATAAAGAACTCCCGAAAAGCACAAGTGATGAGCTTGTCAACAAACACAGTCGTTATATGTTTGCTTGCATCTAGGCAGCCAAGCTAGGCAGCAAGATCAGCCTCATTTCGCCAAGGCTCAGAACAGAAATATTACAAGCAATCACATTATGTCAGCGAGAAATTGAAGAAAAAAAAGAGCCAGCCGCAATTCATCAATGCGGAGGTACCTTACCATCAGATGACGTGTTCCAACTACAGAGGAGGGGCAAAATCTGGTGCAAAAGCAAACGAGGAAAAGAGGGGTAAAGTCTCTGCAAGCTAGAGACCCGCGACCATTATTTAACGCACCGCGCTTCTTCCCTCGTACTTTTTCCTATCCTTTCATCAATCATCACCAACGAAAAAATCAGTCAAAATGAGCAAACTTTACGTCGGGTACGCAACGCAAATCCGCCTGCAACACGAGCGAACGAGCATCGCCTAACTGATCTTCTTTCTCTCTCTAGAAACCTGTCTTGGAACACCTCGGACGAGACCCTCCGCGAGGCCTTCTCCCAGTTTGGCCAGGTCACTGACTCCGTGAGTCTCTCTCCTCTTCTCCCCTCTCCTCGCACGCGCGCACTTGCGCTCGCATCATTCTCTCCCATCCAAATGCTAACCCCGGATGAACAGATCATCATGCGCGACCGCGAGACCGGCCGAGCCCGAGGATTCGGATTCGTTACCTTCAGCACCGAGGACGAGGCTAACGCCGCTGTCGAGGGCCTGAACGAGCAGGAGTACGTGTGACCCTGCCTTGCTATTGACGCGACATACTTTCCTTCTCTCTCTCTGTCTCTCTCTCTCCTTCTCTCTGTCTCCAGTCTCGATATCCTCCCAGTTCATCCCTAACATTCCTTGTGTCTCTAGGCTCGACGGACGACGCATCCGAGTCAACGTTGCCAACGCCCGTCCCTCTGGAGGCAGCGGCGGCTACGGCGGCGGCCGTGGTGGCGGCTACGGAGGTGGTGACCGAAACGACCGACAGGGTGGCGGCGGTTACGGTGGTGGTGGCTACGGCGGTGGTGATCGCCAGGGCGGCGGCTACAGCCAGGGTGGTTACGGCGGCGGCGGTGGCGGCTACGGCGGCGACCGCAACGACCGTGGCAACAACGGTGGTTACTAGATGTGGTGTACTCTCCCCCCAAACATCACATGGTCGGCGACAAGACTGGCAGCGGAAGGATAAAAGAAACGATCAAGGAATTGGAACGAAATGATGCCCGGATTTTGATATCACTGCCACTGATGCAGTGATCCCCACTCTACTGCTGCTCCGTACAGCAATGTTAGCTTCGAACGAGAATGAACCAGAACGCGACGCTATTGTTATACCCCCAATTTATATGTTGCCCGATTAATATCACATTATTGACCGAGCGTCACGACTGCTTCTTTCTGAGCGATATGTTTATGCACATGGATGATTGAACTAACGTCTTGGGTTTCTGCCAGAAGCATTCGTGGGTTTGCAACTGCGTGCCCAGGCGCTAATTGATGTCGACACCGAAACGACAATCGCTACAACGAAACGTGAACGCATCCTTTGTCATTACTATCGACCCAATGTTTTCCTCTCCCACTATCGAATACAAATGACCCGAACCCAATACCACGACCAACTCCTCCTGCGACATTCTTCTTGCGACATTCCACCATCGCTATGCTTCCTCACGCCATCAAACATGCATAGAGATGCTGAGCAAACGTAAAGATCGAGCTCTGGCCAAACTCCCCAACCGCCCTTGCAGCCATCATGAACTTCCGCGACTGCAACCTCACCTGCTCTTCCCACTCCTCTGGCGTCATCTCTCCTTTCCTCATCTTGACCATCAACTCGTTCTGCACCGCCGAGAGTTCCGCAGCGGCACCCGTGTGTGGACGAATTGAGCAGAAGGCCTCGCCAACCAGCATGACCTTGCCTCCGAAATAGCTGGGCGAGTCGCACATCCCGTCGCCAATCTTCGAAACGAAGGGATGGTCTGTTTTCGCGAGAAGTTCGGCGAAGGGTGGCGCTAGATGAGGCAGATGCTCGACTCTCGCTCTGTCCCACATCTCAGGTCGTACCGTTCCTCTGGGAACTGTGTTTTGATGAAGTTTGCCATTGGTATCCGTGAAGATGTCCTTCATCTTGTTTGAACCATCCACCACATTCTCGTACAGTAGGTAATTCATCGTGGCTCCTTCTGTGCTGAAGTCACCCTGGTCGCTAGGAACTTTGTAACAGAGAAGATACCCTCGCCACATCATATCCAAGTTGAACCCTGAGGCGAAGAACTCTCGGGTACTCTCGGTCAAATCGCTTTCCTTCACCATTCCTCTCCAGACGATGTAGCCTGAGTAGTTCTTGTTGAGCTTTGCGCCCACGAGATCGCGAACTGTTGAGTTACTGCCGTCAGCACCGATCACCTGGTCTGTTTCGATTGTGACTGTCACGCCATCCGCAACATTGACATATTCAACCACGACCTTGTCCTCCAGTTCTGTAATCCCAGTAACTCTTGCGCCGCCACGGTATTCAGCCTTTCCATGGCCGACAGGTAGTTTTGGGGGTCGAGGAACAGCTTTCGATGCATAGCCGTCGAAATTGGCTCTGAGAATACGGTAGAAGAGACCCCAACTTGTCACTGTCATAGGTTTCCCAAAATTGATTGGGTTCACCCATTTGCCAAGGGATACATGAACCCCAGCCGTTGGATAGCCTCGAAGCACGCCAGTAATATCATTGACCTGAAGAAAGTCGCCTACAGTAGTCAAATAAGTCATCCCGTAACCATTGCTGGCTCGCTCTGGGTCTGGGTCTTGTTCCAAGATTATAATGTCTCTTCCTTCTCTTCTGAACTGAAGGGCTTGCATGAGACCGGAAATTGATCCGCCAACCTTTGCAAATCAATCAGTAGGGCGCGTGATGAACGCAAGCTATGAAAAGATCGATTTACTTACAACAACTACCGGTTCAGTCATTTTGACAAAAGTTATGATTTACTACGCTGTTGAGATAAACATGGCAGAAAGGATTTCGGAACCGGAGAGTAAATTACATTTATAGACATATGTTGCGAAAAGAAGAATGAAAGGGAAGCGGTCAACAATTCAGGACCAGAAGGATGTATCACGTCAGCGGGGAATCCGATAGGCTTAGACTTCTCAACAAATAATCGGTAGATACACGATCGAATCGGGAGGAGTATCTGATTGACAAAGCAGCAAATGAAGGTAATCGGGGACCTTACTTTTCCCCTGGTCTGACGCGTCGTTCCAAACGATCGACGCTGAAGGCCGGGTGTTCCGGCGGGAAAGAACACACCATTTCTTGGTAACATGAACAGCTAGATAAGGTTGTTGAAGGAAGAAAAGCAAAAAAGAAAACGCGCGCATTTATGAATGATGCTCAAGCAATTTTGCCCATATTCTAGTGGCCAGTTGAGGTGAGACATGGAGTCGCTCCCCTCGGCATTCAAGGCGGCTGTGAGCTTACTACGTCGGACGACAGTGAGGAATGTTGTCAAATGCGGTTGTACTGCAGTTCCCCACCCTATGCATGCGTACGATCCAGCTTTATACTCTTTTCTATATATATCCTTATTCATAAAAAGATAGTCGGCAAGAAACCAAGAGATTAATAGGATATTTACAATTATTTCAATATTATCTTTATACACCCTTTTTCTTAACTCTCTAGCGCTTAACACGAGGCAATACCAGACGTCCGTGAGAGAAAATCACATTCTCGCCTTCAAACCTCTTTGCGACCCTGTCACCTCCTTCGTGACGCATAGGCGGGATAGTGCCAGGGGTATTGACTGAACCGATCTCGAGTGAAAGTTTCTGTCCCTTATCAAAGAGAAACGCCGATGGATAAATAGGCACCAGCACTTTGTACGTATGGCCTGGGACAACTTCAGACCTAGCTGTGACTGGTTGAGTGAGGACTCGGTGCTTGTCGAACTGTCCAATATTCTCATCACGGTGAGATAGGCGGAAGTAGCCTCGAGAAAAGCTATCCATGGGCTCACCATGGTTGCCGAGTAACACAATAGGCTTGTCGTTCTCATCAATTGCACGCAAATAGACAAAAAGATCTAGGTCTTCTGCCCTTGTACTGACTTCAAGCTCAAGATATGGAGATCCAAGTAGCTCAAACGATTCAGTAAAAGGGACATCAAGTACAAAGGAGATATTTTCCTTGTAGCCTTGATAGGAATACGCTTGCTTTTCTCCCTCAGGCTTACTCAATGAAAGCTGTTTTTGAGTTGTCAGGTAGAAAGAGGTGTCTTGTGCATCTGCTGGAGGGAAAGAGGTCTCGTCTTCACGATAAAAAGTTCTGGTACCGTGATGTTGAAGAAGTCGAATTCGAGGTACTTCGAGCATTCCGTTATCTTTCTTGTCGAAAAGGAAGTAATCTAGAAACTTCTTCTGTAGGGCAATATGGCTTGGCTCAAAGAATGCACCTAGATGATTTCCGGTATGTTGTTCAAGCCACTTATACTCAGAAGAAACTCCATTGAAAGCTCGAATGTTTCCTGGAAGATGTAATTCTGGATCTGTCCAGTTACCTGCGAGGTAGATGGGGACTTTGATATCAGAGAGCTTACGTATTCTCTCCAAGACGCCAAAGGCACCATCGGTCGGATACTCAGTCGCTGATAGCAAACGAGGATAATCCACTCGGTTGGCCTTTAACTGCTCAGCACTAAGCGACCCATCTTGTGATCCACGTTGATGCGGTACGACGATATTGTTGAACCAATGTGATTGGAAATTATTGCTGTAGATCCCTCCACGACGCGCTGCTTGATAGATGCTGCATGCTGACTCGTACGAGACAACACATGTCAAATGGGGTGGCTGCTGCATGGCAGCCCAATAGCCTACCATACCGTAGTAGCTGATGCCAGAAAATGCCACCTTACCAGATGACCAGCTCTGCCCAGCAGCCCATTCAACTATATCGTACAGGTCTCAAGAAAGTAAGCTTGTTGCGCCACGCGTGTTTGTAGTGTCAGGGATTGATTACCTTGGCCTTCAGCATCGTCTTGGATTCTCTCTGATCGTTCCATTCCGAACGGATCCAATTTGCCTTCGCTACCACCAATGCCTCGCACATCGACCCGGAGAAGCGCATAGCCATAGTCCTTACACTATTCACAGCCTAAGTTAGTAAATGGCAACATTTATTGAGATCACACATACCCAGATCAATGGCTCGCCTAGCTCAAAGCATGCATCTGGTCCAAGGGGACTGATGGACTTATACATATCTGCGTAAATAGAGGTCTGGGGCAGTCCGAAGGTAGAGGCATGAATGTCTTTGCCATAAGGTCCTAGACTGCAAATAACGGGGACCTTTTCGCCATTCTTTGAAGCAGAAAAGGGGAGAAAGAGATCAGCACATAGCTTGACACCATCCCGCATCGGAATGAATTCGTGCTTGATACGGGTGTAACCCTCAACGTCGCTCGACGATCTCTCATACTGAGTGGACATGATGATGAAAGGATGACTGGTAAGGGAAGAGAAGCCTTGTAAGAGTGGTTGACAATGAATGAATCTGGAAATGTAGGTGGAAAAGGTAAGAGGGGGAGGTGAAAGAATGAATATTAAATATGGTCAAGCAACGTCTGTATATATTTCCTGCTAACATCCCTTGCAGCGGTACTGCAGAGCTGCGACCTTGCCCGGAATCTCCGCGTTGCCGCTACAGTGTGAAGTGGAAGAGCATGTATATTTTAACTGTTAACTATTGCCGTTTACAACTACCATTGCAAGACCTACGCGGAAGATCCGCAATCGACCCACCCCCGATGACGTCAATATCGCGGGGAAAGATCCTGAGATTGTCCTAGCAAGCCGAGTGACCACTAGCTAAGATAAGTCATCCGTCTCATCGTGCAATACATGCAATAGACTAATAACATCGACGGGAACATAAAGTTTACATAATTGATTAGGAGAAGGAGGAGTGTGGTTGCCTTTCGGATATTCCGGGAACCAGATCGTTTTCATCAGCCTGATGAGAACCCGGCAATTATTGTATCAGCTTCACTGGAGACGAACCCGCCTGCTACCGCAGTAAATGAGACAAGGCTTTTGACTATCGGTTATATAGTCTAACACGGTTTGTAATTGCTGACGAATTACTTGGACTAATAACGAGCACTTGAAATCATACTATTGTTTATAACTTTTGCATATTTAAGTTCCCCGGCAGCTGCATGTATCTACACACTTTTAAATCTTCGAAGCCCTTTAAAAAACTTTTCTCAAGACAAAAGCTATGCCCTACCTTAAGCAAATCGTGGCCGTCAGACGTAAAGCAGGCTTGACCAAGCAAGAGTTCTTCGACTACCATTTCCAAGTTCATGGCAAGATCAGTACAGCTCCTTCGCCGGCGGAGACACCTTCGTAGGTTCTCTTACTTCTCAGCATGTCACAGAAGCACATACTCATCCCTTGACGTAGAAGATACTTCCAGACCCATCTCGAAGACGCGGCTTATCATCCTCAAGACCCTAGTCTCGGCGTCAATGCTAATCCTGCGTGGGCTTTCTCTGACGATATCACTGAGCTCTATTTCCAGTCTATAGAGCATCTTGATCGTGTATTCAAATCGTCATATGTCAAGGAAAAGGTTGGACCAGATGGTCTCAACTTTTCGGACCTAGGCGCATCTTTACCTGTTACAGTGATGGAGACAGTCATTCCATTTCAGGGATATGACCCGACTGAGGAACTAGACTCTCGGTTGAGCTCACCGGTGGCTATGTATTTCTTAGCTGGCATCAACTGTGGCATCGACGACTTGGTGTCGGCATTCGCAAAGAGTCTGCAACGATTCGCTGCAACTCGGGTTCGTGCCCTTATATCGAACGTGCCTGTGGATCTTACTTCGGACTCAAGTGCATATTTTGGAAGTGTTCCTGGACGTCCTGTGTTTGACCTTGTCTTTACTATCCACCTTCGCGATAAAGAAGCAATACCGACAGTGAGAGAAGCGCAAAACAGCTTTGAGCAAACATTCGCTTCGCAGCTTAATCTTCAGAACACTTGGATCGCGTTTGGTCAGCGTGCGGTAATCTTCGACCAGGACGGAGGTATCGAGGTATGTTTAGCGAGCCTACAGTCAAATCCTGCATATATGCTTATTCCTTACAGTTTGACCCTGCCCGGCAACCCCGTCTATAGGTATATGCAGAATAGTTATGATTTGAAAGAATGGGCCACACCAGTGAGTCAGATAAACATGCTTGTATTGGAGAAAATATCACTGTGTTATATACCAAGCTGAGGCGGACGATTCATATGCCCTTTCTAAATGTACCGCACTGCTTTCTAAGAAATGACAAATCCGCCCATGCAGATTCGCCTGCCGAAGTACGTCGAATTAGTTCTTGCACTTTGTCCTGTGTGATCTCTCGAGGTTTGCTGCATTTATCTTGGGTAGCTAGTGTTGTAGCCTGGTCAATATCGTATTCCTGCATCCCATACCGTTTCAAGGCCCTCTAAGTAAATCCAGAAGATCATTCAAACCCTGGATAGCATCCCAGTTTGAATCGGGTAAGGCTTCAGCAAGATCTCGCACGGCAACTGGGGCTATGTGGCTATTGAATGGAATTGCGTGTGGAAGAAGAATTAAATGGACTCCCGCGTGGTGAATATCAAATGATCCGCCCAGTGCATAGTGTTTCGGCTTCTCCGCGGTGGCGGTCACAGGTTTGACATGACTTACACAAGCGGATCCTCCGCGTTCAAAACTGACCGGATCACCTATGCGTATAATAGAATTGTGACAAGTAAGAAATGCGTTATCCATGATATATATACATTGAAAGCTTTCTTCCGAAAGGCAGCAGCTTGAAAAAGCCACCGATTCGGTCTTATCCTGCTATTGCGACTAACCTTTACCCTAAAAGCAAGTTGGGCTACTGATCGTAACTGATCTAGCCGCTATCCTGTGTACCAATCGTGTTGGATCTCAATGTATAACCCCCAACGGTCTCGAGACCAGGAAAGGACGACTGCTCGTCGAAGTCGAAGCCGTCGTTTGGATTTCCGTAGAAAGCGCTATACAGCTGCGCCTGAAACTCGCTTAGAGAGACGCATGGGGAAGTGAAGTCACTACAACTGACGCTCTCGACAACACTAGCATCTCCAGGTCCGGTTTGAGTGGCGTCTGACGACAAACAAGAGGCTTCAGTCTCATGGTCCGAGGCTTGAGAATGATCTAAGGATAAGAGAGGAGCTGAGACAGATGGCAACGACTGCTGCCTTGCACCATTACCGAAACTATCGCTGCCAGCATGAGGAGCACTTGTATCATTTGTTGTCTGATTTGATTCCCATGTGTTGAGGTAATGACGTATAACGTCCGCACAACGCTGTGAGGCCTTCAGTTTTATTTGTTCAAAAATCTCAATAGCAAGATTGCACAGCTTCCTATCATCCTCCGGCTCTTTATTGACCTGGTGCGAGCCTGTTGAAATGTTGGCTTCTGCGCGTATCCGGGACTGGGTACGACGATAATCGTTCGTGACCTGAGGGAGAATTGCAAGGACCGCTTGAAGACAATAAAAGCAATAATAAGTCCAACGTCGTAGGTGTGGCGCCAAGGTCAAGAGCCTGTGGATATGGCGGATCATATTCCTAGCGGCGTTTAGATAATATGACTGGTGAAGTTGGTGTGATACCTGACCCCTCGGCGTATGCCCATCAGCCGGGGTATTTGGAATGGGATCCTGGAACAAAATGATAATAGCGAGGTAGTAATCTTAACGAAGCGTAAGTAGATGGATACTGATAGAGATGTTTCAGACAGTAGATGTTACTATGGTGCACTGACGTATTTGAAGACTACTTTGTTGTCTTGATTCCCAAGTGTATAAAGATGTCAAGACATTGTTGTCGTTAATTTCGCGGTCAGAATCTGTAAAGCGTAGGTGCTGCGGCAGCGAGGCCCGCCAATCGTCCAACTCGCAGAGGAGCCTTTTCTGCCGGTCCAATTTCGAATTACCTGGCCCGGAAGGCTCTGCGGACTAAAGTGTATTAAAATTAATGAGACCGAGCTGGAGCAGATGGGCGTCCATACAAGATCGATAATCCTATTCATAATTTTGGTAATTCCGACCAGTAAGGGGATGAACATGTCTTGCTTAGACACGGGATTGACTTCGCCATTCGGGAGAAGCTTGTTGAAATGAGCAACAATACGACTCTGCTGGTACAAGCATGACTTACATGCATTGTTGGATAGTGTATGTTCATGTCCGACGACCCGAAACACATGGGACGGCCGGAGTCGAGGCATAGTTCCACTTCCTGAATATAGATCAGCCACCACGTACGCTTGGCTTCTTGAGTATCGACTGGAAGCGAGCTATGTAATGATTCAATATTCAACCCGTTTGAGAAGGCCAGTCGCGCCGCGATACCGTTGAGGATATACGCCACTGATCAAGTTGCATTAGTATATGTGTATGAGCTTGGGAGTTTATGCTGCCTTACAGTTAGGTCTTATTGCATGTTGAGCGTAAGCACCCTGTCAGATAAGTAGTTTGGTGTTATCAGGTGTTCCTCAAGGTGAATGCACATCAGTACGAACCAGAAGTAGCGAAGCTTGAACTAAACTCAAGTTACTGGCATTGAGGAGACGTCCAAGCATGCCTTGAGCTCTGGAAAAGTACCATTGGGCCCATGATGAACTGTCTTCTTGACCGTCCTCATACAGCGCGCCAAGAGCAAGGACGGCGTACATGAGACACACGAATTGTGGTCGCGTGGGATCGTCTTGGGTAGCGATGGAAAGCCGTCCGTCGCCCAATAATTGCCGTAATGACATATATTGAGCTTTGAAAGCTGTAGGGTTCAGGATAGGAATGAGGATGTGGATACTTCCAAAGAAACTATTGACGTGCCTATCGGCTATGCTTTCATTCAAAAAGCGGTCACTGCACGGAGCATTGAGTGGCATGACATAATCGCAAAAGCTAGGCAGCTCATCTAAGACCGGACCTTTAGGGTCTGTATCATAGGATGGTCGATGTTGAGAAATCGCATCAATTCGGCGCCGGGCGGCCGGTGGGATACGGACATCGTTATCAGGGCCAGCTTCTAGTTGCCTCTGTCTTTTGCCAAGATGGGAAGCAATGGAAATTGCTGACGTTTGACCTAGATCCCATGGGGTAATGAGAATGGCGCTGAATGATCCTGCAGTGAGTATAGTTAAACTGACCATAGTACTCAAAACATCCAGTTTCTTGGTTAAACTGTGCAACGCCTCCAGATCGTCGTTCTACGGGTTGCTGACGTTGCTTCCTGTCTGGCGGCAAAACTATGAAGGATTATGATGAATGAAAGTCAATGTGTGGCTAAGAAATACGTACTGCCTCGCGAGAGATTGGACAAAGCATGACCTTGCTGGGCTACTTCTGATTCAATCTTGCCAAGACGTGACAGCACAAGCTCGAGTTTCCTAGCTAAATGGTCAAAAATCGCAATGCTCCCAAGATATGATAGGACGGACTCCAAAATCTCCTCATTCCCACTGGGTATAATTGACGGGGCATAGGCAAAGATGCAATGCGCGTCCTTGTTGATGCATTGTTGACAAGGTTGCAAGCCGTTGCACTTTACAGGCACAATACGTGTTAGTCGAGTGCATATCGTACGCTCTGAGCCTCTAGGGATGGGCTGAGGCAGGTCGCTCACCTTAATTCGCTTCTCCCGGCATCTTTCGCAAGCCTCGGCAGTCTTTTTACGGACTGCTTTCACTCTACCGAAATCTGTCGTGCTCCCATCTTGGTTCGTATCAGCCATATTGATAGTAAGCCCAAGAGATTGCCAGATGCCAAATGAGAGATGAAGTAGAGTGTGAGGAGCGAGGAGTGAAGAGTCGGAAGTGACCGGTGATCAGGGTGCTCTCACAACTACCCCGCTCCGCCCAGGCCCCTACAGGTACAACTGTCTAGGACCAGACTTGACCCTTGACTTAGTGAATCTTCGGACAATGTTGCTAGACCTTTAGTCATCTCAATCTTGTTGTTCATAGTGTACCTCGGCTGGGCCGGGATCGGATGCGGGGTTTAGGTTTAACGTACATGGGAGAGGAAAAACGATATCGGAAGCTCCGCGGGCCAATCGCTGCTTCCGCTGTGCCGGCAGTTACATCCTTGACACTGGCGACCCCAGACCTCACTTTCTAGACTCTATACTCGCGGGATGTGATGTAATTACGGACAGATTGAGGATGTACAATTATTATGGGGAGATACAGAGCTCCACACGATCTCAGTACGACTGTAAGATCAGTGTAGAGCTTGGAAGATAAAACCTAAGCCAAGGGACGAGGCCTCAGAACCTCTTTAGTGACCTACCCCGTACACCTCTGATTCTCCCTAACAGTCAATTAATGTCACTCTGACCTAGCATCCCTCCAAGATGAACCAGCAACACACATCCAAGGTCGATGTGCTCATAATCGGGGCTGGACCGTCAGGGTACTTAATCATTTGCCCTACCCTGCCTGGCCTGGCTTTAATGGAAGCTGACACACATATATAGTCTTATGCTAGCAACATGGATGGCTCGCATGGGCGTCACGACTCGCATAGTCGATAGGCGGTTTGACAGGTTAAACAGCGGGTATGGCTACCCACAAAATTATACGAGACATGCCGAATTTTTAAATTGACAATAAACAAAAGGCAAGCCGATGGATTACAGAGCAGAACTTTCGAAGTACGACAATAGCCGCATCTTGACTTCTTCTGCAAAGCTTACTCTCATCCGAACAGATTTTCGATTCTCTTGGATTTGGTCAAGACATTTGGCGCGAAGCAAACCACATGTTGGAGATTCGATTTTGGGTGGGACCTAATCTACTCGTCTGTATTTCCAAGCATTGCTAACCGCTTCTAAGAACCCCGACAAGAACCAAACCTTGTACCGATCTGACAGAATGGTCGACACAAAGCCTGGCCTAAGCCGGTTTCAGCAGGCAACTCTGCACCAAGGTAGCTTATGCCTGTTGCTGCCGCAATTATTTCCCCTTACTGACACATGACTTTACTGCATAGCACGCATTGAGGACTATCTTCTCAAGTATATTCAAAAATATAGCGATATCGAAGTTGAATACGGCATGATGCCAGAGTCCCTCTCAGTTGAACCCGATTTAGTAGAGGGCGACGATTACCCCATCTCAGTTGTCCTTCGGTCCAGTCCCAAACCCAATCCAAAATCTAGGATACCTGGCGATGAAATAGCCGCGAATATTCCTAACGGAATTCACAGAAGTAACCTAACGGCCGATGTCACAGACACCCTGTTGCGAGATGCTCAGAATACTCAAGGCACGAGCACGGAAAAGGTCCTAGCGAAATACGTGGTTGGCTGTGATGGTGCACATTCCTGGACTCGGCGGCAGATCGGGTGCGTCATGGAAGGCGATCACACGGATTTCGTCTGGTCAGTGTATCTGTGGCTTTCGGGTCACCGAGTGTCTCTACTAACTGGCAGACCAGGGGGGTTCTCGATATCATTCCCATCACTGATTTTCGTAAGCTTGAAGTTGGCTAATGCTATCTAGAATCGTGCTAATTTCCGAGCGTAGCTGACATTAGATATCGCTGTGCTATCCACTCGGCATCCGGAAGCATGATGGTTATCCCTCGCGAAGACAAATACGTCAGGCTATATATACAGGTCACAGAGGTTGACAAAAACGGGAAAGCGGTATAGGAGCCCAACACCCTAAGTTTAAATTATCCAGCAACTTATACCTTTATTCTAGATTGACCGCTTCAAGATCACTCCGGACAACTTGATTCTGGCAGCGAATAAGATTCTCTATCCATATAAACTCTCTTACAAGCACTGTCATTGGTGGACGGCGTATGGCATCGGACAGCGGGTGGGATCAAAATTTGATTTGCACAACCGCATCTTCCTTGCTGGTGATGCAGTTCATACTCATAGCCCCAAGGCAGGTCAAGGCATGAATATAAGTATGCATGACAGTAGGTCTTCAAGTCCCATTCGATCCTACGAGGACAATCATTCTAACCATCTCTTCTACCTTAGCATTCAACCTCGGATGGAAGCTAGCCTACGTCGTGAAAGGATGGGCGAACCGATCGCTGCTCGAAACATACAGCAGCGAACGTGGACAAATTGCAAGAGAACTGATAGAGTTTGATCAGAAGTTCTCTCGACTATTCTCAGGCCGACCTGCAACTGACATCATGGATAAAGAAGGTATCGATCTCAAGACATTCAAGGAAGTGTTCGAGAAGGGTAACTTGTTTACCAGTGGCTGTAATGTCGACTATGCCGCAAGTCTCATCGTCGCCAAACCCAGCCTCGTAACAGCTAATGGGCTACATTCCGTGATTGGCAAACAGTCGCTTGCTCCCAACATTATCATGGGGAAGCGTATCCCAAGCCATAAGGTCTTGAACCAGGCGGATGCGAGACCCTGGCACCTTCAAGAGCTTCTGCCTAGCAATGGTACATGGAGACTTCTAGTTTTTGCTGGAGATTTACTCGACCAGACTCAATTCGCTCGACTCTCGGCGCTTGCAGATAGGTTAAGCTCACCTGATTCGTTCATCAACCGATACAAGCTCAAGGAAGACGGGAAGATGGCCTCTTTGTTTGAGATCTTGACTATCCATTCGTCCCCGTACGAAAAGATTGAGCTACTCTCTCTGCCTGACATCTTCCATCCATACTCACAAGAATATGGCTGGGACTATAACAAAGTCTATGTAGATGGTAATTCCTACCACGAAGGACATGGTCAAGCATACCACAATTACGGCATTGATGCGAAGAGAGGCTGCGCGATTATTCTTCGGCCTGATCAATATGTTAGTTGGATTGGAGAGTTGGAAGATGTGGATAGTATGAACGACTTTTTCAAAGGTATCTTTCGGGTTTCTTAACTCAGTTAGATAATATATATATTCTATTTATATTCTAGTGGCCAGTTAAGGTGAGACACAGAGCTGCTGCACTCCGCATCCGTTTCAGCAATTACTTATTCATCCTGTCTGAGATGTGCAAAGGTAGATGCGGAACAAATCTGAAGTTGACATTGGTAAGCATGTATGCAACAAAACAAGTAATCGAACCACCGCAACAAATTGTCTGAACAAGCTATCACCTCAGGAATCTCCATGTAAAAGCCCGTGCAGAGCTTCTTCCGTGTCGTACGTCTTCAACAACTCCGATCTCAAAGCCTCAATCTCATCTTTGTGATCCCTCCTCACACCATCCAACATTTCCTTAGCCGGACCAATAAGATGCGCATCGCTGAGATCCATCACGACTGCCATAAGCACTAAGCTATCGCCCATTTTCGCTAGTCTGCCATCTGCGTCCAAACCATTCATTATCTTGAGCAATCTCTCAAAGTCGGCTTCTCCTGGCTGGAGAGTAACGCGCAGCACGGCGGGCGCTTCGCCCTCGACTTTGTACTTGTGGAAGATGTTGGGCTGCACAGTCTCGGGTTTCCCAACCTGAAGCGGCTGGGTTGACGATTCCAGAATGTCAACGTCTGGTTGGGTCGTGCTGTAGACTGATATGGATCCTTCGATCAAGTCGAAAGTCTCCGAGAAGCGAGTGTGGAAATGGGGCGGTACGGTGGTGCCTGGGGTCATGGTTTCGATGAAAATGGTGCGCTTGCCATGATTGAGAGTAGTTGATTCTTCAAGACGAAAGCGACGTTGATCCCAGCGACGTTCTGATGACATGTTGACTCAAGAGAAGATAGACAAGCTTCAAGGGTAGATTTGGTGATATCAGATGTTAGATTTCGAGGATAAATGCGCATTCTTATACTTATTGGCTGCACAGTCGCCGCGTAAGTTTAGTTCTGATTAGTGGCTTTGAAGGATTGCGGATTGGCGGTTAGACGAGAATCTCTTATCTAAGCGCAGGCAGCGACTAAACGCGAAACGATAGATTCACTGGGAAGGATAAGCGAAAAGTCATTAATATGAGAATGGGCCAACCATAGCTATAACCAGAGACCACTGAGGTACAGTAGGTATGCAAAAGTTCCGACAACTTCCTCTCGTCCAAAGTTTATGTAAGATAATAGGTTATATAATCTTTTATAAAATTGGGATCATATTATATATAAGCTTCTGTAAATGATACATATTTTATGTATTCGTAGTATTGCATGTGAGCTTTTATACAAGACTGTAGTGTCGTATTCGAATCAGTTTCATGCATTTCTATTCAAAGCCACCCTGCACAACGGCTGGTAGCAGACTCTATAAGCGAGTGAAGCTGGGCCCCAACTGGCATAGAAATAATTAAAAAAGAACATGTGGAGTAGAGCCCAGGAAAAGCTCTTACGCATGGAGGTAAATGAAAAGCAATGTGAAGACCTGATGGGCATAGTTTCAAGTCACACATGTAAGACAAAACCATCTGTAGGTGCATGATAAAGTAAGTTTCTGGTCAAATCATGTTGTATACTTGAGAGTAAGAGGGTGTATTAAATAAGGTTCGTGGTTCTCGCCACTCATAATGTAAATAGTCTCCGGGCCGATTTGGTAGAAACTTTGTACTTCCTCCATAAGCTCTGTAGCAGTAGCACATTATGACTATAAATACTTGCGCCCACCCCCAAAGAAAATGTTTCCAAACTTTGTCGTTCATTAAACCGAACGTCAAAATGCACACCGAAGCGGCAATAGAAAGTCTTCCACCTGAGGTACGGGTCCTCATCTTGGAGTCCATAGCCTCTCCCATCGACTTCAGATCACTTGCCACGTCATCGCCCGTCTACTTGGAGAGTTTCTGTAGGTATCGTTACAGCCTACTGCAACCAATCTCAACTGATATAGCAACCATGTTCCGGGACGAGTATCTACTTTCACAAGCTTTGCTAGCCCGTAGGCTTCAGTGGGTTAGCCGTAACTTTCCTCACATGGATCCAACAGACATAGAGGAAAAGGTCAAGTCAACAGTACAATCGCACTTGCGAGATACAGATACTCAACAATGGCAGGGCAGCCTATTTATGCTTTGCGAGCTATACGGTTTACAACAAGAAATCAGCTATGCTGTCGCTGAATATGCAGTTGAGGCGTGGAAGAAATTGGTGAATAATGCTTAGCGATTGAGAGGGCTTCATCTCAAGTGGACCCTCAGGTACGACCAGACCCTCCGATTATCTCACCAGGAGATTTACTGAATCGAGGATGGTTTTATCGAGTTCGAGATTCGCCGTCACTATCTGCATTTCCAGTGCACTGAGCTATGCGATGCTGGAGTACCGCTTGAAATGCGATTTCCTATTTGGTCTCCAAGCACACCTACCAGTCCAATAATCTTGGAAGGATATGCAGAACCTGATTGGACCTTGAGAGCTTTCCAGTCTATATTCCGGTTCATGCTTGATAAGCATCGAAGGATGGTTCACCTTGTGGGCGATGTCACTTCTCCAGTTTCGCATCTGGACCGGCTAATTCAGAGACGAACACTCCACCAAGAGCTTGAATTTGCAACGACTCTTGGTACCCAAGGATTGAAACTGCTTGGGAGCCTACGATTAATGTCCAAGGATAGTATCCAACACTTTATCGTAACAAGTTTCCATTGTTACGTGATGAGGAAGTCATTACTTGAAAGGTCTTGTACTAGACAGAACATGGCGTGTCTTGAAACTTATCTCGAACTTATAAGTGGAGAGGTTGACCCCGCGTATTGGCTGATGGTGGCACGTGGGACAGGATATTGGTATTCTGATTACAGTTGTGATCCCTGGACGCGAGCGCGATACTTCTGGGATCGAAGCAGGATTGACTACCTTCGTAGCTTTATAGATGGAGATACGAGGCCTACTGATGTATATAACCCTAGGTAGTACCAGCCTTTGCCCATCACGGTGGATTCTTCAGGATTGCCAGGTATTAAGATGGTCCACGTCTCCCCCGCCTCAGCTACCTATTCTGCGCTCCTTCAAGCCAAGTGCGAGGAGAAATCCTATGAGCACAAATATCAACGACAGCCCGTTTCCATAGAGTAGCCCATCCACATAGGATGAGACTATAGCCTTGCCAATCTCCCCCTTTGCTTTATATGTATACTCAACATTGGCAGCTGCCTTGGAAATGATCTATAAGGCAGAGTTAGCATGCGCGGGGGCTCGTGAATGGGTGAGAGACAATACCTCTTTTCTTGTTGCAACTTCCAGGCCAAGACGCAGAAGCTTTTCATCTAACGACCTTCTCAGGACCATCTTGATAGTCGAGCTTATACTCGCAATACCAACGATGACGCCAATGGCGTTGGAGAGAAACAGAGTTGACACAGCGGCAGAAGCGTGCTGCGGGTCGGCCGAGGCTTGCGTCGCTACAAATAGAGCACTGTATGCCATTCCCAGACCAAAGCCACTAGGCAAATATTAGATCCAAGTATTTCGGTAATAATTGCGCAGTGCAATTGGAGCCGGAAAACATACCCTGGCAGTATATAAAATGACTCGAACCAGTTTGTGTTACCGTGCCATTTGGTGAGCAACAGCGCATAACAGATAGAGGACGATATTGTTGAAATGTAAATCAACCACTTGTACTTTCCCGTTCTGTGCCATTGATAGTCAGTAAGATCTTTGAACCAAGTTGAGTAGCATACCGTTTGATGAAATAGCCGCAGAATACTCCACCCAAAGCATTACCAAATAAGGACGGCAATGAATGCGCACCGGCTTCGCTGTTGGACACTTTCTGGGTGACTCGGAAATACAGAGGTACCGAGAACATCATCTAACCACAGCAGTTAGCAGCCAATTCAATCAGGCCAGAAGCGTGTATGGATAGTGTAGAGACTGAAAAGGACTCACTCCTAGCTGAGCCGCAGACTGGAAGGCAATGATAAGGAGGCAAATGACCACATCGCGCTGCTTGAACAGATCAAGATCCAAAATGGGTTCCTTTGTACACCTCTTCTCGACATACACAAAGAGGACAAGGAATACAACAGCGCCTACGAAAAGGCCAGGGATCAGGGGATGAGACCAAGTGACCTCCTCTCCACCAAGCTCCAAGGGTAGCAGGAAGAGAATGATGAAGACAGCCAGCAATGATGCACCAAGGAAGTCAATCCTTGACAACTTTCCAGACTCGCTGGGGTGCTGGTTGGACCCAGAGTCTCGGCCGGGAACACTGTCCTGCCCTTGTCGCCTGCCCAAATCAGACGGGAGGGTTCTCCAGCAGAGGAACGTGGCCACTATGAGCATGGGAACTTGGCAGCCAAATGACCTGTTGTTTGCTACGGTATTAGTACAAATTCCGAGTAAGGGCAACAGCAGACATGTGTAGGTTTGCATACCAACGCCAGCCAACAGTGTCGGCCAGCAATCCACCAAGAGGCCCTCCAAAACCTCTTCCTGTGGTCGCTGCGATGTTGACATAGGATCGCCAAGTTCCAGACTCGCGGATCGGCACAAGTTCGCTAATTAGAATCGATACAAGTACTGTCATACCCGCCCCGACACTGCCAGAGATCACTCTGCCCAGAATAAGCGTGAGCATGGACCGAGCCACAGCACTGTATCATTGTTAGTTCAAGGGGTGAGGTGGGAGAGCGACGCGCTAATAACGCTGCATGATACGATTGATGGAGAAGTTCGGATAATGGAATTTGCGAGTCCAACCCTTGCATCTAACATTCATCAAGTAGTGACATAATCGGCAAATAAGTAGCCATGTAAGAATAAATAAGTAATTATGTTTGATGCCGTATAATAGTAACATCAGTAAAAGGATAGACATAGCTCAGTGTAAAGTTCTGATAACGACTTAATAAGAGACAGGGACAGTAAAATAAATTAGATTAGATTAAATGTATTTTAGTTAGAAGAATTTTTAGATAATCTTAAGATAAGATTTCTTAATGTTATATAAATTATAACAACCTGAGAATAATTCATATAATCTTTTTTAAAACCTAGAATAGAGGAAATCATCATAGATTTTACGTAACTACTTTGATATAATATGGGTCTCATTTCGTCGAATCAAAATATAGCCTCCTGTGCAATTACGTTCTTAAACCAAGTTACCTTATCTTCTCCTCCTCTCTGTAGAGTCTGCTAGGAACAACCTTCTACAACAGCTGGCAGAAGACTCCATAAGTGATCTCTAGTACCGGTATTGTCATACTGCACGACGCTTGCGCCATTGGCAGTCGACATGCCATCGACACCAGCAACCTTCTTGCTGTTCTTATTCCAAATCAAGAAAAGGCCATCCCCTTTGGATTCAACCCTCCATAGATGGTCCTCAGTGCCGTTATCCTCAAATTGTTGAAGGTTCATGCTGTTGGCTGTTGACGCTCCTTCAACGGCGAGTAGCAGCCTACTGTTCAGATTCTCAAGCTTCCACCATCCACCAGGACTAGGCACAAAACGCCACAACAGGTCCCGGGATCCAGTGCTCTCGAATTGCTGTATGTTAGCACTGTTGGAAGTAGACTTCTTCTCCACACCCATGAGCTTGCCGCTATTCTCATTGCGAATGTGGAAGATCGCTGGTGTCCAGATTTCCAACTCGGAAAGACCCCAGCCAACGCCAGACCCAGCATTAGGTGCCACGACACGAATTTGCGAAGTTGATATCGCAGGGAAGGTAACAGTGGTCTCGGCATTTGAAGTGGTCGGCTTTGGACTGCGAACCTGTCCAGGAATAGTTTTCCAGGTATTGCCCGTCTTGTACTGGATATCATATGTTGACGGGGTTCGTACACCGCCAGCATCGTCATAAAAGAACAACTTCATGTTACACACAACCTGATCTCTCCGAAGGTCGACTCCGAAGTGATCTTCTGCGTTTGGGCTGTTGTACGATGTCCAACGACTATTCTGGGGGATCCCAGTCCGCCAGACGATGCCGTCAATCGATCTCATAGCGTGGTCGAATGGGGATGTATAGGAAGCAAAAGCGGTTGTAAGTTGAGGAAACCTTTGGCCGTTCGATGCGATATTGATAAGATGTGGTGTGGTCGTCGGAGTCCAAGAGCCGACCTGGACTTTGATGAATCCTATCGTGTCACGGCTGCCTACAAGTTTCCCATCGATGTAGACGCGCAGACCTTTGCCCTGGCTGTAATGCGATCCAGTCTTGTCCCAAACAATAGTGACAGAATGGCCATGGTAAGGCGCGTTCTCGACAGCAAAATAGTCCCAAGACGTAGGTGTCAGAGGGTTAATAACAATTGAGTCATCTGCCTGTGCACGAAGACCAATAAGACCCGAAAGAACGTTATCGATAAAGGTTGAATGGTTGTAATCTTCACTGTGGTTCTCGCCATCATAAATCCATTTATCTGTATCAGGATGGTGTGCTTCAGCAACATAAGGTTTCCCGTTTTTGTATTGCGTCTTGGCGTATCGTTGAATCATTTCGAAATAGTCTGATGTCGTGATGTAATTCTGTGCTGGATAGTCATTGAGAACATTTTCCACAGCAGTAAGAGTTTGCGCCGTAGCAAAAGGCCACGACGGGCCATCCCACCGACAGCAGTTCCCTGCTTCATACATGAACCACTTACTCCGTCGCTCAGCCGTAGTTGGACCAAACTTTGAAGAGAAACCTTGGGCGTCCGTAGCTGGGTAAATGCAACGAGCTTAGAGTCATCGCTAGGCATGTTGAACGCCCAAGGAAGGTAACCCATGATCTCTCGTGTGCCCAGCAAAGCACCAGAGGGGTTATCGTCGCGAGCCCGATGCTTGTAGAATTTGGAGTTGTTGTCCCAGAGATACTTTTGAAGAGCAGTCTGTAGGCTTTCGGCACGCTTGCGGTATTCACTTTCCAGCTTAGAGTCACCTCGCAAAGCAGCAATTTTCGATATCGCCCAAGCATCACCGTACTGGTAGGAGTTGATTGTGGGTCGAAAGCCAGCACCTCCGTGGTAGGGATCGCTGGACTCGTAGGAAGCAGCCGTGTATTCTGTAGCATCCCAGACGGGAACCTGCCAGTACAAGCCAAGGGATTCGTTGAAATGAGTATCCCAGCCGCGATATTGCTTTACCAGGTTATCGAGCTGGCCGACGATAAAGTCACGGTCCCCTGTTGCCAAGTACTGCTTCCACAAAGCACTGGCAGCCCAAAAGCTGTACTCGTGCGCCCAGTCAGAAGTGTCTTTATTGACCTCTTCTCTCATCGGTTTAGGGAACTGTCCAGGGCCCGAGAGCCAATAGTTCGCAATATCCTGCCCGTATTTGGTGTCGCGTAGCCATCGTCCTTCGGTGATGTGATGCCCAGCGGCTGCCACGATACCACCATAGGGCGCGCCGTAACTGACCGGGCTAAGAAACTCGCTGACCATGTAACCATACTGAGCTCCAGTGTAGACAAGATGTTCCTTGTAGGTCTGCCAGCGGTAGTAGTAGACTTCCTGGATCTCCTTGTCTGGAACATCAAGAAGGGGAATGTTCTTCTCGAACCAATTCTTATCTTCTAAACCCTTCAAAAGTAGGTCGTGGTTGAGGAAATTGGTCGCTGTCCCTGACAGTATCATGGTTGCGTGGAGAAGCAAAGGGAGGGGCCTCATGATGGAGGATTTTGATGGAGACTAAGGGAGTAGGAATGTGAAAGATAAGCGAAATGTCTTAGATCTGCCAATCAGAAATGGTTGAGAGGTTATGGTGATCGAGGTTGGGCCTGGCTGTTGCCTCGTGTAAACATTGTAGATGATACGGTTGTCCAAGTTTCCGGTTGCCAGTGAATATTAAGTGATAAGCTTTTAAGTAATCCTAAGAAAAGAAAGAAACTTAAATGGGCCATAATTACGAGATGGGGTATACGGCGGGATCGATTACTGAAGGATCACATTCTGTGCTTAGATATTGGAGCAACTCTGCATCTGATTGCTAGCCGTTACCTTTTCTAGGTTCAAATTTACATAGGTACCCTCAGAACCACAATTAACCATGTCAGAATTACGTCCTCTGTCCACTTCGATGTTAGATCGGCGACTTGGGTCGAGCTGTGCAGGGATCTTAGGTGTGATGATGATGCCACAAAACCCCTGCGGAAGGTCTGAGTAGGCTGTTAAGGAGATTACTAGATATGGTATAGGGTGCGAAATTGAATTGAAGAAACTTAAACCACCATGGACTTTGTCAACCATTCCTGTGACATACTTGCTTGGACCTCTGATAATAGCTGAATCGGGGTGGATAAAAATTGGGAATACTAAATTGGTGCTCCGTCTAATCGTTGAGCCTAATTTAAACCGTTTGGACTACAGTTTCCGACCTGTTTTTGAGTACTTCTCCCTGCTAGATTGAGGCTGTAATGGGTCGTTTTGTAACTGCACGAGCCGATCTGACCAATTGGTGCAGTCGTAAACAAATGGTGCAAGCATAGATCCTGAGTCGATCTTATCAACATCCTGTCGAGCTCCTCCTCTTGGGTGGTTGTCAGACAGGAATACTTTGGTATTTCAACTAGGGTAACATACTTGATGACTTTGGCTGGGACTTGTTCTTGGTTGATCTTTTCCATATTGTCTTCAAATAGATATTTGGAATTGGGTGAGTTGTAGAAATGTAAGTGTTGCAGGATATGAAATTCCGCCTTGTCTGAGCATCGACGGCTAACCTTTAAGTGATGCTTTCCCAATACCATCGTCAGGGCTGTTTGCATTACCTCGCCTTCTTGAGCAGGTGTTGCTGCACCCCAAAATGTACCCCAAGCCCTCCCCAAGAGGAGAAAGGTAGACGGAAGGGCTCTCTTCTTTGTGATTGGTTTGGCCCCTGGATGCTGGCCTGACTTGAGATTGGCTATACGAATTCTCAATGCTACGGCAGCTGATTCGTTGTTTCTCACGTTGCACCTCAAAACGAGATTGACTAAGCCAACTGCACCCCGAAACATGCCCCGCTGCACCCCAAAAAGGCTCTCCCTTTTCTTCAATCGCGGCTCAGCTTCAATCCAGCGACCTCCCATTTACTATAACACTCCCATCTCTCTTACCTGTAACCTCGATCTATATCGCCCAGCTACTGAATAAGGTTGTTCAATTATCATCATCTCTGCCACCTAACAGACCTGTGTCCTCGACATTCACCGGTTGTTTCCTGATGGCCATCCTCTTCCGTCCCGATGTCCGATATCAGTGATACGCATGCTGCCCTTCTTTGGGATATGCAATGCTTGGACATTCCTACCAAGAGATTAAGCGATATCCCTTCTGGAACATTCGGGCGCTCATATCTTTCAGAACATTCTATGGAAGTAAATCCAACTTTCTTTCAAGAGCCGGTTAAGCGCCGTTTGCCTCCCCCAACCTGGCGAATCGATAGTCGAACAGCTTTCGAGGAGCGCAGCCATGACTGCCAAACCCCCCAGGCTGGTTTCAAAGTGTCACGCCAAAAGGCCACCTCAGGTCACCAGCTTCTGGCGTCTGAGATCAGCCTCCAGCCCAGGACTGATGACCAACGAGCTTTGGATTGGCCAGATTATGAGATGGCACAACAACCGGAGATCGGACCTACAGGCCGGGACGAGCTTATGGCAGAACTCGAAGTGATCTATGCGGGCTTGGCGAAGGTTGAATCTAATCTCGCCACAGAGGCTCATATTATTTCTCCCTGCACAGAACCGTTAGTCGAAGACTTTGAATTTTTGCGTTGGTCTGAGCAGGGTGGGATCGAACCAAGCGCACTTAAGGATGATCTTTCGCAGTCTGGAATTAGTGAAAGCCTTCATACCCAGAGGTCGAGACAGGACTTCTCGGGCAACAACCAGTCTCACAACCTGCAGTTCAGAAGCTTTGCACGCAAAATTTCGTTGCACTGCCGGACTTGGCGTCGGATCAGCGATCGCCTACTGCCCCTTCTGAGACGCGAACAGCACCTCGAGTCTTCACAGCAGTGGGTGGAGGTTATGAGATTGTCTTCGTCTCTTATCCACCTCTTAAATGAAAACGAATCAACGTTAGCAAACGCGGACACTGCACTAGTGGGAGCTCTAGCACAGGTCGAAGCCATCTTAAACCGATTGAAGCTGAGATTTAGGTACAGATATGATGAACTCAAACAGAAAGACGGGTTGGCTGAGGCGATTTTTGAGTTTCCTAACAACTTGAGACACTTATGTACAACCATGCCATGGACAATTGCGCCCGCGTTATTGATACTTTGGGGTGTATGTTGGATGTTCTTGGGTTCCCCTTCACCCCCACTGCAAATGCCTATTGCGGCTGGACCTGTAACTTCACCCTCGCCAGTTTTGCATGACTTTCCTGGGGGGTACCCCAGCACTGATACTTCAGGTAAGTTCGACGTTCATTACAACCATGGCTTATCTAACCCATGGTAGATTACCTCCCATTCCTCAATATCCCATACCAGAATGACGATGGCAGCCAGGATAATGTACAGAACTTTGTGCACGATGATCTTGATTTATCAAGCAGCTTTTTTGACCCTCTGAGGATGACTCAGGACACTCCACAAGATCCAGACTTTTTACAAGTTGGTCACTTACTGCAAACGAGTAACTTCAACTTGGAAATGCTTGGCCAAGACAGCGGCGGTACAATATGGTTACCAGAGACCACTGCGTCGGATACACAACCACAATCCCACCAAGCCCTAGATCGTCAATCGGCAACGAACATTAGCGGGCACGAAAGTGAGACCCTGTGGTAAGTTGAAGCTACCTCCAGTCACCGTTGAGAGGCCAAGGCTAACCACAAAGCCATAGTGGAAGTCGGCAAAGAAAACCTCGTTTTGTATGCCAAGACTGCCAACAGCCTTTCGCAACATCATTTACCCTGAACCGTCATCGCGCAGAAGCACATGCGGAAGTAGCTTCAACCGTTGGGAGCTTGTTTCCATGTCCCAGTCCCCACTGCAAGAAGTCAAAAGAACGATCTCCTTTCAAGCGGCTCTATAACCTTAAACGGCATCTAGAGACCTGCAAGCTTTATGAAGAAATAGCAAGACCACAAGGCGGAACAACCTCTCCGCTCATGGGGCCAACGTTGACACCGCCGTCACCTGACAGGCTTCCTAGACCAGAGGCAAGCCCAGAAACAGGACTTAGATCTAACAAGACAAAGAAAAGAACCAGGTCAGAGGACGAGAGAGACACTTTGGGTAATACGTGCCTAATGGATGACGTGATGAGGAGGTACAAAAAAATGGCTCAGGCGGTCAAAGAAAAAGAAGTGGACTACTTGCGCAAAAAGAGGGAGTATTTGCAGTCTTTAGATGATTTGAAGCTTTTTGAGAAGATCATTCAACAGTCAAAGAATCCACAGCTGGACTCATAGTTGATGGATGTATCTTCTTTCTTGGTTGGATTTTAGGATTACTCGGGGTGTGTTGAATATAGATAAGCTGGAGCTTGATTATGTTATCTAGGATTTGGGAACTGGTACTAAGGGTATTACGATGATAGCCGGCATGTTTTTCTTCTTACATATGTTCTATAGATCGTCTAATCTTGAAGCAGTATTAAGTATTGGTCAGGGGGATATATGTGTATTAGTTCCACATGGAATTGGGTATCGGCAATGCTCTGAACTTCACAATGACTGTTAGTTGTGTCAACACTGGCTATCGTCATTAACCATCAGCCGCTTTCATTCATTTTAATTTCATGGGGCACACCTTCTTGAAATAATGCTTGAGATTCTCCACATTGTTAAAAAGGAGTTTGAAGGGAAGCGTATAATCATGAATTTTGTATCATGAGCTATATGAGCTGGAGGTACCTGGCTGCAAGTTCCTTGTAATCCACCTTCGAATCCTCCATAGATGAATTCATCCCGGATGACCATGCGCATGAACCTATCAGTCTCGTCATTGTAGCATACCTGCATACTACACAATCACCGTGTAGCATGCGACTCCCACGAGCTTATGACACGTATGGCTGATAGACTGTGCCATTACGCTGTGCCTCACGTAGGAGGCGCTTGTTAGAACGGAGGAGCCAGACCTTCATAACGATAGCGCAGGCACTGGACGCCAGTCCAAAGGCCATCATGCCAATGAAAGCGCTGATATAACGAGGCTCTTCTTTGGTGACGAACATGAAAGGGGCAGTGAAGTTTCCTATCAGATTCTGTTAGTGATGGTAGCTTCTGAATGCAGAATGAGCTCACCGATTTGTGACAACAAATTGCATAGGGCGACGGATACAGCCCGCTTCTCGGGAGTCTTTGCAAGCGCGCCTATGATAGAGGAAATTAGTATTTACTTGAAAGAATGACGCTCGGGATGTTAAATACCGCTGACATAGCCCATGATGAGAGGGTTCGCAATGTACATGCCACCGACATAGATGAAGGAGGCGCCGTAACGAGCTTGGGCATTGGTGGTTGCCAAACAGACAATGAAGCCACAGCAAGCAACTGCAACAGGAATGGCATAATGCAGACCACGCTCCTTGACCCTGTGGGAGGCTGATTAGAATCTATCAGGGTACAGAGTGGTGAGAGAACTTACTTATCAGAGTGCCATGCATTGACGTAAGAGCCAATGGCAGCAAAGATGTATGGCGGTGCGGTAAGCACGAGGGCGATGACGGGACTGTAACCCCAGTCCGCAGCCAGGCCGCGAACAATCGAAGGGTAGAAGTTGGAGAATCCATAGGCGGCAGAGATGGTAATATTCATGAGAGTCAGGATGTAGAGCTTAGGATCACGAACACTGAGCTTCAATCCCTCCCAAGCACCAGTCTTGGCCTCGGAGGTAGAGGGTCGATCAGCAGCCACACGAGCGGCAGCCACTTTGCGCATGTCCTCGGTCATAGTCCACATGGCACTGCCGGTCTTGGAGTCAGGGTAGTCTGGGATGAACCAGATGCAGATCATAGCAGAGCCAGCGCCAGCGGTAGCGAGAATGATGAAGAGCCACTGCCAGCCAGCAAGGCCATGAACAGTCTCCAAGGTGGCGTAGGTAGCCGCGGCGATAAGACCAGCAGAGCAGAATGCGATTGTTTGTGCAGAGTATAGAATGGCCATGCGGAAAGCAACCTCCTTTCTGGTGTACCTAGAAACATAATGTGAGCTCGAGAACATCTGGCTTTCGAAATGTGAAGACTTACCAGCAGCCGAGAAGATAAATGGCTCCAGGGAGAAGAGGCGCCTCAACTAGACCGAGTGCGAATCGCACGCCCATCAGTCCTGAGTAAGACGTAACACCAACAGTGGCAACACTAACACCGGACCATACAATAGCCATAAGACAGAGGTAAAGACTGGGTCGGATTTTGGTAATGAGCATGTTACTGGGAAGCTGACCGAGGACTGAACGAGGTTAGCACTGGGAGATACTTTGTAAGTTGGGGATTTTTACCATAACCGAGGGAGAGAATGGAAACCGCGGATGAAAAGTTGGATCCCGTAAGATTCAGGTCCGCATCGAAAGAACTCAACCTCGCATGTCCGATGGATGCTCTGTCGAGGTAGTTGAAGAAATAAAGACACCACACACAGGGCATGAGAGTCATGTCCAGGCGTCTGACTATCTTCTTCTCCAGCTCGCGCCAGTTGGGAATACCTAGAGCGTCGATCTGCTCCTCTGCACTGGGAAGATGCTCTACATTCTTGAGATAGCCCTCCTCCACCAAGGCCAGTTCTTTCTCAATGGCAGATGTAGTGTCGAGATCTTTTACATCTTTCTTCTCCCAATTGGCTGTTTGGGTAGGGGAGTCGACATGAGACGCTGTGGTCTGCGTGTCTTGGGGCCGGTCACTGCCCGCTTTCTCGTCAAGAGCCATGATTTTTAAGGAACACGTTCTCGTCAACCGATAAATGAGTTTAATGAATGCAGCCCTTGGTACAATACACGAGGCAGATCTGAGATGAACCAAGTAGAAGCACTGGGGAGGAGAATAACCAGGGACAGAAGAAGCAGGCGAGCAGCAAATTTTATAGATCTCAGAAAACTGGCGTACAAGACAAACCCCGCATTGATGCAACGTTTTCATACTGGAGAAATATTGCCCCAGATGGAGTTGAGCGAAGCCAAGAGTCCGGGGGATGAACATCTCTTGAGTTAGAACTGGGGTCCGAAGGTGAAGGGTTCTGGGGGCCCACAAACCCCATATGCCAAGAGGGCATGAGGGGAGAGTCAGCTGGATGTAAGCAATTCGATTGCAAACCTTTCGTTCCTCTTGAAAATCTCTCTGTGGTCAGCGGAGATGTTGCTGTCGTTGGAGGCGGCTGAATACGAGACTGCCGGCGGAAGAGCCGCATTGTCCGGCACTTATTTCAGCCGCCTTCAGGTTAGTCAACATCCTACGCCTTATGCGAAAGTGTTGTAATTCTAGACCAAGGGCTAGATGCTATTCTCTTCTCTGCCTAAAAAAATATTAATATTCTATCACACTCTAATCTAGATAGAGAGTAGCCATCAGCCAAGCGCAATGACTTTTGCATGTCGTCAAGTGTTCCTCGACTACACAACCATCTTTGCAACAAATGGAGTAAACAACTTCTCCGGTCTCGCGTTTCTTCCCGTCTCTCCAACATCATTCCCAATCGCTGCACTCTTTCGCCGTGTCTTCCCGTGCCAAGCGTAAAGTGTCCACTACAAAACCTGTACAACAAGCTGAGGCTTCTCGTCATCCACAACAACGAACGATTTTCCCTTGGCAGGTGCCCACTGTACGTAAAGGCCAAGCTCCTCGGCAAGGAAATAAAGGTTGAGAGGTTAAACTTAAGCTTGAACAAGATCTTGGCGAATGGGGTTCTTCCTTGGCCTGCCAAGAATAGCATTTGCCGTATCTGAATGTATATTTCCTACCAATCAGCGCTCCAGTTCGCCAATTTCCGTCTACCCGCGGGAATAAAAGTCCACTCCGACCTTTCCCCAATTTTCCCCATTCGGCGTGCCCAGCCAGTCCCGCGGGAGATAGGCACATGCGCATAAGGAGATGAGAGCAATCCTTGTTATCGGGAGTAGTTTTGTAATCCTGCCAAGCTTATCTAGGCTCAGAATATCTCCGAGGCAATTCGAGAGCTTCTTGGTCATAGATTTGACGGTTGGAAATTTACCATCGTAAATATCGCCACTGAACAAAGGCTTGGTATCCAATACCGCAACGTGACGCCTTGTAGATAGCTTCCGCGAGAGGAGACTGGTCTCAATAGCCAAAGTCGTGAGCACGTCAACTCCCCCGCATTTCTATCACAACACTGACCGTGAACTCGATACAATACTCTCGTCTTTCCCCCAGCACTTCGAAAGCACGCAGATAAACAGTAAAAAACAACATTTGCCACCTTGTAAGAAGCAGGAAATTACATTCACAACCAGTTCGAAAAATTCTTGCACTTGACAGTCGTCGCTAAATGTACCATGGCTCATCAAGATGCAAAGCGGCATCTTGAAGACACGGGATTACAACATCTACCTCGTGCCTAAATGGTCGAATTTGTGATTGATCCGATTGCGGTGGTCTTGTCTCGGCCCTGACGGTGGTTTCAAGAACTTTATTTACACTGGTCACCATAAACCCGAAAAAGCTCAAGAGACATCTGGCGTGTTGAGTCTGACCGGTCGTTGGCCTCGATGGGATCTTTGAATGCTGGCAAGTGGACCTTCATGGCTGTAGCTGCTCAACTTCAAGGTAATGATCGTGTCGAGGACAGTTTTGTGATCAATCGAAAGACAAAGGGACTTGAAAGGATACTGCAAGCAGAATAATGCCCACGAACCTTCTACGACAACTGTACTTGGGTTCCGGTTTCTAAGCGAACCTACTCCAGCCTATCAAGATCGGCAAGGCTTCCAGGGACGTCTACGTTGAACATACCATGGAGATCTTAGAATTCGTTCTCCTTGCACATATTAAAAAGACCCTTCAAGCTATGATTTCATGATTGAGTAGCACAATAGATCGACCCTGGGTGATAAGCCTGCTGCCAAGCTTTCGTTTGCTGTTTTCGCACGTCCCTTCGTCTGTGCTTGGTGGGCCTCCTGTGTGAGATCTGTCGGTTCCTGCACAGATTCATAATGTTAGGCCGGTCTATCATTTACAATAAATGTTTCAATCCTGCAGCTCTCCCTGCAGCGCTTCTATTCTTTCTCTTTGCCAAGGGCGATCGGAAAACACACTTTGACCCATGGATAAAATATGTGTGAGCGTCCGCGTTCAAACCTTTCTGTGCTTCAATTCAAGGTTACCTTAAAAACACGGATTCAAGCTGTCCAAAGCTTAGTACTGGCTACCCAGCGTCGAGTTCGTCAAAAACCATGTTGCTGGTGGCTCTAGAATATACTGGTGCTCCACTCTAATGGACTTGTATTGCTTTGAGCGCTCCTTTGTCGACAACTTTCACCACTAAAGGTGTCAACCGACTTATCTATCACATCTTACCCTATATCCACGTCTGAGGGGTCCTTATGGAGAAGCAAGCTGTTACTGACGTGAAGCTCTATTCTGGGGATCTTCTTGCTCCCGTCAAGGCCAACAAGGAATTTTCAATGGCCACGGGTACCCTAAACACTCCTTAAATTCTGCAGCCGGTGAAATTGGCTCGAAAAATCTCCTGAGATCTTCTGGTACCAAAACTCTTGTTGATCGTACTGGCGTGGGACAAGCCGCAAGACCCACATCAGCATCGCTGCATTAATGACGATCGAAGGTCTTGAGCAATGCCACCCTGGCTCCAGCAATATGACCCACAAAACTGCTTCAAGGGAGTTACGGCAGGCGTGCAAAAGGTCCGACAATCTCCTTGCTTTTACATTTTACATAAATTTTTATAAACTATATACAATTCTTCTTCTTCAACATAGTTTTTGTAATCTCATCTTAAGATTAGATTCAAGAGTAGATCTAAGATATCATACTCACTACACATTCAATGCATCTACATGTCCCTAGGTGGGTTGTTGTCGAAACTTCTGCACTAGACTGTAGTATACCATTCTTGCGACACCAATCCCACAGGGCCCGAATCTATTGCGTAGGGTAACCTCGCCGTCTAGCTGCCCTTTGCGCACCATTTCTCTTGAACGTCACCTCGAACTCGCTGCCGATCTTGAGAAGTGGGACCGCGCCAGATGCCTCATTCATGTCGAGACTGGCGCATCGACTTCCAGCATCCATGGGCCATCATCGATTTGGGAGCCCTTTGGAAGCCTTTTGAGCACTCCATGATGGCCGAGATAGTAAGGTGGTACAGGTGTTATGATATTGATATATGATTGTCTGTCGTGGAGCCCAAAAAGGCTACTCCCGGCCTTGCTGTTGTGTCTGATGAGGCCATCTCCTGATGGATATTCAAGGTTCTCTTGCACACCGACTACACCATGCTGGAACCCCTTTAACAATACATTGCGAGGTTAACAGTACTATGAATTGAAGCCTTTGCGTTTACAGTGCTGTAAAAATTTGCGTCGTCGAAATTGGCATCCTGATGCTAATACTTGCCACCCCATAGACACCATCGCTGAAAGGGTTGCCGACCTTGTTGAGGCTTGTGCTTCAATGCCATAATGATGGGTATACTAATATAAGCATCTATGGACAAAACTTTGGCCTAAGGCAGAAAGTGTTGAGAGTAAACTAGAGGACCCGGAGGGGCCGTGGAAGATAGGTGGCGCTAATATTTTTCGTATCAGTCATCTCCAAATGTAGGTATGGACAGCCCGCAAGGGACTTGAATAATAGTCTAACACTGTTTTGCAATTTAATGTAACAGGGAAACAGGTAGAAAGCCCCTATTGTCCCACTTTATTCCACTCTTGAATCCTAAGTCCTTTAATTGTACTCCTCCCTTGACATATGAACTCAGGAAATACGGGTTTAGAGGAATTCCATCGTACCCGCCCACTATTCAACTGTTCTCCTTGCGATATTATTAGTAACGGCCCTGGTTAGTGTAACCGGAAATATAACCTTGTTAAGTCCTCGGTCACCAGATTATACTATTTTGCGCCGATAGAGGCATAACGGTGATAGCAGAACGTAAATTTCAAGGATAGCCCCTATCTCGGTATACTGGCATAGTCCGTTCATGGGCTAACAATGCCGATTTTGAGGCCCATGATTCTGTATGAATGACGGACTTAATCAGCCATTCGAATCGTTAACGTCAATACAAGTTGGCGACTCTTTGTCTGAGCGGCAAGCCTGAGCATCAAATGTTTTGCAGAGTACGAGGAGGAGCTAAGCAGTCTTGAATTAGCAGCGACCGGTCAGTACTGGTGGAAGATCTACACAATCACGCAGCAATTAGAAGAGATCCTATTCAGTCATCCGGAGCTTAATGCTACGCTTCCTTTGTCTCCGAGGGCCCGAGAGTGACAGTTTCCGAATACCAGAAAGGGTTAGGGTGACCGAATGCGAGATAAGCTTAACTTAAATACGCGGGTAGAACGTGGTGCGACAGGGGGTCTAGCTCATGCTAGCCTATTAACGCCAGTTAGTCTGTCATCCCAGTGGAGGAAATTTAAGATCCGCCATCATCCTGAAACATGAAACCTGACACAAGGATACTTTATTCTAAATCTAATCCTTAATTCCAGCCTTGACGATTCTTATTGACTCGCTAAGCTCTGGGACCAACAGGAATCAGCAAGTGACTTCGTAAAAACCCGAGGACTTGGATAAAGTGGATCACGGTCATGCGAGAAGGAGAGTGTGAAGACATATAAGAGCGTTACTTCATCTTGCAATAGACATCTTCTATCTGTATCTACATTCTCAGTCTTTACATTCTCAGTCTTTACATTCTCAGTCTTCATTCTCAGTATCTACATTCTCAGTCTACATTCTTAAGCTTTACTTCTCCAAACCATATAAATTTACCAAAATGCACGCTCCCAGCATCGTCGCTCTTCTCTCCACCCTCCCCGCCGCCATGGCTTGCCTTGGTTACACGGGCGGTGTCCCCAAGGCTACCGGAACTAAGTCATTGGGAGCACCTCAATACATCAAGAAGGGAGCTGTCTTTGATGCGAAATGGGTCCGCTATGACCGAGGTGTTAAGTGCTCTGGCCAGAGCGAGGGTGGTACGTATCTCTGTCAATCTTATCCGTGATCTGGAACAAGTTTTTCTGACATTTCTTCTAGGTGAGAAGGACGCTGTTTTCGTCCTTGAGGATGGTGCCACCCTTCGCAACGTCGTTATTGGTGCCAACCAGAAGGAGGGTGTTCACTGCCTTGGTGCCTGCAACCTCGAGTTCGTCTGGTTCGAGGACGTCTGCGAGGATGCCATCACTATCAAGGGTAGTGGAACTGCCAACATTATCGGAGGTGGTGCCTACAAGGGTTCCGACAAGCTTATCCAGCACAACGGATGCGGTCACGTCAACATTGTCAACTTCTGTAAGTTTCCAATTCAAGACACGATGTCAGGTGACTCAGGCTAACTCACTATAGACGCCAATGACTACGGCAAGGTCTACCGATCATGCGGTAACTGCAAGGGTAACTCCAAGTGCAAGCGCTCCGTCCACATGGAGGGTGTCACCGCTGTCAACGGCGGTGAGCTCATCGGCATCAACACCAACCTCGGTGACAAGGTTAGTCATCTCCACATAAACAAAAAGAAGATCACACTGACAAAACTTTCCACAGGCCACCTACAAGAACAACTGCTTCCCCAAGACCCAGTGCCAGGGTTACAACGGTTGCGACAAGTCTAACGGCGAGTGCGAGCCCACCAAGGCTGCCAAGTGCTAGATGCGTGGGTAGACTGGTCTGGTTGTTGAAGTTTGAGTCTGTTTGTTGATTCTTGTTGTATAAACTTATTTGTTGTATCAAAGGATATGGATTGTCCTGTATATTAAATATTTCCTCCCATGGCCCGCAGAGCGGGATTTAGTTACATCAATTGATGCTGCTGTTGAATAATTCTATCCCAGGAACAGTGCAGAGAAAGCGTATCAAAGCCGGTGAAGACAGTGAAGGGAAACACATGTCGAATTACTTCGTTGACAAATGGAATCAGGCCAATGAGTTAATATTATTACGCTATGAGAATTGTATAGTCAAACAGGGTGGGATCAACTATCCCGTCGAGGTATTTTGTCAGGCTATGAAGCTTTTGCTAGTGGGATGAATAAGGGCGGGATAAAAGAGGGCGCTGACAGAAATAAAGGGTCAGAGACACACATGATATCACCATTTTTATCACCCACTGGTAACGCCACGGCTTTTCTTTTTTGCCTCCCACTTCAAGCATGATTTAATTGGGGCTTGTTATTAAGCAATAATTGTGGAGATTTGTGCAGAAATCGTCAACACCACATGGCCAGCTTGCTCACTATTCAGGACTATTCGTGGGAAACACGTAGACAAATTGTGTTAGGGCTTTTGTCAAAACAACATGGATATCCATAATATATAGAGTGAAAGTTCATCATCATGTGCCAGGCTCCAGTCGGCAGTGAACGTGAACACAAATAACTATTTCTCTGCCGAAATCTTTACCGCTACTAATGACGTCCTCGGAAGCGGAACCACCAGAACATGAGGGTCCATGTGGAGCGCCGGCTGTAAACGATCCGGTCGCACTAGCCAAATCCCCCGCAGTATAAGAAGTCCAGGAGTCATTGAATCGAACTTCTTCGAATTTTCGTATCCCATATTATACACCGCCGAATTATCGTCATGTCCTCCGATTCTGTTGTCTACCACTACCTCGCCATCGGCAAGCTTGGCCGTGGTGAAGTCGTCAAGTAAGTAGCGTATATGGCAGTCTCTTTCTTCCCCTGCATGAGATGCGAGTCATTTTGTTGAATCATATGACTGACACATGTAAACAGGCTGTTCATGACCGACGCTGGTATCAAGTTCGAAGAGAGCCTATACCCAGTCGATGCCACTTGGCCCGAGAAGAAGGAGGAGCTGAAGAAGAAGGGCCTGACTCGCAACGGTCAATTGCCATCTCTAGAGTACAAGGGTCGTGTTCTGACTGGCGTTCGTCTTTATCCCTCTCAAACCTCTGATTACTGCTAACGATTTCCACAGCATGTCCCTATCCTTCGTTACCTTTCTCGTGAACTCGGCCAATACGACGGCGAGACTAGCGAGGATAAATACCTCGTGGATTTAGCCTCAGATATCTATGTCGATTGGAGAGTGCGTTCGCCATCCTATATCATGAACTTAACGGAGGCTAACGATATATCCAGGCGCGCTGGGTGACCAATCTCAAAGGCCCCAACGACGAATACAAGACAAAGCAAGCTCCTGAGTACTATGAGCTCATTGGACAGTACTACGCCGACCGCGAAGGACCATACCTACTTGGAAACCAGGTCAGCTACGCAGACTTTGCGGTCTACGTCTCCATCGACAACGATGCACGAACTGGAACACTGCCGGTATGTTTTGAAGCTTTGATGAGTGACCGGTAGATATGCTAATCTCAATTACAGGCCACGCTCCCTGAATCCCTTAACAAGTTCAAGGAGGCCTTTGAAGCCCGTTCCAACATTGCCGAGTACATCAAGCAGGGCTAGGATAACCACTGTCTATAAATTTTAAATGAATAAGAACAAAGAAAAAATCATAATTGAACCAAATTTGAAGATGTGTCTATGCCCATCCTCGTCGGAGCCTATTGGATTCTAGAGAAAAGGACGTGACTCGGTAAGCCAGTGAGCCGTTGATGCGATGGGCTAGTTCATGGCCGATCTCCGCTTGCATCGAGGAGTCACGTCATGAGTCTACCTAAGTTGGCCGGCGCGTAGCGGGTAATCGGTTTCGCATTAGTTTATATTTTCAAATCCGCCACTCATAAGGAACAGTGGAAGCTCTCGTATCGCTGGTGGCAAGATAGACGATTGACTAGAATAGTTGGTGCCCAGGCTCTTCAAGCATCCACCGGGAAGTTGCGCAACGTGGCATTGACCAAGTCATCAGGACCACGACAGAAAATGAGCTTTGGTTCCTTTGCCCCAATACTGTCTTGCTTTCTCTGCACAACATAGTCCGCACAGACAGCCACAACCGATTCGAACAGTTCAGTAAACTCAATATGTCCGCGCACGCACCATCCAAGTATGATTCCACTCCATTCTCGTTCTTTCAATACGCTTTTGAGCTCTTCGAGGTTGTCGCCGTTGGCATCGAGATTGAAGCCGACGTTGGAGAATCGAGACACAGTCGATGCGGGAACTTTGGATTCAGACCATTGCTGTTCTAAGCCAGTGTTGATGTCACGGCCGTTGAGGTGGCGGGAGAGTGACACGGTAAGGACGGGAATTGGTGCTTGAGAAGTCATGATGAGGTTGCGTTTAAGGTTAGGCTGGATCAGGATCAGAAGAGCGAGAAACTTTTTTAATCAAAGTGGGGTGGATCTTTGCTCGATGCTAGCTATTGTGTATTATTTACAGCGGTGCTTTGTGTTTAAATAATCTTTTCCTATTCTTGCTTATGAATCAAAATGATGTGTCTTTCTGAGGCGATGAGTAGCGATGAAATAAGACACCGAGGTCTCTCCAAGACGCCGAGGTTGATCACTCCAACCATTCTGACATCGCCTAAAGGAATAAAGAATGATATTTGCCTCGTTCCAACGTTATGAAAAAGGATGCAATGCTATTATCCGGTCCTTTGCTACTGGCCACTCATTCAGCATCATCATTGAGCTCCACATCTCCCAGAAACACGTCGTCGGGACCATTTTCAAGCCATTCGTCCATGGCAGCCTGTCTCAGTTTAGCATTCCACCATTCCGCCGGGCCCAAATGCTGCTGGCCATGTCTTCCTTGGAACCCCTTGCTTTCGCTAACTCGTTCGCGAGACTCGGTTCGAACAGAGGCTAGCCAGAAGGCCTGGCTTGGTGCGCTAAGTTTATGTCTGTAAGCTGCCCATAGAGCAGGGAATAGCTCAACTCGCCGCATGGTCCTTCGAGAAACATGGCCCGCCGAATTGAACATGTGCATGTTGGTTGTGTCACTGGGGGTAAGCCATCGAACCTTGGCAGTGTTGGTGCTTGGAACATCCTCGTCGATGCATTTTGCAAAACCTGCAACAAACTTCTTGGACTCTCCATCTTCTCTGCTGGCGAGCTCCATAAGCTGCAGGTCGCACATCCCTCCAAGCGATACGTTGAATTGACTACACAACACTCTCGATAAACCGCGGATGTCAAACCCAACCTTAGGAACAACATCTGACTCCAAAATAGTTCGGAGAGATGGCAAATTCTCATGGAGAGGGGACAACGCTGTGGCACCAAGATGTCTGAGACTGATGTTGTAGAGTTTGTTGGTGGGAGGAACCCAAATGTGAAGGTCGATTAGTTCATTTTGGCCAATGCCCGTTCCGTCAATGTAGATTGAGGGCGGCTTGGTGGGGAGCTTGTCGAGATCTTGTAAAAGGTCTTTCAGCCGATGAACCGACTTGATTAAAACCGTAGCAGGCTCGCTTGTCTCTACGGTATCGTTACTGGTTTGGGGAAATGATTTCTTTTCCATGATGAATGTCGAATAAGCTGAATCTTCCACTACAAAGAGCACTGGGGATCCGCAAATGTGCCTCGATATATAGTCCATAGGCCCTCATTCTTCGTGACGTAAACAATCTGCAGGAGTACTTTGAGTAGCCAACTAAACACGTAAAACAAAGTCGCTTCATAATAACATCGCCCCACTGGCCGACGATACCTGCCAGGTGAGAAATACTCATGCGCTCAGTTTGGTCGGCCTCCCGCGTTTGCAACCATGCGTTGGTGCCCAAGAGTCTGTACTGGTTTTAGCTAACTTCCACAGGAGCCTTTGCAGAGATGAGGTCGTTTTGCATTGCTTAAACGCCAAAATGGACATAGGGAGCCCAATAAGCAGAAGCTAGCCTCAGTTCATCACAGGGGAGAACATCTCTTGATTCTCTGTCCCCCTCCACCAGCTCTGCCACGGGCTCTTTCTTTCCACTTATCTCATGCAGCCAGGCATCTCTCAATATCCTTGTCGCCTTGTGTGATCCCCGACACACCGACTCATCCGTCATTCCCCCATCTCTTATACACTCATACGTATCACGCGCGACATGAACGCAGTGATCGTCCCGTACCTTCCACAGCGTCCCAATCACATGTCTGAAGCCCGCTAGTTGGCATGCGCTGATAAGATGAATGCTTTCATCGATGAACTTGTCGTCTTGAACGCGACCTGTGTTGCAAGCAGAGAGATAGGCGAGAAAAGGCGACCTTTCATGGAGGTTCAGCGCTAGCAGATCTCCCACTTTAATATGGTCATTTCTGTTAAAGCATGGATGGCTTTTGGAAGGGTTGTCGCTATCAGTGTAGCCGTGTCCCGCGAAGTGAAAGACGTTGCAATCTCATAAGCAAGACAAAACATCTTTTTTATTGGAAATGGCCGTGACGGGTCTTATTCCCATGCCGCTGCAAATGCGACTTACCGCATCAATTTCACTGGGAGCTTTCGGCAGTGGATCTTGACCTGGGGTTTGCTCCATCGCCACAAGCAATGCCTGTGAAGGGCCAACTGTAACTGCGCGTTGTCGTCGTCCCCGCACGAGAGCCTTGAGGGATGTACTGTATGACGATATGACCCTATCCATTACTGTCTTGCCAGAACGCAGACGTGTAAACTCCTCCGCTAGGTCAGGAAAGTGCCGCTCAAGCTCTTTTATGTCGGTCCTCATTTCTCCCAACGATGATGCAAGCACACCACTGCAAGAGTACTAACGGCAAAGACCCGTCCACTGTAGACATTTTTCGTTACTTCCACGATCTGCCTGCCAATTCGTATACCCTCTTCGAGATCCTGGTAAGATCCTCGCTTATCGTGTCTCTTATTCAGGCCTCCCATTAGCCGATCCAAGTACGTCGCGAGATCCGGATGGTTCTCGGGAACAGAGGCGACTGCTTCTCTCGAAAGAGCAATTGTTTCATCCAATTCCATTACATCATCCTGAACTCTGCTAAACCTCTTGAGCAGCACGGACACCAAGTTGTGTAACTGGTTATGTCGCATTGGACAATCCTCTGGCGTAACATCCAGGGCGGCTCTGGCGTGAGTGACTGCTTCTTCAAGATCCACCAACGACCCTGTTGCCTGCGACCTACTCGAAAGGGCTGCTCCGAGGTTTTCATGAGCTAGCGGTAGGTCACTGCTATCTCTCGATGTGTGTTCCAGACTTTCCCTTCCCATGCTGACGGATTCTTCAAGATGGGCTAAGATACCTGTTCTTTCGTAGAGAGTAGCAAGCTCGGCTGCGGTATCGATAAGCTGTGAAGAATGCTTAGGATCATCTTTATTAGCCCTGTTGAGGAATTCCTTCCCGAGACGAATTGATTCTTCAAGGTCTGTTAGCTCGCCTGTTTCAAGATACAGCAGATGCAATCTGAAGCTGAGCTGAAGCGACACCGGAGCCAGCTTGAGGTGAGGGGAATGTAAGCACTGACAGTGAACCAGATAGCTTTGCAGACCTCGTCAAGGCCAATCGTGAGAGGCAGGAGGCAGGGTTGCCAGAAGTGTAGCAAGGGCACGAATGATCCTCAATCATCTGTGGTAAAGTGTGGAGATACAGGTCGGTTTATTATAGTTAGATGTGTGTGCTGTGTATGTGCTTTCGAGGTGTGAGGAGCCAGCTTGGTTTCCTTTTGTTGGATATATGTGTTATGTATATTGCATGATAGAAATTTCCTAGGAGTAGGTTTATGTTATTCAATCTGGACTTTTCGTCCTGCTGAAGCGCACACTTATATCCGGAAATTGAATACCATACTTCAATGCATTACGGTCAGAAAGAAGGTCAGATTGAAGTTATACAACAAATTAGTAGGTGGATAATCCAACCATTAGTCATATAAAATACGTTTCAGATAATCCCATCACGGTTAGGTATATTGAGCTATATCAGACTCGGTCCCTGGCGCATCCCCGATCACACATGGCTGATTAAAATGTTATCACGTTGGATATTCTTCAAAGGGGTTGAACAGATAGCTATATGATCCCAGTTGCCTGGATTACCAGTGGCAAATTACAATCACTCAAGTTCTCTCCAAGCTAGGGTGGTCTAGTGCTTGCACCACAGACCATCAGTGAGAAGCAGAGGACCGAGATAAGACTCGGGAACTGTTGGAGAATATAGTTAGTATCATCACGAAAGTATCAAGACTAGGTACTACTCACTATCGAGTCCATTCTGGAAGCTTCCGCAAAGAGTTCCCCAGGCCTCGTCATTATCGCAGTTCTTAAACTGGGGCTCGGTTCGAGCAGCTCCAGGCGCGTCTTGGTAGTTCCACTCACACCAGTTGTGGGCGGCCTTCAGTTATTGTTAGCTTACAGCTCGATTACAAATTGGAAATACCTACAAGACAGGTCACACCAAGAGTCTTGGGGTCAAACTCGGGCACCTTGCCAGCGCAATCCTCAATCTTGAAGACCTGTGCAAGGTCGGCCCAGCCGTTGTCGTGGATAGCTTGAGTCAACTCAACTTGAGTGTTTCTCCAATCGTTGGGGTTATGAAGGGCGTAGGTGTTTCCGGCTTCACTGTCGATCCACCACTGGTTGCAGTTTCCACCAGGGCTGAGGCCGTCGCAGGAAATGGCGTCGGTGTTCTTGGCAACCTCGAGAGCGTTGAGGCCAGTGCTTCGAGATGAGACGATTCCGTTGGCCTTGAGGGCGTTTGACAGGATGAAGAGCTGGAGTTGTCGGTACAGGGTGCTGGCCTGGATGGTGAGGGAAGTGGTAACTCGCTGAGAGAATCCACCCTCCTGGCAAGCGGCGAGGAACAGAGTGTGGTCACCCTGGACCTCCTTGACGGTATCAAGGAGGTTCTGCTGGTACTGCTCGACCAGCTTGGCCAGGGAAGCACCGATATCGCCAAGCTGGATGAATCGGCTGTTTGCAGTTTGCGTCTGCGTCAGAGTCTTGCCAAGCTTACCGGAGAGGTCAAAGGCAGCAGCTAGACCACCACGGATAAAGCCAATAGCCACGCCCGCATCTCCAGGGACAAGACCAGTGAAGATGGAAACAATACCAAGTGTTGAGCCGAGAATGTTCATGAGATCGCTGGTAGGTGTGTTGGCCTCAACGGGGGGAGCGACTTTGGCGACGATGCTGTCGATGGTTTGGCCGGCGAGGGAAGCTCCACTTGTAAGAGCGGCGGAGTATTGGTTGAAGAATTGGTAAATGGTGTAGATGTTCCAGAGGGCCTGATATGAATGAGCATTGTTTGAGGCAATCGACGGGAATTACATACATAGAACTGCTGGTTAGACTCGTACTTCTCTACGTTCTTGGTAGAGAATGGCGGGCAGGTATCGCTGGTGATCAGGTTGCAGGTGAGGCCGGTGAATCCCTAAATCGCCAGTTAGCTTGACATGTGGGTAATGGTGTTTTGCACTCACGTTGAACTGCAGGTAGCACTGCGCGAAACCAAGTGTAGCACAGTCGGCCTTGGTACCATTTTCAGCGACCCAGTCGGTGATGTATTTGTTCATATCCACTATCCTATGTCAGCTGAGTCAATACCCTACTACAGTTGTGAACTCACAAGCCTTCCAGCACTCAGCCTTCAGACCAGTAGATGATGACGGCGAGCAGTCAACATCGCTAGTGATGGGAGCAGGAGCGGGAGCAGCATCGGTGTCATTTCGTTCGATCAGCGGAATGGCAGCGACGAGCGACGAAGCGGAAGTCAAAAACAAAAGCGATTTAAAGAGCGACATGATTGCGCAACGAAAGTGTAAAAGACTTGAAAAGAGAGACTATGCTCAGTGACCAGCAACGAATGAAGGATAGAATTGATCGATAGAGACTTGAGACAGACTAAGAAAGGCTAGACAAGTGGCGATATATATCCCCAGACGGACCGCGTATCGGCAGTTATCGACCCCATAACTCCGTGACAGCTTCACAAATGACTTGGCAGTGAACTTTAACAAGATTATTCTACTCCATACGTAATCGGAACTAGAAACTCGCTCCAATGGCGTAACACGACCTCGCGCCCTGCAGGAAGTAGCCGGCTTGGCGGAGCCTCATGTTGACGGCAGCTGAACTTTAACAACTGGTGATGTCGTCTTATCTCATCTGCAACGGGAATTTGCATGACAGTTCCTGGCGATCTGAAACTATTTGCGGTGGATATCCTTGCACGCATTCCAAACCGAGTCCTTCGTATTCCCATTGTCATCCCTGCTGCGGTTCCGGTTAGGGCTGTTAAAGTGACGATCGACAGCGGGTAAGGTTTCAGGATCAACTCTATGTTGTCGGTCCGAGTCGTGATCTCGGGATTAGGAATTTCGGCAGATGGAAGGGATCTAGAAGTATGTTAAATCGGACGAATAATCCCCTGACAGAGTTTGTGTAATGTTGTTGGTAATCAAATATGCATAAACCTTGGGGAGAACGGACGGCTAGTCAGTCGTTGGTGTTATGATGAAACTGGCTACGGAGTCACCGATAAGGAAGACCCCTGTACGTTAACCCCACGTGCCGATACCACCGCGTCATATTTGACATTGTACGTCTGTGAAGTGTTTGAGTCTCTGATGACATTGCGTATCAAAGGTTATCGAACATTCTTGAGTGGGGATATAATATCAAGTCAATTTTGAGGCCAACGAGCTGTGGTATTCCTATTAACCAACTCATGTTTCTGACTTCTCCTACCCTGTGGTTCATTAAGATAATTGCATTTAAAAAAGATTCTATCTAGTCTAGTGATAAATGATGGGGAACAGACAATAATCTATCATGACACAGTTTGGCGTCGCATGATTGGGTTAAGAAGCATCTTGTTTATTCTCTGCCGTTTCTTACCCATATGATCACCATGTCCAACAGTCAGAACGCGTTAGTCCTCAAGGGACCTAAATATCTAGGAGAAATGGGGAATCCAAGCTAGCTAATCCATAGTGGTGTAGGCTCTTTCAGGCATAGATGTAAGACAATAGAGTGTCAAAACGAGAACTCCTAATCTTAGCAGAATATATAAAATGCCAGCAATGGCGATAGATGTGGCGGCAAACGTGGATAAATCATCACCTGCAACCATTGTACCCTGTGGGTCCAAGACATTGCACACCGCACAAATTGCCGCAGGAAACATCGATACTGCAGCAGCTCCGAGGCTGTACAACCTCCATAGTTGCTGAATCAGCGGCGAGGGAAATTTCCAGTTCCACGCCAGAAGATGGATGACTGAAAATCCAATCGCCGTCAGGTAAAAGGTACCTGAAATAAGTCTTTGTGTAAGGCCTGCCGTCGATTCTATGATATCGAACGCGAAATTACCGCTCTCATCATCCACTTCCAGCATCCTCTCATGGGATAATTCAGGGTTGTTCCCAGTCAAATCATCCATGGATAGAAATAATTGAAGGTGGGAGGGTGTTCTAGAACCAGGAAGTCGAGGAAGGACTCGTCTCGTTTCGATATCGAAGGGTTTCGACCACCAGAATATATGCATGATAAACGCACAAAGGATAAATCCCAAAGTACCCAACTCTAACTGCGATATAGCGTACCCTTGGGCGCTTCGAGCAATGCATTGCACTGTAAGCCGTGTACACTGGATGATGGCAAAGGCTTTGGTGACGATATCGGCCTTGCTAAGATCTTTGATCTCATGCTCGGAGATCTTAACTTCAATGTCGTCAAGTTACGCTATCGTCTAGTTAGATGTGTTCATGGTAAGGTGTAACGTAACAGTTATCTTTGGTTCAGAGAAAGCAGGATCTTACCCAATGATGTGATTATCGTGCCTTGGGGTACTTCCAGGGCGTCTCTTTCGTTCGTGGTCTCCTGGCCCTGTAGTGAAGTGAAAGGCCCTGGAACATCATAGATAACAATGCCACCCATCTGAACATAAAATGCGTAAGCCATGGTAGACTTCTGCTTTCTACTTGGGGTTAGTTAAAACCTTCGAGCTTCAAGCACTGAGACTTACCGCTCCCTGGACCGCTTCGCATTGGCGTCTTTGAGATCCTTGCGTGCCCTCACATATTGCTGTACAGACAGTACCACTCCAATCTCAGGCGCAAGCGCAATAAAGCACATCCAGAGAACCTTGCGTCTCCATTTCCTCCTCAAAGGCGCCTTGGGCCAAACTGAAATGTCTGGCAGGAACTTTACCTGCAGCGTATGCCATTCCCCTTTCGCCTCTTCGTGTGTGGGGATGTTGAGGTGGACACATTTACAGGAGCATACGATGAAGATGGACATGCAGCTCCAGATAACGCTCCAAGTTGTTCGACGGGGTGCGGGGGAGACCCATCCGATCATTTTATCACCATTGTCGTTATTGGTAGTGTTTTTGTCCTGCGCCAGGACTACTCCCAATAAGAAGGCGCAGAATATGAATGCTTGAGGGATGCATGTCATGGTGAATAGTGTGAAAAAGAATCAAGGTCGGTCCTATTTCGATGGGAGCAGTTCTATCCTTTAATAACATTTCCCACCTTTCAGCCTTACCATCTCATCTGGTTCGCCTTTAATCTTTGGATTGACTTACCAGAGTTAGCGTCTAGACTATTGACAGCCTGCTGTTCAACTCAGATTTGGCTAGGCTGTGATTCGCTAAACCAGCTTCGCTTCGAGGCTTCTGTATTTTCTTAATCCGCCTAGCCAAGCACTCAGCCAGTAAACGTTGGAGCTATTTTTATCCATTAGCAATTGATAACCAGTTAGGCAACGCATTTCAGGCCATATACGACACAGGGCATAACCTCTTACTCGTGATCATGTTTTAAATCATTAATCGGATATCGTGTAGCAAAGACACAGCCACATTAACCCCCGATCCTACTTTCGAAGATGACGGAATATCCTAATTGCGCGTCCGTTTCGACAATTCCCGTCATTCCCACATTTTTTGATCTGCAACTAGCGGCATCAAAACATGGAGTCGTCAACCCTACAAAAGCGAACTCGGACGAATGTAAGGCAGTCCAAGTTTGGCTGTCTCACCTGCAAGTACGATACTTCGTCTACCAAACGAAGCGACTCTCCCAACTGACGAGCACTAGACAGCGACGAGTCAAGTGCGACGAGGTAAAACCATCCTGTCGCCGCTGCTTACTCTCCAAGGTCTCCTGCCTCGGCTACCCACTGGGCGCACCACCCGGTCCCTCAATTCCCTCTTCGACAGTATCGGTCACTCAAAGGTCTCCACCTCGCAACATAAACACCCTATTCGATCACTATGCCTATCTTGCCTGCGCTGTTCTCGGCGAAGGGCCACGCCGCGCAAAGAGCGAACATGAGATGGGCTTTTGGAGCTACGTAGTACCACAGATGATTCATTCGATTCCATCTGTGCAAGCTGCCGCTGCAGCATTTGGCGCGTCGTATGATGAGCGCATGCTCAAATCTCACACCCAAACTGGTGGAGAGTTGATGACCACGCGCAATTACCATCAAGCCTTGCGATTGGTACAGGATGAGGTTTTGAACCTGGAAAACGGCACTTTACCTTGTATTGTTTCTTGTCTACTCATGAGCTTCACAGAAACCTTGCAGCAGCGAACTGACAGAGCGTATATGCATCTTCAAGGAGCTTTCGCAATATCGGCAGCGCGGTTCAAGGGGAAGTCCAAGGCGGTTAGTGATGAAAATGACATATCCAATCTGTTGGAAAAGCTCAATCTTCACACGGCCGCTTGGAGGATGAGTAGTGAGCCTATCTCAGCTGCTCCAGAGGTAGACAGCTCACGATTTATGACAATGTCCGCTGACAGAGCACTGTATCGGATACTGCAAGCGTGCTATCACTTCATCTCTACAGCATCTCCTTTCAAATATGTCCACTTGATGCAGGTCCCTTATGATCTTTTAATCGAGCAAGGTCGTCATCGCGGGGATCTGCAACAATGGCTAGCACAAAACCAACTTGACGACTCCCACACGAACAACCAATTCCAAAACGAACAACTGCTCGTACTCCGAATGCAATGTCTTACGGCCTTGATATATGTATCCAACGTTCTAAACCCTTACGAAACAGCATATGATCGTTATGGGCCAGAGTTTCAGGAGATTATTTTATCTGGCGAAACGGTTCTTGATATTCGAGCCAGAGACAAATTTATGAGATGCTTGCCTCCGTTCACACCCGAAATGGGCATCATCCAACCACTGTTCCTCGCAGGCTTGAAGTACAGACACTCATTTTGGCGCGGCAAAGCTGCGGACTTACTCCGACGGAGTGGGAACGAAGGGCCATGGTGCGGCCGCAAAGAATCCGCAATTCTAGAAACGGTGATGAATGCTGAAGGAAACACGCTGCATAACTCCTCCTCCGACGTGGAAGAAACGCATCCCGTCCTCCGCTACCCTGGTACCATTGCTGAGGATCAAAGAGTTCATTCATGTTTGGTCGTGGATTATCTCGACCGAAGACATGAGAGCGTAGTGCGAGACGAGGGACCGGGAAGTCTGGTCCGTTTTGCAAAGGTTCAGTTAAGCAAATGCCGCGATCTAGAAGCTATGCTGAGCGATGAGACAAGGGGTCCTTGTAGACAGTATTGGGCCGATCAGACGCATTGGTATACTTGGTTTGAGACTGTGGCGCTTCCGGAATAGACTAATTGTTGAGGCAATAACAACTCCCCATTTATCCAAATCGTGCACGATCTATATCACTGCACCTAAGATAATTCGTGGCCATGGGTATTCAGGCACATATCCCACTCGATACGACAGGGCTTGCCGTAAGCTGCAGAACTAATCTTGGCCCTGATTGGGACAAACATTTGGTCAAGCGTCGATCTTGCTGTTTAACACACCCTCGGCCAAAAGGCCGAATCTCCGACTTCCCCGTAGAAAGCCTCTTTGGTATCCTCTTGTCCACCTGCTCCTCTGGCGAATTGACACTTCTTTTCCTCTGGAAAATAAGAGCGTTTGAGACCTTTCACGTTTCAATGAATAGCTATCGAATCCTCACGAGGAACCAACACCAAACCGAACCACCGCAACCGATCGACTCCCGAGTTCGCATCCGTCCTCTCGAAAACCCAACCGCTCCCGACGCATTGGCTGCTACAAAAACAACTACCCAAATAACGATCTAGACCAGAAGCCATGATAAGTACATACAATGTAGGTTGGGTTTGTGCTCTCCGTAAAGCTTAGACCGCAGCCACAGCCATGCTGAACCAGAAACATGCGGATCTCTCAAAGCCGTCAAACGATCCCAATTCTTACACTCTCTGTTTAGTTGACGTTTTACCTCTACACTTTTCACAGGCACGATTAGAACACTGCAGCTGCATTCACGATACCGATTTGTGTTACAAAATTGAGTCTGACCAAATCAGTCGCCTTGTTGTCAAGGGTGGCGAGAACTCGGCTGACGGTCTAGCCGTTGACGTCTCAGCGTATGCAGATAAAGTAAGAGGTTGGTCTGACATTGCAGCTAGTATAAGCTTACAAACTGCTTCGATAAAGGCCATCGATCGTACAAGGTTGATCCAAAAATGAGGGGAACCTTGCGGCTTTCTCTCACGTGGCAAAACAAGGGGACAATAAACCTAGCAGACATCTTCGCGACTAATCTGAATGTGGTTTATGATACCGAGGCTATTTAGCAAAACCTCCGTGCTCAAATGTACGGTCTCGGCTTTATTTGTTTTATCTGAGTCACAAGTGGACGAAATCAAAGCAAGGCCAAGGACTAAGCCCTGGGACACAAGGAACCAACTTTTTCGTTTGCCAAGACCTTATTAGTGTGATATGCCACAGCCACGCAGATTTAAGATTAGACCTCATCAGTCAAAGTCAAACGACGGATATAAGGTTCTTAGGCTGATTAGACTTGTCTTCTCGAACTTGAGAATAAACGGTGCATCTCATATCCCCCGTGGAACGATATTGTCTGATAGCTGCTGTGCTGCAGTTGAAGTTGGACATCTTGTGACCTTCATGAGACGAAGGAGCAATAAGGAGTGGTAAGCGGCTCGTCCCGTTTACTAGTTTCCCGGTCCGACAGGAAAAGCAATGACTTGGCATTGTAAAACAAGTAGCTTAGCGGCACAACATTACACTCACTCATAGGTTCAGGATCATAGACCAAGATACTAGGATCAAACGATCCTTGTAACGCTGTGCCAAGATAGGCCTTGACTTTACCACTTTTCTTTGTGGCTCTTGAAAATGAATATCTAGGTTGCAGCTGACATCATTCCTAATGTATATAGTTAAGTCTATCCGCACTTCTTTAGGGCAGGTGGTAATTGAGCAGGGGTCTTAATCGGACCAGATTCTCAATTTGGCCAAAAAGCGACTTGGCCACAATCCCACCCCGCCTATTCGGGTAACACAGGTATTCAGATAACAGGTTCCACATACAATAGTCAGAAATAGACGGCCATAAATGCATGAAAATGGACCCCAGGCGTGATGAATAATTCTGTCGTCTAAATCCCGTTTGGTATGTAGAATGCAACGGTCATGTGAGTACCCTCCTGCCATTTTCGGTGCTTAGATACATGAGATGAAACATAGATCTCACAGGCCTTACATCGGAAGCATGCCGAATTCGGAAAGTCCTAGAGCAATAACACCCACCAACTATACTGAACAGTCTTCGTTTTACAAAAAGCCTTCGTTAACACTACTGAGACAGTCTAAGACACTCATTGCAAAATTCTCCATGTGTAGCTCTCTTATCAAGGTGGTATTTGCGGGGTCAATGCGGTTGCAACTGGACGCCATTCCTGCAGATAGTGCGTGCATAATGCAACCACTATCACCTAACGAAGATCAAGATAAGTCCTAGGCAATATCGTTTCAATTATAATATAAAGCACTTTGTCCCAGACATTACCAACAGGGGAGAGCCCTGATCTCGACAGCCTTTGCTTTTGTTTTCTGGCAGTATTCGACTTGGCAGTAACTGGCTTCTCCCATCATGGCTCCAGCAACTGAAACTAGAGGGCCCGAGCTCATGGCAGTTATGATTGCCTTCTTCATCATGTCCCTCATATCCTGTTTGTTACGGTTCTATGTTCGATGTTTCATGATCAAGGCGTTCAAAATCGATGACTGGTTTATGGTCCTAGCCATGGTATGTTTACATGTCCCTTGTTTAGATGATCCTAGCAGGGGTTCCTTTTGCCGCTTTCTATTAAGATCGTCTTAGATTTTTTACACTCTATATGCCTCCTTCTCTATTTATGGCGTCACTCAAGGGACTGGCCAACATATGGAGAATCTGAACTTGGAGCAAATCCATATGGCCATGTTGGTGAGACGCCTGAATCTCAAGTCTATTTGTCTCTGAGCTAATCGTTAGTCGTATATAGTGCTGGTGGCTTGGCTATATCTGGTACTGTCTCACCATGCTGGCCTGTAAACTATCGATTGGCCTCTTCTTGCTCCATATAGCAACTAGCAAACTGCACAAGTGGACGATCTATGTAACCATGTTTTGCTCCACAGTCTCAGGGATCCTCTTCTTCTTCATTTCTGTATTTCAATGTCGCCCGATATCCTTCGCATGGTACAAGGATCAGCCGGGCAAATGCATCCATCTCAACGTCACTATCACCCTAACGATTACTTATAGTATCACTGCCGTTATTTCCGATTTTGTCTTTGCACTTCTCCCGGGATTTATAGTTTGGAAGCTACAGCTTAAAAAGAGGGTTAAATATTCCTTAATACCTCTTCTCGCCATGGGCTGCATGTAAGTCAAATATCATAGATGCTTCACATTTCTCATTAGCCCTATTTCCCATACTAATGGTTCTGCAGTGCCAGCGCTGCTGTCGTTGCTCGGTTTCCGTACCTTGCTGGGTACAGGAAGCCTGACTGGCTCTGTACGTTTGGAATAAACTCCCGCCCACGATGTGTCCTTGTGGTAGTCAACTTACTAACTCTTGTCAGGGCACACTGTGGATGTTGCAATCTGGTCAGCAATTGAACAAGGGTTGGCAATAACTGCTACCAGCTTGGCAACGTTGCGGCCTTTGTTCAAACTCGCAGGATTTCATCTTGGTCTTGCTAGTCAACCCACATCATTCGGCGCATCTGGCCATAAGTCATCGTCACGTACTACCGCATCTGGCAACCACGGTGGCCTTTCTGGGCAGTTTTCCGGGCGTGAAGTTCACGCGCTCCCATCTATCAGCCGCCTAGACGCTGCAGATAGAACAAAGAAAGTAAACAACTCAAGGTTCTTGAACGAGAGCGAAGTTGGTATCAGGAGGGAGATAAAGTGGGAGGTCAACTTATCAACTCATTTCAGGAGTGAAAGCGAGGAAGATCTGCGTTCACCTGACGCTTGGAGTAGTAAGCCTGGCAGTCATTGGGTTTAGGTAGCTCCGTCTACGTTTTATGAATAACGAACCACGATTTTATCATCTCTAGACCGTGTCATGATCAACAGCAAGTCCTTTGACATACACATGCATGATCTGATAATGAGCATTTAGGCACAGGTCCTAGTTGATACGACGGGACTTGGCGCAGGCAGCAGAACTAACCTCGACCTTGATTGGCACATGGTAGACATTTAGTAACCTCCTGCCAGTTCGATAAAGCCCGAGGCTCTTACCCCCTTCAGACAAGGCATTTCTTGAATTCACTGTTCTTTAGCATGATCCTCTCAGTCAATTCAAGTCTAGTGGCTACTTCCTGCCGGATTTCGCTGTTGAGGTTTAGCTAGAGCTCAATTTTTCCTCTGTTCTGCCTTTGACTCTGGAGTTCAACAATCGAGTTTAGACTGTGAATCCTAGCCAGATTCTATATGTGCGCATTGAAAGAATTCTAGATTAGGATGGTCTTGCTCAGCCAGAATCAATTCCTCTAGGACTGGGCCGTCACGGTCGGCTCAACGCTCGGGCTCTCTTCCAGGATATTGTGTGCTCTAGGATCGAATTAAACGCTAGCTTTAGTGTTATTGGCAATCCTGCATATTTGGTGCTTTATCTTGCGAAAACATTGCAGAGAAGTGCTGGACCAGCCGGCGAGGGGAGCGCTTGCGGAGCGGAGATTATATAGCCTTCGAGGGAACATCTATAGTGACCCTCGTGTATTGTGATCCTACTTAATCCACGATTAAGGAGGCCTTTGAATACATGTTTCTAGACCTAGGTTGGCCGCAATCCTCGCAGCATCACTGCGGCCAAAGTAATTGCTCCTATAGCGCCTGTGCCTGTAATCCCGGCTATAGATGTTCCAACCTCTCCCATAGCAAGCCCGTAAAGCAGACTGAAGATATCCGTCGAATCCGCTATGATTCCAACCCAGAGGGCCCTCCTAATACTTCTATAAGTATGTTAGATTTTTATCGACCATGCTATTCCCTACTGCTTCTGCAGACTAACCTTCTTCCTCCATCACTTTCGTTCTCATCTCTTGCAGTATACAAAAGAGCTCCATTAATAGCTTCACGGGCACCTATCATACGTACGAATAGCAGATATGGGGCGGGGACGTGATAATCATGTAGCGAACATGTGAGTTGTGGTGCGAAGAAACAGGCTCCACCTACAGCAACTCGAACGATTGAGAGGACTTTAGTAGCGGTTATGATGAATGGCGACACCGGCGGGAAACCTGCCTGCTTCGGTGGCAGAGTTGAAGGCGCCATGTAACGAGCTTTGATAGGCTTTTTGATGTAACTGAATGTTGTTTAATAAAATGCTACAGAGAGTTAATAGGGAAGCGGCATATGTTCTTTTAGTACCAATTTTGCGGAAGGTCGGGGGTCGGGTAACAATCTGGACGAACTGCCGAACAAATCACGGAAGATATCGCTGAATGAATTGCCGAATAAAATGCAAGGTACTCCGTAGCACACCCATCTTTCATCAGATAATTCGGCGTCCAATTGGTCAATCTTCGTAATCCGAGCTTGCGGAAAGCTACCAAAAGACCAGAATATCTATTACCAGCACAGTATCGACGCTATTATCTTATTCTCTGTGACTGTGTTAACTTGCGTATCTTGGGAGCTGGACTTGAGACTGACATAAAATGGATAAAGACGTTGAATTTGAAGTGGAGGGTGACGGGCTCTTTTCACAAAGAAGATAGAGACACTACCAGTTGGCTGTTTCCTTTATAGCAAGAGCTCATAAGGATGGTCTGTCCTCAGAAGCTAATTTCTATATATGCTGGTGGATATCCTTGATACATCCTGAAAGAGCATCACCCATCTTGGGTGCGGTGAGTTAGGACCGAAGCCAAATGGAAGAAATTTCTGGAGAAAATAAACGTGAAGCAGAATCCAAAAAAATTGAAAGTGGGGATATGAGACGGGCATAACATACCTGTGGTCACCAACGAATGACTAGTATTGACTGGCTACATTTTATCTCGACTAATAGAGTTCCTCATGTAAGTTTTCTATCCTCGTTGTAATAAAGAGCATTTAGGCTGTTAACAATTTGACTTCGTGGATATCACGTAGGGTAGGCTAGTGCGCACCATTTTATCTTATCCTATCCTATCTTATCTTATCTTATCTAATGCCAACGCACTTACCTCTGCAACAAGGATGAAGTTTTTTCAGGAACACAGAGGGAATTAAGAAGACTCCGAATTCTATCAAGGACGGTTAAATTTAAGCATTGGCAAAGGATTGAAGTGGTCCATGGTATCACGAGGACATGATGCTTGGATTTGGAAAAGATCGAGAATCAAGTGGGTGCCCGGCTGTATTGGAAATGGAATATTGAGTTTTTTTTTTTTTTAGGAAGCCGATGTTGACTTTTGTCCCAGTACTGAAACTATTGGTTTGGTATGCTTGCCTAGAACGAGGTTGGAAAGGGATATATACATAGTAAAATTGAACACGTGAACATACAAGAAGAGCATTCTAAGAAGTCAACGTGCCCCTCAATTTCGTCGATAAAACCATTGGTTGTGCAGTTGTCTTGACAAGGAGGCTGGCTCCCCCTCACGCTAGTACCATGAAAGCGCTACTTAGATCCATTTTCACAAGTTACCCCGGCCTTCAATGATCTCTCATTGGGCCGGTTCAATCTCTTCTCACTAGATGCCAGATGGATTACGTTGAATTCCACTGCGGGGTGGTCACTCGTGACGTTGCTTTGCGCCAGAGATCTTAGCAGCAAATCTGAAGGCAGCAACGTCGTGATTCTTTATCATTCCAGAGCAAGTGGCCCGCGATAAGTACCTAAGATTGGAGCGCTTGGAGTAGCGCGATTTAGATTTAGCGTCCTTTTGCCTCCATATTCGAATCTCTCCAACATTTATAACGTCCCTGACTTTCTTTCTTTTCTTATTCTTCTCATCTCAAAATTCCAACAACACCACAGAATTCACAATGTCTCAAGGAAAGACCTTCACCCTCAGCACTGGAGCCAAGATCCCGTAGGTGAAACCGGCGAAGCTTGTAGGGAGGAATGAGCTAATTGTTCACAGTCTCTTGGGATACGGCACATGGCAAGCCTCTCCCGGTGAGGTCGGCCAGGGTGTCTACGAGGCCCTCAAGGTCGGCTACCGACACCTGGACTTGGCCAAGGTCTACGGAAACCAGCCTGAGATCGCCGAGGCCTTGAAGAAGGCTTTTGCTGAGATCCCGGGTCTCAAGCGAGAGGATGTCTTCATCACCTCCAAGCTCTGGAACTCACAGCACGACCCCAAGCAGGTTGAGGCTGCTCTCGATGACTGCCTGCAGGAGCTCGGTCTGGAGTACCTTGACCTCTACCTCATCCACTTCCCTGTCGCTTTCAAGAACAGCGGAGCCCCCATCGGCGAGGATCTATTCCCTCTTACCGGCGGAAACCAGCCCGATGGCGATGTCGTCATCGATGACAGCATCTCTATCGTCGACACATGGAAGGGTGAGTTTGAATTATGAGTTCGTTTATTGGTAAAATTGACTGACATCTCGATTTATAGCCGTGACCGAGCTGCCCAAGTCCAAGGCCCGCGCAGTCGGTGTTTCCAACCATACCAAGGAGCACGTAAGTAGCCTCTCCCACCTCAATTGAAACTTGAAGCTGACATAACCTAAAGCTCGAGGCTATCATCAAGGGCACTGGTGTTACACCTGCTGCTAACCAGATTGAGCGCCACCCTCTCCTTATCCAGCAGGATCTCATTGACTACTGCAAGGAGAAGAACATCCACGTCACAGCCTACTCTGTAAGTACACGCAAATGAGCTTCGTAATTTCAACACTAATTGACATCTCAGGCTTTCGGTAACAACATGGTCGGCGCTCCCCTCCTCTTCACCTACCCCGAGATCAAGAACGTCGCCGAGCGATTGACCAAGGAGAAGGGCAAGCCCGTCTCCCCCACTCAAGTCTTGTAAGTCACCACTAGCGTTTCACATTGCTTTACATGACTAACACAGTATCTACCTCATAGGCTCGCCTGGGCTCAGGTTGGTGGCCACAGTGTCATCCCCAAGTCCGTCACACCTAAGCGTATTGCCGAGAACTTCGAGGAGATCACCCTGTCTGAGGATGATATCCGCGAGATCGAGCAAGTCGGCAAAGAGCAGCGCCGATACAACGTTCCTTACGTCGCCAGTATGTTTGGCCTAAATGATTCCCGGTTGATCCATTGCTGACCATTTTATCTCAACAGACAAGCCTCGATGGAACGTTAACATCTTTGGTCATGAGGACGAGAAGCCTGCTACCCACCAGGTTATTATCTAAACAAAATAGCATGATTACAGAAGCGCTCGACTTTGGAGTGTCTACATGAAATAAAAAGTGATACCAATTCAAACCACATGAGCTAGACGTATTATGTGATATCTTGAGTTTCCTATGCGGTCTTTACTGTCGATTTGACAGTCTTAAAGGTTATAAAAAAGATAAAGACAATACTCAAGTGGCTTATGAAGGGCATGCACGCTATACGGGGTAGGTCATATTTTTCGTATCGGCATCTACTAATAGCTACACAAGGACACAACAACAGTAGCTTTGATAAAACCCTTTGGGGGTAGCAGACATATAACAACTGATATGGGTGTCCTGAACCCTCAAATATTGCTTTTATCTGGTAGCCTGATTACGTAGCTAATGTAGCGCTCCACATAGTTTATGTCCTACCCCCCGACAACTGATTCGCAGGGGGCCTGTGTAAGAAATCTTACCCAGTTACCCAGGCTCAGTTATCCAAAGCAGTAACTATCATCAAGTGTTGAATATACTTGCTAGAAGAACCTCCAGGCATAGGTAAATGGTACACGAGGACTGACCAGACGGTAATGTTTGATAATTACCTTAACCGTGTCTCCAGTGGCCTGATGCCAAACGACTTGCTCAACATTGTTTTTGCGGTCAAAGAATTACCTCGCTCCAACACCGAACTCCCGATTGCCCTGGTTGCCATGGCGTTCATTGTCGCCAACGACTACCACCAGGTTCAAGTCATTACTCTCATGATCTGCCGAAGCCCTTGAACCTCTCATTGCCATACCTAGCAAACCTCACACCCGGAACTCCGGACGGTGCTTCCACTCTAGAGCCCTTCGAACAATACATTTAATTGGAGAAAAAGAGGCATAGTTCGTTGTAGCTTGCATGTCATGTTAGTCTCCTGGACAGTCAGACAGTGTGATGCAGTAATGGCCAACACAAGAGAGAAGCCAGATATAGAACGCCAACCGGTTGATTTCTCAACGTTCCCCAAAACCTTCTCCTAATTCTCCTGCAATAAACAATCCTATGGCGTATTTCTATTGCAAAACTCAACTAAAATCACCTTACGAGACGTATGAATGTTGGCGCAGTCAGCTCAATGTTGTTGCATTAGTGTCAGTATTGATGAACAAGCACTGCGATGTAGTTTGTGTTTTACACTTCCATTAACAGCAACCATCTACCTCGGTGTTCTTGAATAAAATTGAGTGACTTATCGTTGCCATCCATGCGAGCTGCCGGTACTGTAGGTTATTGTTAACGACCATACCGATTTCGACTCCGACTGGACATTATTGCGCTTGTATATCTATCCATACACTCGACTCGCTGTCGAGCCAAAGCAGATAGTGATAGTAAACCTGTACTATCACAATTGCTGACCGGCTTTTAGCCATCCCCACGATGTTACATTTCATCTTCACGATGCGCAGTGAATTGAATAAAGACAGATTCATTTCAATCTCGCAACTACTGCACCAGCGCCATCGAATTATATCATTGAGTGTAACGATATGAATCTCTGGCTGTCAGACGATGAAGACGAGCGGGTTTCGGGATGAGACGCTCGGCCTGAGGTTTGCTCCATCAAAATACGTGCAACACAAGCAGCGGAAGAAGAGGCCCGAGGGAGCGATGGATGTGGTCGATCTTTGTCCACAAGTTACACAAAACGTTGGTCTCTCTGATATGTCGTTCCACGAGACCACTTATGAAATGGGCTATGAGCTTCCTATGAATCCGTAGACTGTCTTTCTTAATCTTGCGACTGATGTTCCAATGAGATTTCTCGCTAGATCGCCAACCTGTATAAGCGACCACTCGGATACCGGTGCTTAGATATCTGGAGAACCATCGTCTTACCAACCGATGTCCGTGGAGTCGCTCGTTCCGTTTAAATAGACTGATGAAGATGCGGGTCTCCATATCTCGACGAGGAGCTTATGGAGTAGCTCCCGCGACTGCACAAGACTCTCAAGGTGGCGCTGGATGATATGATGCTTCATAGAAATAAATCGGTCACGACTGATGGAAGTGACGATATATGTGGGGGACAAAAATGCGCCCAAGGATCTTAGCCCCAGCAATTTCTTAGCATAGCTTGATGTAGGAAAGCCCAAAACAGTCCCTCCGGAAATTGTCTTGTCAATACGTCTTGCTTCAATGCAATGGCTACCTGCCTGTCACGGCAATTACCAGCCCTAAAGTCGAGCTCGACAGGTGCTCTATGCCTCTTCCAGTCACACGAGCTAACGCTAGGCTAAATTCATATGGTTAGCAATAGTAAAATAGATGGCCTCAATCCAACAGCAAGATGTGGCTGGTGATTGGAGATTATTACAAAGCATGTCCGGTACTTGTTCCTCGCCAAATATGCCCTAGTATGGCAAGTGTGTCAGCAAAGCCTTCCATTGTTGCTAGAACGCCAGCCAAGGGTCCTCAAATGTGCCTGAATCTTGCATGATTTGGCGTCCAGGGCTGAATTCCAAATAAAGCTAATACGAACTTTCCGAGCCCTAAAGACGGGACTATGGATTAAGCTTACACCACGTTGTCCAAACAAAGGAGATATTTCCCGCCCTCATGTCTGTCGAGATGGTCGATTTATGGCTAGCTCGGTACGTCAGCCCGTCTGCATAAGCCGACTACAGCTGCGGGGCTTTTCGAGATTTACTGAACCCCTTCACCAATTAAGACATCACTTTTTGTTTTTACTCAAGACATGCTGATGATCAGTGGTAGCACAGCTGAATTATTCCCTGGATGGCAACTGTATAACTGTTAGTTATCAGTCAAGACAAGCTGAATCGCTTACACAAATGGCACATGTAAGAAGTTTGCCATCGTGACAAGTCATCTGCCATCATTTTACTCCGTTGCACGAACGGAATCATCTGCGGTCATCGTCTGGTTGGCTGAGTAGTCGGCCGCTCATGCATTCTGTAAGCGGGCATGCCAATATTACTACCCAAAGAAGCTAGTACTAAGCCTATTAACGTAGGTGCTGAAATTCCATTTGAGAGTGGTAGGTAGATGACTCGCAATCGAGGTATCAAGACAAGATGTTACACGGATATCTTCTCAAACATTGCCTATAAGTATTGGCTACTCTCCACTCACTTCCGACATTCCAAACTCAATCAACATATCAATTTCACCCATCACCACAAAGTTCTATCTCATCATCATGAAGTTCACATCTTTCCTCGGTGCCCTGGCTGCTGTTCAAGCTGTCAATGCCGGAGAGTCAGTCTATGTCGTCAATTCGAGAAAAGGCAATGAGGTATCCAGCGGCTTCGCATACTATGCAGACAATAGAGTCAGCCCATGGGGTAGACAGCCTGACGCCTATACCGATGTCACACACGGGTCTCTAAGAGTCTGGGAAGGGAAACGTACAACTGGTATGATTCATCTCTAAAATTTTAACATATAAGCTAACGGATAACTACAAGGCCGATTCTCGAGCGGTGTGACCTTCTATGTCGACATCAATGCCGACGCCTATCAGCAAGGACATAACGCCTGGGTTGGAGGAGGAAACAATGGATTCAAGCAGTTTACATGCCACAAGACTCATGATCGGGCTGTTGTGGTTCCGACTTTGTATACTGTTGATGGTTGGACCGTGCAGGGCATCTACTGGTGCAGAGAGTATGTTGGTGGTAAACGAGATGGTGCATGAGAAGTGAAGAGCTATTGAAGTTGCTTTATATCGCTTGCATCCTCAATCGTGGCAAGAAATGGTTGGGAAAACATAAGCTGTCGAATATATAGTAGTTTGATCCGTCATCCAGTCTTTGATCATTCCTCTTGAGCATCATTGACATATAAATAAGTTAAATACACCATACACAACAATTGCCATCTTTTCCGCTACTTGTCACCAGCCGGACGTCCAACAGTAGCACCTGTGACTTTCCCAAAAGAAGCCTTGAGCCCGTTGCTAGCACAAGTATCGGCAGTGATACAAACATTTCGCGTGCAGCATGTGCCTACAGCACACACTTTACCAGTGCCACAGTCTGCAGTGGTGGTGCAGTCAGCAAGGCCGGCGCAGGGCGTCTGTCCGTCGGCGCAGAAGCCTGTTCCACCGGAAATGGAAGCGCACACGCACGAACCACCAGGGCCGCAGGCCGTGAATGTATCACACGTCTGTCCTGTGCATGAAGACGCCGCACACGCGCCGTTCACACACTGGTCCGAGGGACACTGGAGGTCACATGATCAGTTGGGAAACAGGAGAGAAGGAGAGAGCAGAGGGAATCGCTTTTATAAGGCCAGATCAAGCGAGATGATATCACTTACTGACTTGCCACATTCACCACAGTTCTTAGGGTCTGTCTTGAGGTCGACACACGAGAGGCCGCATTGGGTCTTGCCGGTCGGGCATTGAGGAACACAGGTTCCAGCTTGGCACTTCTCGGTGCCTTTCTTACACTAAAGCCATTGGTTAGTATTCTTTGGGAACCCTTATATAAATGAAAGCTTGCTTAAACAGAAGAAGAGCAGGGAAGAGAAACCTACAGCATGACCGCATTTCCCGCAATTGGCCGGATCTGAATGGTAGTCTGGGCATACGCTTTTGCACTGGGGTTTATTGGAGTTATTGCATACGCAACCCCCTTTAACGCAACGGGTCTTTGAAGGGCACTATACAAGATTTCAAGAGTCAGTATATAAGCTTTCCTAGGTCATTAATGTAATGCCGTGCAAAATGCCTCCCTTCATGGGAGTCCTGAGGACAGCGTACAGATTTACCACACTTGCCACAATTGGTATTGTCAGACATAATGTTTTTACAAACCCCGTGGCAAAGCCTTTTTGCCCGGTTGGTGCTCATTGGACCGCAGTCATAGCAAGGGCCTTTGCGTTTGGCTGCTGGAGGCGTGCATGTTTTGCCTGGATGCCGGAAGTTTGCAGCACACCACTGCGCACATGGGCTGTTACCCGGATAACCATATCCTTGGGCAAAAGCACTGCTGACTGATGGAACAGGGAGGTTATTTGACCGTGTCCGGAGTGGTTGTCATGGAAACTTACCGAAGGCCAGTATGAGCAAAGGCAGAAATTTGAACATGTTGACAGCTGGTTCACTATTGTTGAACCTGTGACGTGTGAATAGTAGAAGTGCTTAGTATTATCAAACAAGTCGAGTCTGAATGAGAGCAAGGTGAGTAAAGCAAATACTTTTGTTGGGGATGCACTGGTATTTATGTTCCTAGCCAGAAGACGGAGTACCAGTGTGTAATGTAATATTCTCACCCACTTGGCAATAAGCAATCACGACGCAGATTCAGCGGCACTCATCCATAGGGCTTGTCTAAGCTTTCACAATCATCAGCTGATTGAACATTTTGCTAGTCATTCTTGCAAAGGTGGGTCAGTATATTTCCGTGTTATAGGCAGCCCATAAACCGTAGCGTCATAAATACACGAGCGAAGCCTAAACCCAAAAGCCACTCAACTCGAGGTCAGTATTATGTGTTCGGCTTTTGCCGAACGGACAGCATGTGTATCAATGTTGATTCTTAATTCTCGTGGACTCCATGTCTCTACATGGTCGGCACTGATATCTACTCCAATCTGTCTGATTATGGCAGTGCGCCAATTGGCTTACTGGAATCTTACTATAGCCAAAGGGTATAGTCGCCTTATATTTAGGGCCGTCTGTCAGGTCAGGTGTCTCGACTTAGATAACCACAAGCTGCCGTTGCCCTGTAGGGTCTGATTTGTACGGAATAAATAAGATTTAAACTTCAATAGTCAATCCCTACCCCGCACCAAATGACCAAACTACTTGTAATGACAACGAGGAGCGCCACACAATAACGGAAGTTCAGCATCAATAAGGAACTGCAGGCAAAGAAGAGGTCGGGAATCGATTGTCACTTATACGAGGCCTTGCCCTTCTATGAACTAACCAGCTATAAAGGATAGTACTTTCAAATAATTCTTGCTCCGGAATATAGGCTCGCAGTTCTTATTAATTAGGACAAAGGCTGTATCAAACACCAATTGTAGGATTTGAACTAAATCGCAGTGTGCATTACTTCTCAACTACTCCCCTGCACTCTCTATACACCTAAAGAAAGTAACGGAACTAAGGTGATAATTGATGTATCAAACTGGCTCGCACTGTGTATTCCGCATTATACTCTTGTCATTATTTAAATGGCCAACTTGACTTTCGCAGCGATATTTGCAATAGGAAGACTCACCTAATGCGGCATGAAGGGTAGAGACATTGCGCCTTTTCGTTGCTATTCGTTTGGGTGTTGTTAGCGCAATCTAGAGTCCATAATTCAGCTATAAACTTAGATAGGCTCAGGGACGCAGTCCTATTACATTTAATGCAATTAAGTGTATAGGCGCATCTATCATAATATAGAAAGACAGAGAAACCACCACGTGTCCCTAGGATTGGTGGAGTAAGTAGGGGCACGGGTTACCAAAACTGGTAATGAATGGCATCACTGGAGGTAACTGGTACAGTCAACATTAGCCGGAGGGTGGAACCTACGGGGAACTAGACTCACCGCTTGTTTACATTATAGTTCGCCGACTATCTATGACAAGACACGACCATATAAATAGTTAACCTAGGCTTGTTACGTCAGCAATTCACCCCTCGTGAATTGGTGGGTAAAACAAGGGGTTCAACGGCTTCTTTGAATGCTCTTTCCAGTAAACGTAGCTGCCAATTGCACCTACCTATTTAATGGCAAAAGGGTATCCAAGGAAGGTCAATGCCATTCATCAACACCCCCTCCTACTTGAAGCGCCCAATTTAATCACTGAAGATGTCATCCTCAAGCAGTATAAACGAGGACATTGTGGCTAAGGTTTCGGCAAGCGAAGTTCCAGTTCCGTGGTGTGAAGAGTTTAAGAAAATGATAAGTGGGATGGAGTAAGCACATGAACTCTGCTCTGCGACATTCTGCGTACAGTGGTTGACCTACTCTTCAGTTTTGCAACGTCAAGAGCGCGCGAGCTTCAGGAATTCAAACTCAATATGCAGCGCAAGCTACAGTCGTTTAACGACAACAGCATTCCTGAGGGTAGCACTTTAGCATCTCTCACCGCGAGGCGCATGGCAGTTGCTAAAGACTTCTTCGGGCGCATAGGCGCCAACGTAAATATCGAGTCCCCGTTCTTTATCATTTGGGGCTGTAACACTTTCATCGGGGACGGGGTCTATATGAACTGCGGGTAAGCCACTGCAACTAGGTTTCTCCATTCCACCAAGTGGCAAAAAGAGAAACGCGGGGGCTAGGTAATTACTAACTGCCATAATTCAATAGTGTCTCAATCCATGACAACGCCCCTGTCTTCATTGGCGACAGGGTGCTTATTGGTCCGGATGTTTGTATCTGCCCTATCACCCACGCACTCGACCCGGAGGTACGACGGGAAGCCAGCGGCACGTCCTTTGCCCATCCCATATATATCGAAGACGATTGCTGGATCGGCGCACGCGCCTTGATTCTACCCGGAGTCCGCGTTGGCCGGGGTTCGACCGTTGCTGCTGGAGCCGTGGTTGCTAGAGACGTGGAACCGTATTGTCTGGTAGGCGGTGTACCGGCGAAATTTATCAGGAGGCTAGACAGCCCTAGATGAGAGGCTGTAGCGATCGCTGAGGTAGGTAGGCATTCAGATCTTATGTTTGGCGTAAGCCGCGTGCTTGAGATATAGACATCTAGAAATCTTCTTCATTTAGGATCATTAGTCTTGTCTCATCTCCACGAGATATTGTAGCCGCTGTCGTGCCGTGTGGTATGCCATTGTGTGTAGGCAAGCTCAATTACTATGATATATTCGTTTGTCTGGGCTGCATTCTCATCCCGCTTTGATCTGCTTGCTAACAATTTCTGTTCTACATATGCCCGTCTTGGGCGTCTAGGACCTGCCGCCATATTCAGATCAATAGCTCAAACGAAGCATTTTACTTATATCTACATTTGTAGGAAGACTGCAGTATTCCACACGTGGATAAACTATAGATTAGAAAGTGCCAACCCCAACATGACCGCATTGTGCCCAGCTTCTGTAATCGCATGTAGATTATCAGTGTTACTAAGTATTAGAAAGAGAAGGTCAGCATCACCCTCGTTTTGTCCACTTATCCACCTAACCGCGTAGTGCATGGCAATGACGCCAGCTCCTGATTTTGTTTGCATCAAGACTTTTAGATCAGCTGGTTCCAGGGTTTTGAGATGCTCAGCTAGTATTGGCCGGAGCCTTAGTCGCTCTTCGGCCGTGCTTAGATTTGCAAAGATTTCTTCTTGGTCGCTGCATTTTTCAGAAGTCAACTCTAGAGCCTGATCGAACAGAATCTCGCCGGTCGGTTCTGCGGACGTAAGATCCGATCCTCCTTCGAGAAGCAGTCTGAAGATCTCATGTCGTGCGAGGCAAGTCGCATATGCCAAAGGTGATATTCCTCCCCGGACATTGTTCACCGTTACGTGCTGCTCGAGTAAGCATTTGATGATTTGCACGTGATCATGGCAGATAGCTTGGAGTAGTGGCGTTCTTCCCTTGCTCAATATTGACAAATCCGCCCCCGCCCGAGTGAGGAAGCAAGCGAGTTCAGTATCTCCACATTCGATGGCCAAGGAGAGGTGTTTCAGAGCCAATAGCGGTAGCGGTAGCGTTATATTGTCCAGGCCGTTCAAAAAAGAGGCCGGCCATTAATATCAGCGCCATGCGAAATAAGTAGTTCCACAATCAATATCCTCTGACTTGATGCGTCCTATTGAGCTGATTCAATCTCGGCCCTGTCCCTTCTGATAACAAATTTATCAAAGCCGCACTGTTCGTGGAACTCCAAGCGTTGTTCAAGCGACGTGGTGTATCCTTTAAGACAAGTCTCCATGCATACCATCTGCAGCGCGCTTACTTTCAAGCCGCTCATGTCGACTGATGTATTCGCATCCGCTCCGTATGCGAGTAATGCAGCGACAAAGAACGGCGCGAGAGAACTAATGGCGTGGATAAGAATTGGCAAGCCAAATATCACAGAATCTGGAGGGAATAGCGCATTGTCTGGTCGACCCGTCTGAAGAAGTCGCAAAAAAGGTGTGAGTCGTCGAGTTTGTAGAGAGCTCAACAATGGATTCACTGAATCTACACCTTCGAACTGGTCGACCCAATTCTGTTGGATCAACTTGTTAAGAAGGCCTAGTGGGTCCGATACTAGGCTTTGTGTAAGTTCCATCGCCATGGCTGACCCTCTCTGGGCCAGGAGAGCTAGACAAGGAGGGTAGAGTAGTCGAACGTTGAGGCTGATTGGGATCTCATCGGTCTTGTCCACTGCTGACTGCGACCTCTTCTCATGAGCCAAAGCAGAGAAGGAATCAAATTCTGAGAGTATGACCGCTGAGGTATCGTTTATGCAAGCCTCGATGGCTTCTTGGCCGCCCTCGTTGTAAGTAAACATAAAACTATGCTCTAAGCACAGGTATCGACAGATCTTGGGCTGGCAGTTGATGATGGCAAAGTTCAAGAGATCATAATGTTTGTAGTGGAGCTTTGGAGGCCGGTTCTTGATCCTTGTGAGTTGGTGTTGGAGCTCTGGTAGGTTTTCCTGTAGGATAGATTTGAAGATGGGATGCTTGTCGAGGTCTTCGTATCTGGGACGACTTGTGGTTCTGCTTCCGATCTCAGACAGCCAATCTGTTAACGCAATCTGGGCAGGTCTTTCTACCAAGTCATGGCGAAGAGACGTGAAAACATAATGAGCTTTTTCGTTAACCTCTTCAGTGATGAATGATGCAAGTCCGTTCTGATCCATGTAGTAGCGAGTTTTCGGTCCAGTGGCTCATTGAGTATACTTTGTTCGTAAACATACTTCAAGCGGTGCACTCTTGGGCCTAGATCTAGTCTTTGGCGTTCCCAGTAGTGTAGATCTACATCGCTTTGAAAAACAGTGCCGAGGTTCTGAATGCTCTTCATGTCACGAAGTCGCTCATCCTGAGACCTTATCTCATCACCTGCCCTGGATACGAGCATTTTAAGAAGATCTTGAGCTAGTGATTGGGGTATTGAGTTGATTGCCTTGTATTAGAGACTCATCAACTTGACCTTTGCTTGTTTTGCCTATGACGGCTTAGTCCTGCTACAGTGATTGTGAGCTCGGAATTTGACTGCTCACCTCGTCTGATGCTTGACGAGCGTATAGTTGACTACCGAGATGCCTGTCTGTACGTCTTTTTGCTGCATCCGCACTGAAGTCGGAGTCAAATGAAGGATAGCCCAGTTCGTCACATATATGACATGCTGCCAGGAGTTCGGACACTGACCTGCTTCAATATTAGCATCTTCCGTCCTGTTTAAAGTGTTTTGGTGATACAACTACCGCTAGAATATGAGACTTGTAGGCAGAGCACAAGGATAGATTCTTTCATCACCGTTCCAAGATAGGGCTGCCCTCACGAAACCTCTATACACATGATGAAGTTGGCTTTTAGTAGAAATCCACTTTTTGGTCTGCTCATCCCATTCCTGTTCTTGAACCAGCAATGCAATTGAGTTAGTGACTTGTCAATATATGAATAGATTGACTGAAAGCTTGTTCATAGCTGCTCGACTTTTGACAAAGCCGATATTACTTTCTTTCGCTTCCTGGTATTATTCTCTCTCTTGGGTAACTTGACGCAGCTGTCCGAGACTTTCCACCGCCATCTTCTTTTAAAAGCTTCCTCAAAAAGGTCCTGAGTTTGCGTCCCCAACTGCCCTCTCATGAAAATAAACTTCTCTTCGTCTTCCTTGGTGATACGCTTGAATGAATCATTGACAGGTTATCCAAGCAATATAAACCACACAATCAACCGAAAGAGTAGTAGTCAGCTACATACGGGTTAATCCTGAAGCTGAAAATGGACATTCTCTCAAGACACATTTCTGGTGCACTCCAATATCGAGTTCTCAAATGGTACCAGTTCTCACGTGTTGTACGAAGTTCAAGATCGTATATAGGGAACGCGAGACCAAAATCAGATAACTTGGCCTGTACCTCACCACTGTATCGATTGAGAGTGACGAGGATGTTTCGGGGCTTCATATCACCATGCACCAAACCACAATATCCATGCAGATAGGACATTACAGACTGGAGGGAGATAATCAAACGCTTTTCAGCTTCGTGGCGCACGACTGAATGCGGCCACCCGTTACAGATGTACTCCTCAAGTGTAGCAATGGCAGGCTCGACGAACAAGATAGGCTGGTAGATAGTAATACCCATGGGAGTCCCACATTCTTCCCAAGACATTACGTAGACTTCTGGGAACATATCGCCATGCCAATTGTCCTGGCCCAACATGACTTCAAGTTCATAAAGAACCGACTTGAGTCTACTCGAGATCTAATTCTTGCAATCCCGGAGCGACGATACTCCTTGTGGGGGCGTGATGTTGCAGTATTTTATTGCGACAACTTTCTTTTCAACACTCTTATCCTTGGCTTTTACGGCCCACTGGCCGGGATAGACTGTCATCGAGGCTCCTGAACCGTAAGTGCGTTTGGCTGTTTTCTGGAGTTCCATTTCAGGGACACTTTCTAGGGTCCACAACGCAGACTTGGCAAAGAAACTGATGATGTTGCTCAAGCTCAGTCTCGTCGTCCTTCTTAGCTGACTTTACCCTCTTTTCCTCCTGCTTCCTCCTTATTGACCTGGCATGCAGATCTGCCGCATCGGACTCAGACACTCCGACTCCAACAGAACGTATCAAGTCAACTTTATCCCTCTTTTCTGGATTCTTTTCCATTTGTGGTGGTTCCGAGCCAGGAGGTAGTTTCGCGTTGTTTCCAAAGAGAACCTGATACATTTGCTGCTCGAAGGGCGATAACGAAGTCTGGCGATTCGCGTCTTCTAGGGGCGTGGCGCTGTCAGTGGCATGGTTAGTCTTGTCCACTATGGTGCGTTCTTGTGCGAGGGTCTCGCGCAGCATTCTAGAAAAGCTAGAATCATCTCCTGGATCCATATTAAAGTGCTTGAAGGTCTCAGTTGTATTGGCAAACTAGTCCATTAAGATGTCTCATACAAATCATGCATGGGACTAAGGATAGCTACTTATGAAATCAGTAGATCAGTAGATCAGTTGATGTAACTATGAGTTTTTAATGCTGGGAATCAATTAGTACCCGACACTAAATTTTCAGCTGAGGATGTTGTCTGCCCGAGACAGCCACCTGTGTCATTTCTTTCAGCTCAGGCATAATCAAGCCACCATTTTCAACCCCAGGTAGCCAATCAAGACACCATTCTGTTGAGGCAGATAGCTCGCAGATAACTAAGCCACCGTCATTCAGCCTAGGACAATTGCGACATTTATTTAGTTAAGAAATCCTGCACCGACTCCGCTGATGTACTATCATGACCCGTCTTTTATACACCTGATGTGCACCTTAAGATTTACAACTGTTGACTTCATGTCACAATTCTCTTCTTAATGGATCCCTTCTCTACAGTCGGTGCAGCAGCTAGTATCGTGACGATTCTAGAAACCACTCGAGTAATCTTCGTTCAACTTGTCGACGTAACCCGCGCCGTTTATAAGTATTCGGAAAAGTCGGCAAAGGTAATCCGACAATGTACCTTTGATACAGACACCATCGATGCAATTTCAGACACAATCAAGAGGAACCCGCATCTTTTTCAGGATGAGACAGAGCGGAATAGTCTTGAGCAGGTGCTTTATCATCTGCAGCTTGACCTTCTCACTATAAAGGCTCGTATTGAGCCATTGCGCCAGGTCAGCCTGATACGCCGCCTCAGCTTTGCTCTACAAGAAAAGGCATTAGTCGAGTTAGATCGTGATGTCTTTAACTGGAGCCAGCGGCTGTATATCCGATTTTCATTTATTCTTTTCAGAATACAAGCTGAACTTTATGAGAATGGAACGGGGCCTTCCAGGTTGCGAAGGGTTCCCGAAATCTTGTCGCAGCATCTTATGAGAGATATTGCCACCAACGCCAAAGCTGTCCATCATCAAGCTCTTCGACGAGACCTTCAGATGGACAGGATCACATTCATTGGACCTCCTTCAACACAGATGCAAGCTTCTATAGAAACCTCGACAATCTCGGATAGTGTAGTGGTTGAGTTCCGCCCATATGCCTCTTCAGCAGATACAGGCGTGGTGGCAGCGCTGGAGCAGCGCGTTGGCCAGCTCGCCGCTATTTTTCAACACGCCAGACCATCTCTCATGTACACACTATCGTGCAACGGATACTACATCGATCAATCGAATTCTCGCTTTGGTCTCATCTACAAGTCTCCCCCCGGCAGGCAAGACTACATGCGGCTTGACACGCTCATCCAAAATGATCCAGAGCCCACCCATTCCTTAACCACGCGATTCGAAATTGCACGACGCCTTGCCGTTGCAGTCACCTTTGTGCACGGCGTAGGCTGGGTACACAAAGCCATCCAGACGCGACGGGTGCTCCTCTTCACCAAGGCTTCAAGCGACCCGACTTCCGCGCCATCCATTGGCGATGCGTTCTTGACAGGTTTTCAAGATGCACACGACGTCCATGGCGATTCAACCGTGCGCGAAGCTGATGTCTCATGGCAGGCCAAGCTCTACAGGCACCCAGATCGACACAAGAGCCAGGATAATGCTTACTTCACTACTGGGCATGACATCTTTGCGTTGGGGGTGGTGCTGCTTGAGTTGGGTTTGTGGCGCTTGTTGGCAATTGATACGTATGAGGCGCTGCTGAGACATGCGGGGCCGAATGAGTATAAACTCTTTCTCATAACTATGGCCGGCATGTTGGATCGCCAAATGGGCTCTTTATATCAAAGTGTTGTGAAGAGATGTTTGGAGGCGGATGCCAATATAAGTGAGGGCCAACGCATCAAGCTTATGAGTGACGTCTTAGTAGACCTGGAGCAGCTGGCTGCGATAGTGTGATGTCACGAAACGTACGGCCTGCGGGGCGTTATATGTGTTGTGTATTTTCTTTCTCAGTATTCTTGGAACCTTAGGGTTACACTCAAAGAACAATTCATAGCTGCCTTGTAATACCATTGGCCCGTGCTGTATTATTCTGGTTTGCGGCCGTACACATAGCGTACCACAAAATAACCATGAATCTTGCGGTTCCGAAGAGCCTTTCGTATCTGCATCAGAAACACCTGGTATTCATCCTTTGGCCACTGCAGCACATTATTCCACAACAACAGAGTGTATCCTTGAGTAATACGTGAGCATCAACCAAGAAATAAAGTGGTAGACTCAACATACCTTCGATATCATTCTCTAATGTCAGCTTGACAAATCGGCCGACCTCAGCCAGGGTCGGGTCTTTGGGCCAGCCCCCGATTGGGATCTGTACATCGCGCACGAAATCAGCTTTGTAAGCGCTCTCTTATCAACTGAATACCCACCTTATAGTCCACCGTCTTCATGTCAACAAATCCTGCCTCTTCCATCCCCTTGGGTTGCAAGTCATGCACAAAAAACGTTCGACCAATTGCTTTGCCGCCCTCCTCATATAGCTTGTTACACAACTTATATACCTCCTCCTCTTCAGCCGTAGCATCGTCGCTACGAAAATGGATGTCGGCTTCAACAGACTCAACCCAGCCTCCAGGCGTACAGACACGGTAGGCCTGTTGGTATAAAGCAGTCCAATCCTGAATGGCCCCGAACAGATAACGCATGTGGACGAAATCAAAGGTGTTATCCTTCCAAGTCCATGTTTCGGTGGCATCATCAATCTCGAAACGTACATTTGGGGGAACCCATTTGGGCTGAGTTGGTGAGAGGTCAGTAGCTGTCACTTCTGCTTGCGGGAACTGATCCGCGAAGTCTCTGCAATCAGGTTAGCATTACGTGGCTTGATGGACCATGCAGTTTTCATACATTGCCCAGATACCTAGTAGCCGTGTTAGCATTCGGCATGTGCCAGCTTTAAACGGAGACTTACCGCTTCCTGTTCCAACATCAAGCGCTTTCTAATCACATGTCAACGCACACAATTATTGAACTCTAAAGTGTTTCTCCACATACCTGAACGTTGTCTCCAATGGGAGCCAAGTATAATTGACCGTCAAGTAGAACTGTCAGGTAGTGATGACTGGAACTGCAATGAGTAGGAGGCCACAGAGGGATGGAGACGTTACACCTCACCTGATGTCGACAGACTCGAGTTGTTGTTCATCATTTGGAAACGCGTATTCAGTGACGAACTTGTCGCTATGAAACGTGCGGCCCTGGATGCTTCTGTAATGAAATATGCTTGAAGAAACAGAGGCAGTTGAGCTATCACTAACGAGTGCTATCAGTATAGATTATCCAAGATGGTAAGAGTAAAGCCTCACATGTCTGTTTCGAGTGTGGAGTCGGCGTCGCCTTGGACATCCTTTACAGCACATCAGCAAAACAATTGCGATAAGAAAATGCGATGAACGCTCACATCATCGTTTTCAGCGGCAGGAATGAGTTCAAGCTGTGGAGACGGCGCTGACTTCGGGCCGGACGCAGGGGATGACGGCCCGGTCGGTGATTTAATCTTTGGCGACGACATGAAGAACTAGTGTTTTGTGACGCTGGATCAAAAGGATCGCGAGAGATTTTTTAACAGTTTGGGTTGAGTGGACATGAGAGGGAGAGGGGAACCCTGGCCTCGCTAATGACCGGTTATGCTGACGTTGCATCATGGTGGGCTGAGTAACAGCCATTTTATCAGATCATATCATGATCTATGTACCATTCTTTTTCTCCTAAAAGTGAAATGCTCATACATATAGGAGGGTTATGGGCTTTAATACAACTCAAATCGCTCTGCTATTGTAGATAATGTAGATACAGCTGCATTCATGCTCCAGCCCTCTCCAAAGCTAGTTTTGGGGGAAAGCTAGTAGAGAGATTGTAAATCCGGTCTTGAACCATGCATTGGCCAAGAACCCCGAACCCCGAAGTCGAACATGAATCATCTGAACCAACTATTTACAATGGCTAAAGACTGATAGGAGATTCTTCTATATACAGTTCCGTGCCAAAGTTCCGCTAAAGACTTAACAAGATATAATTATGATAGAATAGATTATACTAAATATATTATAGTTAGAAGACTGTATATATAATCTTAGAATAAGATTATATTAAGTTATATAAATCAAGAAGAGTTTATACTGATTTATATAATTTAATATAAATTGTAGAAAAGAGGAACTTGTCGTAACTTTTGCACACCCACTGAACAAGACAATCGCGCTGTGCCTTAATTACTACTCGACCTTTGTGTCTCGAGAATGAAAACCCCAAAAGCTCTTGATCTTTCTAAAAGATAGTATAGTCCAGCCTACAAAATGGCCGATAACGAGCGGCAAGCCATACCGAAACCATGTTGTAGGATGCCAAGGGCTCACTAGAGGAATGTATTGCTTGTTCGCTAATTCCAACGTCTCTGGTGTTTCGTCGGGCCTAGTTCCCGAGAAAGACTGGAAGGCCTGAAGCATGATCTGTATCACTTTCGTTGGCTGACTCAAGAATGGCGAATGGCTTGATCGCAGCTCAGTGTACACCACGTTACCACCCAATGTCCTCGCCATCCCAATCTGAGCTCTTTGCACAGCGATCGGTAACCCCTGATCTTCAACGGTCCCGATGAACCATACAGGCACATCCAGCCACCCGGAGTATGAATACTCTCGGCCTTCAAACAATGCTTTGAGGCTTTGCGTTGTGAGCATAGAGGTCGCGTGATCTGCCTCTGCAGGCGGTAGATCGTGATAGAAGAAATTTTGAGGATGAACCGTGAGATCAGCGAAACCGGTTTCGTTGTTGACGCGGAAAAAGGGAGGAGTGATATTTAGAAAGTGGTCCATGAAAGTCAATCCAGTGAAGCAAAATCCAGTGGCAATGAGGATGAGACCGATAACGTATCCTGTCTCTGCGTCCTGCTTGTCGGGGCTAGATGCTGATATCCCACTGTGGGTTGATGAAGATGTCCCGGCGGGTACAAAGGCTGGTCTATGGAAACCTTTGACAGCACTATTGCCAACCGTGCCTCCGTAGGAATGCGCAATGACAATCACGTCACGGCCGCTTTCTGTTTCATGCATAATGGCAGAACGAGCGGCGTCGACGTCGTCTTTGAATGTCGCCATTGGATTGTTCATTGTAGTTGGGAGAGTGACGGGGATGCATCTCAAATGATGTTGTGTTTGTAACTGGTCCCTTAGTTTGTCGTAGCACGATGGCTTGTGCCAAGCGCCTGGAATGAAGACTAAGCTTGTTGTACCAGACATCATGTTAAAATTGCGAAGCCGGACCAGCTGGTGATTGAGGATAGATAAGAAGATTGAAAGAGAAAAAGTAAATGAGAAAGAGAAGCATAGCAGGAAATAAATACTAAAGAGCAAATGCATTGAAGTGAAATAGAACTGGGGCACAAAAAGGAGCTTAAGGTTCCTTTCCTGATCTGGACTGATTGACGAGCGGGTTTAGAGGCAGCGGAGTTTGTCAACCAATCAAGGTATAGGAACTAAGCATCAAGCCTCTCCACTCATAAAGGTGATTTGTTTTGAATTTGTACTAATAGCGCTCCTCAATTATGTTGCAGCTCTGCATTTGAAGAGGACTTGGTAGTAATAAAAATTTGGCAATGTGAGTATACTACTAGCAAAGGATGCTTGCAGCCCCAATGACGTTGGAGAAGAATTCGCGTAGCACAGAGTTGTCGAAAGTGGCCAAGCTCCTGATGAGGAAAGGTCAGTCCCCTCACTCCTCACTCTCAGCTCGACGGTGATTCGGACATGAGCCCTAACACGAGTGTGGAATATAACGCAACAGGTACTGTGGTCTAGTTGGTCATGACATCTCGTTAACACCGAGAAGGTCCCCGGTTCGAGCCCGGGCAGAACCTCATTTTTTGCCGTTCTTTTCCGATCCCTCCACTTCCATCAATTATTTATAGATTAGGAACATCCTCGGTATTCTTTCCGTCGCGTTAACAATTTTTTTGAGGAACCAACCACAGATCACTGGTTCTATTGCTCAATTGTGTTATTCCATTGCATTACAGCAATGAATACCCTGTCGGACTCTGTTTGATGGGTTGGTCGTCCCCTTGCAGCTGGGTATCATACACTCTCAACATCATATACTTTCAAGCATTCCACTGACTCTGCCATTTACCAGCTTTTACCCACCTAATTAAATAAGACACCGCTTTCTAATCAGCCAACTCTTAGCGTTAGATAAGGATGCTGACCATCCCTCAAACGACCACTAAATAGGTCCGATAACAACATTACCTTTGATAGCCTGGCCATTATCTCGTTACCACCAACCTCACCCACAAGTTGTGCATGCCAGTCTCGCCTTTCTTATCGTACAGTGGGCGTATAGAAGTTCTGACAATTTCTTCCAATCCAGATTTTATATAAAATTATCTAAATTATAATAAACTCTTTTTAATGTATATAGTCTTATATAATCTCATCTTAAGATTACATGTTAAGTTTTCTACTAATGATATACTTTAAACATCCATTCTATTGTATATCTATCGTCAGGTCATTGCACGGAGCTGTAGTTAATTGGGTATTTTAATGGTAAAAGCAGGCGAATTACAGGGATATAGCTGTTTCTGAAGGCTGGGTCGGCCAACACCCTGGCATTCTCATCTCGGAGACATTTCATGCAGCGTTAGTTGCGTTGATTGGTTAGCGGTAAGATGGTTACGCCGTAATCGCACAACTACATGTCCGATCTCACCATCTTAGATCAAGCGCGCGCATGCCGCATTGTCTCCGAAAACATGGATTACGAATTCAGTTGTATAAATAAAGTGCCTGGTCTGTTGAAATTCGTTTCTTTCTATCTCATCTTCACCAACCAATCCATCCTTTTAACTCTTCATCGGAACTTCCCAAAATGTCCGAATCAACAGCAATACAGTATACACCACTCCTCCTCAAAGCATTCTCAGCATGGATAGCATACCTGGGCGCTTCACACATGGTTCGCGGCGTCACTCAATATCTCCCACCCAACGAACGCGCCCAAATCTCACCAGAGACAACGTCTCAGCTTGACTCTCAATACCGATTTCTAGGAGCAACACTCATTGGCTTCAGTGCTGCACTATGCTGGACCTCTTATGACATCACAGAGAGACAGTTACCCTTGAATATTCTCATGGTTGCTTTGTCGCTAAGCGGGGCTGGAAGGCTTATTTCGGGCTTGGCTTTTGGATACAAAGTTCAGTGGACAAAGAATGCCACTGTTACTGAGCTTGTTGTCCCGCCTTTGGTCTACTGGTTTGGTATTCGCAGCTATTAATAGGCTGAGGTCGAACAATGTTAACTAGGAGGTAAATACTAGGTTTAAACTTGTCTAAAATCGCATATCTTGCTTGATTAATCGTGTAGCTATCAAAACTATCTCATGTGTGTTTTCTTACATATTACTTTTGGAATAGTGACCGAGACTTCATTTTTAATCAATCTAATTCAAAAGACTCCATTTCCCGCTAACACCAAGTTGCTTAGGGATATCGAATCTGGACAAAGCGCAGCATGCTTACGACGATGGAGAATCGGAGAACCAGGGTGTACTCGTAATGCACGTACGTCGACAGAGTCTAGAACAGTCAAAACCAACCAAGCATCCAGCCAAGCATCCGAGGTCGTAGAGGCCAACGATAAGGCTTTGGTGGGTTATAAAACAGCCTGAGGGAGACGATGGACATCTTCAGTTTTGCGCAGCTATATCACGATCACTGCGAGTAAAAGGGCGTTAAGCCTAATGAGAAACTGTGGTACTAGGGTACTAGAGAACAGTTTCTACTCTGTGTCAGTTTTAGTATATTGGGTGATAGCTATAACTGATGATGTTTAAATTAAGTTGAATATGTTGCTTTGCCTTGTGTGTCAGAACCAACTTGTGTAATTCTTGCAATGATCAATCAAAAACCTCGTGTATAATTACTAGCTGCCGACTTGGTATGTAAAAAGCTTGCTGATCTGATAGGATAAAGCGGCTGTGACATAGGACATGCCTAATTCGAATCAAGAAGTTCACCGCGAGTTTTTGTGGTTTCTTCCAAGAACGGTGGGCTATCCATGTGCAGCTAACCTTTGCTGTCTAGTCGCGTAATCTTGGTAATCTGATTCTTGATAAGCAATACGCCATTTTGCGGGGTCGTGCTTGTTCGCACTCACACGTCACTCACACCCTGTAACAGAATTACAAAAGTGAACTATTCAATCTATCAACTTCATAAAATACTGCAATTGCTGTTCTACCTCTCTTTGTCCACGAAGTAATTGAACAAGGTCATCATGGCTTCTCAAACTGCAACAACATATCATGCCTTCTCATCAGCTTCAGCACAGGGTAATCCCGCGGGAGTGATCATCCTGCCTAAACCGGGGCAGGCCTCTACATACGAACAAGGCGGCGAATTTCCGTATGAAGCATTTCCGCCGGCTTCCAAACTCCAAGATATCGCAACGGGATTGGGTTTTCCAATGACTGCGTTCGCGCTTCCTCTCAACCTGTCGAACGAGTCCTCCGAGGCGCCGCAGTATGCTGTTCGATGGTTCAACCTTACCCAGGAAGCACCCTTATGTGGACATGCGACGCTTGCTTTGTCTCATCATCTGTTTAACACTCTTCCAAGCCCACCTAAGAACTTGAGGTATTTGACGAGGCTCCATGGTATTGTTTCTGCTTCCTTGTATCCAAGCCCTTTTGAGGATACGAACCTCGTTGGCATCGAGTTTCCCGAGCTGCAACTCTCGCCGGTTGCAAAAGATACTCGGCGATGGGAGGATTTGAAGAACCTGTTCAACCAGGCATGTAACCCTCGGTGGGAGGGTAGCGGGGAGCCACTTGGCGTGTTTGAACAAAGCGGGTATCTCCTAATCGAGTACAGTCCTGATCTCGATCTCAAGGCTTTGCAAATGGATTCTTCTAAACTGGTAAGTCATAAATCTACATTCAATATCCAGAGTCTGACTTTCAGGTTTCCCTTGGTGTGTCTATGTATTTGTTCCAGGTTTCGAAAGATTCCTCAGAGCACGTACACAGTCGAGTTTATAACACGTATGGCGATAGGGTGCCCGAGGACATAGCGGTAAGCAGATCTATTATTTGAGCGATCGTGGCTAACATGATTGAGACTGGCTCTGCCCATCGAGCGATTGTCCCGCATATCTTATCCAACTCTGAGACCACAGCACGACTAAAGCAGTACCACCCGGACTTCAGTGGATATACTCTTCGATCTTTACAGCAGTCAAAGGAGGGTGGGCAGCTGACGGTTGAGTGGCTACGAGAAAGCAAGGCAGTCAGAATAATGGGGAAAGTCACACGTGTTAGCGAAAGCAGCGTTGACCTATCAGTTTAGTAGAGACATGTACCTTATATGAGAAGTGCACATTGACTAAATTTATGCCTACCTGGTTCTGTTAGATGAAGTAAGACTCGGATGGATGGTATCCCATGAGCCCACACAAGCCCGAGACGGATTCCGAAATCGACCCTCCCAGGATAAACAGGATCTCACATCCGCGTGTCACTCTTCGGGTCTATGAATTGCAACTGACATCATAAGCAAAGGCCATTCAGAATGCCTAACCGTCGCTCTGATTTGTCGTGGCTTACCTTACGATCGATTAAACGGCGGTCTGACTCACAGGTAGGATCACAGTAGTATGATCATCATTTTAGGCTAATTAACAACTATAATTTGCGATTTTATTGCCCCTTCAGAACGAGGAACATAAATGGAAAGCGACGGCGCACTAATAAGATATCATTTTTAACCTCTTGAACATAATTCACAGTTTGAAAAGATTCCACTATGGAGTTCAATCCCACTAAAGTAATTGTCTATAATGAAGGCTGTGATCTGCATTACTGGTACCAGGGGAGCGGCCCACTCATGATCTTTGTTCCTGGCGGAAACGGACACGGACGACAATTCAACAAGATCATGGCAGCTTTGTCAGACCGGTTTACATGTGCTACTTTTGACCGGCGTCAGATGTCAGCCAGTCAAGTCACCGTCAACAAACGACTTAGTCCTCCACAACAAGCACGAGATATCAGAGCCGTCATCAAAGCTGTTGGTTTCGACAAGGCTATTATCTTTGGGAGCAGCAGCGGTGGCATTATTGGGTTCCAATTCGCCCACGACTTTCCTGAGATGGTTGCTCATTTCATCTCGCATGAAGCAGGAACTTCAATCTTACTTCCTGATGCTACTGAGATTACTGAGTGGATGTACCACCTTGTAGAGGTCTGCGAGACGCAAGGCTTCGAGGAGGCTGCGAAGGAATTCGAGACTTGTTTGATTGGGTATGATGACAAAGGAATTCCCAAGCCTCTGTCACCAGAGCCGGAAAATGCAAAGAACTTCTGGGAGTACGAATTCCCGCCACTGGTTGGCTACTGCCCCAACTTACTCCGTATCAAGGAGAACAGTGTGAGCGTGGGCGTTATGAGGAGCGTGCGGTGCAAAGATGCTTTTTACTGCAGGACGGTTGATGAACAGGCGAAGATCTTAGAATGTCCTCGGATGGTAGTGCCAGGCCACCATGAAGGCTTCCAGTGCGAAACAGAAGCGTTTGTCCCTGCACTTTTGGAGATGCTGGAGAAGCTTGAGTCCGCAGAAGTAGGTACATAGACTTTAAGTTACGTAGTTTACTACAGTGGTGGGATGATCCACTGAATTCAGCCGCAAACGATGATCTGTTGACTTGTGCAGTCTCCGAGATAGTCACTGATCCCTTTGATGTTGAGTTATGCTACAGAGGCTCAGGAAGACTGATACATATATCGTGACATGTAAGGCATGATATGGGAGCGACTGTTGAAAACTGTGTCCTTCAGGTCATCCGTTAACAAGTACCAATTGGTTGGTATATCCCAACACAAGCACTTCCTCCTGGGAGACAGAACTTTGCGTAGCATGTTCCATCGCGGCAAAACTCCTGATATCCGTTGCACGGCACAGCCTGTCGAGGTTCCGCCTAGAATATCTTCATCAGAGAACGTAAAGCTTGGCAATGCAGTATCTGTTTAACTCACTGGAGCAGGAGCAGCAAGTGCCACACTAAGAAGAGCTGCAACAAAGAACAGCTTCATTGTTATAGAGGTAGATTGAGGTGGAAGTTGAAGGTTGGAATCGTTATACTGGAGCGGATGGTTCAGAAACAAAAACAAATGGGAAGATCGGGACTGATATACTTGAGGCAGCGAGTTTCTAAAGCTGCTGTTCATTCTGTACCCATACTATTACTACTCTAATTTAGGCAGGTGGTTCGATCGATGAATCTGATAACTGAATCCGAATTGCCACCAAGATAGGCAGGTTGCTCGCCACTATGAGGTCAAAGATAGTGATGATTATCAATCAGGCGGAATTGTTCAGATTCCCTATGCCAAGTACCTCTGGGCTTGAATGTAGTGAGCGAATTACGATAACCTTCTAAAGGATCGAAGGATCCGAGACCGCGTCAGAAGGCCAGCCAGTTACTCTGCATCTACAACTGCAAGTCAGATAGCCAGGATTTTAGCGCTTGATTCTGCTTGACGCTAGAGATTAATAGGAAGTTAACATAATCAGATTTGTCTAAGGAATATGCATAAATATTAACTGTAAGACAGTCGACTGTATTAGGAAGGTCGTTTGCGCGAGCCTAACAAAGAAGGGAAGCCTCAGTTAACTGGTCGATATTTTGGGGGTCCCACAATGCTATCAAAGGCCTAGTAAGAAGTTCACAGCGGATAAGCTTTCTCGTCTACCAGACTAGGTTTCGTGGTGAATGATAACGCCAGTTGGCGTGGTAGAGCTCAGACATCAAAAGTAGAAACCATATCTCATAGGTTGGCGTAAATAAGATGCATGATCTTTAGCTAGTGCTATGGTCTCTTGCACCGATGGGAAACCAACCATTTCTCGGCGAATTTCACTGCCTCAGACAGTGGAAACAGATAGCAGTCTGCTGCACCAATCTTGCCCTTTCCTACAGAGCCTGTTTTAAGAAAGTCTTTCCCTAACTCCGCGAAGTCTCCTTCATTGACTGAGACGTCTGACACGGTCTTCCACTTCCTAACGCCATCTTCCATGATAGCGAACGATGTATCAGCTTTCGGCATTTTAGTCCGATACTCGGCTAGATGAAAGCAGGTACAGGAGTCGAAACCAACACCTAGGAGCAACACCTTCGCATCCAGATCTTCCAGTCGTGCCAGGGGACTATTCTCCCCGAGCATGCTATCCAGGGCATGTCCCTCGGTGACGAACTCCGCTTTCGCACCAATTGCACCAAATGAGGTTTGCGGGTGCATACTTCTTACTGCACCCGGCCATGTCCTGACCGTCTCCGCTAAAACGCCCATCCTCTCGGTCCTGGTGGTCCTAGGATCATATGCAGGCCTGGTATCACGGATGGTTTGCCACCAGTCTTCTGGTACGGGCGGAGCAATCCATCCTGCTGGATCCGAGTTGCTGCTGGTATGCGTGGGAACGACGAGAGTTCCTTGGGAAGTAAGGACGTCGAGAAAAGATTGGGTAAGTGCTTCAGATCCGCCGTTTATCCAGCCTATCTTGCTAAGAGAGCTGTGGACGAGTACTGTGTCTCCTGACTGAAGACCTAGGTTCCGTAACTCATTGGAGAGAGAGGGTCTGGTGCACAGAGGTCCTTTGAGAGGATCGGGCTGCATCTCAATTATCGCTAAAGTATTCTAATACTCGACAAAGAAGGGGGTGAACAGGTTGAGTGCAGGGACTCTCTTTATTCAAGGCTGTTGCGCATTTATGAATTCCGCAGGCCGCACATAGCCGAAATGTTCGCGGTGTGACTCAGAGGCGTTATTTCCGCACTCGATCCCAAGCTCTGGGAGGTCAAAACATATTACGGAAAACCAATAGTCCAATTTCGAACACACACATAACCTATTAATTTCTTTCCTGTCTATCATCTATATATCCCTTTACTCTTTAATCAGACAATGTCATCAAACCGTTTCCCAACATTACTCTACGCGACGACGCCATCTGATTTCCGCAGGGTTCATAGGTCGAGAAAACATTGACTGTAAATCACATTAGTAAGAGAACTGAACTGTATATCAGAAACTCACAGAATAGTCTGGGGCCGGAAGCGCTGCCTTGGGGTCAGGCTGTTCAATATGAAGCAGTCTCACAAAAGTCGCAATGATGGCACCCATCTGCGCATAAGCGTAGTTCTCGCCTACGCAGCGATGTCTACCAGCACCGAAAGGCAGATAAGGACTGCTCACAGACTTGCTCATCACACCGAACCCGTAATCCACTGTCTGTCCATCCTCGGCAGCCTTTTCAAGCGACTCGACTTTGTCCCAGCGATGAGGATCCCATTCCGTAGGTCGGGGGAAGAAATCTTCAGATCGCGCCATTGTGCCAGGAGAGGCGAGCAAGGTGTGAGATGGGGGCACCACCCATTTGGTGCCAGGTACCGGCATGGGAGATTTAACTTGTCGAAGAATAGAATGGATGGGACTGTGAAGACGCAGAGTTTCCTTGATGACCTGCCCGTTGAGCGTCAACTTTTGTAGATTCTCCCAGGTCAATGGCGCTGAAATTGAGCCGAGCACTTTGACTTGTTCGTCATACAGCTCTTGGACCAGGTGGGGCTTATGCGCAAGGTTGAGAATAAGCCATGCACCACTCGCGGCAGTGTTATGCTGACCACCCATAAGAATAGCGATCAGCATACGCGCAGCATGATGATCCGGCAGAGGCGTCCCATCCTTATACTGCGCATCCATCAGTGTCCAAACCATATCAGTTTCGTCACCCTTATGTCCAGCCTCACGACGTTGACGGATGATATCGCTGAACAGCTCCTCCATGACCTTGCGGGCGTGATCACGACGGAAGTTCTGTGGTAGGGGGAGGCCTGGAAGGATGAAGTTAATGGGCTGGAAGCCGTCGTCTAGATGGCGGTAGAGAGTGGCGAAGGTGCTGTCGAATTTGGAGCGGACTTCGTTTCCGAGCAAAGATCCCGCGGCTGTGTAGATTGTAATTTCGGCCATGATCTCTGTGATGTTTACCACTCCGGTGTCACCTTTAAAGTAAGGTGAGGTTTTGACGTAGTCTTCTACTTCTTTGACGAATTTGGGGATATAGGATTGTAGAGACTCTGTGGTAAGGCCAAGTTTGAGAAGCTGAGGACGATGGTTAGCTGATGTGAACTATCTTCAAGATTTAAATTGACGCACCCTCTTCTGATCCATGAACTTCGAATTCGGACAATCGTAAACCACCTCCTTGCCAAACACCGGCGTGGTGAGTTTTCCATACACATCCTCAGCGTTGAGATCGGCATGTTTTCCATTGAGGATAAAATCATTCCCCTTTGGGCCAAGAAACACAGTCGTGGATTTGCCAAGGAGAATAAACGTAAAGCAATCCCCGTATTGAGCCTGGCAGTCGAAGAAGAACTTATACGGATCGATGCCGTATTGGACGGTGCTGCCGATGAAGGGGAAAATGTGGAATACCACAGGGGGGCGGTGAGGGTCAGGGAACCATAGCTGGCCAATTACGTTGCTGGCAATGGCGATGACAATGATGGCGCTGATGGATAGAGGGATCGATACTGACAGCGGCAGCGCTCTAAAAGCGCTGTGTAAAGCTTCCATCGCGAAGTGTATCACCGCGTTGTTGTGTTTTGCAGGAAAGATTGGATTGTTCTCAACAAAACAGCGTCATCAAATAGTTACACCAAGCGTATCCGAATACGAAATGAGTAAGCCGAATATCGCCTGTTCGACATCTGTTCCTGAAAAAAATGCGAATAACGCTAAGATAAGATGCAGTACCCCTCACTAGCGACGATTGCTCGCTAAATGGGCTGCCATTGGTCGTATGATTCTGCTGTCAGCCTGTCGATTAGCCCTGCCCTGTGCATGATGTGATACTTCAGGCAGTCTGTAATGTTGATCAATACTCAGCCTCACCAAAGTGTTTTGTATTAAATGCCTCGAATTCCACCTTGAATACTCAAAACATTACATTTCCTCCGTCGACATGAATTATCGTTGATGAACTTTTTCTTTCTCATAGTGTTGCCGTGATGGAGACGCCAGATGTTTGTCCCGCTGGTGAGAGCCGAAACACTAAAGAGCTCATTGTCAAGCTCATAGTCGCCCACTTGACTGCAGTCGTCGCCTTCTGCAACTTACAATCTTTACGCAACGAGAGACTCGACACTATCGAGCCCGTATTGTTCCTATTATCCCCTTTGATAGTTGTGGTCCAAACAGCTCTGGGGCTATTCGTCATCCACGCATCCTTAATTATCAATATCATTCAATCCCGACACTCTTTCAGCGAGAGTTTCGGAATCTATGCGCGCCATTGGAACACTCTTTTTGGCAAGAAAGTACCAGAAAACTCTCAAAAGCCCGGTCAATTATTCGACGAGCCGCTGCACCACGCGAGACGGCTCCGGTCAATGTTTGGAAGAGCTTGGGTGCGACTTGGAAGATCAGCGGCTATTTTCGGAACACTCTTCCAGTTCTCTGCTACAATCCTCCTATACAAGCGACGATTAAGTTTGTACGGGTGGGACTCTCTAACCATCGTTGACCATCGCACGTTCGAGCTAGCGGTTGGTGGCGCCGCTGTCTCAATCATGTCTCTCGCTTTGCTACTGAAACTACCAGGCTTCGACAAAGCGCCCGAGACTGAGTACATTCCGGATCTAAACGCAGAAGCCACGATCATTTTCTGCCGAGGAGACCCAAGGCGATGTCCTAGCTGGTATCAGATCATCTACTTCAGCGACTTTGGCTCCACAACCTCCGCATTAACATGGCTGTTCTGTGTTGGCTCGTCATTGTACAAAGGCAAATTGAAATGGCTCGAATTCGTCGGTAACATGTACTATGAGATGTACAAGGGAATCGAGGAGCAGTTGCCCTATGACATTTCTGTCACGAAATTTTACACCCTCATTGGCGTTGTCTTCGTCGTTAGTTATATAATCGCCAAACTATACACAGGAGCTACTGGATTGAGGGACTCGAGACTTTGGGTTCTTTTACCAGCTGCGCTTGTGCTCGGCAGCATTTTCCTTGCCCTTTTCTACTTGTGGCTTATGGTTATGGCGCCGCTGCTTGTCTTTGGGTTTCCTGCCATGTTGAGCGGCCCGACATGTGTCTTGTTGACAAAAGGCTATGAGACCCGCGCAATGTTCTCGCAGGTACCGTTTGGTCCGTCGATGAACGACAAAGACTGCTTTCTGCTATGGAAAGACCCTACGGCTGATTATCTGTGGTCGCTAGTTTGAGTGCATAAGAAGAAACCAGCTATGCAAAAAGGTCAAACTTAGCAATTGTTCCTGCAATCAGTTGGCATAGAAATAGATAAAATATATGAGATCAGTATTGTTTTATATGTAAAGAATCTGTACATATCTCTAAACACATCTAACCACATTGGTACACCGGCGTCTCAGTATGCCAATAAGCATATAGATTCTTATTCCCCTTCCGATCGATCTTCCGTTGACTCCTGCTCTCCTCCTTCTGAACCTTCTCCATAAGCTTGTGTTGCGTCGCTATCAAGGATCGTTGCTCAGACGTCGACAAGTGCATCAGAGCTCTGCGATCATTTGCGCTCAGATTCGCCAGCTGATATGACACTGTGGCCTGTTTCCGCTTTTCTCGTCGGGTCAGAACTTGGGAATCAGAAACATTGGAACCATGGTTTCCGGTGTCCTCATCTGGCTCGATTGAAGAATATTCGAGTTGAGATTGCTTTGTTCGAGCTTGGCGACGAAGCTGGTAGACTGATGGCTCCACTTGTTTTGAAGACTTCTTCGAGATGAGCCTCCCAGATGGTAGACGTATCGAATCTTGATCAACCTGCAGTGGTCTCTGTTCAGGCTTCGAGAATGTCTCCTCCTCGTCACTTGCATCCAAGTCGCTGTCGTATTCCTCCTCTGCGTTGTCCAGAGATCGTGAAAAGTCATAAAAGTCGGCAAACTCCGAGTCTTCCCGGATGTCAAATTTGCAGTGCCCTTTGCCTAACATGTGCTGTTGTACAGCTTGGACGGTGGTCCTTTTTGTCCCACAGTATATGCATTCCCGGTACTCAAAGATGACGAGATGTAGATATCTGAAAAATGTTTCGAGATCGACTAGAAGATGTTGTTTGTGCGGGATGAAGAGACCGTGTGCCTTTTGCATATGAGCAACGCTTTCAGAGAAGGTTGGTGAGGTCGCAGGGCAAAAGAGACATCGCTCTGAGTCAAAGACTCGAGTGGCGGGATCAGAAGAGGTGGTTGGCTTCATGATGTATGGTGTAAGAGGATTGGTTTCCTCTGTTGATGTTATGGTGATGAGAGAAGTTGGAATTGGAATTAAGGGTGGCATTGGTGTGCTGGTAGTTGCAGTGGTAGTGCTTGTTGCTCCTAGCATAGATAAGGATAGGTCGAGTGGTGGAGGTTAGTGAAGAGTTGACTTTGGAGGTTTTGTCTTCAGTTGCTAATGATTGCTGTATAAAGAATACCTGGCCAAGTGGAAGCCACGAGCATTTATATAATTGATCTCAAGAGTCTCGGATCGATATGAAGAAAGTGGCTGCTGCAATTCGGTCCCATCATTGGCCGAATGATATGAGTCAAAGTCGAAGTGCTAGCCCTTTTAGGAAAATGTCGAGATGATTCATAGTGATACCGCTCCACCGCGGCCATGCGCGGGGCCGCGACTTGATCACTATCTGCAACAGTCGATATATCCACTGCAAGCAGATAAGGTTCAAGTCACTACCACCCCGCTTGCCTCGGGTCCGGGGTCCCGAATCCCATTTTCCGCAGACTTTGTTCTCGGAATCATCCACAAGGCGAAGCCATAAGAAACTGGGTAAGATAAAAAGTTTGAATTAATTGACAGACTCTAAGATCGTATTCTAAGCATAACTCCGACGACACCTGATTTCCCATTGTACTCCACCCTGATTAACATTTCCATTCCATTACTGCTGAAGAACTCTCTTGAAGACCTGGTCCACATGAGCTTGCACCTTTTCCGCTGACTTCTCTCGTAGCCCAACAAGAACTTTCTCATTATCAAAAGCTTCACTCTTGGGATCCACCAGGAAAACGCCACCAGCAGATCGAGAAGCCTTGCTCAGACCTTCAGGGATAGGTGTCGCAGATGCGTCGGTGCCCTCAACAGTGAATCTGGCATTGGTAGCATAGAAAAGCGCTCTAGCGCCAACATCTTCAGGACTGGCGAAGAATAGTCCGCCTAGTGGCGTCACAATCCACTGAAGCAAGAAGCCGATGACGCCGCTTGAGCCGCGAGAGAGTAGCGGTGTTGCTGTGAGGCCGGGGAAGGCGTGGACGAAGCTGATCTTGGGGTTTTCTTGAGCGAAGCGCTCTAGCGTGAGAGTGAGCATAGTAGCGGCTTGCTGGGCTGATGATGCGATGCCGTAGTTGCCGGGCTTTGCGAGGTCGAGATCATCTTCGACGAGAGGACCTTCTTGGCCGCCCGCGAGAATGTTGGTGACGTGAGGGTTTTCACTGCGGTTGAGAAGAGGGAGAAGGACCTGGATAGCTCTGATGCGGCTGTAGAAGCGGGTTGTCAGGGAAGGTTCAAGCTTTTCCTTTGTTTCTATTCACTGTTAGTATCTAGATTTATGCGGTGATGGGGTTGTGATCGATTACCTTTTCTTCCTTCAAAAGACATAAACCCAACAGACATGAACAGCAAATCCACTTTTGTCTCACGCTTCGCGACCTCCTGCATAGCAGCATCGACCTCCTTCACAAGCGAGACATCTCTCTCGATGAACTCAATTTTGGCAGAAGGGTTGCTCTGGCGGAGCTCAGCAATAAGAGGAGTTGCGGCTGAGACACTTCGACCAACGATGTAGATTGTTGGCGATTTGTTGTCTGTGGCGATGGCGAGTTGTTTAATTGTGCTGCGACCAATTCCGGATGTGGCGCCGAGGAAAACGGCTGTGAGATTCTGGGGAAGAGTTTGGGATAGGGTTGTCGTGTTGGACTTCTTGATTGTGTTGATAGCGACCATTTTGGAAGATGTCAGGGGTATTATTGGGGTAGGTTGAAGTTTGGTCTAAAGTGATGTGTTGGAATCAATTAGATTGTTGTTTGAGAGTGTTGTGATGTTGTATTGATGGTGTAGTTGGGTGATGTTGTTTGTGATGATACTGTCAGATGAAGCTACCTTTCCCAGGTTATTATAGTTCCAGAATCGCATGCATCATCAACCATCCCCTTGCATCAACATCACAAGCGTTCACCTTCGCGAAAACATGGACATCCGAAAAATGTAAGCGTAGGGAATTTTCAGAAGGCACTGATCCGGGTAGCGCTCGATCACTAATCTACAGGGCAAAGTAAGCCTGACATGATTGGTTCAAGCGGCCACACTCGGTCTTCTTGGCGTTTTCCGAGGTATCACTGCATCTTGATAAGCCCAACCGCTGCTGACACCACCAGCCCTATGTTATCTGATCGGATATCCGTTCCGTTTCGCATGTCCGAGTGATCATCGAGGTGAAGACTAAGCAACTCAGATTGCATAATCTCTAGGTGGTCGAAGTGTCGCGGCGGATAGGCTTTGTCTTTATACTTTTTGAACCTTCGTTGACGTCCGATTCCATGGCTGTGAACAACAGTTTGTCTGCTAGGTTAGTGCTCACCCTGCACTGCCTATTGGCACAACGCAGTAGGATTGCGGGTGGATGGATCGGTTTGCAGCATCATCCCACTCAAAGCGGCGGGAGAAATCAAAAAGAGGGGACTGCGTGTTCATCGAGATTCGATTGAAGGGTATGTGCCGCTCGATTGCAACCGTCCAAGTTCAAGACGAGTGCATCGTTTCTGTATACATCATAATACCATCAGGGTCCAGGTTTTGCAACGAGACTTAATATGCTTTTATGTTAATTTCATGGCTAGCTGTGAGCCTTTTCCCGGTAACCCCACAATCCATAGTGAAATATGATAAACCAATGCAACTTCCTGGCCACCGTAGTTTTATATGTACAAATAAAAGTTTATTAAATTGCTCGCTTTGGAGCTGCTTCGTGTTCCCAACATATGTTCGTGGTATTTCCAATCTCGTCAACTCCACCTCGGTCATTTTCGTACATAAATAGTGATCTATTCCGATCAAGCCTTTGCCTTTGAGACAGGTCTATACCGACTTGGCAGACCGACATTGCTTCGCTCAGCAGGGGGAATCGATTGCGCGTATCCTCCATAGGCCGCTGGCATAGCAGGCTTTGGTAAGGGTCCCGGTAAGGGTGCCATACTTCCACTCGTGCCTGGTCTCATAGGTGTGCCGTTCCACGAGTGGGCAGGTCTGTGCTGGGCACCGTATGTCATTGTTTGCATAAACTGCATCTGGTCTTGGATTCCTTGCGGGATGTGCTGCTGCATCTGGCTCGGTGTGCCTGGTCGCGATCCCTGCTGTCCCATCATTCCGTACGATGCGCCCATCTGCTGCGATGGGTTGGAGAGACCGAAACCGCTGAATCCTTGTGAAGGGGGAGCTTGCAAGCTAACTGTGGAACCGCCTCTTCGCGAAGCTTTGGCGCGCTCTTCGTTCGCGATCACACTGATCAAACCGCCGGTGAACATAGGCTTCTTGTTTATCGTGAAGGGGTCTTGGTATGGATCTTGGAATGGATCCTGGGGGAGATTGGTGGCGAAAGAGGGCAGTTGCAGATGTGAGCTGTTGTTGGGCCGTCCTTGCGCTGAGCCAGGTCTCACGATTTGCTGCTGGGCGGATGCGCGCAGGTTGGGGTTTGATCTTGTGAATCTCGACATGCGACTCTTTTGGTTTCTAGCCTGCAGCATACCCAGCGGGACGTCGTCGTCAGAGTCAGAGTCTGCGATGTTCATCCAAGGCCCTTGGATGGAAGGGATGCGGTTGTGCTGTATTGAAGGGGGTCCGACGGTGGTCTTCATCATTTGTTGTCGGTAGCCAGCGAAATGCGCTTCTTGGCGCCTTCTTTGATCATTTTGCTTTGACTTCTTGCCGTCATCTTCGGAATCGTAGTTGATGTTATCCTCCTCGTCTTCACTTTCACTAGCGTGTCTGTCCGCCTTCTCCTGGTCTTTTCGCTTTCGGTAGGCTTCCAGCTCGGCTTGTGTCATGACACTGCCGCTAGGGGATCCGGGGGCTTGCATGATGCTATACGAGGCTCGTTGATGTGAGGTGGGGAGAGGGCTGAGTCAAGACTATGAATAGTATAACAAAAGAGAGGCGATGAGTTGTCTTTGATCCTGCGAGATATTGTACAAGGGACACCTGGAGTTGGATATGTGCTGATAAAAGATCAGACACGATTTGAAGCGTGGTTGTCCTTTTGTATAGGGTTTTTTTCGAACGGTCAATGCTACAGAAGTGCCGGGGTTAGCGGCAGGGCCACCCCCGTCTAGACGCAGGTACTAGGGGCTAGCTAACGTCAGATAAATAACATAAATAACATAATCAGCAGGGAACATGCAATCGACGAATGGACATTGCTCAGGTCAGCCAGCGCATTCATTCCCTAGCCAAACTCAGCTAAAAAGGAAACTCTGTGGCTGTCGACGAGGCTGGCTGTGCATTTAATAGTTTCTGCACTCTACTGCAAGCATCCGCCCAAAGAGACCTTTTGCCTCACTCTGCTGACAGAAACGTTGCCGGAATGGCCGGCTTTCGCCTAGTGTATTTAGCGTGTTGATGACATGCCCTCATGCTCCGGAGAGACCGTTACATGGCGCGTGGAGGCTCGAATGGCCCGTCCCCTTTTTTTCTCCATCCTGGTTTCGTCCCAAGTGTTGGATTGGGGATTTCGGTAGAAGGCCAGGACCAGTTAATTTTAGAAATAATGCCCGATCCTAGACGCCTGAGAGGGACACTTGGTTGGACACTGTTTTCACGTCTATTTACCTTCTCCGCTGCACCGCATCAAGGAATGCAGCTTTTTCTTGTCTTATCTCCAATCGACATACCACGTCGCCTTCAGCTTGAGACGTCTATTATCCGCACTGCTTGCAAAGCCGAATCCAGGGGCAACAAAGTCTCCATGCGGCGGATGGACCGAGCCTAGACTCGCTCAGCTCGGACGCCAGCTGGGATCTTACCTCGTATACCTAAAATCGCCCCAAATTATTTTCCGCTAATCGCTGGCTTGGAGACTCCACTAATCGAAGCCTCTGCTGTTATTTCAGGACGAATATGACACAGTAAAACTCCCCTTTCTCTGCCAAGACTTCTATTTATATTTTGGCTATCCTCAATGCTACTGCATCATTTGGAATGTCCATCATTCTTTGATGGTGGTTCATCTCTAAAAATGGCTATTGCTGGAACCGTCCAGTTTGTCATTCTGGGTTCTTATGACGTTTGTTGCTCATGGTCCTGCTCACTTTGCTGTTTGCTGGCTTTCACTTTCACATGGTGGCATGCAATGCTTGTCTAGCGCTATCGATAACATCTTTCTTCCACACAGCCAACAACCCTATACCATCAGGACTTCGTTCACGAACTATGACGCACGCGCTTCGAAGGCCTCCAATAAAAGTATTACAGTTATTACGACAAATGATGTAGACGAGTTGGAAAATTCCTCTGATGAGCTGTCGTTTTCCGGGCTTTTATCGCTGAAAAGTTACGAGAAAATATTTCTATTTTTATGTTTTCGGCGTTACACTTGTCTATGACCCCGTACAATTACCTAACAACGTCGAACATCTCCCTGCTTAAATTGGAGACTTTGATTATCAACAATTTGAGGTTGTTGCCAAACATCATTTCATTAGCAACTACTTCACGACTTTCATGACAATTGCTCCAGCCTCGACTTGAAAGGTGCAAAGGTCACAAGTTTTCTCGATTGGTCCAAAAGACTTGTCTGGGATTTTAGGACCACCCGACATCGGGAACCCGGTGTAAGTTTCGTTTGAACAGCATTTTGGCTTCGATCTGAATACCTCGTTTAGTAAGTACCGAAGAAGCTGGCATCGGAGGAGAGATAAAACAGTAGATCCTGGATGACCAACATCCTCTCCTTGCCCATCATCACGCCAGCTTGTTGAACAACCTCAACAACGTCATGTTTGCTCGTTGTGAGCTTGAGAAGCGCTCTTGCGTTGGCGTAGTTGAGGCTCATGCCCACGCTCGCTTGTAACTCTTTCCGCACACAACTGTAGATTGGTGGCAATAACAGCCGAGTCTCACTGGCCCTCAGTACATTTTACCAGTAAGCATTACGTATGTAGGTGATTGTTCGGATAATCCAGTGGTGGTCGTCTTCAGCTGGGATTTGACAAAGTATACTCACCAGTTCGCTACGGCCCGTGGTTTACGTCCCTTTTGAGCTTGGCAGGCAATGATTAGCACAGCCTTGGGCAGTCAAATCTACGATAGATCGTTGCCGGATAATCAATCTTATGGGGCAAGAAAATACCTTCTATAACATAGATCCAATCGTACCGATTTCCCGTAGCATTTGTCCACCCACCATTGAGTGTAGTGAAAGCCTTTCGAATTGATATAAAAAGCATGATTAAATATGATACTTTGCTCCATCCGAGCCATTCAACAACCTATTCTCCTATAAGATATAAAACTTGAATCCAATATCATGACCCGTGATAGAAAACGTTCTAATGAATTTGAATTTAGATCTTTAACCCCGTGAAAGCCATTTACTAAGGAGCGACAGTCGTAGTAGTTTCCAGAGGTATAGGAGCCTCGGTGGTAGTAGTATCCTCAGGTATGGGAGCTTCAGTAGTAGTAGTATCCTCAGGTATAGGAGCCTCGGTGGTAGTAGTATCCTCAGGTATAGGAGCCTCGGTGGTAGTGGTATCCTCAGGTATAGGAGCCTCGGTGGTAGTGGTATCCTCAGGTATAGGAGCCTCGGTGGTAGTAGTATCCTGAGGCACAGGATCCTCAGTAGTGGTCTCGTCAACTGCAGTTGTGGTATCTTCGGCGGCTGTAGTAGTATTCTCAGCAGCTGTTGTGGTGTCATCGAGAGCCGTAGTGGTATCCTCAAGGGTCCCTGTAGTCGTCTCCATCGTGGTGGTAAATTCAGTGCTCTCGCCTGTCGTGGTATCAGTTGTAGCAGGCTCTGTAGTCGTGTCCTCAGCAGTAGTGGCCTCAGTGGTAGTAGTGTCGATGGCAGCAGTAGTTGTTCCCGACTCATCAGCGGTAGTCGTCTCCGCGGTAGTCGCGTCCTCTGTGGTGGTGTCATCTGCGGTAGACGTCTCGGTGTCTGTTGCAGAATCAGTGGTTGACTCCAGGGCGTCAGAAGTTGTTGCCTCAGTGCCAGTTGAAGCCACAGTCTCGGTACTTGAAGCATCGGGTGTTTCAGTTGCAGCAAGGGATTCAGTAGTAGAAGCTTCAGATACAGGTGCCTCTGCGGTAGTTGATTCAAGTGAGACAGTTGACTCTTCGACGTTGGAAGAAGCCGCAGTGGACTCCTCGGAGTCAGTGGTCTGGGACACTGGAGCGACGGACTGAGACTGGACTTGACTGCTCGATGGAGGGGAAGCACTGGAGCTAGAGACTACAGAGGTGGTACTGTCTGTAGATATTGTGCTTCCGATGATGGTTGCACTGTCCGTACTGACAGCTTGGGATGTGGCTGTGTCAGAGGTGGTGGTAGACTCAAGACCCACGATCCGACCGTTTTGACATCGCTGTTCTGGCATTCAAATTAGCAATTATAACTAACTCTACATATTTTACTCACCACTATATACTAACAAAACAACTGGGACGCACTCCGGAGGTCCATCGGTAAAAACAATGAAGACTCTACCGTCCTCAGTCTGGCAGAAACTAGCAGCGCCGCCGGGCAAATTTGCGTTTCTGAACCCAAGGGCACCACCAGCAATCGTGAAGCCTCTGGTAATGGCATCCCCGGGAAGGTTGCTTCCTCCAATCAACTCCTTGTTTGTGTCCCCAGGGGAGTAGAAGACCGGCAGACCGCTCACGAAGAGCTGTTCTTCGGCGAAATTAAAGGTTGAGGCGAACGTGCAGACATTAGGGTCATCCGGGCCAACGAAACCACCGAGTGTTCTTTTGTAAATAGATCGCCTCCGGTTATCATTCTCGAGGTTGACAGCTAAGATGACGGCTTCTCCTTGTGGTTCAATGATACCACTTGAGGTTGGAATGACTGCGGTGATAGTGGTAGTGCCCAGATCAATAGTCGTCAACAGAGGCGGCTCATCAGTTGATGTCCCAGTTTGTGTACCTGAGGTTAGTGCTTCGGTTGGGTCGATTTGGATACTCGAAGACTCGGAAATGAACGGAGCCAAAGCGGAAGACGCGATCTCTCCCGAGGTGAGAGATGTCAACGAGTCAGTTGGGTTGGAAGCTGCGAAAGGTGTAGCGTTAGTCCATGTTGAAGCATTGCATTGAGGATATCATACTCAAAGTAAAGGTAGTCCCATCCACTGTCGTCAGTCGAGGCGGCTCGTCTGTTAGAGTAATGATTGTCCCATCCACCGTCGTCAAAAAAGGCGGCTCGAGTGTGAACTGGTCATTTGTCGAAGAAGCATTCTGTGACACTGGGACAAGATAGGTGGAAAGATAGGTAACACAAAAAGTGTTCAGCTCAATCACTCCATGATCAGGCACAGCAATCACGCCGGCCGCTCCCAAAATAGCAGCAATGCTGATATGGCTCTTCATGGTTCCGAAATCAAGAAGCAGATAATTTGGGGAAAATCACTAACACCCTAAGCCGAATATCGTGATGTTTTAATCCTATGCGGTGTGATATATCGACATGCGGCACATTCTTGTCACTTATCTACAAGCTCATAGCAACCTCTTGGGGTCTCACCTTTTTAGCCGTTGGGAAAGGTCATTCCAGGGAGGCGTTCTGGCTTTGCAACGCGGGTCGAATCGGAATACTGGATGCTCTCCCTTGTGTGAAAACACATTCCAGTGTCCATAAGTGCATTCGCTGTGAGCCGATTAGACGGTCAGAAGTCTCGGAACGAGTGCAACATCTGCATAAGCAACCTGCTTTGTTTCATACGTCTTAAACTTGAGCTAAAGCCGTGACGGAACTCCAATTTTCAAGACTATGAATCATGTGAAATAATGCGATCTTTGAATCGAAATATTTCAAAGACCATTCTAGTCTCTTGTTAGCACGATCACTAATTGCGGAGCATATGCAAGGGGCTTTGTAGTGGAACATGGGAGGATACATACTCAGTAGTTCATTGGTAACGCGATAATGTTATTGGAATAGATCCAGCAGGTTAATCCTTTCAACGAGGCAGGTTGCGAATTACATCCAACACCCATTCAGTTGTATCAACAATAACTTTGTGTAATCTAGAACATGGCAGTCAATCATCGGTGTAAGTGCTTTAATTATGCTACATGTGGCTTGCTATCAATAGTGCGTGTGCCCAAGTAGCATATCACTGGAATGCAGTAACCCAATTTTCAGAATTCCTACGTTTTAACAAACAAAAGACGCAGCCAACTAGGCTGGATATCACAGAAATGTATCTCTCTGCCCCTCCACTGACTCGGAATGTTACGTCATGCCACCCTCTTGCACATTGAGACATATCCTAAATCAACCAATGGATTGCGGCGGCAAGACTGCCATCTGGATCATGCCACGCAGTCGACTCAAGACTTGTGGTTTACTTATTGCGCTTTCGGAAAGACAATTTTGCAACTTGGTAATGCCGGGCGGGCGAGTGGAAAGAGTTTTGCTTGTGTTCTTCATGTTCCTGCTGCGCAAATCTCGGCCTGTGCGTGGTTGTGAATGTTGGCTGAGGACAGGGCTGGCTAGTTGGTATTGCGAGGATTGCACGAAACAGACCGAATCACATGGTATAGCTGGTCGTATGATTGTAATTGTAGTATTGATACAGTGCAGGGTACCATTCAATAAAAAGCTCAGTATTCTGTAATGCGTATCCCTGTAAAAAGATGAGAATGTTTAGTTGAAGGTCAAAGTCAAGTATTCCGCCAGACAACATAAAGTTGTCTACTACGCATGCCAGTGAAATCCCGTTCCGATAAGTTCGATAAATTCCATGAAGGTTCGTCTGTATCCTGTGCCGTACTGCCGACTGAGCGAGGTCAAATGATCTGTATATCTAACGGTGAGAAAATCTTTATCATAACTCAAGGAAAACCCACGCGCAACGGTAGTGGTAAGGTTGGTAGGCGGCTGATTGAGTATTGATTCACCTCATCAGATCAAGAACATCAGAACACCTCAGTTCAAGATCAAGAAAGAACAGACTTTTACCATGTTGTGTATGCGAGGACTTGCCGTCTTTTCCGAGCCCACCGAGGCTAATGCGCGTGATCCTTGTAGTTGGAGACAAAAGGTTCAGGGCCAACGACCAACAACAAACGCAGCGGGTCACTGACAGCTGATAACAAGAATGCCTTGTGGGACTTCCAATGAGGCACAAACATATCATTCTTGGTATTCAAGAAAAGCCGCACTGCTGCCTTGGTGTCGTTCCTTGGCATCTTGAGCTCTTGTTCTTTCTCTACTCAAAAGCACTATCTTTCACCAACTGTGGACCTTGTGTTTCAGCCGCAGCTCTCGATATAAGCCTTTGAGCTTTTTACGAAAATGGTCAGCGCAAGAAAAACCCTCTTTACTTATCTCGCATTTGGCTTCGCTGGATCATGTTCTGCAATCTTCAATCAGCGACCAGACTACTCTGCACTCGGCATGTGCGAAATCGTTCTCGAAACCATCTCTGGTTTGTTCAATAGCAAAGACGATTCAGACCTTTGCGTTCTCAGCGCCAGCACGGATTCGGACGGCGAATATGTCAACGGATATACCTACTTCGTGACCACGATTAGTTTCAATTGTAAAGAGACTTTTGAGAAGGAAGCCATCCAGGAAGCCGTGGAGAAATGTGCGGATTACCTGAAATCCAACGCCGCGTTGAGTGGTTGCTGCAAATCTTCACAGAAGGGAGGTTGGGCTGGTCAGGTGCGCATGAGTTCTCAGCCGTCGAAATATCCGGCTCATGAAGTTGAGTGTTTGTAAGATTAAGTGGTCGGGCTGGATTAGTATTATTGAATAAATTGTGTGTATGGCGGTTTGCGCGTGTGATTCGCAGGTCAGGGGGGATGTTATTAGTGTTTGTAGTGAGACCATCGCGCGAGTGAACTATTGGGTCGTGGAATTTGGGGTTCTCATGAGATATTTCGGTCACGAATTCAACTAGACAGTTTTTCAGGCCAAGGAATTTATACTTTTTCACCCCGTGGAGGATGCTTGGGTGTGTTGATTAATTGTTGGGGTGTACCCTACCCTATACAGTACACCAATCGCCACGCCACGCGAAGCAGGATTATTATGGATTTCCCCTCTTTGACTGTTGCCTAGAAACCTTCAGTGACCAACAAAACGGGTTGTTCATGAGCTCCTCCCGTGAACCCTCCTAGCCATTATTTGTCCGACCTCGATTTAGCAACACTACAATGGCGCACGGAGCTATCTTCACTGATCGACCCCGTGGCCTACTTAGCCTCCCGGTGGAACTTCTCAGCGACATCATCAGCGAGATTGTTGGTGAAGAATACCCTGGGACATCTGATTACAGGTATACCTCTATAACACCAATTTCAGCATCACCGAATTCTGATATACTCTATAGATGGGTTTGCTGCCAATTGAAGAATCTGCGATTGACACATGAACGCTTCTACAATCTCGACTTTCTCAACGCCATTCTGTTCGCATACATTCAAATGGAGGCAACTCGCGAAGGCTTGACCAGCTATCAAGGCGCTGATTTATCCCGCGTGGCCCGATTCGTAGAAACAGTCACCTTCGTTGCGCCGCCAAGTTGGATGCTGCTCCGCGAGACATTTGAACAAATCATCATTGATTCTTCATTAATTGAACCAATCAGTCTAACAAAGGCGGAAGTGGAAAGTAGGTATACGGCCTATATGAACACCGCCAGAGAAGCGCAGGTACTCCTCGAAGAAAGCAAGAACTTCCAGGACGTATGGATCCAAGTACTAAAGACTTTGGGAGAGGGCCTGCAGGTGATCAAATTGACGAGTAAACATTGCCCCACGTCAGATCTACCGGGCGGGCTTCTTTCTCATTACCACACTCTCAAGAGTCATGAGTACGGTTGTCATTGCGCTGCTGCTGTATCTGGCGATCGACTCTTCACGACGGTCATGTCGTCCTTGGCAGATTCCAGGGTTTCTGTGCCCAAATTGGATATCAACGTGCTTATGACAGGCAACGTCAAGTGCACAGAGATCCCAGGCTGGGATGACATAGATCTCAGTAAGTTGGAGACGCTCACGCTAATGCTCCGAATTCCAACCAGGGAAGTCAACTGGTCGATTGATGACAGCACGCTGAAGGCGTTCCCATCACATACTTTCGAGATGGCGGAGAAGGGGTCCTCAGATATTGTTCAAAGTCTAGTGGACAAATGCCGCGACAATTTATTGTATCTTGACCTCTGGGGAGACGGCGCCATCAGCTGGCCTACCCAGCATTTGACCTATGACCTATCAGCTCTCGAGCACGTTACCTACTCGATCGATACTGTCCGACCAGCTTTACTCGCGCATGCTGTCACCCGGATGCCTTCATTGCGTCGGTTCGAGACAGCTTGCGTGAAACCCTCAAAAGGGTGCCCTTACGTAGACTGGCGCCATTTCTTCGATGCTATTCGCGACCATCAAAATATCGCTGGGCCAGAGCCTCAGGGCCTTTGTCTAGATATCCATCGTATGAGAACTGGCGCCCAACTACAACTCTCATACGAGGGCGTCATATGCCACGACAGCAGCATTGCTACGGAAAGATATGAACCGGGCGCTGAGGAAACGACAGCGTGTGATCACTTGGCAGATGAGCGCTTCGTGCTTGAGAAACACTTGTATGGTGAAACTCCTTTTTCCAGAAATTATAGACTGCGGTACATGCTGGATGATTGGGCTCCAGGTATGATCGCAGAGGAGACCGATCCGCACACCGAGTTAGATGCAAGGGGCGAGGGGGGTATGGAACAAGAGACTAATTAGCCAGGAACTGCACATCCTGGACAACTTACAAAGAACCGTTAGTAATGCCGAATGTGATAAAATGTGGTCAGCGTTATTAGGCTATATGCACAGTTGATCTGCTTTTGCCGAAGACTACTCCGCGCATCCCCCGCGTTTGATGAAATATCCTATTAGCCTCAACTCCGGCAAGGTCTACCGCATGTCGATCATTGCGTACGTAGTATCGTCTCATAATAAAAGCATCAATATTGCAGCTTCGTTGCAATGCGATTTGGTCGGCTATAAAAGCATCACTATAACTATGCATAACCCCTCATTGGACGTTCATGGTACAATCATGACTCAAGAATACGGAAAAGTATAAAAGAAATTGGCATAACCATGATATCTTGGCCAATACAGACTTGAACTTCAAGAAGTGACAGGATGTTGCTCAATGTGCAGGTCGCTACTAGCGCTCTCCTCCTCTCCATCAATTTGACGGGGGTTGGGGCTGCTACACCACCTTATACGAGACCTGATTGCTCCAAGAAGCCTTTGAGCTCAAATGGGATATGTGACACCACCAAGTCGCCTGCTAAACGGGCAGCGGCCCTGGTTGCGGCCATGACGCCGGAGGAGAAGGTTGGGAACCTCGTGAGGTGAGATTTCTCAAACATGTCGAGAAAGAAGGATGTTGTTCTAACCTGAAGTAGCAATGCGACTGGTGCACCGAGAATTGGGCTACCACGATACAACTGGTGGAACGAAGCCCTCCATGGTGTCGCAGGCGCTCCAGGCTCTGAGTTTGCCGACAAACCACCATATGACTCTGCAACCTCCTTCCCCATGCCACTTCTCATGGCCTCCTCTTTTGACGATGATCTCATCCAAGACATCGGCACTGTCATTGGCACCGAGTCTCGCGCCTGGGCAAATGGCGGCTACGGGGGTGGAGTCAACTACTGGACACCCAACGTCAATCCCTTCAAGGACCCAAGATGGGGTCGCGGCTCAGAGACTCCAGGTGAGGATGCTCTGCATGTTAGTCGCTATGCTCGATCTATGGTCAGAGGCCTTGAGGGCGATAAGAAGCAGCGTCGCATTGTAGCCACCTGCAAGCACTACGCTGGCAACGACTTTGAGGACTGGGGTGGCTATACGCGCCACGACTTCAACGCTCGTATCTCTGCTCAGGATTTGGCCGAATACTACGTCAGACCCTTCCAGGAGTGCACACGCGATTCCAAGGCCGGCTCCATCATGTGTGCTTACAACGCCGTCAATGGCATTCCCGCATGCGCCAACTCGTATCTCCAGGAGACCATTCTGAGAAAACACTGGAACTGGACCGAGACCAACAATTGGATCACCAGTGATTGTGGAGCTATGCAAGATATTTGGCAGCACCATAACTATACCAAGACCAATGCCGAGGGCGCTGCTGTCGCTTTTAAGAATGGTATGGACTCTAGTTGTGAGTATACGACTACCTCGGATGTCTCCGACGCCTACAAACAAGGGCTCCTGACAGAGAAGATGATGGACCGTGCTCTCCATCGCCTCTTTGAGGGTCTTGTGCACACCGGGTTCTTCGACGGTGCCAAAGCTCAGTGGGCTTCTCTCGATTTCGACGACGTCAACACCAAAGCGGCCCAAGCTCTAGCTCTCAAGTCTGCCGTGAGCGGTGCAGTCCTTCTCAAGAACGATGGCACATTACCTTTGAAGATTAAGAAGCAAGAGAGCGTAGCCATGATTGGATTCTGGGCCAACGACAAGTCCAAGATCCAGGGCGGATACAGTGGCCCTGCGCCATTTCTCCATACCCCGGCATATGCGGCTAAACAACTAGGCTTGACTTACAATATTGCTTGGGGCCCTACGCTGCAGAATAGCTCTACCCATGACAATTGGACCACCGAAGCTGTCGCTGCTGCTAAGAAGTCCGATTATATCCTATACTTTGGCGGCCTTGACGTCACAGCCGCTGGCGAGGAGAAAGACCGCACTACTCTCGACTGGCCCAGTAGTCAGCTCACTCTACTGCAGAAACTGGCCAAGGTGGGTAAGCCACTTGTGGTTATTCAGCTGGGTGATCAAGTAGACGATTCTCCTCTGCTGAAGAACAGGGGTGTCAACAGTATCCTCTGGTTCAACTACCCTGGCCAAGACGGTGGAACTGCTGTCATGGACATCGTTACAGGGCGCAAGGGTCCGGCTGGAAGGCTACCTGTTACGCAATACCCCAGCAGCTATGCCAAAGCGGTGGGTATGACGGAGATGGATCTGAGGCCTTCCAAGTCAAGTCCTGGAAGAACCTACCGCTGGTACTCCAAAGCTGTGATTCCTTACGGCTTTGGCATGCACTATACCACATTCAAAGCCAAGTTCAAGTCCTCCAAGATGGAGTTCAATATCCAGAAGCTGTTAGATGGCTGTGGCGCCACGTATGCTGACACCTGCCCTCTCCCTCCCATTCAAGTAAGCGTCAAGAACACCGGCCGTGCGTCTTCCGACTTTGTGTCCCTTGTGTTCATCAAGAGCGACGTCGGGCCAAAACCCTACCCGCTCAAGACACTCGCAGCGTACGGTCGCTCACACGACATTGCCCCCAGTGCCACCAAGGATGTCAATCTCCAGTGGACGCTTGATAGCATAGCACGACGGGAGCAGAACGGCGATCTTGTGCTGTATCCTGGTACTTATACGCTGTTGCTTGATGAGCCTGTGCAGGCTATGGTGAAGGTCACACTCACAGGTAAGAAGGCAACTTTGGATAAGTGGCCTCAGCTGCCCAAGGTAGAGTAGGAAACTTGGACAAGGATAAGTGAAGATGAGATCATGCTGTCAGAAACAGTCCCTGTCACTTTACAGAGGTTTCAGAAGTCTGGATTAGAAGTACATAGCTAAATCACAGCGAAATATTCAATTCAGGAGGAGCGATGAGTGCTTGTTCAGAATTACTCAGAGTCCAGGACTGTCCCTTCAAGTAGGGTAATTGCAAAATCTGATGCATATGCTATCACGTGATGGCTTCATCGGTCTGGTGGTCTAGTGGTATGATTCTCGCTTAGGGAAAACCCTACAGCATAGCTTGCGAGAGGTCCCGGGTTCAATCCCCGGCCAGACCCTTTCTTTTGCTCATCCCATCTGTTGAAGACTGGGAATGTGTTTCTTGTTACTCTGCGGTTGTATAAGATTGGCATAAACAAATAAGAAGCAACCCATCGAATTGCTAGTGGTCTTTTGCGTAGTCGTAGTTTGTCGGCGTAAGCACTGAATGATGGGGGATCCAGGCATTCTAGGCTGCTATATTGCCTAGTTTGCATTCATCTTAATGTTTCAGTTATATATGTGCTAAAAAGCGATCATGCGACCAGGATCGAAAATTCGACTTGCAGCCTTTTGAACATCCTCAAAGCGCATGAAATTGCATTGCTCGCTTTCCAAGTGACTGGTAACGGCAGCAAGCATATTGAATTGCTTATCACAACCCTTTTTTGGACAATGGTACAACTTTTGCTCGTGCTTCGGCGACTGAAGATGCTGATTAAGAGATTGGAGCCTCTTGAAACGAGACCCACAGAGGGAGCAATCGAAAGTCCTTGTTATTGCATTCCAGGATCTTTCGGTGGCCATAAACCCGTCGGGCTGGGACCAGTCGAGGAGTTTCATGGTCAGTGAGCCGTTGGGATCCCGCTTTTTAACTGCCTCGTAAACCATCATCCTGTTTAAAGGAGCTTCGGGACAACCGTTATTCTCAAGATGCTGGAAAACACCCGCTGCAGTTACGTATAGATGGCCACAGAAAGGGCAAGGCTGACTTTCTCCTTGGTGTACCCTACTTCGGAGATGCTATACTCATTAGTTATCAGTCAATGGCGGATTGAGTTTGATAGCTAACCATCTTGATGCTGTTGAAGTCTTCGAAAGACCGATCACACGAGTCACAATATAAATGATCATTGATCTCATGATTCCTCAGATCATCTAAAGTGTCAAGTTCCTCGTCACAATAGTCGAAATCGCAATAGTAGCTAGACTCTTCGGATGAATCCGACGCTGAAGCAGCCCAGTGGTCGAGATCACTCATATGTTGCTCAACGGAAGGCTGGCTCTTGAAGTGACGATCACATGTGTCGCATTCAAATTCTGGGATTTCATGTGAAGTGTCTGCTACATACTGGTCACGGGATCGCCAAGTAGGCCATGTTTTCCAGCATGTACCACAAGCAAAGGCGGCCATAAGAAAATAAGGTGATATACCAAGATACAGAAATTAAGAGATATTTGCGGTGGGATATTGATCGTGGAAATTAACTTGAAATCATCAGAAGCGATAAAACTAACCTTATCCTTGACGTCCATTGTCCACGCTGATGACCGTGGTCGGCCTCCTGCATGTGCAACACGTCGTCGTTTTTTTGTTCTTGCCTACCCCGCTCTTAATCAAACATTCTGACATTATTCGGGGACAGGACATGTCCCGATGCGATGATCTGATTCATCTCAGCTAGATACATGATATTACTGCGTTAGAACAGGTACTGTTACCGTCATATTCTTGTACGTTATCTTACAGGGTAGTTTTACCGCTAAAACTAGACAGAAGTGGTCGCAACCATGATATAAGTTCACAAGAAGATATGTTCGCTGAAAAGGTAAACCGAGCCAGAGTATGTATATTTGATCAGCTGGGACTAGGAAAATCGAGCCGAACCCTCATCAACAGTCATTAAACGGAGAATAACTTCCACGTTGGCTGTGTCAATACTTTTGGGGTTTGAAGACATCATTTCATACGTACCCTGCAAGTCTGCCTTAGTATTTAAGCCCAGAGTTCGTATACCTCTGCAATCGACCTTGTTACCTCCTAAAAGTTCTGCCTTGCCTGTTGGCCTTGGCCGAGCATATGCACTCACATCCCTTTTCGTATGTCCTCGATGCACCTGCCCAACCAACTACTGCGTTTCGATAAAGCATGATGGGGATGCTCAGATCATATATGTGTGAATGAACCTCTCCACACGTTGCTGGCCTCATTCTTCCTACCAACCAGAGTACAAACGTGTGGTTATCGCAATGCTTATGGTCTCGTAGTGTAATACGACGTCAGAATAATTTTATAAGAAATGATACATCGAGCAATTCCCAATAATAAAAGTCAAGCCAAAAATGCTGTTCCTCGTCATTTCGTAGTGAAGCTAACACGCATTTCTTACAATCTAACCAATTATTGATCCTGACTGAACGTCTTTTGGTCGAAGAAGCGAAATTACGATCAGGCCTGATTGAAGTTATCTGTCCTGAATAAGATTCTGGTACAATGTCAAGCACCTGGAAATAGTAGTCTTGGATAAACTCTATGTAGGTTTGGGTATCTTTGAACATAAACACCAAGTGACACAGTACATGGTATTGGTCTTTACAAATTTCACAGAAACAAACGGTCGAACGCTTGCATGATACACGCATAGTCTGGCGCCTTATGCCACGTCACGCACTGTAATCCGTGCCGTGTTAGGTGCGCTGTGGCAAATATTCGTTACGAGTATCGGGCTCGGCTCTCTGGTGTTGAAAGAGGAGGACGAAATAGACCCAATACCGCCGATAAGACTTTTTCGGTTTACCTCTGCTCATGGAAGAAGGAAGATAGACAACGCACCTCAGAAATCAGAACAGCATCAGCTTGAGATGGCTTAAGAGCTGGCTAGGTTCCTACTACTGTTGTATTCCGATAAGAGATCCTGGCATGTTTTTAAGATTCCTAACGTGTGTACAACTAGCCAGATGCAACTAACCGATCTGTCAGGCAACCTCACCGACAACCTCTGCCACAGACAAATGGTGTGCATCAGATATAATGTTACATGCTCACCGACTCTGCCCTACGGTTCCTCGCCACCATTTCACCGTGTATTCGACAATTCAGTATTGATGTTTTGAACCAGGTAATAAACTTCCTTGCAGCTAAATGAAGTCATCGAATAACGGTGGCGCATCTGGAAACAAGCCTCCTTTCATTCACCGCCGTGACCTTACGCACCGAGGGAAATTGAGGTAGCTTATCGCAGCCCATCCTGCCAGTTTTCAATCCAATCATTTTGTCTGCCAATGTGGCAATTATGTAGTGATCATTTATAAAGTACTTGCACTTGTTGTGGTTCTAATTGCCGTCTATAACACAGTAAAGTGACGGAATAAGTCCCAAATAGAACTTTCCCATCAGAGGATTTGTCGCAACGCGCCCCATGAACATTTGAAGTCAAATACGGTAGATCAACTGCCATAATATATATAAATAATAGGAAAGACCTTGTTGCGGACATTCATCCTATCGGGAAGGTGTTGATCGCTACCGTGTTCCATGTCAAATACATTGATGCACTCAACTACAAGCACAGGGGATAGGTAGAAGAGGATAGGGACTACATGGGAGTATGCATGAAACAGATAGGTAATTGAAGTAGGCAAATTTGATCGCATAGCAATAGGTAGAAGAGAGCCCAGGACAAAAAGGCCCCCGTCAGATAAATACGTCACATGGCCTTGCATCTCCCGACAATTTCTCGTACAGTCGAACCGACTCGCCGCTAACAACGCGGGAGGCCAACCTGGTGTGTTAGGCAGACCTCCGACTCCAACTCGGGCCTCTACATATTGATCCAATACTTATACCAGTGTTTTCTCTGTCTACGGTAAAAAAGGAGAATTTTAGCAAAGTTTCCAGTCCAGTAGCCATTTCTTCAAGCGCATCCACCGAATACAGACTAATACGTGCTTAGCCAAGCTATTTAGCTCGTTTTTCAAAAGACATCGATTATTGTTTATTTGGCTTATCTGAATCTTCTCCTTCCATAATGGATACTCTCAGTAACAGCGATCAGGTCGAATATCTCTTTCATCATTTATTCCTGCCCCCGAAGCTACCAGGTGGTGATGACATGACTGCCTCGAATAGCATCTTCCTAACCGATTTTGTCCTGCAGTCTCTGCAGCGCTTTACCGACGAGTTGGGTGGAGAAGATGCGGCCTCTGTCCAGTCTTCCATTTCTATGTTACAAACCATGCGAGACACGACGGATTCGAGAGGATTTCTGGAAAGAATTGGCGTTCAGAAAGTCCTCGCAGCCCTTTCTTTACATGGTATATACCTACATTACTTTACTTTAGTATTCTTCCTAACTAATAACCAATCTTATAGACCCTGTCGCCCTCTTCCATGTCCCTGCACAAAACGCAGGCTTGCTTATTCGCAGACTGGAAACTTCGTTCTGTATTGAGACTTTTGAGCTGTCTCCTACCAATGCTGCTGCTATTGCCTCCAAGGGGCGCCTAGTTCGTCAGTTTCCTGACACCGCAACCAAGATTCCCGAGAAGGACTTCCAGAGTGAGGAGTTCCAGGAAGTCTTGGCCAACACACTTGTTAAGATGTCTCACCAGAGGGTTGCTGAAGCTCTGCCAATGGCTAGGAAGGCTCGGAAAGACCACCACGAGGATCGAGAGACCACAGATCCACGAATTGTGAATGAGCTATTGATGAGCTTCCTCAGAGGCGCCGGAAAGCAAGTCGAAGTTGAAGGCATCCGCAAGCACACACGCGAGGAAATCAATTACAATAGTAGCAAGCTTCCGTGGAGAAGATCCCCAGTTTGGCTACTTATCCGTGTGGGCCTGCAGCTCACAATGAGCCGCCTTTCGGGCGGTTCACATGGTATTTACAAGCGCTTCATGAGCTACCTGATGGCGCAGGCTTTCCTCAGAGCAAACCAAGCCCCGGTCTCGAGCGAGCTGCTTCATATCATGATGACCAAGATCTCACATCGCCTCTGCAAGCTTGAAGGACTTCGCGACGATAAATGGCTTTCGACTGTCCATGGTATCATATCAACAGCTTCTAAGACTCTGAACGAGAGATGGGATCGAATCCGCAATCATTCAGAGGAGCAGATGGATATCGCATTCTTGGCTTCGACCGAGATAAAGGACCATCTTTTCTTCTCTCTTCCAAAGATTGATGATTTCCTTAGAACCATCTCTCGCCGTGGCAATAACAACGACACCACAACGTTCCTTCCAGTAACCCACGTCTCATCCTTCAATGCCGACAGCCTTCCACTGGTTCGCACACCACGTGACAGTTCGTATGTCCTGTTCAGCCTTGCAATGATAGAGTCGTGGGTTCAACACAACCTCGACCAATGGATCAAAAAGCATCTTCATGAGGAAACGGTGTGCGCCTCACTCAAAGCGCTCCTTGAAAGCTACCATTCGACTGCAAGAGCTTTTTACTCAAGCCGCCCAGAAGGTGCATCACGAATGCTTCTAACAATCGGTGAGATTTGGGTAGCCGCCGACAAAGCGACATTGTATAATTACCCTATGCTCAAGGAATACGACGCCGAAGTGCCCACTAAGATTTGGCAAGCACTTTTATTCCAGTCAGAGACAGATATGGCAAGGCTTCAGCGTCTTGAGAAATATCTTATGGGTCGCAAGTGGACACCAAGCAGGCCATCTGTGTTTCGCTCTTTTGGTGACAGCATGTCTTTTCCTGTACGATATTTTCAATCGTCGCCAATGCTTCAAAATAAAAAGGACATGATCGAGAAGAGGGCTGAATTGGACAAACAAGCCAAGATCAGAGAGTTCTATCAACTCAAAGACAGGTATGACGACTTGACACGACAGTATAACGCCATCATATGCGGACAAATTTATAAAACTTCACTGGGCGTCAGGTATCTTGAGCATGATCCCTACTGTCGTCGTTGTTCTTTGATGAATCAAGCGAACCACTTGCAGATCATGGTCCACGAGTGGCCATTGCCTACCGATAACCTCGAAGCACAAGCTACAGTCTTTGAACTCGATATCCCTCACCAATTTGCACAGTGGCGAGATGTCACGTTTTATTTCATCCATGATGTGCTTGCTTTCAAGTCGTTTGGGGAGCACCCTAGTTCCTCCTATTCTTTGGATTCGTACGGCGGCCTCTATCCCTGGTGCTCCTCTGAGCCGAGCCGGGTCCATCTTCTATCAGAGTCTAAGCCTCATCTTCAAACTCACCGGCGTCAAAAGTCCATCGCGATCAGTGATGTGGCAGATGTTTATCTGGAAAATGGTCTCATCTATCATTATCACGACCGTGAGAGTGGTAGCTTTATTTCTTCATTTACCCAGTCAATGACCGTCTCGGAGTTGTGCACGTTCAAACTTCCCGAGCGCGCTCAAGCCTTGTACCCTTTCCTAGTCCGCACCTGGCTCCGGCCTGATGGAGAGACTCCAAACCAGGTGATAGCGAGTCAGTACAAATGCCCCAAACACATGACCCTGGGGGAGTTCAAAGCCTTAGCTGTCTTGCCGTACGGGTACCGCCTGCAGTGGATGAGCATATTGACGCAACTCGCTATGCCAACGATTGACTTCAATCAAGACGAAACGGCGATCTTCTTGCTTCAGATAAGCCTACAAGCTGGGCCAAACTCGGTGTTGAAGATCACCCGAGAAACTCACACGCGCCTCACTGACGTGGAGTTTGGTCGTCAATTGTTGAAGGGTCTATTGCAGGCAGTTTCAAGGATCGAAAAGAATTGGGAGTCCCACACAGCTTTGTGTTCTTTTACACTTCTAACGATTCGGTTACTATCTGTGGCTAGCCCACAACTATGGCAAGGTATCTTGGGGCTTCTATCAGAGTGTCGCAAAATTTCACATCATTGGCTGTTGATTTTGATCAGGAAAGTCCAGGACACGGCCGACGACATGCAACGAAAGGAGTTTTCAGAGTCGGTCCTTGACGTTGCCATGATATGTGTACAAACGTTTAACGTTGATGAAAGGCACTTAGAGGAGATCCTTGGAGACTCAAAACAAGCGTCTCTTCTTGTTGAATCCTCCATTGTCATCAACAACACAACTCTTGCCAACAACAAGGCTCAAAGGTCACTCCAACGAATCATGGACGACAGAACTCATTACACCCTACACCGCACTCGTTCAATCCTTGTCCATGAAGTTATATCTCGCAGCAATACATGCGTTGATCTGGCTATCAAGCGAAGTTGGCCAGACTTCTCTCGAACAACAGACTGGTCCCTTGCCTCCTCGACATGTTATTGGCTTGAAACAAACTCTGGCCGAAGGCAAGTGCACCTTAACGTCCTGACAGGCGAGCTTTTGGTCAATGGTGCCCCATTATCACGTCTCCCGCGTGACTATACTATACACGAAGACCACGGCAGACTTTTCGGGTCCATGTTATTGGATGTCATGCCGAGTGATGTACCAGGCATGCGATTCAGCGCCACCAGAGAGTTTCTAGGCTATACTGTTCACTTTGGCATGCAAGGTCAAGACCTTCTAGTTCAATTGCACAAACCCGGATCGACGCTACATCTTGTTCCGTCCAGATTGCTGAAGGGGACGGTCCCCCATCAGTTAGCTGACAACTTTGCTCATTGGTATCAAAGCAAGACAAAAAGCATAGAATTCTACGAACTTCACAATCACTGGGCTTCGGATAATCAGAGAAACTGGCGTTTTACACAAGGCGACGGTAGTTGGAAACTTGGCCATCATGATGATGCTTTTCTCGTTGCCCCCTCAAGTGAGTTGGCCAAGCGCATCGCAGTGATCTTTGATCCGCTTGAAGAACCATTGGGGCTTCATCTGATTTACGACACTATCAAAAGGATCACCGAGATCCAAATTCCAAATCTACGACTGGAATTTCTTCTCAAATCGGGAGAGTCTTCCATGGAATCCCGACAGTTCCGCGACATGCACATCGATTCGGATCAGTCTACAGGGACACTTGTGGGATTAAAAAGCAAACTCGTGTTATCCAGCAGCAGGGAACCACCTATTAGAACGGTCCTTATTCCTGAAGGTGATGTCCGATATGAGATGAAGACATTCAACCATCTTGATAAGCACACGATGGTCACGGTGGTACATGGTAGCGCGCGTCGTGTACAGGCCTACAAGCTCGACGATCTCCTAGGTCGACTTGTAGGTAGTACCAGAACTGAGAGCAAACTGTACCTGGCATATCTCCACGGACTTACTTCATTTTGCCTTCCGGATCCTTTCATTGGACGAACAGGAACCGAAGAAGCTCTGGACATCTTGGGATCTGCGGTAATTCGCGTACCTAGTGTCTTGACTGAAACTTCATACAACATCCTGGACTGCATCGCCAATCTATCACCAACACGTTCTTTCTACCCAAGGAACGAGAAAGTGATGCAGGTCGTCGAGTGGTCTTCTAGACTGAGTTATATGTCCCAGAACGACCGCTTCTACAAAGTCGTACTTGATATACTCGCGAGATCTCGTGAAATCTGTTTTCTTTACCCCAAACACGAAGTACCAGACTCGCCAAATCACTCCTCCCTTCATCTAGTTGAACGAGCAATCAACAGGGCTTCTAGGGGACAAGTATCTGGATTTGGTGCCGAAGAGTTCACAGCTCGGCATGATGTCACATATATATCAAGGGCCCAAGGGAACATGTCAGCCCGAGCAATCCGCGCTCAAGAGATCGCTTTTCGAGTTTACCATACCCAGTGTTATGTCATCGAGAGAATCGAGCCTTCTTTTGCCGAGTCTTTGTATCAACTTCTCTGTGCGGGCGATGTTGTGAATACAAGTCAAGTACCACACAAGAGCATGATGCAGTACGATTCAAGGTGGCTTCGGGAACTACGGAGTTTCATCTCATCTGACTGGTGTCAGATTCATTATGCTTTCCGGAAAGAAAAGGACTGGCTTAACAAGTTCGAGCTGATGATCTGGATAGCCACTTTGTCTTATTCAAACCATCATGATCCCCAAATCACCCAGGTACTTTTGATGATGGCACTGTCCGCTCCAGTCTCAGCTGTACCACTGCCCACCCAGCCGTCGTACGATCTGTCGCTAGGATACGCAATCGTTTTAGGACAGATTAACAGGCTAGCAGAAAGTGTGGCACTTTCTATTGACTCATGCCCCGAAGGCTCCCTTTCACGCTTACGAGACGAAACTCCACGACAATTACTGAACAGACGCAAGCGGCAGTTCACAGAAAGTAGAGATCGTACTATTAGGTCTTTCGGCGACCAATTATGCAATCAATGGCCTTGCGCAGTCCCAAATATGCCGCAGGGGAGTAATGTCGATTCCTACCTCAGATGCGAAAATGCCATGGAAAAATTGTACCCCAAATGGTCCTCATGGTATAACAATCTAAGGTTCAAGCATTACCTTCTAGAAATCTTTGCTCGTCTGATGGAGGTACCCATGCAGGGTCTCAAGCTCCACCCTCAACCTGAAAGGGTGACGGCGGCTTCACAACGCCGATTGTTGGGATTTATATCCATTGAGGATTTATTTCGTAGGCCAAATACACGGTGCACTTTTTGTCCCATACCAACACTGAAAGTTCCACTTCGAGTGGTGGATATGAACCCGGGGACCGTAAGCAGGTTGACCGATATTATCGATAACCTCGACATTCAAGCAAAATTGCCGTACGAACACCGCTATCTGGACGAGCTACGCCAGAGTCTCTCAAGTCTAAACGAACGGGTCGACAACGAGCTCGACATGGACAATCCTACAAAGCTTGAATATTCGCTTCAGGGGCACCTAAAACACTGCGAGAATCATGGGACAACGGTCTATCAGAACTTATTGCTAAACATTCTTGGGGTCGGCTTGACGCGAGAGGATGGGACTCTAGTGCCGCCATTGATGCAGCATATACTAACAGATTCTGGTTACTTGCCAAGGATAACGCCACTCCTATTACTGCAGCAACTTCGACCATCGCGCTTTTCTTGCTTGCTTAAGACGTGGAAGATGGCTATCGTAGAGTATGCGACTGCCGTCACCACTGTTCAGCGGGCCAGACGACTCATGCGTTTCCAACACAGCCCTGTAGACCTTCTTCGCGAGATTCAGAACTCCGGGCATGAGACCTGGAAAGGTGAGGATCGCCCTGAATGGTTGTTGTTGGAATGCGAGAGCGAGATCATGATCCGAAACGTGCAAGAGCAAGTCGCTCGGAAGATGATCAGTCCCCCCGAGGACAAAAATGCTGTGATGCAGCTGAATATGGGTGAGGGTAAATCTACCGTTATCGTTCCAATGGTAGCTACTACTCTTGCAAATGGCTCTAAAATGGTTCGTGTCATCGTTGCCAAGCCGCAAGCAAAACAGATGCATCAGATGCTTGTGTCAAAGCTCGCCGGCCTGCTCGACCGCTCAGTCTATCTCCTACCATTCTCCAGAGATATTCAAATGAACTTCCAGAGAGCAGACTCGATTTATCGATTAGTCACAAGATGCATGAATGAAGGTGGTGTTCTAATGGTTCAGCCGGAACATTTACTGTCTTTGCAGCTGATGGAGCTAGAATGCCAGCTCAGCAGCCGCCAAGAAGCTGCGGAGCGACTGAGGGCAGTCAGAGGACTCTTTGACAATGCATCTCGTGATATTGTCGATGAAAGCGACGAGAACTTTAGCGTCAAATTCGAGCTCATCTACACGCTAGGACAGCAGTGCTCAATTGAAGATAGCCCCAGTAGATGGGTAGTCATTCAAGAAGTGCTGGGGCTAGTTGCCCAATTCGCTGGTAAAGTCAAATCTGAGTTTTCTACATCACTTGAGTTTGATGGTCGGGACAATGGGCAGTATCCTACAATACGCTTTCTACAAGCTGATTCTGGGGAGGTGATTCTCAATCATGTTGCTTCCCAGATTTGCGAGACTGGCATGAATGGATTTCCGATTAGCCACCAACCCGAGAAATTCAAGAAGGCTGTGTATCGTTATATCACTCAATGGGAGCTCAAACAAGGAGATGTTGAGTTAGTTGAGCGAAGCCCGTTTTTTGACGGGGTAACAGTCGGTCGCATCTTACTTTTACGAGGTTTATTTGCCGGCGGTATCCTCGGTTTTGCTTTGGGCCAAAAGAGATGGAGAGTCAACTATGGAATCGACCCGCATCGCCAGACTGGGACTAAGCTGGCTGTTCCTTTTCGCGCCAAAGATAGTCCAACGCCACGATCAGAGTTCAGCCACCCCGACGTCGTGATTACCCTTACGTGTCTGAGCTACTACTATGGCGGCTTAGACGAAGAAGCTCTATTCTTCGCTTTTCGTCTACTTGCCAAATCAGACAATGCCAGAACAGAATATCACGAGTGGACCAGAACCGCTCCTACCTTACCATCATCATTCAAAACCCTAGAAGGCGTCAATTTGCGAGATCGGGCCCAGTTCAGAGAGGAGGTATATCCACACCTTTGCTACTCTAAGTTGGCGATCGATTACTACCTGAGTCAGCTGGTTTTCAGTAAAGAGGCAAAGGAGTTTCCTCATAAATTGTCAGCCTCGGGCTGGGATCTAGCCAAGATTAAAGACAATCCTACGACTGGGTTCAGCGGGACCAATGATTCAAGATATGTTCTCCCTACCGATATCAAGCAACTAGACCTTCCGGAGCAGAAGCACACCAACGCGCTCGTGCTTGGCTATTTGTTACAACCACAGAATGGGGTCACTTTGGTGCCGCAGGAAGCTAAAGCTACCCCTTTCAACAGCCGGATGCTTCTGGATATGATATCGGGAATGGATGCACAGACACGTGTAATTCTGGACGTTGGCGCTCAGGTAATTGACCTCACTAACCTAGAGTTTGCAGAGCAGTGGCTGGCACGTTATCAGAATGATGACAACACCCAGGCAATCATCTGCTTCAATGAAGATGACGAGATTGTTGTGCTCGACCGCTCTGGTAAGGTGGAAGAGCTCGAAACGTCACCATTTTTCGAACAGCTGGATCGGTGCCTAGTTTTCTTGGACGAATCCCATACCAGAGGAACGGATCTCAAGCTTCCCCCCAACTACCGCGCAGTAGTCACGCTGGGTACCGGTTTGACAAAGGATCGATTAGTTCAGGGTACGTGAAACCAATTTACTGTGAGATAATTGCTCATCATCTTACAGCATGTATGCGGATGCGGAAACTTGGGAAAGGCCAAAGCGTAGAGTTCTGTGTGCCGTGGGAGATTGAGCAGAAGATCGTCCGTTTGAAAAGCCAGGACAAAGTCGGCGGACATCAGGTCATCGTATCGGACGTTCTCAATTGGGTCATTACCGAAACGTGTCTCGACCTGCGTAAGGCCATCCCTCTATGGCTCAACCAGGGTGTTCGATTCAGTAGACAAAAAGCTTTCTGGTCTCAACACGAAGGCAATGTTGCTTCTGGATGGGCCGAGCACTTTCTTGAAGATGAAGCTCAGACTTTGGACCAACGCTATCGTCCAAGAAAGGAGCGCATCAACTTGCATTCGTTTTTAGATGAAGCTGGTGCCTTGATGATCAACGAGTTACGAGCCCGCTGCGATGACTTTGGATTGACTGAGCTTCATACGGCATCATTACAGGAAGAGCAGGAGCGAGAACTTTCTCCCGAAACAGAGCAAGAGCGACAAGTTGAAAACCCACCTGCGGCAGAACCAGAAACCCATTCCATTAGCCAATCGCTAAGGGATTGGATACTGAAGGGCTATTCCTCGATGAATATTGCCTCGTTCAGGGTTGACCATAAGCCAGCCTTCCAAACTCTGAAGAACACATCGGCAGCTCAGTATCTCAGTGTTCAAAGCTTTCCCAGCAGCGTACGTGCCACATCGGATTTCGCCAAGACAGTCAAAGAGAGTTTCGGAATCAACAACTACTCAGATTCCTTCCAACGTCCGGTGCAATGGATCCTGACCGGCAAGTGTCGGCCTGAATCAATTGACCTCGTAATTATAAGCCCGTTCGAGGCTCAGGAGCTACTACCATTGATCGAAAGGTCTCGACATGTGACCTTACACCTATATGCTCCTAGGGTAAACCTCGCCTTCCAATCACTCGATCATCTACAACTCTATCGCGTATCAGGAAAGCTCACTGTGGATGCTATCCCGAGGAGGGCTGTCTTGTTTCTTAACCTGTTTTCCGGACAGCTCTACCTATCATCTTTTAAAGACTATACCAGCGTTTGCGATTCGCTTGGGCTGGCTTGGGGCACTGCAGATGATTCTGTTGTTCTCGGCCCAGATGGTTTCATTCCGCCAGGCTCTAGAGGAAGGCTGGTGAACAAGTCGAACTTTCCACAGAGCCCTGTACAATTCCTGCGAGTTCTTACAGAACAGATCCGACAGGATTGCGGATCAATCCTGAAGACTGATATCGGGAAAATGTTCGAAGGTGTGCGTTTGTTGGAATATGATTTCGGCGACAGGAGCTAGGAACTATAATAGTAAAGTTTTACAATGTAAGCTGGTATGTGGTAGCAGACAGTGATATATTACAACTGGCAACAAACATTCATATTCTCTCGTACTTCAGTCTAAGTATCGTCGTGATGTTAAATAGCGTCAAAAGCGGGGTAGATTTTTAACATCATAGTGTTTGTCGCACCTCGTAGTAAAAAAAAGGAACTGCTCCACCACCAATTTCGGTGCAACAGAGGAATGCGATCTTGGAGACGAATGCGCGGAAAAGTGGCTCCAGACCTGTCAAAGCATCGGATTGAAAGAGTACAAAATTGGCAAAAGAAAGGTCTCGGAGGGAGTCGAACCCTCGCTGGCGGAATCAGAATCCGCAGTCATAACCGTTAGACCACGAAACCAGGTCTTGTTATGATCACAGTGACAAATAATTGAATTCAAGTTAGACGCCACACTCAAAACATACCTTGTCGACCCAGCAAAATTACTTTCTGCCTTCATCGTATGATCAAACTTCAACGTGCCCACCGTGGATTGATCATTTTCACATCTTTCTATTTAAGCAATTCTATCGCTGACACGGACTGTGATATGCCCGAAATGCAAGATCCCTACAGTGGATGAAAGCCATAAGCAGCACATCACTACCTCAGATTATTCTGGTCTCTTCCATATGTTGCACGCCGTATCTAACAGGCTAACACATACTGTCCCAAAACGCCCAGTCGATATCCGCAAACTCAAAACCAAACGGCAGCAGCTCGTCCTCTCTGGTCTGGTTCTGCCAAACATTCTGCAAATTGGCCTGTCCGTCACTGCTGCTTGCATCACCAGTACCATTTCCATTTCCGTTTCCATCCAGTTCCCATAGACGCCTCTCAAGGTCTGACACAAATCGTGGCTTTTCCATATCTCGCAGACCTGGCTTTTGTTGACATTCGTACCATGTTGTAACGACCGACTTAGCTGCATGTAAGTTCCTTCTATCCTCTGAGAGATCGGATATATGGGCTGTGACACTGTATAACTCTGCCAGCAGTGTCCAAGCTGACTGGATCATGGTCACGTCTGATAGGTTTGGTATGTCAACTAGAATTCCAATAACTAGCCACCAGTTAGTCTGCAATCTACAGTTCATCCATGAGCATACTTACAAGCGTGCCAAACAAATGAGACCTCCATCAGCCACGCGAATGGCTTGAGTTGAGGATTCGAATGTGAAACCACGATGTACTTCATCGCTTGCATACATGTATTGAAATGCTCAATGTGACAATCATCGTCACCATGCTTAGATCGCATTCGGGCCTCATGCACATTCCTTAGTCGCATGACATTGACAAGAGCCCGCCCCGAGAGTTGGAGAATCATGTGCAGAGGATTGATAGGGTCGCAGTATTGCAAAAACATTTTGTTAATGCCTTGTTCGAGATCATTGATGATGGTATCCGCGAGACACCCCAGTAGGGAGTTTTCATATGCTCCATCGCTTGTTTGGTTGGTGCGAAAGCCTCGTTGCTTCTCCATTATATAGTAGGTATAGAGCGTATACGAGAAGCTTGTCAGTCCTGTTCTCTCCTTTGGCACTACTTGGGACTTTGGATCAATATCGCTGTCCTCAATATTGAGGGGAAGCTTGACGTCCCAAGCTGCTCCAAAGGACAATGGCGTCAAGCCGGTTTTGATGGATAGGATAAGATCGACATGTCGCAGCTGCCACCAGAGTCTCCGGCGTTCTTCTGTTTCAACTGGCGAAAGACCCAGGGCTGCTCCGTCGCGGTGGAAGCCGAGTTGTTCGGCATTGCGGCAGACGAGACCCATTAAGGACCAGAGGCTGCGAGATGATAAGGCGTCGACGTTGGCTTTCTAAGGACGTGTTAGCAGACTGACTGGAGGAATGAAAGGATATCTTACTATATAAATGCACAAGGCTTTCAAGGTCGAAATATCGTCGATAGCTAGTAGACTGATTCTCGAAAATGCAACGTCGCATTGGAAACGACAGTCATTTGTGAGCGACGCCTTTGACCGACCAAACATACCGACACACTCTTGGGTCGCCAAGCTCATAGCCCCAAACAAACAACTCGACAAGGCCAAAGCCTGTTCGCCATCTTCAAGCTTTGTCCATTTTTCTGCATCCGTTAACGCAGCCTGAAGATGGTCAAGAGTCCATTTGAAGCTGATCTTGACAAGAGGCTCAACTCGCTCCATGAACAGATTCCATAGCTTGACAGCTTCTTCGGCCGGGATAGGGCATATCGGGAGCCCTTCGGAACATAAGCTGGTGTTTATCCAAGGAGAACCTTGAAACGCGTGAGGGAGGAATTTTCCAGGCGACAATGACGAGTTGCGAGGGTCGGAGGCGTTGAAGTGTGGTTTGGCGCCTTTACAAAGCCGGGTTACGTCGATCCAACTATGCCAACCTTCGCTGCGAGAAATGAGTCAGATATTCTGGGGGGGTAAAGGGATTGAAAAGGGATTAACTTACGACTCGTGATAGACCGAGCGACCCTCCTCCTGGACAATAATCGGAGTCTGCGCACTCCCCTCCGACGCAGCAGTATTAACCGTATTAACCACCACACTCGATCCCCGAGTCTTTTCTGGCGCATCTCCACTCAGCGATCGCACCGTGTCCTCCAACTTCCTAATTCTCTCAAAGGGCGATACCTCGGGATACGAGCAATGATCACGCTTACGCCGCTTGCAGTTTGAGCAAGGGGGCTCTGCTCTATCGCACCGCACTTTGCGCTTGGCGCAGGGTTCGCAGGCCTGAGTTCTCATTTCTGACACGCGCTCTTTTGGTTACTCGATCGTTAGAAGATTTGGTGCCTGTGGTGATCGTTGAGAGATTGAATGTCCATGACGCTGCTGCAATTAAAAAAGCTCGGTGTCGGCCGCGAGGTTTTCGGGCGCGGGAAATGTGGTCTAGCTCGGGCTCGGTACCGAGACCGAAGTCGGGTGGACGGCGTGTGATTGGTCCCCTGAGGTGAATGTTGACGGCGAGCATGCGAAGTGTGTAATTGATTTGAATCACGTAGGAATGGTAATTTTCATATTTAAAATGGATGGCCCCCTGATAATGCCAGTTCTTATTCACTCATCTCAACTCACCAACTTCTTGGCTGGATTTACTGTATAACTGTCCCTCTGATTTAGACGTTTTTCTTCCCATCAGCACCGAACTTCCTTGCACGTCTGTTTCACAATGGAACTTGACAATCTGAACGAAAAAGATTCTCAAGATGTCGACAGAGCAGACCGGCCAAGTACCGAAGGGATAACCCACCCGGCAGACTCTGCAGCAACCGAAAAGATATACCCGCCAAAGAAAGTCGTCCTCCCGACAATGATTGCTCTGTTCCTCGTCTTCTTCCTCGTCGCCTTGGTATGCCAAGCTTCATGTCATGCATCTCTACCCCCTGCTAACTTGTACCACAGGACCGTACCATTATCGGCACAGCCATACCCACCATCTCGGCCGAGTTCGACAGCTTCGGGGACATCGCGTGGTACGAATCCGCCTTCCTCCTCCCTCTCTGCGTCTTCCAACTATCCTTCGGTCTCGTCTTCAAATACTACTCCACCAAATGGGTCCTCTTCACGCTCGCGGCTATATTCGAAATTGGGTCTATCGTTTGCGCTGCGGCACCCACCTCAAACGCTTTAATCGTCGGACGAGCCATTACGGGCATTGGTGGCGCTGGTATCGGCTCTGGCGCTTTCATCTACGTGACCGTACTGTTCCCTCTTGAGGAACGTCCAAAGTATCTCGGTGCTCTCGGCGCTGCTTTTGGTCTTTCCTCCATCTTAGGTCCAATCCTTGGTGGCTACCTTACCTCCGTCACCTGGCGCTGGTGCTTCTGGATCAATGTCCCCATCGGTGGCCTTTCTCTTTTCCTTCTCTGCATCCTCGCCCCCAACAGACCTCCCCCCTCTAAACCCGCGGATACATGGCTCCAGAGATTCTTCGACCTTGATCCGCTGGGTTTTGTCCTGGTTGCTGGATCGATCAGCAGTCTTCTCTTTGCACTTGAGTTTGGCAAAGAGAACCAAGAATGGTCCAGCGGACGTGTTATCGCTCTCTTCGTTGTGTTTGGTGTCTTGCTGCTTATCTTTGCGGGGTACCAAGTCTGGAGAGGTGAGAAAGCGACCATTCCACCCAGGATTTTGAAGCAGCGCACGGTGCTGGTCGCCTGTCTGTTTGGCTTTGCCGTTAGTTCAGTACTCGTGGTATACCCGTTTTACCTACCAGTTTGGTTCCAGGTAGTCAAGGGAAAGTCGTCCCAAGACTCTGGTATTGCTTTGTTGCCTCTGCTTCTCAGCAGTGTGCTGATGGTCATGCTTGGCGGAGTTCTGGTTAGTAAAATCGGGTACTACACGCCATTTGCTATCGGTGGAGCTGCTACAATGGTGGTCGGTTCGGCGCTGTTTACCACTTGGACAGCGGATGTCAGTACAGGAAAATGGGTTGGATATCAGGTATGTACTTCCTACATGGTCTTGAGTTCCGTGCTGATACGTTTCTAGATGATTGCTGGAGCGGGTATGGGATTGGCACTTCAGCAGTCGGCCATTGCAATCCAGACCGTCCTGTCAGACAGCGATAGTGCGGTTGGTCTGTCCATCCTCAACTTTGTCAACTTCTTCGGTGGAACGATTTTCATCACCGTGTCCCAAAGCTTATTTCAAGGCCAACTTCAAACTAAGATCACGACGTATGTCCCTGATATCGATATTCAGCAACTCACGAACAGCGGTGCCGCAGGTGTCAAGAGTCTTGTACCTGCTGATAAGATGGAGGTTGTTCTGGGTGCATACAATGATTCGATGAAAGCTATTTGGTATCTTGCGCTTGGTTTGGCCTGTGCTGCTTTGCTTGTGTCATTTGGCTTTGAGTGGAGGACTATAAAAACAGACAAGAAGAAGCCGGCGAAGCAGCCTTCTGAAGATTGTGTGGCTGTCTAGATGTTGTGCGGGGATGATTTGGAGTAGACTGTCTGTCTTGACTTGTACCAACATTTTCTGGGGGCAATGGGATTTCTTTAAAGCTTGTAACACAATAACTATTAGAATAATAACACAATATCAAAGTTACTGAAATGATGAGAGACATTCCGACTGGTGGGAAGCATTTAAGAAAAAAATTAATTGATGAGAAGTGGCTATATGATATTAGGGGAAAGATGTGTGCTGGCTGCAAAAAGTAAAGACTGATGAGACTGGGACTCGAACCCAGGAGGATTGCTCCACCAGGAAATTGGTGTTAAGGTTAACCTTAACCTGGCGCCATAACCAACTCGGCCATCTCACCGGTGATTGGATGAAGAGTCATTTAATCTTTTCATGATATATAGCTATGCCGCTTTGAGATGAGCTAACTTGAAAGTTGTCGGAGTTAGTGGCTCCGGTTTGCTATTCAATAAGCCAATCTCTTATGAGCACATTAGATGCGCGGTTCTTCTTGGGTGCCTGGATTTTCATTTTCAAAATGGGTGTCAAAGCAGCGTCTTTTGGGGGTGAAGACAATGGCGTCTCTCTTATTTTTAAGCTTATTCATTCGTCAACGCTTTTATAAGATTGATGGGAACAATGCATCTATCGGATCCAGTAAACACGAGCTCCTGGCTCCAAGGACAGAAGGTCTGGTCCATGTACCACAAGTGCAATTTCTGTGTTTCCGCAATTCTGATAGTTGAACCCGCTCGGTTTCTTGCTTCTTACAGACACATCAAGTCTTAATATTAGCGTTGTCAAGTTCTTATGTATCGTTCATTATCAGGATGATGTGCCACTGAGCCCATGGGTTCAGGTTGATGATCGCATTCGAACATCCCAGCTTAGTCTGTCTAATTACGTACCTGCAAATATCATTACACAAGTACAGGGCATATGCATATATGCAGCGATCTTGACCAAGTCGATTGCCCATACTTGCCTATACATTAATGGAATGTGACTAGATTGGAGTATAATTGGTGGAATCCGTCAATGCCGCGAAGTAGAAAAACATTAAGCAGGCACACTTCAGCCCAACCTGGCATATAAAACGCGGGATATGGAAGATGACCCAATATGGAAAGATCGAAAGCAATGCTTTTTTAATTGCGAAGCAATGCCATCAATTGCAGATCTGATCATCTCACATGGAAGCTGACATTTCGGTCCGCGTATTGAATGCGACGATATTTGGGTTATTCCTGATATGGGCACGGCAGGTAAAGCTCCGGTGTGCTGCACTGAACGGCACGATTACCCCATAAGGAAAAGCAGATGAGGGAAATGGCATGTACTGTTGGGGTACTGAATACTACATAACTATAAATGTTGCAGCGAGACTGAGTATATTGTCAAGATCAACACCATCTTCACTGCTCAACATTCAATCACCAGTATGAAGTTGACTTCCATCATCGCAACGGCCTTTGCTTACGCGCCAGCACTTGCTGTGCCCGCTGGCTTCGTTACCACTCACGGCGACAAGTTCTCTCTTGACGGCAAAGACTTTTTCTTCGCGGGTAGTAATGCGTACTACCTCCCGTTCAACGTCGTTAGTACTCCAGCCCGAAGTAATAGTTCTTGATACTGACTTTCGCAGTGGGGAACAGACCACTACAAGGATGTCAAAGTCGGCTTGGAGGCTGCAAAGGACGCTGGTCTCAAGGTCATCCGCACCTGGGCTTTCCACGACCAGAACAAGACATATGTGGCTGGCGGTCTTCCTCAGTACGGTACAGGTGCTGAAAACACTGCTATGCAAGTGTTCAATCCAGATGGCACCGTCAAAATTGATCTGAGCAAGCTTGATGTTGTTATTGAGGCCGCTGAAGCAACCAACATGAAGTTGATTTTGGCCTTGACCAACAACTGGGCTGATTACGGTGGCATGGATGTTTACACCGTCAACCTTGGTGGCCGCTACCATGATGATGTGAGTACAACAATCTTCAATCTGGACAATGTGTCTAATACAAGTAATCTAGTTCTACCGTCTACCTGCTATCAAGAAGGCCTTCAAGAACTATATCAAAACTGTCGTCACCAGATACAAGGACTCTTCTGCAGTTCTCGCCTGGGAAATTGCCAACGAACCCCGTTGCGGTGCCGACGGTACCCGTAACCTTCCTCGAGGCCCGGATTGCAGCCCTGCGTTGATCACATCATGGGTCAATGAGATGAGCACCTACATCAAGTCCGTCGATGCTGATCACCTTGTCACCACTGGAAGTGAAGGTGGCTTCAACCGCAAGTCTGACGACTGGACTTACAACGGTGCCGATGGAACAGACTTCGAGGCTGAACTTAAGCTGCCCAACATTGACTTCAACACATTCCATTCGTATCCTCAGTACTGGAGCAAGACATCCGACTGGGTGGTGCAGTGGATCAAGGACCATGCAGCAGCTGGCAAAGCTGCCGGAAAGCCAGTTCTGCACGAAGAGTATGGCTGGACTGAAAAAGCCACACGCGTGAGCACCTTGAGCAAGTGGCAGAAAGCCTCCCTGGATCTAGAGGTGAGCGATATGTACTGGCAATTTGGCTTCTCTGGATACTCGTACGGAAAGAACCACGATGACGGAAACACTATCTACCTGGAGGATGATGAGGCTCAGCCTCTGGTATACGAGCACGCCGCTGCTGTTAACGGCGGAGATACGCCGCCGAAGCCTACTAGCACTAGCACAACTCCCCCTAAGCCTACTGATACTTCGGGTCCACGTGTGGCCAGATATGGACAGTGCGGTGGTGCCTCGTGGACTGGGGCGACTCTTTGTGAGTCTCCTTATACTTGCAAGGCGCAGAATCAGTGGTACTCGCAGTGTCTGTAGTTAGCTAGAGTTAGTGTATGCTTCCTGACGGGACAATCATGATGGCAATGCCGTTATCTTTGAATTACACGTATTTCATCTTCCGAATCAATCAGTATTATATTAGTTATGTGTCGGTGTAAGTGCAGGTAGCCAAGGCATCCAATCATCAAAGCATGATGCTGCAGGAGGCCGACCAGCTTGCAGGTATTTATCATGTACTCAGCTACCTCACAGAAACTGTAGCCTACCTCCCCAGGTCTTAAGATAGAAGACCTTTCCAACCACCACTTTTCATTCATCGTCACAATCCATTTGTGACATTATTACACCTCTCAACAACAGCACAATTCTACCAAATGGCGCTCCAAGCTCATGCCTTTCTGTTCTCGATGGTAGAGACTGGAGAGTTCAGCGACTTCACTCTTGTGTGCGATGGTCACGAGTTCAAGCTACATCGGGTAGTTGTTTGTCCTCAGTCGCTTGTTATTGCCGCTGCCCTCTCTGGAGGTTTTCAGGTATGTATAAAAACTTCGTCGAGTAGCTTTTACTTACTTCTGACTAGGAAACCACAACCAAGATCATTAATGTCAATGAGTTCGATATCTCTACTGTTCGGCACATGATATCATTTCTTTACACCGGTGAATACCAAGTCGAAACAAAGAGCGAGGACAGTCCCATCTTCAGCGACGAACAGTGTCACGATGAGGCAGACAGCATCTCGCAGCCCTGCTCCGACCCAGAGTCTATGAAGAACGAAACTATCGAGAACATACTGTCGCATCTCCGCGTCAATGCAATCGCTGACTACTACAATGTCGAAAGCCTCGCTCAGCTGGCAAATTCAAAGATTCAAGCCAACCTTGAACATGGTCAAGAGGCAGACTTGTTTCCTCGGGTGATCCAAGAAATGTCAAAGTCAAACAGAGATGAGAAACTGTGCGCTATTGTCGCTTCGGCTACAGCAGAGTGCATGGGTGAACTCATAGAGTTGCAAGGCTTCCAAGACGTGGAGCTTGAGCATACTCTTGTTTTTGAAATGCTCCGTGCTCTCACCAGGAAGATCAAGGAGGTACAGAGTCAGTTGGGGGCTTCCCAACAAGTGACTGCAATTTATGAAAGGGCGACCGTAGACGAATTCAAAAGGAATAGCCTCTACAGAGAGAGAGTTGACCGCTCTGTGGCCCATCTGGAAAACACGACAACGTGTCGAAATTGTGCTAAGGTTTTTGGATATATCCTTGAGGCACGTGGCCCTGGTAGCCCAGTATCTCATGTCCTACGCTGTCGCGGTTGTCTCTGCCGACACCCGTGAGGTATGTACTACGTTGCGCTGTCATCCTACCGTTCCCCAGGGAGGACGGCTAACGGCTAACAGAAAGAAGGATTTATCTACACCGCCAGTTCACTATTTAGATTTAAGGATAGGAGCCAAGATTGTAGTGATGGAATGACCATTGGATTACGAAGGCGTGATAGCTCTGGGAAAGTGGGTTTTTCCTGCTGCAGGGTATATCCCGAAAGTAGAGGACAAGAAAGAATGCGCTGTAGAGCCTGCAGTACTCACAATAAGGTTCTGGCCAGAATGTAACCCAACTTTGATAGTCCGGTATGCCGCCGATTGCAGCACATTTCACATCATGTGTTCTCATAATCTTTCCAAAATAGCAGATGCGCGAAAAGTCTCTTTATCCGAGTATATCTAGCAAAACTGGTTTCCTACTTATGAAGCTTATCGTCTACTCTAATAAATAATTACTCCATGTTATTCGTCATTCCCGCCCACTGCAGCCTCGTGCCATATCACAGATGGGCCTTGATCTGTTCCGTATCCTTCGACATCCTCACCTTCTTCACCCAAGGTATGAAACCACTCTTCTCATCAGGGAACGGAATGTGCTTCAGAACAGGTCCAGATGCAACCAAAGGCATGGCCTTCAAGTCGGCAATGCTAGCAGCCTTTAATGCTGGCTGGTGGGGACCAATACACAGCTCGAGATTAAGATGGGAGATCTCCAACCAGACCTTTGCTGCAGCTTCCCGCTCGTGCTGGTACGCTACGAATGCTTGACTCAGCTCGAAAAATGAGGGGTTTGGCTCGTGGCGCAGAACATCTTTGAGGGCATTCACGAGAGCTATGGCATCCTCGATACCAGCGCATGCGCCTGCACCTCTAATGGGGTTCATCTGTCGCATGTTAGTATTGTTCCTAAGACGAAAATGACTGAGATGTCTCACCTTATGGGCAGCATCCCCAACCAAGACGGTTCGTCCCCAATGCCACCACGGCAACACACCCTCATCAAAATTCGCGCTTCCACCAGCGACCTTTTTCTTCCACAAGTCGCCAAAGGTGATTCCATCGCCAACGGGAACATCTAGCCATGGCTTGGCAGCCTCTTCGGCGTCGTTCTGGCCAAAGTATGTGCGCTTCCTCTCTGCGGAGATGCGATGATAAACAATGATCATAGCTTCCTTGCTCGTGGTGAAGACCTGTACGTGGGAACCCGGTTGATAGACATTGATGTTTCGTCCAGGTTCTATTTTGCCGGCGAAATTCACATCGTTGAAGTTCGCTTTGGCGAAGACACCAGCATAGGTCGCTTCGAATGGGTTTGGAGTCTCGTCGAAAAGTCCTTTGGGTGCTTGTGCTGCCATCTTATCTCGGACACTGCTCCAGACACCATCGGCACCGACAACGATCGATCCCTCTTCGTGGGTGCCATCGACAAACTCGACTCGGACACCGGTTTTATTGTTAATAATCTTGCTCAGTCGCTTGTTTGTCTTGACACGTTCCTCTTTCTTGTCAAGTGCGTTCAATAACGTTGACGCGAAATCCCCTCTGTTGAATATCGCCATGGGGTAGCCGAACCTGATACATATTAGCACTTAATATTTTCGAACATATATTTTTCTCCCTTACATCACTTCGAGTCTTCGAAATCCTTCCTCCCGGTGCATAACTTTGCCATCTATTGATCGGTGTATGGCTTCGAGCATGGGCTGGCTGACAGCTAAAATTGATTCAAGAAGGCCTAGTTGGTGAAAAATGCGCATTATCTGAGGCCATAGAAATAGACCATAAGCTGGGTCTGGTTGGACTTGCGATCTCCGTTCGACAAGCACGTAGTCTATACCAGAGGCTTGCAGGGCGTGGGCAAGCACCAACCCCACGGGGCCGGCACCAACAACAATGACTTTGAACGACTTCATATCGTGAGAGATTATTTTGTAAGGAAATAAAAGCGATAGAGGAAAGAGATTCGAGGGGGAGATGCAGTCAGCGCCATCCTTTACAACTACGCCTCCTGAGACAATCACTTTAACCACTGAATCCTCCGACGGGTTTTATGCTCAACACAGTTAAGTGCTGACGTAACCCGTATTTAGCCTGTAAAACACTGCCTAGCTCGCTAATGGTACGTGCATATTTAGCCTTACCTTGTGCGCAAGATGTAGAATCATACTAGCAAAGGTTTAGTGGTAGAATATTCACACAGTGCTTGTACTTGATTACAATGCGGATTCCATTCTCATCAGCAGTATTTCCTAACCACGTGATGCTCAAGTCAGATTAACCTACACCAGAAATCACTGGGAACTACAGTAAGCTAGAACTGCATACAAAATAGCTGATAATTCACCTCCATCCGGTGACAACACGCAAACGTAGAGTAGTCGGTAAATTTTAACTTCATCTATACATCTCGCGGTTTTCAATTTGAAGAAACGTATCATGTCTTGTTTTAAATCCTGTAATAGCTGTCCGTACAATCAAAAGAGAGGGTGGTTAACCAATATTATTTTCAGCCAATATTGCCTAAAAACGACGTACACTAGGCGTCCAAAGCGACAATTTCCTCTATTCCCTACCCTATACAAGGCTGTGCAAATCATAATAAGCTCCCCTCAAATATCTTATATGCCATGGTCTCATCCTTAAATTATATGGATAGTCTTCTATATAAGACGTAGTTTTTACACCTACACCATGATGAACTTCCCCAAAGGGCTTGTTGTCGGAACTCCTCCATTCGGCTGCAACATCTAATGATGCTTTCCTCCTCATATGACAAAGGAGAAGAAAAGAAAAGCTCTTTGAGTCTATTTCTCAACGTATCGACATTTATACTCTTTACTCTCTTCTCAATCTAGTATCTCACGCGAAATTTGTAGAATGCTGAGGTAAGCCCAATATGGATATGCAGCTATGGTGTAAAAGTCTAGAACTTGTGGTTACCCGACGGAGACAATTCAATCACAAGTTTGATAGTTGCTATACCAGGGACTCCACCAATCCACACGATTCAATCAATAGTAAGTATTGAGTACCAATAGAAATAGAACAAAATGGTATTATGATCCACCAACTATATACATAAAAAATAGAATTTGTCGTTAAACAAATGTCTCCCCAGACATCGTCGTACACCCTAATGTACTCCATCATACTACCATAGAAATAATTGCTTCATTAAATGCTCGTATAGTGCACTAATCTAAACACCCGGGGCAGTGAAGCCGGGAAGCTTAGGCCAGTCGCCTAAACGACCAGGGTCACCACCGATTCGAACCCAAATAGAATGAGAAGGAGTAGGTCCGTCGAGAACAAACATCTGGTACCAAGAAGGGGGGCTGACGAAGGCATTGGGTGGTGCTGTCACAGTGCAAATCTTGCCAGAGCACGAAACGTCAGGGAACAAGGTACGTTGACCCATGCTGACACCGTGAGTAGCTCCAACCGAGGCCATGAGCGAGACTCGCATCTTGGAGGCGCCCTCCTCAAGATCTGAGGTGAGAGTAAAGGTGTAGCTCTTGCCATAAGCCCAGTCACGCTCAGTGATGGTAAAGTTGGGCTGAGTAGCACCAGACAGGAGGTAGTCGGGCCAGAAGTACTCAATGCGCTTCTCCTGAGGATGCTTACCCTGATCCTGTGGGTCAGAACCAGACACGAGCACCTTTCCGTCGCTGAGAAGAACAGCTTCAGAGTGGTACAGGCGAGCAATGGTGGTGTTGGCAAGGACAGTCATGCGGTGACCAAGAGCCTCTGAAGGGTCGTACATAACAGCATTGAGGTTGGCGTTGTCAGCGAGACCGAAACCACCACGACCGACCTGGGCACCACCGAGGATGAGGTAGCGACCATCAGGAAGAGCGACCATGTTGGGCATGACTCGCTTGGAGGGCTGAAGAAGTTAGTACAAGCCTATAATGAGACATCAATTTTAGATTGACTTACCATGCGCTCAATAGTCCACTCAGCACCAGGGGTATCAGGCTCCATGAGAACACAGTTGTCAAGAGCCTCATTGCCAGGCTCATGGGTAGTACCACCACAGATAAGAACCTCAACGGGATCGGTGAAGGGAGCCTTCTGAGGCAGAACCATCATGGTACCCTGAAGAGGATAGTTACGTCCAGTCAAGGGGTTGTCAACCTGGCCGGGCATATCGGGCAGCTTGCGAATAGATTGAAAGTCGACCTGTGAAAGAAGACGAGACTCATTGAATTGAGTAAAGAAAATGTTACCAGAGGGCAAAATGGCCATGTGAGGGTACGAGTTGGTTCGTCCAATGTTCTCAGCGCGCTCAAGGTAGTCGAGGTAGGTCGACTTTGTCACACCAGCGGGATGGGGCAGAACCTCAGCAGAGGGAACGATAGGGGCATCAGAACCAGACTCGCCACCCATGGCAAGAATAGATCCGTTGGAAAGGACAATAGCAGTCGGATACCAACGGGGGTCGAAAAGACGAAGCTTTGTGTAGTCTTCTTCCCATACATTGGTGCCATTGTCAACTCCTTGAGGTGAGTCAGGAGTGAAGAAGCGAATACCGTAGACTGACTCGGCGGACCAACCACCAATGTTGATGATACGTCCAGCCTTGTCGGGGAGGGTGAAGGAGGCAGAGCAGAAAACATCAGTCTTGAGAGCGAGCTCACGGTAAGTGTTGGTCGAGTAGTCAAACTCAAACGAACCCTCAGTATCATCATTGGATGTGCCGTGCTTCTCAACAAAGACAACTTTGTTGTTGATGCCAACAGAGCTGATCAAGGGAATGATGGGAGAGGTGGAGAAGTGATCATACTTTCCTGCAGCAGCACCCTTGGCATAGTGGAAGGTGTTTAGAGAAGTGCCGGTCCACTCGTAGTAGCTGATGTGGTTTCCTGCACCGCAAGTGTAGTTGCGGTTACCAGGGCAAGGCATGCTGCAGAAGCTGTCGTCCTTCCAGATATCACCCTTGGCCTCAACGGCCCCGAGATCGCCACAGACACACTGTCGACCATACTCGATACCTCCAGCGGAGTAACCGAACTTCTGGCAGCGGGCGAGACAGGTCTCGATGGTCATGTTGCTAGTGGCGTAGCTGGGCGAGTCTTCGTAGAGCCACTCGAGAACATAGGGGTTGTTGTTGTCAAAGACACACCCCTTGTACTCCCAGTCGCCAGGCAGATCATCCTTCTTAGGAACAGGAATGGGCCAAATGGGAAAGTCTCCATCGGAGTAGAGCGACAGGCGATTACCAGCGCCGCAGAGCTGATCGTCGTCGCCCTTGCAGGGCATGTTGCAATCAGACTCTTTGGTCTTTGAGGCAGCATTGTTAAGGGCGTTACCACAGTAGCACTCCTCTGCATACTCCAGACCAGCCACTTTGAAGCCCTTCTCGATACAGGTAGCAATACATTTCTGGGGAGTCATGGAAGATGAAGTGCCTGCCTGCTCCATGGCACGGCCCGGAGGGTCAATGTAGCAGCCCCGGTAGGACCAGTTCTCCGGGAGGTCGGTGGCAATAGGTCCAGAAGTGGCGACCGCAGAGCTAGTAGCTGAGCCAGTCTTAGTGGGCTCTGCAGAGGGAACAGCGGTACCTCCGGTAGAGGACTTGCCAAAGACAGTCAATCTATCGCCTGCACCGCAAGGCTGATCAGCATCGCCAGTGCACGGCATGCTGCAGTCCGACTCTTTGGTCTTGGTGGCAGGCTTCTTGCTGCCACAGACTAGAATGTGCATCACAGTCAGTCACCAATCGCTACATTCACCAAGGACGGTTCACTTACAGCACTCCTTGGAGTACTCCATGCCGGCGAACGCATAGCCAAGACCTGCGCAGTGGTCGATGCAGGTCTCTGCAGTTAGACCGGTCTCATCGTAGTGGACGGGGCCGTTGAGCGCGCGGTTGTTGACGTTATCAACGTAGCAGCCAAGATAGCTCCAGCCCTCTACGGGGGCCTCAGGCGGCTCGAGATCCCTGCGAAGGACCGCGCCGGCTGAAGATAAGTGAAAGAACGCTGCACCAAGTGCAGCAAGGCGAAGGACGGACATGACGAAGAGGCAATGAAACAAACAAATGAAGTGGCGTAGTGCAGCTTAACGAAAGACTGGAACAAGATAGAACGAATGTGATGCGAACGAGGTTCAAGGGTCTGAGGAGATTCCCATGCAGAAGCACAGGTAGGATTGCGGCGGTCGGATCCCCTTGAAGATATATCACTTTGACACGTTCCCCCTGATAACAGTTCACAAGTACATCACGCCCACTTCCCTTTGCCCAGAGGTGCTCCAAGTCCAGGTCTCGTGGTCAAATTCGGAGTCAGCCCATTACTTCCCAAGACTATTGAAATGCTGACTGGAATATTACTCTGATTATGCAGGATTACGGGCGCGTCGACGGCGTAGAGCAGCAAGCTATCTTACAATGCAGCCATGTGATGGAGGACGCTGCTTTCTACAGGACAAATGCCATCAGATCAGCCCAGTATTACTGCATATTGGCTCCATTCTTTACCAAAGGGTCTAGATTGCCGAGCCGGACTTGGCAATGAGGGTCAATAATTGCTGATGCGTCAATTTCCTTTCAGACCCTCAGCCTCGTAGATACTGCATTCGCTGCTGCTACCATAGCGGCCGAGGTTCAGTGGAGGGTGTTCTTGATCGACAGGGTCAGGGCGTCGGCGGCTGACGGACGGGCCAGGAAGATATGCCAATCTCTGGATCTGTCTGAGTGGGTGTGATACGAACCGGGGGGAGGAGAGGCAAAAGGGTGTTCCCACTTTGGTGTGGCTGGTAGAATATTCCATGAACCTTGCAAAGGTCGGACATTTCCACTTTTCACATCTCCGGTTGGTGGATGCGTTGGAAATAACCGACGGGGGAGCGAAAACAGCCCTGTCTGATGCAACCCCACGACTTCTTGGCTAAACGCACAAACACGAGCCTGCAATCAAAAGTTCTGCTGCAAGCTGCAAGCTGCACGGAGCGGGGGGCGCGTTATGATATGAATACTTGATTTTGCTAGCTGCATTCATTATCAGTGAGCTTTGTCGTTTTGAGCGCTTAGCAGGGAGATACGTATCTCATCGGTTGGGCCTCTGTCCAGTTGAGGCCTCGCTTGGCAGATATGGAAGTAATAAATGTTTGGCGAGGTGTTGCATTGTGATATTTCTTGAAAGGGAATTGTGCCAACGCATCAGCTGTGCAGGGTTCTTGGCTGTGTTCAAATATTGAGAAGTAACAGCTGTATTGTCTAACACGATATCTCTCGCACGTGCAATGATGTTGTTGTAAGTCGAGTGGCTTTTTTGTAAGAATCTTATCGACAGGCACTATCTGCCATTGGGCAAATAAATACGCTGTGTAGAGGGAAATGCACGTGGTGATCATTCCGGACGCCACCCGTCAACTCAATGCGAACCGGAGTAAGACGGTGATGCAAGGGCTTGCATGTGCAAATCTGGAAAACCCCCGATGCTGACAGCTGACGCCCAAGATCGCAAAGATTAGAAAAGTGATACGTAGATAATAATGTTCGGAATTCGCACCAATTGCGCATTTATTGTAAGAATTTAGTCCCAAACAATTCCCAAACAACAGCCTGATCCCAGCCTCATGTGTGTAAGATTAGAGCTAGACAAGGCAGAAAAAGATAACACTATCATGACATTATTCCGTCCAGTAATCAAATTCGTCCCAAATTCCCCTAAAGAAAATAAACCACATACTCTGTATCAGCTCGTCGCTCAGCAAGCGCCCTCCTGCCACATCTTAACCGACTTGACAACCATGCCACGGTCCTTGACAGGGCCCCAAGTGGGCAGCCAGGTATCGTTGGCCTTCCAAAAGTCACGCATAGGGGTCTCGCTGCTGTCAGCCCAGGGCTTGCCGCCGATCGCATCACTGTAGGTGAAACAAACTTGTTAGCCAAGAGATTCGTCCCTGCAGAAAGTATTTTTCCCAAAGATCGCGAGATCGCATATAAAAGTGGGCGGCAGAGTGGTAGACAAAGAGGGGCATCTGTAACTTACGGGAACCAGCCGTTGGTACCACCAACTGCAACGTTGAGGATAAGGTAGAAGGATTCGTCAAAGGGGGTGTTTTTACGGCCGGTGCTACTCCACGGATCCACGGGGATGGAACCGTTGATGGACTCGCCGGCGAATTCGCCATAGGTCCAGAGGTTCTTGTTCTTGGTGAAGTCAAAGAATTGAACTTGCTGTCGGGGAATGAGTACGGTGTTATAAAATATGTGATAGGAAGACTTACTCGAAGGCGGCCATCCAGCCAAGTAAAGAGGTACTTCTCACTCCACTCCAAACCGTAGGTGTGAAAGCCCTCAGAGTAAAGAACTCGCTTACCTCCCCACTCACCATAAGCCCTCCTCCAGCGATCATTCTCAGTAGCAGTGCCCCAGTGAAGCGCCGAAGAGACGAGGTTGTTACCCATGGGATAAGTCCTTGCGTCGTTACCACGGCTCTCAGCGATATCGATTTCACCTGACTTTGGCCACTCTCCGTAGACCTCATCCTGAGGCATCATCCAGATGGCAGGCCAGAGCCAGTCACCGCGAGGCATACGCGCTGTGACTTCCACGCGGCCATACTTGATGGTCTTTTTGCCCTTTGTGTTGAGGCGCGCAGAACGCACGGGGTTGATGATCTGGCCCAGAGTGGCGTTGCTGCGAGATGCGCAGGGCCAGCGGTCTTGGTTCTTCTTGATGTCCTTTGCTGTGCACTCACCCCAGGTCTTGCTGTTGGTGGTCATGTTGACGGTGTAGCCGTTGAGCAATTGCTCGCGGGTGATGTCAGTGCTCTCAAGTGTCATGGTAGGGACGATGTGGAGGCCCTCTGCATCGACGTATGAGTTGGCTTCATCTCTTGTGGTCCAGTCAAAGGCACCAGTACTGAAGGTTGTTAGTGATGGAAGAGAGTAAAGGTTGGATGGCATACCCAAAGCCATTCATCTGGACCTCATGGTTCCAGTTGTCAAGGTCTTTAAATGTGTCGTCCATAACCAGACAGTACTGTCATGTTGGTCAGTCGAAGCTCAGTTGACGGTTGTGTACTACTTACTTCATGCTTGGGAACGCCAACAGTCTCCTTGTAGCACAAGTATCCGCCGATTCCTGTTCATGTTAGTGAGTGAAGAGGCTGTCGCATAAGTATTGACTTACCCAGACCGATAAAGATACATGTGTAGAAAATGATGCTATCCCAATTCCAGTTTTTGAAGCCTGTCTCCTTGTTCTCTAGCCATGGCTTCTCAAATTCGCCTGTGAGACGACTGCTCTTGAAGCGCCTACGAGGGCCAGTAACTGCAACATGTTAGAGCAGATCGACTAAGACATTGGCAATACATACTCTCATAAGAAGAAGCATTTCGAGTCTGTGTCAAACGTCGTGATTCCACAGATTCGGCAATAGGTGTAGCAGCAACTGGGGTCGCGAAAGGGTTCTCGGTAGACTCAGCGCCGGGAGTAGCAAAGGGATTCATGCGCAGCGAGGACGAATCCTCCGCCGCAGCTGAGGTGGCAGTCCTTGAGCCGTCCATCACAAGCAAAACAGTAGCAGCAACAGTACTAGAGTGGGGTTTGCCAATGTTGAAAGACCAGGGAGGTGGAAGAAAAAAAGGGACGAATTGTCCACGGGAGTCGTGTTAAATGACCCTCAAAAAGATTCCTTTTACTTTTTTTTTGCTCTTGCGTTGTCAAATGTTTCTTGGCTTTTGACAAAGAGCTGAATTGTCTACGGATACGAAGCACTGCGCTACCAACACCAGAGACAGGGATAATAAGAAACCTGGTCTGGACCCAAGCACACCTGAGTTCTTTTATCGCGTAAGCCCACGACCATGTGGGTTGATTATGCGGCCGAGAGAAAAACGTGCTTTTTCTGTTGCAAGCATAACGTGGCTATCAGATAGAGAGAGAAAAGTGTTGAGATGGAAAAGTCTAGCCTCGAGCACAGCCAGCACCTACATTCGATATCGTCCCCCCGAAGGTGTGGAAGATACGTCGTGACGAATGATAACCGACGTTGAATTAATTGTGTCAGTGGCGTGGGTTAAAAAAGCCACAAAATCCTGTCATGATCACGATTGGTATAGAGCGAATAAGGCTCAACGGGCCGGTTCATGGGTTAAAAAAGCAACGAAATAAAGAAAATAAAAGGCCCGGCGCTCAAGCCTCTAACGGCCAGGAACCTTTCCCACCTTTGCACAAAAGCGGTCATGGCCCCGTCTGATATGCATGGCTCCTACTACGTAGTATGGGAAAGATTGTTGATTCCACGCCGCTAGAATCAAAAGAGGAAGTCCCCCGGCTTCGGTTATGGATCCCCGTGCCAAGAGATGCACAACCAGGGGCATGCTATCTAAGATTTTAACGTTATACTCTCTACGGATATTAAATTAGCGCTCTCCAAGGTCTCAACGGGCAGCCACCAGCCTCGTCCCCTCGCTAGCGGCAAGCGGGCCGTGGATAACACTATCCTCTATCAGTAGCATACCATACCGTAGCGTGCTTGTGTTATCTTCCGAGTCTTGCTCTAGTGAAACGTGGTTGTGCTTATACGTAGCAGTTTCGACAGTGAATCACTCCCAATCTCCTCTTCCCATTGGGTTTCAGCCTTGGCGAGCACCGATAGCAGGCTGCCTAGATCTAATATTAGCTCCGGAGACATAAATTCACAGTTTAATTAGACGCCGCACAGATACATGACGCTTCTGCGACCTTGCTCGTAACCCACGACGATATACCCACTCTTGCCTCGCTCCTCGACCAACTGCCGATGATATCTCGACCACGCAGTCTCCGTTCACTAAACGTTTACCCCCGTTTTATGTCGGCTTTGATACTGAGCACGAAACACAAGAGAAGAAAAAACTTCTTCTTATCTGGCAGCGGGTACAGTATCCTCCACCTTGTCGTCGTGGTTCCAGGTTTATTGTTTATTCCCAGCCATCCAGCACTTGGCGTCAGCTCGTTAGACGTGACAGCAAACGGAGCACATCGGCTCCGAGCCAGGGGCCACTGCACTTGTATTGGTTTTTCTGCAGTCAGGTACAGGGTTCAATACGTTTGTGTTACGTGCTTCAGGTCTGGTCTGGCCGAAGAGATGCAGCTTCTTCGGAGTGGGATGGTGGATGGATGGGGGGGCAATGAACCACTTCCCAACAAAGCAAATTTCGAAAACAGGAAAATATGCGAGGCGAGGCGAGCTACCACTGAAAACTTTCTTTACGCCTTGACCGAGCGGGCGATTGTCTGATGCTTACATGGCATGGCAGATAGATCGAGACTCAGCTCAGCTTACAGGTACACATAGGAAGAATCTCTCCAATCTACGCTCTGCGGATAAGGCGTGTGCAAAGGGTTTCGTTCATTCATAACTTGCTTGACCCACGGCTATTCTCTTCACCTTTGGGATTCCTTCTTTTCTTGGCTGTCGACTCCAATTCCCAAACTCGCCGTCCATCCTCCTCCTCATTCCTACCTTTCCCCTCTCCCACCCCTCTTCCCCTGGTCGCTGTGAGGGCAGATCTTTACCTTCGCTTGAAAAGAAAAGAGGGAAGACTCTGCATTCCTTCGCAAACATTCGTTCGATCCTGTCTGCAAGTCTCCCAAGTCATGGATCCTGAGAAGTCTGCCTCTCGCTTCATAGAGACGGGTGTGCTTCAGCCGCCCAGCCCTACTACAGACTCTGCTACTCTCAAGAGGCTCGAGGCAGGGGATCATGCCCCTCCCGTCACGCACAAGTCTCCAGAATGGCAAGTGAGGAGATCTCCCCCGTCGAGATCCGCACACAGCTCCTACTCGGGTACGCCTGCTGCTATGCAGATTCCCGACGCCGCGGCTTCGGATCTTCCTGTTGTAAGTTGTTGATTTTCATTGCATGAACTTTGTTCCATATTATCGGTCTTTGACAAGACTCACCACAACCTTCCTTTCTAACACACTGTCGTGACATTGCGTATTGAACATCGTCGTCACTTACTCCTACAACCCCGTCGACACAATTCACTAACAACCGCAGGTGGCCAAGTACATTGCTCGACGAGCAACTCTCCTAGGATGGTTCGATGAGCCCGCCGCCGCCGCCATCACCAGCGGCTGGTCATCAACATGTATTGCTCTCAAGAAGCCAGACGGCTCTTACATCTACGCACCAGACGACCCAAGCCCAGACTTGGTGGCAGCTGTCAACCGCCTCAATGAGTCTGCCATTGTGTCCATGGCATCTGAGGTGACAAGCGCAGTTCTTGACAGCCTCAAGCCTGAACAGGCAAGTCTTGTCAACGAAGATACCGGCGCTCGCATTCCCATCATCCAAAGCTTTGCAGATGTCCACGAGTCTCTTGTCCATCTGACCAGCTCATGTATCGTCGTCCAAGAACGGTGTGTGCTTATCTGGGCTCATGAGTCAAGAACGGTTCTCAACGTGGCGCACAACATTGAGAAGCAAATGCTGGGTGTCGTAAGTCGAACCTCACATTTTTAACGAAAGAAACCTCAAGACTGACCTTTGATAGATTGTTGGCCCCAACATGCCCCGCGGCCTGCTAGCCCAGACCGAGGAGCAATCCGTCAACAATCTTCCCACGCCTGTTCGTGGTGCCATTGATGAGAGAAACGAGGTCTACCAGGCTGCCATCAAAGTTGAGGAGGGAGATGACGAGAGTGACGAAGATCTCGAGGGCAGCCAGCCTAGACGTCCTAGACTTCTCGTCCACTCGTTCCGAATTGGTATCGTCATGATGTTGGTTGTTCTCACTCAGAGTGTGGGTGTTTCAAGAGTGAGTTTTGATCTGTTCGGACTGTGCAGGATGATTGCTGATACTGCTTTAGCTGCTTCGCCAATGGTCCTGGGATGGAGATTACAAGCGCTTCATCTTGGTCGTTGTCATTCCTCCTCTGTGTGTACTGTCACTGGTAAGTATCCTTTGCGCACCAAAAAAATACCGAAGACTAAACAACTCTTAGTTCTTCTTTATCGTTGTTGTTAGCAGTGTCTTCCAACTGCTTCTCCCAGCTGGTATCTGTTTGAGAAATTCAAAGTATCATTCTGGTAAGTACTTGACTCTTGAATCAAAGACCCGAACTAACTCTGTGAAATAGCTGTCAAACCCAACCCCAAGCGTTACCGAGACTACCAGCTGCCTCACATCACCGTACAGATGCCCGTTTACAAAGAGGGTCTCCGAGGGTAAGTCCAATCCATTATCGTCAAGTCACAGCTTATACTGACCTTATCTCAAGTGTCATCGTCCCCACCATGGTTTCCGTCATGGCCGCCATCCAACACTACGAGAACCAAGGTGGCACAGCATCCGTCTACATCAACGACGACGGTATGCAGTGCATCCAGCCTGAACTCGCCGCCGCCCGCAAGCAGTACTACCGTGAGAACGGCATCGGCTACTGCGCGCGTCTCCCCAACAAGAAGAACCCCAAGGGCAAGAGCTTCCTCTCATGGTTCAAGCGTTCACCCCCTGTCGATCCTGAAGTGGACAACCAGGACGAGAGCGAAGTCAGCCCTCAAGGCCGTGCCAACAAACTTGGGTTCATCCGCAAGGGTAAATTCAAGAAGGCCAGTAACATGAACTACTGTCTTGCTTTCTCCAACCGCGTTGAGGATGAGATGCATCGTCTCACTGAGCTTGAGTGCGAGAGTCGTGGATGCAGCTACGATGACCTCACTGCCGAAGACGATGACAGACTCTACGACCAGGCTCTGCAGAATATGGTCGATGCTGACGAGGGAAAGACCTGGGCTGAGGGAAACATCCGCATGGGTGAGATCATCCTGCTCATCGACTGTGATACTCGTGTCCCTATCGACTGTCTTCTGTACGGAGCTCTTGAGATGTACGAGAGTCCCGAGGTCGCTATTCTCCAGCACGGTTCCGGCGTTATGCAGGTTGCCCACAACATCTTCGAGAACGGTATCACCTACTTCACCAACATTGTCTACACAGCCATCAAGTACGGTGTTGGTACCGGCGACGTCGCGCCTTTTGTCGGTCACAACGCTTTCCTTCGCTGGAAGGCTGTTCAAAGTGTCGCGTTTGTTGATCCATCAGACAAGGTTACCAAGTGGTGGTCCGACTCTCACGTCTCTGAAGATTTCGATATCAGTCTGAGAGTTCAGATGGCTGGTATGGTGTGTCGTCTGGCTACGTACCACAACGGTGGTTTCGAGGAGGGTGTTTCCCTGACTGTCTACGATGAACTGAACCGATGGGAGAAGTACGCTTACGGCTGCAACGAGCTTGTGTTCCATCCTTTGTACGTCCACTCAACTTTGACCAATCACTTCAATTGCTAATGTGTTCACTACAGCTACCAGTGGATCTACAAGGGCCCAGTTACTCGGCTATTCCTCCGCTTCCTTTGGAGCAACATGCCTGTTTCCAGCAAGGTTTCCATCATTGCCTACATCTTCACATGTAAGTCCTCTCTACCCAGGACGACTTCAATCAACCAACAAGCTAATGATCATAGACTACGCCATCGCCGCTGGTTTACTCCTCACACTCATCAACTACATCCTTGTTGGTCTCTTCTTCTACGATCTTGACCAGTTCTACACTCCATCTTGGGGTATCTGGGTCTCCCTCCTAGTCGTCTTCAACGGTGTCGCCTCCGTTGCCTGCAGCATGACTCGCCACCGTCTCAAGGAAAAGTCGTTCTGGTCTGCTATTCTCGAAGCCTGCAAATGGCTTCCCTTCCTCGTTCTCTTCTTCGGCGGTATCAGCATCAACTGTGCCAAGGCTCTTCTGTGCCACGCCTTTTCCATCAACATCGAATGGGCGTCTACATCCAAGGAGTTGGGCCCTACGGGTATCTACATCGGCCTCAACAAGATGATGCACCGGTTCAAGTACACTTTTCTCATTTGCATCGTCCTCGCTGCTGGTATGATGTACATGTCTTTTGGTGCTCCTTGGGGCTGGACTATTGCTCCTGGTAAATTCTCTGCCGGTACATACGCCATCGTGCCTTTGGCTGTTCAAGTGGCTTGTGCGTTCACTCTGCCGCTCTTCCTGGGTTTAACTTAATTGAGTACATATATGGATGAAGGATATGGTAATGGCTCTTAGATATACGAAGTAGCTAGTTTAATACTTATTATGCTCTTTAGTGGGCGTTCTTTAAGACTCATGATCTTGCACCTTTCTCTTAGCACTGTGACAAATAAATCCACATAGGGTAGTGGAAGACACAAAGTAAAACACCAGATGTATCAATATAGACGCTCCGCGGGAATTCTCCGTTCTCGTGACCTTACAGTGGCTGGTCTTTGAAACTCATAGTCACCGCGTTCTACAAACATGGCGCCAAACTCAGGGCGAAATGAGCCGTTATCTTCCTCCCAATCTTTAATCGCTTTTGCATGTGTATCCTTGGCCACCCTGGATCTGGAAGCCTGGGTATAGTCAAGGGCCACATTCGGTTTGTCTTCGTATTCTTTTGGAATCGGCAGAGGGCCTTTGTCGCGCAAGTCTGCGTCTGCTTCATATTCATATTCATCCTGAGCTAGTTGTTGCCTCTGGCTCCGCTGGCTAATAACCGTTAGCACGTTACCTCATACTTATTCAGCATATAAAACATGCCTGTTGTAGCTTTTCTTCTCGGCGTGTTCCTCCCGGGTTTTGCATCGCGCTCGACTGGGATCAGAAGGCCGAAAGTATGTCCGGTGTCGTCTGTGCCAAAGCATTAGAGAAATACCTATCAGTAAGGGCAATAGCAAACCTTGCTTCCTGCTTTGTCTCAAAGGTCTGTAGGCGTCAGAAGTAGTCTAAATTTGACAGGAACTCAGTAACAAACCTCCGAGCAATATCGACATTTATAAACCATCTCCGTGTGATAATATTGCTCACGCTGGTCAGAAGAGCGCGCCCCAAACACCTTTTTCCTGAATGTTGCAAGAAGTTCATCCATCTGCGCCTGGTCCCCTACTGTGTTATCCTTGGATATAGTATCCTTGTTGCAGATATCGCTCAATGCCCTTGGGCCTAGTCGTTGAAGTTCTGGTGCTGCGCTGTGTCTTGGTCTATCGTGCCCGCCCACATAGTGTCGGCGAGGCCGAACCTCAGTTCCATTCAACACAGGCGTTCTCCTGTGAACTTCGGTCAATTCGACTTCTTCATTGAGTCCCTCATCACCCCGATAGGACCCTCGGGTGCGGACGGGCTCACGCGATGCTGTGGTTGATGATATACGTCGAAATGATGAAGTCTCAGTAGCCTTCGGCCTCACCACTTCACGCAGTGGTACCAATTCGACTCGGTCATGACGGCCTTGCTCTTCTCTATCAGAGTAGTAGTATCCCCTCGGCCTGTCGTTTAATGGAGCGTATTCATAGTCCTCATCCTCTAAGCTCTTGGAACGTCGGATTCCTTCTCGGCGAGACATGTGAACCCAGCTACTTGGACAACGTAGAGTAAGAAATGACACTGCACAATCGATATTTTAGAATGGCCTGGGATAAGTCTATTTAACTTGTCGCGCTTGTTGGTGGACTTTGTCGAGTCAAATTGCCGTGAGGTAATTGAGTGATACTTGTCAGCCTTGAAGTGAGGCAGTGCTCACGGAGGCCTCCCCGGCGCTTAAAGCGTTCCACTGATTGGACAGCGTCCGATAGACACTGAAACGCTGACATGAGCTCCTGGGTTTGACTTTTGGCGGAAGTCTTCTTAACTATGTTATCAATTGAGCACTATTTCCTCCGAACAGTAGCAGTGTCGTTGTTCAGCAAGCTCGCGTGGGAGATATCTCTCATGTACTAAGATACATTCAGACTACCTTTCTCCCTTGTCTCTTTGAATCTCATCCGCCGTATACGTTCTGTTCAGCTCCAGCAGATACTCGTCAAACTTCTTCGTTTCACTTATCACTGCTGTTAAGTGCTTATAGCCCAGCGGTTCCTTGAGGTACCTTGACAGCTGCCGCGCTGTCGATATAGCGTTTCGAATTTGACGGCCATTGATATTAGCATCAGCTAACTCGTCCAGCTTGTCTGTCATCTCATCCATATTGACACCATAGGATATGCCTATTTGGTCCCCCTCCAAAGCTTCTTGTTCCAGGCGATTGATCCGGGCGAAGAAGTTCTTCCATATTTGCAGTCTCTGGCCTCGGTCGAGGTTTTTATAGCGCAGATTCAGTTGGATCCGTGACTTGAAAGCCTCGTCAAAGATACCAACTCGATTGCTCGTTAGTATAAGAATCCCTTATGATTGTCAGTACAAGACTCGGTGCTTTTCTTCAGGGTAAAATACCATCGTAATACTCCAAAACTCGTAGAAAAACCGAAACAAGAGCATTTCTCTCGAGGTTAACTAGAGATCTCTGTTCCAAGAAAATATCTGCTTCGTCCAAGAGAACAACTTGAAAAGATTAAAACTGTGCGGGCAATAAAATGATGCAACCTACCACAACCCCATGTCTTTCCGAGATATAGGACAACACTGAGATACTATAAAGAGTCAGATACATTCAAGACAGCTGCCTCTACGACTTGCCCGTTCGACATCATCAGCCTTGGTGCCAATATCACCACACGTGACCCTGTATAATGGTTTCTCTGCAACTTCGGCGACACTGCATCTTTGTGAGCTGGCTACTCTTCGCAGAGGGGTGTACATACCTTTCTGCAGTCAAAGTCTTGCCTGTACCTGGTCCTCTGCCCTATTGTTAGATGCCGATCAAGAAGCTCGTGGATGATTGAATTGTACCCATGCAATAGTATGAAAAGCCCATTGCCCTTCCCATGAATGAGGTCTGCGTTCTCTGTGGTGCGAAGTTGGTTCGTGACCACGGCCCTAATGAGAACTTTCGTTTCCTCCTGAACAACAAGAGAGTCAAAGGCTTCCGTATTCCAGACTACATCCCGCAGGTAGTGTACGTCCAAATTGACTTAGAAGGGTAAGCATCAGCCTCAAAAACAATGCCGAAGTACTTACCCCATTCCTTTTTATCCATATTGAACCCGATCATAGATGTTGGAAGACACATGAAAAAGTCATCTGCGAGATCGGGATTATCTTCAGACATGTATTTCACATCCAGGACGTTAGGACCGGGAAATGGTACCCGCTGTGACCGGCCATTGCCATCACGATGTAACTTCTTATGTGTTGCGATATCCACCATGAACCGAGAGCCAATCTGAAACCAAGTTAGCAAACTTGCAACTAGGTAGGCGCATGAGTGCAACAAACCGAATCTTGTATATCCTCGCTCATCTCTCCGGCGAGTGACACATAATTGCGGAAACGACATTTCCAAAACATTCGACCTCGCTGACGCAGGGCTTCAGTAACCTCACTGCTGGCATACTCAATGGGGTAAAGCGGCAGATCAGTAATGTCAAACTCTTCCATCTCAGATTTAATGTCACGAGGAAGGTCTGTGATAGCAAAGTGTCTGGAGGTCTTGTGGAACATGCCGTCAAAAGTCCAAAAGGTCACATCAACAATTGCCGAGTAGTCTATAAGTCGCCTTCGTTTCAGCCAGCCATTCGTGACAACGCCTTCGAGCTTTGAGATGCCGCGTCCTTGGTTGGTAGAGATAGCAATTCGTTCAGGTACCTGACATGAAGTATTAGCTTCACTATTGAGATTCGTGGGAACAATTGCGTGGTGGTAAGAAGAACTCACAAACAGATATCCCATGTACTGGAGCGATATCTTCTTCCTCTCGAGTAAGTTGTCGACTTTTTCCCATTCCTCCGTCATGCGCTCAAGCATATACTCACGGACGAAGTTAACCATAGGAAACCAGTCGGAAGATTTATACCTTTCAAGTGCCCCGTTGATTTCCTCGCGACGATGAAACCACCAAATATACGGATACTTCATTGCTTCATCTTTTTCGAACTCAGGGTGCGGAAATCCTTTAAGCACGCTATCCGAAAATTTCACCATAGCTGACTTCAAGTCTTCCGATATGATAGATATCTCCTCGCTAATCAAAAGGGAGGATGCTTCAATCAGTTCATCATCCTCATGACGGGCCTTTTTCTGGTACGCTCGTGAAATTCCGCAGCATCTATAATTCTTGTAGATGATAGACACGACCTCTTTGTTTCTCTCCAGAAAGAGCCCAAAATTCGGAATGGGCTGGCTACCCCGCAAGTGGGCGTTTTGCAGACCTGTTTTTACCACCCAAGGCTGATCAAGGTATAGCTTTCCCTCCGTTCTCGATTTCTCGCATCGAACTGAGTGTATTACTTGGTATCGTGGTGGGCCTTGTCGAGCTTCATACAGGGCTCGCATTTTCTCGGCTTCCTTCAGTATCTTGGACGCTTTGCCTATGGCTTGGAAAACCTCCTCATCTAGTGCATCAGGAGAAACTTCCAGCAAGCGACAGATCTCGTTGCGCCAGCTAAAAGGCATCATAGGGCGATACCTTATGTCGGCATCAACATCCAGTTCATGATCTACCTCCCGCTCGGGGTTTGGAGGAGTAGGATCAGGACCATCTGGGTCTGGGTCTGAAAATTGGGAGGCTAATACCGGTAAATCAGTTTAGTAGAAGAGACAGGGAACCAGATTGAATTACCGGCGTCATCTTCATGTCGTCTCGTGCGATAGCCCCTCTCGTAGTCGTCGGCAAGGCCCCTGCGCCGCCTTTCGTCGGTTTCAGAGGCGGGAGAGTATTGCCTACGTCTTGGCGGGGGCGATTGGGGTTGTCTGCGACTATATCGCGGTGCCGAGGGCATCTTGGTAGAGCGATGTTCAATTTGCGACCTTTAAACCAGGCTCTGAGATGAGAACAGAGTCTCAGCCTCGACGACAAGGGTGTCAACTCGTGACTCCGCCCGGCCAATCAGGGTAGTATATCCCGCATATTGTCTGACCAGGGCGCCTAATCCTTCTGAAATCGAGTTTCAAAAAGCATTTAACTGTCCAAATACGCAACAAGATGGATGATCTAATGTTGCTGTGGGGCGAGGTAAATCGACAGCTACGATGCCGAGAGTCAGACGCTGGACGGCAACACCCAGCTATAATCAGTGTACAACAACAGATGAGGGATAACGACTACAGCAATCAGCTTGAGCTTCTTCGCGACCATCTCAATAGTATGTGTCCAGTTTTTCGAACAGTATTTTGCCGAGACTGACAAGCACAAAGTTTGCATTGCTTCCCAGCCAGAATATTGGAAGCAATCCAAATTGAAATTGCCCCACGACGACTTAATCTGGCAGGTTCCCACATTCCACAATAATGGCGTCGCAATCAACCAGAGTGCTATCAAAGACCGTATCTTGTTTCTTCGCACAAGAGGAAATCAAAGTAAGACTATCACGTCTTATGTTTGGGATATAGAGCAAGTACAAGACTGGGCACATGGTGCAGAACCTTCAGTATTGCTCGTTGTGGGTACGTCGCAGCAGCGAAAGACCCTGGATACTTTTGGAATCGAAGTAGTGGACAACGTCAAATCTCCCGACGTGGTTCTTTATCTTCTGAGTCCTTTGCCAGACGAGGTAGCTGACCTCACAACTAATCGGATGGACGATATTCTTCGTCAGCTAGCGATACAAGCTTTGCAGACCTCGCATCCCATGACAACACTGATTAATTTGAGGCTGCTTATAAAATTGATGCAGCTTGTTACATCCGGCGACTGGTTTCAAGCTTTAGCTGGCATATTATCTCTCAAATCTTGTGTTAAAGGGGACTTTATCATTATTGTTGATACCGGGGTTCTACGCAATAACTTCCACGACGCAGATTTGTTGCCTGATGTTTTCCTGAAACTTATTCGACAGCTGAAGGGCAAGATCAAGTTGAGAGTCATGGTGATTTTTGGGCGGAGGATTGTTCTCGATCTTGATCCTGCTATTAAAACATTCTCAGTCGACCGTCGTTCAAACCGGTTGCCACCTCGTGCGACCCATTCAACCGTTTACCTGGGCGGACCTATGACTCCTTTTGAAGGCATAGCTGGCTCACCTGCCACTGCTTCCAATGAGATTGCGACCCACAGCATAGTCGCCTCTGCTTCGACTTCTGAGCGGGCTATCTATACTGTAACCCCCAATGAATGTATTGGTTCGGGCCGTCCTGAAGAATCTGGCAGTAAATCAACCACCACAATCAACAGTGATACAAAAGCTGAAGGCAAGGACACGGATAGTATTAGCTTGGGTGCTTTCCAGGCTTCTACCACTGACTCGAGGTGGGTAATCAGCTTCGCAGAATTTTGGAGGTTCTGGTCTAACAAATCATAGCGCCAGATCAACAGAGCAATGGTTCAACATTTTAGAGGCCACCACACACGAGTTCATGTATATACAAGATGGATCAAACTCGGATTCCATGACGCCAATCAAGATAGCCGTTCTTGACACCGGCTTTGCTTACACAACGGCCGAAGACAAAAGGTCTCTGAGACCATACTATCAACGAGTCAAGAAATTTGCCAACTTCATTGAAGGCGGTTCGGACTCCGAAGCCAAGACAGATCCATCTGGGCATGGAACAGCAGTGGCTGTGCAGATACTCAAGGTTAGCCTCACGGCAGTATTATATATCTGTCGAGTGGTACGTCCAGATGGCGAAGCCCTATTTCCAGATAAGAAAGCCGTGGAAAGAGCTATTAAAAAGGCCGCTGCAAAACCAGACAAAGACAGCCCTGACGGTGGCGGATGGGGAGTTGATATCATCAACATGTCTTTTGGCTGGCCATACAACCACGCCGGCGTCCGCAAAGCCATCGATTTTGCACGACAAAATGGAGTTCACATGTTTGCCTCGACTTCCAACGATGGTCTTCTCGGCCCACCAAACGATATCCTATACCCAGCACGATCCGATAGCGTGATAGGCGTGGATGCGGCTGATGGACATGGAGAGCACGCGCGGTACGCTCCGTCATCATCATCTCAACACAGCAGAGGATCTAGATTCAGCGCCCCGGGTCTAGGAATTCCCAGTCCTAACACCGAAAGGACATGGTCTGGTTCGTCTTTTGCATGCCCTATTGCTGCGGGGGTGGCAGCCTTGATTCTTGAATTCGCAAGGCAGTCTCCCCTTAACAAAAGCCCGGAAATACAGGCCTACCTGCAAGAGACCACGGCAATGCTATCTGTGTTAAGACTTGCAAGTAGTGAGAAGGAACCCGATGGGCTGAAGTTCCTTATTCCTTGGAAGCTTATTGGAAAAGCTGGTGAAGAGAGGTTAATCACTGCTTGGTTTATAGTTGATGAGCTGAGAAAAGAATATGGTTTGGAGGTTGGGGCGGAGATTGCGCGGTGCTTCAAGACGTCACAAGACTAGATACAAATTCAGATGACTACCTATTTGAATACTCTCATGTGACCAGTGCAATATGCTATCGGATCACTAAACGAACCCCATGGAACCCCATTCGTTTAAGCAATAAGACCAGTGACATCAGTCAAGTACAAATTCATGTGTCCTCAACTACCACAAATTTGCAACGTGTACCATCTGGGGATTCCTCCTCCAAAGCATCCTTGCTGTCAAGTTGAAATTCCGAGCCCTCTGCATCATGGTCCTCAATACCATCAACCACAATTTCTATATCCGATTCACCACCTGCATCATCTTCCTTGATATTGAGGGCTGTTCCTCTAGTGAAGGCCTCCTGACGAACATCACCCTTTCGCGAGATCTTGAGTCGTCGTAGGCGAAACGCAAAAACGAATGGTTCGGCGCCTTCCTGAGATTGCTGAACAGATATGGTGTTGCCGCCTCCCAACTTCGGTCCTAGACTGAGAGGAACACCTTGTGAACTGAAATCCGTGCCGAATCGGAGGTTTAGCCCGTTCTTTCTCGCGTAGGCGACTGTGGAGGCAGCCCCGTAGGCCACCTTGATGCCGGTGACCATATACAGCTTGTAGACACCAAGCCAGGGCTTGTTGACACTCATATAATGCTGCACGCTTTCGTCCTTCAAGCATTGATTGATGTAAGAGAGTTTAGGGTTGAATGATAAAGTTTTCAAATTATCGCAGGCCCATTTCTCGCTGTGCTCCCTTGACCACTCAAACGTCACGTCACCACCAATTCCCAGCACTTGCAAGAATGATGCCCAAACTCCGACAAAGCCATCTTTGCTCATGCTCATGTCGAAGGTGAAGTTGGTTAGGTTGTGCTCACTGACTTCCATGGCCACCGAGTCCAGCGGCAGGTGTTCCTCATTTATGGGATCGTCTGCGAATGCTGGACCGGAGACAATGTTTCCGAGTCGGATAGGGCCCTCTGGGGGGTTTCCAACTGGCGCCAAGAAATAATTCTTCTGTTGCGTAGCCATTATAGTTTTGAAGATGTGAAGGGTTTGATTTGGGATTTACGGCTTTGTGAGTAAGATAAGCAGAGACTGTTGCAAGACCATAGGTAATTAAAGGAAAACGTGAGAGGGTATCAGTGAGGCCGCCGATGGACATGCATTACTACCTAAAGGAGGCGGAGCAAGAGGCATCAAGAAAATGCATCGCGTTACGGTACCTACTATTATTTCATTCGAATTCATGGGCCAAAGACACGTCAAAACCCTTACACTCTTTGAGTCCTTGGTTTTGAACTTATCCAGACCAGATAATTTTTAGGCTGTAACTGTGAATGAGGAGGCTAGTAACACGCTGTAGCGCGACGCGCGAATTTGCTTGCGCGTAAAGTTCAGGGATCGCGCTAGCGAGAAACAATCGTGAAACAGGGCGCGAAAATTTGCTAACGTTTCCTCCGAAAGCTATGACATCAGTGGCTGTCTCACTTCTTATTTCTACAGGGTAGGTTCCACAGATATCGAAGGACGACAACGGGAAATAGGTCACTATAACAATATAATAAGGAAGAGGAGTGGGAAAGTCTCTGTATAACAATGTTTACTTAATCTCTTATTTATTCCGTGTTTTTCAAATGTGCTTAAAGGCTGGTTAGAGTGATTGAGTGAATTTGTATTTTGCTGGCTCACTCTGTCAGTGCAAAATCATGAGTTAATTTCTATTTTCACTGATACAATTGACATTTGAACAAGAATGTTACAAACTAGCAGTTCTACGTCTCTTCCTGACTCGAACTGAAAGAGCATATAAAACTGTATTTACTTAAATATAACATATGTCTAAAACGTTCGGAATACACGAGTTTGGTCCTTGAGATCACGTTCACCTGCAATTTTGAGTTTTGCGATATGATCACGTCTGGAAGGGAAATTAGTATCCAATCAAAAGGCAAGATGGCCGAGCGGTCTAAGGCGCTGTGTTCAGGTTCGATTAGAACTAGTGACGATTCGCAGTCTCGAAAGGGGCCTGGGTTCGAATCCCAGTCTTGTCAACTATTTTTGGTCTTTTCAGTCCTTCATTCCACGATTGCGTTCTCTCATTCTTTTGAATTTTTGTTTGTTGGATCGTTCACATACTCGGTAGCAACGGGCTTGAATGAACAACAGGATTGATTGATTGAATTAACTGAAATGACGCGTAGTGAAGCGCGATTTGGCGACTCTCTTGACCAGTAACAGCGCGATTCACCAGACAGGCAGACGCGACATATCCCAATTGGGAGGGAATAATACTCATACAACGAAGCACACTACACTTGCAGTTTATTCCAAACCACGTCATAATTAGTTTGCATAGTATGATCGGTAGCAAACCGGATCGTATTACCATGACTACGCCGAAGACCGAATCCGAATGGCTTCTTCGCCCACCGAAACGGTTCACGGAGGAATCAATACCTTGACATCAAACCGCGACAAATCTAGATGCTAGAACTTGTCGAGAGGCTTCTTATCTTCCAGACTCCTAGCCCTTCCCATTATTTGTTTCTAGAGCGGATAGTCTCACACTACATCCATCGACGCCACATAGATTCAAGACATCTCTACATCTACAGTCGCCGCGTTGGCTCAGTGGTAGAGCGTGTCACTGGTAATGACAAGATCTCTTCGTTTGTGTGACCAGGATCATACTTCGAAATACTTCAGGCTGAGACATCGAACAAGTTGGTATGGCTCAGTTGGTTAGAGCGTTGGTCTCATAGTGAATAGCTGTGATCTGGTCCTAGATCAGAGTGATCCAAAGGTCGAGAGTTCGAACCTCTCTACCGACAAAACTTTTGCAGTTTCGGACGAATCGTTATTCTTTTTGGCGTGCGCTTTGCGATTTCGTTGTATTTACTAAAGATTCTGTCTGTATAGGATCCAGTGCTCTAGTGACCAATAATTGACCTTTTCCTCCTCGGATGCAATAGTAACAATGAGCGAAACATCTATTGAATGGCCAATTACTATGCCGTGTCACGGAAGATTGACAACTCACCTCGAGGGTCGATTCATACATGTTGAGCTCAATTGATTACAATCACAGCCTTTGCAATAAAACATACATGTGGTGTCATGTTGCCCTCGTGAAAAACACGGTAAACTGGCGGGGGTACTTATCTGTTTGAGATTCACATTCTCTGATAGAATTATTTTCACCTTTTATTCACGGCATTTCTCACTGGTATGAGATGGTTGGTGACGGGATTAGGAGTACCCGTTGGCTTTGCTTCGTTGGCACCCCCTCAGCTCAAGCCAACGGGTAGAGCTCCAGTGGATGAGATTTTACGAGTCATTCTCTTCGTTGTGCCCACTACATAGTATAGAAATTGTCCTCAACTTCCATCAATCAGACAAGGCATTGTGGCGGAGTGGTCTAACGCGATAGACTAGAAATCTATTCTCTTCGGAGGCGTCTGTTCGAATCAGGCCAATGTCGACTGACAAACACCTAGACTTGACCAGTCTGGATATCTTTTTCCAAATCCGGGCATCTTTTCTAGATTCCGATTTTTGTTACTCCCTGTTTAGAAGGACTATTCAATATTTGATAAGCTACAATACTTTTGATAAGCAAAATACCGATCCATTAACTTTTGGTCCATTAGTGTCGGGCACGGTCGGAGGCAAGGGTGTGTTTCGGCAATCGCTGAACTGGTAAGTATCTTGAGACCAGTCTCAAGAGGCTGACAGAATTCCTGAACCCTATCAATTTCCAACACCAACACCAACACCAACACCAACACCAACACCATCTCAGCCCCAACTGACAGAATTCGCACTGAAAAGCGAAAAGACACGGATACTCCAACAATGGGATGCGACTGTTGCGGTCCACCGGCTCCAGCCAATGAGCCGGTCGCTGCACCGATCGCGGCTCCAATTGAGGAGACGAGTAGTTGCCAGGATTCTTGCTGCAATGAGCCTCTCGAGACAAAGGATCCGGGTCAGGGAGAGCCCAACCAGGATAAACCAGACGATTGCTGCTCCTCTGGCAAATGCGCGGACGAAAAAGCCAAGGATGATAGTGACGCGCCTGATTGCTGCCGTGGCAAGACAGGCCCATGTTGCGACACGTCTTGCCTTGACCGCTTGGCCATGCGGGAATGCCAGATAAGTGCTGTCGCTGCCCCTGGAGCAAGCGCCCAGACAACGAGTGAGTAGCCACATCTACAGAAACCCATTCGAGATTGCTAACTCGCCTCAGCTTGCAGTGGTGCTGCCGACGGCAAGGCATGCAGCCAGCATAGCACCTCTGCCCTCGACCGCTATGGCGCCACTCTCCAGGCCCTGGGATGCATCTGCCGTGCCCTCATTGCTCTCGGCCAGGAAACCTGCTGCGAAATTCGCGAGCGCCATTCCATGGACGGGAAGCAGTGCTCCAAGAAGTCGTCTGCCCGCTCCCTTCTTCGCACTTCGCTGGATTCTTACAGCAGTAGCGGCTCCGGCACGCAGCACCACGCCGCACAGAACCGCCTTCGCCAGCGCAAGGGCTTTGGAGAAAGCGTGAAATCTACCAAGAAATCATCTACGGTTGCCCGCGCAGGCTCTAAAGGCTCCACGGACAAACCCGCCAAAGACCCTTCCATCAAGGGCAAATGCTCCAAGTCTTGCTGCTCTGAGGGGAAACCTGCCAATGAGCCTCCTCCCAAGAGCAGCTGCGCGGGTTCATGCTGCTCAAAGGCCAGACCTAACGTGGAAGCTGTAGCTAGCATTAAACCTTCTGGATCTTGCTGTGCGAAGGACGAGGTCCCAGTCAAAGAAGCCCCAACAAAGACCAACTGCCCCGGTTCTTGCTGCTCCGATAACAAGCCTGTCAAGCCGTCTGTCGCCGACACTGGACGACTTAACTCTTGCTGCCCCGAGACTGAGCGTTTCGAAGAACGCCCTACCAAGGCCGGCTGCCCCGGATCTTGTTGCCCCGAGAACAAGCGTGTCAGCGACAATGATACCAAGAGAATCTCTGCGGACTCGTGCTATTCGAAAGTCAAGCCCGTTGTTGAACCTCCACCTAGTGGATGTGCAGGGTCTTGTTGCGAAGTAGTCAAGATTGCGGTTGTCAAAGAGACCCTTGATGCCGCTTGCGCTGGTTCTTGCTGCAAGCAACCCAAGCAGGATATCGTCAAGGCTCCAAATACTAGTTGTGCGGACTCTTGCTGCTCGGAAAAGCGACCGGCGAGCCCTCAGGGCTCTTGCGCCGATGCCTGCTGCTCCTCTGCTGCGCCTGATCATGGGTTGGAGATTGAGAAGGCCCCGATTCAGGCTATCACTGATGTAGAGAAGCAGAGTACCGGCAAGGAGCATGTTGTTCTCAGCATTTCCGGCATGACTTGTACTGGCTGCGAGACAAAGCTCAATCGAACTCTCGCTACAGTTCCCGCCGTCAAAGACCTGAAGACGAGCCTGGTTCTCTCACGAGCTGAGTTCAACATCGATCTTCGCCTCGGCTCGGTGGAAGAAGTTGTGAAATATCTGGAGCGAACGACCGAATTCAAGTGCGAAAGAGTTCAGAACCAGGGATCTGGTCTGGATCTTATCATCTCCGATGATCCGTCGAAATTCATGAATCAGACATGGCCGGAGGGTGTTATTGATATGGCGCTTGTGGACAAGCAGACCGTAAGAGTTGCGTTTGACTCCAATATTGTGGGAGCCCGAGACCTCGCCGAGAAGATCTGGGGTCCGCCAATTGAACTTGCTCCGCCTCGTGGTGACCCTTCACTAGAGGCTGGGAGCAAGCATGTCCGTCATGTTGGATACACGACGCTTCTCTCGGCTGTCTTGACGATTCCTGTTCTTGTCATGGCATGGGCTTCTCTTCCTGAGCGGGAGTTAGCCTATTCCTCGGCTTCACTCGCTTTGGCAACCGTCGTCCAAGTTGCTATCGCAGGACCTTTCTACCCCAAGGCTCTGAAGGCTCTTGTCTTCTCCAAAGTGATCGAGATGGACCTCTTAATCGTCTTGAGCACCAGTGCAGCCTACATCTTCTCTGTGGTCTCTTTTGGGTACTTCGTCGCAGGGAAACCTCTTTCGACTGGACAATTCTTCGAAACGAGCACTCTCTTGGTCACTCTGATCATGGTTGGCCGATGGGTCGCAGCACTCGCTCGTCAGAGAGCTGTTGAGTCCATTTCCATCCGGTCACTCCAGGCATTGACAGCCATCCTTATCGACGACGAAAGTGGAACGGAACGTGAGATCGACGCCCGACTTCTTCAATATGGCGACGTATTCAAGGTTCTTCCAGACACCAGGATTCCGACCGATGGCACTGTCATCACCGGGTCTTCTGAGGTTGACGAGTCCATGCTCACGGGTGAATCCAGACCGGTGGAGAAGTATCCCAAATCGGTGGTGATTGCTGGATCTATCAATGGACCTGGAGTCATGACTGTTCGGCTGAACCGTCTGCCTGGTGACAATACCATCCACGCCATTGCTGCGATGGTTGACGAGGCCAAGCTATCGAAGCCCAAGTTACAGGACTTGGCAGATCGGGTAGCATCTTACTTTGTCCCTGTGGTGGTAGCATTAACGATTATTACGTTTGTCATCTGGGTCGCAGTGGGCATGACTGTCCGTGGTTATGGAGGATCTGAAGCTACCATCCAGGCCATCACCTACGCCATCACTGTTCTTATTGTCTCTTGCCCATGTGCGATTGGATTGGCTGTTCCGATGGTCATTGTGATTGCCAGCGGAGTCGCGGCGGAACGGGGTATCATCTTCAAGTCCGCGGACGCTATTGAAGTCGCCCACAAGACTTCGCACGTTGTATTTGACAAGACAGGAACTTTGACTCGAGGAAAGCTCTCCGTTGTTGGGAACGAGTGCATGGACGAGGACAAACTTCCACTTCTCCTGGGTCTGGTTGAGAACAGTCGACACCCGGTCTCGGTTGCTGTAGCTGCCCACCTCACGGACATCGGAATCATGACCTCGACTGTTCCTGAGCCGAAGAGCTTAACTGGTAAAGGCATCGAAAGTACCCTGGGCGGTCAGAAACTTCGAGCTGGCAACTCTCGTTGGTTGAATCTCTCGGACCATGAACTCGTCCAGCCGATGCTTGCTCGAGGCTACACTGTGTTCTGCTTTACAATTGACAATGAGCTGAAGGCAGTCTATGGACTTGAGGATGAACTTCGGCCTGATGCTGCAGAAACGGTTGAAACCTTGCAGAAGCGCGGTGTCTCGGTACATGTGGTTTCTGGCGACGATGACGGAGCCGTCCGGTCCTTGGCATCTAAGCTTAACATTCCTGATGACAATGTGCGCTCTCGAAGCTCGCCTGCCGACAAGAGGGATTACATCCAGAATCTCCTCGATGCCGGCACACATGGCAAGGAGCCGGTTGTCGTTTTCTGCGGCGACGGCACGAACGATGCCGTTGCTCTCGCGCAGGCTACTATCGGCGTCCATATGAACGAAGGCACAGATGTCGCACAATCCGCTGCGGATGTTGTTCTCATGCGTCCTTCCCTGGCTGGTATTCTGACCATGATGAATGCGAGCCGGAAATCCGTCAACCGCATCAAGTTCAACTTTGGGTGGAGCTTCGTGTACAACACCTTCGCAGTTCTTCTTGCTGCCGGTGCCTTTGTCAACGCGAGGATTCCCCCAGAGTTTGCGGGACTGGGAGAGTTGGTGAGCGTGCTGCCAGTCATTGCTGCCGCGGTGCTTCTTCGTTGGTCGAAGATGTAGACTTGGAGCGCCATCACCACACGTATGACGACGGCTGAAGTTCCAAAAACTCTCCTTGATGTCCAACTGGAATCGTTGTCACCGTAGACGGGATGCAACAGCTCCCATCGTGGTCGAATTTTGCATCGCATCAAAGAATGCTGCAGTCCTGTCGCTATCGATCGTTCCATTGCTCACTTCTGTATCAGAGAAGGCTCCTTTTGCAGTCTTGACACCAACCGTACCTTTCTACACATGTCCTATTCGATAGGGCGTACTCTTAAACAACCATGACTCCTCGATAGATTGAGGTGCAGACGGGATTCTGTGAAGGGGCTCACAGTTTCTCATCTTGGCTTCATTATCATCGTTGAAGCTTTTATACATCTATAGCTGCCTTTCGTGACTATAAGATCCAGATATTAAATATTACACTGGCTGACAGGCGAAGCTTTTGATACATGCGCTCATTATTCCCAGAAGTGACTCCTAATTTATCCATAGTATAAGATCACCCGTTTAAAAACATCAGCTATCAACAGAGCACAATGCCGTAAACCGCACAGACATCACAGACGTCCGATCTCGCGCATTGTACCCCATATCAGGCTTCTTGTCAAGCGATTAAGAAGATAACTACAGCTGCACCTTAAAAACCGCCCTGCCCTCAAGGCTCTTTTACGCGAACCAGCCTGCGACGCGCTTTGCTCTAGTTTAGCGGTATCGGGAGGCTCTGATCACGGACATGGAGGGCGCGCGCGTCCGCGGTTAATATTATATACAGATAAAGCTAGTAGAGTAGATAAAATGACGTCTAATAGAAGATCCAGCTATGTTGTTATCTCGGCTTACAGTCTCTTCATCCGGCCATACAACCCGGTCAAAGGCCCTTATGGGCGCTGTTATAGATGGCCAGGGTGCTGTAGCCAGGCCCCCACGGTCGGAAGAGCCTGGCCAGGCGCGGTTGTTATAAGTGAGGTTTCAATAAGATCTAAAATTACAGCAAACACCAAACTAAAAACCTGCTCGCGGGATCTTCAATTACATACTCTAATTAAAACTTTATCAAACAGTTTCTTATCTCTCGGGAGAGATCATCTTGGTGGCAAGGTTGTTCAGCGGTAAGCGAGACCGTTTGAGCTTTGCCCCGTGCCCCTTGCAACAGAACCTGCCACTGTTACAGTTAGAGAGACAGGGTCCATGGAGGTCTAGACGTCAAAATCATCCGATTTTTCGATTTGGCTATTGCTGCTATTGGTCTTGCGTTTCACCATGTTAGTGTCATCCGGAGTTCCGATCAGTTGGGAAATACTGGAGTAATCGAAGCTATAATGGAATTTCTGGCTGGTTTGTCACTATCTGCAGTCATTTCATTTGAACTTGATCTAATTGTATACAAACCTCACAGCTCAAATTGTCTCGCAATTAACAAACTTCTTCTTCACCTCATTAAAAACCCTACAGGACGTTTAATCTGCAATTATGTCCCTAGCTGTCCTCTTGGCATCCGAGACCGGGCGAGTCTCATCAAGTACTCCACGCGACACCACCTGCGACGCTACTTTTTCAATGCCACCCTCCGCAACGTCAAGGTTTAAGGTTACCTTAAGCATACTTAACGAAACAGAGCTAAACACAGGATACTATTTTGGTCTCCACATGTTTTGGCGGACCTTTGCCTCCTCGCCAAGTTTCCTATTAAAACACATGCCTCGTCCTCAACCTGCTGATTTCTCGGCATCATCGTTCGATTCTGTCTCTTGTTTCTACCATTGTTTCTTATTCTCCTTGAGGCTGGCCTCTGTTTGTTTGCCTAATTTCCGTTAATTGTTTCATTCTTTCTTGTACTCTCACCGTCGTATAATCTCTTCCTTTCCACGACTCCACGACTTATAATCATCATGGCTGGTTCCATCACCCGACAACTTCTTCTCCTTGGCGCCTTAGCCTCGGAGGCGCTTGCTTCGTGCGCTTACGGGACGCTTCTGCACCCTAGGGCTGAGGGTGGCGCTGTCGAGGTCAACACTTTTGGCTACACTGGCAAGATCGTATGTCCTTACTGTTCTATAGCTATTATGAGGATGAAAGCTGACAATACTCATAGGGACCTACCAACTGGGTTGGCTTGGACCCCCAGGCGAACGCTCTTTGCTCAACAGGTGTAAACCAATCCCCCATCGACATGGTCGCAGGCGCCAATGCCATTATTCCTGCATCTCAACTGGGCCTGTCTATCCCTGACATGCTCGAGGGAACCGAATTCGAGAACCTGGGCACCACCGTCGAAGTTGTTGCTGGACAGGGTACCATGAGATTCGCCAACACCAGCTTCACTCTCCAGCAGTTCCACTTCCACTTGCCCAGCGAGCACCTGGACGCCGGAAAGAGCATGGCTATGGAGATGCACATGGTCTGGGAGAGTGAGGATTCCAAGATCGCTGTTGTCGGTGTCTTCATTGATGTCGATGATGGCGCTGGAGGAAGCCCCGCTGGTAACTCTACCTCTGAACTGCCACCTGCTGCCACTCCTGCTGCTCGCAAGAGAGACGGATTTGTCAAGATGGTTCGCAAGAGTGTAGGTGCCGCCCATGCCCACGACCACTCTCACGACAAGCGCCAACTCCCTGGTGTTGGAGGCACTTTCTTCCACGTCAACGCGCCCACTACTGCCGCTACAACTGCTTCCTCACTTCTTGAGACCGTCTTTGGCTCGGTGGGAGAGATTGCAGAGCCTGGAACTCTCACAAAGACCAAGTCGCTCAACATGGCTGAGCTTGTTAGCACCCTGGCTGCTGGTTCTTTCCAGACGTGAGTTATACCTAATAATGTGATAATGAGACATAGACTGACCTTGAATAGTTATGAGGGTTCTTTGACAACCCCTCCCTGTAGCGAGGGTGTGCGATGGTTGGTCTCTGACCAGAAGCTTTCCATCAAGACATCGACCTTCCACAGCGTTCAGTCCGTCATTGGCTTCAACTCCAGATTCCCTCAGGGTGGTCTCGGTGAGCCTAACGCTCTCGCTGCAGTGGCTGCTTAGGTGCGGAACAAACCAACTACGAGAAGAACAAATGGTGAATGGAACAGTCTACGTCGCTGCACTTCGGCGCTTGTACACGAGCTTGAAACGCATGGTGTAGATGGGAAATACTGTTAGAAAGTTAAACTTATTAAAGACAATAGAATGGTGATCAAAATCTTGTTCTTGTGTGATTTCAAGTGGAACTAATCAGTGTTTATGAACCCAGTGTTGCACATAGTAAAGCGTTGTCTCCATTCTGCCAGCGCCATCACAAACCGAAAAGAAAAAAGACCTTGCACCCCATATCTCCATGAGTAGTAATTCCAGTCAAAATTGAAGAAAAAAAGAATAACCTGCGTATCGCGGGTGGCTGGATCTCTCCCGCCGGGAATTGAACCCGGGTCTCAAGCGTGACAAGCTTGCATACTGACCACTATACTACGGAAGATGAACAGGTTGTGGACCTGCTGTAGTGAGGGGGGTTGTGATTGGGATGCTGGCGTTAGCCTATATATAGCGCGAATTGAGAAGCTGAGATAACTTCTCGAGTCAATAAAAAAGTCGGCTGGTATGACGCATGCATCTCCTCTTGAATTGTCATCTCTAGTCGATATAATGGGTAATGGATAAGAATATATTTCACTAACGGGACCAAAAGTGAGCTTCAACACTTGAAGAGTCCCAGTTCCAAATCTAGCAGACAGACTCCAGTTCAGGCCGAACCTTTGGTCATCTCTATATCAAATGCCTTGGACTTGATACTAACAACCTTCCCATCCTTTCCATACTTGAACTCAAAATGATCCATAGAAAGTGAGTTATAAAGAAAGCGATCCAGCATGTGCCAGGTAATGCAAGTCACATCCTTAACCGAAGTCATTCCTTCAATCATCTCAGCCTCCTGCTCACTCAGAGAAGGAAAAACAGCTCTCCAAGCTGCATGAGATTTATTCTCAGTACCACTGGGATAGAGTCGGATACTCTTGATGCCCGAAGGTGTGGTGTCGTTGATTCGTCCAGGCTGGTAGCGGTTCAGGTTGGGCAGGACCTCAAAGCCCCGAGTTACCCAGTCACTCAAGACCAGACCCGGACCCTTGTCCAAAGATAGAGTAAGCTTCGAACCACTGACCTTATCAGAGTACGTTCCCGCGAATCGTCCCTTAGCTTCGTCCTTGGCCGCAATGTCCAGGGCGGGAACCAACGCCTCCACGATGTTGAGGATTGCAAGCTGTGACCAGACGCTTGTTACTTCTGGCCCTGCACCGAGAACAGAGACTGAGATGCCCATGTCGGGTAGCATCGCCATGCCGGATTGATAACCGCTCAGTGTTCCGCCTTTAGTGTAGATATCGATGATCCGACCATCAGAAGTAAGGTTATCGACACGGTAGATCTCCCAGGGAGAACCAACGGCACCACTCCATGTTGAGGTGAACGTGTTGGGCTTTAGCCAGTGACGAGTGGCGGATGGTGAGAGGATCTTGTTCTTTAAGATGTTGGTCATGAAAGAAAGGAGATCGGCTGTGCTGGATCCCATTCCGCCAGCACTATGAATCTGTTAGTGTAATCTTAAGAGGCCATAGAGACAAAACATACGGGTCAAATATTCCCAACTCAACATCCCAGTCTGCACTCCCAGCAGGAATGAACATAGTCTTAGCATTGTTAGGAACAACACCCGTGGACGTATGTCGGAGAGCCAGAGGCTTTAGTATCAAATCGTTGATAGCAGCCTCGAATGTTCTGTTTGACGCTGCTTCTACGATGAGCCCAACGAGACTGATGCCGGCGTTGGAGTAAACAGGTGATTGGCCGGGCTGATATACTGGTGGGCGGTAGTTCTGAAAAATGTTGAGGAATTCTATGCCGGTCAATCTCGCTGGAAGATACATGTGCCTGGCGGGACTCACCTTTACGTGTGCAAACAGGAGCTCCTGCAGGGCCTGGACAAGATGGGACTTTATGAGCTGCAGGGATCTTCGGAAGACCGAGGGATTCCCAATCAACGTCGAAAGCCGAAAGCTCAGTGGCCACTGTTCGTGTTAGTTTCGGATACGAGTTGGGAAAAAGAAACTTACTATCTCCACCGAGGCCTGAAAGATGTGCAGCAGCATCTCCTACAGTGATGTCTTCCCAATGTGTCACATCAAGTTCATCTCGTGCGCTATGGCCAGCACCTTTACTAAGTTCAGGAATCCATCGGGTGATTGGGTCGCTCATACTCAGCATGCCATCTTCAGCCAGTTTCAAGGCAGCCAGGACAGTATATACCTTGGATACACTTCCGAGTCGATAGACAGTATCAGCGTTGACAACCTTTGCTCCGCGCTTGGGATTGACAATGGAAGGGGTATGATGGAAGTTCAGCAAGGGTTTATCCTCGTGAATAGACTGGATGCCAACGGAAGTACCAGAGATATTGAAGCCTTTTGCCTGTTGCTCCAGAGTTGAGGTGATAGCATCGATTGAGAACTTGACGGCGGGGTGCTCACTTGCGTGCCTAGGAGCCGGTAGGACGGGACCGTAAGGTGGACAATATCGAGGATTTACTTCCACTGTCTGGTGCACGCTTGCAAAAAGAGTGAAGAGCGCCGGGAAAGACTTGGAGAAGAGCATGGTGAAGGAACTTTGGAGAAGGAAGAAGAGATGTAGCAACAATTCCAATGCCATACTGAGTTCTGTGAGCGGTGTTTAAATATTTTCAAGATCAAGCAGCCTTTTGCTAAAGCGTTGGTTCATACAATTAACACGAGAAAGTCCAGGCACAGCCCCTTGAAAGACCGAGCTGTCCCACACCTGCAGGATCTAGTGTAGTTTCGTTGGTGCTACGCTGTATTCAATCATGGACCTGTCAGATGTACCAATCAAGGCAGAGATCGGTTCAACTGCTTACGACAATCCCTGTCGCATCAACTGGGATCTGTGCCTGAATTTACCGGAGGTTTTGTTACATTCCAGAAGGTGCCTTTACCCTCATGTCATCAAGGACTTATCGCATTACCGTTACTTGAGTTGAAGTATTAGTACGACGCTCTGGTCAAATGAGCTATGGAAGTCAGTCAACTGTGATTGATGTGGTATTTCGCTGATGTTTTTCCGAAGACTCAGCGTGGCCCGTGAACATTGTGTGTGAGATAAGATCGATAAATTGAGCCAGTTGAATGTGATGAAACTGTTATTTGCAGTATGTGATCTTTTGTTTAAACTGCCATGGATCAAAGAATGTTACTGAGAGTCTGGAGACCTCGCTGGCCCTTTCCAACAGAAATTCAGCGTTGCCAATGTTTGTGGGATGGCGGAGTGTGGTGATGTTGCAATGGCTCGGTAGGATGGTGTCACGCGTGTTGTTAGCGGCGCATTTCTCCCATGATAGCCCGCTGGTAGGCCACCCATCACTGCGGCTGCGATTGAACATGAATTACGTTGAATTCGGCGGTCTTTGGAGCGCATGCGTCTCCATTGTGCCACAGCCCACTCGCATTCGCATGCTCAGTCCTGTCTATGTGGTGTGGCGCCTATTCGCTGGGACTTCACGTTTCTAGCCACTGTACCCAGTTCGACCTGATTTCAATACGCTCTGGAATTCGAAAAGAACTGCGCGCGCATTTTGCGACCACAGCCACTGAACCAGTGTATATATACGGCAACCGCAGTTAAAGCAAGAGATCAGGGTTACATCGTCACGCTCCATCGGGGTCCTGAGTACAACCCAGAGAAGTATATCCAAGTTCGTTGCAGTTCATGCAAAGCAGAGCACCTCGGCTGCTGACCTCGCGTATCGTCCCGGCGAGACGCCTCGGTCCTTGGGCCATGCGGGGGATATTCGGGGTTTTCGACAAATTAATAAGAAACAGTGTACTGCTGGTCGGCCTTGCCTGGAGATCTAGGGAATTAGAAGGCTTATAACAATCTGGAAAAGGATGGGGTGCGATGGATTGAATGTCGGGTGTTCCTGGGTGATAGACTTTGGGGGTTTGACCTCGATGAGGAAGAAGAAAGTGTGAGGTGCTCTCCCGGAAATCCAAGCGGTCCAGCTCAAGTAAAAAAAAGAACCTCGTCAGATAATACAATAAATCGATCAGTTAGTGGTATTACTCCGCGAAGAATACAAATAAAGAATACTCCAGGCATAGAAATTAAAGTATTGGGCTAGCTGTTGGGGGGCAGGTTTAGAAGGCTGAGCAATTGTTTAAGAAAAATAAGAAACAAAAATAAAGCACTCGTCAAATCAAAATGTATAGGTCAAGACGGAGTTGGCCGGACAAGAAAGCAAAAGACGAAAGGTGAGAACCTGCTTGTTCATTTGAAACCGAGCCTGAACAAGCAGGAAAGTGAGAATAAGCAAGTCAGTTATCTATAAATGCGGGTTTTGTGGCTGGACGACGATAGTCTTAGGGCGTCTGCTGGGTGGGGCCGCTTAAGCCCTACAACTCCAGGTCTTCGGTCCGCTAAGGAAATCTCTTTAGCGTACCTAGCAAACTGACCAGGAAAGTACCTACTTCGTGCCCGTTTTGCTACTGTCGACAACGGCTTTTGGGTGCCAGGCTGCATCGTATCGACATGCAGTTTGTGACTTGTCTATCTATACCTGACTGGCCCCTTCTAAAAATATTATAATACAGCTCACTATATGTATAAAACCGGCGCCCTTCCTTTTGGCTTTGGAAGTAGAGCCTGGCGTGTGTGTCTTCTTGTATTATAGAGGCCGACTCACTGCATCTTAATTGGAGCAGAAGCAGTTTGCGACCAGCTTGTAATGGTTTGCTTCATGTTCATATAGAGATGCTTGGCCTGACTCGTAGGCCCATGTCATCATGAGTAGGTCTGCACACACGGGGATTCATTGTACTGTGATGTCGTTTTGCAAGAGAGCCCTTTATAAGCAAATGATGATAAGCATCTACCGCCAATCCAGAAAAGAGTAATTAGGAACTGGAATTGTAGTATTACAGCTAACTTCAGAATGCCGCTTGTCTCAAAGCTCACGTAGGAAGAGGGTCGTATTGAAGCCGACGACAGCCATCCAAGCTCAACACCTGGACACCGAGTAGATCAAGGCAAAAGGTCTGCTGAAAATACAATTTGCTTGAACTAACTTGGCATTTCGCGCGATAGTTTAATTCCTTCTTTGGAGCCTTAAACAATGGCTTGAATCAATGCACGCCCCTGCCCCGTCCGCATATCGTAAGCCAATATTTATAGTAGTACGCCTTGACGTTTCTAGTGCACAACGCATTTCTGCGTGAGTGACGCCACCAAAACACAGCAAAAACTCAGCAAAAATCAGCAAAAATCAGCAGTTCGACAATAACATACAACTGTGTTACAGCCACACCATGTTAGGAGATCAGCTCACCGGTTCTACTTCAAAGTAGAAAGGGTGGTCCTGCTTGTCAGAGTATGAAGCAGAAAAGGTGTGACTGCTCCAAAGCAAGCACAATGCTCCAAAGCAGAAAAGCGGTTCTGCTTCCCATAGGTGAAAGCAGAAAAGTGGTTCTGCTTCCCACAGAATGAAGCAGAAAAGGGGTTCTGATTCCCATAGGTGGCTCCAGATCAGAAAGAGCGACCTTACAGAGGAAAAGCTGCATAGCGCAAGCCACATGCTGACAGGTTCTGTAAGGGGGCTAGAGGGGTATCCAAGTTCATACTGCACCACCGGCAATCCCCCTTCTCGATCACTAGTACTAATATTACACCACCATAATCTGGTCAAGGATAATGATCTGTGACGATAATGCCACACCTTGAGGCTCAGTGACCGTATTCCCTCCTAGAATTGTGTCAGTGGTATCTAGAAACAAAGAGGCTGGGCAAAGGCCAGGAGGACAAGTGACGGCTGGATTATCCGCCCCTGGTCCCCACACCCCTCACCTCGTTGATCAAACAAAACCATTCAATTGGAGTAAAAGATGATAGTTAGGTGTACTAGTCGAGCCCCTGTTGTCTGGTATCTACATTACCAGGGAAAAGACAAAGATTAGTTTCCTCACGAGCTGGGGTATCATATACGCCCCTCCAAGTGTCAAGTGTCAAGTATCAAGTATCAAGTATCAAGTATCAAGTATCAAGTATCAAGTGTCAAGTGTCAAGTGTCAAGTGTCAAGTGTCAAGTGTCAAGTGTCATCAAGTGTCAGGACGGGTACGTCAAAGCGAATGATTTACACACCCCCACGCCAACCTACATCGCTGGCCCAAATTGATAGACTTGCAGCAAATGCCACAATCCCGTCCCAATCAATAAGCTGGTATTCCTTACGTTTAAGGTATAGTTGCATCATTTGAGGTGTTCCGTAACAATACTTGAGGTGCGCCATCGGTAGACTGGTGTAGTAAACATGATTTGTTGAGACGAATGGGCCGACCGGCTCTCCAAGCCCAGTAGAAGTTTGTTCGGGAGCGTATGGGCTTACCAGGCCGTACACCAGCCTTACCACCAAATCCAAAACTGAGAGCATTATGGCTGGGTATAAAGAGCGTTGGTCCCAAGGCACATCTCTTTCCCAATCACACCTTCAGTCTCATTTCTATGCAAGATTCTCAATGGGAGACCAAGAAACCATTGGGGGTTTGACCAACGCCGTCTCTCCCTACCCATATGACTGGGATCCTGACATGGCGGAGCCATTGGTGCCGGAAGCGCAAAATGGCCAGATCGACCAAACGAACTACGCCATCGAAACGTTGTCCGGGTATCTGACAATAAGACAGAACTGGAGCATACTTACGAAACGCCTAGACGATGCCCTTTTGAGAATCCAATACTCAGACCGCATAACGAGTACCTTTCGATCCCACGGCTTCTGGGCCTGGCTAGCGATCTTCCTTGCAAGTCTGGATGACAATAACGATTTGACAGTACAGACTCTATCTCAATTTCCAGTCTCCATCTTATCAGATGTCGCTCTCTTTGTTTCACAAACAAAGGTTGAGAGCTCCTTACAGCAGTACATCGAATGCATTCTATGGACTGACACGCACGCTTACCAACGCCGTAGTAAGTAGCCCCAACTCGGTGACTCAATGCCATCCTCTTACACTTCAGATCAACTTGAATACGCCGGACTGCATGATTATCCAGCCAATCCATCGTTAAATTTTGAGTTATACCCGCCGAATCGACAACATATTGTATTGTCCAATACTCCAGTACCAGCGACGTCGATCGAGGAACATAGGTCATCTCTTGATGTCTTCAATGCCATGATACAAACAATTGATGCGAACACTTCCAATATTACCTCATTACAAGAGAGAGTGAGCCCAATGACTCGCTTTTCTATGTTCCACATTGATCCTGTCTATCAGTGGGCTTATCCAACTACCGATAATTTGGCATTGGTGTTCGAGAAAACGCTCGGCGACTTAATTGTTCGGACGAATTCTCGCGCTTGTATAACGGCATCTATCCCACCGGGGACTGATCGTTGTCGACTTGTCTTTGACGTTGAGGCTTCAGTGGTAGTACGTCTCGCAATGAAGCTCTATGGGATAGAGATTCGTGAGCGTGCACAACGAAGGTCCGTAATCCACCCAAATGGATCAAGCGCCAGGATCGATAATTCCGTGACGCTTGAAGAGACCGACATTGAGTCTTGGCAAGATTTACTAGGGGACTTTCTTCTAAACGGAGTGCGACAAAGTACGGAATATATCAACGAGACCCGCCGGGGTATTTGGGTGTCTAGTTGTTTGAGGATGAAGGTTTCTGCGTCAGCCCAAGATTCAGCTCGAATCAGCTTGACGATGGATCGCCGCACTCTAGTGGAAGTCCGTACGAAGCTGTGGCCAGTGTTGGATCCGTATGTCTAGATACTTTTCAATATGAACAATTCACCTATTCTAATGTACCTGAGGAGCTGGACCTGGAGGATTAGTCTAATACGGGAATAGACCACGATTTACACGGCACTTTAGACTGGGTATCTTAGACTGGGATACCTACGAATGGATGGGAGAGCCTGGCTACGTCCCACACTAACCTCCATCCCATAAGCGAGACGCAGTTCTGAAAAGTAACCCATTTCATCGGGAAAAGCATCAAGGTTGGACAACGATGGTGTAACGCGTGGGCTCATGCATACTCCGGAGATATCTTCAAGAAAGAGTGCTTCAGCCAGGGCGAATATGAGAATGCTTATTTGTTCCAAAACTGTCAGAATACCTGATTGTTGAAATGTTGGATATGGGCTGAAGCGACAGCTGGCAATCGGACTGGCAATCGGACTGGCAATTGGACTGGCAATCGGACACTCAGCTGGACACCCAGTTGAGCCGTTAGTCGAGCCCTCAACCTACTAAGCCTATAGCACTTACCCACTACATTATAAGTGGCTTGTAGGGCCTATTAAACTTTACAGCGCACCCTATAGCGAACCTTATAACACACCACTTACATTACCTTTATAAAGCCGATGGTGATAGTGGTTGTCGATACCAACATGGGACTAAATAAATCACTAGGCACGGGACGACCCGCGATGGCGAAGGATGCACTATCAAGAAGTTGGATACCTGTAAACAGTCTCTAAGTCACTGGAAGTAGCACCAGCTTGGCTGCTGCGCCACAACAACTTACAGGCTTATTGCGCAAACTTACCGAAGAGAGAACATACCGGGAAGCTACTAATGCATCATGACTTAGCGTGAGGTACACCTCGTTGCAAAAGATGGTGTGTGCACAAGGATCGCTGGAGCAGCAAGAATCAGCCAAGTGCAGCTATACACACCAATCGAAAAAAGCCCGTTACTTGACGTGATTTAACAATTGAATTCGTCGAGATATACACCCATCAAAGATATACAACTCGGTGTATATTTTGTCATTCTGTCAATTGTCGGGACAGAAGCCACGGTAGTCAGCCTTTTAACAGTCACCAGGAGCTTAGTACTTTAAACGTTTGAGATTTCAAGCCATGTAGTTGAATGATCAATTAATAAAGCAAACCGTCAAAAGCATCCGCTTGTGATACAGCCAAAACGCCTCCCAGATTGAAGAACAAACACCAAAATATAAACAGGAATCTAAATATATACATGCAAATGGTATACCGCCAATCGAGTAATCGCCATGACCAAAGTTTTTCATCGTCCCAATCAGTTCAAGAGCTCGCTAATATCCCGCTTTGAGTTCCTCTTGATGCCACACTTGTTCAAGCAGGCTTCGATACCAAGAGCGATGTTATGAGGAATATGATCTCGGAAGGTCTCGATATCCTCGCCGTTGAAAGTCGGGACACCGCCGAGGGTTGCCTCAACTACGTCGCCATTGAGAGCAAAGAAGCTCTGTGCAACCTGAGTCACGCCTGGGTCGACGTTATCGAACGCAGCGACAAAGACAGAATCTTCGCAATCAGGGTTAAATTCTTGATGAATTGCGCCCTGAGGAAACACAGACATTTGGAAGGTGTCCATGGTGTTGGCGATGGGCTTGGCACCATTCTCGATGACAAAGTTGGTAACAAGGCGGCCTTTAACAACAATATTGAGCTCAGTTGCTCTGTTGTGGACGTGGGCGGTATTCATTCCACAGGGCCCAAGGAAGGCGACTGTCATAGAAGCTCCGTTACCGATGAGGGCAGGCATGGTAAGAGCAGTAGCCGATACGGATTTACCGCCCTTGCCAACAGACTCTCCGGCTCCGGTGGCAGAAACAGCCTTGAAGTCAAAGACGTAGTCGCCGGGCTGGTTCAAGAGCTTGACTCTCTCGGCCTGGGTAGGGGCGGTCATGATCTTGGTAATTAGATCTCGGTCTCCGCTTCGTGTGTTGATAGGCACGATGGGAGGTAGCATGTCGTCAATGCTGTCAGATCGAGGCTGGTGAGCAGAGGACTGGGCAGGTCGGGGTGCCGCGAGGGCAGAGCCGGCAAGAAGGAGCATTGACAAAAACTGCATTTTGGCGGATTTGGGTTGTTTGTGGGAGATGAAGGGGGAGAAGATTAAAGGATGAAATGCAACAAGTGTGAGAGGCTGTTGGGAGTAGGTTGAAGAAGTGATTGCTAATACTGATACTATTGACTGGCGGCGTTGTGCTTCATCTTATACACAAGTCTTGGTGCCTCGTGAGCTTGTGAGAAGCTGCTATCGACTGGCCCGTTAGCAGTTGCTTATTTTTAGCCCTTGGCCAGCTGTCGGTGTTAGCGTGCATGTAATATAAAATATGGCCCCCAGCTGGAGACGATAAGGCTGTGTGACAGCTCCTGCACTCCACCTTCACCAATCAACGGGGCTGCTACTTGCTGACCGACTGCTCAGCCTTCACGAGAAAAATCCTCGAGCGTTGAGGGTAGCTACTTTCGGTAGAAGCTAGAATCGCTTAAGCTTGACAGTATGGTTAGTGCTGATCAGGATTTGTCAGGCAATTTTCTTTGCATGATATGGATTTAGGGCTGACGGCTGGTTTCCCTCGGTTTGATCCGAACTGCAAAGCGATTGGCCATCGAGCGAGGCGGTGTAAGCGGGTATCGTGGCTGACGAGATCTTTAAAATTAGGATTTCGCCAAAGTCCCTTTGAGGCACATTCCCGCTTACACAGGGTTATGGCATAAGAAGTTAATGACCCCGCGCTCATAACTCTGCTTTTAGGGTCAAAACTAAGCTTACCTTAACGATAAAAATCCAAGACCCAAAATGGACCTCAGCATACCCTCTGGCTACGACTCATACTCGAACCGGCTTGACCCTCATGACGAAGTCGACGATGGCTACGTTGAAAAAGGACCGCGTCCAAGTTCGGATGAGCGAGCCCTTCTCAAGCAGCGCAGTGCACCGCAAAATAAGAGCGGAGGCACCTTTGACACTATCAGGCTCGCCTTGCGCGTCCTCATCCTTCTGCTCGACCTCAGCATTCTTAGCCTGCTGGTCCACGGAGTCAACGTTTGGAAGACAACGCACAACTCTGTTGACAGGAATGAGGACGGTTGGGTGAGAACCCGATGGGCTTCCATCAAGATGTTGTCAACATGGCTTATGCTGGCCATTGCAGCATTTGCCTCATTCGTTCAGATGGTGGCTCTAGCCACCCGTCTCAGTTTTGTAAGTTTTCGATAAGACTCAAAGCCTGCTCAGAATGGCCTAACAATAAAATAGTTCCGCTCTCTCCGCAACGGCTCAGTGCATACTGGCGCCCTCTTAGCCAGCTCTGGGGTCGTCATCGCAGGCTGGATCGCCGCAACCGTCTACTTGATTGTTGACAAAGAAATACTTCGGAATAACCACTGGGACCTTTGGTCTTGGTCCTGTCAAAACAACTCACGACAGAGCTACATTCCATGGGCGACCCTATGCACAGAAATGGTAAAGTGAATCTTTAGCTGTTGAACTGTCTTTAAAATACTAATTATTGCTGTTGTAGTTTTATGTCTTTACTGCAGGTCTGGTAGTGACAGTCCTGGAGATTGTTAGTCTTGCTTTTTTCTTCATTTCGTTACGAGGAGTAAACATTCTTGGGAAATACAACAGGGCTAGTTCGGCTTAGCTTATCAAGTGGTTCGTGGGATGAGGCAACGCTGGCGGCTCTATCCTCTGCTTAGAAACAATGCAAGTGGCTATGGACTTAAGATCTATGCATTGATCACGATCTAGATGTGTGTTTCTTGGCAGATTATTAAATACAGGCACCTGATTAGATTATAAAGTTCATTGTGACTTAAGGTAGCACTATTTAGTCTCATAACCTAATGAGACAAAGTTTAGTCGATTATATTATTATGCGGTTCAAGTTACATATCTCCAACAGACGCATACCTTCTAACGTAGCATCCATACTCAACCGCCACCAAGAGATCAAATCATCTTAGTCGCACGGTCTCAATAGACTTGTTCCTATGCTTCCATCACCGAACCTCCGTACAAGACAACTCCCCATTACAGCACCTGCCCACTCCTCAAACGATGTTGAATTCCTAGCCTCATCTGGCCCCGTTCCACTCCCGCCCATATCAGCGATATCAAGCAATTTGCTTCAGAAACTCGCCAGCTTTAACGGCGCATCTCTTTGCTTCTTCGACGAATCCTATCCTGGCTCCCATCATGATGATGTCGTGCGGGGCATCTTCCTCAACGTAGAAGTCCACATTGGTTCCCATCTCTCGAAAAGCCTTGACGAATTGCACATTATCGTCATAAAACACCTCCTTGCCGGAAGTCTGGACCCAGACCGGAACTCCGATATGGAACGGGCTCCGCACTGGGGAAAGGTAAGGATCCTCTGCAGATACGGCCCCGAATCCGGTCAAGGCTTCTGCGCCCCAGTTGCCGAAGGCGCTATGGAGGTAATCTGTAGAGTAGTTGCGATGACTTTCCATGTTTCGAGGATCTAGGGCGGAGGCCACGTCCACCCACGGGGACCAAAGTAGCGCCGCCTTAGGCCAGGGAAGTCCAGTTTGGGGCCCGTGGTTTGCGATGTATCTGAGCATGGCGATTGCAAGGTTTGCACCGGCTGAGTCGCCACTCAGAACGATGTTCGACGCAGGGATCTCGAGATCGTTCACCAGGTATGAGAAAGCCGAAAGACCATCTTGGAGCGCGGCAGGGAACCGGCCACCTGGGTTGTTGGAAAGTCTGTACTGAGGCGTGAAGACATGCGTAAAGGACGTGTTCTGTAAGAGGGTCTGAGCGATGAAGCCTGTATCTGCATCTCGGCCGTTGCCCATAACGTAGGCACCTCCGTGGAAGTGCAAGAGAATGAGCATATCATTTTTCTGTCCTGCAGGAGCCGGCGTCCAAGTACCACCCAGTTGTGCAGGCTTGATTTCAGCGTCGCTTGCCGGGCCTGTAATCTGAGCCTCTTTCGCGGGAGGGATGATGATGAATCTGTCGCCTTCTGAACCCGGTTCCATGGACAGAGGAGCTGAAGGACGAAGGGCGCAAAGATGCCGGAGAAAGACTTGTTTGACAAACAGAACAGCGGCCGACTTTTGAAAGGGCCATGATGAATCCGGCCTAAGTCCCCGTAATATACTCGAGGCCACGACGTAAGTCACCGACGTGAGAGTTGCGGGTATGATGAAAAGTAGGTAGAGGAGCTTCAAAGGCTGCTTGGACCACGGAGACGGCATTTTGCAAGGCTGGTATTTAGCAATGATATTGGCTGTGAGGGTTTAAGAATGGCAAGAATCGAGAGTAGAGTTAAGTTGTTGAGAAGGATGGGCAAAATGAAACACAAGGGATGCCATTGTATAGCATATATAGTCACATCACGATATATGCAAGCAGGTATCGACAAAGTATTAGCCAGGGACACCATGACTACACATTTCTGCTATCGTAGATTTGTAATCCCTTAAATCTACCATGGTATTGTGATGGTTCGTGCTGAAGCTAGCGCCAACTCAAACTTCGCTCGCACTTAGAGGACATCCGAGCGCCGCATGTGACAAATGCCATGTATGGAGACGAAAAGCCGGCACGGCATTACAAGTGACAATTGCTATAGCATTGCTTATTCTTAGGTAGAAAGATATTATTGATCTTGGCTACAGCGGAGTACGTATGTTCAAGTAATACGCACTGCCTCAGCTTGCTAGGATCAATCTGCATTCAACCTCCGGATCGCGTGAGCTATTGCTTCGCGTCAAAAGGGTAGCGTCATGAATGAGATCTCTTAGCAATTAATAGTTTCCTTTTGGTTTGGAACCTGGCTTTGGGTACTGTATAGAGATTGAACCAGCTCTGTTTATCTAATGATGATCTTGTTGAGGGGCGAGACGCTATTACAGAGCCCGGCGAAGCACTTCTTTGAATAGGCCTCAAGTGGTTGCCTTGCTGCTAAGAGAAGTATACAGCTAACATCAACAGTATTGATGAGAAAGTGTCTCAAAGAGTCCAATATATTTGTTCAGCCGTAACCATGAGTCCCCCGTGTAGTATCCTTTTCTTCTATCGCGGCTGACCACTCGTAGTACCGCTAATTAGCTCTAGCAACAGTTAATAGTAAAAACAACCTTCAATTCTGTCGCATTGAACAATGTACTTGATAACCAAGCGATGGAGACAAGTGATAATAGCTGAATGTGGTCCCTCGGCATTTTATTTCCCCACGAAGTCCGGTAAGGTCCGAAGACAACGACGGGAATTTAAGACTAGCATGACACCGGAAGGCTAGCTTGTTTTAGTTAGCATCAGGGTGGATCCAAACAAGACCTGAACAAAGATTGTCATCAAGTGTCATACCAGGCTCTATTCGATCTATCCGCTTTGCACTCTTATCCCAGGGTGACGGAAGGCTAACTTGATCCTCTGCAAGGGGGCATTATTCACTGTGGTATAGGTACAAAACAAGCCCAAGAATGGGTTTATAAATGAGTGAGCCAGCGCCAGTTGTCTTGCCTTACTATCCGCACATTCTCGTATCATCTTACAAGAAGCACTCTTTCAAATCATCCAATTTCAAGATCCTATAACAAATCAAAGATATGTCTTCACCATACAAGCACGTTCTAATCATCGGCGCCACTTCCGGGATAGGGGCAGCACTGGCCGATAAGTTCATCCTCGAGGGCGCCAAAGTCATTGCCGTTGGCCGCCGTCAGGACCGGCTAGATGCCTTTGTCCAAAAGCACGGCGCAGACAAAGCAAGCGGTGTTAAATATGATGTCACTGATAGAGCTGGCCTCGATGCCTTCGTAGACCAGTAAGCAGAGCCTCACCCTTGACCCGAGTTCCCAGCCACAAATCATAGAGAGTGAGCCTGACTAGGTCCTTACCCTCAAGAATCATCAACGCATACCCCGATCTAGACTGCGTCTTCCTCAACTCGGGTTTCCAGAGCCAGATCCGCTTGTCAAGGCCCGAGGAAGTTGATCTACATGCGTTCCACCAAGAGATGGAAACCAACTTCAACAGGCTGGTGGACCTCTCGATTAAGCTACTTCCACATCTCAAGAAGAAGCCATTCCCAACCGCACTGATGTTTACGGGAACCCTGCTCGCCCAGGTCCCTGCCGTGACCATGCCGGCATATTCAGCGTCGAAAGCCGCGTTGACAGCTTACGTCACATGTCTGCGCCGCCAGAACGCAGGATCCAGCACCAAGATCATTGAGCTGTGGCCCCCCGTCGTCCAAAGTAAGTCATCTTAAGGAGTCACCCGAGCGTTCTCTGGTCTCGAGATATAGTGTACTAAGTTTTTTTCCTAGCCGAGCTTCACGATTATATGGGCCCTGAAAATGGCCGGGCTATGGGTATGCCCGTGGCCGAATTTGTGGAAAAGACATGGCCGCATGTGGTCTCGGGGTTGGATCACATCATTGTCGGTGCTATTGGACCGGAAGCATCATTCTTGAGCGCTATCCAGCAGCGCCGAGAACAATTTGATATGTTGTCTGGTCTTATGTTGTCTCATTTTGAGCTGTGATGCGGTGTTCTTATAGACTTCTCGCATAGATTCCGTACCAGATGTATTGATGAAGATAGGGCAGTTGGCTGGCTCGTAACTGATACTGCAATTTACATATGAGATCGCAGCTAAACCATTCCTCTGTATCCTTAAGCTCCAAAGAGGCTAGCGTTCCGGTGATAGACGATTGAAAGATCATGACCCCGGTATCATGCTGCCATTGCGTAACATCCTGCCATGGCCCAAATGGTCCAATGATCGATGTTGTGTCTTTTCTTTGACAAATTTAGGACCTCCTTCGCTAATCGCATATTCCCTCTCTCCGACATGTATTCCAGGGATTTCCAAACCCACTCTTTCACGTAAGCTTCTGTTGACAGTTGAGCAGCCTGGAACAGAGGTGCAAGCAGCACCTTGCATTTTAGCTTCTGCATCGGGGTGAAAGGCTCGGCATTCTCTGGCCTACCGTGGGGCATGATGTACGGTGGGACGGTGCGACATATTTGCCTCGAGATCTCGTTCATGGTTTTGGAAGCGTCGTTACTGCATCCTCGGCGTCTGTCTCTCATCAAATCTTCCATCTCCAAGCGCATCGACCGCAAAGCATTGCAAATTTGCATTGCGTAATGAGTCGGGTAGACGTCGTATTGGCCATCAAGACAGTACGCATGGCAAGCAGTATCAGCTTGGACAGTGACTGGCCCGCAAGGCCTTGCTAACGATTTCTCAAGATATATAAGCTTATGATTTATCTCAATCGCTCTTTCTTTCATCCCCCTGTCAAGATCAGTTCTACTATCAGGTAAAATGGCCCTCAGATTAACGATATCGATCAAGATGCCCATGTAGTCCCATTTCTCATCCGTCACGATTGTGGCAAGATCTTGCTGTACTGTAATCTGTGAATCCGGGATTGGAAACTTGGCGATGCCGCAACTGATTACCAAGTGTGAAAAGGCACTTCGGGTAAGTTGTGTTGATACATGGTTGGAAACGTTCAACAATCCTCGAGACTCGATCATTGACATTGCCCCTTGGATATGAGTCATCCAAGATCCAGGCATGTTAAGACTTGGCCCCATTAGCTTCTCATAGAGATCGAGAAGAAGGATTGACTGTAGAATCTCATCACTTATCAAGGCGTTCGGTTCACGCAGTGAAAGTCCGAGACTCTTCACGGCAGCCAAGTATTCCTTCGCGGCGAAACCTGCCAGTTCTCGGCTATCGAACTGTATCGCAGAAAAGGCCAGGCTGACTGCGTCCACACTATAAGACAGATGGCTGACCATAGGGACCTGATTGTATAGCGGTAGGAGAGAGGCGCAGCTGTGTGAAAGTCCAGTGACATATAACACAAAAAACGTTTCTCGACACTGTGTAACGACATCTAGATTCAAGTTGGGCCTAGGCGGAGGCAAGACGGCCAACTGATTGCCATAATACCATTGGCGGGCCACTACCCTTTTCTTAGTCGCATGCGTCTCATCACGGAAGATTAAATCCTGGGTATTTCGGTACCCATGACATGAAATGCGGGCTCGGTGGCACTGGCCACAAGTTTCCGGTTTCAAGTCGCACTGGAGTCAAATGTTAGCCACCCTTGTACAATATACCAACGAGAAGAATGGCTGATAGGCATACTCGGAGCTTCCGTCGTCTACAAGGGAGACAGTCCATTGAAGGTCTGCCAGTATTGACCATGGTGGATGACTACACCTTTCTACTGAGGGTTTATGCCGATGTCTGGGGGTAGTAAGAAGAGGATCCTGGAAAAGGGGAGCAACGCGATGTCATGGGGAGTAAGAGAAGCAGATAAAGCCGGTTTGACAATATTGGTGCTGAGACAATCGTCATGAGTTGAAATGGCGCAGGATACGATGACTTACCAAAAGAAATACGGTAGATGCGTCAATCTGGATTCTTCATGCTGATATGCCCACTCGCAATAGAGTTTGTCTAGCTTAGCAAAGGACAAGGGGCAATGGTTGATCTTGACGGTGAAGAGCTTATCCTGTGGAGCTGAAGTCAAACTGCCTTATAAATCCTAGCACACTCCGGAAGGCTAGCCGCAACAAGTTAATGATGTCGGCACAAGCCGGATTAAGCTAACCATATGCATCATCGGATCACCAATCGTTCCGAGCTCCACGATCATGTCCGATTCCTCAGCAGGATCAAACAAGCGCCGGTGTTTGTTCAAGACCGAACATATCGACTAATCTGCTGTCCAATATTCTCCGTAGCTATTTAAAGAGGTATCTTAGCCAGAAACCAAACCATCCTCGGAAAATTATCTGCAGGTCCAGGAACCCCAGGTCACGGAACTTTATGGCGATCTGACGCAGCCGGATAGATATGTGGCTGTAGATATACTTCCCATCCCTATAACATTTGGACTACTTGTCATGCGCTAAAGGCGAACTGAGGCACCAACAAAGTCGACATGGTCAGAAAAGCCCTCGTCTCAGGAGCCATAAAGCCAGGAGAATCTAAGCAGCAATTGGATGAGTTGTAGAAGTATAAATGCGGTTGGCTTGGTGCGTCTTCTTTTGGACTACCTGAAGCATGTCGTCATTTACTCCTGATCCAAAGAATCATAGGTACAGTTGGAGAAAACAGGGAAGAGTAGTGATGAAGGGACGAAGGATGAAGCCTTTACAGAGCTGTTGTCCGGTATAGAGATTGCGAATCCTGTTTGTGACGATACATTGGATCGTGTACCAGACAAGTTGTTCTGGCTACTTGGACCTCAATTGGTTTCTGCACCCCATGGAGGTGGCGGTCGAGATATTCTAGAGTATGTTGTGTTCTTAAGATCGACTTCCCCAAGATACCTGTCCAGGATGATGGGCTGTGAGTCGCGATCGGGCGGCCTTCGTGGTGTTTGCGATTGTGACTCTTGACCCTGGTCCTGCTTGGCTGCGGATGAAGTACAGCGAAGATATCGTGCTTCTTGAAAGTTAATAGTGCAGGCAATGTTCATTGAGGTAAAGCTGTTGTATTAATAGCTGGTAAGCTAGGCTTCACGAGAGTGCTAAAGAGTGTAACCTATGTATCTGGAGTCCATATGGGGACCAGTGCTGATTGCATCGTGTTGGCAGTGGTCAGAGTTGGGCCTTTGTTTGTCTACATAGTCACGATATATCTTTCTTTCAATCTCCATCCTTATCCTTTACAGCCCCCTCATAGCCAGTCCCTCAATGATTAAAAAAATGCCAGCTCCTCCCCCAAGTGCCGCCGCGGGTAGCCTCCCTAAATTTCCCTGAGCTAACGATAGTGCGATGCTAACCACGTCCACACTATCTGCCGCAATATTCGCCCAGAGAGTCCTTCTTAATTCTCGTCTCCCTCCACTCGGAACGTTCTTGTCTTCGGCTGTGACAAGAAGCGCGCCGAGGAGGAGGTCGCGGATGCCGAATAGGCGCGGCAGGATCGAGAAGGCCGCCGGGACCGAATAGAAGAAGATCTCGCAAGTTGTTTGGGGCGCGATGACGCAGGCACCACCAAAGATAATGCGCAGGATGGAAACAGTTTTGATGGTTGTCGAGGTGACTGACGATAGTTGTTTCCTTACTGTAATGTCTGTTGCTTTGCCACCAAGTAGTGGTTCGGTCTGATTCGACAATGTGGTGGTAGGAGATGCCATTGGTAAAGAATTTAGTGAGGTAGAAGTGCGCGATATTTAATTGGTAAGTTCCTGCGTCTCTGGCTCTGGAGTGCAATTAATGCTGTCATCTGAGAATCGTTAGCTAAACTAACATTTATATACAGGTATTGGACATAACGGCTTAATGTTATGTTTTATCGAGCTAAGCCTGTCCCCCGCACATCGCCAGGTTCTTTAGTGGGAACAGCTGAAACCGGGACCATGAAGCAGTACAATAGCAGCAAAACTGATGAGCTTCCTAGCCATAGATTGGGGCTTAATGCTTTTCCCACTAGTCGGTGGCCGAGGGTTCCATTATGAAGCCGAGAATCCCGTAAAAAACCGAGAATGCGGGTGGCGGAACTGCCTTAATGTTTCTGACCATGACATTCATCCTCTCAAACCCGGTAGTGTTTGCCTTGAACCAATGGAGAAGAATCAAGATATTATTAAAATGATGAAAGAAAGCCACTTCGACTAGAATTGAATGATCATAGTTTTTCGATGCAAGGAAGCCACATGCGGTTATGCTATATTTGTGGTAGATGTTCTGGCCACAACCTCACTCATATACACTAAGAATAATGAATGTGCCTAAATCTGTCACTAAAGACGGCTTGCTGGAGTTGCGCTTCCAACAATAATATGATCCATCAGAGTTTTGGCTGCGTTTTCTGGTGACCAAGATTTGGCTCTCTCCTCACTGAGAAGATACGCCTTTGGAAAACCTGGAACATTCTGCTCTCCAATAACCATCCTGGCAATAGCTTCACCAGTGAGCCAACACTTGTCCATACCGTGGCCATTGAAGCCTGCGGCAATCCACTCGCCGTTTCCAGTTCTACCTGTAAGATTGTGGGGGAGGTTTCCCACCACGGGCAACCCATCTGCTGTAAACCCCATTATTCCTGACCACACCTCAAGTGCTTCGGCAGGAGCTGCATTTCTCCAGATTTTGGGAGCTGCAGAGCTTAAACTCTCTCGGGCATCCTCCGCAACTACGGAATCGTCACTGGTCAGAAGGCAAGTCAGTTTCTGCGACTCACCGCCGAGAAACATGATTCCTGTTTTGACATTCTGCTGAGCATAGTACAAACCGAGATTGATGTGCCCAGTCTTTGCATCGTATGAGCCGTGAGAGACTTGAGACCAAGATATCTTGTCACCAGCATTTGGAAACCTTGGCCCCATCTTCTGGGTCGACATTGTTCCTCGTAATGGGTAAAGACTTCCAATGAGTCCTGGGATCAAATGGCTCGAGTATCCATTTGTACAGTGAATGACATGCCTGGTGCGAATAGATCCTCGAGGTGTTCGAACCACATAAGGGTATGATTCTACTGAGTCTTTCCGTTGTTGTACTGATAGAACAGGTGTGTTCGTTTCCAGAATAAACCGGCCCGAAAAGTCCTTTCTCAGTGATGCCAGAACTATTGTGAGAAGTCTATAAGGCCACAATGCAGCAACACCAGTTTGCGCTACTGCGCCAGTGGCATTGATGAAGTTGAAAACCTGCGGTTCAAGTGCATTAATTAGTATATAGTCAAAAAAGATCTTGTGGAAAGCCTTACATTGGCAGCTTGCTCTTTGCCAAATATCTTGTACTTCAGCTCACTATCTGGCACGGCCTTCACGAGTTGATGAACATCTTCTACAGCCGTTTTAAAAGAGTCTTGATCTGTAAAAGCCGTTACCGTCATGAGCTCACGATACTCAACTGCCTCTTGATCCGCCAGACTAAGTTGAGCTACAAGAGCTTTGAGACGACGAATATTCGCTTCGCTAAAGCGGACTATCTCTGTAGCACGCTCGATACCGACACTTTTGACGAGAGCTGGAAATAAAGAGTCGCTGTCAGAGACAAGATGGCCTCCGTTACGGCCTGTTGCCCCGCTGACTGCTGTTCGGGCTTCCAGCATAACAACCTTAAGATCTGTGCCGTTTCGGTGATTCAACAGGCAATGCGCAGCACCAATACCTGTGATGCCCGAACCAATAATTATTACATCGGCTTCCGATGGTAATGCACGAGATTGAGCGCTCGACACTGTTGGATGCGGTGGAGTTTGCCAGGCTGCGGTGGTAGGGTTCTCACTTGGTAGCCCAGCTCGAGCTTTGATGAGCTTCACCGCGTCATGAACGAAATCTGAGCCGATTAGGTTTTGTTTGTTAGAACGTCGGGAATGAAGTCGATGTCTACTTACTAGCGTTTGACATGGCTGGTTTGCAACTTCTTGTTAGTTTGTTGAATATGTGTTGTAATGAGTGCCGTTGCTGATGCTCAAATGAGGAGCGGGGTAAGATTGATCGGTGTTGGAAACGAAAACAAAGAACGCCGTTCCACGATCAGTCAAAGCCGGGGTAAGTGATTATAATGCATGGATTTATGAAGCGGGACTTGGTAAGATTATTGTGTGTATATTATTGCGTCAATTGGGCTAGATCATTATATGTTCACTACTCTAAGAAACACGGAGGTAAGGAATGGTCTCTGATGGGCGGCTCTCCATACTTGATTGAGACTAGGTGGGCTGTGGAAGAGTCATGAACATGACATGACAAGATCTAGGCCTGGTCCAAGAAAGCCGAGAGTAGGCAGGCGTCGCATTATCCAAGGACAGTACCAGACTGGAACGGGAGTGAATTGGATAGCAGGGCCATTCATTATATAATGATCGGGCATAAAGCAATTCAATCACCTCGAGAGACCGATTTAGGAGGTCCATGTCACGGGCCTGATTGCCAAATACTGAAAAGAGTGATTATAGTCGCTGCAAGGTCACTATGAGATAGCTAGTAGGGCACATAGATCCGAGACAAAACAAAAGAATATAGACTACATTTTTAATTCAACTGGTACATACGACCAAAGGTAGTGGAAAATACGGGATCCCGTCCGCTCTCCCATAGTCAAGCCACTAACCGGCGGATTAGTAGTTGGGTCGGTGACGACCAGCGAATCCCCGCTGTTGTATGTTCTTTTGCATTTTTGGATGTCTCCATCTTTTTGCCTCCCAGAAACACGAGGGTGGGTAAAAATGGAGAAAGAATAGCTGCAACAGGTGAAGGGCGACTGCATTTCTGCCTTTGTTGGCGGTCTCAAGACTAAGTCGTCTATTTCCCAGCCGCCCTGGAGTGCGGAATACTGCTGTTTATTTAATTTTTGGCTATGTCTGGCAGGTGAGGACATAGAAGATGACTGCATCTTCATGATGAATGGGCACCCTTTCAACGAGATGGCTGTTTCGCTAAGGCAGTAGAGACTGATGGATACGGAAACAAGCTCCTCCGAAAGCATTCGGAATAATCCACCGCAACCTTGCTAGTAGACATTGAGTCACTTGGCTAATCTTGTCGACTTTTTCATAGGATTAAACATATTAAACCCACTAAGACCAGATTTCTAGCTAGTACCTAACAAAGATATACAATTTTGGCGAAATAATGGCTGCCACATTCGACAATTATTCCGTGCGCTCTACATGGCTATTGGAAGGCAAGATCTGGGGGAGTTCGAAGATCGTCCAGGACTAGGTCTGAGTATAGCAAACTCAGAAAAATACGACGGTAACGGAATTCGCTACGAGGATGATACCATTGTGCGCGTCATGCTATGTACTGCGGTATGTTTTGTATGGGAATTACAACAAAAGGGGATATCTATCGGCAAGGTGAGGATAGAACCTGATAGACTGGGAGTTAAGAGGGACTTATTCTATCAGGCCTGGATAGTTAGGGTCATGGCTGGTTACTAAGACGTTAGTATTAACAACAACGGATACAGCTGGCTAGCTATCCACCAGGCTCTAGCAAGGTTGAACGGGGAATGTTCCGAGGAAGATCAGGTAAGACTATCTTGAGAGTATCTTAGACCACGGATATAGTGAATTTAAGTAGAGGAAACGAAAAGGAACACAGTTTGTGCGAATTTGTAGTGGATGTTATAAATAAATCGCTAATGAGTTTATGATTGTGATATGGGACAGAGAGTAAGGGTTGGTTAGCAATAAGCAAACCCTTGGAACCGTGTATATCAATGTTAAGGATTAGGCTGATAGTTCAGAACTAATAGTGTAAGTAAACAAAAGTATTGATAACTCATCTAAGGAGTGATATCTCAGACGTAGAGCCCTAACTCAACTGGTGCGTTCTTTATCTGATCCTCTTGCATCTCCTGGATCAATGGGCTATGGGGATAATCCTCAATGTCCAAGTCAATATAGCCACGAGCAGCCCATTTCCGCGCACATACAAAGAGCGTCCTCCCGTTGATGCTTGAGTCGCCCAAAATCCTTAACGCACATTCCCCTGCGTCCTCGGCTGTTGCAAACTCAACCCCTGACTTTTCAACTTGGTCAAATTGCTCTTTTGACAAGATACCTGTGCGGATGTACCTACAGCAAGAAAACTCGAGTTAGTTCTTGCCCATTCCATCACCTTTCTGGAAACACTCACCACGGCGCAATGACGTTCACACGGCTGCCATAGTAGAATGCTGTTCTTCGCAAGGCGTGCATGATCCCTCGAACTGCCCATTTCGTGCTACTGTACTCCGGACTCCTGGGCACATCGAGAAAGCCAGCTCCTGAGCTGACCAGGATTAGGCAGGTATCTTCTTGCCCGTCTTGGGCTTGAGTTCCATTTTGCGAAACAAAATAGTGCATTGCGAGTTTTGCAGTATATAGTGTGCCTTTCAGATTCACGTCGATGATCTGCAAGTCTGGTTTCTGAGGCTCTTTATCTTCGCCTATATCAGGATTAGTCAAAAAGACTCCAACCAAACTTCGACCCAGGTCTTACCGTCGAATGTAAATATTTGGTCGTTCTTTGTGATACCTGCGTTGGCAATTACATAGTGGATTTTGCCAGAGCTTGAGAATTTCACTGCTTCTTTGAATAGCCGCACTTGGTCTTCCCACAGAGTAGCATCCACTTGGACAAACTTTGTCCCAGGTAACGCAGACGCAAGTCTTTCGCCAGCTCTGGGATCCTTGTCGCCAACCACTACTTTGGCACTATCACGGGTGTCAGTTGAGAGCGTCGTTAATTCGACTCATTTATAATCACCCTGATTTGTATAAGGCTCTTACGTAGGCTTCTCCAATGCCACTGGCTCCTTCAAGTTATTAGCATGGTTAACTGAGCTGCATAGCTTTGATCATGCTCACCTCCAGTGACAATTGCAGTTTTATCATTAAGTCGAACAGGATCGAAGTCGACGTTACAATTGATAGGTGGTTCAACCTTGTATGGAGGCATTTTGAAGGGTTCTGCAGGTACGTGAAACGTTGTCTTGGTAGATATGGACGATGAGGTGATCAGCGGACAAACATATTCGTGAAGTGAAGGTGAAAGAGAACATTAAAATTGCTAGATATTGGCGATATTTGAAGACTCTAGAAGAGCTTCCAGGGCATTCTCCTACAGAACTTAGTTACCTTTTGAAGCGCATGAATGAAGCACTTATGCAACTTGATGATAAGTATGCACACTTCTTCACGTCGGACCGACGGTCAACAACCCTTTGGTCAGCCAATAGGAAGTGCCAGTCACTGATCTAACCCTATCCAAACATCCAAACTGCACTAATGCAACCTGCTGATAAAGTGGAGTCTCCAATCAGTGGCTGTGACGATAATCGTGACGCCTCTGATATCAAGAATTGGACCTCCAAAATATCGTCTCATCACCTCATTTCTTGTTGCACATACGGCTCAAACAATTCAAGAAGAAAGCATCTTTTATATAAACGACGTTTGACCATGACTGACCCACAACGGATCCCTATCCAGCCCATGGCCCAGCAGCTATTGGTCCAGAATGCGAAGGAAGACTGGACTGGAGTAACTAGCACTGCAGAAAGACGCAAGCTGCAGAATCGCCTCAACAAGAGATCACAATGTGAGTAGAGCCCTGTCATCAAGTATTTCTGTATCTCATACGAATTGGGAAAAAGATCTCAGGAAGCGGCAACAACAAGAGAGACGGCAATTTAGCTCGGACATCATCAGTCAAACCATCATACCAACTGAACCAAAGCCCTCAATTAACTCTGGTCTCCAAAGACCACCAGATGAAATGTTGCAAGCCATTTCAGAAATGTGCGAAGTATTTGTCACTCCCGAACTTCGTCAAAAGATGTTTGCGCTTGCGAGCAAGGCTTATCTGGACTACACCATGAACGCCCCCCGGCTTTCGCATCTGCCATTTCTAATTACATTGAACGTCAACATAGCAATTGCCAAGAACGCCACCCTTATGGGCTTCGATCGTACAATCATGTGCTTGGACGATACCATCTCACCATTCAACCACAACGGACCAGTTCCACCTTCTTTTAACCCTCCAAAGCTTCTCGAGCCCACACAAGTGCAAAGGGAAGTACTGCACCATCCATGGCTGGACATATTCCCCTTCCCCAGGTTCAGAGACAACATGATCCGGGCAGTGGATGCGGGACTGATGGATGATGATGATCTTTGCAATGATATAGCCGAGGCCAACTTGGATAATGTTGAGAAGCCCAGCTTGATCGTATGGGGCGATGCTTCACTGCCGCATTCTTGGGAGGCTTCGCCGTGGTTTATTCGGAAATGGGGCTGGCTGCTTCAGGGCTGCCCTGAGATGCTGGAAGTGACCAACAAATGGCGACAGAGCCGGGGAGAAAGGATGCTACAGTGGAAGCATTGAGGGAGTCTGATCTATCAATCTTGTCAATATCACTGATTTTATGGAACACTTCATTTTCGAATATCACTGGCCCTTTCTTTGATGTGACATCACATGATATCAGCACCTCGCATTGGTGGAGTCTTGCACACAATTCATGTAGGTTGCTGATACACCCTGAATGTCTAGATTGCGTTAACCAAAAAGAACCAGCAATCATACAAAACTCATGAGGTTTCTGAGTCGCTTGTTTCCGCCCATGCTACAGAGTAGCTATCACGAAAGCCGCCACTCAACAATTGGATACGGTCGTGTGGCCCAATGGCAAGGCGTCTGACTACGAATCAGAAGATTCTGGGTTCGATCCCCAGCATGATCATCTTTTTGCTTCTGTTGATAAACCTCAACCTATGAGTGTAAACCTTTTGACTCTTGAAATTCTCTTATGTATAATATCTCTTGTAGATTGTCTCATACGACTAGAATGTCCTAGTTTCAAGCAATTGAGGGTTGTAAGCTTCGGGACTGGCGATCAGTTTCCTATCATTCATTTTGGAATTAGTACAGATGTTAGAGTGGGCCTGATGAGATTGTTTCCTTTCCTGCTCCGGTCAAGTTAGCTTTTGTGCCTGACACGACGGAAAAGGATGTACCTTGGCACAAATACAGGCAAAGCGACCGTGTAATATAACTTCCATAGTCAGGTAAACAGCAATATGACAACTACCTAAGGAGAGATATGTTCAGGAGAAGAAAAAGCAATAATGATTGTTCTAAATACAACGCTAAAAAGATCTATGATGCACGCTTAGTCTATACCATATACTGAATCGTCCTCCGCCTTTCCCTCTTCTCTTGCTCCTCTCTTTCCCTCTCCGATTCCTCACCCGAGGAGTGTGTACCAGAGAAAGTAGCAAACTCATCTCGAGCAAACACACATGGAGGCAGATCACCGGGGCTCACCGCATTGTCACCTACAGGCCGGCTGAAGCGGTTGAATGCAATGAAGTTGTCCTCGTCGCCAGCGACGGCATTGGCGGGGGTGGCCGAAGTAAAAGACTTGCGTCTAATGGACACAGCGTCGTCTTGAATAGGCTCAACACCGCGTTGGCGGTAGATGAAGTCGAGGAGAGGGATTGAAAGGCCGTGGACAACGATGGAGAAGAACACTAGAAAGTAGATGACTGGTCCAAGGGCGTTGAGCAAGTTTGTTTCCTCTTCATCTGCGTCTTCGGGATGAGGGAAGAGATGACGGATATGCTCGAGATAAAAGACGGCTCCGACACCAATAGGTCCGAAATACCCCATAAATAATGCCTCCTTGTAGTCTTGAACCACCGCAGGCATGATCTTGTAAAGCAACAGAATGGCAGGAATACGTCGAAAGGCGAGGACCATGAAGCCAAGAGCGATGAGTCGGGGCACTGTAATACCAGTACCATCTGGGTCGTGGAACTGGTCCCACGGAATCACAGCTCCGATGAACATGAAACCACCAAAGTTCAGAAGGACGTCGAAACAGTGGTTCACTTCATCGTGTCGACGATGGGTCTCGGCAAGGAAGTCTCCGTCCCAGTTTAACGCGTTACCAGCAACGGTGCACGCGACAAGGTCGTTCGTACCGATTGCACCGCATGTTCCAATGATGAACAGGCCCAGTGCTGCAGGGAAGAGCAGATATGACTGTTCATCGACCCACCCCCTGGTCAAGGTTAGTTGCTATTCCTTGTCTGTTCCCACCAAAGGTCCAAGTACTTACCGGCGAAGTGCAAATTTCAAGCCTCGGCATGCAGCGTAACCCACAACTGCTCCATAAGCAATACCCATCAAGACGTAATAAAGCCAAGTCTCAACTATCCAGTTCTTGAAGGCCTCGCCGACGCCACCTCCAAGACGACCAACTTCGCCACCAGCACGAGCCATCAGCTTGTGGGTGATTTCCACATGGCCGTCATTGTGGTAATCGCCTGTACCGAAAGCGTGTCGCATAAGGTAAGTTGCAAGCATGAGAAAAGGGAAGCCGAAACCGTCGTTGGCGCCGGCTTCGGAGGAGATGATTTCTCGCAGATGTCGCGGGACATATTTGTCTGCAAAAGGTCCCTTTGCTACGGCCTGCGACAGCACGGGATCGGTGCAAGTAACACATGAAGCAAGTGCTAGAGCAGCGAGCAAACTCAGCTTGGGGATAGTGGCCAGGATGCAGCCAGTTGTGCAAAGCCACATGAGAGTCATGACGGGAATCAGACACATGGTCAATTCTCTCCAGCGCTTGACATTATACTTGGCAGGCAGTTGGTAACCTGCGATCACGAGTTGCACGCCGATGACAACCCGCATGAGGCCCTATATAACTGTGAGATACTGCTGACGGTGCAAATAGACAAGTCTGACTTACCAGTGCAATGTCCTCGGTCTGACCCTCCACGGCAGCACCCCATCTCTCGGAGTCTAAGAATTTTGCCGATACTGGTCCAAGGATAATTCCAAACACCATGGCAGGTACTAGCCATCAAAGTTAGCCGTGCACCAACAGTAATACACAGAGTCGCCAGTAACGTACGTGCTTCTCCAAGGTACCATGACTGTTTGATCTTTACAGATATCACACCATAAACTGTCATGAAGCCACCTGCAAACCGGTCAGAATGCCAAGGCTCGCCAAGACCTGGGCACTTCACCACCAAGAAATGCCCAGAGAAGGATCGCACCAACCTAATACTGCCAACACAATGTTGAGCTCGCTCAAGTTGAGAATTGGCATGATGGCGGTTTCGGACGCAAGGGTTGGTCCAAGGATGAGTTATCAGGTTATTGCAAAGTTTATGGTTCAGAAGTATATAATCTACTGGTCTGCCACAGGTTGTAGATCGAGAATATTTGGTGCCAGGCTCGATGTCTCCGAACAAGTCGAACCATGAATTGGTGAATAAAGATGAAGAGGATGCTGAGGCTCGCTGACGAAAAAAAGCCCAGGATGTATTGCTGACACTTGCCCGTGGAGGAGTCAAGAAGGCCTCTGAGTGGGTGGGCTCTGCGATGAAGAGGTTGGAGTTCAGTAACAGGACATAAGAAATAAGAAAGCCAGAGACAAAGATAAGTTGAAAGTAGGGAATACGAAAAAGCTGAACAAGAAAACGCTCTTCAAAATGCCTCTGCAATACGACGCACGACCTCTGGGCACAGAAAGCTTTTTGTACAACAACTCAGCTGATCAAAACGAAGAAGAAACAATATCAGGTTTGAGAAAGCGTAGGGATGGGGGTAAAAGAGCAAAATCCCTCAGTGTCAGGGATGGTACTTTAAACATGAGCCAAGCCGTGGGTAACATGTTGGCGACAGACTACTAGGACAAGGGAGATGAGGAGAGACAGTACTAAAACAGAAGATCTGCGCGGGTGATTCAACGATGTCCAAGCTCACGACTTGTGAACTAAAAACAGGATATCGGGGGTTGGATGTCTGCGACCCGCAGATGAGCCAAGTGATAGACGTATGCTCCACGGGGAGAAGCAGCGGATTTCGAGGGAGTTCGGTTTGATAGGGAAGCAATACACGCCACGAGCCACTGTCAGGAGTGATTTCTCCTCCGAGAGTAGAAGTTGCGGTATTTCTCTTCCCGTTGATGACGCCGCTATGCTGTGTTACATCCTCTAGGTACACGTAGCTTAGGATCTGGATTACGAAAGTGCTGAAGTGTCGTGAGGCTCAATAGCTGACGACGACAGAAGATCTTCCAACACGATATGTTTCTACGAGGCTCACTGCGCTTCATATCTGCAAGAGGCAGAGACAAAGCATAAAGATCGACATGACAAGAAAAGAAAAGAAGAGAAGCCACGGACACCCCCAAGGGAAAGCAACAACCCGCTTCATTCTCGCAAGCCCCGTGTTGCAAAAAAAGCATCTGACTCCCCTAAACACAAGACATCCAAGCGGTGGCCAAGTGCTCTTGGCTTGACAATAATTTCTGGGGCCCGAGTCTGAACACCCAATTGCCGCGAGAAGACAAGAGTCGCGTCACGAGCCAAGCGGCGGATGTTCTTGGCTGGGTGTTGCAAGAGTATTGAGATTGGCGCTTGGCGCTTGGCGGCTACTTGGCGGTTAAGGTTACTTCTTAAGCTTGTGGTTGTTATGCTTAAATAGTAGTGCTACTCCTCCGCTGGCCAAGATATGAGCGTGGGGCGGTGATGAGTGCCAAGGTCAGACGCCAAGAAAGGGTGGAAAGGAGTTGGGAGAAGCAAGCTGGCAGACTCTTGAGGGGAGCGAGACACGGAGGAGCCGATGGGAATGCCCGGTTGAGTTTTGGAAGAGTGCTCGGCGGTTATCCTCAGACTTTTGTTGTTGCATCTATTTTGAAATGGTCGTAAGAAAATATGCTGTTCCGTGTGCTTGGCCAAAAGTGTATACGTCAAGTTTCATGGCGCAACCAGGGAGGAGAGTTCGCAAGTAACATGATTCAGATTATGATGCTCAATGTCGGAGAAAGTTCAACTATGGCGCCGATCATGGAGTCCGACGAGTCTTCATGATCATCAGGGATCGTTTCGCTGATAACTTCAGGGTAGGCAAGGACATCAGCGACATTAAATCCACTGACGTTTCCTGGGCCAGTGAGACGCTTAAGAATTGTATCAGAGGTAATAGTTCATGGCATAAAAAGAAAAAGGACTAATCTCCGGGCCCGATAACTGTATAGTCGATTAGAAATTGATCGATGTGGTCGCTTTGCAGTGTACCAGAGGTAATCTCAACGCAATCAGCCGCCATTTTGCGAGTTTGGCGGACGAGTCTTGGCGATATTTAGGGGCGGAATAATATTTATCAGTCACCGCCCAGCGGAATGGACCCGTTTCTCCGCGGGATGTTGGTGACTAATTCCGCTAGATAAAGATAAGGCTCCCGACAAGAAAGGGTCGTTACCTTACTGTCTTATCCAGTCTGTGATGCTACGATGATCTAGCTTTGCACAATGACGTATAACAACTGTGCTGCTGAAGTATGAGGACGAATGGCCAGAGACATTGGGGCCGTTCTAGGACTCTCACAAATAGTGCAATAATACATATCGACATGAGGTGTTTACGAGTTGTAAAGCATGATACATCTTGATATTCATTAACCAGCATATAGATGCTGAAGGTCTCAAATCAGTATACATAGAAGTTTGTGACCTCTGGATGGTCCCTCTTCGTCTTGTTGTTCTGACTCTTCAGATGGAATCTCAGACCCCATGCAATAATGACAACCCCGAGCGAGAACGCAATGCTCGCAACCCAGGCCACGGTATAGCGAGGTTCATGAGATGAAGGCCAGAGATAGGCTGTATAGACGTGAGCTAGGTTGCCAAACGTGTTGCAGATCGCAAGAGACACCGCCTTCTTCTCGGCAGTCTGTCCGACTGTTGCACTGATCCACGCAAGGATGATGTTGTTGATACCAAAGCTGAAGCCCACGAAGAGGTAGATGCTGAACATCCGCGCAGCCAGATTCAAAGTGGAGACAGCAATGATAAAACCAACCATCACGATGCATTTGCAAATGGTGATGTGTAATGTGCGCTCGTTCCAGCGTCCAGAGGTCCAGGCGATGGCGATTCCAACGAATGCGGCGAGAAGATAAGGCGGGCATGTCAAGATCAGAGTGATGGTTCTGTTATAGCCGAGTGTCTCCATCACAGATGGGAGGAAGTTCTGGAAACCGACCGAGGAAAGGTGCAGGTTGTACATGAGGCACAGAGCCCACGTACGCCAATCAGTCGCAGATTCGCGAAGGCCAACCCACACGCTGGTCTTCTCACGGACATCCGTGGTATCAGTGTAGATGCGGTTATATGCCAGCTGTCTTTGCTCCTCTGAGAGCCATCTAGTGGTCAAGGGGTGGTCTGGGAGAAAGATGAATGCGAGTATAGCAGTGAGAATAGAGAGAGACCCTTGAATGATGAAAAGCCTGTTGAGGCAATCGTTAGCCTGTGTCGGGAATATTTGTTTTGACGGACCGACTTACCATTGCCACCCAGCTAGACCATGTTTCTGATCAAGACCAGCAAAAACACCAGCCGCAATGAGGCCGGCGAATGAACTAGCCACCATATTACCTGTGTAGAAAACAGCCAACCTAACTGCAAGTTCTTTGCGCGTGTAGAACATGCTAAGGATGAACAAAGCACCAGGATAAAACTACAATTTGTCAGTTGCGGCTCTCCAGTGAGCACAGAGATACGTACGGGAGCCTCAGTGACCCCAAGGATGAAGCGAAGAGCAACCATGCTGCTGTAGTCTTTGGCTAGAAAGGTTACCAGACTGACGATGGACCATGCCAGACAGAAGCCGGCCATGTACCACGAGGGCTTGACTCTGTTGATGAGCATATTGCTTGGGACTTGCCCGGCACTATAACTGTCAGGTACTATGTGCTTTGGGGGCATAGGCAGACTCACATGTATCCGACAAAGAGGATTGACACGCAGGTGTTGTACTGCGTTCCTACCAGGCCAAGATCTTCCTCAAGGTTGTTGAGTCGAGCATTGACGAGGGCGTTTCGATCGAGGTAGTTGAACAAGTACATGAGCCACAACATGGGCTAAGAGTGCATTAGGAATGAGCTATGAACCATCTGTAGTTTATATGCTACTCACAATAATATACTTGTCCAGCTTCTTCACCAGCGCAATTTCTCGCGGGTCTGTCTTTGCGTGGGCGCCAAACTCGTCCACCTTGTCCATCTTGGGGAATTTGGAAAAGATGGCGTCATCGCTTGGGCCAGTTTCGGCTCTCTCGATATGGTCGTTACGGGCACCATCTTCATATTTGGGCTCACTGCCAGTCGCTAGGGGAGGATTCGAGGGGCTTGATGTCGCCATAACTTCAGGCTTCCAACTATAGATAAGAAGAAAGAGCAAAATACAATATGTCAAAACGACACCCAGGGAACGAGAAGAACAGCCTGGTTTTATCTCTCCCATCCTCTGTCGCCAAGACTTCCCCCACGGGGTACGATGCGGGGGATCAGCGAAGCTCAAATAAAGTTGTCGGATGACGAAACAGCATCTTGGCTAGGCTCGTTGGAAGATCCCTCATTGGCACGCTTTGGATTAAAGTAGCAGCGACCAGTACAGAAAAGCAGATAAGAATTGTCGATCTCCCGGATGAACTACCAAAAACCGGTAGGACGCCGTACTTTGCGGATGCGGTGCACGCCCATTTGCTGGAGAAAGTCTTGGTAAACATCTGCCGACGATGACGTTGGTCAAGTTGAATACCTAGGCTAGTTATTAGGATCGGCGTCCCACGCCAAATATGAGATGCCCATATCAGCTTCCTAGCAATCTTAAACAGAGGTGAGTAGCTTGAATCCATCATTCATGAACACAGAGACTGGTTCTAAGATACGCAAAAGAGTCACTCTTACACTCTATGAAGGCACCATGCGCAGAGATCGAGACATTTGCCCATCGCTTTATGGGCAGGTATCGGATTTCGGGTAAGAAGACAAAATGGTCCGGTCAAGCCGGGAGATAGCGGCCGAGGCGCAGAAATGGGGGTATATGCAATTAAACATAAGTTGTGTTGAGAAAAACAATGCCGCGAGGAGGGAGCGTCCAATACATTGCAAGCAAAGTAAAGCCCTCAGACGGCATTGCCTAACTAAAGCGGTAAATTTGGGTCTCATGAAGGCTTGAATCCGGGACAAGGTTCTGTCTGTCCCCGAGCAGGAGGTATTCATGATAGTCACACAGACGTAAATTATTCACATCAACCCCAAGATCAAACTTCGCGTCACGCCGCACGTGCGTGTACAGCATTAGCCTTAGTGGTCAGGAGCGGCGGAAAAGTAGCACCTTATTGCGGAGCTTAGCAATAGGCCCAACGGAAAAGAACCTCATCTTTGGAAATCTGCCTCCTCCGAACCTTGTTCAAATGCCATCAGCCCTTGGCTTTCCACGTCCTTCCGCCTGTCCGGCGACACTGCAACATTCAAATCTCAGCCAGTTGATCTCGACGCCACCAGGGCTTTACGGCTAAACAAGAACACGCGTCATGTTGCCCTCTCTCTGTCGATCGGGTAACTGCTGAGCGACTGATATCTTCGCGATGATTTCTTGGAGCTTGGATATATGGTTTTATATCCAGTGGGTCGTTCAATGACGTGATGCTGCTGTCTCACCAATCTGGTTGGATACTGATTGCTAAGATATGAAGTACATACGCTGGCACCCGCCTTCGACAATTGTCGCTCAGCGACCATGCTACACAGAAATGAAATAGGTAACAGAATGAGGTAAGAAGGCGAATCTACTGCTCATATTGAGATACCTTAGAAGCGGAAGAGAAGTTTAGTAATTGTCGCCCCTTTGTACATCACCACGACCTGCTTTTAGTCTATACCTCACTGGTCCTTCTCACAATTGTTCTCAATATATTTGATTTGGGCTTTGCTGGCTCATTTATCGGAATATCTGGCGGTTGGCCTCCAGGCTCTACCATCAAGTACTCTCCTAGTTGAGGATCGGCTGTTCACAGAGCAGCTGACTCCAAGAACCTGTTACATGCTCTCCAAAAAAGCCTTCGGCCTAACTTGAAGAAATACATTTGAAGGAATGGCGTTGAAGTCGAGTTAATTCTTTCTCCAGCAGCCCTGAGCCCGACACATATCCTCATGAGGTGATTCTTTTGCCTTTTGCTCTCTTTGCCTTTGGCCCGCCTTGCTGGCTCACAGGGGAATCGATTGTGATACCAGCCCTGCTTTTATCCAACACTATCGATTCGTTAGTCATCTATAGAGAGCTTGCGTGAGTGGCGCGATGGGCTCTTCTCAGGCGTTTACCAAACTTCCACTTCTAAGGGGGCAGCGAATGGTGGGATTAAAGGCCTCACGACGAACTCAAATAACTTACAAAAGCTGCCCTCTCACCCAACACTAAACAAAGGACACGCCGTGGATGAGTGATTATGACTGCTCCAAAAGATATAAAAAGGGCGCCACCCCTCATCTGGACATGAATCTTTTCCTGTTTCTTCTTCTCCACGACAAAGATACCCAACCCTTTCTCCGTCGTATACCATCTTCTACAATGGCTATCACACCCATCTTCCGAGCTCTGCTCATCGTTGGCCTTCTGGCCTGCCTTGCAGCTTCCACTGCCCACCCCAGTGGTCCTAACCCTGAACCCCTGGACCTAAACTACAACATCCCCTACAAGCCCGATGATTACGACAGAGAGGCTTTAGACAAAGCCCGTGTCAAGGTTTCTCCTCAAATCACCTCCCTGCCCTCGAAGCGCCAAGAAGGTATCAAGTTCTACAGCTGTGGTGGAGGTCACAAGCGCCAGGAGCACGGCAGCTGTGGTTGCAGCTCTGGTAGAAAGCACTCGCCTCCCACCAAGCGCCGGAACACCTCCATGTGTGGCCGCGACTTGGACAACCAGCCCGCGCAGCCCACCAATCTCCCTGAACACAACTGCTGTGGCTGCAACGCAGGTAGAAAGCACAAGCCACCCACCAAGCGTCATGAGAACAACAGCTCTGCCATCGCCTCAGAAGCTAAGCTCCCATATGCTCCTGTGGAGCTGCACCCAACCTATCCTGGCTCGGATATCGCAGTTCCAGCGTCGGAGCTCGAAGTTCTCAAGGAGTGGGCTGCCAAGGGCAAGTACATCAGCTGCAATTCTGGCATGAAGGACAAACTACCCAAGCGCGACCACCTGGAGATGTATCCAACCTACCCCGGCTCAGATCTCGCAGTTCCAGCGTCCGAACTCAAAGTCTTGAAGCAGTGGGCGGCTGAGGGCAAGCACCCTGAGATCACTGGCGAAATGAACAAGCATCATCATCCCCTGTCGAAGCGTCTGCCCCCTTCCTTTGAGTCTTTCGAGGAGCTCAAGAAACACCGAGAAGAGATCAAGAAACAAAAGGAACAATTGTCACGCGAGAAGGCTCTCCAGGAGGGCCTTGAATCCTACGAGAATGAAAGAATCGCCGCCATCGCCGATGTTGACGTCAAGATCCAGCAGACCCGCGTCCCAGACGAAGATGGTGACCTCCCTGTTGTCATCAAAATCACAATCACCAACAACAGCAAGTGGAAGATCACCTACTGTGACAAGACCTCTCCCATCAGCAGCAACGCCTACAAGATGGGCTTCTTCGAGGTGATCTCTCGCGAGCTCCGCGCCGACATCGGTGCCCCAGCAAACAGCACCCTGGCCGCAACCCAGCCAAGCTGGGGAGAGTGCAGTCGTGATCTGTACAGCGGTGAGTCGGCTTCCACCTGGATGACTTTCCCTCCCCCTGACGCTCTCGACAACCCTAAGCTTGGATCTTTGAAGGGTGGCAAGTACGATGTTCGTCTGACGGGAGTCTGGCATGGAATCCAGGCGATGGGTGACCCTGAGGTTGACCCTAAGTGGGATACCAATGAGTGGTCTACTTACACTCATCGTTTCTCCTCCAACACCATTACTATTGACCTGTAATGGATACCTGATCTTGGAGACAATCTAGGTAATAGATAGTCAGTTACGGAAGGGGTTGTTTTTATTGTTGATATCATTGAGAGATTTGGAAAGCCTGGGCCTGATAAAGTTGAGGGTTAAAGCAAAAAAGAAAAAAAAGATAGTCAGTTGCTTAGGATCGGATGCCCATGCAACATGTGATAATAAAAGCCTACCGGCATTAAAAAATCTTCGTTCCCTATCAAAGTGATCCATAAACGTGACATGTCAAAGCATATACCAAGCAGACCAGCTTCCTTGATGGTCTTGTTTGAGCTCTTTTTACTCACAGTGAAGGTCAATATTTGGAGTGCTGGATGCTGTCACAACTGACAGACATCTTTATTTCCTATAGGGTGCAGTCGTCAAATGCTTGAAGACCTTGTCACAAGACTTGTTCATATTTATTTAAAGAAATAACAATTCTCCTCCTCAACACACACAAGTTGATGACATTACTCTCCACTACGAAACCCATCTGAAGTTTGGGTTCTTCCAATCGAGATCTTGAATCTCCTGTTGAGACAATCCAGCAAGCTCAGCCTCGGCAGACCTGTTCGCCCGCTTCCGGTTATCGCGCTTGATCCACCATAAAGTCAAAGTACCCAACACCAAGATTGTGCTCGAAGTAGCGAGGTTTAACCCATTTCCGATGGGATAATTAGGAGCGTCGCTCTTGACGAAAGACCAAGTTGAGATTAAACCACCGACATTACCGAACATAACTGTAAGAGGGATAAGTCAGTATTACAAGGCATATCGGAATGGGACAGGCAGTGAAGTTACCATTGGTTCCAATCGCCGCGCTTCTTGCTGTATCACTGAGGACATTGGCACTGATGTGAGAATTTGTAAGAGGCGCCAAAGCGAACGCCGAGCTAGCAACCAGAAAAGTAGCTCCATAGCGTGCGTGACCATTCGTAGTCCCCAGGAAAATGGCGTATCCGACCATAACCATGGGCGCGCAGAGAATAATGAAGATCTGTCGACGATCAAGCTTGTAACTGAAAGCAGGGATGAGAACAGTAAAGAAGGCCCCGACGACATATGGAGGGACGGTGAAGAGTTGCTGCGAGATGGTCGATCGGTCGGGATAGATGGTTCTGACGATGGTGGGTAAAAAGAAAGCGAGTCCTTGGACTGTGATGTTATCGAGCAGAAAGATGGCTGAGGTAGATAGCGTGACTGGACTGCGGATACCGGCCGAGATTTTTGCTGTGTCCATCTTGTCTAGCACTTCGGTGGTTCCGAGACGTTCGGCTTTGATGCGATTGATTGCGAGGGCCTTTTCTTCTTCGGTAAGCCAACGGGCTGTTTCTGGGCGGTCGGTGAGGGTGGCTGATGATGTTAGCTAGAGACCAAAAAGCAAACATGTGGGACTTACCAAACGAGATCAAGGATAGACCGACAGTGATAATTCCTTCAATAGCTATGATAAAGTCAGCATACCATCAATGACGTCTGTACTAGAGTCGCACCGAAGATCATCTCCCAGTTGTGGAACCTCCCAAATCTCGGGAGCTTCAGAATCGCTGATACCAGAAGGCCACCAAAAGCTCCTGCCAATGGCGCCATGACGATATACAACGACAATCGGAATGTGAGCTCCGACCGTCTATACCATCGCGACATGTAGTATGCAATTCCCGGCAGCATGCCCGCTTCAAAGATACCCAAGACGAAGCGCACGCCGCAGATTTCAGGAACGTTCGAAACAAACGCCGTGAAGATGGAGCAGAGTCCGAAGCCGAGTGAAGTCAGAGGAATGAACCAGCCAGGACCCATGTATTTGCAAAGCAGATTCGCGGGGATCTCGAAGACGATATAGCTGATGTAGAAGACGGAGAGGACGAGGTTGTAGTCGTTTCCCTTCATTCCGAGATCTTCTTCCAGGCCGGCAAGACGGGCATTTCCTGAAGGCGCGTTAATTCTGAGACGGGGTAATGAAATGCGATAACATACCGATGTTTGCTCGGTCGATGAAGCAGAAGAGGTACAGCAAGCAGACCGTCGGCACGATCATCCAATCAATCTTCCGACGAAGCCGAGCTTCAGCTTTCGGATCGATGTAGAAATGGGCATTCTCGACACTACCCCCACAGTCAGATCTGCCTTTCTAAAACAAGGGGGGGAAGAAAAACGCGAGTCACGAACCCTTCCACCGTACCGCCACCCGAATCCGTCAAGTTAGACGAAGTATCCGCTCCATGCTGTAACTTCTCATTTTTCGTGCTGTGTTCCATATTAAACAAGATGAAGCTGAAGAAGGATGGGTAGGACTGGAACCAGGTTCCTGGGATAGCTTGATTTATAGGCTTTCGGTAGTTAGCTATTGAGCAAGGGCTCAATCGATCGCTCGTATGCTTAATGCGCCACGAGCGGGGTCTTGGTGTCGGATCCGGGGTAGACTGGCCTAGACTGCTTCACTGCAAAAACCGGAGTTTTGGAAATCCGGGGAACTGGAGCAATCCTCGGAAGACCAGAGCTACAGTAGAAACAAGGTGACTATCGGCATATGTCATCGGCTTGTCAGCTTCTTCCAGGCTATCCCATTGGGTGGGGGCAAAGTAACTTTCCCCGCGATTGGGATCTATTCCCCTTCCATCCCTTGTGGTCATGCTAGGAGATTGCCGCTATACTGCTTCCATAAAACTGAGACTTGGGGGCTTGGGATAAGAAGGGGTCCGTGTTTTCGGGTAACTTTAACTGGAGGAGGTTCCTCGGAATAGGGTCGTCCAGAGTGTCAGCTTCCGAGGAGGCAGGAGGAAAGATATCGCTAGTTTCGCTACTATGGCTTCAATAATTGTGCCCAGACCCGTCTATTTACCAAATTCTAGGCGGGATAGTGCCGTGATGAAATCGGATCCCGGGTATGCTGTTGTCTCGCATGTCGGTGTATGATTGAGATTTGTTCTGAAAAGAATTGCCATTGCATGACTGGTGTTTCTTCACTCCGCGCAGTATTGATAGGAGTTAATGAGTTGACAAGATCAACCTGTTGATAGTTGGAGAACACCAAGGCTCACAAGCTGAGATACTTTAATACTGCGCAGGGTGACTTAGTAGAGGGTCAGGTTAGAATATCGCGCTGCAGATAGGTAAAGAGATAGTCTCAATATTTCTAGCGTGAAAGTAGGATGATCTTAGAACTAGAATTTGATAAATTCGTGTCAATTTAAAAGCACACGCCCCAACACCTCTGTGTCTGTCACTCGAATTGTCATCGTGGAATAAGCGAAAATCGGCAGTTTTCATGCCATGTTTATCGGTGCCAGGATGCCATCATTACGCCAGTCTATTAACGGTGAGAGATCATCATGCCACCTACCCAATCTGTTGAGGCCGTAAAGTGGATCATACCAGATGACATAATCGCCTTGCCGGACGAATTCCAATCCCGTCTCAGTAAGCTAAGAATAAAACTGTTGGCGTTCGAAGGATTACTCTGAGATTATCTCAACATCTCACGATAAGTAGACAAAGACGATCATATATCTGCCGACAGCGAAAATGGAAATCAGGTTTAAGCTGGCAGAGACTCCTCAACCTCAGAAGCGCCCTCAATTCGAGAACAAACCATCCAGCCTAGCCTTCGTCCACGTCAACAACCCAGCACAAGCCAAAGACAAAACCACACAGCGCAAAGTCCGTCGACATGTGATGAAAGACATCGGACGCTCAAGAAGATTAGGTGCCATCCAGTTAGAGACCACAGCAACGCCAAAAAACAATTCAGTGTCAATTCCAGTGTATTGGGGCGATGTGAAAGTTTGTGTCAACTTCAGGAGGCTATTTTGGGCTATGGACATGGTCTCCGAAGGACTTCTTTCCATCGCGGTCATTGACCCCTCTCGTAAGCTGCAGAAGAGGCTTGCTGAGGGCCTCGGCGACCTTCAAACCTTTGATGAGATTGAGCAGTACACGGAGTCTGTGAGCCTAGTACGAAAGGCCATCAGACCGGAAAGCCAGGCATGCCAGAACGCTGTCATCGGTACGGTGATTTGTCTTGCCGTATTTGATGTGAGTTCCAGATGTCGGGAGCTGGTCAGTTACTAATTGAGTAGATGCGTGTAGGAAAATCGGATTCGTGGATGATGCATATGGCTGGACTCGAACGAATAGTTGAGCTGGCTGGGGGTGTTGAAGTCCTAGACTCTAGGCCTGCTATACGACAATCATTGTTTATGTGAGAGACCCTAAACTTACAGAAATCGTCCACTAATCGGCCGCTGTAGTGCCGACGTACTCGGCTCTGTGCTTGAAGATGCGAGACCGAGGTTCCCGTTACCTGGAAGCACTTTCGCCTTACCCAGAGTCTCACGGTCGCGATACGTCCAAAGGCTATTGGTTTCACTCCGGGACTCGGAGCCTCATAGTAAAACGCCCTCAGCTATTATCGATAGCTCTCTCCAATTGGCGTCGCAGCTTGCCACGCTGTTGACTGATGTTTGTCAAAACAGTCGGATGAAACTGGATCTTCTCATTCCATCGTGCACCGTGGCACATCAAGTGCTGTCACTACCTCGAATGGACTATTCCACAACAAAAAGCGACATGGATAGCTCATGGCCTATTTCAGGAGTAGCAGAGCTCATACGCTTATCTTCCCTCTCACTCTTTGCCATAGTCGTGACCCAGACGTCGGGTGAAGCTATTTACGTTGCGTCTCGTCGAAAGGCTCCGGTCAAGTTGTTACTTACGCAGATCAGCGATAACGTCTGGACCGGGCGACAGGAACTTAAGTTATGGGTATTAGTCATACACTCCTGCATAGAGATGGGCTCTTCGAGGTTATGGCTCGTGGACCAGGTAGTCCAGGTCATGTCACTACTCAGACTAAGGTCTTGGTCGGACTTGATGTCCTGTTTACGGCGGGTTGTGTGGATTGAGAAGATCGCATTATCAGATATGGAGCAACTTCGATCTGACGTTGAAAATAGTTTGAAGCATCTATGAAGTAGAAACCTTGAGAAATGAAAGGTAAACTAATTTGTTACTCCTCCACTGGCACCAATGTATTGTCCTGTGATCCATCTGGACTTCTCATTCACCAACAAAAGCACAGCATCACCAATGTCGCCAGGCGTTCCTGCTCGGTCCGCAGCTCTAGTAAGGGAAACCTCCTCCGCCGACAACTGTTCCTCCATACCCTTGGGATATATGTCTGTGATGACTGGGCCGGGGGCTACAGAGTTAACGGTAATGCCCTTGCTGCGGCCAAGCTATGAACATATGTTAATAATTGTATCCGAAGATAGCCATCAAGTCAAAATTACTCACTTCTGCTGCCCAAGTCCAAGTCAAGCTATCCAAAGCGGCCTTGGATGCTGCGTAAGAAGAGATGTTGACATTCCCTCTCTTAGAGTTCGTGGAACTGATGTTGATGATGCGACCGCCGGGGGGCATGTGGGAAATAACGTAATGGACCATGAAAAAAGCGCCAAGGACATTGAGTTGGAAGACCTTGGTCAACTCGTCAACGTTAGGCTCCTCAGTGATGGGGCAGAAGTGCGCGGTTCCCGCATTATTGACTGTTGTTAATACTAATTAGATCCATCAACAAAACTTCTCATGGATAACTCACCCAAGATGTCAATATGATCGGTCTTCAAACCCTCAAGTGTCTTGTCGACGAGATATTGAGCTCCCTCCTTAGTATCAACGGAAGCTTGAATGGCGATGGCTTGTCCACCTGCTTCGCGGAGTCTGCTACAAACAACTTCGGCACGATCTTTGGTGGAGTCAGACACGTAGTTGACTACGACTGAGGCGCCGTTACGAGCAAGGGCAAGGGCAATTCCAGCACCAATGCCATTCTCTCGGCCTGAGCCGGTGATGATGGCTACTTTGCCTTGGAGACTAAGGGTATCGGCCATGGCTGTGATATCAAACGTTGTTTGTAATTAATACTTGGTAACAATGAGAATCAAAACAGGACTCCTTGAAGCTTCTTATACACCCCAAGCACCTGGCTATTTTCCTTCTGACATATGATTTTTCCTACTCGGGAATACGTAATTGTCCGAACACCGATATGAGGCACCCAAGCTGAGTATCTCGGTAGTGGGTAGTCTCATTATGTCTGTAACATCTGCCAATAGATTCCTGCGGTTCATGCGTTTCTGCGGGTTATTAGTTTGTTCAGTCGTGAATTTCCTCTTTAGGAAAATGGTGTTCGGGGGATCTCATCTCCTAGTGGGGTCAAGCTAAGTGGGACATCTGTCTAGACGGGAGAGGACATAGAATTCAATGGTGAGATATTCCCGGCATGTGCATGATTCTTACTCTTAACAAATATGTCAATCATAATTTGGCTTACTCTACTTGGCGTTGTCTTGTTGTTGGGCCACCCATGGCCTCAACCGGCACGTGCCAATCTAAAGCATCATTAGCAGATGTGAGAACCAAGACGCATCTAATAAAATCTTCGAAAATATCTAAGTATACAGCTAAAAACTACCATACTCTACAGGTCCCCACTTAAATCAATCACTAGAAGGCATTTCAATAATCGTTAGTGTAACTCAAAGCCACTAGAGCTTTGTCTCACAAGGAGGCGACGTTATGCGATTTCGTGATAGAATGACCCACAGACATCATACAAACAACACACAACAACAAAACAAAAAGAGCAATGAGGCACACCCGACTCGAACGGATAACCTTCAGGTTTTTGGCAATTTGGTTTTTGCTGGAATCTGACGCGCTACCAATTGCGCCAGCGCCCCATTGAGTTGTGGATATTGTGAGCAGAAGTTGCTTTATATACGGACCCTGTGGAAGACGAGGGGCGTTGAACAGCAAACATTTTTTTTCTGGTAATCATTATATCGCCAGGTACTAAAACTTATTTGTCTCTGTGGTAAGGATACCTCTCTGGTTGAAACTAATTATCCTCTTCAAACTCGATATACGGCATGCGTCTCGTCAACAGAGGACTTTTCTCGCTGACCATCTTCCAGTTGTGTGCATCCATACAAGCCTTTCTCGATGCCAACACGGCTGGACGAGTTCTCTGGACGACAGCTTTCTCATATTCATCTAGAACCGCTCTCAAATCTGCCACTTCTCCACCTCGCTTCAGAACCGGAACAACTCGCTGTACGAAGTCTTCTACGTCGAGAATGACATGGTTCGCACCCTCCCCTCGGTCTGTACTGTTAGTCATCTCAGGCAAGCATTGTGGATTAGGAGAGCTTACACATTGCCATAGCGTGAAGGGCATCTCCCATGAGAATCGCTCTGCCCTTTGTCTGGCAGTCCTTCGGCGGAGGAAGATCTTGGATCTTGAGGCCTTTCATCTCTGTGTCTGCCGGGATACCCAAAACGAGAGAGCGCCATGGCTCAGCCCACGTCTCTGCGAAGGTCTTGACTAGCTTGTATTTTTCTTCAGGTGTTTCGGGAATCTCAATTGGTGTTGAACTGCCGAAGAACCCCTCACGGTATGGCCACGATACACAGACCTGAAGAACGTATGGATGCGCGCTACCCTCATGATTTCCAGGTGCATCAAGCACTATTAAACGATTAGCTCAATTCTTACAGTGTTTTTAGTGATATCTACCGCTCATGTACACAAATAGGTCATTTTTGGAGTTTGTGCTGTGAAGAAAGAAAGCATCCCGATCCCGAATCGGCTTGATCTTTTCTGGCGACAATTCCAACTTCATACCGAGCATACGAACAGGAATGTCGTACATATCCCATTCAGGGAAAAGTGAGCGGCGGACTCGGGAGTGACTTCCGTCACATGCAATTAGTAGACATCCGGTTGCGGTAGTGCCATCTTCAAATGTCGCGGTGATGGATTCTGGGCTGGATGTTGTTCCCTTTAGTGCCTTGCTCCACTAGAACAGAATGTCAGTAGCACAAAATTAGAAGATTCCCGGTCCCATCTACCTCGACATCAATCCCAGTGGCCAAGATATCTCTCAGACCCTGCCTCGTAACCCTAATCCGACTTGACTCAGGTGCTTTCGGCGTTGAAGCTATCAAGTCACCCGTACTCAGGTCAAAGAAAGGGAATGCTGAAGACAAGCCCTCTGCAACAGCCGATTGGTCGACATAAGCTTCCGGGAGACGGTCGACTAGATCTCCTGGTAGCAATGATCGCAAGGCGGGAAGAGACCAGTTGAGGGTAAGCCCCCAGCCTGCACCACGAGTTTCAAGATCGGTGTCGCGTTCGAACACTCGGGCTGGAATACCGTGCTGTTTGAGGCTCTGTGCTAAGAGAAGGCCGCTGATACCGGCGCCGATGATGAGGACTGGCTGATCCTGGTTCGCGGACATGACGCTGAGAACTCTTTTGATATACGTCGCAAGTGGTTTTGGAAGAAATTGTGCAGGTTTCATCATCCGTCAGATCTATTTACCCGGCAGTGCAGTCTTATGTAAGGTACATGTACTCCGTACTATTCGTACCTTCTCCTCGCCCTCATCGGCTGTCGACGGGCCTCCCATTCGTACAAGGTAACAGCCGAAAAAGCATAATATCTCCGTGTCGTTTAGCATGTGCCTGCTCAACTGTGATGATCTCCCTGTCGGGACTGTCGGCTCGGGGAGGTCCCGGAACAAGGGGGCTATCCCTGCAGTGGCAGTCCACGGTGCCAGGGTGGTGCAGATACCGTCAGGGTTTTAACCAGCTGCCGAGTTTGGCTCAGATCAGATGTTTTTGACACAAGTTTTGAACAAAATTTATTTGCAATTTGAATAAGCTTTGAAGAAAACAATTGCCGCGAAAATTCTGAGTTTTCTCATTTCTATACTCGTGCGATGGCCGACTCTTGGCTTTCGCCTTTCGTCTGAGCCACTCTATCGACCTGCACCGTGTACGTAACTGACTTGACTATACCACCGCCGTGACCCAAGATATTCTCCTGACTTCCAGTTCCTGAATCATTTCCAGCTGTAGTAAATAGTGATGTATCCCGCTTCCCAGTATTACTGAGATCTTTGAGCTTATATCCGTTACTCCTCAATCCTTTACTATGGCTTGGCATATTGTAGTCCGACGGCTTCGATCTGTATTGCCGAGCCCTCTTCAGGAAAATGGGGGCGAGAAACGGCAGTGACGATACGATGTTCTGGGAGAAGGTCAGTATAGCGCATGTTGACTCTGACGACATCACTCACTCCAACGTTGAACTCAATGGTGCCCCAAAGTACCAGCATGGTTGAATTGCCGTCTTTGGGGTTTTGGATCCGGTCAATCTGCCGGTATCTTTGGACTGAGCAAATAGTTGTGAATATACCCAGCGTAAAGATCACAATAAGGCCGATCTTCTTCGCAAGTTTGATTTCGAGCTTCGCCAAGACTGGGATTGGTAGGACTGCGACCACGACGTCGGCCACGATGGTGACGACCGCATAGCCAGTAAATGATGGTCCTGCTGCAAGACATTTACCTTCCATGAGCGGGTTCCAAGACCTTTCGACCTATATGGTGTAAGTCTCTGATTTTTGAAGTATAGAGTATACGTACGGGTTTGCAGGCGAAGATCAGCGCAAGGGTGCATCCAAGATGCGAAGCAAAGACCAGTGCGATGGTCACCCAGATGACCGTGCGATAGATCTTGTGGTCTGTTCCTCGCAGTAGACGCAGGTAACTAATCAACAAAGCAATCTTGAAGAAACTGATACCGAGCTGATAGAATGGTCGGCCTGCGAAATTGATTCGTGTATATGGTATCAAATTCTCCTTCGGTCGATCGGGTATAGGAAGGCCAAGGCCATATCTTGTCTCTAAACTTTGTCAGGTATGTATCATCAGAATAGGTGGTTCAAACTTACGTGCGATGCAAATGGAGGAGTAGATCAAGGCGAATATCATCGACAATGCTGACATCCAGTCATCACCGGCGAGGCCACGAGCCTTCCATCGTATACAGAGTCTTGCGCCCACGATTGAAGATGCGAGGATCGAGAGTACGACGGTAATTGCGATGATTGTTGGGTATTCGGAGGAGTCGTTCACTTCGGGGGTGGCATTTAGGACCCAGCCCATTGTGCCGCTATGTAACCAAAATGAAGATTAGGGATCAAGACAAACGAAAAGTCGAGAGGTCAAAGCAATTGTATTAACTAAAAAAGAGAATAAAGTCAAAGTAAATTCGGTTAGATAAATCACCTCTAATCTGCAAATCTGGCCACACAGGCAAAAGGGCTAATACAGAGAAAAGCCACACCCAAACTCGGCTTGCCCTCGCAAATGAAGACCTACAAGCCCTGTCGCGCCTGTGTCGGAGACGCATGCCCATTATCATTACGTGTGCCTTTGCAGAACTCTGCGACATGCGCTCAGGGTCCATTTACCAACACAACTCGTTACATAAACCATGAAGAGCATTATCTCTATTACTTGGGTCCATTCAGCCAGAATCACAAACTTCATGCGCAACCACGGCTAATAACTCGTATATCACTACGAAACCAATCCCTCCCTTGCACATGGAGCAGATCCTTCCACTCATAGAACGCTGTCTTGACCAGCGTCTGCACTCCAACCCTACCTTGCATATGTTACATGGGTGTAACCAACACTCTGCAGGGTACTTTTTGCATCTCGTCCTTGCGACCAACTGCATAGATCGGAAATTTCGCATGAGGTCTTTTTCTCTTACAATGTCGCATTGCGTTACGCGATGCCGGAGGAGTTTCAGATTAAGTTGTGTGGCCGATATCACCCAATCTTCCAGCAAGGGATTTTTCCACCTTCTTTTCCTGTAGAGTTTTAACTCGGCTTTGTTGTAGGATCTGCAACATCTTCGCCAATCTGCACTTTTTTTGAGCACCATTCTTTTTTTCTCTTCCTGATAGCTATTGTTTTCTTTTCACTTCATCACCCTCCCATTCTGTATCGCGCATTTATCTAGTATCACGTTCTTTCATCATGTCTCACCCGAGTACTCCCAACAAGGAGGTCCAGGTGACTCTCTCGTCGCAGTCAGGCGCTGGGGATGTCGATGCAGCGTGGAAGTTTCTTGACCAGAATCGCGATGCGGCGGGGGCTTCGGAGGCTGTTGATATTGACAGGATGAGGCGCAAGATTGATTGGCATATTGTTCCGTTGATGTTTTGCTGCTATACGATGCAGTTCCTTGACAAGGTCATTCTCAACGTAAGTGCAACGTATTCTGATATGGGAGTACACGCTGACGATGTTGCAGTATTCCGCTGTAATGGGTCTGAATCAAGATCTCAAGCTGCAGGGAAACGACTTCTCCAACATCGCGACATTTCTGTTCGTTGGCCTTCTCTGCTTTGAGATCCCCAACAGTGAGTTTGTCTTGCCCTCCGCAAAGTCTCTTATTAACGCGTCTCAGTCTACTTCCTTCAGATGATTCCAGCTGGAAAATGGCTTGGAGCAAATGTCATCGCTTGGGGTATTGCCACAGCATCCGGAGCTGCTGCGCACAACTACCAGACCCTTCTTGTCTCTCGCGTATTCCTAGGAATCTTCGAAGCCACCATTGGCCCATCCTTGATGCTTATCAGCAGCCAATGGTACACCAAATCAGAGCAAGCTCCTCGATTCTCGTTCTGGTACCTCGGTCTAGGTCTCGGACAGATCATCGGTGGGCTTGTCTCGTATGGCTTCCAGCATATTGGGCCTGATGCGTCGCTCGCGGGGTGGCGCATCATGTTCATCACTCTTGGTCTCATCACTGTGACCATTGGTCTGGCTACTCTTGTGTTTCTCCCGGATACGCCTATGAAGGCCAAGTGGTTGACTAACAGCGAGAAAGTCGCACTACTCAAGCACGTCAGCGTTAACCAAACCGGTATCGAGAGCCGTAAATTCCGCCCCAAGGAGATTCTGGAAGCCCTATGCGACCCGCAGCTATATCTCATGCTTCTCTCAGTCGTTCTTGTAAGTCTTCATTTTCTTCGTTACCGCTGTCTCTAACTTTAAGTATAGCTTTCGGTCTCGTCTGGTGTGGTTACTACATACTCTGCCACTCTAATCCGGAACCTGGGGTACAACCCCAAGAAGGCTGCGCTTATGAACATGCCTTCCGGCGTTGTCAGTATCTTCTTCACTTTGGCTGTCGGGTTCGGAATCCGACACCAGTCTCATCGCTGGGCATGGATCATCGCTTGTATCATTCCTGCGTAAGTCTATCATTCGGATAAATAGGAATAACACTGACATGTCTTAGTATCATGGGAGGCGCCTTGATGTCTTTTCTACCTTCAACTAACCGAGCTGGCTGTCTCGCGGGTATCTACCTCGTCAACGCCGTCGTCGCCCCCTTGACCATCTTTTACAACGTAAGTGCTCCTCAACAAAGCCCGAAGAGTTTTTTCTAACGTGCCTCTAGTGGACAGCTGCCAACTTCGGAGGTGCTACCAAACGAGCCTTTGCTGCAGCCATCGTCAGCGGGTCATTCTCTCTTGGCAACATCATTGGCCCCCAGACATTCCAAGCCAAAGACGCCCCCGAATTCCGGCCCGCCAAACTCGCTGTCATGGGTACTCAGGCTGGTTGTGCATTGACCACGTTTTCACTGTTCATGTACTATGTCTGGGCAAACAAGAGACGCGATGACCGCACCAAGCAGGTGGAGGATGCTTATATGTCCCCCGAGGTTTGGTCGACTATGACGGATAGGGAGAACAAGTCCTTCCGTTACACTTATTAGATGGATTTATAAGGTCATTGTACTAGCTAGAGGTTACGGCACATGTGTGCATAGAACGATCACACCGCGATAGATTAAGGGGGCTTCAAACTCTGTGCCCAACTAGACTATGGTAATTCTTCAAATCGACCTGGTCAGACGACGAGCCGCAACGAGAATGTGATTTCTTCGACAATTGAAGAGACGCAATTCATCCAAACAATGATTCCTAACGTAATCAAAACCATAACATTACCTATTGAACAACCAGCTGCTCCGGTCACTCCTGGTCTTCCTCCATATCCTTAGGTATCAAATCCCCAGCCGACCTGGTCAGTCAATACACCAGCTGTTCTCATCAGAGTCCTCGCACCATCCACAGTAGTCAACCGTCCTTGGAAAGCAGCAGCCGCAGCACTCACAGCAGCTCGGCCAACATCTTGTCCAGCGTTAGACGGTGGCTCTCCCCTCTCCAAGATCTCATTTAACATAGTATCGCCCGCCAGGCCTTGGTACCGATCTAAACACAATTGCTTGATGGCAGGACCATACATCTCGGCCCACTGGGACTCGCTAACGGTGGTGAAAGTCCTCTCCCCGTTCTCATGGATGTGGGAAAAGGGCCAGTCTACCTTGACGACCTGGTAGCGCTTGGTAGAGAAGAATAAAACAGGCCAGGAGAAGATCCATAGGAAGGTGAGATAGAAGAGCCAGCAGATCCAGCTTGTTAGTCGCCAGTTGTTGAGTTTGCTGGAAGAGTAGATATCGATTGCTCGATCACCAACGGGGAACTCGATGGAGAGCTGGCCTTTGTAGTTGGTTTTCCTGATATGGGCCACAAGCTGATTTCGTAGCGCTGGTTCGGCTAGACCAGTTACGCAACGAGTGAGGCGGAATCTAGAGGATGAATTAGAATTGTTCCAAAAAATCTCGCGGGGGACGGGAGGGCCTTACACTTTGGTTCCCGTTGCTTTGGCGCAGTAACGATGGCACCACTCTTTGAGAGTAGGCTTTGTGTGGCCAACTTCAATATCACTTTTTACTCCATCCTGTCGAGTCTTGAAGACAGTTCCACGATATGTTTTCTCTCCGCTCTCAGCAGTCACGAGACTTGTCGCACCCAATGCGCCGGGAATGAAATTCGGCCATAGGTAGTTCCGGAGACTAACCATGATGCGAAAGTCGGTGACCTCTTCAACTTTGCTCTTGCCATCTTTGTCACGCCTTGTCTCCTTATGAGTACCCGTGATGTGGATGTACGGAGAAGGCGGGTATCTTGCCATGATTCGAATCCATTCTTCAAGATAACCTGGATCGGCGTCTGAGCGGGCATTTTGGAGCCGGAGGACCTCGTTTCCAATTGTAGTCCGCTTCTTGCCAATTCGCTTTGAGGTATATGCGAAATGGCATTCGGGGTCGCTGACACCAGTTTGATATTCGCCAGCATAAGTATCATCTGGCTGTCTTTGCAGAATGGGAGCGCTCTCGCTTTCAGCCGGGGTGGCTTCATCATAGGCTGGTGGTGGCGCGTCTCCGTTGTCAAGGTCATCGTCGGCAATTTGTTCAGCGTGGTAAGAGGATTCTCCCGCTGTGGTGTGCATAGACAGAGCATCCGGGTCGTCCTTGAATGGACGTGGCGAAGGAGGGCCGCCCATGGTTAATTAAATATGGTAAAAGATGCGGCGACACTATCAATATGTTGAGGAACGGTGTGTTTTATCTGAACTGCGCAGGTTTAGGCAGCGATTGCATCGTGAGAAATGGTCTGCGCGCTCACGGCGCGGTTTTTGTCAAATCGCCCCAAGACGGAAAACGTAATCGCCGGAGGCCCCTGGAGATACGAGCTGTGGCCAATGAGCACTCCATGTAGAGTCAGCGTGGAGAAGAGAATAAGCACTAAGCGCGTTCCGACGAAACATCTTGAGCCATTCTCCTGCTGAGTGATTGGCCCGTTCACCAGCACTGGCCTCTGCTAAAATCGGATAGTTTCTAACGGGGATAACATCATTGCAGCTCACAGCTGTTTCATAACAGTGCATATGTCATTTATGTCTATCGAGTTCATATGAAAAGATCTGTGAGATCGTACAAATTACAAACTTGGCTCTGAAAGTAGCTTAAACTAAGCCCCAAACACAACCTCGTTACGCTGCTGGACCAAGACCTAAGAGATACGTAATTTCTTCAACTTCATAATCTATATAAGTAACATCTGATCTTCTTTCCCTTCCTTTCACCGCCATTTGTTTTAAGAAGCGAGGCGGGATTGAAGAGTATAAAGCATAAGAACAATTGACTTAACATTAGCGATCAAAATCTCAATATCAAAGAAGGTGAGTGAAGCCAGCCAAACAGACGCACTTGCAAGTGTGACGATGTTTTTATCCACTGTAACACTAGCCACTTTCTCCATTCTGTGACAACTCTCAATATTCAGCACCTTATCAGTCATTAAGGGGAATCACTATCGTAAAGGGCGACTCGTCAATGCACTGTCAGCAGTGCATATCACAGCTGTTCAGCTGAAAGCTGTGGTACATACCGATACTCTAACTATGACGGCTTTTCTAGCCTGCACGGACATCGTCTGCATATCCGGCTGTGTATGTATGGCTGCCACACGACATGACCCACCGTTTCGTGGGGTAGCCAAGGAAGTTCAGCAAGTATCGTGCCGCGCTGCCGACATCTACCAGCCGCTGCATCTTTGGAGCTCGATCCACACTGGTAATTTGTTGAGACTGTGAGTATGTAGACTTGAATCAGGTATAAATACTGGGGCGAGTGGCCTTTTGAGAACGATAAAACATACGAAGCATCTGAGTCAGTAACACAGACCTCTAGATTTTACTCATCAAGGTATGTGGCATCTTCAACCCTATTACCCTGGCCAGGCCAGTTGACTCTGCCGCAGATCAGCAAACATGAAAATCACCACCACTTTCACCTCCCTTCTGGCTGTAGTCCTCAACGTCTCCATGACCAGCGCAGCAGATTGCTACAACTACGGTACTGGAAGCAGCGGTATCGGCGCTTGCGCTCATCGAAGCGACAACTACAAAGACCGAGAGACGTTTTGTAATTCTTTGGCTGGTCAAGGTTCTTGGAATCGCAAATGCCAAAACGGTTCCCATAAGGACCACTGCCATTTCGAGTACCAAGGTCCTGGCATGCCACAGCAGATGTGCTGGGATGCCTTTGAGAACATCATCAATCAGTGCTTCAAGAACCAAAACGGTGGCGGGTACCATTCTGGAGCTTGGTCTCTCAATGGGCACTGGTTCTACATTGATAGATGCAGTGCATGAGCATTGAAGCAAGTTGAAAATGAGGGGGAAGCCTTGCCATCAACGAAAACCGACTTTGGGAATAGAAAGCTTAGGGAAATCCAATTTTATACATGAATGTCATTTGATTGACCAAGCACATGCTTTTTTCCTTGTAAAAGAACTGATCTCAACGTCTGTGATAAATCCAAGTATTACTTGTTCCTCTTAGGAAAGATCGTCCCCCAGCAAGCCTTGGCCAAGCTAATTGTGGACGGAATTTATCGTTGCCGCTAATTATGCGAAAAACCCTATTCAGTCAGCAATGACCAATATTAGCTTCGTTTTACACAAACATTCTGTTGTCCGGCAAGCTTAAAAGCGTTTCTCCATTTCCGTACCTTCAACAGTCCGTATCCTCCCATTTCCGCAACTTCAAAAATGCTTTCCTTTCTGAGATCACCCGGACCACCGCGCACCCAAAATGCTCAAAGCAACCCAATCATGTACGAAGGCGGACGATCTTCAGTCACCTTCTCCGCGCCTGGCTCTCAGTACATCGTGACGCATCGAATCCCGCCCACAGACAAGGAAAACGGTACCTCCATCATTGCACCGCCATTCCACTATCACATCTACCAGGACGAGTTCTTCCGCATCCAGTCTGGCAAAGGCAACTTCTACCGAGGCATTGACCCAAATCCCTTCGCTGTTTTGTCCGACGATCCAAACGGCCAAGCTACTGCGTCCGTCAAGGCAGGTAACTACCATCGCTTTGAGAACGCTAGCGAAACTCGAGACCTTGTTGTTGACATTCACCTCACCCCTGAGTCGTATGAGAACGAACAGCAATTCTTCAGGAATTTCTTTGGGTATTTGGATGATTGCAAGACTGCGGGATGCGAGCCCAGTATTTTCCAGCTCATGGTTTTTCTTCACGCTGCCGATACTCCTCTGGCTGTTCCTCTTCCTTGGGAGTCCCTTGGCCGAGTGGCTAGCAGGATCTTGCTCATAGCTGTTGCTTACTGGGGAAGACATGTGCTTGGGTACAGGCAGACCTATGCTGAATACTATGATACGAAAAAGGCAAGATAAAGAAAGACAGTCGACCCGAAGTATAACTTTGGTGCGGTCCGCAAGGCAAGGTTCGTCTTAGACAAGCCAGATAAGAAATACGCTCTGAAGGAATATCCATCGATCACAATCCAGTATGACATCAACCATCTGGAACTTAATGCCTGTCTTACTCGGGAAATTTCGAGGGGACTCCCCAGGGAGCTGCAAGTCGTCTCTATCTTCCCCTTTTTGCCAGTTTTGGTAGCAACTTCCCAACGCCGAGAGCCAGAGTTCTCTCTCATAGGGGTTTATTCGGTACTAAATATAGCCTTATCCTCTGAGCCGACGGAATGTTAACTATCTTGTCGAATAAAACAACAATACAGACCTGTTCGTCCTTTTATCGTGGTAAATCTATATGTCTGGCGCGTCGAGGTTCCGATAGCTTTCTTACTTTTATGTTTTACATAGAAGTATGGAATCATAATCGCCTTATATATGTTCTATAGTATCCTGTAGTATTGTCAGAAGGTCGTAACTAAAGTTGTTCAATTATTCTTTTTTGCTTTAGCCTTTAACTTTATCATGACCAGGCTTTCCAAATCTCTCAATGATATCAACAATAAAAGTTGTTTAATTATAGTATATTCTTTATATCTATATATTCTACACGTCTCTCGGTGGCCCATTTGTTCCGAGCTTTTGCACATAACTGTACTGAAAGACTGGCTTTGGCACAAAACCAAGATATGGTGGATATTTAATTGGAGGCAACGCTATCGAACAACATGTAAACAAACTAGGTTCTTGACACACAGTATACCAATTACACTATCCGAATACTCTTCTGCTGATACTTACCAAGATTCTTCCTGCATATCTCACCGGTTCCTACCCTTTGGAAATGGTTTATTCGACTTGTGCTGTTAACCTCCCGCAAAACCAGCGTTCGATATGACGAGTCCGTAGTTCGGCCGATGACAAGCAGGTATATCCTCCCTGCCGCGATATCATCCTCAAAATCCTTGTCGTGGGCATCAAGAGAGACCAAGTCATTCATACCACCGTGTCGAACACCATCTGCTCTTAACCACCAGAGGTCCTGGGCGCTGTACTCTGCCCTTTGGCAAGACATGACGCGTATCAATGGGCCTTCCAACTCAAGCCAAGCCTCTCTGATTTGCGAAAGGGAGTCCGGGGGCTCGCACTTGTAGAAATATGATCGTACTGTTGTATGGACACGATCCCAGTTGAACATCTCCTCGTGCACCATTGTCTCAACAGAGGCCCAAGACCAGGACGGAATAAGTCCTTTGTTAAATCCTGAGCTCCTTTTACTATCTTGTGCTCGCCTTCTCCACAGAAGGGACTTGGGCATCTCTTCTAGCCACAGACCTGCAAGGTAAGTATGTCCTATTCTTTCTCGATACAACTGGACTATGCCATCCAGTGCCGGTAATCTATCCGTATCGTTGGTGAGCTTTCTTGTGGTATAGTTCCTGACAATATCTTTCCACAGGATCTCATTCGTATATGCCAGGAGATTTCTGTGTAAGATAACGGGGGCCATGTTTCTCTGCCCCATCTCGTTGCTGTAGCCTTCGAAACAGTGCCATAGAGTCATCTCATCGATGTGCAGGACTCTTGGGGAGATCATCCACTCTTGGAACGTCCAAGCTCGTGTCCTCCAAGCCTTTGTTTGTTCATCAGTGTTGAAATAGTTAAGAACGTTCCATGCTACCTCTGCCGCCCACGGAGAGTTTTTCTGTCTGCTGTCCTTTTCGCGAAACCATAAACTTTTTCGCGGGCTTAGAGGCTGATCGGCATCCTTCAACATAATTCTCGGACCCGAGAAGTAGTTGCTGTCCTTTCGCTGATCTACGAAACTTTGAGTAGAGGTATCGCATATCTCTGTCGCTATCGTCAACGCAGATCTACCATATATGTCGCACATCTTTGCAGACTCGCGTTGCCAATCTGCAGCGTCTCCTTGGATGATGCACAGAGAGTCTACCCAGAGATACCGAATGTGTAAAGCATAGCAAAGCAAAATGGCATCGGAAATGGTTTTTGGTAGGTCCTTGATGGCAATCTCCCTTGGGAACGACGAAGTCTTGGTTGAAATTGCTTGTTTGGCACTGCCCCAGCAATATGAGAGACACGCGTATTCATGGTTGCCTTTCAGGTCATATGTCTCGACCACGCGGACATTTGTCACTTCCCCACCAGTGGGCATAATCTCAATGACTCGAGTTGGAAGTTTATTCTCAAGACTTCGTTTGTTGCAGGCTTGATGTTTCGCCTGACACTCTAGTCTCCAGTGACGTATCAGGTTCAAGTGAGGGTCTGAGAGAACCTTTCTTGAGGGCCGATGCTCGAGTTCTGGATCAATATCATCCTCTGCAACGAATTAGTGAACGCCATGACACAAATAACCCTAGCTAGGGAGATGATCCATACCAGTACTGATATGGGCCTCGAGTATGCCCCATAATCCCCGAGTTTGGTCAAACTCAGTAAATGTTGAGCATGATACACGCACTTCAATCTGATAAACTTTCTTGCCGTTAACTTCAAGGTCCCTGGTGATGGATGGACTGTCAGACTTTCCGCCATCACTTAAGTGACTTGAAAAGAGAGACGCTTCCTCTAAAACAGCAGCATGTCCAGATAGTAATACTATAGGCCCATCCAGTCTACCTCTGTGATTCCATTCATCATACGGGAATTTTTCATTATACTGTGAACCTCGCTCGTTGGAGGCTCTCCTCTCTTGTGCTTTCTCGTAGATGATCTTCCTGAAAGCCTTCCCCACAAACTCCTCAGCCTTCGTGTCGTCCACCTTGCTTTGGACATCGAGCGAGTCTTTGAACATACGAAGCTCCAGCTTCCGTTCTTCATCGAATATAACGTCTATCTGGTCAGAAATCTCAAGGCAATCCAGCATTAGCTGACAGACTTGACAGCCGGCATCCGCCGAGTCTTTGAGGGCGACAAGATTAGGCTGATGAAAATATGCCCATTCATATTTTTCCAAAAGGAAAGAATTGTGATAGCTGATCCTCTGTCTTCTCCGGGATATGCTGCTTCGTGGATCGAAGTTTACGAAGGCGTCGCAGATTTCACAGACATCAGTACTTTTTCCCGCGGAAATAGAAACCATCTTCGTAGTAAACTACAAATGTTAACAAGGGGGCCGTAAGAACTACGAAATTGACTTCTAACAATGGGTCCAAAGTTGACCTAGCAGAAAGGCTAGTATAAGATGGAATTTTTAAGTGATCGATTGTTAGCTCAAGAGAGCCCGTCAGCTTGAGGCGTAAGACCTTTGACGAGATGACGTGGAAGCGCACGATTGGTGCGGGGGCTGACGAATCTCTCTGCTTCCCCAGGCTGCTCAGGGTTATATGGCTTTGACTTCAAATTATCAGCAAAACGAAAAATGAACGAGTTTCGATCTGAAATCATTATAAAAAGGGTAGGATCGACAAAAACATACAACAGCGGGGATTCGCTGGTCGTCACCGACCCAACTACTAATCCGCCCCTTACCAGCTTATCTATGGGAGAGCGGACGGGATCCCGAGTTCTCTGATAGGTATGGTCGTATGTGTTTGGAGACAGTGCAAGATGAGTAAATATCGGTGGGATACAGTAGGACACATGTCTAGAGAGTGGCAACCTTGGGACTATGTGACCTTGTCGATAGGCGTCTCACACTTCAGGCTTCTTAGCAATCACCCATAGAAAGCTCTCTTCCGCATCTCCTTCCACCACTGCATGTTCAATAGTCAACCCAGCGTCATTGGTTAATGTCTGGATCACCTTATCCCGTCCAAGACCACTCCAGAACATCCACCCCTTCTCATCAATCCACTTCTCCTCAACAAGAACAGACGCTTCATCAACAACGAATGTCGACAAAAATGCACCCCCGGGTACTAGCCAACTGCCAATCCGCTTCATCATCTCCTTCTGTTCCTCCTGTGGCAGATGAATGATGCTGTACAAAGCTACGACTGCAGTGAGAGACCCGGGCGCAAAGTCAAGCTTCATCATGTCTCCCAGGCAAAATTCGACACGTCCCTCGTATTTGGCCAAGTTTCTGCGTGCAGTCTCGAGTTGGACGTCTGAAAGGTCGTTGGCGTGTACATGCACAGACGAGCTTCTGGAGAGTAAAGTTGAGAGAAAAGGGTTCCCGGAACCACATCCCAGCTCAAGCACATGCTTCTTCGAGCTATCAGTTGATGATGTTAGTTCTGGGCAATGGCCGAGTAATTTTTCGAGATAAGCTTGACGAAGACTATGATGGCGTCCCGTCCAGGCGTTGTATTTAGGTGCTATGGCATTATATGATGAACGAAGACGATCTTTCACGTCGGCCGGGACTTCCATATTGAATTTTGAACGTGAATTTGAACACTGTCAGCTTGGTTGGATTTTTGAATGCTTGGATGTAGCGATCGTTAAAGGGAAAAGGCTACCAGTGTAAAACGGGCTCTCGCCTTGAAGTGGTGTAATTGATGAAATGAGTCACCCAGGGAAAAGCTCGCGCACTTGGTGTAGCGTCATAAGCTGCTCCGGGCTAACATCGGTTCTTGCATAGCTCAGTTTTATATAGCCGAAAGAAGGGACATCAACGAAATTACCTAAGAATAGCCATAAGTTTAAAAATGCGATCCAGACGCAAGATCGAACTTGTACGGAGATACGCGTATTCTACCGCCCACTTTGAGCGCAGTCCTGTCCCTAGGCAAAGATGATGTGTAGTAACTTCAGAGCAGAAATAGTCCAAAGTTTCACTGGCAGTCCTGTTGGGCAGAAACATATCCTGCCTCATGGCACTATTGTTCACGGCACGGCTATGGTGTGCATGGCACTGCAAGACACAACCACATGACCCTTGCATCAATCGTCGCTCGTGCCTTAATATGTCCACGGGACTTTTGAACGCAGATCTTTTGCCCCCAATGCCTATGTATCCATTCATCCAAATCCCTGTCTTCCCCGCGTCGCATTTGTGGCTCAGTGCAGGCCATGCGGATAAATTATCCCATCCATACATCTCAAGAGCTGTTTTACCCGGGCTAAATCAAGCCGAAACATTCGGGACTGATTGAACCGAGTGGTTCTGTTGTCATTAAAGACCCGGAATTTGGCCCAAAAGTGTTCCATTCCGGCCCCTTCTTCTACGGTTATCGTTGCAGACATCATGTTGGGCTTTACTTTCAAGACGTTGGCTTTGGCAGCCGGACTGATAGGTCATGCTCTGGCTGACTTGAACGCCTCGGAGAACTCAACCCACATTTCTCTCTCCAACAAGCGATTTGCGGTTGTTCTAGCCAAATCCAGCGGACACATTATCGATGTCACACTTGACGGTCAAGATCTGCTCGGTCCAGTAAGCGGAAGTACTGGTAAAGGCCCCTACGTGGACTGTTCATGTATTCCAAGTGGCTTCTGGACACCCGGTAGCACCGCCAAGCTTGAACTTGTCAAAGGCACGGACTCAACTGGGACAAAGTATGGAGGAATCATCATGAGCGATACATACAAGCCTACCAACCAGACTCTCTCGCAATACTTCTTCCTCCGCGGTGAAGAGACGGGACTTCATGCTTTCACTCGCCTTACTTATTTCAACCCATCTACGCCCTTTCTGCGAGATCTCGGCGAGTTGCGCACGTTGTTCAGACCAAACACCAAACTATGGACACACTTCTCCACAAGTGAGGGAAACTACGGTCCTCTGCCGGACGCTTCGGGGGCTCTCACAGTCCAGGATGCGACTTGGTACGTCGGAAACAAGACCGATGACCCATACGTCAAGCAGTATTCCGACTACTGGACCAAATACAGTCTTTCGGAGAGCTGGCGCAACCACGACGTCCATGGGGAGTTTAGTGATGGGTCTACTAGCGATGACGGGAGCACTTTTGGCGCGTGGTTGGTTCACAATACTCGCGAGACATACTACGGTGGTCCTTTGCATTCGGATCTAGTTGTCGATGGGATTGTTTACAACTACATGGTATCAGGTCACCACGGCGCCCCCATGCCCAACATCACCCACGGTTTCGACAGGACATGGGGTCCTCAGTTCTACTACTTCAACAAAGGCGACAAAGACACCACGCTCGCGGAGCTGAGAGCTGACGCAGCCAAACACGCTGATCCCCAATGGAATGTCAAGTTCTACGACAGTATTGCCCCCCACGTCCCTAACTTTACTCCTTCGTCAAAGCGAAGCACATACAGCGGCAAGGTCAATCTTCCGAAAAACGCCAAGAAGCCGATTATTGTACTCTCCGAGAACAAGCAAGACTTCCAGCTCAACGTCTTCAATACAAAGTCGCTTCAGTACTGGGCCGAGATCGATAAGTCTGGAAGTTTCAGCATTCCGCAGGTCGTTGATGGAACCTATCGAGTAACCATCTACGCCGACGGAGTTTTCGGCTGGTTGATCAAAGACGATATTCGGGTCTCAAAGTCGCACAATAAGGGTACTTTCACCTGGAGAGAAGAAACAGCCGGCAAGGAGCTCTGGCGCATCGGTACACCGGATAAGTCTTCCGGCGAATATCTCCATGGATATGCACCTGACACCTCAAAACCTCTCCAACCAGAGCAGTATCGGATTTATTGGGGAAAATATGACTACGAGGAAGATTTCCCCAAGGGTGTCAACTTCCACGTTGGAAAGGACAGTGAGGCTGAGGATCTCAACTACGTGCACTGGTCCTTCTTCGCTGCCAAGGGAAACCATCTACGATCTGAGAATTACTACGACAACGTAAACAACTGGACCGTCACATTTGACCTGTCCAAGAACCAGCTCAAGGGCGTCAAAACAGCTACTTTTACAGTCCAGCTAGCAGGTGTGCGAACCGGCAACGGCAACGCAAAGTGGACGCCTGTCAAAGATCGTTTCAGCAGCAACTTGCCCTGGACCGTCAACGTCAACGGAGGCTATGAGGATACATGGGTGATACCTTACTGGCGGAGTGGTTCGTGTGCTGTTCGAAGTGCGGTTGCGTGCCAGAATATTGAGCATAAGTTTACGTTTCCTGCTTCGAAGCTGCATCAGGGCAAGAATGAGTTTGTGTTGAGTTTGCCGTTTAATGCTTCTAGTGTTGAGACAGCTTTGTTGCCTGACACCTTGTATGTTCAGTATGATGCGTTGAGGTTGGAGGTTAAGTAGATCAGCGGTTTTGGCTTGAATCTAGATGCCGATATGAGGGCACGGCAATCCGATCCGAAGTAGCGAGTGGAGGATTGCTGTACAGGCCCGATGATCAATCTCATCCAAGTCTTAAGCTTATACCTTCAACACAAATGCTACCTTATTATCGTCGTGAAGACAGTCGTGAAGACAGTCGTGAAGACAGTCCTGAAGACAGTCGTGAAGACAGTCGTGAAGACAGTCGTGAAGACAGTCCTGAAGACAGTCCTGGAGACAGTCGTGAAGACAGTCCTGAAGACAGTCGTGAAGACAGTCCTGAAGACAGTTGTGAAGACAGTCGTGAAGACAGTCCTGAAGACAGTCGTGAAGACAGTCCTGGAGACAGTCGTATCGTTCTCTAAGGGAGAATATTCATTGATAAGCTTATTAATGATAGCATCTATTTCTAGTGAAATTCAAACCCCGCTCCCAATGCCCGAATACAAATGGAAAGGGTATTACAATTAATCATGACCAAAATTTTAGTTTCCCAACCCAGTCGTTAGACTGGTACCCAGAACTCCCGGAATCATTACCAGAATTGCCGAACGACACCCTCCGTGGCTTGACGTAATAAAGATCGGTTTCTCTAACAGAGTAATCCACGTTAGGATTTGTCGGCAATACCATCTCCCAAGGTGACATCGGTGCTTGTCCTATATCGACACTGATGTCGCTTTGGCTTGAGCCCTCGGACCTTCTTTCGTTGGGATTCTCGTACACAGTGGGTGGAGGCCTTGCTCGCTCGAATGATGGGAACTTATAGCTTCTTTCTGAAAGGCTCGATACACATCTCTCGGGTCTTGCTGTTTCGAAAGAAGAGAACTGTCGATTGCTTCCCGAAAGACTTGACCCTGATCTTTCGGGTCTCGGCGAGCGGAAGTATGTGCGTAAGAGTTCGGGAGATACAGGCCCTGAGTCACGAGAGGATTGATTTGATGAGTCGCTGGATGAGTTGGCTGAGTTTGCTGAACTTGACAGACTGCTCATTCTATCGTGGTTGAGAATGCTTCGTCCGGATAGGTTTGTCCTCGTCGTGGGACGTCTAGAAAGTTGGCGAAGTCCAAAAACCTGTTACATATTAGTATCTATCCTTGTTGATACGGGTGATGTATCCATACCTGAGGCTGATCCTGTGAGGACTCTCGCGACGGTCGTTCTGGGGTGGTTTTCCATTCGTGAAAACAGGCTACAGCAAGTCGCCAAAACTCGCCAACAGAAGGTACAAAGAACATGCCTATCAAAAACAAGGCGTTGAAAACTAGAAAGATGTATCCGAGTGCACTCGCTGCTGTATGGCTCCACAAGGACGGGATCATGCCCATGCAGAGCAAAAGAGCACATAGTCGTGCACCTGACATAAAGACAGGTTTAGTAAGCAATCCAGGCGCCGTTCTAGCATATGCCAGGAAGCACAACTGAATCACTTCGCATGCCATCAGAGAGAACAACTGTGGTGTTCCGAAACGTTGTAGTCCTCCGATTATTACTCCGCGGGCGAAAATGAGGATAAACGTGACAAGAGTGTAGTAATCTTGCGTTCGAGAAGGCTCGTCCTCAGCGTCCTGCTTGTGCAGGTCATCGATGAGAAGATATCCCATGTTTTGAGGGCTCCGTGACGACATTCCCCACCAGCTGGCGATTATAAGCAGGGCAACGACCGCAACTACTAACAACGAGTAGTATACTGGTCGTACACTGGCGCTGTCAAGTTGATACGTTGTCCAAGCTGTCAGCGGGAGCAATAGGTAGCTGAGGAAGACCCGTAGAGCGACCCAAATTGTCGCCTTATGTCGTTGTTTGGCGGTGCTCTCAAGGATCCAGCTTCCCGACTGTTTGAACCAATCTCGCGTCCATCGTAGATGAAGTCCGACTTGGAGCACTGCGAAGAGAATAGCGAGGATAGCCAAGGCCAGACTGGCAATGTTGGTCCAGGTTTGGACTGTCACTGGAGCACCCATCACCTGCGTCATATGCTCAAGACCTGATGTTCCACCAAAAGTACCATTGATTTCGTGAATTCCGTCATTAATACCATAATACACAGACTTCCTCCAAATTATGCCTCGTCGTGACATGAGAGTTGACCAGCTGAGGGAGCTCACAACTGGCTGCAAGAAGCCAGGTTGATTGATACTTAGTGCGCTGGCAAAGAAGATGAATTGGATGTATGCGAGACAATCGGCTATTCGCGTCAGATGAGACCTGTCTTTTCTTCTCTCCTGGTCGCTCTCTTCATCAGCTCTCAGTTGATGCACGATATCATACCACTCACGCCATCCGGCAACAAGAAGTACCAGCGCGAAAGTAATGACTGGTCCCCAGAAGGAAATTCGCTGATATGTGGTACCAATATCGGGAGTCAGGAAGCCATGTATACACCCAGCCGAGAAATGATCAGGGGCGTCGATGTTGACCTCCATGTCGTAAGCCGCCAGCGGCGAAGGGTTGTCGATATTAAATAGGACGTATAAAGATTGTAGATATATCTTTTTGTTGTTTTGCTTAAACTCCATAGTCCGGCACGTCGCATTCTGGATTTCGCCATTGTAGCGACTTGTCCCCCCAAGCGCCGCCAGGCTCAACTCAACAGAAGCATTCTCCAGTAACGATCTTTGACAGGCCGCTGATGTCGGAAACTGGGCACGTAATCTGAGTGTCAGGTCTGTCTCGGTATGTCTCCTGTCGAGAAACGCTCCTAAGCTCGTTGTCTCGAAATGGTAACTCGACGGTGACGCGGCAGCACAACTCCTGAATTGAATATGCGCCCCTAGAGCAGAGCGCGCGAAGATTAATAACAGAGCAAGGATTATATTATGTAATGAGGGCATCTGATCAGAACATTAAATACGATAGGAAAAATATTACAATTGATGGCGCGGAACAAGAAAGGAATGACGTTGGATTTCGGTTAGATGTTGTCTCGGCTGCTTTGGGAATGGAAAGGGAAAAAGGATTGAAAATTGGTATTGATGCCTCAGGCGGTAAAGTGCGCTTTGATCCAAAGGCAAAAGTCTCGGACCGACCTTGGCTTTTGTTAGCGTTGGAGTGAAACATGCAGAGAAACATGATCCATGACTCAAGTGCCGAGGCTGTGTAGGTTAATGATGGAAGAATGGATCGAGCTCAATAGTATAACGTTTACTTTATATCGGGCTGTGTCATAACGATCTAAAAATGTCAAAGGCTTGCTGCCGTTATTTTTTTGTTTTTTAAATGAATCGGTAACTAAAAAGCAGAAACAAATGTTCTATAGAACAATGTGTACGTGTACCTGCATGAATGAATCTGGGGTCATGCCCCTCCTACAATGCACCTCGGACATCTCCGTGTGGCAAATATCTGATTGGCCCGACGCTCATCGGATTATGTATTAATCCTGGCCATCAAGCGCCAAGCCCGTTTGTCTCCATCATCAACCATGTTAATACTGTAACATTTTAGAGGATGGAAGTTGACCTCATCGTCAAAGGCAACAACAAAATAGGAATTCTGCGATAATCTTCAGTTGAGGTACACGAGGGGAGATAATTGATTGTTGGTGCTCTCGAAACTCAACATTCGAGATCTTAGTTCATTAGTCCCGAATAGGCTACCCTAGGCAATAGAATTGTTCTCTCCCAATAGCCAATCTGTCACTAGAAAGACTGTTCAAGAATCTATTATCTCAAACATTTGCTGAGGATGGAACTATTACAAATAATGGCAACCAGAAAAACAGACTACAGACAGCATCCACGGCTACATCATAGTGGTCAGTAGAACTTACATGCAAAGTATTGTTCCAGAGCTTTGCGCCCCTGAATTGAAAGTGATTCCTTTGTTCTGCTGGACTAATCTCAGCCTCGATATAATAAACGAGCGCTGAGAAGCAAAGCAGACATTATGTCGACAAACACAATACCCCCAGAATCGAAAGTGGCTGAACACAAACGACAAACACTAGCCCTACCCTGAAAGGCCAAGAAACTAAAATAAATACCCACTTGCCGGAACCACGCGACCACCGCACACCGATCGCCTCTCCCTTCAAGTTTCCACCGCCTCGCCACATCGTGACCTCAACTCTGCAACTCCACCATGTCCTCCTCATGCTTCTCCTCCGTGCCCCGGCAACCAACAGACGAGATCTTTGATCTCCTCGCCGCCTACAGAGCCGATTCCAGCCCGGACCGCGTCAACCTCGGCGTCGGCGTCTACTGCACTGATGAGGGCAAGTCGTGGCCGCTGGATGTCGTCACCCGCGTTGAGAAGGACCTTTTCGAGGAGGCCAGTCTGACGAGGCATGATTATCTCCCCATTGAGGGCGACCAGCAGTTTCTCAAGGTTGCGCGGGATCTGATTTTTGCCCAGCAGGATGACTTGAGTATTGCTTCGGTGCAAACTGTCTCCGGGACCGGAGCGAACCACATTGGAGCTCGTTTCGTCGCCGACTACCTCCGTCCGCAGAACATCTGGGTGTCGGACCCGACATGGGCTAACCACCATATGATCTGGGAGTCTGTAGGACTGAAGCCTAGACTTTACCCTTACTACAAAAAGTCAGACTGCTCGCTGGATTTTGAGGGTATGATCAAGACCCTTGAGGAACAGGCTCAACCCCGCGACGCCGTCCTGCTTCACGCATGCGCGCACAACCCTACCGGTTTGGACCCTACCAAGGAACAATGGAAGGCCATCGCAGAGCTCTGCCAGCGCAAGCAGCTATTCCCATTCTTCGACGCCGCCTACCAAGGATTCGCCTCCGGAGACCCGGCGGAAGATGCCTGGGCCATCCGCTACTTCTACCAACAGCAGCCCCGACCCGACATGATCGTCGCGCAGTCCTTCTCCAAGAACTTCGGCCTGTACGGACACAGAACGGGAGCCGTGCATCTCGTTCTTGCGGAGCCTTCCAAGGAAGTGAGAGATAGTACTTACTCGACACTGTCATACCTGCTGCGATCAGAAATCTCCATGGCGCCCAAGTATGGCTCTACTATCGTGAAAACTGTGCTGGATAGTGAGGAGTTGACGGCAGCTTGGATGGCGGATCTGCAAGTTATGAGTAGTCGTATCAAGAGCATGCGACAGGCTCTCTACGAAGAGTTGGTTCGCTTGGAAACCCCTGGTACATGGAACCACATCGTTGATCAGGTAAGTTTCGCGAGATGCTTTTCATCCGAAAAGTCCAGAACTAACGTATTTAAAGATCGGCATGTTCTCATACACTGGTTTGTCTCCTTTCGAAGCCAAGGTCCTTCGAGAGCGTTTCCACATCTACCTACTCAACTCAGGACGTATTTCCATCTCTGGACGTAAGCCACCCTATGCTTTAGTTTGCTTATTTCGTGATACTGATCTTACTATAGTGAACAAGAGGAATGTGCAGTACGTTGCAAAGGCGATTCACGATGTTCGCACAGATGGACATGCGCTTAACGGCACTAACGGTACGAATGGTATAAACGGACACTAGATCGAAACTTGGCATCACTTATAGATTACCAAAGAGCTGTGTACCCTCCCGGGTGAATAGAAAAAAGATATTTTCCAAGAAAAGACAGTTTGTTACAGTACTAGGCGGTATATAAACTTGTATGTGATCAGTGGGCTGCTATTAAGCAGTGGTTACGACCTGATCGACTGTCTTTGCAAATCACTCGGGGCTGTTTTCATTCACTTATGGGTTATTTCATGGTGATCCTCAAGGCAACAGTCACAAACAGGCCAAGTCCGATGTCGGCCCGAACTCGGCCACAAATATGTTTCCATGTGCACAAAAGCAACTTGTGTTACTCCAACCTCGTTATTATCAGTCACTGGTTTGGTCATAAATATTCTGCTCTCATGAGGTTAAATAACGTTTAGATGGTAGACCACAGTGAGGGCAACTATCGTTCATTTGAGCACTTAGATTTTCTAATGGAACCAGAAATATACGAGAGCTCTGTTCTCTTCAGCAAGTCTCTTGCGATAATTCTGTCGCATACTAGTCAGTATAATCTAGAAATATTGATCATTCCTGTATCGATTGTTAAGATATTGATCCATACGTATAAGATGAATCACTTCAAATCACCTTGCTCGAAGGCCAAACATCTAGTGAATACGGCCACATTGCGAGGTGTATATCGTTTGTAGCTTAATTTCCCATAAACATTAGAAGATCAAGGTTATCTATTAAAATACGTTTACCATTGTGAAAACAAAAGTGCTATAGAGTTATGACGTCGTTGTAAACCAAACGTTCCACCGTCCCGTCCAACAGGCGAGCCCCGTTGTTTGTCCCCAAAGAACGAATACGAACACGTTACTGAGACCATCGTCCCATCACCAATTCTTTCTAAACCGCTGATAATCTTATCAATCAATCTCCCAGTCTCCCGCAGCCTAGCAAGATGTCTCAGGTCCCCTCAGCAGCGCATGAAGTCGGTGAAAGAGGCAGAACGATTCTCCGCTCCGGCTCGTCTACCCCACCAACGTACGATTGCTGAGGCCACTTATTACCCCCTTCGCGTCCAACGCAAGACAAGATATCCAACTCAAACATTCTCTTTCGAAAATGGCCAATCTAGGCATCTACGCGGCGGTGACGACTCTGATCGTCTTTGTCCTAACGTATGGCGTTCCTCTGTTCCTGAGGGAATACTTCCCTTGGCAGAGTCTTTACAAGCAGCGCCACGGAAGACCTACCGTTACCACAAAGTCGTACAAGGGGCGGACTGTGCTCATCACGGGCGCCAATGGAGCTTTTGGTTCGAGGGCCGCCAAGATCTTTGCTCATCGCGATGTTGAGACGCTTGTTCTTGTTGATGTGAGGGACTGTGGCGAGGTGAAGCAGCAGATCGCCAAGGAGCTGGGTGACTTGGGCAAGCCGGTGCCTAATGTCCTGATCTGGCAGGCTGATCTCATGACCTTTGCTGGCTGCCAGGAGCTTGGAAGGAAAGCGAAGGATCTGAAGTATCTTGATCATGTCTTGATGACCGCTGGAATTCTCTCTTTCAACCGCAAGGAATCGCCCGAAGGCTGGGAGACTTGTGAGTATCATACAGTTAACATTGGGAACATGAAGCTAACATATCTCCAGCTATGCAAGTGAACTTCTTTTCTGGCGCACTCCTCTCACTTCTCTTCCTCCCACTGCTCAAGTCCTCTCCATCCAACCCCTCACCCCCGGTCCTAACATTCGTCACAACCTTCGGCATCTACCCTTCATCTTTCACCATGTCCATGCCCAAGCACGGTTCTTACCTGAAGAAGCTCAGCAACAACAAAGACGGCATGGAGCAAGCACATCAGTACGGCCGATCAAAGGCCCTTCTCTTGTACTTTGCCCGCGAACTTGCCGCCCGGGTGACTGCCACTACAGCTCTGGAGAAGCTTCCGCGAAAGGTCACAATCAACAGCGCTGATCCTGGTTCTGCGTGGACGCCTCTTACGAACCCGAATCAGGACCAGCTTATCCCCCGGTTGATTATGAACTTTGGGGCTCGGGAGCCTGAGATTTGTGCGACTGCTCTCGTCAATGGTGTTTCGGTTGGGGAGGATGCGCACGGCAAGATTATGCAAGACTTTGATACTGCTTCGTAAGTGCTTTCGTGCCAGAGGGCACTTTGTGATACTAATTCAGTAATAGGTACCCGCCCTTCATGGAGAGGAAGAGTGGTCGTGCAGCCCAGCAGCGTGTTTGGGAGGAGACCAGACAGGAACTCGAGTCCAAGGCTCCGGAAGTAAAGGCTGTTTATGAGATGCTGGATCAACAGTAATTTCAATATTGTTCATCTTTGGTCTGGTTGATGTCGAGTCCGGATCTCTGGGACACTCTACAGCATCGGGGGAAAGGGTTCATGGGTTCGGTTTGACATCATGGGTCTGCCATAGTCGAACGGAGACGCATCAATTGTCATGACTGCCACCGAATCGCGTCATATATACATGCTACAGCTGAAAACATACCATAGCAAGAAGTGAAGGACACTAACACCTTTGACTCCACGTACATCCATCTTGATAATAAACGTAGTAGATTGTTAGCTAGGTGGCGGCATCAAGAGAATGGTGGGTGTTAATGCCTCTTCTGCAGCTCATGATTATGCCATTGCCAGCCGACGTAGACCAGAGCCATGATCGCACGTAATAAGCACGTCAGCCTTATCTGCTCTACGGATTTCTCCAGGTTAGGCTAATAATGCACGCGGTCAATAGTGCGTTTGACCAGCCCACATCTCACATTATTTCCCCCACGACTAATTTGGTGGCGACGAATTCTAGACAAGAGACTGCGTCAATTTAATTACTCAACAACAAATACAATTCACCAACAGGACGATGTCAACTGATGGCTTAAAAGTGCAGTTCCTGCCCCTGTAATTGTCTGACATCAGCTCAATCTGTGCAACTGTTTTCAGGGTAGGTTGTTCCACAGCCTCGTTTTTTTAGGCACAATCTCTAGGGATCTAGCCGACGTCTGCAGCAGGATATAGGATGTGAGACATAAAACCCTCAACCACCACGCGACAGATGCATTGGAATATTCAACGACAAAACCCCAAGATACTAGGAGGCATTCAATGACAAAATTGAGGCGGATAGACCTACTTACTACACACGCATGGTGTGGCATCCTTATTGCCGTAATTTTCACAAACAAGGCAGCTTGCACGACAAGTGACATTCATCGACAGGGGCAGAGAGGATAAGCGCCCCAAGCGACATTTCCCTGGGCCCGTCGAAAGGATTGATCCATAATTTATCAAACCAATACAGTGCCTGCGACACTTTGTCACGGTAGGTCTTCTGCTCTGTGCCACGGCGTGACATGATCTGTGCCGTATGCCGAATTAAACGGGCGGCATCTCGTAAACAAACGCGCAACCTGGTGCGGTGCGATGCGGTGCGCGCGGAATGCGGCAGATAGTTTGTCGTCTTGGATTGGGCTGAGCGTAACTGTCAGAAAAATGTTAAGCTTTCAAGGGACCTGGTGGGAAAGCTTAACCTACTGAAGTGGCGAGTCAGAGGGGCCTGTCACTCCCAGATCCTAGACTGAGACAAGTTAACAGGCCCGGTTAAAGGGCTCCACTCGTTTTCAACTCAGGGGCTAGCCAGGCTTGCTTCTCCGCAAGCAGAAAAACACCCACAAGTCTAGAACCCCCCCAATGTTGGCTTCGGTGACGGCGAGGGGCACTCTGCCTCTGTCTGCCCCTGTTAGGAGAGCGCCGAGGAGCAGCCTGCAGCACTGCAGCAACTGCAGCTCGCCAGTTAGAGCCGGGGCCGGTGATAGGCTAAGCCGTAACGAGGCAACCAGCTCGAGATTGCGCCTCCACAAACGACAGGGTTTGTCGGTCGATATACGGTAAACGAAAATGGATCTTTTGACCAGGTCTAAGAGAGGCGCAGCCAGTCAAAGTCCCTACTCCGTACGGCTTTACGGCTATCGCTCTACGGCTACGGCTTTACGAGCTGGCCAACACGTCCTCTCTGTGTCTTTCCTCTCACTCTTTTCTCTCTCTCAGTCACTTTCTTTACCCCGGTCCTTGGCTAATCTCCAATCTCCAGCGGCTACCAACAACAACAGCCCCTCCTCAACGCCGGGTCCTACGATGATCCCTCCGCACCCCCCCCTTCTCGAAACATGTTGGGCCCTTCCTAGGCTTGCATTTCACCTCATAGGCTTGCTCGCACTTCACTTCATAGGCTCACTCGCCTTCCAGCCTGGGCTAGAATGGATCCTACCCTCCTGACCATGCGAACCTAGGTCTAGATCGTCGAGGATAATGTCCCGTAGCCGTTAGCCCGTCCCTCGTTGGGACCCTTGAGAGGGGAGGAGGGGGGAGGAAATAATATTGGCAGCGCGGCTTTAAAGTGAGCGCTATTTATCGCGTGCTCAGGGTCACCATCGTTCTAGCTCTCTCTTTTGCTTCCTGCTCTCTGTTTTCTGTTTTTTTATTTCCCGTGTGACCAGTTTTCCTCAGCTTGAAAAAAATCAAATAAAACCATGGGCAATCAATAGACAGATCTGAGTGTAACAGGGAAACATTGTCAGGGCCGATCAACGCCCCGTCGCGTAGTATCACCTGCATTACCACCCTCCTTTTTCCCAACGCAGGCGGTTGCTTCCCACGACTCTAACCACAAGAACCACATCTGCCCTGTTCAAGATGGTTTCCTTCAGGAAGATGAGCTCTCTCATCTGCTCACGACTCGCCAACCGGAAATTCGCCTTTGCTCTCGTCACATTAGCTGTCTGCGCTGCCAAGGGAGTGCATCTTCACAACCACAGATCTTCGGTGGCTCCCAAGCGCATGATCCTTTTCTTCTTTTCATTCTTCACACAGGATATCCTTCTCCTGCTCCTTATCAGACTCCTGCTCAGTCACTGGGTGCCCAGCTTTCCTGGCAAGCTTCGCAACTTGGTCTACGTTGTCTCTACTTACTTAATAACATATAATGTCTCACTTGGCATCGTGTCGGTGTCTTTCTACCTAGTCGCAGGCTCCGAGATTCACTGGCGGAACATTGGTTTCATCTCCGATCCATCGGCCAGAGCAGTTCTCTTCTCAGGCTTTACAGCTTTTCTAGGCGTGCTGTGCCTCTGTCTTTGCCTTAGCGGGGTGCTTCAAACTGCGTGCTATGGATTGTTTGGCTGGGGAGCGGATATCGTCAACTGGCCCATCGCGTTCGTTTGGCGCAAACTTTGCTGTTGCACGAGTCGCAGAAACAGCTACCACCAGCTTTCACAAGGAAACACGAAATACGACCTACCACAGTGGAGCGATAACAGTGACACTGGGTCAAGTCACGACGAGAACTCGGATGATGAGTATAAGGAGAAATCGAAATCCAGATCGCCTACTGCGTCGCCACGACGTTCATCACGAGGCCTCACCGCAAGCGGTTCTTCGACATGGAAATCAAGATGTGGTCGCGTCCTGCGCGTGTTGCCTTACATCATTGTCAGCATCCTTTTGACGGCTCTTTTCACCTTGACATTTTTGAGACCCAAAGACCCGTCTCTCATCTTCCTCTCCTGGACCAGTGGACTTTTGCCATTTGTCGACTTTGCTTCGACATCACCATTCCTGGATGATCTTCCCTCGGTTTTCGGAAACGGCATCCAGCGCAGCTGGGATGAGCGCACTGCTCTTGTTCTTCCCAAGCCTCTGAGCTGGCTTCCTAAGGACAAGACCCCTGTGCAAGGCTTTGAGGATTGGTACGCCAATGAGCCTCATTACAGCTCTGCATCCGATCCCATGAAGATTTCGAACTTGGACGAGCCGCTGCGGGAGTCTCTGCGAGGGAAACTGCAGGACATCAAGATTCGACACGTTGTCATGTTGTTTTTGGAGAGCACAAGGAACGATGTGTTCCCCATCAAGAAGGACGGCCTGATTTGGAACCGATTCGCCGACACCTTTCCCGACAAGAAACTACCCCAGGAGGTTCAAGATAAGCTAGCCAGCTTGACACCAACAGCGAATTTTCTCACTGGCGATTATGAGGACGGATTCGAGCACGCAAATCAGACGAAACGTGGCGGAATTCACTTCACCAACGCGCACACCGCCGGAACTTACACTCTGAAGAGCATGACCGGTACAGTTTGTGGTGTAGCCCCTCTGGTCGGCGACTTCAACCTCGAGCACAGCCACCACATTTATCAGCCTTGTCTACCGCATGTCTTGGAGGCCATGAACAAAGCGGAAAACACAGAAACCCAGGAAGACAAGTGGAACTCGTACTTTTACCAAGCAGCAACAACCGATTACGATAATCAGCACAACTTGATGGCGGCCATGGGCTACCCGAGAAAACACACAATTGGACGGGAATATCTCCGTAGCCCAGCCGCTAGACACGGAGCTGTCACTTTACCAGACATCAACGAGTTCGCCTTCCAGGAGGATCCTTTGGAGGACTACATCAACGACGTCTTTGACACTGCCGCCAAGGAAAAGAGCCGTGTCTTTCTTACCCATCTCACGAGTACCAGCCACCACCGATTCCACATGCCCAAGACGGAGGAGTATACGCCTTTGGCAAAGGGCCTCGATATGATGTCTCGTTACATCAACACCATCGGATACGACGACAAATGGATCCGAAAGATTCTCGACGTTCTGGACAAGCAGGGCATCGCCAACGAGACGTTGGTGATTCTGCAGGGCGACCACGGCACCTCTTTACCCGAAAACGACTACGCCTCGCCATACTACAACCCCAATATCGGCGTCGATCACGTCCCCCTCATTCTCTCACACCCCCAACTCCCACCATTTAACGTGGACGACGCCGTCCACTCGACACAAGTCCTCCCCACCATTCTCGACATCCTCCTGGAAACAGGCTCTCTCAGCGAAACAAGCCGGAAGGCAGCTTCAGACCTGATCCGCAACTACGAAGGCCAATCCCTCCTACGGCCTTTAAACACCGCCAACAAGACTTCCGGGCAGGGACAGTGGCAGTTCACCGTTACAAACCCTGGTCGAGCCATGCTCACAGTTCGCGACGCGCGGTATCCCGACCGCCATCTCGTGGTGCCCGTTATCGAGAACGTGGATTGGAGATTAACGGATCTGAGCGTCGATCCGCACGAGCACGATTCTGTGCAGGCTTTGGATTTCGAGTCCTTTATACATAGCGTGGAAGAAAGATACGGCCGCGAAATGGCGGAGTGGGCTGAGGAGGGTGCTTTTGTTACGAGATGGTTTGTTAAAGAGAATAGCAGGCGTTGGCGGTTTGATCACCAGGGGTGATTTTATGAAATCATGCATGACTAGATACATTGTTTAATATTATTCGTTCATCTTTTTCACTCACTTGCTTCGGTTTGATGTGGATCGTGTTTTTGAAGTTACTTGTCATATTGTTAGCTGTTTCTGATATCAGCTTTCTGTGAGATACCTTCTGTTGAAACAGGACGAGACAGAGTCTACTATTCTATATTCAACTCGTAGATCTAACTCTCATCTTGAGGGTACTTCAAACCAGCCGCAGCTCTAATCTCGTCCATCAACTCCATCATCCGAAGCGTCTCATCCAGAGGAATGATCCCATTCTCAGTCCGACCTTTGGCGATGTCCTCCGCCACAGCATCCGCCTCCCAATAGAAACCCAAAGTCCCCTCTGGCCTCTCAACGTTAAACACACGCTCTTGTCTGGTGTCAGCCTCAGGAGGGCTTGGCCGTGGCCCCTCAGTGACGCGGAATCCATCAGGTACACTGACCGCAGGACCAAACAGAGTAATGCTACCGTTGGAGCCCTCGATGTGTCCAAAGTCGTTGGGGCCTCGGTAGCGGAAGCTTGATGTGCATACTCCTGTCTTGGTTGCTCCCGTGGCGGAGGAATATTCCAGAACAACCACATTGGCCTCGTCGATGCCATTGACGATGTCCAGAGATGATAGAATTTTCTTCGGCTTGGGATGTTCCTTGCCCACTTTCCATTCACCGAGGATAATCGAAGCAAAGGTCAAAGTGTAAAAGCCAATGTCAAGTAGTGCACCAGCGCCAAGAGCAGGATCTTTCAGGCGATGATTATCAGGGAGTGTATCGAGAGGGAAGTAGTTTCCAAAATCGACAGAGAAGCGCTGGACTTCGCCGATGGACTTTTTCACAATAATCTCCTCACGCAAGGCCTTGAACAATGGCGAGAACCGCACCCAGGCAGCTAACGAGACTTAGTAAAGCACTGACTATTTCAAGGGGAGAGCACACCTTCCATAACAAAGACACCTTTTTCCCTCGCCGCAACTATAATCTCGCGAGTTTCCTTCGCGTTGATGGTGAAGGGCTTCTCACACAGCACATGTTTGCCAGCGGAGATAGCATCAAGGCAGTTCTTCTTATGCAGCGAGTGCGGTGTCCCGACATACACAACATCGACACTTGGATCGTCGTAGACTCCTTGGTAGTCTGCGTAAACTTGAGGTCGAGGCTTCTCGGGAGCTTTCTCCCACACGGTCTCGACAAAAGCGTTACCTTTTTCGAGAGATGAGGAGCCGATCGCTGCGATTGTGTGCTTTGCTGGAGCGTTGGGTCGGGTTGTCAGGAGGTCTGTGAGAAACATGGTAGATATCCATCCTGTGCCTAGGATGCCCCATCGGACGTGAGGGATAGAATCATTCGTGCCAGTCATGATTATGAGCTTGTTTTGAGAAGTTTGTTGGCATACAATAATGAGAATAGAATATGATGTTTATGTTTATATCTGCAACTACAAAGGTGGGCCTGCGTGACATTCTGTGCCGTGAAGATGTACCTCAATATTGCACATCCTGGATTAGGGACCGGCCGATACTCCCCGAAGAGCGGGGTTGTGTCATGATAATTGCCATCAATGACAGAAAGTTGTGGGACCTTGCATTATCGGGATAAAGTAACGCGGGGAACACTCGATAGATGACGCTAGGCACGGTAAAATAGGACGGTGATTTGTAATTGGAAGTTGGTCACTATAAGAGAAATGTTGTAAATCCTTCCAGGAGCAAGAGTCAATGCTTGGAATCAACTCACTGATCAAAGCACCTCAGAGAACAACCATGGTCATCAAAGTCGGCATCGTAGGCTACGGCAATTCCGCCAAGACCTTCCACCTTCCATTCATCACTGCTGTTCCAGAATACGAGCTCGTGGCTATCCTACAGCGAGCCGAAGCCCCTCCAGACCCATCCTCTGCGCCAAAAGGCTCCCACTGCACTGTCGATTTCCCTCACGTTAAGCACTATCGCGAGGCCGATAAGTTCTTTGCCGACGATGGAATCAAGTTTGTTGTTGTCGCTACACACCATGACACACATGCTCAGTTCGCTGAAAAGGCACTCCGAGCGGGGAAACATGGTACATCAAGCACTGCTGGGGTTTTGGATGTCGCTAATATGTATAGTAATTGTGGATAAACCATTTGCTATGACATCAGAAGAGGCTGACAAGGTCATCAAATTGTCTGAGGAGAAGGATCTTATCCTTACATGTTTCCAGAATCGACGATGGGTAAGACAACTGGAGATGTTACCCAGAGCATGATCATCGGTACTGATTTTATGACAGGATGCCGATTTCAAGACACTGAGTCACCTCATTGAGAAGGGTGCACTTGGTGATATAAAAGAAGCGGAACTGCACTACGACTTTGAATCACCATCATGGATGTATGGGATGGGAGCCAAGTTCACTCCCGGCTCTGGAATGTCTTACGGACTTGGTATGAGGTTGTTATCAGGATATTATGGATATAGCGACTGACACTTTACTAGGAACACACAGTCTGGACCAAGCTCTTGTCCTCTTTGGCCGGCCAAAGTCCGTTACAGGCTTCTTCCGTGTTCAACGCGACGCCAAGAGCGAAGTCGAGGATTCCTTCACGATCATTTTGCAGTACGATGGCGCGCAGAAGGATCTTCTCGTTACTGTTAAAACTTCTGTAGTTACTCCTATGGCGCAGCAGCTAAAGCAGCTTGTTCGAGGAACGAAGGGTTCTTTTATCAAGGTAGGTTGTCTGTTAGGATTTATGAGGCTCAGGAAACCCCGTATACTAACACTGCGCTCTATAGTTCCAGCAAAACAGCACCTGCATCACAGAAGATCACATCGCTGCAGGGCTCAAGCCACTCGACGAAGGCTTTGGTGTAGAGTCTGAGAAGATGCGAGGAACTCTCACCACGTATGAAGAGTTTGACGGCAAGGTGCAGAAGTACGACGAAGTCACCAAGAAGTATATTGGACAGTACCCGACTCTTCCCAGTCGATGGGTAGGGCTATATGAGAATGTCGCAGATGCTATCAACGGCAAGGCGGAGTTAGTCGTGAAGCCTACACAATCACGAGATGGACTGAGAATCATCGAGCTTGCGAGGGAGTCTCACGAGAAAGATGCAACGATTGCTTGGTCATAGACATACTCGCATTTACAACAGGCCATAACAGCAAAAAGGATTATCCGCTGGCGATTGTTCAAAGTAGTAAAAGTAAATCAGTGCAGCAAGCAAAAGAGAGGATAATGATGGGTTCTAACCACCGAAGTTGGACGAACAGGGAATCGAACCCTGGACCACTCCCATGATGGTTTCTCTGAGAGAACATGCTAAGGGAGTATTATACCACTAAACCATTCGCCCGAATCGACTTATGATTGGTTGAGAGAAGTTCTTTGTTTGAGACTCTATCAAGCCTAGATCTGGAAAGGCGTTGTGTCATCTTTCCTGCTTTCAAAAGCCTGTTATTTTCGTGAATTGCATGTATGATTGCCTTCCTCTCGATTTATGATGTCAAGGATCGAGCTCTTGCTGTTAGTATTGCATTCCTAATAACTATTTAAGAAAAGGATCGGTGGCTAAGATTGACAGATATTACGACACCATCCACGGAGGAAGAAATAAACCCAACTCCTTACAAACGCAATCTGCTAACTCCCTAATACATGTAGCAGTAGTCGTGATCAGATATTTAGTTCCCGAACGTTTATAAGGGTAAACCGTCAGTGAGCGATCAGCGTTGAAATCTCCCTGTTCTCACCAACGTACACCACCATCAATGTTAGCCCAGCAAGCACAATACACTCGGTCCCGATAATGTTCTTGTGATTAAGATTGGAGTAAACCTGGAGTGGAGCTACAGAAGGGAAAATACACAGTCATCCTTTATTCTCTGATAAGCTTGTCCTCGCCATATTCATTCTTATTTCTTTTGATAATATTAGTGGCGAGAGACTAAGCTATTTGGACGCTGGGTATAGGGTGAGTTGATTCGAAAGCAGACATTTCATGTGGCGTGATAAGCCAAATGCATTTCTGCGTGTCATAGTTATGTGGAAGTGTCCAAGGCAAAAAGAAGTATGTTCGTACATCCTGGCTTGGGGTAACGGAGTGCCATCAGTGCAAAAAATGATAGCCTCGCATACGCTCGCAATCGAATCTTTATAGGAACAGCCCGATGCGGGGGTCGAACCCGCAACCTTGAGATCGCGTACTCGTAAGAGTCTCACGCTCTACCGATTGAGCTAACCGGGCGTGGCTCTTGATGATGTCTGTCGAGGTTTCAAAATAACGACCATGATGGTAGACGCAGTACATCAGTTTGTTGAACAAATCGCCATCCATCTTTCTTGCTCGGTCGCCCCAGATCATGACCCCAAGAGCTTCAACAGTTGACGTTTACAGAAATGGCGAAATCAAGTTTTTCGTTCTTGATTGGGAGAGGTCTATAGACATGAACGTTTAATCAACTCCTAACCTAGCCTACTCTTGGCAGGTGTTGCTAGCCCACACAGCTTCAGCATCGTCATCTTCGCCCTTGTACAAAACCACATTGCCATCATCCTGAACAGCAAGATAAACTTCATCTCCATGATCACTAGTGTCGGAAGCCCAGACAGCTTCGTCGTCATGGGTACTGCAAACCTCCTTGTTAGATCTGCAACGTGGTACTGTAGGCAATACTTACTATAAGACGAAGTTGCCATCGTCTTGCAGGTGAACACCCTTGATGTCATCGCGTTGATCCTCTGTGTTCTGCCAGACGCAATCTCCTTCCCAGTATATACAGATCTTGCCGTCTTCTTGCATCTTGAACTCGTTGTTGCCGTTGTCACTTGTGAGACTATCTCCAGGATAGAGCCAGTTATCGTTGTCAAGCTTGCCCATTTTGAACGGATTGCTGGATTGGAATATGCAAACGAGTGGTTGACTGTAGAAAGATGTAGTGTGTTGTGAGGTGAGATAAAGAAGAACGAGTTAGAGATTGGCGACGAGTATGTCTTTATATATCAGTGACTGGGCTTCAACACTGACGCATACCTGCGCTTTGTCGCTGTATTCATGAGGCTGTGTTTGAGGGTATGAGACATGCATATGTGCCAAGTTCTCAATCTGAAGTAAAAACTACAAGAAATGGATGTGAGGCCTCGTGAAGCAGACAACACACAGAAAAAGCCAAGCCAAACATCAGGTGATATACATGATACACCGCGATCAACTCTGAGGATCTTACGTCATATTCAATTTCTTCATTCAAGTGGTTGAAGTATGAGGGGTTAGCAAGCCAAGCACGGAAACGGCATCTAGGATTCCCCATAGTTATGCACGTCTTCTCGCATTATCCGGCTCGGCAAGGCAGAACATAGGCTTGGGCCAGAACGATACGATAAAGCTGGCGCCACGTTGCTTGCATGTATCCGATAAGCGGCATAAGAGGAACATAGTCGAGTTTATTGGCAGTCTCGGCGCTTTCACATGATTGGGTTTGCGGATGAGGATTGCGCGTAAGGCGACATATCTTTTGCCAAGACTACTTGGCGCTTATAGGTGACTCTTGGTGCACAGTTGCAACATCAGACTTTATTCGCTTTATTATAGCCTAACACTATCCTTGATATCAAACAATCTGGTAGTGTAAAAGGTCATATGATTCTATTATCAAGAACAATTGAGGCTTTGCCCACATCAGACACACACATATTCCTTTGCAATACGCAAAACTCCGTAGACAGATGGTCACCATACACTGTAAACCATCCCTAAGGAAATTGAAACTTCCCAGTCCAAAAACTATCAATGATAAATTGAGTCTATCCAGAACTAGTATAGGGCTACTCGCCGTCCACTGAAGGGAAAATGTGAGTCATGGACCCTTTATGAGCCCCAGCGGTAGCGTTTCGAGCATAAATGTTGCTCTTGCACAAGGAAGCTTCTGGAACACAGTATCGGTAGAGAGAGCGTCACCGGGCGCTGATCGGGAGACCTCGGGAAAGGCCCGCCATTGGATTCCGAATTTCGGGTGCCAACCATTGGGAGCTCCATAGCACTCAAAATCAGAATTGTATATACTAGAACACGCCCAGTTTCGGGTATAGAAGAGCCTGAAGCTCAAGGAGCGTGTTCTGATGACGAAGAGGAAGAGGAAGAGGACCAGTTGCACCACCAACTTCCGCCACAGCTCATGTGTGAGTTTGAAGTTGTAGAAGAAGAACTAGCAGGAGGTTTTGCAGGACCAGATCTACCAACGTGACCAGGAGGGCAAGGAGGACCACCACTTCCAGGACCCCATCCTCCAGGACGGCCATACGTTCCATGGTGAGGATCATGAGCTGCAGGAGCCGGGCAATACGAGCCATCAGGAGAAGCGGGGGGGTTGGGAATATGATGATTATGAGCCTCTGGAACGGGATTTACATATGGCTCAGGAGCGCGGTAAGGCTCTTGAGGAGCAGGTGCGGGATGGGGAGGTGGATGGTAAGCAGGCTCGCCGTAAGGTTCGGGAGCAGGATAGTAAGGTGATGGCTCCTGAGGAGGGTAAGGGTTATGGGGAGCTTTAGGGGCAGGTTGGCTTTGATACTCGGGGGCATATTCAGGGGTACTCTGAGGATTGTCACCATAGGGTTCAAATCCAGGCGAACCAGTCGTCTCATAGTGTGCGACATACTCGACCTCCATTCCAGCCCCCATACCATCATGGGTCCAGTCATTTGGATCTTTAGGCTATAGATTATTAGCTCAGTTCGTAGAGGGACAGATATATGACTTACCCGATCACCGCCAACAGCGACATTCAGAATGAAATGGACCTTGTTGGCAGCGATGGACTTCCACACAGCCTCGTTGTTGATCCTGGCTCCGGTAACTTTGTGGAATTGGATGCCGTCGAGGTAGATAGTAACACTCTCCTGCACCCATGTAGGCTTGGTGCGGTCAATCACAGCTCGCCATGTATGCCAGCCCTTTCCACCATCAGGTAGACCGATAGACCCAGAGATACCCGTGTTCTCGTTACAGATACCACCTGGATTCTTATCACAGTGAATGGCTCCATAACCGACCTGTTCGCCACTGAAGATTTCCATAATATCGATCTCTCCACATGCCGGCCAGATAGGCCCCCCATTTCGATGACTATCGCCAAGAAGCCAAAATGCAGGCCAGATACCCTGCTTATTTTCAGGAGGGGAGTCGCCGAGTTTGAGACGTGCTTCGACAACAGTGATGGCTCCAGGAGTGGGCGTGAAGACGTACTTGCTCTCCATGCGCCCAGAGGTCCACCCTCTCACGGCGGTAGTTTCTCTCCAGGGAATGATGCGAACGGTACCTTTGCCGCTGAGTTGTAGGTTGTACGTAGAAGAGGTATACGTTTGGAAATCGCCGTTCAGATTCTTGTACCAATCCATTAAATTCCATTTATTGGTGTCGGGCGACGATCCGGATTTGCCATCGAATGTATCCTCCCAGATAAGGTCGTAGCCATCATAGGAAGGGGTTTTCTTGGCCAACACCGTGACAAGAAGAGGTAACACAAGCGCGACGCTTTTTGGCAACATCTTGAAGACTTTAATCGTAAAGAGGTAGAGGCGAACTTGTTTGCTAAATGTGAATATGGGAAGAGGGAGAGAATTTGGAAAGGAGAGGCTGGAAACAAAAGGTGAAATATATATGTATCATGGAAAAGCTTAAAGAATGGAAAAGATTCTGGCAAATTGAGGGAATATTACAAGAGGAATGTCATTGGAAGGCTATAAAGCTAATCATCAGTGGCTCTGCGCATTGAACCTTGCCGGGGACGTGTGGGAGGAAAGGTAGAAGCGTATCCTGCAGTTCTGTGAAATACCATTCTACAAGAGATTGATGAAGCTATTCAAATGTCTCGTATGTGACTTCTGCTACTGTGATAAAGGAAATAATTTGGAGCGTGGAAAAATGAGTCGTGGTGCGTTGGGCTTGTTGCCAAGTACTACGTATATACCCAATCATGCGACAATAACTTTTGTACCTGAAGTATGATAAGACTTTATTGGTCTTTCATCCAATAATATGCTCGTCCATACGTAAGATGGCACAGAGCCCCTAGCATACTTCGAACAAAAGATGAAGATTCAGCCTGAACGACCACGACTGCTTTAAAGCTTCTCTATGAACCGTAATGTTGGTGGTCCTTCGTGGCCATTGGAAGCCCTGTATCTTAAATTCGCAGCTCCGTGCTATAGTCTAACCTTGAGGCTATCCCGACCGCACAGCATGATGCTCAACAGAAACTCAAACACTCACCTCACATCATAGAACAAATCAACCGCCAAGTCAGGCTCCAGGCTTTGACACACAAGCCTATCGCCGTATGAGTATTTACACCAAACTGACTTCGCCCCGCCAATCCTCAACGCAAATAGCAGATTCGCCGTGGCGTCGCCGATGATAAGAACATTATCGATGTTAATGTATTCAACAAACCCACGAGCCTCGAGTGATGGCACAGGAAGATCTGAGAAACTTACTGCAGACCTTCAGCAGTATCTTTGCGCCAACGAAGGGAGAAACTAGTTTCTGGCCATACTGTTCTAGCTATATCATCAGTCAAAAAATCTATTTATATAAGGTTTCAGAGCAATCTCAAGCCTCAGGAGCTGTAGGCTCACACATCTGCAAATATTGGTATAATTTAAGCAATATCAGAATAACAAGGTATGAATAAAACACACATCAGATTCCCAACAACATCAACAGTCCATGACTCTTTCGGCACACTCCTCAACATCAACCACATGAACCTCCACCTCCACATCCACCACCACCACCGCTGCTGCCGCCGCCTCCTCCTCCACAACCACCTCCCCCTCCGCAACCTCCTGATGCACATCCTCCGCCACCGCTATCATCTCCTTCAGCTCCTCCACACCCTCCAGCAGCCACATTTCCTCCACAGCTCCCACCTGCACATCCCGGCGCAGCCCCATATGCATAAACAGGCGGCACAAACATCACTGGAGCCATCCACGGTCCGTACACTATCAAAGGTCAGATGATTCTCACAGATTAAGAAAGGTGAACTTACTCGCGTAGGAATAACCCCAGTGGTTGTAGTACTGGTCCTTGGGTGGCAGCTTGCGACCCTTCTTCTCGGCGCGCTTGCAAGCTTTCTGGTAGTTCTCCTCCAGTCGCTTGTTCTGCACTGCGCGCATTCTATTCTGTACCTTTTCGATGTGATTTGAGGCGACGAGGCCTTCTTCGTATGATCGAACGGCGTTGTGTGACGAGATGTGGGCTGAGTTGTCGGGAGGACAAAGGTTAGCTGCTCCAGATTCGTAGAACTTGTCCGCAACTAGACCATGTTAGTTTAACCAGAAAGTCCTAGGGCCAAACTTACTCTTTTCGCTATGAGACAACTTGAGCAGTCTACCGGCGGATGAAACATGGGCTGCCCGTACGGACTCACAGTACCAGCAAGTACACTCAGAGTACACCACATCGTACATCTCCTGATACGTCTTACTCGTCCACTCAAACCCATCGTTGAGCTTCTCATCCTCGATCTTGTCATCGTGTCTCACAAACTTGAAAGTCATCTTCGTCGTGAACTTGTAGTACGAGGACGGCGTGAGTTGGTGCGTATGCCACGCCAAATCGACATCAAGTGTTGGCACAGCCATCTTTCTCGGGTTCCTGGCAATGATTCTGATGAAGCGCTTGTACTTGAAACAGCACCCGTGCATGGTCCATTTGGCAGTGGGAGAGTGCAACCAGTCAAGTTTACACATCTTCTCGGAAAAGATACCCTGGCGCATCACGCACCCGCTGAGGTCGAGTGCAAAAGGGCTGAAATTCTCCCAGTACCGAGACATCATCTTTCGAATACAGACTTTGGAAACCTGCGGGACACTAACCTTCTTAGGCAGTGTTTGGCCAAGGATCGTGGCTACGGCGCTATTGCTGAAGAGCGCATCAGACTCAATCATTTTGCGCACGTTCTCCATGGTAGGCGGGTCCTCAGGATCGGGGTTGTCGAGTAGAGTTTGGATCTGTGTGCGCAGAACATGCTGGATCATTCTATTGGGGAACATGCGCTGATCATATTTTGCTCCTTTATGCGGCATCACGAGAACAGTCGTGCCGCTTCCAGGCCACAGGAGAGTTCCGGGCATAGGCCGGCTGTTGAAGACAAGGTCATCAGCATCCCTGCAGAACTTGGCCACGCTGAGGGTTTCTTTGGTGATGCGCGTGTTGCACTTAGGACAGCGGGTTTCGAACTTGCTATCTCCGTAGCCAGAGCCGCTGAGGCCTGGCCGTTCGGGACTCTTTGGCGTCTCTTCTAGACCACACGATGTCCATGGGACCTCCAGCCTTTGGCCGCAAGACTTGTTTGGACATGCAAGTATCTTGGTAGCAGGATCGTCAGTGTTTTCCCACTGAAGACCCGTCTGCGCTACCCATCTGGCCTTGTCTTCATCTGACACGTTGAAGTTGAAGGACCCGTCAATTGCAGCGTTGACACGGTTCCACGGCATACCGCTCTGCCAGAACTCGCGGAGTCCTCGTCGGATACAATCCTCCAGGAAGTTCTGGGGGTTCAAGAGGTGAGAGTGGTAGACCATTAACACATCTGAAAAGTGTTAGTCATGCGGACGATAGAGCAGTATCTGCGACTTACCAAGAGGTGGAAGTGCCTTCTTCTCCCACCAAGAAGGGTTCTCTGCAACTGTAAACTTATCAAAGGATGGGGCGTTGATGTCACTCATGTCGGGCTCAGTCAGAAGAGGAAGTTCTCGAGGAAAGGAATTCCACCAAGCTTCATAGCGATCAACAGCGCGCGCTATAAATAGAGTCCATCGCTTCTCGCGCAGTTTGCTCAGAGACTTGGTCTTATCCTCGACATCTGGATTGTAGCCTTCATCGTAAGTGCTCTCGATCACATCACCGTTCTCTTTGGCCTCTATGTTGCCATCCGCCCGGGTATCCCAAATACCCCAGAGACCATCGGTATAGCCAATGTCTTCTTTGAGTGCCTCAAAGGCGAAGAGAAGTCTAAGATGAGCGAGACAGCTGTTTGGATCTGACTCCTCGGGATTCGGCTCAATGTAGAGATCCCTGAAGGGTGCTGTGATGTCAAGGTCTTGGTCTAAGGCGTTTGGTGCTGGGTTGCCATCAGGCACGGCCTGATAAGCTGGAGGTGCGGCCATTGTGTACGCAGTAGGGAGTTTAGATTCTAGAAGGAATGTTTGTTCATTGATGATCTTGGTATTGGCATTTCTTGGGTTGCAAGATTAGCGACTTTATATCACGAAACTGTGCCGTTAGTATCGCCCCATTTCTCCGCGTTTACATCATTTGGAGTGGATTATCAGGGCAGTGCAGCATTTGTGGAAGGTGTTAGGTGTAGGTTTGGAGGGGTCCAATTGAGTGATCACATGGCAGTGATGCCGATGATCCGACAGGGACTGCATGGGCTGAGCGCTAATCTGCTGAGGCACTAATAGTTACTGTCGTTTGGAAGGTCTAGATCAGCAAATTCAGGGTGTTATCAGCGAACCTCCACGGTTTTGCCCTGGTACTTTAGGCTGATTTTGTAGTGCTCAGCCACCGCCCGACTACAGGAGAGATGCATCGTGCCCTGTCTGCTAGAGCCAACAGCATAAAATCAAGGCCATATTGGGCAACGTACATGGCAGATTTATTGGACTCATCATGTCATCGCATCATATGATTCGATATGGACGAAGGAGGAAGGCTTCTAGAAGGATTGGTGATCTGCTATCAGCGGCTAGATAGGAGCTAGGCAGCGACATTATTCTGTGCCGATCAATCCAATTTATTCAACTCGATCGGTTGCGTGCAACCCATCAACGTTACGCTTGATTCGACAAGCCACACTATCCAAGCCGATCTTTATCAATTGATCGCAATTATCGATCCTGAGGGCTTCCGAGTCGGTGGTTTCCCAGTGAAGCGACCGACATGCGTCAGCAACCAAATTCGGGTCATCTCACCTAAAGCCGCCAGACAAAACCACACAGCCCTGTAACAGAACAACATTCGGAGATATCGGTAGACTAGCCAATCGGTGATAACTACACCGGAGAATGTTACTACTCATTCAATAGCCACCCAGTACGACGAAGCCCTGTTTAATGCGGTCCAGAGTGTAAGAAATGTGTATGAAAAGTAAGCGCTAAGATTAATAACGAAGAATGGTCTAGTAAGGAGATCATATTCAAGCCACGAAAATATTTACATCAAGGCCATAGGCTCTTAAAACATTTGTCCCCTCGGGCTCAAACAACTGGCAACAAATACCGAAATCTCCGAATGTATTATCCCCGAATGTCGCTCTCCTCAACTCTTAAAAAGCCTTTCGACGCAATGAATTCTGCTATTCATTCAGTTTTTCATTCCCTAAAACATGGCACCTCTCAAAGTTCTTATAGTCGGCGGCGGTGTCGCTGGCCCTTCTCTCGCCCATTGGCTCTCCCGCATGCCGTGCGACATCACTCTCATAGAACGCTCGCCGCAAATCAGAGCGACAGGACAACAGCTCGACATTCGCGCTCAAGGTGTTCCGGTCATGAGAAAGATGGGCATCGAAGCTGCTATTCGCTCTCATCTTGTCCGCGAGGAAGGAACACAGCTGATCGATACCAATGGCAAAACAAAGGCTTTCTTCCCTGTTTCAGATCATAGCTCCGAGAGCCAAAGTGTCACCACCGAGTTTGAAATTTGCCGCGGTAATCTCGTGCGCATCTTGGTCGGTCTTACTGAGAAGAGCAAGAACGTGCAGCACCGGTTCGGCACCACTGTCACCAGTCTTACGCAAGACGCGGATAGTGATCCCAATGGCAAAGTCCACGTCGGCTTCAACGATGGTCATAGGGATGACTTTGACCTTGTTGTTGCAGCGGACGGAACGGGTTCCAGGACACGCCAACTGATGCTCGGTCCTGATGCACCAGATCCGCGATACTTTCTTGGTGGATACATCGGCTTTTTCAGCGTTCTGCCAAAACCACACGACACATATCGCTTCACTTTCTGTCATCTGCCCGGAGGGCGATGGATCGGTACTAGAAAGGATTGCCCAGAGATGACCCGCGTGTATATGCAGTTGCGTGGCCAAAACGAGGCCCTCGCTGCAGCGCATAAGTCGGGAAATCTTGCAGAGCTGAAGACAGCTTGGGCGAGCGCCTTTAACGGCGGTGAGTGGGAGTGCAATCGGTTCATGAACGCACTCAAGAACACCCCGGAGGCAGATGACCTCTATTCGACTCCTTGTGAAGAAGTTCGCCTTCCCAGAGGCTCGTGGTCGAAAGGCCGTGTTGTGGCCATTGGCGACGCGGCGCACGCGCACACAGCGAATGGTTTCGGAACGACATGGGGTATGGTAGGCTCGTACATCCTCGCGGGTGAGATAGCGACGCTGTACAAGCAGGATCCTACCACAGCTGTGGTGCAGGCCGTCAAGAGATACGAAGACATCTTTCGGCCGATAGCGACAGCTCAGCATGGCGAACAGGGAATGCTGCGCGAGGCACTGTTTATGCCAAAGTCGGCATTTGGGATATGGATTCTCCATTCGGTGGCGAGAGCTGTGGCGTATTTCAAGTTGGAGCAGGGGATGGGAATGAGTTCCGAGTCTGCCAACTGGCCGGTTCCAGATTATCCGGCTTTAGATGTCCAGAAGTAGGTGAAGATTTTGGCTGGCGGGCTGTATGAATAGTCAGATATTGAAATGTTTATTGAATCGTTTCTTGGTTTACAAATACTCACATCTGTGTAAGAGTGGGCCATAAGGAAATCATGTGTATAATCAAATGAAATTCAAGATATCAGTCCTGACATATCACAATGCATCATCAGACCCAGAACGTCACTAGGAAAGGAAAAGGTTCATCTCCCCTTTGCACGCACGACACATCACCGGACACTATTATGCGACGATATAGAACCCCTACCCGAAGATCCCGTCATGTGTTGCTCACTCTGCTGCATGAAACCCTGCCTGGAGATGGAACTGCCGTCTTTGGTCCCTGGTAAGCCGAACGCATCGTAGTCCAGAGAATCGTACCCACGTTGTCCCTCAATCACCTGCTCGATGTCTCGCGGGCTTCGAGACCTTTGCATCGCGATGGAGCGTGTGCGGGTGTTGCTGGCGTGGCTGAGGCCGTTGCTGGGGTAGGTTGTATGGCCTGAGGAAAGTCCTGGAATGAACTTGCGGAAGATCGGACGGAGCAGAGCAAGACAGCCTGTGGGGGGTTAGCAAGACGGGCTTGATGAGTCAGAGAGATACGTACTAGTGAATACAGCAAGATGGACTTCGACGTTGGCCCATACCATGGCCAGGGAGAACTCGAAAGGGAATTCCCTGGAATTGGCTGTGTATTTTTGTGCTTCGACGATTTGGAATATTGAGGCAATTCCGACTCTAGGAAAGTGTCAGTAATGCGTTAAGCAGGCGACTCAAGATGAGGACGTACACAGAACCGATGCTGAAGATACAAATAACAGCAATCTTCTGCCCAAAGATCAATCTCATCCTGACAACTTCCCAAAGCGGTAGAGCAAGGATGATGAAGTCCATTAAACAGTGAGTCAAGTCGGTGCCGAGATAGTATTTGCCAATATTGGTTAAGCAGCGGCCATCAATCGACTTGTCCCAATACGCTTGAACAGGTAAGCAGTGAAAGATGGTCATGAAGGTTCTGATGGTGATCCAGCATGTGCAGCATACCATGAGGACGATGATAGGTATGCGGATAGATGCGAGTCGGAAGATGCGACGGTAAAATGTGAGTACGGCCATCTTGGAGAGAAAGATGGCCCATGAGTAGAGTATTTCGCTGACGAAGAGAATTTGATGCGACTTCTCGAGGATGTAGTCGATTTTGGCGTCGGGTAGATGCCCGATTTTGCGACCCATGTAGAAGTGCGTGGTCCCTTTGGAAAAAGTCAATTGACGTGAAGGAGAAGTGGCTTGAATGGAATGTCACTCACACACGATGAGAAGAACTGAATAGGCAAAAGACACAAACTAAACAACACGATAAGCATTTTATTATTGTCGCTGCTTTAAAAGAAACACAGCACATCACAGAAGGGTTTGCGTACCCAAGCAGCGATGGACAAGGCATCGTCATAGCCAAGACCCATCTTTGTCATGCGCCGCGCCTTTATCCTCAGCACCAGCGCGAGGGCACTCGCGGGCACTGGGATGATGATGGCGGCCCAGACATTGGGGACCCGGCCCGTCATGATCGAGGTGGGAGCAACGAACGGGGAGGCATCTGATTCTGTATGTGGGAAGAATTATGTGACTCGTCCCGCGAAATAATTAAAGTGAGACTGCGATGCGAGGGGGGGAGAAGAGAAAGAGGGAATACGGAAAAAAGAGGGGCGAGCTGGGGCAGCTTTATGACGGGTGATGGGGAAAGGAAAACCTCAACATGCGGGGGTAGGCTAGAGAGAGATACCGAGTGAGCTAACTGACGGGGGCTACAGAATAAGAGAGATAGCGACAGGCCAAGCAGTGCTAGCATTGCCACCCTGTCGGGCGGAATCAAAGCCTGGCTTTGCCTGGCTGGCAGTGTCAGGCGCAGCAGCGCAAGGGTATCACCAGAGGGAAACACCACTTTGTACGACCCCCCAGGAAATGCTTTGACCAGAGCTGAAAAAGACGACAGCCAGCAAAGCAAGCCTGCAAGCCTGCAAGCCTGCAAGCCTGCATAAGATTGGGAAGGATTCGGCCTCTGACGCCCTGTTTAAACGGCTGCCTTATTTTTCAACCACCCACCGCCAGCGCCAGCATCTGCAACAGATTGCCCCCAAAAGTCGCGCAGCACACACACACACACACACACACACACACACACTCACATCCACTTCCCCAGACTCTAGCCCAACCAGATCAAAGCCAAGCGTTATCAGCGACAGAAACGATGTCACGCGATCCCGCCAAGCTTTTCTGTCCAGCATGCTGTCACGTTTCTTTCACAGATAAGGCTTTCCTTTCTGCACGAGCTGAACAGTGCGGTTTTCATTTCCTGTGGAGAAGGAAGGCATGAAAGATTAGGCTTTTCGCCTTGCTTCTGTCTTTTGTCTCAGTTGATGACACCTTCTAAAACAAGCTTAGACATATGCACTTGCATGTGTTCTTTCAGACCTTCTTTTTGTTCTTTTTATCTTTTGACTTCTTCGTGCAAAGCATTCATCCGCCTGTGCCATCCAATTCCCTCTGCGTCTGGCCGGGGTAGCATTTGTCGCTAAATTAGCTTCAACGCTTTTTCCCCAGACTTTTCTTCCTTTACCGTGTTGGAATCCACTTCGTCAAGCCATTTTATCCACTGCCGTTAGCGGTTTTAGCGAACCGACTTTCTTCGGCAAGGTTAAGAAGCGGGTTTTTTCGTGCTTTGAATCACGAGGCTTTGCTCGATTGTTTGCTTGAGATGATCGACATTTGTTGGTGTGCGCCACTATTTCGGTGAGCGATTGACGGCAGCCTTGTGAGGTAGGCTCTGGAGATGAGTGCAAATGTTGGTCATATCTTGCGCTAATCGTGCTTACTGATAAGCGATGTACGAAAAAAGAAGGATGGCTCTGGGCGTATTCACTGACGGACATGCAGGATGCTTCGATAAACTAACTGAGGAAGAGGGTCAATGAAGCTCGTACCAAGAGATTACGACTTAGTTGTGTCTGATACACTTTCTCGTCAATATCTCTATCCTACTTCTGTTACGGTACTTGTTATCTCTCACAACTTGACCTACGCGACAACAAATCCCCAGTCTCACTCTGGTTTTGGAATCTTGTAATAAGAATTCCATTCATCTATGCGCCAATTCCAGCAGTTTTTTTCACTACCTCGCAACCTCTACATGCAGCAGACACAACCCCCTCTGGTGACGATCCAGCGTGGCCACAAATGTTGTTCGACGGGCTTGCATCATTTCTTTGAGCTCCTCGGTGGCCCGTGTCAACACCATACTCTTCTCTCGAAAATTCTCAGAAGATTCTTCGTCCTCGTGTTCAAGAAATTGAATTTCTGAGGGCACTTGAAATAATTTTGCGGTGATTTCGCGTCGAGCGAGTTGCTGAAAGCTAGACGGAGGTTAGCGATACTCGGTGAGTTAACCATAGATAGAACTTGGAATGGATTAGCCACAAGAAACTGGCCTCCGGTATCGTGTTGCCACCGATTCCCTGTAGCTCCCACAACTGGGGGCACCAGATCCTTCTTTGTCCATCCAATCTGCTGGAGGTGATCCTCACATTCTGGTGTCGGGGAGGTGGCTTGCGGGCAATTCTATAAGATCGCGTAGCACTTCTAGACCATATGGATTTCTTTTCCACTGGAGTAGAACCTTATCATCTGCCGTGTATATAATTCTGTTACCTCTTACGACGTCGTAGTGGGTGGTGTTGTCTAGCACGTGCTATTAAAATAGTGAATTTGGAGTTGCAAGAAATCTATTAACCTTAGGTGTTCGATTGATCATGATGGAAGCTACTTCATCGAGACGCAAAGATTAGTGGAGCGAGAGGTGTCCGCTAGCTAGCAATATCTATTTTTTGATTGGTGACGATGACCCCATGAACTTGGCCGCGATAAGACGCGTGATGGCGTAGGCAGGCCCAGCCAGTCGCGTAAGTGCCCTTGCATTCTCTACAAACAACGTATCCCCGATTACATTAGATTGTGCATACTATATCCCCATATCGAATATACAATTACCATTCCCAGCTCATAAGATCACATTTCAATGGCGGAACCTCTTGCACCTCTGCCTCCCGCAGTGGTAAATGCCATGAAGACCGTGGGTTCACATCACCATTGTCTCAGGCTAACTCTGACCAGCGACAGTTGACCGAGAGTATCATCCAAGATAAACAGGTGGAAGCGGTTGCCAATTCAAAGATAAATGTCCTATCGCTCCCTTCGCCAGCTGCCAAGCCCCCTCCTACCTCCGGCAAAAAGCGCAAAGCGGAATTGAGCCTTGATGAAGAAATTGCAGCATACAAGGCAGATCTCGACGACGTCGTAAGTCCGGACTCGTTCGAAAACGACCAGCTCGCTAGCTGCAGTGCCATCCGCAGCAAATTGAACAAGCTCTTCGACTCAGGAATCATGAGTAAGGCAGAGTTCTGCAGAGCCACCGGCGCAAACTCAAACTCCCTTAACAAGTTCCTCAAGCAGAAGGGTCCCATGGGCGGTTCCGGAAGCTGCGTCTGGTATAACGCCTACGCTTGGTTCAAGCAGCGAGAAGTCATGGGTCTCAAGATGCCTAACCTTAAGAAGCACCAGCTGGAACAGCAGAAGAAGGACGACGCTGCCGGTGGAACCCCATCCAAGGCCACGGGCTCTGCAGCAAAGACGGCGAAAGATCTCCCTGACATAAGCGAGATTTATCTCCAAGGCGAAGAAACAGACGAAGTGCCCGTGTACGACGACTGCGATGAGATCCGGCGCAAGATCAACGCGCACATGAAGACCCCCGGCCTCACGCAGGCGCAGTTCTGCCGCGACTTGTACGCGCAGCTAAAAGCGCCCAAGTGCAAGGGCATCCAGTCTAAGCAGCTGACTGACTTTCGCGGTGCCCAAGGGTCTAATGCGGGAGCTAAGAGCTCCGTATTTTACGCGGCGTATGTGTATTTTGAGAAGCTACGTATTGCGCAGGGTAAACCGATAAACAATCATCGAGAATCCATATTCAACATATATCCAGGAGGATTTCCTAGAGATGCGGATGATAGGACGACTTGGTTTATTGGGGCGGCGTAGAATGTTGACAGAGGTATGTGTGTGTTTATAGGACGGGTAGCTATATGGCTGTCTAATGAAGGGATCAGGTAACTTCCCTCTGTCTTTTCCTCGTTGCTACATTGGCCTCGAATCTACATCTCAAAACCGACTTATTCTATCTCATCTGGCGCGTTTATACTGAGGCGGTGTAAGAGAATATGTATTCTTAATAGTTCTAGTATGCTTCACAGATCTTCGTCCGAAAGCTCACCAGGTAACAGCATATCGGCGCCACCGTGACATAAATCGTTCCAATCCACAGCGCCTGTGATCCTAAAAACTGTATCTATCCAGCAACGCATCGGCAAGTCCTGATGAATAAGGCCGACACCAATGCTCTTAAACAAAGTCTCAAGATACTTATCACAAACATGGTCAGCATCACTCTCAATCTCCCTAAGTTTCGGAAAGTCGACAGGTACATTCAAGGCCAGGCGAAGCAGATCCTCCCTCATAGCACCATATGGTGTCTGAATCTGTTCCGAAAGTTGCAGAGATGTAATATTGGGGGGGAGGATATTGAGAAGAGACTTGACGACAGAAATCTCTTCACAATAACCAGAGTATTCCGTGCCATAGAGAAAGTATGTATGGAGGAAGACCCTCTTTAGCTGGGTGAACTCTTTCAAGCTGGGCATTTTGTGATTCCCCCGCGAATTGTGATGTCTCATGTCAAGGTGTAGAGACTCAAGACTGGCACGAAACCTCGATTTGTGGAGGAGGTTTACAACGCCCACAATATCAGAGTCGAATGCAGTGTAAGAAAATGCGGATAAAGTACCAGTGCAGGCTGATAGACAGTGGCTTATGGCAGAGGCTTGGATGGCCATCTGAGATCGAATGTGAAGGTTTCTTACGCAAGGCATATTCGGATACTCGCCTGATCCAGAAGTCACTAAAGTCTCGAGCTCTGGCGCCCGAGAAAGTAAGTTTTCGAGCGCAAGATCACTTTCAAGTGTCTTGAGCGGAATAGAGTTGATACCTAGGACGTCGAGAGTGGCAGGTGACACATCGAATTGCCAACAGCAGTTTTTCTCAATACAAATATGAGCTAAGCTTGAAAGTATAGACACCAGGATGGACAGAAGCTGACCCATGACCGTGGGAATGAAGTCTTCCGACCTCATGTATTGAGGTGGAGATGTCCCTCGAAAAAACGCCCTCTTGATGGCGGACGAGTCAGTAGCGTGACCTTTTTCATAAACATCTTCCGCACTGCGTCCAAAAGTACGTGCACAGGCATCGAAAGCTTTTCGACATTGATCAAAGTCGAGTGATTCGACTAATGGGGATTTCAGAAAGACAGTTTTGACGGAGCTAGCCAAGTGTGGGCGCGAGGCAATTGTCTGAAGAAATGGTTCGAGACGTCGCTCCCACGGATTAGGAGCACCACATCTGGCATAAGAGGGATCGAACGAATGGTGTAGTATCTCTTGGGCGAATGGTCTAAAATACCGCGAGACGAGGCACAGGTTGTACAGAGTCGTATTATCTTGATTTCTCTTTGACGGAGGCGGAGCTCCAAAAGGCCATTGGTACTCGTTGCAACAGTGTGGACAAAAATACTCGAAGATGGAGCGCAAGATTTCGGGAGAAATTTTCGAGAAGTAGGCGATTGCGAAGTTATCGCGTCGAGTTTTATCCATCCTTTGGAGTTGGGGTTGTGAAAGTGAGAATGTTGAGGGGTGAAGGAATGGGAGTGAGCTGGGACGGAAGAGGCGGGGGAGGTGTATTAACTGGCCTGGCAACCCAGAACTGTTGGTACTGATAATGAAGCTTAACAGGTAATGTGCAGTTGAAACACTCCCCACTCAAGCCTGCTAATTTAAGATTCCTGGACATCGAACCCCATAGGCCTGCCAGTGAACAGTGCCCGCCGCAATGAAGAACGGCAGATGCCTTCAATCCCCATGCCCACCGAGAATGATAACCCGAGAAGTGGTGAGGCACCAGTGGCTGGAATACCCTCAAAAGCCCCTATTGCTGTGAATAATGATGAAAGATGACCCGGATGAGCCATGGTTGTCATGAGAGATCACAAGGTGGAGGAAAGTCTATTGCCAAGGGTATACCCAAAGAAGGCGGTTCAGTTTGCCAGCATGTAGCTAAGCTCGTCCAGATGGAACATACCGATGATGAGGGCGGGAAAAGTAGTGACCAGACCCATGCAAAGTGTTCCAGCCGCTAGGAACAGAAATGATACTCAAGTCAGCGCAAGATTCCCGACAGATGATGCTTTCATTCTCTTGAGGAGCCATAGGTTGATCTGTGGCAGGACCACAGCAAAGAGCATAATATGGCCTACGCCTTGAATCGAGAACAAGAATGCTGTCTATGTATTGAGTATTAGTCAAGAACTTGAGAAAAGTTCAAGACATACGTCATCTTTTTGCCTCCGGGATGTACATGCCTTGCCTAATGGGTAACCAAATCTCATACATGTATTGCAAAGTTAGTTCTAGCCTGGGACGAGCCATTTTGGCAACAACCAAGGTCAGGAAGACAACCAGGAGACCTGGCTGCATGCCCAAAGTGCGAACACCGTTCAGGATGTTGCGTGACAGATGCGATAAACGGCTTTAGTATAGATATTCGAGTGGTTTGGCCAAGTGTCATGTTCAATTTATAAAGACGGTGGATAAGAGAGGGAATTTTGAGTGGTACAGCAGATATGAGAGGAAGTAGAATTGGTGTCACAAAGGTAGTACTGTGGAAAAATTCATAGGGTTGATCTATTCAGAGCTGTATGGAGATCTGTGTCAAAGTGGATGGATTGGTGTGATTCATGAGATACTTTAATATGATTGTGATTATGAGACAGATAGCACCGCAACCTGGCGGAATAGCCCCATATAAATAACGTAAACTTCACTTACCCGCTATTCTCTCTGTTATCCCCTATCCAGAAACCAGTATACAAGATTACAAAAACACAGACAATTCATACACACCAATTACTCGATCCACCATGTGCCTATACGTCACGGTCAGAGAATTATGCCGGGGGTGTAATCGTTTAAAAAAGGAGACTCCAGTGGTCCGCGAATGCCGAACACCAAACAAAGAAACATGCTCCCCTGAATCTTCCGTTGAGAATGTTCTTGTACCTTGGACCGATTGCGACAAGTGTGTGGCAAGGAACAAGAACAAGAACAATCAATGAACGGAATGAGTACGAATATCAATTTGCCTGACTGTTACTTGGAGATATGCACTTGAAGTTGGAAGCCATAGGCACAGAGCTAGAACCGTAATATTAACATTTATATACTCTGAACTCTCTGCTGATTCGCGTGACGCCTTTCTTTCTGAATTGCAAAAGACAAACTCTAAAATACAGTATAAAAAGATCTTGTGAGTAATTCTCAGATGTGAACTGCGGTGACACGCCGTTGATTGCTGTGGTCATTCTAGGTGCGTACGACGCATACGATTGCTTCTAGATGGGATGAAGCTAAATCATAATGGCACATTTGTATAAATATCTTAGCCTATCTCTGCATTTTATGAGATATAATATACACAATCATCCGAGATTAATATCGAAACAATATTTCCTTTCTCATCTAGTATATTCCATCAAGAATTTCGAAGAGATGGATAGTACAGACCTTTCTACTCGGGGGGCTAGATATTTTGGCCAGACTTCACCAAGAGATCTGAGAGATCTAGAACACAATGCTTAGAAAGCAACTCCGGCCCAGATGGCAGAGGCTGCAGCCCGACTTCAAACAGCATTCCATGGTCAGAACTATGCATGGTTTGGAGGTTGGGCACTCAGGCTCCGAGGATCCCGAAGGGTAACCAGAGATCTTGATCTTCTTGTGTTAGCTGATGATATTGGCCAAATCAGAGCCAGACTCGCCCCATTTGACTGGTTTGTCTTATCTCTTCAAAATGAAACCATCATCATATAACCGATCTTAAGGGCTATACTATCACATTATATAATAACGGGCAGCATTCAGGAACGAATGTTCGTGCATATTGGTAGTGGGCAGGTCGTTGGGGTCGATATTGTACTCTCAGGTATGGATGATCGAAGTTGTCTATCACGTTGAAAGCGTTCCAGGCGATAGTTGACAATATTAGGCCAACTAAATACTCCGGTTCTGGGACTTGAAGACTCATCGGAGACGATCAGACCAAGTTTTGATACACCTCAAGGCGAACAGGTACCCGTTATTTCCTTACCGTAGCAAGTGGAAGGAAAATTGTGGGCCTGGATCTCAAGAAGAAAAGATTCAGATTTCCAGGATCTTATTTTTCTGGGGCAAACATATGGATGTATTATCCGAGAGTGGAGTAAGTATCTGCGACAGGACTGGCGAGAAGAGTTCTATCGAATATTTGGAGTATTTGTCAACGATCCGATAGTTTGCAGAAATATGCAAGAGACCCTGTGTCTCGGGCAAAGGTTCGAAGGTAGCGGGGGCTTTGTTATCTGAGATAACGATTCAGGAGTGGTTGAAATATGTTCAAGATGAGTAGTTAACTTGCCTGAGACATCTGATCGAGTCCAACACGATGGGCTTCACCCTATACCCATGATATATGAGATGATTAGACAATGGATCTGGTCTCACGGATGGTCATTGAAACACTTTAGAGGATGAATGTTCCTATGTGCAATACTGCGTCACTCGCATCTTATGTGTACTGAAATTCAGATATCATGATTTGCGAAGAAGAATGTTAAGATACTATTACCGTATCAAGATGAAGGAGAATAATGTCCTCGGTACCATCATGAATACACGATTAGCAACCTATGTACTCTTTCAAAACCCAGCAACAACGTAACTTATGTCGCTTCTAAGCTCTTCAATTCTAAATTCTTCAGTTGCAAAATTCTGTTCGTTCTTTTTCACAAAATCCATCGTATCGATCATTGAATCATGGTATTACAACTAAATGTGATGCTTCTTCAACTCCAGACCTACATACCCTACACTCCAAACATTCAACAAAATAACCGCCCCGGTTTTAATGATTGATAATAACCTAGGCTCGTTATACGAAGACTCAGTATTTTTCGGCCGCATGCAATGTTTCCGTGACAATGAGAGTATGGTCCACATGCCAGCCTCATATTTTAAGAAAATTCTGCTTAAAGTGACAGTTCCATTCGTTAAAACCATCTAAAGCCATCATAACTCTCGGCATCATCCACAGTGGCAGGTAGCTCCACTGTAGAAGCGAGATTGGGCCTGACAAAAAAGTGGCTGGGCCAGATGCAGAGTTTTCAGCTGCAGCCTCAGGCGCAAAAAGTCAAGCGCGTTGTGCCCCACACCAAACCTCTATAAAAGTTCTGTTTCCCTCTGACCTTTGGACTTTTTTCTTTTCTTCTTCATGTCGACAATACTTCAGTATGTCCCCCCCTACCTATTACCACTCCACCAACTCAGCAGCCGCTAACAACTATTTTCAGGAGAATCATTTCTATAGTATTCGACCTTCTCTTGGTTCCCTAAAAGAGCCACAGATCCCACCCTGGTTGATGAGTGTATATCCTCGACGCCCTAGAGTGAATACCTTGGTCCTCTCGCTCTGTCCGCAAGGATGGCGGTAGTTGCTTCGCGCAGCTGCTGTATAGAGAGTTTGTTTTCCTCTTGATGATCTCGACCCCAGCTGTGGTCTGCCTTCGGGCGCGTGGCTGGGGTGGGTGTTGATGGACGTCTGACAGGCGTGTTTTCTTTTATTCTTTTTCGTTGCTTTCTAGGGCTTGCCTTGGGAGCGAGGAAGATGAGTGGACGTGCGATACTAGTTATCGCGTGTTTGGACATCGGTGATCGAAATGCTATTGTGAATGTTACCCTTGACTCACTCTGAGATCTGCCATCTTACTCCGTGGCTTATTTCTATTTTTGTTCAAGGAAGAGGAATGCAGCCCCATACTCACCGCGATATACTGGCTTCGAGCTCTTGTGGATATAGCGGTCCATCATCAATGGCCACATCCCTCAACCAACAATCTGGTTGTACTTTGAAGCGAACCTTGTTGTTTATACCTAGTCAGTCTCAATCAATTTAATAGCCTCATACGTTGTCTACGAAACATCTTCGTTTTTCAAATCTTGATGCATTGCATAATCCCCTCCATCGTTTATGGACCAGTGCTTGTCACCAGCCACATTCGTCAATAATCCACGTGCTGTTGGTACCTGAATCCTTACTGAAGCTCCTTGTCTCATCTCCAGGTCGCTGGCCCATCGCATCTGTTATTATACATGTTACTTGCGTTTTTGTGCACCACCAAGAGAGGTCTAGCAACAAGTATCTCAGCGTGTGCTTCGGGAGTTTTGCTTGATAAATGTGATGCAAGTTCCCCGTCATAATTGCTTACCAATTTACATTTTACAACTCCTACTCACAATACACTACGGATGTATGTCGCGTCGTCATAACAAATAACTGTCCGAACTTTGGCGGTCAGTTCGAATCCCCAGACTCGATCTTGAATGCAAAATTATTAGGACAGGGAAGAAATGTCAGGACAAGAGAGTGCAACAGAGAAGTCGAAACAGTCTAATATGTAATGTGAGTATTGACATGCGATATTTCCTTTCTCGCCCAACATCCTGAGTAGTCGCGGTGTTGACCTACGCCTTCCCTGAGTCTTGGCTGAGCCGACGAATAAAAAGAAGCGTCGAGTTTCGGCCCCTAGTAACTGACAGTGATATAATAGACAAAAGTAAGCTGCATCCAAATAGTGGTGCCAAAGTACGGCGACATACCGTGCCCTTTGGCACAGTCTACCTGCCTTTGCCTACTTAGGTATTGGACCGATACACAATACGATTACTAACTTACGTCGACATATATATTCTTCTCATCCTACTATACCTACTTATTTGGATATAGCAGGCTTTAAACCCGATTCTAGGCAGCTGACTGGTGAATTTATAGATAAATCCGGTTGGAGACTTTTTAATATCTAGTCCTGTTGCCTTGAGGGAATGCTAGCTATCTCAGATTGATAGGTTATCTAGTAGTTATACCACGAAGGAGTTGTTTACGGCGATGCCAAGGTAGATAACATTCTTAAAGACAAGGATGATAATGTTTGGGCTACTGATTTTAATGTTATTCTGGTCCGAAAGTCAAGTGACAAATGCTGACACATAGAAAATGAGTGATAGAATATCCTCTCGTCTATACGTGCAGATACTAAATGTCAATCTATCTCGCCTTACTGTCATTTGAGCGCCATCTACCACCCAACTGAACTTTCTACCCTTCTTGTTCCTATAGCATGGGCCGACTCACTAACACGAAGTCAGGCATGAGAAGCTAACAGCTGCCGTCGCAATAGAAATCCCGGGAGCGATCAATTCACTAAAGCTCATCACGATTGAAGCAACACTGGTCAGAGCAGAAGCAGCTCCTCCGCTAGTAGATAGATAAGAGCACATGGCACAGTTGTTCGACGAAGAGTCCGTGATGGAATAGCGGAGGTTCCCTGACAGTGCGCCAGAACCACCCGTACCGGGGACTTCGATAGCGACAGCAACGTGAACAGACTGCGGGAAGACCGTACTGGGATACCCTTCTGTGATGTGGCACAGGTTCGCATGCCCATCCCAACAAAGACCCTCGCGGTGCATAAACATGCGCTCATCATTTGGTAGCTCCGTGTTGTCAATGGTGTCTTTGACAACGGCGATGAGCGCCTCTTTCATCATGGGCACAATGTTGGAATCCGCGCCTTCGCAGGTAAAGGTGATGTAGTGGTCGTTGGGCATGCGATGCGGCGTCTCATCGCAGAGGGCAGGCTGCCCGTCTGCCTTGAGATATTCATTGAACCACCATATAGGATCGATGTGATCTTCAAAGACAACGGTTTCTTTGGAGAACTTCATGTTTAGACTTGGCTGAATCGTAGCTCCATCTGCAGCTCCATCTGCAGTAGAAGATTCGGACGATGAGCCTTGTGAGGACTCCTCTTGGTTCATGACGCCGTTGAATGCGTCGGCTGCATCCTGGCCTTCTTTGCCATTGGCCGCCGCCCCAGCGGTTGTGCAAAGGAACCAGGATGAAGTGGGCGCTTGGCATACGTTCTGGAGGTTGGAGCAGATGAAGTTTGCGATGGTGGTTATATCAGACGTTGCACCATGGGGAAAGTCGTTGGTGTTGGCAGGCTTGTAACCATACCCTGCCATGCCATCCTGATCTTGGACGTACGCAATAGTAGGGTTAGTACATTTGCCAAAGTCAGCAGTTTGGCGAGGAATAATTGCACCGTTGGTGAGTTGTAATGGTGCTAGGACCCCGAACAAGGCGAAGGTTGCGATTTTAGCCATTATAACTGAGTATAGTCTATAAAGAATATAAGAGAAGAGCAGAAGTAGGAATTGAAAGTTTGATTCGTGAATTAGTATAACGATTTGTCGTGGATTTTATAGATAACTGCTCGCATTGTAGATCCCTGAGCTCCTGGTTAGTATACAGAATGATTTCAATACTACTGCTTGAAGCCCAGAACACCCTTGACACTCTTCCATCGAGTTTATTGCCCCACGCAATAGCCAAGCTGGGTAACTGTATGTTGCGAAGCATGTCCGGATGTCCCGGCCAGAATCTTTACAACCCCGGCCCTGGATTCAACACGCTAACGGCATTGGAGGACGTAATGTGTGAAGCATGAGGTCTTTTCTTCAAACTTGTTTGTTTGTATCTGCCTTGATTATCGTACATTATTTTACAAGTAGGATGAAACTAAAGAAATTGCCTTGACTAGACGGCACGGATTGCAGAAAGGATCACCCATAGAGAGGATTATAGCTTAATTAAAGCACCGCATAGCCACGATATTCGGCGTTTCATATGATGTCGGTAGATGTTTACAGTTAGGCGCTGATTTGATCCTCCATCTGAATAGGAAGGTAATTCGTCTACTGTACGTTGTTCGTTCTCTACTAAGCCGAAGCTAGCCAGCATTAAGGCGTTAAGGCGTTTTAACTAATTGGACCTTGGATTAAGATTACGCAACCGTGTCTAACGAAAGAAACCTTATTTAAGCATGAGAGAGGGAAATTAGATTGTGGACTCTTGGATAAGAAGGACAGTAAGGTACAGCATCTGTATAGTGTGGTGAACCTCAGCTTGATATTCTACACTCCAAGTTATGTCTAGAATAAGCTCCTAAGATCTCTAGTTCATGTATCGTCAGGCTTGCGAACCAATGCTATCGATTAGGGTCTATCGAGGTAAAGCAACTTCATCCAGTCGTCAAGTCCATTCACTACTATCGTCTACCAAGATGACACATCGATTTGATACACTACTGCTGATAATATAGTTAAAACAGTTTCAACAGCCCTAGGACCTACTACTATCTAAACTAAAGGAATCCGAACAAGGCAATCTCAATAGATACTAAGCCGGCAACAAGCATACCAAATCCTTATTGACATTTCTCAAGTCTTAGCATAGGCGTGTAAATCAAATACTGTCGATGTTAACTCGGATTTGTCGATACTCTCCACTGCAGGATGCGGTGAGCTGTACATCTGCATGTGCGGTATTCACATCAGTGAAAATGACGCTCCCTGACTTCCAACCATTAACGCCTTCCTCGAACGCGCCACGAAGGGAAGCATCTCCCACCTTGAGCTCCATGTCACACGTGTAATCAGCACCAGGAGTGACACTGATAAAACGGTGATAGTATGAAAACTCGTAGTTGCCGTCAAGATTGCTCAAAGTTTGTGCAACCCTGCCAAAGTTGTAATTACCACCGTTGAAGGTGTAGGCCCTAGGATGCAATAAATTAGCACAGAACATGTATGAATAAGAGATGCAGTAGCACATAAAGTATTGGCGCCAACTTGAGGCGCATTTTGAGTTATGGCACCATTGTTGTTTGTCCAGGGGAATTAGAGTCAGAAATATACAGCAGATGCCCCCCTTTTTTAAATTCAGCAGTCTTTTTGTCTGTTTATGGCGCTAGAGGTGGTCTTGGCTGCAGGCTATTGCCAATAGTCTAGTAGAGCTAGTAAGAAATAGTAAAGTCAGAGGCCAGCTATAGGTATGTTCCTGGCACAGTTGTGCTACCTACGAGGGGCCATAACCGATTATATTAGTAGTGTTGTGAGAAAAAGGTCCGATAGCAATCACTATTGATGTGCACCATCACGGTGATCGAGGCTGTTTTGGCAACACCAAGTCCAGAACACCCTTGGTCCGCTACTAAAACCCGTCGCAAGACTCCTTCTGTCTATTTACAAGACGCGATTCTGAGAAGACGCAGAGTCGTATACTCACTACTCATCGAAATCAGTTGGGTTTTGGATATAGAAATATGTATTTAACTCGAATAGTATCTTGATTGTGAATTAATAATATCAATAACGTCGAGCCCCTGCCGCTATCGCCGACCAGGATGACACCTCAATTAATAATACGCCACTTCTGACTCTTGATACAGTCAGAACAGTCCCAGCAGCCCTTATCACTCCAGCTCAACCTCGTAGTACCAAACTGCTGCCACGAGATACCCTTGAGTTGGAAACCTGCCAGAGCGCATTTCCCATACTCTTCAGACCAACCCGACGACATGCAATCGGGGTTCGAGTTACAAAGAGCCGCACATCGTTCCTCAGAATCTTGGTTGGGAAACTTGGAAGGTGCCTCGTCCCAAGACCAAGGGAAGTAACCCGAATGTTGACAGACCACATTGCCGTCATCAACCTGCCTGAGCTGACAAACGGCATCCTCACTTGTGATGCTAGGAGTGCAAGTCGCAGAGGGTAGTGCAGTTCGTAGGGACGCGGAGTATTCATCGCGATCTTGGTCGTGGCAGAAACACAGAAAGCAACTCTGCTCACTCCAGTTCTGAGAACCGTCATCATTACCAGGGGTGAATGAGGAACTAAAGATGGAGCTGGAGGAAAAGACGCATTGTTGTAAGTTTTGATCCCATGCGGAAGCCTTGCAGCGGCTGGGCATCTGGTTGCACATAGCTACACAGTTCTGATAGGTGTTAATGTTGAGCTGCCAGGGGTATTCATCCTCTCTGAGCGTGAAAATGTTTCTCGATGTTCCGGATTTGCTGCACTGAGAGTATTCATAGTTGTTCTGATCAAAGGTGCATCCATCAGATAAGGCGAGTGTGCATTGAGGCATGGAAGATTCGGTGGTGGTTGGGGCATAAGAGGAGATGAAGGTTGTAAGAGGTTCAGTTCGAGTTGGAGTCATTGTCGTGTACTCCGCAGTATGTTCGGTAGAGCTGAGAGCTTGGCTCGTAGTATGATCCTCAGCTGAACAGTCATTTGAGCACGACCAGCAACCCTTGGAGCTCCATGGGAGAACGTAAGCAGAAGGGTTCTGATCTTGAGCCTCCTGGAACACGCTGCTTGACATGGCGGTGTTGGTAAATATACACCTCTTTCGCGCATAATCATATGCTGAGGCGCTGCAATCCTTGAGTTGAAAACAGATAGTTGCGCATTGTTCTGAAGTTGTCTGCATAGTTGCCTTATCAAAGTCATTGTTGGCATAAGGCTGGAGATCAACAGTGCCAAGGTTACCTATCTTCTCGCAGACAAGGTCTGAAGATGGAGAGCTCTGTAGATGACAGTGGGGGCAGGCGGTTGGGACGGAGGGAGCAGAAGAGGTGGTGATTTCTGGGAGAGAGGTTGTTGATGGCACAGCAGATGTGGTCTCAATATCCGCTGGGTTCTTAACATCGCAACCATGACACTCGAAACAATCGAAATCGTTCCACATCAAAGAATTCTGCTTATTTAGATCGATGCCAACTACGCCAAGTGTATCGGAAAGAAATCGGCAGGAGCTGTCCTGGTTGATGTCATCCAACGCAAAGGCCTTGCAAGCAGAACCTTCTTGCTTGCACAGTAGGGCGCAGTCTGCGATGGAGTTTTGTCGAGGGTTGCTTGAGGTTGTGCGGCCCCATGTACCGGACTTTGCTCTCCCAAAGGCCCAGCAGGCTCGAGGAGCGGTAGGTCGATCATTGTCTGACTCCTGTGGGATTCCGGGCAAGGAGACCATTTGTGTTACTTCTGGCTGAACGGGTGTGCAGTAGCCGGGAGGTGCGGCTCCAACGGGGCAGACGCGTGAGCCAGTTGGCAAAGAGCTGGCAGTAGAGAGGTCGCTTGCGGTTATGGAGTTCACGGCGCTGGTGGTTGGGTTCAAGGTAAGAGTGGGAGCATGGCTCCCTGGCTCGGTTGATGGGTCTCGAGTAGCAGGATCAGAGGCAGTCGATAAACCAGCTGTATGTGCTTCATTCTGGGTCTCTGAGGAAGGGTGGATTGTAGTCTCAGACATAGTTGATGGACTGAAAGTGTCAACATCAGAACCTGTAGAGAAGCCAGTCGTTGGGTGGACAGTATCTGAAGTGACGACATGAGACCCAGTGAGCTTCTCGGTCTCTGTTGACGGTCCATGGGTGTTTGCGCTACTGCTTGATCCCATGGATGTGGTAGATTCAACCAGCAAACCGCTTGAAGTAGCAGAACTACCTCCAGCACCAAAGTCAATCGACACATCGTTGATCGTCTCAGGAGTAACCTGGTTAGACATAAAGATGGAGTCAACATAGATAGCTGCAATTCCACCAATTGGGCAATTCATCGCAATTGAGAAAGCACCCTCCGTGTTGGGAACATCGGTTTGTTCGACAACAGTATTCCAGTCCGCAGCAGTTCCAATGCTAAGAATCGTCGACGTGTAGAATACATGGCCAGCAATAGAAGCGCTGAGCGTGCAAACATTAACGCTGCTAGCTAGAACCACTGCATAAAAGAAACGAACAGTGTACTTCTTCTTGGTATCAAGAGAGTCAAGCTGTTGCGAAATGCTGACAATATTGCCAATGGCTCGCTTGCGCCCAGGAGGTTGGTCAGCCGCTTGCAGCTCGACACAGCCCTTCTCTTTGCTGCCGTCGCCTGTATAGCCCTTGTTCTCAGCAATCTGGCCACTTCCTTGAATTGTGTAGCTAGGGATATTGCTTGGGTTGATCGGGTCTCTGACGGCAAAGTTTCCGTTGCCAATGACATTCTTGACAACGAGGGGTCCCTTTGTTTCTGAAGTCGTGGGGCCGGCTGTCGTTACTGTTGCGGTGGTGTCAATGGTCGTAGCATGAGGCTTGCATGGGCCAGCGAGGGCAATATCAAAGTTGGCCAGGACGGCCAGGGCCGTGAAAGGCAAAGCAAAGGCGGGACGCATAACGAGTGTAGTAGCCAACAAGAGGCGTTGAGAGGGTTGGTAGAAGAATCAAAAGCGTGAGCCCTGGGGAGCGGCGCATCGACTACTTATGAGGATACCTCGGACCCCTAATTTGGCGGGGGTCTTTCCGAAGTAGGTGGTCGAGGCCTTTACTTTCTTACGCTATGTTGAAACTATTGACTTGACGTCTCGATTGGTGTCTCGGTACCTTTTTGGCGTTTGTGAAACTAAAGTCGTTAGACCACACTTTCAGCATTTATCTCGCTGCATCGCCGGTATCTTTTCAGCATAAAAACGATAATTGTCTAACACTCGCAGCAGATAAATTAATCTGTACTTGTCAATCTCATATACTAAAGCTTTTCATTTTTCCAAAATGTCAAACATGAGAAAATGAACCCCTGACTTCAGCTTGAGACTAGTAAATAACCCCTGTTCACGATAGTTCCGTCAAAGGCTAGAAGACTAGCGCAAGAGACTATTTGATCTTTTAAATGTGTTTGTCGTAACGTTAAGCCACTGACCGTATTTGGATAAGCAAGCTGAATAAGCAAGCATATTAAACCCAGGCAGTTTGTAAGAGAGCGGAAACCCGATCAGTAAATATCTCCTCATCCATAACGAGCCATCTCAACATTGTCATGGCCAAGCTTTTAGAAGGCTCTTCAGGTACAAACAGACCCATAGGGCACCTTGGGTATCCAAGCCCCTCATATAATAGCTACGCCCTTGTAACAATCAGATATTGCATTGAAGCTATGAGATTGACGTCCAGACTTGGGGTCCCGAAACCTCAGCCTTCACTGAACAGCAGCTCATCCTAAAATTGCAAGAAATCAGCTGTGGGAATGGAACTGGATTTCGGTTTGTACATGTTTCCTCTCTGAGTATACTGGCATTTTGTTGGGCGATGAGTGTGTAGGCTTCGCAGCAGAGTCTCATTAGCTCTGCGCTGAGTTCTGTTCCAACTGGTGAAATTGGTAGATTGGAAGGTGTCAGATTTGGAGGTGAGCAGCATGTATTGGTCGTAGTTGCGAATTGATCTTGTTCTAAATAGCTGTTGTTTTGGTAGCTTTGGTATGCAAGGGAATACCCCGTCCGAAATAGTGAAGGAAACATGGTAGGTTCAAGGATTGATAGTGCCAAATCAGTGGACTCGTCATTCATCCCGGGGAAGTCATCGCGACCTGTCTCGTTTACTGCCCCGAGATCATGATCCTCTGTGACAAAGCCGGTACTTGGAAATAGTAGATCGTGTCTATCAACAACGGCTGGTGCTTCCCTGAATATCCAAACCTTTGGGTTCCGATGTCAGCGTCGTCGAAATTCGTTTACTATTAATTCGTCCTAATGCCTCTTTGAGATCGTGAATTTGGCTTCTCAGAGCCGAGATGGTCCTTTCGGCCTCATGCAGTTTGTCTTCAAGCGTAGCGATGTATTCTTTTCTCCGAGCACGGTGACGAAGTGGGTTGTTGCGAACGCGATCTCTCGTATCCTCAGAAGTTACTCGCCTTGGTTTGGGTGTCATGATGAAGTGTTGGAAGATGATATGTCACTGATGGTGTTGGTGTTAAGTAACGGCTTTCTACATCCCTGTAAACTCCCATAGCCCTGCTACGGTGTAAAAAAGAAGATAGAGAACTGACTTTGTCGCATCCTGGACATATCCGTTTTTTCATGGTTCTCAGATCTGTGTCCTGTTCGGATAAAATGGATTTGGGCGATTTGAGTATGAATGCGGTGACCGCACGATGGGTATTTGTGGGAAAACCCACCTGACTGCCGCGATTTTGCTCTAGGGATGGAAACAGATTTAAGTATGCTTGGGTCTTATCTCCAAGTATATTAGCACTTATACACTACACTAGGTTAAATAAGACATAGCTGATACTATTAAGAGTAACTATCAAGGCCTTAGCAAAATTAAATAGATATTGTATCAATAAACAGCTAATGCCACACAATAGGGCAGATCATTGATACTATTAATAACAAAACTAGATGTAATAAATGAACCTAATAATAGAAACTCTCAGCATCGCATTAGATGTCACGGTCCTAATTAATCTTCCCGTTAGGTTGCTTTCCTTATATCCTTCAGACTAAGGAGATGAAGTGCTGTAGGGACTAAAGACGATGTCCAGAAAAGAGTCCTTCACGAATTAACAGCCATGTTAGAGAAGACGCCACAGTCATGGCTGCGGGTTGTTTCATCAGTAGGGCAAGCGCCATCGAGTTCGACTATTTTTGTGCCATAGTAAAAGTCCAGTTTGTTGTAGAGTGTGCCAGAATTTGGTTTTGTTAGCCACTCCAAATCAAGGACCAGATCCCACGGCACGGAAATTCCGTAGTCTTGCTGACATCCGAGCTGGAATTGGTCCCATGTGGGAATAGTCACCTCTGGGATCGGAATATGCGTGTTAGCTGTGTCCTCGGAATAGAATGTGCCATGCATGGGTCCCAAGGGAGCCATCCAGTCTGGAGGCAGAGTGTTGAAGTCAATCTGCGTTGTAGATCCGTAGGGAGTGGATTGTTGAAGATAACCATCATCTTTGGAAAGTTGTGTAGCCAACTCATCAACGACTGGAATGCTTGCTTGGCTATTCGATTCGTAGGCCGGTGTCTCGATACCTTCTTGCAAACACTGTGACATTTGCATGTCTTCCTTGAGGTCGATGGATTGACTTCGATTATTGGGGCTACAAGCTTGATCTGCAATGTAGGCACATCCTAGATCGACAAAGACTTCGCCCGCCGAAAAGTCGGTACCAAGACGCGACGGCTTTTTATCACTGCTGAAGCCCGAAATAGTCTCGATCATAGTAAATACCGTTCGTCCCACAGCCCAAACTCGTGCCAGGTCTTTGATGGCCCCCAGGCACACTCCAAGTCGCCGACGAGCAAGTCTACGGGTAGAAGGACTTGGCGTATTCGACACGTGTAGATGTACGACTATGGCTGAGAAGAGGCTATGAATGATGAATGGAGAACACCTGAGAAGTTGTTGGTTGTAGCTGAGGACTTCAACAATCGAGGTAATCATGCTTGCAGCGTGAACAGCCCCATCTCGTGATCCATAAGATTGCTTAGTGTCCTGCAGGGCTCTTTTGTTGCGAGGAGAGCTTGCTCGATGGAGGAGACAGCAAGCGCTGAAATAATGCAATTGTAGTATCGCGGACCAAAAATGATGCTTCGATTGCTCCCAACGCAGAGCCATGGGACACTCCAACAACCATTTGGATAAAGTTGCACCGATAGAGCTACTACCTGTGCGGTCTTGACCAAGCTGAGATGTTTTGGAGTATTTCGACGCCACAAGTCCGATGAGCTTGCAAAGCTTCACGTACTGGATGAAAAAGCCCACGTGAATAGGATCTGGCGGATATTCATGGCTCCCAATCCCTTCATGCTCGATGAAATCATTTTCAGTCACCATGTCGATATCGCAGTCGTCGAGGTTGATAGCAACCGAGTGTCCCAGCGCAACAGCCAACGCGCGATCTCGAGTAAACAGCGTCCACCAGATACGCCTCCGTAGCCTCGTTTCGGTTATTGAGAGGCTCGAATGATCCATGTTCCGGTGTAAACCGAAATTCTGAGCAATGGCAATTGCAGATTGGCTCCAGTAGAACATGTTTTTAGATATGTCGTCAGGACCAGCCCAGTACCAACCCATTAAAAGCATTGATTGCACCAGTATGATTCTATCGCGCTCGTAGTCAGCATCGTAGAGAGCTTTTGCGCGTCGATAAAAGGTCGCCACAGCAGTTGAAGTTGATCCGTCTTTCATCAACTGCGGGTTGGTGCTGATTCGAGCGCCGGCAAGTAGGACACATTGGAGGAGGAGTAGCGAAGGAGGATTTGTGGCGTCTCGATATTGCGACATGAATTGTGTACGATCAATGACGGGCACGATCGGTTGAACCCAAGTGAAGTAGGTCTCTATCAAGTCGTCGCACAATGATTTACTAGGTAAGACAAAGGCCCCTCTTCGTTTCAGGATTTGCATCTCTAGAGGGTCCAGCCCAGCAGTCAAAGGCATCTCAACTGCATCATGAGGCATTGGGTAATGCACAACAGGGCCATGATTGCCACGGATGAGGAGGTTAAAGCCGGAGGATTCTCCGAGATACACCACTCGGCCTGGCTTTGTGATGGGCGAAACATTAAACTTGGACAAGGACACAACTCGACCACGAAGCGACTGGCTGCTTGCGGCGGGCGTGTTTATGTGTCCATTTGAGGTATCTGTATGGGTTCTGATTATAGTTAGCTTCCAAGACGATGAATCAGATACATAGTATTCTAATGGAGCTCATACGTGGTGCGGCTCTTTCCCCCCAAGGTGGCAAGTGTTCTGGCCTGATGTTCCCCAATACCCGGCACCTGGCACTTGACATTGAAGGCAGAACATGTGTTGCAGGGAATGCCATTACTCAGAGCATCGCATCGAACCTTGTAAGTTTTAGTAATAAAACTTTCTCTCGTTTTCTGAAAAAGGCCAAACCTTTTTCAAATGACACGTCTGACGGATTGGTAAGGTTTAGTTAAAAAGCTGGTTATAACGCAGGCCCACTTACCACACATGCTCGAAAAGATCGAATTCGAGATAGCCTGTACCAGTTAGATGGCCTGTCTGGGAGGATTCACGGCCTCACGTATTTACGTACCTCTTGTGTCGCGACTGATGAAATGAAGTAGCCATGGCGAATTTGAGCGTCGCCGTACGCCTGAGGGAATTGAACTTGGGCGAGAATGTTTTCTATTAGTAATTGATAGCTAAGGATTGACACAAGATTTGGGTTAATAAGCATGGGACGGGGGAGCCAATCGAGATTTGTATTCGTTGCAGATACTGTGGCATTTCTCTATATATATAGGCATAAGGGCATGACCGATCACCTCCTAAAGAGCAGCACAACAGGGGTAAGTTGGACACTACTGCACCCCGCACTATCAAAAAGGCAGCGCCGACCACTAGCTGCTGTGCGGGCGCAATACGACAGTAGCGGTAGGTGCTCAGAAGACGCAAGGCTGATCTCAACCACAAAAAGGGGAAAGGAATGTCACTCATTATTTCAGGCTCCAATATCAGTTGATGTCATTGATGTTTCACTATCGAGCGCCTCTCATCGCCAGGTGGCAATTGAGTTTGAATGATCTTGTTCATGGGATCTAGCCTAGACTATGTTTCATTATGACTATGATGACTTTGGCGAACAAGAAACCCCCATTCTGGGCTTGTGCTTTAACCAATGATTACAGGGCCAACCGGCTTTCCCGCGAGGTCCAGAAGGGCCTGGATTAAAGCGCTGGATAGGGTCGCCAGGCCTCTGATGTCAGCAAGGGAGGTCACTACATTGTTGGTCCGGCACTGACTCGGCTCCCCTTTCCCGTTCATGATATCAATCAGCCACGACAAAGCCTTTCCAGCCCCAACTATGGCAAGCGAACCATGCTCCGAGATCAAATCTCTATTATACTGAATCTTGGTACCGCCAGAGCAGTAAGTCTTAACAAGATCGTCGGTATCTTTGATGGGACTTACTTGATCCTGAATCGACTTGTAGATGAAAAGGGGAATGCTGGGGCTGTGTTTGCCAAGAGCATTCTCTTCCAAGATGCTTTTGGCAGGTTCTTGGTTCAAAATGGCTGGGTCCTTAAGCATTGACACCACATCCTGCGAGAAGAACGAAAGAACATCGGCTACAAAGCATTGCTTCGCAACGGCATCAAACTTGGCCTTGTACTTTGGCAAGACACCAGCATCAAGTATCGCGCCCAGTTCTGGATACTGCTGACCCAGGCCAATCATGCCAGCAGGGATGATCCCAGCCAGAGGCGACTTGTTGATACTCTTGATAACGGATGTGATTTTCGGCACAGTACCACCAAGCGCAGCACCTGCGATACGAAGCTCAGGCGCGTAAGACTGCTGAAGCTCTGCCGCCGCAGCTGACGCGATGCTTCCGCCAGAGTATCCCCACATTGCGACTCTGGGGTCTGCCGCGATGCCGGTGAAGTTGGCCGAGTTTATGGCAGCTCTTATACCATCAAGCGTGGCATACCCTGCAAGCTTGTTGGCTAGATAAGCCGCTTTGGGGCCTTCATGGTCTGGGGAGATCACCACCCACCCCTGTTCGAGAGCCGCTTCGATCAGCAACAGCTCCGCTTGGGTAACAATGGTCCCAAGGGGCCCACCAGTTGCAGACGCAAATTGGAATGCATACGAAGGAGCACAGCCGATGTATGCGGCATCTTCGGCAATCTGGTACGACAGGACTTTGGTATAATCAGCCTTGTACGGGACCAGCACGGTGAGAACAGTGGCGGTGGCCTTGTCAAAGTTGTCGTTGGTTCTGTAGAGAATCTGCCAGGTACTCTTCAAGTTTACGGGAGATATGCCAAACGCAGCAATGGGCGCCGGAGGTTTCCGGTAGTTGATGATGGTGCCAGGAGGATAGTCATTGATGTTATCAGGGACCTGGTAGAAAGAGTCCTCGGTGGGGAGCACGGGCAGTGCCACTCGCGGCTCTTCCAAGGGTGCACTCAGCCCGACAGTGGAGAATGTCGCAAATAGAAACAAAATCAAACGAGGAAACATGACGAATTATCTGGGGTAATGGGTTCTAAGTGCTGGGAGTGAGTGTATGATGCAACGAAGAGCCTAAGTTGAGGCCTGAAGATGATGGTAGGGATATCATATATAATTAAATACTTGATCCAGTTTAAATGAGTAGCTTTTCCAAGGGGATTCTGTATCTCACCATGTGAATCCTCGGACAGTGCAACAGTAGGGGAAATTGCTTGAATACTCCTCAGAGAGGCTATTGCCATCCATCGCCGTTTCACATGCTATTTGCAGTCTGGTCCCAGGGACGTGCACACGGCGACCCCCTGGCTAACAGATGCAAAGTCCCCGGCATGGACGCGAATTGCAAATTCCGTTCTAGGGGATAGCGTTAGCCCCGGACGCTAGAGGCTTTAGAGGGAAAACAAGTTCTCGAGTAGGCCAGGTTAGGCCAGGCCAGTGCCTCCAGACCTTTTAGTACCTCGCCAGCCTGCAAATACGATGATAATTTAGTTAGCTTTTTGAGGGGAACCATGTTTAGCGCTGCAGGATAGTAGATCGCGCAGGTGTCGCAAAGCTTCCACTAGGCCACAGGCCCAAAAGTGAAGGCACCTTCGCTATGGTTGCAGGCTAGCAAGCTTTATCACAGCAGGGTTGAGCCTATTAGCAAAAATGGTAAGCTCTCTGACATGTCGTGCTCTTTTACACTATTGCAAAAAGGGTCACATGAGTATCGACTAATGCGTTGTAGATTTCAGACTTTTTGCGTTGAATGAAATCAAATTTCAACAGGGTGGGTCACCAGATGCCGAGACACGCAGCCTTTAACCGAGCCTGAAACGATTGTGAATTGAAGCTGAGGCTTGTGGTGTTATTGTTGCAACACCGTGCAGCAGGTTTGTTTAAGATACAAAATGATAGTTGTCCAATTGAAAAGAAACTCAGGCTCGACAACCTATCTGGAGCCTTCAATTCCATAATAGTTCTTAGATGGACTCTAACGTAAGAACTCAAAACGGATAATACTACATGTTTCATACTGAGAGTTGTTCTCCTGTCCTTCCTGTAACAGTGCCCTCCTTTACGGAAATCCAACCATTGATTTGGTATAGCCGTGTGAGCATCAGCCGTAACGATGGCAAACACACACAGATCATTCCAACGGTGATCTCAATCGTAGACCACTTTGAAATCTCGTAATAGTCCCAGGTTGGGTTTTGGGAGTCAAGATGGAATCGCCCAAGAAATTGGAGACGAACGATGCTGACAACGGTGATGCTACGCTGCTGTTAGTCTTGAAAATCTGGAGTGCCAAACAATTCAGTACGTACACAAGACCAACTAGGAACATGAGTCCAACACCAAGCATCTTTAGAGGAGAGAGTTTCAACGCTCTCACTTGAGATAGCGGAATCGCCAACATCCATAGGTCGAGTAAGATACCAATTATTGCATACGACCAAGCCACTGCCTGCATGTTAACACATGAACCACTGTGCTCCCCGTCCCACCCCCGCCAGAAAAAGTTTACAGGGCTGCAAGGAAATAAGCCAACCACAAGGAACGCACAAGTAAAAAGAGCTGTGAAAACAGTTGTCACCATTGTGACTTTATAAACCCTGGGGCAGACTGAAGAAGGAAAGAGACGTAGAAAGAAAACCAGCATTGAGAGCTTGAGCAAATTGAGTGTGAGAGTGTATAAGAGTTGCATGATGTAGAAGAATTTGGCAAAGTTGGTGATCTGGCCGAACTCGATGGTCCAGATGTCACGACCAAGCCCATTAGCCGCGACGCCGCATATGTTGACGACACCACCAAGGACTCCAGAGATTAGAGTCGCTGATATCATGTAGTCGTCCGCTTGGAAGGAATTTGCTTCGTAGAGCTTGAACAGAATCCGCAGGAGAATGAGCAGATTTGCCGGGACACAGAATGCCAGCGCGACTGAGATGTACTCTTTTTCCCTATTGCGGACAGGTGCCCCGCAAGCTGTCATAGTAGTGTTTTGAGTGACTGTCGTGGAATACCAAGATTTAGTTGATGTCCAAGGCGAAGGATATCAAGATAACAATTAAGTAGGAAGACTTTACATACATAGAGCTTGCTTGATTGTACACGTACTCCGGATGCATGTTTCTGCTTCATCTTGCAAAGAGGAAGTCGTGCAGATACAAGTTGTATTAGTCGGCGAACAGGGAGACACCGCGACGGCCTCAATCAAGCATTTGGCCTGGAGGAAAGACAGGTCAGTAAGTACGCGCTTTTTTGAAAGCCCTATTTAATAATTACGGGGACATACAGCGCAATCAGGCAGGTGGCTCAGCGTGGAAGAAATGTCGAAGGACTGATGAGGTGATCCACTGCATGGGGCGAAGAGCAAGGCGAAGAGGAAGACGAGAAACGCCAGCATTTCAACGTTGTCTAAAGCATAAAGGAAATATACAAAGGATGAGATAGTTGTCGTTACCAAGCAAACAAATAAAAAATCGCAGTGGGACTGCTTCTTTATGAGAGAGTCGTTTCGTGATTTCTTCTATGAAAGGTAAATTGCAGCAGAGCTACAGGAATCGACTAGCCACAGACGAATGTGTTCGCTTTGGTGCGTTTTTGACGCTATTCACTAACTAAAGGAAAGAGTTTCACTATCACACTACGCCGGCCGGATGTGCGGGCGCCAGTGGCGAGACTACTTTTTAAAACCCCTGTGGACGATTTGAAGGAATTATTTTCAAGGACTAAAAGCGACACAGAGTTCCATTGAAGTAGCAACCACCCTCTGCAAATGGGGTCGAGAGCGGAGGTTCAAAAAGCCGTCCTAGCTGCTTCGTGCCTTGCCAGAGTCGGCCAATCATATGCTATTGAGAAGAATTTGGTCAAGTCTCTCTGCCCATTTCTTCCGGTTTTATAACGCTGCCTGATATTGGGAACCAAATTCTATCGCCCCATGCAGACACGCATCGTACAAGCAAGCTAACCACATTTTCTTTGGGAAAAGTATAACAAGGCACAGCAACTTTGAATCTATGGCTGATCTCAGCGCTAAAGTGTTTATGGTCGTATATTCCCGTCACTTAATATCTCTTATTCATAGCATGGCCAAGCATGAACTGAAATAAAACCTTGTAAAAGTCTCAACTAAGTTAAGCGTGAAGACTTGGCTACGCGAACTCGATAAAATAGTTACCCTGTAGAGATAACCTAACTTTTTACCACAACGACTCGAACGGAATCGTAAGCACTGATATGTATGAACTATGTGGCTGCGACAATTGATCAAAAAGGATGATTTGTTGTGTTTTCTATCTTGAGAATCTCATGCTCTCCTACATGTTGTTAGCTGGCAATGAATATTGAAATCATTGAGAAATTTGGAAAGCCTAGGCTTGATAAAGTTGAAGATTAAAGCAAAAAATAAAAAGAATAAAAAGAATAAGCTGGCCATAGTCCTAGGGATATACCGTGAAGCAGTCCGGCAATGTACAAGGCATCAAAGCGTGCCAGATTCATCGCAATACTTCACTGAGTCTCGAAAATACCAACTCTAATACCTCAATCACAGCGTGATGATACTTCGATTTATAGGCCTACTCAAATTAATACGTGATTCGCATATACTCGATTAACCCAATATTGAAAAAAGCCAATATCGTGTCTGATAGTAGTAGTCCAAGACTACATAAAAACATGTCACATTCCACTGTCCAACTCCCCCATCAAGACCTACCTTATAAAATCTGGCAACCAAATTCCAGCATCTTAGCTGACCACACCTTATTCGTTCACAGAACCAAGTACTCACATTTACAGACATGTGTAACATACGAAGAACCGGTTCAAAGTGCCCGAAATGCGGTAGGGAGTTCGGTATCACATGTGACCCGCCCGTGAAGTGCAAGGAAGCCCGCGAGGGGAAGCAATGCAGAGTCAAAGTCTTCTCGATGATCGGGTTTCAGGCAAAATATTGTCATGTGTGCAGGCAGGATCTTCGGGAAATAGTCCTGAGGGGAACTGTGGAGGATGCAGGATATTGAACAGATAGATAGAAAGGAAATGCAATGGAAGATCATTGTTTTGCTGGACCTTATATCCTCAACTAAACTACCTGGACTAGAACGCTCTTTAAGTGTTTATTACTCCCTATTATATTGGCATATCCCTCTGTGTTACTCAGTGCCGTGTACGAGACGTTATTATCAGGTAGGCGAAAGGGAGGGGATAGGTGAATCATTTACTGACTAACAACAGAGATCCATAGTCAGACTCCCTCGTAGTATAAAACCAAGGGTCTTACCATATTTGGATGTCACAGCGTAGAATTACCTCGACCTGACTTCTCGCCAATACAGTCCCAACGAACATGCTTCTCGACCATGTGTACTATCGTTCAGAACATACAGAAGTGCCAAATTTGCGGAAAATTCTGCATGCTTGATGCAGGCCAAACAGTTCAGTGTAAAGGCGCCAAGAAAGGCAAGAAGTACCAGGGCACCACGACTGAAGAGAAATACCAGAATTGGATATGTGAGACTTGCTTTACCCGCAAGACAGCCAACCAAGGATAGTCCCTAAAACCTGAAATCTACTAAGATTCTAGAGAGCTTAATGTATGTATATTTCCCGACCTAATCAGATGAACAGTTGCCTTTTAGTCATGACTATGCCCCCACGTCAAGCTGTCAGCATTGCGGCGATTAAACTATCCCACACTTCGGGTTTCCCCTAGGTTGTTTGGATATACCCCTGCATACCCGTGGATATCGCGGGATGCCGGATAGGGCTGCATATGAAGAGTCGATGGCTAGTTTGGACCCTGAAATCTAGTCCCAAACACACCAAAAGCTGACATGTAGCATCTATGAGCACTGATCCCAGGCTGAAGAAGTGCTATGCCAATGAATCGCCCAGTCATGCGTATAAGCCCTCGATGAGTGGACTGCTGGACGCAGGCAATCGAGACTTCTCCGCCAGTGAGAGCACAAGATAGCTATCTTGTTTCTTCAGATAGACGAATTGAGTCAAGATTCAACAAGACCCATTGGCAATGAAACGATAGACGGTTCCATCAGCCCAATTGATGACTTCCTGTAATTACGTTGGCCTCTGCGCCGTAAGCTGGGCCTTCAGCTCAGCCCCACCATGGAGATGTCCGCGGACGACTCCGCCAAGATGCCCAGAATGACCTCCGATTGGCTGCGTGGCCCCTCAGCATGAACCAGGAGATTGGTATAAGAAGATGAGAGGAGCACGACACCACGAGCAATAAGAATCAGCATAATCTACTTTCATACCAGACATAAAAATTCGTTACTTACATCATCTATTCAACTTCTTCAATCTCCTCGACGAAAACACCTGCACCATGCCTTGTCACCCTAAAGAGCCCGAATTCCAAGTCCGCGACATTCCCAACCTTCGGGGCTACGTCGCAATTGTCACCGGAGGTATATCATCATGCGAGAGCACTCCCCGGTTTTGGACTTACTGACAAATGCAGGAAACTCCGGTATCGGATATGAAATCACTCTACAACTCGCCCTGCGCGGTGCCCGAGTCTATATCGCCAGCCGCTCAAGCGACCGCGTCAACAACGCAATCGCAGAAATGAGACAGAACAGCCCCGACCTGGACCTTCACTTCCTCAAGCTAGACCTGCAAGATCTCCAGAGTATCAAGGACACTGCGGCCGACTTCATGAGCAGAGAGCATCGCCTTGATATCCTCATCAACAACGCCGGTGTAAGTCTGACCACAGCTCGATCGAGAATGTGCTAACATGCTTGGCAGATCATGGCTAGCCCTTTCAAGTTGACCAAGGATGGCTTCGAACTTCAGTGGCAGACTTGCTTCCTCTCACATCACGCCCTCACCATGGAATTGATGCCTCTCCTTATCTCAGCTGCGCAAGAGAGTGGTAGAATGGACCGCTCGAGAATTGTCAACGTCGCTAGTGATATGGCTCTTCGAATGGGACCTGAGAGTATCAATTACGAGGACCCTAATCTCACTGATGTTACCGGAACATTGGCGCCATGGTGAGCAGCCTCGCCCTTGTGCCTTAGAGAATATGCTAACCAGTGCCAGGAAAAGATATGGCCACTGCAAGGAGGCTAATATCATCGCGGCTCGAGCCATCACAGACCGTTATCAATCCCTCGGTGTGACGGCCTACTCCGTCCACCCAGGCATCGTCAAGTCCGGTCTCCAGTCTCACAACCCCAGCAAAATATTCGGAGCCGTGAGTAAAATCGCAATGACGGTCGGCCCGACCTCCACTCCCCTCGAGGCAGCTTTGAACTCGCTCTTCTGCGCCACAAGTGGCAGAGCGTTTGCGAACCCTGGAAGATACTATGTCCCTGTGACTAAGCTTGACGATCGGGCAAACAAGTGGCTTGATGACCCTCAGGCTGTCAACAAGCTGTGGGATCTGGCTACTAAGCAGCTTAAGGAGCATGGATTCGCCGTTGGAAACTTGCCCCAGTATTACAACTAGTCAAAGGAATGGGGAGACTGGAATGGTTGGAGAACATCAGGACAGCATTTGACAAACACGGCGTTATATAATACTCAATATATTTCTATATCATTATGTTAGTTGTCTGTGGCTTTGCATGATTGATTAATCTAGAAGCATAGAGTATCTCATAGCGAAGCTCTCTTATAGAATTTGGGGCCAGGCTTTCATTCATTAAGTTTATTAATGGAGGTCCTTCTAACCTCGGTTTCTATCTAACTAAAGAAAAGAACAGTGGATGAATAGATGGGGAAACCTGAGTATCAACTGGTGCAAGATGCATTATCTCTGACTTTACAAAAGTTCATTACTGCCAGCCTGCCCTTGTTATTTATCGCAGATCATTTCCATGTTCGCAACGGATTGAACCCTTGGAGCGCAGCTGCACATCTTCCACGGCACGTTTATGCCGAGCGTACCTGCAGCGAGCGATAAGAAAACCTCTATTCATGGTGCATGTGATGAACGAACTACGATCAACTGATCTTCAGGGTCTCGATAACTTAACAGAAATTCGAAAGAAGATTTTCACTTGTTTTTTATTGACAGAAGCCTGAGTATTGGATCTGTATGGTATAATATTTTGTTTGTTGAAGGAAGCTAAACCCCTGTCGCTTTTGATATCCCCATGTTATTGATGCGGTTACTACCGAACGATCAAAAGAAATGCCGCTTTCCCGTCTCTTTCGGCCTATTGACTGCAACAAGCTTGACCACAACCTTGTCTAAGATCCAAATTCACTCCAATCATTTTGCAGCACCTAACGCTGCAACCCACAAATGGACCCTCTGGCACTATGGGTGATGGCGCCATTGTAAAAGGGCCCTTTCAGATAGGAAAGTGACAGATATATCTTGATACGACTGCCGGAGGGAATACCCGGAAGAGGGAGGTGGTTTGTTTAGATATCAGGCGTCTGATTTATCATGGGATGTGTTTACTACCATCGCGCTCATGTTGAGGTGTTTTAGAGAGCTGGCAGTTCGGAAACACGGCATGATGAGGGTCGCGATATAGCCTCACCTGCGATTTGAGGGATAGCGTATTTGAGGAAATTCGAAACGATGTAGAAGTCCTAGGAAAAGAGCTAGAAGAAGTTATCGAAAAATGGCTATATAAGAGCATAGGATGCCAAGAAAGAAGAAACTATCATCACCAAGCTTCGAAAGCAACACAAAGCCCAGCTCTCTCAAGTACTCCCTATCCATCCAATCATCAACATGAAGTTCACTCTTCTCTTGGCCGCTGCCAGCATCGCTCTCGCTGCTCCTGGCACCAAGCTTGTTCCTCGAGACACATCTCCTCTGGTCCCCCGTTCCGCACGCAGGGCCAGATATAGCTCTGCCCCCAACCAGAGACTCTGGTCTCTAGACTCAACCGAAGCCAACGACCAGTATTCTGGCAACTGGGCCGGCGCCGTCAAGATCGGCACTGGCTACAACAAAGTCCAGGGCACCATCACCGTCCCCAGCGTCAGCGGCGATGACGGTTCTGCTGCTTCTGCTTGGGTCGGCATTGATGGCGATACCTGCCAGACTGCCATCCTGCAGACAGGTATCTCCTTCTATGCAGATGGTACCTTTGATGCTTGGTATGAGTGGATTCCCGACTATGCGTACAACTTCAACAACTTTGGCGTCAATGTCGGGGATGAGATCCGCATGACTGTTGACGCGACCTCCAAGACCAAGGGTGTCGCGACGCTTGAGAACCTGACGACAAACCAGAAGGTTTCTCACACCTTCACCAACACCCCTTCTACTCTGTGCGAGACCAACGCTGAGTGGATTGTCGAGGCGTTCCAGGAGGGTGGCAGCCAGGTTAACCTAGCTAACTTTGGCACTGTTACTTTCACTGATGCCTCCGTTTCGGGAACTCGCGGTACCAGCGGTCCTTCTGGAGCCCAGATCATTGATATCTCAGCTGATCAAGGTCAGACTGTCCAGGCACAGGGTTCTCTTAGCGGCAACTCGGTTACTGTCCAGTATGTTGGTAATTAGTTGGATGGGTAGGAGATGGCGGTTGGGTGTTGCTTACAGTACGGGATGGTGATGGAGCATGTTAGGATGAGGAGGGAAAGGAGAACTGAGCTTACTCACATGTGTGGGACAAGTGGCATCGCGTCCAAGCTAGTATAAATGACAGTACGCAGTATATAAATTCAATTTGTGATTGGGATGTCAATAGTCACTATGCTCCTTAATCCTTCCACAACCTGTGTCTTGATGGAAGTTCTCTAATGCTCTTGATAAATGCCCTATGCATATGAAATTAGTTATATAAGAGGTTCAAAACAGAACAAACCTTTTTGTCAGACGGGTTGAAATAGTATCGCAAGTTGTAGCAAGTGTAAAGCATGGAGAAATTTGGGGTTGTATTGGGAAAAAGCTCTATTACTCAAGGTTCGCTGGCACAACCTGCCGCAATCCCTTATTACATTTAACCTCACTATGTGATTCTCAAAGTTCATGCTCTCATAAATTCCGAGTATAAGTTCAATGGAAATGATGGGGTTAAATTTCAATACATCTGCTCATGCAACAACAAATTCAGCAATTACCTTCAAAGAAACCCTCGCCAGAAGGATTTATCGAATGTCTAAGTGGTCTGTTGTAGAGGATCACAGATCCGATTCCGAAACACATGCTAAAGCCAGAGTCAAATATGATTGGGGGCCTCGCCGCATCCTGTAGGATTCTCAACCATTTGTGCTGACAGGTCTAATCGTCAATTAAGTAAGCTTATCCGCTGGCCTACAAAGCACCTGGTTCATAAGGAGCGGGGGATCATATAGCGCTCAGTAGAGAAATATCCCCTGTGATTTCTAGGGATAAGCGTCTCGTCAGATCGGATGAAGGTGATGTACTCCAATGATGCCAGAATTGATATAAACTTGCACAACATTAAGATCAGTATACAAGCCCGAGAACTGACAGCAGCTTCCTGGTGTACTACTACATTCTAAGCTTGATGGTCTAGTGCTTACGTTAAAACGTTTTCTGAGTTGGGGTATGATCGTCCTCACAGCCCCCGAAATAACATTGGACAAAACTGTTCTTTTGCATCAAACTTGTTATAGATGAGGGGCAAAAGAAACTACCAAATTGTCACATTATACTCAGGACAGGAATGGACACGACGTGCGAGATCCCTCAAGGGGAGGAGGCCCCCAACGACCAAGTCAACGATGATCTGCCCACTGCCGAGGCCATTAAGATCGCCGATGCAGTGGAGATCCTTGACGATAAGGGCGAGAAACATACATTCAAGAGCGTTTACGGTGGACCAGAGTCGCCGCACCGTGTTGTCGTCTTCTTTATTCGGCATTTCTTTTGCGGCGTAAAGTACCCTTTCTGAAGATATGCGACAGTTCTAACAGTATCAGTCATGTACAAGCTACGTAAAGTTCTTGTCTGAACAAGCGACACCCGAAAAGCTCAAAGCCATCAACACTCGTATCGTTATCATCGGCCATGGCGATCCGGGACAGATCGAGTTCTATCGTCAAGACACCGGTTGCAAATTTGCTCTCTACACAGACCCGTCTGAGAAGCTGTACAGCACGCTGGGTATGATTCGAACGTGGGTTGACGGGCCGCCCAGTAAGTACATGCCTGATTCGCCACTCTGGGTCGCATATTCTTCGATCAAGAATGCGTTCTTCAAAACCATCGCAGGATACCCTCTATTGAAGTCGGGGACGGTTAACCAGCAGGGCGGTGAGTTTCTGTTCGAAGGAGAGGCAGATGATAAGGCTGTGACGTGGTGTCACCGGATGAGGTTTTCCAGAGATCATACAGATACTGATGAGATTCTCGATGTGCTAGGGATTAAGAAAGACTAAGCGGCGAGGAGCAAGATACCACAGAACGTAGTAATTATTCTACTTGATTATAACCAGAAACAGACCCTATATGAGTCACAGGAACATCTTGGAAACTCACACCACGTATAAACTTGATATGATAGCATCTATTCCATCTTTGAACAGAGAGGTCTTAATCTCCACCGGAAGCCTTTTGTGCCTGAATCCCGAGGAATGGTAACAGCATACCTTATTGCATGATTTAGACGCCTTTAGGTCAAAAGCAACATTGCAATGCTACTGTTTTCAGCATAGTCGGATCTTTGCCATACCCAAGTAGTCAAACCAGTCACGTGGATTGATAGAAGAGAATCAGTCCACAAGACGCAAGACAGAGGGAGATTCAGGTGACCTCGGCCCTAAATTTGAGGAGTGATAGCTGCAAATCCTTCCACGGACTTAATACCGCCTTGCAGAAATTGACTTTGGTTTGGTTATCCAGTGACCAATCTGGTAACAAATACGTAACCCATTTTGCGTATTCGTGATGACCAAAAACCACAATAACAGAGCCAAGAACAGCAATGACACAACTTCCTGCACTTCGGTAACTATCGATTTTCCGATGCCCAATAGACATTAAGTCTGAGCGAGATACCTGATAATCTTACACGCTCAATACCCCAATTGGATATCGCCGTCTATAATCTCACATAAGCCCATTCGGTAGCATCGGACCGGATTTTAAACACCTCGGAGAAAATTATGTAAAAAGGAACTTTCCTATCTTTGTTGCTCCCTTTTTGTGAAACAATACAATCCAAAAATACTAGGTTCGTGACTATGGAGTTCATTGCAGCGGGCGCTGCATGGGCGCTGAACAGAACATCGCCGCAAAAGCTTCTTAGTCGTCTCGGTTTTGCGTCCCTGGTAACTCAGAGTACTTGGCCAGAGCTATCTCCCAAACTGTCACCTCAAGCATCAATTGTGCTGCCGGAAGACCCTTCGTTTGGCGATCTTATCAGTAGATGGCGTGACTGGCATGCACCCAAAGTGGGAGCAGTTGTGACGGCCTTTACCGAGAGCGATGTCCAAGAAACAGTGAGTAAAATATGGTGTTGGTGAATGAATGTTCCTGATGTTTTGCAGATTCGATATGCGAATGAACACAATATCCCATTCCTCGCGCGATCTGGTGGCCATGGTGCAACTGAAGCACTTCAATTGGCCAAAGATGTGATTATTGTGGACATTCGAGGCCAAAACGACGTTCAGATTGCGGAGGACGGAAAGTCTGCGACTATCGGGGGCGGTGCAAGCGTAACGAAGGTTGTGAATCATCTCTGGGCCGCTGGCAAACAAACAGGTCAGTTCTACATCAGACATCAACACTGAATCTAATAGGTCACTCAGTCACCGGTATATGTGAATGTGTTGGCATCTCAGCACCAGTTCTTGGAGGAGGCCACGGATGGCTGCAAGGTCAGTATGGCCTAGCATCAGACCAGGTGATCTCTGCGCGCGTCGTCCTACCCAACGGAGAAGCTGTCACTGCCTCTGAGGAAAACAACCCGGATCTTTTCTGGGCTCTACGCGGCGCAGGTCATAACTTTGGTATCGTGACGGAATGGGAGTACCGCATCTACGATGTCAGGAACCCGAAGTGGTCTTATGAGATCTTTATTTTCCTGGGCGATAAACTTGAGGAGCTTCTCGAGTGGACGCAGAAGATGATGAAGACACAGCCGCCGCACCTGATTCACTGGCAATATATCGTCAATATCCCAGAAATTGATCCTCAAAATGTGAGTCCTTTTCTTTTAGAATTGGACGCTTCGCTGACAATGATAGCCTGTGATTTGGTATGCAATCATATCCGACGGTCCTGTTGATGAAGCACGGGAATACGCCAAACCACTCCACGATATAGGCCCTCTCAATGTCAATGCAGGCGCAGCCCCAATGCCCGATCTAGCCTCCATCGCCATCATGGGTCAAGACACACCCGCCTGTGCCAAAGGGCTCACCGGTCTGCGCTATCCCATCGGCCTCAAGACCTACAACGCACCCGCCGTCCGCAAAGTCTTCAACTCCATCGCCGAGATAACGCGCCGCGTCCCCGAACTAACCGGGTCATTCTTCCTGCTCGAGGGGTACCCTACGCACGGCGTCAAAGCAATCGACGCCAAAAACTCTGCATTCCCACATCGTGACGACGAGATCCTAATCACGTCGTACTTATCTTATAAGCCCAATGCCACGCTGGATGGCTTGGCGCAGGAGCATGGGGAGAATCTGAGGAGGCATTTGCTAGAAGCTAGCGATGACCCTGAGCATTTACGGGCGTATGTTAATTATGCACATGGTGTTGAGTCGCTGGAGAGTATTTACGGGCATGAATCTTGGAGGATTGAGAAACTCAAGGCGCTGAAGAAGAAGTGGGATCCCGAGAACCGCATGCGATTCTACGCGCCAATTGTTTAACTTGGATGACCAAGGCAGATTCAGCCCTAACATTAGAGAGACCTTTTACAGCGTAGCGCCTCTGTAAGTAGCAGTCAGCCCTATGCCTGGCACCCCAGTCAATCCACTCCGCCCTCTCCTCTCAGCCCCTCCGTATCAACCCAACCCAACCAACCGGAGAAATGGACGCATTGGTCACGGCATAGATCCATAGCCAAGTCTCTGAGATAACAGGAAAGGAAACGGATGAAATGATGCATGAAATGTCGCTCTCTAAAGAGTAGCCAGTTCGTGAGATCACCACGTGACGTAAGCATCCGCGTCAGTCCCTGACCAAGACCATTCTGGCGAACAATCCCACTAAGCAATCTAAGCTTAAAATATCCTGACTGACCCATCACGAGTGGATTTGTGAAAAATGAAGGCCCCTTCATCTTTTTAATCCCCCCAAACCCCAAACCCCTCATCTCAAATCTCTGTTTGCAGTCACGATGCAGCCTCTGCGAGCAACCTTGTCGTGCAGCTCCTGTCGACAGCGCAAGTATGTTGCCCGCCTCTTTTGCTTATCGCTTACTGAGATGACGCTGACAATGTCCAGATTGAAATGCGATCGTGATGAGCCGTGCAGTAACTGCGTTGCTAGAAATGTCTCATGTCAATATGCTCCCTGGCCTAGAGGCCGCGTTGCTGCTGCCCAGCGACGTGATAGCAGACAGCCAGATCTGAACGACCGCGTGCGCCATCTTGAGCAACTCCTCGGCTCTATCGTTTCCCAACTCCCAGCCGGGCAGCAGCAGCAGCAGCAGCAGCAGTCTACCTCGGCGACGTCACCCAGTATCAAGAGTCCAGCTAGTACTTATGTAACTACTCAAGCCTCACTCCACTCTAATGGCGACGGTTGTGAGGTGAAACCCGGTCGCATGATGGCAAACCCTAACGAAACGATTTATGTCTCCAGTAGTCACTGGTCGGCCATATGTCATGAGGTAAGGTTTCCTTCTACTAAGACCAAGACCACATTTGATACCGAGACTTGCAGGTTGAACATATCCGCGAGCACCTTGATGAGACCAACGAGTCTGCTGACCTGGGTATCGTGGACCAAGCTCAAAGTCAGGTGCCGATGCTTCTGGGTCCGGGACGAGTAACGCCCAGCCTTGAAGAGATCCTGGCGGATGTTCCACCCAAGAATATTGCAGACAGATTTGTTTCGCGGTACTTTACGGGTACAGAACCTTCAATTAGTACGTCCGTCGTTCAACTACCGTTGCGTTGCTGACTGTCCTAAGTGATCACCCATTCAGGAGAATTCGAGAATGAGGTATATCCCGTCATCACCTCCTGTGTAATCCCTACTAAAATCTTCTAGTACAGACGCTTCTGGGACGACCCTCACTCGGTATCAGTCCAATGGATTGGCATGTTCTTCGGTATCCTGGCCACAGGAACTTACTTATACATCCGTTCGCAAGATGAACTGCCCGAGGGACTAGGCAACCCATTTGAAGTTGCCGAAAGCTTCCAGCGACGCTGCACGGACTGTCTTCTACTTTCCAAGTATTCCACAGCCCCTAGCAAATACACCCTGGAGTCGCTTCTGTTCAACATCCACGGTGAATTTGTGCGTCGTCGTGACGCTCACCTCGGGGTGTGGATTCTTACTGGCATCCTCATCCGGCTGGCTATGCGAATGGGCTATCATCGAGACGCGGACAACTATCCACGTATTTCACCCTTCCACGGTGAGATGCGCCGTCGTGTATGGGCTGTCATCCAACAGCTTGACATCCTGACCTCTTGCCAACTGGGATTGCCGTCGCTCATTCAAGAGTCGCAGTGTGACACACGTCTTCCGCGTAACATCACGGACGAGGACTTTGGTCCCGAGTCCACTCAACTACCCCCGCCGAGGCCTGAGACGCAGAGCACAGCTGTTCTGTACTCTCGAGTCAAGGTCAAGATGATGACGGTCTTCCGGACAATCTTCAACCAGGTATCGCTTGGCAAAACAGAGAACTATGAGGAGATCATGGCTCTCGATCGGCAGCTCCATCAAACGCATCAGTCCATGCCACCTTGCTTCAAGATAGCTAAGCTGGAAGATTGCATCATGGTCCCGTCGTATCTTCTCATCCGACGATTCAACCTTGAGTTGCTGTTCCAGAAATCACGATGCACACTACATCGTCACCATATGGCCAAGGCTTACTCGGATCCCAAGTACAACTACTCCAGGTCAGCCTGTGTCGACTCAGCCATGACCGTACTCGGCCACCAAGCGAGTATCCTGAAGGAAGTTCAAGTCGGGGGGCTTTTGTATAAGGATAGATGGTTCCTCACCTCGCTCGAGCGCCATGACTTTTCATTAGCATCTATGGTTGTCTGTTTGGAACTCAGCAAACCAGACGAGCAGCAGAATCCCGAGCTTGTTGGCTACACTCGTGAATCCATGATCGGGGCGCTTCAGACGTCTCAAGCGTTCTGGGCTGCTCTCAAAGGAGTTTCTGCAGAGGCACGGCAGGCGCATGATATGCTCGCGGTGATGCTTAAGGCTGTGTCAACGAACTCTAATAGCACTGAGGCGCTTCCAAAGGTGTCCCATTCAAAGAAACCCCATGCCCAAAATGGTAGGTAAAATATCCCAAACGCTTATAGCTCTTAACTGACGTGTTCAGGAAATATGTTGCCACCTTCTGACATAAGCGAGACGCCTTTCTCGGCCGAGTTCCAAGGAATTGAAGCTATGTTGAACAGCTCGGATGGAGTTGACTGGGTGTGTACCTCTTCCTTCTGGAATTTAGTGACTGATGAACTAATTTTTCATCTAGGATATGTGGGAGTCATTGGTCCATATGCCCGAAGACTTTTCCAACTATGAGATGTCGGAGGAACCTTAGGAGTAGTAATATTTCCGTGGCAGAGATATAAATGATGAGAACAACTGCTATAACAGCAGTCGGTTTCTAAACACTCTCCTTTATACGCACGGACGCTCTACCTGTATGCTAGCCGAAGTCATATTGAAAGCTACGGTGCTATACTTACTTTGGCAAGGAGTTCCATCAACAACACCAATCTACGCTACGAAGTAACAAAGTTAGCTCAGCCGAACGTCCCATGTCCACAGGTGGGAACTTTTGCAATCGGACGATTGAGGATCTTCCCCAAACCACAAATTATTCGGGATATCGGCTCAGATGGGGAGGTAACTCCACTATGACATGAAACGTTCATGCACTCGAAACGGACAGGGGATGATAGGTGGAAGAAATCCAGTAATTCTCCGAGCTATAGTTCAGTTACCAATAAAACGCCGATCTCATTATTTATATCACCGCCATGAACCGTGTCCTGCGTGTTCACATTCTCGAAAACACCGTCCCGCTCATCGTGCAGTGTTCAAGATGCAGCTCCCTACAGTAATCAGCCTCGTCGCCCTTCTATCCGCGGCCAACGCGCAAACTACCGTCGGTTTCGGACCCGCATTCTCCCTCGGCCCTACAAAATCATGGATTCGCGAAGCCACAACGACCCTTGTTCTACCTAAGGTCCCTAGCCCTGCTAAGGACCGCTTGGCTCTCTGGCCTGGAATGGGGACGAGCAGCGGCTCGCTGATTCAGGCGCTTGCTGTCGCTTTCTCAGACCCTAACGCGTAGGTTTCGGCGAGGATTGAAAAGAACCAAGCTAATCTGTCTAGAAACTGTGGTGCCAGGGCTGGGCAATGGTGTACTTGGGCTTCGACTCTGCAAGGTGGGAGCGAATATTGATAAGGCAATTCAGAAGACTGACTTGAACAGGGACCCAGCTTGGCGGCAAGCAAGTTCCTGCTGATCCTGGCGCAAGACTGACCATTCACTGTAAGAAGGCCTTCATATTCCTCAGAGTTTTGCTAAATGGAGATAGACGTCTACAACGACGCAACAAACCAGTACGACCAGACCGTCTCAATTGACGGAACTGTCGTCTCATCTCTTTCCACCGGTAAAGACTTCAAATCGTACCGTCAAAGATACTTCAACTAACAAAACATAGCTTCTGGGCATGCCGAGGGATGGGGAACCGCCGTTGAATGTCAGGATGATGCTTGCGTAGGCACAGTCGAAGCACACAGTAAGTAAGCCATCCACTAATGACGGCACAGAGAGGCTAACACAACGAGACTATCTCGATACTACCATCATTCTCAATGAGGCTGATGAGACATTCGGCAATACCCTTGGACTTAACGAGGCTACGTCTTCGGGTCTTGGTACTTCGGACGGCGGCAAGACCTGGGCTGTCAGTACAATCAGTCACAAGGCTCACACTTTTGCTGTTACCAAATGAGTTAAATGCGGTAGTAAGAGCTTGAAGGCGTTTCTATTTCATTTTTGTTTCAAAGACAGATTGATAAATGATTGTGTAAATAATGTCTGAAAATCTTCTCCCTTCGGAACAGTTCGTATATTACAGACTTCAAGCAAACGGGCCTTCGAATAGCCACTCCCCTATTAGCTTTTGAGCCTCCTTCGTCTTCAGCTCAGCATCCTTCGATAGTCTACTGTCTCTGTGCAAGATCTTCATCTTCTCATAATGATCATACCCATGGATCTGATCCGGGATCAATAACCAACGATAACTCCCAATCTCCGTCTTCACCTCGTACGAGAACCTCTCATCATCGAGAATGAGCTTCCCTTCGGAACCGGTCTGAGATTTCCCAACAGTCTGGCCCGCCATTTCGATACCTGCCAGCTCACACGCCATTCTCCAGACCTCTCCAGCTAACATGTCAAGTTCAATACCAATGAAGAAAATATTAGGCGGCAGTGTCTCTTTCGGCGCGTATATAGGGCTGAGTAAAGGATCTTGTAGATCCTGAGAAGGAAGAGTATACGCCACGTCAAAGACAGGCGAGAGCTGAAGAAGAAAGTCATATGGCTTCGCTCGAAAGCCCCCAAGTGAAGGCTTATACTGGCGCGTCTGTGTCTTGTAATCTCGCCTTACAGACATGTCGACCACTGGGTACATGGGGATGACAGTCTTGATACGTCGCACGCCATCTCCACTACCACACATGCTGGGTAGTATAGAGACAGACAGAGCGAGGTTTCCGCCAGCAGACGAACCCATGAGCGCAACACGGTCCTGGTCAATGGGTAAAGTTAAATCAGATAGAACTGCAAGGATGAGTTGCTCAAGATCGTAAGTTGGCGTCGGGAAGCGTACGCGTGGTGCTTTGGAGTAGTTTAAAGCGATGACAATGACGGAGTGCATGTTGGCGAATGTGTAGTTGAAGTGATCATCGTCTCGTGGGTTGCCTATGACGAAACCACCACCATGAATGCTGAGGATAGTCGGCAGCTTCTTCTGTGAATTTGCATCGAAGGATTTTGGATAGAATATTCTAGAGGGAGTCAGCTAAAATTCAACTTGATTGCCCGCAGTAGCGTACCTCATGGGCAGCTTTGGTCGACAAGCATAGGTCCTGGTAAAGGTGGGTGCATTGGTGGATGGTAAAAACGTTTGTTTAATCGACAGAACATAATTTGCACTGGCGATAAATGAATGCAAAATATACGAAATAATTGTGTATATGACAGCAGTTGGCTTGGAGACTGGCTCCTTAAAGCGCCGACGGGCTGCCTCTAACGTGAGCTTGTCTGGCATAGTGGACGACTGTGCAGAGAATTGTAAAAGGATAAGTGAATGCGTTTGGCGAGATGATGAGTATATATATGGCCCCGCATGTATGCATGTTGCGGTCTCGCTTCGGTAATACAGCCGTTGATGTCGTATCACATGGAAGAGAGGTTATTGGAAAGATGAAATGTACATCATCCACGGAGTAAATCATTGCTCGGTACGGAGTAGTATCGATCGAGCGTCTTTTTTCCGTGATAATGACACTTACATCTACAGTGACCCTAGACCAGCCGCTTACTTCTTAGGCTCATCCTTCGGGCATGTCATACCCGACGCTAAGCTTATCTCGGTCCCGAGATGTCCGAATCCTCCTTGTCATTTCAAAGCTTTCTTCACAACATGCTTCTTTATCTTTTTTAACTCACCTTTAATCATGGCCTTGCTCAGTGAAGAACCGCGAAAGTACGCCTGCACAATCTGTGCCCGCCGCAAAGTCAAGTGTGATAAGCAGCTCCCTTGTTCCAATTGTCGGAAAGCACAGACCCAATGCTCATACGAGGCACCACAGCCACCCAAGCCCCGCAAAAGGGCTGCCGATGAAGATCTGCTGGCGAGAATAGCCCAGTATGAACAATTGATGCGGGAGAATGGCATTGACTATACTCAACATACCAATGTTTGGGTCCCTTCTACTTTGACACCGAAGAGTGAGAAGGCTGCTTCGGTGGTTGATGAATTGCCTGCTGCAGAGGAAACTGAGCTGTAAGTGACGCGACCCCAACAGACTGTGGACAGGTCATTGATCGTCTTCTATCTAGATGTCTGTGGTCAAGACTATGCCCGGAAGTAAGTTGCTACAGAACTGTCACATTTTCTTGACTAACCTGTCTCCAGCTCAAATATCCACCATTGTTAAGCCTGCGTCATAGAGATGACCCTTATCTGCACCCCTTACCACCATTGCATACCATGCTCTTCGACTGCGAATCAAGAGTTCATGAGCTTCATCCTGAGCCAAAGCAGATTTACTTCCTGTGGCAAAAGTTTGTCGACGCCATCAATCCTCTCATTAAGATTGTTCATGTCCCGACACTTCAGAAACGCATCCTCGACGCAGTATGGGACCCCGTGAACATACCGAAACCTCTGGTGGCACTCATGTTTGCCATATATACACTCTCTGTCACGGCAATGACGTCTGAAGAATGCATGGCCTCCTTCAATCAAGAAAGGGGAACGTTACTCACTCGTTATCGATCCGGCACTGTTCGCGCTCTAGCCGAGGCCGACTTTCTCTCAACTAGAGATCTTGAGGTCCTTCAAGCCCTTATTCTATTCATCTTTGCAAACCCAGAGTCAGAGATAGCAAGCACTCTAACAGCATCTGCCGTACGGATTGGACAGATGATGGGCTTGCATAAAGCAGACTCAGATACAAAGCTCTCATTCTTTGAGAAGGAAATGCGAGTTCGCATTTGGTGGCAGGTAAAAGGACTCGACTTTCGAGTTCGCGCAGCTTCAGCACCTGCAATGAAATCAGCAAAATTCGACTTGGGCGACCAGCGAATACCTTTCAACATCAACGATGCCGACCTACATCCAGACATGCTGGAGCCTCAAGTCGAGTACCAAGGGCCTACAGAGATGCTCTGCGTTTTGATGAAATTTGCAACAACTAAATGGCTCGCTTCGTCTCCCAAAGCAATAAAAGTCTTTGAATGCATGACCCCCGGTTTTTCCAAGGCACAGGTGTCAATGAAGGTTGAGAACGAGGTCCTTAGCGAGCTCGAGGCCATTTTTGAGGAAAAGTATCTCTCAAAACTGGACCGATGTGTGCCTTTTTACGATCTTACATATGTTATGGCAAAGCTGGTCCACGCCCGTCTGCGATTTAAACTTCACCACCCGCGAGGTCGCACAGCTCTTGGCGATGGAGACGTGTACATGAGCAAAGAAGAGAGCGACATCCTTTTTAACGCCGCGCTATCTTTTGTGGAACTCGTTCAAGTAGGCTTCAAGAGCAAGTTCTCGTCCCAGCTATTCACACATCTGAGCTCTACTTACCAGATCGACGCATATATACATGTCATCAGTGAGCTGCGCAGACGATGTTCTGGTCCTAGAATTGACCAGGCGTGGAAGTTGATTGACGATCTTTATGCTGAGCACCCTGAGCTAATTGACCATGTGGAGAACTCGCTGTTTTTCGCATTGGGAAATCTGACTCTTGAAGCGTGGGAGGCACGACGAAAGACGGTAGCTGAGTCTGAGAAGACACCGAGGTGTATTGAAATGCTTTGGAGTAAGCGAAATGTTGCGGATGGAGATATCGGGATGACGACCCAAGGTGGTACGGGACTTGAGGGGTGGGAGTTTGATGTTGGAGATGGCTTTGACTGGAATTCTTGGAGTGACTTTTTGCGGTTTTGATAAACTCATCTTTAACTGGAAATTAGTAGCCTGCTTGGGAAAAACACAAAATCTGGCAGTATCGTTTGAGTGTTGTGATACACCAATTTACCAGTACTTGTGTGCGTTGGGACTTTCGTGTCATCCATCCCTCAACGGAAGCTGCATAGAATCTGGCCCTGTTCAAAAAGACAATACGAGTGGCTACGCAACGCCCACGTTTCTGAGCCCAACAGCTGGCACCCTTAATAAATATCCAATGATAAAGCATGTCTGAGTTGTAAAAATCCTGACTTTTGACGCTTCGGAAACAGGCATACATCTCAGCCGCCCGTGGTCGCATTAGCGTAGTTCTCCCCCATAGCTCGAGAAGAGGGGGAGGAGACTAAATTTTGTGATCAGTGTTTAGCATTCATTCGTTATACATATTGTACAACATATAACTGGGGAGAAAAGGAAAGGTGAATACGACCTCTTACATATTGAGGTTGAGTATATTTCCAATACTTAAATGATGAAATCTTCAGCAGACAGTAGAGAAACACGATCCTTGATCGCTTCCCCTGCAAGCCCCGCCTGTCATCCTGTCTTCACTGGACGAGCGTCCTCATTCATGCACCTCCAACGCCATGTCTACGCCGCGGAACAACATGACTTATCACTTCTTTGTTCGGGTAACCAAGCACGAGTACATAAAGGTGCAGAAACCCCGCATGAACGAACTTTTTTCTCGCGTATCTGACAGTTACAATGGCTGCCCAAATCGAAGCAGTAGGTGAGACCCTTGTATGGATAGATCAACACTGATGGCAGTAGGATCCTGCGCTGGATTTGGGGAATGAAAGCGGGAGTGACATCTCTGCTGAGAGGTACGTCCGTGGGTGGGGTAATTGGGCTTTTGCTGATTTAGATGTAGCGACACTGAGTCTACAGCGTCTATCACATCGAGTATCTTCGAGAATCGGTATTTCCAGGGCAGGACGTATGCCAATCCCAAATATGGAAGACACTGGTAAATGACTTGGTACTCCAAAGGCGCATATCACTGATGATCCAGGGCCCCCAATGATGAGGAACAACTCGAAGCTCTTGATCTCATGTATGTTTGATGTTGTGAACTTATGTGTAGTTGACATACTGATTCTTCGATGTAGACACCATTGGTTAACACTAATGCTCGACGACAAGCTCTTTCTCGCACCCATTGGAGATAATCCCCAGGTACCTCTCATGATCCCAACTTAGAATGCTTTTCCTTACACCTTTCAAGGATATTCTAGACATCGGTACCGGCACCGGGATATGGGCTATGTAAGTTGAATAATAATTTTTGGTTACACAACTAACACGTCTCAGTAATATGGCAGATGAGTTTCCATCTGCCAAAGTCGTAGCAACAGACATCACACCAAGCCAACCAAACTTCGTCCCACCAAATCTCGAATTCCAGATCGACGACGCCCAGCAAGAATGGACATTTGAACCCGAATCATTCGACTTCATTCACATTCGGTATCTACAAGGCTCCATCGAAGACTGGGATAAACTGTACAGCCAGGTGTACAGATGTCTTAAGCCTGGCGGATGGTTTCAGCACATTGAACCTGATCTGCAAATGACTTCCCAAAGCCCTGATGTGAAAGTGGATGATGAGCAGTATATCTTTCCGTCAGCTCAGCATGTTCAAACACTAACAATGGATCCTAGCATCTACACCCGCTGGGCAAACATCTTCAACGAAGTCGGCGAAAAGACCGGCCGAACATTCGACTTCTCCAACCGCAAACTCGAAAAGCTCGCCGAAACCGCTGGCTTCAACAAAGTAACCTTACAGACCCACAAGATCCCCGTTGGACACTGGCCCAAGGACAAGAAGAAGAAGGAGCTGGGCACGTTTGTTGGGTTGTCGTTTAGCCAGGCCCTGGATGGGTTTATTAAGCTGCCTTTGTGTGAGATTCTGGGCTGGAGTCCAGCGGAGATGCAGCTTTTTGCGACGGAAATGAGAAAGGTGCTGATGAATCCGAAGACGCAGACCGTTGGACACGTGTGAGTTCTACATGATGAGGTGCGAGATGAGAATACTGATTGTGTTATAGATTTAGTGTTTATGGACAGAAGCCCGAGGTGCTGACGGACACCGCGGCACCTGAGTAGCTCATGGTAGTATCTCCGTAGTCTAGCAAGAGATTTATGCGGATGCAATAGCATTCAAAACTCCCCAATAAACCAGGCCCGCTGTACCCCTTGAGTGCCCCTATTATCTTGTATAAGTCAAATCTCTGCCAATCTTCAACTGGGGGAGTAGAAATCGTTACAGACAATGGTCGCGATGGTATAATTTCCGAATCGCTGTACTGGTGGTCATCATTTGAGCTATCTTCATCCACATAAATCGCTTCCAGCTATGTTGCTTCAAGGAGGACATGATCTCTCCGTCCACTAGTCGAAGTAAGTTAAGTGACATTGTGACTTGATTTGATCATAATACTCAGTTCTTGCTGAACGATCACTGAGCAAAGGATCATTCCAGGACGTCTAAATGCGTCCATAGAATCCTAAGTGTCTCATTCGTGGATGACTAGATGAGTACGCAGAGAATAAGACGGAGTCTATGAGATATCCTGCCTTGAATGCTTCCAGATGTGACTCTTGCCTAACAGCAACCAGGTCAAGGATATGTCTGTACAAACACACCGCCACCATAGCCGTTGCTGCACCTCAGAAATTCATATTTAACTCTTTATAAAAAGTTTAATAGCCTTATAACTTGGTAATTAAAATGTCACTAGTAACCCAACTTATAACTATTAAATATTATTATCTCCTAGCTATAGCTATTATTATTATCCTTCGGTCTGTGTAGAGACCTCTATTGTTGCTATCTCTATGGGTTTTATTGGGATAGCTGGATCTCTTTTTCAAAGGTGCTACCAGACTCAGTATTAATTATTATCATTATACAAAAATCTTATCGGCTAAGATTCTACTATAGAGTACCGGTTGTATTACTATTCAGTAATTTTAATACGCCCTAAATATGGCTTTTTTTTGTTGCCGCCTTCGAAGGGGTGTCTGTGTCACCCTGATAGGTATTACTATATCAGAAGGTATATGATCGGCTTGAAACCCCTCAAAATTAACACTATTTCCAAGGAGTAACACTTTAACTTGTAGCTTAGGCGCTCGTTTAACTATCTCCCCCAAGAGATTTTGGAAATCAGTAAACCATGAGAAGCCTTCTGTTGGCACAAGGCTGTGGTCAATCGTTGCCAGATCGATCACTAAATAAATCTTACCTCTGGCTCGGAGTAGTGCCGACCCAAGCAGTTGAAGCCAATCTTGTTCCACCTTAGCTCGATGGAACTGTGCGCATTGAAGGGACATGGTGCTTTCAGTCGAACAGCTTTCGGATAATTTAAACGCCTGTAAAATGAGGTGTTTAAATAAATCAGTGGTCGAGGCTTTGCCCCCCTCAGTATTATTCTGCGGACCTCGAAGAGCCCAGACTACAGGAATGTTTTTCGACTGCAGTTGCTGAATGATCTTGACGCAGAACTTCCTCGAAGCATGGCGGGCACGAAAACCGCCCTTAATAATCGCCAGTTTTGACTCTGGCACAGAAGACCAAACTTGTAGCTTGGGGGATTGCCAGAACTCATTGGTCGTCTCATGAAGCCGAGCGTGGTCCTGACGCATCTGCAGCGATACGTTGAATCTAAAAGCTTCCAGGGGATCACCAAGCTTTCCCTCGGACATATGTGACATAATCTGTGAGAACTGTAGATCTGAGAGCCTTTGGTTCGTGTCCAGCTGTGCGCTTGAGTGTAGAGCCTGGAACAACTCGAGCTTCGTGACTATGGTCTGGTTTGTATGTAATAAAGCGCTTGACTGTGTAGCTTGGAATGATTCCAATTTGGCGACGATGGTGTTCAGCTTGAGATTGATGTCTCTGATTTCCACACGGGCACTCGAGGCTGCTAATTGATCGATCTCGCGCGAGTTTGCCGCGATGTCCTCCAGCAGGTCTTGGTATCGAAGTTCTGGAGGTCGAGTAATGCTGTGAAGTAGATGGCGTAATTTGCCCTCATGGCACCATTCATAAGCTCGAATGAAAAACCGCACAAGATTGGCATAAAGGTTGCTAACTGCTTGCTTTACGCGCACAGTTGGATACAGGATGGTTACAAGCTCAACGCGAGGTAGTGAGTCTGCGATTTGTGAGAGGGCTTTTGAAATGAGGCACATCGTTGCTTCATGATTTTGTGCAGACTCCATCTCATCAGCAAGCTTGCTTCATGGGTTTCACAAGAATCTTCTTCAACTTACTACGAGTACGAATTTCATCGCCCCCCAAGCCAGTGAAACATACTCAGGATGATGCTGAACCAAAACATCCATGATATTGCCATAATGATGAACCTTCGAAATGGTTCGATGGAGCCACTTGCTTGCCTTGGGAAACCGCTTCTCATCTGAGTATTTTATGAAAGAGTCGCGAACTAAGATTTGAATATCTTGTATACTGCTGAAGCCTTTGGAGAACTCGACCTTCTCAGCATCTTTTGTTAGGTTTGAGGCGAAGCAGTTTAATCCCTCTTGAAAGGCTTGTTGAGCGGCTGGAAATGCAAAGTTCCTGCAGTTATCAAATTAACCATTGAAAGTTTATATGCCGAATTAGAATGTGGTTGAAACTAGCTCTACTTACGAATATGTGGTTTGTTGCGCTTGGTTATCAAGTGAATACCAAGTGCTCAGGTAATCTGACATAGGGTGATCCATGGCATAGGTGAATGTAGCGACACTGAGTCAGAGCTTGATTTTACCAAAAAGCCAGATTAGCGGATGAGTATAAATACCCCTAACTTTATGTTACTAACTTCACGTATCTTGTAATGTCTTAGCATAGCCCTGCCATAGCCCTGTTCGCTTGAACGCTTCAAGTAATGTCGCAGTGCGGCTGAATTGTCTTGTCTCAAATCAAGATCATTCTCCGCTTTCCTTATTCGTCAGCTTGGCACACGAGAGGGCAGTAATGGCTCGGGTTATGCACGAAGTTACCGCTGACAGGGGTTTTGTGCTTTGGTGTTGATATCACCGGGTTCATCCGTGCCAATCAGGTACCTTAGACCCGTGAGCGTGAATTGCCATGGCTGACGGCAGGAATGGTTACGACGCGAGAAATGGTTGCCTTGTTTCCAATCGGCTGCATCATTGATTGCCCCCTCAATCTTTCCATTCCTCATTTCGACGTAGATGTTTGACCTGAAACCATTGTGATCAACCGGGTTGCAAGTTAATTTCTTATCTTCATTTTCATACTTCACCTGATCGCTCACCACTTCCAAGTCTCAGACGAGGCGAACATCCTGTCAAGATTGCTCCAGAAACGGATGAGTCCCCCCAGCGGTTAATTGGGCTGGGCTCGTGGACCCCAAGTGTTCAAGTTCAAAGGTAAAACCACATCAGAACTATAACCGAACTTCTCAAGCTAAGAGATAGGTCCTATACCGACAATAGTAAGGGCGAAAACGCGAGTGACTTCGGCGATACCTTATACTTCGACGAAGACAAGGACGAAGAAGACGACGACGACGACGACGACGACGACGGGGACGGGGACGGGAACGACGACGACGACGACGACGAGAACGACGACGACGACGACGACGACGACGACGACGAGAACGACGACGAGAACGACGACGAGAACGACGACGAGGACGGGGACGGGGACGGGGAAGAAGGCGAGGAATCTGATTACCCACCCTCTAATTGCTCCAAAAATTCTTTCGACTTAGAGCCTTCCCGGCCATTGGTCCGCCACATCACCATTTCTCGGGATCAAACGCACGCCAGCTCTTTCAGTAAAGAACTACTTGCCGCGCTCGACCGCGAAGGAGACCAGCAAGAACTAGACTTCCTCATCGATTCGGCAACCGAGAAAGAACAGGAAAAAGATCAAATTGTAAGGGATTACTCTGGGTCCAATCTCGCCCAACAAGACTACCTGATGCAACTCATGCTCTGGGAACAACAGAATAAGATAAGAATCATGAAGGCAAGGCAGGAACAGGAAAAAATGCACGGATCCTCGACTTCGACTGAGCTTGGTCCAACGCAGCTTATACCTGCTTTTGAAGTTGAACATAAGGCCGAGAACGACAAGGAACCTGCCAATCCCGAAGCATCAGTCAACTTTGTTCAGATCGCCCAGCTGGAGCAAGAGATCCAAAGGTTGCGAATGCTGCAAAACACGCTCAAGTCTACCACCTGGCTTGTCTTACACAAGATAGATGGCGAAGGAACCACCTACCTTGTAGAACCCTATTGGTACCTGGATCAAGGGCCGCCACTCTATCTCAAAGGGAACTCCCCGCTAGATAACGAAGCTGAGTATCTCAGGCATAGGTATGATGCTGCATTTGTGGTATATAGACACTATGAGTCTGGGTTCCAGTCAAAGGATGTCAAAAAAGCGATGGAAGAGGGATCAACTATGCCGGACCCGAGACCGGTTAGGGAGGTCATTCAACCTCATTCTGTGCAAATGATTGCCGCACTGGATAAATTTGTTTCCTCCCATCCGTCATTCAAGGAGAAGTTCCCAGGCTGGAGGTCTAATAATCCTATCAACTCACCCTTTCTATTCTGGTACTGCTATCGATCTTCAGGTGTTCTTGAGGGCATGGTAGAGCCTCACAAGAAGCAGATGCTACTTCTTACAAACTGGATTGACGGAAACTACAGTGACATGCACGCTAAAGTCCAGAGCAGGTTCTCGGCTGGTTATGTATCCGAATCAACAATGCCGTTCTTCATACAACCTGGAGAAGTACTGGTATCAAAGAATGAGAAAGGCATCCAGGGGCATATCGCTGAGTCGTGGCCAAAAAAAGACTTCAGCACCTTAGGTCCACCACCCGACCATCCCAACGAACCTCGAAAGATTATGCAACGCTGGTCTGTTAACGTTTGGAGCTATAAGTACGATGGGAAGTTCTATCGTAACCATAGTGCCCTCTGCATCAATCTTGAGTTCGATGAAGATAATTTAGACGTCAGTATAGAAAAGCTGAACGTCCTGCCGATAAGGTTTGGGAACAATGAGTTTCGTGCGAAGCTCGACTGTCGCGCGCGGACTATGTGGGCTTGCAGGAAGAGGAATCTAATCGCCTACAAAGACAATTCTGAAAGTGATCTCTCTAAAGTGAGTAAGCATTTATCATCCTGTTTTCATAATGCTGACATCAGGTAGGAGGGGGAGAGATACATGATCGATTTCAACACATACAAACAACTACATTCAGACTCGAACAAATTCAAGACGGCGTATCCGTCGCCAGCGAGGCCAGATCGCAAAGAAATGGAGGCAAAGGTTATGGAATGCGATGATCCGCCCCAGGGTCCTGAGCGGTTTGTCTTCCCTAGCACGATTGTCGGCTACAACCTTCGACAGAAGAAATGGCGTAAGAATGATACAAAATCCTCTCTTATCAACAAGCCCATTGATTGAGATACTGACTTTGTGCCCAGAGGACCTTCAGATCGATCTCATGCAGAAGGTGGACTGGAATAAGCAAGCTTTCAGACACTTGGTCATCGACCAGGAGATCAAGGACATCATCCAGGCTCTTGTCACCAGCAAGTTGCAAACGGATCAGACGACGGACCTTATCCAGGGAAAAGGAAACGGGCTAATCATCCTATTACATGGAGGACCAGGCACAGGCAAGACCTTTACTGCCGAGAGTGTGGCAGAGCTAGCTGAGAAGCCTCTCTTTCGCGTAACTTGCGGTGATATCGGCACGAAGCCTGAAGAGGTCGAGAAGTATCTCGAGTCGGTCCTACATCTCGGTAAGATCTGGGGCTGTGTCGTCTTACTTGATGAGGCCGATGTCTTCCTGGAGCAACGTACTCTAACAGATCTTGAGCGAAATGCTCTGGTTTCTGTGTTCCTGAGGGTCCTTGAGTATTATGAAGGAATCTTAATTCTCACCTCCAACAGGGTTGGCACATTTGACGAAGCCTTCAAATCTCGGATTCAACTATCACTCCATTATGAGAGTTTGACGAAATCCCAGCGGCGTACCATCTGGGATAACTTTCTCAATCGACTCAACAACCTTGAGAATGAGAATTCATCTGTTGGCCCCATTGAGGGACGGAAGCGCAAGTTCGAAGAGAGTAGGGGAATCAATTTTGATGAGATTGAACGCCATCTAGCGGATCTGGCAGAGGAGCAAATGAACGGACGACAAATTCGTAATGCGATCACGACGGCGCGGCAACTTGCCAGGTTCAAGGATGAAAGCATGACGTATCGGCATTTAGAGCATGTTATCAGGATTTCAAGGAAATTTGATAAGTATTTGGAGAAAGTCAGGGATAGTTACACTGATGATCAAGTGGCTAGGGAGGATGGCATTCGATAGCAGGCGAGCTAACTTGTGGAGACGGTTACCCTTGATTCAATGATGTTAATTTCTATTATTTGCATACTGTGATCGAATTTGAAAGTGAAAAATACTAGTTGCATCCAGTGGCCAGAGAAAGGTAGATTGGGAAAAGTAGTACAAGAACGAAAAGACCTACGAGTGGCAGTGAGGGTGTCGTGTTAATCTGCTGACGCTTGAGAAGCTATTGAGAAACCGCCCTTGTTGAGCATTATTGACACTGGCAAAGCAATGATTGTTCTGAAAAGCTTCATCGTACTCCATATATGTCCATTTTGCTTCCCAAGGGGACAGAAGCTGTTTGGAAGCTTGTAGGCAGGACAAAAGTGTATGCTTGACCAGCACTTGTCCCAGATCCTCAAATGCAAATGGTTCTCAAACCGCACTCGCAAAGCAGAAGGCGCCAAAGCTATCGATGACGACTTTAGTTACAGACCCGGGATGATACCATGGGTAGTCCAACTGAAGGATCTCCTGTGGAGGCTGAGTCCCCTAGGCTGTGCTGTGGAGTGAAGTGGATGGTTATTAAACGTACTGTCAAAGGATTAGGACTGGATATTTATTGAAAACGTACTCGAATTTAAACGATGCAAGGCGATAATCCTCATTCATGTATCAGGGGAGGATGAGTACGCAGCTGGTATTTATCCTTGGGACCAATTCGCGAACTAAGAGGCTGTCGTTGCTTGAGACTACTTGGCTAGCCTAGGTTTAAGGTTGCTGTAGTCGATTGTAGTCTCTTCCGCAGGGCCTAGTGATGCAGGGCCAGCACTGCATGGTTTTTAGACTTCTTTTAGTGCAGAACACGTGTACAAAAATGCAAAAAGTAGCAGCGTTCGAGATCATTTTGTTGAGGTCAAAGACACCCGATGATCACCATAAACGGCCAGGCTGGAAATTCGTCTTAAATCCTTGCCAAGGAATCCGTCTCAACTAAACCCGGAACAAATCTACGATCCCAATTAACGGTAATCTATTTGCAGCCAAGTCTCACTACCAGCAGACATACTGCCGCATTCCAAGCCTTGCCATGCTTTCAGGTCCTTTAATAATTCTTAGAATCTGCTCGGATTCCCCTCGGACCGCATTCTCCAGGCTCGTAGTGACACCCAATGGGAATTAATGCAAGGGGGGAAATTAGAGGACCCGCTATCGCCTTCGCCACGCTGCAATGTTTCAATAACGATCTAGCGCTTACGCTGGGAAATGATCAGGCTTTGTCTCTATTGTTTCGTCGACGAGTCTCACTCGGACCAAGTCATCGGAAACATTAGACAGGACGCCAAAGACAGGTCCAGGACACAGCCACAGAGCTTCGTCCTGCTAGAAATGAGCAGTACCTGGGCTTAGATACCCACGATGCCCGTTGGCATGCTACAAAAACTTACTGGGCATGGGACCCCTGGAATGCCCCAGCCTGGATGTCCACCGCTAAACCGAACCCGACATTAGCAGCGCGAGGCATTCCTCTCAGCTTGGTCTAGACGTCAGTCCGTCCGCAAATCCTGCGATCCTTCAAATTAAGCAAGCTTATTATATATGAACAGCACGCCAAGTCACAATGGAGGACTTTAGTCAAGCTCATCACTCTTTGTACAATCCTCACCATGCAGTTGACTTCCTACCTCTCCGTCGCCGTCGCCATCCTGGGCCTGGCGACTGCTTCGCCTTCGCCCAAGGTCGCTTGCAACAAGCGCTCCCCGGTACCTGTCCATGAGAACGGCCAGTACGTTGTGAGCCGCGATGTCAAGTTCGCCAACAAAAGAGTCTGGACCTTCAACGGCAAAACCCTCCCCAAGGGTCTCTATGCCAGCGAATACAAAGTTGGAAACACCCACGTTTACACCTCGTCTGGCGTCAAGCTTAACAAGGGCTACCTTGAGCTTACTGTGCCTGGTGGCCAGAAGGCCAAGCCCTACAAGGCTGCTGAGGTTGCCACCGAGATGGAGAACATCAAGTACGCCTCTGTGCGAACTACAGCTATTCTAAGCGAACCTGCAGGTGTTTGCAACGGTAAGTCTAGCTATCTCTATTCAATTGGTCGTGACTAACCATTTGCAGGAATGTTCTTCTACCAGTCTGACACCCAAGAGACCGACATCGAGTGGCTCTCGGACCCCAAGTCCCAGTCCAACGCTGGCGGCGTCCGACATCTTTGGCTCACCAACCAAGACCGCGACGGTGACGGAGAGCCTTCGCACAAGGCCGTCCTCCCTCCTTCCAACCCGACCTCCACCGAGCACGAGTACCGAATTGACTGGACCGCGAACCTGGTCACCTTCTACGTTGATGGCGTCAAGCAGTGGTCTACCAAGAAGGACGTGCCCAACGTGCCTGGTCCCTGGATCTGGAACAACTGGTCCAACGGCGACAAGGGCTGGACTGCTGGTCCTCCCAAGCAGAATGCTGTTTTCAAGATCAAGAAGATTGAGATGTACTACAACACTGCCTAAGTTGGATAAGTCATGGAAGAAGTCATGTGCTGAAAATAGATGTTGGGTTTCTATGTTTGTGAAGCTGGAAGCGTTATTCACGATTGATTGGAAAGATTGCCAAAGTGAGAGGATTGGCAATATAGATTTTATAACTACTTTACCTCTTATGGATTTACTGTGATTTGCTCAATGCTATGGTTATAACTGCTATGTTCATGTCAGAATTCTTGAAGAAAGCCAAGACTTACATATTATTTTCCGCTGGGTAGATAGGTCGGTAAGTTATCATTCATTGGAGTGATGATAGGCTTCGTTGCAAGTTGCAAAAGCTGCAGTAGCTTTGGTATTTCAAGACTTCATCACAACATCGAAAATAGTTAAGAAAGGGCTGAGGATTTGATGGGACTTCATTCCGCCGAGTATGACCATTCTTTTCTATCAATTGCGTACGGCTTTTCCGCTTCCAGTGAAATAGGTAGGTGACCACGCAATGTTCGTGATCCTTCGACAAGTTCTTCCATCTAGTCCACCAATTGGGAATGATCAAGCTAGTCAATAATCACTGGGAGGTGGATATCATTCCGCTTTGGGGATTCGCCGAATTCTGGACATCCCAGAGTCGTCCCGGTCAACTACCCCTGAGCTAAAGGTGACCTCGGCATCGTCTGACTGAGGGGGTCTTACACGCGCAATCAGGCGGTTCGGGGGCGGGAGGCGCAGTGCGAAGGATTGTGGTAATAACTTATATAAAGGGGCATATAGGAACTAAGAAAAACATTTTGTACTTTTAGAGGTTCACCAGGTGTCTTGTAACAGCATTAAAATGTTCATCCAGTCCACTCTTGCTCTCAGCCTTCTGGCTAACGCTGCAGCTGCTGCTCTCACAGCATGTGGCACCACAGGTTCTGGCCAAGCCCTGAAGGCTCTTTCCGTGAATCTTCACAACGAGCTTTTAGATATTCGAGGGCAAAGGAAAAATGTTGAAATCAAGACGTACATCCATGTCCTCGCAGCCAGTGAGAAGGAAGAAGACAACTACCTCAGCGTCCGCTTTTCCCAAGATATATAATACGCGCGTACTGACTTTCTCTACAGGACGAGAGCGTACAAGGTCAGGTCGACATCCTGAACAAGTATTTCAAACCCTGGGACTTTTCATTCAAGGTAGCCAAAATCAACAGGGTTGTGAACGAGTCTTGGGTAGACCTCGACAACGGCCCTGGCATTCCCGACTATGAGGACGAGTTCAGGCCTGCGCTACGTCAGGGAAGCTACAGGGACCTAAACCTCTTCTTCATCAGAAGCATGGTGCCCAGTGGAAAGTGTGAACTCCCCATCCCCAACCCGACGAAGCAAGATGTGATCAACGATGGTTGCATAATGAGACCCAACGACTACAACCAGCTTCCACCCAAGTATGACACGGTGACGGTGCACGAGGTTGGTCATTGGCTTGGGTTGGAGCATACCTTCGAAAACGGCTGCGAGTTTCCTGGAGACTACGTTGATGATACACCTTACGAGGAATCTCCTACTGGGGGTGACAGGTGCCCCGAAAAGGGCCGCAACACTTGTCCTGATAAGCCGGGTCTGGACCCTGTTGACAACATCATGACCTACGTTGGCGCGTGAGTATTCCCTGTCTAATACACTTTGAGTCGAGGTACTAACGAGAGACAGAGACTGCGGTCCTCGAAGGTTCACGCCTGGCCAGGCGGAACGCATGCACAAGCTTTGGAAGAAGTTGCGAGCAAATTCAAAGGCTTGAACCTGGCCTCTTAAAAGCCATAAATGGGAGGGAGCGAGGATAGGCTCTTAATCGAGCAAGCTATGTAAAGCATCGCCAACGGGGCGATGAGAAGGAATGTGCATTTTGCATGTCTCAAGCAAGTCTCTTGTGCAAGAGTCAAGGGATTGGTATTGAGGTCTCTGATAAAAAGGTTCCTGTTCGTTGATATTTCACGGTCCCATGGTGAATTAATCGAAACACATTGGTATCATTAGTGAGCGTATGGGTGATGGAAATGGCAAAAGAAAAGGTTGCGGTTTATGTGGATCGAACACATGACCTTCAGATATCGAATGATAGTGATTGAAGTTTAACTTCAGTCTGACGCTCTCCCAACTGAGCTAAACCCGCTATTGGATAATGCCAAAGGTCAAAGTTGAAACCATATTCGGTACCAGCTTGACTGCTCTCTTTCCCTCGCGATTCACATATCGAGAAACTTTAGGCGAATGCTGAAGACGCAGTAGTTAATCATTCTACCAAGAACAAATTGCTCGTTTCTCGATCAAAGCTCATTAATGCAGCTTGCTTGTAAGCTCCAATCGCCACGTCGAATTTGTTGAGGTTTGGAGGCAAAGACTGTTAAGCCTTACCATTTACCTTTAGATTCTCAGCCAGTCATTCCGACAGCTACGTCCCGACGCGAAAATACCAACAGACAACTTTGCTTAAAGCTGTGCCTGTCTCGATCATTTAATGCTCTCAGACTCGGATCTATGAAGAATGACGCATTTGCCATCGTCAAGTCTCTGAGAGTTCAATTCTGGGTTTGGTTCCCAACCTGCTCGTATCCCAACAACAACTGAACTTAGTCTTCATTCCCTTCCTTCTCAGGCACATACGACCATACCTATCAGAGAACTCGGGATCCCGTCCGCTCTCCCATAGATAAGCTGGTAAGGGGCGGATTAGTAGTTGGGTCGGTGACGACCAGCGAATCCCCGCTGTTGTATGTTTTGTCTTTTTGGTTATGATATATCATATCAAGCATGATCTTGACCAATAATAAGCACCTTCTATCTCCTGCAGCTCATTTTTGCTGTGAGTTAGCTCATACCAAAGGTGCGAGCATAAGACTCCAATCTTTTCAAGCATGGCCCCTTGGACTCTTGTGACAACAGTGGCACATATCTTGTGTCCCACTCGGAATTCATTACAGCGGTAAACTTGGCCTTGCACAACTCCGCATGATCCGGATACTAGCCAGATTAGTGCCAGTCAACCAGAGCAACAATGCTGCAAAGAGGCTCTTCCGAAACCATTATGTTACTTGGATGGATATCGGAGTGAATGATAACAACAGCCGAATCGGCAGGCAGCATCTGACGAGACGGGTCTGGTATGTCCTCAAGCCCATATCTCCTCAAGTGGTGTTCCCAAATGCTGTGCTCCGTCATTGTTGACAGCCAGTCACGAAAGCCTTTGACAGACGAAAAGACTCTAGAGTCAGTCTCCCGGGAAAATAATGTAGAACTGATGCACTTCTAACCCAACAGTCCATTTGTACGACCATCCTAGAAACACAAGGCTATTTGTCATGCAGCAGACAGAGATAAACTCCGGGGTTTTATCACCGGGCAGGGGCGGCGCAAATCAAACAATGCCCGTGAGCGGACTTTACCCAAGGCATTCCGCTAAATCCGAGACCACCCAGTCCTAGCCCAGATACATAGTTACCTTCTTATCCATGAAACAATGTGCTTAAACGTTAAAACTAGGAATGTTAACTATAGCACCAACAAAAACCGAATACAACATGTCACACTACAAGAATCTTGTTCTGATCACTGGTGAGTGACACAAACCAACACTTCGAACGAAGTTGAGATCCTATACTAGGCGCCAATCAGGGCGTTGGCTACGAGACTGCCAAGAACTTACTCCTATCTTCCGTGAAATACCATGTCATCTTGGGAAGTCGAGATGAAGCCAAGGGCGAAGCAGCAGCAGAAGAGCTACGGTCGATGGAGGATATCAAAGGAACTGTGTCCAGCATGCAAATCGATGTGACAGACGATAATTCAGTCGACGCTGCGGCCCAGACTCTGTCCTCTGAATGGGGACGACTAGATATCCTGGTTAACAACGCTGGCATAGTCTCAATGGCCAGTCCTCCAACACGCGAGACCTTCCGGAACATCCTCGAAACCAACCTCGTCGGCGCGTTGAGCGTGACCGAAGCTTTTCTCCCTCTGCTACGCAAAGCAGAGCACAAGCCTCCACGTCTCGTCTTCGTCACATCTAGCACAGGCTCTATCGCTCACGCCTCCAATCCGGACTCCCCACTCCACAATCCAGGGGCTGCCGAGTATCGCTCTAGCAAGGCCGGGCTGAACATGCTCATGGCTCTGTACAACGTTCGACTCAAACCGGAGGGTTTCTTGGTATTCGGAGTCGACCCGGGGCTATGTGCCACGAACTTCACTAGCGATCCTGAGTCTCTAAGGAACCGAGGAGCGGCGGAGCCTGCTGAGGGGGGAGACCGAGTGGCGCGTGTTATCAGAGGTGAGAAGGATGGTGGCGTTGGGAAGGTTGTGGGAGTGGATGGAGTGAACCCATGGTGAAATGGTGTCCAGCAGAGAAGTAATGGTTCAGTAGTCCAGGCATCTCATGAGGTAGTAACTGGCCGGATCAATACTGTCAGGGAAAAAGAGCAATGGGTATTTGCGGCTTTTCTCAAGATTCTCGTCGTTAGTTCAATTGGGGTTTAAATCCGATATTAAAAGATTGCCATTTCTCTCTGGAATTAATTCTCCAGGATCATTGGTGGTATTCGACTGGGGTGTAAATAGGAACCAATAAAGAAAATAGAGAGAATAGAATACAGCCTTGGCGCCCAGAGCAAAGAACACCTATCAACCAAATCTCCAGTCCCCACTGATGCTGACATCTGCTGACGGTGTGCCAACCTAAATTCCAGATGTATCTCACGTCTGATAATTCTTTACCCTCCAGCTACTTTGCTTGCCCATAATATCTGCTTGAAAATGACACTGACTTGGTTCATCACCGGCTGCTCCAGTGGCTTCGGCGAATCACTTGTCCGCCAGCTCCGTGACGCAGGCGACAATGTCATAGCCTCTGGCCGTAATGCCGAAACAAAACTCTCCCACCTCAAAGAGACGGGCGCAACAATTCTTGACTTGGACGTTACATCTTCTCCCGAGGTGATCAAGGCCAAGATCGATGAAGCTTGGGGTATCCACGACGGGATCGATGTAGTAGTCAACAACGCAGGGTATATTCTATCCGGTGCAATTGAGGAGTTAACGTAGGTGCCAAGAACCATGAATCGAATAGAAATAACATCGAAGCAGGCAGGGGGATATGGAAAAGTCTTTCCAGGTCAACTTCCACGGGCCTATGAACATCACTCGTGCTGTTCTGCCTCATCTCAGGAAGCGGGGATCTGGTACCTTACTCTACGTCAGTTCCCAGGCTGCATGGCATGCGGATCCTGGCGCATCTGGCTACTGCTCTAGCAAATTTGCGCTTGAGGGTAAGTATCACGCCATCCCAGAACATCCCATGACTGATCAGGATCAGGCGCTGTTGAATGTCTCGCCAAGGAACTCGCTATCTTCGCCCCAGGCCTTAAGGTGCTTCTGGTCGAGCCAGGCTACTGCCGCACGCCTGTATTCAACAACATCCAACACGTGGAGGCACGGGTCCCAGAGTATGCGCCGTTCAATGAAGCAGTGCGTCAAGTTGAGGCTACGTTGACGGCGAATTCTCCTGGAGATCCCGAAAAGGCAGTTGCTCGCATGATAGATTTGGTCAAAGATAGAGGGCTTGCAGAGGGTAAGAGTGTGCCTTTACGTGTACCTTTGGGCTCGGATAGCTGGTCTAGAATGAAGGCTAAGTGTGGGGAAACGTTGGAGATTTGCAGGGATTGGGAAGAGTTGGCTAAGAGCGTAGATATCTAGGTTGCGTGCTGTACCGTAGATTTGTGGTAGATGAGGGTTGCTTTTCAGCAAAAACAGACAACTGAACGTCTTCCATGAACACAGTTCTTCATCCGGCTTCAATGTCCTACGATATATCTGCATCTCGGACTACAAAAAGCAAAAGGAAGGGTCTGGCCGGGGATTGAACCCGGGACCTCTCGCAAGCTGTGCTGTAGGGTGTACCCTAAGCGAGAATCATACCACTAGACCACCAGACCAGGTATTTTGTTGGATGAAAGTTGCAGCTGAAATAGAAAATTATGAGGGAAACAAAATTTGTCTTCATCTCCATCTTGATCGTTCCACCTTTCATCGGCAAAGTTGGCCGACTTGGCAAACTTCCGTAGGGCTTATCCCCGGCAAGGATCATTTGGATAAACGTTTCATTGGTGACGGAGATTTGGACATCCGCTACGGTCATGCTAGCTTAAATGAGATTAACCACCTGAGTCGTTCGTCCCTTCTTAGTGCATGGCTCTGCCCGGGCCTTTATTTCCATATTCTAGTGTCTCCTTTCCCATTCCCATCACGATTCCCACTTCTTCAACATTCGTTCTCCAGTCACTCGCTCACTGATTCACTCTTTCAATCATCAACGCGACAATCCAAACTCACCCTAGACACTCTTTATCTACGTCGCCAAGATGCCTTCTTCCCTCACCACCTCCATCTACATCATGGGCGATCCAGGTTACCCGCTCATCGCTGGTGTCGTCGGGGCGGATGTCACTGCTACCACGTATGTGTTGAACTGCCAGCCGCCTACAGCCACAGGCGACAACGACGACGACGACGAAGATGACTACGACTGCGGCTTGTACAACATGACCGTAACAGTTGGACCGCATGCCAGTAAGACCCTTCCTGCCGGCGCCGCCAGCACGGGCAACTTCGACATGTTCATGAGCTTGCCTGATGACGACCATGATTTCCAAATCTCACTGCACTGCGACATGTCCAGAACCATCCTCAAGGAATGCACCACCATCAACCTTGGCGGCAACGATGACGGACATCCTACTGCTACCTTCTCTGGCACCAAGGACAACGCGATGATGTTCCCCATGGCTTACGTCCCCATCACGGTCACCGCTGGTGCAGAGCTTCTCGAGGCTACGCACACGGGAGCCGCAAAAGCTACCGCCACTGCTACTGACAGCCAGATGGCTGCTGATGCCACCAAGACCGGGGGTGCGTCAAGTGCGGAGAGCGGTACTGAGACTTCTGGTGCGGCTACCCCTCTCAGCACTTCTAGTGCTTCATCATCGGTTGCGCGCTTCTTTGGTGCTATGTCTGTCGCTGGAATTGCCGCTGCTCTTGTAATGTCGTAAGCAATGGGGCCAGGGGGCTACAAGGATCAGTACTAGGTAGTTTAGACTTTAAACCATAATAAAGTATTGATTCTCCACTATCGAAAGGTTAAAAAACGGCTTGTATTCCCGACAAATTGATTGAACTCGGTAGTTGGCCTTGCAACCATGAATTGAACTACGGCCCGCATGGGACGTTCAACTTGCAACTGGTTTTGTGGGCCATAAACAGTCAACTGTTCTCGAACTAGATGCCCTTCTACAGGCATTTCATGAACTTCAATCCTCCGCTTGAAACAAGTGAAGCGAATGCAACAAATACTCACAAGAGGACCCTGATCAACAAGCGATCCAACATCAGCTTACTCCACGTGGCGAAAGTGTATCGAGAAGAAGAAAGCCTTTGTGCAATGTTCTATCAACAAATCACCACGATAACTCTATTTGCGCCACTGGGTTAGGTGAGGAAGTCAAACCCAACGACGGCTAATTCGGCCCACCAGGTCTCGAAAGGATAGAGGGTCGGCAATGTTCATTGGAGCGCCGAGCACTAAATGAGAAGAATACCACATGTCCTGACCTGAGACGTAGTTACGTGATGTAAAGTAAGAGTACGTTACTATTCCCAGAACTCCAATTGGGTGTATATCATCATGCCACTCCGGGCACCCCATATTAACAAAAACGCAATAAAGTCCCAAATCATCAGTCCAACTCCAAGTAAACACAAGTATCGCCAAAGTAACATCAGTGAAAACAGGAATTCGACTTAGCCCCCTCCCCCTCGAGAAACCTCAGTCCCATTGCATAGGATAGTTAAAAGCCGGCTGTGATCCTGGATGGCTGTTATGCTGTGAAGGATCACTAGACGGCATCTGTCCATTAGATGAATGGCTGTCAAAAATATCCCCATATCGATACTGGGACATCGGCTGGGGATGTTGCTGAGGCTGTGCCGCAGAAACATCACAATTTAAATGGAGAGCCTCGTCCCCGAATATGTTGGGGTCGGCCTCTAAAATGGCCAGATTCGCCTCGTTCAGCAGGGCAGTAAAGCTTTCCACCTGCCCATCAGCGACTTGGGCCTGGTTGCTTTCCGCCGGCAACAAGACCTCCTCTGCCGGCACTCTCCCGACCTCGTCAGCAGACAAGGCGGTAAACTTCTCCGGGGAGAACTTGCGCCCTGGCTTTGGGCCCACGTTGTTCCTGGCTCCTGGTGGACGCCCACGCGGGCGGATCCACCACAAATCATCTGTGACAGAAGTTAGTTTAAGGTTGTTTGTTAGAGTGGAATTACGTAGTGTTTAACTCACCCATGTGCTTCCCCGGCTTGCACTGTTCCGACCTGTTGCCCCGAATACACTTGAGGCAAGCAAACTTTTGGCCGCCAAGGTGTCGGCCCCTTCTCGCCCTTTGTGTGCTGGTAGGATTGGCCATCTCGAAAAAGTAAAATCGGAGATGGTAGTCGAAAGGAATAACTAGAAGTTTCTAGTTATAGTGTGACACCAGAAGTTATTAGTTGTGGAGTAAATACCTAAAGGTTCTTAGTTATGGCGTGTCGAGTTTATCGAAGGATTGTGGGTGTGTACTTGGTATGATGACGAAAATGTTCACTTGGGATGAAAAGAAGAGGAGGAAGGATAAAGGTTGGAAAAATCATTTTATACTTGCTAGATAATTAAGTTCACCACTTGATCACAAAAACCAAAGTATTCCACTGTTGGGAAAGAAAATGGATGGGGAAGTTTATCTATACGAAGAGGGATTGCCCCAGGAAGGTGCCTTCTTCTCGGCGTGTATCTGTGTATATCGGTGAATTAGGAATTTGAGTTGAATGGAAGGAAAGACTCATGGATGGTTCCAGCAACAGTGTGACTCTTGTAGAATCTCGCCATTCTGGTTCTCCTTAGCCTCTTCTTGCTCGCAATACTCCCCACGCTCTCTCTCCCACCTTATCAGAGAACATTGTTCGTTCGTACCGAGTCTGGTAACCCCTTGTAAAATGGAAACACAGCTGTCCCAGAAGATCGCCCATGTTGTGCCAATATCCCTATATCTGGTGTGACTTCCTAATTCCAATTCCTATGCACGTACTCCTGACACCAGCCACCGCGCACTTCAGCCGAGAACTCTCAATCAAAGTAATTTATGTAGAAAGATGGCGAATACACCACTATTAGCCAATAGGGTACCAGAAGCTTATAGTATCACCAAACCACAAGATTCATCATAAGGATTTGACCGGAAGATTTACTAAGATCGTGGCTAAGCTTTCCACATTTAGATCATTTTATTCTGATATCTCGGGACTGATAGGATAATCTTGCACCTCATCATTAAGATACAAACTACTAACATCTGTTCAAATCGAACACTTGTCACCATGAAACCAATCATCTTCCTCTCGGTCCAATTCTGGCTTGTCCGGAACCAACGGCAAGTCTTGCATCTTGTTGTATAGATAGAATTATCAATATAGCTTTTCCATCTTCTACTCCTCCTTTCTCTAAACCTAATCACTCCTCTCCCCACAGACTCGATTCTCTCTCTATATAAGCTCACCTTCCTTCTTCCTTGGCAATTTCCATTTCCATCACGTTCCCAAATCTCATCACGCTTCGACCTTTGGTATCAAGCCACATACCATTTCTATCATCCGAACTTCTTTCCTCTCATCTCCCCGGCACTACCAACCACCATGGCCCGTACAGACATATACGGGAATCCGATCTCTTGCATCAAGTGCAAGACGGGTCACAGGGATATAAGCTGCAATGACAGCCATCCTGGTAAGTCCATAACTTAATCTCGTCCATCTACTTCAAAGCTAACTATTCTCCAGGGCCCTGCTTCTATCGCGGGAAGCGGGGACGCCCGAGAAAGGGCGAAGTTGGCCGAGCCAGGGACCCCTTACTTGTCCCTGACTGCCTTCTTCGGCCCTCCTCGGGAGTCCTCGGGACTCCCTCGCCTCCGCCTACGCCTCTCTCTGAGGCTGTGGGGTTCCCTCAACCTGAGGGTAATGGCTCTGCTGCCTTTGCAGCACCAGCAGAGGCTTCCCCCTGGGTTTCGTTCTCCAGTGGGATGGATGTCCCTGGGCAATTGCCCATGGCCCCTCTGCCTACGCCTCCTTTTGAGGCCGTGACGTACCCTCGTCTTAGGGGGAATGACCATGCTGCCTCTGCAGCACCGTCATATCTCCCCTCCTCCGCTCCCTCTCCCAGTGTCACTGATTTCTCTGGGCAGTTTCCCGTAGCCCCCCTGCGCCAGCCTCAGATCGGGGGTAATGGCTACGATCCAACTCCAGCACAACCATCTTCGCTTGGGCCTTACTCTCTCAGCGCTTTTATGGCGCTCGGCGAATCCACCGCCCTTGTTTCCGATTTTTTTTCGGAAGAAACTTCGGCGGGCACAGAGGATCAGGGCCCTCAACACTCGGAGATAGCTCCCGTCGTCTCTCCCGTCCCTCGTCCTCCGGACCTTCCTGCGGAGCCCGACGCCGTTTCCCGGCCTGAAACATGGGCGACAACTACAGAGTTCATGTCTCAGGTGGATTTCAGTCAGTGGTTGAATTTTGATGATTAGTGAGGAGAAACTTGGGTGCTTGTTTTAGGGGTTTTGTTGTTTATAATTCTACGCAATATTTGTCGGCTGAGCTGGTCTCTATTCTTGCTTGTTTTCCAGTATTTTAGATTTTTTTTGATCTTCGAGACAATATGATACCTCTTGAACATATCGTAAGAAACCTCGTGAAATTGTCTACGCTGTCCTCACCATGTTTCGTTTATCATTGTGATCCTCAAATTTCAAACTAGGGCTAGACCACAAGTGTTTAACACTCCTCTTAGAGTTCATATTCTTTTGTGTGTCGATCTGTTCACAAAATAGAGAGCATCAGACAGTTGATAGACATAATTTGAATATGATGTTTTTTTAACCAGGAGCACGTTTTGGTGGGAGTCCAAGCAAGAGATTGGCTAGAGATGGATGTTTCACATTGACTTACTTTACTAGTGTCAACTCAATCCTCTTGACTGGCGTTGGTAAAGCTAAGTAACGACAAATTAATTTCTAACGTACGAAGAAGCCCCCACATAAGTGAATTAAACCTCAATTGTGGCCTATTGCACTTATTGTGAATGGTTGTACTTCATGGTGATGGCTAGGGCATCAAGCCTAATCAGCCGACTCTGTGTCGGCTAGGCCCATGGGGAGATAGGCTTATTGACACTGAGAGAATCCAAACGCGGCCAGGATATCGATACTTTTTCTGGCCTTCGGCTTAGTAAACTCATACGGCAATGCTTCATCGTGCCCGGGCTCATTACAGCTTCCATCGAAGTGTTGATGATAGGTGACTGATCTTACCAACAAAGGATATCTTGTAAACAGTGCCTCCGACTAATTGATCATTTTATTTCTTTCTTTGCAATAGTAGGTTGGCACTAGTCCAATTATTCCTCGAATGACGGAAGCGTGGGCCTTCTCTCCGAAGAATCGAGCGTAACTTCAATTCTCAAAACAGCCTCGGAGGGTCAAGTTCCGATCTCCACCTCATGTCATGAACCGGCATCCGAAGTTGACTTTTTACATCCCTTGCCAATACATCGTACAATAATGCTTAAGTAGTCATGTGCTCGCAATCCTCCGTTGCCCGGAATCTGGTCTTCCGTTGTCAGTTACGGATCGGTCCAAGGCATAACGATTCCCCCATGGGGAACCCTTCCGGGCTCTCAAGAGGTCTGTTTTCTGGGGCAAAAGGCACGGTATTTCCGACTGACGCTGCGGATCACGGGCCGGTCTGTCGATTCACTACCGAGACGAACGTGAATGGGTTCATACTAGTGAATCACTCGTAGTGGGACGTCGGATCTCAAGAACAGTGCTCCGAACATGCTATGGGGCGAAGGCTCCATGCGGTTAATCACTGGCATATCAGCATGGAATATGGAATATAAAAGACATTGGTTCCTCCCTGAAAACAAAGAGCCTCCTCAGTTGGTCACGAAATTCCATAATCAACCCTACATCGAGCATCATGAAGTACCTTTTTGTTCTCGGTCTCCTGACCGGGCTCTCGGTAGCCCAAAACGCAGCCTGGTCCCAGTGTGGCGGAGAGAGCTGGACCGGATCCAAGACTTGTGTCTCTGGCTACAAGTGCACTGTCGTTAACCAATGGTACAGCCAGTGTGTTCCTGGATCTGAGGCGCCTACCACGACCCTCAAGACTACCACCCAAGGTGGCACCTCGCCCACTGGTACGCCCGATGGAAAGTTCATCTACTTTGGCACCAACGAGGCAGGTGGTGAGTTTGGCGAGACCAACCTGCCTGGTATCTGGGGAAAGCACTTCATCTTCCCTGATCCCGCTGCTGTTGATGTGAGTTCGGCCTATCCCATACGACGACCGCATCTAACAATCCACAGACCCTCATCTCTCAGGGCTACAACAGCTTCAGAGTGCAGCTCAGAATGGAGCGAGCAAACCCCAGCTCCATGACCGGTGCCTTCGACACTGCTTATATGAAGAACCTCACCAGTATTGTCAACCACATCACCGGAAAGGGTGCCTACGCCATCCTGGACCCCCACAACTATGGCCGCTACTTCGACAAGATCATCACTAACACCGCCGACTTCCAGACCTGGTGGAAGAACTTTGCCACCCAGTTCAAGAGCAACGACCGCATTGTTTTTGACACTAACAACGAGTACAACACCATGGACCAGGCCCTTGTCGTCAGCCTAAACCAAGCCGCCATCGACGGTATTCGCGCCGCTGGTGCCACCCAAACCATCTTCGTCGAAGGCAACCAGTGGTCCGGCGCATGGTCATGGCCCGATGTCAACGATTCTATGAAGAGCCTCAAGGTTTGTTTACCAAGACTTTATCGAAGTGCTCCGTCATTAACCAATGTTACAGGACCCTCTTGACAAGATCGTCTACGAGATGCACCAGTACCTCGACTCCGACAGCTCCGGCACTTCAGCAACCTGCGTCTCCACGACCATCGGAGTCGAGCGCCTCAAAGCTGCCACTGAGTGGTTGAGGAAGAACAAGAAGGTCGGCATGATCGGCGAGATCGCTGGTGGCCCCAACGAGACCTGCAAGACCGCTGTCAAGAACGCGCTCGACTACCTCAAGGCCAACTCTGATGTCTGGAAGGGTGTTACTTGGTGGGCGGCTGGTCCCTGGTGGGCGGACTACATGTTCAGCTTTGAACCTCCCAGCGGCACTGGTTACCAGTATTACAACTCCCTTCTCAAGACCTACATCTAAAAGATCCTGATTGGTTCCGATGACGGAGATGTTGTTGGAGGGAGAGGCAGGGCTATGAGAGTGGTGGTTTGCCATGGGCCGGATCGAATAACCAAGACTCGGCAAAATCTTAGTTTTTGCGCAGTTGATTATACTACATGAATATATCCTTTTGTCACTCAAATCCTGCAAGTTCTGCGACATGCCTACTCTTTTACGAATCTAGGGTCTGTATCATTGGTCATGAAGCCTACGACACAAAAGACCATTGAGTTTTCTCCCACCCCTTCTTTCTCTGTATCTTCACACCAAATCCCTCCCCATTATTCTTAGGCTTGAACGCAGCCTGCGAAAAGTCGCAGTCCCTCCCAACAGGAATTCCAGGTTCACCAGTCAACGTCACATCAAACCCGGCCAGTAAGCATGTCACCAGGCCCAAGTTCTCTGCGAACGCAAAGTTACGTCCTGGGCACAGATTTCGACCTCCACCGAATGGGATATACGCCGCGCGTTTTGCCTTCTCGGCGTCGTTGTTCTCTTTCATGCCGCTCTCCAAGAACCTGTCTGGTTTGAACTCGGAGATGTTCTCACCCCATACATCGAGGGTGTGGCCGACGAGAGCAGACATCTGTACGTTTTCGCCTTTTTTCAGGAGGTAGGATTTGCCGTTGCTGTCCGTCACCATCGTATCTTCGAGCACTCTTCGGTTGCCAGCTGCTTGATTACTCAGACGAATAGCCTCGCGGTAGCAGCTGACTAGAAGAGGGCACTTCTGGTCCAAGATGGTGACGTCAACGACACCTTTGGCATCGCCATCAGTCTGTACAACAGGAAGAACCTCCTCTCTCAGACGCTCAACGAGTTCGGGCCGGTGGAAGATGTGGAAGAAGAACCAGTATAAAGTGGGAATGGTGTTTGCCGTTCCGACCTGGAGCAGCGCGAGCTCGATATGACCGATCTCTTCGTATGGAACGTTATGCTTTGCGAACGCTCCTGCACGACTTTTCACGATCTGGGCTGCAGCCTCATGTTCGTACTTGCGAGCACCGTAGTATTTTCCTAGTGCCGCTTGGAGTCTTGCTCTCGCTTGATGTGCCTTCGCAGCAGTGATGAATGGGAGGATGTTAATTAGCAGCATATTGAGACCGCTCTCAAACGTCCTGCAAAGGTCAACACTCTGACGTTACACTCTAGGGGAGCACTTACCAGAGGTCGGTTAATAAGCTAGAATCCTCTCTCAAAGGATTCTCCGGACCGTACAGGGCTTCCGATGTCGCCATGGTAATACAATCACGAAGCCAGAGCCAAAGATTTGAGTGTTCCAAGTCGCCAGAGTCGCCAATTCTGTTGATGTCATCTGCGATACAATTAAGAGCGTTGGCATTCATCCGATGAAGATGATCTCCCGTCATAGCTGGGTGAATGACAGAGAAGAAATCGGGCACAAGACTTGTTGTCTTGAGTTTCTCAGACGTTTCATTGGTGAGAAGGAGTTCTCGCTGTGCGAACTCGGCAGCATATGGTTCGAACGAAAGTGTCTTCTTTCTATAGGCCGACTGGACGATAGTAGGATCGAAGATAACATAGAGCTTTCCGCCAAGAATAGGTAGAGTGGCGATCTGTCGACGGGAGCGGTCACTGGAGTAGGCGTTAGTCATCCCGTACTGAATTCACGCAACTTGCACATACTATAGCATTTTCATATAAGTATTCTGATACTTCAGAAGCCCTATAAGGTGTCCAATGACGGGGATTCGAGGCTGGAGCAGTGGCGGTTCACGTTCATCAAGCGATGGAAACGTGAGCTTGCGAAGTACAATGGCAATGAGAATCACACCAAGACCGATAAGGTAACTGCCCGGTGAGCGTTTGAGATCATCGGTCAACGAGCCTAGCAGGCCATTGGAGTCGGACGTGATATTCGCTGCCATCTTCAAGCCTGAACGTCTAGAACTATGGACAAACTCCAAGAGAACCAAGTTTGAGGCGACACAGTTATTTATGGTCAGCAAGTGGCGGGAGCTAGCCTCTGCACTATCCGCGGGGCTATGCTAGTTTAGTGAGGCATAGGATGAGACCTGCTTCCCATTCCAGATAAGTTTTACCTTTTGCCGCTGATTCCTGAGATTAGATACGCCCTGCGAGGACGTCTTACTTCTGATACTGCGAATCATGGTAGAAACAGGACAAAAGGGATCCACAGTGTGCACCAATTTTCCATGAATTGCTACAGCACTCGCATGGAACTGTGGTTGTAGGATTTTAGTGAATATTGAAAACAGGAGATGCCATTGGTCACTTCGTCGTGAACTACCGCGTGTGACATGCTCTTATTCGGATTCTATTCAGTAGCCAATGGAATGAGGCGCTATGCGAGTTATCCCCTGCTGAACCATCCTTCGCTCGAAATACCGCTTCAATTCACGATGTAATGCTGTTCCCTGCGCCATGTAAGACCTAGTGACCTTCTAAAAAGTGTGTGTAGGTTATCAGCAATCACCTTTCTCGCTGTGATACAAAACATCGTCTCCAAAAGGATTCAATAGAGATGTGATGCAAGACCAAGCTAGCATACCAGCTACCACCAAGGTTCAGTGTCTATGACGCGTAGCCAGGTGGCAGTCAACACATACATTGTAACTTCGTACTTATCTTTCTATCATTTTATTTCCTGGGTCGGCCACCATACCATGCAGATATCTTCTGCCACTATAACAGTGTTCTTGTCAGACCACAGGCTTCTTGCATATGCAGATAAGATCTTGGTTCCTGACTATGCCGATTAGGGACGGGCAGTCCAGACAGATGCATCCATGATAGATAACATGACAATGCGTCTTGTTCTGCCTAAATCTTTTGAGCTGGTGGCTGTTGGTAACACGAATTCTGATTGAAATTTCACCAAGGCCGACGTGTACCGAGATGTGTCGAAATCTTGCGCGTTACTGGAAACCAAATGACAACATCGCTCACTATTGGTCATGCCCAGTGCAGTAGTGACCCGTTATATCTATTTAGATACCTCCCAGCTAATCTTATCTATCGCAATGGTAAGCATTGACTAGTGACACCAAAGGATTATAACGGTGCACTTAAGCGTTTAACATTCACATCAACAGACTCTTAGGTGTCTCTCGAGACAAAGGAATATCGACATGGACACAAATCACAGCTTCAAGTGGTAAATTGTTCGACTTGCATGTTGAACACTTACGTGCAAGGTTTGCGATAACGAGACAACGACTGATATGCATAATGACATGGGTATTCGAAATATATCATAAGTAAAAGACTTATATATAGTATTTAGATAGTGCTGTATAGAGTTAAACAAATTAAACACGGCCTGTTATGATTTAGATAATACTATGTAAAACACACAACAGAGGAGGGTGTCGGCACTTTTGCACCCTCATTGTATACATCAGTCGCAAAAGAGTGAAAGTGCCCATTATCACACGCTCTTCTAGTCTTGGAATGAAGAGGCTGAGAGCAGAGGTTCCCAGTCCCCCACAGCCAGAGAACTTCCCAACTGAGGTAAGGTGATATGAATCGGTAATCAATATTGCCATATCTTAGTGCGTGGACTAGTGATGTAGATTAGTAGTATATATATAAAAAGTCAGACAAGGACCGTGAATAGTTCACTGCATCGACTGCAACACAATGGAATCAAGTCATTGCGTTCCACGTTGTAAAGAACAAAAGTAACATCATCTATTTATAAGGATAAAATTGGTATCGAAAAACACACGCCTCGCTATTATGCCGTGTTTATATATGTACAAGTAAACATCCAGACTAAATTCTCTACGCATCCGCTCATTGCAACATGCCCTTTTCATGAAACGCCATAGACGTTCAGATAGCCTTAAAGTCGAGTTGGTTGTTGTACTCCATCTGACAAGGCTGTGACAAGTCGATAGCTGGAGGGATCAAACTTGCAACGTCGCCTAGTTTCAGACTCCGGGTATTTGCTCAGCGGGTAAGATGAGACACGCCACACTATTCAGATAGAGCTTGCATCTACGCCAGTTCGTGTCTCTGGTGCTGGCCTGTCGACAACTCCTGAGGCATCTGCTCATGCGCCATCTCCGACGGCGGATGCGTCTTATCGCCCGCGTAGGTGCCGCTATAAGTAGTGTTGGGAGTCACCACAATGGGAGAGTTGTCGTGCTTGTCGACTGAGTCGTTAGTACCAGCAGCATGGTACTTGCGCCTGTTACGGCGCCATAGGAAGAACGCTGCCAGAGCGAGGGCGACAACGCCAAGAGTGGCGCCTACAGAGATGCCAGCTATGGCACCAGATGACAGGCCTGTGCTGCCGCTGGCTTCGCTGGTTGATTCGCTGGTCGATTCACTGTTGGAGGAGTCTGAAGTATCGGTGCTGGTAGTAGAGGGTACTGTCGAGTCGGAACCGGTCGTAGCTGTGGTAGCATCCGTCGATGAAGGAGGCTGTTGCTTCAATCAGCAAAAGAACCTCAGCAGAGGTCTCAAGCAGGAGAACTTACCGCAGTGTAGATAGTAGAGTACATCTCATCGTCAACCTTCCCAACACTGCTCATAACCCAATGTTGTCGAAGCTGTTCCCCTTCCAAGTTGGAGCTCATGAAGACAGGACCACTAGGGATACAGTCGAGATTCCAGCCTTCGCCAACATCTACATTTGTGATACGGTACTCGCCTGAACCCCATATCGCCACGTCCCATTTCTGCGCGTCCGTGTCGTCGATGGGCATCAAGCATGGCCTCGTTCTCTTTTTTTCGTCTATAACTTCTTTTGACGTTCGGTTGCATATCGATAACTGTTTCTTGACGGTCGTGTCGGAGCATCGTATTTGGTACCGGCCAGGCGTATTGTCTATTTTTTGCTATATGGTGTTAACAAAGCGGGCGATCTTGTAGGGCAGACTAATGTAACATACAAACTGCCAGTAGGACTGTTTGTTCGCATCCCACACTCTCAAGTCACCGCCAGGAGAAGTGGGTTGAAGCATGGACTTGAGGTCTACATCGTCGTCGTCGACTGCAAGTTCGGAAAGTTGGTACCAGACGTTGGAGTCGAGATCGGTCGCGGGTTTCAGCTTTTCGGACATTTTGGAAGATATGGCCTCACCAACAAGTGGAGTATGAAAACAGGACAAAGGGATGATCAAAGTAAAAAAAGAGAGTCAGCGGGAGGGGTGGAAAAGGGAAGGATGAGGAAAAGTAGGCCGAGTGGATGTTGATAATGACAGGGTAGGGCTGAGTGATGGCTTGGGGGCCATGGCGGCTTACTGTGGGTTATGGAGACGATTTAATCTCGCCGACTAGTGAGATGAAGCAACCATTGGTTCAATCTTAAAACGCCCAGGCACAAATTTGCCTAGAGGGTGGACGATCAATGGAGCTTTTAATGCTGCGACACCAATTGAGTTGGTCGAGTGAGCGAATCCGCCTTGTAGCGTTTGTGTGTCTTTACCGCCTAATTTCTGTCTCGGGGACCTTAATTCAACGTAGATATCTTTCTTCTTCGAGTATTAGAAGAGCCAAGCACTATAATCATGATTTTGTAAAGAGCTGTTTTCACAATGGTCACATCTATGGGTAAAGACAGAGTAATTGGCTATGGACGGATACAATGACCCGGGCTGTTTGCCACAGTAAGCATGATCTCATTTGTTGATCCTTCCCAATCCTGCGGCCCCCAATAGTCAAGATGATCTCTTCCATGTGCGAAAGAAAATATCAGCATCAAAAAGTTGGTGCGCAAATGTTCCGATAAATTCTTGCTCTTATATCCTACTTAGTATGATATAAATTGTATAAAGTCTAGTCGACTTCTTCTTTATCTCATCCTACACAACCTTATCCCGACTATATCTAAATTCTTGTATTTTTATGTTTTTTCATATCTATAAGTCGCTCATTGTGAAGACTTTTGTACGGGACTGGTACTAATAACACGAAGCAAAATCACACCACTCGTATGCATGTGAGACGCGAGATTCTGTTTCCACCGGTCGCGTCTCTTGAACCAAGTTCAATACAGCTTGTCAACCTGGACAGATCAACGTGCCAGCTTTTTGTGAATGAGCCTTGTGACGCAGGTAGCAATTGAACCTCACTAATAGATCAGACTGACTGCGTTGTAGCCTTGAATATCCCGTGAGCTCATGAGACTCATGTATTGGCTCATTCGACGTTCCGAGATCAAGAGCACTGACCGGGAAGGCTTCAGCCCATTTCATCAAGTCCGTAGGGCTGTACGGATACGGACTCCGTACGCCGAGACATGGCGGCCGATAAGATAAAATTCGACACAGTTATGGACTGTCTCAGATTTCGATACGTATCCACTTCGGGGATTAAATATCCGTGCTGTATTCCCATAACCTCCAGACTTGCTCTTTGGTACAGGGTAGGTGTCGACATGCTTCACTTCGTTGCTCAAAAGTGCAAAAGAGTATTCTCCATCTGGAGTACTTGTAGTGAATGCCTTGAATCACTGCCGATTCTGACTTCTATTTCTACTCGTATAAATGCAATGTGGTTTATAACTGACTGGGTAGATGGGTTGGCTCATCATCCTCCCACCACTTCCATTTCTCGTGGCATGCTTTAAACTTTACAGGAACGTCGTTGAACATTACCAGCAGTTAGAAGCATAAAATCACAATTGGAAAGCGCACTTCAACATTGCGACAGAGGAACAATTACCTGCAATATTTTGGGTTAGTCTGTGATAACGCAGAAGCTCACGGAGTGTGAGACAGACTCAGCAGATCAAGTCCACAGCAATTGCGCCATGGTCCGTAGTTTCAGTGGATATCATTATCATTTCCCTATCTCATACCCTTGGAGTTTTTAAACCACTTGATAAGAGATCTCCGGGCCATTCCCAGATTCGACATCCAAGCCGAGGTAACTCGGTCGCTATGATGCTATCGCGGGGTAATAATTCGTTATTTGCTTGTGAGCTTTAGTGACCTGCAGCCTATAAGGCCTGGCCCCATCGGCGCATTGCCCTGAATCTGGCAAACACATCGACTTTCGAGCCTCACATCTGCCTTCATCTTTACCAGAGCCTGGCCAACTAATAGGGAACTGTCCTTTTCTCCATTGTAACGGCAACGAAGGAGATTGGCAATGAAGCATCGATTATCTCACAGCTCAGCGACGTACTTCCAACTACGTCACTATCCTCCGACAGCTGCTGACAGCAGTGTATTTACGTAGTATGTGACGTGTGACAATACGACCATCTTCAATAGCATCGGATTCGTCCCTCGGAAAAATGCCAGGGGGTTGGAGACGAGAGCCTTTCGCGTGTGGTTCGCTGCGGGTTTTGCGGGAGCGTCACATCGCTGTACTGCTTCTACCAATTAAGAAGTGATGATGCATCGGACGAGCGTGATAGGCAGTCTGTCTTGTGAGCATATACGAAGCAAACGCGGGCTTTTCACGCGCTGCAGAAAAAGCTGACGTGAGAATGTCGCAGTCGCCAAACAGCCAGCGAGCTGCAGTATATAGCTAGTATTTGTGATTTGGCTATTCCTTCAGCGGCTGCAGGGTGATCAATTGGGAAGAAGGTGTCGTTGTACGCGTGTGGAATGCTCAGTAGTTTAATTGCCATTTGCGGATACACGCAGTGCAGACTACGGACAAGATTGGGAGGTGAGGTTGATTAGATAAAAGTCAGACGTAAACAGAGTTGGACGGCTACGGGAACCATTCCAGAAGAGGGACTTGGGCGACATACGGGATGGGAGATGGCTCGAGCTCAGTTAAAAAAAAAAGTTAATAGCCCGGCTTCGGAGCGACAGTTTTTCGATAGTTTACGGGTACAGGTCCTCTTCTCGACTGATGGAACAACTATTTATCGCGTGCTCGGCTGCCAAGAGAGCCCGCTTGGACACCATGGACACCATGGACACCATGGATCTAAAAACTCGGTGATATTCCCGGCCGAGTCTAATAAGTTTGCGTCTTCAATAAGATAATCAGACTCCATCGAATCACACAAAGATAATCGTAAAAAGACCAGCAATTGATCCGTTGCTAATCTCTAATTCCTCTGTCGCCACATTCTAGGCTTAGGCTTATCAACTCGTTCAGGGTCTGGAACCACTCGGGCCCCTGAATCCCCCCGCCTCCACCACGCGACAGCATTAATCGACCTTCCTACTCTGGCCAACAAGAAACGGTATCAGAAGCTTGAAATCGACGCCATGAGACGAGCACTTGGCTAGCCAATCGTCGGCCATGCCAAGGCGTGTCAAAAAATAGAGGCCGCTGGCTATGGACGCAGAAGACGCCACTTGAGAGGGAGCAAGCACCAGGAACAGGTTAGTGAGGTTAGTGAGTGCTCTTTTCTGACGCAGGGGCTGGACACCAGATTTCACCTTTCGCGGGTGAATGCCCCAGAAAAGGATGGATCATGTCTCCTCATTCAAGCCGAGAAGGCCGAAATTCCTTCTGAATTCTTATTGCTCCTCCCACTTCCGATGCCCCCCCCCCCCCCCCCCCTTCTCTTCTCTTTTTTTATCACTAGACATTCTCCCCTCCGTCTCGTCTAAATCCTGTGCTGTCGATCACTTGCTTTTTTACTTCTGGGAGAGAATGCGGTGCGGGAACCACGGACCAAAAATAATACCCACGTTTTTAATTACTTGCATCGTCCATCGACTCCACAGCCTTTAAGGCTTGGCGCTGCAAATCCGACTCCACGATCTTTTGGTCCTCTGTTTTAAGCTTCTTCTTTCCCCTTTTCTCTTACCTTATCATAACATAATACGAACCAAACTCCGGGGAACGGTCAACAGCCGACAATGTCACATGACATCAAGAAGACCACCGACATCAAGGTCGAGGTGGCACTCGCGCGCGATGTCGAGGTCATCGAGATGAGGGACATGAGCGTGCCGACGCACCAGGACGAGAACCCCACGACATGGGCCATCTCGGCCAAGAAGGCGGCTGAGGATAGCAAGGAGCCCAGCGACTGGATCGACGGCTTCCGACGCGCTGATCGCAGGAAGATCAAGGGCTTGAACAAGCAGTACCTGGCTGAGCCGAATCCCAATGCCGGGGGAGATCGATACTTTGATCTCCAGGCCGCCAACGCAAAGACCGCGACGTCAGCGCTTGCAAGGGAGTTGAAGGGAAGGCATCTGCAGATGATTGCTTTTGGTGGTGCAATTGGTACGTTCGTCTTGGAGTTAGTGGTCGTGTATGTCTCGCTAACGATGGCCAAGGTACTGGACTCTTTGTTACATCTGGCAGTGCTCTCCACGAGGGCGGCCCTGGAAGTGTCCTCATATCATACATCGTCATCGGTGCACTACAATATTGTACCATGCAGTCGCTGGCCGAGCTAGCTGTCATCTTCCCCATTGCTGGTTCATTCTCCGCCTTTTCGACACGATTTTTGGATCCCTCATGGGGATTTGCTATGGGATGGAAGTAAGTACCCAAAACCCGTGCAATAGTCTTGGATGCCCCCAAGATGTGACTCCCGAGTCGTATGCTGACTGTACCAGCTACTGTCTCCAATGGCTGTTCACTTTGCCTCTAGAGATCATTGCCGGTGCTTTTACTATTACTTACTGGAACGAACATATCGCCAAATCCGTCTTTGTAGCCATCTTCCTCGCAGCCATCTTCGTTATTAATCTGTTCGGCGTCAAGGCCTACGGTGAAGCTGAATTTGTCTTCTCCATCATCAAGGTCACTGCTATTGTAGCCTTTATGTACGTTCTGTCCCCACATGTTTCTCTCACGACTCAAGACTTCAGTCACTAACACACTCAGTCTCTTGGGTATCGTCATTAACATCGGTGGTGAGCCCACAAGTGGTTACATCGGAGGACGCTATTGGATGGACCCGGGCTTCTTCAACAATGGTTTCAAGGGCTTCTGTTCAGTCCTTGTCACATCATGCTTCTCCTTCACCGGCACTGAACTCATCGGTCTTGCAGCAGCCGAGACAGCTAACCCCCGGAAGTCGCTCCCCAGCGCCATCAAGCAGGTCTTTTGGCGCATCACACTATTCTACATCGTGTCTTTGATGCTCGTCAGTCTTCTCGTTCCCCATGACGACCCTAGAATCCTGGACGCCAGCTCTTCCAACTCTGCAGCCTCACCCTTCGTTGTCGCCATCGAGACGGCCGGAACGACTGTTCTTCCCAGTGTCATGAACGCAGTCATTCTCATCGCTGTCATCAGCGTCGGCAACTCGTCTGTTTACGGTTCATCGCGAACACTCGCCGCTCTCGCCGATCAATCCATGGCTCCCGCTATCTTCTCATATGTCGATAAGCAGGGTCGACCTTTGGCCGCTATCATCTTTGCTTCTTGTATTGGCTTGTTAGCTTTCATTGCAGACCTGAAAGCTCATGATGTGGTATTTAACTGGTTGCTGTCTATCAGCTCCCTCGCCACGCTCTTTACCTGGGGCAGTATCTGCCTCACACATATCCGTTTCCGAGACGCTTGGGCACACGCATCGCACACCCTCGAACAATTACCGTTCAGATCACGACCCGGCACAATCGGCTCATGGTTCGCTCTCAGTGGTTACTGCCTCATCCTTCTGAGTCAAGTGTGGACAGCTGTGTCACCTGTCGAGTCCCAAAAGAACGCGTCTACAGGAGATATCGTGCAAAATGTCTTCCTTCGACTCATGGCGGTGCCAATTGTCTTGGTCATGTACCTTGGCCACAAGCTTTGGTACCGGACGAACTTTGTGGCTCTGGATGATATAGATATCCAAACTGGACGACGGTACTACCGTGTACATCTGATGAGTGATCAGGATAGGGAGACACGCGGGGCGTGGCCGTTTTGGAAGAAAGTTTATCGTTATTTATGTTGAAAGCGTTCATCTTTTGTCTTGTTTTAGTGTTCTTCTGGGTTCACCTTATATCGATAGTGATATGCCTACGGGCTTTGTTATGAGAGCGATATCATCGAGTAATGTTGACACTTGTCTTGAGGAAACTTGATACTGTCCTTTTGTCTGTTTCTCCCGTCATGATTGTAACGCTTTTCCACAGGTCACTGAGAAGTGGGGACTGCTTTCATTTAAGAGACAGAAAATATTCAAGAGTGAAAGCCATATATTTAGAAGGTTTGAAGAAGAAAGTAGTCCTTATTATGCCTTTTTCAAGATGTACCGCCAAGAAAAGTCGTACCTGGGCCATACACCGGCACGAACCGACATGTCAACAATCGTGGGTCCCATCAAAAGTTCGTACCTGAGCTGCGTCGCATTTAACTCATATATGCAGTATTGCGGCGTTACTCTGCATCCATGAAACAGCTCTGTTTCATTCAATACTACCCATTGTGGCTTCTGAGGTGGAGGAGATGAAGGAATGTATACATAGTGCGGAACCGTTTGCCGTTGTAGCGATGACCAAATATCATGCCACAAAATTCCAGTGCTTGTCGAAAAGAACCCGGGCTATGCCATTGTAAATTGAAAGAATTGCTGTACTAGTTGAAAGATTCCTGCTCTAATCTCCGTACCGTTACCCAGTCAAAGGCATGAAAATCAAAGTTCTCTACCACCTGCCATACCAGACTAGTCGAGCGAACTTCAAGGCTTTTCAGGAAGGATCCCATTCCTCTTCAGCCCATTCGTATTTCCCCCATGCCAAGGCATTACCTTTAATCTCAGCAATCGGAGCATTCACTCTTCCGACAGGCTGGGTGGAATATGAAGGACTTTAACCGGGCTGTTGGATCTTCTACCAGGGAGTTAACTAGGCCGTTAAGCATCCGGGCCTCAGTATCCAACCTGAGCCTGACTATGCATTAGCTCTCTTTTCTCAATCTCAGAACCACAAATCTGTCTCGCTTACTCACGTCCCTCCCGTAGAGTGTCATTCTTGGCTGAAACGCTGTTTTGCAGGCATCACGATCCAATGAACCTCAGCGCACAAGGATCTCAACAATCGCCAGCGGGGACCGGCTCCGCTCCCGGGCTCATCATGTCACGCGATTCCGGACGATTTTCCATTTAGCGTCTGAGAGGAAGAAAGAAAAGTTGAGGATTTGCAGCTAAACGTTATTCATTGCTCACGGTCCGAAGCGGAGCATACCCGCTCGGATCAAGAACCTAGATTTGCTTCGCTTGTAGCCTCTTTGCGGTGGTACTCCAGCTAGGATCCCCTTGCTTGTCCCCCGGAGGAAGAGCGAGGAATTGACCTATCAGATCTTTTACATGCCATTGGTGTCTTGTACGACTGCCACTTCGCGCCGTGATTCCGACGAATACTACCGAAGCTTTTTTGTTCGCTACGCCGCTCATGGGAGTGGTCTTTTGGTGATCAAAGTACCGGCTAGTAAGCTTGGCAGCATGCCTGGTTTGAAATGAAGCAGGTATTAACTAGGGAGGCGTAAATTTGTTGGAGGATCTAAGAGGGAGGTGATATCGAGATGCAGCATGCAGTGACTTAATATCGCTACAGTTGATGTAAGAGGCGAATGTGAAATCTTTCCCTTGAGAGAAGCTGTAACATGCATGTCTCAGACGTGGAGAGGCCCGGTTGGATGAGGTGCATACAAATATCTACAGCATGTCCTTCGTTAATTGAGGCCGGGACTTTGGTCTCTTCTTTTAGTTCCTGATCTTCAAGTATTGAATCCAAAATTCATCAGTGGTAACCGTGGATCATCTGTTGGCCCCGTTGCCGTTTCTACTGCATGTCAGGTCCTCCGGTGCCTCCCAGCGATGGGAGTCCTTACTTCCCCATCTCCGAGCGAGCGGCGAGCCTTGCCAGAATGCACCTAGGGATAACATCTCCTCTGCTTGCTATTGCCCTGGTTATGTTTGGAGCGAGGATATGGTTGAGAGTCAGGCCAGTGTGGAGAGTTAGTTGGGAGGATTATTGCATGACGATCGGAGTTGTAAGTTGCGATGCCTTCATACGGTACTGCTACAGGGATATCATGGCTAACGAATATTCCATAGGCTGCTGCCGTCGTCGACTTTGGGTTCCTCGTTCCACAGATGTACACATCAGCAACACTCATCACCGAAGACCAACGAATATGGGCACGAAAATACGGGTTCCTCGCCATTCCCATCTGGGGCATTGCCATGATGTTCATCAAAGTCAGCATTGCAATGATGATGCACCGAATCCAACCCAATGTACTCTGGTGGCGAGTCTTTTGTTTCTTCATCATGGCTATCTTGATAGCTTACGGCGTCGCAAACACCTTCTTCATTCTGCTCCAGTGCCAGCCTCTCGAAGCATCTTGGGATACGTCTGTGTTACAAACAGTGGATGGAGCTAGCTGTCTTCCCATATCAGGCATACACATCATGTCAAACTTAGGATCCGGCATCAACATTGCGACAGATATTATGCTCTCTTTGGCCCCCACACTGTTTCTCTACAAGTTGAAGAGACCGCTGAAGGAGAAGATTCTCGTGGGTGCGCTGATGGGTCTTGGCATGTTTGCAAGCGTTGCCTCCATTGTCAAAGCAACCCTGGTGAAGGAGTTCGGAATAGCGAAAGACGGCTGGGCTCTCACCAATGCCATCGCAACATGGACCGCCCTCGAGCAGATCCTCATCATGATCGCCTCCTCGGCGCCCTTCCTGAAGCCCCTAGTCCAAAATGCGCTGCACCGAATGGGTTGGACTCTATCTGGCACATCTGCCGCTCGCTCAGGCTACGGAAATGCCTACCGCGAGCAGCGACAGTCGCGGATTGGAGGAACCAACAAATCGGTTACCTCGCGTAGAGACATCTACGGCGGAGACGAGGATCCTTTTGCAGGGGGCGATAGCGTTGATGCGATCCCGTTGGAGGTCAAGGCTTTCGAGGCGGGAAAAACGGGGGACGAACGAACGACGCAGGGGTCCTTGACAGAGAGGTCTTGGGAATCCCGAGAGGAGAGGGGGAGTGAACATGGTGACGGCAGGGAGTTTACGCCGAGCCATGCAGTTTGATAATAAGCACCGGTAATAACCAATTGACTACTCCGTAAAATTTCATTTTTCTATTTACCCGGATAGTTCTTTACTTGGCATTTTTGAGCCTTCCTAAAAGTATCTGCAGGAGAGAAGATCATTTACCGTAAGAGACTAGTGGAGTTGTTGGCCAGGAACTGGGGATGTTTAACTTGCTGGGATGATCGGATCATCAGGGAATAATTCGGTCAGATATAGGCGAACCCTTGGTTAATTCCCTTCCCACGCAACATCAAATGCCAGATTCTTCGAAGCGGGCTGTAGTTACGGTGCTAGATGCTTGGAAATCTCGCATTGATTCTCGGTCATGAAGGACATGTTTGACTCCTCGGTAAGCACTTAAAACAAGGGCACCTGGTCGGCCGAGCCCCCGGAATCCTTCATTAAACAAGGTATGGTTGCCTTTACTTCTCTCCTCCCTGCGATTCCCCTGCTTCGCCGCAGTCCAACACGGCGGATCCATCCTGAGATTCTGTTGGAACCAAGCAAGCCGAAGCTCTTTTTTTGGACATTGCGCATATCTTCGATACGACACTGCAGGTACAAGTTCAGGGCCTGGATCATGCATATCTCTGAACCAACAGACAAGGTGGCGGAGTTTTGTGAACCCTGACCATCTGGAGGCGAAGTCTTCGACATACAAGAAAGCAGCTGTTCCAATCCTTCTTCTTTTGCCGATCACCCACCCTCAAACACTTTCTGCAGCGATCATTTCATCTCTGAGACTCTTGCCCCTTGTCCACGGTCACCTTCTTCTTTCTACATCATGGTTGCCATCAAGTCGCTGTGGACTGCTGTCCTCCTTGCTTGTGTGGCTGTTTCTGAAGCAAAGAGCTGCAAGAAGCCTTTCATCAGAAGAGAATGGTAAGTGACGCTGTCCCCTGGTGGATGTCGAGTGTTAGCTAATTGTGAGTAGGCGATCACTCAGCTTGGGTGATAGGGACCGTTACATTAAGGCACAGAAGTGTCTGATGAAGAAGCCAAGTCAATCGTCGAAGGCTGATATCCCTGGTGCCAAGAGCCGATGGGATGACTTCCTTGGTACGCACATCATCAATGCTGATGATGTGCATTTTGTGGTATGTACTCGAGTACATTGACCATTCTCAAAGCATGTTTTAACCTGAACAGGGCACCTTCTATCCATACCACCGCCTCCTGATGCACGCCTATGAGCAAGAGCTTCAGACATGTGGCTGGAAGGGTGGCGTCCCCTACTGGGACTGGACCCTAGATTCCGCAGGCCCAGATAACGACACATCCGTGTTCTTCGACTCACCCATCTTTGACAACAAGCACGGCTTCGGTGGAAACGGAGCTTGGGTCCCTGGAAACTTCTCCAACCCCCAGCCTGGTCTGCCCGTCAACCCTCCCTGGGACGTCCCCGACCGCACTGGCGGCGGCTGTCTCAAGGTCGGGCCCTTTGCTGGGCTCAAGTCCAACCTGGGCCCTGGCAATGGCACAGCGTACAACCCCAACTGTATCCGTCGTGACTTTGCGCCTTTGTCTTTCAGAGATATGTCTGGACCGGCTGCCATCAAGACTGGTATGAGCCAGAAGGACTTTGGCTTCTTCGACCGTGTCACCGAGAGCACTTTTCACTCTGGTGGTCACTGGGGAGTTGGAGGTTTGTACGGTACCATGACTGACAAGTGGCAAAGCCGTAAGTTTCTATCCCAATAGAAAATGGATATCATATACTGACTCTTCACAGCCGCTGATCCTCTCTTCTGGGTGCACCACGCCAATGTCGACCGTGCATGGTGGTCGTGGCAAATCCGTGACCTCAAGAAGCGTGAGAAGGACGTCTCTGGACCTCTTGTCAACTTTGACTACACCAACCAGGCTGGAGGCAATGTGACTTTAGACCACCCCATCTTTGTTGGCGAGACTGTCAAGATGAAGGCCAAGGTCAAGGATGTCATGCACATCCGCAAGGGTATGCTGTGTTACGACTACGAGGACACTTACTAGACGATGGATATTTGAGTAATTATAGTTGTAACAATTGTAAATAGCTCTTTTCTTCTCCCATTATGTGGTATTTGATTCCATGAGTATACGTGTCACTAGTTGAGAATCAACTTAACCTTTCTTTTTACTCCAAGCGATCGGACCAACTACGTAAGAAGATCATTTCCATTACCCCGCCGGGCATAATACATAATTTCTCCATTCAAACTATCCATTGTTGGTCAAGAAAATGCGAGATGTCAATGCTGACTCAGACCGATGAATTGCCGTCGAAGGGCGTCACGATCCGCTTGAGCCTATATCAGTCAGTCTAGAAACCGCTACATTAACATTCAGCTTACTATCAATACCTACCACTACTCCAAAACTTCCTCATCTCATTTCATTAACACATAGTCTGTGAAGATGTCATCCAACTCATCGGTCGTTTACCACTACCTCGCCATCGGCAAGCTTGGACGAGGAGAAGTTGTCAAGTAAGCAATACCTCCGGTTGGAAAAGAGCGCATCAAGGGTAGAGTCAGGGATGATGTGAGACTGACCCAGATGTTAGGCTGTTTCTTAAAGATGCAGGCATCGCTTTCGAAGAGAAACGTTACCCTCACGACGACACCTGGAAGGAAACCAGTGAGAAGCTGAAGCAACAAGGCATCACCCGCACTGGACAGCTTCCTGCCCTTGAGTATAAAGGCCTCGTCTTGAATCAGGTAAGTCAGCATTAAGACTCTTAGGAGACGAGCTGACACCCTGGAAAGCACATCCCAATCCTTCGATTCCTATCTCGTGAACTCGGCAAGTACGATGGTCAGACCAACGAGGACAAGTATCTGGTAGACGCTGTCTCAGACATCTACATTGAGTGGAGAGTACGTAGACATTCAAACGTTGGTTCAGTCCACATACTGATCGCCTGCAGGCCGGATGGGCATCCAATCTTGGTAAAACATCCGAAGACTTCAAGAACAAAACTGTCCCCAAATACTATGAACTTGCCGCGCAATACTACTCTGACCGAGAAGGGCCTTACCTCCTCGGTGATGAGGTCAGCTATGCAGACTTTGCGGTCTACATGTCTATCGACAACGATATCAGAACCAAGACTATTCCTGTAAGTCACCTATTGGACGAGTTGGTAGAATGGTTTTGCTAATATGATTGTCTCTAAGGAAAAAATTCCCGAGGTTCTTCTCAAGTTTAAGGAGGCATTTGAGAAGCGATCCAATATTGCCTCTTACGTCAAGGAGGACAAGGCCTGAGTGCCATCTTGTTGATTCGAGGTTTAATTCAAAGCCATATCCTATTACAATCAACATAGATCAATAACCATAGAACATAAATAGAAATACAGTGCATCGTGTGTGCGTGAGAGTCCTCTACGCCTTGAGATAATGTTACAACCCTATGCAAAAGTTCCGATGACAATGTGACTAGGAATATATAAATTGATTATAATATATATGATATATGATGTGTTATAATTAGAATATCTTGTATGTTATACCACCCCAAGATTATATAAAATTTGAGAGTTTATAAAATTCTATATTTCCTTACATAGACTTCAGAAGAGAGGAAATTATCGGAACTTTTGCACACTCACTGTACCCTTGTCTAGTGAGTTGTGCTGGTATTTAAGCTATTAGTCACTCCCCGCTCTCGTATCTTGTCGCTGCCCTTCAGCTCCCATTTATTTCCCGCACCGTGGAACAGCAAGCATTATTTTTCCGCCGAGTAATCTACTCAATAAGCGATGAGCTCAAATAATGTTAACCTCTGCTCAAGCTGCGCCGCCATTGACTTTGAGGGCCTCTTTTATTCACATCCCGATGACTTGGGTCCTGTAGGCTCTACGCGTGAAGTACAGCCTACACTGCCGTGTCTAGGAACACTGCAGGAAATACTTGACCGGGCGGAAACATGCCAGTTCTGTAGACTTGTCATTGATGCTCACAAAGAGCGATTTAAACGGACGCCCTCAGGATCCTCGGAGCATTTTGAGTCCGAAAATGCAATTGAAGCTCGCGACGAAGTTGAGGAGTACGGCCTTTGCCTCACGTTTCATGATGAGCCCATCAAATGCTACCTGGAACAACGACCCTTCACACTCGAAATGGATTACCTCTATGATTCTGCCGACGAGAGCGATGTCGATTCTGCTTTGGGGAGGGAGGGCGTTGGTCGCCTATCGCTCAAATTGGAGCCTCGTCCCTGGATAAGCGCAACAGCTCAACCCATCAGATTGCAGGCCATCTGGCCAAATGGCATTCCTGAAACTAAAGACGCAAACGGTACCGGCAGGTATATGTCCTGGGAGGGCACTGGTCGCCCAGTTGAATCCCTGGTGGACCTCTCAATTCCCCGGAACTGGATACGCCAATGCGAGGAGGTCCATGGCGGCTTGTGTTCCAAGCCAAAGTGGCTGAGCGATAATGACAATGAATGGCCCGAGAAGTGTCGAGTCATTGATGTAGAGGATGGCAGAATCGTGGATTTACTTCTCACCATGCGCTATGTCGCCCTAAGCTACGTATGGGGATTGAGTGAGAAAGCAGTAGAACTACGCTCGGAGAGACGACTGACTCGAGATAATATGTCTCGACTTAAGCAGCATAACAGTCTAGATCAAATTCCAATTCCGCAAACCATCAGAGATGCCATGGCTGTTGTCAAAGCTACTGGAGAGCGCTACCTATGGGTAGACGCCCTGTGTATTGTGCAGGACGACCCCGAAGACCTTAGTCAACAGACTGGACGGATGGACCTGATCTACTCCAAGGCTCTTTTCACCATCGTGGCTGCTTGTGGCAGCGACTCCGAGTCCGGACTTGCAGGCTTCCCGAGTAGCCCGCGAGATATCTTCCAGCGCCAGGTTAAAGTCTCGCCAAATGGACTACACGTCATGCCCTGTCTTAACCTTTCGGAGGGAGATACTTTGGAGTCCTCGAAATGGAACACCAGGGGTTGGACGTTCCAGGAGCGGCTCCTCTCCAGACGTGCACTCATCTTCACCAACTCCCAAATCTACTGGTGTTGTGAGGGCAGGACGTGGGATGAAGAATCCCTTGTGGATATCCCCGGGTCAACAATCGTGGCCACGGCCCAAGAGTTTGGATGCTACGACGAGTGGGAAAGCATCGAGGCCAAGTTCTCCGAGGAGATCTATAGTACTTATATAACGCAGTTCTCAACGCGACAATTCACCTTTCCTTCTGATGCCCTCCCGGCTTTTTTGGGCATCATACACCGGTACGAGCATCTCAATAAGCAGAAGCTCCACTGGGGGTTGAGAACCATTAGGTTCGACCAGTCCTTGGTGTGGAAATATGGACAGGATCGGCGAAGGGAGATGTACACCTACATCTCAAAAGACTCGGTCGCATGCAGCGTGCCTTATCCTAGCTGGTCGTGGCTTGGCTGGACTGGGTTCATCGGTGGTGGCGACAGCTATTGGCTTCGGGAGGTTTATGAGAAGATGGATAACGGACGTTCCATCCTCACTTTCTACGCGTTGATGAGCGATGGCAGTGTTTCTCCGATCGAGCAAAGTTATCCGGTAAGCAAGATAGGCGTCTCTTCGAAGAGAGATGATGATACCCCTAGAAAAGAAAGCGACGAGGAGTTGTCAGGTGAAGTGCCTGAGTGCAGTGGGCTCAAATGGAAGGGTGATACAACAGTATCTGGTCCGATAACAGTGGGCAACGTTTTGCTTTCTTCAGAGCTGGAGCCACTTGGCATGAACAGTGACGAGACATCCCAGAGTCAGATACCATACGACACAGGACGCCTAGTATTTTGGACAAGCCATACCAGGGCTCAGATATACATCGACACTGACGACCAACCGCACATCGAAGCACGAGGACAGGCCGTAGAGCTAGATGTGCACTTGGCCAAAGAGGCCATGCATACTCGCCGCTACTTCCCCAAAATAACAGGGGCGAACGATGCTGAAAAGAGGAGAAATTTGAGTGAGAGAAATGCTGCAATACCGAGACATCCAGTCGATCTCATCGTCATTTCTCGCTGGTTTGGATTCAACGATGGTGTGGAGGTGCGGAGGCTGAACTTTTTCGTTGTGGAGGAAAAGGTGCCGGGCTTGGGCGTTTGGGGTCGTATTGGTTTTGGAGTGATTGAAGAGGAGGAATGGGACAAGTTGGAGCTGGATTGGAGGTTGGTGATTCTTGAGTGAGGTAGAGAAGCTAAAGATTAAGGTCACGTATGGTTTATCCGTAGTTGCATGGGGAATATTACAGTAGGCGATGTCGCCAATGGAAATAATGGAGGGAATACTACGTTAGCATTCACTAAAGTTACCATCAACGTTAGACTACCAACGGACAAGCCACAAGTTAGACACTCCCGGACTCACGGAACTTGACCTGGGTCCGATCGCGATAACCAACCAAGCCCTAGCGAGAAGCGTCAGGCCATTTCAGCAATGACCAACCAGGAATGCGGCACGGGGAAACTCTATATTTGCACACGAGTCATGGAACTCTTGCACGTCAACAATTCGTAAGCAAAACAAGGATGCAACAACCTCAATCAATACGACCTTCTCTCCTAATAGCCAGTTTATTTCCAACATTTCCCCCTGATCTAACCTAACTTCTAAACCACACAACAACTTCAGGTCACCCCCGGCCCGTAACCGGACATGCCGTGAAAGCGTGCGGAGCGGAACCACAGCGATTCGTCCCGTCTTCTCGCTTCCCCTCGACCCAGTGCCCAGAGCGGTATAGTCCCGTTCTGTCTTCTGTGGCAAGGCGGCACGTGCAGCGATCTCCCTCTTCAGCTCTGTTCCCCCTGGGGAAAATCTGTGTCACAACCTCGATCAGGAAAGGAAGTTGGTCACTTTCCTTCAGCTGAAGGCCAGAAAACATCGCCAAACCCAAGAAAAAGGGAGAGAGAAAAAAAAAAGAGGACCATGGCCTACCAGCGTGAGTTCGAGATGCAGGCTCTCCCGCAGACAAAAGGCGACGAGGACGAGCCTGCGTCGTCGGGCCCGCTGCACCGTCTGCTCAAGAGCTTCAGCCGCGCGCCGCCGCACGAGGATGCATACAGCGTGAGCAGCTACAACACCACCTACGCCTCCAACGGGCGGCTCTTCAACATGGGCAAGGCCAACTACAACTCTGCCAACACGGCCCTCGCCAGGGAGCTCAAGAACCGCCACCTGCAGATGATTGCTTTCGGAGGCTCCATCGGGACCGGTCTTTTCGTCGCGTCCGGCGTGGCGCTGTACCGCGGAGGCCCGGTATCGCTGCTCATTGCCTTTGTCGCAATGGGCATGATGCAGTTTTTCACGATGCAGGCGCTGGGGGAATTGTCTGTTGCGTTTCCTGTTGGTGGGTCTTTTTCGAACTACTCCACGCGGTTTCTGGATCCATCGTGGGGATTCGCCATGGGGTGGAAGTGAGTATTTGATTGTGTCTGTTTCAGATGATACAAAACTGACTTCATCAGCTACACGCTGCAATATCTTGTTGTGCTACCACTTGAAATTATTGCGGGCGCGTTCACGATCAATTACTGGAACCAGAATGCCACAAAGTCCATTTTCATTGTCCTTTTTTTCTTTCTCATCCTCGGTATCAACCTCCTTGGCGTGAAAGGATATGGGGAGGCTGAGTTTATCTTTTCCGCGGTCAAGATAACAGCCATTGTAGGCTTCATGTGAGTCAACCACAAATCTGGATTTCGTAATACTTACCTGTTCTTCAGCCTTCTTGGAATCATAATAAATATAGCAGGAGATCCCGAAGGGGGCTACATCGGTTTTACTCACTGGCACAGCCCAGGTGGTTTCCACAATGGTTTCAAAGGATTCGCCAGCGTTTTGGTAACTGCAACATTTTCCTTCGCAGGCACAGAAATGGTTGGTCTCGCTGCGGCTGAGACGAGTAACCCGAAAAAGTCTCTTCCAGCAGCTGTCAAACAAGTATTTTGGCGCATCTCCATTTTCTACATCCTCTCTATTCTCATCATTGGTTTGCTTGTTCCATACGACGAACCTCGTTTGCTAGGTGCCAAGTACGGCTCCGATGCTGCAGCCAGCCCCTTCGTTATCGCAATTGAGATGAGCGGCTCTGATGTACTTCCTGATATCATGAATGCTGTTATTCTTATCTCTCTGATAAGCGTTGGAAATACAGCTGTGTACGCCTCTTCACGTACCCTCGCTGCATTGGCAGAACAGTCTCTCGCTCCGAAAATCTTCGCCTATATCGACCGCACTGGACGTCCGCTCGTCGCAATCATTTGCTGTGGAACTGCGGGATTACTAGCATTCACCGCCAACTCCAAGGTCCATAACGAAATCTTCAACTGGCTCCTTGCCATAAGTGGTCTGAGCACACTCTTCACCTGGGGATCCATCTGCATCTGTCACATTCGGTTTCGCAAAGCCTGGAGATTATCAGGATTCACCGTGTCCCAGCTTGCCTTCCGCTCTCAAGTGGGCGTCTGGGGATCCTGGGTTGCGCTATTCGCATACGGCGTCGTTTTGATTCTCCAGGTCTGGGTAGCGATATCTCCCATTCAGCCCGAGGACCAAGACCCGCTGTCGCCAGCTGAAAGAGCCAAGAACTTTTTCCTGCAGATCCTGACGATTCCTGTTATTTTCATATTTTACTTCGTGCATAAAATCTGGGTGGGGACCACAATAGTTCGCGGTAAAGATATAGATGTCAATACGGGGCGGCGATACCTCCAAGTCTGGAACGAGGAGGAGGAGCAGGCGAAGCGGAAGTGGCCGCTATGGAAGCGAGTGTATAATCACATGTGCTGATGCCGAAATATAGATATAGATTTAGAATGACATAATGATAGTTCGAATGTTCACCCCGAAGTATTTGGATAGTGTGTTGCACTGCGTATAGCATATGGCGTATAGCGGACGTATTGGTGGATTGTGAAAGGCAAGCATTCCCACCGGATGACTCACGGCCGATAAGCGACATTGAATGCTACATTAAGCGCCACCTCGGCAGAGCTGAGTCGCATCATAAGAACGCGCCATCAAACGTGGAGATAAGAGAATCACGCCCAACTCACATGCAATCTCTCAACCGTTGTGCTTTGGTTCACCAAACTAGTCAAAACCAACAATGGCCACTCACGCTTTCTGGCAGTATCTCAGACTCAAAGCCATTGTCACTTTGATCCGCCTCTTCAATTACATCGGCACACGCTCCCACCTCAAACCCTCAACAAACTGCAACCGCAAAGCCATCCGCCTCCCCTCCCGCGATCTGGGACGCTTCATCAAAGCATGGATTTACCACCCCCAAAACTACAAAGAGGGTGAAAAACGAGCCCTTGTCGTCAATTGGCATGGAGGCGCTTGTATGCTGCCGAACTTGGGAATGGATCACGAATTCTGTGAGAAGATAGCCAATGAGAGTGGCGTTCTTGTTCTCGACGTGGATTATCGCAAAGCACCGGAGTATCCCTTCCCTGCAGCTGTGGAAGATGTTGAAGACACCCTAAGATGGGTTGAGAGTCAGCCGCGTCTCACTGACACTGCGCGAGTTGCTCTATCTGGGTTTAGTTCTGGCGCAAACTTGGCCTTGGTCGCGTCTTCGGAATTGAGACGGCAGTTTAGCATCGATATCAGAGCGGTGTATGCTTTCTACCCTGGCGTAGATTTCACCATTCCGCCCGAGCACAAGACTATTCCGAACCCAATCCGACCACTTCCCGCAGGATTTCAGCATCTCCTGACAGAAGCTTACCTCCCACGTGTAGAGGACCGCAAGTCACCCAAGGCATCGCCCATGTATGCCGAAACGGCATCCTTTCCCGAACGTGTTGTACTCTTTCCCTGTTCTGGGGATGTCTTTACGCCCGAGATTGAGGCTTTTGGAGAGAAATTGGAGAAAGCTGGGTGCGGTGTTGAGATTGTGAGGATGAAGGGAGCTCATGGATGTGACAAGAGGATCAATCCCAAGACTTTCAATCCTGAAGCAAGAGATATGTCATACAACAAAGTGGTGGGGAGTTTGAAGAGCTTTATGTAGATTGTCTTGGAAATAGTATTGATGAGGTTTATTAAGCTATAAATCACCGCATGGCGTGATATTGCTCCCATTTTGGGCAGGTCAACTTCCTCCTCTAAGTGGACAGAACTTGGCTGTACCACCACTGTTGATCTTTTATCTTGATTCGAACTCCAAGTTAGTAACAAAGTAGCCCACCGCTCACCAGTTTTGGGTTGTCACTTCGTCGCAGTGCTGTCTTTCTTACTGGCACTGCTCTACCACTTAAGGGGGAGAAACAAAACACCGGCAGCCACTCTACCATAAGATATCTTTAATTGAGTATAATATTAGATAAAATTATTTCTTTTCAATATAATATACTATAATTATTATTAAAGTCTTTCTAAAATCCTATTGTTCTTATATTCTTTATATAGAATTATTATAAATATTCTAACTAGAGAGTCTAATTTGTAGGAAATCTCACAGCCGGTGTTTTGTTCCCCCCGAGGCCACTGTCACCATTGTTGCCTCAGAACAATCAAGTTACACCAGACTGCACGTGCACAGGTCAGCTCAGGTTCCTTCGTCACAACACAAGCAAGCACTCTGCCAGATCCCAACAAACTTCAACTCCAACACAGGAGAACAAATTGGAGGTCCGATCGCGACGTGTCCAGGCGCTATCTTTGAACCTTCGGAAAACTTTATCTCATCGTCATTCTGGCCACCGCCTCAAATCCGCCATGCCACGGGTCGCTATGCAAGACTTGAAAGCGCACACTGAGTCGATTGCTAGGTAATCACCCCTTTGCGAACTAGGCATACCGTCCTGATGAATGTGACAGGCTGCTCACAACTGGTGACTACTCCGATCTCACCGTCATTTGTGGCGACGACCGGTATAAAGTCCACAAGGCAATCGTCTGCTCTCGCTCGCCGTTCTTCAAAAGGGCATGCGATGGAAACTTCGAGGTCAGTTGACACTAGCAAGTGATGCGCCAGTACCTGTAACGTATCCTGACTCGCCATGCAGGAATCCCAGACGAGCGAGGTCAAACTTCCCGACGATGATCCCGTGGCTGTACAGATGATGATCGAATACTTATATCGGCATACCTATACGCCCCCTTCGCCAGGTACACACGCTTCAACACTCAAGGCAGAGCTGTCTGCGACTGCAAACAGCGCCAAAAGAAAGAAGGAAATAGAGCAGTGGGGGGCACCCTTTGTTGGAAACAAGCGGATGAAGGAGCAGGATGGTCGACCAAGTAGCAACAACTCCAGTCCTGGTGCTGCCATACCCGCTACGCCTTCCTCTTCCGACTCCATTCATCCTACAAGACAGTCACTGTTCTCGCTTGGCACACAGCCCGCTGCTTCGCCCGCCTCGGCCCATAGCGCAAGTCAAAGTGGTACACAACCAACCCGACTCCCTGTATTTGGCTCGTATTCTGTACAGCTGACACCCAATCCTCCTCTGCCATCAACACAGCCATCAGAACCTAACCAAGCTCCTCCGTCAAACCTTTGTCTACATGCCAAGGTCTATGCTCTGGGAGAAAAGTATGGCATCTGGCTTCTGAAGGTGTTCGCGCTCCGAAGTTTCGAGGCCGAGGTTGAGTCCCATCTCCAGAGCAAAGACTTTCTGTTGGCGATCGAAGAGGCCTACACTTCGACAATCGAAGAGGATCGAAGACTACGGGACGTAATTGTCAAGACAATGAAGAAGCACAAGGACTTGTTAAAGAAACCCTCTGTACAGGCGATCGTCAAGAGCACTCAGCTCGGGTACGATCTTTTGATGAAGTTTGCCTCTGAAGAAGAGGAGAAGTAAGTATGCAGTCGCGTCAAACTCAGTTATTGCTGTTGAACTCGAGAGTGTTCAAAAGTTAAGGACGAAGCTGGTCCTGTGTTTAGTATCACAGAGGGGAAATATCGGTATCTCTCTGATGTTGAAATAAATCTTTCGCCAACCATGCTATTGTCCAACCTGCTCTTGACTTTGGACTGCTCGTACAAACTTATTCCCAAGAACCATATGTTCGCCTGTCTGTGGGTAACGCTCTTCAACCCAGAGGTGCACTGGGATAGATTTCGACCACTCTCGACGCCGCCATGTCAAACCCAAGACCTTTCCCACTATCTTTGCACTTGATGGCCAGTTTTCTTGTTGAATGTAATCACAGTCCTTTTGTTCAAGATCTCGAATGGGAAGGTCAAGATCTGTTGCTTGTTTTATCGAGATGAAGTTGTCCTGCACAGTAGTGTCAATTATAGACGTGATATATATCTCCTCCTGGTCACTTTCTGGAATTTTCAAGAAGCCTGATCTAAGAGTACATGTGCTCTTTTCTTTCGCCTTTGGCGACGAAGGCGTTCGTAAAGGCTCGGGCATGTTTGGTGTTTGGGGAGTGTTTGGTGTTTGAGGGGTTCTTGGTGTTTGGGGAGTCTGCAAAGATGGTGATGGCACTGAAGAGCCGGAATCCCTAGAAGTAGAGCTTTGCTGAGATGATGGCGTACTTGGTTCCCTAGGGGGTGCCATATTCCTGCTCTCGTGATCAAGGGGAGTTATGTGTACCTCTGACACTGGATGGATAGAGGGTGTTCGACGTCTTCGTGTTGGGCCTCGATCTCCGTCGGATTGTCGAGGCGGTACTGTAAAGTCTACCTCGACCTGATCTCCTTGGCTACGACGATCGCCCGTTCGTGTTCGTTGTCTTTCTGGCGTCGGCCCTCGCGAGTCAAAGGGTATGTGCGAAGGTGCTTCTGTGGTTTGAGGCACATCTCCAGTACGTCGCATGCTTTGTGCTAACCGAAAAAGTGGTGTCGCTATACTTTGGAACTCAGCATTGAAAACAGGGCCATGGTTCGTTGCAAAGTCCCGGTCGTCTCTCAACTTCCTGTATCGATCCTCACTAATTTTGAGCTCGCGGCGAAGGGATTTGCTGAAATGCGTCAGTAGCTGAGCAGAATCCGGCAGTTTGGGAATCTGAATACAGGAAATGGGGGCGGCTCACATTTGTTCTTCCATCACTTCTTTGGCTTCATTGCTCGATCTCTGTTTAATATAGTGATGAATCTCCATCTCTAGAACTGGGCAGACAAATGATAGACAAAAGCCAAGGAGATGCATATCCGGAAACAAGGAATCGAGTTCAATTTTGTTCCAAACATACCACTTGAATCTTTTCAGGAATGCGAGCTGTCCACTCATAGACTTCAAGTCATGCTGTGCATCCTTCAGCTGTCTTGCAACGTCCTCTGTGCTTCGGATAAGAATATCCATGGATTTGTGCTTGCTGATGTACTGCAAAATATCGGTGGGTGGGTCTGGCATCTTCTGCAGCATTGAGCAACTCCCTTTAAGCCGTTGCACTGCAATATCAACTGTTGTTGCTGACAACTCAATCTGGGCAGCAATTCTGCGAATCGCATTTGCAATTGGGTCATCGTGTTTGGCGATACTTCGAAGGGACTTGGCGAGCTTGACTGTAGGTTTCGCTAGGCTTGCGATGGTCGCAACACTAGCGATCACGCCTAGAGCTTCTGCCATATCTCTATTGTGTTGTTATAATGATTTATACGGGAGTTGGCTGTTGTGAAGTTGATAAGTGTAACACTGAAAGATTGGGGATATTGGTTGGGGTCGCGGCTTATTTGTGCTGCTTGCCAATACAGCTGTTCTGCGCATTTCTTTCGCACGCAATTGTAATTTGCACGCATCTCACAGCCTACCTTAATATTGCCATAAAAGATGCAGAGTGCTGAAATTGTATGCGTGTGTGTGTTCGGCCTCCTGCTTCTGGACGAGGGTGGGAGTCGGCTTCACTCAGTGATTGACACGTCGAGCTGCACATCTATCACTGCATCCAACAACATAGCCTGGTAATCATTCAGTAATCACCCCGCCTCAATTTTCGGTTGCCTTAATTGCGGCATGCCCGAATAGGCCATGAACCGTAAGGCAATCAGTGCATATGCATGTGAGAAGAGAGGCTCAATTTCCAGGCTTGCATTAAATATTGGTAGTTTCCAGAAGTGGTATGCATAGCGGAAGCGTTCATATCACCTGTATAGGTTGACCATAGATGCAAGATGTAATCGATTCCATGTTCTTATTGGTGAATCTTATTTTTTGCACTGCACGAATAGTTACTGGATCTCCCTTCTCCCCTTGCGAGTTTCTCCAGGACAAAAGACTTCATCTGATCCATTCGTCGCCTGTCACCACTCCGCTATACAATTGAGTAACCGGCTCGTGGTGTCAATATCATTCTATCTTATGCGCTGAGGTGCTGAACGACCTGGCAATGCCATCTTGAGGCAGGCATACACCGCGACGGCCAGCGCGACGATCCCCAGATATAAATCACCGGTAGCAGTGATGCTGCTCACAGGCTGGCCTTTTCCTCCATCACGTGGAATCAGACCAAAAGTCTTTGAAATCGACGACCACGCGGTAACAGCCGGTGCAACCATCGTATCAGCCATGCCAAAGCAATACTCGAACGGCAGTCCTGTAGACAGCGACAACAAGTATGTCAGACCCAGAGAATACACCTCCAGCAGCCTGTGGCGCCTCCCAGATCCAAAGCACGGCAACGTGAGTAGGACAAATCTGTAGACGGCATGTGCGAATACCCAGCTCTTCGATGCCGCGGTGAAGACGAAGAGATTGTCGTGAAGCAGAATGGTCTTCCACTGCACTCTATACCCTTGGATGATGATCCAAGCCGACAGCGCGAGGCAGGCCGCCTTGCAGCAAAGACCGCGAAAGGTGTCGCCGGATGGAGTTGCGACCATCATGACGATGTTGCCGTAGACGGCAAAGTTAACATAAATCGTAAAGGCGTGCAGCCACCGCTCTTTTACCGGTCTACTGGCAACAATGAAGAGGAGCACGGAGCCGAGGCCAAGGGGCAGTTCGGCCATAGTCTTGATCATTTCGCCTTTGGTGGAGGTGCGGTCAAAGATGGCGATGACAGCGCTGGTGATAAATACAATTATGAGGAGGAGGCCGGGTTTGGAGATGAGACAGCGGTAAGTGAGGAGGAGGATGGCGCTGAGAGACGCATTGAAGGGGATGTCGAGGTGCGGCTCGAGTGCCGCATAGGCTGGTGAGAGAACCATTATAACACGCTGCCTTGCCGATGCGTGATAGATGTTAGTGAGTTGTTTCTGGTAAGTTTTGTCATCTCTCTCGGCAGTTTTGGGTGAGAAAACACGGAATGTAACACTGACCGGGGTTAAGGATGCATCCTTGTCAGTGGGGGTTTCCAAGTGCTTCTCAGCTGAATATCTCAAATTTGGCCAGTTCTATGAGCAAAGAAATCACATAGATACTAGAAGCCTAGAATCTCCTGCTATAGATGCCATTTTTATTCAATTTGAAGTACTGTACTCTCAGCAATTGGGATGGCGTTCTTGTTAAAGAGGCCGTTACAACGGTATTGTGGAGCCCTAGTGCTTCACTATTGAAGCCATCAGTGATTTAAGCTGCACGTCGTATTCTTAGGGGATGTGCTTGCATTGAGGGTTATAGTCATAGACCATCCTATATAATTCCGAACCTCACTGAAACGATATTTCTTTTTCTGCTATTATCCCAATGTTTCCGGATCACACCACGCCACGGATTTAACCACGATCCACCTAGCGCGAAACATATTTCCGAATGACCAATCCCACGCGGAACATCAAAAACCCCGAAAGCCTTGACATCATCCTTCAACTCCTAAAAACATCACCTCGTTTCCGTCCACTTACAAATTCCTCGTCATGGCTAAGGCGGAGTTGGGACTGAAGGTAGCTTTCTACGCCTACCCGTGCGTCCTCTTTGTCACCCTGCTGGGCGTTCAGTCTGCGCAGTTCTACCTCAGTCGCCATGGCAATCCTCAGGCGCGTCACGGCGCGTTGGACGCTGACCAGAAACAGCGGGCGGACAAGACTCGACGAACTTTCGCCCGCTTGATATGGACTTTTCAATTTATCCTCTCATTGTTGCTCATTGCGAGTATCGTGTTTACGACGAAGCAGGTTTTTGCTGATCAAGGGGATGTTACCGGGGATGTTGCTTTTGCCTTCAGCGCATATCTAGTAAGTGACCTTTCATCGTCACGATGAGCAGTACTGACAAAGAATAGGCGTCATTTGTGGGAGTTCTGCTTTACTTCGTCGCCGGTCTTCTCCCCGATCCTGAAGGACCTTGGAACCCAAATGGTTCTCATCTTTCGGCTTGGTGTGTCGGCGCACTTGCAGAGATTGTCATCGCAGCTGTGTTTTCATCCGCTGAACCTCGTCTGCGTGTATCGCCCGGCTTTGTTGACACTCTCAACATCCTCGGATCGGCCAGAGTTTTTGTGCTTGCTCTGATGATCGGTGCGTTTGGCTTGAGAGAGTACAAGTTGAAATCTCTTGAGCCAAAGTCTGTGCCCGAGGAGCGACAATCACTGCTAGAGAATGGAAATGGCACAGCCGAGAGCTACGGCAGTGTTCCACCAACTGCGCCTGAACCAGTCAGAAGGACCCAGGTTTCCGGGACAGGTTGGCTTGATTACTTTGCTGGTTTCCGTGTTTTGTTCCCCTACCTCTGGTACGTACGTCCACACCCAGGCGAACCTCAGCTAACACTCCTAGGCCCAAGGACTCGCCCCTCTACCAAGCAATCGTGCTAGTTTGTCTCATCCTTCTTGTCTGTCAGCGTACTGTCAACGTCTTGGGCCCTCTTCAGCTGGGGACACTTGTCGACAGCCTTGGCGAAGGAAAACTGCCCTACAAGGAGATCATTCTGTACGTTGTCTACCGCGCTCTTCAAGGCAACCAAGGAGCTCTCGGCGCTATGCGCAGCGTACTATGGATCCCCGTATCCCAGTCTCTCTTCAGAAGACTCTCATCCGCTGCCTTCGAACACGTCCTGGGCCTTTCTCTCGAGTTCCATCTCAACAAGAAAGTTGGTGAAGTCACCAGCGCGCTCAGCAGAGGCGCATCAATCAATACCTTTCTTGAGAGCTTCTGCTTCCAGGTCTTCCCTATGGTGTTTGATATCTTTGTCGCCGGTGTCATTTTCTTCGTCAAGTACGACGCCTTCTACACCATCATCGTTTTCTTCATCATGTGGTCGTACATCTTCCTCACCATCTATGTGGCCAAGTACCGCGGCAAGCAGCGCCGAGACATGACAGTCAAGACTCGTGAGATGGAGGCTGTCAAGACGGATGCCCTCGTCGCGTACGAAACGGTTCAGCACAACTGCGCTGTATCTCGTGAGACTGGGCGGTTTAGGGAGCATATTACTCTCTTCCAGCGTGCTGAGCGCTTGGTGCAGTGGTCGCTGGCTGCGCTCAATCTCACGCAGAGCTCAATCTTCACCCTAGGCACGGCCCTCCTTGTTTCCGTTTCGGCGTACAAGATTTCGATTGGAGAGCAGACTGTGGGCGAGTTCGTCAGTTTGATCAACTACTTTGTGCAGCTTCAGGGACCTTTGAATTTCTTTGGCACATACTACACCATGCTACAGAACAACCTTATCGAGGCTGAACGGCTTCTTGATCTGGTAGGTCTCTTTCCACTATGCCTCGCAGGCAATGCTAACTGAAATAGTTCAAAGAAACCCAGGGCGTGGAGGAAAAGCCCGATGCCATCGCGCTTCCGTCACCCAAGGGAGAAGTCGCCTTCAACGATGTCAAGTTCGCCTACAACACGAAGAAGGGCGGCCCTGTTCTCGATGGAATCAACTTTACTGTCGCCCCTGGAACCAAGACTGCCATTGTTGGAGAATCCGGCAGCGGCAAATCGACCTCGCTCAAGCTGCTCTTCCGCTTCTACGACGTTACGGACGGCTCCGTCACTATTGACGGCCACGACCTCCGGGATCTCAAGCTTGACAGCCTCCGTCGAAATATCGGGGTGGTGCCCCAGGATACGGTTCTGTTCAACGCTACCATCATGTACAACCTGCTCTATGCCAGACCTGATGCGACGGAAGAAGACGTGTACGAGGCGTGCAAGGCTGCCAATATCCATGAGCGCGTCTTGAACTTCCCTGATGGATATGAGACCAAGGTTGGAGAGCGGGGGCTGAAGTTATCTGGAGGTGAACGTCAACGGGTATGTGACTTGTCCATGTTATGGTTGTTCTTTTGACTGACGTTTTGTAGATTGCCATCGCGCGCGCTATTCTCAAGGATGCTCGCATTTTGCTACTTGATGAAGCTACTGCGTCTCTTGATTCGCACACTGAGCGCCAAATCCAAGATGCGCTCGAGCGTGTCACCACTGGACGAACAACAATCACCATTGCGTAAGTCGCCTCCATAGCCCCCCTCCATGCAACAACTAACCATTGTCTACAGCCATCGCCTCTCCACAATCACCACCTCTGACCAGATCATCGTGCTGCACAAGGGCAAGATTGCCGAGCGCGGCACACACAATGAGCTTCTGGCTCTTGGTGGCCGATACCATGCCATGTGGGAGAAGCAAACGACGATTGAGAAGAAGGAGAAGGAGAAGAAGGAGCTTGAGGGTGAGGAGACGTCGGAGGCTGGTTCTCAAGAATAAGCATTGATCGAAAGGTGGTAATGAAGAGTTGATGTAGGATATACGAGTGTATCATAGATGTATGGAGTCATCCGCAAAAGAGTTATAATCAGACTGTTGGATTGATCAAAGTCAACACCAACATCTTGGATCACCAAAGAACGGACCAAATCGACAGTCGACTTGCGCGCCTCACTGCAGACTCTGACCCGAGTGGGACGCAATGCAGCCAGGGCATTCCCGATGTGGTCAAATGCCCTGGTGATTTTGTTGCTTTGTATAGTTGTTGCTATCAAGACGATCCAGCACAGTCCTGCCCCCGTAGACGATTCAATTGTTCCCTCTCTCAATATCTTTGTACGTCTCACACATACAAAACACCCTCCTCAAAAAGGCATTCAGGTCCGTCTCCCTCAGTGGGTATCAGTGGATGTACTTCTCTTTCTGTACCATCGTGAGTTCCACCCCATACCACCCCCACTACAAAGAAAAAAAATGCAGAAAAAAAAGTCTTCGCGAAGGACGCTATTCGTGATGGGTCAACGGTCAGTTGAGAATGCCATCAACAAATTTCCATAGCAAAAAATGAAGATATTCGCAAAGTGACGTGTTTGTCTGTGATGGTGACGACATCGACTGCCTAAGGCATGGCATTCCTCAATCGGAAACTGCTGCACAGCTCCCTTCCTAAATGAAGGCAGTTAAGCTGCCTATGACGACACTAGTGAGACCTCCACCACAATTATCTCCCAGCGACCCCTCTATTTACCTTCCTCCAACCCATCACCATCTTCTTTTTCACACAATCACCAGCTTCACTTCTTCACACTCTTCACAAACAAACAAACAACCGCAATCATGTCTGCCATCCCTACCTCCACCTCGGTCCTCGAGTCCGCCGTCATCGAAGCCTCCTTCAGCGACGTCTGGCACCTGATCAAGCTCCAGGACTTCTCCAAGTTCTACTCTGCTCTCGAGACCTCCGAATGGGTCAAGGGCAGCTCCCCCGACACCGACATCGTCAAGTGGACCTTCAAGGACGGCACCGTTCTCGAGGTCAAGCAGGAGGAGCACTCCAGCATCGACCACTACATCACCTACAGTGTCATCTCCTCGCAGCCCGCCCTGAGCTACACCTCCGTCGTCAGCACCATCCGCGCCTACCCTGTCACCTCAGGCCAGCACGAGGGTCACACCTATGTCACCTGGAGCGGAAACTTCTCCAGCGATGCTGATGCCGGCGTCATTGCCGATGCCAAGTTCAAGCGTCGCGAGGCTCTCGCCGACCTCGCCAAGGCTGTTTCCAAGAAGTAAACGATCAACAACAGAAGGCACGATGATACGGTTATCTGGGAGGGCAGAAATTGAAACACAATTAAGCCAACGAGAGTCGAAATGGAACGATTTTCGTACAGTGGATGGAGGAATGGGCAAGCAGAGTTATCGCATGTCCATGTAGCTTATGGCCCATCTGATGGCATCACAATCGATATCAATTGTCAAGCATAAATCCATGTCGTCTGAGTCTTTGTCTCGAGCGATTGCGGGTGTCTGTAAGATGCGTCTTCGCTTTAAAGCTGTCGCATAACTGACGGGTCTACCTGGCCTACAGAAGCACTGACCAGCCGATTACCTCGCTTGAAGTGCTAGAATGTTTAACGGTCGCAATAAGCTCATAAAAATTACTGTGAATCGAATCGAATTGAGAATCAGATGGACGAGCCTATCGCTTACTATGTACGGTAGTTGAAAGATCTGCGCACAAAGCTCAATTTTTGCACAGATTTTCAGGGTCTTTGAGATGGGTCCATCCAGTGGGGAGCTACAGGGTAAAGGTAACGATCGCGAACTTGACATTTTCAGCATCGTCAGATCAAACTTTGCAGGATGAGAAATGCAATGGATAGTCGTAAACATTGCTACAAGATATTCCAGCAGTTATTAGAACATACGAGTGAAGTTGTAATAATTGTTCAACTTGTGATGAGTGACACATTCTGGCTCCGATTGATGAGCACACACAGCTGTTTGTTAGCAGAACAAAAACTGAGAGATGCACCAGCGCCAGTTCCGCCCTCTACCTAACGGAACAAATCAATAAGCATATCATCACGCTAGATCAGGTACAGCTTGGAGCCAGACAACACGCCCAGTGGTTAAGCTACGGGAGACTTTTACAGGACGAACGTTATCTGAAGTTTGTTCCTTAATGCACGGGGCTTCCATGTCCAAAGCTTGAAAAATACGTGTATGGAGTGAGTTTCAATCGAGGATCCCGATGCCTGTAAGGCTTACTCCTGTAAGGCTTACGGAGTGCTTTGTACGGAGTAAGCGTAAACAATTCGCCAGCCTCAGTTCTTATCTTAACGCGTATTACCAAACTAACCGCGCGCTCGGAGGGTATGTATGATACCACCATTTTAATTCTCAACCCAGCTGTCGTCAGCATAAACCTGCAACCCACACTGACCCAATTGGCAATTGATCCCTCGCTTACTCCATAATTTCCTTTTTCTTTTCTCTCGTCAGCGTCTACGGATATCGCATCGGGGTTCGGTCTTTTGCGTACGGCCCGTGATGGGTTTTTTAATCTCCTTTTTTTTTTTGTCGGGTCCGAAACTTTTCCATGCCGCGTGGTTTCTCCCACATGCAAACCCGTGGGCGGCCGTGGTTACTCCACTGTTAATTTTACATGCTCCACTGATATGATACAGGGAAGGACCCAAAGCTGACAAGATCGTGTGCCTTGTTGCTGCATGCGTTCTGAGCCGAGATCGAAAGGAGACTCGCGCGTGTTGTTGGTTGTTGGCTGTCAGCATGGATATCCTGTCATGACGGCATGTGGGGGTCATCGGGTTAACATCAATTGTGTATTGGCATTATCTTCTAGATTAACATTAATATGGTTCATTCGTTATGGTAGGATACACCGGTCCTGCTTCTGCGCTATATCGTGACGCTGTTGTCCGATGCTACAGTATGAACATGAATAGGCATTGACAATCGTTTACTTTCCTCCCCGGTTTCCAGTGGTGGGGAATGGCTTCTCCAGCTTGACGCACCATAGGAAAACATCCTCCAAAGGTAGTAGACCCAGCAAGATGCGGTTCGACAACCAGGCCACAAGTACAACACCAGTGGCAGCCGCAGCGTCGAGCCAGTAGTGGTTGGCCGTGGCCACAATAATAGTCAAGACAAACGCCGGGTACAGAATACTCAAAGCCACGAAAAACACCTGCCACGCCTTGCTCATGCGCTTCTCGCGAGGCGCAAGGCGTCGGCGGAACAGACCAGAGTGGTACAGTAGAACAGTGCCGATGCAGAAAGAGTAGCCAAAGTGCAGCGAGGGGAAGGCGGCAAGTTGGTTGAAGAACTTATTAGTGGCGTAGATAGACTCGGCATCCTCGCGGCGGACGGTGTCGAAGAAGCCGTACTCCTCGGGCAGCAGACGTGGCGGCATGCATGGGTACATGGTGAAGACGACGAAGCTGAAGAGGTTCGTCAGGGTCATCATGCGTCGAGCCTCAGCGAACTGGGCGTGTGTCGGTGCGGCGTAGTAGTACCATGCGAGGAAGCTGTACAGGTAAGTTAGATAGAGTTTTCTTTGACTTTACGCGAGAAGTGCGTACCTGACTGTAACGGGGATATGGATTAGCGAATAGGCTCGGTTGAGGATGGTCAGCATCGTCTGGTGATCGTTCCTGAAGAAGGACTGGACATCGATCTCGCGTAGAGGGAACAGCCAGCGGAACGGTCCCTCGTGCTCAAACCAGAGAACAGCCTTTCCATGGTTCTCAGCCGTTTGCCAGATCCCATCGGTCGCCGCAACAAGCTCACTGGCCTGCTTGACGCCCACGTAAAAGCCCAGGTTTACCGCCCAGTAAAACATCTCCACCAGGAAGGGAAACTTTTGTATAAAACGGCTGTGCCAGTATTTTGCGTAGCGGGACGAGTTGGGCGTACGCACAACGGCGCCGCAGCATGTTCTCTTCTTGGAGGGATGCGCTTCCGTGTCAACGGGTGAGGGGCTCGCGGCGTCACTGAGATTGAGACGCTCCGTCTCGTCGTGCACATCATCTTCGTCCCATGGCTCGAGTTTCGGCTGGCCCAGCAGGCCCTGGTCCTGCTTGGATGAAGGGATAACGGAGAAGTTACGCAGGCGGTTGAAGTAGCAGGAGGCTACCATGACACCAACGATGAACTACATGGCCACATGCCCTTGGTTAGACTTCGTGACAAACAAAAGTGCGGCGCAGAGGGGGGAATCGGGAATCCTGTTCAAGGATGTGGAAAGCGTTGGGTGGGTTAAAACGTACAATTGGCTCGACAACAGCATGGTAGGCGAACTGCGGCGCGCCCAGGTCTGCATCGTCTTGAGGTTGAGTTTTATTAGCCATCATGAGTATATCTGCGGCATGTCCCGATTCTGAAGTTTAGAAAAAAGAGAGAAGAAAGGATGCAAAAACTCAAAAAATTAAGCACCTGCAGAAAGTTGGTTCGTGGCCAAAGGGATAAATAACCATAAACTTCGGAAGACGCGGAGAATAAAACCAGGATTCAGATGCAAAGCCAAGACCTGCAATGCTAATGCCCATGCCCATGCCCAGCCAAGAGCCGGGCCTGATTTGCTCCGGCAACCAGGGGGTTGTTAGGTTGTTTAGCTACGATTGGGGATCGGGATCAGTATTTACTGGGCGGATCAATGGGCACTCCGGCACTGTCACCGCTAATTACAAGGCAAGGCAATTAGGGATGGGATGGAACTCAGTGATAGAGAAGGGCGGGATCCCGAGGCACCTTTCCTGTTGTGGCCAGAGGGCAGCGCGCGTGTCTATTACGTGTCTTGGCCATTTGGCTGAAATTCAATGCAATGCCCCCAGGCTCCCAGCGTCAGCCCCTGAGAGTGAACCAGTAGAATGTGGAAGTACCGGGCGCTTGTCAGCTGTGACGTATGCGATTTAATCCCTGGAGGATTCAATGGCCGTCGGGAGAAATAACTAAAGTGTGTGAGTCCAGGGGATGGTCCTTTCATTTTGTTGGGTGACAGAAAAGTAAGATACCCGGTACCGCCAGTGACTGATTCCCCAAATTAAGTCTCCCCCGCTGTCACGCTACGGTGGGGAGATGCGTCGAATCATTTGATTTTGCCCAATGCCAACCCCTAATTCTAAGTTGGTCCGGCTTAGATTTTTTTCGGGGCTGATAAAGGGTCACCCCCTTCTGTATCTAATCGCTGTCGGATTTCGGTCTCAGAGGAAAAATCAAGCTTAAACATCTCACTCCTTTCCAAGCACAAGACGACGCTTGACCGCCAAGACATCTGTACAACGTCGCTTGTCGGGTTTTCTTTCCTTTTTGTTTGTTTATTGAATACCGATACACAGACGACCTTTCTTCCTAATTAATTCCATCAAGTAACATGTCGTCTTCGCCAATCCTGGGCCCCGCGGCCCAGCCAAAACAACACTTCGACTTCGACGAAGAGCGTCTCGACTGGGCTCCCTCAGTGCCCAAGAAGTACCTGCGCCTGCTAAGACCGCGTCGCTCCGCCGTGATACTCGTCCTCATCGACTTCCTCATCGTCGCCATCCTCGTCAAGGCCTTCTGGCCGCTCATCACACTGCTGCGCCGCAACGAGGAGTTGTTTGGCGCACGCCTTACGCTTCCCCTCAACGACACTTCCTTTGCGCCCACTCTGCCGGAGCAGCAAACGATACCGAGGATCTTCCACCAGACGAGCGCGAACGAGACAGTTCCCGAGGCTTGGAAGGATTTGGTCAAGAGCTGCCGAGATGCCTACTCTGATTACGAGTACAAGGTTGGTGGCTATAGCCGAGGCATATATGGAAAGCGGATCGCTAACAATTTTTTGCAGCACTGGACTGACGAGAAGGCTCGCGACTTCATTTCAGAGGAGTACCCCTGGTTCATCGACACCTGGGACACATTCCCCTTCAACATCCAACGTGCCGACGCCATTCGATACTTTGTTCTGCACCACTATGGCGGCATCTACCTTGACATGGACACCTTCTGCAACAACACCATCCCGCTGAACCAGATCGAGGCCAACGGCGCCAAGCACCACGCCGTCTTCAAGTCTACCACGCCCACCGGCGTCTCCAACGACATGATGATCACATCGCCGAACCACCCAGCATTCACAAAAGCTCTCTCGCGCATTCAACTCTACAACGACATCTCAAAACCATTGGGTTATATCTTGCCCCACGCCGCCGTGATGGTCTCTGCTGGCCCGCTCTTTCTCACCATGGCGCTGAAAAACTACCTCCTGGAGCAGCCGTCCCTCCCCGAGAAGACGGTGCAGGTCATCAATGCGACGGAGCTGGAGCCGTACCTGACTGATTTCGAGGGCGCGTCATGGCACCACGGCGACACGAAGACGCTGATGTTTGTTGGTGATCGACCCTGGATCTGGTACATGCTGGGTGCTATTGGGCTGAGCGCTGGGCTGTATGTCATCAACCTGCTTATGCTCAAGTGCTGGACACGGTTCTTTGAGAAGACGGCGAGTGACGAGGCCAAGGATGCTATTAAGCTTACGTAGGGGATGTTTTGATTATCTACGACTATAATAATTGTAATGCCAGCGTTTGTTTATTTTACGATCGCTTTTGTGATACTATTGGATCTGGTCTTCAGTTTGTGCGATGCTTGATATCTGAACGTCTTTATTTAGCTTGGTATCTACTCCGTAGTGCCTTTCGTTCTGATCACGACTTGGAGGCCGCGCCAGCCTCGCCGCATCTCATCCCCTCGACACGTCAGCGTGGGCCACTGGCTACCTGAAATTGTCGTTAGTCTGCCTGCAGACAAGATAGATCCAATCAAAACAACTCTAATGCGATAAATGGCCGTCTCGTGACCGCCCCCAATATCCAACAGCGTTATCAACCAAATGCGACATGACGAGCCGTCACTCTCAGTCGCCTATCCACTTTGTGACTTTACCTCGCTCTCGCTTATCAGCTCTTGCTCGAGACCGTTCGATGCAAAGCCGTGCCGCAGACAAACTCTGTGAGATGACGTCGGTGTACTCGTTTCGCGCCAAACCCCGCTTCAACGGTTGAGCTGGGTTGGTATTGGTGTTGTTACTTCTGGCCGAGCAAGAGCTAGTCTATGTTGGACGTCGTGACGTGCATCTTCCACATCATTGGCGTTTAATACAGATGTATCTTCAATTGCAACACCACCACACTCGTGCAGATTGTCTGGTGACACATATTTCTACTCCCACCTTGCATATTGAGTAAGTGTCACCTCAATAGTATCAATGAAGGCATCGTTGATGGCCTGGGGGACGATGTGTTCAGGCGCATTGTAGCAATCAATCTCACGATGCACCCCCAAACTTTGTAAACTCAACACACAGACCTGCCTCTGTTAAGCTCAAACGGCCAGTAATAAAGACAACAGGTCGTGATGTATTTCTAACAGCAATCGCCCATAGCATCAGCAGAACCTATGGAGTACATTCCCTGCTTAAAATTGACGACCCATTCTCCCATCAGCAGCATCGAGCTTAAATCTCTTCAACGCGAAAAAGTTATTCGCCCGTTCTAATCTCCCTCTCCATCGCTTCTCCTCCCTTTGCGCAGCTCTGTCGCTCGTCACCTTCAGCCGCGACAGTTGTGCCGCGAGTATGGCTTCGTTGGCCTGTACGATCTCATTGTTTCCATTCACTGTCCGCCGATGTGCGATCTCCGTCCCAGGCTCTGCAGGCTCTGGTGGGTTTAGGCGCTTTTGGTCGGGTGATGGGCGAGGAGCGCGAAGTTCTTCATGTTTTCGGTGCGAGATGATCTTTCCTGATGGCAGCTTCACAGGATCACTGGGGTCTTGTGTCCCAGTTAAGGTGTTCTCGACTTCCGGTATTTGGTAGAACTCTTCTGTTTCAGGTGATATGTCGAAACGGCAGTGTCCTTTGGCTAGCATGTGGTGCTTTATGCCCTCAACAGTACCCCTTCGGGTGCCACAGCAGATGCACTCTCGATAGTTGTGGATAACAAAGTGAAGGTATGAGATTATGGTTTCGAGGTCAACCGCCAATAAGTCTTGGAAGGGGACGTTGAAGCTGTGAGCTGTAACCATGTGCTTCATGCTGTCGTCTAATGTTGTAGAGTCTTGAGCGCAGAAGAGACATTGACCTGGGATAAACTCTGATGTGGAGATTTCATTTTCATCCTCGTCTTCATCTTCATCTTCAGTGTCCTCGTTGGCTTGTTCATATCGGTCCTGTTGGTTGAAGTCCACAACACCATTGTTTCGCTTTCTCCTCGGAGATGTGCTTCTTGTAGAGTGAGGTGGCTTCGGCGTGAACTCAACACTTCCAACCTTTCGTTTCAGTTTCTGGATACTGTAATGGGGTGTTAGTCTGCAATCTGATGGTCGGGTTGGTTGACACTCACTGCCCGTCACTCTTGATATGAGCTTTCCATGTTTGCAAACCTCTCATCTCGATGTCACAAAGTCTGCAGAAAGACGGCGCTTGTGCGACCCTTAGTGACTGCTGCTGCTGGTCATCGACAACGCTTATGTCTGCCATGTTTGATGGTTTAGTTTGTGATGGCCGTCGGCTGTGAGTAGAAAGGCTGGGTTTATAATTGGAAGGACCAGGTGTGCCAGCTATCTCTTTCTGAATTAAGGAGAATATCATGCTGCAAGAGTGACGATCATCATTGTATTTATCTAAGTTCTATAGAAATCATTCCTAGGTATGAGTCGAAATGAGTATTGCCCTTTTAGGACTCTAGTGGCCGCAAGCGGACCCGCGGTGCCGGGCTATCGGGCGCGAGCCTCCGGAGCCAGGAGGAGGTGGCCATAGTGGTAAACTCAATTGGGAAGCATTACATAGCATATAGCCTTGCTGTTGTGCACTGATAGTACATGTAGTATTTGATATCAAAACTCACTAGTCAAAGCGATTAACAAACTTGACAACCTTTCTTCCCGTCTCACTCAGCTCAAAGCCATCAAGCCCCTCAACAAAAACGACCCGAAAGCGATGTTCGTTCCCTCCAGTAACATCAAAGAAGTATCTAAGCTGATCTATAGCAGCTTCCCTGTAAACAGGATCCTGGCAACACAGCAACCGAATTTCCAACAATGACTCTGGCGAAGACTCCGTACGATCCAAGATGACCTGCCATTGCAAAATTCCAAGATCATCCTGCTGCATAACTTCGCCGAGAACTCCAAAGTCAAAGTACGCCCCGTCCCAGTCAAAACTGAAGCGACGATCGCGACCGTACAAGCGAAGAACTCGCATGTACGGCCATTCGTCTTTGGGAATGTGCGCGTGAGCTTTAGCAGATAGAGGATGGAGCGAGCCAATGTCGCCTGTCATGTATCGCACGAGAGGATTTCTCAGTCGAGCAAGAGAAGTCTGTGCAATCATCCCTTTCTCCCCTTCAGAGAGAGGCGCTAATCCACTCATTTGGGTACAAGACAGAGGCAAAATCTCGAATATGTTCATTCGCGTATCGAAGATAAAATCTGCGTAGTCCGCAGCTGGATCAACTTCCGTCAGATCAGGATTGCTCACCCCGAACGGTCCGGCTTCACTGCTACCGGCCATAGAACAAATCTTGACACAGCCGAGAATAGTATAAACGTGCTTTCTTTGGGCAGCGGTGAGTGACTCAGACGTGTATATGATCTTGTTGAGCTTGATTTTATATCTTTCAGACGATGGGAGAGTTGAGATGTGTTGTACAATTGAAATGACCTGGCTTGAATCACCAGCCAAAACATTGACTTGAAAGTCCTGAAGGAGATTGACTACCTTGGAGACTGGCATGGTACTTCCAGCGGCAAGCACTGAGGCGCCCGCGTTCTCTACTATCTCGCATGTAAGATCCAGAGATCTACATCCTTGTTAGTACTTTACCAACTCTCTTGGTGTGATCGTACCTATATAGGTGCCCTCCCCAATGTGTCGACAAGACCCAGTCGTCATCCTTGATGACACCCGTGTTGCGAAGGAGTCTCCCAAAGTTTGCCCTATGAACACGATTCTCAAATACATCTGTGGCAAAGAACAGAGTTTGAGAACCTGATCCGCCACCGGTCACGCTCGTGTAGACACTGTGGCGGTAGGTGTTATCGCGGCTATGGTCTTTGACTAGTCTCTCAATCACATTGTACCTGCTTATCAGTCAGAAAATGGTCTGTCGGGGACTTTGGGTTACTAGCAGGTCTGTCTTCCAGAGCAGTGGCAGGCTGCGTAAGTCCGGGAGGGATGAAGATGCGGCTTGCTTCGTGACAGTCTCAACAGTATTTCTGTCTGGAGGGTACTCAACATCAGAGTAAAACGGGTGAATGCGAGCTACTGCAAGGATTTCTTGTAAAGAATATCCAAGAAGTGAAGGCATGGTAAAATATGATGAACTCCTCAGCTTTAGGTTTGAAGATATGATGATGTGTGTTCCTTGTATTCATAGCAGCCCCTTTTTAGTGTTTCGTTCCACGACAAGGCTCTGGATACTCAGGACTCTTGCACTGTGCGTTGTGTGAATGGCCATACGTCAACTAAGACATTGGCTGTGGCTAGAAGGCGATAGAAATTCGTATTCCGAGATGTGGTATCACAGCATTGGAGCGGCACGATGTTAACATTGCAATGCCCGATATCACTCCACCCCGAACTGCTGTGTTACGCCAGTTCGCAAAAAGCAAAAGATACAAGTTTACAATGGCGATGTAAAAGTTCTCATGTCTTCCCCCCTCTAAATTATATTCCAGTTTAATAAATCATAATAGAGCCTTGTATTTCATGCACTTTATATAGTCGTATAAAAATCCTTCTTAATTCATGTACTTTGAATCTTTTCAGTTTTGATGTCAGAGGAGAACCTCAAACGTACTAAGCTATCTTGTCGTCGAAATCTTTATATAGAACTTCAGAAAGAGCATGGACATTCTAGCCAACTAAAAACTGTCTGTACCCGCCGGATCGCCGCTTCAAAATTCCAGGACTTGTGGTACTTGTTACACCAAGAGGATGGTTACACCTTGAAGCAGATTTCGTGTTTTCTACATTCCTACTCGCAATTCAGAGCCCACCGCCATTATGCGACGGATCTCATATGTGGAAATTTTGCACTGTCATCATGAGTTAAGCCACGTAAGATTGTCGTACCAAGATTGAATCCAATACAAATTGAGGTTTCTTGCATGTCGAACGACTAGCAGTTAACTATGTATGGTGGAATGAGTAGCCTTTGGCCTGTCGTGTCAATGTCGCACCTCATCAGAGATCCCGTCAAAGCTGCATGCATCCCACCTCACTCTCCGAAGGTGGCGTTCGGGGTCTTTGATATCGTTCCTTGAATGCAACCATCGCCTGTTATCGATCAGGATAATTGATCCCTTGGGAAGATCTGATGCTCGAAGGTGTAGAATAGCACGAGCTTGGATCTCTTCATTCCGGAAAATCCCCTTTAGCTCCTCCAGCGCCCGAGCTGCCCTATCCGTCAGGGGTGTCAGGATATCCTCTCTAAAGCGCATTACTGGTAATTGGCTGCTTGGAGTCAAACTAAGGATGCTACCAGTGATATAAGCTTTAGAGGAGTTTTTGATAAATTCCGGCGGAATAGTCATTCGATACTCCGGAGCTGCTAGTGAAGACAAGATTTCGGATGAAAGAAACCCACAGAGCTTCTGAACATTCATTATGGACAGAGTTCCACCCCCGAATCGATCATGCTGCAGAACCTGTAAAGCAAAATACCTTGGCGGAGGATCCTCATAGCTGCAATCAGTGTGCCATGGAAATTCGCTCATCGTCTCCGACCGCGCTCGATGTGTCCTTGCCTGAAACTTGTCCTTACTGGGTCTCACATCCCAGAACCATCCGCGGGTAGCGCTGTGGGAGATGGGGAGTTTGTGACCTGAGTGTTGATGAAGGCCGAGGATGAGGCGTGTGAGGTAGTTGCTTTCTTCATCTGCAAATCCTAAAGTGATCTTGAGCATGCCAGACCTTTCGAGGTACTTTGACACGGTTTGGACATGGTCGATGTGCTCAGCGAGGCTTATATCCGGGACTTGAATATTCTTCAGATTGCTCGATGAGATGGCATCTGAAGAGGGTACACTATGACCTATGTGTCTCTGGGTAGTCGGCTTTCGAAGGATATGAGCCGTCATGCGAACCATTGCCCTGAAAGGACTGAGCGCGCCATGTTGGCAACGAAAAAGATAGGAGGGGGAAAACATGTCCACGACTGTTGTGATTTGAACTTTCACCCTCAATCTTTAGATGACCTGTGTGATATCTTACCAGATATACTTACTCGGGCTTGCCAATAATGGGTGACCAGAAAACAATATGCTTCGGAGCTGAAAGCCAAGCCATCAAGGAATGTTTTCGGGATTCGGGCGCTCATATCATATGTTTAAGGTCGCGCCCACTCACATTGTGTGACCATTGAAATGTAAGAATATGCAGAGCCACCTTTCAAGTAGAATATTGGTAATTATAGTGGTACACTGGTGCATCTCGGGTCCCGTGTAAACTTGTCTCGGTTTGTTGCATGCCGAAGGCGGAAAAATCATTATGTGAATGTTCTCTCTCGCCAATGATGGGACGCCCAGCAGGGATATAGGGTCAGGACGTCTATACTAGCGTGATATAGAGACTCAGTAGAACTATATCCATGCCATTATAAGAAGAAAGGGAGGATCACGCAGAAGATAGGAAGAACAATAAGGACGAAATCAGACACGATACCTCCTCGATAACAATGGTCTATACTCGCCCACTTACTCAAATCCACATTAAACCTTCTTCAAATGACTATGAGTTAGTGTCGGAGAGTAAGAATGATATCGAAGCATACGCCAAAGAAGAACAAATATATCAGGAAGCTCTTCTCCAAAACTGTCCTTCGCATCTTTGGTATAATGAGACATATACTGCGGGGTGCCCCCGACCCATTCTTGTTAGCTCGCCTCACGAGAGACAAACTCTTGATCTTCACGAGGCACTGACGATTGCCATTTCAGACATCGTTGATCGGTGGTGGAGTGATAAGGATGCCCGGTTGTGGGAACGGATGCCACTTAAAAAGGACGAAGAAGATCTCTTGAAGGTGATTGACAAGGATATACTTGCCTGTATTGGCGCTGACATAGTAACAGTGGTTGGATGATCGAGTGAAGACCGGAGAACTACCACCGGCCTCCGAACGTCTGGGATCGTGGCGACCAGACTTCCTTGTCGAGGATGACGTCTCTAAGGAAGAGAACTACAGAATTACCGAGATAAATGCTCGGTACTCCTTCAACGGCTTTATGCATCTGGTATACGGCCAACAAGCTTTGAACACTGCTATTCCCGACAACTCGACTCTCGTCAGTGCCACAGATTCAGAAACGGTAAGCCTTTATAATATCTGCAGTACTCATTCTAACGAGCTTAGGTCCTCAACGGTTTGTTCGAACTTTACGACCCGAAGTATCCCTTGCATCTCCTCAAAGGTGAAGAGAAAGGCATCGACATCCACATGTTCATCGATGCGGCGAAACGTCGCTTTGGCTTAGCGCCTCGTTTGATTACTCCGGATGATCTGAGGATCTTGCCTGATGAAACGAGTGACAGTGGTTATCGCCTTTTCTGTACGTTCAGCTCAGATGGCTCGCCTGGGACTGCAACCCTTGTAGTTGGCAGGGAGACATGGGAAGAAGTTAATCAGGTTGGGTTAGAGCTGCGACAACATGAGATTATGGGGATGCAGCCTGAGGTCCTTCGCCAGGTATCTCTGCGCTGCTTTAATGACATGCGAATTATCCTCTTAGTTCACGATAAGCGCATGCTTGGGATTGTTAGACACGAGGTTTCCCATCTAGTTAGCCGAAAGGTTATCACGTCGACACAAGCTGAGTCTTTGCAACGAGGGATAGTAGATACTATCCTCCCTGGATCACCGGATATGAGAAATATCCTCCAGAACTCCGAGAGTTCATCAACTCTACGAAACGGATATATCCTTAAGCCTATCCGCAGCGGAAAAGGCGACGGAATCGTTTTTGGTGACGATATCTCCCAAAAAGAATGGATATCCATCCTCACGAAGCTATCGGCCACTGAAGTATCTCTCGAAGAAGCCTGCGTGGTACAGCGTCGGATCGTGCCTCGCGAGTACGATCTGTTGTTGAAGGCATCTACTGGGATGGTGCGGTATCCACTCGTTGGGACTTATCATGTTGTTAATAAGAAATTTTTGGGATTGGGGACTTGGAGAGCGAGTGGTGGTCGGATCGTGGCTGTCTCATCTGGGGGTTCTTGGATATGCTCTGTGGTTGAGAGGGAGGATGAGAGGGAGGATGAGAAGGCTGGTGTTTCGATTTTTAGGCATTTTGTAACTATTTCTTCAAGTTTACTCACTATGTAGGTTTATAACACGGGTCATGGTTGGAATCCTACTCCTCTATAACATCGCTTTAGGTTACTTGAGTAAACCGTGATGGTTTCTTTCACAATGCCTTGGAGTGTGACTGATGAAGTATTAGACATGAATTTGACAAACATGCACTTCACACTTCATCCTCCGGTCATGCAAACGGAGGGTTTCTTTCCGTAAAACACCTTCCAGATCAATAAGTACAATTTCTCACCGAACCACCCACGCAACTTATCCTCTAGTTAGATCTCCTACATGTTAGACTTTCTGGCCGGAATATATATATAATTTTATACCAAGACTATAAAAATAACAGGCTTTTAGAAAAAGCTTTAGTAATAGTTGTAACATATCATACTAAAAGGAAATAATTTTATCTAATATTAAAGATATCTTATGGTAGACTCGCTGCCGGTGTTTTATTCCCCCGAGATCCTCAACGTCCCCCACACACCACCCCCAAACGGACAACCCTGCTGAGGCTAACACGCGGATTGGCTCAAACGAAAATCACGACAGACGTGCTAACATGGCGACATTATACATGGCAACCTCGCTACTCAAAGACAAGGGCCGCAATTGACTAATGATGTCATGGATATCGATTGAGCATCGCAAGTGGTTTATTTTGCCATTGAGATCGTCATTCTTGCTACGCATGGAGATAATGCCCCGACCATGAGATCTAGATGAGTGCATCCACTCTAAATCCTCCCTGTATGCTAATCGGAGAAGAATACCATCCTAGTGCTTGTCTCCAGTACCTCAGCTACTGTGACACCCATAAGCATAGGTAAAGTACAAGTACCGGAGCCCTTAGTACTCAGGTTGAAACATGCAGTTCAGAAACTCTTACATCAAACCAAGATGGATGCAACTCAACAGTGTTTAAACAGGGGCCGTATGGTGCAATAACACTAGAGACAGACATCATTCTGCACTTCTGTTGTGCCTATTTATCGCAAACACCCCCATAATGCACGACCGTGCCTCCTCAGCGCGCATCTGTTCTTGCGATATATCCACAGCTTCACACCATGGCAACAGACATCAAGAAAGACTCGCCGCCGGACCTCAGTGACGAGGCCGGCACAGCCGACTCAGGTCCTCCTGTGAACGAGAAGGCCCTCCTGCGAAAACTCGATCTTCGTCTTCTCCCAGCTGTCGGCGTGCTTTACCTCTTGTCGTTCCTTGACCGCAGCAATGGTATGTTTGACCATTAAACAATAACGATTCCATACTAATGTGCTCTTTTTAGTTGGCAACGCTCGAATTGAGGGAATGATTGATGATCTTCACATGTGTAAGAAGATAGAAACTTCTTCATCCAATGATTACTGACACAATCCAGCGGGTAATGAGTATTTGACCGGCTTGACTTTGTATTTTATTGGTTACGTTATATTCGAGGTTTGTTTCTCGCAAGTCCATACATAGTCACTACTAACAACTCTCAGATCCCATGCAATATCATTCTCAAACGCACCACGCCGCGACTATGGCTTCCAACACTCACTGTTGCCTGGGGCATCGTGGCCACTCTGCTCGGAATCGTGCAAAACAAAACAGGCTTTTTTATCGCCCGCTTCTTCCTTGGTGTGACTGAAAGCGGATTGTTTCCCGGTAAGACTTATGCCTCTTGGTCTATGACCACATGTGCTGACAAAAACTAGGCGTGGTGTATTATTTCTCCATGTGGTACAAGCGGCGCGAGAGACAATACCGCATCTCACTCTTCTTCAGCGCTGCATCCCTCGCCGGAGCTTTCGGTGGAATCTTGGCATACGTAGGTTCTAAGCACTTTCAGAAGTTTCGTAACTAAACAGCAACAGGGCATCGGTAAAATGGCAGGTGTAGTCTGGGACAATGGATGGCGATGGATCTTTATCCTGGTAAGCTATCGACTCGACTGGGTTGTTGAATATGCAGCTAATCCCCAGCAGGAGGGTATTGCGACCGTGCTGGTAGCCATTGCGGCATACTGGTTCATCGAGAATTATCCAGATACGTCCAAGTTTCTCACCAAGTCTGAGAGCTCGTTTATTCATGAGCGTCTGCATGCCGACAGCGATGCTATTCGTGAAGAGAAGTTTACCTGGGCTGCTGTTCGTGAAGCTCTTAAGGACCCTAGCTGTTGGCTTTACGGTCTTGGCTTTCACACAATGAGCTTGCCATTGTACACATTATCTTTATTTCTGGTAGGTCTTCATCAACTTGACTCAGTATATCTACTTATTGTATCAGCCCACCATCATCAAAGACCTTGGATACACGGCAGCTGTCGCGCAGCTCCTAACTATCCCACCGTATGCCGTCGCGTTCGTCACAACTCTGAGTGTTGCTATAGCTTCTGAGAAACTCGCCAAACGCGCCGTCTTCATCGCTGGTTCTGCTTCCGTCGCTGCGATCGGATACATCATCCTCCTCGCCAACAAAAACCCCACAGCCAGACCAGGAGTATCATACGTCGGAACCTTCTTCGCTGCAGCTGGAATCTACCCTGCCACTGCTCTTGTTCTCAGCTGGCCCGCCATCAATGTTTCCGGACAGACCAAGCGTGCTATAGCGAATGCCATGCAGATCAGCATTGGCAACCTCGGTGCGGTGATGGGAACGCAATTGTATCGATCTGGTGACGGTCCGCGCTTTGTCGTCGGCCATTCTATGGCTCTGGCCTATCTTATCGCTAATGTTGTGGTTGTAACTTTATTGGGATGGAGGCTGAAGAAGCAGAACCGGAGTCGGGCTGCGATTAGTGAGGAGATCAAGCATGTCGGCGATGTCGAGGATTGGAGAGGTGACTCGGATCCAAGATGGAGATTTGAGTATTGATGCTCGCGAAATGACTCAAAAGGACTGTCCAGTAAATTCGGGGATTCTCCTCTCAAATCTTTGCGCAAAATAAACCGAAGTCATTCGTACCTCAGCATCGCCTTTTATATTGAACCCAATAGAAATAATTGCGTTAGAAACACCATGATTGCCATACCCAAGAGATCTATTTCACAATCTCATATGCCAAATTGGCTTGTAGTCTCCAATAGCTTTTGTCTAAAATATGTACTCCCTTAAAGACTCGAAGTTGCCTTTGCTCGTAGTCTGGCACCATATTTCCACAACAATAACGGTGCCGCTATTCCCAGAGCCAATTGCGCGAAAGCCAAAGTACTATTCCCCCACCCATAACCCAGAGCAGCATACATCTGTGGCGTGAACAGAGGAAACAAAAAGGCAGCCAAGCTTCGAGGAAACTGCTCTGCTGCAATGGCGCTGGAAGTGTGGTCCGGGTAGGAATCAATCATATACGCCTGCAAGGGCATTCCCGAGAACTGCATACCAGTCATTGTGATGAACATAGCGACATCCACCCAGATCCAATGGACTCTATACTCGGCGCACCATCCATAGACGATAAAACCAACCGGCGCAACAAAGGCGCCCATCAGCATGAGAGGTACTCTATACTCTGGCAAATGCTGACCACCACCGCGGTGCTCCATTCTTCGGTACCAGTAGTCCATCAAAGGTGCACCAATTTGTGCCCCGAGCAATTCACCCAGGGCGCAAGCGATGTAATGTAAGCCAACGATCTCGACAGATTGACCGTATTGCTTAGACCAAAGCTCTCCAAAGCTGGTAAGAACGATATAGAGAAGTCCATAGTCAGCGGCGGAAATAATGGCGGCGACTTGGATGATGGGATGGCGTGTAAGGAGGCGCAGCGGACGGCTCATTGCTTGGCTGAGGGCTTTAATCGGAGACCGGTGCTCATTTGTACGTTCTTCATGTGTGTAATACGGTTGGCCTGTTTCCTTGCGAAGCTTCTTGGCTCGCTGGTTAAGAATTGCTGGCGCGTATGTTTCATGAAATGTGGTGAAAGAGAGGGCAGCCATTGCAACCTGGAATAATGAAGTGGACCAGAACATCCATCTCCAAGAGACACGGTAGGTCATGAAACCACCAATAATGGGACCTTATCTACAGTTAGCTCACAATCATTTACTCTACTCCAAGTCAGAAGACTTACCAACTGCAGCACCCAGCAAGGGAATGACCAAAAACCAGCCAAGTGATCTGCCACGCTGGTCTGGACGCCAGATATCTCCCAGAACACCACCCCCAAGAGCATAAACAGCGCTTGCGCCAAAGCCAGCAAGGAAACGAGCACCGATAAGTAACTCTTTGGTGTTGGCAAAGCCGCATGCGACATTCCAAATGAGGAACCAGATATTGGATACATGCAGGATATTCTTTCGGCCATAGACTTCAGACAAGGGACCAATGAAGAGAGGACCAAATGCAGTGGCCAATAGATAGATACTCAAAGCCATGACGGATTGAGTCGCGGTCATATCCAAGTCTTTGGCAATTATTGAGAGCGCGGGAGCCATAACTGTCGAGACAAGGATTCGGTTGAAGCCAGTCACTGAGAGGACATTCGTCATGGCCCATTTGCGCTTCTCTGGCCAGTTCTTGGGGTTATCACTGTCGAGATCATTGAAAGCGACGAGGAAGGGGTCTGGGTAGACTTGATTGATTGCAGAAAGTTCAGTACCAGCTGCGAAGTCGAGAGGATCCTTTTTTATATCGGTAGTCATGTTGTGAATAGAAGAATGACAAAGGTAATATGAGACAATGGAAGTGACATAAATCTCACGGCATTCCCGTTACTCTTTATACCCCGCATCACACAGTCAGAACATAATTCACGCCCGGAGACCGAGAATATCCACAGGCTGAGACAACAGGGATGTGGTTCGGACTTATCGGTCACGATGCTGCCTGTTTATCAGATCCTACTTATCAGATCGGCAAATTAGTGGCGTTAAATAAACCATTAACCGGGTGAACGTCAGCCAATCCTCTCTGCAAAGGATTCAATCCTAACGACTAGCGAGCTCAAAGAACCCGACTTATCCGAAACCACAGACTCAAACGGATGAAATAGGCAGGTGTTTTCTTATCAATCAGTGATCAAATTCGGTTTACTAGGTATACACAACACACCGCCAGACTATGACTCAAATGATGATGATATCCTAATTTCCCTTGGACGCCTCAAGTTCCTTCTTTTCTTCTTCTCCAAGAAGGCCCAATGCTTCTCGCCGAGTTGGCGCTGACGCCTCGAAATATGGCTTTTCAGCCAGCGAAGTCACACGCGTGCCATGTCGCGGCTCTCTACCACTATAATCCCAGCTAGCATTGTGAATTGTGATGCTATAAGCTGTCAGTATAACCTAGCGTCCTAAGATCCAATTATTACTTACCGATTGTCCCAGAGCGCCGAGGTTCGAGGAGTCCATTTGAATCGCACTTGGATATCAACATTCTGTTCATATACGTCATACAAATAGTTCAGGATAACGTCGCTCTCAGCCTTGTCAAGACCGACGATTCTGTCTGTCATGGCACGGTTCACCCAAAGGGCCTTCCAGCCCGTCGCAGGGTGAACGCGCACAAGAGGGTGAATTCTCTCAACATACTGGGGACCTGCTTCGGGATGATCGCGGTTGAGGTAAGGATGCGCAGAGCGGTACACAGCAGACCTCCCATCGATAATCTTGCGAAATTCTGGAGATAGCTTCTCATACGCGGCGTAACCAGATGCCCACAGTGTATCCCCTCCGACTGAAGGGATGGTATCATTATGGAGATGGGTGATGCCTGCTGGTTGCTTCTCATGAACCAGGTCAGTGTGCCATCGCGATGCTCCGCCAGGTTTGCGGAAGCTGGCTGGGCGTTCGGTGGCTTGGAGATCGGGCCACAGGACGCTGACGCCAGGTAAGCCCGGGACCTGAGGAACTTGAGGCTGCGATACATTGTCAGTCGGAGTCTGTCAGACTACTCAAAGGCATAGCTTACATGAACTTCCACCTCTCCATACCACTCCCCAAGTTCCTTCTGTTGCTGCGGAGAAAGATCTTGGTCTCTGAAAAAGACAACACTTCGCTCCGCAATCAGCAAAGCAAGTTCATCACGTTGCTGATTGGTAAGATCCTTCAACTGCAGGCCTTCAATCTCAGTTCCGATGTATGCGGTAAGATCAGTGACTTTGGTAGCCGCAGAGAGAAGGTTCGTCTTTGACTTATCAGCTCGAGCTCCAGCATCAATATGGTCTCGAGGCTGGTCTCTGATCTTATAGACATCATCGAGATACAAGGGTCGAGATGGACGGTAGGGATACCCCTTGGATAGATCTACGCCCGATTTCTCGAGACGTTCTTTGGCGGCTGAAGGGAGCTTAAGGGTGTCTTTGATAGGCTCGGCGACATCCTTGATGCTTGGGTCGATGGGAGCTGGAACCATATTTGCTAGTAGAGATTTGTCTTATTGGAAATGGTTTTATGTGGTTATATGCTGTATCAATCGTCGGCCATGACATCTAGATATACTCGAATCGGCCCCTCACCAATGCAACCCTCAGTGGTGGTCACGCCATGATGGCACTGAATGACCAAGACGTACTGTGGCGGTTGTGATTGGCCCACCTTTAAGATGCGACATAGCAAGCATGATTGCAACAAACATCATTGGCCAATGTATTACTTTGCCGATCGCGCCATCACCGATATCGACTTAAACAAGACGTGATAACATGCTCGTACGTTGATGGAGGGTGTCGTAGTCCTATGGATTTGTAAGTCGAGATAAAGACCCCTCACTTGGTAACGGAATCAACCAAGACAATAACTGCTCCTGGTGGATAACAAGGCAAGAATTACCAATCGAAAAGCTGTCACATCACATTCGTAATCTATGTAACCATTATCCACCTACAACTTCGCCCGGGGAACACCAGCAAGCTCCTGACTATCACTACTCCTCCAAGCAGCCGCAGCCTTGGGCTTACTATCCTTCCACTGCCACTTAGGCTGGACCTGCTTCTCGTCCACAAGAAGCTTGTGCACAAACTGACCAAAAATAGGCAGCATCTTGAATCCGTGACCGCTATCACCACTGAGTACCGCCAAAGATGCATTCGTCCCGGGAACATAGTCGATGATGAAGTCCGAGTCGTCGGTATCAGCGAACCAGCAAAGATGCTGGTCAATCAGAGGCCGCTCGGCAAGGTGAGGGAATACTTCCTTGAGGAGCTGACGAATGTGGACTTCATCCTCATGAGGCATGAATTGAGAGTCTGCGAGGTTAGGGAATGGGATTGATAAACCGTCCCTGGTGTAGGAGTAATTTGTGAAAGCACCGCCCATGTGACAGAACTTGAGCTTCTTGGTTTTTAGATCAGGCTCGAAGAAGAAAGCCAGATCCCGAACGTTGGTGACCGGGATGCCCTTGAGTTCAACGGCTTCTTCGTCTGTGAGTTGGATATGTGCGACGCCCCATGCCCGGCCTGTCATTTGCTTGCCAATACGGGGAAGAAGATTAGCGGCGTCCGCACCCAAAGCAATAATAGTCTTGTCTGCTGTGTGGATTCTTCCTCCCCGGGTCTTGGCTCCTATGCATTTCGTGCCTTCTCTGCTTGAAGAATACAACAGTGACTCGACCTCTCCATCTTTCCCAAGGTGAAATTTGACACCAAGCTTGACACACTGCTCGTACACAGCTCTCAAAGCATTGGCAGAATGGCCATAGCCGGCAAGTTTGTTATGATAGCCGGCGAAACCATTGAGGGGACCTGTGAATTTGGGAACAAGCTTCTTGATCTCTTCGCTGCTGTTCACACGAGTGGTCTGGCCATTGAACGCTGGGTTCTTCTGCAGGGACTGGAAATAGCTCTCCACGGCACTCTTTGTGTTTTGAGCAGCTTTGCCCGATGTTACGTTCAGAAAGCCAGTTTGGTGATAATGGGGGCTGTAAAGGGGATCCGATTGCCATTTCCGAATTGAGTCCTACCTATTGTCAGTAAATGATAACATCATGGCTTAAACGTACCTACCAGAGCCAACTGGGTATAGAAGTCGTCGGCGTACTCTGCGCGGATGACCTTGTTCAGATCGTACGCGGCAGAGAAGCGACTAGGCACGTCGACGTCCTTTTCGAGGATTGTGACGTTCTTATAGCCCTTCTGAGCGAGTTCAAAGGCTGTGGCCAGACCGAAGCAGCCGCCACCGAGGATGAGAATTGACTGATTTGTGTTGTCTGCTGACATTTTGATGTGGCGGGTGGTTTTTAGCTGTGGATGGCTGGTGAGAACCGTGCAGTTAGATTGTGATCAAGCAGCGGAATAGGATCACTTTTTTCATCAAAAGACACCCAGTTTATAATTATGAGTAAGATGCTTGAAGAAAGAAAGAAGGAGTTGAAGGCAAGTTTAGCATAGAAATAAAAATACCCCAATGCTTTGAGTGTTCGGGATGTAGATAGCACCAACGGGTTGTGATCCGATATCGCCCAATCGACTACATCATTGGTCCTGGCCGTATTTTGGTTGGATGGTATGGAGAAAGAAGAGAAAAAGGTTCAAGTTTCCCCTCACAAGGACCATAAAACAGGTTAGCTTAGCCGCCAAAAGATAGCAATGGCGGAGAGCGAGATAACTCACCTCCACCCTTGGGTGATGTTTCCCCGCCTCATCGGCCTGTACCCCGGATTGTGGCATGATCATGTGGTCCAGTTGAACAACTCTGTAATCAGTTTGTACCGCCATGTGCCATGGTACTTTGGCGAATTGAGGGCTCTCAGAGACTCTCTCTAGGCTGTTGTGGCTAGCAAAGAATGATCATTTGGACTGTCACGGATTGTGATGAAGAACCAAAATATGATTCATGAACGATAGAAAGGAAATATGCCGTGCTATAACGACTACCCCAAATCCAGAAATATCGATTTTTTTTTCTTTTTCATTTTGATAGTGAGCAACAGATTCGAGGTCATCCACGGCTCCGCTGCCGATGATCGGACATGCCGGCTTTCGCCTGGTACAATCTACGGATGGCGTCCCGAACATCCCCTACGTCTCGGCCCCACCCACAGGTGACCTCTTCAGCTGTTTATCATCCTCTGGTTTTCAATAACGTATGTTCTGAATTGTAGATGCATCACAAGACTCATAGCCCATCAACAAAGTAATGCTCACCTCACGCCGGGCTCCGCTGATGGGATGATAACACAAATTCCCCAGGCTATGCAAGTCCATTACCCTCAAGCCGTCACAATACCATACCTCAGCAAACCCATAGACGCACCAAGCAGAATTGCCCAAGGCGCTGCAACACCAAAGTACCGACCTCCCACAAACGTGGTGGCAGTGACAACAACCCACCAAGGATCATCAGCCAAACTCTTCCCCGACTGAAACCCTTCGTCAATGTAGCCAACCTGCCAGATCCTATAAACAGCCGTGTAGATCAATCCCACAGCACCAGCATTAACGCCTCGCACAGCAGATTTGACCCAGCGTCGGCTTCTCAACACGCCCCAGACGCCCATAGTCCCGTGCACAAGAACCATGCCGGGGACGAAGATGCCAAGATACGCGATGAGTGCTCCGGCAATGGCTGGGTATCCGCCGTGAGCGGCGGTGAGACCGCCTAGGAAGACAGCGAAATTGAAGTTTGGTCCGGGGAAGGCTTGGACGATGGCGAGGCCGATTAGAAAGTCACGCGGTGATACCCAGCCCTCGGCGACGATGTATTCTCGCAGTAGTGGAATGACCACCGGACCTCCACCAAAGATAATTGTACCGGCAAGATATAGGTTTGCGAAGAGTTTGTATAGCAGTGGCACATCGGTCAAACTTCCTCGCAATGCAACGACAATAATGAAGCTGACGAGAAACGTGGCAATGATGACGGTGCCAGATTTCCATGAGAAGTTAAGGCGATACTCCTGAGGGACGATTCTTGGCTCGGTATCTCTTGTCTCAGAAGCGTCCTGCTCTCGGAGCGCAATGCCCGAATCACTAACATTTGCGCCAGTTCCATTCTCAGCAGTCTGAGCGTTTCCGTCCTCTGTCGTTCTTCCTCTCCTAACCTTATGAAAGGCATTCCTGACAGCTCGAACAGGACGGTGAAGCCAGCGGTAGTCGTAAATCACAGTGCAACAGCCTGCTGCAACGATGAGCACTGGGAAATACCACAGGGCATTGTATAGGATACCAGCTGCACCCGTGAAAAAGACGAGAAGTCGCGTAGTTGGATCTGTAATGGCCTTTTCTGAGAGCTCGATGGCTGCTAGCGCAATAATGCCAACCGTAGCGGCGTTCAGACCTGACAAAAGGGCGTATACTGCACGGGGTAGCGCGTCCCCAATGTTGGATACGCCGACTGAAAGGCCAAACATGCCCAGACACCCAGGCAAACTGTTCGTCAATCAGCAGTGTTCACACGCTATGTGTCGTGAGTAGACGCTTTACCTCCAGATGAAAAAGGCCAAGATAGCCTGCAGGGTACCTCCATGGATCAAGTTGATACAGTACAGCATCTTCGTGCTTGCTGGGCCAGAAAGCGCTTGGGAGACACTGAACAGCTCCTGGTACTGATCGCAATTGTCAGTACATGCAGAGTCAAGCATGGCGAAAACTTACAATCTGCTCATCGATCCAGCCCAGCTTCTTGACGAATTTGTCGTGAAACTTCTCCAGTCAGCCGCAACGCGTTAAATTGTGAGGCGGTGGTCACTTACTATTTTGAAGTGGACTGGCGGCCCGCCAAAGGCAGTGAAGCCTAGATGCCAATTGACCCGCAGGGTCTGAAGACCGTGATCTGCAGCTCTGCGCATGGCGTGTTCCCAGCCTCCGACTGCCATCTTGAGTGCGTGAAGATGAGATGCCACTATCCGTAGATCGTGGATAGATTGATGAAAAGGGAGAGACGCAGGAAGTTAATTCGCTTGCAAGGTTATTTTTAAGCATTAATTTTGACTCACAGCGGTCACACCATACAGTCTAAACCCCGTTCGGCCCTTGCCCAGGAATAACTACCAATGATAGCAAGGGAGTGTCAGGTACCCACCATGTTGCACTTCGTAGAAGCTTGGCAAGCAATGTTTTTTGCTACACCTTTGAGCCTCATTCATGTTAGTAGGTTGAGCTAATATTAAGAAATCGATCGCGTGTAGCCTGGTCACTTTTTGGCCAATGTTGATCTTCCGTTTATACACGTGTAAGCCTGACCTGCAGAACCACGTTTGAACCACACACGTACATCAACAGTAATTTACAGGCAATAATGACCATCATATTTCATCAAGAGTATACACAAAATGAGGTTTCATACCAACCTGAACCTCTCAACGGGCACACCCCTCTTCTTCAACTCTGCTTCGGACAGTCGTGGATCGTCGTATACCATTACTCGAGAGCCTGATATCATCTGGTAAATGAAGGGCATACCATCCTCCTGAGATACATCTGCGCCAAACCCCTCGGGAAGAGGAACGTTATCCAACCGTGGGTCTTCTATCCGTATATCTAAACCTCTTTGATAGAAGATGAGTGATTGATTTATCTCATCCCATAATCTTCCCCATCCTTTAAAGTCATCCCCGAGCAGCGCTTGGCTCTCGGAAAAGCCGGAATGGTAGCACGGCCCGATTACAGAGAACGCGCGAAACCCTTCTTGGGGCCGTAGGAGGATTGGATTGCCCGAGCCGAGAAATACGGCTACGATGTCCCCTCTACGGCCTGCTGACGGTACACGAACGAAGCTTCCATTGCGGGTTCTCGAGCAATCGGTTGTTGCTTGTATCCGAGGCCGGGAACTCATGTATGCGCTATCGCTCTGCCAAAGGTTTTCTGCATCCCCTTTTTCGGTGAAGACGCCATTTAGCCATTCACGGATCCTCTTCCGCCAATCTTCAAGGGACCGTAACGACGCGGTCGTTTTCGGAGGCTTAAGCTTTTGAATATTATAATCCCGGACATATTCGTATAGCAATGCCATGATGATCTTGTCGAGGTAGTCGTCATCATCAACCGAACCATTGTCACTCAGAGCCCGGATTGCTTCGACCATCACTTGACGATACTCTTCGAGCGATTGTAACGGCTGCCAATCCGGTACCTTTACGGGGTCTTCGCATAGCTCGTCGCACCAAATACCAGCTACATTGAGTACTCCAGGTTCGTCCAAATACGCATGGGCTACGGAAAACCTTGCCGCATGGCCAATGACAGGAAGATAGCGCATAGGGCCCTCCAAATCCGCCACCCAAGTTGGACTAGTATTCGCGTTGCAAAACCCCAGGAATTCAAGGTTATTGTATCGGGAAAGATGTTCCAGACAAAATGAAGTGAATAGCTCTTTGGGAGACTTGGTGTAGTCTGGTGTGATCGATCGAGCGACATCAGGGTCCATCAGACCCTGCAGAGCAAATACTTTATCGCGGCTGTCGGAGCACTGGTGATGCATTGCCATCCTGATGGCAGGCAGCCACATATCATAATGCTCAAATGTGTCGCACGCTATAGCCCTTCCCATAAACTGCATAGCGTTGCCACTATAACCAACAGGATCAAGAATGGCATGACGTGGTGGAAGCTTGAAAGTACCAAAGATGACTATGTTTTTGAATAATGTCCATGGCATTGCTTCTCTACCCAACCATATGACGCACGTTGTTTGGTTTGCCAAGACAATCTCTTGATAAGTCCACAAACGTGTATGCCAGTCCAAAGCCAACAATTGCTCAAAGGCTCGCCACTCAGCAAAGCTTAGCGGATGAGTCCTGTCTACCTCCTCGAAACGGTCATCCGCTGTGTCGACTAAATCGTATACATAGCCTCCCGTAGAGTGGCTGTAAGTCACAGATTTGACTTGGCGGCCTAGCCATCGTAGTGTCTTCATAGCCACAACACTCCAAGAGGTCTCGGGGCCTAGCCAGACTATGACACTCCTGGCATGGCGGAAGATGTCAGACATGCGTTGCACCTGCAAAGAGCGCTCTGCAAGGTCTTTCTGGTTGATGCAGATAGAGTCGCACCACACTATGCGTTTTTCGCTGCTGTATCGAAGAGATCGCAAGGCGGAGGCCAGGTTCGGCCCAATTTTGACAAATCCTGTTTCTGGTTCTTGAGCTGATTGCTCCTCATTTGCAGGTTGTTCATTCGTAAGTGTAATGGGTTCTGGATGTGACTGGTCGCCCCAGCAGTACGATAATGCCTCAAAGTCCGGTATTTTATCATCTTCGACTGACAGAACTTGATGTACGATAGTACCGACTAGAGGATCCCCAAATACACCCGCTTGCAATTCTAGAAGCCGAATCTCCAGAGGGAGCACGGGAGAATATTGAAATCCAGGCATGATGAACGTTGGTGAGGCCTGTTGCTGACACGGACTGGATGATGAAAGGTGCACAAGTAAGACGAACCAACCATGGCATGGGCATTCGGCCAATTTTATATAGTTCCGTGCAAAAGTTCCGACAACAAGCTAACAAAAGGTATTTATATTAGAATAGATTGTATGAAATATATTATAGTTAAAAGACTTTATTTATAATCTTATATAGTATTATATAAGGTTATTTAAATTAAAAAGAACTTTTAATAATTTAAAAAATCTTACATAAAATCTAGTAGTTCACGTTGGTGGGGGCGAAGGCAGCCTACAGAGGCTGTGCATACACTGCCGCCGGGCAGACTTCATGCTTGAGATAAAGCGGATCTCGTCAAAGGTACCTTAGTCAGAGGGTTTGCAAACCAGGTGATGGGTTTGAGACATAAAATCGATTGAAATAGTACTTTAAAAATATATAAGAGAATAAAACATCAAGCTAAGAGACCGTATCCAGTACAAGCCATCCTACTTTCTCCCCCTAGTTAGCAGCAACCAGCACCTCAGGCTCACCGTTGGTGTAGCTAACGCAGACCTTTCCACTTCCATCAGACTTGACAGTACCCTGACCAAACACTCTGTCCCAAGTCTTGTTGTTCTTTCCAGTGTTGAAGCAGTACTCTCCAGAGAAGCCCTTGCCGCGGTTGAGGGTGAGCACGATCAGGTCACCGTCGGCGCGACTCCAGGCCAGTGCGCTATCCTGGGACATAAGGTACTTCTGGTCGTTGGCAGCCAGACCGCCAACAGCAGAGCGGGCCTTGGAGAGACGCGAGATGGTCTGGTAGAGGTCGGAGCTGGTGTCGAACTTGCTTCGCCAAAGATCCTCGCGGTTGGCTGGGTCGTTGCCGCCGGCGTAGCCCTGCTCGGTTCCGTAGTACACGATGGGGATACCGCGGGAGAGAATGACAAATGCGAGGGCGTTCTTGAGGAGGGACTTGTCGTTCTTCTGGCTCAACCATCGAGGGTTATCATGGTTATCAATGAAGGTCGCGAGGACTGTGGGGTCGCTGAACTTGGTGCTAATCTCGTTGTGCATGTCGACCACGGCTTGGGGATCTCCCTTCTGCTGGTAGAAGCGGTTCATGGGGTAGTACATAGCGTAGTTCAGGAGGCCAGGCATGACCTTGGAGTATCCAGCGAGATAATCAGGACTTCCATCCCAGACCTCACCAACAGCATAGACACCGGCAGCCTTCTGGAAGTCAGGCCAGAAATCCTTTTCCACATGCTTGACGGTGTCGATGCGGATGCCATCGAAGCTGTACTCGGTAACGAGCCACTTGATCCAGTCGTTAAGAACCTTCTTAACGGTTGCGCTTCCTGTGTTAAGGTCTGGAAGGCCGGCGATCTCACACTGCTCAATGCTGTTCTGGTCGTTGTAGTTGATATCGCATGCGGCGTGGTATGAGCTCTGCTGGTTGAGAGGCTCGGGCTTGTGGTCGGAGATTCCCTTGCCCATGTGGTTTGCCACAACATCGGCCATGACGTAGATATTCTGCAAAACGGATTAGTAACGTCATCATTTATGGCAGGACGAGAATCGCGGTGTTTGGTACAATAGCCGAGATTTTGTATCTGAAGGGACTTTGAGCTTACCTTGGCATGAGCAGCCTTGACGAGATCCTTCAAGTCATCCTTGGTTCCGTAGTTAGAGTTGACAGAATACAGGTCATTGGCCCAGTATCCGTGGTATCCGCCAGCGGTGTCTGATCAAACATGTTAGTGTCGATATCGCATAGACTCGCATGATACATACTAGCAACAACAGGGGTGATCCAGATGGCATCAAAGCCCATCCCCTTGATATAATCGAGCTTGGACTCGAGACCCTTGAAGGTTCCACCACAATAATTTCCGAGATTTCCACATGAGTTGCCACCAGTATCGTCGGCGCTTCGAGCGACACGATCGGTAAGGGCAAAGTAGATGTTTCGCGACTTCCAGGCGTTTGCGTCTGCTGCTTGCGCAAACGGGCTGACGCTGGCAGCCACCAGGGCGGCGAGTTGGAGGAATCTCATGATGGAGGGTTAAGGGGCAATGGATGGAAAGTAGAAGAGGCTGAAGAAGAACGATTGAAAGTTGGAGTATTGGCGGGAATAATAAACCTTTTATCGTGATCATCAAGGTCCAAGACAACGTGCTTGGGCTGTTTCGAATGCGACGCTGAAGGATTTAATTGCAGTGTTAAAAGGTCTGTTCAATTGGACGAAGGATTCACCAAACAGTGGGTTATAGCAGCATGCTACGACCACCGACCGCCTGGAAGAAAAGCCCCGATTCGGCAACAGTCGATCAAGCGCCTGTAGTTGGGTGTGTCTGCGGGGTCATCTCATTAGAACCTGGGGTGCACGAGCGTTTGATGTTTGAGCCTGTGGCTCCAATGACGAGCAGCGATGATCGATCAAAAATGATGCAAACAGGGATCGTCACGAAGGCCAGATGACCCTCAGCTACGGCACCTGGACACCCAACCCCTGGCCCGTATCGGCCCGAAATGTGATCTTAGCTAGCGTCACTTGACAGCGGAGCTTCCGCATCCTTCCTTTAATACTGGCCTCGTCTTGAGGCCTTACAATATTTTCACCAGGAACTGACAGGGTGCGAGACCCATCTATAATTTTGCAATTGTTTCACTGGCTGTAGATCGGTTCCACCTCCCTATTAAGTCACGGAGCTTCAGTGTATCACCTACCCGGGACCGAACGGGCAATGCCGCCCGAGTAATGACCAGAGCTAGATGCATAGTCTCGACACTATTATCATGGACTTGGAGAATAGGCAGAAACTAAGACCCATCAAGTCGGGCCGCCCCCGCATGTGTGGGTGGATTAACGTTGTATCGGAAGATAATTGAAGTACATCCTCGGTTGTCAACCCCGGATTTCAAGCACATGGCAATTGTTCTATAGTTTCTTTTGAGTTTATGGCATGTTTTCATAAGTCTGACTGTTCGGTCCTATTATCATGGATTCTCTGTGCCAAGAACAATTCTCCGTGGCGGAAGAATGTCTGATTATGTCATAACATCTTCTCTACCAACATACGAGTTCTAGAACAACGGAATCATCGTCAGATACAGAAATTATTTATGGTGATTACTTCATGCAACTCTATTAACGCCGCCAAAGAGCCGAGATCTTACTCCTATTAAGGTACTGATGGGTTGCTTCTTGGTCAGGCTTTTGCCGTATCAAACATGTTTTCCTAAGCTATCGGGTTTCCGAGCCCTATCTGGCTATGCCATCGTCGATCACGGCTCACTGCCGAGGTATTTCATAAGACCCGAATCATCATCGACTGAAGCAGTGATGCATTGTTTTACGATTCGGACCGAGTGAGCTTCTGAAGGTGAATCACAAGCGGTTCATCTGACCCAACTCAAACTTCGAGGTAATTTTGACCATGAGGCCTTCCACGATTAACCGCTTGTCCGATGAAAAGCGGCAGCGACAAATGTCGGTCAGTTATTGTGATCGTACCACGTCTGATATCACCAAGAAGCATCGAAACGAGAGGGAATCACACATTCGTTCTTACTCTATCAAGTTTTGGCATTCTCGGGATTCCACCTGGCTTATTTGTATCCTAACCGTCATTATTCTTCTTTAGTATAAGCATCTCTGCACTAAGATCAGGCTACCATGAATAACGACTCCATATTAGCTAATAGGGTGATATTTATTGACTATTGTTTATTATTATGTACTTTATTTCCCTTTTAATTTCCGTATTTGCCGCCGTGTTTCTGATTATTGGTTGGTTCGCCACTTACCCCAGCTTCGACATCATCGATCTGTCCTTCTCCCGTATTAACAGTGGCGTGGCTGTGATCCTCGACTCATCCGACGAGGCTCTCCGCGAGGGCCCATTGAGGCGGCTGTTTGGACAGACGTCGAATGCTATTGTGATCCAGCCTCTCTTTCAGGCACTCATCAATCAGGTTACAGAGACTAAATTCCACCTGAGCGATTATAATCTTGGTTTGAGCGAGGAAGATAGAACTGGTACTATCAACACAGTCGATGCTTTGGTTGGAAGCGTCGCTCAGGACGAACTTATAAACTCTCTCGGAACACCAGCCGAAGTGAGAGCGGCTTTGAGATGGCCAATACAGGTTGGTGATTGATTCGGACTGCTTGTTCGGCAACGTCAACCTGCCGCTCTGGTTGTCATAGTCTCGTAGTGGAATGCATCAGGAATTAGCACATGCAGGTGCATAAAAAGTCTAGCTTAGTTTTCTAGTTCTAGTTGATTTACCGCCGAGCTAACACCTATAGAGGAGTTCAGGAATAGAGAAAATAAGAAAAAAATAGCAATCGTAGCGATTCGATGCTGTTTGCGAGTGAATTTGTAGCTAGCCATCGTATTATAAGGTTGCATGAAGATATACGAAACTCTTTAATAATGCTATGATATATCAAGTGTAATTACTGAAGGTATTAATTATACACAAAGTCCACATCATACATATGCCAAATTGCGCAATAGTTCGGTTTACGATTTCGAATGCTTTTTGATTTATTGACTGATGAAGTCAAGGGGGAAACGAATCAACATTCTGTCGGGTTCAAGCTTAGATGGCCTTTGACGTGATACATATATTAGCTCACATGGGTAGTACGGATCAAGGCAGGTTGGGATTTTCTGCTACGATCCTTAACCATGTCATCGTTGCACACCAAAAGTGTACTTTCCAACTTTTACCCTTAAGTAGTATTTGAAGCTTCTTAGTACTGTATGAGATAGATTGCTAGAACAGAGATCAATATATTGAACATCGAACTTTCTATATTCATTCTCAATGGAACTCAGACATGGGAGAATGATGCCCTTGTTCTTGCTTGTTCCAATCTGCTGTGACGGTAAAGGGGGGTTTACAAGACTAGAATACAAGTCATTTCTGTTCACTCACCACCTTCCATATAGCAGTAAAGTGGCTCAAAAAGTCAGCTCGAGTATTTTTGGGCTGCCATCCAATTTGTCGAGAGACAACAGCGTCAGTTCTCGCCCTGACCCGAACACTAACTCTGTCATATCAGAATCCATCACGGACCTGATTCTGGTCCTCAGGAGCAAGACAGTGAAGTGGGGAGACAAAATGGGGAACAAGATATTCAGGTACCGTAGTACATAGAGGATACAAGAATGAGAGAATAGCAACACTGCGTGAACGTACGGCCTGTTTATAAGTTAGCAGATGTCTGCTACCTAATGATGAAATTCTATGAGTGGGCTGGGTGGGGCCTGTTTTGACTCGGCAGTTAAACTTGGATACGTAGAAGCGCGCGGCACGGCGAAATACCGGATGTGGCTCCTTGGTTTGTAATACGCTGAAAGCATTGACTACCAGGTATGTATCTGTATTCCCTACAGAACCTTCGCATCCCACTCCTCGTTTTCGCTATTTTGACATGGGAGACCCACACTTTATTTATCAGCATGATCGGGTAACGCCGATACAGTATCGATGTCTTCAAGGGGTGACGACGCAGAAATACATATAAGGCCAGGTAGACAGAAAATATGTGAAAGCAACTACACCAGTTCGCATCTTGAATCAGCCCCTCACTTCTTTAATATCGTTCTTCAACATTGACAGTATGCTTCGAACCGTTCTGTTTGCAGCCTTGGCCATCACTGGCACCCACGCCTATGACTCGCTCCTTAAGTTCAACGGCGCTCCGACTCGCGAAAACCGAACCATTGAGGAGATCTACCAAGCTGCCTTGAAAGAAGGTGGCACAGTCACTTGTTGGCATGGCGGTGATGAAACCAAACAGCAGGACGGCTTGAAGGAGGCCTTTGAAACCCGTTTCCCTGGAATGACCCTCAATATCACTGTCGATGTCTCAAAATTCCACGACGGCAACATTGATCGACAGTTGTCCACTGGTGGTCTTTTCGTGGATAGCATAATCCTTCAGACTCTTCACGACTATCCTAGATGGGACAACGAGGATGCGCTTCTCCACTATGCACCTCTGAATTTTGACAAGGTTCATCCTGCCTTCCGAGATGTTCGGGCAGCGTGGTATGGCGTCGCGGTTTTCGCTTGGACCTTCATCTCCAACAACAACAAGGTCAGCGAGGGCCCTCGTGAGTTTGCGGACTTCCTCAAGCCCGAGTTCAAGGACAAGCTCGTTTTGACGTATCCAAACGACGACGACGCAGTGCTCTATGCGTTTGACTTGATGTGAGTCACTTAGTTTTGTTCAAAGTTCTCACGTCACCATTTGGATGATGCTAACATATGATGATAGTATGCAGGAATTTGGCTACGAATGGTTCGAGAAGCTTCTTAAGCAGAACCCCCGATGGGTTCGTGGAACAGCAACTCCAGTGACGTTACTGAGCGATGCCAACAGCACCGTTGCTGCGACATTTACTGCGGGCATAGGCCTCCAGTCATCCGGAAACTTGAACGTCACCATTCCTACCAAAGGATCTTTCGTCACCTGGGCGCAGCGTGCGGCTATCTTCAAAGATGCTCCTCACCCCGAAGCAGCCAAGCTACTGCATAACTTCATGTTGAGCTACGAGCACCAGAACGGAACTGGCAGCTGGAGTGTATTGAAGGATGTCCCTGCTCCTGAAGGCTATCCCGGTATTATGGATATTCCCTCTACCAACCCGGCTGAGTTTGATCGTTTCATGAGTGACCGAGTTCGTGTCGAGAGGCTCAAGCTATTCTTCGAGGACAAGATTGGAACAGCTCAAGGACTAAGCCCTCTAATTGACGACCTGTAGATAGGGTGGGAATGCGCAGCCTCCATGTCTGAGGAAAGCCGATTACAGGTACAAGGAACCTGATGCTTGACTAAATTACATTCTCTCGTCTAGTTAGACCCATTTCAACACAGCTTCAATAGTGTCGCTTTTCTCGGTGTCTGAAAATGCCTTATCGAAATCTTCTGCCTTGTAATACAATACGTAATGAGTTTCTCCAAAAGGCACGCCCCTTTTGCGTGCCGGTGAATTAGAAATGGTATCATCTGGAAAGTATGTTAGATAAGAAATAAGGATTCGTGAGGATCTCATCTCCAGAGTCATACTCCGTATAGTGCAAGATGGTCGTAAATCCTCTAGCCAGGTCTGCAACGTGGACATGGCCCCAGACTACCTTACCGCCACCAACGTAGCCGGCGTATCCATGCTTGATAGCACACTGAGCCACCGTAGTCATCTCGATCGAGAGGCGGTTGCCTTCCACCACTCCGTAGATGATAGGTGGGAGTACAATGGAAACCTTTGCTTTCGCACCGAACTCGCTACGGGTTTTGAGGATAGCGAGGTCAATGGAGCGATGACGGGCGTCATCAGCGATGCTGTCAATTGTCTCTGGCTTATCATCTTGAAAGACCTTCTCGCTTTTGTGATCGCCATTCGATTCGTCGGTGATGGCGCTGCAGCCACTGGTGTGGATGTAGATTGTACCTTTTTCGGCTTTGACTGATTGGTACTACAGGAACCGGGCCGCTGCTAATCAATCCAGCCTCTGATCGGCCCGAGGACACAGGAAACGCCTAGCTGTACAACGTTTCTTGACGCAGAAAATTCTCTTATAAGATCTCAATGGATGCAGAAGAGGTCTTACGAATCACCGAGAACGTTTATACCGTACCCATCTAAATCTTTATATTCTCATCTCTATCGTGTTGTTGAAGATGACAGGAATCGCCCACGTGGTGCATCTTCGTTTCAAGCCCGATATCAGCAACGACAAGATCACACAAGTCAGTTTATGTACCGTTGCCTGTTGAGAACCACACAATGACATTGGAAAGGCGATGGATGATGTCAAATCTCTCAAGGCCAAATGTGTGCTCCCCGACAGCAGACATCCTTACATCAAGTCTATCACGGCGGGAAAAGATAACTCGGTTGAGGGATTGCAAGTACGAGATGGATTCTATCGCCATGCTCATCAAGCTGGGCTAACCTACAGCAACTATATAGAATGGCTTCACTCATATGATCATTATCTTCTTCGAGAATGTTGAACATCGCGACTACTATGCCAAGTCCGACCCTGCTCATTTGGCGCTGGTTGCAGGTCTGAGTCCTGTGTTGAATGGGCTGCAGGTACTAGATATTGAAGCATAAGCTGCCTTGAGGATGACTATTATATGAATATAGATTCAGGAAATGACACGATAACATTCCAAACAACTCTTAATCTGTCACCAGCCAGGTGCAGCCACTCAAATGCGACGTCAACCCCATACCCGAAACCGGTATCCGATATCTGAGCAAGACACAGTGCAGGGCCGCGTGTGATGTTTTCCCCCGCTTTTAACGTCTTCTCTTGTTAATTCGTGATTTCTTGGTGACTTAAGAAAGCTAGAAGTGATCGCATGTTAGAACTTCCATGTGATAGTGATCGCGAATACTTTCTCAATCTTCAAGATTGAGAGTGGCAAGCATCACGATTGAATCAAACAGGGATCAAGGCTCAGCTCAGGGTCAAGGGGCTAGCCGAGCCCCCACAGATAAATCCGAACAATACGAATCTTGCTGAGTCAGTGGCATGCGGCCCAATCTTAGCTCCAAGTAGCTCCGTTGCCTCAGACGCGCACCGCGTCGAATCGTCGAACACCAGATACATAATCACACGTTAAGAGAGCATCTAGTACATGGAGCTTTTATCACCCTTCACACACATATGGACGCTATTTAAGCTGGAGAGTAGCATTAGTGACTGCAGCATGAAAACTCAATGGATCACGTCCCTTCTGGAACCAGGTTCAGCAGCAGCGTGATCCTACCCGGGCGTCACGATGTCAACCATCGAAGAAGACATTTACAACATTGGCCAACAAGCAATTCGATCGTGGCGTCTCAACAAACTCTACGTCTTCCGCACGCCACTCATTCCCGCGAAGCAAGCTGGGAAGCGTCGCTCTGTCAAAGTCTTCTTCAAACTTGAGAACTTGCAATTAACGGGGTCTTACCACTTCCGAGGGGCCATGTCACGGATGTTGGAGTCTCCTGCAGATAAAACTCTTGTCACGGCATCTACAGGGGACCATGCCATGGGAGCTGCGCTGGCGGCTCATGCTCTCGGGAGAGACGTCACTATCGTGATGCCCGGAACAGTGGCAGCTCACAAGCTGGAAAAAGTCAAAAGTTACGGTGCCAAGACAATTATCCACGGGAATGATTTGAACGAGGCCAGAGAATATGCGAACAAACTCGCCAAGTCAGCGGGAGACACATACTTCTCGCCATACAACGACCGACTTGTCATCGCTGGCCAGGGCGCAGTTGGAGTTGAGATCCTCCAGCAATTCGAAGCGATGAACTCCCACGCCGACAACATCTTTGTTCCCATGGGCGGTGGAGCACTCATCAGTGGCATAGGCTGCTTCGTCAAAGATGCCAGAAGGGCCGTTGGAAACGCACGCCCTAGGGTCAAGGTCTGGGGCGTCGCAGCTATGAACTCAATGGGACTGGCAGCTTCGCTATCCGCTGGTTTCAGTGTTGAGACAGACAACATGCCAACGCTAGCAGAGTCTGAGTCGAATGACATAAGTAAGAATGAATTAGCCTTGCGTCTAGCTTTGAATGTGGTTGATCATGTCGTGTGTGTGTCCGAATGGGAGATCCAGCTAGCGTTGCGACAACTTGCTGTGATGGAGGATCAGCGCGTGGATGGGTTTGCTGCGCTGGCTCTGGCTGGGTTTAACAGGGTGGCGAAGAAAATGACGGGGCAGACGTGTGCTATTGTTTTGACAGGTTGCAATTTTGATAGAAAGCTGTTGAGCCAAGTTGTCTATGGCTCATGACTCGATGGGAACAGAGAGCCATTAGCCGTGAACATGACGGTGAAGGCTATTGTGATGTTCACATACACATTGCTCTCAGCGAATGAATTATTGTTTTGCTATCCTGTGCACACATGCAATCAAGCAGTGTTCCGCTTTTGATAGAAGCAGTCGAAGTGTTCAACCATAACTTTCTGGTGTTCGCGGCACCGATGCTGCGAAAACTACACGAGTCTCAGTGTTGGACGTTCTGTTCTGTCAGCTATGTAGACCCATCGTCGAGGGGACAGCACTGCAGTCTCATGTTCACTAGTTTTCAAAAGCAGAGGCAGACTGGAGGGCGTCCTTGCGTTCTCTAATTTATAAAAATCTAACTATTCTAACCTCATCAACCATCATTCTAGCTTTCTCAAACAGAAAGCCACTTCCACATGACAACCGCAAACATGGATGCTATTTCAAAGTCTCTCCTTCCTCTGCGGATTAACAAGGACGAGGATTATGCATCGTATATGCACTCCGCAAAGCTATACGTCGCAGCCAACCAAACTGCCCGACCAGGCTCCTACAACTGGAGTTTCAAAATCTACGACGAAAACACAGAGAAATGGATGACGTACGAAGCTCGCAAGTCCCCGGCTGATAAGTATCCAGTCAAGCATGTGCATGACACCGTTCCTGGCATCACCGGTCTTGACTTTCGATTATCCGAGCTAGTTAGCATTCCGTACCATTGGCTGCCCGAGGTCTATAAGGTATGCGAGTCTGCTCGCGTCCCTGGAATCGGGGGCAAGCGATGTAGTCACGTTTATGTTCGCTACATCGTGGATTCTCTGAAGAAGGCTGGAATTGTAGGCGAAACGCAGGTCAACGATCTGTTCAGTGAACTTGAGAGAATCGAAGAAAATGACGATGCTCGAAGGGAAAATTAGTCATGGAGTGAAGTCAAGTGGTTTATGGGGAATCTGAGAGGATACCTTTTTCTTTTTACTCCGAGATGTGGTTTTAGCATCAGGGAAACACAGGTGGACTGCCTATCGTAAGACTAGAGGGCTTTTATTTGAAGACTATAGTGTGCAGGCCAATAAAATTTATCAACCCATCTTTGCACTTCCAATTCTTAGTTACCATAGTACGTGACAATTTGTATCCTCATCCGATCTTGATACCACCTCCACTAGCACTGATCACGGACCCGGTAATCCATCTCCCATCATTTCCGCAGAGAAGCCCCACCACATCAGCAACATCATCAGGCTGCCCAAAGCGTGGTATACTCTGCGTAGGAAAGAACTCGTCCTGGAAGGATTTGACCGCTTCCGGGCCACAATCCATAACCGCATCGGTCTGCGTTAAGCCAGCTGTGACGGAATTGGCGGTTGTACCAGCCATGAAAGCATACCTCTCATCCTTTCCACCGAAAGCTTGCGCCCAAGTCCGACAGAGAGATTCGCCGGCTGATTTGCCTGCTGAGTACATGAGTTGGTCGGCCCATGGCTGGCGGGAGCGGATGGAAGATATGTAGATAATTCGACTGTTGGGCTGGAAGTATTTTCTTCGAATGAGCTCTTCGACGATCAGAACTGGCGTTTGGATGTTGCCAAGTAAACTTCGTTGAATTTCTTCCGTTCCCATATTACCAATGGCACCAGGCATGGGGTCTCCGGCGCAGTTGACGAAGATATCGACTTTACCGTTGAATAGCTCACCGACGGCATCGGCAATTGTTTTGGCGCAGTCGCTGGAAAAGATATCAGCGACGATGCCTTTGATCTTTTGAGAAGCCGGACGATCTCGAGATGTTGCTTTGTAAATATTTTCAGTGATCTCGGTGTCAAGGGAAGACGACAGAGCATCGACGCCCTTTTCGCTGACACAAGTTCCGAGGATGGAGCATCCTCTGGATGCGAGGTTGAAGGCGATTGCTCGACCAATGCCACGAGATGCACCGCTAATAACGGCGACTTTATTGACGAGGTCTAATTCTCGGATTAACGACATCTTGGTGATGACTTTGTAGCTTTAAGGGATGCGGTGCTTTGTTCAGAAAGAGTTGATGTTTTGTTTCGACAAGTAACAGAAGTGAGAACTTGAGATCTTGGGATCTTTCATATCTGTATAGGTCTTTCCTCTGTGTTTTATCTTGTCTGCACTTGCCCAGAATTTGAAATGACTCACCCAAGTTTGTGGCGCGATGCGGGGATTGTACTTCTTGATTCTGTGGTGATTGCTCAAAAACCTCATTGGACCGCACAACAAAGGTTGTTTGTTACCTGACAGGATCATCGGTGCTACTGCTACAACGATCGGCAGGGCGGGGTACCTGGATGACTCTTGTTTTCAAGAATGCATCTTGGCATCAATCTTCAGTTCAATAGGAGTCATGTTGATGTCTTGTCATGGTGATCCATCTAAAACCAGGTATTTTGTGGATGTGAGTCGCTTCATCGGAGGACAGGACCATTCGATTGAAGTCGAACCTGTATCAAGCACATATGAACCAAGACGGGATTCTTTTCTCCAAGTTGAATCTCTCACACACTTTCAAATGCTCAAACACGAACAAAAAAGGCAAGAAACAACAGTGAAAATTATCATTTCAGCTGATGATACTAACGTTAGCCTACCGTTCCAAGCTAACGGTTGCAATCTCTCCCAGCCACTCTAGGACGCTTGCAGCACTAGCTTGGATTAAACTTCACTCACACGTCATAGCTAAGTCTCAGCATAAGCAAATTCTACCTCGTACCTCGGTGTTCTCGGATTTGAATTAACGATGGCTATGGCACATCTTCGCCGTCTTACCATCAATCCCGCAACAGGCAAAAAGAACGCTTAGATTGAGCGACCCAGATATCAGGAACAATGGTCTCTTCAGAAGACACATCAGAGACCCAACATGAAGCACCGGCATTACCCCAGCGTCGGAAGCTCCCAGCATGGCTGGATCACTTCAACGTCCACGATATGAAGATATTCCTGCGCTGCTGGATCGCGTTATGGGTCATGCTGCTCCTGATCTTCATCCATCCCTCCCTCGTCGAGCTTGGACAAGCAACTTTCCTCGGCGCCATCCTTCTCATCGCAGTTCCGCCCGCGAGCATGTTTTTCATCTATCTGCTCGCCGCACTTTCGCTGCTCCTCGGCATGTGCCTGGCTTGGTGCTGGGGACTTCTGACCATGAAAGCAGCGCTTGCTACGCGCTCTTCAACAGAAACTCAGGCAAGATTTGAGCTTCTGCAAAAAACGGCGCAAGAAGTAGCTGGACAAACGGGACAGTCGCCGACTTGGGAGGGGCAGATATTGATCCATGAGGGTTTCATGCTTGACACTCGAGTCACAGTTGTATTCTTCGCCATGAGCTGTATTTTCATATATGCAGTAGCGCGAATGAGATGCGCCAACCCCAAACTCGTGGTGTTTCAGACCTTTGGCACTATTGTCACCGACATCTTCCTTCTATTTGGCCCTGGACTCCCACGCTTCCAAGGCGACCTGGCATCAATTCTAGTCAAGCCTGGAGCTACTGGAATTGGCCTTGGCGTAGCATGCTCTCTATTATTGTTCCCGAAATCAACATCATACATAGTTCTCACGGAGATTGAGAAGTTGATCCGCATGTCTAACAAAGCGCTTGCGGTAACAAAGAATGGTCTCGCGGGTGAGAGCCACCCACTATCCGATCTCCAAGCCAGCCGAGCGGGTATGATAGGTGTTTTCAAAGCTGGACAGCCTTCGCTCGCTTTCCTTCCCCTCGACTTCTCGCGCGGACGGTGGAATGCGAATGATATCAAAGGGCTGCACGAACGTGCACGCAAGCTTATGTTTACCAGCCTTTATCTCCTCGATTTTCAAATCTCTCACGTCCGGGGACAACAAAAGGCAGAGGCGCATAACAAGGCCACGGGAGACGGATATCTTCAACCAGCAACCAATGGAGAAAAGGGCGAACTGAACAAACGCTATAGACAAGAAAATGACAGGCTACTCAGCGCCTTCCAAAAACCAGAAGGTGCAGCTCTGCGGTCCAGAACAAGAAATACACTCCGAGAGACAACGTCCGATCTCTTGGAGATTGCACCACAAGCTGTCAATCTCGGAGCCGATTATATACGCGCTGTCAATTCTTGCCGCTGGTTTGGAAAGTCATCGCCAGCACACTTTGAAGAGCTGAACAGTAACCTTCACGATCTATTATCCCGATCGCGTCAAGCTAGAGAGGCGTGCGTTCTCAACACCACCAAAGGAGTTCTTCAAGCCCACGCCGAGTTATTCGACGCAAACGGCCGACTGAAACCTATCGAGGGAACAGGCACACCCTTTCTACCGAGCATGGTTATTGGGATGGTGATTGAAGAAAGAATTCTCAATATCGCAATTGCAGTCGAGAAACTCCTGGAGTACATTTTGAACCTGTCGGAAAAACGGACTACCCGTAGAATCTGGTTTCCGTCGCGGCTTCAATACGCGATCTCTTGGGTATTTCATGGACGAGTCACATTCCCTGGCTACGATGTGGCAGCGGAAGAAGATCCTGACAAGCTCATGGATACTGAAACATTCGACGAGCAGACGAAGGAAACACGCAGAAGACTGGAAATCAGCCGTGGCTACAAAGGCGCGTCAGCGCGAAGAAATAAGCTCAGTCAAGGTATTATTGCTACATACAACTGGTTGGTTAACCCTGCAGGTATGTATGCAATGAGAATGGTTATTGTTACTATTGCACTATCGGTACCAGCCGTCATCCCACACACTGCAGGGTTCTTCTACCGAGAGAAGGGAATCTGGGCCGTCATTAGTGCTCAGACTGTGCTTCTTGTTTACCTGGCAGATTTTACCTTCTCCCTTGTTGCGCGAACAGTTGGAACGATCGTGGGGGGTGTGATAGGCATGGTAACATGGTACATCGGAGCTGGAAGCGGTATTGGCAATCCATACGGCATGGCAGCGGCCTCGGGCGTCATGATCATACCTCTTCTCTGGTCGCGCCTTTATCTACCCCCTGCCTTCGCTTTCGCTACTATTATGGCTGGTGCTACCTTTTGTCTCGTCGTTGGCTTCAGTTGGGACCACGATCATATTGTCCAGTATGGTCTCCCAGGCAAAGGCTACGAAGCATTCTGGAAACGAGTCGTTACCGTCCTGATCGGGTTTCTTGCAGCTTTTATCGTGCAACTATTCCCAAGCCCCCCATCTGGAACGGCTCACGTGTGCAAAACGCTGGCAAACTCGGTGCGCAGTCTTTCGGACCACTATGCTCTACTCATCTCCCACTGGGGCCGCACGGATAAGAACAGCGCTCTGGGTGCAATTGCGGAGAACATCTCTATCGAGGTGGCGGAGGTTTTACTTGCACTGAATCCTTCCATTGCGTTGTTGAAGGGTGAACTTAGCTTTGGACCATTTGACCAAAAGGTTCTTCAGCAGACGAAAGAGCAATGCCAGTATATGAATCAAGCACTGGGCGGCCTTCTCAACCTCGCTTCAACTCTACCAAAGCAACTCCAGGATCGCCTTATTCATGTCGCCGGTATCTTGGATGAGCGCAATATCGGAGACATCATGGCTGTCCTTGGCATTATCGAACAAGCTTTGCGGACCGGGTCGCCTCTTCCCGAGCGATTACCAGGGCCACTTGTCCAGCGAGCCATCAATGCAATTCACAATCAAAGCGATGAAGTAATCTTGACAACGGAATTAGTTCAGGATGAAGACCATCGACGTTATTGCGTGGCTGTAATATTGTACTTCAAGTTCTTGGGTAGTATTGATGACTTGTTGGTAGTGCTCAAGGCAGCACTGGGGGAAAGACATGTTATCTACCAGTGGGAGGATGTGAAAAATATTGCATAGAGATTGAAAGAGGCAGATTATCTGGACCGTCTGAATTTAGTCCGCTATTATTTAATCAATTGAATAGCAATGTCAAGTTCGTGGCAGATCTCTTCTTGCGTCTTCTCACCTCACTCCACTGTTCAGAAGCTCGCTGATCTTTACTTACCTATAGTAAGAGTGCGGAATAACCAACATGCTTTCATTTCCTGACCAAAACCGGCTTATGGGAAATTTTGTTGATTTCATCTAGGTCCAACAGATGGTTTATCTGTTTTTCTTAGATCACTGCATTGTAACTTCCAAGGCAGCAACAAGTTAGAGGTGCCTTGCTTCAGGGCTCACAGCGGGCAAGCCAATCACGAACCCCCTACCCTTTAAACCCTGCTTGTACCAGGCAGCGGCGGCGTAGCAACATACAAACCAACACTTTATAAACTCCCACAGCCAGTTCACGTATCGGGTATTGTGTCTCTCCTCATCTCACACTGAAACTCCCACAATGACCTCTTTTAATAAATTACCTCCTGAGCTTTTCGGAGAGCTTGCAAAGTCTATGCCCTCTCGAGATCTCATGAATCTCAGTTGCACAAGCAAGCTAATTCGCGACAACTTGATTCGAATCCTCTTCACCAACTTGTCGATCACATGCCCATTGGCTTCTGACAAGGGCATGGATGTTTTCATCAACAGATGGGGAGGTTTGGTCTCGCGCGTCCACTTGCACCTGCGTCTCATCCCAAACACAAGCGACGAGGATGACATAACCATACCGTCGCTATGGGGGACACCACCGTCAGAAACGCTTAAGAAAATCGTCCATGGTCAGCTTCTGCCGCACATCGACACCTTAAGCGTGAGATTCGATCCAGAGCAGTTCGAGAGCACGGGCTCGTGGGATGGGGATGGCTGGTGGGGTGATCCTATGGACCTAGGGACCATCTACACTTTCCAAGATTCAGAAGATCAGGAACATACGCTACAACAAGAGGCGGAATTCATCTGGCGGGCTCAATACACAGAGTTCTTTAGAGATGTCTCAGCGAATCAGAACATTAGACACTTTACAATCTCGAATCTGCTCCCCCGAAACTCCTCAGTCTGGGAAAGGCGAGAGTGGAAGGCATTTCTGGGGAGATTGGAAGAATTCGACGTCAGTGTGTTTGGCGGCGATAACGGTGCTGGTTGGAAAGCCAGTTCACAGCCAGGATTTGCCGACTTCATGGAGAGTCTGCCAGACTATTTTATGCAGCATGCAACAAATGTGATTCGCCTAAGGATTGAAGCACATCCGTGGGGTCTATTTGGATCTGCCGGTGACTTTGGTATCCGCCTTCCTCTGAGAAGCGACATTTTCCCTTCCCTTCGGTCACTAACACTCAAGAACGTCCAGATCGGGAACGAGCTGATCGAATTTCTCATGAGCCACGGCGATAGCTTGCAAGAGCTCACGCTGGAAGACTGCATGTGCGACGAGGGGTGGTCAAGAGATTCTACACCCGCTTGGGCCGACCTCTGGAAAACCCTTCGCGCGGACTGTAGTAACATATCCAAAGTCTCAGTTGTGCAAACGCAGACTCCGCCCCTTGCACACATGGAAGGCTTTGAAGGCTACGAACCCAGGCCAGATTCGGAGAGCGTTAGTAAGATACGCAAAATGCTTGAAGAAGATGAAAGCTTGGTGTTGTGGAGGTACGTTGCTGTTGACACTAAGTATCGAATGGTGTTTGAGGACGAGGAAAGAAATATTTCGTGTTTTGAGGCGGGCGAAGATCAAAGAGAGTATTCCATGCTCTTGACTGTGATTCGTGAGCGGAACAAGAACACCCTAATTGAGTCTTGATTGATCGGACACGTTGGTACCTGGAATGAATGGTATTAAAGTTCATTTGTACACGGGGATTTTGGAATCAACAGCTCAATCGTATAGCGAACTGTCGACAATGTGGCTGTCTCGAAGACAAGGGGCAGTTGTCCGGGGAAGCGGGGCCCTCTACATTTCCCCAGACGATTACTTGAGCCATCTAACAAGTCTTAGACTCCAGACCTTCGTATTCCGTAGGGTAGATTGAGCTACACTATAGCAACCACGCGCATGACATACTGCCCCTCCACCCGGCACTTCTAAATGTGAGGCCTTGGCAATCCAGCCTGGTTCAACAACATTGTTAGTGAGATCTTTGCAAACGAATAAAACATCGTGGCTTTGGCTACAGCAATGCAATTCCTCCCTTGGCTGGTTGCTTTGAGTGACACTAACCAACCTGGGTCTAAGTTTTAACTATTCGATCAGCCGTGCTAAGGAATGTGCACTTAGACCTCGTGAAATGAGGTCTCGTATAAATACGAGTTAAGGCACATGTGTCTGTTGCCGATGAGCCGAAGTGGCTGGAATGTTTGTGGAGATGGAATGGTGATGATACAACAGTCATTTTACAAGGAATTGACTTTTAACGGTAGCGTGAGGGATGTATATAAACCAACAACCTTTGCTGCTCTTCACACCCACAGTCTCACTATCTATATCAGTATTTGTCATAATCGCTGCGAACGTTAATTCTCTTAATACATTCATTCTTATCAAAATGATCGCCAACACTCGTTCTATCCTTGTGGGACTCGTTCTCGGCGCCGCTCAGCTCTCCAACGCTTCGCCCGCCGACTCACCTACCGATTTCTCTTCTCCGATCTACCCTACAGCGACGGACTCAATCCCTCCTCTCGTCAAGCCCACCGCTACCCAGACTGCGACCGCTTCTGGCACTCCAATTGTCGATGCCTGTGCCCAGAAATGCATTGACGCGCATGACAAGTGTAACACGGCGCCTGACGCCAACCACGCTACCTGCGCGGCTGAATTCGCAGGGTGTCTTAACTACAACCCTTACGATGGCAAGGATGGTCTGGTCTACCCCACAGCTTGCTCTGCCTCTTCTTCCGCCAGCGCATCTGCAACTGGAGCTCCCATCGATGCTTGTGCTCAGAAGTGCATTGACGCGCATGATAAGTGCGACACGGCGCCTGATGCCAATCACGCTACCTGTGCTGCCGAGTTTGCTGAGTGTCTTAATTATAACCCTTACGACGGCAAAGATGGCACTCTAGTCTACCCCACTGCCTGTTCCTCCGCCACTACTCTTGCTTCTGCTACCTCCAAGCCTACCGGTGGCGAGACTTCAAAGCCCGCGCCCACTGAGACTAATGTTATCGTTAACGGAGCTGAGCGTGTTTCTTCTGTCAAGGTTGCTGGCCTTGTTGGTGCCATTGGTGTTGCTGCCCTTGCTTTCCTCTAAGCTAGTACCACCTTACCGGCGAACATGTGTCTAAATAATGGGAGGGCTTAAAAGGAGGAAAGACATTTATTTCTACAGATTAGACAGATGGTAGCACTGAAACAATTCAAATTTAATATCTACCTTGCAGAAAACATGATAATCTGTGCGTCAGTACGGAGTATCATGGTCGAGTGTTGCATTGCATTCCCTCCAAAGTGCGACACATTTCACACCGTCCGTCACACGCGAACGACTATCGCCGGTTCAGATGATATCAGATATGGGCTATAGATGGGTTTCAATAGCCGCTGTCAATAGCCTGCATTATTATTAGTCTTGCAACGCTATCGCACCCCTGCAGTACGACCTCAAACCCATGCAGTCGGCGTCGCGTGTCAGAAATTGACTTTCGACATTTTTCACGTTTCAAGTCCACGTTGCTCTCAAACGCCCTAGAAAGTTGACAGAAATAAACAACCAGACTCACGGCAGTTTCAGTATGACAGAGTGTGCGAATTTTGTCACGTTTCATCCCGCCTGCTTGGCCTGAATCTCAGATCTATCCAGGATGCCCGGATCGCAGAGCTTCCTGTTTCCAAAAGCGCTGAATAGGCAATACGCCGGCTATTATCAAACGCATCGCATTGAACTATCAACTTTGGGAGCAGGAGCCCGATAGCCTCAAACCACCTGCGAGTATAAAGTCTTGACGATGCATTTGTCTCTGCTATTTGCTTTATCCATCTCATTCTTCCAACTTTCTTCAATACACTCACTGTTCTTTCTTCAGACTGCTGGAACAGTCAAGCCTGGTGCTTTTCAATCTCACTCTTTTTTCCAGCATTACTTATATTCTCCGTCGTCTTTATCGCCACCATGAAGTTCTCTTCCGCCCTTGTCGCAATCTACCTTGGCCTAGCTACGGCTACACCTGTGTACCGCAGTGTCTCCAACAGCAAGCGCGTTGTTCGCAGATCATCGCATCTTCATAAGCGACAGGTCCCTCAGGAGCACTCCCACGACTTCGTCCTTACCATTACCAAGGAGATGCTAGACCTTGACAACCCCAAGGAGATCGCGGATCCTGTTTTCGGTCTCTTGGGTGATGCGGCTGCCGCTGATGGCGCAGGCAAAGTCACAAATCTCTCTTGTCTAAAGCAGGAAACTGCCGACCAAGCATTCACCAACGCGAAAGCGATTGGCGATCTTCGAGGTATGGCTGGATCATTGCTGTTCCAGGCCATCGAGCGCAACACTGCCGGTGTCGGTGTTGCCAGCAAGCTGTGCACAGATAAGGCAGTCAATCCCGAAATTGCGGCCCTTACACAGCACCAGGATGCCGCTTCTGAGGGCGCCGGCGCTATCAACAAGGCTATCACTCTAGAGCTGGCCAAGCAATTGGCGGGCATTGGTGCTGACCCTAACCTGGCCCTGCTGAGCGGCACATTTGCCCCTGGAGACGTAAGTACATCGGCTTCACAGACTTTTCCATCTTTACTAACATTGCGCAGGCTGGTGACTCAACTGGCAAAGGAAACTCTTGTGATGATTTGGAGCCCGATCTTGGCTGCATCTTTTCCCAGAACCTGCTTGTGTTGGATGCCACAGAGGATGAAATCTCCTCAGCAGTGGCAGATGTGGCACAGACATTCACTGGTACAGGTGGCATCTTCGCAACTGAGCTAGTCGATCTCGCTTCATTCGATGTGGCCTCTGTCACTGAAGTTGCTGACCTTGCTACCATTGTTCAGGGCGCTGCTGGAGGAGCTGCCACGGATGCCGCTGGTACTGACGCCGTCGCTACCGATGCTGCGGCTACTGGTGATGCTGCCGCGCCATCAGCTACCAACTCTGCCAACGCCGGAGCAACAGGTGGTGCTGGAAAGGGATGCGCTGCTAAGTCCAAGGCAACGGGTGTTGTTCTCAAGACCCTGGTTCCCACCGGATTTGCGACCAAAACCGCCGCAGCTTCTGCCACCGCTGGAAAGGGTGCCAAGGCTACTGACTCTGCCGCCAAAGCTGACGGAGATAACATCCAGTCTTTCACCGGTACCCTCGGTGGACCAGCTCCTCCCGTCGTCTCATCAAATGCCGACAAGCCCTTTTCGGTCAACGGCAACACCTTTAACGGCGCTGGTGTAGCTCTTGGTCGATCCTGCGATATCCAACACAACGCTTGTGCTAACGCTGCCAACTCTGGCGAGCTTTCTGGCGGCGTTGGGCAGTGTGAGACTCAGCTTGAAGAGTGCCGTGCTGCCGCTGGCGCATAGGCTTGAGACGTGGACAGTAGGATATGTTTAATGTTTGAGAATACCCGAAGTAATGGCCGTGTTTTGCGCAGGCAGTCAGAGGGTCATGTATTATTTTAAGACTTAGATAGCCTGGGAAATCAACTGCGTCAAGTATTATCGGAATACAATCGATCCAATCCAATCAGTAGTAAGTGCGTGCCACGTATTAAATAGCCGATCAATACACTTATGAGCTGGTAGGTCGGGTAGTCTCTGACACCAAAGATGTTGTGCTCGCCTGGCGTGTTATAGCAACTTACATGGCAAAAACATTAATTCTCGTTACATGATTTCCGATAAGACAGGTCATGTTATCCCTAGGGGTTGTTTCGAATTTTGGTACTTCTGTAACAATTAATAAGGGGTAGAACTCTTGACATGCTATGGTGTACATGTAATTTGGGTGAATAAAAGAATCTTTGGGACTTTTGTATGCCCAATGTGTCCAAGGCTGATTTTGCCCCCCCAAAGCAAAGCAGGTCATACGTGCACTAAACCGAATGGGCACTATCAACGAGAGATCCATGTCGCTTTGCTATTGGTAGGGGTGGATATCAAGGCTGTCTTGCTGAGGGTTTTGATGTTGAGAAATATTTTAACTGATATTCTGTTTGTTTCAATTCATCCACGACTATCAACATGGCCGACAATTGCGTATACTGCTGTTCATACTTTACTACTCCTAATGGAGGAATTGAAGATAGCTACCGTACTCGCCCGAATTTACAAAAAGTCAGCAACATTCAAGAGGGCGCAGAGAAGGGCTGTTGGCAGTGCAATGCACTACTCATTTTCTTCGACAAATTGGGAAACAAGGACAAACCGATTTATATAAGACACTCGGAACATAGCATCGGCACCTTCGACCCTGACTCCGACGTTACGTTCGATGTGCTACTTAATGAGTTCTGCCCTGACTTCGAAAAAAACGTTTATCGAGTGACTATGGACGATACTCCTAGTGGCATGTTCAATTACGAAAATGGGTTTGAGATTCCTTGTTCCTCAGCCTCTGAAGCTTGTCTTCGATGGGTCCAGACGCGCCTGGATGAATGTTCGAAATCGCATGATTGCTGGAGTTCGAAAGGTGTCGAAAAGCCCACCCGACTGTTGGAGATTGAAAAGGATAGGCTGGTCCTACGATCGAACTTGCATGTGCAAGTATACGCAACACTGAGCCACTGTTGGGGGAAATCTAGCTCTGCCGTCGTCAAGCTCATGAAAGCCAACTTTGATCAATTTTCTTCATCTGGTGTTGCTATTAACACACTCTCTCAAACGTTTCGAGACGCTGCAGACGTCTGTCGAAGACTTCGAATCCGGTACATATGGATCGACTCACTGTGTATCATCCAGGATGATCCTCGAGACTGGCTGCAAGAGTCAACTTGCATGGCGAGCACATATGCCAATGCCTTTATCGGATTATTTGCTGGTCATGCTGAAGACGGCCGCGATGGACTTTACTCAGATCGTTACGACCCGGCCTGGTGTCGCACTGTTGAAAAGGTCACGGTGAAGGACGACACCGGCAATGAGAGAATCATGAACATTGAGCAAAGAAACATGATTGCCATTGATGAAACTTACTATCACTGTGTGGACGGCAAATTTCCCTCATACACCGACACTCATTTCCCTGCCAAGAAAGAACCACTCTATTCACGGGGATGGGTTTTCCAAGAATTGCATCTCTCTCCACGCGCGGTTCTATTCAATAGCCAAGAGCTTACCTGGGTCTGCAACCAAGACACGCAATGCGAGTGCGGTGCAACTACAAAGAACAGCTTTGGTACCAAGTACATTTTCGCTCAAGTGCCAAAAGTGCCCATCTATCCGCACGCGATGAGGGGGGATATGCTCTTCAAGCACGGGATGCACAATTGGGCTTCGCTCATCTACACCTACTCAGATCTTAGCCTCACGTTTGAGAAAGATCGCCTCCCAGCGTTATCAGGCATGGCCAAGGCCTTTCAGACGACTAGCAGTACCGAGATGAAAGACGATGTGTATCTCGCCGGTCTATGGAAGAGCATGTTTCCGGAAGCACTCATGTGGCAAGCAGTCTATGGTGCGCCGGACGGTCTTAAACGCCGGTGCAGGTTTCGAAAACCAGTCAAGGATAGAGGACCACCAAGCTGGTCATGGATGTGCTGCGATTATACAGTTAAATGGGACAATGTGTTCTTTGACAACGCATACCTGGTCGAAGTCGAGACAGCCGAGGTGGAGCTTGGCAGTATTGATAGAGCTGGAGAAGTATCACGCGGCCACCTTGTCCTTCAAGCTGTCTATATGGAAGAGGTGGTCATGAGATATCCAGACGATCCTAACTTCAGGAGCGCTGAGTACGACTTGCGCGACGACTATATCCGAAAGAGCAAAAAAGAGGAATTGGTGAGTCCAGCCTATCCCGACCTCAAGTTCACCTTGCTTCCGGATTACGACTTCACCGACAAGAGTTTTGGCGACCTATTCATTCCGCCGTCCGAGACACTATACTGTGTGCCCATCGTAAAACTAGGTGGATATTGGCCGTTCGCGGAGATTTCACTGGTGTTGCGACGACATGCGAGAGGTCCTGTGTTTGGAGACACGCCGGATGTGCCATACGTATATGAGAGAGTTGGTATATGTAGGGGCCAGCTTATGTTTGATGATAAGGGAAAGGAGTTTCGACATAGGATTGTTCTCGTATAGACCAGGGGAGTATTGTGTGTTATTGGGCGGAAACTATATGATTTCTCTTTTATATCGAAGATATATGCGGCTACAGTTGAATTGAAAGTTTTGTACAGATATGAGCCATTGTTATCACAGTAGCTTTGGTTACTATAAAGAAGATACATGTACACTGGCCCAATTAGAGAATGTGACAAACAGGAATGGCAAGTGACCAGTAAAACACGTCTACGGGGTCATATTTCAGCCTCAGAAGGCTGCAACCCAATACACAAAATGGTGGCCATCAGATACATGACATTTGGGTTGTGTGGTAGTCGCTATTACGGGGCAGATGTAACAGCAAGGAGGTGAGTGTTTGTAACAAGAGACTGGCGGAACTGACATATCAATTGAGAGACCAATCCGCAGGATGCAATAAGCAGCCTGATTTCAACTCCCACATGAAAAGAACACTCGAGACGTTTTTGGCCCGCCACCAGAGCCAGTCAGCCTATCAAGCCACCCCCAGATTAGTGGCCTGAAGTTGAAAACAATAGTGTCTTTCATAGCGCGGCGAAGCACTGAGGCGAGCCTATCCAGTCAGGCCAGACCAGGGTGGCAAAATTAGTTACTATTAACTAACTACTAACTAACTAGAGCTAACTAGTAGTTAATTTTAGTTAGTTAAAATTAACTAGTAGTTAATACTAGTTAGTTAATTTTTAAAATTAACTAACTAGTAGTTAATTTTTTTTAGTTAGTAGTTAGTTAATTGTATTAACTAACTAACTAGCCCCACTAACTAACTAACTACTAACTAATTTAGAATTAACTAATTTAAAAGTGCTAACTAACTAACTAAAAAAAATTAACTATTAACTAACTACTAACTAAAAAATTTAACTACTAGTTAGTTAAAAACTAGCCTAGTTAGTAGTTAGTTAGTTAAACTACTCTAGTTAATATATAAATAGAGAAATTAAAATAAATAATAAATATTTTATTAATTTATTAATAATATAGAATTTAATAAATAAATAATACTATATAGTTAATAATAATTTTAAGCTTATATTAATATTTAAAAAAGACTTTTCTTAAATTACCCTAGAGATAAATTTATTTCTTTATTATTTTTTATTTCTATAAATAAAAATAATAAAATAGCTATTTTTTTTAAATAATAAAATAAAAATAAAAAAATATTTAAATTTTTATTTAAATAAAGTAATAATATATTATATATTACTAACTTTATAAAAAGCTTTAATAAAAGAAAATTAAAGAAATATATTTTTTTTAAAAAAAGAATTATTATTATTAATATTAAATAAATATATTTTAAAATATAATTTATTAATAATATATAATTAATACTAATATTAAAATAATAAACTAAAATCTTTAATTCTCTATTCTCTTATCTTATCTTATTTTATCTCCTATCTACCCCTCTTTATATCTTATTTATTTCCTTTTTTCCTCTTTTTCCTCTTTTGAAAAAGTCCTTTTAGTATATTTTCCTTATCTTATCTTATCTTATTTCTTATCTACCCACCCCTCTTTATATCTTATCTATTTCCTCTTTTCTCTTTTTTCTCTTTATAAAAAGACCTTTTAGTCTATTTTTTCTTATCTTATCTCTTATCTCTTATCTTTTATCTACCTTTTTATCTTCTAGTTTTTTCTTTTAAAGGAAAAACTATTATTTATAAAATTATATTTAAAATATATAATTAATTTAATATAAATTACTATTAAAATATAATAAATTACATAAATACTTTCTAGAATTTTTCCGAGAATAATAAAATATACATTATATATAAATAATACTTTAAGACTTAAAATATATATAAATTTTAAAATCTTTATAAAATATTTATAAAATAACTTATAAAATACTATAAAATTATTTTATAATATAAATAGTTTTTATATAGTTTTTCTAGAGATAATTAAGTAAATATAATTTATTAATAATATAATAATATTACTATATTAGCTTATTAATTATATATTATAAATAGATTTAAATAATAATAAATTATATAACTTTAAACCGAGTTACTTAAAGTTATTCCGAGCTATATAATATATAATTAAACTATATCCGAGCTATTTTGAATATTTTCCTTGGATTTAAGTATAATTATAATGAAACCGAGAATAATTACTAATATATTTACGGATTTAATGTATATAACCTGGAATTAATGGAATTAACGGACTTAAGTATTTTTCTATTATAAATCAACCTTTAATTTATAAGCAGGATTTAATTCTAATTTTCTATATAATTAATTAGAAAAGTAAGAAAATAAATTTCTTTTTTTGATTACCAATAAACACTCAATAATAACTCTATCATCTTATAAGCTATTTAGTTGCATTTTATACTAAAAAAATCGCCTTTTTTTAAACTTTTTTTCAATATGGACTATACTTCCCCTTCTAGCTCATTCAATATCGAATCTCAGTATTCTGAGTCAGAAAGTCAGGCTTATAGCAGTATTAAAGTCTCAGGCCTTCTTAATAACCAGGAAGATAATTCTATTAATTTAGAAGAATCTGATTCTTCTAATATAGCTAATATAGCAAAAAACTTATTAGAATCTTCTAAGGAAGATTTTAAAGGTACTGGAGGATATATATTTAAAAATAACCTCTTTAACCATACTATTCAGCCTGCTATTCCAGGCCAAGAAAGACAATATCTTGTCTGTTGCCAGCTATAAGTTTTTATATATTTTTTACTATTTAACTTTTATTTTATTTATTTTATAATATATACTAATTAATATTAATTATATAGCTATTCTTATAAAAAGTATAAGAATATAGCAGGATTTAAAGCCTCTAATTTTATACGCCATATTGAGGCAAAACATAAAGAATATCCTATTAATAAACACCAAGAAAGCTATAAAAGAAGTAAGTTTTTTTCTATTTTATATATTTTTTATTTACTAATTAAATTTTATTATTAAAGAGCGAAATTCCTTAACTATTAGGGAAAATTCCTTTTTTAAAAAGAGAGATATAGCTACTAGCTTATTTAATTTCTCAGAGGAAAAAGCTTATCAGAAGATACTTAATTTTCTTATAGAGAATAATTTATCTTTTCAAGCTATTTCCTCCCCTTCTTTTCAAGAATTACTAGATTTTTATAATAAGTAAGTTTTTTATATTTTATTTTTATTAATTATATAATACTAATAAAATTCCTTTTAATTATAGAGCTGGGCCTACTATTAATAGGGATAAAATTAAGAAATTCTTAATTAATTCCTTTAATTTAGGCCTAACTGAACTTAATCAGCAGCTTGAAGCTAATATTAAGTCCTTAGGGACTTTTTCCCTTACTTTTAATATCTAGACTGCTAGTAATTAAACTCCTTATTTAGGGATTTTAGCTATTCTTTTTAGATTCTAAGTTTAAGCTTAATTATAAGCTTATAGGTATTTTTATTATTTTTATTTTATTAACTTTAAATACTAATATTTTAATATAGGTTTTCATTACCTTCCTGAGAGTCATACTGGGGTATATATTTATAGCGAGTTTTTAACTACTTTATCTATTTATCCTAGTTTAAGTATTTCTAATATTTCAAGGTAATTATTTCTTTTCCTTTTTATATATATTTCTTTTACTAATTTATATAGTATTACTCGAGATAATACATCGAATAATAATACCTTTATTAAGTCTTTTAAAAAAGCTTTTACTAGCTATAATAATAAGGACTTTTTAGGGGATATTAAATATATAGCACATATTATTAATTTAGTAATGCAAGATATTTTAAAGCAGTATTTAGCTACTTCTACCTCTAAAGAATCCCTTTTTAATTATCTTAATTCTAAGGTTATTACCTTAGATAAAAGAAATAGGGAAATTTTAGAGGTTACCCCGGCTTTTAATAGTAAGTATATTTTTTTTATATTTTTTCTTAATTTTCCTATTTAACTAATATTTTTTTAGCCCTTATTAGCCGGGTTAGAAAAATCATTACTATTACTCGCTATACTCAGGAGCCTAATAAGCTTCTTAACCAAGCAGTTAACTCTCTTTTTAAGGAAGGAAAGTTAAAATCAGAAAAAAGGCATATTCCTTTAGGTAAGTTAATTATTTCTTTTATTTTTTTTAAATTTTTAATTAATTAATAATATAGATAATGCCACTCGGTGGAATTCTACTTATCTTATGCTATCTACCTTCTTAGAGTTAAAGGAAGTACTTATATTTATTTCTAAAAATACCTAAAATTTAGAATTTATTAAAGTATTTCCTAATACTGAAGAATGGGAAGAATTAGCTAATTTAAAACGGATTTTCTATATTTTCTATAAGCCTTCCATTAAATTACAAGGCTCAACCTATACTACTCTCTCACAAGCTCTTTTTTATATTTATCTTATTTTTAAAGACTTAGAAAGTCTACAGGAGGAATTTAATTTAAATCAAGATAAAGCAAGTTTTTTTTCTTTTTTTTTTTAATATTATATATTAATTTTATTTAGGCTTCATATTTTTCTAGCTTTTATAATACTATTAATAGTGGTATTACTAAGCTTAAGAAGTATTTTCCTTGCTATCTTACTCCTGATTATATACTTAGTTATAAGCCTTTTTTTTTAGCTACTATCTTAGATCCTCGATTTAAGCTTAGTCACTTTAAAGAAACCGGTCTTTTATATCATTATTCTACTATTGAAAGGGATATATTAAACCTATTTAAGGCTAAGTTTTATATATAAGTTTTATTTTAATATATTTTTTTTATAATATATATACTAATTTAAATACTATAGAGCTAAAGAGGAAATAGCCTTAAATTTAAATACTTCTAATTTAGGAGTTTTTGAAGTTAATAGGGCTAATTCCCCTTCTGAAGATTCTAATGATTTTGAGAAGGAGTTATATATAAGCTCTAATCAAAGGGAAGAAAGAGAAATCGAAAGTTATTTAACTGAAAAACGGTCTAATAGAGAGGTAAGTTATTATTTTTTATTATTTTTTATTTTAAATTAATATTAATATAAATTTAGGTTAATATTTTAAAATACTGGGAATTTAAAAGCCCAGAACTTCCTACTTTAGCTATTTTAGCTAGAAAGTATCTTACTATTCCAGCTACTTCTGCTGCAGCTGAAAGTAGCTTTTCTATTAGTAATAATATTATTACAAAAAGTAGAAATAGATTAGAACCGGAAACAGTTAAGATGATTTTATTACTTAAAAGTTGGAAATTAGGGGATTTTAATACTGAGGATTTCTTATAAATAGCTTTAAATTAGGTTTTTATTTAATAGCTTTATTTAATTTATTTCTTATTTTATTATACTATTTATTATACTATTTATTATACTATTTATTATACTATTTATTATAGTATTTTATTACACTATATATTATACTATTTATTATACTATTTATTATATTATTTATTATACTATTTATTATACTATTTATTATACTATTTATTATACTATTTATAATACTATTTATTATACTATTTATAATAGTATTTTATTATACTATATATTATACTATATATTATACTATTATTATACTATTTATAATACTATTTATAATACTATTTATTATACTATTTATTATACTATTTTATTATACTATTTATTATACTATTTATTATACTATTTATAATAGTATTTTATTATACTATATATTATACTATTTATTATATTATTATTATAATATTATTTAAGGTTCTATTTAAGGTTTTACTTAAGGTTATATTTAAGGTTTTATTTATAATAACTTTTAAGGTATTTCTTAAGGTAATTATTAATTAACTACTAATTAACTACTAACTAACTACTAACTAACTACTATTAACTAGTAGTTAATACTAGTTAGTTAATTTTTAAAATTAACTAACTAGTAGTTAATTTTTTCTAGTTAGTAGTTAGTTAATTGTATTAAATAACTAACTAGCCCTACTAACTAACTAACTACTAACTAATTTAAAATTAACTAATTTAAAAGTACTAACTAACTAACTAAAAAAAAATTAACTATTAACTAACTACTAACTAAAAAAATTAACTATTAACTAACTAAAAACTAGCCTAGTTAGTAGTTAGTTAGTTAATAGTTAAAATTAACTAACTAATTTGGCCACCCTGGGCCAGACAAGCCTTCGCCACGTCATGATATGCGTGTGAGACCAATCAGCTCGGCGCTTTCAAGCCGGAAATGTAGGCATCGGAGTGGTCACAATAATTCCAGGATTGAGTTGCTAGTGGACTTGAAGTGTAGAAACCCTTTTGTCACTGACACTTAGCGATCTGGATTTTATCGCCCCTCAACGCATATTACTATAGATACACACGGCGATTATAGAACTAAATACTGTAACGTTTTACCTGTTGAACCACCCCAACATTCATTGCCAGTGCAGCTTACTGCTAACCCTAATTAACTCTCCACACAACCATGGCTGACCTCGGTCTGGCGATCGTTGGCGTCGCCGGTACAATAGATGTGTGCATAAGGTAACATTACGCCCTTTTCTAGACTCACGTGTACAACATTACTAACTATCACAGACTCGGCCAGTACATGGTCCACGCCTACAAAGATTATGGCCGGTCAGATGAGATGGTCAATGAGCTGGTTGTTAGAGTTGAAATCTGCTGGTCGCGCATTGCTGGCCAGTTGGAAATCAGCAAGGAATTATTAATAGGAATGACGGACGAGCAACGAGAGCTTCAATCGCGAATTTTACCTATTCTGCAATCGAAATTGAATGCTGCGACACAAGTTATTTCCAGATCTGACAAGCATTCTACCTCGAAGAGGATCAAAGCATTGCATTTCCTAACACTTCGAGAAACCCTTGAAAGCACCGTCGCGGATCTCGAAATTTGGCAACAACGCTTTGAACCATCATGGTTCCAAATCATCAAGACTGGTCCCCCAGCAGTCGATGCAGTTCTGCGCAACCGAGACCGTGAGGAACCGGCTCGTGAAGGCTTGAGATTCCGCAGAGCTTTTGATAACACCCCATCCGCCTTCATCGCGGAGAAGAGACTTGAAAGTTTGGACAAGAGAGATATCGCATACTGCAGTGCCCAGTTGGCTATCGACCAGAAAGACGGTAAATATTATATCGTTGATGCCGTGTCTCAAGAAACAGTCAAATTAAAGGATGCTCGTGAGCTTGCATCACGATTTCGAGACTCGAATCCGTTTACTTTTGGAACCTTGAAATGCATAGGCATTGTACGAGTACCCGAGAAGGCATCTTTTGTCTTTGTCTCCCGGATTCCCGAGGGCTACTCCACCGTGCAAAGCTGCAGGAAATTACTTCTGTCTGGCCGCACGCCGGATTCGCTGACGAAACGGCTCAGAATTGCCCAGCAACTCGTCACCGCTGTTTATTACGTCCATCTGTATGAATTCGTCCATAAGAACATCACCCCCGAAACTATTCTGTCTCTTGAAAACACCAAACTGGCGCAGGATGAAGCAGTGGTCTGTCTCGTCGGATTCCAGCTCATTCGTAATGCCGACGCACGAACAAACACATCAAAGGCAGACCGAAAGGATTCCGTGTATCAGCATCCGTCGCGGATGAGCAGCGCAGACATTAGCTTCACCATGCAACATGACATCTACAGTCTGGGCGTATGCCTTCTTGAGATCGGTCTGTGGCAATCTCTTGTCGCTTACGACGATAGCGCCACTACAAGGATTCCGAGCGCGTTAGGAATCAGAGGTAGTCCGTCGCAAAGTCTCGACCCAGATGAGATCAAAGCGAAGTTGATCTCGTTGAGCCGCGTTCAACTTAGGGCTGTGATGGGCGATATCTACAGTAAGGTGGTAGAGACTTGCTTAACGTGTTTGGACGAGGGAAACACGGAGTTTGGTGACCCACGAGATTTCGAGGATGAGGACGGAGTAGAAGTTGGGTCGCGATATGTCAAGAAGATCATGGATGCGATGAGTATCATTTGTTACTAGACCAGAGTGTACATAGACCATAAAGCCTACCAAACTCGTATCAAAATAGTGTTTCTACGAAACCTGACAATTAGTCAAGCTCTTGATCTTGCCGCGCGCCAAGTCACAGCCCATCACGTTGTTTCGCTTTCAGCCACAATCTGTACAAAGAAGGCAAATGAGGGGAAGATAGTAGACGCGCGCCGATGCATCAGGCGGCCTAGCAGCCTTGGTCAGCCTCACGAGGCAAACAGGCCCTCCATTTTCAATCACCCAAAAGGTTGTCGATCTCCGGCTCTTTTGATCACCAGAAAACATGTCTGGTACTCCTACATCTGGCTTACTGGACGATATTGTTCGAGACTCCAGACTCGAGACGTACTACGAAGGAGCTCTCACTATCCACTTGCGCAACGACCCTCGCGCACCACCTCTGACTCAGAAGCAGCAAGAACGTTGGAAAAAGGTGCGCACGTTGGGCTATGGTGGCCAGGGACAGGTTGTACTCGAGAAATGCGTCGACGATAAACCGGCTGTGACTGAGCGCGCGGTGAAAAAGATTCGACTGCAGACCGATGATTCGAGACGGCGATATGAGGAAGAGCTGGCGACAATCCTCAAATTCTCTCACGATAATGTATGTACCATGGCAGACCCTTACCACATCCTCTTGATACTAAGGGTGTTCACTGAACGGTATTGCTTATAGTACTCCCAATACTTTGTCAAATCATTAGGATGGTATGCAAGATCGAGGAAACTGTATCTAGCAATGGAGTACCTTCCTGCTGGGGATCTATTCCACTACGTTTGTGAATACGAACGGTTGGTGGAAGATGATTGTCGAGAGATAGTGAGTCAGATTGTGTCGGGACTGGCTCTCATGCATGCAGAGGGGTTTGCACATCGCGACGTCAATCCAAAGGTATGCATACTACTAGGGCCTCAACATCGTCATACTCCGGATATTAACTGACTTAGAGTGGCAGAATATCTTGATCAATAGGCATCCGCAGGGTGACAATCCGGGCTCTTGGTGGGTAAAACTCGCCGACTTCGGTATCAGCAAGAGGTTGGGCACAGACACAAATGCCACCACCTACATACCTGGCACCCGCCTGTACATGGCACCTGAACTTATCGAACAAGATTCTATCAATCCTCCGAGGAACGACTACCTAAAAGCGGACGTGTGGTCCTTGGGAATCACTGCTTTCTTTATCCTGACCAAGAACATCCCGTTTCATAGCCCATCATCTATACAAGGGTACGGGAGAAACCCGGCTGTGTCTTTTCCCTACGGTCTTCTGGATCATCACCAGGTTAGTGAGGTTGGACAAGCCTTCATCCGGGAGGTAACAAAGCCTTTTCCGGAAGAGAGAGTAGGAGCAGAAGCAGCGAGGCATCTTGAGTGGATTAAAGCTTTCTTACCAGAAATTCCAATACTGGGAACGAACAGCAGGTAATTACAAACACACCCTGCCAATTCCTGTTCGTGAGCTTACAGTCTTAGACCTTCAACAGTATCATCTACACGCAGTTCTAGCGACAGTCAGAAATGGCTCACCGCCGAAATTGCAACGCTGGCTTCCCAGCCGACATCGCGCGGTGTGAACGAGAACCACCCAGCTTGGATGCCGCCACAGTTTCAAACACCATCGAGGAGTAATAGCGAGGCAGTTACCATACATGAAAGACTGATCGGTCGCCAAAGCGAATCACAGCCATCGATAGGAGGCGTGGTTTCGTACGAAGATCTGGTTTACGCCCTTCTTACCAGAAATGTTGAAGCAGCCAAGACCATCATAAACAGTAACTTCAACACCTTCATGCAATCCGGCTGGACACCATTGCACCTCTCCGTTGCTTACAACAATGTACAAGTAACAGAATATCTAATCGATAATGGCGCAAATATCCACGCGACAAGAGACAGTGGGAATACACCACTCCATGTCTCCGCATGTAATGGCCACGAGGCTGTGACGCGGCATCTTCTCAAACACGGCGCGAATATCGAAGCAAAGACAGATCTAGGTTACACGCCGCTCCAAGTAGCTGCGCATAAAGGCCACCACGCCGTGACAAAGGTTCTCCTTGAGAGCGGAGCGGACATCGAAGCAGTAGACAAATGGGGCAGAACATCACTGCTGTTGGCAGTTGGAAAGGGCTTCACGCCCGTGGTGAAACTCTTGTTGGGAGAAGGCGCTGAAACTGAAGTCCGGAATGAGGATCATGAGACGTCCTTGATACTGGCAGTGAAGGAGGGCCATGATGGTATGGTGAAGCTGCTGCTTGAGAAAAAGGCTGATGTCGAGGCGACAGATAGAGAAGGAAAGACACCTTTGATGATAGCTGCGCAGAAGAAGAACAAGGGTTTGGTTAAGCTTTTGGCGCAGAATGGGGCCAAAAAGGGCATGTCTTATTACCTTAATCGCTTCGGTGACCTAGTATAGTGCAGTTCCATGATGTTCGGAAACCAGGCCGAGAGGGTACAAGTGGCATAGAAGGATCTTAATATCGGGGGTCCAAAGAGAGAATGGTGAGCCTTATACCAATTATCACTTTTTATTATTACATGTTTTACTAGCATTGAATATAAATTCTTAGACTATGTTTGATGATAAACTCCCATGACTTTGACCTGGTCTCGTGTCTACTGACTATTCTTCGAACCCTACAAGCCTGTTCGATTCACTCCACAGTTTGTACTCCAGATCCTCGTTATAAATCCAGGGAGCGTATCCCGGATGGACTGACACAGGGTCAATGCCCGGCTCGAGTGGTGGTTCTTCAGCACAGTTACTAAGGTATCTCCCCCCTCGCCCCTCCCAATCTTTACTCAGTGCTGCATACACAGTGGTAGCCGCTCCTTGAGATGGACTCTTCAGATGCTGCCCCAAGTCCCCGCTCAAGTCGAACTGACTCCTGTCAACATGCTGGGTCAGGTTCGTCAGGATAGAGCCTGGATGCACGGCTAGAGCGTGGACTTCTTTGTTCTTGTATCGTCTTTCAAGCTCAGCAGCGAAATAGATGTTGGCGGTTTTAGACTGTGCGTACGCAAGCCAAGGGTCATAAGGCTCTTTTTCGAAGTTCAGGTCTTCAAAGCGGACACCTCCCGTGAGATGGGCCTTTGAGGTCAATGAAATAACACGAGATTGCAACAAAGGTGTCGCAGAGGCCACAAGAGCGGTTTTAAGTAGTTGAAACAAGAGGAAGTGACCAAGATGGTTGGTGCCAAACTGCGTCTCGAATCCATCCTCTGTCCTTCCCCCCGGAGTTGCCATGACTCCAGCATTAAGAACGAGGACATTTAGCTTCTCACTTCTTGCAAGAAAGGTTTCGGCAGCAGCCCGGACAGACTTTAATGAATCAAGCCTCAACTCGATACCATACACAGGCGCCGTAGACTTGACTTCTGGCCAGGATACGATATCATTGATGCCCTGCTCGAGCTTTGCCGAAGATCGGGCTGTGATGAAGACTGTAGCTCCAGTAGCGTGGAGGGCTCGAGCAGTTTCGAGACCGATGCCTTGGTTACCACCTGTGATCAGGACGACTTTGCCGAAAAGTTTGTCCAGGAGTCTTTCATCTTTGACAACTTGCAGGGCTGTTGGTCGTGAGTCGCCAGATCCTTTGGGATTGGCGTGGAGAGCTGCGTAGCGAGACATGCTGTTGACTCGAGCGGAAAGAATGATACGAGTAAGTCTTTTGCTTACACTCGTGGTCAATCTAAGACATTCAAAGAAAGAAAAACTAAGAAGACATCGAATACCTCAAGTCGCTATATATAACGATCGGCATTAAGAGCTCCAGAAGCCCAACTAAGCCGTCTCTAAATTATTCACCAATGCCATCCAGCTTTAAAGTCCTTCTGCGATCCACGTCGTTGCTTTCGGGGCGGGAATATCGTTTTAACTCCGTGTCTACGCAAAAGTGACGGCGTGTTTGTTGGTAGCTCATTACCTGACAAAACAATACAGACTTTGCAACTGCCTTCGGCCAGGTTGCCGATGACTGGTGAGCTCCGAGGCAATTTTAACGAATGAAATACAGCATATTGCTATCTGGGGCAGAGATCGGAATTAGCGGAGACGAATTTTGGTGGGCTGATGTGCTGATGCAAATGGATCATATAAGCCACTCACATTGATTATCACATATGAGAATTTAACAGCAAATCGGTCTCGATCAATTTAGGACAATATGATAAGCATATATGGCTGAGATAATCAGTTCTCTGCAGTGCCTGGTCTATGCACTTAGCACTGTCTCTAAACTTCTATGCTGATTTTGTACGCGAACGTCACATATGATTTCGTGTCCTCGACATGAGATAACAGCCAAATACCCGGCTAAGCTCTTCACAAATTTGTGACGACATTGTCACGTCGCGTATTTCCAAAGTTAAATAAATAGACAGGCTGTTGCAGTTTCGTTGTTTGTTCATTCGAGACCAATCATGAAGCCATAGGTGAGACATCATACCGCACAATGTCAATCTCAATTGTACCTACATCATCGTCTTTAATTTACTTCTCAGACTTACCATGGCTTCATAAAATCGCTATGAAAAATCCCTCGCGCTTCAAACGCTTCTCAATGATTTCGGCCTACACAAGATCAACAAATTTGACGACACATGGCAGTGCAAAGCGCCTCAAGCCAGATCCAGACTCTATAGCCTTACACATGGATAAAACCTAAATCGCGCGATGTTTTATATGTCCCCTTGAAGGACATGAAAAAGTGACCGCTTTAGGTTCAGTCCACCCAGTCCAGGGACTCGGCTTTGGGTTCACTGGGAACCTCATTATTACCATGCAGACGTTCGACTTGGTCAGCTATAACGAGAATACGATGTTGCTTAGTTTCGGAGGAGGAACGGGCGCCGGGCCTGTTGCGAATTAACCATGGGAGACCGCTCAAAAATACTCCCCTCATGCTCGTGGCTTAAATATGAAATTAACAGGGTAAGTATTGGCTACGGCTTCAAAACCACATCTCGATTGTTAGGCGCTCCAATGGAGAATATCGTATTCGTGTATTTTATACTTTAGGACGGCACTAATGATACAGCCACGGAAGGCTCAGATCTGCTTTGGGCAGTAAAGGGTGCGGCTGCGCCCTGTGGTATCGTTTTGTCGATGACCACAAAGGCTTTCAAGTCTGTAAGCAACCGCTATAACCAGTTCATCTATTCCACCATTAGATCTACAAACATTTCGACACCGCTGTTGAGTTCATTGCTTCTCTAGGTGAAATCGGTGTAGTTGGCGCAGCGAAGGCTTCCATCACCATGTAGAATTTCGGGGTACCAGCTCAAAATATCTAGACGAGCTTACCCTTCGATGAAGGCTAGTCAACTGGATCACTAAAGCATATCTCTACGGTGATCCAGCCGCTTGCGACTAGGTTTTGAAACCTCTTCTTGATTATATCAAAAGCATCAGCTCTCAAGCCTCGTTAGATGAAGATATCTGATCAGAGGATGAATCGCCTCGGTGGAGGTGGTCTCAATGCTCTCCCATTCTACACACAGTCCTTGGTCATAACTGCTCATCACCCAGTGACTATCGAACAAGCTCGGGTCTTCTTTAGGAGTACAACTTCGGCATTTAATCGCACCGACATGACCAAAATGTGCTGTGTTGGTCTCCGGACAGGTCTATCCCGTGGCATTGCTGATGATGATGTTGGGCACCTGCATGGCAAGAATATGTGGTTGATTCGATGTGATGTCAATGCTGTCGGTAGTGACAACTTCCCAGCCGACAGAGAGACGTAAATGAAAGTATTGATGGTACCGTTTGAGAGGTCGTTAACAGAGGCCGGGGTATCTCTTCGCGGATCTGTTAATCATGCCGACACCGAGCTATCCCAGGAAGAACTAGCTTCTCGACTATACGGCGACAATAACGACTGATTGGAGAGGATCAAACCACAGGTAGATCCCGAAGGACTATTTACCAACAAGATTCTACTATTTTCTGCTCCGGGGGCACCAGACGTAATACAAGGATGAAAGTGGTCACATAAGGAATAGTTCATCGGCAACTTAAGATATTCCTCCAACATAGTAGACAGAGAAACACACGCTATTGGTCCTTTTGCAACATCACCTGGACGCTGTGATCCTAGCTACTCTTTGCTGCGCTCTGGTTTGTCCGCATCAGATTCGGCACTCAGTTGCCGGTTTGGGGTTACATCAAGGTCCGGGCCATAGTTGTTTCGGGACGAGCACTAAGCGTCGACACGACGTCGATCGGTCTACCCCGCGGATTACAAGAAGCGAGCGAATGAGGCTTGGCGTTTCTCAACACCACTCTAGAGCCAAAGTGTAGACTTCGGAGGACTCATGGTGATCAAGATCGTATCGAATAGGGCAGGTCATGGCATTTTCACCCAATGTTAGACTGAAATTAATTGACTTTTTGACCTCTTTGCTCAGTACGAAATGGTCTATATAAAGACCTCATGGACGGGACTTAATTCTATTCATCAGCATTTCACCTACCAGTAGTAAAACTACGACTTGCCAGTTGTTTTCTTATACTCTTTGGGAGATTATTCCACGGGCTCTCTGACATCATCATGTTTTCATACAGTACCTTGGCTCTTGGCCTCGCTACCACTGCACGTCTTGTCGCTGCAGGGCCATGCGATATCTACCAGACAGGCGGCACGCCCTGTATTGCTGCACACAGCACCACGCGATCTCTGTACGATAACTTCAACGGGGCGCTTTATCAGATCAAGCGTGCTTCAGATGGTTCCACCACCGACATCAAACCTTTGTCAAAGGGCGGCGTGGCAAATGCCTCTGCTCAAGACTCGTTCTGCAGCGGCACCACCTGTCTTATCACCATCATCTATGACCAATCCGGTCGGGATAACCACTTGACACAGGCTCCTCCTGGTGGGTTCAAGGGCCCGGAGGCAAATGGCTACGATAACCTTGCCAGTGCCGATGGTGCACCAGTCACGTTGAACGGGAAGAAGGCATATGGTGTTTTCATCTCCCCCGGGACTGGATATCGCAACAACCATGTCAGTGGGTCAGCTACAGGGGATCAGCCAGAGGGTATGTACGCTGTTCTTGATGGAACTCACTACAACGGCGGCTGCTGCTTCGACTACGGCAATGCCGAGACCAACAGCAAGGACACAGGCAATGGCCACATGGAAGCCATTTACTTTGGCGATAACACCGTCTGGGGTTCTGGTGCCGGCAGTGGTCCTTGGCTCATGGCTGATCTTGAGAACGGCCTCTTCTCTGGAAAGAACCCCAAGAACAACGCTGCTGATCCTTCCATCAAAGATCGATTCCTCACCGCTGTTGTCAAGGGCAAGCCCGGTACCTGGGCTATCCGCGGAGGTAATGCTGCCTCTGGCGGTTTGTCGACATTCTACAACGGGGCATACCCTGATGGTGGCTACAGCCCAATGAAGAAAGAGGGTGCGATAATCTTGGGCATTGGTGGTGATAACAGTGTTGGTGCTCAAGGAACCTTTTACGAGGGTGTCATGACATCTGGGTTCCCGTCCGATGCTACCGAGAACGCAGTTCAAGCAAACATCGTGGCTGCGAAATACGCCACAACATCCATGACAAGCGGCCCTGCTCTGTCAGTCGGATCATCCGTTTCATTAAAGCTTACTACATCTGGTTACACCAACCGATACCTCGCACATACTGGCTCGGCTGTTAACACCCAAGTTGTCGACAGCTCCAGCAGTGCCGCACTCAAGAAGCAGGCCAGCTGGACTGTCCGATCCGGCCTTGCGAACAGTGGTTGTGTATCCTTCGAATCCAACGATAGCCCTGGTAGTTACATCCGCCATTACGACTTTGTTTTGGTAGTCAACAAGAGCGATGGTACCAAGGCCTTCAACGAAGATGCCACATTCTGTCCCCAGACCGGACTCAACACCCAAGGCACCGCGATTCGGTCCTGGAATTATCCCACTCGCTACCTGCGACACTATAATAACGACGGTTATGCTGCGTCCCAAGGAGGTGTTCACACATTTGATGCTGCCAACAGTTTCGCAGACGATGTCAGCTTTGTGATTGCCAAGGGCTTTGCTTAGACTTAGTTACAATTTGGGTGGATGGTTTACAATCTTCCTTGATAAATGGGAAACAAAGGCTTATTTTCGCAATGATCATCTATTTATATACAACTTTCAAAACTCGTACTACCTTTAATTATCTGTTTCCTCCGATGGCGCATCTGCAAACTCGAGCGGCTTCGTCATAGCCGACTTCATAAACGGACTTCGAGCCCTGATTTCCTTGCCCCAGATAAAAACACCAATAGGTGCGGCTGCCAATACCAACGAGATGAATCCCAGAAGTGAACTCGCCCAGTGGAAACCCAGGTTTGTGTACATACTACTAGAAGCAAGCGGTAGAAATGCAACTCCCAAGTTCTCTCCTAGAACTGTCGCTCCAATGGCACTTCCAGCGTAGTTGCTATACGCATCAATCAGATAGTTCGCGATACTAACAACAACAGCCTCAGTTCCAAGTCCAACTAACATTAGTCCAAACGCAGGTCCAACCCAGCTGACTGAGGAGTAGCTTGTCCAGGCGTAGACAAACATTCCACCAGTAACACCAACAAAGCCTCCAATAACAGCAGCGTATAGTCTAGCTTCAGGGATGGGCTTCCCGGGAACTTCTTTGTTACGTGAGGCAGAAGCGTAATACCAATTGTCTGTCATGACGCAGACGCCAAAACCTAGAATCTCCCCGATGACAATGGCAGCTTGCACATAACCAGCTTCCAGAGCATTCCATCCGTACAGCTCAGCAAAGACTTGTTCAACAGACTGCGTGAAGAGATAGATTACCCCCAGGCTGAAGGAAGTCCAAATAGTGGAGATGAATACCACTGACTCGGTACAAAGCATGTACAAAGGACGCTGGATGCTCACCCATATATCATGAATCATCGACTTTGACTCAAGTTCTTTTTGACTGTAGGCGTTATGTCCTTGCTTTCTAAGCGTTTTGGCTCGCGCCGTCAATATTGCTGAACCTCTCGTTTCAGGCAGCGCCAAAATAAAGATCGGAAAGAAGGCGCCCGTCCAGATGAGTTCGATGTAGCCAATCCACCGCCAGGGCAGATGCTGAAAGATAGCGGCTCCGATAACTGGCCCAACGCTGCTCGAGTTCAAGTAAATCATGATGTATAATCCAGTGGGGATTGTTCGTTCTCTGTCGGTAGCAAAGACATTGCCGATGATGCCAGCGACTGAATTGGCCACGATGGTGCAGCAGCCGCCACTAAAGAACCGGGTGATAATAAGAGTCTCGTAATTCTGTGCTATTCCAACTGGGATAAGAAAGCAGAGGAAGACAGTGTAAACCGACAAAAACACTATCCTCATGCCAAAGTCTTCCATGATTGGGAGCAGCACCAGCGAGAACAATGCGCCGCCAAGACCCCAGGATGTGACCGGCCAATATGAATGTGGAAAGTTTGCATCGCTCACGTTGAAATCTTCGCCTATCGCTTCGTGGGCTGTTGTGATGATAGTGCCGTTCATCATCGATATGAATGTCGCGAAGAGGCCTAGGCCGACGGCAAACCATTTCTTCTTGAGAGACCAGTTATACGGGTTATGAGTATCGTTGGGGCCGGACCATTGTACGACAACTGGTTGGTCTGGGTGACGCAGGTTAGCACAATTGTTATACTGGGCGTGGTTCACGCTCGAATTGCTGCATACCCGTTGAAGACTCATTGTGTTGTTTTCTAGCCCCAGCTGTGGGACTTGTCTCAGCGAACATATTGTCGCGATGGTTCAGTTGTTGAGTGCTTCTGATAGTAACTCTTGGCTTGAAAAGATACAGTTTCACCTCAAGATGCCAAGTCAAGTTGAAGCAGCCAAGACGTAAAGCCAAGAGATGAAAGGCCAAGAGATCAGAAACCACTGGGGATTCCTCTCATGACTTCATTCTCGCCAATACAATCCGGAGATCCACCCCGAAATTTTCTCTGTAATTCCAGACCCATAAAACAATCTCATTACCTCATATTAACCATATTGAACCAATGGACGCTTCTCGGCTATAACATGCTTGTTGATACGCTAGTCCGGGAATGCGTCAAAGAAGCCGACTGTGGGGTAAAGTCGGTGAATTTCGACTCATTCGGAACTGCGCGATGCGATACCGCAATAGGGTACGGATGTGGACCCGAGCAATTTCGACTTCAATCTGATAGTATTCTAAACCTTTGCTTGGGATAAGTTGATGCTATCAAGAGTATGTTTCTTTGCGGAATTGCTTAAACAATGAGATTACTGCTCATTCCTCACAAGCCATGTAGATGCAAGAGCATTGTGCTGAGGTTACGTGAACGTGGAATCATTCAGTGTAGGGAGAGAGAATTTGCTTTTTACAATTCCGTGCCAAAGTTCCGACAACGAGCCAACAAGACAAAGTCATATTCAAATAGATTATATAAAGTATACTAAAGTTAGGATACTATATTTACTATCTTAGAACAAGATATTATGCAAATGTACTAATTAATAAGAGCTGTCAATAATTTATATAATTTTATATAAAATTTAGAATAGAGGAAATTATCGGAACTTTTGCACGCCTACTGTACGATCCCTCGTCTAATGTTTCCCTAATCTCATAGATATTTGAACACAAACTTGGGTTATCCTGGTCAGATTTGATCTCTTGCTTCAGCTTGGTTGCTAAGTAGATGTCAGGGCGAATTCATCGATATCAGAATCAGGTGCAATGTTGCTTGAGGCTATCTGGCTAACTCAGGAACATGGCAAACACTGCCCAGACCATGTCGTCCTCAATAGGCGAAATTGAAATGACCACTACGGCTCAAATCCTGGCATCCGGATCGAAGTTCGCTGCTGCAGCCGCGCAAGACTCACCCACGCTAGAGACTACCTGTCCGTTGACAGTATAACAATACACATCTTCATAAACCCCTTCCAGTCCAGCCGGTGGTGTTCCCAGGATTTGATGATACAGTGTGACTTCAGCCACAGCCATCTTGGGATCTGCAAATGTATCATTGAAGTAGACAGTGTTGCGCTGACACTTCTTGTTGTTAAGAAGTTGAGGATTGTTAATCAGCGAGTGGAACGTATGGGCAGTGTAGGGAGAATCATTGGTAAGCTCAAATGAAATATCGAAAGCTTCAGCGTAGACGCCAGGTCCAGAGACGGGGTTCGGTAGAAGAAATGGCTTGACTTGTGTACTGTAGTAGCCGTTGGGGAGGGGTTTGGCCGCAGCCGTATCAGGCGCGAATATCGCAGGAAAGATAGTTGTGCCTTCAAAAGGTGACACGCCAGAGGCGATACTTGGCACGATTGCTTGTAGTGTCTGGCCATTAGTGCCTCCGATGTAATAGTTGACGGGAGCACCGATAGGGGTCTTTCCGTCCTTTGTGACGTCGACATAGGGCACAATCAGAGAGCCTTGCATGAGGGAGTCAATCTGCAGAGGGAGCAGGTTCAAAGCAGTCATGCGGATGTCGTTGTTGTAGCCAGACTGGACAATGAGTGGGTGCTTGCCGGCTGGGAAGGACGGCAGGATGCTGGCGTCGATATCAAGGGGATCATAGCCAGTGATGGTCTTGACAAGACTTTTGTTAATAGGGACCAGGCAGTAGGCTGTAATTGTCAGTGATTTATTATCATGCCAAGCATGTGAGTTCTTTACGTACTTGTGTTGGCTGACATTGTTCTGTTGGCTGGGTTGTACCTTGCAAGGGTATTTGGGCCAGCTTGAGCACTCCCCAAGGAGATCAAAGCGCTCAATGCAGCAGAAATGTATGTTAGCTTCATTGTAGATGATTTGGTATGGCCAGTCGATGGTGCAACTTCAAGGATAGAATGCGACGCAGCCCAGTATATAACCTTTTTGACTCCTCAAGTCCAAGTCTAATATCGGCACACTGGACAAGACAACACGGCTGGTAGAAATAAGACTGTCTCACATCCCATGGCTGAACCCATTCTTCCCGGTGGATAGCCTTGTTTTCGGGAATTTTGATAACGATCTGCACTAGGATCGAGATTTGAAATCTCAGACATTTGCGCCACTGCTACAGTGTCTTGGCCAACCAGGAAGCAAAGCAGCGCCTCCTTACACATGAGCTGAACATTTGTCTGAGATACGGAGTCTCATGACTTGCCCTTTGTTCACCAGCAGTTCCGTGGCGCAGAAGATTGTGCCGTGAACGGGGGGAAACCAGCCTTGCGTAGGAACCGAGGTGGTCGGCAGTTTTCGTCTGGTGAGACATATGACTGCTTGATAATTGCGGCGCTGGAGCAAAACAGAGATACTCCTCAAAGTTGCGGAGCTTACCCGGTAGCTGTAGAAGGAATAACATCAGCTACTATATCGTTTAACATGGCGAACGTATCTTGATTGAACGTGATGAGCTACAGGAGCGCAACTGAGTAAGGACCGTCGTTGCCTTGAGCTAAAGAATTTAGGCTTCTGTCAAACTGCGCTAGATCGGGAAGAACAACATCCGCGCAAAAAAATCTGCATTGCGTCCAAGCGGTAGTCGATCTGGAGAGATTGCAAGAGATCCGCGCGCACAGTCGTAAAGCGGCCCGAGCACTGATAATTGGAAACTATATAAAGTTCCTTGTAGGCCACATACCATGCATATAAGAATGCATACGGAATTTGCTTTGAGCGTGCAGGTAAAAACAACATGGCCGTAGAGGAGGTTAGATGTGGTGTCAAGTACTCATACTGAGTACGTAATTAATGCATTATATAACAGACCGAACCAATTACTAAATCGTCTAGTTGTAGAGCTTAGGACCCTCCGCCGCCAAAGTGACATAAAACAGCTTGGTCTGTCCAGTAATAATCATCCTTCCCTTTCCAGCAAACTGGAAGTTGGCAGCAACAGTTCCGGTGTAGATCTTGCCAATGAGCTTGCCAGAGGTGTTCCAGACGTGGACACCATCACCGCAGCCAGCGTACACACGGCCCTTGGAATCAGTATGGACACCTGAGATAATTAGTGGGGATGTCGTTGGGATGCATTGCGAGTGGCTTACCATCGGGAATGAAAGAGGCGACGTAGGCAAAGGTCTTGCGGTTCTGCAGAGTGCCGTCCTGGTTCACGTCGAAGGAGTAAACCGAAGCGGGAGAGGAGAGATTGCGACCGTAGAAGCCGAGGGCGATTCCAGTGTCGGTAACGTAAACGCGCTTGCCATCAGGAGCAAAGCCAATACCTGGCTTATGTCAGTATGCTGCAACACATCAATCGAAGGAAAACACATACCGTTGGGAAGGGTGAAGTCGTCGGCGACAACAGTGACAGCGCCGGTGTCAAAGTTGTATCGGTAGACTTGGTTTCGCAGACCAGGGACAGGGCGGAAGTCTTGAAGATATCCGTAGAGGGTGTCGGTGAAGTACAGATCACCGTTTCTGGGGTTGATGCCAACGTCGTTCAGGGAGTTGAACTGGCGACCGAAGTAGTTGTTGAGAATGACTGGCCATTGTTAGCTGCGCCTTATCTCAGAAGCGTACGCTTCGGTTGCCTGGTGAGTCTTACCAGTGGTGTTGTAGGGAGGGAGAGGGTTCATGCGGAAAAGCGACGAGGGAACCTCATCACCTTGACCTTCACCTGCGAAGATGATGTCTCCCTTGTAGTATGTACCACCTATGTTCCAGTCAGTATTGTCAGGCTCGGCGTCATTGGATAACATACCATTGGGGTTGATGACTTGAGGGTTAGAGTCAACGACTGTGACCTTCACTTCATCCTTGCTACCCTTGCGAACAGCATCGGCCTCCTTGAGAGAGATCTTCTGAATGATGGAGGACTTGTTCAAGCCTGTTCCAGCAGCAGGGGCGCCTGCGTTCTGGACAAAGAAGACCTCTTCGGTGGGAGGGTACCAGACGACAGCTTCATGGAAGATGGGGTCTGTGTCTGAGGTTGCGATGAGGGTCAGAGAGGGGTCCTTTCCAATGACGTCGTAGAACTCTTCATCGTAGACATGGAAGGGCTTCTCAAGAAGAGAGTCCTCAGTCACTCCAGGCCAGGTAAAGAGCTGATGTTAAAGTCAGTGGAGAGCGAAAGCAAAGGTTGTAGCGGAGCATACCAGTGAGTCATTGGCCACAGAAGGAGGTGGCACATCCTTCAGAACGTTGAAAGACTTCTGGTCGATGATCTGAGCGGTAGAAGGAAGTTTGGCAGCTGCCACACCCCAAACGGGAGCGAGAACCCCAACAGCGAGCAAAGTGATGGTGGAAGGCATGACGAAAGAGCGAATGAAAGATGGTGGGTGTGGGAGGAAAGGACCTGAGCTGCAGGTTGGTGAAAAGGTGTTACTTAAGAGGTGAGGCACAAGCCCGGTTCGGTTCGCCCAAAGATAATGGTGTTGGTAGGAAGCAAGGATTGCAACGGACTAGAAGCACAAGGACATGGATAAACGAGGGATTATCGATGGGGTCGAGTGGTCGACATCGTGAGGGGAGCAGGGATCTGCCGGGGTTTGCTCCAAGCTTGTCCAAGGTCCGCAGACTTAAGCTTAAGCTAGTGCGGGACCGGCTTACCCGGGTCAATCACCGCCCATCGGCAGTCATCGTCGGGCCAGGATTGATGAAGAGTGTGGGGAATAAAGTTTGGGGATAATGCTACCCAACCATTGCCCAAAATACAGCAATACTCCCAGCATACATATAATGGCCATATCTTACGATTGTATGGAAGTTCTAGATTGACACCGGGGATTGTGAGAGGTTCTATCCGGCGGCACAGCGGTTTCCGATCGCCTAGACCTGACAAGTTCGGATATTGGAGCGAGAAGCATCTTGGGTGATCCTGGTCTTCAGCTTCAGGTCATGACAAGCCGACCAACGCGCCTCCTAAATGGTGCATGGCTTGGCAGGTCAATGGCTCCGTGTCAAACGGTGAGGGCTGACTGCCGAGCACAGACGGGACGCCACTGATCGAGGGACGTACCGAACGGACAAAGTGCCGCGCTTGGGAGGTGAGTCCAGGAACAATACATAAAGATGGCAGTTTAAGATGTTGGGTTTGTTGTGCCTTACTTGATTGAGTAGGTGCGACAATTAACGCTTGGTGTGACGTTAAGCGGAACGCAGAGGGAACTTCCCGAGATGTATTATCATCCGATCTGAAAGTGCTGATCGCTTCCTTTCCCGCAGTATTACAGGTCTTGCACGATCTGGGGAATTGTGAGAACTTACCACTGCCTTGGGCCTTACTGTAATACCTGGTTCTAAGTTCTCGCTTCTGCATCGCTTATTTTCTTTTTCCCACTGACAACTCAGGTGATTTCGAACAACCCTTGACACACCCTGCATTGATCATAAAGGCAGGGATCGACACCCACCTTCCTCAAAATTAGAGTTTGATTTGATTGCCTGTTGGGTGTGCTGCAAAAGGTCCAACGCCATATGAATGTGTCACTCACCTGTCAGTTGCATGATTAGCAACAGGAAAACAGGATAGTGAGACCGCCACCAAACTGCTCCGTTGCCAGTTGTCAGGAACGAGTGTGCCGTTGTTTTATTTAAACACGAGCTGAGACGTCGCGGAATACCTACAGGTCGTAGCAAAATTGATTTAGCTCCAGAGCCCTCCGGCCAAGAGTGGCTTTTTAATCTTTTCTCTTTTCCTCTTCTTGTCACTCCTTTGGCCTTCCTTGTCTCTACAGATTATCTTCTCCACCCAAGTTAAACCGCGCCACGAAATGCTACGCCTCTCAACATGGCCGAAGTCAACACCAAGAGCGGCAGCGTTGCCATCGTAATCGCAGTCTTCATAAGTATCGCCTTCTACAATGTCCTCGAACTCAACGCCTACATCTTCGGCAGCTTCAAGAAGCGCAGCGGGCTCTACTTCTGGAGTTTCGTCGTCGCGACATGGGGCATTGCCTTCAATGGCACGGGTTACCTGATCCTGCACCTTTCGCTATCCACGACGAAATATCTTTACTCTACACTTATTCTCATTGGTTGGTGTACAATGATCACAGGCCAGTCGGTTGTTCTGTACTCTCGGTTGCATATCGTGATGCATAACCAGCGACGACTGAGGATGGTCTTGATCATGATCATCGTCAATGCACTCTGGCTACATGTCCCTGTTATTATCCTAGTCTACGGCGTTGGTTCTGCAAATCCAGAACCATTCCAGAAGCCATACGAGGTCTTTGAGAAGATACAACTCAGCGTCTTCTTCGTCCAAGAGCTTATCATCTCAGGCCTGTATGTCTGGGAGACTACAAAGCGTCTTCGACTGGAGAAAAGTGTCGGCAACACAAAGACCAAGATGGTACTGAACCATCTGATACTGGTAAATGTCCTCGTCATCTTGCTCGACGTCTCCATTCTTGCGCTCGAGTTCGCAAACCTTTTCGACATCCAGACTGCTTGGAAACCACTCGTCTACAGCATCAAGCTCAAGCTCGAATTCAGCATCCTCAATCGCCTCGTGGAATTAACGAGAGGACGAAACGATAGCTCATACACGCGAAGTCATGTAGCAACACACGCTGACGATGTCGTCCTGGAAACGCTCAATCGCGACAGGAGAAAACAGTTCACTGGAGCTAAAGGAACACTCACGGGGGACTATGAGGTCCGAGTTGGAAAGGGTGATGACAATCATCACATGTACGGCAACGAATCGGAATTGGTAAAGACAACCGAAATTACTGTCCATAGTGAACGATACCTGGGTCATAGTGATCTCGACAGAGGAAGTTTGGAGGGAGGGTCAGGGTCAACAGAGGGTATTCAGCGTGTACAAAGGGGCAGTGCGTCGTCGGCGTCTTCGGAAGTCCAGTTTGCGAAGTACGGTAGTTGAAAATAGATAATCATAGGCACTTAATTGAGTTTCTTCTCAGCTTGACTCAGAAGCTATATTTGCGGTCGCATATCGCTAACGGTTCGGGATCTATTATATCATTATGGCTATAGTTAAGTCCTTCACTGTGTAATTCTTTTAAGGTATTACCTGTTGATCCTGAAGCAGTATCTAATTTTGTTCCCGAAAGTTTATGGGACTACTTACCTCCACGTAAAAGAGTCTAATATAGAATGCGAAAATCGACTTGTAGTATTTCCTTCTCGCCCACTACCCTGAGCAGTGATTACTTTACCCTGAGTGTAACCTGAGCGCACCTCGAGCCCCAGCCAAGCCGATGAATAAAGAAGACCAGATATGACTGATATTTCGGCCCCCGGTAAGTAATACAAATGGATCAACCCTATGTATACTAAAGTAACCTTGGCTGCTACTGTATCTAGCTAGCTGAATCCCTTTGTATACTTCAATTTAAGATACAGCTTCTTACCATCCAGTGCTATACTACTAATTAGCTAAATCAGCTTATAGTAAATCTCCTTTGCTATGTTTACAAAGCGCTGAAAGTAATACCAACAAGATACTATTCCTATCCTTTCAGCCCTAATATGCCTTATTAAACTTAAATGGTAACAAACTTGCTTGCGCAACAGGTCACAGGTACTATGACTTTCCTGCTCTGCTACGAGTACGAAGTCGTGGCGGCAGCTGCAAGAGTACTTAATAGCCCGAGCAGCACGTTTCCACGAACACAAAATGGCTCAGGGAAGTTGTAGAATTGCGTCGATATTGAAGCTTAGATGCAACAATACATCCTAAAAAAAGGGGGAGTTATGGGCAGCGAACGATCTTATTCGGGTACATAGTTTACATGACTTGTTCCTCATGTCTTATTTTTATTATTCCTTTTGTTATTGTCATTTTTCCCCTACAATGTTTTTCATCTCCTTAATAAGGTTTCCGCGGGCATTTTTCGGCTCTTTGACACGGACTCCGCACGCCCCGAGTTAGCAGCCCAATCCATATCCTACAAGATTCGGAGCGAAAAGAAATTCCACATCTATTGTAGCAGAATCAAGAAAACTTGTTTGTCGACCGAGCATATTTTACCTCAATCTACCACAGGCTTTTGTCACTATCTTGTAGCTAGAGAGCTCGTCTCGTTCAAACATCATGTAATGTCCTCAACTCTTCAGTGCGGGATTAACCAAATCTCAAACACTAACGTGGTACTCTTACTCTTTTCAAGATCCAGTGCTCAATCTACAATCAGCATCCCAGTGGCCCCTTGCAATCGTGCCTCTTGTCATGTGACCTCTGGAAGTATGACAGATCCTCGACGTTCTATCGGCAGTGAAGCTACAATTGGAACTGGCCACCTATCAAAGAGTCGGTGGACTTGTGCTCGGTGTCGGAGCAAGAAGATCAAATGTACCAGCACTCGCGTGGCATACTTCGGAATTTCTGTTCACTAACATACCAAAGGCGATAAATCCATTCCCTGCGGCAACTGCGTCAGAGCAAAGGTCGAGTGCGTCGCGTCGCTTTCAGGCCGCGCAAGCAGGAAAGTTCCCAATCGCCATGCTCGCGATCGCGAGGTGGCGGAACGATTGAACCATCTAGAAAATGTTGCCCGGACACTTTATCGGCAAGCTAATGTTAGCAATGATCAAAACCGAATACTCCAAAGCGATGGGACGAAGTACCTCGAAGAGTGCTGTGACGATAGCGTTATGCAGAGCAACAATATCAGCGACCCGCAGGCGAACTTGCAGACTACTCCAACAGCAACAAAGAGAAGTGGTTCAGTTGACAGTGGTTCAGACAGAGGAGGAATAATTCACACTGAACGGGGAACGCACTACATAAACCTATGTGCACTTGCGAACTTGGAACAAGAGGTAAGAAACATGCATGTCGGATAAGGGGGGATTGAGGACTATAACGAATGGTGCTAAATGTCTAGGTTGATGGTCTGAAGAGCTCCTTATCAGGTAGCTGGGGCGATCCGTCACATTCCGAAGAATCCTCGCCTGAGGCGTCACAGTATGCCCTTACTGAAGCCAGCTTTCTTTTCGGGACCCCCTTCCATTCCTATAACAATCTCAACCCACATCCCGATCCTGGAATTGTTTCGCAACTCTGGGCTTTGTTCAAGAGCAATGTTGATCCGCTTGTAAAAGTCCTTCACATCCCATCAGTGGAACGCATGATCATGACGTTCAATACACAAACGCCCGTTTCGAGGGAGCTAGAGGCCCTCGTATTTGCTATATGCTATGGTGAGCTCATCCAAAATCTTTCCCTTCTTTGACCTCTTCCATAGTTAATCTTTTCAGGTGCTGTGAATTCCGTGGCCGTGGAGCAATGTCTGCAAGAATTTGGACAGCCCCAGGCTGTTCTATCTGCGCATTATCGCTCCGCTCTTGAGCAAGCACTCGGTCGTGCAAAGTTTCTCGAATCAACAGACATTACTCTACTGCAGGCATATCTCATATACATTACTGTTTTGAGGAAAGATGTTGGCGTGAAAGTAATATGGTCATTGACAGGGGTTGCAGCTAGAATTGCGCAAATGATGGGCTTGCAGCGCGATGGTGCCAAGTGTGGTCTTCGCCCTTTCGAGAGTGAAATAAGGAGAAGGGTCTGGTGGCAGTTATGCATGCTTGATTCGCGCGCCGCGTAAGTAGACTCTGACCATCTACACAAAACACCCACGAGCCACTAACCCAAAATAATACCAGTGAAGAGCATGGGTGCTCACCCTTAATCGTTGAGACTCGGTTTAATACCAAGATGCCCTTGAATGTTGATGACTCTGACCTTTATCCTGATATGACCGAATTACCTCGGCCGAAGAAAGGTTTCACAGATATGACCATCTGCCTCGTCATGTATGAGCTTACCGAAGTTTTCCGGCGCACATTGCAGATGATTTATGACTCGTGCCAACTTACGACGGAACAAATGGAACATTGGGTCAATCAAACCCATCAGAGAATCAAGGAAACATACCTTATAGGCTTAGATCAAAGCATTGATGCTCATTGGGCGACATACAATCTCACGCACTTGTTCATGGCAAAAATGTGGCTTATGGTGTTCAGTCCGCTTCAAGGGGGGCCGGATTGTGCCAGCACGATTCCTCAGAGCACGAGAAGGAAGATATTTCAAGCATGCATTGAGTCTGTGGAGTATGCAAACAATGTTGATAACGACTCAAGGACGGCAAGATGGCACTGGTTACTAAACATGTTCTTTCAATGGCATTCGAGCGTTTTCGTCTTGTCCGAGCTATGCCGCAACAACCCGGATAGTCTTGCCGAAAGGGCATGGCATAGCATTGAGGAAATGGCAAGAATCAAGTTTGGTGACCAACGAAATAGAGTGCAGGATATCCTGCTATGGCGGCCGTTTAAAACGTTGCTGATCAAGGCCAGGATGGCTAGGGAGACGGCAATAGTGTCCAAGCTTCATCGAACAGACAATGGAGATGCCCCTACGGCGCCAGTTTCAGGATTTCCCGCGATTGATACGCTTTTAATCAGAGAGAAAAGCCAGCAAGCCGTGCTGGCCTTTGATCAGCCAGCCCGACCAACTGATCATGGAGAGCAGATGCCGGAGTTTGATACTATAATCGCCGAACTTTTGGCCAACACAGGCAATCAAATTTGATCTTATTTTCTTTTGGTGACATTGTTTCCTGAATATGGCATTGGTTGATATTTTTCCTGCTCTCGATCAAATAATTATCTTTCGTGTATTCACAAATCTTTGTTCCAATGCTTCTCCATGTATTCCCGTACACCGATTGGCTTCACTTGAGGGCAGAGCCTGTTAAGTACTGGTTGCAGAACTGCCTCATCATCTTGGTCCCGGATATAGGCGAGATGGAATTCGGTCCACATTAGGCCCATGAAATCATCATGTGGTGTAGTGGCCAGTTTCTTCTCAAGATCTTCTCTCTTCAAAACCTTCACATGCATCTTTCGTTGTGCAACATCTTCAGCATGAGCCAATAGCTCGCCCATGGTCAAGGTTTCGCCGACCATGGACATTTCTATCTCCCATTTCTGTAGGTTAAGTGCAGCAGCGACAAATCTCCCGACGTCTCTTATGGCTGTGAAAGTTATTCGTGGCCATTTCCCATCATCCCTGAGAGGGAGCTCGGCAATGCCGTTTCTCATCCCAATCAAAAACGCTCCAGAAGTATCCGAGAGCGGCCCTTGGCGCTGAAGTCCCTGGCAAGCTGCGTCTTCGCCGCGTTTATAGCCCCTACCCTCGCGTAACTGCTTCAGACTGGAAGCCTCGTCCAATATCGGTTCAGGCATTGGGAAAATGCCGTGGCCAATGTAATTCATAAAGGAGCCTTGATTGAAGTTGGCAAATTCGATGCGATCCTTATGCTTGATGCACTCTTCCAGGACGCCATGGAATTCATGTCGCAGAATCCCTATCTCTTCTCGAGCCTTGTAGCCGTATCCCCATTGGGATGGTGCATAGCGCCTGCAACCGGCTTTAACTGCGGCATGGAGGAGGTTGATTTGGATTTGAGCTTGCGTGCCGTCGAATGCCGACGTAAGTGAGACAACAGTGTCCACACCATTCAAGGCGGTAACTAGGGAATCGATGGAGAGGTAGTTGACGACATGGATGGAGTAACGCTTGGCTTCTTCGTCAACTGCCCGAAGCCAGGCAGGAATACGATCAGAGCGGGACAAAATGACGACGTCCCACTGGGATAGTCCAGCATCATCGAGAATGGCCGTGAATATGGCCCGGCCCAGGCTGGGGGACGTACCACCTGCGAGAGCAAGAGTAGGCATGGTAGGCAGAGAGACGAGGATAATTTGCTTTGAAAGCGGCCCGGAATAACTAGATTGGGAAAAGTGCAGAGGATTTTGAATGACGGAGACTGCTTAAGCAACGAAGCTACCGAGTGATTTGTACTCTTTTCACCGTCCGAGAGGTACCATTTTATAGAAGATTGTCATGTAAAGCTTGTTTTCGCTGTCGGTCGTCTACGGACCCTCTAAACCCCTAACCGAAGTCCGAGACCGAAAGGTCCCCACATCGGGTGCGGAGCCCAAGGTAGCCCGAACGAATGAATAAGTGAATTTATTCCGCCCGGGAGGATACGCCTTTCACGGCGCCCTCTTCTAAGGAAACCTTGACATACCTTTCGGGCTGTGCAGCTTTTCTAATGCTTTCAAATTGATGACTATGCACTTTGAAGTGGAGTTGGAGGGTGATGATTCCCAGTGCCCATGCTTGTGCGCTGAGGGTACTTTAGCCCTGAGCTGTGACTGAGGCAAGCCTGAGCTAACATCCATAAAGCGGCGATGTTTTGTCGTATATATTCACCTTCCAAAACAAACTATTTGATCCTGCTCCTCCGAGTAAATATGGTGACTAAAAGAGTGGAAATCTTGTTCCTCCTGAAGATGGCCAGAGTCAAAGACAGTTGTCTCGTAATGCTCCGTATAATGGAACTCTTGATCAGCTCTCGTGTGCTGCTCTGGTCCCCAAACAACTATACCCGCAAATTCAATTTCGGCGGTGAACCCAGATGTACTGTTCGCAAATGACGCTGAAGATATCCAGTCCCTCAATTCTCCGACCTGTTACGCACTATCAGGACTTAGGCCAGAACTCTGCGATGAAATCCTGCACGTCCTTCCACAAAGCCTCTGGCTCTTCGAGCGCAGCAAAGTGACCACCTCGGTCATGCATACGATACCAACTGACCTGCTCCGTCTCCTTGATCCACCTTTCAGGGGCTGTGATGAGCTCGTTCTTGAAAGCTGAATAACCCAGAGGTACCTTGAGGTTCTTCCAAGCATTCATCATGAGCTCATGGTCCTCAAGTACCGTGCGGTGGAGATAGATCGATGTCGGGTAGCAGCCTGAGAACCACCATAGGGCAATGTTGGTCAGGATTAAGTCGTCATCTGGTGTTCTGTCGGACCATCTGATCATTTTCTCTCCGATCCAGGCTAGCAGTGCAACTGGGTTGCTTGTAAACAGGTAACCCGCCGTAGCTGGTTTGGTGCCATCGAGCTGGACAAAGGCCATTTCTTTCTTGGCAAACTCGGCCATCTTGCCAAAAGCCGCTGCTTCGTCGACGCTGTACTTTCCAGCTTTCATACCTGCCTCAACGTCTTCTCCAGCAGGAGGAGGAACATTCAACATGTTCATGTGGACAAGCTTGCAGGCCGGGTCGAGGTTGGCGATGACGGGTGCAGTCCAGCCGCCAAGATCACCACCTTGAGTGACATATCTTGTCTTGTTGAAACCCAGGGCATGCATCATCTTTGACATGAGGCGCGCATTGTCGAAGTGCGAAAAGTCTTTGTCCAGAGGTGGTGCGTCGGAGAGTGGAAAGCCGATGTGGTGAGGTACAATGATGTGATAAGGAAGGGATTCAGTATCGTATTCAGACTGGAGTTTCTGAAGGATAGGGAGATACTCTACCACGGAGCCCGGCCAGCCATGTAAAAACAGGATAGGGACAGCTGATGGGTTCTTGGAGAACAAGGCGAAGAAATTAATCTTGTAAGCCTTGGAGTCGTCATCAGTGACGGTAACGTTGAACTGCGGGATGGAGTTGAGAGCAGACTCCCACTTCTTCCAGTCATATTCGTTGGTCCAGTAATTGACCAACTTCAAAAGTGTGTCCCGTGGGAGGCCATAGGCACCATCTTCACGAGTATTCCAGATGTTTGGCTCTGGAATGGGGGAAAGCTTGAGGAGAGTCTTCAACTTCTGAATTTGATCATCAGAAATGGAGATGGTGGAGGGTGTGAGATTTGCTGACGCGGGGGCAGGGTAGGGAGGCGTACCGAAGGGAAGGGAACTCATTTTTAATTATGCTTGGAGGGTATTTGTGTTTATTGGCTTGCGATTGGAACAAAGGTAGTATCGAGAATATTGAAATCATTCAAGAATTGTCATTTTTGTCCTTTTAAGTATTTGTCAAACTTTGGCTATCTATGGCTGCTGCCTCAAGATGACCGCACAGACATTACACGAAGGATCGTGCTGATTCTAGAATTTTCGAGAAGACAAATAATACTAACTGCATCGAGTCAGATGTGTCGCTCATCTTAAATTATAAGACCGCATAATAATAAAGTGTCGACGCTTAAATAAAGATGGTTTCCAGAGAGGCTGTTCCTGGACTTCACCGTTTGCTCTTCCATCATTTGAGGTTTTTGTCTCCTGCTCGGAAAGGCGCATGGCTGCCACAGAGGGTGTATAAGTCTCTATTAAGATGTATAACCAACAAAATGCAGATCCATCTATAATGGTCTTGTAAAGTTAATTGCGATACGCTGTACGGCGGCCCAGCAGCCCTTGTCGTGCTCCATCTGGTGCAACGAATTACGAGCCGATTTGACGGCTCGCATAGATACTCGGCTTATTGGCTTCTTCCACTCCTGCGTGCTGACTGCATGAATCCTTCGTAAAATATCGGCCGCTGACTTGGCAATGTTTGAAACCACCAGTTCAAAAGCGTTGGTTTGACGTCATGGTCTAACTAAAACGTCTCAATAGAGGGGGTTGTCAGCACTGTTATATGTACCCCGAATATATCTAGCCGCCAGTATTGTGTTGGATATTATAGATTTGCGCACTTGGCAGCCAGGTACCATATTATATAACTTGACTTACCCGCAGTCCAAAGTCCCAGGCTGAGTCACAATCCATTTATTCGCTCAAATCATGTCGCAACCAACCCATCAGTCTCACGGCAACCGCTTATTACCCTCACTCGTGGATGAGATCGCTGCAACAGATCCGGGCCGGGTCTTTTACTCAATCACGAAGACGCAAGACCCTGCCGATGGGTTCCAAGACATCACTGCCGCAGAAGTAGCCCGAGGCGTTAATCGCTGTGCTTGGCACATCGAGGAGCATCTCGGTCGCGGTGAAAACTTCCCTACGCTTGCATTCATCGGGCCTCAGAACCCAATCTACGCTATTGTTGTTCTCGCTTGTATCAAGACTGGATATAAGCCTTTGCTTTTGGCCCCGCGGAATACACCCGAAGCGAGTTTATCACTTCTGGAGCAGACGAACTGCAGCACCATTCTACTCCCCCCAGTCTTCCCCCTGCCTGTCATTGGCGAGCTGGTGCAGAAGCACAGAATGAATGTCCTTGAAATTCCTGCTTTGCAGCATTGGCTTGAAGACGGGTCTGACAAGCCTTACCCTTTTGACAAAACCTTTGAAGAAGCAAGGTCTGAGCCAATCGTCGTGCTGCAAACCTCGGGCTCGACGGGGATGCCGAAGCCAATCACCATAACCCACGGTACATTTACAGCGATAGATTCTTATCTGGAAGTACCGTCGTTGGTTTATCCTAACATGTGTGCTGGTTCTCGGCTATATGTGGCCTTTCCTCTTTGCCATTCAGCTGGATTGACGAATTTGCTTCCAGGATGCATCTACGCAGATTTCACTATGGTATTTGCACCATTCCCGCCTACTTCTGCCATTATCAACAGCGTCCACATACATGGCAACGTGCGACAAAGCGGCATAACTCCAATGATGCTCACAGATCTTGTCAAGAATCCGGAGTACCTTGATAATCTCAAGCGACTTGATCTTATCCCTTACGGAGGTGGACCAATTCCAACAGCAGTAGGAGACATCATCAGCTCAAAGACGAGGCTATTCAACTGTATGGGAACAACAGAATGCGGCCCGCTTCCGTCTCTACTCTGTGATGAAGAAGACTGGGCCTATTGCAACTTTAGTCCCGTTCTTGGCTCTGAGTTTCGTCATGTTGCCGACGGTCTCTACGAGCATTTCATTATACGCGATCCGAAGAGCACTCGATATCAGCCCATTTTCGAAACATTTCCTGATCTTCACGAATGGCCGATGAAGGATCTTTATTCCAAGCATCCTACCAAAAAGGATCACTGGTTGTACAGAGGACGCGCCGACGATATAATTGTCTTTGCGTCAGGTCAGAACCTGAACCCTATTCCAGTGGAAGAGACGGTTACTGCCAACGCGGCTGTCAGCGCAGCGTTTCTGATCGGCACCGCTCGTCCGCAGTCTGGTCTCTTGGTAGAGGCTATCACTCCACCTACTAACGATACCGAGCGCGAAAGGCTGCTTGATGATATCTGGAAATCTGTTGAGGCTGCGAACATATCTATCCCGACGGAAAGCTTGAAGGTTCGACAAGATATGGTTATCTTTACCACCATTGAGAAACCGATGTTAAGAGCTGGAAAAGGGACTGTGCAGCGCAAATTGACCATGGATGCGTACTCGTCAGAAATTGATGCTTTGTACAAGGCTCATGGTGCCTCCAATTTAGGGCTATACCCAGGCTTTATTAACGGGCAGCATTGAAGTTGGTAGATAGTTTGTGATTGGACTTGTAAATCTTCAGACAGGGCAGGGTACGACGCAAAGTTTCTTCAGCTGCCCAGGATGTCGGAATTCTGCCACTCTTCAGCCCAGTCACCGCAGAACTTCCGCTGAGATCTCTGGAGAATAGTACAAAATTAGTTTGTGATCAAAATCTCTAATATCGTTGAGTTCAATAAACAACGGAGCAAATATGCATAATTCTTATCTTACTCCGCTAGTTGTCTGACCTAAGCTTGGCCAGAAAGATCGACCCCATTCCGAACTAGCGAATACCTTCAGTGGATTGACTCATGCTTATGTCAGAGCTTGACCACAATAGGATGGTGTAAGAGTAGTCAAGTCCACAAATATATTTCCACTGCTCCCCCAGCTTTCACGGTCTCGAACCCTGTTGAAGAATTATTGAGGCGTATTTGACCTGGTTTGAGCAACTCACATTCATCATGGCCCGTTCCAAGACCCCAAATACCTCATCTGCCGATGGTAGTAAAGATGATGGTCTTAAAGTCATACACGCAGGCCTTTACCGTACGGGAACCGCTTCCATGGCCGAAGCCTACCGTATCCTCGGGTACAAGACACACCACGCGCTTGCAAACGTCTGGGAGGTCCCCTGGGGGCAGATAGAGCAAGCAGCCGAAGCCACCTGGCCCCATCTTGCTCAACTCCCAGAGTACACCTACAGGAGCAAAGAAGGCTCGGTGGCGCCTCGTCCACCGTTCAACAGAGAAGACTGGCAGAAGATCTGGGGTGACTACGACATTGCCACTGATGTAGCCTCCACCTTTGTGCCGGAACTCATCGAAGCATACCCCGATGCAAAGGTCGTCGTCGTCCAGAGAAAGTTTGAAAGCTGGTGGCCATCCTTCAAATCAGAGCTACTGGGTAGTCTTTACAACATGAGTTGGCTACAAACTTTCATCGCATGGAATATAATGCGTTTCCGCGCGCCACATGCAATGCGGAAGGTTCACGCCGGGTTCTTCTCCGCAGACGAATACTCTCTTGAGTCCATTGAACCACGGGCGAGGAACGCATACGAGGAGTATTACCGCAGAGTTCGCAAGGCTGTCCCAATCGAGAGTGGGCGAAGACTGGAGTACACGCTTGGGGACGGGTGGGAACCACTCTGCGAGTTTTTGGGCAAGGAGGTTCCTGATGTCGAGTTTCCCAGGGTTAATGATCGAGCGAGTCACGGTGCGATGATAAAGAGACGGAGATCTGAGCTAAATTGGAGCTTGCTACGTATAGGTGGGCCTTTGATTGTTGCAGCAATTGCTGCTGTGGTTGTTTACAAGAGATGGTGATATTGAGTGGTAATCACGGTGATGGCAAGACTAGCTTGAACGGTTCGAGTCCAAATCTGTCGGTCGAATTCCTATACATCAGTTTGGAGAAATCTTCATTTGCATGTGATATTTTAGTGAGCGACATGGACGGTATCCTTGAAGGTCATGTATGAAAAAGTCAAAGTCCATTATATACTAATATCATCATTCCAGCGCCAACATAATAACAACCAAAATGCGACTAAATCTTAGACCACAGGTTGAAAACCTCATTAGGCCCATCCCGCTTCCTGAGTGGGATAGCAGTACTGTTTCTGGTTACATTTTTAATGGTGCAGCCCTCAGTCTTATACACCTGAGCATACTTGCCCGTCAATGCAGTCGCCAGCCATTGAATAGCTGGGGCAGCGCTGAGGAGAAACTCTTGAGGATGTGACCCAACAGAGTTCCTCTCATACAGAATGTTGGCACCCACGGCGCAGTATCGCTCAATCAGTTTATCTGTGTTTGCAATGGGGCTGATCTCATCCTTGACGGACTGGTAGGCGAAGATAGGCCATTGGGGAACACCGTGGTAACCCATTATACCGTCTCGGTTAATAGCAACCAGAATCTTAGGGTCACGGAGAATATCCGAGCCTTGCTTGAAAAAGTCAAAGAGGTCAACTCCTTGGTATGCAGCACCAGCCTCGGCCACGGTAAGCTTCTCGGCAGCCAAAAACCCAGTCTTGTTGGTCGGGCCGTCGGTTTTGAGCTGGGAGATGAGGTACTTGCGCACCTCGGGGTACTGGCTGGTGATACCGATGATTCCACTTGGACCCAGACCCGCGGAGTCTTCACCTGAGACGGACTCGAGGACAGCGGAAACGTTGGGCGTGATTCCACCGATTGCGGCTCCAACGACGGTCTTTTGAAGATCGGGGGCATACTGTACAGCGAGTTCTGATGCCCACTCACTTGCCAATGCGCCACCAGAGTAACCCCAAAGTGCAACACGAGCAGCAGTTGTGTTGAGGCCGAGGCCAAGCGAAAGTACAGCACGGATTGAATCAAGAGTTGCGTGTCCTGAGATGACGCCTGCAGTGAATGAAGCCAACGGGCCTTCGTAGTCAGGCACGTTCAAAAAGAGTCCCAGACTCAGGGCCGTGTCGAATAGCACAGTGCCACTGGCACCCTCCGCAGTATACGAAGAGTAACTGGGGCTAGCGTCGACATCTGCGGAATCATAGGGAACTTGGTATGAGAGAAGAGCACTCTGGTTGAAGACGCGTGCAGCAGTGCTGTTTGATCCCAGCTTGGGGATGAAAAGAGTGGTAACAGCCCAGGTGGGTTTGTACTGGCTGTCGGTGGTGCGGTAGAGGATGTTGTACGCAGCAGAGCTGTTACCGACGACTTGGGTCAGGTTTCCCGGCGCAGGTCGCACGCGCAGAACGGTACCAGGCTCCGTGTTCTCCCAGTCATTGTCAGGTGCAGAGTACCACGGATCTTGACTGGGAGGAAGCGGTTCAGAGGAAACAGTCCTTCTATAAATGCGAGAGGGTTGGAAGGCGGCTGTGAGACCTAGCCAAAGACTCAAAAGAGCCAGCATACGATGAAGAGCCATTGGTAGTAGGACAGTAGTGCAATTGATGCATATGCAGATCTAGAGAAAACACGAGGGTTTCGCGTCCTTTTGAACCAAAGTCAATCCATTACGTGAACTTGGAGTGCGCAATAATAGTTAGGCTGGTGACGACAGCGCATAATGCATGGGGCCGAGGGATCCGTCCGTGAGCTCTTCCAACTTCCAAGCCTCAACTCTGCCACGAAAACAATATTTCCAGCCAAGTCCGCAGCGATGACGGCTAGTTCTTGGAGCGGAGACGAATCAGGGAAAGCTGTTTAAAAAGTGACGAATCACGGTGGTTGGTGCCGCTACACAATCGGCCGGGGGTTCCCAGATGGCGCCCACTTCAGCCCTGCCTTGCTGGGCGGAGTCGAGTCCGCTGGTACAAGTACAGTCAGCTTGATCGAACGGGTCCAACGGTTTACATCCGTGTCCGAGGGACCCTCGGGATCGGTTTTTATAAGCCCGATTGCTCCAGCTTTTCACATCTAGGACGTTTCTTAACCTTAGTAGACACTTACTGCGGTGATATCTCGTGAGATAATAGCATTTAGATCTGACGCCGAGGACAACAGTGGCAGGGATGTTATAAACTGATGACGAGAGACTGCGACTAACACTAAATTTGGCAAGCGTCTTTACCTGTCAAGAGAATGGCTAGCCTTTATCGCTCTGGTGCACGAGTAGGGCTTCTGGTTCTGGCATTCCCCGTCCTCGTTCACGACCCCGCGTTGGGCGCCTGTCGTGAGGGGTTCGCCATGTCTGCTTCATGTGTAACCTCGGTTCCGAGAGATGATTGATGGTGTGTGGTGTTTTACTGCGGCGCAGAGCAATAGAGATTCGTATAGTCAAGACAGTTTTCTGTCGGTCAGCGGGGAAGAATAGAAATTTAATGATGACGTATGATAGTCGCGCGCTTGATAACTCAGTATGGGATGCTCCACACGGCGGGTACTCGTGATCATTGAATTCTAGACTTGTTGCTTGAGTTAATCTCCGTATCAAATGAGGCATGAAGAATTGCGCTCCATTTCAATAATGGCTATGCATATAATTAGAGTTTATAAAGTCAAGGAGCCTTTGGAGCATCTTGATTACTATCCTTCTTAAACCAGGAATCCTCATCAAACTGGTTACCCTGCAGCTGGATCCCAGCCTCAAATCAAGAAAATTGACGAGAAATACACAAACACTCACCTCCAGAGTCATCAAATATATTATGAATCTATATACGTAGAATTTTGGAGACTACTTCGGGGGTAAACAGCCAGGCTACTATTGATTCTAATCTCATTCACTCACGGTGTTTTTATTTTGCGCACCACTCCCAATCGCATCCTTGAGTAAATTGGCTTCGTGCAAAAGTGTGAGAAGCTTTAGAATCCAGCGACACTCTATCATACAATATAGTACACTAAAACCTCCGTTTCCCAGCAACTACTGTTCCTGCTGCAAGCATCCTATCAGAGCATCTGGCATCGTGCTTATACGCCAAATCGAAACTCGCGGAACTTCTTCTGGTAGTAATACGTAGCCAATGCACCTACAGCACCGAGAGCAATGGGAACGGGCGCTCTACCTCCAGTCTTGATAATCCTGGGGACAGCAGAACCAGTCAAGAGGACACTGTTGGCAAGCGCAAGCTCAGATCCGTAGTCCTTGTTGTTCTTGAGAAGATATCCTGACACATTTAATTAACGATAGGACCTTAGATGTAAGCACGAAACTTACCAGCATATGCGTATGACACGCCGAGACCGAGACCAGCCACAAGAGAGGGAGTCGAGCGAGTGCGCATGTACCCAGCGGTACCACCAGCGGCCACTGTAGAGGGAGAAATGGTCAATTGGCGATCGGATCATGCTGCGACAGTACGCGTGACTTACAAAGACCTGCGAGAGTAAAAGAAGGATGCTCAGCCATTTTTAGATATTGATTGATGACGAACGATACACACGAGAAGACACTTTGAAGTTTTAGCGGTGGTACGATCTCGTCGGCATCATCGGAATTCCGATGTGCGAGGTGGGATGACAAATGGTTTCAGGGCGGAAAAACTTTATGCCAGTTCTTATCAGATAAGCAGCCGTTGTAATTGTGCAGGCATTTTACTGCTGTTGAAGTGAGATTAGACAGAATACAGCCGAACATTTTCTGCGATACATTTTTCCTGTTTACTTGTATTTATATGAAGGACCTATGATCGCAAGCTTTTGGACCTAATGACATTTTTCTGTATAAACTGCTTTGCTTGAACCTGCATGATGCATTCACATACTTTATAGGCAACAAGAAGCCTTTCGATTCCGAGTCGAGCTCCGGCTATATTCTTGTGCCTGTACTATTGTCCTTATCACAAAGTGTGCCTTTCTTACCCAGAAGTCTTGACTTTAAACTTCGTACCCGCTCTCAAGAAAGCTAGAATCAAATCCTACTGTTTCCTTCTTTCAATCAAGGCAGCATTATTGTGTGTGAAGCGGTAGCAGTGTCATTCAAAAGACTCCATGATTGCGCTTTAAGATTAGGGGTGGATTTAAGGAGAGCGAGCATAGCAGAATCACCATCGAGCCGTTTGAATTTTCTTGAGTCATTCATTTAATTAAGGAATAGGAGATAACACGCGCGCCAAGTTGAGATAAGCCTATGAGATATCTAATGGTCTGCTATCTAAATTAGAATGATGGAAGTGAAGCCCTATGTTCTATATCTTTGTACTCCCCAACGGCGGTGCTGCGCATTCCCGACGGCATCGCCGATCCGAAGAACCAACAAGCAATATTTCAGCTGGCACCCTTAACCTTCACCGCTGAGGTGACTGCCCAGGGCCGTAGGCTTTGAACGACTTGTGCTGAAGATGATCAATGTGTTGACACAGCAAAGTTTGAAAACCTGACGTCTCGTACCGTGCACCGATAACTGACCTCATTTCTCGTCCTATCGTCTGTCTTCTACTTCATGTTGTTGAGTCGAATAACGAGAGGGGAGGCATTGGAGGCCGACCGTATGCAAGCCACCACCCAACAATACTTGGCTCCCTGTATACTCCTCATTTGCTACGAATCCGCAGTTAGTCACAGGGGTTCTAGTGAAAGCAGGAGGCCTACCACTTGGGCAGACAACCAATGACTTCCAGACTGATGAGTTCGATAAAAAAACACCAAATGTCTCCTATGCGGTAAATTTTTGAAAATGCTCAAAGATGATGTTTGTTGTAATGCGTTTTTGAACGACATCCTAATTTCCAGTGAATGAAACCTTGCTTGGCTTTGAAGCCGTAGTCTATTCGGCAGATATGTTGCTAGCTGGCCGAGGATATGTTTCTCCTGTGTTTCATTTTGCAATACACCAACCACGAGTGGTTGCTTTTTGTTGATGCAAAATCGGCGGTGTGGATGCATAAGGCAGTGATTCACTGCCGTGTGTCCTAATGACTTACTTAACCTGTCCTTCTTCACTCTCCATAACCTTGTAGGATTCTTCCTACCTAGCAAGAAACTCTCCCTGTCATCCTTTCCCCTTTCTCTCTGGTCATTCAAGCGACACCACACTATTCATCATGCCACGCGAAAACCCAAAGCCAGAGGAAGGTCCAGCATGGATGATTTATCCGGGCCTACACGAAGAAGTTGCAGAGAAATTGGAGGAATTCCAGCTTGACTACTCGTTCAATCTAAATGATGACGACGTTGCCAAGGTTCGACATTACGATACCCACATCATGGGTCGCTTCGCTTGCAACAACAAGAAGTGCAAGAAATCTGGCTGGTCAACAAAGCAGCTTGCCATTACCATCCGAGAATACACCCGCGATCGATACAACGCAAGAGTCTACCTACAGCGTTGCAAACGATGCAAAAGCTTGGGCCAGCTTAAGCTCAACGAAGAGTCATACATTGACAGGGTAGCGTACCGCATCAAGAAATGGAACGGTATAGAGATGGAACTGCCTATGTGGTCACGTACTTCGGAAAGACCTCACGAAGAAGATCTGTGCGAGGGATGTGCCGACGGTCATTGTGCTGAGAGAGGGTTTGACCGTATCGAATTGGTATGATAGTGCAAACTTTTTATCATGCCTTCGGATGGCAAGCGTGCTGAGGATCGACGATGGGGATTATTAACGGGCTTGTTGCATTGGACTAGCTACATAGGCCCCTGGAGATGGTGTCGATCACGACAAGTGACTTGTGAATCAAACAGGGCATTGATTTAAATCTCTCTCCCTTCAGTAGTGCAAGTGAAGCCTTGACTAAAAGTGCATTACAAAAGCCAAGCACATCTAAAGCATTAATGAGTTGATAGGCACTGGTGCGTAACTGCTACATGCCATTACCTACAGCAAAAAAGCAAGCCGCTCAACCTTTCGAACCGTAAGTTGCCAAGGTATTCACACCGGCAAAAACATACAACAGCGGGGATTCGCTGGTCGTCACCGACCCAACTACTAATCCGCCCCTTACCAGCTTATCTATGGGAGAGCGGACGGGATCCCGAGTTCTCTGATAGGTATGGTCGTATGTGAAAGACCTCAATTGCAAAAGAGTATATGAATGGAGGATACATTGAGTAAGATCCAGTGTGGTAGACATCCACCCACTGCTGAACGAGCTCACCATGGCAACTCCTCCCCCTTGTATGTAACAAACTTACCCGATACCGTCTCCCGAGTAGCATAATCAATCACATTGAGCATTTGTGTAACCGAGTCTTCAACAGATGCCAGCATAGCCAGAGGAAATCCCCACTCCGTAGCAGCAAATTCGCCCATATCCGTGCCCACAAACCCAGGATGAAGCGCAAATGCCACGAGCTGCTCGTTCTGTAGATGCAGCGCCTTTGTAAGCCAGTTCAATGCTGCTTTGCTTGGACCATATGCACCAGCCACAACCTCTTGGTAGGTGATGCAGCCGACCGAAGAGGAGATATTGACCACCTTGGGCGCAGCAGACTTTTGCAGTAAAGGCCACAGTGCCTGGACGACTGTAAGGGGTCCAATTGTATTTATCTCGAAGGCAGATCGGAGGTCGGCTGTGGGTATTTCGAGTGCAGGATATGATTGGAAACTGGCAGCAGCGTTGTTGATGAGAACGTCGATGTGATCGATGTCGAAGGCGCTACGAATTCGTTCAACCGGAATGCCAGCAGAAAAGTCCAGCTGGGCAATGGATAAAGTACTTCCGGCACCTTTCGGTACACTCTCGACAGCAGACTCGAGGTCAGAACGGGACTTGTCGTTACGGACAGTCGCGATGACCGTGGTGGAGGGGCGAGCAAGGAGAGCCTTCACAAGGCCGAGACCAATGCCTCGATTGCCGCCGGTAACGACGTAGACGTTGTCTTTGTGGGAGGGCATAACGCTTATTGATAGGCAAGGGTGTTCTAAATGGGAAGACGTCTATGGTAAAGCAGAAATAAAAGAAAGGGGTAAAGTTTTGTGCCGCGACGCAAGAAGAATGAGTGCGTCTTATAAGTGATCAGGCATAATGCACCAGCGTCAGCACAGCCAATCAAGAGTGATGCAAGATGGAAGATAGATCATCCGACTTACATCCTTGGCAAATTGTGAACCAACAAAGACGAGATGTCGTCGAGAGCAACGCGGTCGGTCTAGTATGAGTGTGATAACAAATCATGTGCATAATTATTGAGGACGGGAAAGACTTTACAAAATTCAAGCTGGACGTTCTTTTTTATACGCGATATATCCTAAATCTATCCCTGTGCTATATGGCTCATTACTCTGCTTTGATGTCCATACCTAATTTTCGGGACTCGAGATAGAGTCGCAAAACTGCGAGATGAGATATCAGGGCACGTATTAAATACCGTCTTTCAAGTTCATTCTGAGATTGTAGAACGATCATTATGTGAGAGTACTCGCTACAGATGCCATCAATTTGAGAATTGATGAAGGTTTTCAGCACTATCGAGAGGGGTCATTCCTCGATGGTACCAACCGACCGCGTGGCGCGTCTGGTCTTGCCGACTGTTTCCCTCTCGAATTAACCACAGTTATTGTTTGTAAGTAATCCTTCTTAAATTACCAATATTTGTTGGACCTGGGGAGGTGTGAAGTGACCTGCCAATACTCTCCGGCGCTGTGTCAACTTCCAGCAAGGCGGCTTGGAACTGGCAGATCTGAAGGTTTCTCAACACCAAGCTAGCTCGGAGGAATGCCTCAAAAATGCTGATCAGAGTACAGATTGATGAGTCAACGTGTTCACGTCCATAAAGCCTTTTGCGGTAGAGTTCATATTCGAAACTTTGAAGGAGTCCTCGCGAGCCGGACGATGCAGTTGCGAAAGTAAAAAAAAGACTTAGATCAAAAATATTGAGCACATCTACACAGATTCGAAACGACACCGCATAGGGTCAAATTGGCGACATTCACTGCATTCGAAGCCCATCCCTTTGTCTTTGTGTCTTTTCATCTGAACATTCTCGCTAGCAAAATTTGGTGCGACAGCTGTTTACGTGCCTGGCAAGCAACTTTGGCGGCGCGACAAGCTTTTGCGCCGCAAAGTGCCAAAACTTGGGAAGAAACCTTGTTTCAAAAAATTTCCAATTGTTAAAAGGGAGACAGGCCTGCGCCTGTCAATTGCAAGTCTCAGATTTTCTCTTATCATTAATAATCCGCCCCGCAAAGAGTGGTTTTCTTCAGTGTACTCTGAATGTCTTTTTGATGTATCATCACTGACTGCTGTTGGTAAGTGCTCATTTTATTTCAACTTAAGTACTGCTCGCAAGTCGTTTGGCAGGTGGGGGAGCGGTTGTCGTCGTTCCTTCCCCTTTTGTTGTTGTTGCACATCCTCATCCGGAGTTGAGGCTCAGCACGAGCACCACATCAAGGCCACAGCACAGTCTTCGCCAGCAACCCCCCAACATTGCGACAAGGACAAAGACAGCTCATACGAAAAGCAGTCCTTTCTCTTGAATTGCGTTGTTGGTTCCGCTTGCTGTAGTTTTTGTTCCGAAATCCCTCCAACTTTTGGAGCACTGCTGAGAATATTTTGCTGACGGTTTAGGTGAACTGTTCGCATGGGGGGATTATGATGCAACTGGGGGGATCCTCGTGCTCTGAGAGGTATCACAAAAGTACGAATGTCAAATTGAGGTGAAGCTGTGAAACAATGATGATACTGTGTTACCTTCGCACCTCTGGGCGTCCTGCGTCTTGATGATCACGAACGGTTGCAGTCTGAGTTCAACTTGTCCCGAATTGCTGTTTCGATGCGTTTTTACGGAAGTCCTTTGTTACGCAAAGATCAGCTTTCACTCATATTCTTTCAAAACTTCAGGCTATGCTTCAATGGTTCTCCAAAGTTGGAGTGTCTGAGTCTAAGCATTGAGATTCTCGTTTGCAATTTCCCTTTCGCCTACCTCCTTTCACTTAATTGTTCATAGCGACCTTCAGACTGCTTATTTTCCCTCATCCCATTATTCTATCGATATGTGATATTCACAGAAATGTCATGCCTGGTGTCCCCTGTCACCGGAGGAGTTTTCAGCGAAATGTGAAGTCGACCTGTGTCTGCACCGCAGGGAATATTGGTCGTCAAAGGAATGTCGACACCAGCAGCAAGCGTACGTTCTCTTAGCTTATGCAGATAGAACTCTTCCCCATACGATGTGTAATAATCATCGATGCAGCCTGCCACCCACTGTGATCGCTGACTTCCCTTATCGAGAGAATTATAGACACCCATCCACGGGCCCATGGTACCAGTACCAGGGTGTACTCTGAGGCCACATACGATGAAGATCCTTGCCGAGACAAACTTTTGAGAAGTGTCGGATATCTGAAAGTCGAGAAAGCCTGTGAAATTTCCATTATTGTCCGTGATGAATGATTGTCGTAGAGGATCCCATAAGTCCGCCGGCTTGGCTGCAAAAGTATGAAGCTTGAAACCATCGCAAATGTTGAACCAGACTACGAGATTCGTCGATGAGAGATTTTTCAAAGCCACAGAGCCAAACGGGCTGATGCGCTTACGGATGAAGATCTTGTAGCGAGCACCGGCCCAGATTCGCGAATCACGTGTTTCGAACAACTCGCCCGGACGAGTTCGAACGTAACCATCAGCAGTCTTTACCAGGTAGACACCGACTCTTGACAAGTCGCCATTTCTCTTGGGTAATATACACGCCAGATTCAGTATGTACTCCGCAGCGTGGGTCTCAGCCAGGTATGTCTCCAATCTCAGGCCTTTATTCGTCATGGAGAACTCAAAGCCGTAGCGCATGCTAGGTGCTCTTGAAAGGTTGCGGCAGTGAACAAACTCGATGGGAGACTGCGCCAAAACACCACGAAAATCCTGGCTGGGAATATCTGTTCCCTCTTGAGCCTTCCATGCGAACACAGAGAGGTCGGTCGTCTCCTTTATTATCTCTTCTTGCAACCTAGTGAAAGCTTTGGTACCTTCCCCGTACATCATTGGCATGTTGACATCGAAGATTCCAAGTAGACAATATGCCATGTCCTCAGTTCGTGTGGTCTTCCGGTTTGCTGCCCAGGACATCCGCTTCGCTATTGGTATACTTTCAAGAAGGGCATTGTTCTCCAGTACTGGTAAGTCGATCCCCGTTATATCCGATATTTGGTCTCGTAGTTCTGCTTTGGTCCCCCTGTATTGCCACTCGCAATCGTAGAATTCCAAAGTTTGCGAGGCGATCAGTTCTTGCAACGTCCACCCTCTAGTGAACCACCTACAGGATGGCAAGCCTTCAAGAGAATCGTCCTCGTCACCCCACTGAGGCTTCAAATCCTCAAGATGAGTAAAGCAAACTGTCGAGCATTTGTACCAGAGAAACATGGAGTTGATCGCCTCGGTCAACTCTGCGCTACTGCGCTTATCAACACAACAAGTGTCGACCCACGCATACTCTATCCCTCGCCGCCGTGCGAGTCGACAGGTGTTCTCAATCTTGCTGTATCCTTGCTTTCTCTTGGCTAACTTAGTTTGTATCATGTCCTCAAATGTAACTTCATCTTCGCTCCACGTATGCGATAGAATTGCGTATGAAGTTGTCGCCGCGTCTGCTCTTTCAAGCTCGATTGTGGTCGTATTGAGGAGCCACATAGCTACTGGTGCCTGATGGCAAAGAACTAGTGGAGTGAATGAAGCTTTGGCTTGAGTTTCTAGGCGATATGAAATAGCACTTTAGAGAAGAAAGAACTGATGCTGACAGTAAGCCTGTCAAATCAATAGTTGGTGATAGAAGCGGGGTTGCGAAATGTGATTTGATGCACATTTAACTAATTGGCTGCGCCATTAATTGCAGCGCGAAAATGATTGGCACAATCGCCAGGTCAAATGACCGTGACCTTGAAACGGAGAGTCCATCTGAAGGCTTGTCCGACATGGCCAAGGTAAGCATTTCCTTTCAACATATTTCTCTTGCACCGACGTGTTCCGTGACATTCTATTCTCATATCTGGCAACATCTTTGGCTCGGGTTTCATCGATGTCACATGCACAAAAGCTTTTTACTATAAAGCTCTCAAATCAGTGCACTTGGCATTATTCGTGTTTTTCGTGAGCATAATGAACATACTGCAGGCAATAGAGCTTAGCGACGAGCCATGCTGTATGCGATATTTGGCATTTGAGACGAGCTCAATGCAACCGAAACTATTATCCACCTAGCCGGGACCGACGAAACTCAGTAACGGCATTTAACTCCCGAGGTCACATGCAAATTGTGTTTCTGACTATTCAAGGTCTTGAAGCAGGAAGCTTCAATGGCCTGATCTCTTTCTTCCCTCTACACTCTTTTAAAGAGACCTGAATCGTTTTCTTCACGTACGTGCCCACTATCTATATTCATAGATATAGATGTTGAGAGAACTAGGATGTGCGAATAAGGGTCACATGTCAACCAGAAAGGGGAAAATAGAAGCCAAGATGACAGGGGTGGTAGATCTCAGTCTTCTTAAATCAGCTGCTAGTCTAAAAAAGAGAAAGAAAGAGTAAGTGAGAATATCACCATATTCCAACATGTCAGCCCCCAAGCGATATAGGAATACAGAGCGAAACAGCAATCACTCTCAACATCCGAGAACGAATCTGGCCCGAAAAAATCTGCAAGCTCAACCAACAGCCCATTTGAGGTCCAAGCTCAGATGTTGAGAGAAATCAAGCTTCTGCAGACTGCAGGCTGTAGATCTAGATAGTTCAGGGTACAATAGTAGTGAGGCCACCAACCACCATCATTGAACATACTATAAAATTCAGCACTGCGAACACGAACACGCTACAACCTTTGTTACAACACCACTTACAATCGTCTCACTCTTTTTCGCATTCAAATTCGGCTCTTTTCTGGCCTGTTTTTCTCTTTTTCGCTAACAGAAACAACACCGTGCGCGCGGCCGCGGGACACCGAGATCGGCCCACCAATTTCTATCGTCACCTGATCGTCATCCTATTTCCTGGCCAGACAAAGAAAGGAGAGAAATTGGCTTTTTAAATAGTTCGGTACAGCCATTTTATTTCCCAAGCTACACAAAACTGCCGAAGTACCAAAAAAACACCACTTTTTTCATTGTATATCAATGATTGCTATTTAGTATGGCAGCAAAAGCTCGTTCACAATGTCATAATAAGTGTCGGGAGAGCGTTTCTGTGAAACATTGGCTCGTCGATAATCAAATCGGTATGTATTTCGGAAAGTCTCTATTGAGGGGTACTTTCAGAAAAAAAACCTGTTCCCACAATACTGACTTTTGAAGGTATCTGCCTGGCACTGCTGGCCCCTCTGCTGCTTGCCCAATGCGCCACTATCACTCAGCCTCTAACGGCAAAGTTCACAACACTCTCGTACTTCAATGAAGAGACAGGGGAGTATGGCGTCGGCTTCGACGACAATTACCTGGTTGCTGTCCTCATTGTTGCCCTGACTGGACTTCGAGATGCGACTATGCGATTCGCTTTGGCACCAATTACGACAGCGTGTGGTCTTGGCAAGAGTCAATCCACGAGATTCAAGGAGCAAGCTTGGCTTTTTATCTACTATTCCACTTGTTGGTCTGTAGGCATGGTAAGTTCCTCGTATTCCAGACCGAAAACAACTTGCGTGCTGACCTTCTTAGTACATCTACGCCACGTCTTCATATTGGCTCAATCTCCAAGCGATGTGGGTAAACTGGCCAAATCGTGAGCTTTCAGGCCTCATGAAATATTACATGCTGGCCCAGCTCGCCTTCTGGCTCCAGCAAATAATCGTGGTCAACATCGAAAAGCGCCGCAAAGACTTCTGGCAGATGATCTCTCACCATATAGTCACCATCGCGCTGGTCTACTGCTCATATCGCTACGGCCTTACTCAAGTCGGCAATGTTGTCTTGATCTTGATGGACTTTAACGACCTTATCTTCTCAGTTGCTAAATGTCTCAAGTACCTCAAGCTTCAGGCGTTGTGCGACATGATGTTCGGCGTCTTCGTTGTTAGCTGGGTGTTGTGTCGACATGTTGCGTTCACTATGGTATGCTGGTCTGTCTATGCCCATAGCTTGGCCATGGCAGGAACCAAATGTTTCGTCGGATCAGGCAAGAGCATAGTTGGCCCTCAGCCAGTGCCGCACGATGAGGGCTACTTTTATATGCTGGAGCCCTTGATCTACACCTCTGGGAGAGTATGCTACGACTCTACCATCAGGTCACTCTTTCTTAGTGGTCTATTATTCCTCGAGGGACTTATGATCTTCTGGCTTGTTATGATCATTAAGTTGGTTGTGCGAGTTCTTCGTGGTGAAAGCGCCGAAGATACTCGTAGCGATGATGAAGATGAGGAATGCGACGTCAGGTTACCTATTGAAGTTCAGGTGGATGCCGAAAAACTGCAATTCTCCAAGCGAAATTCCACCAGTGAGAAGGGTTCGTCTTCTGTGTTTCAAGCAGCGAGGGGCTACAATGTGTCCAAAGAAAAGAAGAATTATCTGGATCGCATCGGTTGCGAGCAAAGAATTTCTCGATGAGAGATCTGGTACGACGAGGGATAGAATAGTTCGAGTGGGATATACCCTAGATTATGACATGATTTAGTACAGAGCATAATGTTTAATATTAAGTTCAGATTACTTCTCTAAGAAAAGACTTTCCCCTTTGATAGTCTCCTTGTACTTTCTGAATCATCGTCTGATTTGATTTATGCTTTTCGGTCTGTGCAATGGGTTTTACTGGGGTTGGCTGGATGCCTTCTCAACAGTGATACCAGACTCAACATTAAAAATGATTTGATTTATGACTCTTCACCCTCAGTCCTTTGTACGTTTTCACGGCAGGTTTCAATCTCATTAGATATCTGGGTTTAATTTGGAAGTGACAGAACTGATCTATCTAATTTGTAAATGTTTAGTTATGTGCTCACCAGACAACATTCATTGTCTATGGAAATATTCATGTCATTCTTCCACTTCTGCAGGGTAACCGGCATCTTCTCCCGTCGGCACTTGCGACTGTCTCCTCAAAACAGAGTTTCTGCGCGGGAACATTGACTAAAAGCAGAGAAAGCTGCGGTCTGCGGTCCACGATGCCTTCAAGAAACAAAGTTCTCGTTTGCATCGTTCAGGTTAGCGCCAGGACATGGTGAACCGAAGCGAACCGCATATCCCTGCTCACTATCCACGGATAACTGTACGCTACCCCGCAAGTTAATTGCCTGGTCGGAATGATTCCAAATTAATTCTGGACCTGCCTTTACGGTATACCCAGTCGCTGCAGCGCGATGGAATAGGCTTTACCATCCGTGTGAAGTTTAAGAACTTTGTTCAAGAGCCCTATACAAGCCGGTTTAATGAATGCAGGTCCTCAGATTGACAAACTCTAATTATAGAAGGTAAGAAAGCGCACGAATCACGCGGCTCTGCTATAGGCTGGTGTGGCTGGCATCGTGATTGCGTGCCTATGCAGGGACGCGGCTCTGGCAGCTGTGCCATGCGGTTGCAGAAGGATTGATATACAGCTTCTGCTTTGGTGTGTGCAAAGCCGTTGAAGAGGCAAAGTCGTGACAAGGCGGGGTTCAGGGATGGATAGATAGCGAAATTGCCACTGGAGCTGGAGGACCAATTGGCAAACCAAGAATTAAATGTGTGATGTGACATCCCGATAGAGTTGCCGCTGCAGGATAACCGAGGTGACCAAGTGCATTTGGCAGAGTGACGGTATTCCTTTGATGCTTACAGGACCACAACTAACTAATGAATCAGACCATTCACTGCTCTTTGATGTGCGGTGTATGTGAAGCCAAGACTCCTCTGCAGCAAACAGCAAATTATTGTAACTATTATTAGAAAAATGTGTCCTGGAAAAGGCTGCATGTTTCTTTTGTTGTCGATGTTGTTTTCTCCATCCTTCATTGTTTGTCTAGGTAATAAGCAAATGGGTCTAGGCTCGAGAGGCCCAGCAGCTTGGATGCGTACGTGGATCGGATTCACTCTCGTAATGGGCATGCATGCATCTCACCGCAGTATTTACATTTGCATCCTCGCTCACCGAGCCAAGACAGCAGCTGTGCGAATCACAAGGCGGATATAGAATGCTGACGTGCCCCAAGAACATCGTAGGATGACTAGGATCACAAGCTTGTTGACAAGGATCGGGCGCCCAGCCTGAGCTCAAGCTTATCGTCAGCACAAACTGCGGTCAGATACTGGGATGAGATTCCACGAAAAGAGCAGAATACTCAACAAAAGTCATCCGCAGTTCAAAATACGGGGTGACACAGCAGCTCGCGGCCAGCAGTCGGGTTCCGTTGTCTCAGCTTACCTTAGCCTTCTGCCTTAAAACGCTTCATCTAGAATTGTACCGGAAGTCTGAAAACTCGCCTTAGCTTGTTTATGTGACACGGCATTTGCCCCATGACTTGGGCCATTTCCTCCGGCCCGCACCCACGGCATTGATGGGCATGCCTAGCTAATCTGTTTAATGGCATTCCGATTGGGCACAACGCGGAGGTTACAGTGGGTAATCGGATCATCTAGTGGGATGTGACCCTTGGCGTTGAAATGCATCCCAACTTGTCTTAAACGAACTTGGTCAAAACGTCTTTATCCCACCTGGGAGCGATTATTATTAAGCTGCCAGGCTAGGCCCAAGACCACGCGGTTGTTTAAACCTAATTACGCGAATCTTAACAAAGTTTGGCTATTAATTCATGCGGTTTCACGGCCGAAAGCTAATACCTCTCCAGGCCCTTCCAAGCCTTCCAAGCTACCACCTTCTACGTCCAGTAGCTCACCCCCGTCTCACGTAAACCAATAACACAGGCGTGATTTCTTATCCCTGTCGGTAGTTGGCCTGCAGTAATGTGACTGCTGATTGATTGCCGCTTATCAGGGTCCCATTGAGTTTGTGCACTAGCCCGCTCGAGATTTCTCCGTCTCCAGTTTCTTTCTCCACACGTGAAGCTCGGACGACGCGACTTGTTTGAGTATCATCAACGCCTATCATTATCTGAGAAACAAACCAGTGACGTCTTTTTTAGTGCTTGAGCAGAAGAGAGAGAGAGAGACCTGTCACCACACGTTTCCTTGGCATGCTTAGCTAGTTGGTGATGCCTCGTGCTGGACTGACCCTGGCCTTGCACTGGCACACCCTGTCTTTGGGATGCACAAGCCCCATCGCAAATAGCTGCCCGCATAGGTAATCCTGAGGGCCTAAGCCTCGATTTCTAATGCCAATCCGTGCGTCTGACCTGTTGCATAACGCCTTGTACCACTGACACTGCCGACTTGGCGCTGTAGCAGCCCCTGCAGATCTCCAGTACAGCATTCGCCGTCTGTCTACAAAACCAAACGTAGATCCTCCATATTTTTCCTTTGCATCCATCTGTTTATTGTTTCCAACCCTCAAGCTCCTAGTACATCCACTTGATCTGGAAACATGCACGGCATCTCACCTAGCTGGCTTCTGCTGGCCTCTGGCCTTGTGCCTCTCGTGGCCGGCGATGGCTGCCCCTTCGCTAAGCGAGCCACCGACTCCAACTTGGTTCCTCCCAGAGCTATCGGCGAGGATTTCGGCCGATGCCGCGTCGCTAGCAACCAAGCTGGTGGTGGTTCAAGAAGCAAGGACTTCTGGCCTTGCCAACTGAAGCTCGATGTTCTGCGACAGTTTTCGCCGCAGTTCAACCCTCTGGGCCAGGAGTTTGACTACACTGAGGCCTTCAAGTCTCTGGACTGTGAGTACTAATCTGTCCATCGTGCCGGAATATGTTTGCTGATATTTTTGCACAGACGAGAGCCTCAAGAAGGACCTTCACGAGCTTCTCACAGATTCTCAGGATTGGTGGCCTGCGGATTTCGGCCACTATGGTGGACTGTTTATGCGATTGGCATGGCACAGCGCCGGTACCTACCGTGCCATTGACGGCCGCGGCGGTGGTGGAATGGTGAGTGACATCTCAACCTCAGTTAGTAGCGGATTTGCTGACAGTTTCGCAGGGTCAACAACGATTTGCCCCTCTCAACAGCTGGCCCGACAACCAGAACCTCGACAAGGCCCGACGTCTGCTCTGTATGTAACACTTGAACGGTGAATTTTCATATGCTAATATCAAAACAGGGCCAATCAAGCAAAAGTACGGCAACAAGATCTCATGGGCTGACTTGATCCTTCTCGCCGGCAACGTCGCCCTCGAGGGCATGGACTTTGAGCCTCTCGGTTTCGCCGGTGGCCGACCCGACACTTGGCAGGCCGATGAGTCCATCTACTGGGGAGCTGAGTCTACCTTTGTCCCCAAGGGCAACGATGTCCGCTACAACGGCAGCACCGACATCTTTGACCGAGCCGACAAGCTCGAGAAGCCTCTTGGTGCTACTCACCTCGGTCTCATCTACGTCAACCCCGAGGGTCCCGACGCTAGCTCCGACCCCAAGGCTTCTGCTCTTGATATCCGCGTTGCTTTCGACCGTATGGGTATGAACGACGAGGAGACTGCTGCTCTTATCATTGGTGGTCACACCTTCGGTAAGACCCACGGTGCTGTGCCCGCGTCCAACATTGGCCCTGAGCCCGAGGCTGCTGATCTCGGAGAGATGGGTCTTGGCTGGCACAACAAGGTCGGTGAAGGCAACGGCCCTAACCAGATGACCAGTGGCCTTGAGGTTATCTGGTCCAAGACACCCACCAAGTAAGTCCATCCGATCCACAACTAACCATTGTCTTTGTTAACGCTTCGCAGGTGGAGCAACCACTTCCTCGAGAGTCTTCTCAAGAACGAATGGACCCTCGTCAAGAGTCCCGCCGGAGCTCACCAGTGGGAGGCCCTCAACGGCACCGTCGACTACCCGGATCCTTTCGACAAGACCAAGTTCCGCCGCGCCACCATGCTCACCAGCGATCTCGCCCTCATCAACGACCCCGCTTACCTCAAGATCTGCAAGCGCTGGCTCAACAACCCCAAGGAGATGGGCAAGGCCTTCTCTCGCGCCTGGTTCAAGCTTCTCCACCGTGATCTCGGCCCTCACGCTCGCTACCTCGGTCCTGAGGTTCCCAAGGAGCAATTTATCTGGCAGGATCCTCTCCCCGAACGTAAGGGTGAGACCATCAGCGAAGCCGATATCACCAGCCTCAAGTCCGCCATTCTCTCTGCCGATGGTCTTACTGTTTCCAAGCTGGTGTCTACTGCCTGGAACTCTGCTTCTACTTTCCGCCACTCCGACAAGCGTGGTGGTGCCAACGGTGCCCGCATTGCTCTTGAGCCCCAGGTCAGCTGGACCGCCAACAACCCCAAGCAGCTCAAGCAGGTGCTTTCCGCCCTCAAGGCCGTCCAGAAGAACTTCAACTCCAAGTCCAAGTCCAAGCAGGTCTCTCTGGCTGATCTGATTGTCCTCGGTGGTGTCGCCGCCGTTGAGAAGGCTGCCAAGGATGCTGGCTTCAAGAGCGTCGAGGTCCCTTTCACTCCCGGCCGTGTTGATGCTACCCAGGAGCAGACGGATCTTAAGCAGTTCGGCTACCTTGAGCCTCTTGCCGATGGTTTCCGCAACTACGGTCACGGAACTGCCCGCGCCCGTACCGAGGAGATCCTTGTCGACAGAGCCGCTCTCCTCTCCCTTACACCCCCCGAGATGACCGTCTTGGTCGGTGGTCTCCGCGCCCTCAACGCCAACTTCGACGGATCCTCCAACGGCATCCTGACCGAGAAGAAGGGTCAGCTGACCAACGACTTCTTCGTCAACCTCCTCTCTCCCAACTTCCAGTGGAGCAAGAAGGACAGCCAGGGCGAGCTCTGGACTGCCACCGACCGTGCCACCAAGTCTGCCAAGTGGACTGCCACCCGTGCCGACCTGGTCTTCGGATCACACGCAGAGCTCCGTGCTATTTCCGAGGTTTACGGTAGCGCTGATGCCAAAGACAAGTTTGTCAAGGATTTCATTGCTGCTTGGACCAAGGTCATGAACCTCGACCGCTTCGACGTCAAGGTTGAGAAATAGATTTAGAGTCACATTGACGCGTTTTAGATTTACATATTTAGCTTTTAGCACTGTCTATATTCCTTACTTATATTATTACATACACTAGGATGTCTTTAAAGATTTTCCATGCCCTTGCCCAAAACTGAACCACTAGTGTCACTAAACCGAGATTGACCGCTCACATTGTGTCTCACTGGTCGTGCCCATGAGACTCAATGTTTTAGCCGGAGATTGAAATACAATTGAGTTGTTTTGATCCAATCCGATATACTGGTATCTTACTGAATAAACAGGCCTTGGTGGGCTACACACTCTCCGATTCCCCTAAGCTTGTGACTTTGTACTGGAGGCCCAGATGCCTTAGTCATGTTGTTCCATGACGAGTGTATATTGAGCAGCCAAATCATTCGTCAACTCACTTTACTCGGACCTTGTTCGAAGGAAGAACGTGGACACAATATTGTGGTGTAATCGACTAGAGGGCATCAATCCATTGCTACCTAGTTGTTGACGATCCAGATAAGCCCTTAGGCACTGCTATACTATCTATATAAATACAAATCGTACCTCTTACATATCGAACCTCCGCCTGGTTGATGACATCAAAGCAGGATGAAACATTTACATCACAGCTTTGACGAGTTATACTAGACAAGTTCAAACGTATGTGTGTATCTCTTAGAGACGTAAGTCTTAGACACTCAAGTTCTAAGGCATTTGAAATCATCCTGCAAATTGATATAGTAGATTGGGTGCCTAGCTGTCCACTCCTCATTATAGTAGACACTAGGCAGAGTCTGGTATCACTGTAATTTGCCTACCTTGCGGGTGTGTGAATACCACTTTACTCGGAGACGAAACTCAAGTATAAGAAAATCCATCTTCATTTCCGTTTCCAGAGCTGAGCTGCCTCTATAAGGCCCCAAATCAGGAACAATGCCCTATTTTGGCGCCCCCCCCTTAAGTCAAACTTGCGAGACTCGGGCAATATGATCCTAGTTGCTGTTGGGTTCAGTCTCAACCTCAAAGGCATCCAGTGACTTCTCCACCAACGTGGTAAGCCGGTCAGGGTCAGATCTTATGAACGGGGCCATAGGTTTCGGCTAGCCTCCATCCGTCCCAGTCTATACTTGCTACTAGGCAGAAAACGCTCCTCGCGTACCCTATGACACTAATATCAAGACGGTGCCACCCCCTCTAGTGTTGAGCCGTGGGATCACCAGAAAGGTTCCACGGTTCATGGTTCATCCTGTCCTCTGAAATGACTTGCCTTACCTTGTGTTTCATATGTCCTCTCTTACGCCCTCTGACGCATTGTGTTTCTGGCGTACATTCTTGAGTAGGGACAAAGAGAAGAAAGTCGATCCAGAAATGTCTGATGCTGGTTCCCAAACTACTTGTAAGTATATCAGCTAAACTCTTGATCCTGACAGCCGGTTTCTCCAAGAAATTAACAACTGCCTGATCTCCTCCGTGCTTGCCGTGTCTTTTGGTCTCATATTCTGAACATTTCGCACCTCAGTGTCCGCATTGTGGTCTAGCAGAACCTGAACGATGCCGAGGTCCCCGTAATAACTCGCAAGGTGAAGAACCGTATTCCCAAGGCTGTCCTTGGCCTCAATGTCAACACCACATTCGAGGAGCATCTGCAGTTTGTTCCTTGAGATGGACGGATCCTCATCATCCCCCACACGCCGTACTCCTGTACTGGGGTCGGCCGGCCCAAAGCGCATCTTGACGGAGCTGCCGTGCCATACCTGGCCATTCCTCTTTTCTCTAATGTCGTATGTTTGATCTCTCAAGTTGTACCAAGAGTAGCCAAAGCCTCTCTCCAGAAGAGATACTGCTTTCAATATTTGATAAAAAGAGTAAAACCGCGGCGGCAGGCAGCTCATTTCGGGTAATGGGCCTCTTTTGGCGAATACGTGGTGTATCACCGTCATCCCCACAGAGTCCGTGGCATTTGGATCTAGTCCTAGCTCCAGACAATAACGTAGTGACTCTTCTCCATTATGCCGAGCTGATGCGTGTAAAATCGTCGATCCATTGTGGTCGCACTGCTCCAGGTCATCATGATTCTTGAGCAGCAGCTTCAGAGACTCAAGTCCGCCGAATTCCGCAGCGATATGAACAGGCAATCGGCCGTAGATGTCTGGCTTGGTAGCATCCACGTCACTAACCAGGAAAGCTCCTAGGACATCAGTCGATTTGTTCAAAGCTGCATAGTGTACCGCGCTGAGCCCTTCGGCATCAACCGCGGTCAAGTCAGCACCGTTATCCAGTAAGGCTTCGACGTAATCAATCCCAGACTTTGCCGATGCAAGGTGAAGTGGAGTGATGCCGAAGTTGTTTGCCGCTGTAGGATCCGCACGCAGATGTAGCAAGAATCTCAGCGCACCATCTTGATCATTGCAGGCGGCCCAGTGAAGAGGCGACGAGCCGCTAAAGTCGGGGGCAGAGAGCTGCTCCTGACACAGCCCAGGGTCCTTTTCCAACAAGCCTGCCACGTCCGCCTCACCGCCATACAGGCTGAACCAATGTAGTAGATTCAAGCCCGGCCAGATTAAGGCACGGGGACTCACCCCAAAGTTGGCAAGGGATTTGACAATGGTCTTTGAACTCGAGATGATGGCCCAGGATAGCACGCTGAGGCCAAACTCGTCGTACTCCAAAGCATCCGCGCCGTTCTCGAGCAACATTCTCACCACCCTGTCGCTCCCAACCTCTGCTGCGGCCCGTAGGGGGTTACCAGAGAATCCCCCCAGCTTGACAACCTCGGCCCCGTGTTCGATGAGGAGGGCAACGACATCTTCATGGCCTTGATGAGAGGCTGCAAACAAGGCACTCCCGAGCTTGCCCCCCACAATGTTGATGTCGGCATTCGCGTGAAGTAGAACTTGGACTGCTTCCTTGCTGCCGCCGAACGCTGCCGCCTGCAGGGCGGTATTAAAGGGCCCTCCGATAGAGTTGACCTCTGCACCGTATCCGATCAGTAGCTTGATCATGCCACAGTGCCCTTCGACACTTGCAATTTGCAAGGAGCGATCGAGCTCATCGATTGGGTCTTCGGGGTCAATGCTGCCCGAGTCGAGCAGAGTCTGCACCAGATCTTGGAGGTTGTATCTAATAGCCAAGGAGAACAGGGTCGTATCTATCGCTTCTGGAGTCATGCGTCGAATAGAAATAGTGTAATAGAGCTGGAGCCAAATCTTGAAAGAGGCCGAGTCCCGGTCCAGGAATCTCAGAATATCGGCGGTTTGCGGGTGTCCGAGCTGTTCAGCGTGGCTGCAGTGATCAAGCCAATGGTCGACTGCGTAGTTTAGAAACGGGTATCTCTTGTTGAACTGGTCAATTTCCCGCTCTAAATCCACTGAAGACATGTCTCGAGGCGAGATGGACAATGAGGTAACGTCACGCTGGTTGCAGTATTTGACGCAGCTCCTCGCCAGCGCCGTATGGCCCTCTTTGAGCAGACGATCTGCAGCAAACGCATCTGGAGTGTCTTGTCGATTCTCCTGATCTGCATCCAAGAGGAACTCTTTGATAGAGTGATGCATAAACTGAACGACTATATTATTCTCCTGGCCTTCATTGACCTCGAGAAGGCCGCCGCATCTGCTGTTGATTATCTTTATCATCATGGTATCTGTCGAAACCAGAGCACTCGAACTCGTCATTCTGGGGCCTGCAGACGAGGCGCGGCTGGGGGGCTCCAGCGCGATTCGGACCTCGGCAACTGTCAGAGGCCGCTGGGCACAAAGAGCGAGACCGAAAAGTTGGGCGCCGGTTTGCTGATGATCCTCGGGGATGTTGGACAAGATATCCGCGAATAGCCTCGTCAGCCTTGGAGGCGTTTTGGAAATGATGTCAGCAAGGTTCTCCAGTGTGTCACCGATATCAAAAGCCGTGGTCAGCCTTGCAATGACCAATCTTGCCCAAAGGAAAATACCCTCGGCCGCATCGACAATCTTCTTCTTCATATCATCCAGGAACTCCATCTCTTCTGGCATGGCAAACCGTTGGAGCTCATCTTTAACGAAGCGGGAAATGTCCGCCGTGTTCCAGGTATCGACAGAGAAGCCTGGGTAGGACTTGTTGGACTGCAGCCCCAAGGGAAGCCTCCGACCGGACAAGCAGGCCTTGACAGCCGTCCCTCCAGCGAGGTTGTGCATCTCATCAAACAGCTTGAGAATCTCGACACTGGATGCATCAACGCACTCATCAACCGCATCGACGATAAATACAACCTTCATGTTGGAAAGGTCGTGTCTGAGAAGTGACCACAACAACTTCTTCAAGTCTTGCAGATTCCAGTCCACCCCCGCCTCGAGGTCGGACGCGTCTCCCCAGCGAGTCGAGGCCTTGAGCTTCTGCTGAAAGCTAGATCCAACAATACCTTCCATTCCCGGGGTGTTTTGGATGATTTCGGATATAGCGATTCGCAGTAGGCCTTTGATAGACTTTTGGAGGTACGAGCCTCGGCTGTTGAAGAAGAAGGGAATAGCCACGGACCGGGATGGCAAGTTGCCCTGAACTCGACTGTATAAGGTCTTCATCAGTGTGCTTTTTCCACAGCCTGCTTTTCCAGTTATCCAAAAGATACCGCTACCTTGGTGTAGCCAGGACTCCAGCCCGGTCTCTTCAAGCCAAAGCCACTCAAAGGTTCCACCATGCGGGTCGTCGATAGCACCCAAGCGTTCCTGGGCGTTAGCAAAGCTCAAGCTTTTGAGACAGGCTAGGTTGAACTGGTCAACATTAATCAATGTAGCGGACTATAGAATTCTACCTTGCTGAACCTCGTCCAGTTTTTTGCCTAGAGTACAGGATGTATCAGCCTAAGATGTACGATCCCTGGATGATGCCTTGGCACCTATACTATCCCAAACCCTGTCGACTCCTCTGTCAGGAAGCTCAGGAGACGCCTCTAGACGAGGTAGAGAGCGATCAGGTGCCCGATGGTCTTGATTACCTTCATTTTCTCTCTCTGCTTGTACTGTCCTCGACAGGTTCTCGGCCAGTGTCTCCACTACGGTGATGTATGTATCATCATCAGGGCTGTCATAGCGAACCAACTCCTGGTGCGTTCTCATAAGGCAGATCTTGTCTTCGCCTGGCAGTTGCATAATGGCAGAGTCAAAGTCAACCACCTGAATCGACCTGTTAGAAGCCGCGGCGCCGGTCAAGGGAGACAATACGAACCAGATCCGAAAGCCCTTCTGTTGTCTTTCCTTCGTAAAAGTTGACAACGGAGATATCGCGTATAATATCTGAATAATCATCGTTAATGGCAAAAAGCTCCTTTGATCCAGGCTCCAGAACGTCTCTGATCTCGGGCGGGACAGCGTAACCAGCAACTTTGGCCAAGTGCTCTACCAGAGTCACACGTGCTCGCCCGCCGATGGTACGTGAGCCTCGATGAGGTGTTCCGAAAAAGAAGATGGACCGAGTTGATTCGTAGATGAGTTGATAGCTTTCTTTCTTGGAACTCATGATCAAGGCCTACCATGTAATTTGTGAGCCACTTCTCTCACGGACGGTTCCGTGATGTAGCACTTTACCTGTTTCACGATGAGACCCCCAAGGCTGTGGCAAATAAACAAAAGCGGTCGGTGCCGCTGAGTAAAAGCTATTAGTATACTGTGGAACGTTGGGGTCATGCCCGAGACCGCTTACCCGTGGCCCAGACCGTTTGTTGCGGATCGCAAGGAGAAGGGCTTCGGCGTGCTGGCGCACTCCCAACAAATTGCTATTGCCGACCTCAAAGTGTGCATTGTAGCCAAACGTCATTGTTCGAAGGTCTGGGAGGGAGGAAACAGAACGCAAATCGGCAATCCAGAAAAAAGGATTGCTGGGGTCTTGTTTGCTGGTCCATGTCTTGGCCGCATGGCCATTTAGACCATGAACGAATACTACACTTTAATCACGAGTTTAGATTCCTGCATATAAAAAACGTACAATCTCTAGGCGTTTGAAACTTACTCGGCAACGTCATTCGGAGATTCAGAGACTATGCTGAGGCCTTCGTTACGGATCTTAGGATTGGGTGGATTCATGATTTGACAAGTGCCAGCCCTGCCAGCAATTTGAAGACTTTCCACAGATAATGGCCAAGATGATATGGCTGTCTCACGATGGGCAGCAGGATACCGACAGGACGAGCCTCCTCTTTATGGCCATGGAAATCAGCACATCAAGCACTGAGTGGGAGTGCATACACACCCTGTTCTCGAGGCGCGCACCAGAAGTACTCATACAAGTTCTTATGCATGGGGGCGACCCATCCAGAAAAAGTGAGGCGACCGGAACTTGGCCAACAGTGATGGCTGGGCTTCAATACCTCGCTGAAAGTCGTTTCGTGGCAGAGCTGAAAGACACTGTGGCCGGGCGGCAACACACCCTCTCCACCATGTATGTGCCTCAATAATGTCTCCGATTCGTTCTGAATGGTATGGGTTTGCATCTGCTGACATGCCAAAGTGCAAATTGCGGGCGAGTCCGAGTGAGGGGGCGCCTTCGCCATGTCGCAGCCTGGTCTGGTATTTTGGCTTGTGGCAGCTCCGAGGTCGGTATATTCGTACAACTCCCATCCATCATCCCCAACCGATTATTTAACCCAGTTCTCTCAAAGTCAGCATCAATCCTCCAACAAATCGGCCAATCAAGCACATTGTCGTATCCTCTCATCCCCCTTAACCCCGAGCCGCTGTCATATACAAATAATTAGATGCATAGTTGGATGAAAGGCTACCTACTGCTTCTTGAGTACATTATATCTTAGAGACGCATTCCGAGTTGAGGATCATTAGGCAGCAGCAATGGCAAGCGAGGGTAAAGGCCCGCCGAGATATCCACCTGGAATCTGCTAACCACAAGACAACTGTAGGACAGCAGTTTAGGAAGCTGAAGCTACCAAAGCTTCACAGGAAATATGGCATGAACATTGAAGCAAAGACCTTCTACGAGTCTCGGAACATGTTTGACGACGACAAGTTCACCTGGGTGGAACATGCACCGACCTTACTTCCCGAAGCCTCCCGCCACAGGTTCGACAGCGCCGCTATCCAAATTTACAAGAAGTGTGCAGATAAGAAGACCATCAACAACGTGTCCATGTATGAGACATCTTTCATCAAAATCCAGAGTCCTATCATCCTCGATAAGCTCCGAGATGTCATGAAGAATATGGACGTGTATTTCGACGAGAGGAGCGTTGACATCAACAAACCCTTCCAGCCGCTATACTTTGCCTGGGATCAGATCAAGCTCTTGTACCAGGGCTCAGCCGACGACGTCGACACTGAGTTCCATGATCATATTGGCGTCTTGTACGATTTCATGGATACTGAGATGAAGGGCACCCACGATCGCATCCTGTCGCTCCACCGAGAGGGCCGCATCACGTTTGATCTGGTGTGGACGCTCTTCCCAAAGGGCGCGTTTGTGTTCTCGTTCAGGAATGGCTACCGACAGGCAATGCGAGTTCTTTCGTGAGCCCGACTAGAAAGAGATAACGAACCGTGGAACATCAGATGCGAGTATGTCCAATTCAACGGATACGAGTACGGGCTTTCCGAGCGGTACTTTTCTGTCCGGCACTTCTTTGACACCAAGCCCATCACATCGCTCGAAATATACCCTTGGAAGTACGTCCATGACAGTTCATTGAAACAGGCCCTAATTGATAGAGGGCGTGATGTTCTCGACTATCAATCAAAGCACTATCTTCAGTACGTGGGACTCGCACTCGACCCGTACTCTCACGCTGCCTCAGACAGGTACGAGCCAAAGGGTACCATTTATGGACACAGCGAGAATGCGTCCAAAGTATCTATCACTAAATTCAACGTAAGCCCAGGTCGTGGCGTCTACCTGACTATCTACTGCTAATCACTCCACACAGATCAAAGGCCGAATCATGGTTGATGCTTATCTGTTTGCGCGGTCTCACGAAGGCCTGAGGAAAGATATCAGATCCTTTCGAAACAAGGATCGGACTGCAGTCCCGAGCTCAAACAGTCTAACTAAGAGCCACGAAGACAAGAGTGCTCAAGACCGCACGGGGGCAACCGCTGAGAGCCACGCTTATCACATACGGGCACGGCCTGACGATGACCAGATCCGAGCGAATCGCAAAGATGTCGAAACAAACGACGACTACCTCTTGTGCATGTCTCCCTTACTTGATGGCTTCTCGTTCGGCGATAAAAAGTGGTGTAAGTCAAACATCAGATCCTGTCCACACGATGCTTGGTGACTTATTCTAATTCAAGTCCACTTTCTTGTCGAGTGCATCAAGCCAGTGGCATTCCAGCACAAGGCGTTTGACCATCTGGTAATGCCCGCTAGACAGAAAGAGCTGCTTCTCGCTTTTGCGGAAGATCAAGACGAAAAGGTTCGCGAGCTTGATGATGTCGTCGTTGGAAAAGGCATGTTACCTTCTCAAGGATACATCTGATGACCCCGTGCTAATAGAGACTGCAGGACAAGGATTGCTAGTCCTCTTGAGCGGCCCTCCTGGGACTGGCAAGACCTTGACAGCGGAAGCTAGTGAGTTTGCAATTTTCTCCCCAGAAATACTTGACGGCCATCATCTTAACTCGTCAAGTTTCTGAGCGCGTCAAGAGGCCTCTCTACCACGTCGACACTCACGAGATTGGGTCAGTCGTCGAAACGCTGAGTATTCGACTACGGCAAATCATGAACATGGCAGCTGAGTGGGATGCCATTGTGCTTCTGGACGGCCAGCAAGCCAAGCCTATACAATCTAATCAAACTAACAGTCTCTGTCAGAGGCCGATGTTTTCCTCCAAAAGCGATCGATGGACCACTCAAAAAGAAACGAGTCTATTGCAGGTACGTCGGTGCGGTTACTGAAGGTGATGGCTATAAGGCATCTAACGGCTTGACAGTCTTTCTTAGAGAGCTTGAATACTACCGAGGTTGGCCGCCCCTACTCGAGACCTTACTCCTCTTGGTTAACATGTTTGCTAGGTACCATGTTTCTCACCACGAATCTCATCGACGCCATCGACGAGGCCATGGAATCCCGTGTGCACGTCCACGTAAGGTTCCAGAGGCTCCCACCCGTGTCGCGCCAGACCATCTGGACAAACTTCCTCGCAGAGATGCCTGTCTACGGGTCCACAGTGTCCGAGGCTGAGATCAAGGAGCTGGCGGCCTGGACGCTGAACGGTCGGCAGATCAAGAATGTCATACACATGGCCATCAAGTGGTGTGCCCAGAATAAGCTGTCTCTGGATTTTGTCAGCGTGGAGCATATTATACGCTTGACTTGCCCTGGTGCAACAAAGTCGGAACCTCTGTCGGAGGTGAATGGGGGTGAGCAGAGGCTAGCTAAGAGGGTGAGCGGTATGGAATGACACGTTTTGGTAGATATGGCATTTACAGTTCACTAATTAGTTGAGAACACTTTGACGGATACAGCCTGCAGCTACGAAAACAAGGTCTAGGTTAGCTAGGAAATTGGCTGTGACTGGAGCTTGGAGGATAAAAAGGAGATAATCTTCCTGTAGGACTTGACTTTGTCATGCATGCACCTTTGGACTTACATCAACGAACTTTTACTATCAATTTATTACTTTTTGCCCCTAATCTTATGATTTTCCAATTGATCAGTCAGTTGTCTATTTATTATTGAAAACCCCATCTCAATTGAGCTTGAATTGCCGTTGCAAATTGAGCTGCAGTTGATGGACCGAGAAATCCGTGTCCTGCTTGTGTTCTGGTTTTGGTCACTACACCTTCAAAACACTTTAGTTCCTTTCTCGTCATCAGCAGTAGCAAGATTACCAATGAGTTCTCCTCTCGTCTTCTCCGCCAGAAATGATGGCTATTTCCATACAAAACCTTCGACACGCTTCCTGAACATGTCTTCTTCTATGCTTGCCATGTGCTTTTACAGGCTCCCGGTGCATGACTGTTCTGCCCATGTCAAGGCCCTCTTTTTTTTCTTTTCTTCTTTTTCTCGACTTGATGATAATAACAATCGGTACTCTAAAAAGCATCAGCCTTTGATGTAGTGGTTAATGGTCTTTGGACTATCCTTATCCTCAATAAGCAGTCCCTTCTTTCGTCTGCCTAAAAAGAATCTAGGATCAAGAGTCCTCACTTGTTTTTTCACACCCAGCCACTATGCAGGACTTCGGTTGCTTAAGACGGCACTCCGACGTACAAGCAAGAAAATATAGTGCAACGAAAACTCCTGATTTGTTTAAACCGACGCTCAGAGGAAATAGATAACTAGACTAGTTGTAAGCGTCAGGCCACTTTGCAGCGCCAAGGTCTGCCTATTGGCAACTGGCCCCCAACGCTGCCGATTGTTGGTAACGCAGCAAGGGCAAACAAGTGATCAATTGGGTTTATCTGCAGGAGCAGGATGTTGGATTTCGCTTGTGTTTGGGAGATATACCAGTGCGCGTAATCCAGAGTGGCATAAGAAGCGATATGAGCAGAACAGCGGCGACTAAGGCTACATGGCTAACTGAAGCGGCGGCCAACTCACGGACCTAACATCCGGTTTGACGACCCACGGCGCTGGCTGAGCTTCGTGGGACCCAGTCAATAGAGATAACAGACTTTGGAGTAGCCATTTTCATGTCTTGGCGTTATCAATCTTGATGGCCATAGGTCAGCAATCGATCTGGTGAACTCATGAGTCTAGAAGCTCCTGCCTTTGCTGCTTGGCGAGCCATACGGCCTGTGTTTGGCCGGTTCGCCCGCGCCTGGATACTTTTGCCAACGGTTGGTGTGAAGCGTCATGAGTATCAAATGAAGGGGTGCGAAACACGCTGCATGCTGAGGCTACGTAGAGGACTGCATAGTCGAGGCTGAAAAGCAGGATGGTTATGCAGGCAGCCATTGACGGAAGATTGTCTAGTTGTTGGCTTGTTTAGCTTCGGGTCACTGCCTATAAAACCCACCCGAGTATCTTGCCTAATTGCGAGTACTCCGTAGCTCATCACACTATTTTCACCTTCATCACCACAAACCAGAATCTAGAACTGTTTAACAGCCATCATGGATCAACAGCTGACACAGCAACCGACGGACGGCTCACAAGTCCAAAACATGGTAGAAGGAATGGATGATTCACAGCTTCAGGACCCCCTGAAAGGGCTTGACGATTCGCAAGCTCTGGGCGTTACACAAGCGCTTGGCCAGCCGCAACAACTTCAACGTGTTTTGCAAAGGCTTGACCACGGAAGAGTTGCAAAGCTGCAACAGACTGGTGAGTTCTCCCTTTGGCATTTCGAACTTGTTTTCATGAGTCCTTTCTTACATTCTCATCAACAAAGTTGTTTGCATTGAACTCGCAGACACTCTTTATTGGTTACACTGACGGCAGCATGCAGAGACGTAGTAGTCTTTGCTAGCAGTTGTCTCACTTCACGAGTTACAAGAATACTCTTTGTGAAAAATACTGTCTATCACTAGGTACGAATAATAATTTTCGCTATGACCCGCGTCTTCAAGATCCAGGATCACACAGGGTTAAACTGTCTTCGGCACAATCATTAAGATTAAATCTACAGTAGAAAAAATACTGGCTTGCGAAATAAACCCGCTAATTGATAGTGAGATGAATGCTGATGAGTTCAGATATCCAGCGAAACACGTGATGCTTACTGTTGCCTGATTCATCTTACTAGTCTGGCATCAACTCTTGAAAATAAACTAATCCCTCGACTCACACCATTCTACAATACAAAGTTGGGACACACACCGCAATATGGTTCGATTAACCGACATTCCAAATGAGATTATTGAGCATATTCTTACTTTTGTATCCGATATCAACCACTCTACCATCTTCAACGTCGCTCTAGTCAACAAGCACCTCAGTCAAGTTGTCCGTCCACTTCGAGTCCGTCATTGGAGCGACGATGGCTACTACGGCTATCACAATGGCGGCTCACCCTGTTTACCCATCTCTCGACTGGCATTAGAACTTTTGAGACGGCCTGAGCTTCGTCCGCGAGTCAAAAGTCTCAACTTCACCTTTTTCCAGAGCCCCACGGACTTAGACCCCGGTCGCGTACAATTGAGCCCTGAAAACCTTGAGTTGCTTGCGGTTGCCGCCGATGAAATTCTCCCGGATTTTGCGAGAACTAGCAAACTGTGCGAGAATATCTTGGGGGGCTGGGATGATGCCCTGGCTGTTCTTGTCATAACCTGGGCTACAAATTTGTCCAGCCTCGGAATATCGGTACCGTTCTTCGATCCCGGCCGTGACATTGACACAGATCAGGAACCGAAGGACGAGTTTCTCGTTCTGCGCTATGCAAAACAACTCGCACTGCAATTCAACGAAAAAGACTCCAAATCAAGCACGCCTTTGCCTTTGGCAAAACTACATCATCTAGAGTTTCGGCACTGGGACACCGAGAACGATGTTGATGTAAGATATCTGACACCGTTCTTACATCTGCCGAACCTCAAGAGCCTCAAAACATACAGAACGGGTGATGAAATATACGATGAGCCAGATGAACGCATAAGAACCCGCCTAGAAAACACATACATAATGCCTTTTCCGGTTGGCACTTCGTCTATCGAGACAATGGTGTGTGAAGAGTCTACGTCAACAAGTGATGGGCTATCGTCTCTCATGCGTGCCTGTCGGGGCTTACGGATCTTTCATCTGGACTTTTCGCAGGTCCTTATTGACAATACGCGGAGCTCCAAACAGCTGGCTCGTGATCTTTTGCATCACGCATCAACGATCGAGGAGCTAAACCTCCCACTTGACGATACGTGTGATCTCGCTCTCCATGAGGAACCTTTTGACGACGGAATCAGCCTAGAAGAATCCTACAAGCATCTCAAAAAGCTGAAAATTTTTACTGTTCCCATGTTGGATCTATTCTACGGGAGCCAGGGTGGTAACGGTTTGAACGGTAAAATCGTTACGAGTCTCGTGCCGGAGTCTGTTGAATATCTCAAGTTGATAAACTCGTTTATATGTTGCAACTGGAAATCTAGGAAGGGCGAAGCTCAGCAGTGTGCGGCTGGAATGTTGTCACTCCTTGGGGAGACTGGACCGAATGGGCGATTATGCAAGTTGAAGACTTTGGACCTTTCATTTGGGATGTTGGACGACCCTGATGTGGAGGATATCGTCAAGGCCAAGTCACTGGCCAAAGATAATGGAGTCAAACTTATACTTCAGCCGTTCCCGCCTCATCCTCATCAGATTATACATGGAGCCTGGACTTGTCAGTGACTGGACAGTACGGGGAAGACCGATGGGAGAAGTGAGAGTATTGGAATAAAGTGTCTGTCCTAGAGGCGTACCCTGTTGTTGAGTCCTTGAGCTCGAGCCAAATTATTACTCGGTTAAAAGCATATTTTACTCAACAGACTTTACATCGGATATTACTACTCGTCCTCGTCTACAAAAGCTGAAGGAGATCTTATGACATACATGAATTTAAGGGTCTTTTAGCCAAGGAAGTGGCTACAATTAATTAACCGAGATTATATAACCTGACAGACCTCCCCCATTGAGATAATAGTCATGCAAGTAGCAACCAACAGCATTACAATAATAATCACGCAAATAGCAACCAACAGCATTACAACAATTATACAGCCGAGGTAATACTATTCCTGACATTGGTCTCGACTTGCCAAGCATGGCAGTACTTTATCTGGGTTCTCCGCAATGCCAATTAAACAAAACCAACGCCCAAGCCACCAGATTATTTTTGTTTTATCTTGGACCACTCACTGGCATTTTATGTTGCACAATGAACGCCACAACATTGATCCCAGCCAATACTGGCTCTGCAGCTGAGATAGCCTCGTATGTGAAGGCTGCTGTTCTCTTCATTTTGCTGCTTGTTGTAATGTATGTCTTCACTACGCTTGGGAATGGAAACTGCCATCATGGTGACGGTTTAAGAGAGCCTTTGACAGCTCCGTACTGGATCCCTTATGTGGGCAATACGATTGGTTTTGTGCACAACACGGAAAGCTTCTTGTTGTCTATACTGTAAGTCATCTTTTCATTGATCCGCAGATACCTCCGCTCACCTTCACCCGATAGGTCCAAGTTCGGCCAGGTGCCCCTACGCATCTTCGTAGGCGCAGAGCCCATGTATTTCATCCCTCACGGCAAATACATTGTTGAACTTTTCAAAGCTTCTCGCCACTTGACTACCAAAAGCCTCAGTAACTTAGCCGTGCGAGATGCCTTCGGTCTTCCAGCGCCAGATATGGCCATATACGCTGAAGATGACTCTGGCTTTAATGCAAAGCCCGCGCCAGGTTGGGAAAATATAGAACCCACGAAACGATTCCACTTCGTACAGCATCGAGACATGCATTCTTTTCTAACTGGCAGCTCACTCAATGCCATGACTGACAAATTCGTCGAAGTCTACTCTAGGAATATTGACCACGATGCCAAGTTTCACGAAGACTACTGGATCGAGGTTGATGACCTCTACGAGTGGCTTAAGAATAGCCTTCTTCGTGCCGCGTTGGATGCGTTGTGTGGAGATATGTTCCTAGAACTTTCGCCAGACTTTTTACAAGATTTCTGGTCATTTGACTTCCACCTGCCAAACCTGTTCAAAAGACTACCTAGGTGGATGGTTCCCAAAAGCTACACTGCGAGGGATAGAGCTCTTGGAAGTGTGCTGCGATACCATGAGTTCGGAAGGCAGCAATTGGACTTCAGTGATGAGGATCTGCTCAAAAAAGACTGGACTCCGGAGTTCGGTGCCAGAATCATGAGTGCGAGACAGAAGATGTTCAAGAACGTCGGCATCAGTGCGCGAGGCGGTGCTGCTTTAGATCTGGGCATGATGTGGGCGTAAGTACATTCATGACCCCTCCACATTCAGACTCTAATAGGTTGCAGTGTCAATGCTAACGCTATTCCTGCCGCCATGTGGATGCTGCTTGGTGTACTACTCGATAAGAGCCTCACAGACAGGGTCATAGCAGAGATGGAACCCTCGTTTCACGACAAGTCTCTCTCGTTCGATATCGACAGACTGTGCTCTGGACCTCTGCTCAACTCCATCTATTTCGAAACTCTTCGTGTCCGTGTTGCAGCACCGGTTGGACGTGCCTCGCTCATACCTAATCTCAAGTTTGGTAGATGGCAGCTGAAACAGGGTGTCGGCATACTGTCAACATCGTGGACGGGGGGTCATGACCCCGACTTCTGGAACACTGGAAGTGTACTGCCCGATGGATCCAACGAGCACCCTGTTGACTCTTTCTGGGCTGAGAGATTTCTCAAGTATGACGACGATCCAGCCAGTGGGCCGGTCCGACAGGATGTGAAGACCACCGCAGATAAGCCTGCGCAGCGGACTCCGGAGGACGACCGCAAAGCACGCGCTGTTCTCGATGGCACACAAGGATACTGGTATCCTTACGGCGGCGGAACCAAGATGTGTCCAGGCCGGTTCTTCGCCAAACAGGAGCTTATGGCTGGAGTAGCAGTCGCGCTTCGTGCTTACGAGATTGAACTTATCGATCCTGTGGCGGCGAGCAAGATAGGGCCAAATATGGACTACTTTCCGTTTGGAACTATCCCACCAAAGGGCAAGGTCGCAGTGCGGATCAGACGACGTAAGCTGTGATGGGAGTGTCGAGACTATTCCTGCTAGGAACAGTACGTAGCTAACTATTAAGAGTTATTGGATATCCGTCCGGTCTATAGAGGTATATACAACTGCCCAAATCAATGAGTGCATTCGAAAAAGATATTAGATTTGTCGGAAATACGAGAATAACGTGGCCAATTTATCTCTTTTCTAATTCTGATGCCGTTACTGAATGCAGCGAGTTATACTCCTAGCATATTTTCACTACCACGTCAGCCCGTGACATATTGTGGTTTATTCCAAGCCTCTGGACAGGTTATTGGGCAAAATTAAGCTATATCTTTCAACTAGTAATTATTTCTCTAAATGTTGGGGGTACACCAGCCAAGTCTCCTTGAGGGCCTTGTAAACAACCTCGCCCTCCACCGTTACACTCTAGGTTGCAAACTCAATCTTACCATTAGCACCCAGCTGGTTCAGCCAAGACTCTATATCCGCCGACACACCCTTGGCCAACTCATCCTCAACCACACCATCTTGCCAACTACACGACAGTACCAATGCCCCGCCTTTGACGGAGATCGTGCTGAATGTCAAAGCCGGGCCAGATACACTCGCGCTTTGAGAAAATATCGCGCTCTCAACCGTCCACTTCTGCTGGCTGCCAGTAGTCTCCTCTGACGCACCTCCATTGAATACACCAAGATTACTGACCTCCCACGACATCACTCGGCTTTTCGTATGGTCCATCAGAAATGACTTCCAGTTGGTGATGAACTTTGCTAAGCCTATTGGGTCATTCTTAGCACCCTGTTTCAACTTCGCAGACAACCCTTCTCTTATCGCCTTTGCAGCAGACCAAACCGTAGTTTCCACATTTGCATTTAACTCGGGGGTTAGTTTCGCATCGCTGATTTGCTGTCGAAGAGTTGCGACGATTCCTTGATCGAATACGTAAGGCCAATAGACAACACTGTTGATAGCTGTCTTATTCATATCGACATTCGATGTCCCTGGCTGTTGAAATTGCCTAAGGCAGACAGGAGTGCCGCACTCAAATGCTCGAGCTTTAGTCTCATCAACCCGAGCAGCTATTGACACCAAAAGGAGCGTCTGCAACAGCCCAGTCAAGGTAGTTTCGTGCTGACGACACGCGTTAAGTATAGGCCTCAGGAAGTCTTTCGCAACTTCTATTTGTAGGAGGCGACTCTTGGCCAGTCCTGTCTTGACAGGTGCCCATTGCGCCGTTTGCGGTGGTTTATTTGGTCTAGTCGTGGCGATCAAATCGCGCCCAAATTCACCGAGGATGAAATTCAACGAAACGGGAAGTTTGATCAGGCGGTGCAATGGCGGCGTGAAATCCATAACAGGGACCTCAAAAGCTCGATCTTGCAAGATCACTTTGTCTTGAGCCTCTGTCTGGTGGTTGAGACATGCGAGTAACGTGTCTTGGAATAGCTTGCCACTTTTACCGTCTCCAGCTGTATGATCCCATGCAAAGATAACGTCGATAAATTCAGAATTTGCCGGTCTGATTATAGTCGATCTCCAGGATGGCTGAGTATCTAGGTTGGCATAAGGAGTGTTCACCTGCCAATCAAGTGCGTCGTCGTGGACGTTCGTGTAGTCCTCAGTTTCGGAAACGGTCTGCCATTTTATGTGGTTGTTGAAATCGATCCGATCGAGTCGAACCCAGAGTGGTTTCTTTGTATCCACGTTAATCCGACCAACGGCGAATACAGGAAGTTGACTGATAGCCTGGGCAATTGCGAGTTCGATTCTGCTTTTAAACGATGGTTCGGGGGCCGATGCCAAGAGCGTTTCGGGTACATGGTACCGGCAGGAGACGACGCAGCCAACATAAAGCCCCAATAGATGGGTTGCCGATTGGAAAGATTCACTGGAAATAATTAATTATCTGGTCCATATTATACTTGCATAGTGAAGACATACATAGGACTAAGCTTTCTTAAAATTCCATCCTTATGTTTAGAATTTAGGGTCCTGTTTCGATTATACAAGGGTGCCATTTTTGCTTTGACCGAACTGAACAAATTCGTATCAAAACGATGACAGAGCAACGGGGGCTTGTTTCCCTTATGTATTAATTTTGTACACTCGATTCATCATTAAACAAGGGACCATCTTCCCAAATGGTCTCTTGAATTAGGCAACATTACGGATATTAATTTATTGTATCCGTAAGCTTGCTAGGTTTCGCAGGAAATTAAGCTGTTGGTGAGCCAATCAGCGGTGAGAAATTCGCACTCGACAACCATGTCAGGGCCGCTTACGTGAGATCAGAAGTCAGATCCATTAATTTCTTCCCCTATCGTCTTTTGGGGTGATGTGACCTCTCTCGGTTTTATCTAAGAGAACAACCTTACCAAGGCATTCATACCTTTGTATGTTGAAATGAGAGCGTATCCATCCTGGCCTGTACGGAGTACAAAGTGGCTGCTGTTCTAGACCCGGGCCTTGAATTAAGCGAACGGTCTACCCCAGTCTAGTAGAAGCTCCGCCTCAATGGTGCGATCGTCATTGTAATCGGCTGTTTTGGGAGAACCGCTGATACTGCCAGTCTGCTACCTATCGAAGTTAGTTGCGATACAGTTCCTTGCAAAAGTTTCAAGAGATATATAATAGAATAGATATATAAAATTTAGTATAGTTTCAAGACTTGATACATAGTTTCAGGATAAGGTTCCATAAAATCATGTAAATAAAAAAAAGGCTCATTAAAGTTTATGTAATCTTACATAAAATCCAGATTAGAGGAGAACATCTGCCCGCCTACTGTATTCAAACTCGCTTCAAGCTATCGGTAGCTTTCACTCGTCTTCCTAGGGTTGAGTCTGCTTACTCTTATGCTAACAAAGTTCAATTTGCCCCTGGTTAGCGATGGAGCCTAAACAGTAATTTTCCTCAACACCGCCTTGAATCAGTCTCATGAAACTACAAGCTATATTAAACGCAGATAATGATAACATTGATGAGATGAGGTAATCAGCGAGCTGGATTAGATAGAAAGAATGTTCCTTGGTTAATGATATCTTGTGTGGGATGTGGTGGAATAAGCACGTGAAGAATTCGAATTTCCAACAAACCGCTGTTGTTCCTTGATGCCTGTTGGTCGAGGATGCATTAAAACGAAAATGCAGTATTAAACTCCTTCTTTTGGAATAGTTTGCATGTGCTACTACTGCAAACCTTCGTCATATGACCTGAGAGAAGATAAACCGAGCTCAGCAAGATATGGTGATATGCTACTGACTGAGTGATTTATTCTTCTCTACTTCCGGATACAGATGCATCCAGGGTATCTTACTATAAATAGACCTGTGCAGCCCACGCGGAACTTTCCAGGATCACATATCAGCTGATTGGTCAGGTTATTTCAACATTCCATACCGCCCCACAGCCCGATCATGAGCCTGAGTCGTGTCGTCTGTGATCGGCACTTGATTTGGCTTTTGTCCCTTCTGCAAACCTACATCATAGCCCTGGGGACTGCCCAATTCCTTCTCGTGGAGGGACGTTTGGCTCAGAGACATTCTGGTTCTGCGCCGGCCATTGTGTTTGACGCTAGGCAATCGCCGCCTGACGCAGGATATGCCATTACGGGCGTTGATGGAAACCTGGACGTAGGAGCTTTTCGCAATTGAATTTGAACTCGGTTACGTCAAAAAAGGGAACAGAGAGCGACCACTCATTGTAAGACAATTGGATGACCTAACCCGATGGCTTTCAATGCAGTGACTGACTTTGATCGCCAGGTGGCATAGCGAGCATGCGCTCGCAGCAGCACTGTTTCGTCTCAATTCCCATTCCTCGCCACATCCCACCTCAAGCTGTCCTTGATTACGTGCAGACATATGAGCCTGTCCTGCGCCACAACCCAGGCATGGTTTCGTGGCAAGATTCCGCCCTGGATCATAACTCAGTCGCCAACGACAGCTTTTTTGATATTTCCGACCCCAACCGAAGTTTGCGCTGCTACCAAGCCTATGAGATCGTTAGGCTGGGCCCTGGGGTAGGACGGGACGTGAGGTGGCCTATCATCTTCCAGAGAGTGCCAAATGGCATCGTCTCCAGGGCGGATGCACCTGCAGGGGTAGTTAGTTGGACACAGTGGTATGTCCGACCGCGACAGAGCGAGCAGTATGCAGAATCTGTCAGTACTCCAAGTACGTCAACACCATCGAGTTGTGCGGATGAGGAGTGGGAATTATATGGCATCGTGACACTCGAGGCTCACAGGATGCTGATGCCCTGGATTACAACCAGTTCCAAGAGTTACCAGGCTTCTATCGGCCAGGGGATAGTAGATGATGTCTGCGAAAAATACAACTCAAGAGAGCTTGCGACATAACACATTGGCTGTCACTACTGGTACTGAAGCTGTTCTGCAAAGCGTCGGCGAAATACGGGAGCTTACGTCAGTCTTGGAAACGAGATAGCTCACTCAGGCAGAGATGATATAGTCACCTTGATACCCTTATGTTATGAAGGACAGCATGTTTTAGCGGCCAAGCAGACGATGTCTATATGTTACATACCACACATTATTCGTCAATATGAGTGAAGGGGCCTTGATTTCAGTTCAAATGTGCCGCGTCGAATTCAAGGAAAGGTCATAATTATGTATTCATGTATGAGAATTGAAAGCAAATGCTGTTAATTGATGATCAGAAAATTCGAGACACATGTGTCTAGACTTTCCACCTTTTGCCCACCACGCCTCCCTTCCAAACTCAGTAAACGTAGCGGAAGTTGAGGTTCTTCCTATCTGTGACATCGGAAATCTCCAAGTGTTCGTCCTCATTATGCGCCGAAGCATTAATCTGCTGAAGTTCATCACGTCTCTTATTCTCTCGGATCAATGTGAAACGCAGAACAAGCATGGTGAGCGTCGACACGCCGAAGCAAATCGTAGTGGCTAAGAATCCGCTCTATATATGCATAAGTCTCTTGTCCATGTCAAGTTAGGTTAATATTTGGCAGACTTACCGAATACTCTGGTGCTTCAGACGGGAAGAACAGAAAAGGGCCGATGATGTTGCCAGCTGTGTATGCCATGAACATCATTGCTGAAGCCACACTCTTCTTGGTGAAGCCAGCGACATTGGAAGCGACCATGGATAACGAGATGGGAAAGCCGGCGGCAAATGCGACAAAGATCCATAGTCCAAAGAGTTGACTGCCCTGGTTTGGACCGTAGCGGACGAGTAATGAGCCAGTCAAACTGGAAATGTTAGCTAATAACCTTTTCAAAACGTAAGGCCTGCACTGACCTGATTAAGCTGAGGCATGCGCCAATTATGGTTCTGTACCCGCTGTAGCGACTACAGAGGTAGGTCGATCCGAGTGCGAAGAAAGCTAGGATGGCACCCATGGGCATGTTGAGCAGATAGACCTGCAGTCTATTGAAGCCGAAGCCTGCCATGACAAGACTACTGAACTATCGAGTGTTAGGAATAAGCAGTAGATACTGATGTGGCTGACCGCTTACAGTTGTATGGGCTCCATTGGGAATACTGAATGTGAGTTGAAAGACCATCAACAACAGCACGTTCGGGTCCTTGATAACCTCCCGAACCTGCTCCCACTTGAAGTTATTGTTCTTCATACCAGTCTGGTTGTTCCGAATTCGATCGACGGCGTCGATGCGTTGCTGCTCGGTGAGAAATCGTGCGTTCTCGGGGGTGTCCGGTAGAAAGATGGCCAAGACGATGGCCCAGACGAGGGTGATGAGACCGAAGATGATAAAGAGCCACTGGGGAAAGAGTGTTAGTAGGAATTGTATGATGGAGGAGTAGGTGGTCTTACTCGCCAAGCTGCAAGAGGACCGCCAATCTGTGCAATGCCGTAGGCTAATAAACCTCCTAACATCGTGGCGATCGCGTTTCCGAGGAACCAAATGCCGTGTCGGAAAGGCTGTTCCTCGCGGGTATACCACATGCCAGTGATGAGAGAGAATCCGGGCGAGATCGAAGCTTCTGCTACGCCAAGAAAGAAGCGAGCAACCAATAGGCCGGGGAACGTTTGGACTGTGGCATGGCAACAGAGGATGATAGCCCAGGCAAAGCTGTCTAACGGTTAGAGTAAGAGATTTGTGGTACAGATATATGTACTCACCTGGAGGCAGTGAGATACTTTCCTAACGGCAAGCGGACCATAAGGAAAGATGCTGGGTAGCTGAAACAGAGATAACCAAAGTAGAAGGCACTGCTACACCAACTATAGCGTGATCCAACCAGGTCCTGAAGATGTTAACGAGTGGGACATCGCGCTATAGAAGGATTGCTCACCAAGTCGTCGATTATGCCCATGATAGAGGCAAAGTTGAGAGACTGCTTGTCAAGAAACTGCAGCGTATATGACACAAGGAGCAATGGCATAAGGCTTGAAGCAGGTGTCAGTAACAGCCATTCGAAGCATAGAAAAAAAAGGCTTACCAGAGATCGATCCTTTTGAGAACTTTGCGTCCTCTACGGCCGTTGTCGACGTTGGCTTCTCCGACTTGCATTGATCCTTGAAGACTCAACGTCTCGCCCATCTTGGAGTCAGGATCCTGGACGGGGGAGTCCGTTTTGTCTCTTTTGTCAGATGACATAGTGATAGTAATGGGCTGTGTAGTATGTTGTGGTTGTAGAATGGTTGTTGAGAGAAGCTCCGGAGAGTTGTCTGCTGAGGGAAGCGATGGCAGTTAAGTAGAAGAAAAAGAGGACAAAGTCCAGATCAAGTGGCTTTATCTTTAGATGGATTGAGTAAGAGCCTGGTTCAGATATCTCCACCCCCGCAAAATCCACAATCAAGCGGCCAGACCTCGTAGATAGGTAGTCTGGGGTTATCTCTGGGCTGAAATTCAGGCGAGTTATTGATTAACATAAACAGAAGATGGTGTAGCAAAAGTCAGAAAATGTAGCTTGAATCATTACCCGTTGAAAAGAGCCGTACCGCTAGTCTCTCCGTCTCGGATATCCTAACCTCTTAATTGGTCACATCGGCAAATCAAGGTTACGCCTACAGTTCTGTGCGAAAGTTCCCACATCGACCCACCTAGAGATAAATAGAATCTATGGGAATTAGACCAGTTTACATATAATCTTCGTATCAGATCATACAAGATGATTTGAGATCCTCTAAGTTCATGCAAAATGAAAAGAGTTTATTATAATTTGTGTAGTTTATATAAAGTAGAAAAGCAAAGAAATTGCCGGGGCTTTGCACGCCCACTATACATGATAAACAGCGTGCAGGTGAGTCGTCAATCAAGGCGTATCCGATTGGCCAGCTCGGCAAAAGTTAGTAACTTATCATCGCCAGAAGATATCGGCTTCGGCAAGTGGCCAAGAGAATTATCTCCGTTTGCCGGACCCGGCTGATTGGGAATGCGGTCCGTGATGCGGGGAGACCGAGCTTTTGCAAAGTCTGGGGTTTTTAGAGATTGTTGTTGTGGTGGTGATTGGTATGGCGATAGTCCTCCATGGCGGTTCCTCGGCGTCGGGGAAGATATCAAGCAAGAATGACGAAATACTATCTGAGTGGTGTCATTACGCCTGTTGAGATGTTCACATGTGATAGGCTTCTCATGCAAATTTGGGGGCTGAGAATGTTGGCTACATCCTAGACCACAGACATACATGCACGTAATGATTGAACGATAGATTAATTTTATTCCTCCCTTATTACAACATTATCTAAAGTCTATAACCAATGGGTTCAACATCCCTCTTAAACTCATCCCTCGCTTTATCCATCAGTTCAGTCCGCAGCAACATCTCACAAGCCGTAGCAGCCAATCCCTTTCCGCAGTCCAGAGCTCTATCAAACGCTTCTTTTGTTCCGGCCGCCGCTGCAAACTTTGGTGTGTGAGGCTGAACCAGAGGATCTTCGGTTCCGATGGAGAACATGGGATGGATGCCAGGTAGGCAGTATGTGACGTTGCCTGAGTAATCGTTAGTCGTGTGCCAACTGGAGGATGATGTCTGTAGTCTTACCCATATCTGTAGATGCGCCCATTGGTGGTTGATTAGCATCGCCGATGTAATCTCGACCAAACGCCTTCATGTGTTTTGTAAACTCGGTTGTCATGGATGTATTTGGACGAAGCTCCATGTAATCTTGATCCCTGTTGATGTATTAGCGCAAGGCCAACCTACGAGCGTGTTTAACTCACAGTTCACAACTGCACTTCACCTTGCAACCTGTCGCCGTCGCCCCAGCTTCAAAGCACGCCTCGACTCTATGGGAAAGATCTTTGACTTGATCAACACCAGCCGCTCTCAAATAATATTCAAGCTCTGTTGAGTCTGGAATAATATTTGGTTCTGAGCCACCATTCCGGATGACGCCGTGTATCCGCTCGGTGGGCTGTATTTGCTGTCTGAGGAGAGAAATATTGACGTAGGAAGACACCACAGCATCTAGAGCATTCTTTCCATGCCACGGCGTATTGCCCGCATGAGCGCTCTCGCCCGTGAAAGAAACCTTGAGCTGTCTCCGCGCACTTGTCTTGGCAGCTGAGACACCATCGATGTTATCTGAATCTGCTGGCGAAAGACGTCCTGTTGGGTGTCCCATGAGACAAGCATCGACACCTTCGTAGGCTCCAGCTTTGATAAGACGGACCTTACCACCACCGCCCTCTTCAGCAGGTGTTCCAAGCAGTCGAACTCTTCCAGAGAGTTTCCCTTTGCGTATTGTCTCGGCTGTCGCGATGAAGGCTGCGATGGAACTTGTAGCGATGAGGTTGTGGCCGCAGGCGTGACCTAGACCTGGAAGGGCGTCATACTCGGCGTTGAAAACAATTAGTCTTCCTCCCTTGCCAAACTCGACTTCGAAGGATGTCTCGATGCTGTATGCGCTGCGCTTTACATGATAGCCCAGACGTTGCATGAGATCGCAAATATTGTCGTGGGCCTTGAACTCTTTGTAGTTATACTCAGGGTTCTCATGGATCTGTCATCTTGTTAGACATATTTAGGTAGATATCTGGACAGAACTACCTTCTTGCAGATATCAGCCAAGTCCTGCTCATGCTGAGCAACAACCTTGGAGATATTTTCGCAAACTTGCTCAATAGACAAAGACATGTTGTATGAGATGATGAAAACGAACTGTATCCACTTCTGGTAATGACCGTTGGAAATAACCCAAGGGCTTGGCTCCAAATTTATATCAGCTACCCATAGCTCCTGCAACCCATGCATGACACAATTATCACAGCTAGGGTCGCACTTCATGACACGCTCCAGGTAAAACTCTGAGCCCATGTCTCATGAAAGCGGAAACTCCTTGAGAAACACGGGACGTACGAAGTGCGGACGACACCAAATGCTCTTTTGGGCTAGTTATCAAGCCACTGACAAACTAGCATCCAGCTCAGGGGGTCTGTGTGCCAGCTCCAGCGGATAACTTGACCCGATGGTCGCTGAAATAGCCGAGCGGTCCAATCAGATGCTTGCGAGATGTTATCACAGATTGGGGGTTTGCTCAGCGTGCGTTGCTGCGTAAAGACGACTTCGGCATGGTTGATAAGCTGTTGGAAGCGATGTAAAGCACGCGTGTCAATCTTTTGACGATCCATATCCTTTGGTCTGAGTTTGATTGGAAGTAATCGTGGGCTTTGCATACTTTGTATGCCTTATACGTATCACTGTAAGTATCTGTGAGATAGCGAAACATTTACCCTGTTGAGCCCTAAAAACGGATCCAGTCGGCCTAACCACACTTGTACTAAGAGAAACTCTAACATGCCCTACGGTAGGGATCCCTAAATTCCCAATGTCACTCGGAGTCTGACCTGGCAATTCGCAATTCCCGCATCACTCCAAAAGAGCCACCAAAAAAGCCATTCGGCTCACCGCGGGTCTAGACTATCGGTGCTGTCACTGGATTGCATTGCATCAATAGCAAAAAGAAAAGAAAAAAGAAAAAAAAGAAGGGGGGAATCTTATCTCCCCGAGTCATCCGTCTTACCACTACCATCCCTTCACGACTCAAATGCCTACCCTTTCCCCAGTCGCAGATCGGCGAAAAGCGAGGTCCAAAAACGGTGGGCGTCACTACTTGCAGCCGATGTCGCAGAGCTAATGTTTTGTTTTGCCAAAAATAAGGCTGTCTTACTTGTCGCATCCGCAAGGTCAAGTGTGATGAGCGACGACCGGTTTGTAAGAGATGTGAGAATAGTCCCAATAAGTGCGACTGGCTTGAGCCGGGGCAGCCTTTGACTAGGGGTCAGACTCCCAAGGGGCTATTGAGCCCAGGGAGTTACAGTAGTCAAAAGGCTCTGGTCCCTGGCGAATCGCCAAATGCGAGCGTCAATAACGATATCGACTCTGCAAGCCCAGCCGATCAGATCTCACCATCGCGAGACCTCAGCAGCCTTGAAACACTACTGCCGACTTTCCCAGCAGCCCACATTACTCTGGCTGATTCGCTCGGGTTGAGCCCTGAGGATCGGGCGGCGTTCGCTTACATCCCATCTTCCATCATGGTGTTGAGTTATGGCAAACTATGGAGTTGGAGCTGCTTCTCATACATATACACCTACATCGCTAGCAAGTACCCTGGGGTGATGAGAAGCTTCATCGCGGTAGCGAATATGGAGCTTCGAGCGAAAGATCTACTGATAGCCCAGGATGCGATGGACGCGGATGCTTCGGAAAAGGCAGACCAGCTGGGCGCTGCCGCCGCGGTGCATTATACTCAGGCTCTAAAGGATCTATCGTCTCTATTGGATCATATATGTCAGGAGCCGGAACAAAGCCGTGACATAGACGCCTTGTTTGTAATGTGGTTTCTGATTCTCAGGTACGAGGCTCATGATTCGGAGACGACTGGTGCATCTCTTTTACATCTGGAAGGGATTCGGTCATTCCTAAGACCATACTTGCAAGATGAGGGCGAGAAGAGTGACAGGCAGCTTCCTTGTGTGGCACAAGCGATGCTCTTATACACTTTGTGAGTCACCATAACGGTCAAATACTATATGCTTATCGGTTTTAGATACCTGGATGCAGATTCAGCAACTGGAAACATGAACAGTGGGCAATTCTGCCTGGACTTTCTCTCTCGCGACGCTCACGACTACATCTCCCACGAACACTTGTTTCTCAGTGTAAGATCAGCTTTGCCCAAGATATGGGGCGAGCAATATCCCGTCTCTGAACTCCTCGACGACTTGGAGAACTACCGTCCGCTGCGCCTATATCATCTATGTCAAGGTGCAAAGCTGGAACTCCTCAGACTAGCAAGGTCTAACAACCACGATGAGTATGACTCTAGTAGTCTCAAGAAACTATGGGTGCATGTTGAGCGGTTTGGTGATGTACGATGACAAATGATACATGTGATGCCAGCTGACGAGTTGCAGGAATTTGCGGATATTCTCCTCCTAGCTAAAAAGACACCAAGCTCTGGGGGTAAACGCCTTATGTGGACAGTGTACTCTGCAGCCCTCGATTTCCACGCTCTCCAGATCCTTTGCTCAAGTTTGGACGCTTATGACGAGACCTCGTTCAAGCCGGAACCTTCGCTGTCGTACATTTTTACTGTAGCAACAAAGGCCCTTGGGGAGGATCCACGGCAGATCTATCGCTTCATGTGGTCACTCTCTGTTGCACTGGGCAAAGGCCGAGGACACAGCAGCCAGGTGTGGTTATCTTCGCAGCTTTCCCGAGCTCGTGTTTTGATGCCGAGGTTTGGTGTTCCAGGATTGATACTAGATCAGTCTGGTGGACTGCAGTTTAGTCACGACAGCTGACACGAAAGATTTTTACTAATATGTTAATATGTTGTATTTCTACTCCCGAGATATTAAGCATCAACATTGAATGAATACTGCAACGGCAGATCTCGACTACTTCCACCAACGAAAATTGTGTAGTTTCCGGACTGAAGCACCCACTGCTGTTGAACAACATCCCACACGCTGAGGTCACGTCGCAAGAGTTCAAAAGAAATCTCTGCGGACTTGCCTTTGCCCAATTTCACCTTCTCAAAGCCTCGAAGCTGCTTTGGCGGGCTGTTGGGAATCGCCACGTAGACTTGAGCAACTTCCTCGCCGCTTCTCTTGCCAACATTGGACACTGTGGCTTGGAGAGTTGCGTACGTCTTCCAGAGATCTGCCTCACTGCTAGATGAAGAGTCTGTATGGGCCTTGACGGAGAGGGAAGAGTACTCGAACTTTGTGTAGCTGAGACCATAGCCAAACTCATATCGCGGGGTGATATTACGGTCGTCGAAAGAACGGTAGTCAAGATACACACCCTCAGTAAAGTCACACTGCGGATCGTTGCTGTTCTCCTCACGACCGCAAGGCGCATAAGGCACGTAGTCGGTCTCGTTCTTGGCGAGAGTGTAAGGCAGCTTACCCGAGAAGCTAGCCTCGCCATAAAGCAGCTTGACGAGCGCCTCTCCGCTATCTTGTCCAGGAAGATGAGCAATGATGGTGGCAGTGATATTGGGGTGCTCAATCCACTGGTCCACGAGACGGATGCCGGCTGCATGGATGGCGACGATGGTGTTGGCGCACTTGGATGCGACGTTGAGAACGAGGCCGTCGCTGAAGTCATCGTGGAGACCGTCGCGGTCCCAACCTTCAGTAGCCATGGCGTTGATGAAGACTAGACATACGTCGCTGGCTCCGTTGACGTCCGGGTCGAAGGACGAAAGGTCCCAGTTCACCCAATCTCCGTCCTTGGCAGCTCGTTGCTGAATAGCACTGAGAGGCTACTGAACGTTAGTGATGTTGCGAACACTAACCCGTCTTCACTTACATCGCTGATATACGGAGGTGAGTTAGCAGCCGCACGACCTCCAGAGACAATAGTGCCCCCTTTAGCAGCCTGATCAAAATGCTCCTCATTTCCCAACACAGCCTGCGCCATCTCCGGCGAAGACGCATATCCGAGCTCAAACAGCTTGCCCGTGTTCTTGGTCGCAGCCACTGTAGCATCGTACCCAAAGACGGAAATCATCTTGGGGTTCTTCTGGAAGGGGAGGGTGTTGTTTTCGTTCTTGACGAGCACGTGGCCCGCGATTGCGCCCTCGAGCAGAGTTGGCCTGGACTCTGGGATGCGAGCTTCGACTTGTTCGTGGGGAAGAGATAGATTCTTCATGCCAACGCCTGGGGTTGGGAAGTCATTGTCTTGGCCGACGAGGTACCAGGCAGCGAGGATTCTACAAAGATCAGCAAGAGGAAAGTCGATTCGGAGAAGAGACGAACCTGGTAGCCATATCAGTGACTCGAGATTCTGTAACCGTGCCGTTCTCAACAGCCTGAGTAAGGTTTTCACCCCAGAAACCACCCATGGGCATAACCATATCGAGACCAGCATTTGCACTCTCAAGATTATGCTGGGCATTCCAATCAAGCAGCACGAACCCGTCAAACTCCAGCTCCGATTTGAGGATGCCGTTCATCAACTTGCTGTTCTCACAAGCATAGGTGCCGTTGACGCGGTTGTAGGCGCACATTACTGATGCGACGCCAGCTCTGACAGAGTCCACAAATGGCCAGAGATAGTACTCGTGCAGCGTCTTGTCGTCGACGTTAGAAGATACTGCTTCGACTCCAAAATAGGGTCGGCGATAAGTTTCTTGTTCATTTGCGATGAAATGCTGTACCTCGTTAGCTGTCATATTGGTAGACTTTGTTTGTATCGCTGACCTTGACGTTGGCAATGACTCCAGCATCTTGGTGGCCGATGATAGACTCGGCACTGAGTTTCCCTGTTAGGTAAGGGTCGACTGAGAAGCCCTCCCAATTGCGACCGCCAAGCGGTGTTCTGCCTAGAGGGCCGACGTTGGGTCCGAGGAGGACGTTGACTAGATAGAGAATCAGTATGAAGGATTGTATTTCTTAGCCGTTGTTGACTCACCTCCTTTGGCCTTGAACTCTTTGCCCATGTAATATCCCCTCTGGTACGTCAGGTTCTTGTCCCAACTGGCACCAACATGCAAAGCCGAAGGATACGAGTTGACCAAATCTGTTGCCCTCACGCCGTTGCCTGCATCGTGCAGACACAGCCCAGGCCATCCAAGACGCGGTATAGTTCCAGTATTACCAGCGCAGACATTATCCGTCGCAAAACCTCGCGTGACGTTGACTTTTTCCTCGAGCGTCAATTTGTCTACAAAATCTTGCGCCTTGGAATACGCGCTCTTCCAAATACCTCTGCCAGATCCTTTGGCTGCAATTGGAAAGCGTTAGCTTGAGCGTCAGGGGTAAGCTTGAGCTTGTGTGGGTAACCTTACGCGAAGGGTACTCTTCAGCAGTGTGAGTATCTGTGGGGAGCGCCAATGATCCTGTGACTTGCAGCGCAAGACACAGCAGTTGAGTTGACCGCATTTTAATAAAGAGGCTGTGAGAATCAGTCAAGTCCTCATGCCGTGAGTTTGCTTTGATGATGCTCTGTGCTCTTTATTTATCATCTCATCTTATCCCTGAGCTCGGCCTTCATCTGCAATGCGATCCGAGGAATAGCCGAGAGTTTCCATAACACCACGTCATATACAAGGATTGCGGATACTCCGCCGCTGTTCAACTTGTTCTCAACCCCAGTCTTTATCTCACCGCCCAAGAAAAACATCAAATCGGAACGCTGTCCGATGGTACAGGGTAGCGCAAAGTTCCATGACTTCCTCTGGAGTTACAACCCGGGGCCCCGGAGGAATCGTTTTCCCCGCAGTGTTTGTCAAGTGATGATGCATCTTGAAATGCCTTGTGCTTCCAGAAGTATGAGAAACGAACTACTTTTGAAATTCGGGATTGGATTGACAGCGTAACTGACAAAATAACATTTATGCGTCCAGGCCTTAGCCTAGATCTAGCAAAAGAGCTCGATTATGTAGCAAAGTTTGACATCAAAAGTTCTGCTGTGCTAGTAACAAGCGTCGAACCAGCGCAAATCGACAGGTTGTATCGATGATCAGAAATTATGGTTTTCTGATAAAGGGAGGTGCAATTAAAGTTCTCCCAGAAGCAATCCCGATATCTATGCGATCAAGTCAGCTTACCTCAGATTGAAGCAACCCACTGGAGGAATGCCGATGGAAGGTTGACATCTGCCAATCCATTCGGTAAGCGGATTACACAAGCGACGACGTTTCATCTGAGGAGCCCGCTGATCTTGCCAGGGTTCTTCTCCAAATATCATACGGCTCTTTTCCTATAAACACTCGATAATTAGGTTTTATCTTCTTAGTAAGGAAGCTCTAACTGGCCATGCGAAACAATATGGACTTGGATTACCGATTCGAATCACATGGGAGAATTCTTAGTGGACAATTGAAGAGCAGCCTTGAGCTTAAGTATGCTATTTCACGGCTAAACACACACAGTCTTGGGGCCATCTTGAGTCTCTCGCGAGGACTAGGTATACAAAAAGTGATTGAGGGAGTGTATGGGGATAAATTGAGCTTACATTTAGCCTTGCTAGGCTTCGATAACCGTTGAGTAACCCCGCAAGCCCTCCATCTGTTTGATATGCCGCTAAGAAACATACGGTAGCATCCCCCGACACAGCCAATAAAAAGGATTCCGTTTCGAGGACACGGTTCAGATGGCTGTCGGCATCACCCTTGTGCTTGTGCTTACTTGTTTCAACCCCTCTCTTTGAGGTGATGTAGATATAAAGAGGAAGGGCCCAGACCTTCACCAGCCAATTCTTATTCACCTGCAAAGATCATGTTGTACCATTTGGTCGAGTTGTATGAGCGAGCGCCAAGGGATTTTGCCCTGGTGCTGACTCTTTCATTCTTCACTGCTTTTTATCTTCTATGCCGCGCACTTTTACCCCAACCGATCCCGGGCATACCATACAACGAAAATGCCGTCAAGTCGCTCTTGGGTGACATCCCCGAATTTCGCGCTGCCCCCAATCGACGAGAATGGTGGGCGCGACAGGCTATCAAGCATCAATCGCCGTTGTTCCAAGTCTTCATGCGGCCCTTTGGGCGCCCATGGGTTTTTGTAGCGGATTATTTTGAAGCTTCGGATATTTGCATGCGTCGACTCAAGGAATTCGATAGAAGCGATGTTACGAGGGACCAGTTTGTCGGGTTGACTCCTGCACACCACATCATTTTGAAATCTTCAGATCCTCAGTTTAAGAAGAACAAGGAGTTGGTTCGAGATCTTATGTCAGTCAACTTTCTTCAGCAGGTTGGTCGAATCACTTCAAGGCCTCTATGCGTACTGATTTCAGTAGGCCACTGCCCCTCAAATTCACGACAAATTCTCGACCCTTCTTGAGCTTTGGGGACGCAAGCGACGCTTAGCTGACGGAAGGCCATTCAACGTGGCAGATGATATCCACAATGCAGCCCTCGACATCATCCTAGGAGCCTCCTTCGGCCTTGAATCTGACCAAGGGCAACTTGGCCGACAACTCTCCCAGCTCAAGAGCAAAACAGTTTCTGGTGGACAGGATGATGCTTTTGAGTTTGAGCCAGTTCCACTTGACGATGAGCTCGCCTTTTTCACTATTCTCGCCGACAGCGCCAGCGTTGCCATACGGTCGCCTGCACCCGTCATTCACCACTTCTTGTACCGAAATCTCAACGCCAAGATGAGGAAGGCAAGGGCTGGTCGTGATAGACTGAGAGATCGCGAGGTTGCTAAGAGCATAGAAAGAAGACGACTAGGCCAGCCCCAACGCTGTGCCTTGGACAGCATGCTTGCTCGTGAGGATTCTATCGCTGAGAAAGAGGGGCGCAAGCCTGACTATCGCAGTCAAATGATCATGGACGAGGTATGTTACCGTGTGGTAGGGAATGAGGCCATACTGACTGTCTGCAGCTACTTGGCTATCTTGTTGCTGGACATGAGACAACATCAGCTGTTCTGCGATGGGGAATGAAGTACTTGACTGCCAACCAGAGAGTCCAGGTACTTCTTCGCGAATCAATCTGGAAGGCCTACCCAAAAGCCAAAGACGAGAACCGCGTTCCCACCGCCGAAGAGATCCTCAAAGCTCACAACCCCTACCTCGATGCTGTCGTCGAAGAAATGCTCAGGCATTCTCGAGTTGCCCCCGTCACACTCAGGCAAGCGACAACTGACACCGAGATCCTTGGAAAATTCATACCAAAAGGCACCACAGTAGGTTTCTTGGCCAACGGGCCGGGTATAATGATGCCCAGTATCCCAGTGAATTCCGGCAAAAGATCAGCAGCTGCGCTGGCACATATGTATAAGACGGACTTGCTTGATGATGCCGACATTTCCGAGTTTCTTCCTGAACGATGGCTCGCAACAAAAACTACCGACACGGGAGTTGAAGAGACAGTATTTGACCCCAGCAAGTGTCCTTCCCAAGCATTTGGTCTGGGACCTCGTGGTTGCTTCGGGAAGAAACTCGCCTATATGGAGATCCGAATATTTCTTACGCTACTCTTCTGGGAGCTCAAATTGGAGCCGATTCCACCTGAGTTGGCTACGGATGATGAGATGATCTCATTAACGCGGACGCCAAAGAATGTCTATGTGAGATTGGCAATGGTACAAGAGGACGAATAGGTTGATGGTGCTAAATTTGCTCAATCTTTTGACACGTTGCATTGAATCACAGTCAAGTTATTCTATCAATTGATTCCATCAATGTGATGAATCGTATGAGGGTATCGCTCACTCGTCAACGAGAGATCTAAGTGAGATATTAACTGCTGAGCTACCAAAAATATAGACTGGCTTAGCACCATCCTCCCCATCGAATCCTCTCACTACAGCAGGTTTTAACCTGTTTCGTCTTCCGTAGTATAGTGGTCAGTATGCAAGCTTGTCACGCTTGAGACCCGGGTTCAATTCCCGGCGGGAGAGATCCAGCCGCCTGCAACATGCAGGTAATTCTTTTTTTGAAAATCCATTGAAGAATTCTATTTGATGCTATCTTTTTCTTCGCCATTTTTTATCTATCAAAGGTCTGTTCATTCAACACAACTTTGCTTGGGCTCTTTTGTACTCGGTGGGTCTATGCCATTCCGATGACTTGCCTCACATTGCCCGTTACCCAAGTTATTACTATCAGCTATGGGCTTTCATTATAGAATATCTAGAATTCGAATATCACGCAGGCCCTGGCAATCACACTTGAGACGATAGTGAGCTGCAGGGGAGAAATTCTTGGTATCAGCACATATGGTAGGAGAGTCATGATTTCTGTAGAGTAGGACTAGGTATCGTCATTTTCTTTCCAGTCAGATCTACATGTCTTGCTTCAGAATAAGTACCTTACCAAGTCTTGAACTATGTTACTCTCGAACTATATATCCAACTAAAGCTGCACCTGGCACCTGGCACCTGGCACATGCTGTCACTCAGATTCTGGCTGTAACTGATGTCGTATTCTTGTAAAATCTGTTTGTGAAACTGGACTCGGTTCCCCAGCATTTAAAAATGATTTAAATAAGACTGATTGGACTGGACTCGCGTTGTAACACCAGCAGGTTAATGGGCGTGATGGTAAAGGCCATACATACAGGAATCCAATCATTGATTCAAGTCAACCAGCAGAAGTGGTACATGTTTATCATCCGCCTGATATGGATGCAAAGTTGCTGAAATTTCAGCCTTCGTGGTTGCGTTGAATACCTGACAAATATACAATCGTTACAGAGTTCATTATTTCCATTTGTGTTTTTATCTTGCTATTTTGATTCATCATCCGAGCCGCTTGGTTACCTCTGCTAGTCTCGTATTTCAAGCCTACGACATTCTCAAATCTTAGCCTTCTCGACGGAAACGTATCCTTCAACGGTGGCAAGAATCGAGTCCTCCAGACTAGTCCAGCCAGGCCGACCCATATCCCTCAGCAGCTGCTCCGCCTTGTCTACTGGCTTGATCTCGTTGGCATCGCGTCCACCCGAGAAGTTATCGGGGAACTCCCGGTCGGGATAATTCTTTCGGAAAATGTCCAGGATCGAATCCCAGTTAAAGTGGCCTGCGAAACCAAATATTCTCTGGTCTTCCAGGTGGCCGAAGAGGGCTGTTGCCACGTGCAGTCTGCCTGTATCGTCAACGTCGATGTAGTATTCTGCACGTGAATTAGCTTGCGGTTCTTCTTATTGAAAGGGGGCTTGAAACATACGGGGAGCGATGACGCGATGCACAGGCGTCACGTTGCCCTGGAACAGCTGAACAACGTAGCCGGTACTGCTGGGGAATCCCTGGTTGACAGGATCGATAGACTTGCCCCAGTTGAAGTTGGGTAGTACTAGAGCCAGTTAGAAAGAGCAACTTATGTCGATACACAACCATCTTACCGGTATTGACAACCAAGTCAGGCCTCTCGCTGCGATGCTCCTTGTGGTAATCCCAGATAGCCTTCTCAGACTGGTTCTTGCTTGCGGCGTAGACAGCTCCAGCCCTCTCCCTCTCATACGGGGGGTCTGACCAAGCCTTCTTGACAGCACCCTCACTCCAGCTGTCCTCGGTGATAGTAGCGCCGGGGGCGTTGTGTATGGAGACAACAGCAGCGCTGGATGAGGAGGTGAAGACGAAGCGCTTAACGCTTGGAACTGCGTATGCAGCCTTCAAAGCACCAACGGCACCAGCAATGACACCAGGAATGACGTTGTTGGGGTTAGGATCCATTGACATGATTGAAGCAGTGTGTGCGATCATGGACACATCTGGTTTCGATGTTAGTTCCTGGCCATGGTGTAGGTGAACCCTAAGCTCTGACCTTTGGCGACCTCCTTCATAGCCTCCTCGTCAGTCATATCCGCCAACTCGACAAGCTCGAAATTTCCTTGTCCGTACTCATTGTCGAATGCGGCCGTGAGCCACGAGTTCTTCTCCGGGGACCGAACCGTTCCACGGACTTTGTAGCCAAATTCAAGGAATTGCTTGGCAACGTGGGAGCCAAGAAGGCCATTGACTCCAGTGACAAGGACCAAAGAGCCCTTTGGCAGAGCGGGGTTATCGATAGGAGACATTTTATTGTTCAATATTTGCAAGAATGAGTATGCCAAAACAGGAATGTCTTCTCTGGACACTCGTCAACATTTATATACCGCTCTTTGATAGTGCGCCACAATGACCCCCGCATTTGCCATTTATAATGCGGGTGGTCCGCAAGTCCGCACTTCAGCATTCATACTACGTACCTAGATATGAATCTAAACGCCGGACATAGTTCCTGTTTTGTCTTGGCGCTGCGGGACCCGGATCACGAATTGTTTCATGATTTATGATTTATAAGCTATCAACCAACGAGGGCTTTGCATAGCCTGATGCTTATACGAGAGCACGAATTAAATAGTCATTCCGCATATATTATCTTGGTGAACGCAACTTCATTTGTTAGACGTCCACGAATGATTGAATACCTTCTTTAATATCTCAGCGAGATAGATTAAGGTTTATATCAGACGTCCACGAAAGTTTGTTACCCACCTAGAACAGCAGGAAGACGAAGCGGATCCCGCGGGCTGCGCTAACGTCGCAGCGAACGTGATCCCATGTCGTGGATTCTCAAAAGTACAAAACTGAATACTTCTCGGAGTATCGTGCATACATAGCTGGCTCGATCGTTGATAAACATGTGAGATTCCTCTAGCAAGGAGGCTGTGAGCAAGTAAGTAGATTTTCATGAAGGACCCACAGGCACAGTAGCAGTAGACCTCAAAGTCGGTGTTTTGGTCTGGAGATACCGTAGAATAAGGCAACGATTCATTTTGCAAAGCTCTATGCTACCTGTATGACAAGAGGGAATGAAATCGTGATATAACCTTCAGTCTGAACGAACTGGCTTGACCTATCCTTAGAGAGTCGAGATAGAATCCCGTATGAGATCGTCAAGATGATTCTCAACCCGCTTACTCACCTTGAGTACTTAAACTCTAAAAACCAAAGTAGCGGTCGGCTTGTTGAAGAAGAACAGAAACAGTGATAAGAGAGTGTGCTACAGTATATACTCGACCCTACATAACATCACTCCGCTTTCCATTATAGACCCGCGAGCTTGACAAAGGTTACTAGTTAGCTAATACTCTACAGTCTGCGGATATAGAGGAACCCACAGTTTACCACGGTACCCCGACTAAATGGTAGTTTCTTACTCCGCATTTGCTCTAGTCCCCTCCCCAAATGCCCCAGTCCTTCTCCAATTCGACTCACTAGGTCAATTCCCATCTTGCTTAGTGTCAGATGTCTTTCACGATGATAGCCTTGTAGGGTCGTCTATACACGCGCCACTTTCGTCATATCACAAGCGCGCTAGCTCTGCTTGAACGAGGCGGCATGCTCAAGGCAAAGAAACTTGCTGAAAAGGAGGCAGTAGTACCAAGCATACGCTATTCAATAGGCCATATAAACAAAGGGCCAAGAAACATACCAAGAAAGAGTATTGATTTTGTTGCGTCATTGGCAAATAACAAGCGCCACAAATTTGCAGCTAGAAAATAGTAGGTATGGCGAGAGTCTTGGAATCTTGGCATATCCCTAGACCGGGGTAACCGACTACCAATGTTGGGGTGAGGCATCAAGTCCCTTGATTCTTTTGCCTCCTAGAATGCGTGATGGGTGGAATCTATTTGTTATGGAAGATAACAGTTCAAACCAAGATATGATGGAGGCTACAAATCCAACAAGCTGATTGTGATACGAAAGAAGGAGTCACACCAAGTCACAGGGTTACAGAGCCAAACAGTATAGCAACAACGTTTGGGGACTTGATCACAATCTGGCAACTCGAAGTAAATTTGCATACTATGATAATATGTATTTCACTGTGAAAGACAGATCAAGAACATGGCAAATCTTTCCCTGCATGATACAGATCGAGCTTGGTCATTCTGACGCTTGTGAGACAGTTCACTACTCAAACTTTACAGAGTGTACATGTAGCGAGGGTTGTGCTCGCCCATCTCATTGATCTCCTCCTCAGTCTTGCCCTCAATTCTCCAATCCTCTTGACCTGAAAGCTTTCTCTTATTGAGCTTCTTGAAGTGTAGGTAGACCGCAGTGTGGATGCAGACAGCAAGGACTAGCATGCCAATGGAAGCTCCGTAACCGGGACGGTATGTGGGCTTGTATTTGTCTTCGAAAAGGAAAGGTGAAGCGACACCGGCAGAGTTTCCAATGGTGATGAAGATACCACTGGCAAATGCACGCTTACCATATCGTGGCTGGTTGACAGTGATCCAGGCCATACCTGATCCAGAGCCAGTCCACAGCCCAATGGCAACAATGAAGCAGCCTGCGAAACTCATGGCTTGGCTTTGGTTGGCGATGAGAAGGACGTAGCCCAGGATCATAGTCAATCCACCACCGATACAGAAGATACCTCTCTGCTGGATACGATCACTGATCCTCGCGCAGACCAAATAGGTCACGAAGCCAACCGCGTACACGGGTACTGTAAGGCCCTGAACCTGCTTGGGAGTCCAGTCGCCCATCTCCTTGATAATTGTAGGCAAGAAGACGCTGAAACTGTACAAGACCGAGTGACTGCAGAACTGGGCAATTGACAGCGCCCAGATGGTCCAGTCCTTGACTCCGGCCATAACATCCTCCTTATGCAGCTCCTGACCAGACGTAGTCTGACCGACCTCGGCAGCTCGAACGTCCAAAAGAGCCTGACGCTCTTCATTGCTGAGGAACTTGGCTGTTTCGGGGGTGTTGGGTAGGATGAAGGGAATCACGAAGGCGGTCAGGACGGTGGGAATTCCGTTGATGGTGATGATCCATCGCCAGGCTCGCCATCCTGCAGCACCCTGACCAGGACCATCGTAATTATCCAATTCACCAATTCCTAGGGCAACGAGACCACCAACGGCACCGGAGATGGCAGAGATGGAGTAGAAGTAGGCGTTGCGAAGGGAGATGTGCTTCTTGTGGTAGAACATCGTGAGGTACAGCCTGGTCTTGTTAGTAATGAGTCTTGAGTCATAAGAGATACCGACACGTACATGATACCGGGGAAGAGGCCAGCCTCGAAAGTACCGAGGAGAAGACGGCAGGCTACTAGGGAGGCGAAGTTGCTGACGAATCCAGTGAAGATAGCAACAATACCCCAGAAGAAGACAAGTCCTGCAATATATCTAGCAGGCTGCATCTTCTTGATGATGAGGTTGGAAGGCGTCTCGAATAACTAGGAGTGGGTTAGTTATCTGTTTTCTATAGGCATAGAACCGGGAAGTTGAGACTTACACAGTAGGTGACGAAGAGGATTGACACAGCGAGTTGGTATTGATTCGCACTCAGATTGAGCTCCTCCTCGAGGCCATAAAGACGAGCATTGCCAATTCCGACTAATGTCAATGTCAGCTGTGGTTGTCAAAAGACACTTGTCGTTGGACTTACCTCGATCCATGAAGTTCATAAGATAGATCCAACATACACATGGAATGATGCGTCGATCAAGTTTCGTCAAGATGCGTTTCTCTGTCTCTTCTGAAACGAAGGGAACGGAGTTCTCGTTGGTAGGGCTATCACTCTGGGTAGCAGTGCCCTCCTCCTCCTTGCTAGGGGAGTGGCGATCACTGTTCTTCTCTGGACCGAGAGACATGATGAAGACCTGAGCCTAAGATAGTAGGCAAAGATGTTAAAAAAGTGGAAGAAAGGTTGGAGGATGGGGAAACCAGAGCAAGACGTGACGGGGGAGCAGAGGACTCCTATTTTATATCTTCACGCATCGTCGTAATGGTTGCAGCGTAGGACCGCGCGGGGTATCAATGCCCAGACATTCTAATCCAGATTACGAAGTGAAACCCGGCCCAAGGGTGATGCCCAGAGATGCAAGAAGCCCCAGACTGCCAAGAGAGAGAGAAATCCACAGAATTGAACACTCGCGGAGAAAGCTGGGGAAAAAGTAAAAGGGAGGGAAAATCGAGGGGGCGAGCTAAGCTTTGTGGAGAAGGAAATGCTTGGTACTTGGCCAGGACGGAGATATCAGTCTGGCCAAGCATAGCCAAGACTATAGCCAAGCGTTTAGAGAACAAGCCATCAATGATGATACCCACCGCCCTTGGTACGCACGTACGTAACTGGATTTTGGAGGTCATATTAAGCGACATACCCCCGTAAACTTGGCAATACTTGGCGTCTTTGCATACGGAAGTCATAATAACGGATCCCAATCTTGGCGAGTAAGCCTGGTTGGTTGCATACGCAGTAAGAGAAAGAGATGATGATGTTGGCTTGTCTTGGCCCAGCGACTCGGACAAATGGAATTGGACTCATTTAGGCTAGATTTACAAGACCTTGGCGGTTATTATGCAATCAAATCAAATCATCTTTTTGTTGTCTCATCGGATGGAGGCCTGCGGATCTTGGTCTTTTGCAGCCTGCTCCACGTGTTGAGTTATGCTTAATTGACATTTCCCCCTCATCTCGGTCACTTCAATTCCCAGATGGCACAACTTGGCACGTGGAAGTCTCGTGGCTGCTGCCGAGTCTCGTATTGTGACGCGTTGGCAAACAGTGTTACCGTAACCGCGGTTTCGGTATTATCTCGATGTACTCGTACTCCGTAGAAGCGAGAGGCTTACCGATATATGTGAAATGCACCTCTGTGTAGACGGACTATTAAACCCCGCTCGAAGAGCTAAAACTCCGAGTCATGGAAATCCTTCTTCTCCGCACCAGTGATTCACACCTAAGCCCTGAGCCCCCAGTGCCATAACCGCCTGTTTCCTGAACTAGTAGATAGATAGAAGAAATGGGGGCAATTTCGCCAAAGTCAACCTCGTGATTAGGGATGTCTTTGATCTGTAACGTTCTCCGAACAAGCTTTACAATCCCAGATCAAAAACCTGGAGTTCGTTAGAGAAAACAACCCCAATGCTGTGGGGGAAACCCCATTGTGGGACACTTGCAGGAGTCACAGTGGAGGTGAATCCACTACGGCCAGTCTGTGCGGCGCCTCTGGCGCTTACAGGGCATTGAGCCTTGGGGTTACAGTTGCCTCCACTAACCGAGGGCGGGGTTGACCGCCTGGAAAAAGTGAAGATGAATTGTGGAGGTTGGTCTCCTCACCAGTGACGAGATTATTCCTATTCAAAGTCTTTATACAAGAACTTCAACCAAGCACGTCCTGTTACAATCACGCAGGATTTTATCGTTTATTTGGACCCTTCAGTATTCTACTCAGGTCAAATAAAACTAGATGAGGCGTGCAGAATGGCTACCTAGCAATGAATCAGATGAGACGAATGTCACAACAAGCTCTCTTACTCCGCAGATTGTTTTGGATACTCCTAATATACTTGAATCTATAACATTCTCCTATATCTAATCGCCACTGATCGAGTCACGTGTGTATCTTGAAGAGCAGTTGAATGCCTGGACTTATGGTGGTGGATTAGTCCAAGTCCTGATTGCTACCGGATACCCAGTCGAAGCCTTCTAAAGTTCGATGGTGAATGAAGCTATTTAATTTACCTAGGCTTTCGTTTGCTATAGTGTCGAAGGAATACCTCATTTGGCTGTACTCATGAAGATTTATATTTCAGAAATCGGCCTTCCTAGCTATGATCAGATGCCGATTCTATATTCCAAAGATGTTCATATGTCAGGAAGTCTAGACATTGAAGCTAGTTGTCATTTCCCTTCTTGAATGTTCTTGATATCAGCCATCCATATATCTGATCTTGAGCTCACTCGGAACGTTCTGCCTCCTGCACCACGAGTAGACTTCAGTTGTCAGATGTTGGAGTAATATTCGGGAAGCTGGTAGGGAATCAAGCATGATTTAGTTTTAATGAAGCCTGTGAACCTTTATCCAGTCTATAAGTTAGTTCCCACGCAGGCTCCTTATTGAACACAGCCTTACTTGACTTAATCTAGAGCACTGTCCCTTTGCCTCGCCACTGCTTCCACGTTCCAATAAAGACATCCCGCATCTCAATATTTCCATGCACTATGTTTTGGACTGTTTGGTAGGTAATTATAGGTGAGTGCCCATATTGGCGTGCAATCCGCTATGCGGACTAACTCCAATGACACAATTAATAATTCAATCCAGATTTGTTACGGCTAACAACAACATAATCCTACTCGATTGCCGGTCCGGATCTGGGTTTTCTTTGAATGCCCGCTTATCGGATGAGAAGTTACACATGACGAGTTGAAGTACTGGCTAGCGTGATGCGTTGTTTGAGCCTTACCTTTGGAGGCAAGAGGGGAACCGCGTTGTATAACCTCCAAAGGTAAGGCCTCGGTGACCTTTCCCCTCTTCACGCGAGATATTTGACTTTCCGGTTGCACTTGGGTAAAATGAAAGAAGAAGATCCCAAGACCGGCCCGGCCTGAGTTTCTTATCTCACATTCATTCTGTCATTGGAAGGCGCATAAATAACAGTCAATTAGTGCGACGTCCCACCGATCAACTTACATCAACCCCTCACCTTGTGTATTCTTTTAGCTTCAAAGTTTGTTGACTACAACGTCACCCGTAAGATATTCAAGATTTTGCAGTATCTACTTATATTGAACCACTTTATCGCAACAATGGCTACCATTCCGCATCCTTTTGACCCTCTGAAGCCAGAAGAAATTTCGAGGGTAAGCCTGCCTGCTACGCCAAACCTCTCTCGTTAGTAACGACGAAAGACTAAACGATTTTCAGGCTTCTCGTATCGCGCGCCCTCACTTTGGAAATCAGAACCTTAATTTTCGAGTCATCACTCTTCTCGAACCAAGCAAGAAAGAAATGACCATCTTCCTTGAGAGGAAGCAACTTGGACAACATATAGAGCACACCCCAACACGCTGCGCTAGAATCGAGGTCTCTATCAAAGGAGAAACTGGCGGCAATCAGCTTTTCGAGCTGATTGTTGATCTTGATAACGATACTGTTGTCAAGAAAGAGCACGTGGAAGGAAAGCATTCCTACATTGATACCGATTACATGAAGGCTGTCGAGAAGGCCTGTCTTGCTAATGAGGAGGTTCAAGCTGAGATTCGTTCTCTCGATCTACCCGCCGGAGCTACGGTCGTGGTAGAGCCGTGGGCCTATGCGACTGATGGGATGAATGATATGACCGATCGAGTCAGCATGGTGGGCCACTTTATGCCTTATAGTAGTCCGTCTGCTGTACTAACCTTGAACAGTGCTGGTTTTACCTAACACTATTAGACAACCCGGATGCAAACTATTATGCCTATCCCTTGGATATCTGCGCCGAGGTATCTGAGTCCCTTCAGGTCACAAAAGTCTACCGCCTACCGACTACACCACACGAGAGGATCAACAATGAAAAGAAGCCTTTCGACCATCGGAGGATTCATTCCACGATAACAAGCGAATACCACCCTGATTTGAGACCCAGCCCCCGAACCACCACCAAGCCATACCAAGTAGTCCAGCCGGAAGGTCCGTCTTTCCATATTCAAGGCAATCATCTCAAATGGGAAAAGTGGGATCTTCGCGTGGGCTTCAACTACCGAGAGGGCCTCACGCTTCATAACATTCGATACGATGGGCGGAGCCTCTTCTACCGCCTTTCTCTGGCTGAAATGTTTGTTCCATACGGAGATCCACGATCCCCATATCCGCGGAAGGGTGCATTTGACCTTGGCAATGATGGTGCTGGGATCAATGCCAACAACCTACAGCTTGGCTGCGACTGTTTGGGAACCATCAAGTACTTCAGTGCGTACCATAACACGCCATCTGGTGAGCCTGTGGAACTGCCCAACGTTGTATGCTGCCATGAACAAGACGACGGTATCCTATGGAAGCACACCAATTTCCGAACGAATACTCCTGTCGTGACACGCTCTCGCATCCTTGTTTTGCAGACTATCATCACTGTCAGTAACTATGAGTACATCTTTGCGTGGCACTTCTGCCAGGATGCTTCAATCTTTTATGAGGTTCGGGCTACGGGGATTCTATCCACTGCACCAACTTCGATTGATCACAAAGATACGTACCCTTACGGCACTGTCGTGGCACCTGGCGTTTTGGCTCCATATCATCAACATCTCTTTAGTCTTCGCATCGATCCTGCAATTGACGGCCATGCTAACTCCCTGGTGATCGAGGAGTCCAAGCCATTGCCTATGGATGACCCGGAGGTCCACAATCCTTTCGGGGTGGGTTATGTGACAGAGAGCCGAACGATTGAGGAAGAAGGCGGGTTCGATCTCGACTTCACGAAAGCGCGGACATTCAAGTTCATCAACGAGAACAAGATCAACCCAATCACTGGCACGCCGGTCGGGTTCAAGCTCATGCCCTTCTACAGCCAAATGCTTCTTGCGCACCCCAGTTCATTCCATGCAAAGCGCTCCGAATTTGCCGAGCATGCTGTCTGGGTGACAAGGCACGAAGATAACGATCATTTCCCTGCCGGCAAATACACGATGCAATCATCTGGCGGTGACGGACTGGCTTCTGTTATTGCCAAGCGTCGAAGTACTGGCACAGCTCAATCTGTGAGGAACGAGGACATTGTCATCTGGCATACTTTTGGCTCAACTCATAATCCGCGGATCGAAGATTGGCCCGTGATGCCGAGTGAGAAGCTCATGGTGGGTCTCAAGCCGGTCAATTTCTTCTCTGGGAATCCAGGCTTGGATGTTGCTCCCTCGACGCAGGAGCAAAACAAGAGTGTGTTGTATGCAGGGGAGGATGCTGAAGGGTTGTCAACATGCTGCGCCACCAAAGTGTGAAGAAGGATAATGCTGGTGGTGCAATGTGGTGGTATAAATGAGGTGGCTCAGGTGAGAACGACAAGTGAAAAACGAGTGACGTCCAAGTTTCACTACCCTAGAGCTCGATTATTATTATCTTGCAACCAGATTATAATGGACATTCAGTTATCTAGATGTTGAAGATCAGAGAATTAAACCATTTTCTTCTTTGCAAGCAACGAAAAGGTAATAGAGTCTTTATTTATTATGTTTTTTTAATTAAAAACAGTAAAAGGTCTTATTTTTAAAAAGTTCAACATATTTTCCAGGGCTTGTTTACGAAAGTGTTGACTTTTCCCTGTGAATTGTTAACAGACGGGATTCTATCCAGACGGAAAAATGAGATTACCAGCCTCAGACAAGGTTCCACCAATAAGAACAAGAATACACAAAATGGACAGCGCGAAGCTCAAAGCAAGGAACACACTGCGAATAGAAAGAAGCAATTACCAAATGATATCCCTAGTGAACGCTCACAATCACCGTGCACCGTCGCTAGTCAGCCTCGTCCACTGAAAACTCTGCTTTTCACCGAGTTCCGCACCGAGAGAACTTCACCTTACTAAGCGAAAAATTCATCGGCCAGTGCTCCACACCAACTCTCTATAAAAGTCTGCTCTGCCGCCGGCCATTTGGACTTTTCTTCTTTTCTTCTTCATGTCGACAATACTTCAGAGAATCATTTCTATAGTATTCGACCTTCTCTTGGTTCCCTAAAAGAGCCACAGATCCCACCCTGGTTGATGAATGCATATCCTCGATGCCCTAGAGTGAATACCTTTTGGTCCTCTCGATCTGTCCGCAAGGATGGCGGTGACTGCCTCGTGCGGTTGCTGTATAGAGAGATGTTACTCTTGATGATCTCGGCCCTGATGACGGTCTTGCCTTCGGGCGCGTTGTCGGGGCGGGCATTGATGGACGTCTGACAGGCTTTTTTTCGTTGCTTTCTGAGGCTTGCCTTGGTTGTGAGGAAGAATTTGGTTGAGTGTGGCTTTTGTATATGTACACCAACCAACATTTCAACTCTTCAATCCTTTCATGTGGACTAATCTGGAAACTGGTGTGACTGCGCCTCAGCCGGTGGTTATTATAGCGATTCATTCAAGCAAGCCATCCTCGTCTCATGACTTCACCAATTTCTCACCTAGATGGATGGATGTTACTTATAAGAAGACATATGTCAACACCAAGCGAGAGACGAGTGTTAGACATCAAGAGTGGATGGGAAAATGGGCAGTCATAGAAAGAATAAAAATGTCGAGTCAAAATTCGTTTCCTCAAGACTACCCACTTGTGATCGCTCCAAGTATACTGTATTCATACTACAACCACCCTCAAGTTCAACTTACTACCTTAATGCCATTATCTATTGTTCAGAATACATGTACAAGTTTTCGGGTCAATGAAGATAGACATACCTTTCCTCTGCTAAAAGTAGGTAGGTCACATGTACTAGTTTTAAACCTCGTTTAGCAATTATTGTTTATATGGATAGCAAAACTTTTTGTGAAGAATAGCGTGTATAATCATGCCTCTTGATAAAGCAGCATCCTACTCTGTCGTGGTAATTTATGGAAAGCGAACAAATGGTGCCACATAAGTAGTCATATACACACCCTTTTTCTCAGAGAAGTTGAACGATATGAAAGTATGCACCTTTGGCGTCTCCTTCATAGCATCAACAACATCGCTGCCACTGTAATCATTAGTAGATCGAAACTTCGCGATAAAGACTTCAACTTACTATGCGTCAGAAACAATCTTGCCATAAGCTCCCTCAACACCCCAAGCCCAGCCTCGCTTTCGGAAGACCTTCTCCATGGCTTCAACAACCTCTTTGTCGTTCTTAAAATACTGATTCAATGGAACATAAACCTTCACTTCTGGCATGTCTTGCCCAGGCTTGAGTTCCCAGCTGAAGCAGGCGCCACTTGTACCAGGTTTCTTTTCCAAGATTTCTTTGGAGAACTTATCATCGATCTCCCTGTCTTCAGGCTCGTTGATAAGCAAGTTCCACATATCATGTAGAATGGATAGGCCATCTAATGTCGTCTTGTCTTTCCGTTTGCCGCCCAAGGTGACGTGCTCTTGTACTGCTTCCCATGTGTTGGATTGCGGTTCGATGTAGATCTTGACTCGTGCACCTTCTTCTGGACTCACGCAGTCTATTCCGATGACAACAGTTAATGGAGGGTCCTGGTACAGTTTCTTCTGATATTCCTCAATAATGTCTAGTGCAGGTCCAAAAGAGGCACCAAGGGGCTCAAGTCGTCGGATGAGATCAAATCCAGCTCTATCGGAATTCTTTTTGGAGGTCATATACTTGATGACAGGGTAAAAGTATGCCTTCATGGTTTGTTTGTCCTCCTTGAGATCAAAGGCTAGAAAGACTTTGGGTATGCGAATAGTGTCCTTTGGCATCTTTTCCGCCAAAACCGCAGCATCTTTCTCCGAGGGAAAGAACTCGTCTGCAAACTGGTTGAACCAGCGCAAATCTGCACCAACCCTCTCAGCAATCCTTGGAATAGGGTTTTCAGTGACACCATCGGACCCAGGGAACACTGGCTCATAGCAAAAACGTACATATGATTTACCGGTATCGCTATTGTTGAGACTGGTTTCGAACGGCGAGCCGTTGGGTGTAAGGAGAGATCTCGCGCGAGACTTTGCTGGTGCTCGTCCCATAGTAGGAATGATGTAATTGTCGAGGAAGTCCAGGTGGGAAGCTTGTTGCTCGAGGGTGTAGTCTCCGACAGATTTGAGGAGAGATGTTAGAACCGGCTTGGTGTGGTTTGTCCAAAAAGCTATGCCATCTTCTTGGGCTTTGGCAGCTGAACTATCGTTGCTTCTCAAGAGTTTAGCATGAACCTGAATCAAGGGATTGTGCCATACCCTCTCTCAACTGTTTCTTGCGACACTTCTCCGTGCTGTAACTCTTGGAGGGGATCGCTCTGAGCAGGATGCATGCTTTGCTGGACGTCCGGCGCTGATACCATATTGTACAAAGCTGTGACGAATGGAAGAGCTGGAATTGTCCGGAATCCTTAATGCTTATTATCCTAAAAATTAGGAGGCTATTCATTGTCGAGATGCAAACCGAGAGAGCCGTGGAGATTAATAAGTGAGCAGCGGGGTCACTGAATAACCCTGGCTGGCCGTATACACCAGGCATCAGCTAAGTTAGACTCAGTGATTGATACAATACACAGCCACGCGCGCTTTCTTAGCCCGCAACCTACGAATTGACTCCAAAACAAAGGGGCTCTTTTGACGACTGTCTTCTCGGCTTCCATTCAGCACCACGACGAAAATTGTACAGTGTCGACATGATGGACCACTTCAACAAGCGATTTACCACCCACGATGGTGATACTTACGCCTACGACTACATCCCCGCAAGAAATGAAAAAGACACTTTTCTTTTCATCCATGGATGTCCATCTTCACGCTACGACTGGCGACACCAAATTGCAGACCTTTCAGAAGCCGGCTATGGAGTCATTGCTCCGGATTGTCTTGGTTACGGCGACTCTGACAAGCGTGTCGACCTCGAGGCTTACAACTTGAAGCGCCTAAGCGGGCACTTCGCAGAGTTGCTAGACTATGAGAATATAAAAAAGGTCATTGGCGTCTCGCATGACTGGGGTTCTATGGTCATGTCTCGAGTTGCCGTGTGGCATCCAGACAGATTTGTCAAATTAGTTTTCATGTCGGCTGGCTATACCGCTCCTGGAGTGTTCTTTGATATCGATGGACTGAATGTCTGGAGCCAAAAGGAGCTTGGGTATATGCAATTGGGCTACTGGTACTTCTTCAATTCCTACGATGCCGAGCGGGTTATTCTTGACAATGTAAGTGATCTATCTCATGAAGCATGGCACCCAATTAACAACAACTTCTAGCTTGAGTCGTTTTTCCATTTGGCATACGCTGATGACAGTAAGCTTTGGGTGACAGGGCTTGCCGCAATCAACGGAACCCGAGAGTGGCTGACCTCCGGCAAAACCCGCCCACTACCTCCATTTCTTACTGAAGAAGACAAATCTCGATGGCTTGAGGTCAACAGCCGAAAGGACACAATCAAGGGGTTTCTAAATTACTACCGCTCACTGATGCGAGGTATCCAGGCAGATGACGAAGAGCCATTGACGGATGAACAGCGCACACTCAAGGTTCCTGTGCTTGGCATCTGCGGTGGTGGAGATATGGTTACGAGGGCGGATCAGATTGGGAGGGGCATCATGCCGTATGCGAGCAAAGGCTACACTGAGGTGGTTCTCGAGGGTGCAGGGCACTGGATCATGCTCGAGAGACGTGCCGAGGTGACAAAGGCTCTGCTGGACTTTGTCCGTGAAGAAAAGTGATTTGATAGGGTTACACTACATGCTTCCCAATGCACAGAAATCAGCCAAGGAGACATAAGCGGGCATTTACACAAGTACCAAATAAACTTGGAATTTGGTCTGCGAGGTGGTATGCCTGCTGACAGATTCCAATTTTGAAGGATCTGACTGCTGTATGCATATCCATATTTGAAGTTCTGAACTTGGCAAGTTGGACTTAATGCGACCATTGTGAGGGGCTAAAGAAAACACGACACAGGAATAGGTGGGAGATCGGCGGACTTAGGTGTAAGTCTGTATCATCTTTTCTTTGGCACCGAGGCCTTCCAAGGTTCTTAAACTGCTGCCTAGTGGTCTGCGGGGTTGAGGATCCAAGACCTTGTCTTTCTGCAAGGTTGACGCGATCTATCTCTGCGGGGCTGAATCATGATAAAGGGGACTTGAGGGGGCGGGGCATGCTCTGCGGAGAAGCGAGTCTGGCATCGTGGAATGAAGGATTGGGACTGCATTGCATAGAGGATTGATTGAGCTTATGTACGTCCCCAAACATTGCGGCATTTAGGTGCAGTTCGAATTAACAATCACTGTTATTTTAGACCCAATTGAAAGGTACTTCTCAGATACAAAGTGATTATCTTGTATACATACAACCTTGTCTGTGGGTAACTGCCACATCATAGGACTTGGTAGAATTTAAAACTACTAGTCCCGCCATTGATAACCCCGGATTAGGCAACTTTCAATTTGATCTACCATTGAGAAATAGGGAATAGAAGCTCAACTCTCCACAAAATCTAGCTTTCTGTGGAAGTGACCACGCCTGTTTAGCTCTGCATTGAACTTGATCTCGCCGAGCTACGGTATACCCCTTCAGGTATGGTCTCTCTTCCGCAAAGTGATGAGCAACCGACCACAAGGCTCATCAATCGTCACTTTGCGAACGTTCTCAGGCCTCTCCTCCAGCCTGTCAAAATCGTAATCCAGAAGCAGGTGCGTCAGCGTTAGCTTAAGCAGATTACTGGTAAAGAACCGTCCAGGACAAGCACCTCTTCCAAGACCAAAGTTCAGAAAGTCTGGAGAAATGTCCGTCATCTTGGGATGTTCCGGGTCTGCCAGTGATCGGCGAGGATTGAAACCCCCGGGATACACCCTCTCATCACGCTGGTAGGCTTTGATTGGCGCTGCAAGGATTGCACCTTGCGGCACGTGGACGCCGTTGGAGAAAGTGAAGCCACCCTTTTTGCCAACGGCTCGCTCAATGCCGGTCTCCCCAATTGGATTGTATCGGATGCTTTCCCTGATGAGAGAATCCATAAGCGGCAGTCTCTGGAAAAACTCATGTGAGAAGGCGTCGCCTTTAATGATTTCGCTGTGAATTTCCGCCCGCAGATCGCTGATCATATCCTCAAAGTCCCCTTCTGGGAGGGAGATGAGGTCATATATCAGATTGGTCATGGTGACGAGGTTGGTGTAAGATTGAACAAAGTTCAGAACCATCATTCTGGCTACAATGACCATTGGCTCGTACTCCGATGGGCCGTTGGGATCTTTCTTGGCTGCCAGGATGATTGCGCTCAACATGTCATTCTGTAGATGTCAGCTGCCGATCTTAACTGATATGTGGACGTACTTACCGGCAGATCCGGTTCAATATCTTTCTCCTCAGCGGCATCAATAATAGCCATACGTCCCTTGAGAACAGGCGTCGCATGCTTTGCAGCTGTCTCAATGCAGCGCATGAGCGGCCGACACATGTAGGGCAATAAGAGCCTCGGGGGCTGTCAGCGGCTTATCTCAAACAGTACCCGAGCCTATGGGGTACTTACGGGCGAAGAAATGGCGGGATGAACCGTGCGTACAGGGCTGACGCGAAGAATGTGGCAGCATACTCAGCAGTGGCATCTCGGTACTCCTTGTTGTCACACAGAGGCTGACCTGAGATGATGCGGTTCGCAGATCTGCTAAGAATGGCGCTTGCAGTATCCCACATGTTGATCTTTACCACCCCATTAGCATCAACCTTTGAGGCAATATTGTCGTCAAGGGCAGCTTTCATCTCTTCATCCACCATTCCCATCTTGTCTGAGAGCTTCTGGTAAAGCTCTCGGTGGACAACATTTCTGTAAACCGGGTGGATCACAATATGAGCTCCAAGGGTGGTGTAGTCTGGGACCAGCGCCTGGAGAGTGTATCTCTTGAGAGAGATGTCATTTTCAGGCTGTTTGACGTATTCATTCAGGAGTTGCTTCGGTACCATGAGCATAAAACCAGTGCTGCAGTGGGGAATAGGAACGAGTTGGATTCCGCCATGGCCAGCTTCAAGTATCTGTTTTCGTCAATAAATGGCGGAGAAACTATGAGGCCTGTAAAAGTTACCTTGCGGTGGGTATTCTTGAAATAGTCTCTTGATTTGAAAGCAACCTCATATGTCGCCTTGAGGAATATGCCAACCCCTCGTTTACCACCAGCCCAGCTAAATTCCTGGTAGTCCTTCGAAAGGGCAGCTTGCAGCGCAGGTTGCATGAGATGCAACAGCCATGCTGCTGTGGTTCCAATGATTGTATAGACTACAATACGGGGCAAGAACGCCTGAAGGCCTGTTGCGAGGTCAAGAGCCATTGCTAGAAGAAATGCGAGATAATCCGATAATTCATGTGGAGGTTACAAGTCGTAGTGTGCTCGCCAAAGTGGCTTATGAAGTCCGAGGAGGAAGGATTCTTGGCACCTCGCAAACGCCCCTCATCTGCACCCCCACAGGGATGATGCAAAGGTGTGATAGGAAGGATACAACCTCAAACTCTCAACTATCCAATGGTTTGCCGGAGAATTCTGCCGCCTGATGGCTGTGAGATTTGGTTCTGCAAGTAAATCTGTAGGAGCCCTAGTGGGGGATTTGATCGACTGGTAATAAAGCCTGTCGTCAAAATCCAAAGCTAGGTTTGGGTAGTCGTTTAGCGTATGAGCATCCGGATTTTGTTTGCCCTTTTACCTCAGTACTTGGAAGGTACCTGTGTCCGGGACAGTACAAGGGAGAACCGAAGAGGAGGTGATGGCGTCGGCGGGATGGGTCGCGAGTCACGCATTTCGAGGACAGTGAATGATGGGAAATCCTTGGTCTGATGTGATGCAATGGGCTAAGTGAGCAGGATCGAGCTTAGGATGACGGTGCGTCACTTCATAATATTGCGGCTTCGCCAAATTATCGGGTCGTGTCCAGCAAGGGTGGTGATACAATGTGACGGCGAACTCGATGCTGTTGTACCGAGGATTTCTACATGTAGTTTTATGCTCGTCAGCGCCCGTAGATACAACGCATCTTCAAAATTATACTGTTCATTTTTCTCACTGCCTTGGTATCTGAAATGTCGCGCAAAAACACTTTCTACAGCCTGGGCTTGATGCCCGCACTGATGGGTGTAGGCCACCTGGCCCCGGCAATAGGGGCTATTCAAGCCATTACTGGTTCATACCAGTTCCCTGTTAAGCTTCTTGGACTCATAGGAACTCTGTCTGCTATCGTAGACTGTAAGTTGAGTTTCATACTGTACTCTCTATATGCAAGGCTGTTACTGACATCCCTAGCTATGGATACATACAAAGACCTAGCATCATCAGACAGACCTTCCAAATTGATATGGAACATTTGGGTCTACGTTGTTTGGTCTATAGTACTTGCTTGTACTCTCATGTTGGATCTGAAAACTGTTTATGATATCTATCGTGTCCTCCCTCTTGGCTTGCTTTGGGGCATCCCCTGCGTCCCGGCATACACAGCGACGAAAGGATGGATCTTGAGCAAGCCCAAAACATTGGTGAGCCTATGATCGTACATCAAACCAAGGGGTATTTAGCTAATTATGTAGCTTTTCGAAGCCAAGTCTTTAGTGGTAGCATTTTGTATGGCTACCGTCACGGCCGATTCGAGTATAAGTTACTACTGCCGACAAGATAACGTCCAATGCCACGATAAAGACCTACGTATGCGACTCTTCTACCTCGCTGTGCTGTACCAGTTCTTCCGCGAAACATCGTGTGACGTACGGGACATCCCAGAAGATACGAAGGAAGGACTCAAGACGCTCCCTGTCAAGCTTGGCAAGCAAAATACGATGCTTCTCCTAGCGTCGGTGGGATTTTTAGTTGAGGCTATCCTGACGCATGGCATTGATATTACCATGAACGGGATTACAGTACGATCTCCACAGCTTACTTATTCTTTGCTACGGGTCGGACTGACCATGGCGGCTTATTGGCAAATCTTGAGGTTTCCCAGACAGAATTCGTGGGCTTGGGGATCTATGTCGCTTTTTGGTCTTGCGCCAGTATTGCTCGCTCAAGCTGCACTAAGAAGCGCATCCATCATATAGTGAGAGGAATTTAAACATTGAGGAAAGGGCGTGAACGACTAAAGTAGAGTGAGTGGTCACTGTAGAGTTAGATAGCTAGCTGAGTGACTCTCCAACAAGGTTAACATACTAGATAGATATGTCATACTACCCAAACCCTGTCCCTATTGAAACTGTTCTAGATACTCGATTAAATGTGACCACATTTCCGCCGGCAAAGAATTTGAAAACCAGGTGTTCCCTTCGTAATCTTTACCCACAACCACAAACACACTAGAAATTACTGAGACCGTGTTATGTGATGGATCAGACGCTTGATAGTAGATAGGATGTCCACACTTCCCTCTTCTGCTATCGGGCGCGGCCTCTCGTTCAATTGCAGGGCTAAAGTCAAGCTTCTCAGCAAGGTTCCCTTTTGTCCAATTTGACATGAACTGAGCAGTCATATCTACGCCACCGAAAATAACTGGCATTTTCATAGCCTTCATTGAATCCACAGAGAGGGCTGTTGCTATTTTGAGCTGCTCTTCAGTGGTCTGCGTCTGTATCGCCTGTCGTACCAGAAGCGCTAGCTTCCCCATAGGCGTGTTCACGACCTCGTTGGCACGACAAAAGTAGAAGATATTAGTTGGGGAGTTTTGGACGTAGGCTACGTCTGGTGAGAATACGGACTTTACTCGGCTGCGAGGGTCAACTGCCATAATAGTCAACAATTCATCATGCGAGCCCTTGCCTTGGTGCTTTGCCAGTGTCTGGCATGCAATAGCAGTGAACACATCTCCTTCGCTGATAAATGGCATCGTGTTTTGCGTTTCTTTCATCGTAAGATGGCTTCTCGCTTCCTGCATCATCTTGTCCAAGGCGTGTCTTGGAATGCACAGTGTTCGAGATTGGATATCAGAACATTGCTGTGATGCGGATAGGCTACGTGTACTCCATTCGTCAAATTTCCCGCGGTCGAGAATTCTGTCTGCGAAGACGTGACGTTCCTCTGCTGCAGACTTGAGCATGTCGTCAAAAACATCTTGACGGTATCCCGCCATAGGAGCAACATTCTCAGATTTCCCAGCGAGAATCAGGCTCCAGGCTTCAAAGATAGAGGCCAAGCCCATTAAGTCAGTCGATACATGGGAGTGGGTGATGGAAACGAGAGTGCCATCTGTGAAAGTGTGGATATGTAAACAGAACTGGGGTGCATCGCTATTGACATAGCCGTCCATACTCTGTGGTGTTTTTGAACTAAGTCCAAGAAAACATAATTCTTTCGGCCCGGGATAGGTTGTAATCTTGCCGTTTGGTTTAGGCAGTTTGGTTGCTAGAGGATGTTCGGACATTAGGATGTCATGTTTTTCATGGGTGAACAACACTGCCGGGCGTTCTTCTGTGAACTTCTTAGGAACATGTATTTCAAGGCCTCCATCTGGCTGCTACACGTTAGGGGGCTGTCAAGAAAAATCTTCTGACCAACACACCTGCATTCTGAACCTTCCGCTCAATCTCCTCCAGCCATCCATACCAAAGAGTCCCGACAGAGCATCGCGCAGCTTTTGAGGATTCAAAATGTCCTCAAATCGGAATGTCCATACCAACACTATTCCACGGGCTGCTGCAGAGTCGTCAAAAAGATGCACTGGGATGACATCATCCGACTTGACAGTTTCCGGCATTAGAGGCTCTGCTTTACCCTTAGGCGGGCAGCTCGAAAGGCCAGACATTGTGACTTTGTCAATACGCGGGGCTCCGAGTCAAGATTATTGAGAGATGAGGCCGAAGGGCCCTTCTGTGGAGTGCGAAATGTGTTGTGGGTTGAAGTTACAGCAGGATCGTAAACCCTGTTCTTACACAGCGGGGTTGCTGGTGTCGCCCGAGTCTGCTATAAACACGCTGGAATGCTGGCAAGGCAGCAGCTTTAAAACTGACCATGAACCTGTTAAGCAGAGCACCCGATAGGCGAGGTTTGTTCCTCACAAAATGGATCTGCATCAAATAGGCCTGTATCAATCTGATGATATTCCTCTTCTAGCTAATTCCGAGGGTGACGATTGAGCAAGATGCATGAAGGATTTTGAGGCGGCTAGTAGGCAATAGGCGTCATATAATAATACTGTATCCGTACATCTCATACCACACACCAAAATATACTTGTAGACCTCGCTTACTCGTCATGTTCGCCAGACTTTTCTTCGTCACAGCGTTGCTCATTGCATCCCTTGCCTATTTTCTATCCGACGACACCGTATCACAGCGCGAGCCATATATCCAGGGCAGAAACAAAACTGTGCTCTTTATCACGAATAGTGAGCATGGCTTATCAAATGTCCACCTCGCCACTGCATCAGCACTGTTGGAGAACTACCCGGACATAGAAGTCCATTTTGCCTCTTTTCCAAGTGTCAAGCAGAAATTGGATAGAATTTCGCCATTTGCAAGACGTCAATCTCCCGGCGCCAAAGATATTACTTTTCATGGCCTAACCGGATTGACCTTTGCACAAGCAATCGTTAAAGAAGGACGTAGCTTTATCTCTCCTCCCGGTTGGAGAGGTATTGCCTCCCTCGCAGAGCATATACAGCTGTGGATATCTCCATGGACGTTTGAGGATCACGTTTACTTATATGAAGAGCTTGGCAGTATCATTGACGATGTGGAGCCAGCTGTAGTGGTCCTGGATAGTTGGTTTCGGCCAGCAATTGATGTTACACGCAAGAAAAACCGACAGCATGCTTTTGTCACGCCCAATACCCTTGTAGATCACTTCTTGGGCTTGCAACCTCTCTGGCTCAGACTGTGGAAGTATCCTGCGTAAGTCGTCTTTCTTACCTTGAGAAAAACAACTGCTCAAAATGCCAGCCCTTCTTCAGGGTTTAGCTTCCCTGTTCCTCTCAGAAACCTTCCAGAGAACATATACATGAACGCTCGTTACATCTACAGCGCCATGTTTACTCCTGATGCATTCACTAAGAAGGCTCGGCTCAGAGACTTTGGGTTGCAAGAGCCACTGAATCTATTTGGAATGCACCGTCCAGAACTTCCCTGGATCACGCAGAATACCGAAGGTGCAATGATACCGGTGGAATTTGTCCCTCCCAATGTTACCTGCGTTGGTCCGATCCTCCTCTCGGGTGCTCCGGCTACAGAACAAGACCCCGAAACCGCAGCTTGGATGAAGAGATCACCTACTGTTCTTATAAATCTTGGAAGTAATCTCGCCGTAAGAAGAAGGCTTTGTAAACGTCATCGACGAAGCTAATCTTTGGTAGTATGACGAGACTAGGGCAACAGCCATGTCGGTGGCTATAGGGGAGTTGCTCTCCAGGACCGGAGTTCAAGTACTTTGGAAGTTTAACAAACTGGGCGAGTACCCGGATGCTTTCATGGAGAGATTGATACCGTACCTTGATAATGAAAGACTCAAGATGCCGAATTGGCTTATAGCTGACCCATCATCACTTCTCGAAACAGGAGATGTCATTGCCTCGGTGCACCATGGCGGATCAAACTGCTATCACGAAGCAATCGCGTAAGTATCTCAAATCCGTACGTGTCTCGGCCATTGCTAAGGACTGAGTAGGGCTGGTATTCCACACGTGGTTCTCCCCCTCTGGGCCGACCTCTACAACTACGCCGCTCTAGCAGAAACAAGTGGAGTGGGTGTATGGGGCTGTAAAGACACTACACCAGACTGGACAAGTCAATGCTTGACTGCGGTTTTCCTTGAGGTGGTGGTAGGGGATCATGGCCTTGTCTTGAAGAAATTTGCAGAGGAGTTAGGAAAGAGGGTGCAAGCGGGCAGGAAGGGGAGAGATATTGCAGCGGATGAGGTTGCCAAGCTTGCGTATGTGCTATGATCCGAAACATTTAGAGAGGCTTTAGTAATCAACTGGTAGGATTTCGAAGAGTAATATCCTTGATTCATACCTCGGCCACAAGATCTAATAAGCGGAAGATGATATCATAATCTGAACAATATCATGCAAACAATAATTGGCTGGCCTGCTCGTTGAATTATTTTAATTATATGCAAGCAAAGAGTTATTTCATGCTTTGTGATTTCTGCCCACTATCACACAACTTAAGTACCGCTTTTTCCATACGACCTTCTTTTTTAACTATCGGGCTTTCGATCCCCAAGAAAGCCTTCTCACAAGGTCCTCACATATTTGACAAAGTGTTGATCCGCCGCAGCTCATACGAATAAGGTATCCTCGGACCCCAGCAAGAGCAGTGCGGGTAGTGCCGAGCCAACGGGCCGGCTAATGCTAAAGCGCCGATAGCGACGATCCAGCTGGCAGCCGTGAAGCCATCTCCCATCTTGTCAAAGCGAACGGTGTAGTAGATGCCTAGGCTGGCACTTCCAACGACGATGAGAAACATCACAAAGCATATTATATAGCATGTCCGTATATTGTAGACACCAGTTGGAGGATGGTTTGTTGGGAGCGGCGACGGGCTTGATGCTGCGTTTATCGTTTGAATATAATTTATCCGTCGACGGAAATGCAATATTGCATACGGCCTCGTTGTGATAGGAGCTGGCCTTCGAAAACGAGGTGCTCCACCATTGCTCGAAGATCTCAATGCCCCGGCACCTGTGCTTGTTAAGGCTTCTGTCTTAGAAGCGTTGTGGCGGGTTGTTTCATGGCGCCTCGAAGCTAGACATGGTAAGCATTTATATGGCAAGAACGGCATAAACTCTTACATATACCAGCTATCAAAACTCTCAAGTCAGCAATAAACCCTTCAATCGCAAGGCCTCTAGCTTCACTAAGTGTAGTCGTATCTATGCGATTGCCATGACTTGGACTACTATTGCGCATATCAAGTCTAGCTGAATCGGTTGAATTGACCAAGTGAGACACTTGAGCTGATTTCATTTCAAAATCGAGGGGCATGTATGTGTCCTTGTCTTCTACATTCCGGGTGCTTAGCAAAGAGTTGAATAGCGGTTGAACGTTATCAATTATCCCATGGTCAATCAGCTGCGGAGTCTGGAGAAAAGCCTTCATGAGACTTATCTCGACCTCTGTTTCGCTGGGTGCACCCAAATGTATGATTCTCTCTAGACATTGATAAACACCTCGGGTGAGATCGTTGCGACTCGCATGGGAAAGAATCATGGCGCCTTTGCAAATTAGACCACCTAGCCCTCGAGCTACGAATATCAGAGGATGAGATGAAGCCCCTGAAGCATGCCGATTGTTTGTTAGTTCTGCGAGGAGAAGCAATGCATGATCGACGAAGGTATTTGGCGATGCAACTGAGTCTGACTCGCTATTCACGTTGTATCCAAACGTAAGTATACGAATCTTTTCTAACTTAGAAGCTAGGAACGTCTTGGACCAAAACCCTGGCTGGTCTTTTACGGCCCACGCAGTTGTGCGATTCCCGGCCAAGCCATGCACGAAACATATGTCGACTGTAGCATCTGGTTCATCGTGGATAACTTCAATGCCCTCTGGAAATTGTGGTGAAGGGGTCTGTTGTGGCAGAGTATTGGTGCAAGAGGGACCGGGAGTATTTGTGTCGGCTGGCTGGTGGACGGAAGGATTCAGCGATACAGGCTGCCCGCCTCGAGTCACGAGTTTCTTCATGGCATTGACAGTATGGTTATCGAACTCTTCAAAGGTATCTTGGGCCGTAGAACATTCGGAGTGGAAGCAGGTAAACTGATAATTAGCTTCTACCCAAGGCGGGGAGCTGTCAGCCTTCAGCCCACGGGAGGCCTGCCACGTGTTGGTTCGCCAGTTGCCTCGTTGACGAGCAGTAACCAATCATGCGTCATACCTACCGCCAAGGCAGAATCGCGTGCTTGGGCAAAATGGGAGATCAGCAATCACGCAGACGATAACTTCGACGTGTGGTGCTGACATCAATGGTATATCACAATACCGATCGCTATATCGACTCTTTCACCACCCTCGGAACCTTCCATTCAAATATTCAAAACCAATACCCTCCTAAACTAAGTCGAAATCTTCAAGTAACACCTCTCCAAGCTCTACCCGTCGCTTAATATACATATCTGAGATTCCATATCCCATACACGGTCCAACGTACACAAACTGCTCACCACGCTTGCGAAGCAGGACAAGATCCTGATAGCCATCAAGTATGCAAATGACATCCCCGACTCGGCAATCCTGTGGTCCCAAGCCCAGATAACCTTCATCTGTTTCAAAGATTTTGGTGTTGTAGTTTCGCTTAAGTGTGATGATGAGCCGAGAACTGACTTCGAATGTCCTCGCTTCCAACGCCTCGTGATGGTCTGTAAAGGAATGTGGTGTTGATTGTTGTACCGTTCCAGAGCTTGAGCTCGAGGGATCTAACTCTTTGAGACCTAGCAGGGGCGAGATGCACATCGAAAGCTGAGGATTATTTCCTCCGTCAAGACACATCATCACAGAAAGCCCATCAATTTCTGGAGTCTGGTAATATTTTGGAATACCGCTCTGCGTTCTCTCACTCACTGGGATGTCAAGATTCAGTCGCGCGATGAAGTTCTGCAGCAGTAGCATCGTAGGTGTGTCTGTCACCAGTCTGTGCATTCGCATGACGACCAGGAATAGCGCCCAGATTGACGGGATCTTGGTTGCGTAGAATGGTATGCGTCTGATGTAGTCTTGTATCCAGTCAAAAGTGTTGCCACCTTTCTGGAGATTCTGGATTTCTGGAGGTCCTCCAATACTTTTCAGCGTCTGCAGTCGTATGCCACACAGGCTTAGAACACCACCAGAGATTCTTGGAGGTGGTAGACGTAGCATAATATCGATGAGACTGAGCTTTCCGTCGAACACGAGGGTGGGAACGCCAGATGCTCTCAATGGAAGCTGAGGTGCCCATGATGGTAGATCGAGAGGGTCACCGAAGACACCAGAACCACCATCTTGGAGAAACACGAGGTTTTTTTTAGTTTTTCCTTCCTGTGTATTGAGAATTGCACTACAGTAGTCTGTATATACTTCTGTTACGTTTCTCGTATAGTCAGGCTTGATCGGAAGCGAACTTAAGCCAAGGAGTCCATAAACGTGGTCACGAGGGTCCGTGGCCTGTAGCAAACTGGCATATTGCGCAAGATGGATATCAATCTGCCGCTGCTCCTCCAAGTCTTCCTCCTTTGATTTACGCGAGTAAAGTATACTTGCATTACCAAAACGAAGAATGTTTCCAAGTGAAATAAATCCGGTGTATCTCGGTGGATTGAACATGTACCAAATGTGGGTGGGAACGAAATCGGGCTTGTTCGCGCGTTCATGACTTAACGTCTGGGATAAAATGTTGAACATGGTACATGTGTTCATCAACGTGCCGTACTCGATCGACATGTTGGGCGTTATGTAGAATAGTGTCGAGGCTAGAATATTCTCTTGCAAGATCCAGACGCGTTGCCAGTAGGCCAGACCTCCAAGATAGTTGAGTGACTGCCAGTATTTGTCACAGGCCGGCTCGTCGACAAGACCAGATCTCTTCAGCCATTTGAGGTCTTTTAGCTTTTCCACGTCCCATTTGGCCCTTCGAAAAACATTTCCAATGGTGGTAATTGTGCACATTGCTGTTATGATCTTCTCGTTGTCGTCTGCGCCGAGCCATCCAAGGACGAGATCGGCTGAGGAGTAGATTGCACGCATGAGCTTGACTTGTGCAGTGCGTTCTGTCTTGTCCGCCTGGTTGATACACACGGCATCGACCCAAATCCTAAATTCGGATTGGTCTCTATCAGGAAATTCGTATGCCCAGTAATTCCGAACATGCTTCAAGGCGTTTGAGAGGCTTCTAGAGACGGGTAGTTGGACACCATCGATTTCGATGCTTTTTGTATCAGCTGTATCACCCCATACGTAGGACAATGCGGCAAAGCGCAGGGTACTGTCAAAGGTGACGGTGTGTAGTTTGCACCTAATGGCATCTTTATCCTCTATGACCTCGAGTAGCCTGATCTCGGGTTTCGACATGTCGAGCGGGGTCTGGTAAAGACGTTTGGAGGTCATACTGGCAGGTGTTGGAGAAACTGCTGGTGAACTGGGCTCCATCGTGTGACAGTTAAGTGGAAGAGGAAGGAATACAAGCTGTATCGCAAGATTTTATCAACATTAGGCAAACTATGCTGGATCATTGTGTATGGTAGAAGTGGAAAAAGGCAGGCTGTGAAAGGCGCCCAATCTGCCTTGGAAGATGCCTGCTGGCGCTTAGCAGTATTCGGAAAACCTATGATATTGGCGCTCAACCAATCAATTTCTTGAGCTTCAACATTATTGAGATACGTGACCCTGATGTCAATTGAGAATCCACCCGATAATTAATTTTAATAAGGGATGCAAGACGGTGCATCAGAAGCGAAAAAGGCCAAATATTCACCCTGAATACATTGAAGTAAAACCCGCAATAGTTATAAACATAAGCGCCCGGCCTCAGGAGCTGTGAAAGTCTGGTAGAGCGCTAAACAGAGAATAATCGTAACAAACAGGATCCAGAAATAGGGGATCAAATCTGGACATGGCCGAATCTGCATTCCCGCGCCCTGGCGATACCAAAGCCATATCTCCTCCTAGCTCACCTGCACCAGGCATCGAACTAGAAGAATAAGGTATTGTTTGCGACAATGGCAGGGCATTCATCCTGTCCATAGCGTCGGCAACAAGCTCTGAGGCGCAACAGCGAAGGCGATCATACTCGGATTCAGCCATGCGCCACATTCGCCTTGCACTCTTCAGACAGCCTAGCACCAGCGTCACGCGATTATAGTGATGCTCGAAGCATTCATCAGGATGCCCCCGGGAGGTAGCGAGTTGGATGAAGCCGCAGAGTGTCAGGGCTGGTATGACGAAAGGTGTATGTTTCGGTACGTTGGGACACAACGATATGCAATCGGATATCCGTCGTGAAGCGTCCGTTGCTTTGATGCCTTGAATCAAAACTGTGGATGTCGATAGAGGATGATTTTGCGAAAAGGGTAAAAACGGATCTTTGACGTCGGCGAGTAGGGAGTACAAATTGCTTCGAGGGAGATGTAGTAGCATGCTTGCTAAAGCAATGATCATGTGTGCCTGAAACATCATCTCGTCAATGTTTCCATACGAGTCCACAATTTCTAGCTTCTCGGCCGGTAGGTGATTCGACCAGCTGAGGAGGGCGTTCTCAATCGACTGTGTTTGGTCATGGCTAGTATTCTTCAGTTGATTCAGCAGCAAGACACGACCGAGAATAGTAGCAGCTTCGATACGATAGCTGAAAGACGAAAACGTCACATCGCCAGTAGAGATTACTCTTCTCTTGAACTCAAGAACGTGGTGGGGCTGTGGGATATCCAATCGCCCGTTGTAAAAGGCCTCTTCGCATGGCAAGCAAACTTTGGGTGGAGTGCTACTGCAACGCAGGTTCATCGTCTTAGGCGGTATGCCCATAAAAATATCAGTAACATATATCTCCCACCAAGTTCTTCTCAGACTCTCGCCTTCGATAGGATTGTCCAGTTGTCTAGCTGATGCGAAGTCTGTGCGATGCATACCGAGATCCAGCGCCATCTGAGTGCATCGGTCGAAAATCTTGCTAGCTGCATCCAAGTCGCTGCTGAAGAACAAGAGAATTGAGTAGATCAGAAGTGCCTGGACCATGCATGTTGAATTTTCAGTTACTGACATCATGTCTGCTGCTACCTGAGCCTGAAGCTGTGCGTTGGGTCCCGAAGGCGCATAGTGAGAGCCAGCGTAATCTACCATGCGTCGCAGATATGGCGGATAGTTTCGAGATGTGAAGACAGAACTGGGGACCAAGAATGGGTGAGCATTGTGGAAATTTTCGTAGTAGAGCCGAAGTAGGCGATCGCCATCGGAAGATGGTTGTATATGAGTGTTTAGGCTTAGCGCACTGTTGTTGATGGTTTGTGTTATTAGTCCAGGGTCTAGATGATGATAAAACGACATAGCAGGGTCATTTAGCTGCTGCAATGGTGGCGGAGGGCGGGTTTCTTGATTGCCATCCCCACTAACCCTCCTCTCGTCGCGCGAGCTTTCAGACGGTGGCGAGTTTCGTGATTGTCGCGGTGTGTGCTGTAATAAGTTGCTGTTGATAGTTGATGTGTGTGACATGTTCGAAGACGGCAATATTTCCTGCGAAGAAGTTGGTGTAATGGGTAAACTGATAGGATTAACAGTCACACACTCCACAAACCCCGTCGTATCGCTCTGAGAAGACCTCATTGCTGGCCTCTTCGGATGCGACTGCAGTGGTGACTCGAGAGCCACAGAGCGATGCTTCTTACGCCGTCCACCGCGTCGCGACGGCTCGTAGAAGCACACCTGCTGCGACTCTGTGCATCGCGCACACGAGGGTTTCCCCGCATCGCATTTGAGGTGTTGCTTTCTGCAGACGGTGCAGGCTAGCGCTGCTATGCCGCTGGATTTGACTGATCCAGAAGATGAGACGGTCATTGTGATCTGCTCTGGGAGGCGTGATGTAAGATGGTGAGAGGGCGGTGGGTTCGGTGTTGGGCTGATGAGTCGGCGATTGAAGATGATAAGCGAGCGTTGCTTGGTTGCACAAACTTGGCGGTGAGACAAGGGACAAGGCGGCTAATTCATGGTTGTGTCAATCCTGTATTCATATGATAGATATATTCAAAGCTTCGGAGGGTCTCGCTGTAGCTACAGAGGAATCATAAAGGCGATCATGCAATTCTCATGTCAAAGACGTAAAATCAAATCACGAATACTAGAACCACAAAATTGCAACGGGCCTGGTGGATATCTGTCAATGGTGGTTCTGTATGGTTATTGGCTAGTAAAGAATTAAGCTCGACTCGCCAAGTTCTGAGCCAGTGGATAACAGCCGATAAGAGACAAAATATCCACACACTGCACAGAGTACAGTACCAAATATGAGCCGAACACTCAGCTCAGCTAGTGGTAAACATTGCTTTATTTACAGAGGCTCAGCAGTGAGGTACCTAGCAGATTCGATGTAGAGATTAATTGTCATTGATTTATGTAGAATATTTAGCCGAGAATCCTCTTATGACGACGCTGTAAGATGGTGGGACACCTCATATCAAACGTAACACGTAGTCAGACCCTTGCTTCGGCAGTTCAATCGCCGACCAAAGAATGGAGCGGACTTCTCTTCTCCGGTATTTGCTGACTGCACAGTTTTCAGCCAATCAATTTTCAACTTGAGTCGCCGACCGAAGTCTCTTGCATTTACTTATCAGTTTGCCAACTTGTTCTTCCAGCAAGCATGATATTATATGTGAAACTATAGTCATTTATTAGTTTGATCTTTTACTATCCTAATTGAATATTCATCCTCACTCAGCAACCATCCCTTGCCCAATCGTAGCACACAAAATCCGTCATAATGGCTGCAGTCTCTACACGTTTTGCACCACTGCCACTGACGCAGCCACAAACATCGTGCCGAGCAACTTCTTCCTTTCAAAACATTGAAAATCCAAATGTCTACTCCCTGGATGACTTTGTCCGTGATATCAAAGAACATCTGGGAGAGTCTGGTGGTATTGGATGCGATGAGGTTGACGAGGACTACCTCATCTCCCTGGCGCGGAAGTACATGTCCAACCCTAACGATTGGGCACGATATTACCACAATTGCCCTGGCAAGAATTACACCCGCAACGCGATTGTGAATATCAACCAAAAAGCGAATATTGTTTGTTCAACCCAATTCCCTGCAGCCGAGTCTTGTTGAAGCTAATGTATGTACAAAGCTATTGCTAGTGTGGAACCCAGGAAAAGGATCACCAATCCACGACCACGCCAATGCACACTGCATCATGAAGGTTTTGGCGGGAGAGCTTACAGAGACCGTATACGAAATGCCTAAAAAGGGGTGCGAAAACCATCCTTTATCGATCAAGAGCAAGACTACACATCAGGCCGATCAAGTCACATACATCTCAGATAGCATTGGCTTGCATCGCGTACACAACCCGCATCCCACACAGGTGGCCGTCTCCCTACATCGTAAGCCTTTTCCCAATTTTAATTGTTAAGTCTAAACTGACTTTCTTTTGATAGTATATACCCCACCGAATGCGGCAGATGTCGGCTACAATATCTTTGACGAAGCAACTGGCCGGGCAAGTTTTGTGCCAAATGCGCAAGCACACCAAAACAAATGATTCAGTAAAAAATCGCACATAAGGGCAGCTGAAGAGAAGAGAGGAGAAAGCATAGATACCAGGGAATTGAGATAAGCGTATGGTGTTTGTATTAGAGTCATGGAGATTACCAAAGGCTGTGTATTTGATTAACCCCTTCCTTCATGACTTTCTCTAGATAAAATACTTGAACTTCATTGTATTACATACTATAAAGTTCCTTATACTTAGGTTATTTCCTTACTGTCGATAGAATATATGGGAACATTCCCAAGCATGAATAATTACCCACCAACAATGTTGTTGAGATAGTATTGATTACACCTTACCAGTAGTGTGCAACATTCCGTCGCAAGACGACTACGCTGGGTGTGAACAAGTACTTAAGACCAACCGGGGATTTAGCCTGGAAGATATTGGGTGGGGTTGCGGGTAGTGTATGATGAATAGAGAAACAACTTCAAATTGCTGCAGGGTGTTGCCAGTCAGCCCCTATGACACGAGTATCTCAACGTGGCCCAATCATATCTGATTCGTTAGGCATCGACACACAGAGATGCATGTAGGTGCAGATAAGGATATCCCTCTGCTTGTGGCGTAAGACATCATGCTGTGCGGAGTCAAAAGCTCTTTACCTCTCCTCAAGGTCGGTTTCCCCAACGGCAAGACTTCTCTCATTTAAACGAGTTGTGAATCACGACGAAATCCACTCCCACCACCATTGTTGAAAATGAATAAGAAAGGAGAACCGACCCAAATTGGCGGAGCAGACCTTAGACGCTTTGTGTTGCATTCTGCATTGTTGCGCCTGATTGACCCTGTCCGAGGGGAACCGACCAGATATACACTTGATGAGAATCCGGATAGCAGCCTTTCCGGTTCGTGGCAGCTCACGCAAAAGTTTCTCGACTCGTTCGCTCTTATCTGCTCCACGTCGGGCTCGGGGGCGAAAACAGCTTCGGCTGTGTGTTTGGAAACACATGGCCAAGATGGGACTATTCTACGCGTGGCGCGCAACCATGGCTTGACCCCAGAGGATCTAGCTGGCTTGAAAAAGGTGTTAAAATTACTCCAAGAAGTTGCTATAAAAGGTAATTGCTTTTATCAACATGCTACAAACTCTATTGACATAGTGGGCTATGCAGAAAGATTATCAACGCAAGCCGAGCCCGAGATCCTACAGCTGATCGTCGAGCTAGACAGAAGTCGCATCCTGTCATTTGCCAAGAGAATTGAGAAACGGGGTATCCGGAATTTCCTACAGAAGGCACGGTGTAGAATTGATGACCGCCAAATGAAGTCAGAGAAGTTCGGACTCTGGCTCGACAAATGCCCTTTCTTGACCTCCACTTCCCAGGATTGGAATCATGCGACCACAGTTATATTCGTTGACTGGGCATCTCAAGCCAGGTGGTATCGCACTGAATAATTTCAAACTCTACTAGGGCCCGAAAAATCACAGTATCAGGCCTGGCTGTATGATTTGCACAAAATCGCTCGTTATTACTCTGCGGTCAAATCCATGGTAAAGTTTGCTATGAAAGAGCCTCGGATCTTTAAGGAGATTTCCATCCAGGAAATTAAGGCTCCTAAACCAGTTCCGTTCCGCCTCCCCAAAGAAGAAACTCCACTCTTCACAGCTGTTTCTAAGCTTATGAACAAAGGTACACACTCAACCATGGAGCAGCTGGAGAAGCATTTGGGTACGCAGGATGTTGAATCGCAGCTGCGTGAGGCCTGTTGCTTGAGCCTGACGCTTCATGCTGAAATGCAGCTCATCGTGTTTTACGAAGGCAGTCCTGAACGCACTCCCCGAGTGCGGCTCATCGGAACGAGCAAGAAGGCCTGTTTTCTCTGCAATGAGTATCTTCGTCATCATCCACTCAAACTCCAGGTCTCCGCTTGTCACCAGAAGATTTACCCGTCGTGGAGGCCACCGCCATACTATCAAGGTCCTGGAAGATTCATGAGCGCCCCCTTCAATAAATTACTGGACAATATTGAGAAATTGACGAAGCGAGACCTGAAGACTGCTCTGGGTTCTCCTCGGCGGCACATGAATTATGATTCGACTGCCGGGCCTTCTCTGACCCTTACAGCAAGTGTACCCACAGAACTGAGATCACTGCAAGCAGCTCAAAGAAGGCTCATTACCCAAGATGATGCTTCCTCGGAGGATTCGGATTGAAACTCCAGAACGCAGTCCGAACGTGGAAGGTTGCGATACGCAGGCAAGTGTTTAGGCATGACCACGGACTTTAAGCTCCGATCAATACAATATAATGCAGGGTAGTGCCATCATCGCATACGATACTCATCTAAGACTGCCCATGTGCATGTTGCACTTTTCCACACCACCAGCGTAAGCTGAAGCGTCATTATGAGCGGGGTTCCGCGAATTGCACCATAAAAAACATAGTGATACATCAACAACATGTACAATGCCAATCACTTCAGAAGGGCTAGTAATTGGCGGGGTAGAACACGTTATGTACAGAGGCGATGCGATGTGATGCAATGTCTTGATGCCCAATTCTGCGGGAAGCCTACCAATTCTGCGGGAAGCCTACCAATTCTGCTGGAAGCCTACCATCTCGTCATAGAAGTGTCTCCCGCAGGATTTGGGGGCTGAGCACATTCCGCTTGTAAATTATGAAAAGGGCAGTATTCCGACTAAACTTGCAAAGCAACTTTTCACTTTACCCGTCATTTACAGAAGCAATGGAGACAGCTAGGACCGACACAAACATCGCCGTCGGAGATTACCGGGATCTCTTGGACATCGTCGACAACCTCCGCTTGAACGGAGTTGGTCGTTATGTTGACCTGCCCGAGATCATTGTCTGCGGAGACCAGTCTGCGGGGAAGAGCTCCGTCCTCGAGGCCATCTCCGGTATGCCGTTCCCCATCAGAGACGGTCTCTGTACGCGTTTCGCGACCGAGCTGGTCCTTCGCCGGGGTCTCAAGACGAACACTAAGGTGTCCATCACCCCAGGTGAGACCCGGTTGGGCGAGGATAGAGAACGTCTTGAAAACTGGCAGCCGCGGGCCCGCATTGACATGGAGGGCCTGGGCGCCGTGACGGAGGAGGCCGAATCTGCCATGGCTATCCCAGCCGGTACAGGGGCCTACTACGAAGACATTCTCCGCATCGAGCTCACTGGGCCGGACCAGCCACATCTTACCATGGTAGACCTTCCCGGGCTTTACGCAGTCGAGAATAAGAAACAGTCTTACATTGATGTCAATATTGTCCATGACATGGTGGAGAGGTACATGTCGCGACCACGGAGCATTATACTCACGGTCGTGTCAGCCAAGTACGAGTATGTCCTACAGAAAGTTACTCAAATGGCCAAAAACGCCGATCCACGTGGCTTGAGGACCATGGGTCTTATCACAAAGCCCGATACTTTGGATTTGGGCTCCCCATCCGAGGACTACTTTGTTCGCCTGGCCCAGAACCTCGAGGAAGAGCTTCAACTTGGCTGGCACGTGTTAAAAAACCGCAATTTCGAGGAGCGTGATGTCACCTCAGCACAGCGCGATGATATTGAGAAAGAATTCTTCTCTCGGGGATTGTGGAATTCCATTGACTCCTCACACTGCGGAGTAGCGGCCTTGAAGATCAGGTTGAGCAGGGTCTTGAAAGGCCAAATCCTTGTCCAACTTCCAAATCTTCAAAAGGACGTGGAGGAAAGTATTCATGATTGTATCGAGAAACTCGATCATCTCGGCCCGGTACGAGGTACCCCACAGCAGCAGCGGAGCTATCTGCTGCGGGTGAGTGAGGAGTACACGTCCCTGATGAGTCAAGCAGTCGAAGGCACATACACTGATCCATTTTTCGGTGGCCGGCAAGATCGTGCTAGTTTCAACAGGAGGTTGAGGGCTGTGGTGAGGCTGAGGCTTGATGAGTTTGCAAAAGACATGCGGCTGAAGGGAAAGAGCCAGCACATCATTGATTCAGAAAGTGAGGATGAAGGTGACCATGAGTTGTACCATGGACCCAGCATTACGCGGTCTGAATTCATCGATGATGTTGCTGGTCGCCTTAAATACAACAGAGGTCGCGAATTACCAGGGCTCTTCAATCCCCTAATCGTCAATGACCTTTTCGTCGAGCAATGCGCGCCCTGGAAAGATATCGTGATGCACTTTGGTGACGATATCATGGATGCAGTGCAAATGACGACTGATCTGATAGTCGAGCAAATTTCTGCAAGCGAGGTTTCCGAAGGGGTTCTAAAACTCATTCATAAAGAAATCGAGGGGCTAAAAGTAAACATGGACGCTCAGATTGACGCGTTGCTTGCATCAGCTGCCCAGCATCTGATCACGTCTAACTCTCAGCTTACTCGGGATGTTCAGCGGACCCAGCAGAACCGACATAAACGCGCCATCACAGCACTGATCAATGATATGTTTGGAAAAGCCCGTTTCGATGGCTCAGACAAAAAGATCAGTATAAATCCGATTGAGCTCTTGAAACTGGCCGGAGAGGGTCGCGAACCAGACATGGAGCGGTTCGGAAGCGCATTGGCGGTAGACTACATGAAAGCATATTACAAGGTAAGATATATCCCTAAGACTGGAAGCTACCAATGGCATTGACAGGTTTTACTCTACTCCTAGGTTGCAGTGGACAGATTTACTGATGACGTGAGTGTCCTTGCGATAGAAGCCTGTCTTATCAGCAAACTATCATCACTTTTCAGATCAGGCTATGTTGCGGAAATGAGTGACGAAGAGTTGTTCCTCCTTGCCGGCGAAACCGAAGAATCCCGTTCCAAGAGAGAACACCTAGAGGCAAAACGAGGGATCCTTGAGAAAGGCCTGCAAGATCTGAAGAGCCTTTATAAGCATCGGACAATCATCGACTTAACAAATCAGAAGGACCCGGCGTTGGAAGATTCTAAGAAGGTGACTGATTTAACGCAAAATGGCTTTGAAAAATCATCAGTCGCCACCTCTAGTATAGGGATAGCTTCTGAGGGTTTCAGCGCCAAGGAACTCTCTAATGTTGAAGAGAAGCCTCCTGAACCTCTGCAAGCAGATGATAGGGGGACGTATCATGGTTCTATGAAGGATATATGGTCATCCTCTATGGATACAAAAAGTAACAGGAAGACCCTAAAGGAAGTTTTAGGTGAGGAGCCTAGTTGGGGCTCCTAAGTATTTATATACTATTTTATTTTACTTTCACTTCAATACTAAAACTCATCAAGCCTAGCTTTTCCATTTCTCTCAGTATTTTCAACCATAAAATTGATCTCTTCCAGGCAGGTTAAAACCCAATAGATCAGCACAACAGAAGTCACACTCGGCAACTGAACTCTGATCAAGATGAACACGTATATCACACAGCCGTACGCACAACGGCTGGTTTTTCCTCCTTCATCCCTCAACCAGTTTAGGAGGTTAAAGTTTGCGGAAGGAATACGTATTCACATGCCAATGTTAATGTCAAAGTCAAAGGTGACTTCAGGCCATAGGTTCAATTAATCCAGATCACGCTCACGTATCCAAATATACCATAACGTGATGCAACGCGCAATGATATCAACAATGTTATGAACTGAAATTTATATTATAAATGTTCAGTACACTTTAGTTGTCTGATCATTATTCTTTGTTTCCATTTATCTTCCACGGAAATTCATTCTCTCCAGTTGATTTAACTCTAATCTTTTTACCTTCTCACTGAACATTTTCTTGGCCTCCTTACCCTTATTGGATATCTATAGTAAGTCTTTCTAAAGAGATAAATGTCCCTTGTCATTGATTATACCGACTTCGTACAACAAGATAGGTTTCTAAAGGGTTATAATAACCAGTACTAGGTAGATTTTTCGAGATTTATAGAGGAATATATAAGTAATAGTAAAGGGACTGTTGTATCATGTTTTTTATTGGGTACAGAGCGGTTTAGGCATATTTGATAAGGAATTTTTATTATTAGATGGTAAGGTAATTTCTATAAAAGTACTAATAATGTAATCGTATATAAAGGACGAGCCTGTAGGTGGTAAGTTAGACTTGTAATGTAAATTATTTGTCCTATTATAAATCCTGGTATTAATTACAAGTTAGTATAACAATGGAAAATACTATGGCAGGAGCTTGATTTAAATATGTGCTTGTTGCCGATGTGGCGATTTTCAGTGACATTGCTAGGAGAGAGTACATGGTCAAAGCAGTCAGATTCGACTTGGCGGATGATTGGAAGTAGTGCTGGATTGGAGTGGCTACAAGATACTTGCTAGAGCTTTGGTGTTTTGCGGCGGCGATTGTGCTGGTTATAATATTGTCCAGTTTCTTGGCTCAGAAAAGAAATTAAAAAATAACATTCGGGACGACGGACTTGGATCTGACACCTACGAGCTGGTCTACTGAAGTACGGAGGCATCCTCACTCCCCAACACAGAAGGATGCGAGCTAGCGAATTATAAAAACTGTATGACTGTGGAGCGGGGCCCATAAGAGATGATTTTGAGTAGAAAAGGCTATTAAAAAAAGAAATTATCCGCAGTGTTTCTAAGAAGTTCATTTGTTAAAATCGAAGCTGGTTCTAACTACACAACATCGCCAGCCATTCAGCCAACATGAATATTGTCCCAGAACAAATTCATCGATATAGTCTAGGATGGACGATTCTCTGACATGGCCGGAACAGGCTTAGATGCCCGTTTCTTGGAGTCGTCGAGATGACTATTTTTAGAAATCGCCTGCTTGGTCAGCCGTCTCCGCTTCCGCGGAAGCGACTGCATTGCCATGATATATTCACCGCTGACAGCCTCCGCGGAAGCACCGAAAGTCTCACAGTCTTGCATCTCGAATCAGAAAGATCAATAAAATTTACGGACCTATTTTCAACGCACTGCACAATGCAAGCAAATCACCGTCCAAGAAAGGTATAGCTTCCAAGTGACATCCGTTAGCGTCGCTGACGACTCTCTAAGGCTTGCGATCTCTGCTACACTCGGAAGATCAAGTGCGATGGGCAACAGCCGCGATGTTCAAACTGTGTAAATTATAAGACATCTTGCACACATACAGCTCGCAGCAGAAAATGGAAGCCCAAGGCGCAACAGCCCGGCGAAACGTCAGAGGCTGACGAGATTCGGATCCTGCAGGCACAGATGCAACAATTGCAGGACAAATTGGTAATGTCCCAGGGAAGTCCAGAACTAGGCGTATACTAACAGTGTTTTCAGGCTCAGTACCAGATCCAAGATACTACACCCAGTTCCTCTGCACTCTCGCCATCTGTGGGCTCTGGAGACGGGCTTGCTCAAATTGGCAATGCAGTTCCCTTGATGAAACTACCACCACTGCAACAGACTATGCACATGGTTGGCACATTTCTCAATACTGTCAATTCAGTTCTTCCCCTCTTTCATCCTGACTCCCTTCTCCGTCTGGTAGGGGAAACATACGCTGTTCAACCTCGACAACGTGACCCTGTTGCATGGGCCGCAATCAATGTTGTGCTGGCCCTGGCTTGTCAACAAATACCAAATGGCGAGGACCCATACTTACAGTATGGAGTAGCAAGTGAATATCTAGACAAAGCACAATCTGTTGTCTGGGCTGTCACCCTCGGCGATACTCGCCTTCTCAACATCCAGACACTGGTCGGAATGGCAATGGTGCTTGAGACACATGGTGCGGATAAGACGCCAGCTTTAGTCATTATCTCAGCAGCAATGCGTCTCATTCACAAAATGGGGCTTCACGACCGCCGTTATTCAGCGCATCTGGATGTTACTGAGAGAACGCAGTATGCTCGCGTCTTCTGGCTAGCTTACATAGTTGACAAGGACCTCAGTATGCGCACTCAGCAACCTTCGGTACAGCTTGATGACGATATAGATGTCGACATACCCGCATCCACGGCAGCCATTGAGGGCGGCGATTCTGCAGCTGGTATAGTTACCACAGCTGATGGGAATAACAAGATAGATTATTTTCAATCTCGTGTACAACTAGCTCATATTCAGGGCAGTATCTATGACCACTTATACTCGACTCGAGCGTCAAAAAGGAGCCCCGAGGAGCGACAAGCGATTAGAGAAGATATCATCAAAGCACTCGATGAGTGGAAAGCCTCAGTTCCAGTGGACTTCAGCGCCACTAATGTTATCGCGACAACGTGCAACAATCCTTCCATGGCTTCTTTTTTCTGCATTCTGCATACAACTAGTCTGTTCTGCTTAGTACTTAACACTCAAGCCCACGCTTGGGATGAGCAGTGGGTGATGGGCTTAAGAGATCACGGCAGAGGGAGTAGAACATTGCAACTGCCAGGCGAGTGGACAGGAATGGTAGCAGAGGCTCGTGATTTCATGATCTTGTACGAGCAAGTCTGTCTCAGACATGAATGGCTCAGATGGTAAGACATTGTGAAACCACGAGCAGTAGTATGGACTAACGATCATAGGATGGTTACATGCACCTACACGTCGGCAATGGTGCTACTGACGATCAACAACTTGAATGACCTCCAGCATCCAGAGTTTGAAAGAGACAGTGATCGTATTCAGAAATCTCTGGACTGGTTCAAAGAGACCACAAAAGAAGTTAACTCAAATCTAGCTTGCGTGCTTGCAGATGTATGTACCGAGGCTTTTGGAACGATGAAGCAAAGGCGTGCGGATGATATTGCTCTAGCTCTTGGAGGGGACTGGCTTGTGGGTTTCCTTGATGATTTGGAACACTCCGAATAGTAATTTATAGGGGAGAGCAAGATACGTGATCAAGAGCATAGTTGGTTAAAACGTAAACTGGACTACCAAGGCACCTGTTGAAAATCGCCATTCTCATACTCCCAGAATGTCCCCCCGTCAATGTCCCCCTTCTCCGACTCAAGCAATCTTAACACAGATTCAGCCCCCTCGATAGGATCTTTCTTACCTCTGTAACCATTGAACGCCGTCTTACAATGGCCCGGACTAACCGCCCAGAATGTTATCCCATCCTGCCCCTCTCTGTGATTCTCGGTAATTTGCAAGTGGAGCAAGAGCATGTTGAGACCGGCTTTGGAGACACAGTAGTCTATGTTGGCAACTGGAGGCAGCTAATACAGACGTAAGCCTTTGTAGCCATACTTAGTATTATTTCTCATACCTCCTTGTTGGTTGTTCTAGTCATACTGCCACGTGCACTAGAAACCATAATGACTCTTGGCCAAGAACTCTTTCTCAGTAGTTTACTAAAGGCATGAATGACGACTGTGTTCGACGTGATGAGGTTGTTGTAACAGGAATTTGATGCGTCTCGGATATCTGACAGTTTGTCTGACGCTCGCCCTTGAACTTTGCCAGCGTTGTTAATGAGAACTACCAAAGTTAAATATTCCGCCGCTCAATTATTCACGGATGACAGAACGCAACGCCTACTTACCATCCAACGTTCTATACTTTCCTTCTAACCACACAACCGCCGCTTCAATTGAGGCATCGCTCTCAATATTGATCTCAACATAGTCAAGCCGGGCCGTCATACCAGTTTCACGAAGTGACTGAATTGCTTCTTGTGCTGCATCCTTACTTCGGCACCCAAGGATAATGTTGGACGACGGTAGACGGATTGCGATGGCTTGTACAATGGCATAGCCAATTCCACGGTTTGCGCCGGTAACTAGAATATTCGCCATTATCTTCGGTCGGGAAATGCGAATGGGGGATCCTGCCTAGCCAAAGATAAAAGGTTATCTGTCATTTCTCACTGCTGATTTTATAACTCCTCCAAATCCGGAGTTAACAATAAACAGGTCTCTTATTCCGATTCATGTTTAAATTGCTCCAAAGTCCGAACAACTACGGTAACGCTGGCATCCGGTCAATTGACTAAAACAATGCCGGTTAGCGTATTCATTGGCCAAATACGCGAGTTCCACAGAACATGCAGTAAAACAATATCGCCAGTGAACCTTTCTGATCAACGATCATTGGAATCGAAGAGAATTTTCACCAGACTTTCGAGCTTCATTTGCTCAAGTACGTGATTGGTTGTGAGTTGAATGGTAGACACGAACGGCACTTCAAGACTGCAATTTTACAACGTTTGGCCTGATCAATGTGTTCCCTGCTACTGCAACGCTAGTTGACCACGTAGGTTCGTTTTTGACTACCCCTGGCGATATGATCAGTTCCTGGTACAAGCCTTACCCTGATGATTCCATGCAGTCGAATGTGTCCTAGGCTACCGAAGAGCGGTGGCATTCGTCTCAAGCGCCACGCATTATCCTTAAGTAGTAGGTGTTATTGTGTGCTTGTTAGTATTCAAATACTTTCAACGTATAGGGTAGGTTCCTTGCGGGGAGCGTTCATGACGTCAGATTGACAATAATTCGAGAATCCGCTGGCAAGATGCAAAGGCCTTCAGAGTAGATAATGAATTCGACAAACATAGAATACCCTCGCGATGTACTTCAGTCCGTAAGACTGGGCTGCATGGCTTGTTTATCAAAAATGCTCGTGGACCGAATTCACTTCACGCTGGCCGGACAATCCAACATCCTTAGTTCATGGCAAGCCAACCCACAAGATATGGCAGCAAGACAGACACGACAGTATAAATAAGATACTAGCATAATAGTCATTGTGATTTACATCAATACTACGGCGTCGTCTGTTACAAACCGCCTACTAGGCATGAATGAAACGATGCTATGTCCCCGTTACGAAAGTCTACCCTGGAGATTGAACCATATCTTATCAGATAAGATAACAACCGTGTAAAAAACGGCACACCCTACCGCCACGGTCATGATATTGGTTGAGTTTGCTCAGCCTCCGGGAAGAAGACGGTATCGCGGCAATCGGCCACATTTGACTTAACTCTACCGGGTCGTTGATCCCTCGCCAGGGTGGCCAAATTAGTTAGTTAATTTTAACTATTAACTAACTAACTACTAACTAGGCTAGTTTTTAGTTAGTTAATAGTTAATTTTTTTAGTTAGTAGTTAGTTAATAGTTAATTTTTTTTTAGTTAGTTAGTTAGTACTTTTAAATTAGTTAATTTTAAATTAGTTAGTAGTTAGTTAGTTAGTAGGGCTAGTTAGTTATTTAATACAATTAACTAACTACTAACTAGAAAAAATTAACTACTAGTTAGTTAATTTTAAAAATTAACTAACTAGTATTAACTACTAGTTAATAGTAGTTAGTTAGTAGTTAGTTAGTAGTTAATTAGTAGTTAATTAATAATTACCTTAAGAAATACCTTAAAAGTTATTATAAATAAACCTTAAATATAACCTTAAGTAAAACCTTAAATAGAACCTTAAATAATATTATAATAAATAATATAATAAATAGTATAATATATAGTATAATAAAATACTATTATAAATAGTATAATAAATAGTATAATAAATAGTATAATAAAATAGTATAATAAATAGTATAATAAATAGTATTATAAATAGTATTATAAATAGTATAATAAATAGTATAATATATAGTATAATATATAGTATAATAAAATACTATTATAAATAGTATAATAAATAGTATTATAAATAGTATAATAAATAGTATAATAAATAGTATAATAAATAGTATAATAAATAATATAATAAATAGTATAATAAATAGTATAATATATAGTGTAATAAAATACTATAATAAATAGTATAATAAATAGTATAATAAATAGTATAATAAATAGTATAATAAAATAAGAAATAAATTAAATAAAGCTATTAAATAAAAACCTAATTTAAAGCTATTTATAAGAAAGAATCCTCAGTATTAAATCCCCTAATTTCCAACTTTTAAGTAATAAAATCATCTTAACTGTTTCCGGTTCTAATCTATTTCTACTTTTTGTAATAATATTATTACTAATAGAAAAGCTACTTTCAGCTGCAGCAGAAGTAGCTGGAATAGTAAGATACTTTCTAGCTAAAATAGCTAAAGTAGGAAGTTCTGGGCTTTTAAATTCCCAGTATTTTAAAATATTAACCTAAATTTATATTAATATTAATTTAAAATAAAAAATAATAAAAAATAATAACTTACCTCTCTATTAGACCGTTTTTCAGTTAAATAACTTTCGATTTCTCTTTCTTCCCTTTGATTAGAGCTTATATATAACTCCTTCTCAAAATCATTAGAATCTTCAGAAGGGGAATTAGCCCTATTAACTTCAAAAACTCCTAAATTAGAAGTATTTAAATTTAAGGCTATTTCCTCTTTAGCTCTATAGTATTTAAATTAGTATATATATTATAAAAAAAATATATTAAAATAAAACTTATATATAAAACTTAGCCTTAAATAGGTTTAATATATCCCTTTCAATAGTAGAATAATGATATAAAAGACCGGTTTCTTTAAAGTGACTAAGCTTAAATCGAGGATCTAAGATAGTAGCTAAAAAAAAAGGCTTATAACTAAGTATATAATCAGGAGTAAGATAGCAAGGAAAATACTTCTTAAGCTTAGTAATACCACTATTAATAGTATTATAAAAGCTAGAAAAATATGAAGCCTAAATAAAATTAATATATAATATTAAAAAAAAAAAGAAAAAAAACTTGCTTTATCTTGATTTAAATTAAATTCCTCCTGTAGACTTTCTAAGTCTTTAAAAATAAGATAAATATAAAAAAGAGCTTGTGAGAGAGTAGTATAGGTTGAGCCTTGTAATTTAATGGAAGGCTTATAGAAAATATAGAAAATCCGTTTTAAATTAGCTAATTCTTCCCATTCTTCAGTATTAGGAAATACTTTAATAAATTCTAAATTTTAGGTATTTTTAGAAATAAATATAAGTACTTCCTTTAACTCTAAGAAGGTAGATAGCATAAGATAAGTAGAATTCCACCGAGTGGCATTATCTATATTATTAATTAATTAAAAATTTAAAAAAAATAAAAGAAATAATTAACTTACCTAAAGGAATATGCCTTTTTTCTGATTTTAACTTTCCTTCCTTAAAAAGAGAGTTAACTGCTTGGTTAAGAAGCTTATTAGGCTCCTGAGTATAGCGAGTAATAGTAATGATTTTTCTAACCCGGCTAATAAGGGCTAAAAAAATATTAGTTAAATAGGAAAATTAAGAAAAAATATAAAAAAAATATACTTACTATTAAAAGCCGGGGTAACCTCTAAAATTTCCCTATTTCTTTTATCTAAGGTAATAACCTTAGAATTAAGATAATTAAAAAGGGATTCTTTAGAGGTAGAAGTAGCTAAATACTGCTTTAAAATATCTTGCATTACTAAATTAATAATATGTGCTATATATTTAATATCCCCTAAAAAGTCCTTATTATTATAGCTAGTAAAAGCTTTTTTAAAAGACTTAATAAAGGTATTATTATTCGATGTATTATCTCGAGTAATACTATATAAATTAGTAAAAGAAATATATATAAAAAGGAAAAGAAATAATTACCTTGAAATATTAGAAATACTTAAACTAGGATAAATAGATAAAGTAGTTAAAAACTCGCTATAAATATATACCCCAGTATGACTCTCAGGAAGGTAATGAAAACCTATATTAAAATATTAGTATTTAAAGTTAATAAAATAAAAATAATAAAAATACCTATAAGCTTATAATTAAGCTTAAACTTAGAATCTAAAAAGAATAGCTAAAATCCCTAAATAAGGAGTTTAATTACTAGCAGTCTAGATATTAAAAGTAAGGGAAAAAGTCCCTAAGGACTTAATATTAGCTTCAAGCTGCTGATTAAGTTCAGTTAGGCCTAAATTAAAGGAATTAATTAAGAATTTCTTAATTTTATCCCTATTAATAGTAGGCCCAGCTCTATAATTAAAAGGAATTTTATTAGTATTATATAATTAATAAAAATAAAATATAAAAAACTTACTTATTATAAAAATCTAGTAATTCTTGAAAAGAAGGGGAGGAAATAGCTTGAAAAGATAAATTATTCTCTATAAGAAAATTAAGTATCTTCTGATAAGCTTTTTCCTCTGAGAAATTAAATAAGCTAGTAGCTATATCTCTCTTTTTAAAAAAGGAATTTTCCCTAATAGTTAAGGAATTTCGCTCTTTAATAATAAAATTTAATTAGTAAATAAAAAATATATAAAATAGAAAAAAACTTACTTCTTTTATAGCTTTCTTGGTGTTTATTAATAGGATATTCTTTATGTTTTGCCTCAATATGGCGTATAAAATTAGAGGCTTTAAATCCTGCTATATTCTTATACTTTTTATAAGAATAGCTATATAATTAATATTAATTAGTATATATTATAAAATAAATAAAATAAAAGTTAAATAGTAAAAAATATATAAAAACTTATAGCTGGCAACAGACAAGATATTGTCTTTCTTGGCCTGGAATAGCAGGCTGAATAGTATGGTTAAAGAGGTTATTTTTAAATATATATCCTCCAGTACCTTTAAAATCTTCCTTAGAAGATTCTAATAAGTTTTTTGCTATATTAGCTATATTAGAAGAATCAGATTCTTCTAAATTAATAGAATTATCTTCCTGGTTATTAAGAAGGCCTGAGACTTTAATACTGCTATAAGCCTGACTTTCTGACTCAGAATACTGAGATTCGATATTGAATGAGCTAGAAGGGGAAGTATAGTCCATATTGAAAAAAAGTTTAAAAAAAGGCGATTTTTTTAGTATAAAATGCAACTAAATAGCTTATAAGATGATAGAGTTATTATTGAGTGTTTATTGGTAATCAAAAAAAGAAATTTATTTTCTTACTTTTCTAATTAATTATATAGAAAATTAGAATTAAATCCTGCTTATAAATTAAAGGTTGATTTATAATAGAAAAATACTTAAGTCCGTTAATTCCATTAATTCCAGGTTATATACATTAAATCCGTAAATATATTAGTAATTATTCTCGGTTTCATTATAATTATACTTAAATCCAAGGAAAATATTCAAAATAGCTCGGATATAGTTTAATTATATATTATATAGCTCGGAATAACTTTAAGTAACTCGGTTTAAAGTTATATAATTTATTATTATTTAAATCTATTTATAATATATAATTAATAAGCTAATATAGTAATATTATTATATTATTAATAAATTATATTTACTTAATTATCTCTAGAAAAACTATATAAAAACTATTTATATTATAAAATAATTTTATAGTATTTTATAAGTTATTTTATAAATATTTTATAAAGATTTTAAAATTTATATATATTTTAAGTCTTAAAGTATTATTTATATATAATGTATATTTTATTATTCTCGGAAAAATTCTAGAAAGTATTTATGTAATTTATTATATTTTAATAGTAATTTATATTAAATTAATTATATATTTTAAATATAATTTTATAAATAATAGTTTTTCCTTTAAAAGAAAAAACTAGAAGATAAAAAGGTAGATAAAAGATAAGAGATAAGAGATAAGATAAGAAAAAATAGACTAAAAGGTCTTTTTATAAAGAGAAAAAAGAGAAAAGAGGAAATAGATAAGATATAAAGAGGGGTGGGTAGATAAGAAATAAGATAAGATAAGATAAGGAAAATATACTAAAAGGACTTTTTCAAAAGAGGAAAAAGAGGAAAAAAGGAAATAAATAAGATATAAAGAGGGGTAGATAGGAGATAAAATAAGATAAGATAAGAGAATAGAGAATTAAAGATTTTAGTTTATTATTTTAATATTAGTATTAATTATATATTATTAATAAATTATATTTTAAAATATATTTATTTAATATTAATAATAATAATTCTTTTTTTAAAAAAAATATATTTCTTTAATTTTCTTTTATTAAAGCTTTTTATAAAGTTAGTAATATATAATATATTATTACTTTATTTAAATAAAAATTTAAATATTTTTTTATTTTTATTTTATTATTTAAAAAAAATAGCTATTTTATTATTTTTATTTATAGAAATAAAAAATAATAAAGAAATAAATTTATCTCTAGGGTAATTTAAGAAAAGTCTTTTTTAAATATTAATATAAGCTTAAAATTATTATTAACTATATAGTATTATTTATTTATTAAATTCTATATTATTAATAAATTAATAAAATATTTATTATTTATTTTAATTTCTCTATTTATATATTAACTAGAGTAGTTTAACTAACTAACTACTAACTAGGCTAGTTTTTAACTAACTAGTAGTTAAATTTTTTAGTTAGTAGTTAGTTAATAGTTAATTTTTTTTAGTTAGTTAGTTAGCACTTTTAAATTAGTTAATTCTAAATTAGTTAGTAGTTAGTTAGTTAGTGGGGCTAGTTAGTTAGTTAATACAATTAACTAACTACTAACTAAAAAAAATTAACTACTAGTTAGTTAATTTTAAAAATTAACTAACTAGTATTAACTACTAGTTAATTTTAACTAACTAAAATTAACTACTAGTTAGCTCTAGTTAGTTAGTAGTTAGTTAATAGTAACTAATTTTGCCACCCTGTCCCTCGCCACGTTGTGTATAATACGATTGTGCTTACATAAAGCTGACTTAGCTGCCGAGACATTCACCGAGCATTGGATGACGACTAAATCTAGCCAAGCATTCCCAGACGTCTGAGATTCTCTTTGTCTGCGAGGAGGCTATGCTAAGTAGTGTGCTTTGGCAGTGGACGATGCATTTGGTGCACCAATTCCCTGCTGCTGATCATGCACAGCTCGTTCTTGGCCTAGCGTCATAGAGTTTTAGGGAAGCATTCTGTGCATACTTCGGTGCATACCCCGACGCCTTCGTCCACTGTCGGTTTAAATGCTCTAACCTTGGTTGAAAACGGACGACTCCGTGAGTCAGTCCATACACTGCTTCAATACATTACCAGTCAGAGATGCGACACGGCATTTGGCCAGCCTTGCCACGACTCATCTTGCATCCCATGTCTCACCAACCTTTCGTCCACCTTGTTAACGTCTTTAACTTTCTGTAACAGCCATTTATAATCCAGTGAATCCGCGGCTTTATCCTAGCCAGGGGCCTGGAAACCACTTATCATCCGAGCCCACGATTGCCTTCACCAATCAATTACGAAACAATGCGAGACGGTGAACAAGAAGCTTTTTCATGTCTTGGAATTCAGTCTAGAAAAGTGGCTTTTCCACATTCTACGCACCACGCGGCCTTATTTGTGATGCTGACATTTCCAACGCCAAGATGGCGTACGTCAGCTCGGGCGTCATTGAACCCTTGTGGGTGGATATGGCTATCACCTTTCGGATTTAGAGGGACTCACCTGTCAGCATCTCCGACAGCTACCATAAAATATTCCCCGTGGCGGGGTCCGGAGCCCGGCCAGGCCGGATGATAAACATTTAAGCTTATTATGAGGGTGCGATGAAATTAGTACGGTATCATCAATGACAGGTGCAATATTTTTGCATACCAAAGAACAGTAGAGTAAATCACAATTAATAGTTGTATCACCTGTAATGCAAAGAATTGAATAACTGAAGCTCTTTGGGATATCATCTTACAATAAACGTGTCGAATTGGCCTTGCGCGAAACATTGTGGAAACCTCGCGCAACCCGACCTCCGAGCTTGTGCAACAAAGAACCAAAACTATTACGACGTTCGTGTGGCTCAGCCACCTTGGAACAAGCCGGTCTGCCCAGGCGACTTAGGGCTTGGCTCGCTACCTGGCCAAGAGAATGCCTATGTTGCCCGTGTCATAGATGGGGCCGGTTTTCAGGACAGCAAACTCCGAATGAAGTGAAAACATATATGTCGTGCAATCCCGTTCCATTTTACTAGATGTGTGACCAAGAAGGCTGTTTCTTTCCGCTTGACGGCTACCAAATTCGAAGCACCCAGCTATGAGTCTCTTGACCGTTTTCTTTCTTCTCTTGCAGGTCTTCTCTTCATGCACAGTGCAAGGTACGTCGATATTCCAATATGATGCTCTTCATGACTGACGTCGTCCCCTGTAGCTATTTCCTTGATCAGAGATACCATTGATCAATCATCGACTATTGAGACTCTCGAATTTTCGCAAGATCCCCACACAATCACTGGCGCTTCTTCATTCCAAGTAGAATTTGAGGTACCACATGAGAACCAACGCATCACATTAAATCTGCAACCATCTCGAAATGTCTTATCACGCCTCACAACCGTCGAGCATATCAAATCCTCGCCCAATAATGAGCCTATCGCGGACTTGAGGAGCCGACCCCCATTGTTATACAGGGGAGTAGCTTTCGTTAACGATGTCGAGAAGGAGACACAAAGACGGGTAGGGTGGGCACGAGTTATGGTCAGATACCGAGAGGGTCGACATATCATTGAGGGTACCTTCACCAATGATGGCGCGTATAATCATATTTCACTAGATTCGAATCATGGCCAGACACGACAACAGGGTAGCGAGCGTCAAGAAGGGCCACAGAAGATGGTTGTCTGGAAGGAGTCGCACGACGATAGCCAGGGTATTATTGCGCAGAGGTCGTCCCCACAGACTTCGACCTGTGAAGCCCAACGATTCGACGATCGACGTCGCCACGAAGTAGAATTTGGGGGCGAGGAAAGATACGAATCACACAGTCGTATGCTTGGGCACACTCGACGACAAACACCAAACGACTGGTTCGATCCCGCTGACTATATCGGATCGACCGACGGATGCCCTTCATCGAGGAGAGTCGCGTTGATAGGAATTGCAGCCGACTGCTCATATACAGCAGAGTTCAACTCTATGCAGGACGCTCGGGATAACATCATCTCTCAAGTCAATGTCGCTTCGCAGCTATACGAAGATACCTTCAACATCGCTCTAGCAATCCAAAATCTGACGATTAGCGATCCGTCTTGTCCTTCGACTGCCCCCAGCTCAATGCCCTGGAACCTTGGGTGTACTGCGAATGTCGATATCAGTGAACGTCTGAACCTATTTACTCGATGGAGAAGTAGATTACGCGATAACAACGCTGTTTGGTCTTTATTCACTGCGTGTAGAAGTGGCAACACTGTTGGGATAGCCTGGATTGGAAGTCTATGCAACAGATCACGGGGATCATCATGGCGAGGTGGTGGTGTTGGATCAGCGAACGTGGTGGTTCGTACAGCAGCAGAATGGCAAGTCTTTGCGCACGAGCTGGCGCATAACTTTGGAGCAGCTCATGATTGCACATCCAGCGACTGTGGGAGCACCGGCTACTCCCGGTCCGACAATTGCTGTCCATTGAGCCAGTCGACATGCGATGCCCGCAACCAATATCTCATGAACCCACAGAGTTCACCCGGCCTCGAAGAGTTTTCGCCCTGTACAATCGGCACTATCTGCACCGGCATAGGACAAGATCAAATTGATACGAGCTGCCTAGTAAGCGAGGACGAAGTCCCTGATGTCAACGACAGTGAGTGTGGCAATGGCATCGTTGAGCCTGGCGAGATGTGCGACTGTGGTGGTGAGAATGGATGCCCAACGGACTCTTGCTGCAATCCCTCTACATGTCAGTTACGAAGTGGCGCAGAGTGTGATCCAGCAACAGACGGATGTTGCACCGACGAATGCCGTGTTGCTCAGAGTGGTCTAGTCTGCAGAGAGAGCACAGCGGATTGTGACCCGAAGGAGACATGCGATGGAAGTTCAAGCCAATGCCCCATCGACGAGCAGAATTGTGACGAAGATGAGGACTCTGGTACGAATGGATCTGGAGGGAGTTGGGTCGACAATAACCGGACAGCAATTATTGCGACGTCAGCTTCAGTTGGAGGATTTGTTATCCTCTTGGCGTTTTGTCTAGTGTGTTCATGCATTCGAAAGAGGAGGAGGAGACAAAAGGGTACTCAACTTCAGAGTGGCAGCTTTAGCGACGGGTCAAATGCCCCAGCACTTGAGCACACTGGAGGAGTTACTCAAATGCCGAGTGCACCGCCATTGGTACATAGATACGCATAGTTTTGCATTGGACATTGGAAATCGTGTGTTAGAGGAGTTATGGGAATGGTGCGCTGTATTTAATGATTTATGACACGAGATATTCTTGGCATTGTCGAACTGGAACATAGCAATGATATATAAAATAGCAATTAGAAAGCTGATAGTCGTTTTGATTTATAGATATTGCAATGACTCTACTGTACGGCCTGCGCTGCCTCAAGTATGACATGCGAATAGACGAGTCGTGAATAGAATCTTAGTAATCGTGCATGCAGATGTTAGCTGAACAAATCGCTTCAAAAGGCTGTTTAGGCTAGTCTAATTGAAGAAGCTCATATAAGAAAAATATAGATATTGCCATACGGAAAGTCGAAATGCAGTTACGAATAATGACCTATGAATTTTGAGCTTCACTATTAATATGTGCTACGGTGGGACAGGCGAAGAATCGGGACGGAATCTCGTTATGATTTGGGTATAGTAAGAAACAAATTATGGAGGAGTCTTTATTGAAAAGTGTTACGATCAAACACGATGTCAATATGAGACGGTGTCACAGAGCTTGATCATGAAATACATGTGGAGTATGGTATTGTGCTGTTAGAGCTTCTGCCTGTACGTGTGACACGTTGACACTCACATCCCACATGACTATATGGCTGAGGTTCTATACGTTTCTCATTACAAAGGTCACATTACGTTGATCATGGAATTGCCTGTTACTCTTAGGGTAGAATTCCATGGGAACCCGGAGGATGGCTAGGACCGATTACTGCTGCGAGGAATGACACAGTCTAAAAAGCACCTCCTATGAAGTCCAATTACAGTAGTCAGCTGACCAGAAGGTTGAGTCTAGTCGACTCATAGATATTATGAGTTCTTTAGGCATGGGGCGCTCTCCTTCAGAGTCTCTCGGGGAACAGGTGAAGAGCCCGACTGCCAGCCTGGTCTAAAAGTAAAACCTCATAACGAGGCTACTGAAGTAGACACATTCTTCGTCAAGTGATATCTGCAATGCTCTGAAACACAAATCAGCTCTTCGAAAATGTTCCTGTAACAGTCAAGTGCTGTGTTTAAGTTCCCACCTTACGTTATTAGATTTACAACTGTACACCCTCATTTGACGGTGTCGAACTGAAGGTGAAGTCGAATGATCAACTTATACTTCAAGCTTCAATAGATCACCTGAGAGTTTGTTTCACAAAAGTTCTAGTCATACCCGGCCATGAGTAACATAAGCTACTTCAGAACGAAAGCGATATTGGGTAACGGTGTGAACCTTCTCAACAAAGCCTCAGATGTGTTGTAGATGTATCGTTTGTGGTTGTCAGTATGGTTAAAAGTTTATTCTCTCGCGACTTACGCGAGCTAGGACCAGACCAAGGATCGAACTCGCGATTGTATGCCGACATGAGCTGAGAAATAAATTGCAAACAGGCATCGACTCCCTCAAGAGACAAGTTGAGCTGGCCGAGACTTTGACACTTGACCTTCTAGAGTAAGTGGTTGTATCATAAAAAGTCGATGGCTTGATGGTGTTATCCAGAGTCGATCGGTATGGCGTGCTGTTCTCTACGAGCTGAAACAGTGCCGCCATAGTTTGACTCAAGGCAGCAAGCCACCTACTGGAGCTTTCTGTCCGTTTTATAAACGTGGGACTACGAAGATGGAAGACTCAGAAACCACACTAAGAGAAACCAAAGGACATCAGCAAGCCAGCAAGTCGGTCCAGTTTGGTAAGCTTCGTACTTAGTACCCCTAGAAGTAAGGCTGCTACAGGCTCACAGAGTACAGACCTCCTTCATGCTTGGGCCTAGATGTCAGCAAAGTCAGACCATGTCGGGATTAGAAGACTACTCCTCTTCTGAGTCAAAGATTATAGACGTCTGTTGATTGGGCTGATCGCGAACTATTGAATCTAATTCAATGCATCACACCGCCAACTCCACCCCATGCCTGTTGAAGACCCGATGAAGCCGCTACTTATCGGCCCGCTGAATTGGATGGGGAATTCAGCTTTTCCAAATCAGCGACGATCAATAGCTCAAACTCACTAGGAACGGTTGGATTGCCAGCCCCGGATTGCCAATCGGCGATCTGAGGGATTCCCAACGCTAGGATCTTAACTTGGCACAGACAGGGATCCAGGATCCAGCAGCGAACAAGACTATCTATCGCCTGTGCGATACGTTGATCGACTTTGCATATTCGAGCGATACAACCCGCATAGACCTTGCACTTCCAGGATAAAATGAAGCTTACGGTGAACACTTGCCCGCAGAATAAGCTACAGCGATAGAGCATACACTTGCGCAGGTCCCTCAAGTCTTGTGGCCTCTTTACACCAGTGCAGCAGGAACAATCTGTAGTACCAGAAATGTGGCAACAGAGGTCATTAGTCTGTTCTGCACGCTCTATAACACACATCTTGTTGGAATTTGGAATAAATCGCGCTGCAGGCGAATGAAGATACCAAATCCCCAAACCAGGCATTGAAAGCGAAACTGGTTCCAATTTGGATTAGCAAAAAGCCCAACCTTCTATTTTGGCTCACGGGCCCCTGAGACAACTCCAGAAAACGGCTGGTTTAGCCAACGCTGTCGTCATATAACGGCCTTTTACTGTAATAGCTGATGTCACTTCGTTTCCAGTGGCGACTAGCAGAAAGCCTCCCCGCGTGGCACGGACATACGACTTCTAGCTTCGTGGACCAACCATAAGCTTAACAATTCCAAGCAAGGCATTAGCATTCAATAAACTCAACTAGCCCGGCATTAGCTCAGCGGAAGCTCGGCAAGGGGCATTGGTGGCTCCATACAAGATCACGACTACACAGGTTTCTTATGCTTACTTGTGTATATCGTGCAGAGCAATCACATATACTGAGACCGACCAATGAGAATGTGGTGATCTCTAATAACTAAGATTTTAGTCTGGGGGATCGCCTAGCTGCGATGCTAAACAGGAAATGTCTTCATGTGGCTTTTGGTGTTATCGGATAAGTGCTGGAACCAATGCAGAAGATGTAATAAACAACGTCATCAGTAGGATCGTGCATCTGAAAGGGAGCAAACCAAAAAGCAATCATAGAGGAAAGGAGAGTCATAAAAGGGTCGACTGTTTCGTCTCATCACAGCCTCTGTTTGTACAATCACCATCATCTCTTCCCCATTCTTCTTCCTATCCTCTTCATCATGAAGATCTCTCTCTCCTCATGGCTCGCAGCAGCCTGCATCTTCCCCACTGCTCTCGCTTTCCCCCAGTTGAGCCCTGAGCAGCTCGAGACCTATCGACGACATGTCGAGAGGAATGCCGCACCTGAGGCATGCCCCTTCGCTGCTGAGCGTGAGAAGCGCGACGCAGAGGCCGATTGCCCCTTCGCAAAGAAGGAGAAGCGAGCTGCCAAGTTTGATGCTAAGAAGCAGCGCGTCAGCGTCTCTGGCGAGCATCAGTGGAAGGCTCCCAACTTCAAACTTGGTGACCAGCGAGGTCCTTGCCCGGGTCTCAATGCCTTGGCCAACCACGGCTATCTTCCCCACAACGGAGTCGCAGACATGCAGACCATTATTAAGGCCACCAACGAGGTCTATGGCATGAGTTTGGACCTCGGCGGCTTTTTGGCTGTCTACGGTACCGTTATCGACGGTAACCCGCTCTCCCTTAACCCTGGCTACTCCATCGGTGGCCCGAGCAAGTTCAGCGAGAACATCCTTGGTGGAGGTGGTATCCTTGGTACGCCATCTGGCCTTAGTGGCAGTCACAACAAGTACGAGTCTGACGCGAGCGCCACTCGCGGAGATCTCTATGTGACTGGAAACAACTTCCACGTGGTCAAGAGCCGCTTCGAAGACTACTGGCGCGCCATCAAGCCCAACACCCCTGCTCCCAAGCAGTACGAGGCGCTGGCACCCTTCCACAGCAAACAGTACGACAACTCGCTAAAGACCAACAGCCACTTCTTCTACTCTCCCTTCGCTGGAATTTTGGTATCACCTGCAGCGTATGCCTTCCCCCCGCGAATGATGGCCAACCACTCCAAGGAGTACCCCGAGGGATATCTCTCTCGCGAGGTCTTCACCAGCTTTTTCGGAGTCAAGGGCAGCAAGCCCGGTAACTTCCAGGTCAACCAGGGCTGGGAGCGCATTCCCGAGAACTGGTACAAGCGTCCTGTTGGCGATGACTACTCCATTCCCGACTTCCTTATCGATGTCCTTTCGCACGCTGCCAAGTACCCCAAGCTTCTGAGCTTCGGTGGAAACACTGGAAAGCCCAACAGCTTTGCGGGCGTGGACATCAAGGATCTCACTGGCGGCGTTTTCAACACTGCTAACCTGCTCAAGGGCAACAATCTCGAGTGCTTTGTTATGCAGATCATTATGGCTGCTGCCCCTGATCTCGTTGGCAGCCTGTTCACTGACCAGAAGAAGGCTCTTCGGCCCTTGTCGGATAAGCTCGCCCAACAGCTTGCCGGAAAGAGCTGCCCCAGACTCCAGAAGGTGAACAACAAGCTGTTCAAGAAGTACCCTGGCTATACCGAGAAGTATGGTACCTACGCTGGTATTTCTAAGGGCGGTCTTATCGGTATCATTGACACCACTAAGGGAGTCCTTGGAGGCTTGTGGCCGACTGGCAAGAAATAAACGATGAGTGTTTAGCGCTCTATTTTGTGTTTGATAGTTGTGGCTTCTTAGTTATGAACTTATGTCTGGGTGAGGGAGGCGCATCTGGGCTTTGGGATTTAGTCGGTAATCAATCTGTTTGCAAGTTTTCAATCCAATCAATATTACCTTTGCAAACCATTACATGAAGGAGACCCATGAAAGGCGTTCTGAACTGACTGGCAAATTCATTCCACTGGGTCACGGCCTTGACTAAAATAAGCTTAAGTAGGACCTTGTCCACACAACATAACCAAAGTGATGCATGCTACTGGTAGGACGTGTTGTTTCCAAGGTCTTCATGGATGCATCGCAAGAACATCCGAGCCCTGTGGCTTTGTTCACATTGAGTTGTAACACTTTCTTTGTTAGATGCCGTATACGTCCGCCAGATTCGTCACGGTTAGCTTGGTGGTGCCGTTCTGCTGGGTCAGGTGTGCTATATCAGCTGGCGATTGGCAGGACTTAGAGAAACTGAAGTCCAAAGCGCCTCTTGCGTAAGTACTCTGCTGATGAGGATTGATTAATGGGAATTACTATCAGAGAGGAAATCAATCTGAATTTGCAGTAATCCTTAGCTAGTCTTGACGAATTTGGCGGATACGGTATTGGGGCTCCAGCTTGAATTGCCTATTCTGGGTACGTTGACGTGCTAAATCAGCCACGTAGATTTATATCTGGACACTACGGAGTAGAAACAAACGTATTGTAACTGCCGCCAGCGGAGCGAAACGCCCGCCTGGATACGCTTAAGAAGCCTAAATTTCAATAGCTCAGGCCCCAAGCGCTTTAACACTAACGCCCACAAACAGGGGTAAGCCGAGGCTAGTGAGGCTGGTTCCCGGAGCTATCACTTCGTATCCATGCGATTGACGCACGGCGACATTGGAGCTATCGACAAGCTGTGATAAGATAGGTTGCACACGTAAACATGCAGATGTGTTCCCCGCGTCATAGATCAAGCATGTGTGTGGCCTAACGCGAGGTGCGTGGTGCTCGGACACCGGCAGATCAGTGTGAAGAAATTGCTTAATTGAGATCGACGGTGCAGCTTCTCTTATAGCTACCTGATTCCCCCCACTATCTCCTGATCAATCATATTCTTCTCAGGAACAATGCGGTTTCACGTGCACCTCCTGAGCCTCTGTGTTCTTTCTGGCTTTAGCACAGCAGCCCCATCGTCGCCAAACCCAGAGCTTGAGCAGCGACGGGTTCTGAGCGGTATTGTCAACGGTGTCGATAATGCCTTGAGTGCGACGATCAGCGGGCTTCTCGGTTCGCTCCGAAAAGCTATTGACAGTGGCGATAGGCAAAAGACCCTTGATGTTTTGCAAAAGCTGAAGTCCACGAAGAAGCCAAAGAACGTCAGCGAAGCCAACAAAGTACTGAAGGCTGTTGTGGACTCCAAGCCTAAGGATTTTGTTGAGTATACCGGTCGCTTGATCGCGAACGGCATCATTGCCGGGGATACAGTCGACCTCTTTAGTTATGCTAAAGGCCTTGTCAGTCCCGAGAATGGAAGCAACAATAAGTAAGTCAATGACATGGTCACTGTATTCTCACCTAACCGCTGCTAGAAACCGCAATCCGCCAAAGGGAAAATCCGTCTACCCCAGGGTATTGAAATGCGATGCCTCATACACAGTCCCCGAAGCAAAGCTGCGCGCTGCCATCTATATCCCAGACACATTCACGTATGGTAAATTGCCTCCTGTCATTCTGTTTCCCGGTACTGGATCCACTGGGTACACCACATTTCGAGGCAACTTCATCCCGCTACTGACGGGAGTGAACTGGGCTGACCCTGTGTGGGTAAATGTGCCTGGACTTCTACTTGACGATGCCCAGACCAACGCCGAGTACGCCGCTTATGCGCTGAACTACATTGCTGCTATATCAAAGCGAAATGTTCAAATCATTGGCTGGTCTCAAGGCAACATCGACATCCAATGGGCGTTCAAGTACTGGCCGTCAACACGCAAGGTCACAGAAGACCATGTTGCTGTCAGCGCAGATTACAAGGGCACTATCCTCGCCAACTTTGTCGATATCTCTGGTATTACCAACACACCTGCCGTTGTGCAACAAGAAGCCGGCAGCAACTTCATCAAAACGCTGCGGTCGGGTGGCGGTGATTCTGGTTATGTTCCCACAACAAGCCTGTACTCCAGCTTCTTTGATGAGATCGTACAGCCCCAGAAAGGCACTGGAGCTTCAGCTTACTTGCTCGACGCTCGCAAGATCGGTGTCACCAACGCCGAGGTCCAGCAAGTGTGCTTCGGCAAACTAGGTGGTTCATTCTATACACACGAGAGTATGCTGGCGAACCCCCTCACCTTTGCCCTGGCGAAAGATGCTCTCACTCATAAAGGCCCTGGAAAGATATCGAGGCTGGACTTGGCAAAGGTCTGCAGCACGTCTCTTGCGCCCGGGCTTGGTTTGGAAGATCTTTTGATCACGGAGAATGCGATTGCAATTGCTGGTATTTCTCTTGTTTTGTATTTGCCAAAGGTCAAGCAGGAGCCTGCGGTGAAACAGTATGCTTTGAAGGCTGCTGCCAAGTGCTAGGTTCGCTGTTGGCTTCGGGGACTGGTGTGTGATTAGTCGTTTTTCCAAGTTTGCTATAAGTTGAAATTATTGTATGCAGGTGAGTAACACCTCGCACCCCTTGCATAATGCACCAGAAATAAAAAAAGAACCGTGCCTCCACACAGGATTGAACTATGGACCTTCGCATTGCTATACAAGTGCGACGCTCTACCACTGAGCCATAGAGGCAGTTTGTTGACATCGGAGATTTTATGATGATACATATTCCTACCGCCTCAATGATGAAACTATTTTGTCTTAGGGTCTGCAATCTGTACAGCGCGAGGCAATCGGCAGTTTGTTTATTATGATTATATCACAACTTGTAGCTTTAATAGTAGGATTGTATCACTTCATGAAAAGTCGTGAGGAGATCTTGTCACCAAAACCTATTCTTGCTAAATAGTGCCTTGAACCGTTGACTAATGGATTTTGTATCCAATTTTCTCTGACGTCTGATCTGCAACTCTTCATTTCCCCTTCAGTTGTACAGCTGCATAAAAAAAATACTTTCAGGTCATACGGGCATACTTGTGTGCTCGAAGTTTCCATCGCGAGTCCATGAAGAAAGGTTGTTTTGCCATCGTACGTTATTTAACTCAGCCTGACGAAAGGTAATTAAGGTTGGAACTTACACAGTCCTTGCTCTCGGCATCTTGTGGACATGGAACTTCCATCTTTCTTGCTAAAATATTGAACAAGAACATTACATTCTTCCACTGGTTCACAACTCCACCTTTCCTTGTGGCTTTCTTCCTTTGTGTTTATTAACAACAGAGTGAAGGGATTTCCCTGAGAATCAGCATAAGCAAGCTTTTACTTCGACCAAAGAAGCCGAAACTGACCAGATATTCTCTTTTCCTCTCCAGGTCCTGCAAGTTCGTTTTGACAAGATACGTCCTCTGCCAGTGTTTCACAACGACTGGTCCACCAACACCAGCACCCACTTAAAATCCAGGCACATCCACCAACTGTGAGTCTTCGTCTTAGACATTCTGAGACAGCCTGACAAATTGGACATCACGTTCAGCCAGGGCCCAGCACCATAGATGTTGTTTACGGTCAGCAAATCCCAGTTATTACAAGGATCGATAGCTCAGTGGTACGAGCGAGGGATTGCAGATCCCTAGGTCGCGTGTTCGATCCACGCTCGGTCCTAACGATACATTTTTGTCTGTCACGACGTAGCCCATTTCCGCGTCTCTGGTGGATTGTTTTGCGACCACATTCGCCAATTCCTGGGGGTAATCAACATGATTGCTACCGTGTGTAACCTTTTGGTAGTCAGTCAGGTGCGTGTTACTCCCTAACTTAACCCATCGACACTCCCAACCTCCATGGAAACAATATTTTAGACACTCAGACTCATCCAGTTTCTACAAAATCTTACTACGTACTTACCATTGCGTAGCTTCGGTGGAGAGGTACATTTCTCAAAATAGTAAGCTCGGTGCCCACAGCCAATGGGGGGCTGGCGCAACGGTAGCGCGTTAGATTCCAGCGATGTCTTTCGAATTCCTCTCGAAGTTATCGTGACTCCTAAAGGTTATCAGTTCAAATCTGGTGTCCCTCATTTTTACCTTTCCATCCATTTCTCTTTTGCACCATCCCAAAAATCCACATTCTTGAAGTCTAGGGTGAGCTGGGCCAAAAATCTGTTTTTGAGCTGGTTGTGATCGGGTAAGATAGATGCCACGTATCTGAAAACAGTCAATCCGCGAAACTTCAAAGCAGCCATATACATGTTCAACACCAGATAACCAGGAACCCTTTCGGCTTTGGTGCGATGCCTTCAGACCTGCCAATGATTTTCTAGACGAGGGCGGCAACATTGTTGGAGCCATCGGCTGGACCTGTGCACCACCCATTCAACACACGCTCGATCTACATTGGTGGCTCATCTTGGATGTTTGGGGAATGTGGTCCTTTGGAATCTATAATCGAGCTAGTATTTACGATACGAGACTCTAAACTTGGTGGTCGGTAATGGATGCCACTGGATCCGAGATGACAGACTCTTACCGCTTGAACTGTTCTCTTATGTACGTGAAATTTTGGCAAGCGGCCGCTTTTGGCCTAGCTATGCGTCGAGGAAGAGTTCGGAATTCGACACGATTTTTTGGAAATATCTGATGAGAGATTCTTCGGCTCTCGACAAAAAGATTTTCCCGAGGACCAGCACTAAGAAACCAAAGTCTCCTTCCTGGGAAAATAAGTTTGAGGGAAAGATGGAAACCATGGTGCGAAAAAGAAGGAAGAGATGAAAGAGCGCATGTTAACGGAGGGGGATGAAACAAAGGCAAGTAGACGGCTGAACGACATGCTAAGCTGTAATCAGCATAACTTATTTAATCGTAGATTTATGGTTCCATTATGCCGCAAAGTATTTCTGTTCTGAAAAGTGCCAGATCCACGGGTGGTGGAAATGTTTGCAGGATTGACACTAAAAAAGGTCTGTCGGCTAGCCAGTACCTTCTCGGTCTTTGTTCCTACTCGTTACCTTTCGCTATACTTCCTAAGGGAATCTTCCAGGGATCACTAGACATTGTCCCTTGCGGACTTTATTCCAATCGTTACACTACAGAGCGTGGTGGAGGCTTGGGGTCTTTTTAGTTTGAATTGGAAACACTTGGAGCTCATTTTCTTCAGTTTTCAGTGGTGTCAGACGGGGGATGAATAGTCAAGTTACCAAGCTCATCCTTTTGTCTTCTCTCGGGGTACAGAAATAGAGCCGTAAAGGCACTCCGCACTTAGACCCCGCGGCGGTGATATCTCCGTCAATGTCAGACGAGCCAAGACATTGGCTGAAGTACAAGGATCAGCATAACTTGTGACATAAAATGGCTACTGAAGTCCGAGTGTGATCCATGACATAACTCGACAACTGAGCTTGCTTAACCAGGTGATAGAAACGGGAACCACACAACCGCAGCTAACTCCTGTACTATCACCAAGATATCATAATCATATATATCACGATGGCTTCCAAGAAGCCAGTGGTTCTTCGCATAGGTGAGGATATCAAGTACAATCATGACTTTTATAACAACGTCTTTACTCAAAGATTTGATGTCGTTGCAAATGAAGAACCCGACCGAGCATCATTCATAAAAGCCCTGAAAGAAAACAAGTAAGATTTCAACAATACGTTGGTTCGCTCGGACAACATCTAATAGACCAACAGATATGGCCAGTTCTCAGCGATATACCGCCCACATTTCCAAACAGGTGGTGAAATGGGTCAATGGGACGACGAGCTCATCTCGCTTCTCCCCTCTTCAGTCCGCATCTTTGCCTCCGCTGGCGCAGGCTTCAATTGGGCCGATGTTGACGCACTTGGCCGTCGGCGTATCTGGTATGCCAACGGCGCCGGTGCTAGCGACGAAGCTGTCTCTGATACAGCTCTCTTCATGATCTTGTCCGTATTTCGTAATTTCTGGCAATCACAGCGCGGTGCACGCACGTGTGATCCTGAGCAGTTTCATGCCATGCATAAGCTCATCGCAACCATATCCTACAACCCGCGTGGTCACATCCTCGGCATTGTCGGCCTGGGGAATATCAGTAAGCTATTGGCCAGCAAGGCACGATTGGCACTTGGTATGAAGATTCACTACTACGACGTGGTTCGTTCCCCACCGGAAGTAGAGGAAGAGCTCCAGGCTACTTACCATTCATCCCTCCATGAGCTCTTGGGTGTTGCCGACTGTGTCACTCTGCATACCCCTCTCAACGCGCATACGCAAGATCTCATCAACACTGAAGCGTTTGCAGCTATGAAAGACGGTGCGAGGCTTGTCAACACAGCGCGGGGACAGATCGTCAACGAAGACGCGCTGATCGAGGCGTTGAGAAGTGGCAAGATCTCAGCTGCAGGGTTGGATGTGCATTATCATGAGCCTCAAGTGTCAAAGGAGTTAGCAGCGATGGATAATGTCACGCTGACATGTCACAATGGTGGAGCGGCAATAACGACAAGGATCAACTTTGAGCTGATGGCTATGGAAAATATTCTGAGGGTGGTAGATGAGAATGGGGAGTTCTGTGGTGAGCCTACGACGGCGGTGAATCGCAAATCTTTCGAGGAAGCCACTACATAGAGAGAAAGCCGCAGGCAAACTAAAGAGAATCTTACACATCAGTCAATCCTGCAGGAGTATTACGGCTCAATCATTGAGTAGACATGAGCTCGTACGCCCAGGAGGGCTCATTTCTCAGTTTAATGAATGGTTATGGTATGCCTGTGGTTTAAACAATTACAGGTATCTGAAACCAAGCGGTTTGTTGCAACCCTCTTGTCCTCAGAGTCTTGCTTTCATCTATTGCTTTCGGGTGGTAAGTCCTATGAGAGCACCAGTGAGCTATCACTCGACTGCAGAGGATGCAACCGAACATGACGGCAATATTCCCGGGATTGCATCAGCCCCCCAGTCGGACATCTATCCGCTCGTTGTAGTTTCAAGTGCTTATGATACCGGTGATCCGCCCGAGTGGTCGTCTGTCTACATCTCTAGCCGATCTTCAGAGGGTAGGATCAGCAGATGGAGCCACTTCCCCAGGTTTACCCCAGGTACCCCGCTAGAAAGGCATGGATATTGCTCCACGCAACAACCCAGTGCCACGGATCCAATTTATATAACCACATGCCACCATTCAATTCCCAAGAACTGTAGGGAACACAAGCTTCTCAACATCATTTCAAAGAAGGCATTTCATAACATGTTCCAGGCTGTTACTGAGTTCCTCAAGCCCAAAGCGGCCATAAAGACGCAGCACTATGCGCATCTCAAGAATAACACGCACGGAACTTGGTACAAGGATGCAGGTCTTCGCAAGAACGTCTGGCATTGTGTCGGCTTCTACTTTGCGGTCTTTTATCTTGGGGTTTGTCTTGACAACCGACCATCCTGGTAGATGCTGACATTTATCTAGTATGATGCATCTCTTATGAATGGACTCCAAGCGATCCCTGAATGGGAAGAATACTTTAACAATCCCTCCGGAGCAACTCTGGGACTTATTTCGGCCAGTCTTTTCCTTCCTGCCATTATCACACCATTTATAGCCTCTTGGATAAATGGTCTTTGGGGTCGGAAATGGTGCTTGGCTGTCGGTTCGGTCTTGTTGATCCTCGGTGCGTTCCTCAACGCGTTTGCCAAGAATATCGGAACTTTCATCGGCGGGCGAGTCATCATCGGTGCCGCGGGACCATTTGGAAAGATCACGGGTATCGCGCTACTTCAGGAACTCGCACATCCTCGCCTACGGCCCTACGTCGCGACTGCATATTACAGCAACTACTACGTTGGCCAGATTGTGGCGGCTTGGTTCTGCTACGGCACACTATCCTGGCCGTCGACCGAGTGGAGATGGAGAGCTCCCTGCCTCTTCCAGGCTTTTGCCCCCGCAGTCGTCCTCGTTCATCTCCTGTTCGTGCCTGAGAGCCCTCGATGGCTCGTCGACCACGATCGATCGGAAGAAGCCCTCAAGGTTCTGGCTGACGAGCACGCGAACGGCGACATGGACGACGAGCTGGTTCGATACGAGTATGATGAGATTTGCCGTGCTCTCCAGCTCGAGAAGGAAAGTAACAATGCCAAGTACAGTGACTTCCTCAAGACTCCTGGCAACCGACGTCGACTACTCGTGCTTGTCACCATGGGCACGGGCTCTAATTGGGTTGGTAATGGTATCATCGCGTACTACTTATCTCCAGCACTAAAACTCGTCGGTATCACATCCTCAAGCTCCATTGCCGGTATCAACGGCGGTATGGCGATCTGGTCTCTCATCTGGGCATACGCTGGTGCCATGAGTGCCGAACGTCTCGGCCGCCGTACACTCTGGATCACAGGAACAGCTGGTATGTGCGTCGCTTACACTATAATTACTGGTCTCAGTGGTTCCTTTGCCGAGAACCCGTCTCGGAGTGTAGGCATTGCTGTGGTGCCGATGATGTACATCTTCAAGACTTTCTACTGCATCAGCTGGTCGCCTTTGCCGTTTGCTTACGGCGCTGAGATCCTGCCTTACAATCTGAGACTCAAGGGCTTGAGTATTGAGCTTAGTGTACAGAGTGTTGCATTAGCATTCAACCAATGGGTTAACCCTGTGGCACTTGAAGCAATTGCCTGGAAGTAGTAAGTTGGCCCCAATAAATCCAATCTTTTTACAGTAACTAATTTTTGCTAGCTATATCGTTTACATCGCTGTCATCGCCATGTATCTTGTTCTCATCTTATTTTTCTTCCCGGAGACCAGGTATGTCTTGCCTGAGCTGGACCAAGTCAAATCCACCACTGACGTATCTCGCAGAAACATGACCATTGAGGAAGTCTCCGTCCTCTTCGACACTGGACGAAAGGGTGATGCAGCAGCAGCCACCCGCAAGTTTCAGAATAGCACGAAGTTGGATGATATGCTCGAGGAGGTCGATGATCCTGAAAAGGAGGGAACAGTTCAAAGAGTTGAAAGGGCTTAGACGTATGTCAGCCAGCTCAGAATAGCCAAATACTTAGTGGTGAGAGCCTGGAAGATAAGAGCAGCACTTGTATAGGGAACAATTGATCGGCACTGGAGCCACATGTTCTATGTATTTGATGTGATCAGCCATACCGATCACCTGTATGGTCCACATTCCCAAAGCGCTTTAAAGGCTCGGATGGGTGATTGGTGTAGGTTACACCACAGTTGACTGGAAAATGGTATCCGCTCAGTAATGTTTACTCACATCTTGGCAAACTAGAAGAGGGTTAGCTCATTGTCATATCTCTTCCCTGTTCGAGCGGATCTTGGCCAGGAACCTTGCGAAAATCCGTCCCATGGCCCCAATCAACGATGAACTTCGTGTAAATAGCTGCATCGTAATATAGGATAATATTCAATCTACAGAACCTTAAATCAAGGTTCTGTTTACACCTCCCATGCGATAAACAAGTGTATTTCTCCGAGGCCTATAAATTGACATGTTATTGCCCACGGGATTAATCAATGCGTCATTAGACATCAATAGTCAGCTTTGCTAGCAACGACCCCTGTCACGTAAGCTGCACGCAACCAAACGTGCCAATTCCAAGATAAACCCCATGCACAATACGAGGCGTTCTCCTGCACGTGTGCTCATGATGGCTGCATACCCTGACCTAGTCTTGCGGTGGCCACCTGCATTTATTGTCAAGTCGACTTTCGCGGGGAGTAACGAAGCCAATGAGCCATCACCACGAGATCTTACATACATTGAATGCTGACCGACCTGCATTACCGTCTTAGTGAGGTCTGATAAGATGATGTCAGGGACAAAACGGTTCAGTTGTTCGACAACCTATTTAAGATGATGGAGGATCTCATTCGACGCCACATTCTGTGTTTGGGTGTATCTTCGAACGCACAGATCTAAACACCATCTCCAGTAGCTCAAGCCTCAAATATCGTAATCACCATGCTATCTACACTTCGAAACGTCCTCGCCATAGCGGCAATGCTGGTCACATTATCGGTCACACCGGCCGCTGCACTCCCCAATATCAGAGTGCTGCCCTTAGGCGACTCCATCACCAAAGGAACAGGTTCTTCAGGTCTGATTGGCTACCGCGGACCTTTGCGACAAAAGCTCCTCAAGCAGGGCGTCAAGGTCAACATGGTTGGCACGTTGAAGAACGGAAATATGGTGGATGGACACCACGAGGGACATAGCGGAAAGCTTCTTTCCGATATCAACGGATACTGGCAAATGCCGATCAAAGCTCGTCCCAACGTCGTACTCATCCACGCCGGTACAAATAACATGGACCGCGGAATAGATCTCGACATCGCGGCAAATATTATGGCTGATATTGTCGACGGGATCTTCAAAGTCGCTCCGGATGTCACCATCTGTCTTGCACCTGTCATCTGGGCCAACGACGCCAAGATGCAAGCAAACACCGACAAATTCAACCCTAAAATTAGGTCGCTTATCGCTGCGAGACAAAAGTCTGGCAAGCATATCCTAGAAGTGCCGATTGATATCAAGAAAGCCGATCTTGGTGATTCGAAACATCCTAACGATGATGGATATGAAAAGATGGCTGATGCTTGGTTGAAGGCGATTCTCCAGGCTGATAAGAAGGGTTGGTTGAAGACACCTATTAAGATGAGTCCCGAAGATGCTCCTGGAACTGGCTTGGGGGCATAATAAGTACGAGATGGGAAGTTGGTTGGAACGTTGGGCATGAGAAAGGTGAATAAGAACATGATTTTATGATAATGAGAGAGGATAGGCACATTGATCTTTCTTTTACGTCCTACGTTTTGCGACCTGGCAAGTGCTTGCGCATTGTCTCACGCAATGATATTGATTGATGTGCCACGCCTAATAAAGACATAATGCATCGATTTCCGCTCTTGCATCGTTCGGTGACATGCTGACTGAATGCGGGAGGCTCCCACATCTGAAATTCCAAAGACGTTTACTTGTCAGAGTGAAAGAACTGGAAGCGGGGAATTGACACCTTTGGTGGTTTGGCGGAGTGGCTTGGCTGCGGAGCGGAACAAGTACATCCGGATTTAGATGACGGAGCCTGTAAACTCCGGCTTCTATCCCCGGTTCTGCATGATACTCAATTAAATAAAGAGATAACGCCCCTCATTCACTGTCCATCGACGCGCAATCATCCAAATCCCTTTTCAAGATCATCATGGCCACAAAGTCACTCATCGTCGGCGGCACAGGCGGCATCGGCTACGCTATCGCCTGTCGCATCGCCTCAAGCTCACCGTCATCAACTGTCATCATCAGCGGCCGCAATGAGCCAAAGGACATCCCTCACTCAAACATCCAATTCCGAGCGCTCGACGCAACCTCAATGCGCTCGATCAAGAAATACACCGACGAGTTCAAGACGTCGCAGGATCGCATTAGCACTCTTGTCCTCACCCAGGGCATTTTGACAACCGCTGGCCGAACGGAAACGCCAGAGGGCATCGATCGCAAGATGGCGCTTCATTACTACGGACGACAGCTCCTTATCCGCGAGCTAACGCCGGCTCTTACAGACGACGCCAAGGTTTTGATTGTGCTGGACAGTGTGCGTGGCGGGCCTGATAAGCTCAATTGGGATGATCTGGATCTCAAGTCCACCTTCAGCCTCGGGAACGCTGCTGCACATTGCCTCTCCATGACCGACGCCATGATCCAGCATTACGCTACAGAGCAAAAGCTCGAGGGTAAGCAACGGCATTTTGTTCACGCGATGCCTGGCGTGGTCAACACCAGCATTGCGCAATCACTCCCTTGGTATATGCGTGTTCCTGCGTCGGCTGCAGCCAGTCTCCTGGGCAGGTCACCTGATACCTGTGCTGAGAATATGATCAAAGGAATGAACGAGGTGGCAAAGGGGGATAAGAACTATGGTTTTATTAATGAGAAGGGAAACGTATTCGAAAAGAAAGCTTGGGATGAGGATCAGGTCCAGAAGGTCAAAGACCACACCTGGAAGATCCTGGATGAAGCCTTGAGTAAGGCTTAGTTTTATTTATTAGTGTCTTTTGGGAGCATTGGATTGTATTTATGGCGATCGGATCGTGTCATGGATGGTATCTCAGATTGGCGATGATACCGATGGGAATAAACACACTGAAAGGAAGGACAGTGGATCATCTTCTTTCAACAAATAAAGATTAATGTTATACATCTCACCCGAAAAGAAAAATAACGTGCTTTTCGTTTCCTCTTTTCTTTAGTTACACCACTCCCTATATTCCAGTAGCATACATCAACATCGCTAGTCACAATGCCTTTTTCTACAAGCGCCCGCCACTCTTACATATGCAATCTACAAAAATTCAAAAAGCAAATTCTGATCAACTTGGATCTTATTGTGCCACGTCAAGGGATCGAACCTTGGACCTTGTCATTACTTGTGATGGTATACCATACTAGTGACACGCTCTACCACTGAGCCAACGCGGCGCGCTTTGATTGGTCGAGAACGCCGGTTGATAATGACGTATCTGAATGTTGTTTTCAGAACACAATCATCATTCCATGCTTTGCCAGTCTTACCATATGACGAGACATTGTTGCAATGATCGAGCTTCACGGTATGGAACTTGATAACTATCCAATCAATGGCGTATACATGAGACATCAGTTGAAATTGCAACGAGTGAAAAGTCCTTCGTCCTCAATTGCCTTGCCATGATTGATAACTTGTTCTAAATACATATTTTTCACTCTGTCGAAGAGGGTTGCATTTGATGAACAATAAGCGTTTCTCAGATTACACAGCATATCTCTATGTAGTTTATATGGTGATGCCTCAGGGCTGTCAATAAATTAAAACCCGATGAGTTTTCAAACCATAGGGTAGCCAGCACGCGCTTCTGTGGAATGTAGTGTCGCACAAATTTGCGTCAGATCGATGAGGGAGCGTCAAGTGAGTGCTCCGTATGGGTGGACTAAAATTGTTATTGACGGAAATTTCCACATGTATTATTTGGCGGCTGGCCGGTCATCTCGTGGGGGCTTTCCAGATACCACATTGTGATTTACCGTAATATCTCGCAAAATACATCACGGTTAGCTTGTGGCTTATACAGGTTATGCTTTCCTCCCGTGCAAATCTCTGCCTTTTTAAGTTAATAGAAACGCTATCTTCTCGGGCCTTCAATATTCCCTTCCTCATGATTTGATCAAGAGTTAACTTCCCTAACCCAGCTCTGACTGACGTCGCGCTACCCGTGATGTATTTTGCGAGATATTACGGTATTCGTCCTCTCCAGGGTTGAGAGACGTTGAAACAAGCATCTTCTCCGAGAGCCAACGGTTCTCGCCTAATCCGAGCACTCGTGGCGAGAATCACAAGCCAGAGCAACCAAACTGTGGGCCTAACCGCGGGACAATCGGTTGATCGCTGCAGACATGATCAGGTCGATACAGTTTCTCTCCCGGCCATCTTATCAATCAGTGGATCACCGACCTCGGATGCGTTGCCAAGCCGGTTATCACGGATACGTCCATCGTTCATTGGCCATGAGCGATCAACTTCCTGTTCTGTCCGTCTGGCGCCGTGTGGCTGCAGGAGACGTCGTCTAGCACCCCGGTCCAGCATGTTAGAGCACTAACAGAATTTGGTGTGATGCGCTGCCATTTAAGTTGATCAATTATTGTCGTACGATGATCAATCTCAATCTTTCATCATCGCGAGATTGATAAAGATTTCTTGTAGTCATAACTGCCTAAATCGGCCTAACTCGTACATTCAACGGCACAATCTGTGTGTAATAACGTGGGGACATTTAGTGTCGTCGGCTTGAGCACCAAATGAAGATAATCAGGCAAAAACAGGTCTGGACAGGTATAATGAAGAGAACAAATTTTCATTTTTAATACCTCACTGAAGGATAGTCTGCCCTCGATTAGCCCTGGGTTTATCACTCCCATGCTTGTCCATCGCTGTCTCCCTTGGCTCAAACCTCCTGCACATCTCATTTACGCAGCCCAGGTGCATATTGAGTAACCATGGACATCGACAAGAAGACCCCCGATATAGAAGCGGGCAGGGAGTCACCCACCATCGAACCAACACCACTTGGGACCAACAACGACGCAAATGCCGACACCAAAGCAGCCTTTGAGACACGCAATGTCGGTACTCTGAACCGAAAGCTCAAGTCCCGACATGTGCAATTTCTCGCCTTGTCTGGAGCTATCGGCACAGGTCTTTTCGTTGGCAGTGGCCAGGTCCTATCTCTCGCAGGACCCCTCTCGGCCTTTTTAGCCTACACCATCACAGGCTTCAACATCTACTGCGTACTCAACAGTGTGGGCGAGATGGCAGCTTGGTTGCCTATTCCTGGTCCAGTTCCCATCTTCGCAGCACGGTTTGTCGATCCCGCTCTTGGATTCGCTCTCGCGTGGAATTATTGGTACCAATTTGCCATCGGAGTTCCCATCGAAGTCACTGTCTCGGCTGTCATTGTTAATTACTGGCACAACGACGTCTCTCAAGTCGGTCTGATTACACTATTTTACTTCTCAATGGTGCTCCTGAACTGTCTACCAGTGCGAATCTATGGAGAAGCCGAATTCATCTTCGGAGCGATTAAGTTATTGACCATTGTGGGACTGATCATCCTGATGTTCATCATCACCGTCGGCGGTGCCCCCAATGGCGAGGCAATTGGTTTCCGCTACTGGAATCATCCAGGCCCGATGAATGAATACCTGAAAGAAGGTGCCCTGGGGAGATTCCTTGCATTTGTCAAAGTATTCATCACGGCAACTTTCTCATATGGCGGAAGTGAGATGGTAGTCATGGCGTCCGGAGAAACCGAGAACCCTCGCCGGAATATTCCAAAGGCTATCCGCCGCGTCTTTTGGAGAATTGCAATTTTCTACGTTCTCTCAATCTTCCTCGTGGGTCTCTGCGTCTCATCCAAGGACCCTGGTTTGCTGAATGCCATTAACAAATCTGCTCCTGGTGCTGCGTCGAGTCCATTTGTGATTGCGATCCGCAATGGTGGTATCAAGATCCTCCCATCCATCATCAACGCCGTTATCCTGACATCGGCTTGGTCTTCTGGGAATTCACTCTTCTACGCAGCGACACGCGTTCTTTATGCCGCTGCTCTCGACGGCAAAGCACCAGCCATCTTGGCCTGGGAGAGATTCGGTGTGCCTTATCTCTGTGTCGCTGTCACCACCGTTTTTGGATTGCTTGTCTATCTAAATGTCAGTAACAGCGGCGCAGAGGTGTTCTTCTGGTTCAGTAACTTGAGTGGCGTTGGAGCGCTCATTATCTGGGCAAGTGTCTCTTTCACATACCTGCGTTTTTATTACTGCCTTCGCTATAATGGCATTGATCGCAATACGCTACCTTTCAAATCACCACTGCAACCATACCTCGCTTACTTTTCCTTTTGCTTTTGTACTATTGTGGCAGTCTTCAATGGCTTTGATGCCTTCTTTCCTGGCCATTTCAGTGCCAAGTCCTTCTTACCACCGTACATCAATATTCCTATTTTCTTAGTTTTGATCTTTGGCTATAAGTTCATCAAGAAATCGAAGTACGTTGAGTACTCTGAAATGGATCTGTGGTCTGGCAAGGCCGAGATTGATCGCCTGGAGTCGACCTGGCCAATTATTCAGCCCAGAAACTGGCTTGAGCGAATCTGGTTTTGGATTGCTTAGTGTGAAGCGATTGCCCAAGAGCCGCCAAGTGAGATGGTTTCTTGCACAAAACCTTTCTACACACGAGAAAAAATAAAAGGCTATATGGAACTCTGATCATAGAAGGTTATGATACCTTGGAGGCTAGAAAGAAAATAGTGTTACTGAACTAAGCAAATATAGAACCCGTCATAAAGGTTGGTAAATATATGAATGTAGTTGTTCTAATTATCGCCCCTCTGCTTTCCGATGTGAATAACCCTGTCTTTGCTGAACCGGAAGCACTCAGGCATGCCCGTGGCACTCCACGGTCCACCCATGATGAGTTTCGCTAATCCAGGAGCACACTGGAAAATTCGGGCCATACCTTTATACTGATCAGCTAGTGTGAACAAAGATCTTGAATAACTCACCATGTCCATTAAAGCCAGCGCAGATCCACTGGCCATCCAACCCATCAATGGGTCCAACGAGCGGCACAGCATCGGGAGTCTCTCCAACAATCCCGGTCCAAACATGAGAGAACCCTTCTCCATAACGTTCTGTCTTCACTGAGGGTGATCCAAAAGCCAGCATGGAGAACTCATCGATGCTGTTTGCCATAATGCTGGGGTTGTGTGTTGAGTCATCAAAGGTGAATCTGTCTTTGAGGTAGTTTGGAGTCCAATCTGAGTCTTGTCTCGATGCCCCGCCCCCAAGAATGAGAGTACCATCTCTGAGTGGATTGACGGAGAAAAAGTGCTTGGGCCCATATCTTAGAGACATTGTGCTTCGTAGAGTATTGGCGCCGGACAATGAATCGGGAGGTACATATGAATGGCCCTGTGCTCTTCTTGGTTTAATAGTATCAGCCAACTCCGGAAGTAAGAATGACGCGTATGCATTAGTACAATGGATCACAGTTTTCGCCGAGACAGTTCCCCATGGAGTGGTAATATCCCACCTCATACCAGTTGAAGGTGAAGCTTTGTGCTCTAGGATCTTGGTTGCAGGACACTGTGTCCAGAGCTTACCGCCCTTTCGAATTACATCACTCAAAATCCATTGACACAGCTTGGCTGGGTGGTTGGACGCCGCAGGCCATTCATACGCACACAAGGCCGCAGGAAGCCTAGTCTTGATCTTGGCTTCTTCCCCGTCGTAGAATTCAATGTGGGAGACATCGCCACCAGCGTCACGGAACGCTGCAAATGCACTGACTAAGGACTCCTTGTAGTCTGCGTTGAGACATGCCTCGAAGGTCGTGGTGTAGTTGAAGTCGCAGTCAACATTGTTGGTTTCGACAAAGTCTTTGACGTTCTGCAGTACAACTCTTTCATGCTCGAGAATTAATCTTGCCTGCCCAGGTCCATGGATGGAAGAGAAGCGAGGGAAGCCATGGAAAGCATCTGCAAGTGTATTATTAGGAATATTCCACTAAAAGAACGGCGCGATTTGTATCAAAGATCAGTGACTAACCGGGTCGAATGTGTCCTGCATTCCTACCAGTTGCACCCGAGACGGCCTCTCTTGCCTCAAGGATCAGAATATCCTCTCCAGCGATGCCGCTGTTGATCAGTTCCCAAGCGGTCAGAGCTCCTGAGATACCAGATCCGATAATGAGGTACTGGGTATATAGGGGAACATCGGCGGAACTATTCTCATTCAGGTGTGGAAATGAGCGGGTAGTTTGGTGCCAATGCGACAGGTTTGGAGAGTGGACGGGGAGTGAAGGCTGCATGGTAAAGTTTAGCAGGCTTGACGAAGGCGCACATAAGATAAACACTTTCGGAAAGAATGAAATACCGAGGAATTGATACCCTTAAGTAATAAATTGATGACAAGTATTTGGTGCGGGCAATGCCGCGCCTCCGCATACAAGAGGAGGGGAAGTAGGAAGAGGTTCCGCATACAAAAGCAATAGGGAGGGAAATCACCGCAGTCATGAGAAATTCTCCCAACCTTGGGGGCAATCTCCATCTAGATCCCAGACTTCCATATCATGGAACGCTAGAGGCTCCTGGTTGTGACAGAAGTCAAATTCACCAGGGGTAAGAAATTGCAGCCACGATTGCTCCCTTTGAGTTGAAGTGTTAGCTGATCCAAGAAGTAGCAAGATTTGGGGCACTTACTCAGCAATAGCTGGGAGAGGTATCTCGCTCCCGGTGTAAGTTTGTGCCGAGAGACTTGAGGCCACAGGGCCTTCGTGTTGTAAGGCGTTAGGAACGACTATGCCTTCATTGATCAAGGTCTTAGTCTTGAGTCCCTCCAACACTTTCACCGCCGTGGTGTCAAAAGTATCCCGCTTGTCCTGATAAGACGGAAAGCGCTCTACCATTCCCCACAGCAACGAGGAGCAGGTGTGGACAAGTGACTCCAGGGACCATAGCGTTATCATCTCTCGTACGCCCGGCGATCGTGAATATGCCACCATGAGAGCTGTCCCTGCGTTGAAGATGTTCTCAATAGACTGCCAGTAGATGGACAAATGCTTCTTGCGAAAGTGGTTCTGATATATATGTATCATATTACTTGCAACTTCAGTCATTGCCAAGGCTTGTTCTTCCGACGGGGTTGGGTTGTTGGGTGAAGGGCGGTAAAGGTTGAATAGTGCTGTGTTTCGTTTCGTTTCGAAACCGACGACAACACGCCTTTCGAAGCTGGTCATGTTATCACCGCGTGGACTGTTATTATACCATTGATCGATGCGCTGGTGCATGATAGTCTGCCACTCGCTTAGGTTGATTTGCGTAAAAGGCACTGGTGCTTCCCAAAGCATTATTCGTAGCTCAGATTGGATCTGACGGTATCGAAACAGCTGTCGTGCGAGTTGCTTTGTCACACAAGGCGTGGTTGATTCAACTCCGTTTTTTGTTATGAAGTCGTCAGCTATTTCACTTGGGAACTAGCAAACCATTAGCCTGGATTGGTAAATGGAAAATGGCCACCCACCAGAGATGATATAACCCCATCTGATAGGCCAAACGGCAATGACATGGCCATCGAGAGATTTCGGTCCATCGAGTAAGCAACCCAAAACGTCCTTCTCCTTATATCGAGGGCAAGACCATCAAAATTATTGGTTATATCCTGATGCAATCCTAGCTCCGCGGCCAGGCGAAGGGCTGCACCGACAGTTCTCCAAGCTGCCCAGAAGTTCGGATGGAGATAAGAGTATTGCGCAACAAGGAGTAGTGCTTGGACGCCTTGAACATCACTCGAGACGGAGGTCAGGCTCAGAGCCTCCAGGGCCGTTCTGTGATATCGATCTGCTAAGCATGTCGATACACTAGACGGATCTTGCTTCTGCATGCCAAGAAGCGCTATTGAGAATACCTCTAGAACGAAGAAGACGGCTGCTCTAGAATGAATATCGGAATGGGTTCTTGTGAAGTTGATTGTGTGGGACATCTGATAGACTAGGTCGAATTGCTGCTTGAATGAAGGCTGGTGTAGTAGAGGCATAGCTACGTCGTTGAACTGGAAGTATGCTTTGACAAGAGTCTCTGCGGTGTCCTTAGGTGGAAGAGTTATATTACCAGTGTCCAAGTCACGGGACAGATCAATAGTCTGAGCAGTTGATAATGCACTCAAAGTACTGGACCTTTTCTTGCCGGCTGAACTATGGCCGGCGGGGCTGGTGAGCTCTGCAAGAAGAACCTTTGTAAAAGAGTCGCAGTTCCTAGAATCAGTGGGTGTCGTGTACGCCTCCACACTCACCAAATCCCTAGCGTCTGATACGGCTGGATCTGTTTGTGGTAGGGAACTGGGACTTTCGGGATTTGTCACCGGGGGCGTCATCTGAGATGTTGATATAGACGGGGCTTGCGTATCTTCCCCATCAACAGATATGCCACTCTCACGAAGCCGTCTTTCTAGATATTTGATTCGACTTTCAAGCTGAGGAACGTAACTGCGGCAAACCCACTTAGCATCGTCGCATGTCAGGGTTTATTAGAGCGCAACCTTCTGGATACTTGCCGCCCCGCTTCACTGTCGTAGTCGACACATTCCACCCCAGCAAGCTTACACAATCGGCAGGTCTGTCAGATTGAGAGGACATCGGTTAGACTTTCGCTTAGGACGCCAGTACATGAGATTGGGACTAACTGGTCGTTGCTGATCGCATCGCCGTTTTTTCTGACGACAACGAAGACAGGCAGTCATGTCGCTTGCTCTTCCGTTGAACCTGATAACGTCGTGTCTGGTTGTTTGGAGAGTCTCTGGGTACTTTAGAAGAGCTCTTTTGGCTTAGTGATAACCCTTGCTGTGATGTTAGAAAGCTATCCAGCCGACTATGTAAGATGAGGCTTTCTCTCTGTTTTGGGTACTTGATGACAACAGGATTGTTTGCACGATTGGGCTTACTGAGAAAAAAGTGTTGATCAGGGCGCAATCCCAAACCTGGCTTGATTGACGGAGGTTGATGGTGAGAGTCAGACTATGCGGGGTTCTCCGCATACAAATCAGGCGAGATATTAGGATGCGGAAAGGCACCGCTCACCACAAACGTGATGATTGGCTCTCAAGGGATCAGCCATCGCCATCAAGACTAAAGATTAAACAGTCGAGATTCAAGATTGAATGGCCAAATTTAGAAGGATGTTCAATGGAGCAAAGAAGGCTTGACATTTGTTCATATTCTATGCATCAGCTCAATTGAAATTGTATCAATACATTGCATCCCAAGGTACTTAGACAAACGATCCTCCGTTGGCTCCGATGACTTGGCCAGAAACCCACGAACTAGCCGGCCCTCCCAAGAACGCTGCCACCTCAGCAATCTCCTCCGGCTTACCCAGTCGCCCCAGGGGACTAAACCCAGCGATTGTGTCTATAAGCTCTTGCGATTTTCCTTGAAAGAACATTTCTGTTGCAGTGGGACCAGGGGCGATGGCGTTAACAGTGATGCCTCTGGGTCCCAAGTCCTTGGCCAAGATTCGTGCCATCTGTTCGACGGAGCCCTTTGTGGATGCGTAGAGGAGATATCGAGGTGCGACTTGAGATTGATGGACCACACCGCTGGAGACCAGGATGACTCGTCCGTCACGCGGCATATGTGGGACGGCTTTCTGGTTGTTGTTAGTATGGCCCAACTGACATAGAGCCTGGATACTTGCTTGGACTAAGAAGTAGGGTCCTTTGACATTGAGATTGAAAGACTTGTCAAAAGCCTCTTCCGTTGTGCTTTCAAGGTCGTTCATGGGAGCACAAGCAGCATTGGCCATGAGGCAGTCAATCCGGCCAAATTTCTCCACAGTTGCTTGAACCAGCTTTTCAATCTCAGAGATGCTTGAGACGTCAGCTTGTACAGCGAGAGCTCTATCGGAGCCTATTTTTCTAACAAGTTCGTCTGCGGGTGCACTGTTGCTCGAGTAATTGATGACAACGCTGGCGCCGTCGGCCGCGACACGCTCGACTACGGCTTTGCCAATGCCTTTGGTGCTGCCTGTTACCAGGAAGATTTTCCCTTTGAGCGACATGGCCGTGGTTAGACTTTTATTAGAGTTGAAGACTGGATGATGGTGTAGGATGAAAGTATGGAACATATTGCGACGCAACGGGTGGCCTTTGCCTTTTATACTGGGTGTGCCATGAGGTGGATGCCAGAGGCGTTAAGTCCAGCCTAACGCCGGCAGATTTTAACAAAGAGAGCTTTGGATGTTAAAATTTTCGGGACCGACGGAGGTAAGAGGCTAATACTAATCGCGAATCTCGAATCTCGGACCCTGAACTGCAACTCAATAAACGCGAAGGTCAATGATGTCAAAAGTGATGTTACCAGATGCAGGTGCCGGCTAGACCCGCCCGCTAGACAGCTCCTGTCAGCACTAAGGTTTTAGTGTACATACTGAAAGAGGGATAGCGCTTTGAGTGATCAAGGTGGTAGTCTGGGCTTATCGGCCAACGACAGATACTTAAGGGGCGATTTTCGATTTCGAGCATCATAACGTGGTTTGAGGATCAAGGAAGGACCAGTCTTGATTATGGCATCAGAAAGAATCGCCACCTCTGAAAAGCCAGTGCCAGACACTGTTGGTAGCTTGTTGTGTCTCCGCTATCCGCATAAAGTACCTAGCATATTGGGCCAGGCCATCGTCTCCCAACTCCCAGACCTCTTTTGCATTTGCGCTTGAACCTCACCCCAAATCACTTTTGCCGCAGTATCACAGGATATGGTAGACCAGAGGAAGGGCTCGATGGACTCTTGTCTCACCGTCTCCCAGTCTCTGGACTTCCGAGTGCTGGTACGCTTCTCTTCGATAGTGATCAAATGCTGGAGATACCACTCTCTCCGCCCATCGCCTACCTGCTCGGCGCAAAGACCACCAAGAAGGCCGAGCCATATTAAGAAGTTAGATAAACCCAGATCAATTGCGTGCGCTCTGTGAAGCTCAATTTGGGTTTGAAGACGCGCTGCCAGTCGGCGGTAGGGCGGTGCGTATGTGATGGGGAAAGTCACACCAAGAGAGAAGATCAGAAGCGCGGTTTGGACTAGCTTGTCAATCCACAAGTTAATTCCATCTTGACCATCTTCGGTCTCCTCGGCCGTTATAAACGTTACACCGCTGTGTTCTTCAGGAAGAGTAGCAATAAGTCGCTGCTGAATGAGGTCGCGGTGAGCAGCGAGAAGAGAATGGTCAGAGGCGCGAAGAGATCTACACTGATAAGCTTCAATAACCTCGACCCAAGTCCTCATATCATATATAACCTCTTTCAGCTCATCGGATAACCCAAGCCCGCTCAGTTTGCGAATATGTCCCGACAAATCTTCCAGATCAGACTTGTGAGCGAAATATTCAGCATAGCCAAAGAACTTGGCTCTGTCGTGCGTTTCTTTGACCCGATTGTAAATGCGAGAAATAGGCAGATGTGGCTTGATGAGTCTTTGACTGGCCCGTGTAAGATCCATGTAATTGTATGAAGCCTGGAAGCCTGCGACCTTCAGATTGTGAATTCCACCCTTGAGGTCGACCAGCCGCATGAGAGCCTTAGCGTGAGTGTCTATATGCAACCTGCTTCCGAAAACATGAATCCATGATAGTTCTGCCAATGGAGGGTCGAAAGCTCGCTTGGTGATGATATTCTCATTGTCTGGCGATATCTCAGAGCCAGTGAGGCTTAGAATAGCATACATCGTCTGCTCGGGGATCTCCAACACAGGTTTTGAGATATCTTGTGATATGTAGCTAATTGCCTGATTATAATGCCACAGGCTGGACGAATCGGTGATCCTGGACTTTCGTCTGATGGCTTGGCTTACAGCTGCTTGCCAGAGAACTGCATGAACCAGAGCCGGCCCTTGGGACACAAGAGCGTTGTAGTCGACTGCAAATGGCGGGAAATGAAACGCTGCTGAGCCCATCTCGAATCCTGGCCAGAAAAATTGCGTGCAGTAGTGCAACAGCATGTTGGTGTGTGAGTCCATTATTATTTCGGGCATTGCATGGAGGGTGTATTGCGCTGACGTTACACGCTGGCTGATGTTTCTTATGTCGACATCCTTTGCGATTGATCGGCGCCTGGGGGGACTCTTTGTTGTTCCCTCGATATCCTCAACATTTTGAAGGGGCTTGATGCCGACTTTTCTGCGTTGGTGTAATGATTTGGCCAGATGCGACCTTGCGCTCGATTGCTGAAGTTCAATTTCTCGACGGCTTGTGGTTTTTGCGGTCACCGTAGGTAGAAAGTGAAATTTCGCGTCGGTATCGGAGGGTTTGCAGCTATTTCCGTTCATTTTGATACTCGCCATGGTGATACCCTCTGCTGTAGTAGGCTTCCATGAAGATTGGGCTTGACTCTACTGGAATGAGGGGATCGTCATCGATAACTGTAATCGTGACTAGCGTGAGACAGCTGACTCAGACATTGACCCAAGTTCAGTTCCGGGCAAAAGTTGCGTAACCACCCAAATGGGGATGTACATAATAATATTTGCTTATACCGGATCTAATAGAGTTTTTAAGGAGAGATCCAGCCCATCCTATTGAGACCCTCAGAAATATCAACAATAGAGGTCCGTACACTGACCAAAAAGCAAGAATAGCTTAAATCTAATAACGTTACCCAACCATATCAGCCACAACAACCCTGTTTTAGAACGCAAATATCGGCCACGAATCATCGCCGCTTTATGGATGGCGTCTCAGTTGTAGCTCAGGCGGTGCTCACCTGAGAACATGTGACCCACCTTCTCCCTCCCGTCCTACCAATCTGCCACATGTGAAGCTCAACGTTGACCAGTGGAATTTATACTATTCGCGGCAGAATATTCATATCTCCCTACCGGTCCATGAGAGACGATAGACCGGTATATCTCCCATCTATTCGACAAGTCAACTCATGCTGCCAGTTGTTTACTGATCTCGTTGGTGAATTTAACGACAGCAATTAGAAGTTTAGTTGCGGTTTCCGTTTAAGTAGTATAAGTGGCAGTAGAGGCTTCGGTAAACAGTCATTCTTTAATCCAATATTACTGGGGCTAGCCGGATGGCGCTTTGTCACACGGTAGTCTCCGTCTTCACTGCCCAGGGTATTGCTATAGCCGGTTCATCCTGGTGTCCACCCAACCCCAAATGTCTAACTTCTCGCCAAAGCCTTCTTAGGTATGAAGTAAACAATATGCTGGGGGCGTTAGTTACACCTCTCGAGTGCGGCCGGGACCTTGCTACTCATATCACCCAAATTAGTACATGGTAAACTACATTTCATGCTCCTTTCCATATAGTAACCTGGTACATATAGTCACGCGCAGACCGAAGTATGATTTGAAAACAGTTGCCTTGAGCTATTAACATTTTCACCCAGACTGAACATTATTTTGATTCCAACGTCAAATGAGCTCAATCTCTTTGATCTCAGTGCTAAAGCAAGCTGACTCGATATCATAACCCCTAGCTTCGTAAAAGTTAAAGTGGCCCAGTCGCCGATACCGACTCGGAAGATTAGGTGATTGTGTAACTCGTTCCAGTATGAGGCAGATGACATGGGGGCTTGATTCCCCAGTCGAGCCATATATATAGTCAAGTTTTAGAGGTAGATATGAAAGCTGATACCCTGCTATGAATTGTAAATCTGTTGTATCTGGGAACAGTTGGACCGTGAACTCGCCAGTTGGGGATAGGATAGTAGCAAACGGTGCATTGACTGTACGGCAAACAGTAGGTATCACCCTAGCTCTTAGCACAGCCACGGCGCTGAGAACTGTGGACATACTGTCAGATGTTTGGTTCACGACAGATGCCTTCATTAGCTCTACAAGAAGCTTTGCTCGAGCGGATGAACCTTGAGGTCTTACAGGACCATCTATAGATGCCCAGGACCAAGAAGGAGCTCGATATTCTAGAGAGCGGCGTGGTTCGGGGCTGAACACTCTCCAGTCCAACATGTCGACGAATCGTGACTTCCATAACCCAGCCAGGTATTCGTCGCCGGTAAATGCTTCAAAAAGCTTTGCAATACCTGCCATTGCATGGAGTTTATCGCGAGGCAGGGTCAGATCGCAATTAGAATATTGTTTGACAAGGTCAATCCATAGAGCAAATGTCCGGAGTGTCATTTGGCCATCATGGCCATCCTCTCTTTCTATAAGGGCGTCCATTTCTTTATCTGACCAGTGACAGGGTATGCCTTCGGGGAAAATCTCGCATCGGTGCAAAGTGCGACACTCCCAGAGAAGTTGATGTTTGCCGAAATAGAGAACACGTGGTGATAAAAATCTCTCTTGAAAGACCCAGCCTCGATTGTGTAGGGGTCCTTCGAAGATCTGCCGGTCCCAATACGACTTATCATAGATATAAAACGGCCGAGGCTCATCTGAAAATAGTGAGGAATGGACTTTTCCAGGTCTGATAAAATCTAAGTTCCTATCGTGGAGGAGTGTATCATTTGGATTTTCAGAGCCCGAAGCGGCAATAGTGAGGGCAGAGTTAGAATATACGTGCCGCATAGTCGGGGCTTCCTTTTCCCAATCGGCTTTCGAGTCTTGGATGATACACAAAGCATCGATCCACACGTATCGGATTGAAAACTGCCGAGCGATATCGATAACATCACGGAAAAGGATAGGTAGATTAGCAGTTGGCTGACCTTGCCGAAAGCTTCCGATATTCGAAGATAGTAGGCGTATCTGAGGGTTTAGGCTCCAACGGTAACTTAAAGTCAGGTACAAAGCTGATGGCGGTGAGATCTCATCTTCAGATGTCACACAAAGCCTCCAGCTTGTAGAGTCTTCTTCCCCAATGTCAAGCAGTCTGGTTGGATGCCAGCCCCGTGCTGAGAGGCGGACATCGTTACACTTGGGGTGGGAAGATTTGCAATGGGTAAGCCATTGTAGCCCAACGACCGAAGCAGCACTCATTACCACTTTTGATTTGAGGACTGGGAAATCAAGCTGCCGCATGTATTCGGTATCTGATGGTGACGACATTCATTAGTGATGGCCTTTTCCCGCCCGAGGTTAGGACACACCGTTTATGGAAATGAGGCAAAAGTTTGCCTCGGTACTTTCGTCTTTTAGAGGGTTGTTATAAATAATATGTAACGTGATAACGTTCTCCTCGCCTTGATCTTTTGAGGCCTTGAAAGCCATTGGCCTCCACATCTTGGGTGATATAGCCCATATATGGTGGTACTGACGACTCATGTGCCATATCACTGAACAAATAATACACTTGTTCTCCACAGCGTCTTTGAAAACTTCAAAAGTTTGCCCTGTGGCCACGGCATATTCTCTAGAAGCGTCGGAGGTCTCATTGAGGAGAATACCCTGGCAGATGGGACAAAGGACATGTTGGTACCTAAGACTGGCTTCCATTTGGGCTCATAAAGCATACCCTGTGATATGGCGCGATACTTAGACATAAGCGGAGCGACAACGATTACTGAAAAGGAAACGAAGACGGGGCTGTTTTCCAGATTCTCTATTGAATGTCAGCTGATTAAACTTATGCCTTAACTATGAGGCACACGTACAGCAGGATGGGAACTGTCAATAAAGTACTCAGGAAACTTGGCGAGAAAGGAAATAGTGCAAGCCGATATTCACTTTACGTATTGAACTGTTTCTATCTGCAACGCCAAACTCGGCCTCCTGACGCCTCACGGTTTCTACCCTAACCTTTGCAATATGGTCGAAATAAACCTCCTTTCCAAAGTCCGTGACCTTATTGTCGAATTATTCGATTGTTCCAGGTCATCTAGTTGGTAAATAAATAATAAGAATAAAGTTTTGGTGGATATTTTGTCATATCCTCAACCCTGTCAAACTCAGATTCGACAGGAGTTAGATTGCCCGAATCGTGTTTTCCATTCCTTTCTGTCTCTTCATAGAGCGGTCCGATACTCTCCAAAGGGAAGAGCCAGAATCCAACAGCCAGCTGCGGTGGTTCACTCGGCTCTTCGACTATTCCAAATACGCTCCGGCGCTTTCGGAGATAGGCCAACTCCTCCAGCCACTCCTTTGCGATCTTCCTGTTGGTTTTGGCTGTCCGTGCACGCACCAGGCTATGAAGCAACCGCGTTTCGCCATAGCATAGCTTGAAGCTCGAGCTCCTGTTTAGGTTATCCTTGCTAACCCCCAGTTTCATCAGTAGGTAGGACCAGGCACGAACAGCTATGCGAGGGTCGGTAGGTCCCAGGTAGACCTTCCTTAGATCGTTCAGGATCGGCCTCGGATCAGTCTCCAAGCGGTCAACCATTCCAGATTTTCCGGCGATAGGGACTGATCGATTCACCTCTCCGCCAGGGCTGGTGGAGCATCGAATACTAGACGGGTACCAGGATACCACTCGAACAAACATGATGCGCTCCAATCTTTCAATGCATTCCTTGAGAGCTTGGCGCCGTCCTGGACATCCGTCGATCATTTGTATGGCGCTTTCCATGGTAAGATCTGCAGGTATACCGATACTGATGAGGCCAATCTTTTTCGGGTCATTCTTTCAGACATCAGAGGCAAACTCGTCAAGACCCTTGAGACCGCCCATGATTGAGTTCAGGGTTATGGTATCTAACTCAGGGCACAGATAGAGCGTTCCCTTGACAGTAGTCTTAGTTCTCTTAAACGAGACATTGTGTAGTCGAACGCGGTAGAACTCTTCTGCCTCCTGCCGTGACTCAGATGTAGTGTGGAAGAGCGCACTCATACCCGCTCCATCGAAGACAGTGGCGGTGTATCTACCCGGCGCTGGGCTATACGGACTCCCATCCTCCGCACTGGTTCGTTGACGATTCCGTGGGAAAACACCCAGGTCGTAGGACTTGAAAAGCTGAATATTTATGTTCCGCTCGTAAGTCATGGCCATTTGCCATATCATACGTCGAATCTCGAGGGGCAAGTTGGGGAACAAGGGAAATGAAGTTAGTTCGGGGGTAAGATTCAGAACCTGCATGTGCTGGTGGTTTGCCTCTTCGGGAGACTCATTAGATAACATGATGAAGCTGTTGACGAGTAATAATTGATAATCAAATAACCTTGTTTATCATCTTGGCGAGGTATATCAAGGATGTCGAGGTGATTTGAATGCCTCTGACACATAACCGTATAGAAAGAAATGAAGAATACTACTGACAGGTCACGGCATTTATGTGCTTCTCGAATTTCCCATCATCAACTGCGTAACAGAAGTTAAATTAGGTGGAAGTCTAACTACTCTAAGATTTATCCCGTCAAGCCGAATGGGGAGAGTGACCTATTAAAGGACTCTGCTTAATGACATTTGTAAATAAACTTCAAACTTTTTCTATTTGGATATCAGTTGCAAGTGATGCACCAGTCATTATAGAAATTTATGAAAAACCTGAAACTTTCCCAGTTTGGATACAAATTGTAAATGATGCAGCACCAGTGATTGATCCGGCGACAACGATAGAGGCACATATTACCGCAGGCTCAGTCAACTTAATGCAGTTCAATCCGTGAAAGTTCTTATTTGCAAGGCCAATGATTTATAGTCATCTTGACATGATTCTGAAAGTGAACAAGCTGCCTTGATATTGGCCTTGCGTGGCACCACCCCCGCAACATGTCATGGAAATAAATGTGTGTAATTTGGACAGACTTTTTAACCCTCTTTCTCTGTTGTCTGCCCAATGATGCTAGCAACGTACAAAGCCATAGTTATCTGACGTATCGTTCACTAGAAAGGTAACATTTGACTTGTCGATGCCATGCATGCGGTTAATCTCGGCATACACCTGAACTCAAGTGTAATTTTTATATGAAGTTTTAGTTAATATCACTGAGGCAACCCATGTTTCTTGTTTTGCTCTGAAAAATAAAATCATTATATCTTAGTAATTGAATCGTTCGCCCTTGGACGGACTTCTCACGAGTCCTGCCCCTGCAAACCCAAGTCTAACAACACCATCACTCATCTCCCAAGCTCCATATCTCACCGGCCCAATATCATTAACAGCATTTACAATACCTCCCACGTTCTGATTAGGATCAACGTTTCTCATGAGATGCGACTCGTCACCGACAGTTCCAAAAGCATTTGCGATCTCCAGCGGATTCAAACTGACATCTCGTCCCAGCTCCCACCAGCCCCAGAATGTTGGAAGGACTGAAAAGATACCGACGAGTGAGACTGCGATTGCTATCCACATCTTGTTGTAGTCCGTGACGTACACGAGTGTCGTCGTGCCACTGTCATACTGTACATTTTGCTTGTCGGTTGTGTTGAACTTGGCATATTGCAGACTTGCTCGGAATCCCAGGTCGCGAGTGAGCTCGATGATATCGTCCATGGGGTTCTCCCAGGTATCTTCACATCCAGGAATTGTGCTGTTCATCGTCAAGTATTGTGTAGCAGGCAATCCATTTGAGCTGACGTCGTAGCCTGTAGCGCCGGTGAAAGACATGAAGGCTTCAGACTTGTAAAGAGCTTGGACAATCATACTGAAGCCGCCCAGGATGTTGCCTGAGCCACTGGCTACCATCATAGCGGGCATCATGTACCTGTCTTCATGTCAGCAGCCAAATCTGAAAGTAAGGTTAATCGTCAACATACTTGCGCTCAGTGAACTTGTCGTCTTTCCAAGTTCCTTCAAGCTCGACTGTCTTCCCATTCATACGCACAGGAAACTTCGTTATTCCCGCATGTAGATCGCAAGTCTGGATCTTGACCTTTCCGCCACACTGATGGGTATCTTTGTAGAGGGTCGTGTAACGAAGAAAAGAGCCGTCAGGCATATCATAAACGCTGTAGTCGCTGTACTCTGTAATGTTGACCTGGAAGAAATACGCGCCTTGCATAGCTTTCGTGAGGCTCCCGCCGCCGATACTGATATTAAAGTCGCGTGTAGTGTCGGTGCAGTTGACATCGAACCCGAAACCTTGAACCGATGTTGTACAGTTGGTGCAGCTCGTATCAAAGACGGCCATGTCATCTCGACGACTGTAGCTTTGCGCAACGTCGCTGAAGTTCTTGGTGAGTAGAGAGGTCGAGTGGGTACGGCCAGTCATGATGGATGCATAGTTGGTGGGTAGTTCGCGGGCGATGTGGAAATTGACTGTTCCTTTTTGCGCCTCGTAATGGTTTGTTGTTGCGGAAGCGCGTTGCATTAGAGGGCCGCGGAGAACAGAAAGAGTCATCAAGATTGAGGCTATTGTCATGTGAGAACTAATACACTTGCCGGGTTTGAAAGGTTGATTGTACCTAAACCAAGAGTCTTTGACTTCCAGGTGAACAAGTTCAAGACAGCTTGTATTATGCCAGTTGACGAGCCATATACAGCTTGTAGTTGTTGTAACTATTGATGGTCAGCGATTATACTTCCTCCAGTACATTCACACTTACCGTCACTGGCTTTCCAGCCGCTCGCCAATATGAAATAGCCGCCCCTTCAGTAAACGCAACAGCAAGGAACGCGCCAGACAACGCAGAAGTCAAAGCAAGCCAAACCGTCGGCTGGATGTGCTCGTCCCAATTCGACACAGGCACACCGTCACTATAGACGAGAATGAGAATAGCCGCTACAGTTCCGATGAGCGCCAACAGCCACATGCCAAGTCCGCGGTATGGAAATCGCTTCCAAAACCCGGGGAGCCAAGGCTGGCTGAGTCTAGCATACTGTGCAGCGAATGACGAGGGCATGTCTTCGAGACGATGCCAAGGCCCCTTATCGCCGGAGGGGGCTGCGCCTACGAATTCATCCTTCAAGGGCCAAGGCGAGGGGATAGGGTTGGGGTCCAACATTATGAGAGAGCGAAGACTTGGCGATTTCGCTGCCACATCGACAGATAGTACGGGCGTAAATGCAGAATGTGAATTAAACAACAAAGGAGTGTGATAGCCGCTGATTTCTCAACAGGCGATAGAAAGACCAACACCAGGGCTTCAAAAGAAAGAATAGGCCGCAACAATGACCAGCAAAGGCATCAGACGTTGAAGAAACCAGATGAAAAGAAAAGAGCCTTCCATTTCATAGTCCAAAAGGAGTAAACAGAGAACCAGGTCCCGCATGAAACAGCAGGGGCCCGGGGGATAGATCTGTCAAATCAGCATAGACCTTTTGGTAGTTTTTGGTTATGAAAACTGGAGATCGGAATCTTCAATACGAGAGTTAGCGTTTGGTATGACTTCATGGTCTCCACTAGTATGGGTTTTAGAGCCGCTGTCTCCGGTACTTGTTCCCACCATGATTGCGATCTTCGGTTTATGAAGAGGCTAGCACGGAGTAGTGCAACTCCGTACATAACTAACATAACTCTTGCCGCCCTATTTTGTCGCGTGTGGCTTTGTTGCATTCCAAGCACTGATGTGCCGATACCGGTGTAGTATTAATGAGATGGGATTATACTAGACCGCGTATCCTCCTCATGGTATTCTGCGGCATGTTCCATCAATTAATTGTTTAAGATTTGGCTCCATTTTGGAATGCCTGTCTGTCTATACGGTAGTGATGTTGACCGCTATTCTCATACAGCATGACCTTTCTTTTCACAGATGGTAATCAGATAATTAATCACTACAATCCCTTGAAACGGAGGAATGAATTTATCTGCGCTGGTGAAGTCGATATGTTCTTACCATTTATGGCAGTGAAATTGTAGTCTTTGGATATTCTGTTCTCAATTACGGTATGCTATTATTGCCCCAGAACCGGTTGTGCGAAAAGATCAGAAGAAACTATTATCCATGAACAAGACAATTGACATGAAAACTTATAAACGATATGAAATTGTGAAACACAATTCCTTTGTAACCCAATCTTATCGACAAGCTTAATCCAGTAACATCACAAAATTACATCACACGCGTTAATACCGTTGGAACTCTATGTAAGATCATAGGTTGGTTACGCTACAGCACGTTTCAAAATGCCCCATAGTAGAAACAGTCAAATAAAGTTGCTAGCGACTTCGAATGTCCCATGCGCAGTGTTTTTATACAATCGACTGTGTCGTTCTCAAACTATATCAGTAAGAAAAAGCTGATATAAGACGACGAGTAATAAGAAATTTTGTGGTCACCGACGATGGAGAAAGTTCGAGCAGATAATCGCATGATCTGCATATTCGATCAAGTTCATGGTTTTTTCGCGAATCCAAGGTGAAAACCGACTGGTTCTGATTACGATCACGACATGATTATGTGACAACGCTCGCGAGAAAAATGGAAAAGAAAGGATCTCGAAAAACAGTGAGAAACAGCTAAACGAGAACAACTTACGCGTTGTTCGAGCTATTACCGGTAAAGTGAAACTTCTAAAGGAAGTGATATTTGGGGTTACCCTACACCTGACAATAACTTTATCATCTTATCTTATCCTTAGCGGCGAATCCTCCATATGTGATTGGATCAGAATCCTCTACCTGTAGGAGGATCCGCTAAACTTGTTCAGCACAGGACGCTGATGGCTATGCTCATTGACTGCTTAGAGACGTCAGAGAAATACAGCTGCTAAGCTATTTCAAACCTTCACGATATACCGTATAGAGTCAGGACTAAAAGCTATCAACTACGGCGTATTGACATTTTTTACTAGATCTCCCATTCAACAAGCTTAAGCAAGTCCATGTCTTCTTTGACCAGTCAGCTTCAGACGATAAGCCAAACTAAAGCCAAGACCGCCAAGTCTCGCCCAGAAGCTTGTCCAAGAAACCAGGCGCATTTGCACAGCCTCCAATTGGCCAATTTCGTTGCCTGCAATTAAGCCTCTTTTCTAGGCACCGTCATCCACAAGCACGGGTGACGGAATCAGGGCATTCGAGGCCTTGGCTGCTGTTCTGCTACGTAGTGCACGTGGAATTCTCCGGGGGTTTGAGGATTCTGAGAAATTAAAGTTGGGCTTGGTGTTGTGTTGTTCAACGCTTGGTACTTGGCATCATCCAATGCTGACGTACTATACTCTTGGTATCATATTTTGGGGAGGTGAAACGATGTAAATGTCCCGTAATCCCCTTCTAAGGGCGAAGAGAGGTTCTCAATTATTCTTCATCATTTCCATCATCCCCAACAACCCCCTATTTGCATCCGCAATCACATCACCGTGCGATGGCAGTGGGACACCCTCACCGAAAATCCATTGTAGCCGACCATCCAATCCGCTCCTCCAAAAACGTGAAATACCTCACCGACGAGGAAATCAACGAATTCATCGATGATCTCGACCACGACAATGATGGCTACATAAACTACCAAGAAGTCGAGCGAAAGCTCGACCAGGAACACGCCGAACTAGTCCCCAAACCAAGCGCCCACCACATCATCCAACGTGACCACAGCGATGATGACCATGCGCGCCATGAGTTCCTGCGTAGCATGATGGGTTCAAACACTAAGAAGATCCCGCGCGACGAGTTCGCGAGAATGGTGCGCGAGTGGAAGATTCCTTCGCTGAAACAGGCGAAGAAGGAGGAAGATGAGGATAAGAGTTACATCAAGCGACTCCCCGGCTGCAGACGCATTCGTTCTTACTGGGCTGTACACGGCCCCGAGATTGTCTTTCTCGGCTTAGTTGTAGGCATGCAATTGGCATTTGGCATATGGCAACTGGTCAAGTATCAGACAACGCCTGGTTATCGCGCCGCCTTTGGCTGGGGCGTTGTCATGGCCAAGACGTGCGCCGGCGCTTTGTATCCCACCTTCTTCTTCCTCATCCTTAGCATGTCGCGATACTTTTCTACGTGGCTGCGCAGGTCGTACCACATCTCGCGCTTCTTCAACTGGGATCTGTCACAAGAGTTTCACATTCGCATCTCTTGTGTTGCTCTTCTGCTGGCGACGCTCCATGCAATTGGCCACTTGACAGGATCTTTCGTGCATGGGAGTGACCCCAAGAATGAAGATGCCGTTGCAGCAGCCCTTGGGCCTGATATGGTTCCTCGGCCGTACATCGACTATGTCCGTTCTTTACCTGGCTTCACCGGTATCACCTCCCTTGGTCTTTTCTGGATACTGTTTCTGCTTAGTATGCCTCAAGTGCGAAAATGGAACTACGAGATCTTCCAGCTTGGCCATTTACTGATGTTCCCCATTATCGGCCTCATGATGGCTCATGGTACCGCAGCATTGCTCCAATGGCCTATGTTTGGATACTTCCTTGCCTTCCCAACACTCCTGGTCCTTGTGGAGCGTGTAGTCCGCGTCTCCCTCGGCCTCCACCGTATCAAGGCCACCATGAAAGTTTTGGACAAGGAGACCGTTGAAATCACCGCCGTCATCCCCAGTGAGCGACTCTGGAAGTACAAGGCTGGGCAGTATATCTTTCTTCAGGTTCCTGCCATTAGCTTCTTCCAGTGGCACCCGTTTACTGTCTCGTTCTGTCGGGGCAACAAGATGATGCTGCATATTAAAACCGACGGGAACTGGACAGCCAAGCTTCGAGAGCTTGGTGGTGAATCTGGAGAGTCTGAGATCGAAGTTGGAATCAATGGACCATTTGGTGCACCGGCTCAACGATTCTACGACTTCAATCACTCCATCATCATCGGTGCCGGTATTGGAGTAACACCCTTCTCTGGTATTCTGGCCGATCTACAGTACAATGACGATCTTGACCACGGTGGCCCAAACCATGAAGTTGCCAGCCCACGTCACGACTCTGAGGTAACGGCTATCGCTCCTAACAACAGTCGATCAGACTCAAGTAGCAGTGAAGCTGATGGCAGTGACAATGTTCCTGAGTCTCCTACTCGCCAGGGTAGCGTTGGACCTGATCTCATCAACAAAGAGAAGGCGCCACATGCCGACATGGCTCGAACATTTGCAGAGGATTACCGACGTGTCGACTTCCACTGGATGGTCCGTGAGAGAAATTACCTGCTGTGGCTCTCCGATCTCCTTAATGATGTGTCAATGAGCCAAGACTGGCATCGCGACCATGAAGTGCACCCACATCTCGACATCCGCATCAACACTCACGTGACAGCCAAGCGCAAGAAGCTTACCACGCATGTATACCGCTGGCTTCTCGAGATGCATCGCACCGATGAACACCCAGCCTCTCCTCTGACTGGTCTTCTCAACCCCACGAACTTTGGCCGACCTGATTTTGATCAGATCCTGGATGAGCACTATGAAGAAATGCTCAAGTTTAGAGCTAGTAAGAGGAATCAGACAAGACACAAAGAGGATGAGAACTTTCAGGAGGATGACGAGCTTAAGGTTGGTGTATTCTATTGTGGTGCGCCTGTTGTGGGTGAGGTCTTGGCGGATAAGTGTCGTGAGCTTTCATTAAGGGGATGGCAGGATGGAAGTAAGTTGGAATATCACTTTATGATTGAGGTGTTTGGTTAGATAGTATTGACTTTTAATCTACGTGTATGAGTATACGAATTAGACGAATTATACTTGGTCTCTTTTGCATTCTTAATATTAGTTCCAACGATCGAAGAATCCTAACTATTGATTGGGAATCACCAGAGTAGGTGAGTGGCGATTGAGAAGATCAAGAACACTAAATTAGTCTACAAGGAACTATTCTTTTGCGCAAAGACACCCTTCAAAGAACGAAAAGAGAGAAGCGGTTTCCGAAAGAGGGAGAATTCGGGCGACGTCTGCGAATTATCAGTACGACTATATCAAACAAATTAAGTAGAGACTTACATGAATCCGGTCGCACAACAACAATAGCACCTTTCTCCGTGTCAATGCCGTATTTGAAGAAGGCTTCTCCGCAACCAAGCAAGTATGGGCTTTTGTCGTCGACAAAGACTCTATGAACATCTTCCAGAGAATATTTTAGTACGTGATGTATGGCTTTTGATGATGAGAATCTTGCTTGGTGGAGGTGGGAGGACTTACTCCTTAGAGAATACTGCCCTGACCGAGGGAAGAAGACCTCAGGTAGTTGGTCGATCTGCACGGCCCTTCGCTCTGCTTTAATAACAAGGGTATTGTTTATCACTGTGTCCGTACGTACGCTAGAGGGCGTAAACATCCTGATCAAGTTCTCGAGTTCAGATGCAACCTGTCAAAGTTAGAAACTTGGAAACAATCGCAAATATGTTTACTCACCTCATGTAATCCCTTCCTGGCATAGTCACCCGAGCAGAAAGTTAATACATGCCATCGGCCGTCAGCTGGGAGAACCTTGTTCAACTGCAGAGGCTTTGCATCAGAGAGTCTAACAACCGGAGCACTCGGGAATCTCATCCCCACAGTCAGTCCAGATGCAATACTATCATCGCTATCCGCCAAAACTGTCAGGGTTGAAGGCTGATACTTGGTGGCCATTCCAGCAGTATACCTTCCCGCTTCCACAAACTTATCTCTAAAATGCTGTGCCGAAAGCCCATTCGTCTTACGGTGCTCAGATGAGAATAACTTGCTGAACGAGCGGTCAAACTCAATCAACTGCTCCGCTGTCTGCTGCCTCTCAAGAACATATGTCTCGAGGACAGAAGGTGGCGCGCGGCCAGTGAGAACATGAGCCATCTTCCATCCGATATTGAAGCCATCTTGTAGACTGACGTTCATACCCTGGCCAGCCTTGGGGGAGTGCGTATGACAGGCATCACCAGTAAGGAAGACGCGGAAATCCTTGGTGAAATGGTCTGCGACACGCTGACCGATAACATAAGCTGACCACCACACAGTTCGGGCGATGTCAATGTCGTAAGGATGAAAAATCCCCTTGACCTTGTTGATAAGATCTTGCTCGGTGACATCTCGGGCTGTTGCCCCAGCGAGCTCGATGTAGAAACGGACCATCTCGTCACCCTCGCGGGGAATGATCATGAGATTTCCGTTGTTTTGGCTTTGAAGCATGGCCTTTTTGCGAATATCGGGGAAGTTTGTGATGGGGTAGACATCCATGACCCCCCAGACAGAATCACTTGAGTCGCCGACCATTCTAAAGCCGAGAGACTTGCGCACAGTACTATGAGCGCCATCACAGCCCTGTTTTTAACATTTTAGCAGTGGAATCGAACAAGAAGATAAGAAGTGACTTACGATTGCGTATTGTGCTCGATAGCGATGAGTCTCTCCGTTCTGACTAACGACGGCCTCGACGGGGTAGTCATTAGCATCATCCAGAACCCGCACACTTTCAATCTGAGAGTTATACACAACTCCACTAGTGCCGTTCCCTCTCAGGCTAATAATTTCCTGCAACATCATATCGTTGATACGCGCCTGATTGAGAATAACGTGAGGAAGATGACTTAACCCCTCCTCAGTGTCGTAAGCAAGATCCTTCCGCTGGAGCTGCCCATCGTCACCAGGTGACCAAAATGCGACTTCCATGACATGGTAAGCTTCTTTGAGTAGTTTCTCAGAAAGACCTAGACTTTCAAAGATCTCAACTGTTCGGCATTGCACGCCGTCTGCTTGGCCGATCTCGAGAGGTCCTGGGCGTCTTTCGAGGATCTTGAAGTCTATGCCGAAACGGGCTAGCCAGATGGCTGCTGTGAGGCCGGCGGAGCCGCCACCGCAGATGAGGACTTGGACTTTTTCGGATGTCATTGAATTGGATATTGGGAGTGGATACTGATAATGATATTCGGAATGCGAGGGGATTAACTGTATATTGTATGATATATCCGTTGGCTCTTTCGCTATATCATGCGCCGGCAGATGATGAGCGCCGATCAAAGTGGGGCATTCAAGTTCCCCAGCACCGGTAGATCTCCTCGGCATCAGTCTTCCACGGAAGCAATTAAGCTCGGATCTAAAAACGGCGGCAAAATTCAGTCGTGATGTGGCCATAGAAGAATTTGAAGATGTCAGGAGTTGCTCCAATGATGATACTAAGAAATATATTTGTCTACTACATAGAACCAGGCCTTGTTTAGGTGCTTTGTTCCTCATCAATGTCTCGTATTTCCCATCCTGGCCACCATGAATGAAATGGCATGTCATCTATATGGCCAACAGTATCTATGAGGTAGCGCATTATCTCCCGCCACCCTTTAGCTATAAACGGCATGCCATCACCTGAAAGGAAGATTTCTTCATATACAAATAGGTCGACTCCTAGGATTGAAGCCATCAGCTGTGCCCCAAGCTCATCTTGCTGATCCGGCCAAGTGGCGTAAAAGGAAGGAGACGCTTCACATTGGAATACTATAGGCTGGAAACGGGGCTGAACCTCTCTGATAAAATCTGGTACTTGCTCAAGCACCAGTCCCTGGCCGACACAAATCGATAGGGATATTTTGTAGGCCGTGGCAAAGTTGAGAATGGCAAAATATTCCCAGTCACGATAATGGAAGTGTTTAAATCCTGACTGGGACCTTTGCTGCGGCCTAAGATATAGTGGCAACAGTCGATGCCAGTCTTCAATATCTGGCATTGCGACTGTAAAAAGGTGTAAGATATCCGAAAACGATTGGGCCAGTTTAGCCTCCATATCGCCCACGACAGTCGTAAAGAACCAGGACCATAGCCGGCAACTTATATTTCTGCAAAGCGCACGTATTTCAGTGCTTGACACAACAAATTTTACTTTGCTCAAGTCCAGAAGCCGCGTAAGAATGATTCTTGTGACTGATATACACTTTGTCGGTTCCGAATTACGGATCATGCTTCTGGTCAATCCTCGAACTATAGCAGGTATCGAATCTAAGAATTGCCGAGCAGAGAATTGTGTAAGTAACGCGGAAATTGTGAGATAAGTGCATCTATGAGCTGCAATATCCAAAAACTGAATTTCAAGTTCGCTTGTGCCATATGCGAGGAGTCCAGGATGGGACCAAAAGAATTGCTGTCGAAATACTCCCGCTAGCTGCCACTTTCTGGATGTCCGAATAAAGAACTCAGGCCAAGATGATCCAGACAAGACCCCTGACTCGATGAAACTAAGCACAGCGTCTAGGCAGGTATACGTGCGTGTTAGGCGGAAAAATCGCCTGCCATTGGCAATGTGATCAAAGAAAATACGAGGAGGCTCGGTCTTGAGAAACTGACTTCTCATCATGTAACCCCCAAGTAGCCTAGCGATTGGCTCTTCCTTCGACCAGCGACAAGCTCCTAGAAGGGCAGCCCCAGACTCAGTATCGATCAAGTAGTCGATGGCACATCGGTGTACAAATCTTATGGTATTTTTATCGTGGTGCATGAGGGAGTCATGAACCTCATTAGTCTCAAAATTGATCTCTCGGTCGTTTACTTCAATCAATCCGCAACAGGTGATGGGTAATTCTAGTTCTACTTTCGAGCACCTCTCGAGAAAGTCTGGTACCGCTATTCTTCGGGCTGGATCGAGCATTGACTTGACATCTCGGGTCTCCGAGGCCATTGCAACTACAAGAAACGAGTGAGCTAGCTGGGAAATGCTGTAGCTATGGCCGTCTTGTTGAAGTCGGGTGGCTGCCAGAACAAGGTTGAGATATCGCGAAGCGGTGACTCGGTAACTGGCGACGTCACCATCGTCGCCAGACCTCTCCCATATATCCTGGAACAACTTCATGATGTCTCTAGGTGCATGCTTGACCCTTTCGATGAGAGCCTGGATATCATTTGTTAAACGACATGCTCTAGTTACACTGTCGAGGACAAGTGATACCCAGAGGAAGACCCCGTCTGCATTTAATGTCAGTTCGTCAAGAAGATATTGCCGGTGCCAAGACCTTGAGAGGTTCAGAGCCTTGAGGCGGCTTTTGGCGAATTTGCGGATATCGTGTTTAGTGAGATCGTGAATCCTCAAACTGTCTACCCCCTCAAAAAAACAGCAGAACGTGTTCTCCTCCCGACTAGATGCACAAATCTTGACCTTCCCGAGTTGGATGAGTCGACGCAGCACGTTCGAATTGTGATTGGGCACCGAAACATAATTTTCCAATTCCGTGGATTCGTCGAGCCCGTCCAGCATGACAAAAAAGGCATCATCGGAAACTTCAAGTGTTTTGTACAGGAGGTTCTCGATTTCTTCCAATGACCAGTCAGCATGTGACCATTTGTGATGGATGAAAGAAATTTCTGGCTCTTCCAACAACCGTCGAATAAGATCAAATTGGTCCAGCAGGACCTGATGAGTAAGAGATAACAGCACTCCTCTAAGATTTCTTTCCATCTCACTTCCTGGCTTCCAGAAATAGTGTGTTAATATCCGGACCGACGGACGCCAGACCTCCAGGTTGTCTCTTGTTAGGCGATTGGTGGCGATAAACTTCATGAGGGTACTTTTTCCCGAGGCTGGCTTCCCACTGATCCAAAACATTCCAGAGTCAGACATGAGCCAACGAGCGAATGGAGTGGGCTTTTCTGAAACACTTTCGTACGAGTCTGAAATATCGTTGAGGGCCGACGTTTCGGTTTGATCTTGGTTGTCACGTGTTGCATCCTCAGACCAGTTATCGCTCGACTCGTCACTGTAACAGTCATCGTCATGATCGCGGTCAGAGGATGAAGGGCTTAAAGCCTGTGGCGATGTAGCTGTTTTAAATATCCAGTGGCAGGTATTTGGGAAGTTCGTGGCAATTTGGTTCTCTCGGGCGTTCATTTCAGGATATCTCAAACTTGCCAATAGTTGTTGGTGTCGCCTCTTGTCATCTTCGTCTTGCTTTTGAGACGAGAACTCGTTTTGAACCTTTGAACCCGACTCGGAGATATGCGAAATAATGTGACGCTCCGCAGCGTGGATATTTGTGTTCACATCTGAACGGGTCTCGAGGTGCTGGTTTTGGACATGATCCTTGATCATAGCCGACTGGCGGGATAATAAATGACACAACTGTGTACGCCCCTCAGCGAGCTTGATGACTACCTCTTGCTGATTGGCTCCAAGCCTGGTAAAGGCCTCTTGAGTCAAAAGGGCTGAGGCATCAGATTGACTACATACTCGCTGTATGAGATGGACCTGAAAGAGCTGCTCGTATCTCTGAAAGTCTTTCTCGAGATCTTTCAGCTCTTTGTCATTGACGAGAGTCTTGAAACCGGTTTTGACGGCCCGAAGACTGCCGACCAAGCCTTTTCTTGACTGCATATCGAGATGAAGTTCCTGGAATTTGCTCTGAAATACTTCAAGGCTTTTGTAAGCCTTTTCACTGAGATCGAGGATTTGTTGTTGGTCATTGGTTAGGGGCAGGGGACCACCAGATTGGTCGCTTAAGCTTTTGTAGCCTTTTGCTGCAAGATCGAGATATGATTCCAATCTTGGGTCCGGGGCCCCATTGTCGCGAATGGAGCGGTAGACATGTAGAGCATCTTTGCCAAACGTGATGATCTGCATGGCGTTGCAAATAATGCCAACGGCGAACAATGCCTCCGCGCCAGACATGCCGGGAATGAAATATTCTCCTTCGTAGAACCTTTGATTTGAGATTTGGATTGAAACATTGTTTGAGAGCTGGAGAGGAAAGATTGAAGAAGCGGGGTCGAGTGTGTGTTACAAAACAGGCTGCGTATGACATGAGCTGTTGGTAGGGGTTCAAAAACCATTTCGTGGCATTGCAGAGGCTGTGTGCATACCTAGGTATGCACAAGAAACAGTGTCGGCGCTTATTTCTCTACTGACGATCTGGTTGCGCTTTGATTTGAGAGTAAAGACAACAAAAGCCCATTATTCTCAATTAATTTTAACAGATTTGAAAGGGCTAAGGAGGGATTACAACAAAAGCACTGTTGATCAACTTTCTTCGTTGGCTGTATAAAATATGGTTCTGATTGTTGGCCTACAGTTGCTTATGCGAGTAACTTGGAAAGGGTGCCTAACAACAAATCAGGCTCTGGCACATGTACATTGTTACAGCCCAATCTAGAGCCTTTCTTTCAGCCACCTCTGATTCGTGCATGCAGCCAATTGTCCAAATTTACAAAGAAGAGGCGATGCTGCGGAAGGATGAGCCACCGTATGATAAGTGACATACTTCTAACCGACATGCTTGCGCTGGCATTAACATGCGGTACTGGACTTGCATAAAGCCAGTTGACTATGCTCATCACGCCGCTATTTGTTGTTTTAGACAGTATGCTTGGGGAAAGAAAGTAAACTCTTTTGACCACAGCGTCCAGAAAATGACCCAGATGTAGCCGGTAATTCTATGCATCGTCGCGATAAACATGGATCGCACTTCTCCCGGGATCAAGCGATGTTCGAGTTTTGCAATAACTCTCTGAAACACCTCTTCAGAAATTATAGCAACGACCTGCAGACAGTAACGCCAAAACGTCGCCCAGCAACCGCAACGCGAGCAAGAATCTGGGTTGAGAGTCCGTTCCACAAGGGCGTGCATGAGTCCCGAAAGAACAAAGACACAGGCATTGTTTGCATATCTCGTCAATGTGGTACGCTTCCGAGTTCCGGTGACCTTGACTATCATGTACTCGGCATGAGCACTAAACGATCTATACACGAGGAGATGCCAGAAGTGTGACCAATATTTTCTTACACTATAGGCTTTCCCTATTTGACCGAATAGAGGGGGCCATTCTTCTGGGGTATCGATGTGTAGTCCCACCGCGATGATAGAAAGGATGTCGTGATATGATGATAGTATCAAATAATCTGGAATCAGTTGATCACAGACTATGTATATTCTGATGAAAGCGCCACGGGTAACGAAGTGGCGTGCTTGTGCTTCAAGAGCTGGGAAGGAGAATAAGAAGCGCCAGAAAAGTTGTTGATTGCCGGATGAGAAGTCTTCCTGCTTCCACGGGATCCCATCTGGCATATACAGATGGAAGCTAGGGTCGTGATAGAGGCATAGAAAGATGTATCGTAGGAGTAGTACTCCCAGTCGCTTCATTATGAACTTCACTCGAGGTGAAGGGTTTGACTTCATGGTTGCTTCTCCTGATGGATTGGCATGGCGGACTTGCCATTTAGTTCCAAGACATCGTGCATTGAACAGCATTTTGTAGGCGAAAATCCAATTCCGAGGCGCACCCTGCCGGGAATGGAGGCGTGAAACATCTTGTTTTTGTACTGTCTGATATTTCGATGACAGATCTGAAAGTCTTCGCCTCTCAATGTCTACCTCTTCGGGAGCCAGTATGCAGTGAAGAAAGGATTGATGGGCAAGGAAAATAAGAAGGAACCGTGCGAATATCTCATTGACAAAGTCGTCCGCCGAGAACTCATTGGAGGATTGGAAAGCGACGATTATGGGTAGTGAGATAAATAAAAGGGTGAATCGTGGATGGTAAGACTTTCTCGATAAAGAATAAAAAGATATGCCAACTCCAAGAGCACAAGGTATTGCTGCTTTCAAGGACCCTGAAGGAGTCCATTGAAGTGACGGTTGGATGTCAGGTTCTTGCATTATGTGAGGAGACGTCCTGCAAGGTATTTGGAGCTATGATCACTAAGAGTATGGTAACAGGAATTTACTCTTTTTACACTGATGGAAAATAAAGGCCATTTTCTGTCACGGTTTACACTTTAGGGATGTCTTGGCGTTGAAATAAGGTAACTGGGGCATTTCTCTTGGCACTCCCATCAGGTATAGTCATATCACGGACAAGACCCCATACGGAAGGTAAAGGATTATGTTCCTTTCGGACTCATCAGCACGTGCTCCATGTTACAAGTCAAATGGACGAGGCTCTTTCAGTGAGATTTTAACTCTTCTTGGCTCCTAGCCAAGCACTTCTCAGAAGTGCTTGGCTAAAAGCTTCAATCCAATGACTGATGAATTCTTGAGCACGAGTAATGAGTCTGTGGTGCAATTAATGTTTTGATTGATCCTGCAGGATTCGAAAATTATATCATTCCTGTTTCTAAAGCCCAGAATCATCATCCCTTCGCCACCGACTGCTGAAGTAAAGAAGATATGGGAATGATAAGGAGTGACTAATGTTGATAGAATAACTAGATATAAGAGGGGTTCAAAGTCCAACTTTTGACTGATACATCATTCATCTACATACAACAACAAGAAACGAATACCACTACTCATTAAGAAACAGATTCATTGAAGATGAAGGTAAGAGGAGCCATTATCCAGAAAGCTATGACATTTCTAACGGTCATCTCACCAGATCGCCGCACTTATCGCCGTATTCTCCGCTGTTTCCGTCACCGCCTCTTGTGGTGACAACTGTGCCGATGGACCCCAGAAGCGCAGCATCGGCTTCACTTCCATGCCACGAGCGATTATCGCCGGTTTGACTGGTGAAAAGCGAGAGGTTGAGGAGGTCACTGTCAAGTCGTCTTAAAACGTAACGACCTTGGACTAGCCGACGAGATTTGCAAGCAGTCAATGTTCAAGAATATTTTGACGCAAGAGAGAGAGAGAGATATCGTGATAGCATCCCCGTTTCTGCATCTCGGTAAGCGGAGCTTTGGGAACTTTCCATTCTCATTGGGGTATCTGGAAGATAGGAATCTCTTACACAATTCAATGTCTGCTTATATACACGTGACGCAGCCCCGCAGTAATCAGCCGTGACCTCCTGTTCAACTCACAACTTCTATCCACCTTCATCTCCTCACCTACATGTCGCAGTTTCGTGAAACCAGTCAGATATGGGCGAACCAGCAGAACCAGAGACGTTGGACGATATTGCTGTCTATCAACTTCATGGTGGCGTTGGAGATGGTGCAGCTATGGTATTTACGTTTAATGACAAGCTGATTTCTGTGTCAATATTTCCTAGCAACGGATCGTCAACAAAAGACAGTTGTCACCTGGGACTAGAAGACCGCCCTCTTCAGGACCATCTTGTTGATCTTGTTTCTCGAGCTACCACGTGCCAAGAGGATGACGAGTATGAGAGGCTTGAAGATGAGGTTCTTGGGGTTATTCTTGACGCCGGAAGACCTCTTTTTCCTCGGCCAATATCTTCGCAAATAGCACGTGCCCAAAACAACCAATCTTTGCATCATCTCTTGTTCCCTCAAATCCTCTACTTCCGTTTGGAGGCTCCCGCTAGCTGCGCCTCCATTCTACCTATAAAACCCAGCGAAGCAAACACCATTCTCACTATCGACCCTGCCCTCGACCAAGGTTTTGAGGAAAAGTTGGAAATTTACCAAGATTTGCCTTGCTATATCCCCGAAGAAATCGTGGTCACGAAGTTGCTTGTACGTGGTGCGAGTACTGTCACTGCTGCCGTCCAGGTGCAGGGGCGAGACATGTTTTGCAAGTCGCGTGGTGAACCAGGCGGGCTCTTTGGTACTAGCGAAGGGCGAGAGCTCGAATGTCTTGGTGAAATGCGCAAAGTGTTCCCCCAGTCAGATACGATACGGATTCCCCAACTTCTTGGGTATGTTCATCATGAGGATACGAAGCAGATCTTGGGATTTCTTCGACAGTGGGTGCCGGGACGCAGGCTCAGCGACATCGATATCACCTCCGCTACGGCAGAGAAAAAGAAGAAATGGACCTTACAGATCCGTGAAACCATTGTGTCTCTTCACAAGCACGGATTGGTTTGGGGAGACGGAAAGCCTAGCAATATCATCATTGACGAGCAGGATGATGCCTGGCTGATTGACTTTGGGGGAGGGTTCACTCAAGGCTGGGTCGAAGAGGAGCTGGCTGATACGAAAGAGGGAGATAAGCAAGCGCTAACCAAGATTGCGCAATTACTGAGTGAAGACAATCGTGCGTCTTTATCTTACTAGAGCATTGAGGATTCTAATCAGAGATGCAAGGCTCGAGGCGGGAATTGCGGAAAGCGCCACGGCTTTACGTACCGGCCTGCTCCGAATATAATGGCTAGACCACCCTACTCTTCCATTCTTAGTTGCCATGGACCCCTGATTGTCGCGTAGGCCCGTCCATTTATACTCCAGATCGGCATTGGAATAGCCCATGCTCAGCGATTCAGACGGACTGCCAATTTCTCATCGGGTTACCTGGCGGAGTGCAATATTTTGAGCCGCAGATCGAGTTCTGTTTAACATTACAAGTGTTGAGCTAATTTAACACAAATATAAGTTTATGACGTATTCCTCGCTGGTGGGAATTTGATCGGAATCGGATGCTTGTTTTAGAAGGTATGATGGGCTGGGAAAGATTTCGATACTCTAAGCTTTGGCTAAATGATTGCTGAAGGGGAAAGTACAAGAATCTGTCTGATATATTGTGACTCGCTATCAAGCACAGTCGCTCTGTTGCGATCAACGGTCTGAGCAGAAGTTTTAAAAGAACCCTCTAAAAATCAACACTAGGGATTATTCTTTCTGTTGTAAAATTAGGGTCTCTGTGACGGAGGTTCTTCCACAACGCCACTAGAAATCCACTTGCAATGATATATGATAGACCTGCGAATATTTGGGGGAACAAATATGTTCTCGGGGCTGGCAAGCCCTGGAGCAACAAAGCTATCACTTCAGCAGCTAAAAGTACAAGGTCAATGGTTTGAATTGTGTTCAGAGATATTATAAAGATCGTCACTCACATGCGGTTGGAATGATTGTTGCAGCCCAGGCGAGTGAGAGAGTCGACTGGAGATTTCTAACACCGGCCACTTCTGCTGACAAGGGCCCAATAGTCTTCGAGGTATTAGTGAAGCTCTTTGGTCTGAGCATTGCAGTAATCCCATATAGAAACATACTCACCATCCAAAATACTCCTAAAATTGCTCCACAAACAGTCGAAAAGAATGTCGTTAGTCCAAACGACCTAGCCGGTAACCATAGAGCAAAACAAGTGATACCACAAAGAAACGTGAGCACGCAAGCGGTAGCAACACGGGAGAAACGATCGCTCACAAGGCCAATAAGAGGACGCCCAATAGCGGTTCCTACATTCAAGAAACCGACAACATCGGTCGCCTGTTTGTGGGATAGCCCTATGGCGAGAGAAAACTCAGACAACGAAAATAGCAAGACAATGTAGCCGAACATGCTGATGAAAGCCCATAACAAAAGAAAGAAAACCGCCTTAGACCGAAAGAGGGCGAAGTCAAAGGCACGCTGGTTTGGCTGGATCTGGGAGTTCCTGTGGCGAAGAAGGAGAGTGGCTATCACAATGGCTGTGAGAGTGATCAGACCTGTTGCGCGAAGTGCCCAATCTAAACCTTGATTTTGGATCAATGAAACAGTTCCCCAGGTAAATGCGGCTCCTCCAACGCCGGAACCCGCAGAGCTAATGCCATTGGCTATACTGCGTTTTCTAGAAAACCACTGGGATAAAATCGCTGTGCTTGGTACGATAATAAAACCGATTCCGCTGCCAACCAAGGCGCCTTGAGTGAGGTAAAGATGCCAGATTCTGGAGGCGAAAGGGGCAGTCAGGTAGCCAATGCTCTGTAAGAGGCATCCGAAGAGCACAACAGCGCGTAAAGGAAGTTTATTGGCAAGGTAAGTAGCTAGCGGAGCTAGGAGCATGGCACAACTGAAGTTCAGCCCGCCGATGAGTCCATATTCCATTGGCTTAGCGTTCGTGATCCTGTCGAAGGAGACGTATTCTGTTAGATATACCCCAAAGGACTGACATGTTAATTAGGATATGGTAGTTAGGAATCGAACACTTACTGATGTTACACCCCAAGTGAAGGCGTTTAGTATAAAGCAGGATCCCACAATAACCCAGCCATATCCCCCATCAGGAGCAGGTGGTATATCATTGTCCGGTTGGTCGAAGTCGCGAAAGGAATCCTCTGAGTGACTCATATTTAGTAAATCTAGGATGTCACATATATTAGATTTATCTGCTGGTCGTTAACTATCTTAACTAGGAAGGGCGTACCGGCTTCTTATACTTCTTACGACAGAAAGTTGAAAATCACCAAAATAAGACGGATGATTGATAAATAAATAGCAAGCTTCAACCGACTAACGCTACTTTCAAATAAAAATGGGAGGATTCTACCCAACACATAGGGACTACCGCAATAGAACTGCCTTTGGTACGAGTAAGCAATGGTGACAAACCAAAAAAAACACCAAGTCTGTGCTAGTGTACTCCACATGTTCTGCGTGTTGTCGATCCGTCTGGCCTCTTCACCGCACCCAGAGAGGCAAATGACGTAACTTCTTTTATTGAAAAGCGAAACAAGTGGTGGGCAGGTTAAGGGCGGGGAGAGTATATTCCAATTAAGGTGTGTAGCGTACAGCGAGTCGGACACCCCAAGGACTAGCAGGGATTCTTCGACGTTAGCATCATTGCCTAATAATGCTGATTTGAAACTTGATATTCCAGGGTTGCAGTCAGACCATAGGATATGTATGGTTTCAAAACTCGGCAAAGCTAGGCCGGAGATGGTATTGTTTTGGTGCGTTATCACAGGAATAAAGATAACCAATGATAATTAGTTATAGGATAAAGACTTGCCATTACCGAGCAGTTGTCAAAGGTACCACTGCTCCTATGGAATTATTGCATGTGGTGTGAATGAAAGAAAAGGGCCTCACAGGCATATCCATTAAACGGAAACGTTCAGCTGCCGCTGGTTCCACCGATATCCTGTCATAACAATATCATCGAAATTATCCATGTATAGTACTGCAGTCACGAGCAATGATCCCAAATTCACAGTCAGAGTCTACGAATAGCAATCGTAGGGTGGGGCCGGCAATGTTCTAACGGGTATTTCCTGATCAAGGAGCTCCATTCTAATATAAAATGCAAATCTTTATACCCTCCTGCCTCTCACACTTTTCCATTTACCTCCTTAGTCCTGCGCTCCTCGCGCTCACTAAAACGATCACCAAACAAGTCAAAATGGGGCCTCATAACGATAGTATACTTGACAAGCTCTTCCATGCAATCAACTAGACGGTCGCGGTTTGAGCTGGCAAGCATCCGGCTTCCCTCAGACTCAGATGTGAACTGCGTGTATGCCTGCGGCACGGAGCTCTGGTTGGGAATAGCAAACATGCGCATCCACCGTCCGAGTATTCGAAGCGAATTAACAGAGTTAAAAGACTGTGACCCGCCGCTGACTTGGGCAATGGCCAAGGTTCTTCCTTGGGTCGGACGTACTGAGCCGGATGACAATGGGATCCAATCAATCTGCTGCTTGAAGATGCCCGTCTGTGATGATAGTTAGGTTTATGTTTTTGCACATATCAATCACACCTGGGGAGGCCTACCAAGTTGCCATGCTGCTCAGGGCTGATCCATACATGCCCATCGCTCCACCTACTTAATTCCCGCAGCTCCTGTACTTTGGGGTGGCAGTGTTGAACGTCGTCCTTCTGGGGCAGACCAGCAGGGTCGAATATTCGGACATCACAGCCAAGGCGGAAAAGAATACGCGCAGCTTCGTAGGCGAGGAGACGGGAGTATGATCTTGATATAGTGAGTCAGACAAGCCATATCCCAGTGAAGAAGGATTTGATGATATCCATCATTATCTATAGTACTTACCGACTTCTGAGACTACCATAGAGGACCAGAATGCGCAGGCGATCAAGGCCTTTATCTAAGATCTCCGCCTGCACCATCTGGATCGCTGTACTCAGCTCTAATCCCGAAATCCAGTCATCGGTAGAGGGACTGTTGTCAAAGAGAAAAGGGCGATATTGCTCCCGAATTGCGACGTCATCTTCGTCAAGTTTAATGGCGAGAGACTGATAGCTGTAGGCAGGATCGGCAGCAAGATTAATTGCTGTCCTCCCAGCGTGGGAGTTGTTCAAATCTCCGTGCTCGTTCATCGCTAGACTTGGGTTCCGGGCCTGCTTTACTGAAATGCTACTAGAAAAATAGCGACGTTGAAGAAACCCGTGGAAAGGCGCGTTTGCGTGGAGATTGTGTGTAAAAGTGCGAACTCGGAGGGTGCAGCGGAGAATGTTCATTTTTAATGCCCGCTTTCTAACTAGGCGAGAAATATAGTGGAAGCCCACAGAAAGAATAGCACCCTTTATGTACTACCACTTCTACTATGAAGACCACCTTTGGATGCAAACAGAAACTTTTAGGTCTTACAAACCAAGCCAGGGATGGCTAGACCCACCCACTGCCAGCCATGGGAAATAAATCCTTGCGAGGGTGAATATATATGAAGTATCCGTAGACTAAGAGATCTTCAGCATAGATAGTTATGCTACCTCCCAGGAGCTCAACCTGCCATGTTTTATTTCCCTTTGCCAGCTAAGACCTCTTTATTCCGGACGGTAACTACTTCCTATCCCAAACAGCCGCCTCGTACTCATCCATCCACTCCACGAATTCGCCACCAGCCTTGGCCCAGCCTGAAACCCCTTCGGATAGAATCACACTCTCCATAGCACCATCGCCTCGCTCATCGATGTAGTCTTGGAACCATCCAGCCGCTCGCGGGCCTCGACCGCGAGAGGATGCTGGAGAGGTTAGTATATTCATGTATTGTTTGCTCCTTGCTTTAGAGCCAGTGAGCCAAGACCTACAGCAATACCAGATAATCTTTTGAACTCCCGCCGAATTGAATAGGCTGTATAACGTTCGTATCATTGGGTAGAGGCTTTGTGCCGGTAGATTAATCGATCCACGAATGGTGCCGCCCTGTATGTTAGAACGAGTTGGTTAAAGATCAATCAATTGTTTTCACCGAAAATACGGAAGGTAGGTGCTACCTCGTGGTCGGTGCGACGGAGATCGACGAGGACATAATTCTTGCCAGCGATATTCTTGCTGTCCTTGATCATGTTCAATACTTCCTGACGCGTCATGGCTGCGGGCGTTTTGCAGAGTGGAGAAGGGTAGGCGGCATGCCAGGGCGTGGCGGCGTCAGTCGAGGACATCTCGGACAAGCAGATACGGTTGACCTTTAGAGATGCGAGATACAGCTGAGGACGAGCACTCAATTCTAGAAGAGATTTTATGAGGTTCATCGCCTCTTGGAGGCAGTTTTTCCTGATTATGAAGCCCTCTGAGGGCCAAGGACAACGGATAGTCGGGATTGTGTCAGGCTCAGATTGTGATTGGTCGTGATCAAATTTGCACTTTTCTGGACACTGTCATACCCGAGCGGTGATTGGCCAATCACTTTGGTAGGGGCTCCGACATGCGTTGGCTATGACCGTGCAAACTCACTAAGACAATCCATCCGGAGAGTGTATCAGGCCGAGACCGCATTTGGCGCAACAAGAAATATGAGTAGGACATTTCGATTGCATTCCAGGATCGCTGTAAGTCTCGGGGCGCAAGGATAGAAAAGTATGGGCTGCAAGCTACAGCTTACAAGTACGTTGAAAACAAATGTCCGGCCCAAAATCAAGAAGCTTTCTCTTTGCGAGTAATTACCATTCATCGCTATTACCGTTTAACTGCTCCTCAGCATAGCCGGAATGAACAGCATAACCCAAGAAATGCCCTTCCAATATCAAACAACATATTTCCAGACGCCAGCTGCCAAAGCTAGAGGAAGGCCAAGAACTAACAGCCATCGTCCCGCGGCCTCTCTAAAGATCTTCAATTCCAGACCTTTCACAGCATCGGCATCGTTTGCCTGTGGAAATGGCTTTGAAGGAACAGGTAAATCCAGTATCTTGCACAAAGGCGCCCAGCCTTGACCTAACTCTACCATATTGAACTTGCTGGCAGGGGTAACTTGTCGGACATATTCGTTATGTTCATCGAGTCGTGCTAACAGATTAATGTGGCCTCTTGCGCGCATTGCTTTTACGTACCAGAAGTCATTGGACCAAACCGTTCTTCTTGCCTATGCCTTGTATCAGTGGCAAGCCACGAAGGAAGCTTTTCAGGTCATACTGCTCGGAAAATTGCGCAACAAGCGTCGGATACCATCGCTTTCCAGGAACGGGCGCCATTAGCATGTTCAGAAAGCCAGCCCCAGCCTCTTTGGTAACCGCTTCCCAGCTCGCCCACCACTTCTCCCTATCACGAGTGACGCAGACGACTAGGGCGTCTGGGTAGATCTCCATGAGCTCTTCAACAAAGCAGTTTCCTGGGGCATCAGTGATAGCGACAAATCCAGCCGTGGCTTCCTTCAATAGTTTCATCAGTCGCGGTTGATCATGGCGGGCGGCGAAGATGTTCGACCAAAGCTTGACGTAGGCTTATGTAGTTAGTAACAATCTGTAGGTTTGTGATGCTGACCGACCGTCTTCTCTTCCAAGCAGCTGAGAGCCGCCGTGCATGACTGGGCCGTCTAAAAGCTCTTCTAGGGCCATTGCCATAGAAAGTGTTCCTGTTCTGGAATATCCAGCTCCAATCACTCTTAGAGACCTTGTGCGGTCAGTGGGTACTGAAGCAACGCCACCCATTTTGATATTGAGCCTTCGATAATGCCGAGAACAATTTTGAACGGCCAAACTTGTCAGTGGGGTAAGATGAATAAGTACTGGAAGAATATTTCAGGCAAAATATGAACGTTACGCGTCTTATAACCAGTCTATATGTTAGTGCTTACCTGTAGCGCTTGATAAGTACATTTCTGGGTCAGCCCTCCATAAGTTGCAAGGAGAACGCAAGACATGGATCTTGATCCTTTCATATTGAACAAAAGTCCAATAGGCACTCTGTCTTCATACGTGTCTCAAGCTGACTGGTAATTCTGACAATGACATCGTGGAATATTGATCGACTGGGAAAGGAATACTCTTTATCCACGAACTTTATGCCAAATTTCAACGGGTGACTTAGCATGATCAAAAGAGATAATAATTGAGTTGATGGTATTTAAAGAGAAGCCTGTCTTATTGGCGGAAGGAAAGGGATTAGCTCTGAACTAAGTATCAACGACTGGCATTCTCTTAACTTACATAGCTCTCCCGGCAATGGCTACGCAATCAATCTCAACCTTTGAAAGTTTCTAGAGAGTTTGATCCCTCGCGATATATAATTGGGGATGAATACCTTAGCACCCCGTCCAAGCTCAGCGACCGTAACACATACTCGAGCAGGCTTAGGATTTGGGATAGTGGCAATGTCTGTAGAGTTATTAGCGATTTTCCATAGACTCAAACCCGAAAGCACGGACAAATAGTGTTCATGGCTGCGAAATAGGCAATGTTCGTCAGGTAGATGTTGCACTAGACGTTTGTCAATATCAGTCGTGGCCAAGCTCTTCGTGAGCATCACCTTGATGATTTTATGTAGCCCACTACCTGCTTCGAGGAGTACTGACTCCAGCAGTCCAAGTGCTGCTTTCTTTCGTGTGTTAATGTCCAAACATTTGATAGGAGCCATCCAACTCACTGTTTGCTTGGCCACGTCATCGGACACCAGATTTCCTGTTTTGGCATCGACTCCTATCTTTCCACTGGTGTAGATCAGCCCATTATGTATGATAGCTTCCGAGAGGATCGGGGAGGAGAAGTTTGGTCGGTTGATGGCTTGCCTGGCTGCCATGGTGACGGAAGCGAGTTTGAGAACGAATGTGAACCGAGATAGCCGTAAATGTTATTGAAAGCATTTGTATGAAATAACTTTGTTGGCTTGCTTAATTATTGACTTATGAAGCTTATCGCTGCGTTTATATAGCGATCCTTCCTCTAAACCTTGGCTATAGTGTAGGCACCGTTGCCATTGAGAACATCCACCGCTTGATATTCCGAATGGCCATCATTCCGAACACAGGGTACCCCATCTTAGAAATCAGATATGTAAAAAACCAATCGGATGATGCGTTCGTATTCGCCCGAGCACTGTCGACTGTATCTGCTCCACACGCTACCTGCCGACTGAAGCCGATAAGAGCGTTTTTCGGGACCATGGATGCTTTTATTGCGGCCGAAAGTATTATCGCAAATACCCGATGGAACTTTAACTTGCAGCGATATCATTGCTGTCTCTATATCACAGGTCCAAGATCACATCATCGGCTCAATTACTCAACAGTCTAGCACGTAAGGAAATCTGATAAGTAGTACATAAGTTTAAAATTACGAAACATAGACTATTCTGGAGCTGGGAATTCATCTATCAGTTCACTCAATAGCCAGTCCACTCCTGTCGTAATTCCTGAACCCGAAATGCCTTCCATCCACTGTGACAATCCCTCGGGATACGTTTCTGATTCTGGCCCAATCGCACTAGAAGTAATCTCCTTGCCTTGATGGGCATCGCTCAGCATTGTCATCGTTCGATTAGTCAGGACCTCAAAGATGTTCCTAAAAGGAGCCGCTTCAGGCCAACGCTCAGCCAGTATCACAAGAACCATCGTACAATCCATGCAAGTATTACTAACTTGATCGTGACGAGATATCTGCCGTGCGGCGGGTGACATCCATAAACAGTATAAATATGTCAGTCCAGCGAGGAAGAGCTCATGTACAGCGCTCCATGTGTATGCCATCGGCTTGCCAAAATATTGGCGACGAAATATGTGGCATGTCTTCTTGGATGTGGTCAGACATTTTAAGAACGTCTCATCTAGGACTGAACCTTTCATATCCGTAATTTGAGGACGGAAGAGCTGCAGAACAGCGTAGTTATAATTAGCTTCGTACCAATCCGCACTCACAAAGAAGGCCAATGCACCATCCTGAGGCGGTGTCATTGGAGTTGGGCGAAATTTGTACCACTCCTCCAACTCGTCCGACAAGTGCTGAATAAGAGCTTGCCGAATAGTCGCGTCCTTAAGCGTGCTATCGGAGTACAGCGCTGTCTGGATTCTCCCTATCAGAGCACGGATACGGAACCCATGGATAGCATGTGTCATTATTGTCGGCGGGTCTTCTGGCGAGGACCTCGGATTTCCGTATATACCAGCTGAGGAGATCTGTGATTCGTGGATATCGATAGGGAACTGTTAAAAGTAAGTTACGAAACGTAGGAGTGGTGCTAAGTGACCTCTACCTCAGCGTCGATCTCTTGATAATGGAGACTCAGTGGCCTTCCGAGCATCACAGCAGCAGAACACTCCATCACATACGCGCTCCAAAATGCCCGTTTTTGTAGTTCTCGTTGTAATGGATCTAGTGTGGAACGAAGTCGTTTTTGATTTCGATGGTAGCCTAGATTCACGCACTGACGCAAAGCCTGTCCTCCAAGCTTCCTACAGAAGGTTAGCAGAGACACATACTACGGGGTGTGATTTTACCAATGTGAAGTGCCTTTGGAAGAGCGTAGGGAGTAAGCTGCGCAGCATAGTATTGCTTGTATGCACTCGAGGTTGTCGTTGCAAATGATCTCGTCGATGTACAGCATGGCAGAGACATAGAGTTGTTCTGCAGAGTATCCTAGATCAGGCCTCAATAGGGCGCCGATGGCATAAACCTTCGATAATGTTAGCGCGGGATCATCTCCTACTGCATATATCATATGTACCATGTTCAAAAAGTATAGAGGCACAGGGTCGTAGCCGAGGCTACTCATGGCCTCAATCGGGTCCTCTAGTACAGTCTCCCACATTCTAAAAGTTGGTTCATGCAAGAATGGGTATTGAGGATGGAAGTTATGGAAGTAGGCATTGCTCAGCTTGACAGCTGTCTGATAATCCGGAAGATGACAAGGTTCGGGAGCTATGGATATATGGCCATGCACACTCGATCTTGAGATGGATGAAATTTCCGGTGGCAATGAAGCAACGGCTTGACGAATTGAAGGCTTAAAGAATCGTGCAAATGCGAATGCAGATGAAGCGCCAAGGTAGCTTGGCTCCGCCCCCGCTGCGTTTAAGCTAAGAGTTCCTATCATCGAGGATAAGTCATCGAGTTCGAGAGGTGCTTCGACGGTAGTTGAGCTGGTCTGGTCCGAGAAGGTAGATTGAGTGTTGGAGGAGGGGCTTGGTTCGCTGGCTTTGCATGACTCAGCCTGTCGTAACTGTTCCTCCAAGAGAAGAACGCGCTGCTCTAGTGTCTCGAGGTAATTTCTTGGTTGATGTCGTTTTGTTAATGGATCTTCTACGAAGCAGCCTACGAAGAGTCAGCATTTTTGAAAAGTCTTGAATGGGTGTTTCTTTGGCTCACTTTGGCCGCTACGTCGACAGTTACCACACGCTGGGACTTGCTCGTCGCACTACAAACATGTCAATTCTGGTGTTGAGAACTCACTGAGATCTTTACCTTGAGCTTTCTGTCTTTGCAGCTGATGCATGCGACAAGAGTTCTGCTACCGGTACGTTTGCGCTGGGCTGCGCCTCTAGCTGGTCTTTTGGTAAGTTCTGGCATGGTCGACATGGTTGAGTCCCCGGTAGGGATTACACCATTCGGCTGTACAGCATGCCTTGACTTGAGTCGACACAAGCAGGGATCCGCCAATTGTCTTGCAGAAGGTGCTCCGAACCCAGAGCTTGAATTGCAGATGTCCAGAATCGTTTCTCACCAAGCCCTTCAATCCAGGATAAGGACGGCGGAAAGTGATCTGGAAGAACCCGATACGATTATGGACTGACTCAAACGGTGATACCGATGATAAGAATCCTAGCGCTGATACCATGTTGGGTCCTTGTTCCGTCACTTTCTCAACAAAGCAATGATCTACTTATGTGCCCCGCTGGATTGATTTCCCCTCCTCGGAAGAATACGAAGAGCCAATAGGAACCAACAGGAAGCAACTGCGATGGAGACCCGTGAATAGACAAATCTTGAGTTATCATACTGCCGGCTGATAAATCTTGGTCACCAGAAGGACGAATCAATTACTTCTGTCCTTGTTATAAACGCTACTCATCACTTATCAATGAGCGCGTGACCAGCATTATACGCACAGGCCAGAGAAAGGTTATCTGTTTGCGCAAGATCCAGCACTATGGCGTCCAAACTTTCCAGTAAATCTGCACCAATCGTGATCGTTGGTGCTGGTGTATTCGGTCTCAGCACAGCCCTTCACTTGGCGGAACGCGGTTACACTAATGTCAAAGTTCTTGATAAACAGCCATACCACGAGTCGCAATACTCATATAATAAAGGCTGCGATGCTGCTTCAGCAGGTGAATTTTATGAATCCTCCATCTAAACTGTGCTGACGAAGCTTCTACAGATATCAACAAAATCATCCGCGCAGCCTACGGCAAAGAAATCTGGTATCAGAATCTGGCGCTTGACGCCATCACCAAGTGGAAAAAGTGGAATGAGGATATAAAGACGGGGAAGTTGACTCCCCCAGGGATGTCATCTTCTAATACACTATTTGTCAATAATGGTTGTGTCACGATTACTTCGGACTCGTCGCTTTCCCCGTTCGACAGGGATACCATACAAAACATGGCCAAGGTTGGCTTGGAACATACTCAGATCGATCTCAACAACAATAAAGACTCGGAACGGGCAAAAGATCAAGGGTTTGAGTTTGCAATCAAGGCCTTCAATCTCAAAGGCAACTCCGCTTTGTTGGACACGCAGTCTGGCTTTGTCTACGCCGATAAAGCCTGTCGCTTTGCACTACACAAGGCAAAGAGCCTGGGGGTTCAATTCGTCTTTGGCGAGTCGACTGGCAAGTTTTTGAGCTTCCTAGAGAACACCAAGTCTCAAGTCACTGGTGTCCGCACAGCGGATGGGGTAGTCCATTTGGCTGAACTTACTATCATGGCTTGTGGTGGGTGGACACCATCCCTTCTTCCGCAGCTCGACAATCTGTGTGAGACAACGGCAGGCAGCGTCACCATCTTCCAATTACCACCTGACAAGACTCTTTGGGATCGTTTTGCACCCGAAAACTTCCCTACATGGTCGTATGTACCCCGCTCTGCTTTGTTGGAAATTACTAACATTCGGTCCCCAGATACAATATACGTCATGGCAAATACGGTGGACTTTACGGCTTTGCCAGAGACCCAAATGGCGTCGTCAAGATAGGATATCGTGGAACAAAGTTCACAAATCCGCAGACTCAACCAGATGGCGCTATCCGAAGCGTTCCGAAGACCCGTTGGACACAAGAGCCTATACGTCAAATCCCTCTTATCGGAGCCCGAGTGATCAAAGCCTTTGTGAAGGAGTTTATCCCCGAGTTGGCGCAATGTGAAATGAGCACCCGGCTCTGTTGGTACACCGATTCCTATGATAACCAATTCGTGATCGACTTTGTTCCTAAACTCAAGGGATTGATGGTAGCTACGGGCGGCAGTGGACATGGTTTCAAGTTCCTACCTAATCTGGGAGAGCATGTGGTAGACAGGATTGAAGGCAAGGACAGTGAATATCTTGATCTATGGAAGTGGAGAAGTTTGGAAGCCAGAAAGGAACCGTACAACAGTCTCATGGAGGGAGTTGGAAGCGAACGGTCACTGCAACATCAGCCTTTGACGGCCTTCGATGGGTCCACCAAGGAGCTTAGTCGACTGTAAATAGGTAATAACGTACTTAGGAGTACGATGGAGAAACATAAATTGCCGCGTCTCTTGTCTTAGAATTGCATTCTTGACTCTGCTGATCCCATTCCAATCATTCAACCACCCTTTACCCCAGCAAAGCTAATGGAGGAAGAGATCTTAAAGGACATGTAACCTGGGACTATCTTACACTATTTGAAAATATTGATCCATACCAATTTGCATTTGGATGATACGAGAAATACTTGACAATCATGCACGTTCCTCATACCTAAACCAGTGATGGTTCTTAGAGATCCGTCATTTCAATATCCCTACTACACTCAACATGGATTAATCCACTCTTATCACAAATCCACCTGCCAATCTAAAACTCCACTTGCATGGGCAACTGTTAACCCGTTATCATGATAAACCAAGTCAGAACAAGATTTCCTGTCGCGGGGAACCTCGCAACAGTGAGATACCCCGCAAATGCAAGAGGCGACCATCGGTTATCGAACTATCAAACACTCGGGAGAATACGAAGGCCCTGTCAGATTGGGTGGAACTGTCATCCAACGTCTCCACCTTTCGTTTTCTGAGACAGCTCGGAACCATCGATAAGGAGTCACAGGGTAGGCAACGTTGTAACGGTCCCGTAGCAGGCGCTGATCTAGATTGAAATTAGCCTGGTATCTGGGGATTGAGATAAAGTCTTGGTATACTATCGCAACCATGATTTTAAGATCAGTGTAGGGTATATAGCTGTAAATATTCCCACAACTGAGTGATTGACTCATTTACACGCCACCCACATTCTACGTCTGCATCATTGACATGAAGTTCAAAAATCCCCTACATGCCTCTTCCTTGGCTGGCTATGGTAAAGCCATCCGAGAGGCTCCCCGAGAGGTTATCTTCAACCGCCATCTGCTTCTATCATCGCTTGTTTACGCCTTTGGTGGCTTTCCTGTCAGTAAGTCAGCGGCTCCTCGGAGCATCGTACTATTTCCCATCTCTTCGGTCCAGCTGACTAACTCTCCGTCTCAAGTTTGGGATCAGGGTGCATCGTCGGTCATACCATCCCTCCCCGGTTTCCAGAACCACTTCCACATCGCCTCAGGTACCAATGCCGATGAAATCCGAGTTTTTGTCTCGATCGTCTATGTCGGCTTCGGTGTTGGGTCTGCTCTGACGTTCTTCATCAACGATAAGATTGGAAGAATCTGGTCTTATCGTCTTTACATCCTCATTTACTGCATCGGTACTCTCATGGCCATCTTCTCTCCAAATCTCAAGGTCCTATACGCTGCTCGCGTGGTGCAAGGATTGGGTCTTGGTCCGCTCACCGTTACATGTCCTATGTCTATCGTTGAGATCGCGCCAGCAGAGATTCGAGGTCTTCTCACCGCCTGGTTCACCCTACTAATGGGCATTGGCCTATTTGCAGCAGTCTTCTGTACTCTGGGTGTTTACCTTCACGTGCCTGTAGGGAACCTGCAGTTCCAGATTGTTTGGCTTACCCCAATGATACTCATGGTCCTCTGCATGGCGGCAACGTTCTTCATCCAAGAGTCACCTCGATGGCTCTTTATGGTACAGCGGCGCGACGAGGCTATGAGTACCCTTGTGAGGATTCGTGGACTGCCAATCGAGAATGAGCGTGTCCAGAACGAGATATGTGACATCGAGGACGACATCAACAGGACAGCTGAAGCGGTCGGAAACTCCTCCTTTCTGACAATCGCTAAAGAGACCTTTACCATCCCATCTAATTTACGAAGGGTACAGCAGAGCTTAATCTGCTACGCACTAGCACAACTCTCCGGAGCCAACCTCATTACTTCCTACTTTGTTCCCATTCTAGCCATCGTGGGCGTCAAAGGTGAGACCTCTCACAGCATGTTCCTCAGTGGCATGTACGGAGTTTCCAAATTCTTTTTCATCCTAATTGCCACGTTCCTTTTCATCGATGTCCTCGGTCGGCGCAAGTCTCTTTTTGTTGGTGCTGGCCTTCAGATGGTAACTCATATCTATCTCGCTGTCTATGTTAGGAGCACTCAACAAGGTGGAGTCTCCGAAGCTGCTTCAAATGCTGCGATCGCTGCACTATTCATACATGCATTTGGCTATGGTGTTGGTAAGTCTCGCAGATCTGCCGGACTGTGGTGAAGTGCTCATATTTGTAGGTCTTTTCATTCTACCTTATGTGTTCGGCAGTGAGTTGTGGCCGAACCGAATTCGATCTTTCGGCAGCGCTCTCAGTCAGGCGTTTCACTGGCTCTTCATATACGCGATGCAGTACAGTATGCCCTCCATCCTCTCCAGCTTCAACCAATGGGGCGCCTTCGTCTTCTTCGGCGCTTGGTGTGCTGTTGCAATTGTGTACACCTATCTCATGATCCCGGAAATTGCTGGACTGAGCGTTGAGGAAATTGAAGATCTCTTCAGAGGTCCGTGGTTCAACGCGCACAAGCGTACCAAGCAAATGATTGTCCAGGGTATTGTCGAAGACGGAAACGAAAACGGCAACTATGACAGGTGAGTCCAGTGTATGTTTCTCTCAGTTCAAATACTAAATTAAAGGTCAGACACAACAAGATGAAGCAATACGACACCGCCGTCCGTACGACCTCGAACGCCGGTTAGGTTAGATAGGTAAAGGGAAACGTCCACGGTATACCTTGGTATAGTTTCGTGGTGATGACCATGGGCAAATAAATTTATTTTGGAGCAATTGTAACGTCGAAAGTGCACTGACTTGTGCTCGATTCCGTTGATCAAGTCATGTGTGACAGAGAGCTGTATCCCAACTGATAAGTGAAATGTTGTAAGCCATGGAGCTTCAAGGCACCCATGTATGTCCATGTAGATGACCTAGTATCGCTATCCAGTTTAATTTATTTGGCTTGTCAGGGCTAAAGGTAGTGCCAACGATTCTTCTATCTCGTCCAGTTACTTGTTGAGCCCCTTGTGTTGGGTACCAATGAAATTGAGAGATTTGGAGACACTTCCCACCAACATCAAGTAAATTAATAGGTAACCTTTTAGACGGTAACCCATATTAAATGGTTGCTTAGCATCTGGATAACACTGATACCCAAGGAAGGCTGAACATATGCTGGTGATAGGCGATGCATCAGTGTTATTGACGAAAGGCGATGCAGTAACCGCCATAGTCAATGAGAAAGGTCAACTACGCCATAAACGTTACAGAGCCCTGCTAATCAGTATTTCGATTTTAACAAGCTGACCGATACAGAGCTATTTCAACGGTGATCAGAAGAATATATCAAACATATAAGCCACGCTCATTCCGTCCTTTGCCTCATTTTGAACCACCAAATACACTTCGAATAAAACCCACGACCATCTTTAAACCGTTCAAATCTAATTTGCAGTTATCCAACATTTATTCGTAGTAATCCACCATGTGTATCATGCATATCACAGCTGTTTATTGTAAATGTAGAGCCTATAAGGCCACTATCAAGTTACCTGAGCCATGTGCGGCGTCAGGATTTGTTTTTGGCGCCTGTGGGCGAATTATGGATCAGTGCCGGAACGCAACGGGAGAAGATTGCGCAAAGTGCATTGAACGTAAGGCTGCACAGAGCGGAGAAAAAAAACGCAAAGCACGAAAGTTCAAGAACTAGTTAGCGTTGGCGAGTGCTTTTGGCTTCACTTATAGCAAAATAACAACAGATCAAGATGCTCCTATTTGGGAGCAAGATACATATAAATAACTATTCTTAATATATGTTTGCTACCGAACAGAATCCTCAAGCCTGCTCCATCGTCCTTGTATGTAACGTGAATGATCACTCGGGAATCTTTGTTCTCTGATATACCAACCCCGGCTTATTACACGTGCAATACTGATTTACTGCGTAACCTCATGCTATTTATAGAATGTTCCACTTACAGCTCTATGACCGTTAACTTTCAAATTCTTTGACACTTACCGGTATACATTATTGGAATCTATCTAACAAACACCTAATCCAGCTACTAAATACTTGCCATAACCGCAAGTCCAATGTGTCCTCTTTTCAAAACCGCAGTGAAATGTCCTACATGTGGACATTAGTACCGAAACTCTTCACGTTCACAACCATGTATCTGTTGTGATCCAACGGATTAATCCTTGTCCGATCCCGTGATGCCTAAGGCATCAACCTTATCTATTATCTATATATAGTACTCTTACTCCAGTCCTATATATTAGCTTTTTAACCTCTTAATATAATTAATTATATTATATCTCTTTTACCTTTTACTAGGTTATAAGCCTAGAAGCCACCCACTCCGGATTTATTCTATATTTAATTATAAAATAAGATATATTTAACTTTTATCTACTGAGGACTAACTACCTTACTTCTACTGTATAAAAATAAACCTTACTATTAATTTCTTAATATTATAAATATAAAAAATATCTTACCTATTCTAATACTAAGATAAAATATCTTATACTAAGACCTCCTTTTAAATCTTATTTAAATTTTAATTAAAATACTTATTACTTAATAAAATTTATTAATAATATATATAAAATAGCTAAATATAACTTAATAATATATAAATATAACCTTTAACTATAGAATCTTTTTTAGAAATTAATATTTTATAGATTTCTATATAAAGAATATTTTCCTTATCTAACTAGAGAATTTAAATAGTTATTCCTTTTAATTATCTCGCTTAATAATAACTATAATTCTCTAGATTTATATACTTTTTTAAAAGTTACTTAAAGATAATTGACTAAAGAAAAGACTTTCTTTTAAATTAGTTCTATAGATCTCTAGGGACTAGAAGTTATTTCTATTTAATTTAAAGAAGTCTATTTTAGATTAAACTTATTAGTAATCTAGACTTTATATTTATTTAAGTTTAAGATCTCTAATTAAGATAAATATACTTAAGAAGTGTCTAATCTTAAATATAAAGCCTTACCGTTAACCTTATTTTATATCCCTGCCTTTAATCTATATAGATTAGTAATTAAAGTATTAGTTTTAAAATATATTAGTCTTAAAGACTTTAAGTAGACTAGCCAGACTGGTATTTATTCTAAAACTTAAGTTTTCTAATTAATAGATAAGCTAGAATTATAAAATATAAAACTAACTAGCTATAATAAGATATAAAGACTTATTTAAAAGAAATATTATATATTTTATATTTTTACTAGGTAAAGATATAAATATCTTTATTATAAGGGAGGAACTCTAGCTAGCCTATTAGGATTAAGTTTATATAATAATTAAGAATAAAGTTAGTATTACTAGCTAACTTAAACTTAAATAAACTAATAAAGAATTTATATTTAAAGATAAAATATATATTAAAATAGTTATTAAAATATTTAAAGTTCTTAAATTAATATTTAAACCTAAGGGAAATATTACTTTCTAGGAATTAAATTAGGTTTATAATAAGCTTACTTTTAAATCTTATAAAAATATTATATAATTTATAGAAAAGCTTTAAGAAGTAAGATTTACTTTACTTAAATTAAATAAAACTATCTAGATTAAAAAACTATAATTTATTAATAAGTTCTTAATAGGACTTAATTCCTTATATAATTACTTCCTAATAATATTCTATTCCTAATATAATTTATTACTAACTTAGAATAATAATAATACTATCTTTAAAAAAGATATCTTATTTAAAATAGCTACCTTTAAAGTAATATAAAAAGAATACTTAATAAAAAATAAAAATACCTTAACTTTATAAACTACTCTTTTTATAAAAAGATAACCTTTTATATTCTATACTTATTATAGTAAGAATGGTTATAAAAAGGAAGGATATTTTAACTTATATCTAGAACTATATAAGAAGTATTTTAAATATATAGATTAATAAAAGAAAAGACGTTTTAAAGAGAAATTAGGTATACCTAATATCCTAGAGAATATCAATACCATTACCTGGCTTAACTATATATTAGCCGCCTTTAATAAAGTTACTCTTAAAGCCGCCTTCTTACTATCTATAAAGTCTCTTAAATAAATCTATATCCTAGATAGCGGCATATTAAAATATACTTTTTATTAATAAAATAAATTCCTATTTATTAAAGACTACTTTAAAGCTATAGTTAATAGTATTATAAATATATAAGTTATATTAAAAGGAAGAGATTCTTATTAATTATATTCTTTAATTAGTAAAAGCCTTACCCTATGGGACTATCTATATATACTAAATATATATATTAACCTTATATCTATCTTAGCCTTAGAAAAGAAAGGAGTATCTATTTTAATTTAAAAAGGAAAAGTAGTTATTACTAAAGGATATAATATTCTCCTTATAGCTATATAAAAATATAAGATTTATCTTATTAATAAAGTAAATAATAGTTTCTAAACTACATTAATATTATTTATAATTAAAGATCTAAATCTAAGGATTTAATATAATAGACTTAGTTATTTAAGTAAACCTAATATTAAAAGACTATAAACTATATCTACCGGTCTCTAACTAATAAAACTAAAATTAATCTATCTAGATTACTATTTAGGAAAGATAAAGGAAGTCCTATATACTTACTTAATTAAAAAAGGTATATATCCCTTTTAAAGTCTTTATATAGACATTATAGATTTATTTCTAGTTATAGGAATAAAAGGATATAAATACTAGGCAATATTTATTAATAACTATATAAATATAACTTAGGTTATCTTACTTAAAGTAAAGTTAGAATTTAAAAGTTAATTATATAAACTGGTTAAGTAAATAGAAACCCTAACTTAAAAACTATACTATCTTAAACTAAATAAAAAAGGAGAAAATATATTATATTTATTATAATACTATTATAATAACTTTATAATTAAGATCTTTTATACTATAACTAAGTAATATTAATAAAATAGACTGGCTAAAGTATATAATTAAATTATCTTTAAAAAGTTAAATTTATAACTTATTTTATTTAGACTGGACTAGAGATAGTAGCTATATCTCCTTAAAATAATTATATATATTTAGAATATTAATCTAATTAAAAATAAAGATATTACCTCTTATAAAGCTTAATATAATAAAAAGCTAGATTTATATTATTTAAGAATAATTAGAAGTTATAGTTTTATATTTATTTTAAATATAAAATATAAAAAAATAAAGAAAAAAGTAATTACCTATTAACTCCTTAGCTATTAAGGAAGTAGGAATTATATTCTACTTAATAAGAGAAATAAGATCTTTATCTTAAATAATATTATATTTAATAAGTTAGTAAATTACAAACGAAAAGCCAATAAACCACTTGAATCGACATGATAGCTCTTACTTATACTATATCTCTTATACTCTCTACTTCTAATATTAATAAATTAACCTTAAATATAAAAGTCAAGTCTATAAAATAACTTACTAGGAACTAATAACATAATAGTTATTATAAACCCATTTAAACGATAACCATTAGATAATATAGTCATTAACTTATACCAAGTCCTAAGAAAAGCGACTTAATATTAACTATAATTATAAATTCCTACTTAAATTACTTATTAAAATTCAAGATTTGCTTTCCTAGTAATAGAAAATTAATCTTAATATATAATACTTACTTTACTTACTATACCTTTAGCCCTTATTTTAAATATAATTAATAATAATAAACTGAAAAAGTTTATATAAGTATAAGCCAGTCCTAAATAGGATAACTAGAAATAAGTATTTAATAATAAATTCTAATCTCTTAAAGATAATAATATATAGATACTTATCTATCCTTTTTAAAATGTCTATCCTCTTAAAGGTAAGTAGGTCTTTAAGATTAAAAAGAATATAAATAGAAGGATATTATAATATAAAGGTTAGTTTATTATTTAAGGTTTTAAATAATAAGAAGGAATTAATTTCTATAAGACCTTTATATTTATAGTTAAATTAATAAGCTATAAAGTAATCTTTATCTTTATAGCTACTATAAATTAGGAAGTAAAATAAATAGATATTAAAATGGCTTTTCTTTATAGAGAAATTAATAAAGAAATCTATATTAAATAACCTAAGGGCTATAATAATAAATCTAGAAGAGTATATAAACTTAAGAAAGCCTTATATAGACTAAAATAATCTTTAAGAATATAGTATAAGACTTTCTTAGTCTTCCTAATATTACTTAGATTTAAATCTCTTTAATTTAATATAGAAATATTTATAAAAGGATTAATCTTTATTACTATATATATAAATAATCTACTTATTATTAGACTTAAGAAATCTAAGATTAAAGATATTAAAAAAGCCCTATTAAAGAAATTCTAAATAATAGATATAGGCCTATATTATTATTACTTAGGAATCTCTATAATAAGAGAGAGAAAAGAATATACTTTATATCTATTTTAATATATATATATCCTTAAGATTTTTAATAATCTTAAGATAAGAGACTATAAATTAATATTAATACTAATTATACTTAATAATAAATTTATTAAAAATATAGATTAATATAAACCTATTAATAAGATATAATATATAAAAGTAATTAGATCTTTTATATATATAATACTAGGAATCAGACTAGATATTATATATATAATATCTTTATATAGTTAATTCCTTAGGGACCTAAGAAAATACTATAAATTATTAGTTAAATATATTTTAAGATATCTTAAAGAAACTATTAATTATATTTTATATTTTAAAGGTAACTTATTTTCCCTTACTGGATTTATAGACTTTAATTAGGCAGGAGATATTAAGACTAGAAGATTAACTACTAGCTATATATTTAATCTAGGAAGTAGAGCTATTAGTTAGAGTTTAAAGAGATAAAATATTATTATACTTTTAACTTATAAAGCTAAATATATAGACTAGATATAAGTAGTAAAAGAAGCTATTTAGTTAAGACGGCTTATATTTAAGTTAATAATATAAAGTAAATATCTTAATAATATTAAAGCTATAATTATTTATAAAAATAACTAAAAGGCTATTATAATAATAAAAAACCTATAATTTTATATTAAAATAAAGTATATTAATATTTAATAATACTTTATTTATAAAAAAGTTATTAATAGTTAAGTTAAACTTTAATATATTCTAATTAAAAAATAAGTTATAAATAGTTTAATAAAACTACTATTTAAACCTAAGTTTAAAGTATTTAGAAATACCTTTAAAGTTATTAAAAAAGATATATAAGATTATATTATAAAGCTATACTTTAAAATATAATCTTAAGTAAAAGAATTAGACCTATAACTTACTCTCTAAGTTAATATATAAAGTAGTAGAAATTAGATAAAAATCTATATATATTAAAGCTATATAAAGAGATAGTCTTATAGAGGTAAGTAAAAAAGTAGTTATTACAGTCTTAAGTAGAAATGTTATAATCTAATAGATTAATCCTTATCTAATCCTGTAATGCCTAAGGCATTAACCTTATCTATTATCTATATATAGTACTCTTGCTCTAGTCCTATATATTAGCTCTTTAACCTCTTAATACAATTAATTACATCATATCTCTTTTACCTTTCACTAGTATCAACATTCCTGCAACGGGCCGATTTGGGGACTGTCAGGTTGGGACTAAGAAGATCCATGGGGAGCAGTTTGGAGTGGAATGTGTTGATTGCCGAGCACAGCGTGCGGCAGCAGAGAAAGAAAAGCTTGCCGCAGTCAAGGACTGACATGGACATATGGTGTGCAGCATCGCAGAGAGGGCCCGGGATAGAGAAAGGACTGATCCAGCTTGACCCCTGTGGAAAGTTCGTGTTTTCAAAAGAGAATACTCTCGTTAATTTCTTACAAGTATGGTCTTACTACGATGACTAAGCTCCCTGAAGTAAAAAGGCTTACTTCGAAATAACTTAATTGGGACTTAATTCCGTAGGATAGGAACAGTTTGATAAATGTAAATATCCCTGTCCCATACTGAGTATTGGCGAATTAGACTCGTAGGGCTCAACACATTCTCTAGCAGGATCGTAAACAACATCATCGTAGCAAGAGCTTTTGGTCCATTTGTTTCGATCCTTGCCGCCCTCCTCAACCATTGGGGCGAGCACGTGATACCTATAACAGTTACTCTAGCCGTACTTGAGCTCTACCGTTTGACGTGGACTACTTGCCACACTATGCCGCATATCATTACTACGGTTGCTTAATTATATACGATGGAGATGGCCTGACATTAACAGTGAATTATGCGTGACGTTCCATGCTAATTCCAGTCATCTGCGGGCTGCCCTCTATCTCGTATTCTGAGGACAAGATTGTGAGGGTCAGACAAACTCATTGAATGCCCTTACCGTTGTAGTTCACCATCCCGACCGCATGGCTGCCCGACTTTTGGTCAAAGAGTTGCTAGAACATTACAATATGTTGGTTCATCTTCAAATTCAAATACCGCGGGATCTCCAAATCGAAAAGGCGACAGGTGTCGGATAGGTGAACCAACCTGCTTTTTCTTTTGTCGATGTGACCTCGATGCTTATCTTCGATTGTTACGCAAGGATGTCTGATCAAGATATGGTAAGATGAAGCTGAAGTTTAATTGGGAAAAGATGGTTGATCAATTTGTTGGCTAGATCCTTTTCAATGTTGCCATGATACCCATACTTCGTGTCCCCCCTCACAAGATCAAGCCAGTCCTCTTATACTCCAACATTGCCGCGTATGTGACACTCATCTCCGACATGATCTGGCCCTTGGTTGAAGCCAAAAGAGGCGTCCCTCTACTCTTCGAGAGTGCAACTACAATGAGCTCTCATGACTTGGGCTGGGCCATCACCCCTGGTGCCATGACGGTCGTTGGCGGTATGGCAGTAGCACTAGCCAATGCCAATGATTACACACGATTCGCTCGTAAGCCTGGTGGCCAAGTGTTTTGGCAGTGGTTTTCCATCATGTAAATATTCCTGAGCAACGTATTATGCCTTGGATGATCTCTGATTTTTAGATCTTTTGGAACAATGTTCCCTCTCTTTGGCTGCCTCTCGGCGTCCGCCACGCAAGCTATCTGGGGGGAACCTATCTGGAACCCTCGTACGTCCCCACCTCTCATCCTTTCTCCCATAAGCCATCACTAACTAGCCTTCGAAGCCTTGATCTGCCAACAGTGGCTCGACAGAGATTATTCCTCAAGGTACCGGGCAGCAGCATCTTTCGCTGGTCTAGGCCTTGTGATGGCCCGGGTTGCGATCAACTTGGTGGACAACGCTTATAGCACTAGTATGGATCTTGCTGGCCTCGTCAGCACGTAAATTAACATCAGGCGCGGTGCATTTCTTGCTCTGTTTCTCAGAATCGCTATGTGTCCATGGGAGCTTTTTGCCTCGGCCAGTGTCTTCATCTCTGTCTTGTCTGCTTACAGTGTCTTTCTTGGGCTCATTATTGGTATTCACGTCTGCGACTACTGGCTGATTCGGTCTCGGCGTATCAAACTCAGTGACCTCTACAATCCCGATTCTACCAATATCTACTACTTCAACCACGGTTTCGAACCGAGAAGTTTTGCTGCTTGGTTCCTCGGCTTTGCAACTCAGCTGCCGGGGTTTATAACTACTGTTGAACCTGATAAAGTTCAAGTTGGCGAGTTGTGGCATGAACCGTTTTACCTCGCATTCTTACTTGGATTCGCTATCTCGTTTGTGGCACACTACGCTCTTAATCGTGCATTCCCGCCCCCTGGTCTTGGCCTCGTGGACGATATAGACTATTCAGGTCGTTTACCGAGGCTGAGGCAATCAAGTTAGGTGTAGGTCTGGTTACAGACGAGAGCTAGAAATTGATTATGCCAGGCGTATCAGTCAAGCAGAAGGGCGGAGTAGTCTGATGAATTGGTATCATCTGAGACTCGGATTGCAATAACAATAATGCTCTTCCAAATATTACTGGTTAGACTTCTTAAAGAATTGCCTGTTAGATTAGTAACGGTTTGGATGACGCTTCCCCAACATTAGTGTGTATCTGCCTTTGTTGAAAAAGGAATATGTGTGGAAGATTCCTTGACGGGCCAACTGCACTTACAAGGGTTAACCGGCACAGCACTTGTTCCGCAACTTTGTTACCAGATCAGACCACCCGATACCTGATGTGTCTGTTTAATCCCTCATATTGCACACGGCGTTCTGTCTTTTGATTAATCTTCCGCATCTTTGTCGTCGAAACATCAGTCCGACATTATAGATCCTACGCTACTTACAACAAGATTTCATCTCACTAGTCCAGTAACCCACAATGTCTGAAACCACTGGAACGGCCCGCCAAGCCTCACCCGCCGCGGCATCGGAGTTAACTCCACCCGCCACAACCGCTATACTCGACCCGCAACACTGGGCTCAAATTGGGGAGGTCAGTTAACAATCAATTCTGTTCCATGATTTGCTCACTTACAATGCTTTGAAGGATGCAGATGATGCGGATTCTGACTCGACTCTGGAGCCCGACAATGCTTCTTCCACGGCGTCAATTAGTTCCAGTATCCTTGAGTATAGGACGATCCAGGGCCGGACTTACCATAGCGAGCAGGGAAATGCTCAGTATTGGTAGGCGCCGTCACATACGTCTTCAAGATGGCAAGCTAACACCAATGCGAAGGGGATCCAACGATGATAAACAAAATGATTTGATGGATTTAACGTGAGTGGATTGCCTTGCCTCACGAGACAACCCAGGTTTACAAAATGGCAGTCATCATATTCTCACTCTCGGACTCGGCGACAAGCTTCATTTAGCCCCCTTGAAGGAAGATGAAATACAGGTACACCAATCGCCGGGTAACATGGCTTTGCACTAACTGTTTTCAAGCAAGTCATCGATATCGGAACGGGTACAGGTATGCCTTTATGAGGATGACTTAGTTATCAGAGGTGACTAATATTCGATGGCAGGCATTTGGGCTATGTAGATACATCATCTCTCTTTGAACATGAGCCTTGACTAATCGAACCACAGCGACTTTGCAGACCAGTATCCTGGCGCGGAGATCATAGGAACAGATCTATCACCAATCCAACCTTCTTGGATCCCACCTAACCTGCGATTGTGAGTGCGACAAAAGTTCTACAAGCCACTGCTTACACAGACTTAGTGAGATTGAAGACTGCACTCGCGAATGGACTTTCAAATCCAGCTTTGCCGATTATATACACGCAAGATGGCTATTCGGCAGCATCAAGAGTTGGGATGACTTCTTTGCTGAAGCCTTTAGAGTGTGCAAGCCCGGAGGCTGGGTTGAAAGTCACGAAGCCGCCTCTAGTATTTCCAGCGACGACAACACCGTAGCTCCCGACTCAGCCATGGGACACTGGGGAAAGTTCTTCCTCGAGGGGAGTAAGAAGATAGGAACGAGCTTCACTGTCGTTGAGGATGGTACCCAGCGCAAAGCAATGGAAGCTGCTGGGTTCATCAACATCCAAGAATTTGAGTTCAGAGTAAGCTTTACATCCTAAGATAATAGCTTATGGGTCTAATACTTGTCGTAGAACCCGATTGGCGCTTGGCCGGAAGATCCTATCGAGAAACGAATGGGTTCCTACACCCAGTATGGTCTTGAGACCGACAGCGAGGGGTTCATCCTGTTCATGGCACACGCTCTTGGCTGGAAGAGAGAAGAGATTCTCGTCTATATCGCTCAATTCCGTCGCGAGATTCGGTCTGGAAAGCATCATGGATATTTTGCGCAGAAGGTTGTCTGGGGTCAAAAGCCCAAGACCACGACCTCCTAAACATCTGAAGACTTTTGGCTAGGGGACATAAATATGTCTTAGTGGTGAGGTTTCAAACACGAAAAGATCGCTAGTCTCACTTTCCTTAAAAACTTCCTTGTCTATGCCCGTATGGGTGCTTGAGGTCTACACAGCTTGAATGAAAATGAATGACTCCTTGATTAGAACCCCATTGCTACATCGATCAGTTCTCATCCACAAGTCTCGGTAGGGTATATGAAAGCATTTTTCCTTCAAATGAAGCGAAATAAAGTTCAGAATGCAGGCGTCAGACCTCAAAGTAAGGTAGCATCTCTATGCAGATGTTGTAGCCAAGCTTTCGGTGTAGATATTAGGCGGACTAATCAGCGTACTTCGCCCTGGATTTATCCGTCCATAGACTGCTAGGTTCCTTATTCCGGACGAGACCTCCGAGCTGATCTTTCCTATCTTGCTTCTAACTAATTCACGTTAAGCCATTGTAGGATCATTTAGCTCTCGCTCTGAAATGCTCCGAAGATCATGACCGACCCATTTAGTGCGTGCTACCGAGGAACCGTCCACTCGTGATAGTCACCCCGCATCAATTTTAACCAGGGGCTGTGGGGTCGGGGATACCGGAGCCGGCGAACGCAATGTGGTCATCAGACAGAATACAGTGGCATCAGTCTGCCGAGTCAAGAATGCGGGGAAATCAGGGTTTCGTATATCGAAAAGATCGACAATTCGCTAGACTCCATCAGGGAGGAGTTTACTTTCCCCAGCTTTTCCCTGGCCATTCCCCTGTTGTTCACGATAGTCGTGCCATTGAGAATCGAAAGACATACGTCAGGTGCTATAAACATTTTCTATTAGCATACGTAGTGCCAAGGAGCTCGGTCCGTTCCGGGACGGTGCATTAGAATGGAGGCATCTATGAAAATCGTTATAAGACCACAAAGGCTCCCAATCATCAAGTGACCTAGAATAGTAACCAGCATCCACCCCTTCACTCTTATCCACCATGAAGCAGTTTGTTGGACCACTACTGGCACTCGGTTGCCTCATTGGCAATGCTGCAGCAGCATGGCCAAACGGACCGTTCAAAACGTCTGGACGGTGGATCGTCAATGCCAACGATGAGAAGGTCAAACTGGCTGGAGCCAACTGGCCTGGTCACGGAGAGGTCATGGTCCCTGAAGGCCTTCAGTACCAATCCATCGAAGACGTTATTTCCGATATCAAGAGCATTGGCATGAATGCTATTCGTCTTACCTACGCCACTGAGCTCGTTGATCAGATTTACGACAACGATGGCAAGGACGTCGACATCAAGACGGCATTTGAGCAAGGTCTTGGGAAGGAGAATGGCACTATTGTTTTGGCGAAGGTGTTGAAGAATAACCCTTCTTTCACAGCTGAGACAACTCGTCTTGAGGTGAGACTGGCTGATCACATACGCGAAAGGAAATACTGACAGAGATGTAGGTGTATGATGCCATTGCAGCTGAATGTCTCCGCCAAGAGGTCTACATCAACCTTGACAACCACATCTCAGAGGCTAAGTGGTGCTGTGGTGGTACTGACAGCAACACATGGTGGGGCGATACCCAGTTCGACGTGGACAAGTGGGTTCGAGGCGGTGCTTACATGGCAGCTCACGTACGTCCTATTTCCCTTTCCAAGATGCACAGATCCAGGCTAATTATAAACAGAGCAAGAAGTGGCCCGCCAAGGTCTCTCAGTCTCTCCGCAATGAGCCTCGTGAGCCCACAAACAACGACAAGCTCCGTGACGAGTCATACAACTGGAGTGACCTCTACAAGTACATGCGCCAAGGTGCCGATGCTGTCCACAAGGCTGACCCCGAAGCCATCATCATCATTTCTGGCATGAACTACGATACCTACGTGACCCCTCTCTTCACTGGAGCTAAGCTAGAGCCCAGTGGTGAAGTTTTCAACCGAGACGACTTTGTCGGCTACGGCAAGGACAAGCTTGTTCTTGAAATTCACACCTACGAGAACAAAGGCACCACCTGCCCTTCCCTTCGTTATAACCTTTACACCAAGGGTTTCCAGGCCATGAACGAGACTGACCCCAACACCGCGGAGATCTTCCCCGTCATGCTGACCGAGTTCGGCCAGGCTATGAACGGCGCGGATTACGAGACCGCCAAGACATACATCAGCTGCTTGTCAGAGTATCTCCCCGAGGTGCAGGCTAGTTGGTTTATCTGGGTTATTGTTGGTCGCTACTATACTCGCCAGGGAATTCAAGAGTTTGATGATTCTTGGGGTATGAAGAAGCCTGATTGGTCTGGCTGGAGGAACGATGAGTACATTGAAACGTACCTCAAGCCACAAATTGATGGCACACTGAAATAGTAGATTTACGACATAGCGGCTTTTAAATCATTTCTCATCAATAAAACTTGCTTCGGTTCCATGCCTGCCCTCGATCATTGGCAGTCATTTCACCAAGAGGTGTATACCTCTGTGAATATAGGGCCTCTGACATGTGCCATCGCAGTACCGATACATAGTTGCTCAGCCTGTTTGTAGCTTTGGTAATCATCACGCTTTTGTATGGTGCACAACTCACAGCCTGATTTTATGCTGCAGCTCAGCCACACACGGAACTTCCCCTCATTATCTCTCCAAAATCATGACAATCAGGCTCCAAAGCAACAAAAAAACATATCTCTCCAAATGGCACTATCTTTACGGGACAGGTCTCCTCTCAAACCTGAGATCCGGCTTGCTCAAGCCGTATCCGAATTCGAGGCTATTCTCACGTCTGAGCAGAAGGTTTCTTTCAGCGCATCGCGATCGTCGGCGGCTAGCAGAACGCCGTCCATGTCAGATGTGATGCGTTTGACCGCCGAGATTGATCTCAAAACTACCAGCAAACATGGCCGCGTACGATGTCTCGGCCCAAGGATGACCAATGTTCTTCAGTCTGTACAGCAGTTTGCTGCTCTTGGCGACGTTGTAATCGGCGGGTCACAAAACCTCATTGCATGTGGTGTTTGGGCTGCTGCAAGATTGGCCCTTCACGTAAGACAGTGGCCGTTATTCTTACCGTCGAGTAGGGTATATCGCTAACCAGGGTATACAGGTTATGACGGGGTATTTCGCCTATCTAGAGAAGCTCTCTGTTCTCTTAATGTCCGTCGGCCGAAGCGCGCCACGTTACGAGGCTTTGGCAGTTATTTATCCCAAGTCGAAGAACCTACAGCGCTATTTGTACGAGTACTTCATCATCATCACAAGACTCTGTCATCAGTCCGTCACATGGACCCAGAAGTCATCCTTGCAGCGACTATCTTCATCGATCAGTGACCCTGACATGAAAAGCTTCCAGTCAGATCTTGAAGTGTGGTCGACATCCATTAGAGAGGAGGCCAATCTCTTACTCAACCAAAGGGTGGACGAGGAAACAAAGCAGAACAGCAGTTTTCGCACATGGATCACGTACAGAGATGGGCGATTACATTGGCAAGAAAAGATCAAGTCGTGTGTCGCCTTCCTAGACGCATGCTCTCAGTATGACCACCGTACCCCGTGGAAACAAAGCCGCAAACATGGAACAACTTCCATCCTGAAGTCTTGCGACGAATACCAGCAGTGGAAGGCCATTCAGTCTAATAGTCCCTCACTAATCGTTCACGGCAAGCTGGGGGCTGGCAAGTCAGTTCTCCTGGCTAACATTGTCGATGACCTCAACCTTCAAGATAATGCTATTGTTCTTTATCTCTTCTCTCGGCATGACGATTCCTCTAGTCTCCAAGCCAGAACTATACTTGGATCACTTATCAGACAGTTGCTTGAGACGTTCGTTACCGATGACAACTTCAGCCATATCTTCGTGGACACTATATCTGGCCTTGACTTGGACGATATCATGACTATTTTCAGGAAATTACCCTCCCTTTCGCGGAAGGTCTATGTCGTTGCTGATGGTCTCGACGAGTGTCCTTTTGAGGAACAGCAGACAACACGGCGCTGCCTCACAGTCCTGCAGTCTATTAGTTACAAGCTATGTATATCTGTCAGAACACCAGAAAGAACCACAATCTGGGATCAACGAGCGTTTCAATTCCAGTTATCAATTCCAGAGAACAATCCCGATATTACAGACTATGTGCAAACTGAAGTTGACAACCGGGTTCGAGATGGGAGACTCACCACTCGTGACCCTGAACTTGTGAAAGACATCAAAGAAGAACTGACGAGAGGTGCAGGTGGCATGTGAGTACCCCATTTATTTCAAAACCATATGGCCCTATGCTAACTATAAGAGGTTTCTTTGGGTGACGCTGCAACTGGACTCTATTTGCATGGGGCTGTCTGATCACGACATCCGCGAAGCGATTAAGGATCTGCCACCTGATCTCACGCAAACTTACGAGCGAAACCTCATCAAGGCTAACGCAAGAGATTCTAAACGTCACCATGTTAGAATTTTCAAGCTACTTGTTAGTGCCAGAGAGTTGTTGACAACTGATCAACTACGTGAGGCTGCCAGCGTCACTAATGGAAATACTACGTGGGACCCAAGCCGGGAAATCGGTGACATCCTCGCTGTGCTCCGGTTCTGTGGCAGTCTGGTCATGATTGATGAGGAAGACAATACGGTTCGCTTCATTCATCACAGTGCTCGAAGTTTCTGTCTCAATTCACCCCGAAACGGTGCAGAGTGGACGTTCACCCAAAAACAAGCAGACGAGAACATGGCAGAAACTCTGGTCACTTACTTGAGCTACAACGTGTTCGAAACTAGAATATCCAAGTATCGAGTGCCGGATATTGATGCCAACGATATAACGAAAAGTGTTGTCTCCAGCGCTGTGAGCAATGGCGGCATTGGAGCGATCTTTGCTGAATGGTTCTTGAAGCCACGGTCTTTGGCGAGGCATAACGTCGGGCCAGTACTCGCTGAAGCCGGCGCCTTGAAAAGGATGGACAACCACGAACAGTTTTTCTTGCTTCCCTATGCCCGCAAACATTGGATTCTGCATACAGCGCATTTGGACGATCTTCCTTTACTGCCGCAATGGTACCATCTGCTCGGTCACCCAACATTTGGCATTACACTCGATGATGTTTCTGTGCCAGAGACTTTGTCCTTGGGCGAGCACAATCCTCATGGTCATCCTACAGTTTCTCGCCAAATGATCTGGGCATTACAGCATGGACACATCCTACTACTGAAGCATGAACTTACCGCACCGAGGGGCATACGCAAAATTCAAGCTTACGTAGCGCTCTGGCTTTACATGAGAAATATTGACGCTTCGACTATTGATGGACCCATGGACTACCAGCTCGTCAAGTGGCTGTGTATAATGCTTATACGTCTCCGCATGCATCATCCTTCGAAATATCACTTGCTGAACCGCCTTTCTCTCTTTGACGACGATTATATTAGTATTATCGAGGAGGCCATGGTTTCCCGTGATATGAAGGCCTTGACTGTATTACTGCGTCAAAACAACCTTTCTCGATCGAATATATCCCCCATCAGTCAACAACTATTGGAGCTAGCTATCATGCACGGACAAACAGGATTCCTTCACGGACTGATAAGAAACGGCTTTGCAAGTAATCTGCAGACCAATACCACCAATCTCATCAGAGTTTTGGCCTCGGGCATGCCAGATCCTATTTTATTGCGAATTCTCCACCTTCTTCTAATGGCTGGTATAGATGATAGTATGTTGCGACATAATTACTCATACATAGCTATCAAGTTGCTATGCAGCTACACGGGAGGTTCAGCAACGGCGCAGGAGGTCTTCAGATCCCTGCTGCCGGAGACTACCCCAGCGAGAAGCACCTACCGAATGAGCATTCTCTTGCACAGAGCTTGCTTGTACGGAGACATAGAAGTGGCAGAGCTTTTACTGCGAAATTCGTCAGGCCTTACCACGCGTACGGATAAAGGATCATGTCTTGACGCCACTCTTTATGGACTATCGCAGGGCCGACTGGGTCTCGTATGGCTTCTTTTGGAGTTTTCAGCAAAGCCTGGGCGTATAACAGTGGATCGTGCCATACAGCTCAGACAGTGGGCACTTGCTCTGTACCTCCTATCAATATATGCCGTTGCAGCCGAATCTCACAATGCGTCTAGTCTTGGTTTTCAAGGCCCTTTGTTCTCAAGTAACACTTTCGATCATTTGAATGAAATCGATACCCTATTTCAATTCCCCGTTCCAGTTCCATCAAGGTTGGTCGATACAAAATCGCATGAAATTGATTATGACCCGTTGCTCCAACTACCAATACTCCAATCATACTGTTGGCTTGATTGGCAATTCTTTTTCGTGCCCGCCTTCTCCCGGAGAGATAATTGGGATAGTTGGAGGGCAGTTACCTCTCAAGAAAAGGAATGCTTCACTAAGCAAGTGTATGAAGACATGGAATCGATACCCCCTCATGCGGGAAAGGCGCTGGTTGAGCATTCCGTCAATGCAACGAAAGAGGACTCTCCCTACATTTCCCAATCTTGGTTACAGTACGTTCTTGTCAGGGAACATGCGACTCCATGGATCAAAATCACCACTCCTAACTCCTTTTCTGTCATTGCTGAAATATCTAGAAGGTGGAGTTGGTTATCCGTTAGTGAAGAGTGGGGCGAACCGAAAAAGATGTGGCATGCACAAAACTCTGACAAGACACCTTTTGCCGTCTGGAAAGACTCTGGTAACTTGGACGGTCTCGGTACTTGGCAACTTTCACTATCAACAGATGAGATGGTACAGATCCAGGCAGTGGTCGGTCACCGTCGTCGAAGACAGGTTCTGGTTCGTTCCGGGCTAGCGGAAAGCCAATGGGCTATTCGAGAACTCAATAAGTCCCTGGCTCTGCTCCAAAGTCTACCCCATGACTACAAATTTCACGTACGTGATGCGAGGATACCTAAGTGTTTGCCAAGATGGCCAAATTCTGAGCATGGCTACGTGGAACGCTACGTGAAACGCTTTGGCTTCGGCTACGCATACATGAGTATTCGTATTCAATGGTTAAGAACGCTGGGGTTTCTACTTCAAACGGGGGCAATGACATACACAGACTTCTCCAATGAAATGTTAGAGGATATTGGTGAAATATTCGACACTCCACCCGGCCTCCTGGCGCATGTTATTATGTATCGACACGGGATCATGCCTATTACGCTTGAAGCAGCGTTTTTAGGATCAGATTTAAGTCACCATCTTTCAAGACATGTTCAACGCAATAGCTACTGGTTGCCAGAAGTAACTTCCTGGTTGAAACAAGTGGACCCAACGATATTTGCTTGGACAATGGGTCCCGATGCGCCTCTGTCTTTCACGAGAGCGTTCGAGGCCTTTCGACAGGCGGGAGTGTCAGAGGATAAGATGGCCAGATTAGAGTCCGCATTGGAGGTTGCACGTTCAAAGCTTGTTGAGTTGATGTAAGAATTGAGCTGTTGATTCATGCAAGGCTGTCCAACAAAGCCGGCTCACGTAGTAAGGATGGAGATGAAATGGTAGTTATACTTCTATACTCTTTCAAGCCTTTGTCAGACTATCCACCGCGCCAGCAACAAGTGACTTTGTCTCTTCCGGTAAGTCAGCCTCCTTCAAAGGCGTAAGTCGATCCTCCCAAACCTTCCATCTAGCGTCACAGAATCCCCTCCACCCATCTTCATCTTTGAACTCTGTCAGGCTAGCACCCGGCTTCGCAATCTTGCCCTCAAACTGATGTCCTTCCTTACTCGCCTTTTTCAATTCACCAGATGCATAGATGAACCAGACTGAGGCGGCCTTTAAGAGCTTGGGTGAGGTTTGCTTTGCGACTTGCTCGGCAGGGGGATCCTCCAGAGCTTCACGCAAGGTCCAGATGCCGAAGAGGCTGAAGTCCTGGACACCTGCTGCGGTTATCCTGGTAAAGAAGGCGTTGATGTTGACGCAGGCTTCTTCAGACTTTTCTTGGGCTGTTGGAGGACACGTCAGTGGGTGTCAATCGGGGTCAAGGGTGTTGAGCATACCGATGTCGAGCTGTTCACGAGCTTTGGGGCCAAACATGGGAAGTTCATCCCAGCGCTTCACATCTTCCCAGACCGTCAGCTTCTTGGCTTTTTCGGTTGCCTCGGGGAGGTTTTTGATTGACTGAACGACTTCCACTAGCTTGTCTTGCTGATCGTGCGGGGTTTGCTCAGCGGCGGTGAGCACATCCGACCATAGCTCATTAAGCTTGTCTTCAATATCTGTCGCGTCTTCATTTTTGTCAATTGCTTGAATGCAATCGTCTGCCACAATCCTGGCTGCCTGGTCCGCAGATACGCTCTTGTCGCTTAGTAGCTCTTTGAGGGTGCCGGCCATTTTGAGTGCCTAGTATGAGTGAATGAATATATGAATGCAAGGGAAATGTCAGGAGATGCAAGGTGCAAGATGAGTGCAACACAAAGCGGAGATCAAAAGATAAACGACGAGGCTAACGCGGCATATCACATCCGACTCACAAAGCGAGGTCTTTTTCAAAGGTTCCAACGGTATTGCGAATCATGGAAGATAAGACCAACACATGGCCGACCCTGAAACAGATATATGCCGATCCCGCCCCGCTTCCGCTGCGGGATATACATTTAACTGGCCAGGATTGTCTCAACTACAACTGCTCATCTGCCGGACCAACATCCCATTGGGGCAGGTCGTGATACTATCTCGAAGTCAATGCATTAGTAGGCCAATCGGACTTATGGGAGCCACCACCTGCCTTCTTTGTTATGTTTCTGGTCACCGAGCTGTTGAAACGGTTGATAGATAGTCAATGGTGATTGATGTATAAAATCAGCAGAAAAGACTGTGGCAAAGATGGAATTTGTTCTGCACGCGGCTCTCATTCTTTCGTTAGTTGTTCAATAACCGGTTGACAAGATGCTCTTCTTCAAGGTGTGTCAATATTTCTCCGGGTTCCTAAACCACATTCAAGCTTGAAACTCACCTCTTATAGTCCCTCGCCTCTCTCGCTGCTCTTGTCAGTGTAGCCGTTGCCAGCCCCATCGAGTCCCGTCAATCCGCCACCAAATGCGGCAGCACCAGCTACACAGCAGCCCAAGTGCGAGCTGCTGCCAATGCTGCCTGCCAGTACTATCAGTCAGATGATACTGCCGGCAGCTCTACCTACCCTCATACCTACAACAACCGCGAGGGCTTTGACTTTGCTGTCAACGGTCCTTACCAGGAGTTCCCCATCAGGACCAGCGGTGTCTACTCTGGCGGTAAGTCGAGCAAGTTAGCTAGTTGATGCTCTTACTGATATGAATTGTTAGGTTCCCCCGGTGCTGATCGTGTTATTATCAACACCAGCTGCCAGTATGCTGGTGCGATCACGCATACCGGAGCTTCGGGCAACAACTTTGTTGGCTGCAGTGGTACCAGCTAGGCGCCGCAGCCGCAGTCATGGTTTCAAAACTTTTGAGCGACATGTTACACGTACATAGTTCATTTCTGATCAATTTGATATTGAGTTACATATTTAAACATTTTCTCTGCTTGATAAAGTAAAATGCCACATCACCTCGTGAAGGCTGGCCCTCCATTAGCAGTACATGACCCAACTATCTAGATTCATCTTCTTGATAACCTTGCTGAACCCCTTTGACCCTTTCGCATCACCTGTAGTAGCGCAAATCCTCTTCTTGTCGCTGGCCTTCACCTTTGGTGCGCCGTCTGGATACTCAATATTGAACACTGGCTTCCCTGCCTTGATGTAAGGTGTATAGAGATCGCATTCCTGATATTGAATGCAGGACTCGTTGATGCAAAAGGCGACGTATGGCAGAACTTCTTTTGTTACATCCCCGCCGTTCTTCATGCCCATGACCATGCCATACTTCGCTGCTTCTGCGGATAGGAATTTAGCATATGAAATCGTGTCCTTCTGTGTCAGGCCTAGCCCGTTGTCGTTTTGCTAAAAGTATGTTAGTCAATTATCGGCAACCTGTCCTTAAGCACTTACATAGCCGTCCATGTTGTCAGGGTCTATGGCATCACATCCCTTGTCAGCAGCCTGTTTAATGCGCTTAGCCATAACGGCTCGCACAGCCGTACTTCTGATATTGACCCATTTCTCATCTGGCCAACCACTCAGCGTCTTCCCGAGATCCTTCTTCGGGAAGCTGTTCTTATCCTTCCGCCAGTTCTCCCAAGACCCGGCGCTGAAGTAGCAGATAACGCGCTTGCCAGAATCTTGCATGGCAGAAATCGTCTCCTTCGTGTTTTCGAACAGGTCTATGTCCCAAATAGGAACGTCGGGGCTCAGATCATCAGCACCTCCATCAGGCAATGTGATGACCTCGGAAAGAATGATCTGCCATGGTGTGCCGACCTCTGGTTTCCATGGTTCTTTGCGCTTGATGAGGGAGACCCCTTGAGTGGCGATGGCTTGGACGGTTGCAAGCTCGGATAGAGATGCCAGAAGAAGTGTGATTCCACGGAGTAAAGTTGTCTTCATTTTGGGCTTATCGTGACGGCCGGTGAATGCTATCTCAAGATGTCTTCGTTAGATACAAGCTCTTGAGAAAGCAGCGAGGCAGGTTTATATATAGGGAGGCGCTTGCCAACCTTTGCGGCATGGGGGGATGTTTAGTTTGCGTTTGGCGACAATATTCGGGTTCATTCCTGTTGTCTCACTAGAGTAGGCCCAGACCGCATCGTGACAGGTTATACTTAGACTAACTACCAAAGACGTATGTGAATGGATGTCAAAGATTGAGGAATGTGTTGGCCTGCGCCTAGTTCGGATGCGGCCATTGATTCCAAAACCTACCCACCAGTGAGTGAACAATCCACAGAGAACCTTTTCAGCGAAATCTCTGATCACGTGGAAATTGATGTGCCTTTCTAATGAGGTTCAAAAGAATTTACAGCTTCATATTAAATTATTTAAAGGTTCATTCATGTTTCTGTGAAATGATTGTTTTGCCGCGGACATTTCACTAGCTTCACGTCGAGACCAAAATGAGTTTTTTCCACCTTATTTACGAGCACCTATCCTTACCAACTTTAACGATTAAGTTTACTCTTCAGCTCTCTTCTGGAACGAGTTAAGAGATCAGGAGGACTTCAAGAATAGAAAAAAAAACTTTTTGTTTATGTCTGAAGTATCATTGAACATAGCCCATGATTGTATCTCATTGTTTGGCTGGTATAGGGTATGCATGCCTTTCTGTCAGACCCGTTTCACATGTCGTCATACACCTACAGGCCCATCATGATTGGCTGCACCCTCGTATGACGTTACGCCTTCTTAACCAGCCCAAGCTCTATCTTTCCATTTCACTCAACCCCCTCTAGCACCAACAAAACCACCCCAAAATGCCACCCAATCAGCTCTTTCAATATTCCGTTGTCTCGGCTCTCATGGATGGAGTTGCCGAGACCGGTATTACAATCTCAGACTTCCTCAAACACGGCGATCATGGTCTTGGCACCTTTCGGCACATGGTGGGGGAGATGATCATCCTTGACGGCACCATTTACGAAATGAAAGTCGATGGCTCTGTCACTGCTCTTGATGACACTGCATGTGCAGAAAAAACTGCTCCCTTTGCCATGATCACGCAGTTCCAACCTACAACAACAACTAAGAAGCAAATACCGAGCAAGGAATCCTTGACGGAAATCTTATCGCAACTTCTTCCGGGAACAAAGAACCACTACGTTGCTTTCAGAGTTGAGGGCACATTCAAAGCAGTCACTGTCCGAACAGTCGGTGGTCAAGAAACACCAGGCGAGAGTCTGGCGGAGCTTGGAAAGCGTCAGGCCTCTCACTCCTTCAGCGATATCAAGGGAACTATCATTGGGTTCCGGTCGCCAGCTTTCATGCAGGGCATCAGCGTCGCTGGTGATCACCTCCACTTCCTCGCAGTGAACAGAAAGTCGGGCGGCCATGTTTTATCCATTGAAGGGGATGGTGATCTGGAGATTAGCGCAGCTCCCATTACGGCGGTTAATCTGCAATTGCCTAATGGGGATGAAGCATATAACCAAGCCAAGCTGGCGAGGGACGATGATGGCATAGCTGCAGTCGAGGGTTAGGTATGAGAAGGCGGATCCAATCACGGGATAAGATGCGCTTACTGAGCGGTTTATGGAATATCTATCTTATGTTGGTAATTACTTCACAACAGCAGCCGGAACTGTCATAAGCAGTTATCCACTAAAGCAAGGCCACTTTATGAGAAGTAGGAGCTGCATACTTGTCACTTCAGTTGCTCTAAAAATTTGATAAATGTGTAAATAAATGCAGACTTCTATGACATTCCTTCTAATAATTCTGACAAATGAATTGACCACGAAAATCCCATTACCATAACCCGTCAACTAACAGCCGAGTCGCGAATCAACCCTTTAAAAATGACTCGCTCAAAAGACCAATCTTCACAGAAACCATTCCTCTCAAGATCTAATAGACTTAAGCACCGCCATTGCTAAAACCTCCATTGTCCCGAATCTTGTTCAAAAACCGCAGCACAGCCGGGGTAACCTCTTCGGGCTTCTCAAACATCGGCGCATGTCCAGCACCCTTGACAGCAACAATCTCAGTACCCTCAAAGTTCGAAGCCACCCAGCGCGCCTCCTCAATAGGATCAGTCCAGTCAGGATCGGCATCTCCGTAAACTGCAAGAACAGGAGCCTTGACCTTGGTGAGAAACGGTGTAACGACGTTGTGATCGGTGGAAAGCGTGGCGTGGAAGGCCTGCCAGCAACCAGGTCGGGTCAGAAGCTGGATGGATCTCGCGGCTCGCGCGTGTGTCTTGTCGCCGAGGCCGGGCCAAAGCTTGGGTGCGTACGACTTCCAAATCATGGGGCCGACGGGCTGGCGCATAGACAGGCGGAAGAGACTGGCCACGAGCTTGCCAGTGCCGGGACGGAGAAATGCTCCAATGAGGATGAGGCCGGCGACTTTGTGTGGCTGGGTGCCAGCTGCGATGGTAGCAGCAGCGCCTGACAGAGAGGCACCGACCAAGACAGCTGGACCTCCGCCGTAGGTATCAATCAGCTTGAGGAGATCGTCGGCAGTAGCCTCATCTCCGTAGCGGTTGAAGGTGGTTGTGCTGTCGCCGTGACCTCGAAGGTCAACAACGGCGACTCGATAGCCGGACTTTCGAAGCTCGCTGGCAAGAGGGTCGTATGCGTCTCTGAAATCGCCCATGGCTGGCGAGCAGATGACAAGAGGGCCCTCGCCGGAAATGTCGACGGCGAGCTTACCACCGTCGGTTTCGATGAAAGTGACAGACATTGTTGGTGTGATTGGTGGAATTGCTGATGTGATTGGTGGGATTGCTGGTGTGATTGGTGGAATTGTGATAGCTTGTACAAGTGTAGCGAGATGGCTGTGAAAAGTATTTGACTAAGATGATTATTTGTATTCGTATGTTGATGGAATTACTTGTTGGTGAGACAAATCCCTGAGTCCAGAGACGATGATCACCTTTATATATATCCGTAATTCTCATCTTACATGCATTTGATGGCGTACATTTTGCTGTTGCAAAGGGCGAGACTCGGCCGACGATGTAGGGCCTTGCGATTTGATTGGCTTCCATAATGCACGAGAAAATGCCGAGACTGACGCGACCCAAAGCGAATCCGCGTGAAAGATGTGATTGGTTGATCACTCACACAAGCTCCACAATTCCGACTCTCGCAGTTTTGTCGCTTCAAATCCTAGACTAGAAAGCGAGATTGATTGGGCGACGGTGAATCCTACGCCTGCAATCGGCCAGAAAGAGGAATCATATAATCTATCAAGATAATGGCCGGAACCTTGTATCTACTGTTTAGATCACGTGTATGCAATGCAATGCAATGCAATGCTATGCTGCTTCACAGTTTCATCTGCCCGCTCTTCCGTCTATCAACCAACTGTCTCAAAACCAACGCCGACTTTTTCGGACTTCTTTCCAATGTCTCATAATCCGTAAAAGTCACTCCAAATCGCGGGCCATAACCGTCCGACCACTCGAGGTTATCCATTAGCGACCACGCAAAGTATCCTTCAATCACTGAACCATCCTCGGTCACTGATCGACCAATCGCATCGAGATGGTCTTCGAAATACTTGATGCGATATTCATCCTGCACTGATTCCTCTCGGCTCATCTTTTCTTCTCCCGGGCAGGGACAGCCATTCTCTGTGATGATTATGGGCTTGCCATAGAGGCGGTAGACTCGTGTGAGGTGTTTGCGGAAGAGATCGGGGCAGGATCGGAGCCAATGCAGGCCGCTTTCTAGACCGACTGGCTCGCCAGCTTTGTTGGTCTGTAGCTCATCCAGGTTGCCCATGTAATCAGTATCAGGAGCTGGGGTACTCCTGTGTCGTGCGAATTGAGATGTGTAATAATTCATGCCGTAGAAATCACTCGGGGCTGATTGAAGCAGTTGCATTTCTTCTGATGAGAAAGGTGGTAAGCGATCTTTGAGCTGGTCGCGCATGCATTGCGGATAGTCTTGCCCCAGGCTGCGTAAACATTAACAACAAGCATGTTACTCATTCGCATAGGACTCACAATATGGGGTTGGCGAACCAGCCAATGTGGAATTGCATCCGCCTCTCAGCTGCTTCGCTATCCTGAGGATTGGCCTTATCCCACGGTTCGTAGTAATCACCATTCAATGAAATTCCTATCTGGCCGTTTTGTGACTGGCGGAAATCTCGATTGTATACCGCTACAGCGCGTGCGTGACTCATGATGAGAGCCTTTCCGACGATCCATGGTTCAGTTGATGTGTCGCCTTCCGTAGACTGTGGGTTGATGCTGCTTCGTCCTGGGGCGTTGCCCCCTGTAGCATAACCCTGAGGATCTGTAAGTATTGTATCATGTTTTGCTCAGGCTGACGTCAACTCACAAATATTGACACAATCCAAGGCTCATTGAGTGTAATCCAGTGCTTAACGCGATCGCCAAACCTCTCATAGCAGAGTCTTGCGTAACGCTCAAAGTCCAGCTGGGATTCCTCCACATCCAACCAACCGCCATACCGATCATGCAACGCCTGCGGCAAGTCCCAGTGGTAAAGTGTAACCCAGGGAGTTATGCCCCTAGCGAGACACCCGTCGATAACCCTGTTGTAGAATTCAATACCGGCTTCATTCACAGGATCATCTCGACCGCCAAGAGGAATTACACGCGACCATGAGATTGAGAAGCGATACATATCTGAGCCATAGCGCTTCAGTAGATCAAGGTCCTCGTCTAATCGATGGTAGTGATCGCAGGCAACATCGCCATTTGCACCTTTTGTCCGGGTAGGTTCGAGATGGCAGAACGTGTCCCAAATTGAAGGTCCTCGGCCATCTTCAGCTACTGCGCCCTCGATTTGGTAGGATGCAGTAGCGAAGCCGAGTCTGAAGTCTGGAGGAAGAGAAGGCATGGTGGTATTTGTCTCTGCAGTTGATGTAGACTGTTCAATACCCCTCGTTCGGTATCCTTTATACCGTAGGATATACGGGCCGATAAGATAACACCAGAGATCAATCTTGAGACTTGTTCTTGGGGATGTTGTAGATCACGGCGAATTTCACTAGATCCACAGTCATTTCGCCGATGCATTTCCCCGTTGAGCTAAGACGAGGGGTTTTCTCGTTTAGCATCACCTACCATTTCTCCGTTTCGCCGTAGCGCGAAAGAGTCTGACCATTCCCCACGGGGAAGCCTGGCCCACGACATGGGGTTTGCGCATTTCGTTCCGCTTGTTGCTTTAGTATGGCATGTTGGATCAAATCCTCCTTCTTGCTAACATTAACGGATATATATATAATTACTTCGCTTCGCCATTTTCTTTATCATCACTGGAATCAAAGCACTTGCTGGCCTTCCTTAGACAATACACCAGTGCCTTGCTTTAGCTATTAGCGCAATACAATAAAATGGCTCCCAAAGCCGCCCACGCCACAGAGGACATTCAGTCTCCCATCGACCTCACCACGGTTCCTCCATTCTGGAAGCGCAAAAATGGCATTCTTCTCTACTTTCTCCTCACGTCCTCGCTATTTGCCAGTATGGCACTTGGCATTGACGGGTACGTATCCATCCCCAACCTTCAATCGCAATCCTAACAGCAACACAGTTCTATGACCAACGCCCTTCAGACGCTCGAGAGTTGGCAAGACCGGTTCGGCCATCCCACCGGTTCCAAACTGGGCTTCTTCGGCGCATCCAACGCCATCGGAGGTGTTATACCCTTTATCTTCCTCAGCTGGATTAGCGATGTCGCTGGTCGTCGTGTGCCTACGGCTTTGGGATCAATCATCATCATCGCGGGTGTTATGGTCCAGCTCTTCGCTACGTCTCTCAACATGTTCATCGGCGGAAAGATTGTTCTTGGCATTGGCTCCTCGCTTATCCAGATGGGTGCTCCTGTTCTGGTAACAGAGCTTTCGCATCCTAAGGAACGCGTGCAGATCACGACACTGTACAACACCAACATTGTCCTTGGCTATGTTATCGGCGCATGGGCGACATACGGATGTTTCCGCATCCCCAATCAATGGTCGTGGAAACTTCCCACTCTCGTCCAAGTTGTCCCATCTGCATACCAACTTTGCCTTATCTTCTTCTGTCCCGAATCACCTCGTTGGTTAATCGCCAAAGGCAAAGTTGATAAAGCTCGCGAGATCCTCATCAAGTACCATGGAGAGGGTGATCCGAATAGCGAGCTTGTCAAGTATGAGTGTGCGGAGATCCAACAGTTCATCGAAAAGGAAGCAGAGCAGAATATGACATGGAAGGAGTTTTTCTCATCCATTCCAAACATCAAGCGCCTCTCCCTCTGTTTCGCAACCGCCTTGTTTAGTCAAAGCTCCGGAAATCTGCTTGTCTCCAATTATTTGACGCAGATCCTGAAAGACACCGGCATCAAAGCCGAGAAGGATATCACTTTGGTCAACGGCATGGTGACTATCTGGCAGTACATCGTCGCCATCACCATGACCGTCATCGTAAACAGGTTCAAGCGCCGTACGTTCTTCCTTGTCGGATCCGGAGGCGTCCTTGTAACATTCATCATGTGGACCATCGCCGCAAAACAATACCTCGAAGGGTCTTTGGCTGGTGGGCGCGTTGTTTTAGCTTGTATCTTCCTGTTCCAAGGTTTCTATACTTTCGGATGGACGAACCTGGTGGTGACATATCCCCTTGAGATTGTCACATATCAGATGCGCGCAAAGACTTGGGCATTTGTCCTCCTCACTATACAGGTTGCATCTATCTTTGGCGGCTACGTCAACCCGATTGGACTGGAGGCTATTGGATGGAAGTTCTACATTTACTATTGTGTCTGGGTCGCCATTGTGTTCTTGGTCGTCTACTTCTTCTTTGTCGAGACGTCAGGCCCTACTCTCGAGGAACTGACATATCTCTTTGAGGGAAAGAGCACTAAGCAGGAAATGGCGAAGGAGATTGAGGTTAAGAAGGAGGAGCATGATTTTGTACACGAAAAAGGTGTTTAGAGATTTAGTCTTGAAATCGTTCAGGGAATAATTGATGAATGATTATTATGCATATACAGATGAATTATTGCACCATCGCAGAAGTGTTACGCAGGGCATCCGATGCCTTGGAGTCTAATCGAGTAAGCAAGTCGAGAAGAACCGTAAAGTCACTTCGGGCCCTTGCAGCGATCGGCGAAGATCCATTCCTATGTATAATTTCCAATAGACTCGCCCCTGTGAGCCGTATCTTCTCAACCTATCACAGCGCCCAATTAGTTTCATTATGACCCGTAATTGTAAATTGCACTTACATATGGTTCACCATTTACCTGTAATGACCAAAAGGGAGCTTCTTGTATAACGCGCAGCATGTCCCGTGCGATTTCGGTCTTTCGCAGATCCGAGTGTCCAATGTCAGACTTATAATACGGCAGGTTCTCTAGCTTTTGGGTGATGACCATTCTGAGACAATGAATCGATACCTGGAGGTTTGCGCATTGGATCAGGAACTGCTTGGTGGTTTCTCTTGAACCATCCGCCAGTGCAGCGAATGTGTATGATTGTAGATAAGGGGGGAGATCGTCGAGGCAGGTAATGAAGCGGACATAAAGAGCATCGAGGTGATCTTTCTCGTGAGCGGTGATCAGGGGTTGGAGATTTGTTAATCCTAAATCTTGCTGTGCTCGATCTTGTATCAGTCTGAGCTCCAATAGTAGATCCGATGCATTCTGCCATAAACGTAGATTGGCGTTGAAGCCTTCAATGCATGTGATTCGAACGACTTCGGAGTTAGTGACGAGATTTCCAGGCGAAAGAACTGGTGCTTCGTCCTCGATGCCAGAAGGATACGCTGTCGTGATTCCCGATTCAAACGAGAATTTGTGGATGGTGATTGGGCGGTTATTGAGTATCGCCGCTGACTTGTCACCCATGTACACGATCCAGAAAGCTCTCCGCCTCAGCTCAGCCTCTACAGGCTGCAGGCCTTCGAGAGAGGTTTCTAGGTTCAATTGCATGACCTGGGCAAGTCTTGTAGCTTCTCCAAAGATATGCCACGAGTACTTGGGTTTCCCCGCCGCATGGAGACAATTGGAATGAAAGTACCGAATAGTGATGGAATTCGCATTTGGGTTTTCCAGCTCTGCTTCAAGATATTGGTTCAAACAGGCTCGGGAAGCATTAAGAAAGATATCGGCCACGGATTGGCCTTCTGGAAAGAGGTCCTTGGGAAGTAGAAATGCGGCCTCAGCACAAACGGCTGTTATGAGGGTAAAGGTAGTCTCCGGCCAAAGCTCCAAGATCCCAGCGCCATTGAAGCCATCGGATATAGGAAACTGCGTAAAACACGACAGAGAATCGCGAAGGCTTGGTTCATGGACCAACGGCGTAAGTGGATACAGATACTCGAAGAACAGATCAAAGCATCGCGTCACGAATTGATGTAAGTCATTCGTGATGAACGCCAATGCCCTCGATAGATTTTGCCATCGCTGTTGAACTGTTGCATCGCCAGACACAGACCTTACCATTAATGGCGGCGAAAGGCCAAGATCGACAGCATTAGAATCCCACCGAGCTGACGAAGTAGCGCTAACAGGCGCCGTTAATTCCGCTGTGGAACTCGCCTCCACTAGCGACTGAGACTGGGACTGGGACTTCCTTGTGCGGGATTTGGGACCTCGGCGAGCAATGGGGAGATCAAAGGTGCATTGAGTGCCTGACTCCCTGCAGCTGGTGCAACGCTCCCCCGAGTCTGCGAAATCACACTATTCTTGTCAGCTGCAACTTGCCAAAGAGATTCGCCGATACGTACCCTTGCTTTTCGCCGGCGACATCGGTCACAGGCTCTGCTGGCCGGCCCCTTTTGGGTTGGTGTGTTTGTCCCTGTAGACTGGGGAGACGTCGGCGCGGGGCTGGTGGCCATTGTGAAATTTCTGAGAAATACCGTGGATGAGTTAGAACGGGGAATTGGAGCGGTCAAATATGTTTTTCTCATGAGCTGATTTTCCTATTCTCCGTGGCGATCCATCCTGTTTGACGGTTAGCGTTTATGAAGGGCGGGGTTGAGTCTGGGGTAAGAAACCTTGTTTATTACGAGTTTGTGCCCGAATCAGGACTGCTTTTGGCCTGCCGACTCAGCCGCAATATTAGTATATAAAGTCATTCATTATCTGTGAAGTCACCTACACTACTATTGAGTAATACTGGCAGTGGGATCAGAAGTTAAGAACACATCCCAATCACTTTCACAATGAAGTCCTGCTCTTTAGGCCACAGTTTGATCGGTGTTGGCGCTGCATTGGCCCTCGCTTTGCCAATTGTCGAGGGCTCGCCACAGTACACGAATGCAAAGACACCTTCATGTCGCTTCGGTCTCGAGTGGTCACAGAAAGAAGTGCTTAAGCGCCCTGATGATTTTGTCTGGGACCTCCTCTATTGGGAAGGCAAGTTCCATCAAAACGACGTTGCATACAACACCAAAAATGGCATGTCGTATGATGGAACCCAGCTTGACTGGAAGACTGGCAAGCATACCAAGAAACACACGTTCAGTGCAGCCAGCAAAGAAGTAAGTCAAAGGTTACTTCTAATTAACTTAAATTCCTAACGAAGGATGTCTAGGCACTACAGATCATGCTCTACGCACAAGCCATTTCTGGATCTAAGGAAGCAGCTCGTTTCCTAACTCCAGAGAACCTTCAGGGCGCTCCAGCATTCGCCGCATCAATCATGGAGACGAAGCTGAAGACTTACAAGCAGTTTAATCAGACCTATCCTGGCTTTGGAGGCTTCCTTCCCTGGATCAAGACGGATACGCAAACCATTTCGCCCCAGAATGATTGGGATGACAGGGTCCCAGGTCTAGATAATGGGTAAGGGACTTCGAGTTGTGCACAAGTAAATTCTGACAATGGTTTTGCTAGGGAGCTTATTTGGGCAGTCTACGCTTGCATCGAAGCCCTCCAGAAACAACCAAATGCCAAGTTCCACAAGATTGCCGACGGATGGCAAAGGTGGCTCGAATACGTTGCTTCCACTGCTCCAAAGATCTTCTACATCGGGAAAGGAAAAGTCTGTGCCGTCACTGCAATTGGTGACCAGACGCTCCCCGTCAACGACAAGAAACAGTCGTACAAATGCGAGACCGAGACTTACTTGGATGATCCGTATGAAGGAGAGCTTTTGACCTATTTCTTGCAATTCTTCACCGACTTGTCCAAGAAAGATAAGCAAGCCCTGTGGGAGTATAAGCGGCCTAAGTTGGAGAAGGCAGTGTATAACAAAGGAGGGGTTGGTCCCATCACAGTCCGAAAAGGTGAGTGTTTCTGAATAGTAGTTTCCTGCACATGCTAACAAGTTTTCAAGGTTTCTGGTTTTCGAGCCATGAGATTTGGAACCAGCTCGAGTTGCCATACCACGATGTCGACATAGTTCGGTGAGTCAAACAGACACTCCACGGTATTGCATGATACTTATTATTCAGTCGTTTGTTCAAGAATGGTGAACGCGCTCGCACGTGTAACTCTGTGGTCACCAAGTCACCCGGTCTCTACGCCTCAGTCAACAACTCGACGGATCCAAAGACTGACGAAATTATCGGCTACATCTCGCCTGCTGGCATTCCCTCAATTGCCAGTCAGAAGGATCAAGAGCTTGATGTCGTCACTCCTTACGGTGTCTTCCCGGTTGTGCTATTCGACAAAGCTGTCGGTCTTGCTTGGTGGCGGAACATGATCATCGGCAAGAAAATGCAAAGTCAGTAAAATATTTACCTAGATAAAGGTGTCGCTATAACTAACACAACACGGTATAGATCCATACGGCAGTACTGAGTCGACTCGTATTGACGGCAAAGGTGTTTCAGCTCTGGTTACCTGGGACAGCAAAGTCACTACTGTCTTAGCTCTCATGGATGGTGTTGTGGATCTTGTGCGCGATCGCATGAAGTCTGATGGAATCTATGATGAGTTCTTAAAAATCACAGAGGTAAGTGCTCTGCAACGAGCATGAAAGTCAGTTTCTGACAGACAACAGCGCGAGCATGTACGAGTCTTTGGCCACGACCTCGAAGGGGAGGATATCGAATTTTGTCTTCCCAAGAATAAGGTGCCAGATACTGGATTGAAGGATTTCACTTCCTGCCAGAAGTAAGGATGATGGTTGTGCAACTCTTTTACATAGGCTTCATTAGGGGTGCCACGAAAAATCCCAGTAACCATAACAATAGTTTCGATTCTATTGCCTACATTTTCTTTCTGTTAATGGGCATGAATATTATCATATCTCTAGATATAGTCAAAGCTCGGCCCACCGTTACTGATAAGTCACGATACATTGTGTAACATGAGATAAGGCCAGTATCTCGACCCGGCCACTTTCCCAACAATGTAGTGCTTTGGAGTGACGTCAGTGTGTTTGACAGGAGTTGTAGCCAGATTTTGCTCATTGGCCACTCGGAATGATTATCCCGCGATATTTCAAGTCTCTCATCTCAGATACTATTCGCGGACCTTCACTTTACACCAGCCAATGGTGGGCACGTTATCTATCAAGAGGGTGACGCAGTCTGGCCGCCGATAGGGTTTCCCCGCAAACAAAGGCCAAGGCCAGGGATCTTTTGTTACAGCGCATAATCCCTGTCGTAAGCACCATGACCTTCCACATTCGGTATTATCCCGAAGATAGTCTCATAGTTAAATGTTTTTTAAGTAGCTTAAGTAGACGCATTATCACATCTTGATCTGCAGGGATCGAACTTGTAATACTATGCATCTCCTGTCGATATACCAAATAGTGCCGATTACACTCGCCGCTTGTGCCTCATTATTTTTCGTCCCATCATTTCTATCCAAGATGGCTGACCGAAAGGTACGACGACATTGAAACTGAAATTTAGCTATTGAGTTTATGCTGACAAGAAATCTCACAGTCAATCACGTATACCTTCGATAAGCTTGAGGATTGGCAAGAGGCACTCGAGGCAACAAATGCGTACGTTGTCTTATAGCCCATATCACAAATGACCAAACTAATCTTGATTTTAGTATCGTTACCGAAGACACTGGTGCCAAGTTTTGGAAGAGCACTCGGTCTATGCCACCCACATGTTTTCCTCCGTAAGTGCTACCACTTGAACAACCGACCAGAACTAACAAACTTGGGCTTCAGGCCTATGACTCAACAGGCGATTGACAAGCTTAAAGAGTTCAAAGGCTTGGTTGTGGAAGATCTCCCAGAGGAGAAGTAAACTGTGATAGGGAGGCATGAATGCGGCCTGAAAGAGGTTTCAAATGTATTCATTAGTCAATAATTTATCAGGATAGCTCAGAGATCGAAGAGACATTTTCAAGTTATGAGAGCCACGGCACACGGCACGGTCCACCAGGCAAGGATTCAATAATGCTTCGACCTTAATTAATGATTCTCTATTCTCATTAGGAAAGATCTGTGCGTTTACAATAAAGTTGATATGATCATTGAGCTCAATGCTGTTAGTTCGCGTTAATCATGTAGTGAGAGAAATAAAGAAAGGCGAGTTTTATAAAGTTATAGTGATAAGCAGGAGTAGACTTGGATATAGTATACCTGTACAGTGCTGACGCTTGAGACTCGGTTAGAAAAACAAATTATCTTCATGTTATATTACCTTTCTCTTCTTGTATTACGACTAGCTTTAAGTTAGGATTTTAGAGACATAAATCACACGGGGGTTGTTGTATCATAGAGGGAATATGGCATATTCTTGACTATATACTGAACTCATATTCTTGCCATATTCCAGCAACATCTTTCAGTATGCTAACTGCTCCACCACTCAAGTCTCTCAACAACTCAATGATCCTCTCCTTCTTCTCTTAAGTCCGTTAGCAACGCAATCTAAGCGCTGTCGATGAAAGAGCGGAGGCTGCCAACTCGGGCGTAGACACCAGAATAGTTGGGCTGAGCACAGCCCTCACCCCAAGAGACAACACCAACGACGGTGTTGGAAGAGTCAGCAATGGGACCACCGCTGTCACCCTGGCAAGAATCCTTTCCACCCTGGGTAAGGCCAGCACAGAACATGTTGTTGGTGATGGCAGAAGTGCCGTACTGGGATCGGCAGGTTGCGCGGGAGACAACGGGAATGGTAACCTTCCTCAGCTGGACGGGAGAGGTACCGGAGCCCTGAGAAGTAGTACCCCAGCCAGCAACAGTGAGCTGGGTACCAGCAGCAGGGTCAGAGCCAGAAGCAGCCAGACGAGCGTAAGAGATGGACGAGCTGGTCTGGATGGGAGTGGACAGCTTCAGGATGGCAACATCGCTATCTAGGGTGCTTCCACTGAAGGCAGGGTTGGCCTTGAGGCTGGAAACACGAGAGGTGACACCACCAGTAGTGCGAGACTGATGATATGCGTTAGAAAGTCTGGGCATTCAGGAAGAAGTCGAGAACTTACAAGAGTTCCAGCACGGACGGCGAAGGCGCTGGCACTGCGACCCTGGGTGCAGTGGGCAGCGGTCAGGACAGTGTTGGCGTTGAGGAGAGTACCTCCACAGTGAGGGTTGCCGTTGTAGGAGATGCTGACGATAAAAGGGAAGTCACCAGCGCTGGCCTCAGTGCCACCGACAATGTTGGGAACTCCAACGTCTTGAGGCGCGGCGGCCACAAGAGGAGCAACAAGTGCAACGAGGGTAGCGATCTTGACCATTGTGACGGTGGGAGCGAAGGTGTCCTAGAGTAGCGAGTTGAAGAGTGAAGAGAGACTGATGAAGTTGGAGTTGAGAAGACTATTATGACGGTAATTCCTCATCCTTTTATATGTGAATATCAATTCATACTGAGACAATGTCTTGAGTGTTTACAATTTACCTGCCCTTCTCGTTCTGCCCCACGATAAGCTTACTTGTTGACTCGCGTATAGCTGTACCTGCCTTTCTGGTGCTAAACTCCGTTTCTCCGTCAGTCTAGTTCGGCATATAAAGAAGCATACTTAACCTTATCATCCTTCCGTGCAAGTGATCGGCATATAGGATGCTTGGCTACAAGGATCAGCGTCCCGATGGGGCAAGTCGATAACTCAATTGGCCAGTGAGGTTGTGGAGATAGGCGGCTAAATACGATCGCCGGCATTTATGGAAAGCGATGCGAGGGCAAGTAGGGCGAATGATACGAGGACAATGAGGACGTGGGAGGAAGATCATGGCTGAGCTGTAACCTCCCTCACAGCAATCCACGATCGAACGGTGTAGAGATACTGGGACATCTGTTTGCAAGAGCAGCAATAAACGGGAACCGGAATTATACAAACCCGGGATATTGCCAAGAATGCAGGCGCTTCTGCACTGCTACTCTAAGCGGGGTATCTCCCTCTAATCTGATCATGCGCCCTCGTCACATTGGCCCAAACGATCTGAAACTGATCCAACTAGGCAGGATCTTTTGTAGCCCTCTCCCACGCAATATCAAGGTTGCGATAACGCATGCATTGACAGTTGTTGTATATATGCCCTTTTTGGGCGGGGCCTCTGTTATTGAGGCCTGGCTATTGTTTCCTATGCACCTTTCAAATCGCGCATGCGCAACCACGAAATAGCAGACCGCTTGACACTTTTACCTTCCAAACAAAGCATTTAGTGCCGTCTTATCTTCTGTAGCCTCGTATATAAGCTTGTTTTTTGAGGTGGTTGATATACGCGCTCGGACGTTATAGTTTAAGTTTCCGAGAGGTGCTGTGCGTAGGTCCTTGGATAGATCTAACTGGGAAGGTGGTTTTTGTGCTAGCAAAAGATCCGTATAGGACTTTAAGGAAATAATACGGGTTTGGTATACTCCCTTGTTCATGGGATTCATTTCGTGGGGGAAGATGATATGATATGTGTTGGTAATGGAATTATTCATTGTGATCTCATTGCTCAGACCTGGATGTTCGAAATTTTGTTGTTTGTTATCTTTCGTCCGATTGAGTTACCTTTTTGAGGAATATGATGCTTTGTACGGAAATTTAACTTTGGATATCATTTATGCTGCTAGACAACAGCACAAACTAGAGTTGTTGCTTGAACTTCAGAGGTAGGAAAATGGTTGCAGCGGGTAGAACAATCATGGTTCTATGAAGATGAGAGAATAAATGTTAAAGCTGAGAATTATTTAAGGTTCGTTGTAAAGCTTGATCTGGCGATGATATGATTCTGTTTGTTACGTTAAAACAACATGTTCGTAGCCAAACATTCAATGTTACCTGCGAAGGTCTTAGCTTCACAAACTCTGATAGCTTTAGAAGTTAGACAAACCTCCGCGCAGTCTCAAACAGTTAAACATATGTAATCGTATAGTATAATAGATGGAGCTTTACATAGAGTATCATTTGCGATGCTATCTACAAGAAAATGATCTCAAAGAATTCAATTTGTGATATAGGGTAACCGACCAATGATTGATCCATTGAACCGGTTACGCCACTCAAGTCCCAACTGTCGATCCACACGAGAGCTGAAAAATACGAGCCAATGACAGCGCCGCCGCCCCTGACTTCCCCTGTCTGTCAGCTCCGTGGCGCCCAGGCTATCGAGCAAACTTTCCTCGAAAAAGCCCAACTAACGCTTCGCTAAACGTGTTTGAGCAAACTAGCAATCGATAGTTCAATTGACCGTCAAAGAAAACACCGACAAGCACGCAAATAAACGAGGAGGGGCAAAATTTAAAATTAGGGCTGAGAGAATCAAAGATTAAGAACCAGACTCCCCCAAAAATTCTCGACCTTTTTATGCAGGCTATCGTGTGCTACCATATCGCTCCAAATTCAGCATTAATTGCAGAGATGGCTCGCCATCTCGTTCACTCGTTTATTTTGACTGCCGTCCTTAGCCCCTTCGTTAATGCAGGACCATGTCGCCCGTCTTCTAGCTCCGTTGCGAGCTCCGCTGCTGTCGGCACGACCACCGCTGAGCAGTCCACTTTAACTGGTTCTGCTCTTTCGACAGACACCATTGTTACTATCAGCGAGACTGCCAGCTCTAGGTCTGAAGATGCTACTAGTACTGTCGAGGATGCCACCAGCACTGAGCAATCAACTCTGACCGGGTCTGGTCTTTCAACAGAGACCACCGTCACTGTCAGCGAGACTGCCACCTCGAGCTCCGAGGTTACCACCAAGACACAGGAGTCGACCGTGACTGGGTCGGTGGCTAGCTCCACGGACATCACTATCACCATCAGCGAGTCCGATACTACCACCGCCGCCACTACCTGTACCCCTGCTGAGCCACCAGTGTACACCGAGACTGAGGACTTCATGATGACTACAATGTTTGAGGACGCTGTTACCACCACCACTGCTGCTGAACCACCTGCGACTACCACCGAGGCATATGAATGCGAGGATAACCTCAAAGAACCATCACCTGCGGATGCAATCTGTGGCAAGCAGGGCTATGCGACTGGAACCAGCGACGGCTTTAGGCAATTGAACTACGTTTTTGCCAACTCGCTCCTCGATTGTTACGGATCCTGTCAGCGGACTCAAAATTGCGAAACATTCTACTATTATGACGATGGCTCTTGTCAGCTCTTCAAGGGCACTATCGACGGCACGGACGACTCAGAAACCTCCTTCAAGACATACGAAACACGCTGCTTCTGCGACACTGGTATCGAACCGGCACCCACTTGCGAAGACACCAACCCTATCATCAATGGTGGCTGGGACAATGGGAAGTTCTCTCCATGGGAGTATTATCCCAGGGCATCTGGACGCGACATCGTCGACTTCAAGATCAAGGCTGGTGGCCAGGGCGGTTCAGCCTACCGATTCCAGACTGGAAACTTCCACTTCGACAAGTCCATGTGGCTGTACCAAGATGTCAAGGCCTGCCCTGGCGTCACCTTTTCTTGCACCTTCAACTGGTGGTGGGACAAGTACTACGCCATCCGCCAAAATGATGGTTCTCGACTGGTTCCCTATGTCCGCATCTATCAGGACAACGATGATTACGCCCTGACCAGCGAGTACCCAAGCAGCGACGACGACACCATGCAATGGATAGAGGGAAGCTTCAGATTTACTGTGCCGGATAGCGGCGAGACGAGAATCTGGTATATCGCCAGTAGTCCTCAGGGTGAATGGATTAACACCAGCGATGATCCTTGCAAGCCGGAGTGGGTTCATAGACCCAATGCTCTTGCTCTGGACTCGATGGTTTGCTACAGGAACTAGGGTGGTGAGAGATTAATGTGGTGGATAGGCTAGTTTAGAATTCTTCTATCATTGTCAATATTTAATAATCACATATTATCATTCCGCACTTTTTCGTTGATCTAGTCCTTTGTCATTACATCATAAATCCGGCTCCTGGTGACGAGAAAGTAGCTTGGTGCTCGGTACTTCCAATCGGAGCGCCTGAGGCATCTTCATTTTCTTGATTGAAATTGGCAGTGCAGGCAGTACATGTAGTCATGATGTCAAAATTACAAAGAAGACAAGAAATTAAGCTTATGAACGTCTCCTAGGAAGGTAAGAACATTGCGACAGATTTCTTGCCATCTTACGCTCCAATGGATTGTTCTCATATCCCTCCGGACGGCCTATTGGTGCCCCCAGAAGGTGATCTGCTGGACTGACGGCTTGCAGTCCCTGCCAAGGCTGAGACGTAGCGCCCTCTTCAGCTACAAAGGTCGCCTAAAATGAGCCCGCATGTCGCTGCTTACGATGGGCTCCTCAGAAGCCGCGGTGGACCCCGAGCACGTGGAAGATCGATCAAGGGTACCTGGCTTACAGAGGTTGGACAACAATTGATGCCCGGCGGAAGAAGTTTATTGGACTTGAACTACATAATCATCGTAGTGACACCGAGCATGAACCTTTGTCTCCTGCGGGCATCAGGAGAAGTCCAATGGTTCATGCAAAGGATATGTTCGATGAACCGACATCTCATCATCAACTCTCAAACCAAACGTGATGCCTTGGTCTGATACAGAGCAAACCAAGTGGGATTGCCGTCTTAGAGGTTGCATGCCGTATAGTGGAAATGTCGAGGTCAAAACTGTCGCGCATGTCAGTTATCGTGAGTATTGCTTCCTTACTCACAACTAACTTGAGTTTTGACGCTGTCGCATATACCATTTGTGCATGACAAAAAGGGTGGGCGGTAGGGCAGCCACCAGGGTGACGATTGCGACGATGACTTCGGCCTTCATTTTTGTTAAATTCGAGACCGGCGCGTTGGGTGAAACTCCGTATTATGCGGGCGTCTAGATGGAGCCAATAGGAGAAGAGACGATGATGCAGAGTAAGATTGGGTTGGTTGCTCAGCACGTTCGTATAGAACTTTGACAGAATGAATAAGCGAAAATCCTTTGCTTGTGTCGATGCGTTGGAATAGAGCCTCGGTATAGACACTGAGGGATTGCTTCGATCTTAAAAGGTATGAATGGGGTTTGGAATTATCATGACGAGCATGTTTTCGCCGGTAACCATGGAGCCTTGTTGTTGCTTGCGCATTCTGGTCGAAGGCGCAGTGTTGAGTCAGCTACCTTGTCATAACAAGCATCTAGTTCTGTGTTGAAGTTCAGATTGTGGCAGCGGCCAGTAACGAAAGACCAAGCTCGTGCGGTGGACTTCAGATTCTGGACATCTCCAATCATGTTGTGGTGACGTAAATCGTCTCGTTCAGCCCCCCATTCAGATTATGGAGTCGACGAATCCCAGGTATGGATGATTGTCGTACAGCATACGGGCATCCACACCAAGACATTGCCAGCTGATGAGATTCTGGACAGGGCCAATGAAATAGAAATTACGGAGCGTGAATCTTGGCGAGGCCTGCATACATAAAAGCCACTCAGATTCTGGCACGAACGAATCACCGCTGGGAGCTGGAGCCTTGTCAGGTGTCTATTAAATGCACGACAAATCTCCCAGATGAGTCACTCCTTCTGTTGTCTCTTTTTCTCTTTAGACCGCTCATCCAAGCCTGGCCTAGATGCTTACTCGAACGACCCTGCCAAAATCACGAACACGTTGAAACTACATCAGACCGGCGGTTATACATCTCAGCATGAGTGGCGCGAGACCACAGCCGAACGAAGCGCAGTGGCTTGCGCACAAGTCATTCATTAGGCAGGAGTATCTCTTCAGAGATGCACCTCTCAAAATGTTGATTGAGAGTTTAGCATCTCGAGGCCTCCAAGTAACGTACGCCAAATCCATATACCCAGACTATTAAATATATGCTAATTGAACGGCAGCAAGGCGCAGCTGGAGTACAAACTCAAAAAGTGGCAGTTTTCGAAGAACCTCGACAAGCAGTCATGGCAGTACATAGAGCGCACGATCAGCCGTCGTGAGAGCCAAAAAAAGAAAAGCGAAGTCTTGTTCCACGGCAGACGAATCGAGAGGCTTAAAGTCCTGAAGGAGACAAGACGTCATGGTGAAACCAGCATTTTCCAGCAACTTACTATCTGTATGTTAATCTTGTCTTCAATTGTATCCTCCATCTCTAATACCGTGACAAAAGCAGGTCCAGCTTCACCAAACAACTCAGACCTCATTGTTCGTACCCCGCCGCCTTTTGAGATGAATGTAGATTGGCCTGATTCTCTCCCATGGTTGTGTTTTCTGAACGAGTACTGGGACTGTAAGGCACATATCTAGAAGACCTATTCTGGTAGAAGCTAATAGTACTTATTCAGCGGCTCAAGACAACTTCAAATCTGGAGACCCGACCATTGCTCAAATATCAAGCTCTGATCTGCTGCCAAAAATACTGGGTGATCGAAGTTGGGTTCAGAGTTCCAGAACAACACTTGGCGCCTCAGAGCTGGCCTCTATCCTCACTAACATCATGCCAGAGTGGTATGTAGGAGAACACTTCAAGACAGCCCAATGCCTTACCAGCGGCCCGGATCCTCAGTCAGCCCTCGAACTATTCAGAATTCTGATCTACAAAATTTCGAACGGGATTCAGGAATTCATCGATGCTGAATGGCTGGCGATTAGTGTGTTTTTGAGAAGCTTCTTGATATATTGTCCATTGGACATAAAGAAACTTCGGGCCGATAGCACCGTTTTCCAAGCGTTCTTCGAAAATCTGTTCAAACAAGAGGTCTGGTCGAGGATCAAGAACGATCGGTCTGCTTCCTTATGGCCCCTGAGTACAATCCAGTGGCTCCTGAAATTAGGCCAAGATCCAAATTGTTGTTTGAATGGGAGCTTTGGAGACCTTGGGACAACTATTAGAGGAGCCGTTGCGGTTGGGGACATCGAGCTTGTTCAGTTGCTTCTGGACCGCCATGTCCGTATTCACAGCACTCAAGTGGAGTTTGAACTGAGGACCCTCACTGCTGCCACACTGTCGGGTTTCGGTTCCGACGCGTCAAAGCTAAGAACTCTCCAGTTTTTATCGGGCTATTACAAATATGCTGATTGGAAAACAATACTTGCTGCAGCTTTTCATCTACGGGACATCGGACTTGTCAGGGACATCTTAGGTCAGAATCATGACGTTACAGAGGAACAAGTACCGGTAAGATGGAATGGCGAGTACCACCAATTGGGCCCGGAGATCTATCTTGAAGTCAAATCCACATTGACTTCTGCTGCTATAGCTGGAGACGACTTCTTGACCCTCATGCTGGACCATATGGAAGGCTCGGGCCGGCTGACCAATTCTATTACGATTGATCTTCTCATAGCAGCCGGGTTTGAAAGAGATGTTGAAATTGTGCGTCGACTTCTCAAAGCCCGGACCCTTCCTATTACCTGCAACTCAACGGGTGCCACTCCGCTACAAGCAGCGGTGGCAGGTGGCAACCTACCTGTATGCGAACTCTATCTACATACTTACGGGGGAGTATCCCCTGCTCTCATAGCTCTAGCAGCTTGCAGGGGCCACAAAGATGTGTTGCTAATGCTCATTGGTTCTGATAACTGTGTCAATGAACCCCTCACTCAGCAAGACTTTGTCGGGGTTTTGGCTGCTTTGAGTTGTCCTGCTTCCAATCAAGGAATACAGTTCTCCGTTCTCGAAAAAACTCTTAATCTACCTTTTGGGGGTGAAGGGATAGCAGATTGCTTGAATATTCTGATTAAAGCAGGAGCAAGGTTCAAGGGGGGCGAAATTGCGGATTTAGCCTATCACGGGATGGAACATCCTCTGAGGGCCGCGCTTGCTGCTGGCGGTAGTCCGGATGATCAAGGCCACAGGGGGTTCTCTGCGCTTGAATGCGCTTTGTTACCAGGAGGAGGGAACTTTGGACGAATGAAGAAATGCTCTCTCATTGTAGAGATCCTCCTACAAGCTAAAGCCAGATTGGTCGGCGGTGAGGTTGTCACAGCGATCAGGAATCATGACGAAGCTTCTGTGTGTCTTTTGCTTCGCCATGGTGGAGCCTTGAGAGATATTGACAGATGGGGAATGACATGCCTCGAAGTCGAAATACTTGCGCAAAACAATGGGCTGATTCAGCAATCACTAGAAGAAGTTAATGACACCATCGATCTGGCACCAATTTGTGCGGCTCTGCTAATGGGGGATCGGGCACTGGTTCAAAGACTTCTTCCTCGTCTTCATGTACAGGCAGACTGCGCTTTGATGCAAGGGGCTGCTATTGGCTTGGCCGCCGCATCCGGATACCTCGATATTTTAGAAGAGCTCCACGTCCGTTCTTCTCAACATGCAATATCATATGAAGCCCTGGTTCCTTTTCGACGGAACAGTGATTATGGCACACTCAGTTTGGACGGTAATCGCATTGACGAGAAATTGGGAGCGAGTCTTAAATCTCTTCCGTTTACGGATATGTATTCGCGCAAATGTGGCCAGTTTACGCCATTTCAGAAGGGCAGTCCTCTGTCATTGGCCGCCCTTGGAGAGAATTCTTTAGGATTTCAGAGACTCCTTGAGAAAGGCTATCCCGCAGACATCATAACGTTGATCATTCTTGCGGAGCGGAATGTGGCTACAGGCTTTGTGGAGCTGCTGAAGACACACCAGCCCCGCCTTGATAGCCTCTTGCCATTGCCTGGAATGGCCACACCATTATGCATCGCAATTCAAAAAGCAAATACCTTGTTGATAAACTACCTAGTCGAAGCGGGTATGGACGTTAATGCATATGATAAGACTTTGCATGGAAGCTACTCCCCACTCCAAAGCGCAGTTCAAGAGGGAAATCTTTCCTTAGCAGGCTATCTAATAGCCAAAGGAGCAAGTGTGAACAGCCCACCAGGCATTATAGATGGTCTTACTGCGCTACAAGCAGCTGTCAATGGTGGCCATATCGGACTTGCAAATATGCTACTGCAGCACGGCGCTCGTGTTAATGCAAGGGGCTCACAATATCAAGGATCAGCTCTAGAGTTAGCAGCGCGTAGCGGTAACATCGATATGATAGAGCTGTTGCTTCATCATGGCGCTACAACGACAGGGATCGGCCGTGAGCAGTTCGTCAGAGCAGTTTTCTATGCAATGGAGGGCGCATATCACACTACGGCCCATTTTTTGAAAGGCAAATGTGGATGGACGAACGCGGATGAGAGTTTATTGGAGGACATATATTCATCCTGTAATGGTTGTTGCAATTATTGCTGTGGAGAGATACATGGCAGTGATACACCGTGCATACATGACTATTCGGCGGAAGAAAAGAAATATTGTGCTCAGCTATGTTGGACGTGCAATGAGTCTGACATTGCGTCAGACGATGGCGATACAGACAATGGTGATGTAGACGATAGCGGAGCAACGTCGTCCAGTGATGTTGCGATCGACCAGCCACTGAATTCGGATGAATTCTCATGCGAAAGGTGTTGTATGTTGAGAAAAGAGTGTGAAACACTCAGTTGACGATCCGTGGCGTTTAATCAAGTAGTCATTGCTGTTACAATTTTATTCTGCTTCACAGTGACGATCGGGGATGTAAATAGCTGAGTCATCAGGGCTGCTTGTGACATTGACCCATGCGATACCGAGGCTAAATACCCCTCATAATTGGCGAGATGATCGACGTCTTCACATATATGAACGCTCGAATTAGTAAACTGCTCCTTCTTCTTTGATTTCAGTTTTATTCTCAGAAGCACAATGCATTCCTCGTCTGTTACTCCAATCATTATTGGCGTCGGCGAAATCCGACAAAAGAACTTTACCCTTGACAACACTCTCGAGCCCGCTGAGCTCATCCTATCTGCCATTCGCAATGCAGTACAAGACGTTACAATTGATGTCACCACAAATATAGACAGTATTTCTGTCGTCCCTCCCTGGTCATGGAACTACGACAATCTGCCAAGACTTCTCGCCCAAAGGCTTGGTATTGAGCCATCCCATCTCGAGCTTTCAAGCCATGGAGGACATACACCTGCGTTGTTATGCGACGCTGCCGCAGCAAGAATCGCCACAGGGGAGGCGAAAGTGGCTGTTGTTACGGGAGGAGAAGCCTTAGCATCATGTTTGTGACAGTGAGCCTGAAATATGGTGTGAGTGCTGACGTCAGGACCAGTATTCGCTTGCCAAAAGGCAGGGCATATGCCTCCACCAGGATGGACAGAGGCTAGCCCAGATGCGAAGAGATACAGTCCAGGAGATACTTCACTTATGAAAGGTGTGCAACGAAGGATATATGATATGTGATTTTGAAGTTGCTGACCGAGTGTAGATGCCGGTGCTGTACACTCAATTGGAATGCCGATCCAGGTATACCCTCTGTATGAGAACGCGTACAGAAAGCACAATCAACAATCTGTTGACGAGAACAATGCGGAGTCAGCGAAGCTTTACGCCGATTTTGACAGAATTGCTTGTGGACATCCTATCAGCTGGAGATCTGGGGAAAGTCCTCGTGATGCAAACACTATCAGAACGGCAACCAAGCAAAATAGAATGATATGCACGCCTTGTATGTATTCCTTGCAGATGCTGGACCTATGGCTAATATCTCAGATCCCCTGTTGATGAACGCATTTAACGGTGTAAACCTTGCCTCTGCTTGTATCGTAACGTCCGTCGAGTATGCTACGAAACTGGGAGTTCCTCAAGATAAGTGGGTTTATATCACTGGGGGTGCGGGCTCAAACGATAAATCAAACTGTGAGGCATATCCTATTTATCTCTTTTTTCCGAATACTAATATCTTGTACAGTCTGGGAACGATCCAACTACTTCTCCAGCCTGGCGATCGAGTACTCCATTGACAAGGCGCTAGAGTCAGCTGGAATCACGAAAGACGAAATCGACTGCTTCGACTTTTACTCGTAAGCACAACTTACTGCATGATTTATTAGCACTTACATGTATTTAGCTGCTTTCCTATCGTCCCTAAACTCGCCTGCAAATACGTTGGGTTGGACGTTCAGAATCCATCAAAACCCATCACCCTTCTCGGCGGCCTTACGTCGTTTGGCGGTGCAGGCAACAATTATTCTCTTCATGTCAGTAGTCCTGCCAGTATTGAGAATGGAACTCTGCTAACATGCAACAGGCAATCTCTGAGATGACTAGAGTTATTCGAAGTCGTAAACATCGCAATGGACTTGTTCTCGCAAACGGAGGAGTCCTATCTTGGCAACACGCTATCTGCCTTTCCGCGCAACCACAAAAGAACCTCGCGCCGTATCTCAAACGCGAGGTTCTTGATAACGGCCAAGTATCACAGGGCCCAGAGTTCAGTGCGCAGGCCCGGGGAGAAGCTAGAATTGAGGTGTGTCCATTGCCTTTCCCCGTCGATACTTTCTAACATGACCTGTCAGACATATACTGTGGACTGGGATCGGACAGGACCCAAGTTGGGCCATATAGTTGGGAGAATGATAGATGATGGCAAAAGATTCATCTCAAACCACGGTAATGAACTTACCTTGTCCATGCTTGCCAATACTGAGCTGGAGCCGATTGGTATGAAGGGATTTGTCGATGTCGGACCAGACGGAAGAAATCTCTTTACCATAAGCCCCAGCGTGAAATTGTAGTCATATGATAGTGTTCCTACATAAAATTAAGATTTCTCTTCCACGAATTGGGCTTGTAAATTCTGCTTATGCTGTTCCTAGTAGCAAGTTAATTAAGCATCATATTGTAACAGAGCTTCACATCTATGGAGCCGATTCAGTTGAAACATTGACTCATGTCTATGGAATTAAACACCGTATCATGCGATAAACAACCTTTCACTGCCATCACATTCAAGATCTCCGCATCATGGCACACGTTCAAGTATATTCAATCAGTCGCCATACCTTTCCGCTAGCCTCTTTATCTGGTATTGTAATGTTTCAACTCTATGGAATAAATCTCGCCACATTCTTCAAATGCTCTCCTTCCAATTGAACCTTTATGGCGTCTTTCTGCTCAATGTAGGCTAGTGAGATAGCCATCTGGAAAGCCTTACTAATCTGATGTCCATTCCACCAAGATCCATGGAACTCCCTGAAGTTCTGTTTCGCGAAGAATATAATGCTGTCTTCTCCGATAACTAGTAATGGTCGTTCCATGTTTACTGCGCGTTGTTTGGCGATTCCATTGTAGTAGTTTATGTTCATCTGGAAGAGAGAGAGAGTTCGATCGAGGTCGAGAGGATTGAACGCGACGCTGAGGTCAACCTTTGAGGCCAGAGCCTTGACCAAGGTTCTATCTCCCCTAGCTTCGACGAAAGCAATTCCCTGATATTTATTCAGAGTTCGAAACAAAGCTAGGATTATTAGTGACTAGGTCGCTATGAGAGTTCTCAGACCTACCTGACATCAATGCGTTCCTAGAGAGGTTATGGTTCTGCTCTTGATGAGAAAGGATATGTTCCATCTCATTAATCAGGAGAATACAATTCCGCTTTTTCGCCAAGTGGATAGTATCAAGAAGCTTGTCTTCCATAATCTCTATATCTGTACCCAGATCGCCACAGGAGATGGTAAGTAAGCCTTTGCGATGCGCAGCTGAAAGCGCCTCAGCAGTGGTTGTTTTGCCCACTCCAGTCGGACCGTGAAGAAGAATCTTCAGCGCTGCTCTCGTGATTCCGGTAATTCTGGTGCTTTGGGACCTCTTCTGCATGTCTTGCTGATCGTAATGGTCCTGCATCATGGCACTGATGAAGGACCTGTCTGCGTCAGGGATCAAGAGTTTTCCAAGATCGTCAGAGTGAGCAGAAAGCTCCTTAATGTTCGCGATATCAACATTAATAAAGCGTCCATGTCCCAATGAGTATCCCATCAGTCTCGCCGGGAGAAGCGCAATATCATCCGGCGAAAATGTCTGCTTTGATGGGTCCTTCTCGGTGATTCTCACACTTTCGTCAATGGCGAAATCATCTTTGTCGGCCAGTCTGTTCCATTCCAGGGAGCCAACGTCATCGGCTGCAACGATGATCTCGTTTGTCTTCTGCACGACCTTGGTTCGATCTGGGCCGGTCCATTGGATGATGGCGACGCTATCTTCCTGGGTATCTGTATTAAGATTGGACTTGCGCCAGGTCGCATACTGGGGTTTCCACGAGGGGTGTGCTTTGTAGGCTTCCTCAAAGTCGATAATCACGTCACCCTCGATGTACTCAGAGACTTCTCTCCATTTCATGTCCTGGTTATCTTTGCTCTTCTCCTCCTCATCTTCATCTGCTTTCTTGCTTTCATCATTTGGCTTATTGCGGAGAAGATAGCCGCTTGGTTTGTGGGCCAAGGTCCAGCCGTCGTGTCTGACGGGAATGTGCTGCCGAGACAATAGATCACGGAATCGCTGCCCTCGCTCGCGACAATGTTGCAGCGTGTTCTCGTAGCCTCGCTGGAAACGAATGGGAAAGATTGAAAGACTGGTGATATCTACCTCCCCTTCGAATTGCGGTATCACAAAGTAGCGCCATACTCCGGTATATGACTTTCCGTCGAAGTCAATGTAATAGCATGAGATGGTTATTTCGTCTGGTTCAGGTAAATCGTTACGGCGCAACTTAGCGTTCTCATCTTTTAGGTCGGCCGCTCGCCAGTCTGTGGCTGCTCGCTGTATCCAATACACCCTCCATAACTGTTGGCCCGTTGGCTTTTGCGAAGGCGCCAGGCAGTTTCCAGCTTCGGGGTCCTCTCGTAAATGAACAACCTCTCCGTAGCGGAAGAGATACCACAAATCAGAGAAGCGCACCCTCGGTTGATGGGTATAGTCGAGTTTGTCAAACTTGTGATAGATGGGGAGAAGGCGGTCTTTGACAAACTCGATGTATGCTTTGACCTCCTCGTAGGCTCTAACTCCCTCAATTGCGGCAGATGTATGCTTGGGGTTCATGACCCCTGTCGCCAACTCGCCAGGCTGTCCGACTCTGGCTTTCAGGCTGGCGAACCTCTCTTCCATCTTGTCATGGAAGTGAATCAGGGACTTGAAAGGTCTCAGGAAGGTAAGCGGCTTCGTGACACAAAAGTCATCACCTGTGACTTTTGAAAGAAGGGACAAGACGGCTGGGGAGTTGATGCGCACGCGCTTGATCAGACGTTCTTGGTGTTCCCTAGCGACTCCAGAGTGTTGCAATGGCTTCCTTGCTTGGCCGGCAAGGAATTTCTTTCTTTGTTTCGCTGAAAGCCGCCTGAGTTGTTCGTCTTCCATTTCCTCATCCAGTTCATCTCCAGCTAAAAGCACGTCGATGGCATGGGTCGCGTCTTGGACAGAATAATGGTTCTTGAACTGCTCCCAGTTGCATTCGCGCACCGTCGGCTCCAGCCTTACTCGTGGCAGACGCTTCTTAGCAGGGCGGATAGTAATACCATTCTTGTCATCTCCAGGCTTCTTATCTATGGTTAGAGCGTCAGATATGACGGTAGGTATTTCCACAGTCGTGCGAGGCTCGGAAATATTAGCCAGCACACTCTCCGGTGGGGATGAAGTTGGAGTATAAACAATCTTCTCCCAGACCGCCAGATCGGACTCGTTCTTTTCCGACATGATTGTAGGATTTGGTTTGATATAAGCTTTTGAGTTTAACATTACAGATCAAAACTGCAACAAGAAGGACTGCGATGACGGAGAACTTATAAATGTGCTGAGCTGCAGTGTCACCATTTCAGGCTCCAGCTGCTGCGGGGATATGCAACTAAGACCAAAGTACCAAAGCAAGACCCCTAAGAGGCCTGGGGCTGAAGCGGGCGCTTAGACTCTTAAGTCGCGACCAACCAAAAGCCCCCTCCCGAACGCCTCCAGCATCGCCGATACCTTAGTCCTAGATATTGTATCTAATTATATCCCTGGCCCTGATACTACCAACTGCCTATTGACACACACACTTGAACCTTTGAGGATCAGACTTTTGGGTGTTGCAGCCATTCATCGTCTTAGTCTTACAGGGACCAGTACAGAGGCCCAATTACAGGGATCTCTACATGATAACATTTGCCGACATGGAGTTGTACCAGTCCATTAACTTTGCATAGCTTTGGAGAAAAGTTGGTTCAAGTGCGGATTGTTTCTCTGACCATAGCTGCATTTCCCAATTCCTTCATCATCCAATTTCAGACGCACACTTCTACATCATAACGGGCTTTTGTAGGTGACCATTCCCGCCGTGCACCTCCACCTCAAAACCAACTGCTTGGAGACGGCTCACAAATAGCGTGCCCAAGGTTGATGGCGTCACAATACCGGCCTGTAAATAGCCACTTGCTGCAGTTCTGAGACTATCATTGATCGCCGCGGCAGCTTCCACAGCAAGGATTGCTGCCATATCCACCAGTGCACCATCGTAATTGAATCTTGCAATTGCCACTGGATTCTTTGTGCCTTTGATATAAGCGACTCCTTTCCATTCTGCACTTTCGACCTTACGACTCTCAGTTCTGGCAGGGCCCGTGCCTCGATCAAAAGACCTTGTGCGGATGAACGACCTGAACCACGGAATAGCCAGTAGAACGATGCCCAATTTTGTAATTATGTAGACCATTACAGCAGAGATGAAGCCTGTAGATGGTACATACTCCCTAAACACGAATTGTTGGCCGTATGTCTTTTGGTCCAAGGCTGCCGAGCGATTAACAACGGATTCATTGCCCCAGGCTACGAATGACATTGCAAGATGTCCAAGGTGTCGATCATAACGATGCCCAAACAGCCCGCGCCGTACTTTGACTGGAGACTTGGCACTGGGCGACAGAATCGACATGTCAGAGGTTAGCCATCCGCTGACGCCATATCTCTCGGCAACATCAAGAACAGTGTGCAAAGACCCTCCCTGCATACCAAGCATGTTCAGCTTTCCTGCACAGACGACTTCATGCGGTGCTGGTAAACCCTGATTCTGAAGGTGGCGGACAATGAGCCACGCAATAAGATCGGATGGAGCGCTGGATCCCGAGATCGCCGGGATAACAATGGCGCCTGATGCTTTGGCCACTGCATGGTAGTCTCGAATCATTTCAGATATCCACATGGTCTCGGTACTAAAGTCGACATAATGTGTGCCATTCCGAGCGCAAGACTCAACCACTGGAGTACCATATCGGTGATAGGGTCCAATACCGTTAATGAGAACATCGGTCTCCTTGATAATAGGGTCGAGGCCTTGGGCATCGAGTTGCGGAATAACGTATATGGTTGGCTCCAGCCGGTCTGGGTCAATCGCCTGTAGGCTTCGGCGTAAAGCTTGAAGTTTCACAGCCGAACGACCAGCGATGCACCACTTTGCGTCTGCTGGGAATGATTTGGCTATATGTTCTGCACATATTGTGGCTGTCCATCCTGTAGCGCCAAGGACGGTGATTTGGTAAGGTTTGGTGGTCATTGGAAGGGTTTCATAGGTCAATGATAGATTGAATAATTGTCTTTGATATGAACGAGATGGCACTGAGAAAAGATGGAGTTTGTATATATACCATTCTACAGTCAACAACTCATGCATTAATCAGTCTTGAACGTTTGGGTCGGTAGCAGTCTTACAAATACACAAACTCCTGACTATCGCTACCCTCCACTTAACGCGCAACGCTATCCTTTTCTGGAAGTAAACGACCGATGGAGCATGTCAACGGACGAAGAACGGTCGAAGCTGGTTCATGACGCTTAATCCTGAACAAGTAAGCTTTGCGCCTACCGAAATCGAATTCGCCTGCAGGGTTTCTGCTATCCACATGGCATAACTTAAAAATTAAATTTGACAGTGCTGGATTTGACCGTAGACGCATAACTGGTGACCTAGTGAAGGTATCTGTGATTAGCAGCTAACTGAACCGAATTGAGCATTTGAAGAGGTTGTAAGAGCCTTGTATTGAGCATGCCGTTTAATGACCGGTGAGCTAGTTTAATACAATAGCACGTAATTAGCTGTGCTGAGTCAATCACAGGGCTACGCTTTATGACAGTATCTTAATTTCTAGCAGTGAGACAAATTCGGGCCAAGGATTTCAGTTTTGTCTGATGCTCTGCTCAGCAGGGGAAAAGATTTCTAGGTATTTCTATCTATTTTTCCCAGTATAGGGCAAGTAATCGGAGTAAAAGTTTACATCCACTGCTTGTTTCCATATCGCGACACAAAAGCCCCGCTGCTGCCCTTCTCCAGAGATGCCTCATCCATGACCGACAAGACCGCCTTGGCCGACTCTTCGGGCGAGCTTGGGCCCTTGTGATGAGGGGCATAATTCACGAACTTACTCGCCAATTTCCCAGCCTTCTGGATCTGGTCTTCGGTCACTACATACTGTTAGTCAATCAGACCCGGCAGGGATGAAGTTCTTGAACTGATGCACGTACTTTCTCCTTCGAAACCGCTATTTACACTTCCAGGACAGATGCTCATGAATAGAACTCCGTCCTTTGCATACCTAGAAGCAAACTTCGCCGTTACAACACTTGTACCGGCTTTGCTTATGGCGTACGGGGCAGCAGGCTCAATCTCAAATTCGCGGATGAAATCAACGTCGGACATTCCAGATGAGATCGCGATCACCTTTTTGCCTTGGCCTTTGAGAACAAGTGGAGTGAAAAGGCTGAACAGGTGGAAATTGCCAATGACATTCACCTTGAATGACTTGAGAAGGTCATTTTCGAGAAGTTCAGGGGAATGTGCTCTTGCATTATCAGTTAGTCTTCATTTGAAATGAACATGGGAATTGGTATGGCGACATTACTCACAGAACATCAACCGAGTCCCATGCGGACCACAACGGGATCAAGCCCGCGTTCGCAATAACGTAGTCGAGCGACCCTCCAGTGATTTCGGAGACTGCATCAACAGAATTCTAAATCTTATGTCAGTCAAAGTTAATGAGATCATTGGCTGCAATTTGACCTTCAAGGCTTCGTAATTGGTGATATCTGCCTCCAAGATATAGGTGTTGCTCAAAAAGCCAAGCTCTTCCGCAATCTTGGCATCGGTGGCTGACTTATCACGTACTAACCCGATTATAGTATTATCGCGGCTCTTGGAGAGTTCCTTGACAAAAGCGAACTTGAGGAGTTTTCCAGTCAGCAATGTTTTGTGTTAGATGCCCTCGAAACTCACCCCCAAACCACGCGATGCTCCTGTGACGAGAAAAGAAGGCATTTTCGACAGTTTCTTAGGCAAGTAAGTAAGCACTCTGGTACTTAAAGATTGAACTGGTCTTGAAAGGTAAGCCGATTTCTCAAGTTTCTCCCAGCACTTGGTCCTTTCCTCAGATAGTTATAGCTGAACATTCGCTATGTGCGCTCGAAATATGTAATACATTTGTAAACGTTTCTTTGCGGTTCTCTGTTGCGCAAAGCTTACCCGGTTTGGTATGAGGAAATAGTCCATTTGTGCATTTCCCACACGATACGTACATGTCTGTTATCAGAGCATGTAACATTAACCCAATCTGAGATGTGGTGAGATGCGCGCAACGCTAACCGCATTCATCCATCTTCCTCATCATGCAGCATAATAGCAACAGCTGTATCTGCCGAGCGTGATAAATATGGATGGAATTACCAAGCAAGCTCAGTAAATACAATTACCAAGCAAGATGAATAATGTCAGGACTATGGGAGAGGAGTGGTTTCACGCATCATCCGTAAGACTGAACAGTTGTGTCCAAAAAAAAAGATAAATGTACCCAATTGTCCGACCTTGATCGAACAGCATGGGATTTCAATCAGTACAGTTTTATCACTAACCATAAGACCCCTTTTCAAACTCAGTATGTATATCACTGATCCCGCCATTCCCTTCGGCTCCATTGTTGTTGTCATTGGAGCCAATGGTTATATGGGGGTTGAAACTTGCGAAAAGCTTCTCCAGGCAGGTTTCTACGTCCGAGGAACTGTTAGAGATGTCGAGAAGAATGGCCCATGGATGCATAATATGTTCGACAAGAGCTGGCCAGGTTCATTTGAACTGGTTGCTGTACCCGACTTTGAAGCTGACGGCGCATTCGACGAAGCGTTTCGAGGTATGGTCTTGGAAGAGATTATGTTCATCATTTGCTGACAAGCTTCCCAGGAGCAAAGGGAGTGATCTACGTCTCGACCCCAATTATATTTGAGCCGGACCCTGTCAAAGTCATAAACCCTGTAATCAAGGGGACAATTAACACCCTTGAAGCAGCAGCTCGTGCAGAAGTCAAGCGCTACGTCCTCAGCTCAAGCTCAAAGGCTGTCGAATCCACTATTTATGATCGACCGCATCACCTTAGCTCAAACATGTTCAACTACGAAGCCGTTAGGCAGGCATGTTGCGAGCCATCAATCGATGGATTCGATCGATGCTTGACTGTTTACAGTGCCGGTCGAACCCTAGCAGAGCTGGCCTTTTGGTCATGGGTCGGGAAGAATCAACCTCCATTTGTTGCCAACTGTGTCGTACCCGACGGCCAATTTGGACGGGTACTGGATGCCGAGCACATCTCATCGACTTTTGGAATGTTGAAGAGTGCTATCAAGGGGAACTGGGACAATGTGATGGGAGACCTAGGTACGCAACAATTCTTACATCACACGAATCCTTCTAACTAACACCCCGAAGCATATTTCACAGATGTTCAGGACAGTGCAAGGCTTCTTGTAGCTGCAGTCGCTCTTCCTTCAGTAGAAAACGAGCGCATCTTTGCCTACTGTCACAACTCCACCTGGAATCGGCTGCGACACAAGATCCGGGCACTCTTCCCTGACAAAGAGGGACTTGTGGTGGGGCGAGATCAAGAGTTGAGTGGGAGGGATTTGTCAAATGCGGACCAGCTTATCAACCGTGCGGAGGAGATTCTGAAAGAGATCGGTCGACCAGGTTTTGCTGCTGAAGAGGATATCTTGCGTGATTTTGTAGATTGTCTGTGATTATCATGGATCTCAAGTCTACATGTATCATATCAGAGCTGGTTTTTTGTTATTCTGCTCCGTTTTTGTCTGGGTGAACAAGTCCTTCTTTTATAATTTGATACATTCCTTTATTGAAGTATCGGCAGAATGTTGTTGGTATTCATCTATACAATGATATATATACTTCTCGAATGGCAGAAATCACTCTGGTTTTAACATCTATTCATTACCCTTTTATGCTCTTGTAGGAAACCCTTTCGGCTTTAACCTCAGTCTATGACTAAATTTACTGATGATCCTGTTTTCTTTGCCGGTTATGCAACCCCAGATCGAAAGTGTCGGGTTCCCCGCATACATAACCCCCATTTGTCAATGATCAACATTAACCTTAACTAAACTTCCGCATGCGCACCTATAGCAAGATTGCATGCTCGTAATATCCTGGAAGCGCTGCAATTACAAAGCTTGGAATAACCGCGCCTATGGAGCCATCTTCGTTGTGTCATAGCCCGACTGTGGAATCGCCATGTGCTTTGGTCATATATAAGAGGGGGACAACGGGTGCTTCTTTTCGATCACCGTGTAACACTGCCTGTACAGTCATCCATGATGTCTTTATTTGTTTTCGCCACGCTTCTTGCCAGCCTCTCCGGAGCATCTGGCAAGACTGTCAAATCGCCGACTCCACCTATGGGATGGAACAGCTACAACCACTATAACTGCAGACCTTCAGAGGATATCATCAAGATCAATGCTAAAGGATTGGTCGACCTCGGGTTCTTAGATCTTGGTTATAGCATTGTAACTGTTGACTGCGGTTGGCCATCCAGAGATCGAGACAGCAAGGGAAGGCTCCAGTGGAACGAAACATTGTTTCCATCGGGGCCTAAAGCTTTGGGAGACTACATTCATGATTTGGGGCTAGAGTTTGGCCTTTACTCGGGTGCCGGGTATCTTCAATGCGGCTCATCAGACATTCCTGCGTCCTTAGGTATGGTGTCCACTGTTGCATCGTCCAGGCTTCAGGTTACTAACAGTTTACTGTAGGATACGAGGAGATTGATGCAAAGTCATTTGCCGAATGGGGTGGGGATACTCTCAAGTAAGCTTGAGCTACTCCTTCACTGGGATATCAATTAATCATTTTGCAGATATGACAACTGCTATGCAACATCCAAAACTGAGATGGTAGATGCCGATTCGGCCGAGGCAAAGAGCCCCGAACGCTTTGTGAAGATGGCTGCGGCAATCAACGAGACTGATCGTGACATCCAATACTTCCTCTGCCAATGGGGTATTGGTGAGGATGTTCCACAATGGTAAGTTGGTAAAGTCACATGAACGCTCCTTTCTGACAAAGTATAGGGCCGCACCATTGGGAAACTCTTGGAGAATGAGCAACGATATCTTCAACGCATGGAGGGCCATCTGGCGCATCACTAACCAGGCGGTAGCGCATTCCAAGTATAACGGTCCTGGTGCATTTGCAGACCTGGATATGCTGATGTAAGATCAAACACGCCCTTATTTAATTCTCGCTAATGGATGTAGTATCGGACTCGGCGCCCTATCCTACGAAGAGGAACGCTTCCACTTTGGTTTCTGGTCCATGATGAAGTCGCCGCTCATCATCGGCGGCGTAATGGACGCCAAGCAAATTCCCGCAGAGTCGCTTGAAGTCATGTCCAATAAGGAGGCTATTGCCATCAACCAGGATCCGCTGGCAGAAGCAGCCAAGTTGGTAGTGCGATACACTGAAGAGGAGTGGGATGTATGGGCTGGCAACCTTTCTTCTGATCGCAAGGTTCTTGGCGTTGCCAACTGGAAGAATGAGACTCAGACGGTGAAAGTCGATCTAAGCCTCATTGGTGTTAAGGAAGCAACGGCGCGCGATGTCTGGGCTCACAAGGATGTTACCATCTCCGGTAACCAGCAGTTTGAACTCAAGCCCCACGAGCTGCGACTTCTTGTCCTATCAGACATTACCCAAACTGCACCCCCAAAGTCGGCTGGTTATTACTCAGTTGAAGATGCGGATCTCAATGGCACAGCGTCAGTTGTCGATTGCAAAGAAAACGAGTGTCTACCAGCCAACAAAAAGGTCAAGTCTATTGGTAAGGGTGCAAAGGTCACTTTTGAGAAGGTCAATGCACCCAAGGACGGCTCGCTCTATGTCGGCATCGACTACATCAACCACGAATACCACCACACCATCGGCGACTGGGAAACAAACTCCCGCAATATGTCAATCTCCGTCAACGGAGAGGATGCAAAGCGCTGGGCGTTCCCAAATGCTGGAGGGGATTGGTTTGAGAGCGACCGCATGACGATCCTTCTTGATGGCTTCACCAAGGGAGATAAGAACACTATCACTTTCACAGCTTCTGCTGATGGGAAATGGGCGCCTGATTTGGTAGGCTTTGAGTTAGCGGCATGAAACTAATCACTAAGATCCTTGATCCTATATTGAACAATGGACGTTTCCAAGCTGGACCAACTCTCTCGTATTAGTGCTAGGTTGTGGATACAGACATTTGACTACACATCATGGAGAGATCCCAATCAAGCTCCAAATACCCTAAAATCATATTCCCATAAACATAGTCCGAATTGAAGATCGTATATCTTTTTGTGGTGAATCTGGGGTGTCATGTGAGTTTCTGGCGACGTCGGTTTTGGGTTACCAGTTTAGAAGAATCGAAGTCCAAACATGTCCATCTGACACGCCCAAAATGTATTAATTAAAATACTAAATGTTCCTAGAGTCTAATCTGTCAAGTTGGAGGCTAATTGCGCCTCGTCTTGTCCTGTGTTCCTCAGTGGTAAAACCAATCAATACGTCACATAACTCAAAGACAAAACTTGACTCTACCCTACTTCTGTCGGTTTGACCTTCTTTTACGGCCCTGGGTAATCATGGAATTAAGCCAATCATCACGTATAAGGTAGACATATTTCAACTGCCGAATGCTTACTCTCAGCCTGGCTAGGTCGATTCAGCGGCACAGGACATTGGAAGGATACGGCAACGACAAAAAGCCCGACCCCATGCTGTTAGTGGTGTAACCTTGGTTGGCTTAGGCTGAGTTTCGTGATGCCGTGACAGGTTAGCTTTACGACCGCCTGCTCAATCCTCAGGCACGAGCCAATCAATAGTTAGATCTAATATAAGCGTAACTGGATCAATTCATGCGAGTACTACGCTGTTTCAGCTCATATCCATAGTCGCGATAAACGGCTGAGGCTGTGTGAATCCTGCAGATCAGCACGACAATCTTAAATCAGATTATCCTTGTTGCAGATCATTGAAGGATCCGTATCCACCCATATTAAGCATATTAATGTTTATCTAACCGCCACTTATCTATACGACCGTTCGATCCAGAGAGACAAATTGTAACCAAAAGCTTCATGCTGCACTTGAAGAACGATGTCAGGCACATTTAGCATACTGATTGCAGCGCTAGCGTGGTTCTTGAATCACAGCCGTGGTAAGAGAAAATAGATATAAAGCATTCATCTCGTCCTGAATAATGACAATCATTCACTCACTCACTCACTCATTCATTCATTCATTCATTCATTCAACAATCATTCGTTAAACAATCATTCGTTCAAACATATCCTCATTCCCTTCATCCTACACCATGAAATCTACCATCAGTTTCTTGGCCCTTGCGGCAGCCGTACACTCCTCTCCTCTCCAAAAGAGACAAGATCCGAACGGCCATGTTTGGGACAATGTCGATACTTTCTGCAATAACCAAGCGTATCTTCTTCGGGACCCTGCGGGCGCTGCTCAGGTTTGGGAAAGTACCAGCGCTGGTAATGAACTCGATGTCTTTATCGGTTCCCAGTGGGGTACGTACCAACCCCTCCGATGCAATATTGACATTCAGGCTGACAGTAACAGAGCATGAGCCTAACTGGCTACTCAACCTCGAAGACCGTGTCGTTGGCGGCGTGAGTGGAGGTCCAACTGTTGGTGGCTGTGGCACTGTCCAAGGCAGCTGCAATCCTCTAGGTGGCATAAACTGCAAGGAGCAGTTTAATAGATACGGTATAGACAAGGATGGTAATGAGAACATCATTGGAAAGACCTCTTACTGGATCTTCCTAGCTGTCAAGGGGATGCAAGCTAAGTTCAGGATGCTGAAAGAAAAACTCACTTCCGATACTATGGTCGCTGGATTCCTTATCCCCAGCATGGTCAAAGACTTTGAGGGCAATGAGGATCAGACGTCTGATATCATGAAGTGGCTTGCTGCTGCAATTGGTTTTGGTGGAGCTCTAGGGGGCAATATGCCCGTAGCTGTACGTTGTCTCTCTCGACTTTGAGTTGTGGAGTGAATGCTAACTGTGACAGGGACCTTATTTATCGACTGGTGCTGGTATCTTGGGTGGCATCTTTACTGCCGTGGCAGACAAGACTGAGCCAGAGGCCATCGACACGTCCACTATCTCTGGTGCCTTGGTCAGCCTATTCGTAGCCACGGCCAGCCAACTCGACGTGACTCTCAATCTTGCTGTAGGCGGCGCCACCAACATCGAAGACTTCAAAGCTCTGCCCAACCCGAAGCCTCATGACGACTGGTACAAGTCACCAGTTGCCAAGTTCTTCAGCACAGGATGGTTCCTCCTCAACGACGACAGCCTTGCCGTTGACAACGCAATTAAGTCTATCACCGAGAACATCAAGCCCAAGATCGCAAACAACGTCATGAAAGCTGCCAATCTCCGCCTTATAGCTGACAAGAGGATCCACAGCCAAGAGGACTGCGGCACTGCTACTGGCCGCCAGTGGATGTCTCTCAGAGATGGCGAGGATTACTGCTTCTACGTCATGCGCTACAAGCCCTTCGGTGGCAACTACGGCGAATCTTGGACCGAGGCCGAAGAGGATGTCTATACGAACATGGCCAAGTACAACCTTGGAAACCGTGATCCGTACTACCATGCAGTCCTCGACTGCGCTCTCAGTGCCGACAAAGCACTCCAGGTGGATAACTTGGGTTTTAACAGTATCCCTGTTTGTTACTTCGACCTCGAGGCGTTTTTCATTGACCATAATGACGGCCCTGAGTGTAACAGCAACCTTATTAACAAAATCTGCAACCCTATCAAGGCTACTCCAATTGCATGAATGCATCGCAACTATGCTTTGTCTTCTTGTACATAATCATCTATTACTTTCTTACTTACATCTACTTCTTTATTGATAAATAATATTTATTCTCTGATACACAATCATATAAAAACCAGTCATTAAAGCTGCTAAGTGATTCCCTTGTTATGAATTAGAGATGTCACAGGTTGATTTATTCACGGTCTTACAGATTCCTTGCCCACTCATGATCCCTATGTGCGAAGTATCCTTGTGTCGAAGGTAGTCTACCTTGCTTGCCCCATGGAAAGGACTGTTGTGTGTAAAGCTGGTTGAGGGAGGAGTCTTTTAGCCTTCAACGGGGATCACCTCACCATCCAAAATGGCAATGAACCAGGTTTGGTTTCTTTGTCCCCTCTTGACGTTATGGCTGTTACCAGATGGTGCTAAGGGATAGAACCCAACCTTTCTGCCGCCTCTCCTAATGTAACTTCGCTCCCTTTTTTGGGATGCAGGAATGGGGAACGTCAGTAATTCTCTCTTATACTAAACGTACAGTCTGGACAACTCTTTGAAAGTGGACTCTAAGGTCCCTACTCTGTACCGATTCGGTCCATGGACATGACACGTTATCCTCGTTCTATCCGTATTCGTCGCATCTTAATCGACCATTCTTGAAGAACTCCCCTTCGAAGCGCAACAACCCGACTCGTTTGGAGATGCCATTGCTAGACTGCACGATCATGCCGTGATCGTAGCTTATGACTATGCATCGGAGTGTCATAGGACTGAGGTTGATATTGTCAGCATCGAATGCAAGGCCGGAACTGCTGGTCGCTCTGCCATACGTAAAATTCAAATACCAGACTAGCCCTCTCCCAGACGCCCCGATGTTCTTTTGAATAACAAAATGAGTCCAGTCGCCTTCATGGGGGCATTCATCCTTTGTGACCTAGTGTTGACCATTTCGTCTGGTGGGAAACGAGCCGGTCATCCTCGAGGTGGGCGTGGGTCTGTAGGCCGCGCATTCTATGAATGGGACATCGAAAACCTTGGTCGTGATTCTCAAGATGTAAGTTAAACCCAAAACCGCGTGGAATTGGCCCGAAGCGAGCGACCGGGCAAATTCCCCGTTGGGTTCTATAAGCCCACTTGTTATTGTTTCCACAAACAGTGGCGCCGTGAAGCTCTTTTTCAGGTACTTGACGTTCTTCGGGCGTCTCCATCTCACTTGGACTTTCCAGCCAGACCAGGACCACGTTGGAAAGCCGCTCCTCTTGGCCAAGCCAGTCTTTATGTTTTGGGCTTCGGTCCACGCTGGCCCCCATAGCATCGTCCAGAGAAGAGCACTCACGACATCATCATGCTTCAATCTTGCAGTATGGTAATCGTCGACTGAATTTTGACAGCCGACCCATCGTGGTGGCAGACCCCAGTATTGTTCCACTGATAGTTCCAGCTGGGTGTAGAAGCTAAAAACGCCTTCCATTGCTCTCAAAAGATCAGAGTCGTAAGTAAGTTCACGCTTAGAATATGCTTCCAAGTCTCCCATGGACCTCCAGGTCCTTGGTCCATACTTTCCTGATTCTGAGTCTTCTTCCGCCATGCGTTCAAAGATGGGAAATAAACGGTCGCAGTAAGCAAAATCTTTTATCAATTCCTCTGCACACATCATGCATCCACATTAGAAGTAGACTTGGTCATCAGTAAAGATGACACCCCTGCGAGAGAACACTGCTTCCTGGTATATCCAGCCCCTGGTCGACCATTTTGAGTCACCCACGTGGTGTTTAGTCAGTCTGGGGCGGAATGTCCATGTCGTACCGTTCAGGGTGAACTTGTTTTGAATCTTGCGAGAGCGCTGCCCAACACCAGGCAAACCATACGACAAACTTTCTCCTGCGGCAGCTACTATAGTGACACTTGCTTGGTTATCTAAAAGTATGTTCGCTCGTTGCCCAGGCCTTATATCTCTGATCCTGTTGAAGACAAACAGATAGTGTTCATTTGACCTAACTGACAGCTCATGTCTTCTGTTTCTCTTTGATCAACGCAAAGTTGATCAACCCATATATATCGAAATCCTAGTTGGAGTGTAACACGCATGGCGTCCTTAATCACGGCGTTGGACAGTAGGTCCTGATGCTTGTCTTCGACATTAGATGAGGAACCCCACACATAGCTCAGTGCAACATATTCAGCAAGCTCTGTACATTCTACCACAGTCTCGGTTTTGCAATCCAGTAGCCTGAATTTTGATATCCTGAGCGGCTTCGCTGTAAGCATTTGACAGGGTTTCTCATGAGTGCTGCGAAAATGGGCGATCCACTTCTTAATCATATGATAATCAATGTGACTGGGATCTATTTGTCGATACTGCCCAATCCTGTCTGGTTCCATAAGCAACTCCCCATCGGTCATCTGTAAGATGTATTCGAATTGCTGGTCGTGCTGTATACAAACGTGATCGATTCCGCTAATAACGTGGCGGCTAAGTCCTACTGTTACCGAACCCTCTGATCCGACATCTCTGCGTCGGAAATTTAAGGCGAGTAAACGACAAAAAGGGCATGTTGAAGTTTCAGAGATACACAGCGAGAAGTCAGTTCCGTATAGACTACCCTTCGAACATATCTGCTTAAGATTAATGGATTGGCATGGTGAACAAAGATTCTGACTTTGCCACTCGGGGCCACCTTTCCGAGCTGCCAAGCGTCTATTGGGCTCGTGAACTAGCAATCAATCATTAGTGATACTCGAAGATGCCCAGAGCTCGTGATGACAGTAAGTAGGTCCGACTGCCGAAGACATACTGACCTTTATTATTAGCTTGGCCCAATGTCGAACAAAGATCCATCTCCTTGGTCTCTGCTTTTTCTCTCATATATACACTCTGGTCTTGATGAGCGATACTCATTTACTTAATCTTGCCGAAGTGAGACTATAATAAGATGAAGTGCTGCTGGTGTGAGAAATGAGGCGACAGTCTAACAGAGTTGGACAGAAAAGCAGCGTGACAGTGAAAGCGCATCAGGACTATAGTACAAAATTCGCAGTATGCACTTAGTCTGAACTTTTATTCTTTGTGGGAGGAAAAGGTCGGGCTTTTGAGATGTAAGTATGCCGTCGCAGCCAGTTGTGGTCTTTCCTGTTGGGTTCGGCCGCGTATCTTACCAAATGAGACCACACCACGAAGTTTAATTGGCACGTGTATATAAGCATGCGCTTGGTCTACTACAGTAGAAGCTGAAGTTCAGTAAAATCGATAGTTAAGGTGGGTGCTGGAACCTGGTAACAGAAAAGTAGATTCAAACGCCAAGGATAAAATTGCTATCTAATCTTTGACACTGCATTTCTGTGTTTGAGACTATTTTACACTCCGAGAGTATTGGGATTAAGACGATTGAGTAAAATGTGAAAACTTGAAGCTAGCTAATAATGATCCAAGAGATTACAACTTAGTTCTCCGAGCTGAAGCTATTCTTATTCACTAAGAAATTTCAAAAATAAGAAACATTAATTAATACTACTGTAATATAGTATAGTAGTGGAAGCATGTAGCCAGGAATAAGAGGTCCAAGTTAGCTAGGAAGACCAGGTTATGGCTTGGGGCCAGATTATAAAAAGTGGATAATCTCCCAATAGGACTTTACTCCAATAATTATCAGGCACCCTCTTTTTTTTGGACTTGCCAAGGGACAAAAAGTAATCCCCGAAACCTGGATCGAACAAGTGACCTTTCGATGACATATAACAATTACAGTCGAACGCTCTTCCAGCTGAGCTATTCGGGGAGATCTCCGAAACGGAGGAACAGCTATTGGTGCGATGGGTGAGAGCCGAGCACAAAGCATATATATTGATTCTGGTTGATGACATTTTATGCAAATCAATGTTTTGGTATACGATCAACCCTCAGAAGCCAAACTTGCAACATACTGTTTCTCCTTAATCAATAACGCACCGCCACCAATCAAGCTTGTTATGACATCTGTATTTTAAAATGACCGCCTTTTACACATATACCCTCTACTGTTCATTGCCCTTTTGCATTCAACCTGTGGGAAGAATGCGTGAAGCTATTTTGCCGCACTTACCCTAGACACACAAAAGAACAATTCCCACAAACCTAAAACACCATGAGATGTCGCACTCAGCCCTCCCCGGCACACCTACTCTTTTCACAATTGAATAGTTTTCTTGACAGCGAGCACTGGTGCGCATACGAGATTTTGCAAAGAGACTGAAGCTATGATTTTAGGAAAATGCAAAAAGATTGATTGCTAGCAGCTATCAGTTTCGATCTGATGACCTCCGGGTTATGAGCCCGGCTATGGAAATCGTTAGTGTGTATTTTAGACGAGAGGGTTTCGAATCGACATACCGCGCTTCCACTGCGCCAAGCTGCTTTCTTGCGATGTTTTACCGAGATCTTTTTCCTCTTTATCAAGGCCTCGGCAATTTAGCAAGCTGGTTTGATGGGGGAGAAGCCAACACTCGTGAGATGGATTACTGGTAATTTCCGCCCGTGGCGTTGAAGCTGTCATCTGTCAAATGTGGCTTTTCCACATTCGAGTCATGGAATATCACTAGAACACATTCTTGCATGCATTTTCCATCAATCAGAAAATTTGCATGATGACCGAGCTCATGGGTTGTTCATGAAATTTGTACATCAAAGTGATATTTATATGTTGGACCCGACGACTGACGCAAGCCTGCATCGTGTTCTTCCTTTCACTAGCTAAGACGTGGGCGCCGTATCGATCGCTGATCACGTAGGTAGTTCAAGTGATCGAACCGACGCCCTGGGTTTCATACCAGGAGAAATCACCGTCCAGGGTACAAATCCACGGTCGTATCGATGCACCTCTCAGCACCTGCCGTGGACAACATCCAATGCTATCCACAGTCACATTTTGAACTTGGCTTTCATTTCCTAGCTTATCGGCGTTTAGGGGTCCCGTCCTAGCTCCTTGCTCCTTAATCTGGTTTACGTCAATTCAACGTCGGCTGCGCATTTGCCGAGTCATGGACAGTCTTAGTGCTGCCGGAACAGCTTTTGCGGAGGTGGGGTGCACTAGGACCAGATCATGAGGAGCAGGAGACTAGGGGACCAGCGGACCAGGGGACCAACTGGTTATTTCCATGGATAATTCATTAGTGAATCGCTTCCATGGAACCGAGCGTATAAATGGCCCCATTCCAAAGACTCGATGCCCGTGTGTTTCCTTTATCGGCGCACGGTCAGTGACACGAGTTGCCCGATCTCGTCAGGCTCAGCCTTGAACCAATTCCGTTCAAAGCCTTATACTTGTCAGTCAGGGGGGTTAGTGCTCGGGTTATGCCGACGTCACCTGCAGACGGTAGGATAACGGTCATGATCAACATTACGACAGGCTTTTACGACATGCTTCACGTTTGCACAATTAACCCGAATCCTGCAGTCATCGACCAACACATCTGTCGTAAAGAAATGTACCTCAATAGCTGTGGATAACATGATGAACAACCCGGGGGATTCCGAACAGTGATTGAGCGTTCACCACAAAAAGTCCCACTAGAAAGAGATGAGAATTTTGTAAAAGTCTCTGCACTGACTTCATGCTGTGGAAACCATTAGCCATCGATTGAAAAATTGAAGTCAACAGTGACATTTTACAAGCCACTGTCATACCCCGGCTCTCATCTATTGACTACTAATCCATTGCCCCGGGGCCCATCTGCTAATGAAAGCTGAAAACCAAACCACAGCGGCACAGCCAACCGCTTCGCGCATCCGCAAAGGAACGCCATTCTAACTACGCCCGCCATACGTGGACAACTGAGTCATTCGTCACCATGTTCCGCCACAGGAGAACAACGCCATTGAAATCCTGTTGGCGGAGCGAAAATAGTTCTGTGGAGTTAGCTGCCCTTTGGGACTTAGTCTAGAAAGAATCCATGCCAGGGGACGAGTCTAGCACAAACTTTATTGACGAGCCAAAAAGATGTGACAGCCATCGCTTGCAGGATTCCGCTTGGTCGGGGGAGATCAGCGCGATTAGGTAACGATGGAGTAACAGTCACGAATCTTTGCGTCTTTGTGTCATGGGTTAAATTAAGAAGTATTGTTCGGAACAAATGATGCAGTCTAGGTCATGTCAACAACAGATCATTGCTGATAACACTCAATAACTATAACAAACACGGTCGAGACTGTGACACACATACCAAGCAGCTGATTTTACTAGGGACGAGACAATGTCTTCCCCGGCAAATAGCCTGGACCTGATCCCTGGCCCCTGTCCTTGGGTGACTAGTGGAGGAACCAGCGCGTGTCAGCCCCCGTCAGAGCGGGTCCCACCCCTAAATTTCTGGGCTAGGCCTGGGGCAGCCTTGGCAGAAACGCCATCTATCACGCTGTCGTCTAGCTGCATCCGTTACACTGGGTTTCCAGATTGCCGGCACATAAGATCAGCGGTGGTATCGAGGTCGATCCCCCAGGTTTTCTCCCCTCCTTCGCATCTCATTTGTCCTCTATCCGAATAATCTCGAGTCAACAGATCTCGACTTGGCAGCACTGACTGTCATTCTTGTTGACTAGCCATGGATTACTTCGAGGTGTGCTGGTCCATCTTCAGCACCATCTGTCTCGTCAATGTTGTTTTTGGTGTCCTGGTCTGCGAAATCACTACATTCACTGTCCTAGCTGCCGTGCCAATCTTTTCATCGGCGGCTGGGGCTATTGCGAACGGTCTTTGCTACTATGTCTACTACCTCAAGAACCCCGTCATCAACGAAGTGGTAGCGGCTGTCTTTTCAGACTTCTTTTGGCTGGTACGAGAACCTCTTATCTGGTGTGGTCTTACACCCTGACTGACTGGAATATTTAGTTGCAAGAAGCAAGCCTGCTGCTCTATAGTTATATCATTCTTCAACGAGTTCTTCGGCCGAACCAATGGCACGTCTTCTCCACCATTTTTTGGGCACTGATGGTCTGCACGGCAATTACTCGCGTTTTTATTGCAATCTACCGAGCAAAATTTCTTATCGAGGGCGAACCTGAGTATGAAGTTATCATCAACTACTTCCACATCGGCTACTTCAGCTTCATGGCCATTTCTGAATGCCTCAGCGCATATTTCCTTGTTGTTATCTTCGCCTCCGCAACGTCGTCTAGTATGAGTGCTGCCCTCAAAGTCGGTCTTCTGCGATATCTCACTCGCAGCACTGAAATGCGCGTGGCTTTCTTGGCCCTTATCGGAGTTACGAGAACCATTATTCATCCATTCCAAACACCTGGACAAAAGGCAGTCAACATTGCCAGTCAGCTCGATCGATTCCTATACGCTCTCTTCTGTCTCTACCCTATCGTTCTATAGTAAGTACATCGTCGATACTATAGCTTCTAAGCTAATCAATTGCCTTTCACTCTAGCTTTGATACACTAGCTTCCAAGCTCCGATTTAACGAAGATCGGTCAATATATACCCACAGCGATCAGGCTGGAGCCTCTAACCGCTACGGCCTGAATACTCAAACCAGATGTTACACCACAAGAACCAATTACGCGTCCAAAATGTATGGCAATGAAAACGCACTAGATCGGAATAATTCTCAAGAACAGATTGTTCCACCTGGCGGATCTACCCGCTCAGGAGTTTCGGAGGTTGAATTAGAAGATATGGATGTTGAAGGTCTTGTTATTAGAAAAACCACCGAGGTTACAGTCACATAGATACCATGATAGACCCATGTCGCGCCGCTGTACATCAAAGATTTCTTAATACATAATTACACATGCATGAACTGAGGATCAATGCTGAGATAACCATGTGACTTGGATATGAAATCACCTTGAAGTGATATGTTAGTTTTTGTGTTTGTATTTGATACCTATTGCGATCGTGACCAAGATCTTCGACGTTTGCTGTAACTGGGAAAAACACAAAAGCAATCACTGACATTCATCAGTGATCAGGCGTTCACCCTGCACATGCGTCCATCACCAGCAACAGTCCAAGCCTCACTACCAACAGCCACAGTAGCGTAGAAAAAGCCCTCTGGATCGTACTTCTTTTTGATCTTCAGTAGCTTGTCATAGTTCGCACCATAGAAAGTCTCTTGCCAGTTTAGTTGCTGGAAGTCTGCCTCGTTGATATAGGCTCCACCACCTGGTGTTGCAGCCTCGATCACAGGCTGAATCTCATCCGTGATTCTTCTCTGAGCTGCCAACATCTCTTCCCAAGGTGTTTCGTTGTCCCAAGGAAGGGTGAGCGATACCTGGACTATAGAGCTTCGCCACTGAGGTAACACCGCGTTGGCATTCTTGCTCCCAAACTTGGATACGTTAAGTCCAACGCCAATGTATATAACTCCCATCTCGGCGAGCTTGCGCGCAGTTGGCGAAAAGTCTTTGAGTTTATCCCGAGGTAGCAAACGTCCTCCGAAGAGCTGCGTACCGACTTGAATGTTACCTGCAGGAAGAGGGCCCCAGTAGTGGTCGTAATGCTCGTAGTAGCTTGAATATTGAGTAAACGTTGGTTCGAACTTGAGACCAAGACCAGCCAACGAATCAGCAAAAGGTTGGAGGATCTTCTTGACCTCTGCCTCAGTCTTGTTGTAAGCGGTGATAGCAGGGATTTGTAGAAACGAGTCGGAGAAGAAATAGATGATCATGACACCAGAGTCAACAATCTTTGGAAGTGCAGCGTGATAAGCGTCGATAGCGTCGTATATCAGCTCTGGCCTTCCTTCAGGTGCTGTGACAAGAAACTTGGCACCACTGACTTTGGCCTCCGGATGAGCTCTGACGGTAGCTGAGATGACAACACCATAGTTGCCAGATCCGCCACCGCTCAAAGCCCAGTACAGGTCCCTATTGTGCCTTCGATTCGCCTTAACAAGCTTTCCGTTGGCAGTCACAACTTCGAACTCGAGCGTATTGTCTGCTGCAAGGCCAAATTTGGTGCTCAGTGCTGAGTGGCCGCCTCCTTGGGTATATCCTCCCGCGAGACCGACGGAAGGGCACTCGCCAGTGACAACGACGAGATCCTCAGCATGAGCAGCTGCAAGTGCCTCAAAACCCTGAACACCAGCTCCAACTTTCAGAGCTTTGCCTTTGTACTCATCGTCATCCCAGTCAACTACTTCAGTGCCCTTGAGGTAGTGAGTCCACACAGCTAGCGACCCAGCCCCCATTGAACGGCCAAGATAATCATGGCCAGTGTTTCTAATCACGAAGCGCAGTTGTTTCTCCTGAGCGAACTCCATAGCAGCTGCAACGTGCTCTGCAGATGTGGCATTCACGGTGTAGCGGACATAATTGCCCAACGTACAGGGCTTTTCTCTCGGCTGGAAGGGATCACAGCTCTGGTTGGCAAATAGAGTGGCCATCACGGAAGAAGACGACTTGGAACTATGGGTAATTAGCAACCAGTTCATTTGGAAGACATCATCGTTTAGACGATTATCATAGGGCCAGGACAGGATAGAGGACTTACTGAATCGACGAATAGTGCCACTCACTTTGCAAGTGCGCGCACTCTTCAGCATTGAAGCTTGGATCATGGCATGGCGAACCCAATGGCACAGTAGCAACCAATCGTCCATCAACGGTACTGTTAAGACGGCCCCATTCAGACTCAGTAGGCCAGCAAGGGTCCCCAGGAAAACATTTGCAGTCAGCCTTCTCGGGTGTTGCGGCAATGCAGCTACTGCCCAGAAGCAGCAGCGAAAAGAAGCTGTGGCGCATTGTAGATAAAGACGAGGCCAGACAAAAGAAAAGAGAAGGATTCAAGATTTCGGGAGCAGTGGGTATACAAGGTCATCTGCCGAACAGCGGTCTGGGAATGTGTCACTCAACCACCGACATGCCCCTCACGATATAAGCACGGGGGACGGAGCACTGATTCCCGTTGCAGATCAGCAATGCGAGTAACGTAGTTGAGCCAATTAAACGACCTAGTGGGATGCATAAGCTTTATGTTTGTCTACAAGGGTCAGCATTTGAATCTTTGCTTGGCGTTGTGATGACAGGTAGAGCGAATGGTTTATGCGAACAATAAATCATAAATCGACTCAACCAATTTCTTGAGGTTGACATATGATGGGGGAATTTTTATCCATGTGACTAGGTTTGGCTTCAAATTATGGAAAGTCTGTATGTTGGCTGTACTGTAGGTATAGTGATCTGGATATCGACAGGGGGGTTTAACCACCTACCTGGAAAAGCACAATCTCCGAAATCAGAATCTTTACAACTCGCTAAACCTTTCGAAGAATACCACGGCATTTCGGTCTCATGGGGACTATGCATCTGAATTTCTAGACAGGTCAAAACTAACTATGCGTTGCTCATGCTATTTTGACTAAACCTGTTTGATGTCCAATTACTAATAACACGATACACTGATTCATCCTAGGGTGTTCGAAGTAGCACATCTACGACTGAGACTAGTTGAATGAGATCCTCGTCTTCAAAGGGACGTCCAACAATTTGTATAGTAGAAGGAGTATTGGAGAACAGGCTTGGGTCATCTGTTCAGAAACTTTTGTTAGCAAAGTTCACCAAAGATCCTCTGATCCACCTACAGATCTCGTGATTGGCCCTATCGTAAGGATTCGTATCTGAAGGTTGATAGTTGGCATCGACCGGGTCCAGCTCAGGAGTGACGTTGAAGCCCTTGATCGGAAGGATCACGGAAGGGTAGTCAACAAGATTAAACAATGCGGTGTATCCCCAGTAAGTGTTGAAGTCGTGAGGGTAACCAACACCAGGCGCTGGAGGACAGATCAATGCGTCTATGGGCCGGCTGTTGACGGCAGTCTCGTTCCAAGCCGCAAGAAATTGGTCTTTGTAGGCCCGTACCTTGCCATGCAACTGCAATAATGTTAAATAAAATGGAGTCAAGCTCGGATGAGGATCATACCTCGAGTAGCTCTACAGTGGGAAGCTGTCGAACATTGAAGACCCGCATCAAATCAGAAATTGCTGGAATGAGTGGTTCACCCGATTCTTGAAGTGCAGCCAGCGTTTGGTCAGCTCCGCCTTGGTAATAAATGCCAAACTGTGGTCTCTGTGAGTTTAACTCAAAACTCTCTGACGTGAAAGCTTACTGTTGTTTTCAAGGACTGCCAGCAATCGAAAGGTGGTTCAAAGTCGATTACTTTGGACAGATTAGCTTTTCTCAAGAGAATTAATTGACCTTAACATACCTTCATGTCCAGCTGTCTCAAGAACATGCCTGGTATGCTCCAGCGCTCTAAGGACCGGAGGATGGGGCATCACGACACCATCCCACTTCAGTAGACCAATTCTCAGCTTCTCTTTCAGCGCTTTGGGGTCCTTCCATGGAACCGGCGTACAGGTTACATCGTACTTATTGAAAGGATGCGCGTTAATGACTCTCGCAAGTAACTCCATATCCTCGATCGAGCGACATATCGGCCCAAAAGATACCTGAATCAGACTCTGACCAAGATCCGGCATTCCACCTTTTGGTATCCGTGCAGCTGTTGGCTTCAGCGCATAAAGTCCGTTGAAAGTAGCTGGGACACGGATGGAGCCACCTATATCAGTGGATGGGGACAGAGGGCAGCCTCGCATAGCCACGAGTACGCCATCGCCTCCAGAACTGCCTCCTGCGTTGAGTTCTCGGTTCAATGGGTTTAAAGTACGCCCCCAAAGATTGCTGACAGTCTCGATGGCCATGGCTGACTGAGGCATTGTGGTCTTGCAGAAGAATATAGCACCTGCATCGCGTAGAGCTGCCACGACGGCAGAGTCTTCTTGGGCGATGTTGTTTCTTCCCGCCACAAAGGCCATTGTGGTAGCGTGGCCTTTGATTCTGTGGATATCCTGTAGAGTATAATATGAGCTTGGTGATAAATAGACTATTGAACTGCTTTACCTTCAGACCCAGAGGAACTCCATGCAAGAGGCCCTGGACTCGGCCCTCTCTTTGGAGGGCCTCGTCAAGTTTCTTGGCCTGTTCAAGGGCTTCATCATAAAACCACTCCGTCAGACAATTGACCTTTGTCATGTGAGCACAGATTCGTCATTCAAGACGGGAAACAAACCAGTTGATGCGCGATAGCAGCACGCCCAGCGAAAGCCTCCAAAATTTGCACCGCTGAAAGCTTCTGAGTTTGAAGCTGCTGAACGATCTCTGTGGCAGTAAATTCCGTGATCTTGAGCTGTGCCTCTGTGAGCAGACCACATGTGTACGGCACGCCAGTCACATCCTTAAGTGACTTGTAATCGTCGACATTTAAGCGCCACCGGTCGGGAATCGCCTGCAAGACTTTTACTCGACATTCTTTCGCAATGGTTTCCCACGACATGTTGAAGGAGTTCTGGGCGAGGATGATAAAATGTGGGATAAATATTGCGTGATCTCCCAACTTCGGGAGACACTCGGCATTAAATAGACATCTAATTAGCTTTCAGATCTTTTAAATGTGAGCAGTTTTGGTATGGGATCGGTCAAGCTCTCGATAATTAACACGATCAAGTGGTGATATTACAAAGGACCAACGTTATGAGTTCATTCGGGCTAGTGGGCCTTGTAAGATGTGGAACTGAGCTCGGACTAGATTTGTAAGATTTACACTTATCGATGGACTCCACGTTGACTTGTGATGACCGGTGCAACTCAGAAGGGTCCATATTAGTCATGCGTTTGATTCTTACCTGAAATCCTTCGTCTCGGTTTGACTGCCCACGTTATGCTGAACCTCGTCTTTCCTTTCGCTCATTACTAAATTTTGAGAGATCTGGTCGGAAAAACTAATGTTAGTAACAGATAGTCATCTGTAGCATTGAACTTTTCTACAGTATTTCAGAAGCCAAGTATTGAGTTTGATGTAGAAGTTGACAACCACCACCAACGTTCGATATGATCGCGACTCTCCAACTTCGTGGCAATGTTGAAGTCAACTGAGCAAAACATTTCTTCATCGACTACAACGGTCGCGTGGCCCAATGGCAAGGCGTCTGACTACGAATCAGAAGATTCTGGGTTCGATCCCCAGCGTGATCACATCTTTTGCCTCCACTTGCTTAAGTGAGGCATTCTTTTCCTCTTTCTTTTTCATCTTTGCATCTTACACGCCGTAGCAAACAATGCATAATTGCGCTTCTGAAGTTGGTCGGGACCTCAGCTCTCCACTAAGAATGTCGTTTTCTCTATGGCTAGTACGTTTACGCTTCACAGAAGAAGGATGTCCTGGGAGAACTCAACAGCACGGAATGAATATGCAATATGACTATTTGTGTAATAATCTTTCTAACTTTGGTAGATATAAGATCAAACCCTGTCTCTATCGACGGCAATAGGAAAGGTGATTAAAAGGTCTTGGCTTCGTTCACTCCACCTTAGATAAACTGTCCTTCGTTGTCACCGTTCATCCAAAGACTAAATGCAGGAGTGTTAATCGCCATTGCCTCAGTGAAAGCGTAGAGGAGGGTAGAGCACAATGCATTGGTAAGTGCACCGATGGCTAGACCAACTCCAAACATAGACTTTAGAGGTTTTGTCTCGCTAGTGTACTCATTCATGGCGGCAACCTGAAATGGATCTCGCGTAACATCTCCGAAAAAGATTTTTCTTGTGTTCCAAATCTGAAGAGAATGTGTTCCGAAAACCTTATCTTCCTATATGTTCCCATACTTGCTTACAAGGGAGTGCCATCGTCAACACAAGATACCCTGGGGCATTTAGCATGCGCTTTCTGACAGAGTATTGGATTATACTGTTTTGTATAAGGGAATTTGATCATTATGAAGGAATATTGAATGCTATTCTCCCCGCCTTACCAGGCTCTACAGCGAGATTGTTGAGGTATAACGGAAATCAGGGTAGAATAGTTCACAAAGACTATAAAGAGCAAACGCCATCACTTCAGGTCGATGGGAGAAACAGTACCTGATTGCTATACAGATACGACGGCGATCCTGTGAAGAAAAACGCCCTTCAATACTCAGTTCACCTATATAGATCTAGTATTGATGACCTTTTCACAGCAGGGGATATGGTGTAGGGGTATCACATTCGCTTTGCATAGAGCTTCGAGCTTCAATGTGCGAAAGGTCTAGGGTTCGAATCCCTATGTCTCCATGGTTATTCTTTTGCTATTCGTAATTGCGATATCTTCTTTTTGACGAAAAATAGGTGTTCGGTCTTGTCAAACGATGTTTTCATTGAAAGCGCGGCGTTGGGGGCTTATGCTGCAATGCTAGAACTAGAAAGACACTTAGTCCGGTAGACCAACTGTCTCTTCAACCAAGAGAACGATAAAACAACTCATGTAGCACAAAAAGCAAAAGAAACTCCGCTGGAGGGAGTCGAACCCTCCTCGCCGCGGTGAAAACGCGGAATGATAACCGATACACCACAGCGGAATTTGGATATTAGTCAGCGACCGTACTTTTGATGATATTCTTGCGTTGTGAAAGTACCTCATTACGACTTGCCTAACTTAGATGTCGACAACACTCGGCATTTTTCATCAGTTTTAGTACTGATCTGATATATTTCGTGAGGTGCAAGACGTGGCATTAATTGACATCCTACCCGATGTTCCAGTCTTGTAGTTTATTGTTATTTGCATATTCATTCTAAGAAGCTGTTCCGATCTAAAACAGCTCTGAACCTGGAGTTCTGCAGTAGAGTTTGATGATCAATGGCCTCATATAGAGAGTCATCCAAGGGTTGATTGACCAGTGTGCTTATGGTTCGGAACAGGTTGAGGGGTATGGGAGCAAAAGCAAGCTTTTATGCATATGGGTGTATAATATGTATGTTTATGTAATTAGAGTTCAAGTATTATATACAACTTTTACTATTTAAATTATATTAAGTTTTAACCCTAAAAGAGACTGTTCTTATTATGGATACTACTATGAAATTTAAAAAAAACTAAATTTTATGTAATTAGAAATTGAAAAAAAAAAGAAAAAAAAAGATTTTTTTAAATTATAGAAGAATAATCTCGATTTTCTTACAACTAATGTATAACAATTAGATCCCCTTAGGGAAAGTGAAATAATCAGTTACTTCTGACCAATTCCGATATTGGCAAAACTTGGGATGCAATAGCAATCAGGAATACTCATCATACTATCTTCGCGACGTCGGTTGAGTAGATGGAGGATCAATGGAAACACATGATTATAATTGAGAAGGCATGGAGAATGAATAGCACTATCTTCCTGAAATGAACCAGGATCAGAAGTCAATGTACGCTGACAGAAACGGCTATACCCCGACGTGGGTCAGGCTCTTAACTCCCTTATGTCCATAACACAGACTGCTCCATGCAACGATAGATTCGGTCCTCGGTGATAATCGCATTATCACCGCGAGAAAACCACCAGCCGTAGTTATGATGTCAACAGAAAATGCACTTCCATGCTTGTTCAAATGCATGCTTTTGTTTATTTCCCCACAAGAAAACTACGTGGTGGTCTATTGTTGGCCAACGCTGTTAATGTTTCGTCTAGGAATGACCTGATACTTCTCGCTGTGTTATGAAACCATTCTCATATATAACAAGCCTTTGACACCTTCCTGACTCCCAATTGACCTTGAGGCTTTCCAACTACACTTTACACTGGGTGAATTAACAGCCAGTATCCCGTCATGACTTCGACTCATTCAATCCTGCTGCAGAATGCGACCCTTCTTGTCCCTGAAAGCCTTGGAGATGATCGTATCGTACCTATAAGAAATCACTCGCTATTGATCGAGGGGAACATAATTGTTCGTATCGCTGCAAAGATTGACCCGCCTTCTGCTTCCACTGAAGTGATTGACTGTACATCGAAACTCATCTCCCCAGGCTTCATCGACACACATCATCATGTGTGGCAGACTCAATTGAAAGGAAGACACTCAGACCACACACTTTTCGAGTATATGACTTCCGGTATGTTACACGGGTTCACTAAGAGAATCGGCGTTGTTAACTAGTTGTGTTTCAGGCAACATGGTATCGCACAGTTATAAGCCGGAAGACGTATTCTGGGGTCAACTTGGAGGATGCCTTGAGGCTCTCCAGGCTGGGACAACCACGATTGTTGATCATGCCCATATTTCCTACTCTCCTGAACATAGTATGACTTGTCTACTGCGATGTATATCGATAAACCTCTAGTTTGCTGACATGTTATATAGATAGCGCTGCTCTTTCAGGAACAATCTCATCGGGCATAAGATCGATCTATTGTTACTGTCCCACCGCAAGGATCAAGACCTGGAAACCATTCGAAATGGAGAAAATTCTCCTTCCAGACTGGCTTTTCGAGCAATTGGCCAATTTATGCAAGGCTGGACCCTTTGGCAAAGGTCGTGTAACCATGGGCTTTGCATTCGACTTTTACACTCTTCCAAAAGAGGTAATTGTCGACATATTCAAGCGAGTTCGCAGCCTGGGTATTAGGACAATTACTTCTCACTACGCCCCCAGCATCCAAAGTAAGACAAACAAGACCGAGTATTTCGAAAGGAAACTGATTGCAGTGCAACTTAGATGAGCCGATCGTAGATTTGCTCGAAAGCTACGGACTCCTGGACGAAAATATTCTACTATCCCACGTGAATCCTCTGAACGACTCAGACGCACAGAAGATCGCAAAGGCTGGAGCAGCAATCTCCTCCACCCCTGACACCGAGCTTCAGACGGGCCTTGGCTGGCCGATTTGCTTCCAAGAGAATGCCAAGTCAATAAGCTCGCTGGGTATTGATTGTCACAGCAACGGTTCGGGCAGCATTGTCCAGCAGATGCGTGTCGCACTCCAAGCTGAGCGTGGCCGGCGCAACGAGCGTATTCATAACATGGGAAAATTTCCTGGCAAGATACAGTTGTCGATTCAAGAAGCATTTCAGCTGGGAACGATCGGTGGCGCAAAAGCAATCAACATGGCGGATCAGCTTGGGTCTCTGGAAGAAGGCAAGATTGCTGACCTTCTCATCTGGGATATGCGGAGTCCCGGTATGATTTGTGCCGCTGAAGAAAACCCCATTGGAGCCATCATTCTGCATTCCTCCCCTTCTGATATTGATGCGGTCATCGTTGATGGTCAGTTCAAGAAGCGAGATGGCCAATTGCTAAAAACCGAGCTTGACCTTGAACTGTTGCCTGAGCTGAAACTTGATAAGTCTGAGATTGGATGGCGTGACATCGCACTTGAGCTACTGCAGAGTCGTGACAGGATACTTGGCGAAGAGAATGCCAGTGGAGCCGACGATAGAGAAGCAGCATTTGAAAGTGGCCTTGGACTCTATGGAATCGATAAGGAGAATCTGGTATTCTAGAATACTCAGCGAAAACGTAGCCATTGTGTACTTATGACACGAATTCTAGATAAATCTGCTGCTAAACGATTGTTGTTCTTGTTCCCACAAACCAATAGGAATCCTTATGTTCTTCTTACTGCGGAATAAATGATTGTGTCAGTTCGTGTAGTCCCTCTTGGCCGAAATGTCCCCTATCCACCTCTGAGTGAGGTTCAGCTCTAGCCCCTCAAGCAAACCTCCAGAAGGCCCATAGTGCGAGTACCATGGACTTTGACTACTTCAAGTCGGGAATCCGCTTCTTTGAGAATTTTCTCAAACTGCTTTCTAGATCTCTCCTTGGCACCAGCAACGACAAACATGCACATATCAACCTGTCGAGATAAGTATTCCTCAAATTTGGGCATCTCGTTTCTCTCCGGCAGAATGATCTCGTTAATCAGGATGCGAGTTCCTGGTTTGCATTTTTCAAGTGCTGGGACCAGAGCTCGAATCACCTTGATGCAATCGCCATAGTTCCAATTGTGCAGACATTGGCGTAAGAAAAATGCATTTGCATCTGTGATGGTCTGCTCGCCAAAGAAGTCGTGATGCATGAAGGTGACTCTTGGGGCGATATCAGATCCCACTTTCGCCTTTCCTTCAGCGAGCGCCGAAGTGTTCGAATCTTGGACCACAAATTCGAGGTTGTCAAAGTGAGACGCGAGATGCATAGACACATGTCCGCTTCCACCGCCCATATCAACAACCTTTCCCGGAGCTCCAAGCTTACCCCAGGGGAAATCATCGCAAAGCATCGCGATGGATCGGTCCATCTGAGTGAGGGCGGCCATGGCCTTGGCGAAACGCCCTGCTTTGTCCGGATTTTCAGCATACCAGGCATACGTCGACTTGCCGTAAAATGTTTGGAAAGGATATGAAGTGCCATCCGACACAAAAGGAGCCTCCTTGATGCAAGTCGACGTAGCAGTGGATGCGTTGTGGAGTTCATCATACTGCATCAGAAGCATAGCCTCCATGTCGGTATCCCTTGCAATCAGAGCAGAACCTGCTATATGTTCAAACACGTCCGTCTCAACCTCATTGAAGATATGGTGCGCTGCGAGAAGCCTGATGATTCTACCACATCGATCTTCATCCATTCCAACTTTTTGGGCTAGGTCAGAAAGACTGATCTTCCCATCCAAAGGTACATATCTGAAGAATTGGAGTTCCAGAGCAGCTTGGTAAGCTGCGATATCATAAATAATCAAGTGGATCCTTCGGAATTCATTTACAGGACCATTAACTAGACGTAAGAGGTTGGTTGCTGCTTCGTTTAGCTGAATTCTGTTGGCCTCATAGTCGGCGTCGCTCTGGATGGAGGGACTGTTCTGGTCAAATGAAGGTTCTTCCTGGTTGGTATCTTGCAGTTGACGCACGATAGTTGAGGTGGTTTGAAGGACACTCTGTGCGAGTTGAAGAAGGACGGACTTTTGTTCTGAACCCATCTTGATGAAATAGTTATTGAGATGTCGAAGCAGGTATATTTTGAAAGCGTCGTCTTAAAGATGGTAAGAAGGAGCCGGCGCAATAGGCTGAATTGCTTGTCTCTATCAAGATCACCAATTCTTTCACGGCCATCTGGGAGTATTTAAGTTGATTTCCTAAACCTTGAAATTGATATGAGATGTTTCTTCGGTTGCCGAGATTGTTTGTCCTGATGTAGCTGAAACTAGCAGCTGTCAAAGCTGCATCTGAATAGTATCTCAAAGATTGCGCATGTAACCGAAACGGTTACGCCTGGACTGTCACATCTTACTTTTCCATGCAAATTCGGGAGCCGAGGGGACCTGATTGTCGTACGGCTGTCAGCCTTAAGAAATTATACAATGTCGAGCAAACATGTAAGATTATGCTCACTGGCCAAGTTGGAGCTGATATAACTATAGCAGACATTCCAGCACCGCTGTCCGTTGTTCCTGATGAAGTGTGCCTGTCGCTGATCATATTTGTCCGATTGGCAGTTCATGCTGACGTGCAGCTAGCTGGTGTAACAACGGAATGATGGTCAATAACGATTGAACGTGGCTGACACGAGGGCATCGCGATGGCCAAGACGCGTCAAAATACCACCCTTGGTGATAAGAAAACTGTCAAAAATGTACTAGCCTTCTTGACATATGAATTCACTAACGATAAAGGGTGAGACAGTGGATCAAGGCGGGGGAGGTCGACCATTATACGCTGGGTGCGCTCCTATTGGTAGCCCGTTATCTAGGCATCATTCTGAAGAAGCAAGATTGACAACCATGACGTATCCTTATCATGGCTGCGCACAGATCATGATCACTCCCAACGGCTCTCCTTCCATCCCTTTCATCTTCCTCACCTAAGATACTACACAAGCTTGCCAGTCAGGATGTCATCTAGGCAAGTACCCGTGATCCAAACGGTCCCTCTCAAGTCCGGCTCCTCGGACTATGAGGCTCTCCGAACCTCCATACTCGAAGAATTCGGCAGTAATGTCCCAGATGAACTCCGTCTTCCGCGAAGCCTCATCGACAACCCCCCAAAGGATGTTACTGGTATTCCCCCATCCTGCGGCATATTGACCGAGGAAGAGCTGGATATCACAGAGAACTACGACGCCACCGCACTTGCTGCAGCTATAGCCTCCAGGAAATTCACTTCTGTGGCTGTTGTCACTGCCTTCTGCAAGCGGGCCATGATCGCCCATCAGCTTACCTGCTGTTTGACCCAATGGTGGATGGATAGGGCCGTATTGACTGCTGAATTACTTGATGCGTTCCAGAACGAGACTGGTACGACTTGCGGCCCATTACATGGTGTGCCTATTAGTATCAAGGAGCATATGCCGGTTAAGAACTCATGGTCTAATGTTGGATTCCTTGCTACACGTAAATATGACTATGAAAGTTGTCATATGTCAGAAATTCTTGGCGAAGCTGGGGCGGTCTTCTATTGCAAGACGAATCAGCCGCAAGCTATCATGCATCTTGAGACTACCTCTCCTTGGGGCCGGACTCTTAATCCTCACAATATCAATCTTTCGGCTGGAGGGTCAACTGGCGGCGAGGCTGCGCTCATTGCCCTTCGAGGATCTGTTTTGGGTGTTGGTACAGATATCGGTGGCAGTGTCCGTGGACCAGCCGGATTTTGCGGTATTTATGGCTTCAAGACAACTTCCTACCTGTTCCCCCAAAAGGGCTTTCTGCCGGGAGGTTTCGCTGCTGAACTCAATGTTCTATGCTCAGCCGGACCAATGGCCACGTCGCTTCGAGATGTTGACCTACTCATGTCCATCATCTCGGACTCTCGTCCATGGCTGAAAGATCCGCGTCTTGTCCCTATTCCCTGGACTGGGTTCTCGACAGAGAAGAAACCGCTCAAGATTGGTATCATGATGGACGATGGTGTCATTACCCCACAGCCCCCAGTCACAAGAGCTCTTCAGTGGGCGGTGAGTGAGTTACGTACCAAAGGGTTCGACATCAAGCCTTTCCAGCCGTACGGAACTGAGGAGGCTATGAAGGGCATCCGACTTGCATACTGGCCTGACGGAGGGAAAGCTCTCAAGGGCTACCTTGACGCAAAGCAAGAACCAATGCACGACCTGACGAAGTGGATTATCAAGGACGCGGAAGGCCCTGGTCTAGACACAGAAGGGATTCTCAAGCTTCGAACTGCACGCGATGATTTTAGGTGTCGTTTTGCCGAGCATTGGGAGTCTCAAGATGTGGATTTTCTAATTTGCCCTGCATTCGTTGGACCGGCGTGCTCTCATGAGACGGCGTTCTACTGGAACTACACCGCTTTCTGGAACTATGTTGACTACCCCGGCATTGTTATTCCTACCCCAGTCAAAGCTGGTGCGAAGGGTATGGAAGACTATCCAGCAGGTAGTGTCCCGTTGAGCAAAGAGGAGGAGCACGTGAGACAGCTGTGGTCTGAAGGAGATTTTGAGGGAGCGCCCATCAACTTGCAAATTGTAGGCAGAAAGTACCACGACAACGATTTGTTTGCAACAGTGACAGAGATCGATAATGTAATTAACAGGGGGTAATTAGTATGGTGATATACTTGATTAAACTCGCAATACTAAGTCACTGTAGTCTTTGAAATACATGGCTAGGTCTTCGTTGGTAGAAAGATTTACCTTAACGGTCCTGTTAATCGTACAGTACCACGTCCAGCGAAAAGATCGAGCAAGGTATGATTTCCTACCAGTGTCTTCACCCTATGAGTCTCAATTGCAGCTAAAGCATTCTCCAGCGCCGCTGTAATAAGTTTGGCCAATTGGGCTAATTCTGTAACTTTCAAGTTTCCAGCTAGTCTATACCGTTGTTTCCAGCCATCAAGCCGGGCAATCTCTCCGATTGGTAAATCTTGCTAATTTCAAGAGCCTATAACAGCCTCAAGATTGATAAGAGGCTTGTTGCTATCGATTTCAGTAACAAGACCCCGGTGGGCAGTCGTAAAGTTTTGGTTCTTTGTGCAAAACCATGCTCGTAATGAGATCTTCCTATATGAGTAGCGTACAAGAGAAGCTATATGGCACCTACTCGGCATATGAGAGCTGCGTACCTCGGGGGGAGCTTGTCAATAATGCCAGGTGGTTTATAACAGCTCTGAAGCTTGACACAATATCTGGTTGTCCCGCTGCAATTGGGCTATTGAGAAGCTGTTTCAACATAGCGTTAAGGTGTGCGCGGCAATGTTTGAAGCTTAAACCAGTGATCTCAAAACGCTGCATTTGCATGATACTTGTCAAGACACGTATTGCGCGATGCATATACTCCGTGCTGCTTGACTTTGAATGACTTGCAAAGCCCGCCTTAGCATCGTCAAGACCTCTGCGACTTGCTCCAGCATGGTTCCCCACGAGTTTTGGCCGGTTGTTGCTTGTACGAGGGAGAAAGAGTGTAAGCTTTGTCAGAGAGTCGCTTTCCGTATTACCAGGCTGCTAGTTATTATGTCCCAGATCTATGTTCCTCAACCCCCTAGAACTGGAGGGCTACAGGAGGGAAAGAGGGAAGGAAGGACGTAATGGAGTAAAAGGATAACGAAAAAGGTGTCAGTGATTAATCCGCATCACTACCAGCAATGAAGTCGGTGGTTGACAGACTGTTATTAATAGAGCAAAAAACGGCAGATTCTAGTAAATCGTGGTGGTAGGCTTCCATGTAGAGGGCTTGGTTACGCATGCTCCAGAGCGACAAGGCGCAACACCAGTTGTTCTTGCAGGCTGGCGTCTAAGGTACGCTTGATTGAGACTGTAGTTGTAGTGGATTATATGGTACTGTCTTCTTGAAGAAGCAATACTAAAGCATTATTAGGCTAGGTCTCTTTAAGTGAAGAGGGGGAACTTACAGTATGGAACTCATTACTGTAAATGCGCCCAAACTGGACGTTTTGTTGCGTTACTCTAGTGTATTCACCCATCGTCGGATAAGATAACGCCGCTTTCTCCCAGTAGGGGATCAGACTAATTCCCTTAGCTCAGTTGTTAATATAAATGGTAGTTTCATATTTTAGACTAATCTAGACCCAATCGGATCAGAACGACCACTATTAAATGCCAGTAACTTCCGACACGTGTAGGTAAACCGCAGGATGCTTAAAAACATACTCACAGTAGATATCTATTAGAAGGACCAATGTCAGCGTTGATTATTAGAGAAAATTGAATGCAGGGTGTCCTTACCAAGCCGAATGCCTCGTATGTTACCCGTGTTTTTCCCTGTAAATGTGGCCTCACTCGAGTCCGAACTAAGGTCCTGCCAATACGCGGCACCATTACCGAGCCCACCGTTGCGGTAACATTGATGACTTAATTAGTGGATAAATAAAAGATTATAGAACGAGTCATACGGATAGACTGGTTAAAGCACCTGACTGTTTTGCGATTCCGAGACGAGTTAAGACCTGTCAGTTTGCGAGGCTGAGAACCCCTGGATAAAGTTAATAAATGACAAACTCAGATCGGACATCCCATAGCCGTAGTTCCTTTTTGAGCACCGACAGACAAAGTTTAACCTGATTGGCATAGAAAGGTTACAATAACAACAAGTCCCGTTCCAAACCGTGCGAGACGGATATTCCGGCTTATGGTTAGGAGTTCTTTCAGGGGTCGTCTCTGTCGTTATTGGTGGAAACTAACGCTGGTTATGGCCATGCATTGCCGACTCGCTGGACGTGCACACTGACGCTAAGGCTCTGATCTGGCCGATACGAACCTGTCCGAGAAAGCGGACAAAGGGTGTTTTAGCAGCCAAAGTACCATTTTGGCTTGTACTGATCTTGGCTGGTGTATCCGTACGGATCAGTTAATTCACGCTTGTGCATCCCGGAAAATACACAAGCGGCAGGCCATTTTGTCATATAAAAGTGCACAAATTAGAGTAAGAATCTTAGTAACCTTACCATTTTGAGTTTACAGCCAAGAAGGTACATCTTGTCAATTTGGCAATCTTTTACGCGTACAATTCGCACTAAAATCAGGTAATTTAGGTATAGCCTTTGGCTTTTACTCCATATCCGCTTGTTAAAGTTTATGTTATTGGCCAGCTCAGGGCCTAAACTAGTCCATAGTATAAACTCAAACCGCCTTCGGTCGTTCCGAATCATACGAAGTCGGCATATTCAGAATCCCTTTCTGAACTGGCAAATATTGGCGTCAACACTAGGCTCAGGGTCAGACTGTCTAGTATTGGTGCTTCAACATTACTTTAAACTTTACTGAATCGCATTATGGTCCAAGCTACATACAGGTATTCTGCCATATATAAAGGACGGGATACCACAGATTAAATTCACAATCATCCTCAGATCAGCTCATTAATAGAAAGACTAAACTCATTCTTCCTTTTCTCTTCATATCTTCACAATGACAAAGTTATCCGCTGTCCTCTTCGCCGCACTGGCAGGCTATGCTGCTGCCGTCCCAGCTGCACCAGCCGTCACTCGAGCCCCGAAGCTCGAGGCCCTCGAGAAGCGAGCTGCTTGCACGTTCAGTGGCGCAGTCGGTGCTACTCAAGCAATTGCCAGCAAGAAGCAGTGCGCGACCATTGTCCTGAACAACGTTGCCGTTCCCTCCAACACCCCTCTTGACCTTTCTGGTTTGAATGACAACACCCACGTATGATACGACATAGTTTACCATTATAAGTCATCACTAACAGTGCCTACAGGTCATCTTCCAGGGTACTACCACCTGGGGCTACTCCGAGTGGGCCGGTCCTCTACTCCAGATCGGTGGGAAAGGCATCACAGTCGACGGAGCTGGTGCTACTCTCGATGCTCAGGGATCAAGGTGGTGGGATGGTCTGGGTGCCGATCCCAAGGGAAAGAAGAAGCCCAAGTTCTTCTATGCCCACGATCTGATCTCGTCCAACATCAACAACCTGAATATCAAGAACACTCCCCTTATGGCCGTTAGCATTGCTGACGCGAATGACCTCAAAATTAACTCTATGACTATCGACAACAGTGCTGGTGATAAGCTTGGCCACAACACTGATGGATTCGATATCGGTAATAGTGTTGGTGTTACCATCACTAACGCCAAGGTCTACAACCAGGATGACTGCGTTGCCGTTAACTCAGGAACTGTAAGTATAGCTGTTTACCCTAACTGGCTCAAAGCTTAACATCACAACCAGGATATTACCTTTACCGGTGGTCTTTGCTCAGGTGGCCATGGTCTATCCATTGGCAGTGTTGGTGGCCGCGACAACAACAAGGTCATCAGGGCCAAGTTCCTCAACAGCAAGGTTGAGAAGTCCGTTCAAGGTAAATTATCTTTTACACCTACGCAGTAATCAATCATTAACTTGTCATCAGGTATCCGAATTAAGACCTTTGTGGGCAAGACGGGTGAGGTCACTGACTGCACCTATGACGGTATTACGCTGTCGCAGATCTCAAAGTAAGTGACATTTGCTACGGGATTGATAGATCTGTGCTAATCTCATAAACAGGTATGGTGTCCTCATTGAGCAGAACTACGACGGCGGTGATCTCAAAGGAACACCTTCAAGCGGCGTCCCCATTACTGGCCTAACTATCAATAACATCATCGGCGGCGGCTCTGTTGCCTCTAATGGCTACAACATTGTTATTACCTGTGGCTCTACTGGCTGTTCTAAGTGGACTTGGAACAAGGTTAATGTCAATGGTGGACTGAAGTACCCCAGCTGCTCAGCTGTTCCCAGCCCAGCCTCTTGTTGAGTATAACAAATGACGAGGAAGAATGCAAGGCCATTATATGGGTGAAGGAGTGAAGTTGGGAATCCGATCGCAATTATCAGGCAATGGCAACATCCGGTAATAGCAACGTTGGGTTTTTACATAGCGAATGCTTGTGGGGCTTGATGCATATTTACTGCTATGCAATTAATGCCTTAAATGCTTAGATATAGCCTTTCATTGAACGGAATTCGAATAACATAACATAATTGAAATTGATAGGATATGATAGCTCTCTGTCAAACAGTGATTCTAGGTAGAGTTAAAAGAGGTTTGAATACTGCGCCCCGTCAGCCATTGCAATATTCTTTAACACTTATAAAGATCAAATCACAGTGAGTGCTTCTAAAAAGTCCACCTGCAGAGTTTCGAGGTATGTTAGGTCTTCTTTAGACACTTTGGCGAAGAAATACTAGCGTGCTGCGGCGATAGGCAAGAGCTCCATAGCATGCAAGTTACGCTCAATGCAGATCACAAGCTGGTGTTAACTCCTACTAACAGTAAAATTCAACTCCTTTCCATACAGTTTAATAAGAAAAGATTCGTTTCCCTTATACGAGTTGGCTCTAGTAATTACCTTCCATTCGTTACTGGTCCAAACGGCTGAGGGCCCTATCGACTGCAGGCTTCTCCTGAAACTCGGTCATTTGAAATTGTTTTGATGACATGTTATAATTTAGAGATTAAAGATTATTATAATGGGACTGAAAATAACTGTCTGATACTTCGAGATAGAAATACTAACGATAGGCACTGGCGTGTATGGAGGGAATCTGAAACCATCAGCAATTGGTTGATGCTTTAAGTAACTCCTTGTGGATAAAATATAGGGACTGCTCATATTTCGCTACCCGGTTATCCTCTGAGGCAGTCTGCCACACCACGTAGCTATAGTCATACGAAGTATCCGTGGTTAATCGAAAATATATCATGTACTGACCCCCGACGTAGCCCAATGATGTTTTGCTCTTCGAAGCCAATAGCAATCAGCCGTCCAGCCTTATGGTTCTTCGGAAACGTCCCACTCTTCTATACATAGTCGTTTACAGCCAGGGCAATACGAGCTGCTGACTTGTTTCGGTCCAAACCAACGGCTCCGACAGATCAAGCGTAACAGACTCTAAGGACGAAAGATATAACCCAATTTATCATGCGCCAGTCCGAACATAGAAAATTAGCTACAATAAACAAATCAGGGACAAATTCTACCCTTTATAACCGGACTCTCGGCCATTTTTCACAGTTGAAACAAAAGCAGCTAATTATCCATGTGTCCAGGCTCGTTTGGCGTTGAAAGTCGGAGTGTTCTAGTGCTCGGTAAGCGACGATCCGTTAGCGAGATTAAGGAGAGGCCAAAGGCCATTGAGCGGCAGGTCGTCATTGGAAGCCATGGCGAAGTCTTTTTCGTCCAATCGCAACGTACATGGGAAAGCTCAGCCTCAACTGGGAATACCCGGCAACAAGGATCACAATCCTTACATGACTGGATTTCAGGAGGAGGCTGTGAAGGGAGGCAAAGCATGACATATAAAGTCTAATGTTTCTTGTCCAGGAATCCACCTGCTGGCTACATTCCTATAGCTCTACACGACAGGCCACATTCACCATCCATCAGCAATCATGCAGTTCTCTATCTCTACCGTCATCGCCGTCCTGGCGACGTTGCATACCGTCGATGCCGGCTGGAAAAGTGAGCTAGCTTAGAACGTACGACTATATCATAAACTAATCATTAGCCAAGTCACCGCTTACAGCACAGAAGGCTGCATCATGAGCGGCGACGGTGCATTCTCCCGTGAGATCGCTTCATCCGAAACCGTCCCCGAATGCTTCACTTTCGGCCAGGATATGCCCGGTACTTCCTGCACCGAGCATTATCCTGCCTCCGCCACCACACTGCCTTGCCTTTACAATGAGCTTACCCCCAAGTCCATCGATGTGGAGGGTAACTGTGCGTTCTACAACACGCCCAACTGCGAAGGAGACTCGCCAACGCTTACTTCTCCCAACTCTATTGATTGTCTCACTGGGATGAACATTCTGTCTTACAAGTGTGTACGTACAATGCGCAAAGGATATGTGATGCTGGTGTTGATGCATGTGCTAACATTGTGTTCAGTGGGCGGAGTAGATTTGTTGATTTGGCCAGAGTAGGAAGGGAGAAACATTTTAAAGGAAAGGAACTATTCAATTCTTACGATTTGTATTGCTATCTTGACGATTTGAGCCACTTGAGTAATGACTTAGTACTGAGAAGTAATTTTGGGAGACTTGTCTTAAACTCTGACAGAATGTCGTGTTCGCTCAACCTTTTAGAGATTCATCAGCGACTGATCTAGGCCAATAGAGCCCTATTTGTAGCCTTTGAGGTACTGTAGGGGCCATTGAACCTTCACACTCAAGCTTTTCGCAGCGTTCAGCACGAACTCCGTGTCTCGCAGAAACCCTTTCCCGACTAGGACCAGGTCTGCCTGTGGCCCATGGTGACTATTGTTCGGCCCGTTACCATTGGCACCATTAGATTCGATGCCGAACACTCGATCACCACCGACGATTCTCTCTGCCATTTCAGCATTATCGATAAACCCAACAGCGGCAATCAGTAACTCAATATTATCCGCCCTGATAGCTTCTCGAATTCGGTGAGCAAGATCGACTTGGTAATATGGATGGATGTCGATCTTCTGATCATGATGATTGCCACCAGAAGAGACATCGAGAATATCAATGCCCGCTTTGGGAAGAAGCTTTGCAAGCTTGATTGAATCTTCGATAGTCCAGCACTCTTCGCCGCTCCACTCCATCCACTCAATGGCTGAGATGCGCAGCGATAGGGGCATGGTGTCGGGGATTGACTTCCGAACAGCATCAATAACCCGAAAGAGAAATCGCGTTCTGTTTTCAAACGAGCCTCCGTATTCGTCACTTCGATGGTTTGTCAGGGGAGATAGGAAAGCATGAATGAGGTACCCATGCGCCCCATGGAGTTCGATAAGATCTGTTCGTGTCAGTTAAGATGACGAAAACATCAAATGGGAGACTCACCGACTCCGGCCTCAACCGCCCGTTTGGCAGCAGATGCAAATTGATCCACAGCAAGATCGATCTGTGCTTGGCCCATCTCCTTAGGCATGGGATAACCAGGTCCGGCGGGAATAGCGCTTGGGGCCCAGACATCGTCAGGCCATCCGCCTTCCGCCTCAGTCGCAAGTGGGAACCATTCCATAGGGTTACCCTTGGCCAACCAAGGCGGAACCATTGAGCCCTTTCTCCCAGAATGGCACAATTGAATTCCAATTTTCTGACCCTGCGAGTGGACGAAGTCAACTACTCTCTTTAATGGTGGAATTTGACTATCCTTCCAAAGACCAGAGTCCCCGGTTGAGACACGCCCATTAGGGGCGACGGCCGTGGCTTCGACGATGACAATTGCGGCACCTTTCATAGCGAAAGAGCCATAATGAACCAGATGAAAGTCTGTCAGGTGGCCGTCGATAGCGCTGAAAGTTCCCATAGGTGACACAGTGATGCGGTGTTGAAGCTGGAGGCCTCGAATTTGGAGAGGGGTGAAGAGGGTTGGTTTGGACTCATCGTCAGATACCAGAGTACCAGGGGATGGTTTTATGTGAGGATACATGGGGGCTGGTCTCTTGGAGAGCATTTCGTAAATAGAGATACCGGAGATGTTGGTTATGTGACTCGATTGCAGTGTGGTATTGAATGGTGTCTTTTACAGGCGACAACACGACTAATTTATACATCACTTATTCCTTCGTTTCTCAGTCTCATTCCATCATAGCTGCATTGATGAATAATTCTGTATCATCATCCGATCGTCGCTATCATATTTGATCACCCTCAACACGCGTTTATTAGAACCGGGTCGACTATTTGGGAATAGCTCAATAGATTGAACGAGCGAGCGAATCAGTCGACACATAGCTACCCCACAGCAGTATGATGACTGAATGCAAATTAGTAATTCATCACTGTACTCGCTCTGTCACAAACGAACCCCTTGACTTTTGAAAGAAGTCTACATATCGAGTATGACGGAGATGAAACTGATTCGCAAGAAGAAATACTGCCATAAGGTCAAGACTGGTTGCCTTACCTGTAGGTAAGTGACATGTTTACCCGGAATCACCGGTCCGGACCTAACTAAGGATGACAGGGTCCGAAGGGTGAAATGTGACGAAGACAAACCAAACTGCCATCGCTGCACATCCACTGGCCGTAAATGCGATGGCTATGCACTCACTGCTGTAACTGCTAGTGGTGTTTCATTTATGCCAGTTCTAACTGGTGGAAGCGATGCCGAAAGTCAGGCCATCTACCAGTTCCGAACCAGGATCGCTTCACTGCTTGCCTCCCCCTTCGACGTCAAATTCTGGACGCATGATGTGTTACAGAGCGCGGAATCATTCATACCCGTTCGTCATGCACTGGTGGGTCTAGCATCAGCATACCAAAAGTCCGTCTTACTCGACACACACTCTCCAACTTGCGACCGGTTCATCTTTCGGCAATATGACAAAGCGATAAGATCTCTTTACTCGTGTTTCCAAGACGGCAAGGTTCTTTCAACCTCTCAGCGATCGGCTGCTTTGGTGGCAAACTTCCTCTTTATGTTTCTCTGCTCGTTGCAGGGTCTTCGGCAAGAGGCGATTATCCATCTGCGGAATGGGCTGGCGCTTATTCAACAGTGGGTAATGGATTTTGAGACTTCGAATGATGAACCATCGACTGTTTTAATGATAGATATATCCAGACTCTACATCCGGCTCGATACTCAGTCGCGTATCATATGCCAGGACGATGTCACCCCACCATCTTCACAGGTCCGGCCGATGCCATCACCACAAGAGGAACAGCAGACCTTTACGGTGTGCCAGGCGTTGACACAGCTTGAAATTATCCACAATGAAATACTTCAGCTCCCAGATCCTCAGGCAACACAGAATCTGAAGTTCTTCTACTACAAACACTTGTGGTTGTGGGATTTGCGCTTCCAACGCCTAGCTTCCACTAGCGAGCACCATAACCACATTACCGCTCTCAGAATGCGAAGAGAGGTAGTCAGAGTGACGCTATTGATCAAGTTCGACAATGGCAGTAACGAATGGTGCATAGATACTAGCTGCAAAGCAATCCTTGATCTTGCGCATCAGCTCATCAAAGTTCTTGGCCTCCAGTTTGACCAAGTGGGTTATCATATGGCAAGTGGCCTTGTGGAGGCTCTGTACTTCGTTGCTGTAACAAGTAAGGACTGGGACTTGAGGCAACAAGCGATAGATACCCTGCGGCGGTATAGATTCATCGATGGCATTTGGGGGAGTGAGGCCGCTGCAGACTTGGCTTCGTGTCGCTTGCAGAGCGACATATATCAGTACCGACTTCGACTTGGGTCAGATATTCTTGAACACTCAGGTATGGCGGTAGACAATTTACGATGACCAATGTGCTTAAAGCTTTCTTGACCTCCCTGAGTAGGTGGCTATGGTCAGGAACAGCCTTTAGGCATCTCGGTATGTTTAACACCGAGCTGTATGACTGATCTACAAATGTGGTTGCGGGGTACCAGAAATCCTGCATCAACATCCTTAGTTTCCTGGCATATTGACGATTATAAATATGACATCAGCGATGGGCGGCACAGGATGGCTTCAAGTATGGTATGTATCCTGGTCCTCGGGGGGAATATATGTACGAGCCAGCCCTTGCAAAACTTTCAATGGTCCACGACATGAGTATTCATTATCGACCCTTGCCATTTACTGTTCAACATGAGGTACTTACTTATTCTAACCGTATGGGTCACAATCTTATTTGCCTTTGCCCAATGCTGCATAACAGACGAAGACTGTAGCCTGAACGGCATCTGCATAAAACGTCACCAAACCTGTCAATGCGATGCCGGATGGATTGGCAATGATTGCGGCCGTCTCGACCTTGCCCCTGCCACCCGATACACCGGCTACAATCATACATACGAGCCGCCGGGGCCAAATGACTTCAATATTTGGCCCAATGCATCCTGGGGAGGTCGCATCATCCAGGACCGTAACGATAAGCGAGTGTTTCATCTCTTCACTGTTCAATTCTCCCATGGATGTGGTTTGAAGGGCTGGCGTCCTCACTCTTATATCATCCGAGCTGAATCACATACCGGACCTCAAGGGCCGTATCACTATGCAGATACTGTGTCCAAGAACTTTGCCCACAATCCAGATATCGTGTATAGTCCTGCCGACAAGAAATATCTTTTGTATAGTATAGGTGTTGAGTATGATAAGCTATTCACCAAATGCGAGAGCATTAGCTACACACGATGGCCCAACAACATTTCCGTCTCGGCCGCCGATGACATTCGTGGTCCTTGGTCGCCTTTCAAAATGGTCCTCGATAGTGATCGCCCTGCTGGTATTCACGCAACGAACCCATCTGCATTTCCCCTCTGGACGCGTCGAAATCCCACTCGCGAGATCGTGCTCGGAATAAAAGACTACTCAATATTCACTGCAAAGACCTGGAAAAGCAAGTATGAGCTCAAATACCAGGCAACCTGGAACGTCACCGAGCAACAAAACCCCGAGTGGACAGAAGACCCCTTCATCTGGCGCGACAAACGCGGTCATTGGCATTCAATCAACCACTGGATGATAGACTACGTCGAGAACGACAAACAGCAATGGCCTCGCGTCGGCTCACATCTCTTCTCAAGGAAGCTCACAGGTCCATGGCACTTCAAGCTCCAGGAGGCGTTTAGCTCCAATGTTACCTTTACGGATGGGTCGTGGCAGGTTTTCAAGCGAAGAGAGAGACCCAAGTTGTTCTTCAGTGGTGATGGGGAGATGACGCCGTTATATATGACTAACGGGGTCCAAGAGATGAATCAGACTGGTGCTTCATTTACACTTGTGCAGCCTATTGGTACAAAATGGAAGGACTTTGAGAAGACCTTAGGTTTCGGAGCTCCCTAGATAGGAAGGGTATTGACGCAGCTGAGTACCGCTCGTGTAACCTTTTTACAAGTTGAGCCATATCCTTTGCGACTGAAACGTCGAAACGGAAAGACTTAGTAGGCTCAGCAGGAGAAGAGGATAAGCATTTTTATATCTCAGTAAATTAAATTACTCAGTTATTCATTACAATCTGGATTGCGCATTGCGATACCGTGTACCTCCCTTGCATAGCCCGACAGCAGCGTCTCCTAACACAAATGATATCTACAGGATCGAGACTCGTTCTCTACAGTCATCCGATCCACATGCATTATTACAAAGATTACCCGAAATACATAGCAACCCGGAGGATAGCGGTGACCTTACTTCTCACTGTCAAGTAGCGAAGCCCAGTTCTTTTCCAGCACTGCGGAATGATTCCATACACAACGTCTCCATCGTCTGCAATCTCTTCTCGGTCTCATCCACGAGGCTACGCAACTTCTTTCGATAGTCTCTCATCTCGTTGCAACTCTCTTACATGAATCTATCCTTTTCGATATGATCCAGAGCGTACAATCGTTGCTTCGCATCGCTATACTTCTTGGTGGCGTCTGCATGCTGTGTGCGTAGCTGATCGCTGGAGGGCTGATCTCGATTACCCGGGTATGCTTCGAGCGAAGGGTCTCTGAGTTGAATGATAGCGTCGAGAAACGTTTTATCTCCTCTTACGTGCGGATCAACAAGACCGCCTTGAGATTCCAGGCTGCTTATCTGGTTTTGTATGTATGTTTCGCTGTGCTGTCACGTTTCTTGAATCTGTTCAGCTCTTCCGTTCAAGTTGCCCAGTGCAAAGTCAGCAGCTGCCTTTTCGGCTTCCGCTTCTTCGAGATGCTTGGCAGCCTGGGCAAGAAGGCTTTGAAGTTCTTCTGGAATAAAGGACGCCACGAGGCTCTTGTATCGGTTGTATTTTGAGTTAGCGGCATCGTGTATCTGCTCTTTGCGACTCGATACCTCTCTACATGAGTCTGCAAGTTCTTGAGCTGTTGGGCTGACCATGCTTCCTTTACGTATGACAGAGATAGTCGAGCGGCGTCTGACCGGTTTCACAATTTGTCTGGTGATCTCGCCAGCCCTCGGCACAAGTGACATTTCGTCGATGTTATCAGTGCAGACACCATTACTATGGTTGGCCATCCCAGAAGATTGTCGGTATTTGCCAGGAACAGCTGCAGAGGGGAGAAGCCCGATACAATCAGTGACCATCTTGCTTATCTCCCGCGACATATCAGATACAGGCCGGCCGTAACTAGACATCATCGTCTTCTGCCCTGTTCCAGCCAAGTGAGAATAAACTGCATATCTCAGATCTCCATCCTCTGCCCAAAGCACATTCAGGCTGATGCCGTTCACTTGCGCCACGCTCGTAATCTTCTTCATGTGGGTGAGAAACTCGGCAGAAGGCTCAAACGGCGCACCAGCCTTTGAGCATGCAAGTCCGATGTCCTGTGGGAGCCAGTCTGATCCACCCCACTGCCTATCAAGCCAGGTGATGTCGATTGCTCGGAGTTCTTCGGACTTCCTTCGATGCTGGTCGCTTCGGTAAAGCTCAGTATTGGGTGGTGTTTTCAACATTATGAAGGACAAGAAACCAGAAATTTGCTTAGGTTCGGTTTTGCCGAGTTCTTGGTCGAAAATATCCATGGCTTGGGCTGGCGTTTGAACTTTCGAGAGGAGGGAGGACAGTTTCCCTACGTCCTGTTGAAGAGGGTCAGTAATAGTACAGCAGAAAGATGATATACCTCTACCGGACTGCGAGCTGATTTCGCTTCCTCAGAATCCTTCGTCGGGGTTTTAGCAGGCGTTGGGCGGCATGATCGTACAAAATCGCTGAAGCGCGATGATCTGTCGGGAGTACGAGGTGGGAGTTGTGGGTGCGATTTGGGCGGAGGTGTCGGCCATGGCGGAAGAGAAGAAGACATCGTTGAGATTTGAAGAAACTAGGAACTTGGGAGGAAAGATCAAGTCATGGCACCACTCTGATGATGCGAGGTTTTGGCAAAACTTCCTGTGAGACTGGCAGGACAGGTTCAGATATGCTTCTTGTTCGCAGAGCGAAGAGAAGTGGGGCGAAGCAAGCGATGCAATGTAATGTAAAACCATGGGAGGTGGTGAGCAGTGTCAATCACCCTTATTACTCTTGGAAACACAAATTACGAGAGTCACGAGGGTGGTAGGTGTGGTAAAAGTAGTCTACAATATAAGTAAGGTTCAATTTCATGTCTGTTGCTACTTATCCCGGCTGTACGAATTTTAGTTTGCAATTGGCGGACATTCTCTGGCTTGTCCACAGAACTCGGCGATGTTACAACGCAATTCCTGCAATTATATCACTGATGTTCTGCTGGGGGCCTTTACTTACGGTCTCAAGGGCTCGAATTTGTCACAGGGGGCAAAAAGGATCTTAGTAGGCGTGGCAATCGGCAAAAACATACAACAGCGGGGATTCGCTGGTCGTCACCGACCCAACTACTAATCCGCCGGTTAGTGGCTTGACTATGGGAGAGCGGACGGGATCCCGTATTTTCCACTACCTTTGGTCGTATGTACTAGTTATGCAGCTGATTTGGCCTATATTCAGCTCATGCTTGCTTTGATTGTTATCGCAGATTAGGCAGTTGTTACGGGCCCGGATGCCTACCCGGCAGCTTATCGACTCAATAGTTACCCCGACGGGTGTAGTAAGCCGTCTGTGGAAAGAATGCGTATACAATCTAAAGCTATGATTTTTGTTGGGTTTATTATGTTCCGTATCGTCAGATGGCATAAAACCGACTTGCCTTCTCCTAGGGTTTCAACAATCACTATCCAGTTTCGCCCGATATTTCGGGGATATCCATCGCCAAAAACCTGCGCCCCAACTCGATCTCGGGTCTCCACATCAATCACATCAAGAATAGCGGATCGTCCTCTCTATCAATTGCCTTCATATAAGCAAAAGAACTATTGGGGAAATGAAAAAAGTCAAGTGAGAAAGCACTAAGTCATGACAGAGCTTGCTGTGTCCGAAGGTCTCACAGTGAAAAGCAAGAAGCGAGTCGTGATAGTAATTAATCAGTTTGTGAAACTCAATTACGACAGAGGAGCCGGGATCAATCGCTAATTTAAAAAGGGAAAATGCTGGAGGCTGACAAGGCAATAATATGCAGATGATCTAAAATGGCATATCGTCATTATTTAATAATCCCATCATCTGCTGGCTCATGTGAAACCAAGCTGGCAGCTGTGACGCCGGATCCGCCTCGATTGTATCCCTACAATTATCAGCAGAGACATTCGCCGAGACCTTTTGGGAATTATCATTGAGCATTGCGTCCGCCTCGCCGGCCATGTTGCCCGTCTCCATGGGAGGTTGAAAACCTAGGGCGTTGAGGTAATTAGAAAATCCCGTGCTAACCTCTGCGTAGCCATTCTGCTGCACTTTCGATGTCGATTTTAACTTATTGTATCGCAAAGCTACCTCGTAAAATAACTGGAAGAGGCGATGGTGCTTCGCTACGATGCTGGAGACGGGGTGGGCGGGTTTGATTGAGTTGACAAAGTTTTCCATCCGATCCAAATCTTCGCGATCTCCAGTCTCAATGACATGACAGAACAGGACAAAGAACGGGGCAAATGGCGTGAAGAGGATGATCCTGAGAAAACGAATACAAGGTTAGGTTGAAAGAGTGGAACTGGGTGGTAAAGTAGATCTGTCAACTCACCAACTCATATACAATGATAAGAGGCTGGCCTGTGCGCCCAAGAGAAATATTGAAGATGATTGATGGCACATGAGTGCGTTCCTGGCAGAATCAATGCACTCTTTCGTAAATAATACGCGCGAACCCGCAGAGGCGGGCAAGGTTCTATGTATCAGCGTTTGCATCGAATACCTTGGGATTTCGTCCGATGCAGACATGTATTCGATTAGTGCGCGTTGTTGCTCGTTTACGGCAGATCGGTGCCATTCTCTCTCAGAGCGAGGCCAACCTCCATCCACGGATCCAAAAACATAGATGATGATGGGAGAGGTCAAAGGAGTCGTTATTGGTAACTTACAATGGCATTCTGCGACTGCTCGTGGATTGCATCAAGTTCCTGAGACAAGGTCATTACTCGAAAAGCGCCATCTTCGTGTAGTGAAATAAGTGCTTGCGCACTGTACAGCTTCTCGTAAACCTTTCCAGCCAGGGTCGCGAACTTGACCATGTTCCTGCAGTAGTCCATAGCAGGGCTGCCACCTGGGAATGGAACAGTGATCTCAAAGTCGGGGATTGTAGAGCAGCGCCCTAAGCGAAGACATAGTGTCTTTTCCAGATAACAAATTGCCCAGAAGAGGAGGCCGGAGTTACATGAGGTATCACACCGCGCAGATGACCCTGCCTTTCTGGTGTGATAACCAAGAAAGTACGCATTCTGATATGCTGCGAGGACAAGGGTTCAAGCCATAGATAGTTTTGGTAGTTCAATAGCATAGATGGCCTACATAGAGTGAACTTGTATCTTTAGCAGATGACCATACGGATGCACATACGCCTGAAAGAAGAGCCAGGGTCATATCGTGGCTAGGAATGATATGAAGGGACAGCCCCGAAAGAGCGGTCTCCAAGTTCTGCTGCAAGTAATTTGGCAGATTTGTTACTTATTATTTACCGAGAGTTTTCATATTCTTTGCTACCTTAGTACCTACTTGCCTCAGTCACTTGACTGTTGTAGAAAGGCATCGAACCTGCTGTTTGTGCTATCGAGTGAACAAACGCGTGGTTACACCATTAGATACGACACGCACTGTACTCACAAACCGTGACGAACAATACACAATCGGCTACCAGCACCTCGGCAGCCTGACTTCGCTCTTTCATCACCAGATCAACTCACCTTTCTGCGTAATTGTCATCATCACACAAGCAACAACATCAACACTCTCTTACCCCTTCTTATTTTGCTACCATGGCCCCTCGCGAGTTTGCCCGGCGCACTTTCAGGGGAACTTTACCGCAAATTCCTTTACCGGAAGCTCCTTTGCCGGAAACTCCTCTGTCCCAGGCTTTAAAGGCCGGCAACGAGGCGCTCTTTAAGGAGCTGCTGGAGAAGCCTGAGAATCATCGAGACATCAACGACGTTAGGCATGACTACCTGGAGGCCGCCATTACTCAGAATAAACCGGAGATCGTCAGAGCTCTTGTTTCGCTGCCTCTCTCAGAGTTTGATTTCCCCAGTAAGTTGACTCTTCAGCGCTAAGCTTCTCTCGTTAACGCTCTCACCTCTGTATAGATCGCCCGGTGGCACCGAGGGGAGCTAATAACCCTCTGGACCTGTCCATTTCATTTGAGCGCTTCGCTATCTTCAAGATCATCATCGACACCGAGAAATTCGATATCGCCGGACGTGACTCAGATGGCAGGACTCCGCTGCACCACGCAAGCGCAATAGGGTCTACCAGCATTGTCGAGTTTATGCTCTAGCATGACAATGTTGAAGCGGATGCAAAGGACAACGAAGGCCAGACACCCCTCTACCTCGCTGCTTATGGGGGTTGGAGCAATGTGGTCGAGATCCTTCTTCGTTTGGATGTAGTGGACCCTGACTTTCAGAACCTGGAAGGTCGTAGTTCTTATTAACTAAAGGTAGTTATTAATTATCTGTCTTAATTATTAAATGTGTCTTTTTTGGTTTGATTTTAGTATCATAGGAAATAAAATTAAGTACTAAATTAAATAGAATTATAGGTTATACATATTAAGTTCTAAGTACTTACTATTATTGTTTTATATATAGGTTTAATAATAAGCTAATAAAAGATAAACAATAAAATAACAACAATAATAATAATAATATGTTATAATTAAGCGAGTTAATAAATCTTCTTATAAGAAAACACTTATAAGTATAGTTATAGTATACGGATTAACTATATAGTTAACTCCTAAGTATTAGTTAATAGTAATTGAAATAAACCTTAATTTAGTATTTTTATAATTAAGTTAAACCTACTAATTAATTACTATATTGAATCTTTAGTACTTCTTGTAGTGAGTAGGATATAGCTTTATGAGATATTTATTCTCAAATGGCCTATATCTTAATACACATACTTATTTACGTTTTTAAATCATAGTAAATAACACAACCAGAAGATACGAGGTGTCTCGGACTTTTAAAGAATTGTTAAAGACATTCCCTTATCCAGCATTACCTCGAGCCATGACGCTTCAATCCCTAAATCTCTTAATTCCCACACTTCCCGTACAAGTTCCAACCCGCGGTTATAGGTCTGAACACGAGTCCATGTAGCCAAGCTATCAAACTTTGTCTCAACCAAAGCTCTCTCTTCTGCGAATGCAGCGGGTAGCTCGGGACCGGCGATTACAAGCAAAGGCCCTAACCAATTAAGCAGGGGATTGTGATTAGGAATACACTTTAGTATCCTCATAACGTCGAGCACCATTTGAGTTAAAATAAAATTGTTAGTGGAATCCTGGCCTTGAGTAGCGTTGGCCTGGTAGAGCATAATAAGGCCAATGCTGCGGTATCCTTCAGCCAGTTGCAAGAGGTTCTCTTGCGGGATAACAGTCGCTGGAGGAACCCAATCACGCAGCTTTGTTTCAAGATCACAAAATTTCTCCATGCAAATCGACTTTGAATCCAGTACCCAGCGGAAATAACGGCCTGCCTCCGAAATCAGAGGACACAGGGTGCTGGAGATACCGGTGACGGGATGAACGAAGGAATCAATTGGAGGCCTTTGTATTGCAACAAGTACGGCAGAAACGGACGAATCCGGCTTCCCAGTACCAGCAGGTACTAAGAAAGATGAAAATGCTTCGCAGTATAGGTATAGTCCAAAGAGATAAAAGGCGAAGGTATCAGTGGGTGCTGAGTCTGCAAGGGACGCAATAATATCACTTATACCACTCAGAAACATAATACCGACGTCGTTTCCCGATGGATCCAGCCAGGCTGATGAGACAAAAAGTATGAGTGAAGAAAGGATAGTAGTGCGAAGAAGTGTTTGTTGTTTTGTGTGCGATAATTGTAAGCGAGCAATTTCTTTTTGGAGTGATGATATGGCTAGGCAACGGGTTTGGAGGGCTGAGGATAGCTTTTCTGGTAGAAAATGGTGCTGATGTGCCTCCGAAACACTCTCAAGCGTGTGTCTCAGGGCTTTGGAATGTCGCAACCAGCTGGAAAGAGCATGCGAGAGAGGATTCGCAGGGGGGTAAAAGATAGACATATTTAGACAAGCACTGTCGTACCAATGCCTGAGAGTGGCATTCTCGAGGGCACTGGGAGCCGAGGGGGCTCGCTCATGGGAGATCCAAGGCCGCTCGATTTGCCACACGTCATAGGTGAAGTTTCCGGTGCAGGTCTCTTTACGAAGTAAGCAGCGCGTGCATATGGGTCGCTTCTCGTCGCATTTGACTCTACGACGTTTGCACTGCTCGCAGCCACTACGAGACTTGATATTTGGTTGTTTTGGGGCTTGCATGGTTCAGCTGTAGGGAGAAATGTTGGCTGATTTGGGATTTCCGGCCTGTGTGGGGAAGTTTTGAAGGGAGATGTGAATTTGAGCTTAGCTTTGGTAAGCGCTGCTCCCATTATGCAATAACCAAGGGACGCCCAATTGTGGCTCATACTCTTAACTAATTCCTCTGGATCTTTGCCGGCTTTTTCAAATCTTTGGGAAGGTGAAAATAAAATGTTCTGGGACATTTGTCTTCCCATGGGCCCTGAGGTATTTTGAGGGATTATACTACGAGGCGATATTATTTAGCATACCGATTTAGACAGACCCAGCTACAAGAGCACATCAGGATGAAGGATGCGCAGCATTTCAGCGACAGATTGGTCGTATATTTGGGCTACAAGAAGTCTCTAGTTTCCCGGATTTTAGATTCTAATCTACACTTCTTTCCCCTAATTGCATTCAGTTCTTGAACCCGGGAGTGAAAAACCTCCTCGCCGGGTGCGACTCAGGCTCCACCTCCTGATCCTTGAGCTCTGTCCACTCGGCGCCGACCTTATGGATTCGAACATCTTCGTAGTGACGGCCAATCAGATGGGGGAGATAAGCCCGACCAACACCAAGCTCATCCACCGACACAACAGTATAATCGGCGCGACCGGTGGTGTATCTGAAATCGCTAACAGCTTCGATGGGAATGCTGTGAAGGGGGTCGGCAGTAGTACCTCGGATGGTAAGACGACCCTCACCGATGGCGTGGTGGACATCGTGCTCGCGGACTTCGAGTGTGCTAACGAGTGGCTCCCACTGGAGACCCTTGCCCTGGGAATGAGGGTAGGCCTTTATCTCAAAGTTGACCGAGTCCCGAAGACGCGGGGGGAGATCTTGGCCGAACTTGGCCTGTACTTCGATAAGGCGGACGCCGTTGCGCTCGGCATAGGCATAACGCCAGTCTCCAGATCGCCAGAGACGACAAGTGCCAGTCTTCTTGGCCTCACCCCAGACCTCACGGCCCCAAGTGACAGGTAGATCGTTGCTGATGATGATCTCGAGCATGAAGGTGCCAAGCTTACCGCGGAACTTAGTGTCAAGGCTGACGATTGCGCAGTCGAACTCGCCACACAGCCTGCTTTCCATGGTAGCCATGAGGATGTGTCCGGTGGGAGTGTCGGCCGGCTCTAGGCCGGGAGGCAGGACGCTGCGGACATATTCTGGGGTGGTGGTAAAGTCGATAACGATAGCTTCCTGGGAGAAAGAGGGGTGGGAGGAGAACTCCTCCCACGCCCGAACTTGGTCCTCAGAAGCGACGAAAGACATGGCTAAGGAAAGCAAGATTGTAGAGAATGATTGCGTGGGATGCTTGTGTGTGAGGACGAGATGGTGGTTGTGTGACCCTATGGAGGGACTAAGGAGGATTCTTAAGTCGAGAAGCTTGAAGATAAAGACTCGCCAAGGCCATCTCCAGTGGCCCATATAGTTGACTTATTTGGCAAAATTGCGAAAAGGCCCAGTCTCACAATAGCACTGGGGATGGTGGGACCAGTTGATAGCATTCCATGATGGTGGAAATTGGTCTAAGCCCAATTTGGCCAATGCGCGAGGGACACTTAAAAACCCCGGATCACGGAAGGTTCCAGGAGGGTCACGCGGGCCTGATCTACCTACCAATGGCGGGCTTTCAGCTTCCACATTTCCCCCAGGTAGTCTCCCCAGTATCCGAATCTCCGGGTTGCTATCTGCCAACTAGGACAGGGGGTCTTGCTATGATAGCAGCTAGTTACTGAGGTTTCCATTGCCGGAGACTAGGTTTCCTCGATAAGCTGGGGTTCAGTAATTGAATAAAAAGACAGCCGTTCTCAATTCTCTCTTGGCAAGTACAAGAGCTTGACTGCCGTCTGTATACTCTATTCGCATGTCTTTTACTACGACTCCAATTCATCTGTCTGACTCACGGAACGCCATGAACGCAGAAACACCCTCCAAAGAGCAGAAGAGCCAACAGCTCAGCCAGGCGCAGCGGTCGCGCAGCATCTCCATCATGGACGGAGACCATCAGCAGATACATCAAAAGCCCTTTACTGTTTGGACAGCCATGGGTATTGGCCACTCCATCACCAATACAGCCATCACCCTTATCGTCGGTCTTGGAAGCGGCATTGCTCTGGGTGGACCACCACTCTTCATCTACGGCTTCCTTTTCATGGCTGTCATCGCCCTATGTGTCGCCATAAGCTTGGGAGAGCTTTCTTCAGCTCTTCCTCACTCAGGCGGTCAATACTACTGGGTTGCTGTTCTGGCTCCCCCCAGATATCGACGCTTTCTTTCGTACGCCACAGGCATCATAGGATGGGCTGGGGCTGTGTGCACCAGTGCCTCGGTTTGTCTGGTTGTACCTACTACCATCTTTAGTATGGTTTCCATGACACATCCCGACTTTAACTACAAGCCGTGGATGGGATTCGTTGGATTTCAAGTCTTGAACCTCCTGGCTTTTGGCTTCAATTGCTTTGAGCGTGTCCTTCCTTGGGTCAGCCGATTTCTCCTCGTCTTTACCATCTGCACAGTTACAGCCATTTTTGTCGGTATACTGGCTGCTAGCCCGCAAAAGCAGTCAGCCGAGAACCTTTTCGTCAATTTGCACAACATCTCGGGATGGCCCAACGGTGTCGCCTTCATGATCGGCCTCAATGCTCCTAATTGGGCCTTCTCTTGCCTCGACGCCACTGTGCACCTTGCCGACGAGATACCGAACCCACGACGGAACATACCCAAAGCGCTACTCGTCACAGTTGCCCTAGGTACTGCAACCGGCCTTCCCATTATCCTTGCGCTGTTCCTCTCTGCGCCGTCCGTGGACACCCTTGTCAATTCTACGGCACCGTCACTACAGATCTTCTACGACGCGTTCAAACAAAACACCACCGCGGCGCTGGGTTTACAGAGTCTTGTCTTGATCTCCGCTGCTGGTGCTATCATTGGTATTCACACATGGCAGTCTCGTATTGCCTGGGCATTCAGTAAGGACAAGGGATTCCCATTCCACCGGTTTCTTTCCCAAATTGCACCCGAGCCGTATGGCACTCCTATATACGCCCATATCTGGTCCTCCTGCTGGACTGCCGTGCTGGGATGTATATACATGGGCTCACAGCTAGCCTTCAACTCTCTTGTTTCGGGCGGTATCCTTCTGCAGTATATAACCTACTCTACCTGCATCGCGTGTCTTCTGTATCATGGCCGGTCAAACATCACACCTGGTCCTTTTTGGTACCCTAAGGTTGGCCTTGCTTCAAACGTGGTTGTTCTAATCTGGACATCTGTCGCACTTGTTTTCTATTGTTTTCCTTCATTCTATCCCGTCCAGGCAGACATGATGAACTATGTGTCCTGCGTTCTTGTTGGTGTCTTGCTGTATTCGCTGATTTACTGGGTTGCGTTTGGCAAGAAGGAGTACAAAACTCCAGAGCTGGAACAATATGACTAGTGCATGACTCATCTGAATATACCTGTATCCATGCTGTTTGAATAACTTTAATCCATTTCGAGAAACCAGCTTTTCATTTAAAACGTTTAACGGTAATATAAATCGTGGATGACTAGAAATTGAACCTCCAGACCTACAACCCAACTTGGAACGTGAAGGAGTCTCAGACTCGGGTGATCCTGGATGCATGTCACGGGCCAAACCTTGGGTAATCTTATTCAAGCCTCATCGCCAAGATGATTATCTTGATACCTCATATTTATTAGTCTTTTATAGCTACCTAGGGCCTTCCTCGTTCAGCTCCCTCCCATAAAAGCTTGTGATGTATCACCGTTTGAGTACCCTGCGATTGTAGTGCCGCCATCGATCGCCACAACAGACCCAGTCATGAAATCGGCACGCTCGGAGAGTATGAATACAACCAATTCCGCCACGTGCTCTGGCTTTCCCAATTTACCTGAGGGCTGTGTTGTACGAGCCAGTTCCTCTTTAGGCACACCAAGGCAACTCAACATGGGCGTGTCGATGTTTCCGGGAGCCACTGCATTGACGCGAATGCACTCTCGTGCATACTCAAGTGCTGCTGTCTTGGTGAGACCATTGACTGCATGCTTCGAGGCAACGTAGGCTGCACATCCCACAGTCCCGATAGTACCTGCATCGGAGGTGAGATTGACAATCGAGCCTGGAGTTCCGAGGTCGAGGAACGCTCGAATCTCTTGCTGCATGCAATAAAATGTTCCGTTCAAGTTGACGTTGATTGTTCTAGCCCAAATGCAAGGATCAGTGGCGTCTATGTTGGCTCCCCCAGGTAGGATGCCCGCAGCATTCACAGCAAAGTCGAGACGCCCTGCCCACGACACAACCCTTCCCACCGCAATCTTGACGGCTTCAACATCGGTCACATCAAGGCTAACTGGCAGCGCTTGTATGCCGTAGGCTCCGGATAGATCCTTTGATTGTGTCGTAGTGTCGATCAAGTCTAGAAGCGCGACATCGGCTCCCTCGGATGCAAGGAGGCGGGCACAGGCAAACCCGATGCCCCCTGATGCACCTGTTACAAGGGCGACTTTTCCGATAAATTCTCCAGACATGGCAAGTAGACCTGGAAATAGTAAAAACAGCGGACTTGACAGCGAGGTAGAAGGAGCTGGATGATAGGCAGCTGTGTTTATACCTAAGAATTGCTTAAAGAGATCGTAAAATGATTAGTAACTAAACTGATTAATTCTCTTTTGTTTAGTACCATATCATATATATGTATGTCTCCTTTCTAACCTGATTTGGATCAAATGCGAGTTCTGTCACTAAGGCTAAAGATCTTAGAGTTTGGCCTTGTTTATTTGGGCTGTTTCCACTAACTGCTCGCGCTGTTCCAAAAATGGTTGAAGTGCGAAGTGCGGAGAAGGTCTTGCATCTTATCGGATAATGTTACCGATGTTGACAACATAGTGAAATGCAAATCGATGTCAGCTTTTTTAATTACCAAAAATGAAATCCAAGGTCGTCGTCGTAACAGGGGCAACTTCAGGCTTGGGCTGGGCCATTGCGCTCTACTTCGGTCGTCTAGAATGGAAAATCGCTTGCACGGATCTACGCTCTAACAGCCCCAGTGCGCTTATTATCACTCTCGACTTGATCAATAAAGAGACAGATGGAGATGCTTCCAAGGTTGGAACAGGTGCCTCCCCTTCACAGGAGGTCACAGCCCTCACTACTACGCTGTCCTTACAGGTCATGATTCTGTCGCCAAAGTTTTGGCCGATACTGGACGCGTCGACTGTAGTGTTCAGGAACAGGCCCTGCTGGCCAAACACAATCTTCGAAAGTTGACTCCAAATATCGTATACCACCCTTGGGTTTGATTTAGGTCTTACGGGGGATAGGACTAAGGGTCAGGACCATATATGACCTTGGAGGCCACGATTTATGACAGCCAGAGAATCTCGGCAGATGTTGCTACCTGGTTAGCACAAGAAACACAATGGCCGCGAGTCCGGTACATCCAATAAAGTCGCAGGAACTCATTATTAAGACCACCCCTCTGTCCTCGATGTGACATTGATCTTGCGTCTTCTGTACACAGTGCTTGAAGTGAACATCTCCATCTAGCAGCTGTACAGGCACGTCACCAACAAAATCCTCGTCCCTCTGCCAAAGACAGCTCTCGCTTACTCCGCCGCAACCTTTGGGCATTTTAGAGAAAGACATTTTGGTATCAAAAGGCTGAAAGATGGGAAGTAGGGCTGGACTTCACCGAGAACGCAAAAATGAAATCAGTTGCGGTTTATGTGGATCGAACACATGACCTTCAGATATCGGATGATAGTGATTGAAGTGAACTTCAGTCTGACGCTCTCCCAACTGAGCTAAACCCGCTGACTAATTGATGAAGACAACCTTCAGTACATCGGCTATTGATTCTGCAAATGTTGTGGCCGTGCGAGGCGATCATTCTTGACTAGCCTATGTCACATTATACATGCTTAATGACGCTCCCAAATCTCGATGAAAGACTAGACGCAGATGGCTAGCATACTAACTGTAACACATCTTATATCTAATAGTGTCGTAGAGGCCCCATCAATAACAGTTTTGCGATATAAATATGTCCACTAAAGCCAGCTTTCTCGGCTATGGCACATCTCACTTAGACATCTGCTTCAATCGTCGTGCCATCTATTCACCAGCAGTATAAACCTTCTCTTCGCCAACCTTCCCACCCACGGTCACGACTTGCTCATATTTATATTTCCCCACAGGCTCCATCAGCACTTCATCAGTAGGTCGAAGAAAGTACACCAAGCTATATCTATCAAGGCGGCCTTGCGCTCCAGGCAGTGGCACAACACGATGCTTCCCAGATTTTAGACGGCCATTGCTGAACTTGACCATGGCATCACCAAGATTGATGATAGCATGACCCGGCAGTGGTTTGACGTATGCCCATTCCCCTTGTTTCTGTGGGTCGTGGCTCTGGATCTGTAATCCGCCGACCCAGTTGAACAAGACAGTGACGCTGCCGAAGTCTGTGTGAGAGGGTAGGCCGACTGTGTTGCTCTGAAGAGAAGAGGAAGCGGCCATCTTGGTCATTCGTACGTGATCTCCCGAGAGAGACGAGATTTTGTTTCTTCTCACAAACTCATCTGGTCGGAGGCCAAGTTGCTCGGCCAAGATGCGGAGAATGAGAAGACCCAGGGAATGGCAGTCTCTAGCGAAACTCGAAAGCTCTGTCCGGTTCTCCATGATTTCTTTCGGATACTCTCGTGTCTTGTAGATTCCCAGTAGATGGTCTTTAGCGATGTTGAAGAACTCTGTGGCATCAGGTCGCGAGTCTTTGTCTGTCTTTTTCACCGCTCCAGAAGGCTTGTAGCCAAACATTTCTTTTCCTCTTTCTGCAAGAAACCTCGTCTTGTAGTCCAAGGGCTTATTGAGAGCTCCCTTCGCGACATCAAGAGTATCATCGGCTTCGTCAAGAAGCGCTTGCCCAACAAGGCCGTCCGTCAAGTCGAGGTAAAAGAACCCATCTGTCTCGCATACTCTGAGCACTTTCTTCATCTCATTCTCACAAGAACTCGTGAGCTTGCTGTATGAAAGTCGCGCGATGGGCACGATTGGGACATCCTCGGGGAATGGAGGGAAAGCGTTTTCAAGGTTGCCCATTATTGGAAGTCGTGGACTCAAAATGAATCTCTTTAAAGGAAAGGCTTACTGGACTGAAATAGGATCAATCAGTTGAGGATGATTGGGTTGGTGTGAGTATTAAATATTAATCCGTTCATCAACTTCATCTTTACGGCACGTGGCAAGTTCCATCACCAAGTTGGCGCCACTCAGCTTACAGTCTCGCTAGGAAAAGCCTCCCTCCAGCGACGGGTACTTCCAGACGACTAGATCAAAATATCGCAGTAGTATTATTAGTACATAGTAAGTTCGGGTTCTTGATCTAGTCTTGATCTACAAATCGTGGCGTTAGAAAAGGTACCTGCTTTACGGAGCAGGCACAATAGAATCGATCACTTCTCGTTTTCCATATTTCATATTTTTCAAGATCTTCCGGCGCTTCGTTCGTTATCCCTGTTTCTCGTTCTTCCCCGATCTCTGTTTTCGAATCTTCCTGCAAACATCTCACTCGCCGAACCTGTCAACCTGATTTCTCTTGATACTCGTTGCGCAATCCATTCCGGCTTTTCGTACATCACATGGCTCTATTTCTAGTTTACTGGAATCATATTTGCGTTTGCAGTTTATGCAAATCAGGTTAACTTGGTCCAACCAGCACATAGTTTTCTGTATGAATTGATGAGTTACTATAATTGACAGGTTGCGATCCTTCGTTCTGTGGTTGATGGCTGTGGTAGTTATTGGATTAATGGGTCTAGGGCTACGGGAAGTCTACTATTTATATACATTGCAGCAGCAGGTGATTCATTTCACTTGGCCATTCATGTGGCAGATGCTTCTTGACGCTCCTCAGAAAGGTGATTCGGGCCATTTTGATTCCAGTGATAAACGGCACAGCTGGTATATTCGTGACTAGCCAAGATTTATTATTCTATTCTTTCTAATTGTTACCCAACCAACTCTGGTCTTTTCAATCTACCTCACCGGTCTTAATCCCTGTCTTCTTCGCCTCCAATCATACTCAAATGCAACTGCGGCTGTGATCTACAAGCCTCCAAGACCTGTTTAGGGATCTCTGTCTCTTCCACTAGAACAATCAACTCCTTCATCTTCTTTGCCGTGAAATTCAAAGTCTCTATCGCACTCGCAAGCAGTTCCGTCACTTCCTCGTCGGTTCCGAGGGGGTTGAAGAACTCTAATGTCTCTAATTCCGGCGGCAAGCCTACAGAGTTTAGGCGCGGCTTCTTGGTCGTCTTTCCAAAAAGCTGGTAGTCCCAGTTCAGTCGCAGGGTCTTGAGTGAGACGAATTCGCGAAGGGCCAGGGGCCTAGCGCTGGCTAACATCGGGAAGTCGATCGTAATAGTCTCCAAGGAGTGGCACTGTTCCTTGAGGGCCATTATGTAGTCTCGTATGCTACTCGAGCTTTCTTCTAGGTCGGGCTCTGGCTCTTCTCTTTGGGTAAAGACAAACTCCTTCAAGGCTTCGGGAAACATCAGAACATCCGACAGGGTATCATCGTTAATATCGCATTCTATCAAATGCAGTTTGCTCAAGGCTGTGTTGTGTGGACGCTCGATCAACTCAAAGCCGCGATCGTCCAGCTTCGCCCTCTTAATGACAAGCGTCTCGAGAGTTGGGTGAGTAAAGATGTGGATATTCTCCTGCAGATCCCAGTACTGATCATCCTCATCCTGGTAGAACAGGGTACAGGACTGCAAACAAGCCAGGTCGAACGGGCCGTTAAACAGATTACCTATACTATGCAGCAGACTGACAGGTACTGCGATATCGAGTGTTTTTAAATTCGACATTGTGGAAATTGTATGGGAGACGCTATTCATGGGCTCTAGCGTGTCGGAGATGAGACGTGTTAGCTCTGAGGCTGGGTAGGCCAGCTTGACGCCTTCAATAGCTGAGCCACGCCGCGGCCGACGGTTGAGTGATTGACTGAAGATGAGGTGAAGCTCCGGTTTGAGCCATTGGACTGTATTGTACAGCACAGCATCTGCGAGGGCGTGGTAGTGCTTGTTGAGCCGCGACACGTTGCAGAGGTCGTGCTTAGGCAGGGTTTCCAAGATGGAGACGAGCAAACTGTCTGGCATGCGAGCGAGAAAGTCGCCATGAGCCCCATGGTCGACTCTATGTATCGCTACCATTTTTAAGTCGTGATAGTACAAGAAAGAAGAGGTTTATCGATACTGGCGACTGAGGGTCTGAGGGTCTGAGGGTGGTGTGTGCTTGTGGTATGTTTATGGTTGAAGTGACTAGCGCTGCGTGTGACGTAACAAATTGAGTGATTTATGTGGACCGTATGGGGTAAGCGCGTTATGTAAGCCAGCTGGAAGCTTATTTCGTTTCTGTAGTAATTGAGCCTCTCTTTGCTATGGCATGGGATTGGGCTGATTTATACCATGGCAGTCAGTGACTACGAACTCTGATTCACTCACACGGGCTTTGAGTTCTCGCCAATTATGAAGTTTTCTACTATCGAAAACAACTGGTTGGCGGACAAGTAGCAGGGTTTCGGCCCGAAGGTTTCCCAACATATTTTCTATCCATCGACTCAATAGTATTCAGTGCTCTCGCACTTTTCGTACAGTGATTAAACGCGCATAAATGAACCGGACACTGAAACTTGAAAACAACGAGGTGGGGTTCTGCAGCGCGATCGACACTGCACAGATAAATTCCTTACTACCCCGCGTTCGCATACCGTGACTGGGATGAGATGGGAAATTATCACTTTCATTCTAGTATTATCTTCCAGCGATATGGTATCAATAGATATTAGTTTTCAACTGTATAGTTCAGCATACATAATAAAATTATGCTCATATCGCTAGGTTCGATTGCCGTTCTCCTAACGCCAAGTTAGATCACAGAAATAACCAGATTTCTATGTATACCCAACCAGTCGCAAACGTGGCTCAAATCGTGCAACTATAAAACCTAGTCCAAATGAAGCAATCTGTCACGTTCTGGTTGACTGGCTATTTATTTTCTTTCTCCTGAGAATTTGTAGAAAAAGACAGGTATTAAAATCTCGCCAATCATCTCACTCAGATCAGCACGTGGATACCTCAAATCCACTTCTAAAGCTTGGCAGCGGCTTTAATTATCTACTTGTAATGACACTACACCCTCAATGAGAATTTCTTCTTCCACTCGAATTTTCCTCCTCAACTTCACTCGGCTCCTTCATTTACCATGGCGGAATTCTTCAATGCGATAGTGGAATATCTCCAGGCGTCGATGAAACAGTCGCCCTACGTCTGGTGTGCTGCTGGACTCACATTTCTTATTGGCGCTCAGCTTGCATTGGCCGTGTCTATCGCCCATGGTGACGAAGAAACTGTCCGCAGGCAGCTACACAACCTGCAAAAGGTCGGCGCCAGTCGAAAAAATGATTCTCCTGAACAAGCTTCCGAAAAGACCATTCCTCGAGAGGCCGAGTCCAAAGATGAGAAGCCCCCGCAGCTGAGCAAAATCTCACCTGTTGCCTCATGCGCACCCATCGAACTCAACTTGGCTGAGCACCCAGACGCTCAAGACAAGTACGACAACTGCTACGCCCTTGCCGTCGAGTCTGGCAAAGCCGATAGCCAGGGTCTTCCCATGTGGGCATCCTTAAATGAGCAAAACAAGCCAGCCTTGTCCAAGATCACGACTGAGCTGTGGCTTCCAAAGCCCAACGCAGACAAGAATGATCCATTAGTCCAGAGTGAAGGCTGTATCATCATGTCGTTTCCGGACCCCGTTACTCCAACTTGGCTAGCGTATTTCGCAGGGTATACGGGAGATAGGTTCAGGATGCCCCAGGTCGCTTGTATCTTACCTCTTCGACCGACAGCAGATGAAATCAAGGAGCACAAGATTAAGATGAGACCTTTCCACATGGAGGGAGAGGACGGAAAGGGACTCGATATGGAAGGACTGCCTGCTGTTTCTGATATTTTGTCCAGACTTAAGGTCTTCCTTAATCACCCGGAGCGTCAAGGCATTACCATCTTCAAGAGAGCTTGAGGGCGGGAGTCGACCAAACCAATATCTGAACGACTGGAAGATGAACATATAGAACCGAACGCGCAATGTTTGAGAAACATGAAATGACCAGGGAGATACCAGGAAGGGCCTCTACAGCGTGGGATAAATAGGAATTGAACGATAGCTTGGATATTATTGATACTAAAACTCTTTGTAATCTTTAAACACAAGCAGAAACGCTATCATAAACATGTTACTCTTTCATATACATGCTTCTCATTTACAAAGCTCCTCAACCTTTTTATCCACTAATTGGCAGTCTGAACCTTTTCAGACTCCCGATCTGAAGCAGGGAACTGATCAACCTGGGTCTTGGCAAACTTGCGAGCAGGAACCTTGTGCTCGAAGAGAAGATCCAGTTCACCGTAAGTGCGACCCTTGGGCTCAGGAAGACGGAAGAAAGCCCAGATGAAGATCAACAGACACCATCCAGCCCAGAAAAGACCCGTCTTAGCACCCCAGTTCCACGAGTTTCGGCCAAGCATGCGAGGCATGAGCGTATTGGTGACGAGACCGGCGATGTTGCTGAAGTTGCGTGCAAGAACAATGGTCTTGGCCTTGAGACGGGTGGAAGAGATCTCTGCAACAATTGTGTAGGCGATGGGGCCGATAGTCATATCGTAGACGAAGGTGTACACGACGAGCAAGCTGCCGATGGCCCAGCCGGTGCTTTCGGTGTGCTTGACGAATCCAAGGGATCCGACTGCAATGAGGATGAAGAAGAGGGCTGCCATACCGCAGATGTAGATGTCACGGCGGCCGAAGCGCGACATCAAGACCCAAGAGAGGACGACACCGATGGCACCGATGGAGTATTGGATGACGTTGAAGTCGAGAGATCGCTCGGGTGAAAGACCAGCCTCGAGATAGAACTGAACCGAGTAACCCATGAGGGAGCTACCACAGAGGGCTTGAGCAGTGTAAGCAACTGAGGCAACTTCTGTTCGTCGCAAATCGCTGCGCATGAAGCAATGCCAGTAGTTGGTTCCAGCAGAGTTCTCAATCTCCATTTGGTTGGTAGCCTTGAGAAGTTCAACCTGGGAGTCGGCGTCGAAAGGAACATCACACTGTGTGACGAGTGCAAGGATGGATCGCTTGGCGTCTTCGTATCGCTCCTTACGAACAAGCCACCAGGGAGACTCGGGGGCGAAGAGAGTACCGAGCATGATGAAAGGCGGCCAAGCCCACTGGAGAGCAAAGGGAATTCTGTAGGACCAGTCACCTCCCATGGTGCTGAATCCTCGGAGAACGCCAGCACCGATAAGTTGACCGATGACCCAGCACAAGTTGACGTAGGCTGTCAGGTAAGGACGGAGGACAACGGGAGCGACGTCAGAGGCATATGCGAGGGTAAGGGTCTGGAATATACCCCACGGGAGACCGAGGAGGATGTTTCCGGCCAAGAGGACGTGGAGGTTGGGTGCAAAGAAGGGGAAGAAGATAAGACCGATCATGAGCATTTGCGAAGCCATCATGGTCTTCTTGTAGCCGAAGGCATCTGAGACCCAACCATTGATGTAAAGACCAATGATCTGACCGCACATGCCACCGACTTGGATATAGGTTTGCCAGTCGGCAGAGATGATTAGGTTTCCGTTCGCGTCGAGTTCGTTACCAAACTTCTGCTTGAATCTGTGCAACAGAACAGTTAGTCTCGAGAGTATTGGATACTGGTGGCAGAGGTAGTACTACTTACGCATCATAGCCGTAGAAACTTCCCAGAAGACTCAGATCGTAACCCTCCATAATGATAGCCGTGGAGAACAGCAGGGAGAAGGCAATGGCCTTGGGGTACAGCCTCAAACTATCGCGAAGAGTAAGGGTATGCTCGCGATCGTTGGCCGCGCGAGCAGCGGGCTTCTCAGCCTCGCCATAGCCCATCTTGGAGTCGGGATCTATGTGCTCAACCTGAGCGAAGTTGTCCTTGGGCGAGGGAGACATGGTGTGATGTCGCTCAAGGCAAGGGAGGATGTTGTAGAATAGGACTGTAGAGAGGGAAGGAGATGCTGGATGAGGTGCTCTGGGGATGAGAATAAGAATAAAAGCTGGGGAATCTGGGGATTCTTATGCTAAACTCCACAAACAGGACGTCTCCCCACGGTTGTTAAGGTTTGTCCCCGGGGTTAGGGGGCAAATGCCAAGAGTAGTCTAGAGGAAGAGGTTGTCGGACCGACAGTGCACGGAGACGCAATCGACGCAGAACTGAGCTGTTCTCGCCAAGCTCTGAGCCTCGTGATAGCTTCAAAATATGGCACAACAAGCTGTCGGACCGATAGAATGCTCGATCTTCCCTCGGACCACGATGCGTTGTGAGAAGTTCTCGGTGCGGGAACTGGAGAAGAGGGAGTTTAGTTGCTCTATCCTGTCGGTCCGACAGGATCGAACGCTCCCCCGGATTTTCTCCAGGGCGCATTGACCACTGTGTCGGGACGAGGCTAGACCACAAATGAATCATCACGCGTTGGAGTTGTTGGTTTCTGGTGATCCCTGCGGTATTGGGGCTAGGTCGTGCAGACAGGCGAGTCGGACAAAGCCGAGGAGATGGATGGCATTCATTCATCCCTGGTGATCAACTCAAGTAGGATTTTGGGTCGACAGGACTACCACTCAGTTAAAACAAGATATCTCTTTCATTCATTCAACGTTGTCACAGCGTTCTCACAACAGGACGTTTAGTCTTTGAGTACACGGTAATAACTTCAATCCAAATTAATAAAACAGTTGTGGAGATATTTTAGGACAGAAAAATCAGTATTAAACAGTAGATGCATATTACGCCAGCCTACTCATTACCATTTGAAACTCGTACCATATTTATGCTATAGGGTACTTTTCGCGAATCGCAGATCAAAGCAGAGTCTGTCTTGGCCCATTATGGCTGCAGTCATTACAATATGGCTTGGTATAGGGACATAAAGAAGATCTTGACAAATAATATGGCCTGCGATGGATACTATAAACATTGCTTTCCGACAGTCAATTTAGTGATCACAGCTAAATTCTTGCAAAATCTTTGCTTAATCTAATTGACTTGAACAGGAACATTTCATAAACGAAGACTAACAGTCTCCTTCAAGACTGGACCGCGCTTAGAGAACTAAGTTGAAAACTTGTCATCGTACCATCAAGGGTCAGGAAACAAGCAGTCACTAGTGTTAGCTCATGGAGTGGAGAGACAAACCCAGTTGCCCCATGGGCCATGGATGAGACCGCTAAACAATCTTAGAGTCCCACCAGGGGTAACTGTCAAGTAACTTTAAGTGATAGGATTCTTGTCCCACAGTTCGTAGTCCTTGGTGGAGTTCACTACATCAATTCTTTTGCGGTGATTTCTTCACCGGTATCGGAACAGAGTTTGTGCATGGGGTTTCAGCTGAGCCGTCAATTTCCTTTCCATCCTGGCTTCAAAGACTTGACCACTCTCATACATGGTCCCTTAGGTGCAAGCTCGAGCATGGCAACTTTCTCCAAAATAATTTCACGGAGTGTGACACTTGTCTTGATAAGCTTGCATTCACTTCCTCAACATGCTTGAGTACGAGGATGTTCTTTCTATTGTCTAATGTATGTCCCTTACCCCCGATGAACTTTTATATCATAGCAATCTCCATTGCCTCGCCTTCTCCCTACTCGCTAATCTCGATGACCAGTTTCCTACAACTCACACCTTGAGCCACTTGATCCAACCCAGCGTTGATGTACTCCAATCCCTTTCCCACGACACTCGGCTCCGGACTAGGCTTGACAGTGCCTCTGGTCAAATTCTCCCTCAGCCAAGTACCTATCCAGTACCTGAACTGCTCCAACCTTTCCTCTTCATCCGCCATTGAGGGTTGAACGAAGATCACTTCTACTCCGTCTATATCCTCTGCATCCTGTGGGATCGGCACTGCTGACCCTATCTTTGTCGACTTGGTTCCTTGTTCGCCCAAAGGCTTCAGCACAGCCTGGCACAGCGCGAGTTGGCCTGTGGCAAGGAAGCAGTGTCGTATGGTTAGGCCATCAGCCTTGGCTGCAGAGATGATAGACTCCACGACAGATGGGTCTTTGTAGTCGAAGACGCGATCGGCGCCTAGGGCGTGGATATACTCGTGGTTTGCTGATCCAGCGGTAGCATACACGGCCGCGAAAGGGTAGCTGGGATCTTGACACATCAGACAGCCTGTCTGAACACCCATGGTACCGATGCTTGATGAAGCACCCCAAATGAGAAGAGCTTCCTCTTTCTTGACGTGGCTTTTTGCCCCTTCTTTCTCGGAAGTGCCATGCCTCTGGTCTGCGTGAACAGAGGCAGAGTTTCCTTCCATCCTGGGAATACCCATTGCATCCCAGGCACTAAGAGGCACCTGAACAGACACTGGTAGTGTTGCAGCGTGATTCCACGACATGTGGTCAGGGAGAGGAACAACATGTTGCCACGGAACAAGGCACTTTTCCTGGAAGGGCCCATAATCCGGATCACAGCCTCTCCAAGCCGAAGCAGAATAAGCAGCAACTCTGGTGACACCTGGCTGGAAGCATATTGTTGTGCCATCCACACCACTAGGTACGTTCTCGCCGACCTCTAGAACGAGGCCTGACATGTCGAAGCCGATGACGGAGGGAAACTCAGATATGAAGAGGCCGTGTTCGCGCATAAGGGCATCTGCTGGGTTTATTGCGACGGACTTGACGGCGATGAGTAGTTCATTTGGGCCTGGCTTTGGGGTGGGACGGGTTTGTATCTCAAAGGGTTGGCCTTTGCCTGGTAAGACGGCGGCAAGATGTGTAGTCATGGTAATTGTCGGGGAGATGTGAGGAATATTGGGTTTGATAGGATATGATGAGTAGAATCTCAGGTAGGGAAAACCTCTTCTCTTTATAGCTCATTCTATCATTTAAAACAGGGTATCTTGCATCTTCAAGATCGCTTGGCATTAATCCCTGAGTCTCAACGAGCCAATCAGATCTCTCTGCACCCGTGGAATGGTTAGCGTGAGATACAGTTCCGAAGCGAGGTTAGTGCATCGGGACAAAATACGTGCAGTTTTCAGAAGGATCCAACATCTCTCCACTTGTTACGGATCTTCTCGGTCAGCATTCACTCTTCACCAAGGAGAGCGTCTCAACGTTCCTTCATAGTGCATGGCTTTACCCAGCCATGGCTTCAAAACCAATGAAGCAAGAGAGGCGGCCTATGCGGAGGTCAAGATACGGCTGCAGAAATTGCAAGCTTAGAAAGCTCAAGGTTAATGGACCACAAATTACAATACTTGGCTGTACGATCTGACCCTATTGGCAGTGCGATGAAAGTAAACCAAGCTGCAAAAAGTGTGCTTCTTTCGGGGTGTTGTGTAATTTTGGACTAAATATCCCAGACCTGCAGCCAATCACTTCTGACACTGGGCGATCGCTTGCTTGTCGTAAACCAGCACTTCAACCATCTGTGGCAAGCGTTATATGGACCTCTGATCGATACACAACTTATCAGTTAAACGCCAAGTGTCAGGACTTCATAACCAGATACTATGGACGTAGTCTTCTCACACCCGATGATTCAAACATGTTGAAAGTCAACCGCAAGCTCCTCGACCTTGCCTTTTCCGTAAGTACTATTAATCGAGGCACCAGCGACAAAGACTGATACGCTTACTCACTTACTTACAGTACCCCTGCTTGATGCACGCCTCTTTAGCTGTGGCATTCACATACGATCGCTATCTGAGCTCGTCATCAATCTCTCGTCCGAGTCTGGAAGAGTGCTATCATTGGTCCCAAAGCACAGCTCTGTTCAACAAGAGACTAAGAGAACCTGTCAAAACAAAAGACAAAGACCCGATATGGGGCACTGCAGCTGCACTAGCTGTTTTGACCTTCTCGTGTCCAGATGCACACAGACCTGAAGACTCTTGGCCATTGAAGTCGTCGGGCGAGGATGACTTGGACTGGGTGTACATGATAAACGGGAAGATGTCACTTTGGGATATGGTGGATCCTCTACGGCCAGACAGTCTTTTCCAAGTCATGGCTGTGACGCTGGCGCAGATGCATTCACCCTTACCAGAAGTTGGCATACACGGAATACCCGAGGCGTTGGCTATCGTCTGTCTTCTCGATGACTCTTCTACGCCAGATAACAACCCTTACTTCCACGCCGCGCACGCTGTTTCTCGCATCCTCAACCTTGCGGACAGCGATGTGACCACAGGCCACACTCAACTCTTTACGCATAGACTTGATGGGGCTTTCAAAAAGTTACTCGTCGGAAGGGACCCAGTTGCTCTTGTGTTGCTGTACCTGTGGTATTGCAAGGCAGGGCGGAGTATATGGTGGATTGAGTTAAGGGCCAGAGTCGAATGTCCTGCTATCCGCATGTACTTGGAACTTTATCATCCAGATGCTTTTGCGGTACGTGCACTGCTTCAGATGGACGATGTTACGATGGGTCAAGAAGTAGCTGCTTGGAACATAGGCCAAAGACTTTAAACTTATTTTCGCAGATTTCTTCTTCTGCTACCTTGGCATGGAGGAGCAGAAGATTTTCCCACCAGAGATTAAAATATTGCATGATTGACATTTTTGTTAAGATTGTTGAAATATTTGGAAAGCCTGGGTTTGATAGAGTTAAAGGTTAAAGCAAAAATATATATATATATATATCCATTGACATATTAAAACTAGCGACACCGAGCCCAGAAGGTATTAACCGTTGGCTGCCTATCTCGAAATTAGGAGACAACGCCGCAACGCTCCGTAATGCTCCACAACGCGTCGCAACGACTGGCATCATAACCCCGCCGACATGGGCCAGAGCTAGAGATATCACTTACGAAAATAATCACTTCCCTTCTAAACATCTTCACAGTTTCAAGCTTCCACCTTTCACACAACTTTATTCTCCCTCCGAGAACGTTGCACCTACAACTACACATCACACAGATCTTTCCCGCGCACACCTGATACATTTCCACATTCATACATAGCATCTCGGATCACACAAGCGTAAGGCCATCGACGATCATGAGCAGCTCATCGCCAACGGGAGGCGACGCTGAGACTACGACCGACCAACCGATGGCGTCTGAACTGCAAGCCGGTGTCGCGCAGGCGGATCATGATAACATTGCAGACTGGATCAATTCTGGACGAGCGGAGGCAGAAACTGCCAATACGATGGGTCAAGAAGTAGCTAGGCGTTCCTTGCGCAGTTGCTAGCTCGATTACAAGGCAGGGCCAATATGGCGGGCTCTTGCATTCATGAGTGTACAGGGTTTTCATGATAAACTCCATGCGCAGTGGCATACGAAGCAGACATTGGCTTTCTGGAGGCGCGACAAACAACGGTCTTTGTTGCGGGTACACAGACCGGACACTCAGGTAGGTCGCAATATAATCCGCATATCAAAGCACTTGAAGCACCTTGAGATATAAATCTTGACAAAATTTATGCGTCGCTCTTATGTCAAATTTAGACTAAGTATTTCTGTCATCCTCGCTTGCTGTGCGGATTCAATTGCAACCCACCTGACAGTGCAGGCACAGCTAATCACGATGGAGGTATAATCGGAAGGAAAGAGTGCGGAAACGAATATATCCCTCACACGGCACATATCACAAGAATAGTCAGTTGGGGTCAAACTATGGTCGCTGAATCGTGGTAGTGTAGGCCTTGCCGCGTCATTCCGGTCGAGAAACGGCAAGGACGCAGCTTGCCCACACGAAAGCCCTGACTCCCGGAGGCAGGTCTGCATCATTTCAACGTCACAGGTGGAGTGGAAAAAAGTGGTTGTTGAGTGGCAGAGCCCAAGCGTACGCGACCGGACAATCCACGAGGATGTTGAACCTCATCAGACGACTTAGAGCTCATGATGCATATGGCCTCTTCTCCAGTGGACGCGACGAGGCTTTGACAACCTACAAACGACGCCGTACTAGGGTGCCAAAGACGGCCAAGCGGCAGATGAATTGCAGCACTTGGCGTCGCGCGAAGGCAAAGCATTCGACTATTCACCAAGCTCGAAGCTAGACTACCACTCCGCACGATGGAAGCAAGCTTTGGGCCACAGTAATGGCCCGGGTAATATGCTATTGGAAGCTCTGTTTCGAGAGCCGTCGCAGAACGTGTTGTGTCTTGCCTGCATTGTGTACTTGTCCTCGACCGATGTCGCGACCGTCGCGTTGATAGTTTTAGGGGTCGGCATCGATCGTTGTGTCTTGTCCAACAGTCAACTCGACCGGTTCCCATGCCACGAGGGATCGTTTAACGTGAAGACTCCGCATCAGGCGACGAGACATTGGCATTGCTGCTCGGTCTTTCGCAATGCGATGAGTTGCTGTTTTTCAACGTCGCGCGTGGATTTTGGGGAAATGCGACGCGCCGCGCCACGCCTCTGGCTCGTTGCTTACAACGCCTAGGAGTGGCTGGTTCGATCGCGAAGTGATGTTCGTCAGGTGTCCGATGTGGCTGTGGTCATGCTTCGCAGCAGCCTGTTGAATCTGTCGATTCTTTTCTGAGGCTGGGCGTATGTACTCGGCGTTGGCTCGTACGCGGGGGAGATCTCGTTTTGCTTTGCTGGAAGCATGGCGTAGGTACAAATTGTCGTTTTGGAAACCGGGCTTCACGCGCCGACTTCGCTGCAATTTCCAGAAGATGAACGAGTCTGAGAAGAAGCTGGAGCGGAGCGGAGCGGAGCATTCGGGATTCTGGGACAATAGTCACGTGCCTAGCATTGCGCGAGATTACCCTATATCAACCTGCCATAAACACATGAACTACGCGACATTTGCAATGTAAATTGAATAGAAAAGTGAACGATGGATTATTCTGACCCTAATTTTGACCCTACCTACCCATTATAATAGAAAGAGTTTTCCAGTTGGTGGTAGCAAATAGTCGAGTTGGCTTCGGAAGGTGCTCCCGCCATGCTAACTCACAAATATGCTGACCATTTGCATCTTGTCACAATTTAGGTCAACTAAATTGGACTTCCATGTCACAAATTGTTGTGCCGTTACGCTACCGAAACATTCACTCCAGGCTGTACCAAGATCAACAGCACGTTGCCGCGCAAGTTCTCGGCTGCAGGTGGCACAACTGCTCACTTGAAGCTGCGCCGTACAGCAAGATGCATTATTGGGCCGCATAGGCTATCTCCACCTCTCTATGCAACCTTGAATTAATGGCTGTGTGCCAGTAATTTGCCGTCAAGGATCTCGCTTGAATCTGAGGGGTGATCTTGGCAGAGTAGATCACATATGTGTTGCTGCATGGCGTTGGCCTCTCAGTGACCGTTGCGTTGTTCCACCCTATACTTTAATAGGTTGACAATTGCTGCTGCCAACTTTTGAAGGATTCATCCAACTATTCTAGAGAAGATCCACAAAGGACAATGATGTGTCTGACAAACTGAAGTTTGAAGAGAAGTACTCTGAGTAAGGAGCAGCATGGCGATTCCAGCATGGTGCCGGTCTAAAGCTCATCCCGACACGATGTTCTGTTACATGACAGGTGCAGTATGTGTTTGCTATCAAACTGGTCCGTGAGGTCGTGCATTACCCCAGGCTGTCAAAACCCTACATTGGTCAGGGTTTGCATACCACTCGTGCTGAGGCATGTCGAGGACATGATCCGCCTTCATTATTCGTGCCGGGCTATGATCAGCCCGAGAAGACTGCTCAAGAAGGAAAGAGACTGGACTTATGAGTCGCTTATTACAAGAGGCGTATGCTGTCGATTCAAGAGTGTCAACTCCCAGGGTTACTCAGTGGCGGCACTTCTTCTATTGGAGCTATGGAGCCGTACCGAGGGACAATGCCAACGGCAGAAGCAGTGAATTTGCTTATCGTTTTGTGAATTATAGCACTTATATGTGAGCAACAATTCGCACGTGGCATATTATTGCGATCCAGATCTCCGGATTCGCGAATGTTGCATCGCTCGAATGCCACCACCTGAGGCAACAGAAATCAATCCCCAGAATGCGGGGTGTCAGAAACACCAAGCCCCTGCGCAGAGGTTGAACGCGTACCGATCCCGCGGAAACTTTGAATCAGATGGGCATGTTCCGAAACTTTGAACCTAGATACCGCATGTCTGGGTAATTAATTACTTGGCGGCGCAAGGTGCTGATGGTGGCTTTGCACCCATTAGTATTAGCTCGAGTGGTTGAACTGAAGATTGGGGGTTGTGACCCCAATGTCATGCAGGGCGCCCATGACTCAGAGCTTGTGATTCGGCAAACAAACGATGGGAATGCCTGCCATGTTTGGAGAGCGCGTGGATTTCGACCGAGATACCGAGTTTAGGGATGAGCGAAGATAAATGGTGAGAAAAGAGATGACTTTTGCAGACTGGAATTCATCGTTGTAGCCACAGACGGGGAGAGCAATTTGATGCAGTTTGCACGGATACATCTCACACACATGCCAGACGTGACATACTGTAGACCGGCCCGTAGATTGCCGCATCTCCGCACTTGACCGTAGTCATCGGCGAACTGAACAAGTCACCGCGTGGAAACAAACAATGAGGAGAAAGTCAAAAGTCATAGTTTGGTGGTAGCCTGCATGAGCCAAGGACCCCGTCGCCACTTGAAGTGCTTGGACCTTTCCTTTAAAATAAGCTTGTCGCTGAAGAATCGGGGGAGACTAGACTTTGGGGTTAGGAGACTTTCAGCCGTTGTGGGGAAATGGGACGTTGACACGAGCGACGAACGCGGAGACAGACAGACGAGAGACGAGACAATGAGGAGGGTGGGATGGGGGTTGGTGACTTGACCCTTGTAGTTATAGTCTTGGGTTAACGTCTTGGCTTTTCGACCAGGCTTTGTTCCTCGGCCGAAAAACACCGATTCATTTGGTGAATTGCAGAAGCTTGTTCGTGTTAAATCATGCTAAGGCAATACCCATCAGGTAATTACTGAGAAGCCGGGAATTTACAGCTGTCACTCTTGACTAGGCTCTTGGATCAGGATGGCGGTCCCATGACTCGTCTGGAGAGAAGAGCGGGCCCAATCTTGTCTAGAATCTCGGGCCAAGAGAGTCAGGAGCAGGCAAAGCTGGCCAATGGGATAGAGGAAGACTTCACCCGCTCTGTCGCGGATTGGAGGTTTAACCGAGGTCCTTCTGTGGCGAAGCAATCTACCGGTTCAAAATGCACAATCAAGAACTATGAATCAAGGAATACAGTCAGTAAACAGAGTCATTACCAATGACATCCTATCCGCACCACAAACATGAAGAAAAAAGGAGACTCCCCCAGGAAGACACTCGCATCTTATCTATTGTCCCCATCTCCATCTCCATCTCCATCTCCATCCTCGTACCCCAGAAATGCATCCGAGTGCAGGTGGAACCAAATCCGGGGGTGACCCAGCGTTAGTACCGGCGCTCCAACCTTAATTGGGGTCCCCATAAAACTTTGTTCAGCGCCTAACCACCGCTATTCTCGACACCTAACGGTAGTTTCACAGCACACCTACGCAGCGAATGACTTTCGGATTTTGATCCACCGAGTAGTCTCCTTGTGTCCTCTAAAAGGCATGGCTCGTCAAGCTCGGGTCAATGCCAGCGAAGCCACAAACCAATCTCATTCGTCGCAGTATGCGGGGAAAACGTCAGCCGTGGGTGTTGGAGTGGAAGTGATTCGCGGACCCCGTGGGGAAATTCCGCCGAGATATCCCTGCCCAACTTGGCACAGTTGCGTTGGATAAGGATTCCCCGGGGGATTTAGCATGGCAGGCCCATCAACAAACTGGGGAATCCATAGATAGTGCGGAGGTTGCTTATATCTATGCCCTCCCCGTCTTCCATTTCCCCAGATCTGCATCGAGAACTCTCGACAACCTTTTCCTCCTCCTCTACTCCACATCCTGCGACAGATACCATACTATGGCGCCTCCCGTAGACACCGCCCAGGAGGAATCCGGGCGAAAAGTCCCGGTTCACCACACCGAGTACTCAGGCTACAACTCGCAAGTCGAGCTCATCGAGGCCGCCGTCGCTGCCAGTGACGCCGAGGCTCTCATCCCCAAGAAGGAGCTGTTCTCACGATACTGGCCTGCCGTCACATTCAGTATGCTTCTGAGTGTGGCCCTGGTCATGGAGGGTATGGATGTTGGTCTGATCAACAACTTCTTCGCTCATCCTGCGTATCTGAAGAGGTTTGGATGGCCTGATGCGGATGGCACACAGCATATCTCTACAAAGTGGCAGGGTGCCATTGGTGCTGGAAACAACTGTGGTTCTATCCTTGGTCTGCTTCTCAACGGTTGGCTGCAGGCGCGATTCGGTTCCCGACGAGTCTACATGGTATGTCACTCCCCCTCCTCACTGACTCGGAGAGCGCAAAGCTAACGCTCTCAACTCTAGTTCGCCATGTCACTCATGGCATGCACCATCTTCGTTCTCTTCTTCGCCGTCAACGTCGAGATGCTCCTCGTCGGTAACCTCCTCTGTGGTATCCCCTGGGGTATCTTCCAGACCCTCACCACCGCCTACGCCGCCGAGATCTGCCCCGCCGCCCTCCGCGGATACCTCACCGCCTGGGTTTCCATGTGCTGGGGAGCTGGAAGTTTCCTGGCCACTGGTGTCCTCCGTGGATCTCTGGACCTCAAGGGCGATGCCGGATGGCGAGTTCCCTACGGTCTGCAGTGGATGTGGATTCCTCCTCTGATCACTGTTGCCTACTTCTCCCCCGAGAGTCCCTGGTATCTCATCCGCCGCGGCAGAGTTGAGGATGCTGAGGATGCCCTTCGCCGTCTTGCTCGCAAGGGACACTACACTGAGGAGTCCATGGCTCAGACCCTGGCTCTCATGAAGCACACCAACGAGATGGAGAAGGTCGAGGCCGAGGCTGCTAGCTTCAGGGATTGTTTCCGCGGCACTAACCTTCGCCGAACTGGAATTGTCTGCATGGCCTGGGTCATTCAAATTCTCAACGGTCAATCCATCACCAGCTTTGCCGCCATCATGCTCAAGTCTGTTGGTATGAGCAACACCATGGCCTTCAACTACAACATGATCATCCAGTCGGTTAACATCCTGGCGACTTCCGTTGCCATCGTTCTCATGGGCCGAATCGGTCGCCGTACTTTCTACCTTTGGGGTTCCTCAGGTATCGGCGCCTGTATGTTGATCATTGGTATCCTCGGCTTCGTCCCCAAGGTCGACAGCGTTGCCATCGTCACCGCCGCCTTCCTGGTTGTTGTCCAGTGTATCTTCAAGGTCTCTTTGGGCCCCACTACCTACGTCATCGTCGCCGAGACATCCTCCAGCCGTGTCCGAGCCCAAACAATCGTGCTTGGTCGCGCCGTCTACGTGTGCGGTCAAATCATCGTGCAGCAGCTCAACCCCCGTATGCTCAACTCCAGCAGCGACGCCTGGAACTGGGGAGCCAAGACAGGAATGTTCTACTTCGGCCTTTGCTTTATTTGGGCTGTCTGGATCTTCTTCTTCCTTCCTGAGACCAAGAACCGCAGCTTTGCTGATATCGACTACCTCTTCCAGAAGAAGACCAACGCCCGCAAATTCACAACCACTCCGATTGATTGTAAGTTATCCTCCACTCATCTTGATACGACATCGCTGACCACAAAACAGTGTTTGAGATTGTCGGACCCGACAGGACCGCAGATAAGCTCCAGGGTGTTGATGTTGTCACTCCCGTCAACACCAACGCTCAGACAGCTGAGATCCAAGGCGACAAGAAGATCTAAATGGTTTAATCAATTCTATAAATTAGCATAATAGTTAGCGCGTTTGCCATTGGCCTAACGTGTAGCATAATACCAGAGCATGTCTACTGCTTCTTTACTACGAGTACACCTGTGCCTTCCGAGTTGCGTGTATGTACAGTCCCGTGTAAAAATACCGATAACGACCCAACTAGGAATACATATCATCATAAAGACATATAGAATATATAGAATATAGAATATTTAGAATACTTTATAAATAATCTCATGATAGGACTATATAAACTTGTATAAAATAAGAGAGTTTATAGTAATTTATGCTTTCTTAGATAAAATATAGAAGAGAGGAAGTTGTCGGAACTTTTGCCCACCCACTGTATCATATTTGTTTAAGTAAAGATATCTCTGATTCAAGGTTGAGGGCATTGCCGCCGCTTCAAGGCATAGATCTCCTCCAATTACTCCGCAGGCTTTTGACCGTAAACAGCTGTTCTATAACAAATAGTCAGCACGAGCATGTCAAAGAGATGATGAAGGTAAAAGCGTACACTAAAACATATGAATGAAGCTTCGGGTTCAGCAACTCCTTGCGCATATCGATAAGAAAGACTTGCGCCTTCTCATATTCCCACTATCGAACATTAGCTCCATATCCAAAGCACGCGGTAAAATACGACGCAACATACTCCCAATATTTCAGTCAAGCTCCGAATAGAGAAGCCCTCCAAGCCCTGCAGCAAGAATTGGCGGTTCCAAGCACCCCACTGCTGCAAATCCTTGTTCTTTGCCCAAGTACCAATAGGCACTTTGACTTTTCGCTCCGAGATGTTCTGTAGACCAGCTTCCTTGAATGCGTCGGCGGGGTTCCAGAAGAAGGGGTTGCCTATTTTCTTTCCGACCTCCTCGAAGATCTTGACCCAAGTTTTGAGTGGAGAATCAGGACTCATGCTATCATCGTCTGCTCTTGCGTCTCCCCATAGTTCGACGTGCTCGATCCAGCCGCCAGGCTTAACGTGTCTGTACACTAGTTAGGCTTGTGTCTGAGGATATGGTGAGGGTTGATGCACCTTTGAGCTGTCTTGAGGAGCTCTGGCCAACTCGGGACAGTGCCTGTCATGTATCGGATGTGAATAAAGTCAAAAATGTTCTCTGGAAACGTCCAATCCTTGTTAATATCATCGACCTCGAATCTACAATTGGGCGGGATGAAGTTTGGTTGGATCGGTGAGAGGTCAACACCAACGACTTCAGCAGAAGGGTGCATGTCTGCCATATCACTGGTCGCATTAGCAATCATGAGCTTTGATAGAGGTGTATGCCGACTCACATAGCCCAGATACCCGTTCCACAACCGACATCTAGAATGTTCTGTTGCAAAATCGTTAGTGGGCTATGATTATCGGAAGGAGAAAGAGACTAACCTGTGGATTGTCGCCGATTGGGGCCTCGTAGAGCTTGCCATCGAGAACTATACGGAACAACTCATGGCTGAGGGACGGTCAGATAGATATTGCAATGGGCACAGGCAAGGACTTACATCAAGTCTTCAGCTTCCTGCTGGCGGTCGTCATTTGGTGCCCTAGGAAACGGGATATGCGTTAACTGCCTGAAGCTACTGTCTATGAATACAGAGCAATTTACCAATAGGGACCATCTCCGTATGCGTGATAACGTCTACCATTCTCCCACTTGTAGTTCAGGATAGACGATCGCAGAGATTCAGTGTCGGTAACGCTGGTTCTGGATCATGTTAGCAAATGCCTCGCTAAATAGGGCAGTGTATCCTACGCTACAGAATACGAAGAGTCTGAGTCGGAAGCCTGCATACAACAAGGATTAGTCTATCGGGAAGGGCAATTTGAGAGTCCTTGATTTGGCCCACAGGTTCAATAGGAGCATTCTCTTGCTCAGCAGTCCGAGAGGCAGCAGCCTCAGGCGTAGGGGACTTAGGAGTCTTGGCGGGCGACTTTGGCGAAGACATCTCCAGCCGTGATTGGTGAGAAGCGCTGGTGTTGGTTGACGTGTTGCAGCCTCAGTGTACCGAGCAGACGGAAACGAGAAATAAAAAAAGAACCCTTCGCTTCCGAGGAGAATGAGGAAAAAATTAGATGGCGGTCAATCAATTTATCTCGCATTGCGTATCCACGGTTCCCCCACTCGTATGTGACCTGTTGCGGTGGGGAAGGGATTGCCACGTAGTACTCGGCTGTTTTGGATGCATCCTGGTCTCTTTTGTAGATCTTTGCCAGACTTAATTGATTCCAACTTACGATTACCGAAGGACGGGCAAGTTGATTATCGAGTGTTTGGGTGATGTGTTCTACTGAAGAGTATGATGAGTTCAAGGTATATATATCTATGGCCTATTCGTTGAGAATATTGGCCCAGGCACCGCTTTGTCGCGAGATGAAAGACCTATGGGTCCAATACCCAGTGCCATTAATTACTGTCGGTGAATTGGAGCAACATCATTGGTCTATAAGGTTTCTAGTTTTGCCGCATAGGTCAGTGATTTGAGGCTGTATGCTTCAAATTGTGACTAGTAGTATCAGGTCTACAGAAATATTGAAAGAGCCAAAACCATAGGAAAAGTTCAGTATTATCTCGACATTCACGTGAAATAAGCTGATATAAGTGATCTATTCGTACCTCATTCGACCGTAACATCCCTGACACTTATCTTCAGATCCTGCCCCGGCACAGGCGAGATGATACCCAACGTAGGCACCTTGTCGTCCATCTCTGGGAAAGCCTGGCTCTTGCAACCACCAACAACCTCGATATCATACCTCATCAGAAGAATTGCAAGGTAAGTCAAAGCAGTTTGCTGCGCCAAAAGCCTCCCAGGGCACAGCGTTGCACCACCGCCGAAGGGCTTGTAAGTCCTTGCGTTCGAGAGCTTGGGGTTATCAAGAAACTTTTTCATGTCGAACTTCGTCGGCTCTTCACCCCAGTACTCCTCATTGAGATGTAGCTGACGATACGGCATCATAACATCGCTGCCGGCTTTGAACTCGAAGCCAGCAATAGTTGTGTCTTGGACGACGCGACGGAAAGTTGAGGCTCCGCCGTGGATGCGCATAGTTTCGTAGAACGTTGCATTTATCTTGGGGCATTCTTTGAGGTACTCGACATCGGGTTGGTTGTGGACGCCGTTTTTGAAAGCCGGTGCCACTTCAGCCTTGAGTTCCTCCTTAAGTCCAGGAGTGTATAGAGTTTGTGCAAGAAGCCAAAAGGCGAGGATGGATGGGTTTCCGTTGATACTCCATTGTGTTAGCCTAAAAAATAGCAAAAGTACGGGAGAGGGTATGACTCACGCCCAATACAGTTTGAACAAGACAGCGGCGATATCCCGAGAGCTAATGCCGTGCTTACGCATCTCTTCTTCTGACCTCAGCACAAATGGTGCAGCATCCAGTCTCTTTTCCTGGGGTAATTCGAAATACTTGGTCAATGCATGGATGCAGGAATCCTTGGCGTCATGGGCCGTCTTGGATAGAATCTTCGGATATCGAAATAGCAACTTCCAAGCGTGGTGGTTGAACGTGTGGAAGGCGTCCAGCAACTCGGGTGCATGCTCAAAGACAGCAGTGCCAAAGAAGCTATTGGTCGATACAATAACGATGATGTCACCCGTCCATTTGAGCATTCCATGTACTTCACCCTTTCCTGTTGTGAATTGACTCTTTTGTTGTAGTACTCTGTCCAACTCTGATAGAAAGTCTTCGTAGAACGATCGCGAGGAAGGGCCTGGTGCCATATCCTTTCGCACCCAAGAGCGAACAGAATTGGGGACAGATACAGAGGTGTCAGTGACTATGGTATTCCACATGATGTCCCTAGACTGCTGCGAAACGGTCACGTATCCCATGACTTGATCGACGTATGCATCGAAGAGCATCTCCTTAGTCTTCTTATAAGTCTCGGCGATATGGCGAGGATCAAGGATGATATACGTGCGACGGCCGCCGACCAATACGCTGAATGGCTGCGAGGGGGTTTTGAAGTAGTTTCTCGTCAAATCAGCAGTGAATAGCCAAGACGAGCCTCTTCGATCTTACCGGGCTGCGACCAGGGTCTTATGAGTATCTCTCAAGAACGAAACATTATGACCAAGACCTTAATCATTAATGAATATTCTACTAGACTCTTTAGCTGAGTTACTTACCTGGTATCCAGTATGGCAGCATGGGAGGCTCAGACTTCGAATTCCATAAGGCGCCCGACCGCAAGAGATATTGCCATGTGACATATGAAGCTACACAGATTCCTAGAACTCGATAACTAATATCAAGGAAAAGTGTAGAAGTGAACCACTCAAGTTCCACTGACTGGAAAGTGGCATCATTGCCGGGTAAAACAAAAGTTGAGTTCATTGTCTGGTATCGAGCCGAAGGAGCCGTTATCTGGACCTGGCAGCACGGGTTCACGTCGACTTTTATAAATGAAATATAAGCGCTTGAACATAACCCTGGCTTCCGAGCGTAGATAACTGTCGTCACTCATACAACGGCACAGCTACGTGTTCCGCATCTTTGTTTGTCTCTACTGGTCGTTGTTAACGAAACGGACAAGTGGCGTTGGCGACTATGCTCAAAGCGCATAGGCGAAATAATGTCAAAGGCCACGATTGGATGATAACAGGATTCAGCCTTTGACCCTAGGACACGAAGGATCCGAAAACGAGGCTAATGACAGCCACAACTACAGGGCTGTGATACGGAAACAACAATTCTTGACGATCTGGGAGAGAACGGCTGCAGCAGATACCACCTCAATTGAAACGATTGACGTGAAGTTCAAACCTTATATATTGCTTAACCGCTTGTGAAAGAATGTCTTCTTCAGGTCTTTTCAGGTCTGACCAAGCTGTCTGGTGAAGCTATCTTCACATGCTTTCCTGGTCGTCCAAGACACTAAAGTGGTTCTGTGGAACAAATCCTTATCTTGCTGCAGCCATCATTGGTGAGCTTTGCGAGACAGACAAAATATTCAGCCCCGAGGGCAGGAACCCTTGCACCGCATTAATCCTTTCCTTAAGAAGCAGGTGTAGTATTTGATGGAGTTTTTGATAAAAAAGAGGCGGAGGAAACCAAATCAGGTTTAGCGTTCAAGAAAGACCATTGCCAACAACTATTACCATTGACTAAGGATTAAAATGGAGAGTGCGTCCTCAACGTCACTCGGAGGAAATAAATAAAACCCGGTTCCTCCAGCTTTTTCCGGTTGCCTCAGTAAAGTTTGAGACATAACATACCGGTTCGATCATTCTGGGCCGGATCTTGTAGATCTGTCTTAGTTCTATCGTATCTGCCAATCATAAAATCTGTTAAACAAACTTACACCTTAGCTTGATAAGCCGCTGAGCGTAATGTGCAAAATGTCTCGGTTCTTTCCTCCTCACAGGCTCCTCGAAGCTTGCGAGTATCCAATTGGGCCTTCCTTGTACGACTTCAGTGAGACATTGTCTTGTGATCATCTTTCTTTGAGTGAGGGGTTGTAGAACATCTTTTCTCTTTCTGTTCACAAATTTTGCCGTTGGCACTACATTTTACTCTCGCAGATCTTTACCGATCGAATAACCTTATTCGATATCTCGGCGCGATATCGTAGATCTTTATTACCGCGATTAAGTTTCAGCCTGTACAGCTTACATCCATCCACGCAGCTGGGTTATTCATCTGTTTGGAACACCCGACTTTGCGCTTGTACCACCGTTACCGGCCGCCATGTCGCTGGATTCTCCTGATAGCTCCGTCAATAGCGATGCACTTGAACTCGAAGCTGCGGGATACTCGCAGGCGATGCCGCGCCGGTTCTCACTCTGGTCTCTAGGCGCGCTATCCTTCACTCTGACCTGTACATGGCTCGGAACCGGATCTTCTATCGGCATTAGTCTCACAGAGGCGTCTTCAGCCGGGACGTTGTGGTCTCTTCCTATAGCTGGCGTGATGACTACCATTGTCTCGTTGGGAATGGCAGAGCTTGCGTCCGCTTATCCAGTTGCTGGTGCACAGTACTACTGGTCATTCATGGTGGCTCGTGATGACTACAAGGCTTTCGCATCCTACTTGTTCGTACCTGATGGTCTAGTCGCCTAGTAAGATACTGACCTGTTGACAGAAATGGCTGGATGAGTGTCATTGGTTGGTGGCTCGCGTCAAGCTCAGTCTCCAACTTTGTAGCATCCATGATCCTCGATATCGTTGGTGCGTGGCATCCGGATTGGGATCAAAAGCGATGGCACCAATACGTGATATATGTTGCTCTGATCTGGATTGCAACTGCCAGCAACATCTTTGCGTCACGATGGATCCCGCTGTTCAACAAGATGGTTTTTGTCTTATCAGTCCTAACCCTTGGCGCCACAACGATTACGCTCTTCGTTGTAACGAAAGATCACGCGTCGGCCGAGTTCATCTTCACCGATACGACTAATAGAACTGGCTGGTCAAGCGACGGCTTCGCCTTCATGCTGGCGGTAGGCAATGCCGTATATGCCTTTCTGGGCAGTGACTGCGGCGCTCACTTGTGCGAAGAAATCCCCAACCCAGCAAAGAACGTGCCCAAAGTTATGATTTACCCGTTGCTGATGGGACTACTCACAGCATTCCCATTTGCGGCTTCTCTCATGTATGCAACAAAGGATATCTCGGCTGTGCTAAACACAACTACTGGGTTGCCCTTGTTTGAGATTTACTACCAGGGAACTGGATCTCGGCCTGTCGCGTCGGTGTTAATGGCTTTGTTTGCATTTTGCTTCTTTGCAAATCTGGTTGCCAATGGTAAGACCCCGTCACTGGCAAGATACATCCGCTGATTCTCCTAGCGACGACCTCATCACGCACGTTGTGGGCTGTTTCCCGAGACGGCGCCTTACCATATTCTCACTTTTGGGAACGCGTTCACCCCATCTTTGAGGTCCCGGTCAATGCTCTGGTCCTTTCTGCAACATTCATTACGGTCAGTCAGTTTGCCTCACAACACTAGCGTGTTCTTACCGGTATTCCTGCTAGATATATGGCCTTATTTTCCTAGGATCATCGACCGCATTCTCCGCCATGGTGAGCGCGGCCATCATCTTCCTACAAACATCATGTGTGATCCCTCAAGCCGTGCTACTCTACAGAGGACGAGAGCGCGTTCTGCCGGTCCGATACTTCAGCCTTGGTAAGTACGGTGCGCTCATCAACGGCATATCTGTTGCTTGGGTAGTTTTTCTCGACATTCTATACTGCTTTCCCACAACTGTACCAATCACCGCGCAAAACATGAGCTACGTTTCAGTGGTGTTTACTGGGCTAGTCGGTTTTGTCATTGTCCTCTGGTTCACCACCAAGAAAGGCACCTTCATAGGACCAAGAATTGATCTTGACTCATTGAATGCTAGACGCTTGGCAGCAGTTGAGACGTTGGAGGGAGCTCGACTGACGGCAGAGTATCATCCGTTGCGAAGCTCTGAGGCGAGAAAGGAAGATTAGGGACTAGGCCAGTACTGAGATATCTTGGCTTGATACCTGACTTAGTGCAAGGTCTTTTTTGGTCGTTAACTGCAGGATTGAAATCGGGAAATTGAACGCGTTAGTGGTCGATCAAAGGCAGATCGCCCAGCGCCTGACATTCACACGAATTTCTATTTGTATTATGAGGCTAGAGTCTCAGTATCAACTTATCACAGATTTCACGACTAGCTATGCTATCAAATCTGTAAGGATGCCAACAAAAATGTCATGATGAGGCATGTTCTATGTACGTCTAACCTGACGTCTATTCGGCCTCAGACACTCATTTTTCTGATCGAGATGCACAATATCTTGGATACCCCCCAAATGTGTAGCTTCTGTGGTGGTGCTCTTGGGAAAGGCATTCGAGCTCACAGTGTCTACGGTACAATACTTTTGAATAGCCAAGGCCATGGAAACGATGGTCGAGGGCTTCTCTGGACTTCTGGCTTACTTGCTTATTGGATATCGCGCTAGAAGACAATTATGAAAAGACCAACCTTGGAGAAGCCAGGATGTAACCAAATCGCGTATTGTTGTTGAGACCTATGCGCAATGTTATTGTAATATATCGACACAACACCGGGATGTTTTCGAACCCATCGAAAGTTGTTCTGCTGTCATATAAATCGACGATTGACCCACACATACAGTGGTTCCTAGGCAATGGCCATTGTTGGCCGGAATAAGGCCGTTCTCATTTCCGATAAAAGTAGAGCCTCCAAGGATGTTAAAAGAAATTGTTCTCGCTAGGCACCGGGGAGTGAATCATACAGCCGCTCTTAGTGGGACGTAGAATCCACTTGGCCAGGGCTCACTTCCTAAGGTCTGCTTTGTAAATGTGTAAGATACTGGGAATATCTATCATTCGTGAACTCAAAAATACATTTGCCTCTTACTGGATTGGATTCTTGAACTAAAATTGGCTTCATATATCAAATTCCTTCTTGAATCGTGCTGTTGTTCGCATATGTTTCATTCAACCCTGCATGGACAATCCCAGTCATATCCGACGCTAAGTACCAACATCGTGAACTTCAACGTCTAGGCGTAGGCAGCAGCGCGTTGGATTTACAGAAAATTTCTTGAAGGTAAATAAATAATCCTACTTTGTCCCAGTCACTTTTCCTTACCAGATCATCTAATCGACAACACCGGGCAGACAAAATTCGTCAAGCCAAGTTTTATACCTCGTTATCTTCACACAACATACAATGTTAAGCTCAATCAGAACTTTCTTCCTTCTTTGGTCATTACTGGGCGTCATCACAAATATCTCCGCCCACCAACAATGGCCACACTCATACCAACAATCCGCCGTTCTTGCGTTGCGTTACACACTCGCACCACAAGACTATCATACACCCCCCTCAAACACACCACAACCAAAACCACGCTCTAATCGACATGGCGTGGACGAGGCTTTGCATGCCTGTGCAGAGCATTGCGAGCTTGAGGGCCGGCTGGTCGCCCATGTGCGCTATGACGCTTGTTATTGCGCCCTCACCAGTCTGCCTAAAACGTTGATCCAGGATAGAATACAGCAGACTATGCCGCAGGCCTTGATCTCATTATATGGCATTTGGTGGTTTCGCGGCGAAAGAATTTGACAATACCCGCACGACCTTTTACGCCACAAATGGCAACCCAACATGCTTTGCTTATGACATCTGGATGGAAGACGAAATTACTCTCTTTTCCTTTGGTATAAAATATTTTACTAGATCAGCGATTATTTATACCAATGCACTTTTGGTCAATCATACATAATTCTTATCGTGCTGATGTGACAACATCCTGACTAGTCACCATGCTTCAGAAACGCCAATTGACTTATGCTGGAGATGTCAAAATGTTGGGCAATGTTTTAGCTTCTCCCAAGTCACAATTGGTTTGTCAAGTAAAAGGGTTGTTGCGCGTGGATTCTCAATCTAAGTCGTTACTCTTAATCGCCAAATCTAAGCCGTATATACCACGCCGTCATGTCCTAGCAGCAGACAAGTCTCAGCCGCAGTGATAACAAACAGCCTGCCACCTTTTAGGTAAAAAGAAACACTGTAGGCAGTATCAAAACGTTCTGGAAAGCAAAAGCAAGGTTACGCCCGGGCTCGAACCGGGGACCTTCTCGGTGTGAGCGAGATGCCATAACCAACTAGACCACGAAACCAAGAGTTATGATTGGATGAAAAAGAATGCTTCAATCTGATCCTAACATTGGCAGTGTTTTCACGTATTGGATTCACGGCCTTCTGGCATGTGTTCAAGGAAATGGGAGGCCTAGATGCAATGTTACCCAGAAGTGTGCCAGCCAGGGCATCGCAATGAACGCCAACGAAATCAACTGACAGTCCGCATGCACGCTACCAAACTTGGGGATGTTGACTTTCATTCAGTAACTCGGAAGATGGAATATCCGCTCAGGAAGACATAGAAGCATTGGTTATGTAGTCTACTTAATCATTCAGGACATCCCCGGTTTGATCCCGGACCGAATTGCAAGTTGTTCGTAGCCTCATCCATGCATGCAAGTTCTGTCGTATTTGAAGATCAAGTAATCTCTTTAGTATATACAATCATAATGCCGCTGGCAATCTACATTTCCCAGGTCAAAATTACAGGTCCTCTTCCTTTCCAGGCTCAGACTTCTTAAAATCAGGCTTGGTAATCACACTGTTATCCGCATCCTTGATCTTATCCCAGAACAATTTGGCGTTCTTGGGATCGTTGGCAAACAGGGTATCGACCACCTGCTTCTTTGGGGTCTCTCCCATCCACTGGAACAGAGAAAAGTCTCTAAACTCATCGGCGCGGAAGATTTCAAGCATCTCGATAGGCTCGTCACCGATGTTCTCGACAAAGTGGCCCATGTTGCGTGGGACAATGCCGACATCTCCGGGCACGTAGTCAAAGGTCCTTGCAGTTCCCTCAGAGGCAAAGATGGTCACCCTGGCACGACCCTTGATGAAGAAGGACCACTCGTCCGCAGTTGGGTGCCAGTGCATCTCCCGGATAGCGCCGGGCTCGATAATTGCGTGGGCTGCAGCCACGGTCTTGGAGATGGGGAAGTTCTTGGAGTCTGTGATGCGGACTTGGCCGCCATTTGTCTTGAGAGGCTCCTGGTCGAGCATGCGGTGGGTGAAGTTGTACTTTGACTTCTTGACCTTCTTTCCGCTGGGCTCCTCGTCTTTGATGGAGCCGGGTGTTCGGCCCTGGAAAATGTACTTTTCTCCTGCGGGAAGGTGGGCAAAGACTTCAGGGGCCAGGTCAAAGTTCTTGGAGATAACAGATTTTGGGGTGTGTGCTGTAATTGTTAGCAGGGCTATTTTCTGCATGAGATTGTAACTTACCGAGCCAGTCAGTGAGAACAAATGTGGATTCTTCGGAGAAGCGTCCGTCATCGAAGATGAGCAAGAATTCAGTGCCATTTGGGCTCAATCCTTGGAGGGAGTGAGGGACTCCGCTGGGAAAGTACTGCGATTTTGTTAGGCGGTTCCTGGTCTGCACAGAAACTCACTCACCCATAAATCACCCTTCTTCAAGTCGTCAATGAAGTTACCACCCTCGTAGTCAAGCGCAGTTACTCGCACTTCTCCATCGAGCACATAGGCCCACTCGGCCTCCTTGTGCCAGTGGAGCTCGCGATACACGCCCTCATCAAGACGCATATTTACACCTGCCAGCTCAACACTTGTTGGGAGCTCGCGAATGGTGGTTTGACGGGTCCAGCCGCCCTCCTGTTCAAAGTAAGCCAGTCTCCTGATCCAGCAGTGAGCGCGCATACCTCAATTCGAATGTGGGAGTCAGCGAAACTCCAGCGCATGTTGGCCAGATTACCACGGTCGGTGCCTGGCGGCCTAACAAGATCTGGGTTCTGACGGGATCGCGCCTCATTCCAGGGGCCGAGAACAGAAGCTCCGAGACCATTCCGCCAGGGGAGAGGGTCAAGATCGTCCCCGACAGAGTCAACTGGCTTGTCAATTGGGTCTCTATGACCCGGCGTAAACGGGACATTCTTGCCGCCCGTCACACCGCGGTAGTTGGAGGGTATCTTGAGACCATTGAGCAGACGCTGACGAGGACTGTCCTGCACTGGAACGCCTACGCAGACGTCCAGAAAGACGGGGAGATAGGCAATGTGACGCAGATGCATGCTTGCAGAACTAGGGCTGATGTGTGCTATTGACAACGACGGGAAGATATAATGGCAATCGTGTGTTGCGGAGAGCTTGTGTCAACACTAGTGATTGAGCGATCAAGAGCTTCAATTGCCAAATTGTCTTTGAGGTTAAGTAGCTTGATTTTCGCGTACACGGAGCATTGCCAAGATCTCCTCAGACGAAATTCATGACGCCGAGAAAGCGATCACCGGCGCATCACCGAAGCATGTCTTTTCGGGGATACAAACCCGTCTGGTGTAACAGTGCATGACGATGATGACTGCCGTTGTAAACGCGGGACTCGGATATCCGGCACTTAGCGTACTGAGGAGAACCTGGTCGTGATAGGATTATGTTAGCCTGTGGCACAGGGGCTTGATTTTGATAGGTACTGGATGCATCACTCTGGAAAACGAACTGCGAATTACAGTGCTTCCTTGACGTTCATAGGTTGTTTTACTATACGATATGTAGGGTGTGATTGGGTGGAAGCGGGTTACCGAGAGTGGTAAGAAGGAGGGGGTTAATGTTGTTGGAAATGTTGGTGTGAGACGATGACGCGGTATGACCGTTTAAAACTTGACTTTAACAATAAGCTCTTTGTAACATTTCAAGCTTATTACCAAGAGTCCAAGGCCAAGGCGGCCCGGACGGCTTCTTGATGTGTAAGAGCGGGGAACAGTTCTAGCTCCGGGACTCACCAAGACATCCCCGCTTAGCCAAGGAGAAATAATCATGGCAGCCGATCTTAGTGCGTTTCTAGTGCGACTCTTAAAAGCCGGGGTAATGTTAGAGATGGCGCGAAGGTCTTGGGCTTACTGACCTGCCTCGGTCACTCGGTGAATACGCGGAGTTGAGTGCGATTGGGGTTAGGTAGGACAGCCAGTTTCACCAATTATCGAGTTGTGGAAATAGCAGAATTACAGCGATCGTCTTGGCACCTTGTTTATTTATCCCCTCACTAGTGAACCGGTATTTCAATTAAGAATAAACCATCCAGAGAACTTACCAAGCATTAACAACACCCAACTCACTGTAACCTGGAAACACTTCAACCAACGAAATGTCTCAACAAAACACTCAGCCCTACGGTACAATCTCCAATGGTGAAAGCAGAGCAGAAAACGGCATCTCCTCCCACAGCGATGAGACGCAAGCTCTGCTTGGGCCAAAGCCGGGATCTAGATCGTGGCTGCGCAAGAGATTAGGTGCTGATGTCCGACGGGACTGGGCCGATGTGATGCTTCTGGCGTGTTATATCATAACAGGCATTCTGGACAGTGCATCTATATCTACATGGGGCGCTTTTGTTTCCATGCAAACTGGTATGACTCTCGACAAGATTCGCTCTGGTAATACTGACGCTCTAGATAGGAAATACTGTTTATCTTGGTCTTGGTCCAACCGCGGGAACAAACCGGTGGAAAAAGTCTGGATCATCAATCCTGGCCTTTTGCATCGGTTCTTTCTTCTTCAGCCGTCTTCACAGGGTCTTCACGCCAACCCCAAGACGCAAATGGGTATTCTGCGTATCTTTCGGCATCCAGACAGCATTCATCATCGCAGCGGCATCAATCGTGACCTGGGGCCCCAAGGGTGCTGGCCCGGACGACGTACCCTGGTACGTGATTGTACCAATCGCCCTCGTCGCATTCCAAAGCTGTGGGCAGGCCGTCGCCAGCAGAGCCCTCAAGTTCAACGCCCTCACAAGCGTCGTGCTGACCAGCATCTACTGCGACCTATTCTCCGACGCAGCACTGTTCGAGAGCGTGTTCGCCAATGCTGAGCGAAACCGTCGAGTTGCAGCCCCGGCTCTGCTCCTCATGGGCGCCGTGATTGGAGGAATTATTGCCAAGAGCGAGCTGGGAACTTCTGGGGCGCTTTGGATAGCCGCTGTGTTGAAAGTACTTGTCATGTTTGGTTGGGCTGTGTGGCCTGCAGATGAAGAGGGGTCTTGAGAAAGGAACTATCGGTCCTAATAATAGCGATTTAAGCGATCGTTGCAACCGGGAGTTATATCCAAGTCTAGACCTATGGGATCGACGGCACTTGGTCTATTTAGGAAGCTGAATTAGCTCTACATGAAACTGCTACACATGAAAGCATATTCTATTATGACTCGTATCAAGCCCGTAAGCCGGTTCACCAAAGTTAACTATTAGTCATGTTGCAGTATGCCGTGTAAACCTAGCCATGTGGTAGTTCTCTCAACCGAAGCTATCGGTGTAATTTACATTGACCCCTACCCCTCATCTGGAAGGTCGATCTTGATGGCCATTATGCAGTAAGCGGCCTCAAGCCTTAAGGTTCCTCCTACAACGTAGCAACGTAACCCCCTCTGCCGATTATGCGGTTTCTGCAGACACCTTGTACGCCAAAAGTCAGCTTACTGGCTGTCTCTACCACACGTAAATCCTCCTATGCACACGATCTGATACCTCGAACTGAACTCAATCGCCCTCGAACGCCTCGGAGTAAGAGGATATCTGTCGGTGTTCGGTATCGAGGCACATCTATTGTCGATGATTCCTTGATGGGGAGATGCGCCCGCGCGTGCGAGTGTTGCATTTAAAGTCGTGCCCAATCCGTGGTGCAGTGTCGTGCCGGAGGGTGTACGGCGGGTGGTTGCAGGTTACAGCAGATAGCTCGGTGTGATACCCTTTCACGATGTGAACTTTTGCAGCATGCCCAATCAGTGGATAAGGCATATGGCACATGATGGCTGGTTAATGTTGTGAATAGTGTAGGATAGACTCGGTATAGTGATGTGACGACTTGTTACAAACTGTACTGTTTCTAACAGTAGCGCGTTTCTATATCAATAGACAGTTAACCAGTTCTCGATCCAAGTTGTCCTTACTCAACATCTTCATCGAACACTGTCTACAATCCTTTGAAAGCCAACATGAAGCTGCTCGAAAAAGTCAAATCAGACGTTGTGAACGATGTCACTTGGAACAGAGCAGCTCGACTAGGAGCCAAAGGAGCCAGAGCCCTGCCATCAGGAACCGTGCAGTATCTCAGCGACAAAGTCCCCATCGTTGGCTGGTTGCCACGATACAACTACAGATGGCTGGTGAACGATCTAATCGCTGGACTGACTCTGGGTCTCATGTTGATTCCACAGGGTTTGTCATATGCTAAGATTGCAGACATTCCTGTTGAGTATGGGTTGATGTCCAGTTGGCTGCCAGCTGTGATCTATGCCTTCATGGGAACTACCAAAGGCAAGTCAGCATGAGCAGGATTGTTCTATAGCCCAGTCTAACAATGGATAGATGTCTCGACCGGCCCAACATCACTCATCGGCCTCCTCACCTCCGAAAACGTTCACGCCCTTCAAGATCGATGGACTCCTTCCGAGATCGCCTCCGCAACAGCTTTCATGATGGGAATCTACGGCATGATTCTCGGCTTTTTGAAACTCGGATTCCTCCTCGAATTTATATCTCTCCCGGTTCTCAGTGGATTCATCACTGCTATTGCTATCACCATCATCCTCAACCAGATGGACTCTCTCCTTGGCGAGGAGAACGTCCGCGATGGTGCAGCAAAGCAAATCCACGATATTTTCAATGAACTTCCAAATGCCAACGGCTGGGCTTGTCTGATCGGCTTTACTGGTATCCTGTTCCTGACTATCCTTGAGAAATCCGGAAAGAGATGGAGCAAAGATAACAAGATCATCTGGTTACTCTCCACCACAAGGGCGTTCCTGGCGCTGGTCCTTTTCACCGGTGTCAGCTACGCAGTGAACAAGAACCGAGAGGATTATCTCTTTGAAGTCGTCAAGGTCAAATCCACAGGTCAACAAGCCCCGACGATGCCAAAATCGGACCTCATTCCTGAGGTTGCTGGCCGCAGTATTGCCGTATTTATTGGTTCTGCAGTTGAGCACTTGGCTATTGCACGTGCTTTCGCTGTCAAGAATCACTACACCTCTGATCAAAGTCAAGAGCTTTGCTATCTTGGCATTACCAACTTCTTCAACAGTTTCTTCCATGCCATGGGTGTTGGTGGTGCCATGTCTCGTACAGCTGTCAACTCATCGTGTAATGTCAAATCACCTCTATCTGGTGTAGTTACCATGGCTGTTGTACTAGTTTGTGTCTACGAGCTCGTCGGAGCGCTGTACTGGATTCCAAAGGCCACTCTTGCAGCCATTATCATCACTGCTGTCTGGGGGCTCATCTCGCCTCCTTCGACATTTTATCGATACTGGAAGACGTCTTTGGCCGACTTTATCGCTTCCATGCTGGCTCTATGGGTTACGCTCTTTCACTCAAGTGAAGTCGGGATTGGCTGTGCTGTCGGGTTCAACATTGTCTACATCTTGCTCCGCCAGGTCTTCACACGGCTATCATCAACTGGAGCCGATGTTGAGTCAAACATCAGATCATCCTGGTCACCTGGAAGTAACGGTCCGTCAATGACCATCTCTGAAGACACCAGAATCTTCACCTTCAATGAGTCTCTCATCTTCCCTAACGCTTTCCATAACACATCCAAGGTACTTGATGAGATCCAAACCTTCCATGCGCCTTTTTATAGTGGCAGTCATGGCCCCGAGACAGAGCGAAACTGGTCTGTTGTAGGGGAAAAGAAAGTCGCACGTCTTCGCAAGAAGGCCAACATCACCGACCCTTCGTCATTGCCAGGAATTGGACTCGTCATTCTGGACTTCTCTCGCGTCAACATGCTAGACACAACTGCTGTTACATACCTCAAGAATCTGGTAACTAACTTGAAGAACTATGGAGGAGACGGCATAGAGGTTCGATTTGCCAACATGAACGCCGTCTGTCGTGAGCGAGTTAGTCGGGCAGGTTGGCGCCTCGTTGAGGTTGGCTCGGAAGAAGAGTTCGATGGCGACTCAGATGATGCCATGTACCTTTACTGGGACACGGGGGCGGCGCTAGCGGCTCCGAGGAGGAGAGGCTCGATATTGAGTGACGATGGAAAGGGCCACATGATGCACGAGGAGAAAGTTGAGTAACAAGTAGTGCAAGGGATGGAGGGCGGCGGAATAAGATACCACTGGGAGTTTTTCATTCTGTTTCCGTAAAGTTATCATGACGTTCTCTGATAAATTTACTTTCTTAATTGCATCTTTCACAGGTCTCACGTACATAAACTGCCACCTTGCTTAGCTGCCCACACTCTTTGCATGGTGATCTAACAAGTCTACACATGTGGTCATGTCTTGCCAAACTGCATAGGATCAGCCAATGACTATATGATTCTAGATCTACAGTGTGGATATCCACTGTTTTCATCACAAATTCTGAACTTCGTCTTGCAAGGAGCCATACATAGCTCTTGTTTTGAATCCCAATATTTCACAAGCACATTTTAATTTTTTTCAGAGGTCTTTCAGTATTCCAAGTGAAATGATAGACTTCTTTTATGCTTATTTGGCCTCGTATCAGAGACAAGATATGATACCTCGTCTAGTTTTCCCCAACAAAAGTCCTGTGCTCTCTCACCGCAATTTCCTTCCCCCTTGCGGGTCTAGATTTATTCACTTATTCTTCAAATATCCTACTGGGCACTGCGTTCTGATACGATACTCGCCCCAGAAGTCTGGCAATCAAAAACTAAATTATAGCATACTGGGTGATCTCCTTGACTAGTTCGCGCACTTTCCGTATATAACTAGGAGGAGCTTACGCACAAGACAGAGTTAGAATATATCGTTTAGCTATCCCATGTCAAGACTATGTAGGAACGCCTTGGAGTACTCCTTGACGAGATTTGCCAAGAAGCATAGGAAGATAAGGGGTTTTACTAGGCTACAAAAATCCTGGACGATGAAGATCGATATCAAGATAACTCGGAAGACACTGTGTGGGAAGAGGCCTAAGGCTTAGATCGGGAATGAGTCCCAGCCATCAGCCATGAAGATAGAATGAAAGCACTCTGAATTCGATGTGATCTGAAAAGCACGTTTGTCGCAACTTCCAACTTGCAAGTTCAGTCCAAGAGCAAAGCTGCGGATACGGACCAACATTCCCGCCGTTATAAGTTCCCGCCTTGAAATGGCTAATGAAAGCTGGATGTTAACAAAGTGAATGAAGTGCTCAAATACGATAGATCATCGCCTGCACATCAAAGATTAACAAAAGTCCGCAGATCATTCGAGTCTCAGCAGCGGTATAGACTGGGTTATCAGTACGATAACTCGTATCTCGGCAGATACGAGTCCAGGCCCAGGATGTTCCCTTTAGCCGACTGGACCGGTTCTTCAATAATTATTCTCGGATCATATGCCAAGGCCTAGACTCTTGGTGATCCGCAAAATATGAATACGTATGATGCGCACGGAACACCTCCGCACGCTAGAAGAGGTCTGGAACCGGTCTGGAAGGATATCTCAAACAAAACTCCTGGCAGCTGTGCAGAGCCAATTCATCAAACACTGCCTATTGAGCACTGTAATTGAGCCTCAAATTAGTAAACATGTCCTTTCAATCAATTCTGACCTCATTCTAAGTTCGATTGACCACTGACATCAGTCTGAGCCCTATCATTTGACGTCCCGTATCCCCCCATCAATCACGCTTGCACAATACGAGGTCAGGCAAATACGAGCTGCAAGAACCTAAAGACCCCCCAGCCAATTGGAACAACCGCATCCCCACCATTGACTTTGTGATACGATCATTTCCGGCATTCTTTAGTCTCGTTCGGGGCTAGCAAGTCTCAGCTGATCTGATAGCTCAAACTCTCGGCACTCAAAGAAGAGCATCGTTGCGGACCGGTCCGTAAAATCCAACGTAGACCGCTACCAACGTGCGGTGAATGAGGGCCAGGATGGATGTTTGCGCTTGGTTGCGGGGGAATGATGACGGGCTTTTTCTAACACGAACTTTGACGGATGTATCGGCTGTTTGTGGTAACAGTGGCAGAGCGACAACTATAAAGAGTGAAGGCGGTGCATCACCAAGTCTCCCAAACTCATCACAAACTTCCTCTTAGATCATCAACCACCCAATTCTTCAACATGCAACTGACCAACCTCCTCTGCCTCGCTGGCGTTCTGACCTCCGCGTCAGCCATTACTGGTACTTCAATCCAAAAACTCCCACTCACGATTAAAGACATCTAACAGATGGTAGTCTCCTACGACCCCGGCTACGGCGACGCCAGCCGCGCCATGACAGCTGTTTCATGCTCCGACGGCAAGAACGGGCTCATCACCAAGTACGGCTGGAAGACCCAGGGCAACATCCCCAAGTTCCCCTACATCGGCGGCGCTCAGGCAATCGCTGGCTGGAACTCGGCAAGCTGCGGTACCTGCTGGAAGCTCACCTACAAGGGAAAGAGCATCAACGTCCTGGCCATCGACCATACTGCTGCTGGTTTCAACATTTCGCCCGCTGCGATGAACGCTCTTACCAACAACCAGGCTGTTAAGCTCGGTCGGGTTGATGCTACCGCTACCCAGGTGCCTGTCAAGAACTGTGGTCTCAAATAAGCGCAAATTGAGTTTTTGACGGTGATGGATAATGATGATGGATCTTAATGTTTTGGATGACGCATGGCGATGATATTCTCTTCTTGTCAAAGTTTTGGCCGAGTCCATTTTGAGCAGTCTGTATCTGCTAAGCCTGGACAAGTTGGTACAACCTAGCGTACCACGATGACACGTGGAAACTACTTAATCAACTTAATCATATTCTTTGATCAAATACACAATAATCTTCGAATTCTATTTCGCATATATTTTATGACGTATTGTGCGATTTTGGAAAACATGCTCGTCATAGCACATCTTAGCTTTCCCAAGGATTGTTTGCATTGTTTAGGTGCACAGTTGGTCCTGATTGTTTTTAGGAAATAAGTCGTGTTGTTACACGTAAGTTTCCGCATTGAGAGTGACGTGATGGGACGTATATCACAGAAGTTTAAGCTCATCGCGTGTTTCATGTTTGTGACCTTATGTCATGCATATAAACACGTCAGCAGAATAAACATGAAATGACAAGATACTAAATGACCACGTCACTTTATCAGCTTCTTAGTCCCGTTGCATGAAGAAAAAGTCTTTAGCTTTTGAGACTTCCAAGTTCATCAGTTGGGAAGCATGATCCAAGTGGTGTACAGATGTAGACTCTTTACATCATATAGAGGATACAGAAGCAACATCCAGGCTGCTGCAGCCATCTCGTGCTAGTTTGTGTGGATCAGTGATATTAGGGGTAGGATTAATGTCTTGGAGGAACGACAGCAAATGATAACCTCAATGTAGTATTATAATGCAATACCGAGTCAGCCGTTTGAGCTGAGTCCACAGATTGAATCGTGCTATTTCTGAAGATAGCAACCCACTCGGAAGGTTTCTTCATTCCTCTATCATTGCAGTATGCAAAGACTGTAGCCTCATAGTATTGAATCTCTGACATAATGCTAGCGTTGTAGTCGAATAAGAGGACGATATAAATGTCAAAGTAACGATTACAACGCATTCCTTTTGTACCATCTCACGCCAAAGCATCCAATTGCTTACATCCATCCTTGTGGTGCCGAGCCACTTCCTATGCTATCAATTAAACTCTTCGTTGATCCTTTCGGAAACACCGGACGGATTAGTGCAACGCTGGCATACAACCGTGAAAGACAGGGGGACAAATCACCAGCTTCCAATGACGCTCCGCAACTTTGGAAGCAATTAAGTATGCATCAAGTCAGTTGGTCCAAGTACAGCGACCTTTATGCAGGGGCACTACGCCACATGCAAAAGTCACACGGCCACCCCATACTGAAACACAACTGGCCCACGACCTTTCAAGGATCACGTCCGGAAATAACCCCTCGGCTGTGCGCATCCTTGCAACGCAAATCATCGAGAATCTTGCTTGCCGCAACCTCTCGACCTGTAGAAGACCAGTATTTCCAATGTAACACTCTACTGCCAGGGCGGCAAACTGAGACGTGAAATGACCAGTTAAGGATCCTGCCCTAGCTCACATAATGCATTTCTGGGCGCGAAAGCTGACTCTTAGCGGTTGCTTGGGGTCATTTTTTGAGCTGTCATGCGCTGGCATATCGAGCATGCTTCGGGGAGTGTCGGTTCGATGCCGGTAGGAGATTAAATGGTTAACAGATGTTGTATAGGAGATGGATTCTTATCATATATAAATCATAACAAATCTGGTTAGAAATCTCGATATCAGTTGCTCATCTATTCCAAACAAAAATATTTAACGTGTATAAGGTTTTAACGATGCGCGCTACTACCATATTTCATTTACTAGGCATTGTCCTTTTGGCTCCTCTTACAACAGCCCAAACACCCAGTAACTGGCCAAAGTTCTGGTATAAGGGAGAAGTAACCAACAAAGAGACTCTCAAATACAACCCAACCAACGAGTTCATCTTTCCCAGTATATTCCATGCATCAGAATACCTAGATGACCCCCTCGGGGAGTGGTACCTTTACTATGCACCACATGAAAACCCAGGCGGCATCTCACTCGTGTACTCTGATAGTCTTGAGGGACCTTGGAAAGAGTACAGCAACAACCCAGTCATTACCAATAAGTGGGACTCTCATTATTCTGTCCCTCACGTCTCCAGCCCTGACGCAAGCTGGAACTCTGAAGCTGGTCGAATGTTCCTTTACTTCCACGGCGACAACACACAAACTCGATGTGCAGAGTCTAGCAATGGTGTGGACTTTGAGTACGGAGGCGTCGCGGTGAACAACCAAATGGCCGGTTCCAACACCACTGAATCAAGCTATGCACGCGTCTTTCCGCACCCCAACTCGGCCTCCAAGTACAAGTATGCTATGTTCTACATGGTCAACGAGAAGGATAACCATCGCAAGATCAGACTTGCTGAGTCTACTGACGGCCGCAAGTGGGTTGTTGACCCCGACTATGTCGTTGAGCCAGGTGGTGAGGAGGGTGCTGATCTTTCAGGTGCAAACTATTGGACGTGGGATGGCCAAGGGTACATCATTTATCATGGCGGTACTGGGAAGATCTATGCTCGGACTATTGATACGACGCTACGAGATGTTGGGGCCAGCCCTTTCGTTTTGTATCAAGCCCGTGGGACTGGGGACGATGTTGGTCGTGCTGCGGCGCCTGATATTGCTAGCTCTGGAGGTAACACTTATCTATTCTATGAAAAGGGCCAGCGTCTGGGGGCGACAATCGCATGGGCGAAGATGCAAAAACAGTGAGACCTGGGGTAGGATGTGGGTATGTCTGGATGAAATTTCTGTATTATAGTTGATGTCCTCTTGTCTAATGTTTGTTTAATCGTAAATGTTTTTACCTACCCTGTGTACACAGCACATGGAAGCTCCAGGAGCTTTGACACACGAAAAGCTTTTCTTTGCTTCTCTTCAGATCTGTAGACCCACCCTCGAAATTCCCCGATTTCCAAGCACATGTCACGCAGATAATCCACAATCCACAATGGCCACTTCAGCTGAAGGCCTCCAAGAGCTGGAATCACTCACGTCATGTCTTCCCTGTATTTCAATAGAAACGACTCTGTTTGGCCCTTGATACGCGTCCGAGCCATGACACGTTGGGCCGCAACACCAGCTGTCCACCGCTAATTGGCTCCAACCCCTTCGCTTAAGCTCGCTAAGACTCGCCAATCCAATCAGACTCATCGCCCCCGGACAAGCCTGTATCCATCTTCAGTTACCGCCTTTTTGGAGGGGGCTACCGTGGTATCCACGACGCTTCTTTGAACCCATCGTCCTCCCAATTCTGCCAGAACCGACACTGAAACCATCTTCCTCTCCATCATGGGTCTCGAAGAGATCTTCACCAAAGCAGTTCGCGACAGAAAGTTTCAACAAGCCGCCCTCGAGGTGGCCAGCAGCTGTGCTTCGGCCACGCCCGTCATAAAAATCGTCCAGGCTGCGAACAAGATCTCCAAGATTGGAGATGTCGTTCAGCATGCCAACGACTTTCTCTCTAGCGCGTCGCAGACGGTAAAGGGCGCCCAGACTATCCTACCGCAGATGCACATCATGGGCCAGTCCCTGGTTGACAGCGCAAGGCTATTCAATCAATTTTCTATGGTGGCCACAACGCTGGGCGTGGGCGCGAATATTATCCAGACATACCAGGGCGTTCAAGCTTTGAACCTCATCGCCGCCAAGCTCGGTGACATATCAAATAGCCTCGAGGCACAGGCGGCCCTCACAGCTCAACGAGATTTCCCACAATACGTCTTCGACATGATCCGAGAACGACTAAGTCAATCAAGTGTCGACACAGAACGCGAGCACTGGTTCTTCCTCTATCACCCCGACACCGACTGGTATCCCAAGTTCTTCCACCTCGTCGAGGAAAAGCCCTTGAGTCCAAGATTTTGCGGCTACACCAACCAACTCGACACCGTCTTCATGTTCATGCTCGCAGCCCGAGAGCGCATCAACAAGCGAGAAGCCTACAAAGCACGAAAAAAGCAGTATTGTCGGCCTATTCAGCTCCATCTTATAGTACCAGCATACCAAACGATCTTAATACCCGAGCCCATCGTGATTCCCGAAGAGATTGGAGATTTCGTTATCGAGGGCCGCATTAACAGCAACAGACCCTTTGTGTGGCTCAACCTCCCCGAAAACCAACAGCATTATACATTCGATGTCGGCAAGTGGAGCCAACCGCCACCTGGGCTATGGGAGAAGACCTTGGAGTGGATGGGCATGTCAGACAAGCCAAAGATCTCGGACATTCCACGCGTTCTGGGAGTCGGAGAGAAGATCGAGATGATCGAGGACGAGAAGGCAGAAATCACCATCCAGGCGATACAAGACGACGGTTCGATGCAGATTGTAAAGAGGGCAGGCACCGAATCAACTCTCGAACTGGCGATGGTGGATAAGCAACAATCGACGCCGCTGCATCAAGGTCGTCGAAGTCGTCGCTGGCGCCGTCGCGACACCAGCCGTTAGTTTTGCGACCGGGAGCCGCAGCATTTGAATTTTTTGGATATAGACACAAAGGCGTTCTGGGAATGAGTTAGCAACGACACAGTATGAATTGGAAATGAAAATGAGAGGGATTTTATGCACTAGATTGCCAACAGATAGAGCAAAGAACAGAATAAAAAAAGGGAACGGCATACCAAAAGAGTGTCCTTGCATTTAACTTTGGTTGGAGAGGCCAGGCTATCCGAGAGTGCAAACTCTTCCAACTCCGCATACGCCGTCTCGAGGCTATCGTTGATGATAATCAAGTTGTAGACTCCTTTTTTTTCAGCATGCTTCTGGTCCAACTTAGCCTTCGTCATGCGTCCCTGGATATTGGCCTCCGATTCCGTCCCACGACTCCTTAGACGCGAATCCAGGGCGCTAAAGCTAACAGGCTTGATGAAAACATATTTCGCATCCAGCCGCTTCATCTTCTTCATCGCTTTAACGCCTTTTATGTCGAGATCGAGCAACGGAATGGCATCTTGACACAGTACTTGTGAGACAGCCTGCATTGAAGTGCCGTAGTAATGGTTGTCGAACACGGTAGCCTCGATAAAGGTACCTTCTCGGTAGAGTCTCTGAAACTCCCTTTTTGACACAAACGTATAGGAGGAGTCGTCTTCGCCTTGGCGGGGTTCGCGTGTTGTGTGCGATATGACAGTCGAGAACATAGCAGGGTGTGCGTCGAGGAGCCTCTTGATTAAAGTCCCTTTGCCAACCCCAGAGGGGCCAGAGATGACGAGGGGACGGTATTTGTGGTACGGGACTTTGTAGGGCATTTTTGTGATAGATGGTTTGCGTGAGTGAAGAGGTGAGGACTGAGTGCTAGGAGTAAGGGTTGGTTTTCTTCGGCAACGACAAAGTATAATGATCGAATACCCATAGACGGTTCTGAAAACTTGTGCTTGCGGTATGAGAGCTAGTAATTTCCAAGAATTAGCCGCTGGCTGAGATACAGAAATTTGTGGTAGACTTTGCCGGCATATCAAATCCATTAGAGACGCAGCATTGGAGCAAATGAACAGACATGGGGTAATCAAAGGCTCCATCTGGCTCGAGATTGGCAGAAATAGAGTTCTGTGTTAATGTTAATCATGATATAGTTTGCCGTAAGGTCATGTTGTTCAAGCTCTGGTAGTGGAGTTCTGGTACGTCTCATCAGAAGAGCCTGTGATATCTTCCCACCAGAAACCAGAATATTATGGCCAATATCCCACATGCTAATACATACGACCATAGGTACTAGAGAACACGGGATCCCGTCCGCTCTCCCATAGTTAAGCTAGTAACCGGCGGATTAGTAGTTGGGTCGGTGACGACCAGCGAATCCCCGCTGTTGTATGTTCCTTTTGCATCTTGTCAAGATTCCTACTTTTTGCCCATCAACCATGTACATTGGCCCGGCCTGTGGAAAGGTATCATCAGAATTCACATCTGGTCATGGCTATCCAAACTTTGCAAGGCATACTTTTTGGAAACCCGTAACCGGATAAGATATATTGGCTGGTGGAGTCAGGAGAGCTTATATCGCCGTTACGTTCATACAGTCGCGTGCAAGAACGCCGATAACGACCCAACTAGAAATACGTATAATCATAAAGATATATAAAATACATAATAATAAGACTATTTTATATATAATCTTAGGATATAAGTTTATAATATTATATAAAATAAAAAGTTTATTAACACTTACGTTATATTAGATCAAGTGTAGAAGAAAGGAAGTTGTCGGAACTTTTGCTTACCCACTGCACCATTAAGATTTGGGGTGACTGCTTAAATATTGAGCGCTGACATTATCAAACTTTTCGACAATGGGTGCAATAATTCCCTTCCATTTACCTTGATTCGTTGTGACGAGCGATGACCTTGTGAGCAATCTCGCATCGACTTGGTGGCCCCAAAAGTAAATTTGGAATTACATGAATATAGATTGAATAGAACCAGAAAGCATGAAATAATTCAACGACTCTCGCCCACTAACAACATTTAATCGGAGTCTGAGCTACTGTCCGCCCTGGAACCGCCCTTCGTAAACTTGACGTCGGGGATATAGAGACTCGTCAACTCATGCCGCTGACCCTTCTTTTCGCCATTGCAAGTAAACCCCTTATCAAAGCACCCCCTGCACGTATCCCAATCCCCATCGTTACAAACACCGCAATGGAAGAACTCGCCCTTGATCAGGTGATCGCAGACGTCACAATAACGCTTGGGGTACACCTTAGCAAGGTTATGCTTCCCTTTTCCATCGCACGTCAGGCCTTGCGCGAGACAATCACGGCAGATGTCGAAGTCTCCGTCGTCGCACTTACTGCAATGCGCGTAGGGGCCACTGACGGTTTGGTCGCAGATATTGCAGATGATATTGACCTCCCAAGCAGGATACTCGGCAAAATCGGCGAAGTCAGCGGCATTGCGGCCATGGCGCTTCTTTGCCTTGCGTTTATCTGTATATGTGATTTAGTAGAGTCGGTGTGTCACGTACTGGATTACTCACCAATGCGATCTTTAATAAAATACCCAGCTACACCGCCTGCTGTGAAACCACCGGCTGCGGCGAACATCGTCTGGGAAGAAGACTTCTTCCCTTCATTCTGCAGACTAGGTCGTGAGTCTTGCGGGTTGGCATACTGTGGCTGCGGGGGATGAGTTAAATTCTGGCCTTCATGACCTCTGTTTGCAGCATGAACACTGCCTGGATAAGCTGGCATACTCTCTAGCGGTGGAAGATCAGACGGAGCTTGCCACGTGGTACGTCCTGTAGTCTCGACATAGTACCATTGACGGTCCTTTGCTGACCAGTGGGCTATCCAACGAGGAGGCGTGGGACAGGGAGGACCGCTTTGCCCCGGAGCAGCGTAAGGCGAAACCACCACAGGAGGTGGATCAACTGGGTAACTGCCTGGGGGACCTGGGGTTGGAGCTAGTGGCGGTGACCATGGCTGGTGCTGTGGTGGATGTGAAGCCTGGGATGGGTAATTGTAGCTCGGTGGTTGGGGGGAATAGGGTTGATGCCCAGAAAACTGCTGTGATTGCTCCGCGTTATGAGTTTGGTATCCGGAATCATGCTGATTCTGTCCAGGGTACGACTGCTGTGGCCCTGAATACGGAGGCCGGCCTTCATAGCTTTGGGAGCCCTGATATTGATGCTGATGAGGTGTATTTCCATATGGCTGGTAATTTGGCTGATAATTCTGCGTACTCACTGGAGGCGGTGGAGGAGGCGCGCCTATTATGTTAACAAAGAAACAAAGCAGATATACCCTAACTTACCAGCTTGTTGCTGGCCAAGACGGTCGCCAAGATTAAGCCCCTCAAACTCCTTCTTGAACTTGTTTAAAAAAGACATGATGTAGATATCTGAAGCTTTGCGTGGTTGAATCTTTGAGTCATCTGAGATAGAGCCGTGGGGGCGGGTTTTAAGCTAACAACCCCCAGTCGAAAGAAACGCTCTGACCACTCGCTAATACCATGGAGCTATTCGAAGGAGTGGTTGTGAAACGGGCACCTTTGCATTGAAGGTGGATTTTGGCACTGAAGGATTCGAGGTGTCTAGCCGTTTGTAGATGGTAAGCTTTGGGTATTTTGGTCAGAATGCGGCTTTGCTGATTTAGTGGATGATAGTTAGCAATCTATTTTTAAGTAGCATGGCGGTGCTGACGATCATCGATGAGAACTGCATGTGCAATTGGATATCGTTTACGCGATGACATGCCATGATGTCTGCTTATTGCGCTATGGAGTCGAAGACATCATAAACAAATTATCGAGTTCTTTTCAAAATCACGAGGCCTCCGGAATATTTCCAATCCTGATAGTCGGAGACTTCCAGCCCTGTGAGGCTGTGCCTGAGCCATGATGACAGAATCCTTACCAGGGACGGACCTTCCAGGCTTAGCGTCGCCTTACCGAAATGATGATGGATTTCATCTCTGGTGACATTGTTACTTTGCAATGGAGAACTACATGGTCTTGAGCATGGCTGTGCGGCGTTGTGACCTGGTGCACGTGGAGTCCCTGATGGAAAGCTGAAAAGCGGCATTGGGACCGCGATTGGAAATTCCATCAATCGAATGCTATTGTCATGCCTTGATAGGTAGCATTTTGGAGCCCATTGTTCCGTTGAGGGCACTAAGAGTATCGTGAGAAATGGCATTGTTGAGAGTGCTGAAGAGATTTGGGTTGTGGGGACGATGGGGCTTCTCAGTGTTGCTTTGTCAAAAGACAGTCGGTTCCTATTGAAAGAATTTTAAGTTCCGCCAAACCCTATTATCGTACGACCGTACGAGGCATACTGCCAAACTTCCATGACCAAGAAATATTTTTGAACATGGATCCAAAGGAACGCCATGTCCTCTCCCACCGCGAGCCTAACCCAGTCGATCCGGGCACAATGATCGCATTGTGGAGCATTTTATTCTATATCTGCGTTTTGTCCTCTAGTCTCTTTCGGCGAGATAGCGAAGAAGGTTATTCAATTACTGGCAGCTTCAAATTTCGCGGTAACTTAGAATAAATGTCACCTGACGACCTTTGCATCTCTATGACACATACATCATCGTCAGAAAGTCTGAACCTTGTCCACTACATGTTGGCTCAAGGCCTTATGAGTTCGCAAGTTTGACAAAATGCCCCCGGACTTGAACGATAAGTCATACGACCTTCAGCTTTAATGTACAGAAGAAATACCAAGCGATTCCTGGGCCTAGGCTTCAAGGGAAATTTAGACATTCTCGAACCAAGGCGCTTTTTGCTCGGAACTCTAACCAGCGCCCTACACAATCTGACTACTTATTTGTGGACAAAGTTGGTATAGGGCCGGATTAAAGAAATGTTGTTCTTTGCAGAATGGGCATTGCGTTCCAAAACCTGTCTATAAGGTTTTGCCAGACCAATCAAGACAGTGTCGAAAAGCTTGCTAACAACTCTGGCGACTTGTCTGTTATGGACGTCGTTGATAGGCTCTCCTGATTTTATATCAAGCTGGAAATCTGCAGAATGCCATTTTTCCACAGGATTGGCATAGTACAATAAGACGAAACTTAAGCGACATATAATTTGCTAATAGGTACCGCTTTTATAGCACCCTTTAGTCTACAATGACTACTAACAGCCCCCTATTCGTCTATCTTAAGATTACTTACCTTAGGCTTTTAGTTTTGAAAGTAGGATTAGGACCTTGAGTAGGTCATTCTAATTAAAAGTGGGTTTTAATATTGTTGCCATGCTAGAATCTCACTTTTCCATCTTTGAATAAAATCCTAAAGCTTAGCTATAATTAAGTCCTTTCATGCCACAATAGGGTTGCAGGGTTAACATTGAGTAGGAATATAAATAGAACAACATCTATCACTTTGCTCTATCTAGTCACAGAGATCAACCAGGTGAGATAAAATCAATCAGCAATAATATGGAGGGTTATATCCAGCAAACAAGTAATACTAGATGCTGCTCTGGCAGCCTTATAAGGCAGCTATTCGACCCAGCGCCGGCGTTGAATCCCACTCTCTGTATCAACATCAGCTGAAAAGTGAACTGTTGAGGGTTATCAGAGACTACTATAGCGCGATGGAGCGAGCTGGAATAAAACGCTTTGCCTTACCGGCCGGCTTAGATAATTTCTGAAGCTCTTCGGGGGAAGAGAAAACAATCTCTGTCTATTGCCGTTTTTGGTTTATTACAAATCCTGTCGAATGCTTGAAAATGACTTGCTTAACAGGCTGCAGCCACAACAGCCCTTACGATGGAGTAAACAAGGCAGACTTCGACACATGCTAGTCTGCACAAAAAGACTGAGTGGCGGACAGCTGACCACGTAGCTAAACGATTCGAAACGAGGCAACTGAATGGGCAATCATTGGCTGCGTATGTTCCTCAGTTGTGAGGTGACACGCCTGCCCCGCACACCATGTCAGCATCAAGTCGTCGTTGGGCAGACTGGCTTGCTCTGCAGAGATCTCTGATTCCCGACTAGGTAATCTATATTGCTGATTCGCCCTAAAAAAAAAAAAGAAAGCGTCCTGCTATATTACGAGTGTTGGCCGTAAGCGAGCTTTCTCTCTCGCCTTATGATAGATACCGATGAGTTGCTTTATAGATGGCGACAGATAAGGTAAATAAAACCGGCAAGATACAGCAGTACTTGGCTTGATATGTGACCATCTGTGGGAGCTCAGTTATCCCCGCAATTCGTCAAGTCGTATGCTTGTTTACTTGCAGGCTGAATTAACTCGTACTCAACGCAATCCTGACGGAAACCCTGCTGCAGTGTAAAACGAACAAAAGCAACGGGGAACTACAGACCACACAGTGTCGCTACCCGATCCAGCTGTTAATACCCCACGCGTTATGGAAGTCGCCGGACTCAGTATCGGGGCTGTAGCCCTGATTGGGACATTCAAGGACTGCATCGACCTCTTCTCCATGATCACAGCAGCTCGGTCGCTTGGCAGAGACGCTGAAATCCTGGACACAAAGCTTGATGTTGAAAAAATGCTCTTTCTCCAATGGGCAGACCGTGTTGGCTTGGTCAAACCGGATGGATACGATACACGGCTCGACGACCCAGTCACACACCAGACAGTGGCCAGGGTTTTGTCAAGCGTCCGAACCCTTCTAAGCGAAGGTAAAGCTCTCCAGGAGCGATATGGCCTGCGCCCATTCGAGAAATACAGGGATTTGGCTCAAATCACCAACGGCGGCGACGAAGCCAGCAGATCTAGAATGATTCGATTTCTTCGGGACGTCGAACAGATTGGTACCGGTAGAATCATCAGCGTGTCGAAAAACAACACCTTGGTCCCAGACAAGACAGAAAACAACACCAAGACTAAGGCTTATTCGACTACCGACAGATTTCGTTGGGTCGTGAGCGACAAAGATAAATTCATCGGACTAGTCGGGGAATTATCGTATTTCAATTCGCGACTCAACGCCCTGGTTCCAGGCAATGTCTCCTCCATTATGTCAATGACTGAAGAAGACCTCAGCAATTTACGGAACACGACCAAGCTCAATCTGATTGTCGAAGTCGCCGTAGGTCATCAGCCACCTGTTGTTGAGGCTGCGAGGCGAGTTATCAACCAGAATCGGATTCTTCAACGACTCTGGTTTCGATGGATCGATGACCGCAGAAAGAGCGTTATGGATGCGCACTTTAAGACACTTAGATGGGCTTTGAACCCACCTGAAGGAGCTATGAAATGGGATGACCTCTGTGTGTGGCTCCAGCAAGGCTCTGGTATCTTCTGGTTGGCGGGAAAACCAGGAAGCGGCAAATCCACCTTGATGAAATACCTTTACACCCATCCACGCACCAAGCAGCTGCTTGGAACATGGGCCAAAGATTTTGAACTTATTTTCGCGGATTTCTTCTTCTACCACCTCGGCATGGAGGAGCAGAAGTCCCAGGAAGGTCTCCTCCGAGGTATCCTTTTTCAAGTACTTGACACAGATCCGCTACTCATCGAGACAGTCCTACCAAATATGTGGCGAGAAGCTATTAAAACCGAGAATGAGGCAGACCATAGCCTTGCTATGCCATCCATAGTTGAGATGCGCACCTCTATCCTCGCCCTTTGTAGGGATCAGTGTGTCAAAAGGAAGCTGTTCCTCATGATTGATGGGCTTGACGAGTACAACGGAAGACACATGGAAGCGGCGTCTTTTTTCCAGGAACTTGGACGGAGCGCTAATGTGAAAATTCTGATCGCCAGCAGACCTGAACCTGCTTTCGTCGCAGCTTTCGCACGAAGCCCCAAGATGAATCTACAAGATCTGACCAGGGAAGACGTCGCCGAATACATCAATGACACCGTTACATCCCATCCCTACATGGCCATACTGTCGGCCATGAGCCCAAAGGGACCGAAGGAGATTGTCAATGAGTTGATCACAAAGGCTTCAGGAGTTTTTCTTTGGGTTGTGCTGGCATGCCGATCGATTCTGGACGGATTTGCTGACTTCGACACCATCTCGGATCTGAAAGCCCGTGTGGACGAACTTCCGCCCGAGCTCGAGGATCTCTTCCGACACATGCTTTCCAAGATCCTCGGGCGATACCGCGAGCAAGGCGTCAAGATCTTGCGCCTTATATTTGACAACCAGAGCAAGAAGGAGGTTGATCCAGTTCCCACGCTCGGGTTGGCCCTGATTGATGAATACGGGCTGCGGACCGATTTTCGCGGGCCATCTCTCTCGTATTTGCCTCAAGACCAACAATATCTCAAGTGCATGATGATGGAAGGCCGTTTGAGAAGTCGTTGTTGTGGGTTGCTCGAGATTCAAAACACATCTGCCTCACCCCTAGGATCCCGCGTGGCCTTCATGCATCGCTCAGTATATGAGTTCCTCTGCATGCCTGAGATATGGAAGTGGGACTTCATGCGGATCGACGATATGTCATTTGGATCCCATGCCATTCTCTGCATGATGTGGACACAACTATTTCAAGTTGGGATAGGATCTGAGAGAACCTACGTTGGCAACGCACTTGCCCACGGATTTTACGCTGAAATCGAAAAATGTCCGTCATCTACGTTGGCGGCTAATTTTTCGAGACTACAGAGTGCCTTAGGGGTATTCCAAAGCGACCTGACAGTATTCATGGCACACCGAGACGACTGCCAGGATTGCTACAAAGATTTGTCTTTGGGCCTCGCACTTGCGGTAGAAATGGGGATGATTGGCCTTGTCAAATTCGCTTTGGAAAAGCCGAAAGTCTTAAAGCACGCCTTAATTCCAGCGGATCGTCCTGGCCTTAAGAAATGTACGGGCAGTACATCACTAGACCGTGGCACCAGGATATCCCTATCAGGATGTCAGCGACTGAATCAAATGAACAGACAGCAATGCGACAGCCCCAGATCTTCACATACCGTTTTGCCAATGCTGTATCACGCGACTTACAAGCCACTACTCCACACCTTGCGAAATGCAGACGTGAGTATCCGAGAAGGTTTCCTTGGATTGCCGACCGTTGCTATGATTCAATATTTGCTGAACAACGGTCACAATCCGAATGAAGTGTTTTACCCACCGAAAAGGAACATGGCAACAACCCCCTGGGCTCAGTGGCTCCGATACGATGGACGCGACCACGTCGATGACTCCACAGCCCATCAACTGGCTGAGATCACCAAACTTCTTGTCGAGGCTGGCGCGCATGTTTCCAGACCCGGGACAAGCGAGTTCAGAAAAATGAAGCGAGGAATTTCGACCCTGGCTCGAGGTGCTTGGGAGGGCGGTACCGGGAGCCCTGAGAACTGGGCCCATCTCGACGGGCTCTGGGACGAAATACGGGATATAATCAAGGGGCGACTCGTGATGCACTATGGACCTTCTGCGGCAGCAATATTTGAAAGCAATCCGTGACACCAAAAATATCTGGTGCCATTGATATCCGGTTAAACTTCTGTGATTAGGTGCCTCGTCTCTAGCACCTTGTTCTCTTTAATAAGTTTCGTATCTCCACAGGATCATCAATGCCCAGTGTGTCCCAACAAATCATATGGAGATGGGGTTAGGGAATGACGGGTTGTTCAGAGAACCGAATCTTTCCAAAACAAAGTAAAGTTGGTACATAAAGTAAAATTGGTACATATAACAGAGCGATAAAATCGTAACAGAATGCCCTCTAGTCTGATAATTTTCACTACCTCATGCCGTAAGTCATCGTGGCTTGAAATAATCGTCGGATTGAAGCTCGAGAAAATGATCGACGACATAAAACGTCTTGGCTCAGGGTGCTCGCTACACGCTCGCCCGGATGCGCATTTAGATTGTTGTATTTTCTATCTCCTAAGAGGCCATTGTTGAACAGGTGCTGGGGCTTCACATGCCAGCAAAGATAATCTACGTATTCTGATGTCTTCACCGATGTGTTATTTGACAGATATTGATCTTGTGAATTTATAAAGAACCTTGGCGCGTACGTGTTAAAATCTTTCTTCTTAATTATAAACACAGTCCCTGTCATTAAAAACGACTCATCTTCTTGCGCTTCCTGCCTCCCACATCCTATACAACAATAGACATCTCTCAAGATCCTGGTGACGTAGTCAAGGAAGACGCCATGGACTCCTGTGAACCTGCCCTTTTCAACCCAGGCCTCGAGATGCTTTACCCAGACTCTGCTGGTATGATAAAAAGTGTGCTTGATAGACTAACAATATCTTTTTATTTATTTTTAATTTCGCTGGTTGCGCCCCAGTAGTTTTGTCTGGAAGCTTGGTCCTTCAAGCTTTAAATCTTGTTACAGCCTGATTTGCTCACCCAATTTAGTGATCGTCAATAGATCCTCCGAATACGCGTATCTCCGTAGACCGACTCTGTACAGGCAATGCCGCTGCTAAAATGCACGTCGCATCTAACATCCAAAAAGGCTAGTATGTTTATTTCCCCGCGTTCTGTCCCCCGGATTATCCACTCTCAATACCGCAATGCAACACTAGATCATGAATCGGACTAGATGTCTGATCGATCTCGGGGTAAATGCCAGCGAGAGACCTCAAGGTGGTAAAGTCGAGGCTGATCAATATCGGCATTGGAAGACGGCATTCGCAAAGGACCGATTCACTGTGACTTTACTCACTCCCGGCTGGGCACTTTACCATGGCGTCTATATAAGAGATTGGATGACACCATATTAAATATTTTGTAGCTTCTCATTGTCGCTTCTCCCTCCCAAGATGGCTTTGACAATTTCCAGAGTCTCCTTCGAACACCATCGGACAGCTCTCGGAATTACCGAGACCAAACCTCGAATCTCCTGGCGCTTCGAGGGTGACGTCCCCGATTGGGAACAAAGCTCTTATGAGATTGAAGTCACTCGGGTTGCGAATAAGAAGTCTAATTCTTTCTCTTTTAACTCATCACAATCCCTCTACGTGCCCTGGCCAGACACTCCCCTCGATGAAGCCGAGGCTGTATCAGTGAGAATACGAGCGCATGGCCTTTCTGACCAAAATCAACCTTCAACACCATGGTCAGACTGGGTATCTGCCGAGACAGGCCTTTTCAGCAACAGTTGGGAGAATGCTCGACCCATCGCATCAACTATCAAGATTGACGCCAGTGAACCCAAGAGGCCCGTGTACTTTAGGAAAGGATTTGAAGTCCCCGATGATGTCTTGTCGGCAAGACTTTACATCACTGCCCTGGGAATCTACGAGGCTGAAATTAATGGCAAGCGAGTTGGAGACCATGTCTTAGCACCAGGGTGGCAGTCGTATCATCACCGTCATGTCTACGATACATATGATGTGACTGACCTCCTCAAACCTGGCCACAACGCCATTGGTGCTCTCGTCGGTGAAGGTTGGTATGCCGGCCGTCTAGGATTTGGAGGCGGCGTGCGTAATATTTATGGAAACTCGACTGGACTTTTGGCACAGCTCAGGGTCAAGTTGAGCAATGGTACATCAATCAGAGTCCACACAGATACCACTTGGAAGTCGAGCTTTGGACCAGTAGTTGCTGGAGAGATCTACGATGGAGAGAAATATGATGCCACTCTAGAGTCCGATATGGAAGGCTGGTCGGCCTCAGACTTTGACAGCTCTTCCTGGCACGACACTCGTCTTTTACCAGCTGTTGAAGGAAAGCTGGTACCTCCAGATCAGCCACCAGTGCGACGCATTGAAGAGGTCAAACCACAGAAGTTCTTCAAGTCACCCAAAGGCAAGCAACTTGTTGATTTTGGCCAGAATTTAGTCGGCTGGCTCCGGTTGAAAGTCGATGGTCCTTCAAACACGACCATCACACTGCATCACGCCGAAGTTTTGGAAAACGGCGAGTTGGCAATCCGCCCCCTGCGAAAAGCCAAGGCTGAAGATACCATCAAGCTGAGCGGAAACGGCCCTCTCGAATGGGAACCAAAGTTTACTTTCCATGGTTTCCGCTATGCACAGATTGACGGATGGCCTGAGGATACGCCTTTGGATGAGCAGAGTGTGACTGCGATTGTCGTTCACACGGACATGGAAGAAACCGGTTACTTTAACTGTTCCCATGAGCTTTTGAACAAGTTCCATTCCAATGTTCGGTGGTCCATGAAGGGAAATTTCTTGACCATTCCCACTGACTGCCCTCAACGAGACGAGCGTCTTGGCTGGACTGGTGATGCACATGCCTTTGGGCCAACCTCGAACTATTTGTACGACACAGCTTCGTTCTGGAAGAGCTGGCACAAGGATGTATGGTCCGAGATGTCAGTGAACAACTCGATGATTCCTCCTTTCTTCGTCCCTACCCTTCCGACGGCCTTTGGGGAGCAGGCGATGCCTGCTGCAGTTTGGGGCGACGTAGTCGTCGCCAGCCCGTGGAACTTATACGAGGCATTCGGCGATAAGGGGTTGTTGGAGGAACACCTACCACAAGCTCAAGGTTGGATCGACACTGGCATCCCACGGAGCGAAGATGGTCTTTGGAATCGGAGTTCATTCCAGTTCGGCGATTGGCTTGACCCTCTCTCTCCTTCCGACGACCCCGGAGGTGCTACAACTCACAAGGTCCTGGTTGCGGATGCCTACCTGATCAAGATGACGGAGACTCTAGCACAGATCGTTGAAGCCCTTGGTAAAGCGGATGTAGCTGAGAAGTACAAGCTTCAACACGCAGATCTCAAGCGTGAGTTCCAAAGTGCTTGGGCCCCTGGTGGAAAGCTTGCGAATAAGACACAAACTGCTTACGCCCTCTCGCTCGGCTTCGACCTGCTCGAAGAAGACCAGCGAGATGAAGCTGCAGCGACATTGCGCGAGATTGTGAAGGACAACGACTACCTCGTGGGGACAGGTTTTGCTGGGACATCTCCTCTCGGTTTCGCCCTTAAGGGCGTCAACGCGACAGACGACTTTTACCGCATGCTTCTGCAGGAAAAGGTCCCTTCTTGGCTATATCAAGTCGTCATGGGGGGAACCACGACATGGGAAAGATGGGACAGTCTTCTACCAAATGGCACTGTCAACCCAGGTGAAATGACCAGCTTCAATCATTACTCTTTTGGGTCAGTGGGGAACTGGATGCATCAAGTTATAGGAGGTATTGCACCCTTGGAGCCAGGGTACAAGAAGATCGCGATCGCACCCATTCCTGGGGGTAATATCACTCACGGAAGTGCAAAGCTTGTAAGTGGATATGGAACTATCGCGACGGACTGGACTGTGACGGATGCTGGGTTCCATCTGAGGGTTAGGATTCCACCCAACACCAAGGCTGAGATCACGATGCCAGGCACGGGGAAGAGTGAAATAGTTGGGTCTGGATATCATGAGTTTCTTCATCCAGCTCCCATTTGAGTTGTTCTGTGGTTTGACATTACGAGAAACACTGTTCTCCCTGTAAAGACTCATGGAAGCCACATTCTAGAGAAAGTAACAATAAAAAAGTACTATACGCATGAGTAGAGTGGCACAGCCTGTACAGGCAAATAAATCGGTCTCTGGTGGTGACTCATTAGTAAAATGACAAAGTTACTCGACGAAACACGTTCCTGCAACTGGTGCGCAGTGGGTGCCTGATTCGGTGCAGCCTGACTTCTTTCACAGAAATTGGGTTTTGGAGATAGCTTGATTCACCCAGCTTGAAGGGAACAGCTCTAACCGATTTTCCTCGTTGAATCAATGCCAGTTCTCCCACAACAAACACCATATGCCAAAGACAAACTACAGATTTTCGAAGTGTTTCATGTAGAACTGCAATACACATTCTGATAGCTTCTGTATCTTTCGCATTTGTCGCAGCACACCGTAAGCCTTCGTTCATCTTTTCCTCCTCCCTGCAAAACCGCCGACAATCAATACCCTTCACATGCTGCTCCTTGATAACAGGACTAACACATCGCTTTCCAGTTCTCAGAGGCAACACACAAATCCCAATGGAAGAAACCTCAAGTGAATCCCAAAGCGATGGCGGCAAAATGGCCGACGTGGAGGCACTTTGTTCGATCGTTGAAACTCATCGGCCTGATCTCAACGTCTACGCAGAGTTTTACCGCCATGTCCACCAAGAACCCGAGATCTCAGGTACGGAGGCATATACCGCCCGCATCGTAGCTCAAAACCTTTCCAGAATTGGGTGTGAGGTTCAAACTGGTGTTGGTGGCCATGGTGTGGTAGGAGTCCTCCGCAATGGAGGAGGCAAAACAATCCTCATGAGAGCTGAATTGGACGCTCTGCCCATTCACGAACAAACAGATATACCCTATCGAAGCGACAAGCGTATGATTGATCGATAAAACAACGAAGGGCCGGTTATGCATGCATGTGGCCATGAGATGAATATGGCAACGCTGCTGGCGGCTGCTGAGCTTCTTTCCTCCTCGGTGAAGCTGTGGAACAGTACTCTACTCACTCTCTTTCAGCCCGATGAAGAGGAGACCGGCGGGGCAAGAGCAATGATTGAAGATGGTCCTTATGAACGCGTTCCTGTTTCGGACCTCATGCTAGGCCAACACATCGTGCCCTCTATTGCCGGTACAGTTTCGATACGCCCAGGACCAGTTTTGGTTGCTGCCGATTCCGTTCGTGTCCGTATTATTGGTGGACCTTGCAAGGACAGCATTAATCCACAGCTATGCGTCGATCCCATCCCATTTAACATGCGCATAATCCAGGGCCTTCAGGATAAAGTCAAAAATGAGGTCGGCAAACACGAAGACGTTACCGTGGCGTGTTGGGGATTTCATGCTGGGAAGCTTGGAAACGACTATTTTGCCTATGCTGATATCCTGCTTGACGTAAAAACCGTCAATCTAGCATTTGTCGACGAGCCCTAGGGATGGTTGAGAGGCACTTTCGTGATGAGTGCAACTCCGAAGGCGTGACTACAGACCCCGTCTCCAGTCACACTGTTCGGGCCCCTCTGACCTCCATTAACGGAGCCATCGCCGGCCCTATTTCCAAGGTCTTCGAAAACTACTTTGGGTCGAATGCTGAAGAGGTGGCATTCACCCGTGCTTGGGAAGACTTTTCAACCCTTGGCGCTGCGCACAGCGTCCCATATGCATACTGGAATTATGGAGGCACTCCCATTGGAACCAAGAAGCCTTTTGCGACCAACCATTCGCCTTTCCTCGCCCCTGCGATACAGCCAACACTCAAGACTGGAACCGATGCAATGGCACTTGCTGCTTTGACCTTTCTAGTATCTCAGTAGTCTGATCCACCTCTTACTAATCCGACGAAAGGGCAGGCTATCGGCCTATGATGGGCCTAGTATCCACTTTGGGAAAGGTGTAAAGGGTCAGAGAAAGGCGAATGCATCAGTGACTTATCCTGTGAGCTCCATGGAAGGTAGTGCAAGTTCAGGCATCTGCACTGTAAATGCGAAGGGAGTCGGATACAATGAATGATAGTCTAGGGAAAAAACAAAAGCTATCAGAAAGAAACGACGACGTACTTGTTATCACGAGTGGACCAATTGCAAAGTCATTAGTGAGACTGAGTGGGGACTCAACTAGTCCGTTGTCTTTCTATTTGTGACCTGCCTGCCAGGTGGATGTCGTATCTGTGTATGTCGTATCTGTGGATTGAGATATTGAGCACCCTCGAAGGACTTGACCGGTTGCACTTGTGATACACATAGTAACAGCCTAGCCGTTCCTTATTGTCGTGTTCTGAAGATAGCTGGGAGAGATGTACTTCAATACCAAGATATCTTACTGTGGTGAGCCAGTTATAAATTGTAACGGTACGAATCAATCTATCTCTAGTAATTGGACTCTGCTGGATGGAGGACTCCTTGAGGACTAGTAGAGGTTAGGACAATATATAAGGCATCGTTGGCAGCATTTGAATTTGTAGGGATGGGTAGTGTACGAAGAAAGGTAATTTGTAGATCCTTGGCGATAGCTGAGAGCGGTTAGGAAATGTGGCACTCACTGCACTATATGAAGAAAGACCGTAACTCGACGAGCACATACGACCATAGCCCTTTGAGAATACGGGATCCCGTCCGCTCTCCCATAGTCAAGCTGAGGAGCGCTTGAGTAGTAGTTGGGTCGGTGACGACCAGCGAATGCCAGGTGTTGTATGTTCTTTTTGTTCTTCTTCTTTTTTGTGGGGGAGTCATTCTAAAACCTTGCCCTATCTCTGAGTTTCTATTTTTATATGATGAGTGGCGTTGCAATTTGGATATCCTTTTAGTCGAATATCCCTTCCGATGTTCTGTAAATGCCACGTTCACTTTGACTTTGGTCACTTTTCCATGCTGTGGGGCACGTCGGGAGCTCTCTATTCCACGGTATTTTATGACGTTCTGATCACAATAACGGTGAAAATAAAGTAACTCGGAACTTTTCGGACCATTTTGTCCGGCAGAGCGGCTGTTTGTGGTATCGCAAGTGTCTATGCAACCAACTCTTTCCACGAGTATCTATTAATACCCCCCTCATTCAGCCAAAAGAACAAGAGCACAAAGAGGACTTACCAGATGAAAGACTTGGCCAAAAACACGGCTCCAGTCTGGCAGAACTTTCTAGAGAGTTTTACACCATTTACAGCCACGTACCTTGCCATGAGTAGATGGTTCCCCCCAAACTAGTAGGTTTCGAGGATCTCGGGAGATAGCTTTGCATAGCACGTCGCCATCAATTCGATATCTCGACCAGCGGTGAACAGTTGGGACGCTTCCAAGATACTCAAGCTTATGAGGTCCAGCTGCCATGGCGCCTGAACCACTGGCGGCTCACTCGCCACTCCAGTTTACGTCTCAAGAAAAGATGACACGATAAGGGCAAGGGTAAGGATGATAAAGATGAGGGGTTTAGAGCACATAAATGCTTTTGGGCTTGAGGGCCGGCGCACGCCCATATGCCGCCACTTCAAAATATAAGATCTGTTGAGCGAGATTTGAGGTGACATTAGGGCTCAGCAGCGCAGCCAGACGATCTGTCTGCATTACATCCACATCATCAAGCTTTTCAGGGCCTATTATGAGTTTTGGCAGTCTGCCCGTCGGCGAAACTACGAAGGCTTTTATTACCAAGTTTGGCCCGAAGCAGAGTTGGCCGAACATTGTCTGCCACTGCGTCAAAAGCACATGGCAAATTAATGTGGTGGAATTGAAGAGCTACCATTGGCTCCTACGCACAACGCCAACGAATTAAATTTATCTACTCCTCATGCACCCACGCTGTGGATAAGGAGTACACTTGTAGCTGCAAACACGAGTTCACTCAATGTTGTGGTACGGCAGCCTAGCCAACGATGCGGAGTTTTAGCCAGTGGAACCACTATATTCCCCTGTAATTGGGGGATCTGAAGCCACTGCCGTACCTAGTCTACAGCGGTACGCTAGTTATGCACTGGGATCGACCAGCGAGATAAGCGAGACTGCAAATGTGACTTTAACAGGCACAATCATGATCGATACCAGGACTGCATGTTTCTTGAAGCGGTATTTGTCCCCATACTTGGTAAGATGCTTGGCGGTCCGTGACTTCCTGTACAAGTGTTAATCACTGCGGGCAGGTGTCGCACCCCAAATAGCCTGTGCGCTCTACACTCTGTTTTGTTCTCATGACCAGACTGGCCATCGCTGTTGCTTCGGGCCGCAGGAAGTTTGTCAACAAACATTCGAACTTACTCCGCCCACAAAGCCTTTCTCGAATAAATACATGGCTATTATCGTCTCTCCTTGTCTCGACCCTCCTCCTTCCTAACTTCTGGGCCGTCCGCTTACTCACCTTCTAACCAACGTTTGTTCTCGATCCCCCAATACCGCCTTGGAAAGATGCCAACCCTCGGCCTCCCCGAGCCTCCTGGCTCCAACGAAGGCTCTCCGAAAGTCGAAGAAGGCTGGGTCGTCGATCCAACTACCGAGGATATCAGAAACACACTCCAGGCAAGCTTCGCGGGCTCCGACATCAAAGTCGAGTTCTTCTCCGTGGGCGCCTACAACAAACTCTTCCAAGTCACGATCAACATGCACACGACCTACCTCCTCCGCGTTTCACTACCCGTCGACCCCGTTCACAAGACCTCGAGCGAAATCGCCACGCTCGTATTTGTGGCGACCATCAGCGAAATCCCCATCCCTCGGCCCGTCTTGTTTTGCACACATCGAGAGACGCCTACCAGGCTGGAGTGGATTATGATGACCAAGCTTGATGGTGTGACACTACACAACGTATGGCCGCGTCTCGACCCCTTTCAAAAATCAGATGCCGTTCGTCAGATTGCATCTTTCCAGCTCTCTCTCTTTCAAAAGAGATTCTCTCGCATCGGCAACCTCTACAAAGAAACATTTCCTGAACCGCACCGCATCGTCTCAATACCATTCTTTCAGGGGGGAAGGGCGTGGACAGTCAACAATCGTGGGCCATTTTCGAATAGTCGCCAGTGGATCTACGCTCGATTAAGTCTACAGAGACGTGATGCCTGGTATATCATGATCAAGTACCTACAACAAAGAGGGAATGGATCCTTGACTCGAGAAGACTTCGATAGGGCATTATATACATATCAGCTCGGCCGTCGAATTTACCCTTTTATCGCCATGTTCTTTCCCGGGAATGGAGATTCCATTGAGCCCACAGTCTTGCACCATGACGATCTCCATGCCAACAACATTCTCGCCAACGACTCAGGAACCATCACCGGCATTGTTGACTGGGAATGTGTGTCCACCCTGCCGCTCTGGAAAGCCTGCTTCTACCCGAAATTCCTCTACGCACCCCCACGACACACTCCCGAAGAAAGTTCCTACCAAGACCCAGATTTCTTGACAGCGCAGGACAAACTTTTGAGGGCCGTGTTTCTCCAGGAGATGGAGCGTCTGAGCCCAGACTGGATGCTAATCTACAGAACGAGTGTATGCAAGCGTGATCTTAGCTTTGCTGTCGATAAGATCGGCAACGAGGACAAGCAGCCACACATCGAATCTTGGTTATCGAATCTGGAGAGGAACCAAGTAGGGCCCAGTTTGCTTGATACCATCTTCGAACTTTGACTGGAAGACATTTTGACAGATCGATGCGCTGTTTCTTTTTTTACTTGGGCGCAGTTTGAAGAGCAGGACACATGTCATGTAGTCAAAGCATCGATCATTTACATACCAGCTACCAAGCGTGCAAGTGACCTGAAGGTTGGGTATTTTGCATGTCGGACTCCATGTTTATGACGGAGAAGTAGTCTATTCTTCGCGGGGCGTACAGGAGAATGGCGTTTGTTCGGCTGCTTTTTGTGCATTGGTGTGTCATGAATATCACTGTCGTTCAGATCTGAATTTACTTATCTCTATTTGTCTTTAGTGTCTCCGGTCACGTTATCGAAGGCGCTCGTGAACAATGCCATCGAAACTATTGCGATGATAAGCCACAGAGGTGGGATGATGGAGCTTGAACAAGAGTGGGATGGCAAAACATAAAGAGCGGAGGGAAGTGAAGTTCCTAGTTAACATGGAACATAAAAGTTCAAATTTTGTATAAAGATAGCGTGTTTTTTATTATCTAGGAAGTGATCTAAGTCACTGAGCAATTAATTAGGGTCCCGCTTATCGACCATTCATGACGACCAAAAAGGTAGCCCGCCAATGCCGCTAATACAACTATAAGGAGTTTTTATAGTGGGTGGGCAAAGGTTCTGATAACTTCCTCTCTTCTAAACTTTACATAAGATAATATAAATTATAATAAAATCTCCTATTCTATAACATCTTATATAATCCTACCCTAAGATTATTTGTAGATTATGCTACTTATTATATGTGTTGTATATCTTCTAATTATATGTATTCCTCGTAAGGTCATTATTGGATTTTTTGTATGGGACTGTAGTCTTGCGCTTAAGATAATTATTATTGTTGGACTACTTTCACATACAAGATCATTAAATGTGCGATATACGTGTTTCGGGATGATATTATAGCATGGCTAGGTAACATAATATGAAGAAACGTCCATTTCGATGGAGTACTACGAAGATCTCTGCGCTGATGTGAGATTGTTTCGTTTCAAGTCCACGTTGCGAACTCGGCATCGGAGAAATATAATCATGACTTACGAAGACAGCATAAGGAAGACCTGCAAATGTAGAATATTGCTACTAAATTCAGTAGAATACCCACCTCGCTGACCCATGGGCATCCGATTTCTATCGGCGAGGTGTCAGCTTCCATCAGAGCCCTTCTACTCCACTCATCCTCTTCGTGAAACCTCGTATAAGTCCTAGTAAGCCACAACTACGAACCTGTAAGCATATGTGTGATTGGGCAGGGTTGAGGAGAAAATACAATTGGATCAATCTTCATGACTGTGTCCTAGAGCGCCGGAAATCTCCGATTCGAGTGCAACAAGTCTCACTCTAAGTCAGCCTCCAGTTGTGTGACTGTGGGTGCTATATTGCACTTGGCGTAATCATAAGTATAGAAGATGTTCGTAATCTGCAGTTTGGTACAGCTATATATCACACGGCATGACGACGCCTCTGCGTTTGTGTTACACGAGGAGGCTGAGACTGACTCCATTCTTATTCTTCAGCTGACAGCGCCAGGCTCCGAAGGGACTTTTGAGACTAAGGACTTGAACATTCCACCAACAAACTTCGTGTTTTCAGCTGCGTATAAACTTGCGAACATGATTTGATAAAGAGAAACGGTGTCAGCCTTACAAGTGGGGATGCGTATGTGATTGGCGTCATGGCTTGCATCCGAAATATGTTGTGGACGGTGATGACTGTGCTCGTGACAGTTCGGAAGTTTTCACTTACGTACTGATTTTCTCATATTTAACTCCCGCCAACAGACAGGATGTTCCAGGTATACGCCAGTCTTGACAGATATTTTCGAAATGGCTCTTATTGATCGCGTCTGGCATGCCTGCGTCACTATTGTCGCATGGCTGACCATGTCGCCAACATCCGATTACTCAAACTCATATCAGCATCCCCTCGGTCGTCCCGCAACAAAATTTGAACAGGCCAATCCTGACTTCCCCATCTTCAAGCCTCCTCCTGGTGAGACGGGTGATCATGAGTTTGTATGCGAGTATCCAGAAATGACAGGTTTCGTCCAATGTTCCATCCCAGAAAACAGAGAGTGTTGGCTTCGTCACCCTGACGGACGAGAGTTTAATATCCATACCAATTATGAGGACTTTGCGCCGGTTGGAATTACCCGGAACTATACTCTTAACATCACCGATAGTTCGTTCAATGCCGACGGTCAGAACTTTCCTGAGGCTAAGCTTTTTAATGGAATATACCCTGGCCCTTGGCTGGAGGCTTGTTGGGGAGACGTAAGCTTTTATATATCTGGACTATTGAAAGGTTCGCTGACGATGGCAAGACTTTGAACATTACGGTTATCAATAGCATGACCAAAAATGGTACAAGTATCCACTGGCATGGAATCCGACAGAACCAAACGATGGATATGGACGGCGTCAATGGTATCACGCAGTGTCCTATTGCACCTGGCGATAGCTTCAACTATGTCTTCAAAACAACTCAGTATGGAACGTCGTGGTATCACAGTCACTACTCCGTGCAGTACGCAGATGGTCTGCAGGGCCCCCTGGTATGTCTTTACTGTTCTATGGTTGTCTCATAAGCTGATACCTGCCAGACCATCCATGGCCCTCAATCGGCGCCTTACGATGCTACCAAGCGACCGTTGCTGATGACGGATTGGTGTGAGTATCAAAGCTGAGATCTACTTACTCGGGCATGCTGACACCTTCTCTAGCCCACGAAAGTGCCTTCCGATTATTATTCCCCGGTTCCACATTCGCAAACAAGACCATTCTTATGAACGGCGCCGGTAACGTCTCAAACTTCAGGTTCAACGATGCATCTCCAAACTATGTCCCCAGCTTGGACTTACCAAAAACCTACGAGCTGCATTTCAACAAAACCCCAACGGATAGGCCCAGAAGACCAAAGAGATACTTGCTCCGCCTGATCAACACTTCGTTTGAAACAACGTTTGTCTTCTCCATCGATAACCACTGGCTGCAGATCGTCACTTCTGACTTTGTACCCATTGAGCCGTACTTCAATACTTCGGTCTTGATCGGAATTGGTCAGCGATACAACGTTATCGTGGAAGCCAACCCTCTAGCAGGTGATGTGAATCCCATTCCAGAGGATGGGAACTTCTGGATCAGGACCTGGGCCACATGTGTCAGAACACCCCCCGGAGGTGTCGGCTACGAGAGAACTGGTATCTTACGATACAACCACTCCGACACCGCACAGCCGACTTCCCAGCCATGGGTGAACATCAGTCAGGACTGCTCCGACGAGACCTATACGTCTCTAAGGCCAAAGCTACCATGGTACATAGGTCCTGCCGCAAACGGCATAACTACAGAGGCTGGTGAACAGTTCAATGTCACTTTTGACCCCAATGCCAAGAACAGACCAGAGTTTCAGACAGAGTATCCACTGGCGACGTTTGGTCTTCAAAGACCTGGAGAGCCTGGCTTCAGACCACTCCAGATTAATTACTCTGATCCAGTAATGATGCATTTGGATGAGTCGCATGATTCGTATCCGCCGAAGTGGGTGGTGATTCCCGAGGATTATACTGAGAACGAATGGGTATGTATCAATTATTCTTGATCCTTAGCACCCAGTATTAATACATCTAGGTTTATCTTGTTCTCACTATGGATGTTGCTAGTAGTCTGACCAACGCCCACCCTGTAAGTATCTTTTCAACCTTTCCTTTGGGCTGCGACTTAACAATCATCAGATCCATCTCCACGGCCACGACTTTGCAATTCTGCAACAGGAAGGCGACCAGCTCTACGACCCCAGCAAGCTCAACCTCAAACTTGACAACCCACCAAGAAGAGATGTCGTGCTACTTCCCAAAGGTGGCTTCGTTGTGATCGCTTTTAAGGCCGACAACCCAGGTGTTTGGCTCATGCATTGCCATATCGCTCGGCATGCATCCGAGGGGTTGGCAATGCAGATTCTTGAGCGACAGCCGGATGCAAATAGACTCTTTCCCGTGGGTTCGCCGAATATGGTCGAGGCGAAGAGGGTTTGTCGGGAATGGGAGACTTGGGAGCATATTCAGGCGAATTTCTTTGATGGTGACTCCGGCATCTGAACCTGCCTCTCCGTTGGATGAGAGGACACACGAGGAATTGCTTGTCAGATAGCTTTAGGGTGGCACAAAACTGGCCGGTCAATCGGAGGCCTAAGACTGAAGTTAGTTGGGAATTAAATGTGACTTCATGATATTGGCACAAGGATAGGGCTGATGTTCGCAAGGCACAATCTCACCCAGATGTAACCCTGTACACCAGCTTCTCTTATCGAAACGCTTATCGTAGCGCCAGCGCAACGCTGATTCGGCAGATCCTAAGCACAGCCTCTGTACTCCCTACTAAGAACACAGCTTGACGTCGATCGCCCAGATCCTCCGCCTCTATTTCCATGTAACAATGAAAAATAGACGCGGCTGTGAAGTCAAAGTCGTCTATTCATTTGCTGATCCCTCGAATGAACGGCCTATTGGATTCAGCTGCAGTTTACTCTTTCTGCGGTGAAAGGTTCCCGATTGAGAGAATGATTGGTATATTTATCCCAGAGACAAACCACCTTTCCCATGTATAAGAACACCATCGATCCCTCGTCTGTTGTACTTCATCTCATCTTCATTCACTTACTCTTTCAGAATCTCTTTACAATGAAGGCCACACTCTTTGGGCTCATTTCATCATTAGCTGCCCTTTCTTTGACGGCTCCATGCCCCGATGATGGAAGCCAGGAGGCACTCTCCTTTGCGTACATGGTACGATCTTGACCTTCTATACCAAACAGGAAAATGCTAATTCCCCCAGTATGGCTTCCCTCTCTACGCGTATGGCGATGTTGCCAAACCCTTGCTTGCAAAAGGGATCGACTTGAAACCCAACATCATCATTGCCTCTCCAGAACCAAACGAGCCCGGCGCAGTTGGAGTTGTGCGCCCCAATGCCGATACTATGTACTCTATCATGTTCCTAGACCTGTCTTCGCAAGACCTTCGTATCACTATTCCTGCGATACCGAGTGACCGATACTGGGTTTTCCCTTTTTGCACACCGTAAGTTCGTAAGCATGTCCACCGTTACTATTCTCACAGTCTTTAGGTACGGCGACAACCTGGTCAACCTTGGCAATCTCGGTGCGAGTGAGCCTGGAGACTATCTCCTCAAATACAACCCTGACAAATACGGTCTTGAGACTTCGAGTGTGCCGGAGGGGTATGTCGGCGTCATCAATTTCCCTATGGCGTACGGTCTTGTGAACTCGAGAGTCGTAACTGATCGATCGGAGGAAGATGTTGCTATTATCACAGAGCTACAGAAGGGCTTCCGCATCCAAGAAGTATCGAGGAGTGGAAAGCCTATCGCTCCAGCATTGGATCTCACCATGTTTACTCAGCCAGAGTATTCAGACAAGAACCAATCTTATTACGAAGCGGTTATGAAGACTGCCGCGGCTCTCGTCCCGTACAATCCACCCTACGTCGTCTCAGATCGAAAAAAGGTGGCTAGCGAATTGCAGAAAGCCGGCTTCAACAAGGGAAGATTTATCCAGCCTTCTCAAACAAACTTGACTGCCGCGGTTGAATCTGCGAACACGACTTCGAGATTATTTGCGGTGAAGCCTGGTGTTCGACAGGACGTCGGCAACGACTGGTATCTCGTCTCCGAGGAGTACATCGGTCGCTTCGACTCTTTCTACGCTATGCGCTACCAGATTGGTCTAACAGCATATCTTGCTCTTGTCCAGTCTGAGAGCGCATACCCTTTCTACGGCAAGGATATCTCCATTGAAGCGGGACAGTCTATTTTATGCACCTTTACAAAGCCACCCAAAATTCGGGAGGGTGGCTTTTGGAGTCTCACTGCCTATGGACCTGACCAAGATTTGATCGAGAATGATTTGGAGAAGTACATGGTGGGCGATAGAAGTAACTTGACATTCCCTGATGGTACACCCGTGGAGGAGGGTGATGAGCGGCCGTTCCAGATTTTGCTTCAGGCTGACGATATTGCGCCTCCTTCTAACTGGACCAACAAGTAAGTGCATCATCTTTCAACTCCTGATACCAGTCTAACGTACCTCAGCTGGCTGCCTATCAACTCAGGGGGAGGCAACATCTCGATCACTTGTAAGCTTCGCCTCTTCCAACTATCCCTCATGTTCTAACATTACTCAAAGTGCGCTGGTACGGTGCAGAGGAGGAGATGGTTGACGGGACATATGTGCATCCTAAGATGGAGTTTATTGATGCCATCAAGGCTTGAACTCAGGTAATCTCTCAGGTTGGAGTCATCTGAGTGTAGGCTTGCAGCATAGATCACTGTTGTAGTTTATATTTAGAGAGCGCCGTATAGTTGTGCTAGCGAATTAGAAATACTAGAATGTAAAGCATAGTATCTTATGACTTCGCGTCAAAATATTCGGTCTCTTTGGAACCTTTCGGTGATATCGCTGGTTATGTGCCCACGACTAAAACGATCCCTGTCCCCAGAAAACACCCCTGCCATTCGTTCCAACATAGACCAACCCAGCTTCATTGCCACTGCCGGCCAACTTGCAAGAGTCAATCGCACCGAATCCTATCGACCCTTGAATATCCACCCAAGTCTTGCCAAGGTCAGAGCTACCGTACAGCTTGCGTCCAGCAGAACCTGCACCAAAGGCGTACACATTCCAGTTGCTTCCAGAGCCACGACCAAGAGCAATTTGCTCGGCAGTGGTCAGGCTGCCGACTTTGGTGAAAGTGCTGCCAAAATCGGTGCTGCGGAAAACTCCAACGTCGGTGGATGCCCAGACCTCGCCGGCTTTCGCTGGGTGCGCTGCAATGTCACGAATCTTCTTGGCGGAACCTAGAGAGCCGGCCTGGGCAAAGCTTGAAGCTGTGTCGTTGGACACGAAGAATGTTGATCCAGAGGCAGCGTAGAAGTAGTCGTTGTCTCGCTTGTCACTAGCAATCACAGCACCTGACGATAGACCTTTCACTGTAGAAAATGCCGCTTCCTTCTCCGATCTCAAAACACCCTTGCTGTCGGATGACCAGAGAACGACATCTCCATCAGCAGAGTATGCCAAGGAACCACCCTTCTGGCCAGCCTCGGCACTACCGTGGAGTTTCCATGACTTACCCCCATCCGTAGACAGAGCAAGCTGTGCCGGTGTATCAGAGTTACCTGCTCGAACAACATTGCCGACCTTGTTACCGGCGTAGTCAACGCTGACTGAACTAGTGAACATGGGGTTATCCCACGCAGACTGGGGTGACTTGCCGAGGTCGTTCTTGCTAGCAAATGTGAATCCACTGTCATCACCGACGCCGGCCAAGAGTTCGCTTCCTCCAGGTGCGGACTTAAGATCGAGGACTGCAAACTCTTCGATTCCGTCGGCTAGGGACTCAATGGTGATGTTGTGAGTGCTGTCCCACTTGGTAAGGTCATGGCCTCCGTAGAGGGTCAGGCCTGTACCGTATAGCCAGTGGTTGCTGTCAAGTGGGTCGATGGAAAGGGCTTCGATCATCCAACCCAAACGCTTGGTGTCGACGGAAATGAAGTTCTTGTAGATCCAAGGCGCTTTGGGAGTGGAGATACCATAGTGGTAGTCCAGGTTACCTGCCGCATTGTAGTTCCACAGCGTAGACCATGTCTTACCTGAGTCTATAGATCTGAAGATCTGCGCATCAGGATACCAAGAGTTGAGAGAAGCAACGATGAGGGTTCCAGATTTCTGCTTATCAAGGGCCAAGCCGCCGAAGCCGAAGTAGATATCTCCAGGAGGTGTGATATTTGTCCAAGTGCCTTTAGCAACGTCATAGCGATAGACAGCACCCTTGGTACCATCATACGGACCAGATCCATTGCTGTAAGACAAGTACAACGCTTTTTCTTTAGCTGAAAACTGAGCCTTGTGGGGTAAGTAGTCCTTTGGCTGGTCGGCAACAGGGTTCCAAGTCTTGCCCGCGTCAGTCGTCACGTAGACCGAAGCAGTCTTTGTATCAGCGACACCAACAAAGATTCTTGAAGTAGCCCCATTAACCAGAGAGGAAGTGGAGTCAAAGGTAACAAAAGCTAGTCCCTGAATGTCACTGTTGTATCCTGAGCTGTCACTAGGATCGGGGATGAAAGTGCCGACATTGGTGAATGAGGTGACCTTGGAAAAGCTTTTGCCGCCATCAGTGCTCTTCCAGAGACCATTTCCACTTCGTGCACCGAAGTAGATGATATTGGAGTTCTTTGGGTCAACGGCGAGACGCTCGCCCATTCCTCTGCCGGGCATGTTGCCGCCTACTTTGAAGGGGAGTTCGGTGAAACTCCAGGTAGCGCCTTTGTCATTGCTGATACCGATGGCACCTTTGTTGGGGTCCCTGTTGCACACGTTATCAAATTGCACTTTCATCAGATTCTATAGTGTTGAGAGTTTACTCACCAGTCATTGGTGTACATGCCAACAGCTGTGAGAACCTTGTTAGGGTTGGCAGGGTCGAGAGTCAATGCGTCAATGCCCCAACGGTTCCTGTATACAGATCAGAATTGCCACATCATTTGGGATCAATGTACGCATACCATGTCGAGTCAGTGGCAGTGTTGTCAGTCACCGGCGTCCAAGAGTCATCCGAATTGAGGCGGTAAAGTCCTCCGATATCGGTTCGGGCGTATGCAACACCCTTCGCAGTTGGGTGGAATTCAATACCAGAGACGAAGCCACCGCCGCCGCCCAAACGGACATTCTGCCATTTCAGAGCGGCTTGGACGACATGTGCCGAAGCAACGAGAAGTGAAAGCAACTTCATCTCAGTTGACAGATGAGTAAAAGGTCTTCCTTAGCACAAGGTCAATATAGATCCTATCTTAATATGCAATCGCCCCTTTTTATATACATGTCCAGTGGCGGAAGCTTAAGTTCTGTCGTCATTTGTAGTGTTTCGGATATATAGGCTCCGTGACAGAACAGGCACAATGCAGGGGTAGAAAGCTTAATAGCTCAGGTGATGCACCAATGGAACTTTCGGCAACCGTCCCGAAATTATTATTACCATAATTGAGACGGGCGAGCGCGAGTTTAAATTCTCCACCTACCAAAGAGAAGTATAGTAGAAGGTGGTGTTGACGTATGAGCATTGGGAGGGGGGGCTTATTTGGAGGCCCTGACAAACTTCTGGACTTGCGCGCCTTAGATCATGCTGTTTCAGGCTTGGTTGGTCGGATGCCCGGCAAGGTGACATCTGATTCATTGAGGTATGATTTACTGGCGTATATTTTCGTCTCAAGTTTGGAATAGTTCGAAAGGATGGTGCGAGGAATACATGGAAAGCTAGCAGCACGTCATGGCCAGAGGCTTGGGCATAATCTCCACTTGTTCTGTTACAGCCCCTTGCAAACGTTCCGAGAACGACTCAACCGGGATTACCCATAATCATAAAGATGTATAAAATATAAATGATTAGAATATGTTATGAATAATCTTAGGATAAAATTATATATGATTAAACATGATTATATAATATTATACAATATTATTTAGAGTAAGAAGTTTTATTATAAGATCTATTATGTTTTGTAAAGTTTCGAACAAGAGATTATTGGAAGATTTGCCCAATGTAGCCAGCAGTTATTGCTTGTAGACTTACACGTTTGTTCTTTGACGAATGATAGGTATGCTCAGAGCCGATACAGCGAACATGTTGGTAGCAAAGATAGCTCACGCCTTTTGAAAACCATTAGCGCTGCCTGGATTCAGAAGTATGTTTCCAGAACAATGCAATCTAGCAGCAAATTCAATGCACAATAAAGCGATGGACCATGGTGAATGGAGAACTGACATACAGCCATTCTGTTCTCGCACGACTCCACTGATCTTCCCTTGTGGTTCTGCAAAGCTGTAGTGTCTTCCTTTGTTGGACCTTCATCTCCTGTCCTTTGTTCTGCTCCAACTTCAGAGTATGTGTTGAACAGCCAGTGAGATTCTTTTGTGCGATATGAATACTTCTATTGACCAGATGAACACAGTCTTACAAAGGATGAGTGTGGTATAAGTAAAGTGAATCCATCCCGTTAGATCTCAAGTCTATCAGCTCATTCCTCTCACTCTCAGATAGTCCAAAGGGTAAGTAACATCCCCTCAACGTCTAGCTAACCTTTTGTTCTTAGGGTCCTCTACTTCAAGCTTCCTATCACAAATTCCAGCCAAGCATTCACTATGTCATCTCGATCTGAAGACGCTGAGACTTTGGGGAGGCTAAATGCAAAGATCATCCGTCTCCAAAATAAACTGGCCAAGCGGAATGATGAGTACAGTGCGCTGGTCGAACAAGTGCGACAAGCTCGTGAAAAGGGGATGTCTCGGGAGGAACAGCGTCGGCACATCCAAAAGATGCGTGTGGTAAGCTCCCAAATTCGAACCATTGAGCGTCGCTTTGATCATCTCTGGGACAAGAAGTTCTACTTTCTACAGCTTTACAGCAGGGAGAATGGCAATTAGACCCCGGTAACTTAGTCTTGGGGTCTCAAAAATGAGAGTAGGGTGGTGAGTCATTTGAACGAGTAGATGGGCGGCAGGGAAGGAAGCATCTATATATACACAAAATGCTTACAACCACGAATCTTACTGGTATAGATAGATAAAATGTACTACTAGAGTAGAAATAGAAGACTTTTCTGAATTTATTTGACTATAGTTCATGATTATAAATATGTACAAGGTGAAGCTTAAACGTATGGTGTATAATTCGTCCAACTGCCCAATGTAAATACCATCTCCGTCTATTCCATAACTCTGTATACAGGGTACTCATCACCCACATTGACAGGGAAGATATTGAAAGTAGCATAAGAATCAATATTCTCAGGCTCAAGCACAGTAAACGCATAGGCCGCAGCCTGTTGTCGGGTGGACACCCAGAAGCTTCCTGCCGGCATCTTGATCTCCTTGCGCTTCGTCTCGGTAGTAACAGTGTTCAGGACAGTTCCCTGGTAAACAGTACTAGCCAACGAAATACCAGTGACGTTGTAAGCTTCAACCTCGCCCTTGAACTCGGATCGGATGTTCTCGACCTTGACGCCGTTGAGTCGCAGGCGCTCGGCGGCTTCTTTCCATGCTTGGGGGAAGATGTAGGCCTCGGGGCGAGTTCGTGTGAGGTTGGCCTTGACGGGCGCTGAGCTGAGGAATTTGACCGGGACTTTGATCAGTTTGCCTGTTTCGAGCTCGATCATGTCCCAGGTTCTGTTTGTAGGTTGGAAGCTGTCATTGACGACAATCTCGTCGACTCCATCAATAGCCTTCTGGCGAGCTCCCTCGATCACTTCGTATACGTCCTCAGCCTTGTCAGCGGCTGTCTGGATAATGGCTTCCACCATGGTCAATCCCGACGCGACACGGCGCTGGAAGTGCTGGCTTCCTAGCATGATACCTCTTGTTTCAGTGAGGAACACCATAGTCTGGGTCAAAGCGAGTGAGACATCACCAGCTCGCGCCTGGGTATCGAGCTGAGTGAGAACTACAGGCTCCTCCCTGAGGTTGCCAGTGACGTAAGGACTCCATCGCAGCTTGCGCTTCTCCATTGCACCAGCAATTCTAGGTGCGAAGAACTTCTCCGAGTAGTCGCGGATATCCTTGTGGATGTTCAAGTTCTTCATAGCGTCAAACTGACCATCCACGGCTTGAACCCACTGCTCCTCAGCGCCGTAACCTCTGTTGGCGCTGTACTCGTGACAATCCACAGCGATGTGGGGAGAGAAGTCAATGATCATCGCCTTCACATCGCGTGTCTGCTGGCTCGCAAATCTGATGTGGTCTCTGTTAGGGTCATATCCCGTAGCGAGGAAGCGCTGGAAGTTTGCGACACCGTCAGGGTTGTAGCGAGGAAGGATCAGGATGTCCATCTTCTCCAGGATTGACGCTGTCCAGGTGGAGTTGGCGTCGAATTTTCCAAGCAGAGCGAGCAGAGCTTCATCACCGCCTGGTTCGTTACCATGGACCCCCCCTTGGAGGTAGACTCGCAATTTCTCTGAGGATGAATTGGCTGCGATGGCGGGCTGGTTGGATGTGGATAGGAAGACGTGGGGAAGAGAGCGTCCTTCGTCGGACTTGTATGACGGGTTGGTGTATGTCATCCAGTCATTGCGCGATGCAAGACTCTGGAGGAAATATTCTACTTGAATTAGCAATCTGTATCATTAAATACGCTTTTACACATACCCATTGTTGCATCGTCAGTCGGTCCGCTGGTGCCATTGTCGAAGCCTGCGGGAATACCCTTGGGGTTGGTGAAAGCAGGAGACTTAAGCTCAATTCCCCTCACGCTGGGGAAGTTCTTGGCGGCATCATCGCTATCTTTAATGAGGGCTACCTGGTTGTCATTATAACGAACAGCTGTGGCCAAGCCAGCACACAGAAGCCCAGTGAGGGCAGTACGAAGCGACATTGTTCAACGATGCAGAGCAGCTCAAGCCAACAAGTAACGAAAGCACCTCACTGAGGGCTTTTGCTCACTTTAAAACTACCCAGCCAAGCCCAACCCATGACGATCATCGCAGTTGCATATCTATCGGGAATAGAATGACCGAATTTCTGGATGTTTTTACCCCGCCGATCAGCAGGTAAGCTTATCAGTTGAGTTTGCCGATGATAAGCTTAAACCGTTTAAAGCAGGTCCTTTTGTGGTTTTAGTTCATTTGCTCCGCTAGGTTGCAATCTTCGGGGCGGGGAACGAGAAGAATGGGTTCGCCAAGGCTTGGAGGATTGGACATGGTATACCGCCGGTTCGCTATCGGGCTTTTGCTGGGGCTGGGAAGACTCGGTTCTTGTTTTAACCCCGGACAGAAATGGTCGGGTCGTCGGGATATTGATAAGATGCGTTAGCTTGGTAGCGGGTGTTTGGTGTTAGGTAACAGGAAAGATAGTCAGTGCTTATGACGATGATGGATACTCTTCTTATTCCGTTTCGGAAGCTTCATAGGTAATCTTGATTTTAGGCGTGGTCTGTCTTTCAACTGGACTAAACCTCAAATTCTCTACTCAGCTTCCACGTAGACCTCATTCGTGATGATTGCGGAACAAGACAATAGAGTACAGAAATAAGCACCTGTTCCACGAGCCAGAAATGTATTTTCAATGTATCTTCAATTAACAGTGTACCTAACCAGGTCAATATGCCCTCTTGACTAGTCGTTCTTGATGTGTTTCATTTTCCAGATCGATCTGCCCCAAGGAGATTTCTCACAAACAGTATGAAATCCTCTCTGAGCACCTGTCTTGATCCATCCTGGCAAGGGCGGCACACCTAGAACTGTTGATGAATACTATTTCCCTAATGAAACCTATATGGGAAAGGCCATCTATACAAGGGCTGTAACGAAGAGCTGTTAGTGGATTGGACTCAGAAGAGCCTTTTTCAAGTCACCCAGTCAGCATACTGACATAATGAGTCAATTCACGGTTACGTTGATGGGATGTTAAGCGACGTGGTCACCTTCCGATATTACCAGACTGTCGAAAAGAAGGAGTCCGCATACATTGGTGCTCATATTCGCGAAAGGGCTATCGATTATTCATTTGCTGAAGCCAATGCAGTTGCAGACAAGACTTTTAAGCTTCTCGAGATACACTTGGTAGTTGATGTAAATCCTAAGGCTGTTGTAACACTTCTATCAGTAATAATGGAATAGAATGATGATAATCACTTTGTCTTTTTACATTTCTTGTCTCTTATTTCATAACTGCTTTTCATGATTACGAGCCTTACCTCTCCTTTGTTTCATTATTAAGAACATTCAACTCCGGTAGGTTCAAATGTGTCTCGGGCCACATAATACAGAATGTAATGGTCTGTTTCACTGCTGCAGACCTGGTTCAACTGCAGCACGTGAGTTTTACACCTGCAGTACAATTGCATCAAAAAGAATAATAGAATCAAGTGGAAATGGTCAGCTGGTGCCAGTTGGATAGGCACTCTGCGAAACCAGGTCTCGACACACTTTGTTGTTGACTACATGAAATGTAAATTTGTCTTCTCTGACATCATCAACCCAAGACAACGTGGCCGAGTGGTTAAGGCGATGCCCTGCTATCTCTTACGAGACATCATAGGCATTGTGTTCGCACGCGTAGGTTCGAATCCTGCCGTTGTCGACACATTTTTGATCTTTTGACAAACTGTACATAATCAGGTTGATCAACCTTGAACTTTAACGAAGCCACGGTGTGGACTTTTTGGCCACCTCACTGGTGGTCTTTTCTTATTCTACTCTGTGGATCGTTCATTCACACTCACCCTCGGCCATTTCCTGTGTGACATCAACAGGCAACAGCGGGGCTAGTTGATGTTTACCTTGTAGCAATTTGTCAACACCAGAATAAACTTTTCTCTTTTCTCTTAAACCTCCTCAAGCCCCCAGACTTTCTAAATCTCTCTTAATAATATCCATAAAGTAATCTTCTGAAGGTGAAAACTCAATATGATCAGGACAATAGAAGTCGCATATGACAACTAAACTCTAATTGAGTAAACACGTATAACAGCCATAAGTATAAAAGCTGGCTTTTCCTGCTGAAGAAAGCCGTTGCTTATGGTGCCGATATCAATAATACTGGTGCCGAGGATGAGTCTTACGTCTTGCAGCTTTCGGATGAACCGATCGATTACGACAACCGCCCCGACAAAGACATTGTCTTCGCCTCTCCTTTACATCTCTCGGTCATCAAAAAGCGCCCTAAGATGGTATGATGGCTTCTAGATAATAACCCGCGCCTAGATATTCCCTCGTTTCGACTCTGCTCCTGCAGTTTTAATTCAGAGCTATGGTATCCGCTACACTTTGCTATCTGCCATAGCAACGACGAAGTCCTATCCTTGTTGCTTAATCGAGGTGCTTTTTACTCAGGAAAGAACTCCCCAGGGCTCTATTGTGCCGTCACATCGGGCTCATTATCTGCTGTCGACCTTTTAACTCAACTGGACAGCTTCGACCCGGAGTACCGAGGTTCGTCGTCGCAGACGACGGCCCTGCACTGGGTGCGTAGATGTGTAGGGATGGAGACTGCTGGTGCTATTACCGAGATACTAGCTCAGCGTAGCGTTCCACTGAACCTGCAGGACGACGAAGGTAGAACAGGCCTAAACTACTTTGTCACCCGTGTCATGTTGGAACCGGCAATGGTCCTGCTGCGGCACGGCGCTGATTCTACTATTTCTCGTGGCAACGACCGGGGGATGGGCATCCTAAAATTCTGCTTTGGCCGGCTTGGCTTGAGGGAGATCCAGAGAGGCTGGGGGTTCAAACTAAGCAATCGACGAGCTTTCACCAAGAAGCCTCTTGAACTTGCAGAGCTAATCATCAAAGGCGGTGTCGATGTCAACAGGCATATTGGCCACGGAGGGGTGCCTTTCTCACGGCCGTTATTCTGGGCACTTACTGAGAGTCAAGATGTACACTTGGTACAGCTACTTCTCGACGCAGGGGCAGATGTCGGCAGCGCAGTTGTTGAAACCTACGATACCGAGTCAGAGAGCCTTTTGCAGTGTTTCTTTGATCTTTTCAACGAGAGCCCGGAGAGGGATCTATGGGTGCCATTTGACAAAAACCTAAGAGAGTACAAGAAGTCTGTGTGTTTGTTATTGGAAGAGGGAGCCCGAATTGATACGGTTGGAGATGAGTATTCTGCTTTGAGCAAGGCCTTTGAGCTCGAAAGAAAGAAGGGTGCCTTGACGTTGTTAGTTAAGAATGCTACTTCCCGCAACACTCAATTGGGTCACGTCGGGAAATTGAGGGAGCGCTATAAGGCGGATGAGCTTATCTACAAGTTGCTGGACGGATTCTATTGTCAATTGGAGGTAGAAATGAGAACGGAGGAACAGGAAACAGTTTCACCTGTAGCATAGAATGCAAATTAGGGCTTAAATGTCATATTCGTGTCTTTACTCAAGGTTGCTGTGCGGTATGATGTTCCCGTTGTTCAGTTTAAGATCACAGAGCCCGATGGAGTGTAGCTGGTGAGTAGTCTTGCATAAATCATAATTTCGATCGTGTTTTCCAACAAATCCCATTCCGGGCGAATGGTTTAGTGGTATAATACTCCCTTAGCATGATTCATTTGAAGAATAACATGGGAGTGGTCCAGGGTTCGATTCCCTGTTCGTCCATGATTGGTGGTTCAATCCCACTATTATCCTCTTTTTTCTTGGTGTCGTGAACTTTTTGCCGTTGTGCGTTATTCACCAGCAATATCTGCAGTCAACCCACTTCACTTCCCTGCTTCCATCACCTTGTTGCAGTGTATCATAACTATTTCCTTGTCATCTCAGTTTGAATGCAGTCAGCGTCGTGTTCATATCAGAAGACCTGGATACGAAGCCAACAGTGAGTCAGGGAAGCTGGTCATCCGATCTCCATATGCTCCATGCATAAACCCTTGATTTCTCGTACGTCGCGGCTCGCACTCGCAATAAGTCCCCGATAATCAATACAAGCGTGAGATCTGGAAATATCCAAAAGCTTACATCCGCCACCGGTATAGCCGAAGCCGAAACGGTCTATCGTGCGGCTCTGAGGCGACTAGCGCTGATTTTGTCGTGTAAACTATTAATGAGGGTTACGACGTTCCAGCCACAATCATAATGGCTCAATTGAGTAGTCTCCGGATTTTTGATTTCTCTCCAAGCTACGAAACAACGTTGCAAGTTTACATGTACCAAGGTATTGTGTTGGTAGGGGAGCAGTAAGTGCGCGCCCAAGCCTTCAAATGGTGACTGGGGAAGTGTCGTGATGACCCATACATATGTCATGAGCAGGCGAAGTACAGGGTAGCTCTGAGAAAGACTATTCACAGCCAATGATATCTCTGGATACGGGCATGCTGTATATGAATAGGAGCTGGATGAACGACATTTCTCATGCGGACAAATGATTGAGTTGATCTCCACCAAATAGAATTGGCCTTGAGTGTTATCTGTACTTGGCAATATATTCGATGGCGCAGCAGATCCCTACTGCATTGATAGCATGGAGCAAGCCCGACGTCAGGCAACATTGGATGTTTGTACAACCTTCCAAGCCACTCCAACCACCTCGATCACGATTGATTTTCAAAATGCTGTGTGCAAAAGGATTAGGCGTATTGCATCCCGTCCCGGTCACATTACGCCAATGCACCAACAAGAAATGCCCCTGGTTGTTCCTCAAGTCTTCCGTGCGCCCCGTTTCCAAGGTTTCATGAGTCAAGTCAAGATCGTCTCACCATCGCCAATGTGCGACCGTCTGTTGCGCGCAATCAAGGGGCAGGCATGCAATCTACCACTACCAACGGTAAAATCGGCAAATCCTCTTCAGAGGGACGCATAGAACGGCAATGGTGGAGGATGCTTGCAATTAGTTTTTAAGGTAACGCGTGGACTTGTTCCCCTCAATTTGCACGGATCGACGTGCCGAGGGAATTGTTTCCACGGTGTTGCTTGCGCGGCTTTTTGACTGGTGCCCAGTGAATTTGATCAGCCCTTTGGAAGTGGATCTGGAAAGATCGATGCGACGCTTTCAACTTGACATTTCCTGGTTTGTCTCTGTTAAGCTTTTTGTGGCGTGTCGTCATGGAGATACTGGGGAGATAGCGCAATACGTCAACGTTACATATGGCTGTTCTTCACTGATCGAAGGCGCTGTAGCGCTGTAGCGCCGTAGCGGGGTTCTATTTTCAGCGTTCAGGGCTGGGACATTCCACGAGGCGCTGGCTACCTGTGTATCAAAGATTCAAAACAATTGAAGCCTCAGCGCCAACAAATCCGTCATTGATAGCCGCCAGCCAGTGATCAGCACCAGGATGCCGTCCAGCCGAACGTAATAGAAGCAGAACCTATAGAATCGGTGATAAACATGTTTCAAATAAATCACGTCCATCTGCAAATGGATACACAGTGTCTCATCCTGGCCCTCAGGAGTCAGGGCCCTTTACGGTTTCACACTTTACGGCATACCCAGTGGGCAGTGGCATAAAAACTGGGGGCTGAGTCAACACACGGTTAGATCGGATGGTACTTGTCTGGCGCTATTGTGGGAACCACCGACACGGTCACATACTGGCAGGCTTGGCAAAAGCTTGTAAATACGGTGCCTATGACGATAGATGCGGCAACATGTGGACCATCGTCTCGTATAGCATTTTCATTGCTATATCATTCCACTGTCGCCCACAATAACTTAGGGGTCAGACATTTTCGAATCTTGACTCTCGCTTCTTCACAGATCGGATGCCAAAATGCGGTCTCACAACACATTTCTGCGCGGCGTGCTAATGCTCGTTGCTGTCGCATCCGTCTCCATCATCCTCTTAACCGTCTTCCATATAAAGCTAGCAGACGGCCTGTCTCTTATACCAGTCCAAGAACGACCCTTCTTTTACGAACCCCAGCAACAGTCTCCCGCACAAATCGACGATTCCGAAGAGTTCCTCGAACAAGAAGACACAGTCCCCGAAAATGACCGCGACTTTCGCCTCTTGACAAGTCTAAGAAACAACATGGGCTTTCACAACAAGATCGATGCGCGACCCTCAGGCCACCGCCTCATGAACCCGACGATACTCGAACTCCCCCGCGGCGGCAACAGCAGCCATGAATTCCTCATCATCGCCCGCGCACCGCATGTCTGGAAGGAGATCAAAGGCAAGCGCTACAAGCTTGCCCGACAAGTCGCTACCTTCGCAAACATGACGTACAACAACCTCGGCCGACCGATTCTCACGACCGGCAAGTGGTCTAAACTCCTCGTCGAGGACTTTGGCGGACCTGAGCATCACTGCCAGCGACAGCCTGATATGGATCGATACATCGGCCCGGAGGATATGAAGCTGTTCTGGACTCGCACAGGCGAACCACTTCTTATTTTTACACATCAAGTCGACGACGAGATTCTATGCCAAGGACAGTTCCTCATCGACGTCCGCGCTGCGTTGCCCGAGCTCGAAGAAGCCCTTGGCCACGAAGCATCATCTCACCTACCCCCAATCCGCTTCAACACACCTACTGGTCTTTACCGCCAACCAGCAGAAGGTCAAGAATCGCATCCTCGATACCAGCGCGAAAAGAACTGGGCGCTTGCACAATCGCCTTTCAGCTCCGATTCGGAGCTCCTCTTAATGGTGGAGCCTGGCCAACTTTACCGCTATAATTCCAGCGAGGCTCCTGTGGAATCGGTAGTCGACATCCACGATCAGCGCTCAGCTGTCGAGGAGCCGTATCCACTGACTGCCAAACGAGATGGTACTTGGCACAGCAAAAGCATGACCTGTATGCATGATGTTATGCTCGACGATAAACACGTTCACCAGAGCACGCCTATGCTCAGCGTCACGCTCTGCAATAGAGGGACCTGCGAACCCAACGAGCAGAACACTGTTATGGTGGGCATGGTGCAGCGGCGCCTTGACCCTCCCCTGTCCCCTTTTACATGGTATGATCGCAGAATAGCCGTATACGAGGCTACAGCGCCGTATCGGATGATTAGCGTGAGCAAAAAGCTCACGTACCACGGTGAATCCGACGGCAGATACGTCTGGACGGGTTCCATGTCGTACTACAACAATCATACAAATTTCCCACCGTCAAATCATGGTTTCCTCAATGACGAGGTCTGGCTGAGTTTTGGCATCAAAGATTCAGCTGCCGGGTGGCTGGATATTCGGGCTAGGGATCTAGTCGCAGATCACTATATGTGCCAGGGCGCTTCGGCGGGTTACCGGCATTATAGACAGGGCATTTCTACATAAGTTATGCAGGGCATGGTCCAGAGCGTGCATTGAACGGCGTTGGGGAATATGGGATAGACTACACTGGCATTTTTTATCGTGTTTGCTTTCACTTCTCGAATATTACTTTTACTCCTTCTCATCATCATTATTATTTTATTTACGAGAATCATGAGATGTGTGCGGTCGGTTGTGTGATCTGCAGTGCTTTCCACCGTGTTGCTGTGTACGAGTGTCGTTTAGCTGCCGTAATTAGCTTAGCTAGGGGCCCAAACGAGCGGCAGTTGGCTGACATTGACAGATGGAGGCTGTGAGCACGCGACCAAATGATATGACGGGTATCACCATGTGCCGCGCCGGATTTTGTTCTATTAAGTATTCTACGCTATTTGCGTCCAACTTCCTGAATACGAATATTGGTTGGGTTTAGTCTACTCATTCAACACGAGCTTCAACTCAAGCCCTGAAGCTACACCTTTTATGAAATAGGCAAAATAGCACCATCACCTGCTGTTCCAACTTCCAGGACAACTATTGTTTGGCGAGCCCACCATTGATATCAACCCTTGGAGCTTGGTATAATGCAAAGATAGTAAAACCATGGAACAGCATGAATCTCGCTTTGGTGCCGAGTCCCGACGTAACTAGCAGCTTTCGCTGATCCGGCATTCATGTCCGAAAATGGAGAAATTACTGATTGACACACGGATCGCACGGCGACCACCTGTCGCGAGCTCAATTTCCTGTGATAAATATAGGCGGAGACCCGGGCCAACCCTAGTCACCACGATGACCTAACAATTGTTACGGAAATGGTGCGCTCTCTTCAGTGTTTCAGGAGGTACTAACTTGGAGGCGAGGAGGGTCCAGACCGTGAAGAATGGATGAGCCAAGACCATAATTAGTTTAGTTTTGAATTTTCTTTATTTTTATTCTTAGGGGTAGACGAATCCTCAGACACGGATTAGTATCAACTTCTTGACTTATGGGTCCTTGATTGAAGTACGGAGTAACCTAATCATTAAATATTCATTTTCAGGACCTTTGTCTCAAAGTCCTCTCCAGCCGGGCATACCAGACCTTCAAGACTTGCTGTTATTGATCTGCACATCTTCTACATCCTCATCATCAATTCTCTTTGCCCGTCGAGCGGCAATGCCCACGTCCTCGATATTGGAAAAGTCTGCAGTACCAAAGACTTCATCCATACGTTCCAAAGAAATCTGCGGGTCAAACAGGTCAGAGATTGCGCCAAGCCGTCCGGAAAAATAATACTTACACCCTTGGTCTCGGGAATCCACCATGCAGCGATTGCCATAAACAAGTTGAATGATCCAAAGATGAAGTAGGCTCGGTAGGGATCATGGAGTAGCATCACGGGAGTCGACTTCGATACGGCGAGGTTGTGTACCCAGTGGGTGAACGACGCGAGAGCAACATTGTATGCACGCAGTCGGTTTGTTGGGATCTCAGAGACATATATCCACGCTATCTTCGTTAGAACATCTTCACGGATCTGGAGAGGAACTCGACTCACAAACAGGACCCCAGCTCATATTGAAAGCGGCGGCAAAGATGTAAACCATAGCCAAAGCCGCAATGCCCGCTGGCGGGGGATGGTTGTCCTTTACAGGCGGAGGACCGAATCGAAGGTACTGCCCAAATCAGTAAGAGTTCGATAACCAGCGAAAGTGTCTTACAAAGCCAATGAAGAACATGCAGAATGCCTGGATTGCACCTCCGAACATGAACGACTTGCGACGACCCAGCGAGTCAGCCAGGAAGAAGATAAAGATTAGACACGTAACAACTTTCACAACGCCGTAGATCTAAATCTGGTCAGTTGCTTCTCAAATATGAGAGATAATGGCAATACTCACACCTTGGGCGAACAAGGCGGTAGTGGTACTGCTAAGACCCAAACCCTGGAAGATCTATCAAGCAATTAGTTGAAGTCGCTTCATTTGCGTTCGGAGAACTTTACAGTTGGAGCATAATAGTTGATAGCACCAGTCTGGACTATGTCAGCAGTTGATTCTTGTGAGTGGCACATATGAAAGTGACTTACTCCTGTCCACTGCCCGAGTGTGACTATACCAACGGTAAGAAGGGCACGCTTCCGATTCTGCGGCACCGCCCAACACTCCTTCTGGAGAGCCCAAAATCCCGTATCTTTCATGATCGCCCGCTCTTGATCAATCTGTGTTCGCAACTCTAGCAACTCCTGTTGAATATACGCATGCTCTACAGGAAGCTTCCGCACATCCGACAATACTGCTCCAGCTTTCTCCCACTGATCTCGAGAGGCTAGCCATCGCGGTGATTCGGGACAGAAGAGCATGCTGAAGAACAAGAGAGCCGGACAGATCGATTGGCATCCTAGTGGGACCATCCAGGTCGCTTTCCCAGGGAGGTGAAGCAAGGAGCCGTAGTTGATGAAGTACGCTGTCATACCGCCAAGGACGAGAAGGAGTTGGAAGAAACCTACGAGAAATCCACGGATAGCGCGGGGAGAATTCTCAGATACATATGTTGGTGCAAGCATTGTTCCTGCACCCAGGCCAAGGCCTTCTATGAATCTGATCGCTGATTAGCAAAAGATCACATAGTCTTCATAACGAGGCGACTTACCGTCCTATGTAAAAGGCCGATAGATGACCATACGAAAATGCCTGCATGATTCCTCCAACGAACCCAGTAATAGCGACAAGGAGAAGTGCAGGTTTCCTCCCCTTGCGATCTGCGAAAGGACTTGATAGAAGTGCACCTGCTATAGCGCCTGCTTGCATCGTTGTAACAAGATTTCCCGACAAATCAGCAGCTGCCTTTGGTGGGCGCGTGTCAAGACCAAATTCACTTTCGAAACGGCGTCAGTCGAGGATCTGGAGTGAGATGATAAGTGACGAACCGCTTGAAGTCTGGCATTGCGAGGACACCTCCAATGATACCGGCATCTACCCCGAATAGCGCTCCAGCAAAACATGCCTTTCGGAGTTAGTGAGGTACAGTATGTCCAAGCTTGGAGAACTTACCGAGGCAGTCAAGGCGATTACTCGCCAGTTGTAAATCTCTGGCGGGTCAACGTGAATAGCTTCATTGCGCACAATGCGCCGAAACATACCGTGTATTGTCATCTTGTCACGGCCCAACTCGATCTTCAGATAAAGTAAAACCCGAATTTACGGAAGGAACAGAACGAGCTTACGAGATATAAGTAGTGGAGCATAAACAACACGGGGACCTTGCTCCGGTTTGATAATGTTTGCTTTATTCCCCGGGAGTGCGGGGGGTGTCGATCAAAACCCGGGGTAGATGGCCCCGGGGAGTATCGGTTGCGCTTCTGGGGGCTGTGATTGTTCGGTATCAGGACGCGTGGTTTGGTAATATCCTTGGCAAGCCTCATCGGGGACTGTCGGGCTTGTTCCGAAGTGTGTTGACTTGGGGTATATCCTGGGTGTTTGTTATTGGGGCCTGGGCGTGTGATGATTGGTATTAGTGGCTGTTTTATCTGCGAGTCGGAATGTATGACATAATGGTCACATAAAGCCGAAAACTCGCATGTTGATGCTACCAACAGACAGCCACAATGCAGCCGACTTTATGCAACTGTCTCTGAATGTTAGAAATACAAGGGTTGTCGGATAAGGCACAACTGAAGCCTATGTTCTTGTAGGAGAACTCTTATTTGTCCTCGATTTAACTGCCATCTATTTATTTTGACTATCCCACAGAGCATCTGGATTCTCCCAAATCTGTTCCAACTCTGACGTGAGTGAAGGCGTTGGCCACCCACATCTCTTCTGGCAAGAATCTAGCATTTCTAACAGAAACTGCTTTTCACGTGGGTTTTGCATGAACATGCCAGCTAAACTATTGTTAGAAAGAGTCCGGATATTTTGGGGATGTGCTTTACCAATGAAGAGACACTGCGAGGACAGCATACTGGACGCATCCTCTGTTAAAGTCATACCAATCCCACAAACCATCTCTATATCTTTTTGGATGTCTTTTTGACGCTTTAAAAGGCCCTGTATACCATCAAGATGTGGCTCATGAGCGGTGAGTAGAATTCGAGAGCAATGATGGAGCTGCACTGCCAATCCTGTTACTCAAATTAGCTGAAGACCTGCCAGCCGATGCAGAAGATGGTTACCGAAGCATTGAGGATGTATCAGACGCGGTTTAAACACGCCGTTCCTCTGACTTCCCATGGTGGGCAGTGCCGAAAATTCAACTGTGAGATGAGACAGCCATTCATCAAGCATCTTTCTCAATGCTTTTGCCCAGCCCATTCGACCGGCCAAGCCACCCTCACTCTCCGTAGAAGAGTCAACAGCACAGAAATTAATCACCTGTGCCATGATCCACACAGCTCGTGAAGCTAATTCATGGTTGTCCAACTCCGCGTACCCTTTCTTAGGCATCCACGTACTATACGTCCTCCGCTTTTCCCGAAACGCCACCCAGATATCCTGCCGTAGCCAGGCCCACCAGGTCGTGCTCTCGAGACTGGACGTCTCAACTTCGATCTGACGGGATCGCAGAATCCAAAAGACTCCCTGCAGATGCTGCTGCCAGTCCTTTCGTGAACCGCGGAGCATTTCGTAGGTTGATACCATGAGTGTTGTTGCCATTAGCTCTTGGCTATTTTGGTACGTGGAGTAGCGCATTGCTTTTTGGACATAGTGAAGGGTTTGGTAGTAGTATTGCAAGGCGGTGTTCTGGTCCGGACGTTGATTGGAGGGGATTGTTTCGTCAAAGGATTGGTGGTAGCATGAGAGTGCTAGGATGGAGTTCAGCAGGCCTGCATTGCGTACTGCCAGATGTGGAACTCGTGTAGAAAATGTTCGTGCAGGGTCAAATAGGTCAAGCTTTTGGCCGTTAGTGAGGTCTTAGTCAACATGGAGTATGCCTGCAGCCTTACCCATGAGCATATTCTGTGTAGGAAGTTCTGGAACAAGGTCTGCTCTTGATCTAGAAGTGATATACTTTCCGATGCCTTCCAGAGCCTCTCTTCAGATGAGTCGCGGACATCAGCCTTGCCAGATAGACCATGTTCTGAAGGCTGAGTATCGATGATCCTGGTTGCCTTCTGCAAAGGTGTGGTGTCGCTCTCAGCTTGCCCCTCTGGCGAGGTATCAAAAAGCTCACCATCGAGACCCAATGCCGCGTCTGCTTCAGGAAATGCTTCGTTGGATGCGTCATTGGCAAGGATACCAAACCATCGAACTGCCGCGACACTTGCAGATGCAGCTGGTGTCGTCGAGGCAGAATCTGATTGCCTCCCAAACCAATCCGTCACGTACGGGAGTTGCTGCGCCTCTATTGTTGGGTCCCAATGTAGACCATTGTCTATACTCAGATGGCTATGATCTTGTCCTAGGCTTGAAGTTGGATGCGAATGAGACGCAGCAATCGAGCGCACTGTCTGGGCAAGCTCATCCTGCGAGCTGATGATCTGTCCCAACTGTCGAAGGATCTCCAGACTAGCTGGATCGAACCTGCAGAAACAACATCAGTATTGCCAGTTAAACCAGGGATGAAACTCACGAAGAACGATCCTTCTCGGAATTGTCGTACGAGCAGGGAATATTCAGCGACGCGCAGAAACCACACGTAGGCTGCGCATTGTCGCACTTGGTCTTGCGCGCTCTACACACATGACACGCCTTAAGACTTCTCTTTCTCGGATATCGCGTATCCGAAGTGGGCTGACGCGCTCGCTTGTGTCCGTTGTTGGACTCTGTTGTATCTGGCATTGTTTGTCGCTGGAGGTGAATATCAGGGATCGGGGAGATTTTGGACAAGTACCCGAAAGTGAGGAGAAGAGGGCGGGCAGATGCAGGGAAGTTGTCATATAATCTCTTGGCGGTTGTTGGTCCAATGGTCACAAGATGCATGATGTCGACATGCATTAATTGTTGTGATATGGTGTAACCCCTCACGGGGAATCTCGGGGCAGGGACATGAAACACAGATCAATAGAGATGACTATGAGAAGTCAATCACATTGTTTGTTTAGGAGATCCTAGAGAGATGAATTAAAATAGAGCGATTTCCCTCCAAAATATTGCTTGTAACTTCTGCTACTTTCGTGGCTGAACTTACGCTGTCGATCATTCTCATCACCAACACCATGGGCGATCTCGACCACCCTCAGCCCTCAGCGGCGTCAACCAACGGCCACGTCAGCAAAAGCAGCCAAACTCCATCATGGCAAACAGCACATCTCAAAACCCGCCCGATCTCCTTTTCAACGGACATCCTCGTCACAGGCGGTGGCCTAGGCGGTGTTGCTGCAGCGTTGGGGGCTCTCCGCAGAGGCCGTCGTGTCTTACTTACAGAGGAATACGACTGGGTAGGCGGCCAATTGACCAGCCAGGCCGTGCCGCCGGACGAACACACCTGGGTCGAGCAGTTTGGCGTGACGCGATCTTATCGCGCGCTGCGTGATGGTATCAGGCAGTTTTATCGCGATAATTATCCGCTCACGGAGGAGGCGAGGAGACGACCGCAGTTGAACCCTGGTGCGGGACATGTCAGCAAGCTCTGTCATGAGCCAAGAGTCGCTGTGGCCGTTATTGAGGCGATGTTGATGCCTTATATCGGCAGTGGACTTCTGGTTGTCAAGAAGCGCGTCAAAGCTGTTTCCTGCGAGATGGTGGGACAGGTCGTTCGAACTGTGGAGTTTAGAAAGCTGGATTCTGGTGATACCTTTACTGTTGATGCGAAGTATGTCATAGATGCAACGGAGTTGGGCGATCTACTACCGTTGACAAATACTCCTTACGTCACAGGATTCGAATCTCGGAAGGATACTGGAGAACCAAGTGCGCCTGAAGAAGCCCAACCACAAAACTCTCAAGCAGTCTCGATTTGCTTTGCAGTGGATCACATCGAAGGCGAGGAAAACACTATACCCAAGCCAGAGAAATACGACTACTGGCGGAAATGCCACCCAGACTTCTGGGGCGCGCCGTTACTCGGGCTCAAAGCACCACATCCGAGGACTCTCGAGATTGTTGAGAGAGAGTTTACTCCCAATCCTAATGATGACCCAGCCTCAGTGATTTCTGATCAGCGCAAGTCCGGGGGAGATATGAATCTTTGGACGTTCCGACGTATAGCGGCAAAAGACAACTTTACAGCTGGAGCATATCGATCCGATATCTGTTTGGTCAACTGGCCGATGATCGATTACTTTGAGAAACCCATCATCGACGTTTCAGAAGATGAGCTACAAGAGCGTCTTGCAGAGGCTGCGTCTCTATCATATAGTATGTTGTATTATCTGCAGACCGACTGCCCCCGGGCCGATGGAAACGGCACAGGCTATCCTGGACTGCGTCTAAGAGGAGATATCACCGGCACAGAGCACGGTCTCGCAATGGCGCCATATGTCCGAGAGTCACGCCGTATCAAAGCCATCACTACTATTGTTGAACAAGATCTCAGCCTCGAGGTGCGTGGTTCGAAGGGCGCAGTGCATTACCCCGACAGTGTGGGCGTGGGCATGTACCGCATCGATCTACATCCCTCGACTGGTGGCGACAACTACATTGATGTGGCATGCTGCCCTTTTGAGATTCCATTGGGAGCCTTGATTCCGGTTGAGAGGCCGAACCTGCTGGCGGCGTCGAAGAATATCGGAACGACGCATATCACGAACGGGTGCTATCGGCTACATCCTGTTGAGTGGAATATTGGAGAAGCGGCTGGTTTGTTAGCGGCGCATTGTTTGGACAAGGGGTTGTCGCCGCATGAGATTCAGGGACAGAGGGAGGTCTTCAAGGAGTTTCAGGACATGATTGTCAAAGAAGGCATTGAAACGGAATGGCCTGATGTGTCGGGCTACTAGTTTGGCTGCCAGATGTGGTCACTCATAGCTAGATTTTATCTGGGTTCCATTTAGTAAATAAGGTATAAGGTAGTAATCTTGACGCAGCTATCAGCTACAGACAATAACATCCAGCCTGCCATCTTGATCATGATGTTCCAGTAACACTAGATTGGATAGATCTGTTTGCGACGCAGACCGTTCAACCTGGTCTTAGTATCTCATTCATATGGCTTCTGCAGCTGGTTTCCCTCAACCTGCTCAGCAAATTTAGGAATATGCGTAGTATGACACCACGGCTTAAGACTCTCCTCCTTGCGAATAAACGCGGCAAAGCATCCCAACCAACCCTCACGAGGAAAAGCAGCATTAACTTCCTCACGGGTCTTGGCATCGATGATCTCGTCAAAGTTCTTGACAGACGGGTGTCCACCGACGTTGTCGTAGATGGTAGCCAACTGGATCAATTGCCCGAGAAAGGTGATGTTTCCTTCGGTTCCGAGATCCTGATGGCGGATGATTGTCTCGCACACTGCTTCGGCTTGGTCTTTGCTGGAACCATAGTCGCGGAGGAGGGTGAGTGCTTGGACGCCGCCTTTAAACTCGAACGAGAGGCGGGTGGAGGCCATGTTCTCGTCGGTGGTGCCGATGTCGTGGAGAAGACAGGCCAGGGCGAGGGTTGAGGGGGAGAGGGTGTTTACGTGCTCGGGGAACTGCTGTCGTAAGATAATAGTGGCTTGCAAATAATATCGTTAGTATGTTACTACATGACATTTCTCATAGTCAAAGGCTACTTACACCAATAGTAGACTCGCAAGGAATGGTTGTAAGCCTGCTTCAGAAGATTACGTTTGGCATGATGTTGAGTCTTGGCAACGAGATCTTCGGTTGGGAATTGAATGCTTTTGACATCCACATACTCAGGCTTGTTGATATATGGCCCTTTCTTGAAGATCTTACCAGCATCTACAGGAACAGCTGTCCATCCATTTTGTGCAACTTCGTTATTGCTCATGTTGAACTGAGAAGTGGTATTTGAGTGATGAGAGTTGAGTGAGGATGAAATTGATCAAAGTTATCAAGCCAATTGATTTCTACACGAGAAAAAGAATAGAGAAGAGAAGCCAAAAAGAGCAGAGTTTTCAACGATTAAATACGTGATGCGGATTTCTAATCATCACTACTAACCTGAGGACGTCGTTTGAGGGGTAACGCATGACTATCAACCTAAGGCTGGCGTTTTTGGAGTTTTGATTTCAAACTTGTATGTTCGGCATCTCGGAATCGCAGTCTTATGTCATCCGTTAGGTACATCTGCGTCATAGTCACGACGTCCTCAATTGAATACGTATTTGATTCGTCAATTGCATCTGCTTACTTGATCGGGCTACCACTTTCCAGCTGCGAGTTCGTATGAAGGCGGTGGCACTGAAGGCGGTGGCACTTCAGATGCTGGCACTTCAGATGCGAACATGTTAGATGCGGGCATCTCAGCGGTGTAGTGAGGGACATTTAGGGCATTTCTCTCCGGTCTCGCCGTCTCGCTTGCCGCACTTCTCGCAGTCCGAACCAGCTCGAGGAAGTCATTGCGTTTGATGGCTTTGATGAACTTGACAGCTTCCTCATTCGCCTTGGCTGTCGGGTCAGCCCTGTGGTCTACAAACATCTTGGCCAGGTTATAGTCGAGCCGTAAGAGAGCCAACATGAGCGGAGTCCGGTTCAATCCATCTACCTCATTCACATCGGCGCCGTAGTCAAGGAGCGCTTTTATGTGACTACGTCGGTTGACATCGATCGAGTATGTAAGAAGTGTCTGGCCAGCGAGCATGCGCACTTTTGTCTTCGCGCCGCGACGCAGCATCTCCTCGACTACGGGTGTTTTTGACATCTCCACGGCGTGGCAGATGGCTGGAAGCCCCCAGATGGGATCAGCCGTATCAGGATCTACACCGTTGTCGAGAAGAAGTCTGACTACTTCCACCTTGTCCTCGGTCTTCAGAAGTCCATCTCTGAGAATTTTGATAAGGATGGGCTGAGAATGGATTTTTGTTTCGGGGTTGGCCCCGCCGACGAGAAGTCTCTTAGCAATGTCGAATTTCCTCTTTTCTATCGCGTATCCGAGAACAGTCGTGCCTAGGATAGTGTGAGCGTCGGTATTGGCACCCTTGTCGAGGAGCAGTTCGAGCATGTTTATATCACCCTTTTCGACAGCTGTAACAAGAACAGGATTACCAATGATATCAGTGGCGTTTATGTCGGCACCGTTGTCAATCAAGACGCGCATCAGCTCGACGCTACCTTTCTTGGCAGCCGTCACAATAATTTGTTGACCTGTTATGTCCTTGGTATCTGCAGCGGCGCCACTGGCTAGGAGAAACCCAACTCCAGCCGCGCTCCCCTTGTTAACAACATCCACGAGATGCGACTGTCCAGACACAGCTTTGCTGTGAACATCTGCACCAAACTCAAGTAACACTTGGGCGACATTCAGACTCCCTGCAGAAGCAGCCTGGAATAGAGGTGGTAATTCTGACCAACCCTTGCTAGAGGTATTGACTCCCACTGATAACAGAAGACGAGCTGCCCTGGCTTGGTCGGACTTGATGGCGCACCGAAGAGGAGTCCGTCCATCTTCGTTACTACCGTTGATATTGGCACCTTGTGAAATGAGACCCGAGATATGCTGCTCATTGCCCTGAACAACTGCTTGGCATAAAGCTGAGACCAATGGATCTGGTTTAGAGCGAAGCGCGGAGGTTAGTGCCCTAAAGAACGAGGATCCTTTGGAGGGCCCGGGGCTGTGAGCGATGGTTGGCGAGACACGTGAGGTAGCCGGAGACATGTACGGTGGTGGTGCGTCGTTGTCACTTGTGGTAGGTGGTTGACGTTGGCCTGAAAGAGGAGGGTTCTTTGTGCTATCAACATCGGATTGGAGAACTCTCATTCTGTCTACCAAATGCGAGGAGGTCTCTGCCTGCTTAGTGAGATCCCTCACCGCTGTTGAATTGAGACTCTGTTCTTGCTTCGCCTGCTCGTGTCTACATCACCATTAGTAAAGAGGTCGTTCAAAAAGACGAGACAACATACTGGCTAAGAACATTCGTGAAAAAGGCAAAAGTCTGTGCATGAATCATTGCAAAACCGGAATAGGTCGTTAAGAAAGACCCGTTTAACGACGAGAGATCAGAAGGGTGTAAATTGGTAAAATCCGTATGCACATCATCCATCCGGCCTGCACAAGCAGCAAGCAAGGTAAATAATTGGTCGTTCAATTGTCTTGAGATCAGTGGTGCAGCATTAAGAGCCTGCTCGAGTTGTTCCATACTTCGATGAAGCTGGCCGAGTGATGCAGTTATCAAATTGAGCTGCAGAGCATTTTGATCATCTTTTTCCAAAGCGCTGGCTAGCTTGTTAGCTACCGCTGTTATGGTGGTTGCATTTGATGAGATTGAGGTGCAGAACGCAGTGAGGTCTGTGAAATTCATGATGCTGTCTACCATGGTCCTGGAACTTGGTGTGTTCTTCGGATGAGAAAAGGTAGGAGATATGAGGTGTCGGCCAGAATATAAGTAGTAGTTATACAATTCGGGAGGGAGCCAAGACTTTCAGCTGTCATTGCACTGTGACTCTCCTGTGTCGTAAGACGTACAGTGGTGACGCACGCCTTACAGGGGAGCACCACACACCAAGAAATAGCCTACCCGAGTTCCGACCTGCACTAACAGCCCTACGGCAGGCTAAGCCGAGCTCAATAGGCTTCCGTTCTCTCGTTGCAGTAGATATTCCTCACTCGGTCTAGATTGCGAAATCCTAAGAGTTACAGCTGTTCTCTAACGTGGGCCTTCTGGCTCGTCCATGATTAGAGGGAGTGATTAAAGCCTTAGAATGTCTCAAAATGCCCTGATGAATGCCTCGCGCACACCCGCAGAGTAAGCTGCTTCATCCGGCCTAGCTTTGATGCTTCGCCCAAGGACGTTTCGGGAAGTCCTTTCGAGCTTCTGGTTTGGCCTGCATATCACTGCACCCAATACAGAAATCTTTACCATCACTTGTACATTTAGAGTCAGCACAGCTTCGCTGTTTGGTAGGACTTTTCGAGGCGCCTGCAGAAACCTGGAACCAAAAGGAACTAAAGGCTGATCACTTGGCATCGTGTTGTGTAATTGGCAGTTCAATTGTGCTTACAACAGTCTGGATTTCCCAACAGCTACCAGATGCTCCGATATGTGGTAAAGTCAATCGGGCTCATAGCAATGCCAGAGGTTATCTGTAACTAGCTACCCGTAGCCACTCATCTATCGTCGAAAGCCCTCGCCGCGGTAGTCCTTTCCATCTCTTCACATCATATGTCTCATTGAGAGCTTGGCGAAGCATCTTCGCCCTCCTCACCACGATCCCACTCGCCCTGACTGGGTTGTTGCCCTTAGCAAACTCATTCACCTTGGCTTCCGCCTGGACTCTCCTCCTCCGTATATCCTCGCTCTCTGCTTCTTCTACAACACAAAGCTGGCAGCGACAGTCAAAGTTCCACGATCGTCGAATGGCTGCCTTTCGTGCTTCATAGGAACTCAACTCCTCATAGCTATGCGTAATCTCTTCGCCGGCTGCAATTCTGCGAGTCGCGCGGAAAATGACCAAGTCGCCGATGAAGTCCTTCTTGGAATTAGGGACACAAGAGTGGTTGATGTAAGATGCGCGGATCCACAGACCAGTGCTTGCGTTGCTGATATCTTCGTCTTCAGTTTGTTGCCCAAGTCCAAAAGCGTTCCGCTGAACAATGTCGTGTATCTGAAAGGTGTCTATGATGGGCTCGCCATCCACTTGCTGCAGTTTGTTGCCAGCCCCTTTGTAGTCTCCGCAAAGCCTCAGTACTTGCTCAATACGAGAAGGGTTATCGAGTAGGTTTTGGACCACTGCTTTGTGTAGTCCAGCAGGGAAGACTTTCAGGGCAGCGTCTTCTCGTGTATCACACACCAACGAACTGAACGTTTCAGGCTCATGGCTCCATGCCACACAAAAAGCCTTTTCGCACATGATGATCGCGTTTGGTTGAATATCCCGAGTCGCAAAAAGACCACGGCCGGCCCCGGGGCTATCTTTGATCTCGGTGGAACCGTTGAAGGTGGCAGTATCAGGTCTGCCTCCAGTTTTGGACAACGAGCTGACAACGCTCTTCATATTATAAGCACCATCTGTCTGCTCCCGAATTCTGGCATTTATTTTCAGAAGGTATGCCTGGGGATACCGCTCTCCGGGCTGAAGAGCTGCTTGTTGTTCGAAGAATTGCCTTGCTTCCAGAAACATGCCTCGGGCATAAGCAGCCAAGCCAGCTCGGTTATAGGCCTTGGCATCAAGACCTCGAAGCTCATCACTTTGGCCATTCGTGATGGAAGATAGGGCATCAGCCTTTGCTTCGTCGAACCGGTGAAGCTGGAGGTTGACGTGCGCTCGATTTCTGCAGAGATCTTTACGCAGAGTGTTGTTCCTTTCTTGATGCGCAAGGAGATTTAGCCCTTTAGTATAATGGAAATGGGCTTGTGCCAGGTTCTTCTTCTTGAGAAGGGCGTTATTTCCCTTCTTCTTGCACGTTTCGGCCGAGATGGTCTCATCACCCAGCCGGCATTCCTTTTTTCGCCAGCCTTCAGGGTCCTGGCTGATCTCCGTCACAATAAGATCCGAAGGGTGATCGATCCGGATGGTGTGTTCTCCCTGGTTATTCAACGTGAAGTAGGGTTCCTTGACAACAAGTTCGGAGGCCATGTCTAGAATATCGCCCCCATGCCGAGACCTATGAAGAAAAACTTCTAGTCGTTCAACGTCGTTAGATAAGCCTCCTTGAACAACTGTCCATGTTGATGCTTCGAGGATTACAACTGGCGATACACGTCGCAAGTGAATAAAGTAACCTCGGTGATGTGTTTCCATACGCAATTCTGACAGTTCCATTGGCTGCAGTTCCGAGCTTCCGACCACACAGGGTGGACATGGTTGACCAATACCATACGCCACCATTGTTTCTTTAGTCTTTGTAACGCTCAGACCAAACGCCGCGGAAGAAAGATCCTGCATTAAGGAAGCTGATATAGCATGCTCGATCAAGTCTTTGTGATCTCTCTGCTTCCTTGGATGGCCTTTTTGTTCTTCTCGTTGTTGTATAAGATCTTGAACCGTCTTGCAGATACGTTCTGACTCTGCAGGCGACATGAAAAGGGTGGCATTGGCCATTGTTAATGGGTGACGTAGTTGTAATCCTGGATTAAAGTAGAATTCAAAGCCATATGTGCAGTGTTCCCATTCTGTAAAAGAGACGTATACTAGGTGTGAGAGGCATGAGGGTGTTGGACAGCCTCACATCTTATATACCTTGCTTCGCAATACACAGAGATCCATGCCATCCACTTGTGAAGGATCAAACGATTACCACTGCCCTCTTTGAATGACCCATACTGAGAAGGTTGTCCCAATCAAGAAAGATTGCAATCAGACAAAATGTTCCGATCGTTACATCGGACCATCGGGAGGACATAATCTAATAGGACAATTTTGGAATCCGCAAACCAAGGCTCAACTTCCCTTTATTCAGTCTAATCCCATCAATCACATTACGAAGAGTCCGAGGGTTGAAACGCAGCTTTTTCCCGACTCACGAATATTTTGTGTTCGATTCGATCCTGATCCTGTCTCCGGCACGCTCCACGAGGTAAGCCAAAAGATGTGACTCCGCCGGCGCATCTCTATCCAATAGCGAAGCTCCCTTTCCGAATGGACCAATCCTGACGCGGATTTCGGCGGCCGTAGAAAATACAATTACAACAAGAACCCTGCTTCCAATTCCGCAATATCAATGATACGTGACTTTCTGTGGCGCCGGGACAAGAAAGGAAGTTACATAACTGATAACATTGTCCGTGCTGTAAGTACTAATCAATGGTAGACATATTACCATATGGGTACAAAGTCAGCAGGGCTATTACGCCTATGAAGATGATGTATGTGTCTACAACGATCCCAACAATTAGCTATCATATGTGGATCCCTCAACGCAGCAGTAAGCTATATCACTGTAGTCAATGGGCATGCATAACGTTCAGAACTCAGTACCAAAAAAAAGCTACCAAAGAAATATCCTAGTCGATATGTTTGCTTAGCATGGAGCCCAGTGTACCCTACATGCCCCAATGGCGGAATCGCAAACAAAAACTGGCCTCCCACCCCATGTCACCTTTTCATCATGATTCGCAACAGCTTCTCAAGTGGCCTCAGCCTTGCGACCGTAGACATATCGGACAGTCATGTAGGGGTGAGCCTTGCGGTTGCGGAGGAACTTGCGCATCTCCATGAGGAAGACCTGATACTCATCATCAGGCCATTGGAGGATGGTTTTCCAGAGGAGCAGAGTGTATCCTGAAATATGTCAGTATTATAGAGGGATAATGTGTTGACAGGCTGCTCTCTCTTACCTTCCAGATCGTTTTCGAGGGTGGCGCGGACAAAGTTACCGACCTCACGAAGCTCGGGGTCCCTGGGCCAACCACCAATGGGGAACTACGTCAAAGTCAGTCAACCATCAGTCTCTAATAGCAAGACAAACTCACCTTGTACTCAATACTCTTGATATCAGTAAAACCAGCCTCGTGAATGCCCTTCTCCTGCAAATCGCCCTCTTGCACGAAGAAAGGGTTTCCAAGCTTGGCACCACCCTCAGAGAAGAGCTTAGCCCAGATCTTCAGACAGTCAATGTCATCGGTAGTTCCGTCATCGCTGCGGATGTGGACGTCGGCCTCGGCGGACTGGATCCAGCCGTCTTGCGCGCAGCAGCGGTAGGCTTCCTTGAAAATAGAGGTCCAGTCCTTGATGGCGCCGAAGAGGTAGCGAATGTGGATGAAGTCAAAGGTGTTGTCGTTCCATGTCCAGCGGAGGGTGGCATCGTCGATCTCGAACTTAACATTGGGAGGGACCCAGCTGTATATGGTGAGTGTGATGGTTTGTAAGGGCTGGAAGGGGAGTACCTACGTAGGTTGAATGGGAGAGAGGTCGGAGCCGATGACTTCGGCCTCGGGGTACTCGTCTGCAAAGTCACTGACGAGATGAGTGTTGATCGCAGGAAATGTCACAAGAGGGAATTTTCTTACATAGCCCAGATACCTTGAAACGTTAGCTATGTTGAGATGCAAGACATGTATTCAAAACTTACCGGTTCCAGTTCCAACATCAAGTACTTTCTAATAGGTGTGAGCAAGTCATATGATCAAGACCGCATGCACTTACCTGCACGTTGGGCTTCACAGGGGCAAGGAACAGCTTTCCACCGAGAAGCAGAGTCAGGGCCTGATGGCTGAGTGCCGTGTCAGCAACATACCAGAACCCGGCCATGCAAGCCCGCACTTACTTGATGTCAATCGAGGCAGACTGTTGCTCGTCGTTGGGAGTAAAGTACTCAGTAGGATGTCTATCACTGTGGAACGTCCTGCCCTGGATGGTACGGTACTCAAGGATGCTTGATGTGATGGAAGCAGTGGAGCTTGCCCTGTAGGATCTCATCAGCAACGGCAGCCGGGGTGCGTCAGCAGGGAGTGAGGGTCTTACGCATCATCACCAACAGCAGAGTCGGTCTCGCTATCGTCGTCCTAAGCCCCATTAGATACGTGCTTGGCTATATACGAGAAAACAGGATACTCTTTTCTTACCTGTGGATCAGCAGCGGGAACTAACTCTGGCTGCGGCGCCGGAGTCGACTCAACGGCCGCCGCTAGATCGGACCGGGCCGTTTCCGCAGCGGCGGTGGGAGACGAAGGCTGGTCAGACATGGTCTACAGGGGCAGAGGGAGAAAGGGAGCAAGGTAAGCAAGTGTCTTTCTCAGAGGGCCAAAGCGGAAAACGCTGGGTCCCTTTTGCTTGCTCGTGTTGGTGACGGGAAAAACGGGGTGTGTGTTTGTTTGCGCTGTGGAAATTGGCTCAACAAACCAACGCCGGAAGGGGGGATTTTGGTGAGGGGAAACCGTTCGGGGAAAGCTACAAGCGAGAGCGATAATGATACGATAAAGAGACAAAGAGTTTGTGGGGCTCGGCGTTGGACTTGGACGCATTTGGTTGGTCGTGTTTTGCTTCTGGGGGGCAAAAGTTGAGATTGCAGTGGGTGGTGGAATGTCAGTCAGCATTTTTACTGCGATTGGCGTGGTCTACGGGGCCTGGTCCAGCTGGTCTATCAATCGAGTTTTGCAAAGTAGATTCTGATTGACACTTAGATTACATTCTAGCCAGATCCTGGGCCTTGCGAACTAAGAACCATGTTCTTGTCAAATTATAAATGAGATATCTTTGAGCGTAGATGTTGGCTGCCATATTTTCGATCGCCACTAATTACTCTTCCCTTCGCCCGATGAATACGAACTAATAGAGAATGAACACTTTTTTTTCCCCCGGGTTCGTGACAATTGATGACTGCCTGCATGATTCTGCTCGGCAAAATAGCCACTCCTCAAGGCATCATTCATTATGCAATGCAGGAAACCAGTCACAGTGCTACACAAAGTCAAAGATAAGTAACGGTTGCGAACCTGATCCAATGAGATCGGGCGCCGACTACTCTTGATTGGTAAAGTTCAATGCAAAGCCGTTGTACCCCGCCGCGCCCGTTACATCTACACACAGCGATTTGTATATGCCACCATTGAATCTCACGACGTTTCCCCCACAGAAACTATGATGGAGTACATTAGATACAATAGAATCTAACAGGCTTCTTCTTAATTCCTTTCAAAGTTAAAGGTCAAAGACCCATCGAACAAGAATAATATTTGTCTATCAATTTTCTTCATCTTCATCCTCAGTCAGCTTCTGCAGGCTGCACAATGCTAGTTTCAACCAGACCATTACTCCTTAGGCTTTTGTCCCATCCAAAAGTAGTACTTCTCATAAGAATGAATCTTGACATTTTCCAGATCCTTTCTCGCATGAGCCAAGAAAACCTCAATCTCTTCCGGCCCAAGGATCTTGCGCAAGGGCTTAGCGGCCATGGCCCCAAACATGTCACTAACAGCAGTCTTCAAGTAGAGGCCAACGAGACGGAGCTTCTTGTCCTGTAAAAGGTTAACTCACTGATATGACCTTTGTGAGTAGTGAATCTTACCTTCGCCCACGTTCCAATGGGGACTTTGAGAACTTTGCAGCTCACGTTGGTGAACCCTGCCTTCTCAAGAGGTTCGCGAAGATTTTCACCAGCACGAAATTTCATGCCGAAGCTAGCGACGGCCTCCTCTGCAGTGTCGAAGAATTTGGCGAGCGGTGCATCTGGCGCAAGAGATCCATCGTCGCAGTTCGCGCGTGCGTCAAGCTCTTGAATCTCGATCCAAGCGCCAGGTTTCATGTGTCTATATCGCGATGAGTCTCACGTCTTTCATAGAGCGGGTAGGGCTGATTACTCGTGAGCCTGACGAAGGACTTTGACTTCATCTTTCAGCCAAGGACTAATACAGCGCATGTGCACAAAGTCAAAGTCCTTGCCGTGCATCCACTCGTCCTCGATGTCGTCGACCATGAACTTGAGATTCGGTGGGACCCAAGAGGGTTGGATTGGACTGAGGTCAACTCCAACGACGGAAGCACTGGGGAATTTATCGGCGACTTGAACGGTCAGTTAAAGGAGTGGATAATGCGAAGGATATGTTTACCGTCAATTGCCCAGATGCCAGTTCCGGTGGCCAGATCGATAATCTTTTGAGGGTTATCTCCGATGGGTGAGAAGAATAGATTGCCACTAGTAACGTCAGATCAACCATCTTGTAGCAATAGGTTGTGTTTACTTAGTTAGCTCCAGCATCATTGCATGTTTCATGTCGTCTCGGTTCTGCTCGGCATCGTCATTTGGAATGGGATATCTACGTTGATCAGCCAAACATCCGACATAGATCGAATCATTTCTCACGTTCCATGACGGTATTGGTGATACTACATCGTTATCAGCCTTGCATAAAGGATTCTATGAGTATTGCGACATACCCGTCTTCCATTCTCAAACGCATGCTGATAAATACTCGTATTTAAACTCGTCGCGCTGGAGGATAAGGTCTCCGAGTCAAAATCCGACGTCTCAAACTCATCCTCCTCCTCCCCATGTTGATCATGGGCGATCGGCTCAATAGAACCCTGCGCAAGAGTTGTTGGTGAGGCCATGATGGTTGGTGTTGAATTTCGCTCAACCAACCGAGTGAGCCGAGAAGAGGCGGTGTTGAATGCGGAATGGAACAAGCCATGGCTAGCCCCGCATGTCGGGGGAAAATGACTCAAGACCCTGGCCTGAAGAAAGTTTGCCAGGGTTCAAGGAACCAGGAACAGGCCTCATCGGGCCGGGTGACATGTGATACAGATTACTCAGGGCAATTAACGAAAGTGATATTGAACCCAGCATTACCGCATGGCCAGCATTTCTACCCTAACTATTTATCCTCTACTCTAGGTGCTCTAGGTATCTCAAAACATAGGAAAAACAAGGAATGTCGTAATAATCGGAATAAATCATCATGCATACTCAATAGTAAACTCCATACTCTGGCCTGGGACACATCTTGTTCCTGGCGCTACTGCCATCGCGACGGACCATGTTCCTGAGGCACATCGCTGGAATGCTGTACCAGTTTTGATGCAGTTCCAGTATCCTTCTGGTTTGCAAGGTGTGCCAGGAGTGATGACGCCAGCAGCGGGCTTGGTCGGGGCAGGCTTGATGGGTGTAGTCGTCGTCTTGAGAGTGGTTCTCTTTGACGTAGTTGTCGTCTTTTTAGTGGCGGTAGGGACAGTAACAAATACACCACCAGGCCTGAAAGAATAAGTTAGATATGTCAAATTTGGGGTTGTGCGATTAACATACACTGAGGTTACTTTAACTGGTGCTTTGGTAGTAGTCGCCTTCTTCGTAGTCGTAGGGATCTGGACACCAGGACCAGCTGGACACTGACCGACCGGCGGTCCAGTGTTGGAAGACGTCAGAGAAACATTGGGACCAGGGTTAGGAAACATGAGGTCCTTGGTTTCAGTCGTTCCGCATCCATTCCCGACATTGGCGACAAACATAGCAGGTCGGTTTCGCAGAGCTACCTTGGGCGTGCCCTTTGCAGCTTTGACGGTAATGGCAGCGCAGTTCATGTACATCTCGCGGTTACCGATCTTGTTGAACCAAGTCCAAGCAAAAATAGCGTTACCGCCTGGTGTGTCGACTGGAAGGGCGAATTTGAAGTTGGCTGAGGGTGAAGTAGGACAGTTGCCGATCCAGGATTGGATGACGATCCACGTATTACCGCGGTCAAAAGAGAGTGAAGCCTGGCAACTGCCTCCACCATGGTCCGCGCCGCCCTCGATGGTAATGCTGTATGAACTGCCCGCAGTCCAAGTCGCGGTGGGAGCACCAGCGGCGGTGCCAAAAAGAGTGTGGTATCCCTTGCAGGGAAAATTGCTTCCGCTTCCTGAAAGAGGCGAAGTCATGCTGTAGTCGATATCCCCGTTGGCGTAGGGGTTCTTCTTGCTCTTGAACGGAGCAGGATAAGTCATCTCCATGTGAGCCTGGGCTAGACCAGCTAGACCCAGAGCTGTAGCGAAGGCGTTGAGAAGCTTCATGTTGCTAAAGAAAGTATAGACGTTTGGGGGAAGGGGGGGAACAAAAGGAAAGCCTTGAAGCTGTGGGAGATAAGTGTAGAAGAGAAGTGTGATGAGAATAAAAGTGATTGAGGTCGAGGCTTTCAATAAGTTTTATACATTTTTCGTTTGTTCAATTATGACTTTTTACGTGCCAAGTGTAGAGTTGCGTCTCGACTTACACAGGATTGCGGGTTCGATCTAGTGGCGGACTAGACCACGACCCTGGAGGCCCCTGGGGAGAGAAGGGGTCAGAGCCATGAAGTCAGCCACAACGACTGCCGTGGAAAATGTAACAACGTCAAACAATTGCTTGATGCTTGAGAATACAAGTTAGAGAGTGGCTGGAAGTCGTCATGGGATGCGCAGTTGAGACATCTCGTTGATTTTAGATACTCGTGACCAAGGGACTACAATTTCACAACGCAGCAGACACCATGTAGGTGGCAGGAAAGGGAGCTGTCAGACTTGTAATTGGAGACATAGGTGCTCACAGGGCCATTGTGTATGGTATGGGAGTTCTTCCTCCATTGTTGTCGGAGGCAGAACTGAAACCACGTTCACCCACCAGGCTGGGTCCGAGACATTTGCTTGCGACAATGTCTGCCAAGGCTGACCGTAACCCCTTCTTTTGTTTCTGCAAACAGAGGAGCGCCCAGGTAAGACTTTGATGTAGGGTAGAGTATGTGCTGTAGAGAGACTTGGGTACGATATGGGATGGTGATCGTAGTCAGTAGTGATTAGATGCGGTGGTCATATTGCACAATATTAGATCTTGTAAATACTCAGGTTGGCTTGGTGTTTAGTTTTCTGAATAGGCGCTAAAGTCCAAGTAATTATTATGGCTAACTTTACTCTGGTGCGAGGCAATAAAGTGAAGCATCGTCAACCGGTAACCGTTAAGCCATGGCGTGACTTGCCCAGGTCCCTGCACAACACAAGCCACACGTTACGGAAAGACTCAATCTGCAATGGGTCAGCTTCAAAAGTGTGTAAGACATTCATTATTATGGCATTCCTTAATTCCCGGTTTTGGGAAAAGATCGGAGTTTTAATGTGGATGGACGGATGGTAGTGCACTACTCAGGAATGCTCCAGGGGTCAAAACGTCTGAAGCGGGCGGGATCTGAGATGGTTTCGGTCTTCGCCACTGTCAGGATTGGTCTGGATGGAATTGGCATCGATATTTCTGGAGGAATCATGAATCTGGATCTTTATTGTTGAATTGTAAAATTGTGCCTTGACTCTGTTTCTTTTAATAGAAATCATGATCTGGCCTGTCCTTAGTAATGATCGACAGGCTGCCTATCACCAAGCCACGAGTTGGTTTCAATCAAAGCCACTTCGGTAGCACAGATAACGCAAGGAGTAAAGTCTCCTTGCCAAATGCTATTCAGCCAAAATGCAGAGGGATATCGTGTGTGCATCGTGTTTGACACCAGTTCCAATCGTGGGGTAACATTTACCTGGCCAAAACCAGTTTCTAATTCAAGGTAATCATTTAAATGGAAATATCAAAGACGTCACTGACTCTGCACCAGGGACGCACCCCATTTGTCAGCCGAAATATCTTGAAAAGACCCATTAACCGTTACATCGTTGCAAAATGTGATGGCTATATCCGTATTCCCACCAGTAGAGTCCACTTCAATGTGGGTTTGGTAATGCTCAATTTAGCGATGACTTTTTCTTGGCGTCACTATGATCTACCGGCGCTGGCTTGCATGATAAGTAACGTATAGTCGTCATGGTTTTTTTAATAAAAGCTATATGCTGAAATTGTGCCCCAAATTATGCCCTTTTTTATCGAAATAGTTTTGTATTCGCAACCACTTTAATTACGTGACTTTATCATCATGCAGCACGATCTTCCACGTCGGGGCTCCCAAGCCCGTGTCCAAGTCAGTAACACGTATTAAAGCCTTTTGAAAAAGTAATAACATCTTCAAGAGCCCGAATGAATGGAAGCTGGAGCAAGGTCTTGAAGCAGCTCGCCTCGGCATCCGCAACCAGAGCAGCATTCAAGTCAACACCGATGCACACACACTGAATCCCTCCGACTCTGAACAGCTTGCTGGACCGGATATTCCGGAGGACCCGGACCTCAACGTGCAGGATGAGAGACCAGGTTGGACAGGTTACGTCGAGTGGGAAGACTACCCCGAGAAGAAAGCAAAAGCACATCAGCGCTTTTCCCGCTTCACTTTTCCTCCTCCACCAGAGTTCCAGCTAGAGCCTCTGCCTGCCACTAACCCCGTTCTTGAGGGCAAGCGATGGAAGTTATGGCACAAGGCTATAGGAGGCGTGTTGACAAAAGTCCCTGAAATCAGCTGGGAAATAGTGCTCAAGGTATGTTCCCACTCTTTATGCTGGTGGTTCAGGCTTACTGATCCTTGCAGGAAAAACATCCCGATATGCTCCATCTGCTAGAATTTCCCTACAATGGAGAAGCGCCCAAGAGTCTCCTCACAAAAGAGTATATCATGCCAAACGAGCTTCATTTTGTTCGTAACCATGGTGGTATTCCAGACATAGACCCAAGTGCATACGACATCCGTCTGGATGGGCTAGTCAACGACCCAAAGAAACTTACACTCGCTGATCTCCAAGACGAAACTCGCTTCCCGCGTGTCTCCAAACTTATCACTCTTCAATGCAGTGGTACTCGGCGACTCGAACAAATCGTCGAGTATCCTGGTGAGGGTGACGAGATGATCAATGCCCCTTGGGCTGAAGGCGCTATCGGCACTGCCAAATGGACGGGTGTGAGTCTGAAGAAGGTCATCAAGTATTGCGGCGGCCTCAAAGATGGTGCCAAGCATCTTGAGCTGTATGGCGCAGACACTTATTTCAAGGGAGGAGAGTGTATGAACTATGTTGTTTCTGTGCCGTGGTCAAAGGTCAAGGCCAACGAAGTGCTTCTGGCTTGGGAGATGAACGATAAGCCATTACCGAAGATTCATGGCTTCCCCTTACGTGCAGTAGTGATGGGATATATCGGAGCGAGAAGTGTCAAGTGGTTGTATCGAATCAAGGCGATCGAGACGCCTAGTATGGCACCTGTGCAGAGTAGGGAGTATTTGTACTTCCAGCAACAGACTGGAAAGCATAATCAGTCACCTACAAGTAAGTCAACTACTGCTCCGCCGTTGAGATTATTACTGATACTTTTGCAGTGGGTATTCAGATCCAGGAGATGCCTGTCAGCAGCGCGATCATGTCCCCCTGGAACAAGGAGGTCGTGATCCACGATGGTGAAATCGAAGTCAAAGGTAAGCCTTATCCTAATTACAACAAAGATGGCCACTAACCGTTTCAGGCTGGGCATACTCAGGTGGTGGCCGCTGGCCAGAACGCGTAGAGATCTCCTCAGACGGCGGATATGTATGGTATGCCGTGCCTATCGAGAACCTCTCCCCGAAGCACAAATTTGCTTGGCGTACATTCTCGGGCAAGGTGCCCTGCGATCACGAAGGCTGGATCGAGCTCGTTGTTCGGTGCTGGGACAACAGTCTCAACACGCAGCCGATGGAAGTCAGACACAGCTGGAACTGGGGTCTTCATGTCACAAGCAGCTGTCACCACGTCAAGATTTATAGCGTGAATGCGAGCCGAGAGGCGACGAGGAAGAGGCTGCAGCAGTTTAATGAGCATGGAGAGGGCTTCACGCCGATTACTAGACCAACTGGATTTGTCCCAATGAGTGTGGAGGAGTATAAGAAGGCAAAGGCGGGGGCAGAGCCTCGGGACGTTGATGATTAGTTAGCTAAGGAATTCCTGCCAATGGAGATTTATCAGATGGTCAGCAAACCTTGCACGCGTTGAACTAAAGACATAATGAAAACCATTTTACTCGTACAAGTATGATCAACTGAGGGACGGACTTGCTTCTGAAGATAACAACTTCACTACAGCCATCTCGTAGAATTCCCCATCGGTTCACACGGAAGTCAACCTCGGTTAAGTCTTGTTGCGTCGGCGGTAATACAACCCAGCAAAGGTAATTGATACCACCCAGCGGACAAATTTGTCCGCAAGGCCGACAACTGGCATCTGGATGCTCCACCCGAGGTCGTCCAAGAGCTATCTATGACGACTGTGACCTGGATGTGGAAAAAGAATAATAGTCACGTCATAAATCGGGTATTGAGGTGAACTACACTTATAAGAACAGCATCCGACATATTGGGAACCAATCGACACCCAAACATTTGTCACCTCAACAAAAATGTCTACTGTAAGCACTAAAATTCGAATATTCCTGGACAGAATTCTTGACTAATAATTACTAGTCAACCGAACCCCCCGTTTATACCCTCGCTGAGGGTATGCCCGTTCAAGACCCAACATCTTCTGTCGTCCTTCGCGGGCCCAAAGTTCGAGGCGGTGGTCTTGCGTTATTGGCAGACACACAACTTATCGAGACGCTGGCGCATTTCCCGCGTGAGCGTATTCCTGAACGGTACAGCCTCCCTTCCCGTCAACTTCAACACAACTGACAACATCAGCGTCGTCCACGCCAAAGCTGCTGGTGCTTGGGGTACCTTCGAATGTACCCATGATATCACCGACTGGTGTTCGGCAGCTCCCTTCCGCAGAATCGGAAAGCAGACACCCGTACTTGCTCGCCTGTCAACAGTTGCAGGAGAGAGGGGATCCTCAGATACGCTCCGCGATATTAGAGGCTTTGCTCTCAAGATGAAGACGGAGGAGGGAAACTGGGATTTTGTCGGTAACGACTTACCTGTGTTCTTCATCCGTGATCCCGCCAAGTTCCCTTCTTTGAACAGGTCGCATAAGCGCCACCCACAAACTGCCGTGCCTGATGCGAGCATGTTTTGGGATTTTCATAACCACAACCAAGAGGGTGCTCACAGTCTCATGCAGCTCTTCGGTCCTCGGGGTATCCCAGCTTCTCTTCGTAATGTCAATGGCTTTGGAAATCATACTTTCAAATTTGGAAAGCCTGAGGACGGATCTTTCAAATACGTGAAGATTCATTTCAAGCCCGACGATGGTATCAAGAATCTCTCGTCAGAAGATGCCTTGCGCCTCGCAGGAGAAGAACCAGACTATCATATCAAGGATATGTACAACGCCATTGAACGGGGCGACTACCCGTCTTGGACTATGATGCTTCAGGTCATGGATCCTAAGGAAGCAGAGACATACAAGTGGAACATCTTTGACATCACCAAGATCTGGCCTCATAAGGACTACCCCTTGATCCCTGTGGGAAAGCTCACTCTTAACAAGAACCCGGACAACCACTTCCAAGACATCGAGCAGGCAGCCTTCTCGCCATCGACATTGATTCCTGGTATTGCACCTTCTGCCGATATAATGTTGCACGCGAGAATGTTTAGCTATCCGGATGCTGCGAGGTACAGAGTCGGGCCAAACTATCAGCAACTGCCATGTAACAGACCTCTTGAGGCATACTCGCCCTACCAGCGAGATGGACCAATGCGAGTAGATGGCAACTATGGCTCTGACCCAGATTATGGTATGTCAATCGACTTCGCTTAACCAGGAGAAAGCTAACAGGAACAAATAGTCCGTTCATCCTTTCGCCAAATCAAGAGTGGTCCCGCCGACGTCGCTCACAGCGAATGGGTTGGTAAGGTCCAAGCATACTCTTCCGACGTCGAAGAGGAAGACTGGGAGCAGCCACGCAATTTGTGGAAGATGTTCAAGGATAACAAGGAAGACGAGGTCTTTCTTGATAATCTGGCTGGTCACGTTAGCAAGGCTGTGCCAGGAGTCCAGAAAGACACAGTTCGTAAGTCACTGCTCAGTCGAAGTATTTGAAAGGGAAGTGGGCTAACATGTGATAGGTATGTGGGCAAATGTTGACCAAGAGATTGCTGATCGCTTGGAGGAAAAGCTGGAGAAGCTGGATGGGAATGCTGATCACTCAAAAGCACCGCCTAGTCAGAAGGTGTTGGAGGAACGACGGAAGTGATGCATGAGGCAGGTTGACCGTTATTTTCATTAGATAGTGGGATTAGTTCCTTGAAACGATTAACGAATTGATTAACTACTATACCTAGGGGGGTTAAGATACTAGACGTGAGTCTGTCAGCAAGACATCTTCCATTGAGTATAATAATATTAGATAAAATTATTTCTCTTAATGAAAATAAATTATAAATATGACTCAAGCTTCTCTAAAACGTTTCATCTCTGTATTCTTATTATCATACGACATAAATATCCTGGCTAAAAAGATCTAATATTTAAAACATCTCACCTCTAGTGTTTTATTTCCCCCCGAGGCATGCTCACCATCGCAAAGGCTGTGTGAAAGCTCGGGAGATCCTCCTTGCACGTTTGCCTAATCCAACTATTCCTACTGTTGGCTCTCTTCATAAGACCGGAGCATTACGTCCCGCTGCATGTTAGTGGTTACATGTATAGTGAGTCACTCATCTTGTGGATTAATCATTTTGGGCTGCATTAGAGCGAGATGGTATGGAGACTTCAGGTCAAAGTTTATGGGGTCTCTAAGATGCTTGACACCGTTTGAGTGGCAAGATGGTACGTATTTACTTGACGTTCAGCAACTAATCTATCGCTTATCTAGATTATCAATTGAGTAGCTTTTTCGCCCGCTTCTTGATTTCCTTATTAAACCGAAAGTTAATCGGGCTTTCGCTTCCAACAAAGACAAATCCATCATATAACGCACAGCCCAGCACAGATCCTATCAACGTGGCAGCCCATGGACCGTAGAACCACCATCCACTCTGGAACACGTTCGACTCTCGATATCCAACTGCATACGCTATCACTCGCGGCCCAAAGTCCGAGGCAGGGTTCAACGCAGATCCGATGTTGTAGCCAAGTGTGAACTTGAGAGTGGTGACTAAGAATCCCAGTACCAGGGCATGCATTCCAGCGCCTGGTGGGTTGTTCTGGTCGTCACCAAGCGCGAACACGGCGATCATCATGATGGCGCTGCCGACTACTTGGTTGAAGAAGGCAGATGACAATGACACCCACTCACGCGGCGTGGAGAAGAAGGTCATAGACATTCCTGTCATGTCAGGGTCGACAAAGTGGATGGAATCAGCATAAATTCCGTATGCTAACGCTCCAGCGACTATGCTTGCGAGAAACTGCGCAATGATGTAGACAAGACATTGCTTCCAGGGAAATCCACGGAAGAGCGACAACGAGATGGAGATAGCAGGATTCATATGCGCGCCTGAGACACCGCCTCCGAGGTAGATGCCAAACATCCACGCAAAGCCCCATGCCCAGCACGAAGTTTCGTACGTGCCGTAGCCCTGCGATTGCTTGGCGGAGAGATTCACAGACAGAGTACCTGTAAGACCCAGAAAAATTGCAACGCACGTTGCGAGGAACTCGGCAAGTGGCTCCGGGTGTTTCGCCCGTAATCTGGCCCACCAATTTCTCATCTCGTTTGGGTCCCTCTCGCCGGTTTCTACAGCAGACCTCTCTTGCTGTCCCAGGGGTTCACCGTCGACCTTAAAATCAGGTTGCTCATGCTCATTCTGCTGGCGAGATTGGACTCTTGATGCAGGTTGATCGCGGTGCGTAGGTGTTGCGGGTGTTACTTGGCCGGGGACGTAATCGTATACTGGTTGGCCTGCATCATTGCGCTTTTCGTTGTGCGCGACTCCTGCTGCTGTAGTCCGACTTTGCTGGTTTTGTGTATCCCGTGTTGTAAGACTGCTCTGGGTTTCCGCCCGATATGGCTGTCCTGCTGTAGTGTACGAGTTGTAACGTGATGGGAATTCATTGGCAGAGTCTTCTTTGACAACGGCCATCTCCTCGTCGACTGTTCCATCCGGCCTGATTGGCTTGATAACCTTGCGGCGAACTTTGTGAGGGAGGGGCTTTCCAAGACTGAAGATGGGTTTCTTTTCCGACTCCCCAAACCATGGGTTCTCATCATAGTATCCTTCCTCCGCGGGGGCATATTCGCGAAACTGGGAGGGATACTGCGGCGCTACTGGACGGGCTGCGCTCCCTGAACTGGACATTCTCGTGAAGCGTCTAGAGCTGGCCGGTCGCTTGCTCATGCGAGACACGAAGCTGGTGGGTAGACCATGGATAGCACGGTGACGCTTGGAGTGTGTTGACTTGTTGCGGTTGATATGTCCTGTTTCTCGGTCCGAGATGGTGCTTGGGATACGACTTGCAACGTTGCCAAGATGGGCTGGGCCTGGGGTTGAGGGTGTAGTTGGTTTTGAGAAGTAATCATGGTTTTGTTCGTGAGGGCCAGGCATGGTGAGCTGGTGATAAAACAGTAGTTTGCTTGCCGTCTCTACTATGAAAGCTGGGCCCAAAATGTTTTATATCTTTTCAGCCACAAAAGAAAAGACCCTTACAATAATGACGTGGTGGTGACCGTTTACATGAAAACTCCACTTTAACGTCAACCGGAGGTTTTTCTCCCAATGTGGACTCGAGAGCCGCAATTCTTTGACATGGTTATGGACACTAAAATCTCTTACAGTGGAACCTGTCAGCCAGCGCAATAGATCGCGATCTTGAGATCTAACAGACTCGCCCTTTCAGGCGGCGATTTACATATCATTTACCGTTTCGGCCATGGCTGACTCGATTTGGTGCCTGATGCTAGCTTCTCAATTACTTTTCCCAAGGAACAATGGTGAAAACTCAGGTCTATTCCCGGCACGGAAGCTCCCTGACCGTTGCGATAGGCCAACACACTGATAAACTACGTGGAACCCGTGGACGATATGCTCCCTGGACTTTTCCATGTCGCCAAGAAGGGTTTTTCGATATTTCCTTGTTTCAATTGCCATTTTTCCTGGGGTATCATTTTCCTGTCCTTCTCGATATTTCTGGGTTTCAACGTTGCAGTGCTAGATTATTCGACCAGAGAACGAGATTAGTGCCAAGATCTCGGGCCGTATGCGGGAAAGATCTCGACAGTTGACGTGACATCTAAATGGCGGTGCAGATTGATTGCGTCAGCTCTTCTTGGATAACGAAAAACACAAATGAAGAAAAAGTACGCAAGATTGCTCGAAATAGAGTATTACACCGTCTAACAATGCAAGAATAGACCTTGTAGAGTACCCACGCACTAGCCACCTGTGACAAGATGTGCTTCTTTCAGCCGACCGTGCTCGGATAACATCATCAAGTATTGGAAACTCGTATCCTGCACAATACATTCAAGAAGTCCGGTTCGGTGCATATATAGTACACGAACAGCACAGCACCTATTACAGTGGGTGTGTAAAGGTTCGGATAACTTCCTACAATCTAAAGTCTATATAAGATGATATAAATTATAATAAATTATTGTATTTTATATAAGCTTAAGATAAGATTATTTGTTGAATACTCTAACTATTATCAACTTTCTATATCTATACCATCTTATATATTCCTAGTTGGTCTATCATCGGAAGCTTTGCGTGGGATTGTCGCAAACCGGTATACCGCTTATCTCGGGTTCAAACCATTATTCTATTTACTCTGAACTAAGTCACGTCGCTCAGGGCAAGTAGTAGAGGTCGGTCGTGTATCATAAGTTGGCAGGGCTTTCATCCCAGAAATAAAAACTGGTTAATAAAGCTCGGAACTGCCAGGGTAGCAAGGCCAGTGAGAACGAGCACGGACGGGTGTCTATCTTCTTTTTTCCTCTGTGGGGCTGTGCTGCGATCTTTCTCCATGTTGTCGATTGCAAGGCCAGTAAAGGGAGCCGTCCAGATCGCCAATCCCTCCAGCTCAACAGCCTTCTATAACTTCCATACTTGTACCAGTGAGTCTGAAGATAGTATGAGCCCCAGTAGTACGAAACTATCACAGAACGCCAACCCTTGGCTCGTGGCATGCCGACCAGTTCCATCCCTCAGGCCCGAAGCTTTGGGCTAGTTCGAATAATGCCATAACGAATCTCGGATCTTCACTTGGTTGATGCTACCATACACTTGGGTCGTTGAATGTGTATGTAGTTCGCGCAGGGTTTCGATATCATTACCGCCATTTCGATCCGAAGCTTGACATGTTCTATTGACCCATGAAGCCACTTCCTGAAAAGCCACGTTCCAAGTACGGGCTACTTCTTTTGAAGCCTTCTGTTTCTCTGGTTTACTGAGCGCCGATATGGCACTACCAAGGAGACGAGATGTCTGGTTAACCTTCCTCCTTGGAGTACACTGTAGTTTTGACGTTACCGACCGTGAGGGGTGGTTAGCGGATTCCTTACAGAACATTTACAAGACTGTGAAGCTGACAGAAAGCTACCATCCTAGGCAATGTAAGTTCCTTCGCCCAGCTCCTGGTCTTTCTTCTCCTCCTTTTCCTCCTAAATCTCTTCTTCCTCTTCACTCTGACTTGACCATTACCTAATGATTAGCCGTATCACTTAAAACCTAGCTAACGGCCAATCAATTAACATGTCAGTAAGCCTTGAGATCCTTACTTTAAAGAGGCAGAGCCGGAAGTAATACCTTCTTTATTACGTTCATAGACGTTACTCCTCAGGGGCGGCTTTACGTAGAGGGAATGGTTACAAGGTTTAACTTATACATACTCTTCGAGCTTCTACAATAAGCAGCCAAGTTCTCTCAAAGTCTTGGTTGAATGTTTTTAGAAACGTGAGTAGCCCAAGTCTTTGCATATCATTGAGAAATTCGCCGTCTTGGCAACAGCAGGAGCTGTGTGCTATATATGAGCTGGTGGTAGCCAATTGTGCGGATTATGTGAAGTCCAGCATTTAAGAATTGCTATTCCCCGAGTCTCATGCCTTCTGGTACTGGTCAATGCTCCGATTGTTGGTTGTAAGATTATGGCGAAAATGCAATGAGATGATTGAGTTGTGGATATGAGGTATTGCGAATTGTCATGCTGAAACAGCACCTTGACTTCTACATCGCAAACCTTACAGAAGAGGAGCATCAGTGATTAGTATAAGATAGCTAAGCGTCAGTTAATCAATCGATCAGTATCCTCTTCCAGCCTGACGGTTGACATCACGAATCGGCAGGGGGGTGCGTGTCTTTGGTCCCTTTCAGTTCGTTGCATTATATATATACTGCAATTAATTATTTGTATAATACATACGACCAAAGGTAGTGGAAAATACGGGATCCCGTCCGCTCTCCCATAGTCAAGCCACTAACCGGCGGATTAGTAGTTGGGTCGGTGACGACCAGCGAATCCCCGCTGTTGTATGTTTTTTGCCCTTCTCAGCTACATCTGAAGCTGTTATTTATTTCTCTTTTGCTCTTGGAAGAATACTGCTATTGCTAATGGAGTTCCAGATATAACTCATATTTTGGCTCTAGGGACTAGGTAATATTTCTTGCAACAGATAGAAGCGGGAGTGAGATTCCAGACGCGCTTTGGTTAGCACTGAATATGTTCAGGTTGACGGCTAGATGAACCTGGACCACTCATAGAAGTCTTTTAACTCATTTACCATCAGTCGTTGTCACCTTATTTTAAAATGTCCATTAATCATCTTAAAATGGCATAGTCGGGTAACTAAAAGGAACCACTATGCGTTGCCAGTAAGTGCTATTCTTCATGTGCCGATCTACACTCTACAAACATATCATATTCGACAGCGGTCACAATGCTCGTCTCATTTCGTCTCCTCTTTGAGGTCTATAGGTACCATCGTTCCATCAATTTACCGTCCCCCACAAGGATCATCCTCGAACAACTCCCTTACCCTTCTCAGCGCCTCCTTCTGCACATCCTCAACCTTCTGATCAACGCTAACGGTCAAAACATCCTTCTCATCCTCCTGCGGCCTCTCCAGCACCTCAAATTGGCTATGCACCAGCGCAGCACCCGCGAAATGGCCCTTCCTTGCCGCGGCGCGCTCCTTCAGGACCTCCTCCGGCGCATCGAGGTGCAGAAAGTGCACGCGCAGATCCCCCGCGTTCTCGGTACCTTCGCGGAGGATGTCACGGTACTCCCGCTTTAGTGCGGAACAGGTCACGACGAGGTGCTCGGTGCCGGGGCCGATGGGGTGGTGCGTCGCGTGTTCGTGGAGGGCTTGTAGCCAGCCGTAGCGGTCTTCGTCAGTGAGAGGCTGGCCGTGGCTCATTTTCTCGATGTTTGTTTTTGGGTGGAACTAATTTTATGAATTAGTATGTTGAATATGAAGACTTATCAAGGAAACGCACATCATCGCCTTCGACAAACTTGAGGTCAAGCTTCTCGGCTATGAACTTGGCGACCGATGTCTTGCCTGATGCCGTAGGACCCGAGACGAAGAGAATCCATCGGTGGCCTTCGGGCGCAGGTTTCACAGCTGGATCTTTCAAGTCGCCCATTTTTCAATCACGTTGGTAACAAATTCACTGAATATGTTTTACTTGCGAGGCAAGACTGTTGTGATTCTGCGCGCTGGTCGGATTCGAACAGGTTTGGCAGCTTGACGTCATAGTGATCTTCGACTTTGCAAGAATCACATTGATTCATTACGTAGTGGCACCAGTTACCCTATGGCAATCTGATTAATTCCCATGGCCCAAATCCATCGTATTCTCACTGGTTTAACTTGATATTGGGTTGACAGTTGGGTTCAACTGTGAGGCATAGGGTAGGGCTGTGGCTGATGATATGCAGTTGCTGCGGATTTCGGACCTTATTTGATCATTGTTTTTGTTACGGCAGTACTAGAACCGCATTTCTTATCTTGTTCAATTCCTGTTTCACCAACTTCCATGCGGTTGAGTTGGTTTCCGAGGCAGCCGAAACTGGCCGAGGGCAACCTTTGTGTGATGGTAAAGCTTCAAAACACGCCCAACAACCTGCAATCAAATAATCAAGGATTCTGAAATACCGCAATTGCAGTTTGTATTCTCACTCAGGTTGTTTTTGCTAACTCATAGTGACTCCCATTGGGATTGAAGAATTCCGGGTCATCCGATCAGAATCCAAGTGCCTAAGTGTTGAGAAAACCGATACTTCTTACGAAATGTATGTCACTATCTTATGACACCTTGTCCTGACCGAGGCCTATCTCCGAAATATTTATTATCTAAAAACTCCCGTTCCCCTCGTCTATGGAGAAAAGGGGAGACTGTTGGATTGACCCTCATGGCCCAGGCTCACGGGCGCAATGTGGAGAAGTCAAATCGGCCCATTTGTTAGCGATATCTATATCACGGACGTAAAAACTGCCAACAGCGGTCTAGATCTTAGCATTTGTCCATCTGATTACAAAACGTTGGCCAATGCTCCCTGAGGGTCTGTCTCCCCACAGTCTGCACATTGGTCCTTGCGGATTCAATCAGTGATAAGCACTGGTGATGGCCAGACAGCTAACGTTAGACGAGTGGACAGAATGGGCAATTGCCCTTTTGAGCCTTTATCGGGTTTGGCCAAGTAATTAGATTAGTTGCTTCAGCCTTATAGTGGGCAAGTTCTATTGGTGCGTGACAAGTGATCATCATGAGCTATAACACGGGGTTCCTTTGGCCCGTAGCTGTCTGTAGAATGGGAATATTCGGCGTTGACTGATGGTGAGCACATACACATTCCCCTTCCCAGGCATAAGAAACCGTTCCCAGAGCCACATGCAAAACCGACACGCATTGCAACAGTCACAATTAAGAATGTAACCGGCAGCCACATGACAACCGGAAAGCAGAAAATGCTAATGCCGATCCTTTCCACGTGTCTATAGGGTAGCGTCCGTAAAGCCGAAGGCCAGACATCTACATGATGGCTGATTCTGATTCTGCGCCCCTGCATTGATGACGTGAAGCGCCCTTGTCCCTCCCACCATCATTCCCGTTAGCAGCACGGGGGCAATTCCCGGTATCACCAGAACAGCCAATCACGGCCTTTTCCACGCCTTCTAGAAGGTAGCCGCCGTGCAGCACTAGTGCACATGAAAAATTTGTTGGAGAAAAAAGGTCGCTTTTGCGTGAGTGTGGCTGCGGACCCGAGGTTGCAGGCAGAAATGGGATGGTTCGTGCCTTTCGGTAAGACCGACGACAATCAGGCGATGAGGTACTTATTTTCCTTCTCAGTTGCTGGCGTATGTCTCCCGCGCCTGGGACTTTGCTGTGTTGGGTAGGTCGATGGGCGGAAGGGCAATCAAAGCCTGGATTTAAGGGGTGATCTAACACGGCGGGTGAGCAGATCCTTTTAGTTTCACGCGAGGTTATTCTTGTTTATTTTCAAGCTTAAGCTACACGCGGTTAGAGTAAGTAGCATCAGCCCCATCGTCACTGAGAAAAACTTATAATTCTGAAGGGCGATATGTTGGCGTCATGGGCATCACGACAGGTCACACGGGCAGCCCATGCATAACGAACGCATCGCGAGACAATCTTGACAATATGGAGTCTCTCCATTGTTTTCCCCATGGGGGCTCTTTATCGCGATACTCTGCCAAGAAAACATGTGGTCAAAGTTATTATGTTTCTGAGGGTTTCTTTTACGTACAAACCCCAATGTTTGCTGCCATGATCCCGGGCCGCCGTTGGTCTAGAAGTGCCTGCGTTGACCTGTACAACGATGATTCCACTCGAGGGGCTCCACCGGTCAAGGGAGATTGAACATGTGGTAAAGACAAAGCTTTTATGGGTTTTGGGTAGGGATATGTACTGTAGACGGATGATGGGATATGATGTGAGGGTTGTTTGGTGGAGATTCTGATACTACCAGCGATAACGGAGTGATACTTTGTTGGTGATGATGATGATGATAGTGATAGTGATAGTGATAGAGGATGATCACCCGTCTGCAGCCGTGATATTTTCACTATCGCTATCAGAATCCTCCATCACTTCACTCGGGCCGACCGCCGCCTGGTGGTGGAGACAGCGACAAGTGCCGTACCTCCCATGTCGAGCCGAACCCAGCCAGGCTCAGCGAAGCGGATATGGCGTCAAATTGGAGACAGTGGCACAGCAGCTGAGGTTTCTCCGCACGAGGCGGTTGTTGGGGAAGACCAGCCAAAAAACAAAAAATCACCAGATTATTGCTAATCTTGCCATCTTCTCCAGACTCTTGACCACGATCCCATGCTGCTTCTTACGTACTGGAAACGCCCTCGCCACCCGGGGCCCCGAGATGGAGATTTCCAAACCCCAGGAACAAAATGTCCTGGCTCCATTCGCATCGCAAGCTTAAATGACTAGAACTTTGGGGTTTGTTCAACGACAATTATTTGGAGCGTGAATAGCCGCGAGCTGAGTTGGAGAAGAGGAGCTGGTGGATGGCCGCTAGACCGTAAGCATGTGCTGCGCGTTGCTACAATGGGAAAAGTGTGGTCAAACTCTGCAGGAAAAATTTGATTGCTTCCGGCATTCGACGGCTCAGCCTTCAATTGGGGACTCGACTTGACGGTCCAACACGATAAGACACTCGTAACACTAGCAGGCCCCGTTACGAGATAAGCTACTTCGCTTCAGCGAACAAGCATTGGGAGCCTCTGTGCGTGTGCGTATGCGTACACTCGCTTTTTCTTCTTTCCCTGGTTTGCTCCCCTCCCCCCATGGGGGCGCCGACAGACTTTGGGCCGTGTACATACGGACTTTGTCTTGGCACACCTCTCCCTCACTAACTTATCTTTTTTTCCTGTGATCCACATTCTAGTGCTGGGCCCCATAAACGGAGATGCGAGTCAGTTTGGGGTATGGACTGGGGAGCGCGACGCCGAAAGATCGTCCACTGACCCAAAGCCCAAAGGGAACCAGACTCGACTCTTTTCTGAGTGGGACATACCCCAGACCCAGACCGGGAGCTAGAAAGTTATTATATAACGAGTGTCCCCAGGAATGAACCAGTCTCCAGCTTCTTGTCTCTCCATCTCTGACTTCACATCAACCCAAATTCGGACATCATGAGCCACTACGACTCTGAGAACCAGGCCCCCGAGCCTAAGAAGCAGCACAACGAGGAGGGTGCTGTCACCAACGATGCTGTCTTTGGAACCATCACAGAAGATGGCCCCAACTACCGTAACGTAAGCTTTCCGTATCATCTCTTGAACAAGAAGCCTCAACTAACATGCTCAGGTTGGCTGGCTCGGAACATCAGTCCTCATGATGAAGTCCCAGATCGGTCTGGGTGTACTGTCCATCCCCGCCTCCTTCGACGCCCTCGGTCTCATCCCCGGTATCATCTGCATGTTGGCCATCGCCGTTATTACTACCTGGTCCGACTTAGTCGTCGGCAACTTCAAGCGACGCCACCCTGAGGTCTACGGTATCGACGACGCAGCTGGCCTTGTCTTCGGCCGAGTCGGCAAGGAGATCTACGGTATCTCCTACTCGCTCCTCACCATCTGTATCGCCGGTTCCGCCATGCTCGGTATCTCCATCGCCCTGAACAGTCTGTCCCTGCACGGAACCTGCACTGCTGTCTTCGTCGCTGTTGCTTGCCTCATTGCTTTCGTCACTGCCAGTATCCGGACCCTCGACAAGGTCTCTTGGCTTGCCTGGGTCGGTCTCGTCGCCCTTGTTACATCCAGTAAGTCCTCGACCGTCAAACACCAAAACAAGCCATTTCTAACAACGTTTTAGTCTTCGTCGTCACTGTCGCTGTTGGTGTTCAGGAGCGCCCCGATCTTGCCCCTAAGGATGGTGTCTGGAAGTCCGACTACAAGCTCTTCAACTCTCCCACCTTCGCCGAGGCCATGTCTGCCATCGCCGCCTTCATCTTTGCCTACTGCGGAACTCCCGTCTTCTTCCCCATTGCTGCCGAGATGCGTGAGCCCAAGCACTACAAGAAGGCTCTGATCCTTTGCCAGACTGTCGTTACCATCGTCTACGTTGTCGTCGGTATTGTTGTCTACTACTACTGCGGCACCTACGTTGCTTCTCCTGCTCTCGGATCTGCTGGTAAGACCATCAAGAGAGTCGCCTACGGACTGGCTCTTCCCGGTCTTATCGTCTCTGCCACTCTCTACACTCACGTAAGTAAATTCATATCTGTTGTATTCAAAAACAGCTGTCTAACAATTATCAATAGGTCCCTGCCAAGTACGTCTTTGTCCGCATGCTCCGAGGCTCCAAGCACCTGAGCGCCAACACCTTCACCCACTGGGCTATCTGGCTCAGCTGCACACTCGGCATGGCCATCATCGCCTACGTTATCGCCAGTGGTATTCCTGTCTTTGGCGGTCTCGTTTCCCTCGTCGGTGCTCTTCTCGGAACCCTGCAGTGCATGCAGCTCTTCGGCTGCCTCTGGCTCTTCGACCATTGGGCTGAGGGCAAGGACAAGTCTCAGCGCACCACTCGCTGGACCGCCATGGTTAGCTGGTCCATCTTCGTCATCGTTCTCGGCACTTTCCTAATGATTGGCGGTACTTATGGAGCCATCAAGGGCATCATCGACTCCTACGCCATCAGCGGTGGCTCTGCTGCCTGGTCTTGTGCTGACAACTCCAACTCTACTTAAATAATATGAGTTGGACGGATATAAAGATGTATAGATGCATGGATGTATTCATAGATGATAGATGATTTAGAAATGTTATTTGCAAGCGTTGTTACAATTCATACCCATGGCCAAGCACATCTAGTGAAGTGAACGTGTGATGTCTCGGATCATTGCCCCCTTCATTATTCAGTTAATCACCCAAAAAGTCTTGGATCACAGCTTCTCTTTCGACAGACTGACACTCCACTTGCCCTGCAGGTCAGTCTCAATCCTCTCAAACACACCTGGGCCTTGTTTCCCTAGACCTGTCCCCACCGCCACAGCATAAGCTCCAACCGTTCTCATCCTTCGGTACCCTTCCCCATCTCGAACTCCACCGACCCCGATGATCTGTATATGACCTAGCTCAGGCACCTGATCCAGCATCTTGCGCAACATGGCCACATTTCCTAGTGCAAGAGGATGCAGAGGCGGGCCAGCCATCCCGCCGATGCCGGTACCTGGTAATTGAGGGCCCAGCGGATCACTATCATTGCCTTGCAGTATCAGACATGAGCCTAAGGTGTTGGTCGCAGTGATAAAGCTGAGGGATGATGCCGCCATTCGCAAGGATTGAATTAACGTCGCAAACTGTCCGTGGTGGGTGTAAGGAGGTGTCTTTATACCCACAGGGAAGGAAGGATGTTTCGGTAGCAGGGCAAGATACTTCTCCAATGCAGCGCCATCATACGCAGGCGGTGGGGCACCTGGAATGTTGGGACAACTGAGGTTGACCTCCATAGCAAGTAGAAAAGGGAGACTCTTTGACGCAGCCTCGATACGCGTATAGCTCTCTTGAATATCTTGTGGTGACCCTGTGACACTGACTATGAAGGTCTTCCGCAGGTGTGGTAGTAAACGCGCGATCTCTGATAAGAAGTCAAGGTATCCACCGAGCGGGATGGGACTGTAGCCCAGGTTGTTCAGACTAGCCGTAGCATCCGCCGCGTGGCCCTTTGGTGGTTCTTGTACAGAGGAATTGCCTTCATTTGGAGTCGTGGAGGCAGGATTGAAGAACAAGTATTGATGCTGCTCATGCTGGTGATCGAAGCCGTTGATAAGCGATGTGCGGGTCGTGATAGCGCCTGTGGAGGAACATGAAGCGATCGCCAAGAGATCTTGCAGATCGGTAGCCCAGGGGGTTGCCGAGTTGAGCAGCGGAGGATCTATAGTCAGAGTTGGAGGCGCCATTACTGTGTGCTCTCTTTCCATGAACTGTTGTTGAATGTTGAAGAAAATGAGGGGCTGAATTGGAGTTCTCGATGATAAGAATTGTATTATGTAAGCACAAAATCGATCAACCTTAGAAAACCACCTTGGAAGAAGGCCATTCACAAATCTTATATCTCGCGCTGCTGTCAGCATTCCTGTCTTGGCAAAGAGACCGGTGAGAAAAGCCTGTGCCCTGACGGGGAGCAAGGCAATTCGAAGTATTCGAACGTACTACTCAAGAAGCTGCAGTGGGCATGCAAAAGTTTAATGATTTGCTCTATTCTAGATTTTATATGAGATTACATAAACTGTTATAAGCTTTTTTTTCTGTTTATAATATTATTCTAAGATTATATATAAAGTCGTCTAACTATCATATATTTCATATAATCTATTCTAATATTGTCGTATCAGCCCGTTGTCGGAACTTATGCACGGCTCTATTGTCTGCGTATCCAATCATTTTCTGGCATTTCACGGACTGTTTGGCGTAGCTTTTCTGATGCAGGGCTCAACTCTCCGCACCTTCTCAACGTTGGTGTTTGCCAGCCAGTGCGACAGTGGGGCAAGATACCGTGCCTGCCATACTGTAGGTTGCCCCAATTCTGTGTTGGTACACGGATCTTCCATCAACACCAACATCAACATCAGGCATCGAAAGATTATAAACAAACAGTCAACAAGACAACACTTACAGAATCTTACGATACCGCTCATATTCACACCAAGTAAGTTTTCTTCTCAACTTGGACTACCTTGATGCCTCCATATGTTGATATTGACTTGTTTACCTAGCCCACGCGTTGCGACCGTAACTTTCAACATTATTGTTGGATTCCAGAAACCGTGAGTGTCTCAAAGTTCTGTCTCCCAACAGTGCTCTCTCAGCTAAGACGTGTTTTGCGAAGACTCTTCGAATTTCCACAATGACCCGTGTAAGTTACTATTCTTCCAGGCTCCGATTTGCTTCCGATGCTAACTCGTGTTAAGAACAACTACAACGGCTTCGTAAGTTGTTCTAATCTCTCCGAATCGTACCCATCCAGCCCGAAGGATATTCGTGCCCATTCAACACACTACGGTAACCCCATCCCCTTCTGCTAGGGTTTTGCGGCCTAGCTATCGTTGTCCGACTCATGGAACCCGATTCTCAAAGCTTTAGTCTTTGCCTTTTCCACCGCCGTCAACCAAACACACCGTCTGATAACGTCAATATGTAAACATCTTGGTCGGTATGCCCTCACCAGCAAATCACATACTACATAATCAAAGAAGCGGGTTATATGCATCAGGCTAATTTGTGATACAGAACTACAGCAACCCCTGTCCTTCTAGACGCGAGTACAACGAATAGATTCACCTAAAAGAGCGTGAAGAGCAAGACCAGCTCTTCAAGGTAAGCCCTACTAAATATGCCCTATCGCGCCAAGCTAACAGTCTTGATTTAGGAGGCATGTGCCCAAATGGTCGTGAGTTGTGTCGATTCTTAGTGTGAAATCATGTCCTGACCTGTCGTGACATACAGCACTGGGAGGAACAAGTGGCCGCAAGTAATGCTCTCTCCATTGGAAGATATACTGGCTGGACCGTTACAGCTGCGCCCTGAAGCCGCTGTAAGCACTCTTGAACTTTCGTCTCCATAGGTAGGTAAGCTAAGGTTGCTGACACATCTGCTTTCAACAGGATCCGAAGGCCCAGACCAACGTGGGTTAACCTGATATAACACCAAATTCATGATGCTAACACAGATCATCAGGCTGAGATGGAGAAGGTCCGAGCGGTGAAGGCATAACCAGCATTTTTATCATGACGCAGTGAGACTACTTGTCTGTCAAGACAACTGAAGTACCAATACCTACGGATTGTGAGAGAGGGTGTAGCAGCACAATTGAAGAGTCGCCAGAACAATGTTTCCAACTCTCCTCATCATCACATGTCATTATCAACATTTCACTTGCCTCCGGGACTCTCACCCGAGGTGCGACTGCCTAATTGTACAGCGTACATCAGACTGCCCACAACTACAATATTCCTTCAAGCAAATACCTCATCGTGGTGGGAATTACCCAGGCAGCTTCCAGTCCTTCAGCAGTATTATTTGCGTGCGATGCTCCCGAACCAGTTAATATGTTCTGTCAAGACTCCAAAGCCGAAGTTACTTTCCCTACATCTGTAAATCTGAGCCAAGAATCCGCAATGACCCAATTGCTTGGTTCTCTTTATTATTTTGCGAAGTCCACTGAGTTGCTCTCATTATAAATACGGACATAATACAATTACCATCCGCGAAGAAACCTGCCACAGAAACCACACAAAAGGCCCACATACATATAAAATTTCCAATAATAACCTAACTAGGAATATACATAATTATAAAGATATATAAAACAATAGTACTTAAAGTATTTTATAAGTAATCTTAGGACAGGATTATATAATATTATATAAAATAAAAAAGTTTATTAAAGTTTATTTTATTTTACATAAAGCTTAGAGAGAAAGCTACCACAATTTTTGCCCACCAGTTATGGCCAGCTTAGTATTCCGCAAAGTCTTCTGAGCTACCATCTGTCTCATCCCTATTCCCCCGTCCCATAATCACTGTCGTTCTGTACGTCGTAGTGGTCTTCATCCGTGAACTGCTTCACCTCGTTATCCCGACGAACCAGAAGCTTAACGGCGTCCTTTACGTCAAACTCTGCGGTATTTAAATAGGAGTTTGACAAACGGCTCATCTCTGCACGGAAGCGATAGGAGTTATAGTCGTCTTGGCCCAGAAAGCTCAAATCTTCTATAAACTCACTGGCAAGTCCATAGCGTGCTTGTTTGGTGGTGTCGCTACGCGTATCTTCCCAAGCAATTTCAACATAGGCGTGCTTACAGTCGTAATAGACCGTATGGATATCTTGGTCGGTGCTTCTCAACCACGGGGTGCTTTTGTCAATAATCCATAGTTGAGGTGACGTATTGCCGTCGGCTGTATGATAAAGCGCCTTTGCAAACATCCCACGTGGCGAATTCTCCTTAATCATCTCACTTAGCCGAAATCCACTTTTAGACAAATTGTTGTTCCAGCTCGGGTCAAACTCGAATGCCAGATTACATATTTTAAGAGCATACCAAGCTTGGTTGACCAATGGAATCCAAATGTCGGTAAATTCGAATGAATACTCGGGGGGTCTCCAGTTACCCCCACGAATGCAAAATATATCTTGAGACGGGCGGACGGCTAGCTTGTGTTGCTGGCTATTATCGCGATTGTAGAGGTATCCGAGCTGAACATCGTTTCCATCGTTTTCGCGCGAGACCGGCCGAGAACTGTCCTCTTGGATGTCTGTCCGGACCTTGATCGGATTATCAATATTCAGATGACGGAGGATAACCTCTCTGGACTCTTTGCAGGCCTTCCATAGACCCACATCCCAGATGTAAGCAGACGGATTGGCGCTGTTACTGGAGTGGTCCGAATCTAGATGTTGGTTTTTGCGCTTCATTTGGCGCATTCTCGTTGAATAGTCGCCTACAGTCAGTAGCTCGACATAGTGGAGACCTTTGTGATGCTGCTGAAATGGAAAGCACGCTGCCTCCCAGATCTTGAGGCGAAGTTCGGTTGGTAGCCTTGAGAAAGGGTGGAAAGTAGAAGATGCCATGAAGCTTGGAAGTAGATGGCGTCAAGGCTCTCGGAGAAGAATAGGATGTGGTCGAGGAAAAGTCTGTACTCTTTGGTGTTCGAAGATGAAAGAAATAAAATCGTCACTGAGTGGAATCCGGTCCCTCTTTATAGCACTGAGAAATTAAAATTATGCTTTCGTGCATTTCCGCAGACTAAGTTTATGGGTGACTGTGTGGGTATGTACAACTCAAAGAGACTTTTTGAAGCAGCCAGTTGTCTACTAATACAGCAGCAAAGAACAGATTGCATTGTCCGTATTTTAAGCACATCATGGCTTGACTCACACAAATCGTAACATGAAATGTGAAGTTAAAGAACGGCAAAAAGGTTTATTTCGGACACGGGGTGCAGGCTATCTCATTTATTATGTATTTTGGGTTCCCTGCCTTGAATTTCTTAACAAAATGAGAGGTCTTTTAATTCATATTATCTTGAATATATTTTAGAAATGCGGAAAATGTCCGAATCTTTGTACAACCACTGGCCACATCGTGTTCGAGATCTTGGTCAACTTCCTCTTTTTTTCTTCGGCCCATCTTCATATTTCAATGACAAAGCTCTCATCAATTCATAACGCTACGTAACAATTTCCGTTCTCAATTCTGAGTCCATCTAGTAAAACACCAAGCATCGTACCTCAATGCTCTGCCGGCCAGGCGCATCTGCCGGGGTCGCAGGGTCCACGAACGCAGTATGTGGAGTATAACCTGCGATTCCATGCGTCCCGCCCTCATGAACCTCACTCTTCGAGTCAAAGCACTTGATCAGCATAACCTCCTCAGGCGTCATGTCCTTTGCGTAGTAAAACTTGTGGCTGTCATTTGGCGCAACGGAGTACGTTTCGCCCTTGACTGAGTAACCCTCTGTAGAAGCGAGGGTTGCCTCATCGGGGAGAACTTCCTTGCCACGGTCATCGTCATCGTTATCGTTGCGGTTGGGGTAAAGAAGATCGACTTTGATCATGTCTTCTGGCTTGGTCGTTCGCCAGTCGATGACCGCAAGGGGAAAATCCGATGCGGGGTGGCCGATGGGGCGCCAGACGTTGATGATCTGGTATCGACCCTTGAGAAGCTCTTCTGTCTCTGAAGGATCCGTATGTCGCCTCACTCGGGCTTCAGCCGCGCCAGGGGTTTGATCAACGTGGACTTGCTGCACTGGTTGTCGAGGGCTGGACTTATCGCGCCTGCGGATGGTATGATCAAAGATGACAACTTTCTTGATCGCAGGAATCCTGTCTTTAAGCATCGCCTCAACTTCAGCATAATAGCCATCCCTCACAGCTGCATCGTCGGTAAACTTGGTCTCCTTGGCGGGAGCTTTAAAGACGTCGAAGCCAGACAGATCCACGTCGAAAGCGGTGATGGCGGCGGCGCTGCGGATGTCGATAACATCGCGCTTCTCGTGGCTGCGCTCAAAGGAAGTTCGGTCCACATCGACTTTGGCCCAGGGCTTGATTCTGTTGCCATTGGAGTCGACGCTCGATGTCGGGTCAATGTAGTTGAAGACTCCAGTAGTCATTTTGGCGGTTGTGAAGTGGAAAGATCTCAGCTGAGTTGGGTTGAGAAGTGGTTTGAGGATAGATCGTGTTTTGATAAGTCGTGACATGCAGTATTGAAGTTGAAGAGAAGTAATGAAGCTGAGGTTAGCCTCTAATTATATCCAAATACTGAGGAGATACTTCGGTCTGTTGCGTAAGAGTTCCGTCTTCATTTATCCCACCGTCATTCATTTGTCATCGATTGAGGTCCCCACAATTTGTCAGCTGTGGCGATGACGTTTGCGGGGAAATCGGGGCCGTGTGCTAAAATACTAACAGATCACGCCATCTTACAGTGACAAAATCGCGATTTTAGTTACTGTCTTAACCGAGCAAGATTAACAGCAGGTTATCAGTCATATCGCGTTGATAATCAATTTCACTCTTGGTGTTTTAACGTTGAAGTTTTGTCTGTGGCTTATGATACTTCTTTGACTCGTCAGCTTTGGAGTGGATCTTGTAAAACTGTATAACATCATCAATCCCACGAAATGTAGGCAAAGCTCGGTTTGCACATGGATTCTCCAAGTATCACAGTAAAAGCACGCGGTTGACTCAGGAAGACAATCAGTTTGCCTTACTAGGTAACCGCATTAATCTTGTGATGGAGGCACAATTAAAAGCTCACTATCAGCAAGGGTCTCTTGGGATGGTGTTAAATATTTGAGATTGGTCATCGTATCAAGTCTACCAAGCACCGTGCTTCGCTATGCGATAAGAGTCAAACTATTCTAACATATTAAAAAGAAATTACGTTCACATTATGACCCTTCAAAACGCCTTTACCTCTCCAGTTCCCACCCAAGGAACTGTGCCAACAAATCTCTCCGGGCCCTCGATAAATGTCAACCTAGGCGACTTGGCCATCTTGGGTGCTCCCAATCCAATCAACATATTCTGAATAGCTGAGATACCAATGACATACTTGTCGACGAACTTGAAAACTCCAGTCTGCCAAGTCGCGCTTGACGTTGCGCGGCCTGCGCCGTCGCAGGCTTCCACTACAGTAGCCATTCGTGAAGCCTGATAGGATTGGAAGGCCGAGGCGAGTTGGGTCGTAGTGGGTGATGGCGTGCTCTGACGGAGGCTGTAGAGATGGTTGACCAGTGCCACTACATCTATTAAGCCATTGTTGCAACCAGCCCCTGTGCTGGGCGTGAATTTGTGCGCCGAATCTCCAGCGAGAACAATCCGACCGCCCCAGCTCCAGTGGTTGACGACACCTTCTTCGAGACTAACCAGGCCAGATTGTGTGCGGGCGCTAAATGCCTCTTTGAGAGTGAGATTTCCACCAGGCGTAAGAGGAATGTGTCCCCATCGTTCGACAAGAGCCTCTTGGTCCGCCTCAGTGTATCTTACTCGGTCGCGTGTAGGTGTGTCCAACTTCTCGTAAAGTCCCATGACTGCAGAGTCCTCGCCAGAAAAGAGCTGTGTTGCCGCACCAGGACCGTGAGTCTCGCATGTCATTCCAGGTTCAATACCCGCAAGCTTTGTCGGCATGCGCAACCAGAGAGCACGGAAGGTGGTGAGGAAAGGCTTCTCATCGTTGACCTGCTCAGAGCCCTCAGCCAATGCAAGAGCGCGCATCTTCTCACGAACAAAGCTATGGGCACCGTCGGTTCCGATGACGATGGAACCTTCGTAGGATGTTCCGTCGTGGCATGATACTTTGACGCCGTCTGGGCTGGGGATGATGTCGGAGACCTTTTTGTTGGTGAGGATCTTGCTCTTTTGATCGGAAGTGAAAGATTCGTAGAGGACGTGAGTAAGGTCTTGACGGCTAACCACACTGGGGGCCTTTCCGAGTCTGTACTTGTCAGAAGTGTAGGTGAAAAGGGGCTGAAGAAACTCACAGCTTTTTGATCAGATTGAACCAATGCACATCGCCGAGATCGCTGCCCTTGTGATCTTGACGGTGAATTATGCCCAGAGGAGAGCTGACTTTCTCAAGAGAGTCGCCGAGATCAAGTTGGCTGAGAGCGCGAATGCCCGTGGGGCTGAGGACGAGGTTGGAGCCTGCATCGATAACAGCGCTAGGGCGACGCTCGAGGAGGATGAAGTCGATGTTTGCGCGGGAGAGGGCATGAGCGGCTGTGAGTCCGACGGGACCACCTCCAACGATGATGGCTTTGAAGCCTTGAGAGGGCATGTTTTGGTGTAGAGATAAGGGGTATTGATGTTGGGTTATAAGAATGATGATAAGAGATGATGGTTTGAAGATGCAAGAGCTGGGAAGACTGCAAATAAATACTGTGATTAAGAGATGGGATAATTGGGTTGTTATGTGTCGGGGTTTATGTTTTGACAGTGACATGGCACTGATATATACCATATTCTCCGAACGGACTTTATCGCATGTCGCATTGACATGGAGTCGCGGTCTTGGTGGAATGGCGCTAGCGACAGTGGCTTCGCACTCGCATACGACTAAAATTCCATATTAAGGGAGTGGAGACCGTCACTTCACGAGGCATAATAAATATCCACGTCAATAGATTCAGATCTTGATAAGATTCCTCCGACTCGTAGTGAAGTCTAATAAAGGGTTTTTTATTGATGCGTGGTTCAATGTGGCCGCTTATCTTGACTACAGCGGAGCTACAACTTGCAACTCAGTAAGATGAAGATGAGCAATAGACGTCCGTCACTTACTGCTCCTTGGTCGTGTAAACAGTAAACTGTAGCTATTGGCACCTAAAATGACTCAAGACATAATTAATTGCAGGTCTATCCCCAACAGTAACGAATGAAACAAATTGCGTACTCGACTTTCGCACTCGCAATTTCTCCATCTTCCAAGAGGATCTCCCTTAGCGCCGATGCTGTTAACAGCCAGCAACGGCTCGCGATCGAAAGTCATTTGATTGGCTCGCATTTCAAGGTAAGCTTCGCATTCGGCAGAGCATCAGCCCTATGACGGCACCATTTTGCATCAGCACATGCCAGCTGGCTGGGTGCAATTCAGAATGTTTGGCGTTGAGTCATTAGGGGTTTGATATTCAAATGTCAAACGGAGAGTTTTATTTCTCCTTTGCCCGAATGACCTGTCAATACTTCTGCCATTCACTGCAGGCGAATGTCAAATAAAGATATGATCTGTCTGCTATAATAGTGCGCTGCAACTGAATACCATGCGCTCCTGCAACGTGTCTTTGAGGTAAAAAAAAATACCTCACTTGTCCGTTGCATAAAGTTCATACTTTTGGCCTTAATGTTTCACTTCCAGAAGCCATGTGGCGCACCAAGTTGAAGAAAATGTGCTTGTAAATAGTCATTCTCTATATTGGGGTATTGTATGCAATATTTCGCTATTCTATCAGGTGAAACTTCTCATCGTTGCAAGACGGCTTTTCATTCCTTCCATTATTGTGGTGTCTTCTTCTTGAACCACATACTCTTGACGAAGTAAACGATGCTGATAGCCAGTCCCAGCCCGGCAAATCCAACACCCATGTAGAACGCTGAGCGGTACCCAACCAGTAGGTCGTGCTTTGACTCTCCGCCTGGGCTTACGTTAACCTCTACCGTAGCGGCAAATCCGAGGCCCAGACTGATACTGTAGTTGACGATTGTGCTGACTAGACTTGCTGCAATGCCCTGATGCTCCCGCTTAACAGAGTTGGAGAGAATCAGTGTCGCGGCAGGGAAGGACATGTCCATGCCAAAGGTCATGACCACTAAACCGAAGAAAGACTGGTACCAGTAAGACTGCTCAGCGGGAGCGGTCATCATCAGAATAGTGCCAGTTGTGAAGGCTCCGAGAGCGAGCAGCATGACAAGGGCAGGATGCGCCACATGCAACAGCCATGCAGTTGTCAAAGCGGCGCAGGCACCAGAAATCGCCACGGGGCTCATCCACGCCGTAGTAAGCAGGGGGGACGCTCCTCGCACGAGCTGGAAGAACTGCCAGGTGTAATACACCCAGATACCAAATGTTGCCCAACCGCACACGATGCAACCTAGGATGTACGCCACATCGCTTGTCAAGGCGTCGAAGGGAATGAGAGGATGCGATGCGACACGGAGTTCGACATAAAAGAAGACAGGGACCAGGAGAACTCCAATAATAAGGAGTACGTAAACCCAGGGCTTATCCCAGCCGTCAATCGGGGCTTGGTTCCAGGCAAAGTTGAAGAGAACGAGAGCAGTGATGCCAGTAACGGCGCCAAGGAGGTCAAGCTGGCTAAGAAGCTCTCCCCATGTTCGATCGGCAGATGATAGCTTGGCAGGTGGGTCCGGAATGATGAAGAATGCAAGGACGGCGATGAAAAGGAGGCCGAGGGCGAATGAGTAGTAAGTCCAGGGCCACCAACTTGGGTCGCCGTGGACAAAGAGTCCAGCGAACAGAGCACCGAAAACACAACCGCCCGGCGCACAAGCTCCAAAAAGGGCAAAAGCAACAGCTTTTCTCAATCCAGGCTTGTAAGAGGCGCCCAGAATGGCGAGTCCATTGGGCATAACGAGAGCTGGTCCAATTCCTTGGAACACTCTGGCGAAGATGAAAAGGACATGGTTGGAGTAGCTCGCGAGACCACAGATCATAGACCAAACAGCGAACCAGACAAAACCAATAAGGAAAAGACGCTTGTACCCAAAGAGATCACCAAGACGTCCAGAAAACAGAATAAAAGTTCCGACTGTGAGACTGAATCCGGCGATCAGCCAGCTTAGCTCAGCGGGATTGGTGAGGTTAAATGAGTCGCCGATGATGTGAATAATGTTGAGGCAGTTTCCCAGTGCAGCTTGTGTCGTGAACTGGGCCATACATATAATCGACACAAATAGGATTTCACGCGGGAGTGAGAACGTCTCTGCGATCGAGACGTTTGACTTTGTGCGTGTGAGCTCCTCCTCATCGCGGCCCATCAGCGTGTTATCATCTGAAGGTGCGTCTCTTTCGGAACCAGGCTGGAAGCCTTGTTCTAGTCTAGTTAGCCATGCCTCTTTGACAGCTTGGAAGATGGACTCACCCTTTTCAGCTTCTGTCATCATCGCAAAATGTTGTATGAGGGGTACGATGAGGTGCCGAGCTTGTGATAAGGGAGGATACTGAGATTGTATATAATACCCGGGGAGAAATCCGGCAGACTCTGTACATCCGGATATCCGTAGTTCCGGGCCAATAAGCATGACATCAGAGTTACTCTACCATCCCACCGGAAGTAGCGAGCTGGGTTCATCATTATTAATCCACGGATCAGTCAGATTATCTAAGATTGGTGTCGGATATGGGTAGACTTGCCGTAGTATTGTATATCCGATCTGATATTAACGGTCTTACGGATGGAATCAATTTTTAAGTTTAGCATGTGGATCTGGTTATTCTGGGATAGTGCCGTACATAGCGACTTATACCCCTCGAATCTCCGGTAATCGTGGGAATGCTAGCAGGGGCCATCACGTTGCAGACGGTCAGATATTCCTTCGCATTACAAAGAACCCCTAATGATCTTATGAAGTCAGTGCATGGATTTGTCAAGTAGAGAGTTAGCTTTCTTAGCCTTACAGCCAGCCGATGCGGCGCATTTTTGACCGTCCATAGTTGCCTAAGTCAGGAGCTGTGGCATTCTACTGTACTTTGTCATTTTGAACATTTGAAGGTCGGCTTGGTGTTACTGGGATTACTTGTTGACGTGAGGCTCGAGCCGGGTAGTAGTTTAGAATCATGTCGTTCTTTCCATCTACAGGCAGGTGCTTTAATGGGCCGTTAACCTCGGGAATGTTTCCGAATGCTCAGCTGAAAGTTATTTCGCAGTCAATTTACACAGTCTCAAGACAGCTCCGGCGTGTCTTTGTGAGGCCGTTACTGGATGACGACATTGTCGTAGAACACAGTGCCGCGCTCTGTTCCGAAGTATAGCATTACAAGAAACCCCTTTTGTGACATCCAGCATATAGAAAATAAACCAGACTTACCTGCTCTGCTATATCGTAGACAAAAGCAACAGTTATCAGTTATTGTAAAGATCGATTCTTGACGGCTTACCCTATAGTGGAGAGAGATGGGGCTCCACCTGAGGTTCTGCCACTCTAGACCGTTTTGCCACTGCTGGCCAAGCTCAATGGCCCATTCTTGTAAATGTCACCCCACGTAAATTTACCATCCCCACCAACTTCTCTTATCAGATCAGTTCATCATGGCTAAAACAAAGTCCAAGAAGCGCAAGCAAAACGCTCAAGCTCAAGCCCAAGCTGAGAACCCTTCGAAGATTGCAAAGACGACACCCGCCTCGATCCCGACGCCGCCTCCCGATGGCCACTTCGAGCCCAAGAACCTCCACACAGTCGTTTCCGAAGAAGAACTTGAGATCACCATCGACACGCTCAATTCGCTGGCTCAATACCCCGGCTTGATCAAGTCAAAGCTCTGCAAGGATCTGAGGGTTGCGGTTTACGACTTCCGGCAAGCATGCACGACAGGTGTTAACAATGCTGCTGGGGCAAACCTCACGGCGCAGGTCACTGCTGCTCTTGCCGATCGCAAATACACCGAAGCTCGAATTCTCCTCGCTGAGATGAAGATTCGTGGCGAGCAGCCGAAGCTTGGTGCTCTTTGCCGATGGGTCCGGGACCTCGATGTCATCAGTGGTCTGTCGACCGTGCCAGATCAGCAAGGACTCGTCAAGCGCTCCGAAAGGGAAGAAACACTCATTCGAGTTATTGATGCCGTCCTTCGGGTTTGTGGCCACGAAGATCGAAACCCTAATGCCGTCGTGCAGCCATCATCAATTGCCCTTCAGGAGATTTGGGATCTTCGCGCGGACACACCCACAGAGCAAATCTACGCTTCGGTGCTCGATGGAAGTCTTGTCGCATCAGCGCCTGAATCTCTCAAGAAGAACCTCCGAATCATCGAAGTCACACCAGGCCCTAGCCGCAAGCCTCCGAACCACCACGACGCCATCCTCTACGCCTCTACTCCAGACGCCGTTCCACTGTCGACCACCCCACCCCCAACTACACATCAGCTACATCCTGTTGTACAGGGCCTCAGTGCTGCCACCAACCTGCTCTATCCCGAAGAGTGCAAGGCCATTGTCGCTGCGGGCGAATGCGTCAACTTTGTTCCTGATGCGCCGCTTCGTGAGGATGGAGACATCAGCATCTTGGCCCATAACTTCTACTGGGTTGTCGACACGAAGTTCCACGATACCCTATGGTCGCGCATCCGACCTTTTGTGCCGCTTTCAATGAATGGTCGCTTGGCCAGGGGCATCAACCGCCGCTTCCGAGTGTACCGCTAGTAAGTTGCGAAAACGCGGCTGGCAATCTGTCAACTAACAAGAGCAGTGTCCCAGGAGCCGAGTATCGAGCACATATCGACGGCGCGTGGCCCCCGAGCGGCATCACTAAGGACGACAAATACGTATACGACGACTCGCCCGCCGAGAAGAAGCAGAGCTCTCTTTTCACCCTCTTGATCTATCTTAACCAGGATTTCGAGGGCGGCGAAACCACCTACTTCCTGCCAGCTGCCCGAGAGGGTATCCTCAACGCATACCCCGTTCGTCCAGTCATGGGTGGCGCGGCCATCTTCCCGCACGGCGAGATCAACGCGACATTGCACGAGGGCACCGGTGTCAGGAAGGGAGCGAAATATGTGATTCGCACCGAGATTGAATACGATATAGAACCAACGGAAGAGCTCCAGGTTTGAGGAACCAACAAATTGTATACATGAACGGAACGGCTGGACCGGGGAAAAGTTGATACGTTTATTTATGTCTAATGAACAAAACAATTATCGCTACTTAAGTAGATGTTGCAGTCTCGCCCTCTGCTGGCTTGCGTCCCCAAACAATGCGCTGAAGGTAGTAAGCATGCGCCGGCTTTCTGGCCCTCAACTCTTTCCGCAGCTGCGCGCAGTACAGCACAACCTGCTCGCGCGACCAGCCCTCAAGCAGAGTAGCCATGAAGGAAATATGACCCTCCACGTCGGACAAAATGCTCATTGTGGTGAACCTGCCGATCTCCTTCAATCGCTCTTCCTGAGGCCAGTCTCCAACGGGGACCTTGATCGTCTTGGACTGGATATCCACGAAGCCAGCGGCCTTGAGGCCCTTCTCCTGCAAATTGTCTGGCAGAGGTGAAAAGACACGGCCGAGCTTGCGACCGCCTTCGTGGAAGAACTTACCCCACTCCGCAATTGCGCTGCCATCCTTTAGACTGCCGTCGTCGCTGCAGCCCATGGGGTCTCCTTCGTGGCTCTCGATCCAGCCGCCGGGCTTGGTCACTTGGAACGCGCGCTCGTACAGGGCGTACCAGTCGGGGACGCTGCCGTAGAGGAAGCGCATGTGCACAAAGTCGGCCGAGTTCGGAGGGAACGTCCAGTCAAGAGTAAAATCTTCGATCTCGAACTTGACGTTTGGGGGAACCCAGCTAGAGACCGTTAGTCTTTAGGAGAGTCATAGAGGACCCGGGTACTTACGAAGGCTGAATGGGTGAGATGTCAGTGCCAATGACCTCGGCCTCGGGGAACTCATCACCAAGGTCCATAGCCCAGATTCCAGTTCCAGTGCCAATGTCAAGCACTTTACTAGGCGCCTCAATCGGCGCAAAGTGAAGCTTGCCGTTCATGATCAACGTAGCAGTATGGTGAATTATATCTAGCGCCTCAGAGGCTTGGTTGTCGTTGGAGGCCCAGTACTGAGCCTCGCCTCTCTCGGCGTGGTACGTTCGGCCATTGATGGTGCGGTACTGAAGAATGCTGGAGTTGATGGAGGCGGTCGAACTAGCGGCGTCGTCGCCTAGCGCTGAATCGGTATCTGAGTTATCTGTATCCTCAGTATTCTACGTTGAGTTAATTAAATGAAGCTACGGATCGTCATTAGGTGGACAGGTTAAAGTACCTCCCAGTGTGTAGGCGCGAGCATTTCCTGCGCGAGCGCATTGTCGGCCGGCGCATTCACATTGGCCTCCTGGGCAGCTTCAGCAGGTGCAGCACTCATGGCGAAATAACTTCAAACAAAGAACAATTCAGGAGAAAAGCAAAGACGAGCCTGCAAGAGGAGGACAAACCCCCCTCTTTCAGTTGTATTGGCCCCTGCTTCAATGCATTGTCCAGTACTACAGTGTTGCTGTGGGCTTCCCATTTCAAGGGTCTGGAGCGCTAGCGAAGACGGGGAACGGCGGAACGATCCACTCTGATGGATTGTTCTTGATTGAGAAGGGGAATTGGTCCGGAGAAGGGCAAGCATGATCTGATCTTGCTTGGTAGTGGGCGGTTTGTTCGGTTTTTGGTGGGTTTGCGGGACGGACATGTGGCCTGTGGAGATGCCGACTGAGAGAATGTTTCCATTGTGGACACGGTTTGCTTATCGTTATCAGTCACATGTTTTGTATGCGTACTTGTATGCATGAAAGGTCTGAATAGAGTCCATTGAGATTGGAAGACTTACAATAAACCCTACGCATATAATCTAATGGACTCATCAGCTTGCTTACAAGAGTTCGTTAGTTTGCAAACCGTCTGAACTGAATGAAGCTGTATATGATTGCAATCATTAGGAAAGTTTTAGACTTTTACATATCTTTCCCCAAGGCTATTGATGATATACCTTTCCCAAGGTGCCTGTAGTAACAAGTAGTTGAGCTCTTGGTTAATTGCTTCTACGCCGGTAAACAAAATGCAGTTAAAGAAATTGCAGATTGTGTCACGATCAAGATCTAAGCCTTGAGGACTCAATCCATCAACTTATCTTAGGAGACGACTACGATTTACAGCTGCGCATGAAGGCACATCAAAATGACACAAGATCTATTGCTTGCTACATCGTTGAGGTCAAAAAGAATATAAAACTAGGGGAAAGCTTATGTAGCATAAAAGTAAAGACATGAGGACCGAGCGTGGATCGAACACGCGACCTAGGGATCTGCAATCCCTCGCTCGTACCACTGAGCTATCGATCCTTTTGAATCTCGTTGGATGAGAATAAGGTTTCAAAATGGAGATATATATAGATTTCCATCTTGAATAGCAACTATACAATCGTTGGGCACCATAGTTTCTATCACCGTTAGATTGAGAACCATTGACCATCCCCCCTTGTTCTATGTAGGATAGTGGATAAATCAACCCAGGAGCCAATTGTAGGTCTCTGGGCCCGGAGCATTTCTTCTACCGTATTACTAGACTACGCCATGGACCACGCAAGCTACAAATGGCACATCTCTTTGATCAGCTATCTTGGTGGCTATTCCCGCATCTTTTCTCGGTTATTCGAGAACTTTTGACGAAGCCGTTTTATGAGTTTCCCTAACAAGACTAGAGCTTATTGCGTACGAAATGAGAAGCGGGGTAATTGATAAGTGCATCCCAGCACGCAACAGCTCTCTGTTTGCTTTTGTAAATGCTCGTCGTCATCATTCCAGGGCTTATATAAGGGCCTTGGCGTTTATTTCAAGCGTTGTTGAAGATCTGGCAACCTCCATCAACTTACACCTGCAATTACTCGCCAAGAACAATTGCGGCGATGGGTTTCTTCAAAACAGCACTCCTTCTTGCTGGAGCCTCGGTCCAGGCTCTGGCGTCTCAAATTCCCCTCAGCGAAGCTTACTCACCACAAGTATCGACCTTTCAGGTCCATCAAAGCTCGTTATTCCCGGATCATGCTATCCGCATCAAGGAGCAGGTAGACGACTCGATATGCGACGCCCGCGTTAAGCAATATACCGGCTGGCTGGATGTCGGAAACCAGCATCTCTTCTTCTGGTACTTCGAGAGCAAAAAGGCGCCAGCTACGGACCCTCTTGTGCTTTGGTTGACTGGAGGCCCTGGAGGCTCCTCTATGTTGGGACTGCTTCAGGAGCTTGGCCCTTGTTTGATCAATGAGCATGGCAATGGAACTGTTCACAATCCTTATGGTTGGAATGAGAATGCGAACTACATCTTTGTTGACCAACCTGCTGGTGTTGGATTCTCTTACTTGGATGAAGGAGAGCCGGTCCCTGGAAACTCATTTGTTGCTGCTGATAGCATGCACAAGTTCTTGCAGCTCTTCACGACCAAGGTTTTCCCCGATCTCAAGGATCGACCGTTTCATATCTCCGGAGAAAGTTATGGAGTAAGTGACGACGTTTGACGCAATGGCGATCCGCGACAATAGCTGACTTTTACAGGGCCACTACATCCCCATCTTGGGAGCCACGATTGTCGCACAGAACAATCTCTACCCTAAGCGTCCTCAGGTGAACCTTGAGTCTGTCCTCATCGGCAATGGCTACGTCTCACCTCTGGATACCGCATTCGGATACTGGGAAACCCTCTGCACTACCAACCCAGGCGTTGACAAGCCCATCTTCAACAGCACCCGTTGCGACATCATGGCCACTAACCTCCCAAGATGTCTCGACTTGTCCCGCGTGTGCTACGAGCACCCTGACCATGCCATCTGCTCTGCCGCGGCTGAAGTGTGCTGGGACGGTGTCATTAAGTTCTATGACAGTGAATCCGGATCCGGCGGCAACAGAAATAGGTTCGACATCACCTTCCCTTGCGAATCTGGGGATGATTTGTGCTACAAGGAATCAGCTCTCATTGACAAGTACCTCAACCTCCCACATGTTTTCAAAGCCTTGGGAGTACCGAAGGCCTTGACAAAATACTCGATCTATTCCATGAACGTGTCCGACGCTTTTGATGCGGGATTCGATGTTGGAATCAGCACTCAGATACAAGTCCTGTACCTCCTGAACAACGACGTTGATGTGCTGATGTACCAAGGCAATCTTGATCTCGCATGCAACACAGCTGGAAACCTGAAATGGAGCAACAACATGCCGTGGAAGGGACAGCCTGCTTATGTTGCACAACGGCCAAGGACGTGGGGTGCCTGGGGCGAGGAGATCGGCTGGTATAAGGAAGTCAAGATTCAGATGGGTAGCACGGACAAGAAGACGACTTTCTCTTTCGCTACAGTCGATGGTGCCGGACATATGGTGAGTCTCAGCATTCCAGCATTCGTCCGGATTTGGAGTTACGTTACTAACGATCATAATAGGTTCCTCAGAGCAAGCCGAAGCAGGGATTGGAGTTAATTAACAGGTGGCTGAAGAAGCGTAGCTTTGATGGTTAAGTACTTTCTTTGGAGCCTAGGCCAGAACTGTATAGTCGCAGCATAAAGATATGCAATAAGGTAGTCAAGGAACCCAATTGATTGAGAAAGCTTAAACCAGAAGCTTTCTTTTGGCAGCTTCTTTGTAGTCAATCATGGCACTTCTGAAATGCGGCGACATGTCGTAAAAATATATACTTTCATCATGTAGTCTCAATGAAGAACTCGTTCGACATCTCACCGCAACACAGTGAGTCCGGAAATAGCGAATGCAGCCTGTCAGCAATCCCACGGCAGGGATCGACACGCCGCACGTTATCAAGGCACAAACGACAGCCCCTCACCTCTCTTTAATCTCTGCTTCTTCCAGTCAACGTCTCAAACATGACAGAACACATAGATCTTGATCGGATTCCATCGCTCCATAATCCCAGTCTAACTGGAAACACTGCGCCCATCCAAGTTGAACAAGATGCTTCCGCCGAGCCAGACAATCAAGCGGCGGAATCCCAATATCCAACAGGTCTCAAGCTATGGCTAATCATGCTTTCCGTCGCTGCCGTTCTTGTTCTCAGCAGCATAGATATGAACATAGTCGCGACCGCAGTCCCAAGCATCACAGATCACTTTCATACGGTAGCCCACGTCGGGTGGTACTCATCTGCATTCAGACTCTGCGTATGCGCCTTTCAGTTTGTCTTTGGAAAAGCATATAAGCTCTTCTCTACAAAGCGCGTCTTTCTCCTCGCCAACGCCATATCAATTGCTGGCCCTTTGCTCTCTGGCGCTGCTACAACGTCCACCATGCTGGTCGCCGGAAGAGCTGTCGCTGGACTCGGATCTGCCGGTTTATTCGCTGGGTGCTTTATCATTGTTGTGCAAACAACACCACTTCGTCGACGACCGATGTTTCTTGGGGTCATGGGTGCTGTTGAAGGACTGGCTACTATTGCTGCGCCTCTACTCGGCGGCGCACTTCAAACTCTGAGCTGGCGTTGGTGCTTTTACATCAGTGCACCGACTGGATTTCTCACATTCCTTCTCATCATGTTTTGCTACACGGATGCTGCAGAATCTGATGCCATTACGGGCATGACGTTCAAAGAAAAGGTGGCCCAGCTTGACCTTTTGAGCAATATGCTTCTTCTCCCTGCACTGACCAGCCTCTTCCTCGCTTTTTCATGGGCTGGTACAACGTACTCCTGGCACAACGGTCAAGTGATTGGTCCTCTAGCCACATTCGCCGTCCTTCTCGTGGCATTCATATTACAACAGATCCGTCGAGGCGATGCAGCTGCTCTTCCTCCCCGTATGATGAAACATCGCAGCGTGATCGCTGGTTTCATCTTCATATTCTGCGTCAACAGCACCGGTGTGGTACTTGAGTATTACTTGCCTACATACTATCAGCTCGTTCGTGGCTACACACCTGTTAAGAGTGGTTACATGATGCTCCCGATAATCATCGCTGCAACCATCGGCTCGCTCATCCATGGGGCTGGCACAAGTGCGTTTGGATACTACACTCCCTTTATGCTGTTCGCCTCCATCATAATGCCAGTTGCTGCAGGCCTAATCACCACGTTCAAGATCGATACCAGCTTCGAGCGTCTCATCTTGTACACTGGGTTGTCTGGCTTAGCTTACGGGATAGGGTTTATTGGGCCACAAACAGCTGTCCAGACAGTCTTACCAGAACAAGATGTCCCACTCGGCTTGTCAATTATGCTCTTTGCGCAATCGTTCGGCCCAGCTGTGGCTATCCCTGTAGCGCAAGTACTCTTCACAAATCGTCTGTCGGTCAATCTTGAAAGCCTCGTACCGGGCCTGAACCAAACGAATATCAGCAATAGTGGACTCACGGAAATGGTGGCGAGTGTTCCATCGTCTGAGTCAAGAGATGTACTCGTGGCGATCGATAAGAGTCTTGGGCAGACATGGTATCTGGTCGTTGGACTTGCTTCAACGGCTATAATCGGAAGTCTGATGACCGAGTGGCGATCGGTGAAACAGAAACGGGAATAAAAGTCTTGGTAGAGATATACCGTAATTCTTTCGATAATTCTAAATGCAGTTAAACTGATCAAAGAGTGCGAATTGTTCGCTTGTGGCAGCAAGAAAATTGAAACCCAAAGTGTATATAATTAGAAAGGAGTGTTCTATATAAGTAGTAAGATAAACTCTGGCTATATCGAGCCAGCAGAAGAAGAGAACAAGGAATGCGTCTAAACCAAGAAATGCAAATGCTATGTCCCAAAAAGTTCCAATGCCAAACTCCAAGTGTATCAGCCCAATAGACAAATGCCCTCTTACTCCTTGCCAGGGTACTTTCCGGGGTACCATTTTCCGTCATCGTACTTAGTCTGAGGCTTGCCCTCATACTTTCCAGGATACCATTTGCCGTCATCTTCGCGCTTCTCCTTCTTGCCGTCCTTCTCAGGGTGGTATTGACCATCGTCGAAGCCAGTGTCTCCGCCCTCATATTTGCCTGAGATATGTTAGTACTGTGACTTAAAGAGCTGTTGGTGGAGACTTACCAGCTTCCCACTTGCCATCATCACGGCCGGTGTCGCCACCCTCGTATTTGCCAGGAGACCAGCTGCCATCATCCTCACGCTTCTCCTTTCCGCCAGGATACTTGCCAGGGTACCATTTGCCGTCATCATACTTGGTCTGAGGCTTGCCCTCATACTTTCCAGGATACCACTTTCCGTCGTCCTCTCGTTTCTCCTTCTTATCGCCGGGGTACTTTCCAGGGTACCATTTGCCATCGTCGTACTTGGTCTGAGGCTTGCCCTCATACTTTCCGGGGTACCATTTTCCATCGTCCTCGCGCTTCACCTTGTCGCCAGGGTACTTTCCGGGATACCACTTTCCATCATCGTACTTGGTCTGAGGCTTTCCTTCGTATTTGCCGGGGTACCACTTGCCATCGTCTTCGCGCTTCTCCTTATCATCACGGGGGTACTTTCCGGGATACCATTTGCCATCGTCGTACTTGGTTTGAGGCTTTCCCTCACTGGAGCAGTGTTAGAAAGATCTCCCTGGGATCTTGCAGTCGAGAGTCTACTCACTATTTGCCAGGGTACCACTTTCCATCGTCACGCTTGTCCTTGGGATGATATTGGCCGTCGTCGAAGCCGGTTCCGGGGCCCTCGTATTTGCCTTTAACCTGTTAGTATGTTGTCCGAAGTATATGAGTTAGATATTCTTACCAGGAGCCCACTTTCCGTCATCCTTGCCGGTATCACCGCCTTCGTATTTGCCTTATTCTGTCAGCATTTGAAAGTGTTGGCGCAAATCAAACATACCAGGTTGCCAAGAGCCATCATCTGCAGGCTTGGCAGTGGGAAGAGCCAGAGCCGTAGCGGCAAAGGCAATGAGAGTGTAAGAGTAACGCATATTGAAGGGTAGTAGAGGGTGATGTATGAGATGAGATGGTTATGAGATAGAAAAAATATGAGAAACTTGAATGTTTAAGCGATTGAAGTTGTAGCTAAGATATCCAAGCGATAGTGGGAGTGTTTGCAGCGAAGGTGATTGAAACTGTTGAAAAGATGAAGATGTTGAGAGTGATGAGTTGGATCGATGAAGGGAAGCACCTGTATCTTATATACTCAATGAATTGCTCCCGACATCAAGATGAGTGGCATTGTTCTTGACTTTGGACTCGGCCTCTAACTTAGTGGCGGCCGGCGCAGCAAACATCACCGACGACATGGCTTAACAGCACCATGACATAGTACGCAAAGGTCGAAAGTGGCAGTCAGTAAGGCTGAGCCGTAGCTTAGGGAACCGCATGGCCCTGCCACACCCGACATCTGTTCAGGTAGGTTACTATTTTCGGGTGCCCCAAGCTCTGGCATCCTGCCACAGTTCCACAGGACATCCCATCCCAAGCTGCTGCGCCTGGTCACAAACAGTGTCCATCAGCACTAGCTGCGGGCACCCACTCTGGACTTGGCGGACTGGGCTATCGTGGGACCTTGGATCACGGCCCCTCCTCTCCGAAGTGGTGGAAGCTAATACCGGAAGAGGGTTGCGCCCAGCGGAGCTCCGAAGAAGTACTTTACCCCGCAAGATGATGGCTCCGAAAAGTCGGCTCTAGGGCTGAGGGACTAGAGGCGTTGTCCATGTCAGCTGTGCCACCGCCGTGGTTTGTGTGCTGACAGTCGAAAACCTTGGCTTTAGTAAGCTGTCAGAGAGGAATGGATCCTTCTCGTATGTGCTGACAATAGAGAGGAAAACGTGTTAGAGCTTGGATCGAGGATTGCGTGATATGTTGGTGCAAACTGCAAGTCTCAAGCCCCGAAGTTCAGCTTCGAGGCAGGCTCGCATTTCCATCTACGCGGGGCCGTTTGATGGTGGAGAGTTAGACCAAGCCAAAAATAAGCTCAGTTGACCCCATGATCTAATTGTCTAGTCTCTACTGTTACTAAGCCTGAACCATCCAATTGCATCATCCAATTCTAGTCTCACAAACAAAGTCAAAAGACGAGCTGTTGTTTCTTAGCTCATTTTGGGGAGGTACAAGAGGCCTCGAGATGCGAAAACGCCTTGCGGGTTGAAATGGCGAAGACGGAAGAGGCGAAAATGAAAGCCCCAAAAGAGATGAGGGTGTTGATGATCAAGACATACAGAAATGGTGCCAGCAATACGAGATATCGCGCACTGCACATTGAGAAGTGCAAGAACAAATGATCTGGGATTTACATACAGTCTGGAAAATACTTTACTTCTACTACGTAGTAACAGCCAGCCTGGCTTGATAACATTTTAGTTTATCCTTGTACCAGAACCCACATCATTAATGAACATATTTGCCGTTCCGTCAAGCTGGATCTGCATCATGATATTGAGAGAGATTTGTAATGTTCATCCTGATACCTTCGATTGTTCCCCCCAGGTTGGTCTGGTTGACATGACACCATCTGCAGGGTTGACAGCTCATCGATCGGGCTCAGCCTCAGCGCCATCAGCCCCCAAATCTACCCAGAATACAATGTGTCATGCGCCTGTTTCCACTCTTAGACAAACCTGCGTATTTTGTACACTTGGGCGTCAGTACCTAAAACATCCTAATACCTGTTTTGACGATGCGCTCTCAAGAATAACACAGTTTTCGGGATGTATCAGATTATCGTAGACTAGTTTCGAGGTTTCTGCAGATTCGCAGGTAGTCCCTCATTTTATCACTGGAAACAGCCTAGCAGTGGCTACTCGGTAAGCCGGAGTGTTTAACCTTATTGGTGCTTGTGACTGGTAGGGCTGCTCAACGGTTCTAAAATAAGCACGAGCTGAGATGTGACGTTGTAGCAGAACGAACGCAATCACGTTTTGGGACTACTGGAAATGGCATATGGTGTCCCTATACCGGTCTACCTCGCGCAAGCAACGGAGGACATATCCTGGACCTACCATTAATATCCTAAGGCTATGCTCCACACGACTTCGTTCATCATACGGGCTGTGATCTGGACTTGAGACTTAGCATTCATAATCTTCTTAGAACTCTGGGTGACTGTGTAATTTGCCACGTGCGGGTATATTTTCCTGCACATGATTGCTATGATAGTTTAAACAGACTATTCAAGCACAATATTGAGGAATTGCTGCTGGAAGAAGTCAATTACTGCCTTTGCTTGGGCCTATTGACACACACATTCAACGTTCATGTTAGAGCGAGCCTGTCATCTTGATCCATTGACGACCAGACTTGAAGCTTACAACATTCGTGGCAATCGTATTGATTCACTTAAGCACGAGGGCGGTTCTTCGCGGATGTTGAGCCCGGTCACAATTCCCTGTGCCCTAATCTCGAGCACCTTTCATCTCGTACAAGATTTGAATCACGTTGTTCAAAACCCTTGACGACAGCAAATCCAGGTAACACCGTGTCGTGCATTGTTTTCAAGTTGGTGATTCAAGGTAACATGAATAGTATAAATAAAGAGATAACACGACGCGTTATGGAATTCAACCACAACCACACTTCATAAAACCTTTGGTATTGGACTGAAGAGACTCACTCCCACGGACTCACAATGTGTATAATTCTTCAAGTCATTTATGTATGCTCCTTCTGCAACTTTGTCATTACGAACCGGACCCATTACAGATACTGCGATCAACCAGGAAGAGAGAATGTGTGCGTCATAAGCTCGCGCCAGCTTGTAAGAAAGTTGAGCTGGCATTATTGTCGACGGTGCAATCGCGGCTACTCAGATGATCCGATGCTGCTGAATTTACCACTTTGAGAATGTCTTCTACGGAATAGACTAGGAAAAACGGCAAATGGTTGGAATGCCAGGGTCGTGGATTCAGTGTCAATTGCATCGTATTTGTTCGACTTGGCTGTGGTAAATTTATGGGATTTGAACTCAGTAGTTGCTGAGACTTGTAACTCAGCAAGATCGGTAAACAAAACCACAAACTCAGCCAATGTAGCTACTGAGTTTGGTATAGTGTAGAATTGGTCTAGGTGCCAAACTATTCTATATAATAATGCAAAACCTATCTACCTTAGCCTACCGTGTAAATGAAACACAGACTCAACCATTCCGCCGACCTCACCTAATAACTCTCAAAGAGTCCTTCTTGGGATTATTGTTTCGGTTTCTTATTCAATAGTTGAAGATATGATATCCGCAACCTTCTCAGTCTGGCTCAATTGAACCATATGGCCACCATCGAGTCTGACAATCTCACTACCTGCTAGCTTGGCACAGGTATCTTGGAAAGAAACAGGAAGCAACTTGTCCCCTTCACAAACGACATAGACACTTGGTACGTCTCTCCAGCCACAGTACTGCAACTTTGTTGCGTATCCTGTCAAAGGCTGATGCTGAAGTCCGGGAAGCCACTGATCAGCTTGCTCGTCTGAAAGATCGCTGAAAAGTAGGCTTCGGGGGTCCTTGCATGATTGTGTACCATTCGCTTCCTAAGTCAAAGGTCAGCAAGTGAGTTCTGTCAGGGTTTGGAGATTAGTACGTTAATGTCGAAGAAAGGTAGTTGACCCTGTTCAAACCCCTCCGGCTGAACGCCAGCGGTAATGAAGATGATATTTCGCACTCCACCAGGTTTTCCATTGGCGTCTCGGGCTTTCCGAGTAAGGTCCTTGAGAGCAGCGCTCCCGATAAACCCACCCGCAGAGTGCATAACAGCAATGACGCCATTGTCGCCCGCCTCTTCTACTACAGGAACAAGGTCTTGTCTGATACCAGCGATATCATCGTCCATAGTTGGATTATTCGGAGGCGTGGTGCCTGTGCTTCTGATGCTTGAGGTCACAGTTCTGAAGCCGCGAGTAGTGAGAGCGTCGGCCAGGGGCTTGAAGACGGCCGGGCCTTCATAGAACCCAGGGATGATAAAGATTACCGGTGACATATTAAATTCGGTATAGAGGGGAGATTACTGGGATCCTTGAGACTTTGCTGAGCATGGGAGCGGCTTCCAACTTCTTATACAGTTATCTTATTGGATTGAAGCCCTAACATAAGCATTGTCTGGTCTTAGAATAAGCCCTAAGCTTCTTTTGGTATATCTATGCTTGGAGCGGTGACCTAACCAATCAAAGTTGCGATCATTAACTGCTGCCTATCCTCATAATCGGTCAGGTTGGCATTGTGTTGTACAAGACAACAAGATGATAATCGACCCGACGACAGTGGAGTTATGTAGAAGAGCCCCAGTGCATGAGTTGAAGAACTTTTAGTGGTCCGTGTGTGCTATCGCCCCACCATTTCCCAGTCTTGACCACTGAGTGTTAGACTATTTCCAGGTAAAATTAGCGGACCTGCAGGCATCTTGAGCTTGAGGCCAGCCCCTCATATTTCATTAAGGTATCGTCTTACCGCGACGCGTCGCGACGCTATGAACCACTTAACCTCCTAAATTTTCTACTCGAATGAGCGGACATGGCTTTTCACGACAGCTCTCCCATTGGGGCAGCAGAGACCGACTCTACCTATCTCGCTCTTCAGACTCCAGCACAACGGTCCTCAGCTCTCAAAATCAAACGATACGCGGGTCAATTTCCCTGGGAGATTGTACCGCTCTGTGATCAAACGACGTGGACTCAGGGGCTCCTCGACAAGTTCATCGAGCTCATCGCCAAAAACTTCTCCGGTCAGCTTAGCAACTTGGACACGAGAAGGTTGCGATCTGTCTTGATGAACAACGTTGAACGAAAGAATCCTGATAAGCGACGTACTCTCGTGCAGAGCGATGTCGCCTTTGCTCTTACAGAAATGAAGAAATCAGAGTCGCAACATGAGAACAAAACGCCCAAGTCGACTAGGAAGAAGCGCGTTTCCTCCGTAAGTCAGACAACGCGCGGGTCTGCAAAACGTGCTCGAGTCGAAGAAGAAAGCCCTCGCGCTGCTGTGACGCGTTCCTCCAAACGATTGAGAGGAGAGGTTTCAACTCACGTGCCTCAGCTCTCTCCTGAGACTCCAGTCACAAGACGGAACACACGCCGTAGCCAAACTGTTGCGGTGGTCGGCGACACAAACGTGGAGGACAATGACACAGAGGACGCTCCGCAGGATGACGATCAGACGGACGAAGAACCGCAGACTGACCCAGTTGACGAAGAGCTCCAGGAATCTGCAAGGCAGTACGATTCACCAACTGAGTATCACGACGTCGAGGAGAGCATTCTTGACACAGCCCCGACACCAACGCCGGGTCCTGATGAGCTTGACCAACCCTCAGCGAGAAAGATTCAGGTAGCAGAGCTCGAAATGACCGACGAGGAGATCGGCAACCGCTTCCGCCATAACCTCTCTCTCATCGCCACCAGACTGCAAAATGCCAGAGACCGGAAACTGACTGAGCTCGACGCCATCTGTGACAGCACAAGCCGTGTTTATGAAGAAGCTTGCAAGACAGTTGACGACCAACTAGCAAGACTCGAGGATCTCCGCGCGGTTCACGGCAGGGCTACAGAAAACTTCGAAAAAGCGCGCATGAAATTCGATAACACCGCTGCGGCGATTAAGCTGCTTGAGGAGGCTGAGACCGACGGCGACAGTATGGCCGAAGTCACAGGGCCGCTGGAGCAAGTTCTCGAAAAGGCTCTCATAAGCTACCAGGAGGCCGAGGCCGAGCAAGATTCTGCCGTTGAAGAGATGGCAAAAAGTCTCAAGATCATTGAAGACGGCAAGGAATCAATCGACGATGCAAACGCAAAACTTGAAGAGGCGGACAAGCTGAGAACCATGTTCAAGCAAGACCAGCTCCAAGAACGTAAAATCAAGTGTACTATTACCATGGAGACGGACGCACGGGACGATGATGGGAACCTGTTTGGGGACTTGACTTTTGAGTTTGATGCTGCCGTGCGCCAGCGCGGGGATGATGAAGAGTCGGAGTAATGAAGCGGAGGGTAAAGTTTGGACATGATATCAGCGAGTTATTTCGAATGTGGGATTTTGGCATTTGTATTAACTCTGGTGGCTATCTCGTTGCTCAGGGAGCTCATATTTGATTTGATATTTATATTCGATATAGTCTTGGTAATATTATACCCTGTTCGAAACACTGCTGTGCAGCGATCAGTACACGTGGCTTGCCCACCAAGGCAACTTTGTCAGCACTAAACCCCTCCTCCTTCACCGACCCTCCAGTCTTTAGAATTCAACTCAATTCAATACCAAGCAAAATGATCAAACTTGTCGCATTCGATCTCGATGGCACCCTCGCAGAGAGCAAGCAGCCGCTCCTCGACTCCATGGGCGAGGCTCTGGCCGATCTCTTGAGCGTCGCACACGTCGCGGTCATCTCAGGCGGCGATTGGCCGCAGTTCCAGAAGCAAGTCGCGAGTCGTCTGCCGCCGCGGGCAGATCTCTCCAAGCTGTGGCTCATGCCAACTACGGGCACCAAACTCTACACCCACAAGGGCGACGACTGGAAGGTTGAATACGCCGAGTTGTTCAGCGAGGAGCAGAGGAAGAACATCATCGAGGCTTTCAACGCTTCGCTCGACACCACAGGGTTTCAACCTGAACAGACTTGGGGTGAGCGAATTGAAGATCGAGGTAGTCAGATCACCTTCTCTGCTCTTGGCCAGCAAGCACCCGTGTCAGCCAAGGAGATCTGGGATCCAGACTTTGCCAAGCGAAAGATTATCCAAGCCGACCTGTACAAGCGTCTTCCCGACTTATCTATCAACATGGGCGGTGCAACCTCTATCGACATTACGCAAAAGGGCGTCGATAAGGGCTATGGGTTGAAGAAACTCTCTGCGGCAAGCGGTATTCCTCTGGAGCAGATCATGTTTATTGGGGATGCTATCTTCCCCGGAGGAAACGACTATCCTGCCAAGGAGTTGGGGTTGCATACTGTGCGTGTGAAGAATCCTGATGGGACATTGGCCGCCATTGCTGGTATTGTTGCATGCCTCAGCGAGAAGGGTCCTCTTAATTGAATCGGTTTGGGGCTCGTGGATCCCTCACAAAAAACGCAATAGAAGGCAAATATGAGGAGAGTTAAATATGCAGACGGATTAAGGAGGCAGGTTTATTATGTAGATCAGACAAGGTTAGCGTCTCATTCGTAGCAGGTGTTCAACACCACATCTCGGAGAGTCAGTTACCCACCAAGACCTACTCGCTTTCGAATGAGTATCATTTATCGCCGCCCATCACATCATGCTGTATGACATTGAACCAGTCTCTAGACTGCTCCAAGATATTGCTCTACCTTGAGTCAGTGGTAAGAGGAAATGGACAAAGTGATAATAATCAGATTAAAATTAAAAAGAAAAATCGCTAATAGAGTATCATGTTCGTAAACGCTGCCACCAGATAATCCTACCACCTCGCCCACGCATGAATCATTCCACATTCGAAGCCTTTAGTTCTCCCTGTGCGACTGGTTAGTATGGCTGTTGCCTATTTCCGTCGCATTCAATGGACTTACAAGACAGCTAATTCGAGGTCTCCTTTGATCTTCGCTTTGAGCTCCAGCTCAACGTCGAGGTCCATATCCAATCTCACACGCGGTGCACTGTTCTTCTTGCCAGTATCTTGGCTAACTGGCTGAACAGGTTGCTGAGTCTGTGGTTGAATCGGGGTCTGCTGAGATTCTGCGCCGGGTCGGTCGAGCTCCTTGTTATTCGAAGTCTTAGTCATTTGCTTTGACTCATTTTCGTTGGACGAATCGGTTTGCTGATCGGCAGTGGGCGATTGATCGTTTTGGGTTGTCTTTGATGTAGCCATTGTGGATTAAAGTTGTCCAGAACAGTGTTGTATACAGGCTGTATTCAGGTCTCTTTAGTGAGATGTATAAGCGCAAAGTCAAGAAATTGATGGAGAGATGACGAAACTGCCTGCTCAGTCTGGCTGGTTATGAACCTCGTTGAAGTGGCGATAGCCGAAAGTGGACACTATGACGACAATGCTCCATAATCCCAGCAAGGAACCTGGCTGCATAACTGCACCGTACGTCAATATCACTTTATCCATTCGCTCGTAGCCAAGTGACGATTATGCATATTGCACTCTTGGGGTAGGCAATGAAACTTCTAGAATCGCTCGGAATCAGCCCCAGCATTGACGCGTTTATCGCGTAGACAGTGTGGGCAGCTGTACATACGCACGGTAGAGCTGTTACATGAAGTGTAATCAATCTGTGCAAAGTGATTTTACTGAGTTGGTTGGAACCAGAATGGGCCGAATTTCTAGGAAGGCTAAAAGAACTATCCGTACAATCTTATGATGAGAAACCACCAGTCATAATTCATCGTCACTAGCTGACAGGCGAGAGGTCACGATACAAGAGATTGCTGGCGAGCAAATTCGGTTCTAGGGTACAACGCCTTCTATAGAGGAATGCCAACGTTTCTATTCGCACATGCTAAGCGGTTGGAACGTTTGGAAATCGCGTCGCAGGATAGTGGATTTCTGGGCAGCGATGCACTACGATTTGCACCCCACACGCTACCTCGTCTACGAACCTTACATCTGAGGGATGTATGCATCACAGAAAGTTTGGAGGAATTCTTGGGCGAGCACTCTCCGAGTCTGGAGAGTCTCTGTCTTGACTTCTGTGCGGCGGTGGGCTGCGACGCCTACAGCCCTGGAACTCCGAGTGACCCAAATTGGGGAGGCTTTTGGAAAACTGTTCGAAAGGGCTGTCCTGTGCTAAGAGAGGTCATCTGCGAGCACATCGATAATCTTGAACTGGATGATGAGGATATCGCAGAAGGGGATGACAGTTTGATTGTCTGGCCTTACGTCGATGTATATGTTCCACACAGCTCCGTAAGCAACTGCCTTGAGGTAACCGAAGAGGAACTGGCGGCAGGTAACGACAATCGGGAGTATAGACTATTGATGGAGGAGCTAGCTAGCCGACAACAATCTACCTGACTCCAACAACCGTTGCCCTAATTTCAAGGTCTGTCAAAGCCTCCAGCTCCCGGACCTTGTTTGTCAAGCGGGTGGAACTCAAAGCTTCCTACAAAGATTCCCGAATCAAGATATTTCTTTGCCCATTCTCTCACATGGTCCGAGTGAACATGTGCTGCATATGCGTCTCTGCTCGTAAATCTGGGGCAGTCAGCAACCGTACTAAGCCCATCTCCCTGGGTATACTTGCTTCTCCATGCAGACGAACTCATCCTTACCCTCAGTCTTGTAGAATCTGTATATCTTCGCGCCTTCCTCCTTAGCCGTGGCTTCGGCTACTTCGGCGAGGCATGCGTGAGCCTACGTATGATCAGCGGGTGGTTTGTCGACTTGGAAATAGCTTATCAGTGACGATACCTCCTGGATTTTATCCGGATTGACGGCAATGGTAGAGACAGAGAAATACTCCCCAGATGTGTAAGACGCCATGGTGTATAGTTGAGGTAGTCTGATATTGACCCGAAAAGAGGGGATGATATTCTTTCTTAAGGTGCGTGGGAGCATGTAGTGTCCAGACGTGATGTCTCCAAATCCTTTTGTACCGATGGGCACCATATGGTTATAGCCAAGTTGAGGAAAATGGGGGCGTAAGCACTAAGCGAAAGCTGACTCCTCCAAATTCCATCGGACTCCAACTCCATAGTAGTAAGGGATCACTTTGCTGACTGTGTTCTCTGCGGTTGTCCATGAATTGCAGACTACACATCCGTTAATCAAGCTCTAGCAGGGGCGACTGCTACGAACGAACCTATCAATCGCTGGCTATAACCTGTGTACTGTATTAACCATTATATAGTAATTACGCTAAGTGTATTCCTCTTCTTCCGTTGCTTCCGTCAACGTGAGACTCAAGTCACGATAATCTCCCTTCCATATATGCTGCTCACTTGGAACCTTTGCGTCTTTGCCTCGCGGCTCATTTTGTGCGTTCAGCCGCTGAAACTCCCCTGCCAATGCCTCCATGCCAATGTCTTCGATGTCCTCGCTTATTGAATCAAGGTTGATCGGATAAAGACTGTTGTAGTTGCCGTCTTGCAACAATGCTCGGGTCGTTGACCGAACGTCCTCTACCAAGCTGTTATCGGCCCAACCCTCGCGCTTGAAAGTACCGTTGCGCCACCCCATTGTCATCAAGCCTTCTGTAATCCCACGAAGGCCTTTGCACCAAGATGCTATGGAAAGGCACCCTCGGGCAGTGAGGATGAACCAGAACTGAGCATCAGGTACGTCAGGTTTTCGATAGATCTCGTTGATTAATGTGATTAGTCCAGGTGTTATTAACATGGTCTGGTGTGTCGATTCGAATCTCGTTCGATATAAGTATGCAAGTCGTTTTAACTGTTTCGCTGAGGCCTCATGCGCAGCATATTCTTCAGAGTCCTGTGCTGCGTATTCGTCGTTGCGAGGTTCTAGGTACGGCCGCCAGATGTCAATAATCGCAGTATGATACCAAATGCTACTCCACGGTTAAATTTTCATCTCAAAAAAAAAAAGAGTCTGGTTTGCTCACTGCAGTACCAAAACATGATGCGGGCAATTGTCACTCCTCTTGGCATCGTCTGGTAGCGTTTCAGCCCAGTCAAGTAGCAACTGATACATTCGATGTGCGTTAGACATGGGCTGCTGGCTGAAGTTGTTATAACCATCTTTGAAGGTTTCGTGTATGATCAACCAGAATTTGGAGATCCATGTGAATGTGCTTCCCATAGAGTCGGTCAGTGGTGGCCCGGCCGCATCTCCAGGTATTGGCAAAGATGAAGGGTGACGGATTTGATGTTCTGCTCGAAAATTGATTGAATGCAAGCTGCTTTCGTTCAGTATAGATGCAATGCTACCGTTAGTTTGACACTTACCTATGCCATCCAAAAACACCCCAAGCTGCAAATGACGCTGCAGACCGTGATTCTGCGTCATCGAAATCAGACATCGGAGTATCTTTGTCACTGAATAGTCCAAGACGAAGACCTATTTCAGCGCTGGCATTAAGATAGTTAAGACCCACTCGATCTTGTCCATGTTGATTACATGTCAAAACGAGAAGCATTGCAGATGAGAGTGTGGTGACACTGTTGTGGTCTGGCAACTCCTTCCAGCGTACCTCCGCCTCTTTGAGGAACTCAAGAGAGAACAATCGGGCCCTTGTATCAAATTGTGAGTACGAGGCCTTATACTGTCAGCAAAGATCCTGGTAGAGGTCAGACCAGGTCGTCTTACGCAAGACCAAGCAAGTAGTGAACTAACGAAGAGTGGCGAGCAGAACCGCCCTCCACCCGATATGAGATCTCTTATCATCAAATCTGCGTCGAAAAATGCAAGAACAGGGTGCTCGTTAACAAGATAAAAGGATATTGCCTGCGCTGCAAGTAAGTCGGGAACAGACACAGAAGTCCATTGCCATATTTTGAGAAACTCCAGTCTTGGGTCGACACGCTGGCCAGCGTCTCCGGTGGAATCACTTGGCGTCGACCATGATTCGGAACTGGTTGGCGTTCCGGATCTTCGGCTCGGGAGATCTGACGGGGAGTAAGGTGACAACGGCATGGTTGTTTGCTGGTTTGTTAGCCCGGGCCGTCTGTGAACAGCCAAGAGGCCTAAGTCTACATCCGATATCTGAAGTGTCTCTAAGGAAGGGAAAGCTCCGGGATAGCGCATGTTGAGTTCCAGTTCTATCTTCGAGTCGGCTAGGGCTTCTGCAAGACTTGCGGCCAGAGGGTTGACCGGTGAAGATGTTGCCACCGTGCCAGAACTGACAGATTGCAGAAACTCAGACACGGAGGCTTTACTGCGCAAGTCCTGCAGCATAGCAGCGACGCTGTCCTCGGGTGCAGTCCTCAATAGCTCGAGGGCCTGCAAGAGATTTTTGGAGCCCTGTCGAAGCTCCAGCATCTTCTCCTGCGACACCTCGGCGCGATAGGTGCATTGTTGCCGGCGGCTGGCGCATGCAGAACATGTTGGTTTGCAGCCATCACACTATACGGACAAAACTGTTACTCATACATGAAACCGATGAGACAGTTGAGGTAGGCAGGCAAACCTTTGATTTTCTACCACGACAGTTGTTGCACGCCACCGATGTCAAGGCTGGCCGGGGTGCGTCGGGGACGTCGAGTGGCGTATATTGCGGCTCATGTTTGGACTTGGGCGATTTTTTAGGAAGCAGTTGCCGTTTAGTTTTCTGATGTTCCTGTGCTCGCGTGAGCTTGTTTGGATTGTTCATGAAATCCGATGCGAAATGATTGAATGCCGATCATCGACGGTGAAGATGTGGTTTGAGATGAAGGTGGCAACTCCCGAAGCCGTACGAGATTTCCGCCTGGGGGGTCGTCAGTCACCTACAAGGGCTGAGATGCAATAGGAAATGATAGGCGCCGATTTGTGCTGCAACAAGGGTCGTGGCTGATGGGCGGCTGCTGGGTGGCTGCTGGGTGGCTGCTGGGTGGCTGCTGGGATGCTAAGTCGGGAAGACAAGAGAAAGGAAAAGATGGCGTCTGTTTGGTACTGTGCAAATGTGTGTATGGCGTGTGTCGACTGAAAGGGGCTGTGCTTGTTGACTCGTCTTTTTCTCTTGTTCCATTTCTTTGGAAACAGCACAACCCCGCTTTGCTTTACCGTCGCTCCGCTCCCGCATGATTGGACTGCTCCAACGCATATTGCTTATAGCCATATCGCTCTTAGCGTACTATTCACTCACAGCATATCTTAGCACGCTTTAACAACTCCAGATATGTGCAATTATGTCATGATTCCACAAAGTTGCTATTCTATCAAGGCATGTTCCCAGGCGCGAGGTCCAAACTGTATCTGATGCCAGAGAGTATCGGTCAGACTAATAATAGGTCATAGGGCTGATTAGGTAGTTCTATCCACCACATCCGCTCCCATAAGTTTCCCTATTGGCTGCCTGTTGGGTTCCTTACGACACCTAAAACTCTGATGTTGCAGGGGACTGCGATTCAGATCGATTACATAAAATACCTTACTTACTCTCTTTGGGTGAAAACTCTCGGGGATGCAGCTCTTTTTCGCGAAAAGTCTGGCTAGAACTAAAATAAAAAAATAACGAGACAAATAACGATTAACACCCGACAATAGTTCCAAAAGTCCCAACTCCTACACCAAGTGCTTGTTATGATTCTACGCTTAGAAACCATTATGTCGCATGAACACCTTATTGATGTTGCGGCCCTTTTCCTCTTCGCTTAAGGGCTTCCGATGCTTTCTCCGCTTACTGGAATGCCCACTCGCCTTTGTGGGCTCATATGACTCATCAAAGTGTAAGTCCACAAGTGAATTTATGGTTAGCTGAGAGTCCTTATGTCGTGAGTCTTGAATAGCATCAATCAAACCACAACCGGAGCTGCTCTGGGCTGTTTGAAAGCTGCTGTGTGCTTGCGACGAGGCAAGGTGAGAAGCGGATTCTTTATGAAGACGTTCATAATAGACTTTCACGATCTCGTTCTCAACAGCTTCTATGTCGTTTTGGAGCGCTTGGTACCTGCGCAACAAACCATCGAACTCGCTATCTTTCGCTAGAGCCTTCTCTGTGGTGTTATGCTTTTTAGTCTGCTTGGATGATGAACTTTCTATGCTGCGCATTGCTGAGTCGACATCCCTCATCCAATTATCGATCGAGTGAGACTGACTGACAGAGCCATGTGTAGCGACTATATCGGAATAGGCTGTCATGATTAGTGAGAACACCGAATTGACTGAATCGTAATAACGTGGCAGGGTGGGTACTGATGATAATTTTGACAAAGATACTGCAGGCGATGAAAACCATTGGCGTTGGCTTTATATACTTTTCGTCTTTTGTTCACTTAAGAATTGCCCCAGTTGGATTAAAGTCCATGTTCACGACCAGTCACCCGATAAAAAAAGGACTACAACTCAACAGAACATAGTTTTGGACGGACACTTGTTTCAGGCTACTTTGAGGCAGACCTATGAGAAAGAATTCGGTTGCTTCACAGAACAGGCATTGCTGCTACAGACCCTTTCAGTGCTTTCACGATGAACATAAAGCTAGCCTTTTTTTGTTTGGAAACAAACTGAGGTTCATCGACATGTCCTTTGTCCCTGTTTTCAAGATCCAAAAGCAAGCTAATCTGTCAATTCGTAAAATTGGGAAGCGAAGCTAAACACGGCAAATCGTTAGTATTCTTTGTCCAGCATCCTGGTAATGATTACAAAACAATCTGACCATCAACACTAGCTTGGGTGAGATGGCCGAGTTGGTTATGGCGCCAGGTTAAGGTTAACCTTAACACCAATTTCCTGGTGGAGCAATCCTCCTGGGTTCGAGTCCCAGTCTCATCAAACATTTTCTTTTGTCCTGATTTACTACAGGCATTATATCCTTTTTGTCGCCGCGGTTTTTGCATGGATGTTCTCCAACTTCGAAAAGGCCTGCTGTGGTTAGGCATGTCAATTGAGAGTCTAAACCAACTTCGATTCAATTTACCAATGCATTTGAAAACATACGTAGAAACAGGAAGCAAGCAGGCGATAGAATGTGTGTTAAATTCGCATCTATGGGTATATTTTGAAACATAAGCGCTAATCTATTGATGGATATCTAATGTGAATCTAAACCACAAGCCAAGCAATAACGCCTGCAAAAACAACAAGTGGTGAAGTGAATGCTGTTTGCAGTCCAAAATGAGCAGCCAATGAAGCTGGTCTCGTGGAAGGTGTCGGCGAAGAGTAGCTCGCGTCGCTGAGGAACGTCTTTTGGTTCGGTGTCGCTTCGTAATGGTCTTGGTTGTAAGTCGAATTCAGAGAGATTCTTCCCACGACTTCATCAGACTCGAGCCGAATGTGTGAGTCGATTTGGTAGTTTTTGAGACCTTCTTGCGTCACGATAATTTGACGACCACCTCGGATCCAGTCGCCGTACCCGCCATATCCGGTATGTTGGCCGTAGCAGAGGTTTATGCCGTTTCCAGTAATGTCCATGTCGCCAGCCTTGGAGTCCCACTTGAAACACCATGAATTGGCATGATCGTGACCGGAGAAGAGGCCAATAACGCCCGGTGTTGCGACCAGGGCCTGCATCAACGGCAAATCCTGGTCGCTGTAAGAACATCCACCCTTCTTGTCCGCGCACCATCCTGCACCTTGTTGGATAACAGTCTCGTCATTGATTCCAGGTTGGTTGTTCTCGTCAATACCGCTATCCTTTTGGAGTTGAAGGGAAGCATAAACTGGGATGTGAACAAAAGCCAAAGAAGGAATTTCCTTGCCATGTTCCTCGACCAGATCGGCATTGGTCTCGTTGAACCACTCCACGACGCTGCTATCAACCCAGTTTGGTTGAGCACTGCCTTGATAGTAGAAGCCACCACGGCTGTCAAAAAACCAGAGGATGAGCTCCGGTGTGCAGTTGCGGCTGCAATCTGATGCGTATACGGGAAGGTAATAATTTGTTGTTCCAGCGTCGCGCCCTGGAACCATTGAGTCTGTTCGAGATCCCGGCCAGGTATGTTCGCGCTCCAACATCGCGGAACCGTTGAGGTTACGATTATGATCGTGGTTTCCGTACGTCGAAGCCCATGTAAGATTTCGGTCGACCATCGGAGCAACGATTTGGTCGATATAGACTGTGCTGTTCGAAGCGAATGTGGATTCGCCATTAATAAGGTCGCCATTGAGAACGACTAGGTCTGGTGATTCTGCGTCAATAACGTCGCCCATGACTTTTGCCGTCCTGGCATCTTTCTCTGGGCCTATTGAGGAAGCATCTGCTGGTCTTTAGTTTCATGTCGTCGACGCAGGCGAGAACTCTTCACATACCTTCGGCGAAGTGAAGGTCTGAAAATACGGATATTTGGAATGTCCCGTCTTGCTTAAATTTGAGAGGGTCGAGGTTGCTGTTATCGACTCCGTCGCGTTGGGCTATCGCTCGTAATGATTGTCCTGCCAGGAGGCTTGTGACTGCCAATGTGCGCAACATGGCCAATAGGAACTGAATATGATAATTATAAGAAATAAAAAGAGATTATTGTGTAATGGGAAGTCTTGCACACGTGCGCGGATGTTGTGCTCAGTGAATGTTCCTGGTTCCTGGATCGAAGGCTTGACGACAAGCAGCCACCGAGACAGGCGACATGATGGGTTTTGATAGCTCGAGGACTACCAGCATCATTTCTACTACTACGTAGTATGACGCGTTGAGACTCGTCGCCAAGCAAACCAGGTGGGGAGTGCATCACGTTGGTTTGTACTACGTAGACGATAGATTTCGGCGTCCGAAAGAATGAATTACGCGGTCACTAGCTGATGATTCGCCGTCTCTACTTGCCGTGAGGCTTGGAAACCTAAACTCTAACCTTAGATCTCTTGGCGCTTGGCAAAGGGGGGGAAACTCAGCTTGGAGAGCTTCATTCGGCCAATGAGCGGCCTGGATAATTGTCACAGCGGCCTTGGCAAGTCGGAAAACCTGTCTCGCGATTTGCCGAGATAACAGTGTGCGGTAACGGATTTACAGAGCTGCTCACTCCATAAGTCCGATCCCCACGTTGAGTGATCATCCACGGATCTGATTACTCTATATCCGAGCCTGTACGGATACTCAGCCAGGTAAGCCTAATGGGCTTCCCCAAACTTGGAGGCGTTTCATGCACGTCGGGGAATTTTAACTCAAAACCTTCTGAAAGAAGTTCCATAAACTCTGAGGACTGGGTGACATCGGGCAATGCCTTCAGACTTGCGCATAGCTTGTCGCGTGCGCAAAAGCTTAGTAGAAAACGGCTGACAAACAACCATGCAAACTAGCAAACAAGCAAATATTACCGCCTTCATTGATGCCAATTCATGAGGCCTCTGCCGAAAGATCCGAGTCGACTCAGGATAATTGGGGCTATAAGCATGACATCATCCGCCAAGCCTCATATCACCATGCTCATCCATCCCACTCATGATAACTGCTCTAGCAGACTGCAATCTAATGTAAAATGAGCCGAGTAAGTCGGGCCACTATGTTGGTTGGCTTATCGTAGTACAAAGATTACCAATCAGTAGCTCAGAAATACGAAGCGATTGCAAGGAAGCCCTGCGCACCGCAAACCTTCGTTACGCGGTTTCGTTTACCCCATGATGACCCCATCTCATATGCGGAGAAGCGCCGAGAAATTCGCCAAGCTCGGCCAAGAAGTGGGAGGAAACCATGACGCCGATATCGCCTTTAAGCCATCCCACAATTTGCCCATAAGATTTATCAGCCTTGATTGGCTCAGAGTTGTATGACTGTAGTTTCTTCCTTGAGCATCACTAGAGGCTTTTTCGCTATAAGTCACGACTATGCTCTTTAAAAGACTGGCTTTCCTACACGTAACCAAGTGTGATAAAGCCTGCTAGTCTGCACCCATAGGGAAGATGTCTTCACTTTTGGGCCTGTGGCCTAGTGGAAACTTTGCGACAAAAAGCCGGCATATCATCGTCCAGTTATGATTTGGAGGTTGTTTTTGGCGGTCCATGGCCCGAAGAACCTACACAACAGACGTTAAAATTTGAAAGGTAACGGTCATTGCACGACCCCGGTTGGCTTTCCTGTATGCCATACAATTATACATATAGAATTTAAAGCGTACTGGCCTACAAACGACAGCCTTGATCACTCAAGTCACCGATGGTTGCGAATGGTCATATGTGGTGAGAGATACGACAACTGAAATGAGGCCCAATGGGAAGGAGCCGCCAAATTGCAGCTCAATTAAAACCGTACTAATTCAAAGCCCGCAAGCCTTCAACTCAACATTAAATAATACGTCGTTGGAAATATTTACAAGAAATAACTCTCACCCGCATCATTCCTCTGATTCCTCCTCTCCTTGAACATCGTAGGGGAACAACCAGCCGTTGTCCTCGTCATACTCGTCCGCGAACGTTGTTCCGTGGAGCTCCTCGTATCGCTCCATATCAAACTCATCATCGCCAGCCTTTCCGTTGAGGATTCTTCCAATCCTGTGGCCGATATCTCGTCCCTCGGTTAAGGCACCGTGCAAGAAGCCGAAGAATTCAGCCGAGTTGGCTTCACCGGCAAACCACAGACGCTGAAGGTTGGCGCGCATGTTCTGGTGCTTCTCGAGAGTCATGCCTACAGGCCAGTTGCTGTAGGATCCGTATGCCCAGCTAGATGTTGTTAGTCTTTGCTTAAAGTATGGGTACGCTGTTGCCGGAAAACTTACGGTTCAGTGCTCCAACGAGGATAAGTAAAGGCGGTTGGCTTGTGGACCTTCTTGTCAGGGAACATAGATTGTAGGACTTCAACCATCTGCTCTTCCGTCTCCTCGTCAGTCTGACGCTCCACGCGCCAGGCCTGCTCTCCGGTGACGGTACCAAAGAGGATGTTGGAGCCCTCAGCAAAGCCCTTAGCGTTGAGCGATTGGAAAAGAGGGAATCGACCACGCTCGATAGGATCAGCGTAGAGCAAGAATTGGGTCTCGTCGTCCCAGAACGACTCGTTGAACTGCATGAAGATCTTGGTGTATGTGCCCATGGCAAACTGGTCGATAGCGGTCTGCTTCCAGTCGGGGAGCTTGGGCTCAAAGTCGATAGTACCACTTTGCAGCACTCCCAGGGAAAAGGTGCAGATGGCATACTCGGCCTCAATGCACTCACCATCCTTCGTCGTGATCTTCACACCGTCCTTGCTGTATTTAATGCCTTTGACAGTGGTGTTGAGCATAAGTCGCTCATCGTCATCCTTGAGGAACGTCTTTGCTTCCTGCTGAATAATGGTATTGAAACCACGCTGGTCGAAGACAAGGTTGCTGATATCACTAAAGTAGCCAAATGTAGCATTACCACCGGCTACACCGAAGATCAGACCACTCTCATCGGGGGTCCAGGCAGATTCAAAATCCCATCCCCACCAGTCCGCTGCTTGGGCGTACATATCGTCCTTCGCAGGACGCCATCCTGCTGTGCGGAGGGCAGCACGAGCAGATGTGTCCTGCAAGTTATCTAGCAATAGGCGGCCGGATTCGATTTCGGCCTTTTCAATGGCAGCATCGAGTTCCTCGATCTTGTCGGTCCAGTCGGCCTCTCCCTTGTGGTCGAACGTCTTGATGGAGGAGTAATTAGAGAACGTGGATACAAGATCGTACTTTTCTGCTAGCTTCCAGATAGGGTTCTCGTGTGTCTCTAGAGATCCAATGCCTTCCACCCAGTTGGCGCCGAGCTCGATGGTGTAAGGCTTGCCCTCGGCATTCTTGCCGAATGATTGTTTTCGTAGACGGCCACCAATGTAGTCGTTGTGTTCGACGATGACGAAATCTTTAATTCCTGCATCTGTCAAATTTTGAGCTGCTGAAATGCCTGCGACACCGGCTCCGAGGATAACGACTTTGGCTTTTGTGCAGGATCCTTCTTTGGCGCGGGGCAAGACGGCCGATTGAGCTGTGGTGGAGAGTGCCGTGAGCACAGCGGAAAGCTGTGTAATTGAATGCCTCATTTTGAAGGTTCTTGGTTATATGAGTGATACAAGAAGATCTCTCAAAAAGTCCAAGATTGATCAATTATTGGTCAGGCGATCGGAGAAGCAAAGAATGGCTATCATTGAGAGTGGTGGCGTCTGGCCCTTTATGCTACGGAGTACGGAGTACGCTGTTGCTTCACTCGGAAGCACATGCCCCTGACTCGTAGACCAGATTAATGAGCGACTTTCCCATACCAGGCATATTTATCGTCCCAGCAATACCAATACCAGGTAACCTAAGCTATCATGCATGTCTTGCCTGCCTAGCGTCTCCTACTAACCTCACTCAGTACAACGACTGGAGGGAAGAAAGTCGCGATGAATTGACGGCGATCGGCGAACAGCTTCCTGAATAGGCAGCTAGGAACTGTTCTAGTTCGCAGATTGATTAATGACTCCACCTAGACAAAGTTCCTGGGGAGGAGATTAGCATTAACGTAGTATAGCGTAGGGTCAATTCCTCGGGCGAGACCCGGTCCCCTGTGCGCATTGAAGAAGCGCGGTGGGCTAAGGCCAAGGGGCAACGGGGCATGATCTGCTCGGAAAGCTTAAGCAATGGAGTTGTCCCCTGATTTCGTACAGGGTTCATCATCACGATTAACCTCTCTGTCAATTGACTTTTGAAGACTTTATTCAATGATACCTTACATATGGACGCTGAATGGCGATCTCAGTCTGTGTTTTGTCGAACAGGCCATCTGGCTTTACTACGGCCTGTACGGAGTAACACATTGATTTTAATTGTTTTACCTTCGACCAACACACATTTCTCGTGTCTGTTATGCTTACATGTATGGTCCAAGTGTAATCTTTAATTTCCTTCTTATTTGGAACCATGCTAGACTGCCCAGCCGCGGTTTCAATAGTGCATCGGAAGACAAGGCCCGGGGTAAGTTAGGTCAACTCACAGCGCAATGTACCTTGTCTGTGAATGCCCAGACAAGGTTAGCCCCAGGTTCTACAAAGCCAATCGGCGGCGATGGAGCTGGACACATTTTCAAAACCAGGAGCAGTTGGCTGCTGAACACATGAAGGCAATCTCAAATTCTCGGCATGGAAACGCCAACAGAGATCTTGCATAACTAGGCTAGGCTGTTTACTGCTAAAAGATGGCAACTTTCTGAAACACTGACAAGTGACATTCTGTCGGCAAAAGCACTTTGCAGATGCCAATGGCACATTGGAAGCACAGATGGAATTTGTATGTTTAGAAATGGCCTCATTTTTCTCCTTGCATCATCTTCATGAAAACCTAGCAATGTGGTTAGTACAATGGCTTCAGGCGGGGGTAGTGAACCAACATCAGGGTTGATCTCAACACCAGCATTCTGCATTTCGGTTGTTAACTGCACTCATCATCAGCTTATACTCAAACATTATGAAGTGAGCATACCGTAGTCGCTGCGTCTCGGAACTCCGAATCCATCATCAGCTTCATAATATCCATCTTACTGGGGGGCTGAGTAGTGTCAAGGCCTGTGCCTGACAGTCAGCCGCGGTCTCAGGTCAGATGGAGTCAAGCTACGGTACCCTTGCTCTTGATAACATCTCCCATCTTTTGCATGGCGGCAATGGCGGGTGGGTGGCGGCTCAGCTTCTCGAACGTGTCGCGAATCTGAGGGTCATTCATCATCGATTCGATCTGGTTCATGTTGGGGGGCTGGTCTGCAGAGGCGAAGCGACGGGGCGTCACGTGGATCTGGCGCGTAGCGACGCGCAGAAGCGGCCGCGCAATGAGTCTTCGTACAGCAAACATGGTGACAATGGGAGATGTTGGTGTTGATGTTGATTGAACCAGCCGAGGGCGAGATTGAGGGCCAAAATTTGCTCGTTCGGGATGTCGCGCCAAATGACATCACGAGAGCGGCAGAGATTAGTGGGGACTGGGTTATATCAGCGTCTTATCTTATCTCTTTAGTTTTATCCTCCCTAAAAAGTGAATACCCTATATAAAGAATTATTGATCCTCTTGCATTCATACATATATTGATGATATTCTAATGGTGGAAGATGAAGCTTAATAACTATCGGTAGATTTCATAAGTAATAGATTTTTAAGCCATACTTGTGATTGTAGTATATGAATCCAAATCAATTCCTATGCAAAGTCAGACGTGGGAATACACACAACATAATCTCCGTCCCCCGGGATGTTGCACTAAATTTACACCATTATTCGTCAACCCCGGCAGGTGTTGTCAAAGCGTTTCTTCCACTGGCCTAAACAAAGATGTCTCTAAAATTTTAGCCCGTTATCCCATCAAGCACGATATTCAGGGTACGGTTGTAGTCGAACATGATCTTCTTCCTGCTCTTGAACTTGTCCTCTCCATTTCCTTCCCGTACCGTTTTTAACAAGTCGTCCCGGATGAATGATCAAAAACAAGAGCATGACCAGGAACATGAGAGATGCGTCAAACAGATAGATGAAAACCTCGTGGCCAAGGACAAAACCGTCCGGTCCTTGAAGATACTCTACGGCGCGGACAATGCTTCGTATGATCATCATGGTAGTGACAGCCTCAATGGTTCTGAAGTATCGTCTCCAACGAACCAATGAAGAGTCTAAGAAAGGCCCCGTTTCTTGCCTGACTCTTATATAGAGATAGAGGGATGTCAAGATGAAAATACTCAGTGCGCTAAGTTGCACTACCAAGCCAGCGATGAGAATGGTCCGGCCTTTCGTGATGGCATCGGCATCTCCCGAAGCAGGTATAATAGCACCGATGAATTGACTGACGATACATGCGATGTCTATCAGTACGTATAGCTTGGTCAACCAGCGGAGACTAATGAACGAGAGGTGTTGAGAGTCGAGCGCCGTTGCGATTCGTCTAAGGCTCATGTATATCGTCGCAGCCAGAAAGGGCGTTCCGGCAAGGAGGAGGACATTTTGTAGAATGAAGGGGCCTGCTTTGTCCGGAGTATCGTGGGCTTGGGCGCGACCAAAGTAGCCAAATATTTCGCCTGGAGTAGGGAGTTAGTGCCAGGCAGCAGAATAACGAGGCCGAGGGCTTGCTTACAGATTCCACCAAGAATAAAGGGGATGAAGAACCAGGCCCGATAGATAAAGAGAAACACTAGATGGGCCAGTGTGACAATACCGAAGAGAGCCACGAACGATATTGCTGCGGGTTTGTTGGGCAGGTATTCGAAAAAGACTATCTGTGTCCCATTGACAACAGGTCCGAAAGGCCCATCGTGGCTCATCTTTGGTTTGTGCACGAGGCTTAAGGAGGGTTGACCTGAGTAGAGAGCTGGGTGATGTTTGCCTGAGAATAAGGAAAGAGAGAGCAATGAGGGATACACGCTAGGGAACAGGTAAAGAGAGAGAAGGAAAAAAGAGGTTGTTTGGCTTGAAAAAGATTGAAGGATGGGGGCAGACATTCTATAGTTCTTGTCCGAAGCCCGAAAGGGATATTTTCGTATTCTGAATGCGAATATTCGCGAGCTAGCGTTGATGGCTCCATGGCAAACCCACCGCGGTGACGCGGTCGGTGGAACTAGCTCGGATTGAATACCATATGGAGATTAAGGACGACTCCAATCCGAGAATACTCGGAATTGAACGTGGAAAGCCTATGAATAGCTTTTCGTAGATTGTCAAGTAGTAGCTGTGCTATGGGAGGTTGTTGGTAACCGTCGTGGCAAGGGGCCGACCAGCAGTTGAATCGAATGGAACATTCAAGCATTTCACCACACAACCATCACTCTTGTTCATGGGTTTTGGTTTAGTCTATAAAACAGTCCTACGCCAGAGTATAATGAAGTTCAAAAGCAAATGAATCAGCACATCTCATCTTCTGATAGCTTGGATTAAAAAGACAATTCTGAGATAGGACGGCAGGTAAGACCAGTATTATAATCCAAAAGAGATCTCTTAGCTTAGGAATTGTATAATAAAAGCCAAAAAAGAGATGCCTTACTAGTGCTCGCAATCGTTTTATAGGAACAGCCCGATGCGGGGGTCGAACCCGCAACCTTGAGATCGCGTACTCGTAAGAGTCTCACGCTCTACCGATTGAGCTAACCGGGCGTGGCTCTGATTGGTTGGCATGCGAAATCTCATCTGACACTATGTTCCTCTCCATCGCGAGTGTTGTGTCTATTCCTCCAAGGCAGCCCAATCATGTGCCACTGACCGGTTCAAAGTCTTATTGTAACCATGAATTTGCATTGGCCACCCTCGATCTCCTGTATGGATTGACCATTGTCTTTTGTCAGAAGTCCTTTTTCGAGACCTATTTGCCCTGCTAAGAGCGTTGTGGCCAAAGAGACATTTCAGTCCCAGCGATCACTTATCGACCCTGTGCAAAACTTCCGGTAATGACCTAAGTAGGAACATAATCATAAAGAAATATAAAGTATTCAAAGTTAGAATAACTTATAAATAATCTTAGGATAGGATTATATAAAATATGTGATAATTAGAATAACCTATAGATAATCTTGGGATAGAATTGTATAGAATATATAATAATTAGAATAACTTGTAAATAATCTTAAGATAGGATTATGTAGAGTTTTATAGAATAGGAGGGTTTAGTATAATATATATTATTTAACATAAGTTTAGAAGAGAGGGAGTTATCGGAAATTCTGGTCACCAACTGTAAGTATTGGTAGGTAAGATATATGAACCTGAACACCGACGGCGTAATGACCGGCTCTTTATCTCAAGCCCTATGTGTCACAATCTTCGATTCCATTGCCTTCCAAACCTCAGGAGGATAGCTTCCGTCGATCCAATAATCTCCATCGGGTGTTTTCGAAATGACGGAGATGTTTCTTCCCAGTGCATTGTTCGGACTGATCCCTAGGGAATGATAGTAAACTGGATGACCTCGAGTGAGGTCAGAATTTTGCCAGGACGATGAAGCCTTTTGGGCAGTGCCTAAGTTTGGTTGGTTCGTAATTGCTGCTGAAAAGTCGACGGCTTCGAAGAAGTTGGACTTCGACCAATTGGTAAACTGAAGGAAGAACAAGTTGGCATCTCCGAATATGGGTGGTATACCAGCGAAGTCGAGCGACTCTCGAGTAAGCCGTGCTTGAGCATGAATCGAGTCTTCCGTTGTTTGTTGCTGGACAGTGGTTCGAAGTGCCAGAGCAATGTTGCCAAGGCTGTTAGGCTTGCGGTGGTGCATAGAATCTGCAGGTATAATTGTCCAGCAAGGGAATACCGCATTTTGTACATATGCGCCCTGATGACTCCCGGCAGGAAAGATAGAGGGTGCGCGTCCTCGCAGATCAAATGCATTGCCAATGGTAAATGGCCGATTTGAGCCTCGCGGGAAGAGAGATGATGCTACGTGTATAGAAAGCCAAGAGTTTATGGTGTCACCTTCGCTGATAAATGGAGATGAGCCGTTCTCGTTGAGAGATTCCATAGCCTCGTGGCGAAGCTGCTCAACATTCTTTCGAGGCAAAAAGATTGTCTTACTCTCCATTTTCCGCCACCATATCAAATCGAAGACATAAAAAAGGGCAAACACATACATCCGCCAGCCATTAACCTGGTGTTGTACGAGAGAATACGGTTTCGTAAAAGCAGGGTCGTTTCCTGCCCGGCCCATGGGATCATCACCCGAAGATAACATAGGTAAGATCTCCGAAGCCCTCCCAGATAGTGCAAGACTCCATGCAATGCCGAGCTCGCGGAGGCTCATAGCATCGACGGCAATATGAGGCCAGCAGAGCGAGACCAGAGTTGCATCCGTGAACGACACGACATGAAGGGTCAACTGAGGGTGATCAGATTTGAGGTAGTCATTGAGGCAGAGTGGAGTTCCTGGAGGGACACCCAAAGATGTAAAGTCCGATCTGTTCTGAATAGATGGCCGGTCTGGCGTGGGCTGTGGTAGCTTTGAAGCCAGAGGATGCTCGGCTATGCTGATTTTGTACTCGTCATGGTGAAATTTGAGTGCAGGCCGTGCCGAAGTAAACTCCTGAGGAATATGAATTTCCAACTTTCCTTTTTCCTGGTGCACGTCAGAAATCGTTCCGAACAAACAACTATATAAATTCTAACATTCATGCGAATACGCCCTCCCAACTTCCGCCATCCTGGCCGATCAAGAACATCGGAGAGAGCGCGGCGCAGCATTCCCGCATCGAGTGGCTCGTTGAATCGGAGTGTCCAGCATTGTACACAATTGCGTAAGAGTGGCGTGTCATCGAAGTAGTAGACGGGCAGTATGGTATCAGTCGGATTGGATGGATAGTTGGGCGGCTGACGAGTCTGCCCCAGAACCGCTCTCCGAATAGTTTGCATTGCCATGTCTTGTTCTATGATTACTCCGTATGGGTTATGTGCGGAAGATTTGAGAAAGAAGCCTTTAAAACTTATTTGGATATGACCTTGGGAATATGTGTGATGGCTTATCTTACCTACCTTTGAAATTACTGTCAGCCCCCGCTCTTGTGATCACACATGCAGAGCCAATCGTGATATGTTTTAGGCTCAATCTTGACTAAGTTAGTCAGTCAGACTGTTGTGATTTCATGTTTAGCGGACAACCGCAGTCAGCACGGATAAATCGAAGAACCTTGCCACACTTGACATACACATCTCGGTGGGATAAAAGGCATTGCACGAGGTCGGTATCCCACCTCCTGAACTATCAAGGAATGCTTACAACAACGGCAGTTCACAACCTCATGGCTACATCTAACTATGATGCCGAGCAGCATTAATGACTAATCACCATGCCGCACCTATTTATTTCGTATGGGTCATTGATTTGGAAGATTTGATGGAAATTTGAGTTCAGTACATGGTGTATGTATGCTTGAGCTTTATTATGTGTCTCTTGGATGGCCAGTAAACACTCTTATCAGTCACATTGTGGTTGCTGTCTAATGATAGTCAGAGGTAAATCGCGGGCGGTCGACACCTAAAGCTGTTCCGGATAATTTGTGACATTGAACAGTCTATTGAAAGCTTGATCGATCCGGCATGTGCATTGTTCTCTACGCAATGGTTCTTTGTTCATGTCTTGTTCACCTATCTAACCAACTTGAAGCGAGAATATTTCAAACATCAATGGAGAACATTAAGAGCACAGTCCCTACATTAGCGAACAGATATATTGAAGCCTCAGATGCAAAGAGACTACTTCTGAAGCTTATATACTCTCATCATCATCCATATCAGGCTCTCATCGAACTCTAACAATCATCCGGAACTTCAGCTTACTCACACCCCAAACACCATTTCCACGAACCACCGCTATCTCCTAAACGCTTTCAAAATGAATGCTTTCATTGAAAAGTATGACCGTAACGCCACTCTTGTCATCCGAGCGTTTGCCACCACAAAACGCACCAACAGACAATTGCAAGCAAAGGAGTTGACGATCTTGAGACAAGCTGTTGATGTCGTTGTCCCTCATCTTGTAGGTACATGCGGTATGACTTCTATTGAGTTCGAAGTTCTCTTGTTTCACGCTGCGGTAATTGGTCCGGACGAGCAGCTAGAATTTCTCGATACTGTTGTTGAGATCATCAGAGCTACACGCCCTGAAGGCTGGTTGACAGAATACGACACGTGGTTTTTGAATTTTGTTTCCCAGCTGCATGATGCACTCGCTGATGCTCAAGAAGGCCGTCAAGGGGAGAGTAGTGCATCGGTATCTTTCACGGCTGATTCTACGCTGCAGGACAGTGTACCAGTATTGGCTTCATCTAACAATGTGTCCCAGGCTTGGTCCGGCAACACTTCTCAGATGGCAAATCCTGCCGCATCAATCCTTAGCGAGTCAAGTGTAGCGTCTTACTGGAGTATGTCTTCTTCGCTTCTATTTCCCACTAGCACCTCGGCAGCGGCCTATGTGGTAAGTTCCGGGGGAGCCCAAACCCCTTCCAGCATGCTGACCTCTTCTAGTATACCCAGCAGTCTTGATAACCTGACAAGAATGAATTTTCAAAACTGGCCCATGGTACGTCCAGAGGCAACCCTGGCGATGGGTTCTGAGGTAAACCCCACTTTCACTGAAAATTCCTACCTGGATACGTTCATGGGACTCCTTGAGACACAGGCTCCTAGCAGACTTGACGAATCTCAAAATGACAATACTCCTGATTGGTTGGTAAATTCTCTGGACTATGATTTTGCGGCATTGATTGCTTCGATCGACGAAACCAATACGGGCTAGGAAGCTAGTTAGGGCTCTGGTGATGAAATGCGGACATAGAGTGTGGTCTGGATCCGAGGATACCTAGAGTGGGTAAGTAGAATGGTATGGAGTTGAATTGATTTTGCATTTGTATTACCTGACCCTTCTTTTTAACAACCCGATCACATGTGAAGTTTAATCCATAATCAAGTGATAATGTAGACAGACTGGGCTTTTGAACAACAAAGAGCGTGCGTTGCTGGAGTAACTCAGAAGGCAGATAAATGACATTTCAACACATCACTGCAAGCAATATCTTGGCGGGTTTATTAAGCCACAAATTTGTATTTGTTACTGGTTAGCGTCCTCATCGTAGTCCTTATCAATTGTCTGCATGCATCACTAGCCAAGATATTCCCACCTGCGTGGTTAACATTGGTTTCTAAGACTAACAACGACGCAAACGTACGTCAACAGAATAATCCATTGTCCCCACTCACACATTTATACATGAAAAAGCTATTGGCTACAGGGTTACGAGACTACTCGAGATGTAACTGGGTGTTTTTGAAGTAGGTAGGATATAAGTATCTCTATTATTCTCCCTACAGCATATAGATAGGTATTTTGCGACCCTAGAGCGTTTCTTATATTCCACATTTGTTTCACTTACTACTATTTTATTTGGTGTCAGTATGAAGCTCACCGTCCTTGCAAGCACTGCCGTTTTGATCGGCCCAGCCTTTTCACGCCTCCACAAGCGCGACGAATGCGCAACTCGCTGTACGGACGCATACAATGTATGCACTGCCAAGCCCGACGCGAGCCAGGCCTTTTGTGCGACCGAATTCTCAAACTGTGTGGGATTTAATGTCTTCTTGGGCAGGAACTCTGTTCCAGCTCTCACGGCATGCTCCGCAGGTGCTACAGGTCTCTCGGCAATAGGAGCATCAATGGCTAGTACTGGGCTCAGCACAACCTCTGCTGCCGCGGCTTCAACAAGTACCGCAGCTGAAGAGGTATCTACAGCTACAGCTGCTGTAACTGCCGACACTGTTGAAACAACCGCGATGGCTACAATTTTATCTTCTGCAACCGACACAATCCCTGAAACATACGATTGCGTTACAGAGTGCAACGATAACTACAACATCTGCCGTACAGCACCCAATGCTAACATGGCAAGTTGCGCTGCTCAGTACGCTCAGTGTCTTGGGTACAACCCTTTTGGCGGAAATGGCTCGCTCGTCACACCAACTGCTTGCTCAGACGCCGGCCTCAGCACAACTCAATCTACTCAACCAGTAACAACTTCCGAACCGGCAACAATGGTCTCAAGCACTGCATCTGTATCCAGCCAACAGGAAATATCAATTTTACCAGTCACAAGCCTTGAGCAGCCTATAGCCACTTGTGCTGATATGTGTATGGGAGGTACTACTACCACCGAGGGCGAAGCACCACCAGTGGCCACAGGGACACCCGTCGTAGTTGTCGATGGTGCAGGGAACATTCGACCTTTTATGGCTTTTGCTGCATTAGTCGCCCTTGCGGCAGTCTAAGCTCATGAACGAAACGTGACGGCAAGTTGGATGCGGAATTTGGGATTCAAAGTTGGTACAATTATCATGGTGCTGTGGTGTCAAGTCTTCAGAGGTGGTCATTACTTGGGATATGACCTAGTGAGCATTGTTCTTCATGTTTAACGATATAGCTTATTCTGTTCAATAACATGGACTTTTCGCAAATAAAGTATTAAATAGCCACAAAATCTATTCGCAGCATGTGACGCCCCCAGATCTTGGCTCTGCAAGATGGCAAGCTGGGGTCACGGCACGAACATTAAAATTATTGGTAATATGGATGATAAACTCTAACATCTCATACCTTCCTATATGGTTCGAGCGTATGATTCAACATGACAAATCTAACGAACTGCCTCACACAGATTGCTTTGCGGGAAACGGGGGCAGCGGGTTGCTTTGAAATGGTGTTCCGCACACACCCGCAACTTTCCGCAGACTGGGTGAAACCCGCAACGTTAAATGAAACAGCGAAAACTTATAAATTCTCTTCAGATTGCACACTTACTGCATAAATCTTCCAACATACCAAATATTACGAGCATCTGCTAGTTTTTTTGATTTCAACACTCCCTCCAGTTCAAACCACAACCATGGCCAGGCAGTGGATCCTCGACGACCAGCAAGGTTATGATTTATCTCTCCGATATGAGGACAACATTCCGCTACCGTCCAAAGAAGATTTAGGAACTCATGAAGTTCTAGTCAAACTGCACGCAGCCAGTCTCAATTATCGGGATGTTGTTATTGCTGGATCATCTGTAGGTCAAGGAAACCCGAACTGAATGGCATTCGCTGACTCGGCACAGAACATCGGTTCAATTAAGCCGCCTATGACCCCCCTCTGCGATGGAGCTGGCTCGGTTGAGGCTGTTGGATCTCAAGTGAAGACTTTAAAGCCTGGCGATCGAGTCATCACCTTCCCAGCACCAGATGTTGTGGACCAGAGAGGAAGTGAAGGCCAATCAGGTATGGCTGACGTCCCGACCATGCTTGGTTTGGGTACTCAGGGAACTCTTCGAAGCCATGGCGTATTCTCTGAAAGTGCTCTTGTTCATGCACCAAAGTCACTCAGCTGGCTTCAAGCCGCTACCCTTCCAGTCACTTGGCTGACAGCTTGGAACGCGCTCTCGGATCTGAAGAGCAGCCAGATCGGGCCGAAAACTTGGATTCTCGTACAAGGTACTGGAGGTGTTAGCGTTGCAATGCTTCAACTCGCTTCAGCTCTTGGACTGACAGTTGTGGCCACGACTTCGTCCGAAGAGAAAGCAGCGAAGCTGAAGGACCTTGGCGCAATCCATGTCATCAACTACCGCGAGAACCCCACCGACTGGGGCAAGCAGGCGAAGGCATTGACGCCAAATGGGAGAGGATTTGACATGATTGTCGATATCGGAGGTAATGAGACCCTCCGTCACTCTCTTGCAGCCGTACGCCCGTACGGCTCCATCCAGATCGTTGGAGCTGTTGGTCAAGGCACCGAACCAGTTTCTATGATGGAGGCCTTGATGTGTACTTGTACTATTCGGGGTTTCTTGATGGGCAGCCAAGACCAGTTCAACGAGCTCGTTGAGTTTATCGATCAGAAGAAGCTTCAACCCTGTTTTGACGACACACTGTTTGAGTTGGCGGAAGCCAAGAGCGCTTATAAGAGGCTGGATGAACGCAAGCACTTTGCCAAGGTTGTCATTCGCATCGACCACCCAGAGAACCAGGGCTACTGATATAAACATAACTGGCTCAAGAGACCCTTTTTGAGGAAGAACCTGCTTTTTATCACAAGTCGAAATCTATAAGTATCTGAAATCTCTATATTGAACTGGTGTGGTAGCTCCTGTGAATGTTTATTAAAGTTGAATAGTCGTTTCATTAAGATGTATTGTGATTTGTGATTAGATAGAAGATCGTCTAATCTTCGAATCGTTGATTTCCACGCCCTTGACCTTTGAGATCAATCTCTTGAAGGAACAATGAGGTCAGTAGCCCAAAACCACTAAGACCCGTCATTGTGTAGAATATGACCCGGAAACTGGTCAGGTACGCTACTAGAACTTCAACAAGGGTATGCCTAGATACTTCCGTTGCCAGTGGTTTGAGCTCCTTGATGAAAGCGATCGCATTCGAGGCGTCCTTCAGAGGGACTAGCGGTCCTTCTAGCTGTATTGAGGTAGACGTGATGCTACTCGAAAAGGCAGTGTTAAAGATTGCAGATGCTATAGTAAGTCCAAATAGACCCCCAAACATTCGGATGGTGAAATATTGACCGATAGCAACGCCGGTGTCGTCAACGTCCTTGACACTTGCTTGCATAGGTAGCAGATTCAGGCGTAACAGTGCAACACCTACTCCCCATATCACCGGAAGTCCAAATAGCGCTGAAGATGACGATTCCACGCTGAAAAGAGCCATAATGCCAGTTCCCAGCGTTAACAATACCCATGACAGCCTTAGGAGCCAAGTATAGCCGCCAAATAATGGCACCATCATCATGGAAAACACTGCGATGACTACACTGACAATGGAAGTAGGTAGAAGCAGGACAGCCGATTTGATTGCAGTTTCCAGGTATACTGCTTGATAAATCAACGGAAGGTACTGCAGCAGAGAAACGAGAACGGCACCGTGGATGAAACCACCCAGTAATGTCATGTTGGCGGTGACGGAGTGAAACAGTCGATGAGGCATGATTGGTGCCGCAGGTTTGGCCTCATAAAAGACGAAGGTCACGATCACCGCGACTCCCAGAAGCATGGGAACCAGTGTTTGCCAAGACGCCCAGGGGAACAGCGACCCAGCCCAACTGAGCGGCAGCACAAATATCGTGATGCCAGAGACAATTAGACCCATACCGATCCAGTCAAGGCGTTCGATATTGCGAGCCAGCGAAGTGTCGTGAGTGACCGAGCGGAGTTTGAGGAAGAACACCAACAAAGGCGTGCCCACTCCAAGAATCGGGAGGTTCACCCACCCAATCCACCGCCAGCTGGCATATGATGCAAACAGTGCACCAACCGAAGGCCCTAGAATATTACCAACTGCGTTCGGGATGCCCATCAAGCCAAGATAGGTCGAGCGCTCTTCCAGCGTTGTCATATCGGCCAGAATCACCTGAACGAGCACATCAATGCCCCCACCGCCAAAGCCTTGGAGCACCCGGCCCACGATTACTGTTTTCATGTTATGCGCCACTGCGAAGACGATTGAGCCAATGAAGAAAAGCCCAATGCAGACGTAGAGTGGCGGCTTGCGACCGAATGCGTCCGATATGCTCGCCCAGACAGGTTGCATCACTAGGCCACACAGAGTGTAGGATAAATTGGCCCAGAAAGACTCCAGACTTGAGCCTCCGAGATCGTTCGCTATGGACTAGGGAAATAGATTAGCAAGAGGACCTCACTTACTCGATATTGAACCGCGCAAACAACTTACTGGAAGAGCAATGCCGAGTGCTGTCGCATCCATCTGAAACACAAAGAGTGTGGCAGCGAGACCTATAAATGCGAGCTTGAAGGCCAGAGATTTCTTCGGTTTGGGCTCATCCATCTGAAGATCTAGTGGCTCTGTGCCCCCAACTGGTGGCTTGGGCTCAAATTTCCTTTCTGACTGGAGTTTTGTACCAGCGCTTTGTTGCGCAACCGATGCAGATACTTCCGCATTGCTGCTTTGACGAGCCTGGCCGTCCATTTTGGAAAGATGCCACACTTCAGGCTATAGTAAGTGTGACAAAAGTTGGCACTAATTTGTGTCAAAGTTCAAGAGAAAAAATGGTCGATTGGCTTCAGAGGCCTCCCTGATTTAATCTTGGCCAGTCCACAGAAGGATTCCAACGGCTGTTTCGGCATTGATAAGATAACGTCCACTGTCCGTCCATGCGGATAATAGATTAGACCGTGAGCATTAGAAGTTACGCGGTGAAAAGACTTATGCAGGACCCACCGGTATTAGTTATGTACAGTAGAAAATACAATTTCACTTACTTCCCTTTACAAGCCAGCCTTTTGTGCTGATTAACTTCTATACTTGCCATAATTTGAACACAGCCTGTGGGTAACATTATGCAGAGCCTACCGTAGCCTCTCGTCATTGGCTGTTCAGATAGCCTGATTTCCTAGCGCTTACTAGCCATTCCCCAGCGCCTTCATCAACCCCAGACGGAAAATGCTCATCATGCCACCAACAAATATGGCTTCAGGTCCGAAGGGTACTAGAGCTAGTGCTCCTAGGAGACAAACTGGCTGTCAAACTTGTCGGTACGTTAAACATATTTTCTGTCCTTCTTATTATCGCCATTTTGATGGCTTAAAGCCGGCGACTAACAAAGCATCAGCAAAAGGCGGATCAAGTGCGATGAGACAAAGCCAGCATGCGAGAGATGTGTGCGATCAGGTTGGAAGTGCGATGGATACCCAGCAGATATGGTCTTAAAAGCATCTGCCAACTACAAAAACACTTCAAGCCTGTCATTACTGTCACGATTGCCATCCATCGCCAGCTATTCCATTCCTTTCAAGGTCCCAGGAAGTCAAAAGGATCGCCAACTACTCCACTATTTCTGCGTACAAGGTTCGAACGACATTTCGGGGTTTCTGACCTCAAACTTTTGGTCTCAGACTGTTCTCCAAGAAAGTCATCAAGACCCAACCGTCCGCCAGGCTCTTGTGGCAATGAGCTGGCTTCACCTGGACTATTCAACATCGGAATGTATAGGAAGCTCTGTAACGAGAGCCGAGGCACTGGCACAGTATGGAAAGGCTTTGCGATCCATGAGAAAGCGGCTTTCTCGGCCGTCGGAAAGTACTACCAAGATCGCGCTCATCTGTTGCATCTTGTTCTATTGCTGCGAAGGCGCCTTGGGTGACCGAAATGCAGCTCTACAGCATTTGAGCAACGGCCTCAACCTGCTGATCTCTACTCAGCATGAGCACAAGGGGGACGTTTCTCAAGATATACAGGACCTTTCAGATGTCTTTGAACGACTAGATATGCAAGCCAGCTTCTTTGAAGATGATCGTACCCCAATTCTCGTTCTTCCAAGCTGGCAACTGAGTGGGGAAAATACTTATAAACTTCTCTTGGAAGATAAATTTGCAGGTCTTCAGCAAGCCCAGCAAAGCCTCGTCAGGCTCCAGGCTTGGCTATACCACTTCGTCAACAAGAACGCCGATTACCATGGTGAACCAAGAGAGTCACTCCCAATGAACATATTACAAGAAAAAGATGCTCTGATGCAAGGGTACACTTCCTGGATCAATGCGATCAACAACTTCGAAGACGAGACTAAATGTGACAACGAAACATTACATGGAGTTCGAACACTTCTCGTTCACTTCTACGTCTGCCGAATGATCGTGGAGTCTAAATTCCCCAACGATCCTGAAGTGTTTGGCGCGTCGCCGAATCCAGCTGCCCATAAAATCCTCGACCTGGCTGAAACGCTTCTCCAGTACACTATGCTTCTAAACGGATCACCAAATGCGACCAAATCTCCTCGTCGTAACTTCTCTTTGGAAACTGGGGTTGTGGCACCTTTGTTTGCATTAGCCATCAAATGCTCGGACGAATCTGTGGCCACGAGAGCTGCCCAGATGCTTACCTCGTCTCAAAGACGGGAGGGCTTGTACGATTCGCAGACGATGGCGCAAATCATCACTGTGCTTAAGGACACAAGAGACTTTGGGATGAGAATCAAGCAAGAGGACAGTAGTGAAAGCGCACCCTTGAGCGCGTTGGAATATCATCTACCAGACAGTTATTCGGGTGGTGGGATAGACAAACTGCTCTCATCGATGGACCTATCGCGACTTATGATCTAGGTATGTAATTATTTAGTTTGCGAAAACGAAGATTAATGTTGAATAAGGACGTTATGCCGTTGAAAGTTGCTGCGAAGTTGGTTTCTCATGTGTGCCCGGAACCTGTATGAAGTGTTTCTATTCTTCATCGTGAAGTATCGCACCTGATTAGAGACAGCAGCCTTTACTTCAAGGACTAGTTGTTAAACTGTTACGTACAAACCACAAGGCTAGTGCTGCGGCTGAGCAAGTATCTCTGTCCTTTCGTGGGCGGACCATCAACTTCCCCGCTTCAGCACGTGTTACGGCTCAAGATTCCCGTTCGGGATGCGTAGGACTATAAGTAGCGTAATCGAGAAGTGGCATTGTTGTCAGCACTGCCGCCTAAATTCACACCGTCCCATTTTCCTTCGTCTTTGTGTTTCTAGCCTTGTAAAGCCTCTACATTCCATCATCCTCACAGACATCAACTATGGAGGCCAGCACAATTTCTGTCCAGGATTCGGAAGCGATTATTCGCGCTTGTACATACCATAGGCATGAATTTGACAGGCTCCTAGTACAAACACCTAAAACCAAACTCCAAGCGCCCTTTCTGCAAACCTCTTTCAAACCGTCTTCTCCTTCGGGGCTTGGAATTTTAGGGCATTTACCCGACGAGTTGGTGCTGATGATACTTCACGAACTCGATATCGTCTCTTATCTTCGATTTAGGGGAGTCAACAACCGTGCCCGAAGCATCGCAACCAATTCTAAGGACTATAAAACTGTCGTGAGACATGGGATGGGAGGACTGAAAGCGCTGCTCAAGGTTCGACTGGGCCATCTCTTCACCATCACTAGGTTTCACCAAGTCCTCATGAGCCCTGAATGCGAATTCTGCGGAAAGTTTGCAACCTTCCTATATCTCATCACATGCCAACGCTGCTGTTTCACATGCCTGCAAATCTCGTCTGAACTCCGCACTCTACCAATACCGATTCCGAAAGAGTTTGCCAAAGCTGCGAAGAAAACAGTAGAAGAAATTGAAAGAGTCTGTGAGCCGAGATCATGCGTTGTTTATGGCAAATACTCTCTCGAACCCTGGCCCAGAGTCACCAGACCAAAGTGGCTGGCTCAGGCAAAGCCGGCTATCGAGAAGCTGCAGTCGCTCGATGGTTCCCGCAAAATCCCCAAGCAGGCTTTGGATCATCTACCGGAACATCAGGTTCGCAACGAGGCAACCCATCATTACTGCTACCGATATATGGCCTCTACCGCTTTCCCAACCTACGACGCAAATCGGGACCAGCTCGAGCATGGCATCAGCTGTAAAGGCTGTCAGTTTCGTCTTGAGGAATATGTCCGTGAGACCAACAGCTCAATACAACCACCATGGGGGCTTAATGACCGAGATCGAGTGTATTCGGCAGAAGAGTTCATGTGTCACTTCAGATCTTGTGAATACGCCCAGAAGGTATGGGCCGATACCTTGGAGACAGGTGAAGCCCCATTGTCCAAATTCATACAAGATGGTGGTACCGTTATTTCACACGAGAGGCATCTGAGGTACGAGCTCTATTGATTTCCTTGCAATTCCATGATGAGTCGAACATGCTGCTATTTGGAAGGTGTGCTAGCTATTCTTGGAGTTGTAAATAGAAGTGTATTCGAAATTCGACCCATAACCCCTATGAATTAATATTTCAATCTATTTTCATCTCTTGATTTTGCGTCTTGGTAAAGAAAAAACCCGAAACTCGCTTTTACAAAGGCTGTGGTGTCAAACTCAGCATGTTCCTAGCGATAAAAATAGAACACAGTTGGAGATCCTCAGAAACTATCATCTCACAAACAGTTGTGACGCATAAGCGATATGAGACGCCTGTGTGTAACCTCACAGAGGTATATACAGGCCCAGTTGATCAGCATTCTTAACGTTGTTAATAAAAGTACTGGATATAGTTGAATGTCCTCGAGAAGAATAACCATGAAAACATATACATGTAATAGATATCATACGCCCTAACGAGGTGAGAGTCTGCCACTCCATTAACTTCCTACATGTACAAACAAAAACCTACTCCCTCTTTCAGGCATTTTTGAGAGCTTCCTGTATTTCCTTCTTGTATCTGGCATTGATAGCACGACGGTTGAGTTTCTGGGTAGCAGTAACAAGACCCTATTCGTTGAAGACTTGTTAGCGAGATTCTGATAGGCGGAAGGGGAGAAGACATACGCTTGGGGGAGTCCATTCTTCTGGGGTTATTACTACACCAGCGACAATCTCCATGCTCGATAAACCAGCCCGTTTACCAGCGTCTTGCAAGTCTTTGAGCATCACTTGACGTACTTTATTGTCAGTGTACATCTTGTCCTCATCAACGCCCAAATCCTGAGCAATGCCTCTGAGGTAGGCTTCGTTTGGCATGACAACAGCAATAGGCCGTGAATGTTCAGAATCAGCATAGACCATTGCATTCATGACACCTTGAACGCCACGGTAGATAGACTCCAACTTCTCGAGAGCAACGTATTCGCCACTGAGCAATTTCACAAGGTTCTTGATACGATCAATCACCCTGAGGTGACCATCAGCATCAAACTCTCCCACGTCTCCGGTTTTGAACCACCCATCATCGGTAAAGGACTTCTTTGTTTCTTCGTCGTTGTTGAAGTACCCCATCATGACCGCAGCGCCCTTGATCAGAATTTCGCCTTGGGGGATCTTGGCATCAGCAGAGTATCCGAATTCCGGAACGGAGACTAGCTTGACTTCGACTGAGCCGGGAATTGTGCCGATGGAGTGCAAAGTGAATTCGAGAGGTGATCCTAATGCACCAACTGCTGAAGTTTCGGTAAGACCATAACCTGTAAACATCGGCGCAAGAACCAGTGAGAGGAAGAGTTTAGTTGAGAGAGAGATGGGACTGCCACCGTTGAACAGGAATCTGATCTTGCCTCCAGTCATCTCGCGAACTTTACCGAAAACAGCATTGTCTAACAAGCAAGCGCCTGGTAGATTGTGCTTCACCATAAACTTCTTGTAGCCAAAAGCACCCCAGAACAGATTTCTCAAGACCATGTTAGATTCAAGACGTGTCATGATGCCCTTCCTGATTGTCTCATAGACTTGTGGCACACCGGGCATTACAGTGGGCCCCAGCTCACGCATGTCGCCTGCGCAGTTTCTTACCGATGTATCAGATAGTGTCCTGGGATTGCCGTATCCTACAGTGCCGCCGAAATACATTCCGAGATTCTCGAGAGCCATCTCTAGAACATGAGCCAACGGGAGGTAGGCAAGAAGGACATCGTTGTTCGTGACGCAGTCAGCGACACAAGTATACAGGCCAGCGACTATCAATATCAGCATAGTGACAATTGTTGTGTGTAGCGGGCCATCTTACCTGCCGCAACAAGATTCTTGTGGGCAATTTGTACGCCTTTGGGAACGCCGCCAGATCCCGAGGTGTACATCACGCAGTAGAGATCATCTGGCTTCGCATGCACTGGATCGACCATCGCATTGCGACCTGATGTATAGAGTTCTTCGAAGCTGATTATTTTGAACCTGGGATTGGCTGATTTGAACTCTTTGACAAGTTCGCTCCCACCAAAAATAGATGCCTCATTCACAATTACTGTATGGACCTTTGACTTCTTCAGAGGCTCGGTTGCTGTCTTGAGTAGGTAAGGGTCGATGTACATAATCTCCGCCTCGGTCTGGAGGAGGCTGTGCTCTAGTCCGCTTGCTCCAAGAGAATCATAAGCGGTTATGATTGAGATGGACTGGGTAGCACAGCCATGAGAAGTAGCAATCCATTGCGCACTGGAATAGTCAGCTCCTCTGTATAGACATCTCTTCATCCAGGTTAGTATTACCTTGTAGATCCAAAGAGAAACAGTTTTCCTCCAGGCGCGAGCCCGAGTTGCCGCAAGCCTGATCCCACCTCGAGGCAGTGTGTCTCGTATTCCTTATAGGTGAAGAAGGAAAACTTGGATAGTTCGAAATATGTCCACTCCTTGTCAACCTTCTGCACCTTGCCGTCAATTTTCTTTTCGACCTGAGTTATCTCCTTATGTAGGCGGATAAGCCTTCGCGAACCCACGGCGTTCTTGTTGGGCCAGAGCCGTGCGCTTCGGCGGATGATATCGAAGACCGTGTGGACATCTTCGGAAGGTCTTACGATAAGGCCGTCGCGAGCACGAGGATGACGTCGAGGTATGGTCTCATCAGGTCTCTTCTCGTAGCCCGGAGAGTCGACTGTGAAAGGTGGTTTGAAGACCTGATACAAGGGAGTTATTCCTGAGGTGTGAGACATGTTGATCGCACGAGCCGCCGCAGGCTCTGTATTCTAATGTCAAATTGAAGAAAAAAGAAATACCGCAGAGATATGAAAGTTGTAGAAGCTAGATTACATGCTGAATGCTTTACGAGGTCAGCTTACATGATATTCAGGACGTAGATGTGATGCCCAACAAATACAAACACAGCGGAGTTTGTTGGCACGGCTCCAGCTTATCCTATTTGTCCGACCCAGTTTTCTCACTCTAAACAGTGGATCACCTTAAGTTTGCAACGCGCGGCCAGGATGCCTCATGTACCTACCCGCGACGTATTATCGCAAACTGAACATATTTCACGAAGTATAGCTTTGGCTAATCCCAAGTGGGTCATCTTTATGCAGGTATCTCACAGTCTGACACCAACGAGAGCGTCCTCCTGACCAGTAAAGCCGGAATATATGGTGCAGACGTAAGCTGACGGGCGGTCATTTTGTAGCATCAGTCTCAAGCTTTAATTCGAATGCTACAGGGATTATCCGACTCAACAAAAAGAAAGGCCGACACAACGGGGAGCACCAACCAAAACAACAGTGCGAGCGGATTCATGCAATACGGAAGTGGACTAATACATAGAAAAGCGCTAGACAAGCCTCGGATTTGTTAAATTATAACCTTCGAGACATGCCGCCATTCATGTCCTTTATCGAGGATGACCTTGACTGGTCGAACATTGATATTATTACCACCCCATATAACAAGGTCATCACAGCTGGTGTGTCATCCATCGCCGACAGCTTAGGTGAGACCTACCTGTTTACGAGTGGCCTATCATCAAGAAACAAAACCAACTCTGATGGGGAAGTAATAAGGATACCCAAGATTTCTATATTCACGGGCTATTATACCATCTGCCTAATTCGCTGGAATTCGATAAACCTGGTACTCATCGCCTGTACTGACAGGAAGGAGATTGAAAGTCACAAAACCGTCAGGATGCTCCGGCTCCAGCCGCACAAAGGCTTGCGCCGCATATTGTTGTCTTGTGCTGACCCAGTAAGCACCCTTGGGAAACTTAACCTTCTTGGTAAACATTTCCGTATTGACTGTCGTCAATGCAATGCCCTCGTACTTTTGTGGCGCTAAAGTGGCTTCGGTGATGTTGTATGCTTCTACCTCACCCTCAAAGTCCACGGCGAGCTCATTAACCTCAAGACCGACTGCTCGGAGACGCTCCGCTACGCCTGACCACGCCCGACTAAAGATGTATGCTTCCGGTCGAGCGCGAGTGAGATTGCTCGCAGGAGGGGTGTTGTTGCCAAAGAGGACAGGCACATCTGTCACCTCGCCGGTCTCGGCATTGATGAAGGGCCATGTGGTGTTCTCCCAACGCGGTTGATCGCGAACGATGATTTCTTGGTTATTCGTTATGAAATCAGCTCGAGCAGCTTCCACTGTCTCGTAGACGAGATCGGCGTTATCCGCAGCAATCTGGAGGACGTTGATGGCAGCGATCATTCCAGCTGTTGTACGGCGCTTGAAATTTTCATCTCCGATGCCAATTCCACGCGTCTCCGATAGAAATGCGATACCTTGGCCCATGAACACAGTCACTTCGCCACGTGTATCAGTGACGAAATCCTGGAGACGTATACCATTACCATCCTCAGTCTGCGAGGCAACAACGTAGCCGTTCGTCGTCAAGTTCTTTTCCTCCAGCGCTTTAACAACCTTGGGAACGAAAAGGGTCTCCGCCATGGATCGGATATCGGCGTGGACGTTTGGGTTCTTGAACGCCGAGAATTGGTTGTCTTGTGAGGGAACGTAAGTTGTGTTCTCATGGACTAGCGCGCGGTTGGCGCCATACTCGTGACAATCGAGATGCACATGAGCGTTGAATTTGAGGTTCAGGGCTTTAACATCAATGGTCTGCTGTGAGGCCATTTTTGTATGGTCCCGATTTGGGTCGAAGCTTGTTGCCAATAACCGTTGAAAATAAGCGGACCCATCTGGGTTGTACCGCGGCAACACCATGATATCAAGCTTCTCCAAGATAGAAAGCGCCCACTCTGGCTCATTATCCATTTTCCCAAGAAGAGCCAACAGGCCCTCCTCTCCTGCAGCTTCATTTCCATGTACCCCCCCTTGCATCCACACGCGGACTTTGTTGGTGCCATTGCCGCTCATGGGAGTTGTCTGAAGAAGCGATTTGGAGGAAGAAAGAACAACATATGGAATTGAACGGCCCTCCTCAGACTTGAAGGCTGGATTGTGGTACGTCATCCACTCATTGCGTGAGGCTAGAGTCCAGAGAAACTGCTCTAGTGACTGCTGTGATACTGGCGAAGAAGTGCCATTGGCAAAACCTTTGGCGACATCCTCGGGTCTTAAGAACGAGGGTGAGTAGAGCTCTCCATCGACATCGGGATAGTTCGCAGCTACAACCTTGGAGTTTGGGGTGAAGGGCACCGCATTGCCGGCATAGGATAGCTGCGCGGCTGCGCTTCCAAGAAGGGTTGAGACGGCCAAAAAATGCATTTTGCGTGATGCTTGTTTCAATGGCAGATGTGTGCCTTTGAGTATTTTATAGACAGATGTAGCTGTCGATCAACGCACGTTCGCCGACGCCAAGCACTATCGCCTAAGTGCCAGCTTCCTATCTGGATCTTAGCACCTCATTCATGCGTGGTATCAGATAACCTTTTTTTCGTGCCGAAAAGAAATTGTCGAATGAAACATGGCGATATCCCAACCCCGCGATTAACCCTCGTCATGCCAAGAGATGTTGACCCACCTTTGCTATCTTGCTCTATTACTTGGCTCTCCGATGACGGATGTGATACTTACCGCGGGAAGGGGAAAGGGACGGGTGTCGGATATGGTTTGCGGATGTGAAGTTGATCAACGGACTTGATTGTTATCATCGGAACTACGGATAGCTGTCGAGGTTATCAGCGGAACACCTGTTCAACAACACATAGTTAGTAAGTCAGTTTCTTTTTCTACACAACTATCGAGTCAAATATTTCCAGCATAGATAGGGACTACGGCCTGTAAGGGTCATAAAAAAAGTCGACAAGGGCAACTTGTATCGGATATATTGGAGCAGGTCATCATCACTAATAAGCTTAAACTTAGGCACAGTGGCCTATCAGTCATGCCATCCTGGCCAGTATCATGATTTCATCCAGTACCTATTGGTTAAACGCTGACTGCTGGAGTTACCCTGTGATACACGCTGACTTCGTAAACCTATTTATCAGGCTTTAATAGGTGGCAACGTATTAGACAGAGAAGTTACTGGTGCAATCCATCCCATTTCCTCTGCCGGTCTCAAGATCCACGACCTATGCTCCTCATCAAGCTGTTGGTGGATCTTGCGCATGGTGCAATCCGCCCAACCTTGCAACCACCACTGTGTCTCTGCTTTCTTGAGCAGCGGGCAAAGGTGAGCTAACACGACCCAAGCTTCTTGGTCCCGCGCTTTGACAAGAGGTAGAAACCCATCGATGCCTCCAGAAAGCCAGAAGAATAAGTCGCTTGCCTCCCAGTCGCTTGCCTGGCACGCTGTCGATCGCAAACTATTGATCCGTTCGATCAAAATTCCTAATTTCTCAGTATCCATGACATGGGATCTGATTCGGATTTCCAGCTCGTACAATATTTCATCGCTGCGTTCATATGAGAGGTGTAAGGAATGATGCATAGACCACCTATGTTGGGAGTATGCGAAAAGGGGTGCTAGGGATGTTTGAGATAGATCTTGCCCCATCGCAGCTCGGAGTTCTCTGGTGCCCTGAACCAGATATACCCAGTCTTCGAAGTCGCTATCCTCTGGGACGATTCCATTTAATCTTGATCGCTTCGGCGTGGCTATTGCTATTGACCATTAACCATACAGACCACATCAGCGGGGCTTGCTTGACCTACTAACGACAGTTGTCAAACTCGAGAACAAAAACAGAGCATCAGTGTTCTCCAAATTAATATTCTTGAGTAATTCCATGGCCTTTTGGGAAGCGGCTTGGTGGTGGGTTAGAGCAATTGATAGATACTGATGTCGCTGTTCTGGACGGTAATATGCTAGATGTAATGCTGCAAGCGCGAGTATCTCCCCCATCAGGTAGTCGTATTGGATGGCCAAGCGCGGTACAGTTATCCTCCAAAAGTCGCGGAGTGCTGAACACGTGAAGAGGGTCGCATACGTTGAGGTGGAGTAAGTATGAAACAACTCGAGATCGACGAGATTGATGCCGCCACTACCACTGACTGCCATACTTGGAGATTCAGTCTGCGTCGAAGCTTCGGCCGGCTTTTGAGATTTGGCTGTCTTTGAAGAAGAGCGCTTCCTCGGAGAGCACTTTTTGGGGGGTACGAGCAGATACTGGCAATTATCTTGTAGTCTATCACAGTTGAAACAAGCAGGGCGCTGCTCATCGCACTATCAACTTGTTAGCACACGACATACATCATGAAACGTTGTAGCAATTGTACTGACTTTAACCTTTCTTTTCTTGCAGTTTACACAACCTCTACGAGACTTGGAATGAGAGACTCTTGTGGGTCTCTTGAAACTGTGGGCGATTGGTGATGCACTTCCAGTATCCGCAGATGAAACAGGACTATGGAGAGGTTCTATCTCAGTTGGATCCATTGATTCTAGATGGCGAAAAGAGATGAAGGATTGGGCTTAGGTCGATTCTCCGCGCAGAAAGAGTGACAGGTCTGTCACTTTAAGGGTCTTTACTAGATGTCAACTGGTCCCCTGGTTGCTTCGCGTACCTGACCGTAATTTATCTGATCTAACCACTTCTAGTTTTGTCCGATGAAGTGGGTTTCAATCGGGGCGACCCATTCGTGAAACATTGGGGGTCTGGTCATTGGGGAACGAAGTTGAGCGAGGCTAAACGAGGTTATCGCGGGGTGTGATAGGGGACTAAGAATTCCAGAATAAACGCTTGGTGGTGCTTGGACACGATCTGAGTTCGTAAACATCGTTTAGATATCGTCGGTATTCCGTGTGGAATTCCATTTCTAATAATATCACCCGCAAGGCAGATTCGCAATGCTGAGCTAGACGTTTCGATTGTTCTGTGGCTTTTTGAGCTTATGCACCGTTGGTCAATTCAGTCATATAAAGACTGCATCCTTCTCAACTCCATGTCAAGTCTACAATCTCAATTCAACGCCCCTCCTTCCTTTAATTTCTTTCCTGACTTTCTTTTTATATCTTGCAATTATTGACAGTATCCCTTATACCTGACTATTTCCACGCTCTTTACCATTCGCCATTCCCGAACCCAACCTCCAATCATGAATATTCTCCAACGAGCTGCATCAGCCGACACTGGAGATACAGGAGGTTTTCAGCTTTACCACTATCATCCCACAGTCGTCGGAGGCGTTATATTCACGCTACTCTTCATTTGTACAACCTTGCTGCATGGCTGGCAATTGTACCGAGGAAGATCCTGGTTTCTCATCCCACTAACCGCTGGCGGTTTTTGTAAGATCCCTACCTAAGATTTACGGACCTCCCGACTAACGAAGATACTTCGCAGTTGAGCTCATCGGATATGCAGCGAGATGCAAGTCCGGCAACGAATCCCCCAATTGGACTCTTGGGCCTTATATCATCCAAAGCATCCTCCTTCTCGTGGCACCAGCACTCTTCGCCGCCACTATCTATATGGAGCTAGGCAGAATTGTTTTAATGGTTGACGGCGAAGATCGCGTTCTGATCCCAAAGAAGTGGATGACCAAGATCTTTGTTATTGGCGATGTCCTATCATTTATCCTTCAAGGTGGAGGTAAGGCTAAGACCCAAGTTGTCAAACTCGTCGCATGATCTGCATGCTAACCTCACTTGCTAGGTGGTGGTTATCAGGCTTCCGGCACTCTAGAAGCCTTGGAAGGTGGTGCCAAAGTTATTATTGGCGGTCTTTTCGTACAGCTCATCTTCTTTGGTGTCTTTATCGTCATCGCCATAGCCTTCCACCGAGCTATTCTGCAGAAGCCGACAGGTCGTTCAGACAGCGGACTACCTTGGAAAAAGCACATGTTCGCTCTGTACGTGGGCAGTCTGCTTATCATGGTACGTTCTGTGTTCAGAGCAGTTGAGTACCTCCAGGGCTTTGACGGATACCTCCTACGCCATGAAGCATACTTGTATATCTTTGATGCAACACTTATGTTGTTGGTCATGGTTTTGTTCAACTGGTTTCATCCGGCGGAGATCACTAGAATCCTAGAGGGGAGGGGGACAACTAAGGGCTACAGCATGCAAGCGTTCGGAGCATAGTCTTGATGGGTATGATGCGGGTGTCTGTTGCTGAGTTGGAATGATTTTTAACATTTTGGATGGCAAGGAGATACGAGCGGCACACGGGTGGACAAAATGTTTGGATTTGTTCGGGTGGGTGGTGCTCTTGTGTCATAAAAATTTATTGTCTGTATTACAATGACAGGCCTCGATTAATTTGACAGTATTTCTTTAAAGCTGCTTCTAACTCTTTGTGTGTAAACCGACAACTTCAATTGGCCATGATATCCATTGTTTCCAGTAAGGGCCTAATAGATCATCGATAAGCTCAACTATATCATAGCCCCAGCCTTCCAAAAACCACGAATCATTGAGTGTATGCATCAAGGCACCATAAAAGGCATATAGGATCAATGCCGGTGGCTGTCTTTGTTGCAAGAGAGTAAAGTATTCCTCAGGAGCAAAAGGCACGAAGAGAAAAATCCCTTGCCATGACCTGTTGAATATCGCCTCCTGCGGTGCTTCAGTGCTCAGGCTTGAAAACTGTGCCATAAACATCCGACATTTTCTAAGGACCTGCAATGTCTTTTCGTATGTTGGTGCATCGGGGCTGTTCTTCCATGCCTCCCTCGTGAGGCAAAAACGCTGGTCATTGGCCTCAAGTACTGTGTCCGGGTCTATTTCTTCCCAATTTCCAATACTTAAAAGCTCACCCATCGGGCCGTCTCTCAAAGTACAAAAGGAAGGACTCATCACAGCCTGGACGCCTCGAAGCATTGGGATCCAGCCCATACCCAGTATGCGATCTTTGCGATTGCCCCAGCCTGAGTCGTCCCAAATGCCTTCACCTAGTCGGCCAGAGATGCCAAACACGTAGAGGAGATTGAGAGAAGACCATACGAACAATGAATCTGCCGTTTCGTCATTACGAAATTGTATAGCTTTGTTGAAACCTTGTAAGCCTTCGTTATGGTAGCGAGCTGCGTCTGCTGTATGCCTCAGCCTTTCTTGAGGCTCGAGATATGCAATGTGTAGGGCAGTCAGACCAAGCAGGGCTTGCATCACAAATGGATATTTGAATGCTACTTGCGGGAATGTGACTTGGCCAGTAGCCGATAAGCTCGAATTCTTATACATGTCGAGACTTGTTGAGACCGTCCAGTGATGGAGGAGCGCCATGTCCTCAATCCCATATCTGGCAGACGACGGCTCGCGTGACCTCGCACTTAGAATAGTTAAACTAGGAATTGGAGAAATGCGGTGGTCCTGGGCCAACGGCTGTGCTGAAGATGAATATGGGGAAGTCTCGTCGGTAGCTGGTGAGTGCGCCGCGGACAGGGATGTGGTTTGGGACGAAGGGTATTGGCACTGGACCGCTCGACGACAACACGCACGACACGCAGGCTTCTCCTCGCTACACTGTCAGGTGTGAGTTAGCCTGGCGAACCCTTGTAACTGTGAAACACCGCCACATTCGAAGCCACTTACCTTGACGCGGCGCTTCCTGCAGTCAGCGCATCCTGTCTTGGCCTTCTTGTGTGCTCGACGCGGTTTGGCACCACTACTCCTGATGGCGATTGCGTCATGGGGCTCGGCATCCATGACTGTGGTAGGAGAGTGTACGGATTGAACGAAGGCAGTTGAACTAGAGAATTAAGGTTACTAATAGTTGAGATTTCGGTTCAGTGCAACGCGAAATAACAGACAGTGAGCAAAAGGGAACATGTCGTTGACTTCTGGCGAGGCGGAGTAGCGACGAAGCTGAACAACGACGAACGACAATAAACGAAGACGAACGAAGTTGAACGAGGTTAAACGAGTTTAAGCGAGGCATAAACGAAGTGTCTGACTTGAGAGCCCACCAAATCCTCCGAAGCCTAGCCAAACGTGGTTACTGTCGGCAAGCCCCGAGACTAAAGACGTAAATCCTTGACAGTCAAATTTCTCGCTCACGTCACAGCCATTTACGAGAAAGATGAGCAATCATGGTGCTGAAAATATCATCACTCATGACAAGAAAAGATGGGAAAACGCAATAGTGTTAAACTTTATTCCTGAGGCGAACTCAATTGGGTCCTGGTGTAGAATACAAGAGAGTTTGCTTTGCCTTCTGGTTCATCTGTTTGCGCAACTTGGAGCTTGCTTACAAGATTGACATCATCACGAAACGTTCTCCTTAGTCTAGACTCGGTCGCATTTCACGTTCACAGTCAGTAGATATCTTACTGCCTTATCATAGTTACTTGCATCCGGTGAAATAGAGAAAGATTTCAGAATAAAACCCGTCAATTCTGCCTGCTGGTCTATAACTCGACACAAAGAAATGCTAAATCTCAAATAACCCAAACTGTTTATGTATCGCTTTTAACCACGCTTCCTTCCTTGGGTTTCAGGGCCAGGGCTTTCGTAAGATGACAGCTCCCTTTCTTCAATATCTTGCGATTTGCGCCCATCCTGCAAAGAGTCCACGTACCATGCCAGCAAAACCGCCATGACAAGTGCCATCAGGATAGCATCAAAGATATACAGAAAAACCTCGTGCGATATGAGATATCCCTTGTTCCCCTGGAGGTATTCAATGACCCTGAAGATGCTACGGACGAGGATAAGGAAACTCGACGCGTAGAGCACGTATAGATATCTGGCCCAAGGGACATCCCCTCGTAACGATTCGGTTGTCGGACTTTTTAGCAGGCGGAAATGAAATAGGACTGAAGTCAAGACGAAGAATCCAAAGACCACGATTTGTACGAACAGGCCAGCGACGATGACCTTTTCTCCCAGCTCGTAGAGGTCCAATGTGCCGGCGGATTGGATGCCTCCGCCTCCCGCTTGTAAGCTGAAGGCGATGACATCTCCGGTAACAAAGATACGTGTAACCCATCGAACAGGTACTAGAGATAGATGCGAAGCTCCGACAGTTCGGATCAATCGGCCGAGGATCATGTAAATCGAGGCGGCGAAGAGTGCGGGGGCGACGAGGATCGGGATAGCCTGCGTGACAAAACCGCCGACCGAGAGCTTGTCAAAGTGACTCCATATTCTACCGCAGTAGCCGACAGTTTCGACTTGGAAGAGGAAATGTTAGCAAAGGTCCGACTACGTTGACTTCAAGATCTGTGGCCGCGATGGAAGGAAGACTTACAGATGCCGCCAATTGTGAAAGCAGTAAAATAATAAGCGCGTACTCGGAATAACCGCCAGGTGTGCAAGACTGTAAGAATCGCGAAGATAACAACGCTGACGATTGCGGCCGGTAGTGAGGGATTGTAGCGATAAAGCTTAAAGTCGAATGTGTCGGGGTTTGAAGCGTCGGCCATGGTCGGAAGTAGATACTGTGAAGGTTGGATGTCGAGTAAACGTGGTCAAGAGAAAGGGGAAAGATGGCCATCAAACTACTTATACATATTTGCATTGCCATAAATAAATTGCCCTGGCTCGTTAACCGTTCTTAAAGACCGAAAATGCCAGCTTGGGTGAGTTGGTCATCCCAGATAAACGGATCTAAACGAGGAACGAGGCTAAACGAGTAAATCCAAGTTTAGATGAGATCTGACCGATGACGAATCGGCTGAGCCCCATTGATCGTGAATCAATGGACCGATAAGGTTAATATCCCGAGATCCAATATTATCTACAGCCAATACGACGAATCCGAGCTTCTTGATAGACCAATTGAGTTGTTGGACCTATTCACACAAAGCGAGGTTGGTTTCATGCATACTGTTCTACGGAATGAGAGCTACGGGTACTTCTATCTTGTTCGCTTGACGTGATAAAGGAGAGTGGCTCTTTTTGTCTCGTGCGCTCTACTGCTGTGTAATTTACAGCGTAGAGTTATAGTGTCCCAAAAGTCCTGAAGGGGGACTTGCAGGAGATAAAAAGAGACATGACGATGTTTCTTTTTGACACGATGACTGAACACTCAGAGAGAGGGGTGCCATAAAAAATATCTGCCCCCACAGTTTCTCACCAGCATCTCTATCATCTTTAGAATTTAAAATAAACTAGCGAGTAATCTTACAAAGTCATCACCAGTTGTAAAAAAGCATTGTAAGGTTTATAATACTTACTACGGCTTTTCGAATAAAATAATTAGCTTTCCTAATACTTTAAATACTAGTTAGGAAGACGAAATTGAATACTGCATGATATTCATTGCTTACAAACGATAATGAGTCAAAAATAAGAAGTAAACAACAAAGAGGATCTATAGTAAATCTTTTAATTACATGTATATAACTCAGGAACCAGAAAAAGACAATGTCTAAGACGGGCGTTCTTTTGAAATCCTGGAATATTTCCCCACAGCTTGATAGCAATCCACAACCTCACGCAACTATATGGGATCCAAGGTAAGATCACTTGGAAGGCTGAATGATTAGGAAACAAAGTAGGATCTATATGAGATACTAACAACTTTTTATTGAGAAATCACAACCTCTACCAATAGCATCCTGAGTGAACCTTGCGTGAGTTTTCCTTGTCTCTCTAGGGTAGGCTGACTTGCAGTGGCATGCGCCACACATATCTCGGGCGTTCTTTTTGCCAACGCGTGTCGCGTGTTCGCGTTTGTTGGTATTTTCAGCCACCAAATACGTATAACAAGAATAATATCGATGACGTAGAAGCTGGGACAACTCACAGATCGATGGTGCGGATATTCTCTGCTTTTCTTTACCAGCAAAGGAGTTTGTTCCGTCCGAAACGGAATTATACCATTCGACTTACGCAAATAACCATGGCCTACAAACATGACAATTCAAACGAGGATCAAATGTTACGTGGTTGAAAAATGTTTATTTTTACTACTATCAACCTCATTTTCACTCATAAAACCATCCGCCTGTCAAAATCATTCTGCGTATCAATCTTTGCACGACTCTTAGATCGCTCCAAGCGCAGCAACAACACCAGCCCAGGTCTCCCGAACAGTGGGCTGGATCTGGTTAGCGGGCAGGCTGAAGCCGTAAGTGCCCTTGTCCCGAAGTTCGATAGTGTAAGAGTACTTGGCCTTGGCGACACCCTGGATGTAGTCGAGACTGTCACCGGTGGTGGCGTACAGAGCGCGGCACGAGTTGCCAGTAGTGTAAGAGTTTCCAGACTGGGCCTTGATGCCGTTGTTCAGACGGGTGGCAAGGGCGGAGAGAGCAGCCTCCTCAGGAGAAACGACGCTGCAGTCGTAACCGTAGGCTATAGGGGAGTATGTTAGAAACAGGCAACTTCGCTTTCAATTGAGGAGAGTAAACTTACGCCAGAGAATGTACTGTCCGTAGGAGTGGAAGTCAACGTAGAAAGTGATACCCTTGCCAGCAGCCAAAGTGTCGATTTGAGTCTTGAGAGCCTTGTTCTCGGGACTATCGCCTGCAGCGCGTCCCTTGAAGGTCTCGTCACAAGGGTTGGTGGAAGCACCACCGGTGAGCTCCCACTTGTAGGGCCAGTTGCGGTTGATGTCTCGGCCAACGCAAGAGTTTCCGGAAACAGTTTGACGGTTCTTGCGCCAGAGACGGTTGGTGGACTGGGTGTAAACGAAACCTGTAGAAATTGGTTAGAAGGTGAGACGAGGTTGATAGGAGGCGAGTGAGGCTTACCATCAGGGTTGACAACGGGAGTGATATAGAAGTCGAACTTGTCGACAACAGCCTTGACAGCAGCGTCAGAGGCATACTTAGTCAGAAGCTGGTAGGCCATGTACTCGGTAGTCTGTGATTCGCAATAAAGTTAGCCGTTGAATCCTATCAAAGCTATGTTGTCCAATGACTTACCATAGTGGAAATCCACTCGCGGGCATGGACCGTGCCGTGGAAGACAACGGCAGGCTTGGAACCCTTGCCTCCGCTTCCCCAGATGTGAATACCAGTCAGAGGACGACCCTGGAAAGAGTTTCCAAGGGTGAAGAGCTCGGACTTGGTAGGGAAGCTAGTCTGAAGGTCAGTGAGAAACTGAAGGTGATCAGCGTAGCTGTGGTAGGCGGTGAACCACGAATCACTTGGCACTGCCAAATTGTTAGCACGCGCATCTCTAAACTTGACGAAGGTGAGTTTGGACTTACCCGCATACACCGTAGAGGTCTCTTCCTCAGCAAGGGCAGCGCCAACATCCTCAACCAGGACGGTGGTGTCGGATGCAAGCTTCTTCACCTTGCTGATGTTCTCGGGAGAAACGACAAGGTCGATTTTCTCCGTGGCACCAGGGTTGAGAATGGTGGCAGCGAGCTTGTTAATCTCGGCAACAGCATCCTCAGCTCCCTCGGGGAGGGTGATACGCAGGCTCTTGAAGCCATTGTAGTCAACCTTCTTGGAGCTGGGAACAGCCGTGGCCAAGGCCAGAGGGAGAAGAGCGAGAATGAGAGACCGCATCTTGGCAATGAGCTGTCAATTGATTCCTGGAGAATCAACTGCGCACAAGATATGAGAAGAAGTGATTGAAGTGCGGGGTTGGATAGTTTCACAGATGAGCGGCTGCTACCTCGAATTTATAGCTGTCTCGAACTGAGTGGCTAGGACGTTATCTTGATGATGCATTGCGCAACTATCAATCCGATCAGCAGACCTCTCTGCGATAGTGCTTGTCGATCAGAGAACTTCTGTTGAATGATGCCATCTTGGCCCAGGCCGGACCATGTCTCGAAAGAGGTAGGTGATATATGTGATACAACACCAAAGATCCCACCAAGTACGGAAAGCTCCCATATCTCCGCAAAGTTAGCTTTCCCAAAGCGGAAGCTGCCCTGGAAACCCCTGTCGATTGCCGCATTATCGCTATGATCTTATGCTGGGATGCCTGGGGGTCGGCAATTGCAAAGGTTCCTCTTTACGCGCCCGCTCTCAGCGAATCAGCGTCACAAGTCGATCGGATCTCGTCGACGGGAAAGGAAAGTGACGCTGGGCTTCGGCAGTCTAGTAGCTTCAGCGATATGCTTAAGTCCTAGTTTGTGTAGGATCCCGAGTCCAGACTTAAGCGATGCGGGATCTACGACCGCCGATGGCCGTCTGCATGGCTGTCGGGTTTGTTATAGAAGGTGATGTTTTCTGATAGATAAGAACGATTGTGACCAGTTCCAGAAGGGTAAAAGAATGAGGAGATGCATGCCTTTGAATACGATTATTATTGACGCTATCACGATGGTAGGACTAATGCGGGAATTTGTTATCGCGTACTACAGGACAGAAAGAATTGATATCTCATTTTGTTAGAGAATGCGAAGACAAACAAGTAATATTAGAGTAGCAACGAAACAAATACATCTTTGCAATATTCTTCTAGAAGCACGAGGCGAGAGTAACCCGAATTAGGCAGGATGCTGACAGCGGGTTTTCCCCCGCAGCTCAATGAGCAATATTACGCTTACCAAATATTGTCATACAAGAATTCTCTCAGAAACAAAACCTCTGTCGTACCATCTCGATCTGATCGATAGTCCATAGCCTAATATAGGGCAGACAATCGTATCGTCCTCACGCCAAACGCCAAGGCCATACCCCGCTAAACGCTAAACGCCACCTGCAAGGCTCAAGCCCGGAAGGGGACCATGTCTGAAGGGTCGCCATCATCTCAATCACCACACGTGCCTTCAAGCTCCGAGTCAGACTTTGGTCTTCTCTCCCCCTTCTCATGTCAGCTCTGCAGGTCACGCAAATTGAAATGCGACAAAGTTCTTCCCATTTGTGGCCGCTGCGCCAAGGTGGGTGAAACATGCGACTATCCGTCTGGTCGGAAAAAGCCTGTCATTAACCCTGCCATGAGGCCGCGCCTGCGCGATATGCAGAGTCGAATTCGTAAGTTGAAGCCATCGCGGCGACCTCCATTAACTTACTGATTGTCTGATAGGTGATCTGGAGGCTAGACTGGAAGCTCAGAGCAGTCCGCCCGAGCTCAACCCTCTAGACTTTGGTACAGAACTCATTGACACTGGTCGCTTTGAAGGCTTACCACCTCCATATCTGGTAGATGAACTGTAAGTGACTAAACTGCAAGTTTTATAGGAAAGGTAATGGAGACTGATATGATCCCTAGTACGACGATATACTTCACCAAACTCCAGTCTGACTCCTTCATGATCCATGGGGAGAGGTACATCGCGTCTCTATATAGGCCCGCACATATGCAGCCACCCATGTGCCTTCAGTACTCTATCCTGGCGGCTGGAGCAAGTGCATCTCCTACCTATAAGCACATGGCCGAAACCTTTTACGTTCGTGCGCGGCAATACATCCAAGCCGATGAGATGAAAGTACGTGGACTCCGACCCTTATTCATATCGGGATTAACACCCACATAGAGCGATGCAGATCAGATCTCACTAGCTCACTGTCAAGCTTGGGTTCTGATTAGTCACTTTGAAGCGCAGCACCTCTGGTTCTCAAGAGCTTCCATGAGCATAGCTAGAGCCATTCGCTTGGCACAAATCCTCGGTCTTCACCGTCTAGACGGTAAGAATGCTGCTGGTCTCACGCTACCAATGGCGCTGGACTTCACAGAAGAGGAAGAAAGAAGGCAGACTTTCTGGGTTATATTCTCTACCGATCGAATTACTAGCAGCACAGGGGGTTGGCCTACAATGATGGATTGGCGCAGCGTGAGTATTAGGCCATCGCCTGACAATCTTTAGCATTTTCTAACTCGAGCAGATACAAACACGACTGCCAACATCTATAGATTACTTCCTTTCGAGCACCCCAATCGCTACTCTGACTCTCAAACAAGCGCTCAAACAAGACATGTACGAACTCTCTACTAACGCTTGCAGGGTGGTAGCTGTCCATCTCTTCAACGAGTGCTTCACCTTCTCCAGAGCTATCGAGGAGGATGAAGATAGCGATGATTGGCAACAACTTCAACAGCTCGACAAAGGTGTGACAAACGCTTTCGCCACGCTGCCCTTACACCTGCGATGTCCTGAGAACATGGAAAGCCCTGAGGCTGTTCTCATTAACCTGCAATTACACACAGCCATGATTTGTATCCACCGCTCGGCCATGGCACGGTCGCAGATGGACATGGCTGCGCTGCCGCACATCAACTCTCGAGTAAAGGAATCAGCTCTACAGATAATGATGACAGTGGCGCTGGTTACGGATCTCAGCACAAGGTTCCGCAATCCGCTGGTTTCGTTCGCTACATTCATTGCCGCGTCGTTCTTCCTGACGGACTTCTTAACGTCCGGTACACGCCAAAGTGAGGAGAACTTTACTGCTTTGATGAGTGTTATGACCGAAGTAGGGAAGAACAACATGTTTGCAGCATCGTTGGCAGTTCGGTTGGCGCAGAATTTAAGGGCATCTGGAATGGATGTTGGCACTGTGGGAAAGGTGAGTTACTTGTTCAGCAGTTGATTCTACACGTTCATACTAAGTCACTATCAGGTTGGCGGATTGATGGCTGATCTCAACATCGATGCTCCAATACCTGGACAAGAAGATGCAGAGAACGGCATTGTGATATTGTGTCCTACGGCATCCACGCCTGAACAGATAAACTTGGGACAAGAATTCTTTGTCATGTGAGAAGTCTCGGCACCTTGGGCAAAACAACGCGTTGAAGGCCAAACAAAGGCTGACAAAGCTTGACTGCGATAAGTTCGAAATAAATGAGTCAGGAGATAGGAGAAATACATGGCAGAAGAAGAAGACGAATGTTCAACTATCGTCAATTGACCAATCTTGAAACTTTCCACCCACTTCGCCATTGACGGGCTCCATCTCAATCTAAAGATGCCAAGAAGCGTTAAGTATACACAACAGTGGTTCAGAGCGAATAGGAAGGCGTTGGAAATTAATTCTATTTGCGCCGATGGCGCGCTATTATGTATGCTCTATTTTGATGAAAGACAGGCTTGAAAGTCAATTCTATAGGTTGAAATGCTGATAACCCTCCAATACAAACACGTTTAAGTTTGGATCAGACATGAGGCGTTGCAAATGCTGTTAGGAATTCCTAAACAGCCTCTTTATCGGATTCCTGTCCTGAAATCTCGCCTTCTGAGAGGCGACCAGACCACAGGTCGATGTCCTTAGCTCGAATGAACTATAGGAGACAAGTCAGTAAAATGAAGTGTAAAGCGTCAAAGATTTTCTGGAGAATTACCTTGGTGCGGTAGACAAGCTTCCAGCCAATAATAGGAATGATGAAGATGGGAATGCCGATATAAGAGGCAATGAAGTCTGCAGTTGACCAATTGCCCTTGAGGAACACTGGGAATCCAGCAACGAGGGTAATAATGACGGAACCAATGCCTCCAAACCAGGCTGTGTAAGGCATGAAGGGTGCTGCCCAAGGAAGAGTATCACGGCTGATACCCTGGACCTTGAGAGCGCGGTAGAAACGGAGGTAGCAGAAGCAGAGTGTTGCCCATGCGATGAGGCCTGCGACAGTGCTGAGGTTAAGAAGCCAGGTGAAAGCCTGAGCAGCACCACCAGAGCCGAGACCTGGAAGAGTTAGTCGCTGGGTAATAAATTCAGAATTCGTTAAACTTACTCAGATATGCCAGGGGACCAAAAAGCCAGGCAGCGATGACAGCAACCCACGGCACACCCTTTGATGTTGTGCGACCGAAGATCTGCGGAAGTTGACGATCCGTGGTCATGGCCACAATAATACGAGAACCGACCCAGCAGTACGAACTACCAGCAGACCAAGCAGACACCAGGATACACGCGTTAACGATCGAGGGAAGAACCTTGATACCTGCCGCCTGAATTGCGATAACCCAGGGCGAGCTGTTTGCGTTGCCGGTGCCGGATACAAGGTCAGTGTTTCTAGGATCAACAATCAGGCCGATCAAGAAGGCTCCGAGGATGTAGAAGAAACCAATACGGTAGGTGACACGGTTGGCAGCCTTGGGAATAGCTCGGTGCGGGTTGACGGATTCGGCGGCGGTGATGACAACGGTCTCGACACCGACGAAGGAGAAAGACGCGTTGACAAAGGCTGAGAGGAAGCCGAGGAAATGTCCAGTTGAGCCGGTGATGCCATTGTAGTCGACCCAAGCGCCAGGGTTGTTCCAGTATCGGAAGCCAATGGCTTCGTGGTTAGGGCCACCTCCAGCGGTGATAATGATGGCGACAATCACAAGTCCGATGAAGCAGAGGACCTTGATGGCACCGGTGACAACTTCAGTCTCACCGAAGAATCTGACGTTCATCAAGTTGATCCATAGCATGAGCACAAGACTGACGGTGATGACAACTGCCGGGGTGATGTCTGTCCAGTAACCAACGAGGACAGCTGCTGCTGAAGCTTCGGATGCAATGGCGATGGTGTAGCAGTAGCCGTATGAGATGGCGAGTGAGAAGCCAACTGAAGGGTCAATGAAACGGGTCGCCCAATGGGGGAATGAACCGGCTGTGGGGAGCTATCGAGTTGATGTTAGCAACTTGATTAGGGGGGCTAATCGCGAGTTAGGGACATACCAATGTTGCGAGCTCTGAGATACTCTGCATCACACACCACAGAACAGCACCAACAATGAGATAGGCCAACAGCAAACCGGCCGGTCCAGCTGTGGCATACGCAGAACCGGTTCCGATAAACAATCCCGTACCAATGCCACTGCAGAGGCCGATCCAGGTGATGTGATAGTCCTTCAGGCGTCGCTGCGTAGTGCCATGGCCACCTTTGTTGAGAACAGGCTTCTCATCATCGGTGTCGTGCTGCGCGCCATGGGCCACAGCGGCGGGAGCGCTCTCAATAACATCAACATCATGATTAGGCGCCATGATTGCAAGAATTAGAACAACAGCAAATGGATAGAGAAACACAGAATGGATCTCTATTGAGAGGCTAATGACAAGTTTTAAGGTAAGAGAAAGGTCTGGCTATTCTATCATTTTTGCAATGTCTGGTCCTCCGATTGCGCAATTCGAAGTTTTCACTGCTAGCGCACGGTGACCCCTAGAGCTACTGGAGAATGGGGAAGATAATGGGGCGCTTGTGGTGATGCTGTGGAGCGCTGAGAGGATAAAAGTCAGGGGCGAGTCACGTAAGAAAAACTCTATTCTCCGCTTGTCGGCTTCTGGACCCGGTCGTGGCCACAGGCGGTGGAGAAGAGCTGAATGAACTGGGCAGTTTCTTGTTTATGAGACATTAGTTATCAGCTGAAGTCTGGCCTGGTCTGGCTGATGGTGCAGTAATAAACTTTCTGACTCTTCACCCTCATTTGATGTGGCGTGAATCGCCATATCTGCATCTATTGCGTATATCAACTTAGCTGATGCTGCACAGAACAAAACTTAGCAACTTCTCACGATATCTTGGTACGATATCTTGGTAGCTTCGGTCATCGAGTGTTGGAAATGTGGGCTTGACCCGTAAGCTAGCCCAGGACGCTTTGGGGAAATAGCGTCGTGGCGATACCAGTCGAAACGGAAATAAGGCTACGTCAAAACGTAATATCGATCAACAAGCTCTCCCGCCCGTCCTTGGCAAAAGCCATTATTCGTGGGGTGTGGACCATTAAATGAGGCCCGTTGACACCAACGCGTGTAAGTGCTGCAACGGAATCTCTTGCTCCCACCACTTGGCACTTGGAATCGTCCAGATATAACCCTCATCCCGCACGTATGCATTCTAATTAGCTAAAAGAAACGAGAAGAAAAGCCTGCCGATTGTTGGTCTATTGATAACGGAATTCTCAGCTTCGGTGCGGTGTGGTGACACTTTTATGCTTTGCTCGAGGTCAAGATATGATTTGGGGGCCAAATAACATGATTCGCTGCTGGGCTTGATCGAAGGTCAGCCTGTATGTCTTGCTTGGAGGAAGGTGTCTCGGTGCAGAGGCATCACAACAGTGTCTTGTGCCAATCACGCCTATAATGGCTTATGCATGACACGTAGTTGTTTCTGATATGTAGCTCAAACCAGGCAGAAGTGCAGTCGTTGAGTTGATGATTGGCTCAACAGTCTCACTGCAGCTACTGAGGGGTATCTGTGAGATGATACCAACAATCATGAAGCACATGGTAGTCCTTACAAAGAGACGCAAACAACCTCAGGTCCTCGCTCTCCACTTGCCATCAGGTTTCCCTGAGCTGTTTGAACCATGGATGCAAACGACATCGGCTCTGTCGCCAGGCTGGGCGTCAGTCTCTCGACCTGCCTTGTTATTCATTCTGAGGTCGATCGCAAATCCCGCCAGCTATTGCCCAAGCTGGTTGCGGTGGTAAACTCAACTGCATCGACGCTCGGCGAGATTCATCATCTCATCCAAGGAAACGGCCAGGTCTTTACCGAAGCTGGGATGAACGACATTGAGAGTCTGACTACTACTTGTCGAAAGATCTACACCGGCATCATCATCATGCTAGTACGGCACACACGAAGCGTCAACAGAGACAGGGATACTTCCAGCCTCTTGGAAGAGCAGGCGGAAACACTTCTAGCCTACATTACCAGTAACGCTATGTGGAGCTACGATTCCTGGAATTGGCTAGAGCTCAGGCTCAAATACTGTCACCACCTCTTGACCCAGGTGAAGTTCGAGCTCATGATGCGATATTTACTGGGCTGTGTCGCGAAACATCAGCTTATGTCGGTTAAGCTCTACTATATCTAGATGCAAGCGAGTACTGACTAAAAATGTCTAGCACCAAGACTCGAGCCCCAGGCGACTTTAACACCGAGTGCTCACTGGTGGTACATGCGGGTCACGTCGCGTCTAGGTGGAGAGGTCACCACAAGCATATTTCGGGGAAAATGGCCATCTGGAATAAGGTCGATTCGCCGGTCCCTTCCGCCAAAAGCTCGTTCAAAGACCTCAGCGTGGCAGGTTACTTGTTTGGGTATGTTCTTGTCTTGCATTCATTTGTCCGTTGTCTGTTGGGGCGAGATATTTGGCTGATGCGACTGTGATACTGCAGTAAGCCTGGAAAGGCTCCAAGCAAGCCTCCCTCCATTGCTACGACTGTTTGGTAAGTCAACCACTTCAGCCTGGGTTGGAGGTCCCCTAACATTGATCAGTGACGTGAAACCCGTAGAGGTTATCACTCCCACTGAGGTCAAAACGCCGGAACCAACCACGAACATTGAAGTAGCCGCCGAGACCACCGAAGAGGAGCAAATTGACAACATGATTGTAGAAAAAAACGAACCAAGCCTGACAAGTGCTTTTAAGAGCTGGCTGAAACGTCTACTCCTTCGTGACACAAATGAGTGGACAGACCAAGATCTTGAGGTTTGGCAAGTCGACATAGGTCTGCCTTTTCCTGAACCTCCAAGCAAAAGACATAGGAAACTTGAAATCGATGATCGACAAATTCGATCCAGTCTCGCCCAAGCAACTTCACACCGCAAGTGGAAGAAGGCCCCGGAACTTATTGAGCAATACGCCTCACTCGATCAGCGTGTGCGCCGGCAAATCGATAAGGCTATCGAGGCAGCCAAAAAGTCCAGCCATAGGGAAACGACTTGGATAGCCATGTCTGTCACTAACGATCCCTCCAAGAGTCGGGCGGTCATCCAGGCTGAAGCGTCGATATCGCTCTTCTTTCGTCTCGGCCAGGAGGTAGAGCCCATATACATAATCGGACCTCCAAATGGAAAGATTCCTTTCCCGTATGCATCTTGTGAAACTCTAGAGGTACGAAAAAGAACGAAGTGTCCTTATATGCTACAAATCCGCTAATGCAATGATGCCATAGATGATAAGGGAAATGGTGGCCAAGGTCTGGCACATGACCTATTTTATCCACGCAGGGAACTATGTCATTTGCACAGAGGATGGCACCGTGATCGTTCCCGAAGCATGGGAATTAATTCGTCGCCCGGGTATGACTCTGAAGGTATTCCCCAAGATTGTACCTATGCCTGGACACCCTCTGCCGCCACGCATGTGTCCACCAGGTCCTAGGATCGTGACTTCGGTACCAGCTCCACCCAAGCCCCCGAAGCCCAAACAGCCTCGGCCCCCCAAGATGAAGCCGATTCACCTGGAGATGAAAGACATGCTGCAGGTTTCGTATCCATTCTTTCCTGAAGAAACATTCAAGCTTGGGCCGAAGGGGTTGCTTGAACGGTGGACAAATGCCATTGACAGCTTCATTGAGTCGGACAGTGATGTCTCATCGACAGATTGGACAGGTTCTTCGTCGTCGGCATCTTGCTGGGCTGGATCCGGGTCTGGGTCTGACAGCGACAGTGATAGGGATATTGCTGATTAGTAAGGGATATATGCGACGAAGGGAAGGGTATTTGTGGCAGATTGAACTCTAGTGACGAAAGTTATCTTGGATTTTACTACTAGTCGATCGATTTGTGTAGTCATTTATATGCGTTTATAATGCGATGCTTGAGAAAGAAGGAGCTTCATGTTCTGTTGACACCTTAATGAGGTTCGATAAGATGGTATCATGTGAAGAAGTACTAGTATCCACACAGAATGAGATGTAGAGTCCCAGAGGAAGGGAAGAAGCCATTTTGTAGATTGACCCGGTAGGCGAGCCAGAGCAACACAGTTGCAGAGAGTTCCGGTCGTGTTATCAATATTGCTGCTTCTATTTCTCTAACTTCTCAGCCAGAATTCCACGCCATATAGCTCCAAGGAGATGTATCTTTGGCGTTGCAGCCTTGAGACGAACCTCTACTCGATGAATGATAGAATTGGGGTCTGTCTCTACCAGTTATAGTGGAAGTTCATTCACTCAAGTGGCAGTGTTCATATGAACATCCCCGCCTAGTCTTGCACCTGAGAACAGTGCTGGCGTTGAGCGCGTTCTAACCTGGTCCGACCGAACAGCAAACGCGTATACTCGATCATTCAATGATATGAGAACAACTGGAGCGCTGATATAAAATCCAAGATCATAAACTTCTCGAGCATTTTTACTTCTTCAACACAACCACCCACTCAAACATCCTACTCGATAATCGACCCCAACACTCTAAATTCTCAAAATCTTCATCTACACCATCATGACCAAAGCATCAAAGAAACACGCCGCAGATCCTATCTTCAAGATGGATGAGATGAACGAGCGAATGAAGAAGCTAGAGGCTGAGATGTCGGATCTCCGAATCAGCATGTGGGCTCGTGAGGTTGCAGCCGGAAAGCCGGAACCCGCGAGCAAGCCTGCTTCCCTCTCCTCCTGCACCATGATGGAGGCTCCTGTATCTGACCACGGAAACACTGTCGTTTCTCTCTCTGATCAACCCATCGAAGAAGATCAACATGACTCTGCCACTGCCAAGGGTGATGACGTCGAGTCTACTGTTACACTCGGCCGCACTGCCCAGTTAGAGAACTCTGAGATTTCTCAGTCCTCAGTTAGTCTTGCATCGCCCAAAAATAACTCCCGTAAAGCTAAGACTAACATTTTGTCGACTTCTGATAATAAAACCGAAGTCCCAGAGTCTCAGGGTAACTCCGTCGTCAATGACCCTACCTCACCCGGCAATACCACAAACCCGCACCCAACTCTCCGCATCTCGATTGACTTCATTGTCCACGCCATCAGAGACTGTCGCAGGCCTGATAGCCCCTTCAAACGATCCATCCTCCACCGTGAGCGGATCGACATCCCGGAAGTCGCCGACCCTGACAGCGTCTTGAACGGCGTGTACACAGATTGGAGCTGGATCCCCTTCCTCGTTTTCGGGGCTGCTGCCGACCTCGTCTCTACCAACATCTGTGAGGGCGACATCGAACTGATCTGCCTCAAGAACAGTGACTTCGTTGCGTTCATCGAGGACACTATGAAAACGGACAATTTGAAGATGTTCGAGTATCCTTCCATTCCCACTGATCCATCGTATCGTCTGTACAAGTTCGCGCCCGATTTCAGCGAACCCGAGGCTTGCGGTCTTCGTGTTTTGGCTTGGAGAGTCCACGGTCCGGAAGAGTGCTGCTACATGGATCGCGCTGGACATCCCATCCATGATGCAGTATAAGGACGAAATACGAGAGAAACGGAGTATAGCAAATGATCTTGAGTTTTGAGGTTTTAGCATGTGGCAATTGTCTAGGTTTTGTGGCCGCGGAGAGGTTTTTTCCCTACCAAGCATGTATCTCTGCCCAGGCACATTTGATGGAGGGTGGGAAAGGTGTGAAGAGCAACATTTTGGGTGAAAGAAGAGCAAGTGGGTCAATATCAAGGATTAGAGTATCGATTCCTAGCTATTTAGGTCAGTTAGAGCCTAATTGATGTGTCTCGCGTAAACACAGTATACCCGTTCCAGTGAAGCAATTACCTTATGTGTAGCATGTTTCCTGTTCTCGAATGACTTATGATACAAATAACATATTAAAACAGTAGACGTTCAATTTACAAGGTTTGACACTGCATACCTACTCAACCGGATGAAGTTGATACGGGAGAGTGATCATTGATCATCACGGAGTGTTTGCGGGGTAACGCGGGGGTCTGCTCATAATGTTGGTCTGGTTGTAATACTACTACCCATGTAGGTTAGTGGCAGGGTTGTATTAATGCAACTGACGATCCCGGCTAATATGAAGCTGTAGTATGTGCAACATGCTTTTCGTTCTTCTTTAGTATCCAGAGGTATATGCGCGCGAATCTGATGAGTGCAGATCACCTACTCAGGACATGATGTAGCGGAGCGGCAGTATTGAATCGCTGGATGACTCCATGTCCGTAGCAATTACAAGGAGCTTGCAGCATACGAGGTTGCATCCGACCTCTTGAGTAGTCATATCCCGGCTCAATGATTGCAACTTGTTATGGCCAAATTTGTCGTTTCTTGTCTGTTGATCTCTCCAGTTCACCCATACTGAAGGACGATATGGCCGGGGGCTTTAAAGGCAACCGATGGCCCTGCCATTGCCATACCAGACGACCTCGGTCTCCTACGACAGTTTATCCCATATCATTTTCTTACGCAAACCAAACTACTACCCAAGTTGTCTAAGACAGGCCACCTGGGGTAGCAATGATTAACTTCCCCACCGGGGTTACCGCAGTAGCAGCTATCGCTTGCGCCTTTTCCCCCATCGGCATTTCTGCTAAGGCTACAGGCCCATACAAAGCTACATGGGAGTCAACCGACAAGCACAACCCCTCGCCAGAATGGTTCCGTGATGCCAAGTTTGGTGTTTACTGGCATTGGGGCGCCTTCACCACAGCCCAGTATGCCAGCGAGTGGTACCCACGCAACATGTACGAGCCCGGTTCAGACCAACGCGAACACCATACAGAGGTGTACGGACCCCCTGAGGAATGGGGCTATGAGAACTTCATCAAGGGTGCCAAGGATCGCAAGGGTAACTTTGTCCAATTCAAGCCTGTTCTCAAGTCAAAGGGCGGCGAGTTCGATCCCGAGGCTTTGATCAATGCTGTGAGGGCATCTGGTGCACGCTTCGCAGGGCCTGTTGGCGAGCATCACGATGGCTACTCTATGTGGGACAGTAAAGCCAACGAGTGGAACTCTGTCAAGATGGGTCCCAAGATAGACCTTGTCAAGCTCTGGGCCGACCTTGTTCGCAAGAATGGGATGAAGCTCGTTGTCGCCATGCATCAGGCCTACAACTACAATGGGTTTTACCAATGGGCTCCCCAGACCAATGACACGAGCTTGCAGAAACTGCTTGGCCAACTGCCACGCAAGGAATCGGATAAGTTATGGTTAGACAAGCACCGCGAGATGCTGGATCATGTGCAGCCCGATATCATCTGGAACGACTTCTCCCTCAACAGCCCCGGCGAGTGCGGCAGTTTTGAGGGTCCATGCGGCGTTGCTGAACAGACGCGTCTTGACTTCCTGGCATACTACTTCAACCGCGGCGTCGAGTGGGGTAAGGAGGTTGTCACCACCTACAAACACCACGACTTCGGCTTCCGCCTCACCTCAGCTGTGAATGATTATGAGCGTGGCGGACCGGCCAACATTACACGACCATATTGGTTGACTGATGATGCTATCAGTGCTTCGAGCTGGAGCTACACTGTTGGCATCAAGTATTACACATCCAAAGCCATGGTGCACTCCCTGCTCGACCGTATCAGCAAGGGCGGCAATATGTTACTTAACATCTCGCCTACCGCAGCCGGTGTCTTGCCCGTTGAACAGGTCAAGGTCCTGCACGACATTGGAGACTTCCTTGGTCGCTTTGGCGAGGCTGTTTACGGCACGCGAGCTTGGGATGTGTACGGCGAAGGCCCCAATCAGGTGACTGGTGGTTCTTTCACAGCTCCCCTGCTGGGCAACAGTAGCGACATCCGCTTCACTCGTAACAAGGAAGGCAATACTCTTTATGTCTCGGTTCTTGGTTGGCCTGAAAATAACAACGTCTCGATCGATGTTCTTGGTTCTGACGCTGCTGTCGAATTGAAAACACTCAAGTCCATCGAACTTCTTGGTGACAAGCCTGGTCAATACAAGAAGGTGGCCAAGTGGGAGCAGACCAAGGGCAGCCTGGATATCTCGCTACCTGCCCAACCGATCGAATCCTTCGCCTATGTCCTCAAGTTGAAGTTTGACAAGATGATCCCTGTCCCTCAGCCCAAGCGCGGTGCTGCCGTGTTTTCCGCCAAGAGCGCCACTGGTCACGGTGTTACTCTTGGGCTAGGGAGCTTCAATAAGGTCTTCCTGACAGAGGCTGGCCTTAAGCCTCAAGATGTTCGCTTCATTCGTGTATCTGCTGGCACGAAGGTAACCGTGTATTCGAAAGGTGATCTTTCTGGCGATGGGAAACAGCTCAAGGCCGGTGAGCACTCAGTCATGAAAGGTTCTATAGGATCGATTGCCATTTTGAAGGCTTGAAGGACGTATATGAGGATTTGATAGCATTATGCCATGAGTTCAATAATTCAAGCCGATAGTTCAATTAATTATTAACGTCAAAGAGAGTGAGGTTTTGTATCAATGGCAGATTGTATGAAGTGATATGTGATAGTGATGGGAGTGTAGGTTTGGCTCACTTTGAACAAAACGTAGATCTCTCGTCTGAAGCCCGTCGGCGATACTAACAAAGACCAGATCTTAATGGAATATGCAAAAAACAAACCCAGACTTACTGGCTCAAGGAACCAAAAGATAAACCAATCGACGCAGGCCTGATTCGAACAGACGCCTCCGAGGAGAATAGATTTCTAGTCTATCGCATTAGACCACTCTGCCACTGCGCCTTTCCTGATTGGGTGAAATGATTAGCTAATTTCAACATCATATTTTCAAATCTATTTTGACTGAGTCTAAGTCTTAGGGTTATTTGGCCAGTTGACTACTTTCTGTCTGATTCGTGATATCCTCTGTGCTCCCAATACTAAACTAGAGACTTCGCGACATAGTTACAGTACGATACAAACATTTGCCCCCGGTAGCCGACTTTTAGTCGAATTCAAATGAATGACGAACCCCCGATGCGTAGGATTTAGACAGAACGGGCATCGGGATATCGGGGTATCTCTCACCGACAAACAATCCGAGCCCGAGGAAGTACATGATGTGAAGATGATCGTTCGGGCCAAGAGAAGAAAGAACCCAATATTTCAAAGACCGCTCTTGTTTCCCGAGGCTAAAAAAAACCGTCTAGTGATCATTAGGAAGGTGAATAATGGTGCTTTTATCCTTGTTAACAACCCAGTCCCGCCAAGACCCAAATTGAGTTTCCCCACACATTGCCAGGTTCGACAGTGTAGTACGGAGTAACTTGTTATATGTTCAAGTCCCCATTGCATAACCCGTAAGTTCAGCGAGTGGTTCGTTACTGGCTTTCTACCCCCTAACCAAAATGCGTATAGACACGTTTGCACTCACGCTGACCATTGCAAGCCTAATGTCGGCCGTCTCAGCCCTCGCGGTCAAGTCCACCAAGCACTGGACCATTGGTACTGATGTCCAAGGTTCCGAACGACTCAATGGTGTGAGCTACCAGGAAGATGCCCTCATCACATACGGGGAGTATCAGTATGTGACCTTCTACGAAACGGCTCCGGCAGGCTATCTCAACCACTTCGTGCGGCTAGGGCGAAGAAGAGTCTCTCCCGATGTTCAAGACTGGGAGTATCTCACGCTTGATGATTACACGCAAAAGACGATGGATGGGCACAATATGATTTCTATGGGCATTTCTGGAGATGGCAAAATTCACCTTAGTTTTGACCACCACGTAAGTTTGAGTCAACTTAAGCCTAAACATATAAGTTGACAAAGGGTAAAAGGATGTTCCTATCAACTATCGAGTCTCAAAAGAGGGGATAGCTAAGAATGTCCCTTCTAAATGGACTTCGGAATTGTTTGGGCCGGTTGTACACAGCCTGGCAGGGTCTACAGGGCCTTATTCGCCGCTGACATATCCTCGTTTCGAGCCTTTAGACAATGGCGATCTTCTCCTCGAATTCCGCATCGGACAGTAAGTTATCTAGTCCTTGACCTCTGAGAACGTTCTGACAGTTGTAGATCCGGATCAGGCGACAGCTACATTCATCGCTACAGCTCATCCACCGGGAAATGGCAGGCCCAAGGCATGTACATCCAAGGAGACGACAATAACGCCTACATTAACGGACTGGACTATGTCAATGGGAAACTTTACACCTCGTGGACGGTCAGAGAGACACCAAACGCTGACACGAACCATGGCGTCTATTTCGCGTACTCCAACGACGATGGCAAAACCTGGTTCGACACTAATAACACTAAGCTCAAGAAGCCAATCTCGACTTCTGATAGCAGTACGTTGATCTGGGATATTCCGCAAAATAGTCGCATGGTCAACCAGGAAGGCCAGCTTGTCGATACCAAAGGCCAATTCCACGTACTCATGAGAGATTTGTTGTCTGGAAAACATTTGTATCAGCATTATCTTCGAAACACCGACGGTACGAACCCCATCTACGCAAGATGATCTTCTTGCTAACATTGACTAGGCACTTGGACTAAGAATGCAATTAACCCTGTCGGACTCAACGGACCTGACCTGTACGACCCGCGTGGTAAGCTTGCTGGAGATTCCACTGGTGAATATCTGTTCGGTCTTCTTCCCGACCCCGTGAAGCAATCAACAGGTATCTATGTCGCCACTGCGGCTAAAAATTTCAAAGACTGGAAGTCTCTTGCCGAGATACCCAACACTTCCACTGAGCCATTGTTCGACAAAACGCGCCTTCATGAACATGGAATCTTGAGCGTTTTTATCAGGCAGGCTGGTGGTTTCCCCGACAGAAAGTTACAAGTCTGGGATTTTGAGCTTGATCTTTAAATACTGAGATAGGATAGGAGTAGGATATTATGGTGAACTATGAAGATGGTACTTATTTTTTTGCTTATCCAGAGACCCTTCCAGGTATTGCGCCTGCTTTGTGGTAGGACGCCTGAAGACTGGGTCAAATCACCAAATGCAGATCGCGATTGAGAAGACACATGCCTCCATTGTGCCCAAATCCTGTGCGTCAATCCAACATATCACGAAATGAGACAGCATATACTTCCACAATTGTAAGGCGTTCGATATGACTTCATGGTAAGTGACACAATGCAATTTCGTGCAACAGCCATCTAGACGCTGCCTGGACTCTTACGTGAGATAGGTGTCTACCCCGCCTTAAAATTACACGTTATCAACTCACCGTCTCTCAACGCTCACTCCGCCTCTTGCAATCATCACATCACTCCCAACATGGAAAACATCGTGCAGAGGTCGATGCAAAGCGCGAGGGCGCTGCGAAAATCGTTTTCCTCAGTAGCGTGGCGGCCAGATCAACCATGGAAGCAGCCTTTCTACACGTGGAGTCCTGACTCAAATGAGTGGCAACCACTTCAAACAGCCCAACCATTTCCTCCCAAGCCAGAAACGACCAAGTTGGCGATTTACAGCTGGAACATTGACTTTATGCTTCCACATGGAGATGTTCGGATGAACGCTGCGTTAGCACATCTGGAAGAGCTGACTCGCCAGCATCGATTGGACAAGAACACAGCGGTTGTCATCAACTTGCAAGAGTGTGTGCCTTCCGACCTAATCAATATCGGCCAGAAGCCTTGGATTCGGGAACGCTTTTACTCTACAGACATAGATACCTCAACCTGGGGTTCTGGCCTATACGGTACAACAACGCTTGTGGATCGCCAGCTCGAAATGTCATCGTGCTTTCGCGTGCACTACTCCGCCTCAAAGATGGAACGAGATGCTCTATTCATTGACATACTGTTGGGGTCTGATAAGAAGGTTCGGCTATGTAACACCCATCTCGAATCCCTGGCCTTAGAGCCACCTCTGCGACCAGCGCAAATGGGCATAATCGCAACACACATGCGCGACGAGAGCGTATCAGGCGCCGTTGTTACTGGCGACTTCAACGCGATTCAACCTTTCGATAGAACGCTCCACACAGACAATGCCCTCGAAGATGCCTACCTAACCCTGGGGGGTGAAGAGGACAACGAGGGTGGTTATACCTGGGGGCAGCAGGCTTTGCCAGAACTACGTCGACTTTACGGATGCTCTCGTATGGACAAGGTGTACTTCTGTGGTGGTAGCCTCAAGGTCTCAGAGTTTGAGCGATTTGGTGCTGATGTGGAACCAGACCATGGTGAAGAAGATGCTCGAAAGGAGTTGCTCTCGTTTGGTTTCGAGAAGCCATGGATTACTGATCATCTGGGAGTCAGAGCAGTATTCGATATTATCCACTGAGACTACAGTTTATAGAATGACCATGATAAGACCATGGACTGACATTGTTATCAAGAATATATGCAACCAAGAATGGACAAGCGTTGCACTGCTCAACTAGTAGGCTGATATATGACTATAAACAGTAAATCGTACGAAGTTACTAGTGTCCTTAAGGAACCACTCTGCGGCACAGGCAGTCTACTTCACTAGCAATGAATCCTTCTGATCTTACCTGGCGTCTAATATACTATATTCCGACCTTGGCCGTCAGCACTTGCGCCAGTTATGGTAAGATCGCTTGAGCTTACCAATCAAAGCTGTTTTTAATGAGATTATCATCGTCTTTCTCAAATCCGTCGGGCCCATGGTATTCAAAGCAGCGCGTACATAAAGACCGCGCAATTTCTCATACCTCAACATACGCCGCCCCGCTTCTTCTCACCGAAAACAAGTCGATATTACTGCATTGCTTCGACATGGCCGAATCAGCCCTCAACATGGCGTCGCGGCCAGCAATTGCAGCACCGCTCATTCTGCTGGTGTCATACGCCGTATACCGCCTCTTCCTCAAGCCATCTGGTTTACCCGATCTTCCTATTGTTGGAGCTCGCAAGAGCGATTGGTTCCCGATCTTGCAAGCCAAGATCCGGAACTCCTTCGATGTCAAGGCAGCGCTAAATTCAGCAAAGGTCCAGTACAAGGATCAAGCTGTCATTATTCCCTTGATTGATGGCGGAAATATTGTTTATTTGCCAAGGTCGGATACCAAGTTTGCTAGTGAGCAACCAGTCAATGCTCTCAGTATGCACGAGTCTGCGCAGAAGGATTTGCAAACAGATTACACCACCATGGACCCGTCGCTGACGCATGATCCCATACATCTTGAGCTGGTGGCTACCACTCTCACCAAGGAAGTCGGCAACCTCATTCCAGATCTCGCTGATGAAATCGAGTACTGCTTTAATAAGCACTGGGGAAGCGATGGCGACTTGAAGGAAGTCTGTGTTTTTGAGACGATGCAACAAATGCTAAGCGGAGTTACCAACCGCGTATTTGTCGGATATCCCTTATGCCGAAACGATGAGATGCTCAAGCTGGGCGTTGCATTTGCACAAGACATCCCCCTCTCTTCCACCATAATCAAGGCTTTCCCATCTTTCATCAAGCCCCTTGTCGCCCCATTGATAACCTTGCCAAACAGGATTCATACTCACAAATTCGAGAAGATCCTTGCACCTGATATCAAGGCACGGCTGGAAGAGTACGATGTTCAAGAGCTTGGAGGCGACGGCAAGAGGTCTGAGCGAAATGACTTCTTGCAGTGGTCCGTGGAACAAGCAAAAGAGAAAGGAAACCCTAAGAACTGGCAAACGAGCGCCATTGCTCAGCGCATTTTGCTCCTAAACTTCGCTGCCATTCACACTACCACTTTCGCCGCTACTCACGCTCTCTTGGATATCGCATCATCAGCTCCCGAGCTGATCACAGAGCTGCGTGACGAGATCGAAGGTGTGCTTCAGCAGCACGACTACAAGTGGAACAAACGAGCCGTCGCGCAGTTAGAAAAGCTCGACTCCGCCATCCGCGAAAGCCAGCGCAAGAATGCCATCGTTGTCATCGGCGTACTCAGGGAAGTCGTAGCCAAAGACGGCGTAACATTCCCATCAGGAACACACGTCCCCAAGGGCCTCAGGATAGGTGTTCCTGGTTATTCGGTGCACCAAGACAGCGAAGTCTACACGGATGCCAACACTTACGTTCCTCTTCGCTTCTACGACGCTCGACAGAGTCAGTCAGATGAGTATGTTAAAAGCGCACGGAATGCTCTTCCAACGGCGACGAAGGACTTTTTGGCGTGGGGTCTCGGGCGCAATGCGTGTCCAGGGAGGTTTTTTGCTTCTAATGAGGTCAAGATGATGGTTGCTTATGCACTGCTGCGTTATGATATTGGACATTTGGCGGAGCGACCTAGAAATACCTGGATCGCTCAGAACCGAATTCCTCCTATGAAGGCAACACTGAAAATTAGGAAGAGAGTCTGACCTAAGTCAGGCCCGATAAAACAGGAGTTGAACAGGGAGGCTTCGGCTCACAAATAGCTTGTCATAACTGCACGTAAAACTTATCAATAGACATGTGTTGTCAGTGCATTTGGGCTAGGTTTCTAATCCTTTGTAGTATCCTTGATTGACACACGCGCCTTCACGTGATGTCGCGTTATTTATTATGATCTAACCCTGTCTTTACTTCTTTGTCCATGGCAGTTATCTCACACAGCACTGACCTGCAAACATTTACTACTGTCTCTACAACAGAGACTCGCCATGAATCTCTCAAACACCTGTTTCCAATGGCGCAAGTCACCCCGCGGCACATGGGAACGGGACATCGACGAATGTGAGGAATTTTACTGGTCTTATACAAAGAAAGGCCAGGGATGCTATCCCATCACGGCATGCGCGTCGATTCAGGTCAAGACTCCCTCTGTGGATCAAAGTCGCGTTGAACAAGCTCTTCGGAACGCGTGGACCTTTCTACGTTGCAGGCACCCAACCCTCGGCTCGCGTATCGAACCAGAACATGACACAGGCCGATTCAAAAGAGTGTACTCACCTTTTAACACTGACGAAGATGTGAAGCACTGGTTGTCGTCCACCTTCAAGATCGTTAATACGGATCAAAGTCCTATGCATTGGTTCAACAACGAGGCGCCACTCTTTGACGTTCCGAGTCTTTATGTCATCCAGTCTAAACAGGAAGCACTATCCTACACCCTGTTTCTCAGATGTCCTCATGATGTTACAGATGGCATTGGTATTATTCACCTCATCGGTCAACTCATTAATGAGTCTGCTGTGGCTTGTCGGGAATCAACTGAATACCGTTACGCACTGCCTGATGAGGATCTCCATTTGAGGCTATCACCATCTCTTCGTGTTGCTGCGTCTATTCCTGATGCACTATCTGAAGCGCAGATGCAAAGGTGGAATGACATACAATCCAAAAACGGAGAGATGTACAGCCATCCAAGTCTATTGGGCCTACCACCAAGTCCTTCATCCTGCAAATCGTATGATGACTCTATGACTCCCAGGCGCATTGCTATTATACTTTCCGACGCTACCTCAAACAGTATCCTAGCCAAGTGTAAGGCCATTGTACCTGGGTTTAATGTAACGCACGTCTTCACCTCAGCCCTGGCGCTAGCCCTGAGAGATTTTCAACCTCGAAATCAAGACTCTTACCCGGTTCGCTACGTGGGTCGTGCCATGATCAACCTCCGGCCACACTGCCACCCGCCTTATAACAGCCCTGATCATGTGGCCACCTCTTATCACGCTGTTTCTGCTCAGGCTTTGGGCATAGACTTGCAGGTACCTGGCTTGGCCAACGGTGATGGAATTGAACCAACTCATTTCTCGCAGGTAGTCGGTCAAGTTGGAAACTTTTTCAGTCAGCTTAGATCAGAGCCATCGGAAGGGGCCCATGAGCAAGTCCTCATGGCGCCATTGGCCTTTAAGGGTCTGTATCCTCCGCCTGGTTCAGACCCTCATACAGTTTCCGATCCACCATTCTGCCCAGTCTCTATGTCCTCAATTGGCAACTTATCTACCATACTGCCAAGATCCAATGAGGTTCTTGAGGTTACCAAGGTCTGGGCTGCTAGTCAATCCATTGCTGCTGGCGTGGCAGTATTCCTTCAATCGTGGGAAGGCAGGATCGAGCTATCTAGTGTCTTCAACAGCCGATACCATAACGAAGGCTACGTACTCGAGTTCTTAGAGGCTATCCTGAGTCATGTTTCCGCAGGTTTGAACATTAAAGAACATGAATCCGTGAAGATGGTGGTCAAATGAGACTTTTTTTGTGGTAGCGAAAAAGCAAGGGTGAATGTCCACATAACTTTTGCACTGTTGCCTCGCGAAATTGTATACCTGATATATAGCACAGCTAGATGAAGACTGTTCCATGAGAACGTCCAGAGCCTTTGCGGGTATAGTAGGCTCGCTGATTGTTAGGTATTGTGACGCCGTAAGAACTGAAACCTTGGCGGATACAGGCGGATTCTGACCTGGGCAGTTGCTTAATGTCGTATGATCTGACTTATCATATCTACAACCACTGGCCTCGCCTATATCCAGAAGAACCCTGCAGTGTGACAATGACAACTTGTTGGTATCCACAGCACACATCAAATAATTGATGAAAAGCAGGTAATTGTTTGTTACGTGGTTGACCCCGCTCGTTCAACTTGAAAGTATCACCAAAGTCCATATTTTGTTCGCCCTTAGTTTATTTGCCCTGTAAGTCGTTTATAGTCGTCAATATGGCGGGAACAGAATCAATCGGGAAGTCAGATCAATTGCCTGAACAGATGACCTCCCACCCACAAGGGGAGGCTTCCGACGGTCTTCTGCCTGGCGATCACTGGACGCAGACCACCAATGTGAGATTGCAATTCCCAACATACCATATGCTGTAGTTTCATTTACTAAAGAGCCTTCGCTCATTAAGGACCTTGAACAAGAAGACGATGATACCGACTCTACGCTTTCGGCTAATGCCAGTTCAACCGCATCTCTGACATCCGAGATCCTCCGCTATCGCGAGATCAATGGAAGGCACTACCACAGTGAACAAGGCGATGCTCAATATTGGTGAGTGGATGTTCCAGGTCAGAAGGAAGTGCTGTTAACATATTGAGTAGGATCTCGAACGATAATCAGTCTAACGAGGCCTTGGACATCAAGTGGGTGTCTAGCTCCATCTAAATGATCGTTGCTGATGCTTACAGCCATCATGTTCTCATACTTTTGTACGACGGAAAGCTCTACAAAGCTCCAGTGAAGGATGATATACAGGTGCTTTACCCATTGCTCAAGGTCCCATGCGTCGGTTAACAAAACATCACGAAGACTGCAGTGGATATAGGAACTGGCACTGGTAAGACCTAGGCTAAACCCACACCCCGGCCATGCACCTCTAACTTCAAATTAATAGGTATTTGGGCAATGTGAGACTTTCTATTGAAATGTTTGTTCATACAGCGATGTTAACAGTCTTAGGGACTTTGCAGACGAGTTCCCCAATGCAAAGGTCATTGGAACTGACATCTCTCCGATTCAACCGAGTTGGCTACCACCCAATCTTGAGTTGTGTGTCAGAATCTAGCCACTCATGAAATGCAAAACTAACAAGACTTGTCACAGTCAAATCGATGATTGTACCCAAGAGTGGACCTTCCAAGAAACCTCTCTCGACTACGTGCACATGCGCTTCTTAGTTGGCAGTATTGTTGATTGGACTGCCCTTTATAAGCAAGCGTACAAATGTCTCAAGCCGGGTGGCTGGATTGAAAGCCATGAGGCTGGCCCAACTATCAAAAGCGACGATGACTCCATCCCAGCAGAGAGCGCTATGGGGCAATGGGGAAAGCTTTTCCTAGAGGGTGGCCGAAGGCTTCAAAGGCCGTTCTCGATTCTTGAAGACGATGTTCAACGCCAAGGAATGGAGGAGGCCGGGTTCGTGAACATACACGAGGAAGAAGTCAAGGTAAGCATTATTACAGTCTCGAACTAGAAAGGCATTGACCATAAAATGGCATAACAGCTTCCAATCGGTGGGTGGTCGAGTGATCCGAAGACGAAGGAAGCCGGCCAATATTTCCAAGTGGCTATACTGCAGGATGTTGAGGGTACTCTGATGTTCATTGCGAACTTGTTGGGCTGGGGTAAGGAAGAGATTCATGTCTTTGCTGCTCGTTATCGCCGCGAGATCAAGTCCAAAAATCATCACGGATACTTTCTGGGTAAGGTAGTATGGGCTCAGAAACCACACGATGCATAGCACTATAACATCTCCTGCATATTTTCATTAGATCGAGTTCATATATATCATTGGGGGAGAAGTATAATTGCTCTTGATACTGCGTATCATATGAATCGAAACAGTGAATAGCGATGCAGTAAACCGGAAACAAATAACAGTGCTAACAGCGCCTACTCCTCGCCAGTCGCGAATTCGCCTTTCTTGATCTTGTCACTGAGTGCCTCATTGGCAGTAAAATACTGCGAGAAATCGTCTCGTTTCTCAAGTAGCAAGTCGAGAACCATGCGCCCGAACACAACCTCACCAGGAGGGTTGAGATGTGTCCTATCGCCGGGTCCCCAATTATAATATTGTGAATCCGTTTCTCCGATGGAATTGACATAATCCGTGCTTGCTTTGTTCAGCTCGAGATAACCGGCGCCGACATTTCCAGCGGCAGAGATAGACTCGGCTGCCCAATCCTTGAGATTTTGAACAACCTCTCCATTTTGGAATGTGCGACGGGTCAATGACGTGATAAAGATCTTCAATTATTAGTGCTTGAAGATATTTCAGTCTCGTAATAATGCTTACCGGTGTACCTCCTGCTTCCTTGATCTGATTACCAATATCTACCAGATTGGTATGGAATTCATCCAAGCCCATCACTTTCTGATCATTGTGGCCAAATTGGATGGTGACTACCGGCTCAAAATCGGTCTTGGCAGCACTAATATCTTGGATGAGCTTGTCCCAGCGGCCACTAGATTTCCACGATACTGTGGTCGAACCGCTGACGCCTCTGTTGTCGCCTTCTGCTGGTGAGTTGAGATAAGACAGAAATCCGTCACCCCAACCACCGTTGACCGCGACGGTAGAGTCTCCGATCAGGAAGAAGTGAGGAGGTTTCGCAGCCCTGATAAGAGGAGTCGACTGGACTAAGCCTGCTGCACTAAATAGAATTGTAGTGAAGGAGAATCGCATTGTGCAAGGTGATAAGATGAGTCGAGAAAGAAATGTGCAACGAGTAACCGAGTTTTGCAAGGAATAGTCTAGAAACGAAGAGGGACACTGAGACCACTGTTCATTCACCAAGACTAGACCGGATACTTTAATGAACGATGTTATACATGGTATTGCCACTTCGGCCGACGGAGATGGTCAAACATGGAAGCCTCGGGTTATCATTCGGGACTGCAGTTCACTTTCCGGGGTAAGTGCAGGGTTCCTAAGGTGGTGTCCTCGGTGGAAGATAGCACGAAGCTTTAAGCGCTCGGCATGACTGAATAGCCACCCTTGTCCATAACCTAGGGTAATGGCAAAGCAATGCATATACGCCCGGCTGATCAGAAATAGTTAGCATGATCCACAACGACTTCAATTTCAGTAGTGGAATTTGAGATTTTCCAGTGGATGGACTGCACTTTTACCCCGACTTGCCGATCATAGACTATTTCGATACAGTCATAGTTGGTCACGTCATCAAGCTACATATATCGATGTTTAAACCTGGAAGGTCAAAAGCACACTCGAAATAATTTTAACAGGGATCTTTACCAGTGGCACACAGTGGATGGTCTTGCGACAATACCAACTGCAAATTCATGATGTTATGAGTTTGACTACTAGCCTGTTCATTGGGTCCAGTATTTCTTCCACACATAACTACTCATCATGACCAAAGCCCATCAGTTATTTCCTCGAACAGATTGGCCGCCCAAATCGGATCGTATTCAAAGAACGGCCGAGAAAGCGTCTCGAGCTCTTCTCGTCGAGCAACCACCTGCATATCTGGTACCATCGAATCATCGAATGACCCGTTAGTATCAGTGACTAGCACATCGCTAGGACCTTCGTCAAGTTCTATAACCCGCGGTAATCCAGCGACGCTTTCAGACGCCCGTCGTTTTCGTGGTGTGTGAAGCGTTACTGAAGATAAACTATGAATAGGGCCCATCGCAAACCTTTTTACACCTGCATCACGAAGAAGATTCAATGGAAGGTCTTCCTGGGTGGGAGGTCTCCCAGTGATCAGGGCATAATCTAGTGAAAGACGAAGCTGCATGTAATGTCGTGTGACAAAGAGCTCGTCCCAATATCCTGCCATACTCCTAGATGGCTTCCATGACTGTGCCTCTGCTCCTACTCTGTCAGATCTGGGGGTCATTGGTTGTTTGTTCCGAAGCGGTAACTGGATGGGTGTCGATTGAACGATCTGCGTGATCATTCTACTGATATCCACGGCCCCCTCGAAGCGCTGACTACACAAATGCATTGCTTGAGCATGGTATCTAGTCAGCAGCTGACTGCTGTCATCTGCCGGATCCTGAGGTGATAGCCTTTCGTCTAGAGAGCTTAGCATGAGGGGAAATGCTATATAAGCAATACTAAAGATTGGTTAGGTGAGGGAAAATATCAGAAGATAAGCGACTCACGCAGATATAGGAAGATGTTGTGTTAAGCCCTCCCGCACGATAAATCGTACCAACTTTGTTGTCTCTGTTGTCGCACGGCTTATGTCTTTACCGATATTTCGGAGGACAGCATCGTCAATCACGCTCAAGCCCTTTTGTCGTTGTTCTATCATCATCGCCTCATGATTTCCCAAGGCAATCTGAGCAGCACTACAAGTTGTTAGTCTTGTATAAACGAATTCGTCGATATGGCTCACTAGGCATATATATAGACAACGTTCGAAATGAGGGTCGTGGATCTATGTGACTCCGGCCCCATCAATACCGCGTTGAGGGTCTTGTCTGCTTCCTTCTTCCAACAGGACAGTTCTTTCTTGGCTGAACGGATGCGGGACAAAGTTTTATCGAAATTATCCAGGGAGTAAGTTGGATCAAATGCACCTGGCCCATAGCATATTGAAAGTGTCTCCGTCAGAATAACAGCTAACCTACATTGATAGTTGAGTATTTGTGCAAGGTGGCGCTTGGTAATGAGATTGTAGACAGCCGAGTAGTCGGCTTCGTCTGCCAGGTCGTCTGGGGTGATAGGGTCCAGCCTAACATTGAAGCTCGAAGGAGTTATCTGGAGTGGTTTGCGAAGTCCGAGGGTCAAGACTCTGTCTCTCCAGAACAAGGACCACCAAAGCCTCTTGTTGTCCTTTTTACGAGCCGAACTTGACCCAGGAGCTTGAAAGGTATGTGCTTGTGCCACTATAGCATTCTGTATGCCGATGGCGAGCCAAGTGCTCCCTGCGTGTGGTTCGACTGCGGAGAACTGAAAGGTCAGAAGAAGTGCTGCTTGGGCTTTGGTGAATGCATCACTCTCAACTCCAAAATCGAAAAGTAGCTGTACGGACCGTTAGATGAAACCAAAGCTCGGGGGAAAGCAGGCTCACATACCTTGGCCCTTCGGTAGAAGATGTTCCGTGCGACTTTGACATTTGTATATCCGGCATTTTTAAGGACTGCAGGGGAAACAAACTAGATTTTTTTTAGTTGCTGACAGAGGCTAGAGCATTCGGGTAGATTATACCGAGGAAGCTGCAAACAGCATTGCTTGGAAGACAAGTAGAGACATTGCTGGGGTTTTCTCAGTGCCCGTCTCCCGACCCAGAAACAAATCCCAAAAGTCCTTCTCGTGTATCAGTGGATAGTAAGGGTGTAAATACAAGAAATATTGGTTGATGAATTCTTCCTGTATAGAGGGCAGTGGCAGGTGAAAGCACCTGTTATGCTCAAGAAACTCGACATCTTGTTCTGGAAGCGCACGGAGATGTTTGAGTACCAGGAAGTTTTGAGTGGAGTATGATACTTCAGAATGCGAGTATGGCACTGACATCGCTATGATTTTTACCAACAGAATAAATATCCCAACGTATAGATTCAATTTCATGGTGGGGGGTCCCTACTTGGTGTTTGTCCCAGTAGAGGGTCAAAGGGTGAACGGATGCTGGGAAACAAACTTCCGGCTCCACTTTTCAATGCCGAGGATAGGTAAGGTATGGGAATATACCGGCAATTAGGAAAGGCGTACATGTTACTCTGTATGCATCTTGAGCTACTAGATAAATATAGTCACAAACCTCAGCCAAATCACTACAAACAAAACTTTTAATCTAGTACGCTAGTTACATTGTAACTGGAGATTAAATCAGAAGCGATACAAGTAACTTGCTCCATCCACGTGTAGAAGCTGACAACCTCAACTGCGCCTGGTTTGTAATATGGTTATGGAAGGCTATTCTAGTAACTGTTTGTGTAAAATAACTGAGGTTAAAGTAGTATTTGCGAGAAAGTACCATTCTTACCGGGCTTCTGTGAGCCAGTAATGAGATGATAGTATGAATGTGGAGAAAATCCCAATAGTCCAAGGATGTGATTTATCATATAGGGTAAGATCAAAGTCAGACTACCTACTGCGCAACATGTAGCAAGGAGAAAACAGGTTGAGCAAAGAATAGCCGCAAAGTGACACATCCTTGGATGAATGCCCTTGAGTAAGTTATGATGCACACACATGTTGAATGCTGGTACGGGCAAGTTAACGAAGAGATCGAGTCAGGATCCTTTGTTTTATCCACGTAGATATTAGGAGCTATGCTATGGAACTCCGAGTTGTTAATTGCTTAGACAACCTAGACTTCTCTGCAACATCCTGCATTAAAATGTTTTAGTTGTGGTAGCAAAAAATCTCGATTGCCGTTTTGTCTCGTTTTCTTAGCTGACCTCGAGAGAATGTCACTGTCGCAGGTTGGCTCAGTGCCAAACAGCCCGAATGTGGTTAGACCGACAAACCAACTGACTCTAGTCGGAACGTTTTCTCCGGGCCAAATTTCCGAACTCTTTCGGCCTCGCATGTTCAAAAACATTGGCTGACAAGATCGAACTGTAATGCCTGAGTTAGCAGTAAGACAAGAGGTATCCTGGTATAGTATCACGCAATCGGCTTCTCTCAAACACAGAAGTTGCACTCTTGAGCAATACTGCAATGAGTGTTTACCTATTTATAGGATGTGCATGCCCAGTCGAGGCAGTTCATTGGCTGAAGGTATGGCCTTGTGGGTAACCCGAGATATTTTTCAATTGCTTCAGCAAAACCCTACACTATCATCATTACTCATGATAGCTTGAATATGTCGCTATTGACCGGAACCTCTGAGTCGCATAATGGAGGATATAGGCTTCTTATATGAGCTGAAGGAGACAGCCGACGGCCATGGTTTGTTCGCTCGCGACTTGATCAAAGCAGGCACGTGCATCATCCATGAAAGATCAATTCTGTCAGTCTCCAAGGTCGAGACGAAAAACAAGACCGAGTACAGATGTGTGATTGATCAAACTTCTCAGTTACAGCCTCTGGATCAAGAGCGGCTCATGAACTTATATCACAACCCAAAGAAGCTTCGAGAGTTCTCCTTTCTCAAAGGGCAGCAGTGTTCAGGCACGGATCTTGATTGCAGTCTTGTTCTGGCCAAGTTTTATACCAACGCTGCAAGCATACAATCAGGGGGTCTGGAATGTGGCTTGTTTACCACATTCTGTCGTATGAATCACTCGTGCACACCCAACACATGTTGGATATACGATGAGCCATCCGGCTTCATTCAAGTCTACGCCGTGAGGGATATCGGCCAAGATGAGGAAATCACCAATTCATATGTCGAAGTGGCATGTTCGCATCAAACTAGACTAAGAGAATTATCGAACTGGGGATTCATATGTCAGTGTCCCGCCTGTGAAGGACCCGATGCCGCTAAACACGATGAGCGAAGGCGTAAGATTGCCCAGACCAAAGGCATCCTTGATATCTATCAGGACGTGGGGAAGGATGGAGAAAAGCCCAAATTTGCCCAAGTTCCAAAGACAGACTTCGAAGCTTTGCAGCTTGGGCAGGAAAACATTCCACTGCTTATGGAGGAAGGACTTGTAGAGCAGTTGGGTGTTGCGTATGGACTGTGTGCTAAGTTTGCCAAAGGCGCTGGGTTGCATAAGCTTGCGGATGACTACGAAGAGAAGGAGTATGAAATACTGGTTATAACAACGGGAGAGTATGTAGAATAAAATACACTTGTGAGATCACAGATTACACATTTAATCTCAAACCGAATGCACGAACTATGTCATGGAAAACACTATTATCAAGATATTAATAATTAGAAGAAAAAGAGTACCGATGGGTGATGAACAAGGAAAGATAATTGTCAGGTGATGGAATACAAAAGGGAAGGGGAAGGGGAAGGGCAAAAAGAAAGATGCCAGATTGAGAAGAAAGTATATGCAACAGCGAAATGGAAAGAATTGCCTAGTCACTACACCCAGGGCAGGTAAAGCACAAAGGATCATCCCACACTGAGTTCCGCGACGGATCTCTATCAGTCTCCAGTGGTACTGGCATACCGGACAAAGCAAGTTTGTAACCGGTCCACTTGCAACGGCCATCTTTATACGCAAAGCCTCCGCATTCCGACATGGCATAACAACTCGCAGCGCATTCTTCAGAGGATGCTTGATGGGGATACTCTTTGATCCATTGATCTCCAGTCCAGAACATACCTGCCATCCAAGCGCTGTAATTGCAGACAACACCTTCGGGGGCAGCATTGCGAGTGCAGCGGTCGCCTTGGGTGTACGAGCACTTTTTGGATGGCGGGATAGGGACAGACTCTGGGATGCATTCTTCGCAGTCGGCATAGCAGCGAATGTCTCCCCAAGTCTGTTTTTCCCAATCCTCAAGACCGTCAAGGTTAAAGTCCTCTTGGACGAGCGCCTTCGAGGAGAATCTACAGCGATTGTCGACATGCCACCAACCCGCCGAACGACAACCCTCTAGCGTATGGCATATGGCAAGACACTGCTCCCAGGTGTTCTGGTGTTGATACTCTGTGCGCGTCACTGTCCATGATTCGCCTTTGAAGGTGCCAGCCCACGAGCAAAGAACGTCTTTGGGATAGTTAAAGCGATCGAAATCGCATCTCTCACCATGCTTGTATGCACAGGTATCGGTTGGGGTTGCAGAAGCACTTAGAGTCTGAGAAGCTGTGGTAGATCCTTCGATTATTGTTGATGAAGCTGTTTGTGTGGACTCAGTATCAAATATTGTAGTGCTCTCAATGAGTGTGGTGCTTTCAATTATGGTACTCTGGAACGGCGTGCTTTGAATCGGAGTCTCGATAGGAGTGTTTCCGATGTTACCGAAGTCTAGTTGAGCCTGATCAATGGTATCCGGTGTTATTTCGTTTGACACGAAGATGGAGTCAATGTATATCATGGCTTGCCCAGTACCTGTACAGCTTAGAGAGATGCGGAGGCTGGCATCTCTAGTATCTGCCCTGACCATAGTAAGCACCCTGTTCCATGATACACCGACGCCACCACCAGAAAAGAGCCCCTGTGAGTAAAACTGCTGACTTCCAAGGTACGCGTCGACAGTGCATGACTGACTGCGCCCAACTGTGATGGCAATATAGTAGAACTGTACTGTGTAAAGCACAGTCCTGCTGGGGCTGAGAGATCCGAGCATCTGCCACATGGCTGCGAAGGACCCGAGACTTCTTTTGCCACCTTCAGCTGCCACCAGTGCGGCACAGCCATTATCAGAACTGCCATCCCCTGTATAGCAGTCTCCTGTATGCTGCGAGACGTCGCCTTCAGACTCGTAGCCCATGATGCCGCTTGCCGAGTTCGGGTCTTGCATTTCGAATTTGCCATTAAGTATCGCGTTCGTGATAATGATTGGCTCGAACGTTGTTGTTGTCTCTGTGGTTGTTGTGGTAGTGGGTATGTCTGTAGTGGACTCGAACGACGTTGTAAGCATAGTGGAAGTCTCGGAAGTGGTTGCTAGAGAAGAGGTGTCCTCGGTTATCAATGTGGACATAGTTGAAGAGGTGTCAATGTCGATGGATGAAAGCGTTTCGTCAACTGAAGAAGTAGGAACGCTAGAACTCTCTGGGACGTCTGAAGACGAGGTAACCTCCAGCGTGGATATGGGCAAGTCAGAAGACGACAAGATAACCGTAGAAGAAGGGAATTCATCATCAGAGGGTGTGGCTACACTTGAAGCAGTTTGATCCACTGAAGAGGTAAATACAATGGTGGGCAACAATGTCTCTGTCGCAAACGAGCTTTCCTCGACGGGCCTCGAAGGTGGAAAAGAAGGAAACAATATGCCACTGGTCAAAGGATCTCGTTCAGCTGTTGTTTGACGAGAGGTTATGTTACTGAAGGATAGTGGTTTGGTAGGATCAATCGTTAAAGTAGGAAAGACCGTCTCATCCATCGAGGGCTCAAGTGGAGGCATCTCCGTGGTATCTGGCATGTTTATGCTGGGGTCCGTAGATCGAGGACCTTGGGTTGAAACTTGCTCGGTAACCTGCGCACTTTCGCTGGCAATGGCCGAAGTTTCCAGGCCATCGATTCTACCGTTGATGCATCTCTCAGCTATTGGCAGATGTTAGTGGTGGTTAACACGAGCTTTCGAGAATACATATACCTCCATAGATAGTCAGTGTCACAGGCTGACAGCCAGAGGGCCGAGATGTAAAAGTCAGGTATACCTGGCCATCGGAAGGAGTCTGGCAGAAGGATGCCCGACCTCCCGGCAAGGAAGGATTCGAGAAGCTGAGGACGCCACCATTATTGCTGAAGGTAGTGGTGATGGCGTCGCCAGAAGGTACTGATGAAGATCTAAGGGCCTGAAAGGCTTCACCATTGTATGCAATTGGTAGACCTCCGTCGAAAAGCCGGCCTTGTCCAAGCGTATACACGGTGGCAAATGTACAGACATCAGGACCACCATTGCCGACGAAGCCGCCAACGTCACGCTTCCTGGTATCTTGCGATGGTGTGATGGCAAAGATGACGGCCTGGCCAGTGGGGTCGAAGTCTATAGATGTAGAAGCACTTGGAGGTGCCGATGGAGACTGCTCGGTAATTGAAGCATCGGCTGTAGTTACCACTTCTAGACTTTCCGACGATAAAAGCGACGAAATTGGGTTAAAGTCTGAAGAGCTGGAGACTGCTAGGGGGAGCTCAGTCTCGATCGACACTGGGGCAAGGTATGTCGACAGGTACGTAATGCAGTATGTTCCTGGTGCCAAGTTCTCGTACTTAATATCCCCTATATTAACAGAAGCAAATGTCGGGCTCACAACGCTGCTCAGCAGTCCAAAGGCTACAGCGTGGCGCTTCATTTTGTCGTATTATCAAGAGATATCGTCCGAGAATGGAAGGCAGCACCTCCAGTGACCATTTGTACAAAATCCAACAAAGGGCGTTGACCTTCAAGTTATGAGAAGTGTTGGTGGCGGTTCCGCCAAGGATGGGATTTGATTTAGCACATATCGTGGTAAGCAAGGGCGATTGAGGCAGAATACGCCATGTATGGCTGTTGGGGTCTCGATCTTGCTATGTCTTCCGACCATCCAGCTTTCTGCTAAGACAACTAATTCAAATTAGTGTGAAAACCCGACAACGCAAATACCAGGGATATAAGACCCCTTACATAAAGACGAAAACTGTATGTTCCCAGCCAGCCACGTGTGAAGGGAGGGAATCTGCTAACTGACTAAAATGAAGGGTCTCAGCCTTGTGGCAAAAAGAAGATGCCTGGATCGTTTTGTCAGCCAGCCAGTTGTCATGTGTTGGTTCAGTGAGGATAATCCACACAACCGGTGCTCTACACGTGATATGGTACATAACCATTTATTTGTCTCAGGGGGCGTAGAAACGCATAACTTTAACCAACAGCTTATCAATACACCTAATATCTAATTTTGTCTAGTTAGATTCACGACCTGCAGTCAACGGAGATTATGTGGGCGTTCAGCTCGTATCGCTCATTGATACCGGCTGTCAATCAAGTGCCAGAGTTACAACTTTTGTTACAATTGTAGCCGAAGAGATCTTTTTGCTCTTGATGAAGCTCCTTTGTTTGTGTAGAAACAATTCATCCAGGACCAAGTATCAAACTGCTCGCATGGCGAGTTGGTGTCGCAGAAATAATTACAATTAGAAAACGTTGCCCTTCGTCTGTTTCATCTCCGATACCTTCAAATTTCTGATGAGTGCGACCCACACAAAAGATAAAGCCATGATCGCCGTTCCAGCTGCCAACATCCGGGTCTGAGCATACCCATAGGCCTTTTGAATACCGATGCGTTCAGGGGTACCTTTAGCGTAGCTCAGCTGTACAGCAAGATCTCCGTAAATATCCGCGAGGCTGTCTAGCGCACTTGAAGGGAGGTACTTAATCAGAGCCTTCTCGAAGGTATTGGTCCAGATCGCCCCCGAAATAGTGTATCCAATACTACCGCCGGCTGTGCCTGTCACGTTCAGCATAGCCAAGGCGGCAGCGACGTGCTGGTGATCGACTGCTGCTAGAACAGCGAGCTGCATACAGATAGTAAAGACACTTCCACCGATGGAAATAAATATCTGGGTCATCACCAAATAACCAACATAGCCGGTTGGGTTTCGGAAGTAGATCATCAAGCCTTGGGCAAAGATATAAAGGGGTACGCCAATCCAAAGAAGCCATTTGAAGTATCCCGTTCTGCGGATACCCCAACCAATGATGAACAAAAGGATTCCAGAGACGACGTTGAATGTGTTGCTAACATAACCAGCCTCTGCGACTGTCAAATAGTTGACAACTTGAAGGAATGACGTGAAGTAGTTGTTCCAGCAATAGTAGGAGATTTGATAGGTTAGATCCAACAAACAAGCGCCAACAAGAGTCCTATCGGTAAGAAAATGCACCTTGAGGAAGGGAACGGGGGCGAGGTAAACTTCGTTGATGGCGAACCCGACAAGAAGGAAAAAGCCGACTACAATCATGGCAATGATATATCCGCTAGCCCAGCCGTTGGGTGCTGAGGCGGCGATGTTGAACGGAAGAAGGAAGATGACAAGGCCAGTGGCAAAGAGGAATACACCGAGGACTGCACACAAGATCTTGTTAATTGCGTCAAAAGATAGAAGGGAAAGCTAAGCTTACCATCAAACTCGATGACATAGTGCCAAACACTCTCTTTGAATGTTCGTCCACTTGCCTCTTTCGGTAAGATGTTCTTCTTGGCTTTTCGCAAGTTGATCTTGAGCAGAATATACAGAGGTGCACACACGACAGGTGTCAAGAACGCAAAGGTGCCGAAGCCCCACGGCCACCCAATGTCAACGAGCATCCTGTCGGACGCATAGGATCCAGCAAATGCAGAGATCATGTAAGGCGACGACGTGAAGGCGAATGCCAGAGCTCGATTCTTCAGGTTGGTTGCGTCGGCTGTCATGACATCGATGCTGTAGATAAGACCCGTGAAGCCTACTTGGTAAAAGACCTGTTGAATTGACTCGTTAGATCGTGGTATCTATGAGCGATGGCCGAGAACCTACGTTTGCAGCACAGTAGATGGACAGATTCGTGCTCGTAGCCATAAGAATAAGACCCAGCTCGGCAAAAGCTACCATCAGTAAATATCCCTCAGCTCGACCCCAAAGATCAAGCAGCTTAGCAAGAGGAATGAAAACTGCGGCCGTCATTGAACTGGCGACAACATCGATGACATTGAGGAGCGAATGGTCGCCCCATGAGCTCGTCACGTAGGGTACCAAGCTGCCAACCGTCGAGCTCTGGAAGGCGTTGAGCAGGTACACGAACCAGATGCAGATGAACAAGCCGATCAAAGACGATCTGGTCCACACGAGGGTAATTGCTTCCATGTTCTTGACACCTTCAGTGACATCTTCGGCTGGCAGGGCATCCTCAGCTACGGAGGAGTTGCCGTCTGTTGGCGACTCAATATTTGGACTCTTCTCATGATCGGTGGTGGTCGTTGTTTCTTGGGGAGCGACATTGACATCTGAGCTTTTAGAGCCTAGATGAGGCCGCATCCTATTCCAAACTCCCATGGTTGCGAGTTGATGGTGGAATGGCGGTTTGGTTAAGTCAAGTAGCCGAACAGGACCTGGAAACAGGGTTACATTAAATGGAAAAGACAGAGAAGCACTCGGACAATTGCGCAGTCTCCCACAAACCAAAAACTCTGAACCATAATTCCGAGATCGGTGGACCGATCAGTAAAGCACGCATCAGATAAGATCATCTTTTTGTGTTGGTCCCGAATAATACTGGGCCCCTGATCCAGTTCGGCAGGATCGGCGTAGCAAAGTGGGAATTTTAGCCAACAGTTTCCAATTATATACGAGGTCGAAACGGAAGAGGACCGATTTCACGGTAATACGGCACGATTAGCTCCACCGCGTACGTCAGTGAGATTACCTAGGAGGGAGCACGGAGATGTCGGTACATGCGCGAAGGGCAGTGCAGGACGTTGATGGGTGAAGCTGAGTGATAAAACAGCTTGGCAATCTAATCTAATCTGATGGATGAGTGACAATTGGATCTAATCGGACCGTCGGAGATGAGGACAAAACACTGCATTGTATCTCAAGCTCCTATCACAAGGAATACAGCAGGGAATACTATGCGGGTTCGGTACACGCGGCATTTCTGCTGTGAGGTAAATAATGCGAAAGCTCTGACCTTCTGTGGCAGCCATTCGTCTCCCTTCGCCTCGAGTGATGCTGTTCAAGTCGTCTACATTCCTTCAAGCTACCTCTGCCGTCTGCTCGTATATTTTAGGTGATGCGATCAAGAAAGCTAGCTGCGGTGTAGTGATTCCAGGCTTGATCGTCATCATAACTTTGCTAACATATGCGAAAGGCTTTTAGAGGAGGAACACTGTGGAACGGATTTTACCGGATCTTTGGTACGCTTCTCAGACTACACCCTTTCGCATGTAACATAGTTTAACGGGATGAAGACACGTGAACAAACATGTTCATCATATGCTCTTTCATAATTGGTTACTTATTGGTGATTAGACTTTACGACGTCCCGAAATCTATGGACACGGCTATCAATGGAAATTTAAAATAACTTGATAAGACAACTGAACTTCTTCTGTCGTTCATATGCCTGTATTTGTGTAATTATACCTGTACAGCGGTTTCTGTGTGAATACTCTGCCATTTTTAGGTATCTGCTATTCTTAGCACCAACAAACCACGTGACTGGTATCACAAAATCGACCCCTCGCGACTAGGCGCTGTATCCGTACATTTCATCTATGCAAGTTCATCCACAATGAGCTCGCCGACACAAACAGAGTCTGAGCTAGACTGGCTCTCATCAGTGATGTGCCCACCTCTATATGAGCAGCTCACAAGAGAGGTTACGTCTGAGCTGGCTCAACTCGCCCGGCTTTCGACAACTGTCGCAAGTAAAAAGCCCGGTGATCAGCATGCACAACGACGAGCGCAGGCTGCAACAGCGTTTGTTAAGAATATAGGGGACTACACCCCTGATAACGGAGAAGAGGAGGCTGTTTCCGTACATAGTACAGACGAGATCAGCTCGCCTTCGCCGGTTTTGCCCCTTGAACTCTATCAATTAATCATCAACTATGTTGCCAGCTTCGACTACAAACTTCGACAAAATACGCTGGTGGCACTTTCATCCACCTGTCGACTGTTCATGGGCTTAGCCGAGGAGCATATTTACGAGCATCCCCGGGATCTGGATAATATCAGACAGCAGTGGTTGTTTCTCTACAGTCTCAGGATGGAACCTACTCGTGCGACTCTAGTAAAATCACTTCGACTTCTTTGGCTTTGCGACGGGGCCAACAGCAAATTGCTAATCGACATCGTGGCTTCTTGTCATAATTCACGAGCCCTGCTGATACAACGTGGCGATGACTTACAAGACTCGTGCAAGATCTCACACAACGATATGCTCACTATGGGTACTCTAATTCGCGCGTGCCCGGAACTCACTTCGTTCTATTACTCTACCATGGTTGACTGGGCACCCGAGGGAAATCGGTACACTGATACTGTCGACGTCACGGAAGATGGGGTAGTCAACCCGTTATCAGATGATGCTCACCTTAAGCAAGCAATGCGACAGCTATCAAAATTGACCCTTTGTGGGCAAGCAGAATGGGCTGTAAATGGCTTATTCCCACATCTTGCATCAAGTCTTACTTCTCTTCGCCTTAGCCAGGACGTCTCTCTTGGGAACTGGGAGAATCCTCTTACGCAATTATCACAACAGTGTCCGTTTCTGGAAGAGATTGAGATCCGACAGACATTAGATACTACAACTGATCTAGAGGAAGCATGCAAAGCTTGGGGCAAAACATTAAAGAGTCTCAAAGTTTCCAGCGTCGCGGAAACCAGCTCTTGGGTTGCGCGCATCATGCCGTCCATGGTCAGTCTGGAAGAACTGTTCCTGGGGTATGGCTGCTTTGTGCAGACCGAAGATATTGGAGCTATTGCTCTCTCGAAATCGCCCCTGGAGAAGATTGGACTCGGAGATATGCAGTACTCAGATGAACATATTGCATCCGATGCGTTAAATGCTGTGCTTGTAGCGATGATTGAGGCCCACGCGTCAACTTTACAATACCTAGGTATGACCGCTGACCCTTCAGTAGACATTGCTGTGTTGCGGGCCTGCAGAAACGCCAAAGGCTTGAGGAGCCTGGGGATATGGGTTCATGGTACCCCCGAACCGACTGATGTTGATGTTCTCCTGGACGCGTGCGTCGACTTGGATGACGTTCCAAGATGGTTCTGGAGATACTCCTCAAGGGTGGACGAATGGGAAGCTCGAAAGAGTGCAAGGGAGATAGCGGAAGAGGAGGAGCTCAAACGAGGTCCACCGACTAATGGACTGGGAAGCTAAAGAGTTGTTTGTAAGAGCTCTAGACCCTTTCTAAGAATGATACATAATCTATAAATCTATATAACTACAGAATGAGACGATAAAAGCAGAATATGGAAATGACAAGAAGCCAGTGAAGACATGGTTTTAGTCTCGTTGACAAGGAATCCAGAACCTGAGCATCATCTGACAGCCTGTCCGCCAGCTTCTTACGGTCGACATCTTGTACATTAACATTATCCTCAATCGCCAGAACAGCCGCTGTTGCCGCGCTCTGCCCAAGGATCATGTAGACTGGCTCCATGCGTATCGCGGACAGCGCTATATGCGAAGCACTCATGGTTACAGGATTGAGAAAGTTGGTGGCGTCCTCTTTCTTCGGAATAATCGATCCATATGGAACACTGAACGGGCCAGGGTTTGGAACGTGTATCAGACCTTCGTCAAATATGCGATCCCCAATGATAACGCGTTCCACCTGGTGCACGTCGAGAGTGTAGTAGCCCACCGCAACAACCGTGTCATTGTCATAGGGCTTGGGTGTCTGAATGTCGGCTTGTGTCATGGTATACACGCCGTCCATGCGTCTAGCCTCGCGTATGTAGATTTCATACGGCCAGTGGTCATTGCTCTTCCACTCGTCTTTAGCATAGCCCCAAGCACTGACTTCCTCACGAATGACTTCCGGTATATCTTTGTGGTTTGCCAGTGTCCATAGCAACCCCTGCGCCCAGACTTTATGTCTATGAGCAGTAGCTTTTCGTTCTTCGTAGGAATACTCGGCGTAATTAGACGTCTTGTTGTAGCTCCCGCTGATAAGATCGGTACTGACTTGGCCAGCTGCGTTGGTATCGGTTTTGCAGTTCGGCATGAGCTGTTTGGTGAAGAAGGGTCCGGTATAGCCTGCTTCGATATAGCGGAAGAGAATTCTATAGTCGGAGGCGTTGTAGCCAGTTGGTTTGGTGAAGTTGACTTTATTGTCCTCCTCTTTCGTCAAAGATAGTCGGTAGTTGAAGGCTTGCAGACGATGATCTTTCTTTCCGCGGGATTCTTCAGCGATAGACCGGCTGAGATCCCGTCCGACGCCTGAGATAAAGCCGCTGTCGGGATTCTCTTTCTTGATGTATGGATCAATGGTGGTAAGCAGGTTCGGTCCATTGAGATGGAATCCAGCTGCCCACTCATCGTATTCCTCCTTATCTTCACGCCCCACGCGATTTGTGATGCCCGCTGTCTCCATTAAATCGCCCTCATACCCAGCATCGATAAACATTTTTCCAGAGAAATTCGACCCCGAAAGCGTTTGAAAGGATTTTATCTCGGCTCCTTCTTTGGACACTCCACTGCTGGTACGGACAATGGCTTCTTCCCGGAAGACGGGTATTTTCTCCTCCTTGATCCAAGACTCCCATATCTCCTCAGCGACTTTTGGCTCGAACGTCCATTGCACTTTATCGTCAATAGCTGGACCAGGTTGTGCTTGTATGTTTTTCGCGATGTAGTCGTCACGGGTCTCGAGTGTCCAGGCATCATCGTTGTCATAGTAGTCGTAAACTTTACTGTAAAATTCCCTCGCAATGCCGCCAATCGTGCTGCCATCTTTTGAGTCGGTCCAGCCCAGGCCTGATGTGGTGAGACCGCCAATTCGTTTTCCAGGAAAGACCAGCGCCACTGTCTTGTTCATGCGAACTGTCTGAATGGCAGCTGCTAAAGCAGCGACTGTGTTGCCATAGATAACAATGTCGGATTCGTTAGAGATAGCGTCCTTATCAGATGCAGATAAAGCGCCGATAGTCAACAAGGTAATCAAGCATTGCAGTGAAAGAAAGACACGAAATGATGAAGCCATGACTGAGTCTGTGAGACCTGGCTGCCTACCGCAGCTCAGGTAAAGAGAGTGGGATGACGAGAATTAGAGGTGAAAAGAGTGTAAAACTCTGAGGTAGGACCAACATAATTAATTAATTAACGTTAGTCTAGTCTAACGTAGATCCTGGGATGATGTGCTGCGCCCTGTTTAATTATGTGGGGTCCGCGGACGGCGATTCCTTGATTGGGTGCATCATCTCATGAAGTCACCAATCCGCGGTGACCGAGCCGCATAATGGCATATCGATTGGTTCTAGAATCTCACAGCCAAGGCCAACAATGATCTGCATTATCTGGCAAATTGGACCAAGTGTAGCGTTGGCTGTTGGACCTTGAGCAGCTGCGATAAGGCATAGTCTCTCTAGTTCTGTGCTTGAAAAGGGATGACGAAGGTTGACGCTAGGGTTTTAATGGGACACTGGAGATTAAAAATGTGACGTAGTTGCAACGTAAGTTTGCGAGAACATCTTCTTTCTTATCGCAACAATGCCACTGCGTTCAATAGCTACTAGATCTAGAAATCCATAAGACGTCTCTCTTTTCCTTATCGCTAAGCTCCGGGCAGTTAAACCCCAAAAACGCCTTGAGCTTTAACAGCCCGTGATTGTCACCCTCCTTGGTTCCAGCGATTTCCTTTCTCACCCAATGCTGCGTGAACCCACCAGCCATGTCAATTAGCCAAGCATTATCGTCCGGGTCGATGCAGATATTATCTGCTTTTCCATCGCCCCAGAATAGCCCAATTTCGTGCAGAGCTTTGACCGTGTCAGTGACTTGCCTGAACCATCTGCGTCGTATTGGTACCGGGATTGTAGCCATATGGCGACCAGCGTCTTGTATGGTATTTCCATACTTGCTTGGTGGGATCCAAGCGCGTAGGAGTCCGATGATAGCGCCCGTGACAGCATGGGTGACGTATCCTCGTAGCAATGAAATGCGGAGCGGGACGTCAAAGTCGAGGGTGGCTTCAGCAATATCCTGGAGGTTGATAAGTTCTTGCCTTAGAGTGTCACACTCGAGACCTCTAGCATAAGCTTTGCAAACCATGGTTTCTAATCCAACTTTGACTTGTCTGACCCAGAGACCCTTGCTGAACTCTTTCTCGATAATAATGTCTTTCGATGAGTACCTCGGCATCAAAGGATCTGCTTTGAAGCCGGTCTCGAGATTTGGATCAGGGCCATTGTCATCACGCGGTCTTGCAGCTTCTTTCGAACTTATTGGAATCACGAATGCTGTATCATGAATTGTTTCGAGGCGAAAGTCAAACGTCTCTGGATAGAGTGCATGATGTAAGTCCTTAGGGGGTTGGAAGTGCTCCTTGAGTGGCGGAGCAATATGGGAGAAAAGAATTTCGCCAACTTCCATTATAGTATTCGCGGCCTCATCGACAGACTTTTCGAATAATTCATTGTCTTCCGGCTCATATAGCTCAAGCTCAGGGTCCGTAGCTGCTTCCAAAAGATCGATAAGGTGATTCTCAATATATTCCTCTTCTTCCTCATCGGCAGACTGATCGTTTCTTTCGAAAATCGAAACGACGATACGGGTGCCATTGAGGTGGAAGATGAACTCAGCCTTTGTCGACTCATCTAAAACTTCCATACTCTCAACGACAAACTCGGTAAACTTCACATTGTCGTCCATCATGAAGATGGCGTCAGAACAAGTCCCGAGATCAGGTTGGTATGGGCCTAGATTCGAATAATATCTAAGGAAATGAGTGGGTGTAATTGCAGTCATTAAATTAACGTGCTCTTTCGCGATTCTCCCAGCCTCCAACCAAGAAGCCTCCAACCAAGAGTAGGCTAAGTCGGGTTAGTGCTCTCTTCCATTCGTACGCTAGGAATGGTTTGTGACGCGTGGGATTTAACCACTTTCGGTTCCAGACGCAGCACTGAGTAGCAATCAGGATTTTAACACACTAGGTACATAAAGCTGTCACACTTACTTCGACAGGAGTTAGTTGCATACTAAACGGCGAACGATTCTTTCTATTATCTACGTACAATATATTTTCTGTTGTCTCTCAGCATTAAGCTTGAATCTTCGACTTTTAGCACCATTTTCCAAACAGCTACCCTGCGATCATCGCCAACTGGCAAATGCACTCAGCTTTGCTATCATTGGTTGATTCCTGAGAAGTTGTTGTCGTCACATGTGACATACCTACCGGTCTGGTGGTCTAGTGGTATGATTCTCGCTTAGGGAACACCCTATAGCTCAGCTTGCGAGAGGTCCCGGGTTCAATCCCCGGCCAGACCCTTTCATTTTGCCTGTTTTCCTAAATCCAAATTGTCTTTCTCTTTTTGTCTCTTGTGTTGTTCAAAGTAGACCTGTTGATCAGTCTGCAGTGTTCCGAAAGGTAGGCAACCTCTCAATTCAGTACACAAGTTGCTTATCCCTTAACGCCAATTGCGTTCGTACTTGATTCACATCAAGGATGGAAGATGAATTAATAGCACAGATAATCGAAGGCGTTACACGTTGGATACATGCTATCTAAAATTATTCATTCTCTTCGAAGAACAGTCTCATTTATATAGAACTCTTAAAGCCTTGATTATGGTTCTTCCAATATTTGTTAATCCCACCATTCTGGCCAGTAACAGGATCAGCAACTGGGTTATCAATCCTCCATACCGACTCAAAGTCCTCTGCACTATCACCACCTTCATCCCATGTCCATGAAAACCCTCGTGGGTAAGCCCCCATCATACAGAAACCCTCCAAGGGCACCTCGGCAACAGCGATCCTTGGATTCTCAGCTTCGATACCTCGAGCAGCTCCAGTCAAGCATCCAAACTCAGCTGAAGTAGCATGCGGGTCGTAAGATTTATGCGCAACACCCGCCGGGATGACAAAAACATCTCCAACATTGACCTCTATATCAAGGCCGCCGTCTTCATAGCCCTTTCCGTAGGTGTGCTCTTTCCAGTCATCGCTTAGATCTGCGACACCCCAACGGATCCGGCCGGGCCCCGAAACTACCACCATGACTTCGTGAGTCTGAGAGTGGTAGTGCGATCGTTGGTATTGACCGTATCTTACTACCCATTGCACATCCCACTGATTCTTGTGAAAGGTGTCAAACGCAGCAGTACGGTCGACTTGGCCATCTCGCACAAATGCGTTTTTGTAGAGAAGCAAGGGTTTAGGGGAGTTGGGGATGAGTTTTGTTGATTTGAGATAGTAAACAATGGGCTCTGGTAACGTCGTCATATTGAAGAAAAGGGTAGCAGGAATTGAAGATAGTTTGATCTGGTCAACGAGTTCAAAGATAAGTATGCTATCGAAATCAGAAGGCAGTCGTCAGGCTGGAGGAGTATATCAGTCTGGCTCGTCTATGTTGAGATAAGCAGGTTACCAAAACGTATCGCATCTGGTTTATAAATGTCTATCGGTCAGAATGGAAGTAGCATGCACCGGTACATATTTCCGTGTGCCACCGTAGATAGGATCCTACCATTTACACTTCCATCTTCAATAGTGAAGTTACTAGATCTGTGACTACGGTTAGCCATTCCGAGATGTGGGGAGCGCGCCAAGAGATAACGATCGGAGTCAGTAACCGTCACCCACCGGCAACTTCTGCCGTGACTTTCTGAGCCACTCCCCGCTAAATAATGTGAGGATCTAACTAGAATGCGGGGAAATGTTTGTGATCTTTGGGCCCTCGATCTTTAGGACCAATAAGAGCTATGGATGTCATGATAACGATGCTATTTCGGGGGCTTTGAGGCTCGTTTTCATTATCAATAGCGCGAGTAATGTTTCTAGTATTAGGCAAATGTGTATCTTACAGTAACCGTATGGCCATACTCATTACAACCAGCTAGAATACCCTCGGTCTTTGTATATAAAGCTCATTGTTTCCCTTTCAAAGTCCTGCTCAAAACAAGAACTCGGCCTTGATAGTTATATCGATCGTAACAAAGGTCACAATGCCTTATTCTCACTCTGATATCTGTGGCAAACAACCGACCTTCTTTTCGAACAACAACCTCGCCAACAACACTCCTTCCATCACCAAAATTGAAGAGTATCCTGGCGCAGGCACAAAAGAAACCGTACAGACGTCACAGCAGATAAAGACCAAGCCGTTAATCTCGCAGCGATGCACGGATCAGGCTCGATCGCTGAAAGTCATATATATTGGCGCAGGTATTTCTGGTATCTGCGGCGCTATTGAGTTTTTGAAGCAGGTACCTGAGCTGGACTTGGTCATCTACGAGAAGAACCCTGAGCTTGGCGGGACTTGGTTCGAAAACAGGTAAGACTGTATGGCTCCTTATAATGCTTGGTGACTAATCTACTTCTTCGGTAGATACCCAGGATGTGCATGTGGTGAGTAGTTACCATCTGATTACGGAAACGGGAGCGATGAAAACTGATATATCCGATGTAGATGTCCCAGCGCATGCCTACCAATTGACATATGAATCCTCCCCCAGGTGGAGTTCCTTCTTTGCCCAGGCGCCTGAGATCCTACAGTATTGGAAGGATGTCGCTGCAAAGTATAACATCAGAAAGAACATTCGTTTCGAGACGAAATGCATTGGCGCTCGATGGAACGAGGAAACCAAAAAGTGGCACGTACAGGTCAAGAACCTCAAGACAGGCATTGAGTCCGAAGACTCTGCCGACGTCCTTGTTACAGGAGAAGGAGTCTTGAATGAGTGGAGATGGCCTGATATAGCCGGAATAGACTCCTTCAAAGGCACCCTTCTCCACAGCGCCAACTGGGACTCCCAAGTTAGCTTGAAGGTAACTGTCTGTTTCCCTCTTGTAGATGGCAACGTGCTAACGGAGATGAATCAGGACAAGTCCGTCGCTGTTATCGGAGCCGGAAGCAGCGGACTGCAGATTGTGCCCGCCATATTACCGGATGTCAAGCACATGGACCACTATGTCCGAGGCCGTTCTTGGATAGCAGGGCTTTTCGGAGATCCAAAGACCAGAGATCGCATCAATGAAGCCGGTGGAAACTTTACATATACGGGAGAGGAGATCAAAAACTGGGAAACAAACCGTGAATCGTACTTGGAGTACCGGCGGGCCATCGAATACGACATCAACAAGAAATTTGGCGTCCTCTTTAGCGGATCCAAAGAACAAGCCAACCTACGCCAACTAGCACAAGAGTCCATGATTCAAAGACTCAAAGACAAGCCGGAAATCTACAATCATCTGCAGCCCGACTTCTCCCCTTATTGCAAGCGTATGTCACCAGGCCCTGGCTATCTTGAGGCTTTATCGTCTCCCAAGGTGGACACCATCACCACTAGTATCACAAAGATCGACGGGACTGGAATTATCACCGCAGACGGTCAACACCACCCCGTCGATGCTATTGTCTGTGCCACTGGTTTCCAAACTTCTCCCGCGAACAGAAGCTTTCCTATATACGGTGTCGGTGGTGTCAACCTGCGAGAGCGTTTTCAAAAACGCCCTGAGACGTATCTCAGCGTTTGCACAGATGGATTCCCCAACTTCTTCCAATCCATGGGTCCAAACTCGATGCCTGGGGCGGGAAGCCTTCTTCTAGTCATCGAGAAAACAAATCTCTATGTTGGAAAGATCATAGCTCGAATGGCACATGACAACATCGTGCGAATAGAACCCAAGCGCAAGATGGTTCAAGCCTTCACAAATTACTGCGACGAATTCTTCAAAAGCACTGTATTCTCCGAGGAGTGCAACTCTTGGTACAAAACATACGAGGTGGGTGCTTCTCGGGAGGAACAGAAGCGAGGTCGCGTGTCAGCTTTGTGGCCGGGTAGCAGTTTGCACGCTGTGCGCACCATGAGTAATCCTCGCTGGGAGGATTTCGACTATGAGTACTGTGATGATGATGAGTTCGGATGGTTCGGAAATGGGTGGACTTTGGCGGAGAAGTTTGTGACGGATGAGTTGGAGTCGTTGACGTGGTATCTCAATGACACAAAGATTTTGGGTAAGGTAGCGGGAACTCAAGGTTGAGCCTAAGCGTTTCAGAAAGGCTCTTGACGTGAACATAGCTAAATTCCTGTTTAAACCGTCCCTCTTTGCTTCATGTTGCCAATATTGTAACACGTGCTTACCTTAGGGAAGGATTCGATATGAGTGGGGGCTTATACCGGATGCCACGCATTGTGTAAGAGTCTATGAGACATAATGAAACTTTAGTGACGACATAATCGTCTACGGAACTCGACATTCCTTGTGGAGTCTTAAGAGCCTTATGGCCTGATGTAGATTGGGTCGACTTTATCAATATCTGCTTGCAATATGCAGAATAAACTGCCAGCACGATAGATCTGACCGTATGCATGCATTTTGCAGCCGGTGACATTGTGATATCGATCCAAGACGCTTCTGAGTCGGCTGTTGCTACTACGCGAAGTCTGCCGAGACCCGGCCATTGCCCAATCTGATTTGCACATGTCCACTGTGGCAACTGCATATCTCCAAGAACCTGGCACACCGGTAACCGGTGAGTATCAACGATGAGCAAGGCCAACCACCTCTTTCCTCCAGACCGGGGTGCTGCGGTGGGGAGAGATAAGGGGAATGAGACAACAGCGCTAGCTGAGGCCACTCACTGACTGTGAAAGAGGCCAGAGGGCTGTGGCCTGTACATATCTGATCAGCTGAGATCAGCTGGCAGGGTTGGATCGGCGTGACTTGAAAGTCTTTTGACGAAATCGCTTCTATGCTTCAATCCCTGCAACCGCCCCCGCTAAGGAGATAAAAAGCTAGGTACTGTTGCTCCCCGGGAAGGCCAAGACACGCGGGGAAGATGGACCATACAAAACAGTTGCCTCTCGGCGAAGATCTCTCGATCGGCTAATACCGGATTTAAGAATCGGCTCACTGGTGGTAGCGATCGAATAACGGTGAATGTGTAAGGCTGTTGGTTGGTGCCATGTAAGACGGAAATGGCCTTGGAAGTAGCTGAGACCATGTTTGCTGAGGGTGTTTGCTATAACGGTCAGGTATGCAGTACCTGGTCCTATACATGTGAACTCGGTGTATCGTTGAACGCTCTGATACGCGGTTTGAAAGAATATAATACCAGTACTTTATTCTGGCTGGCCTCAATGCCAGCACTTCTTTGACCATATATAAAACTTCACTTTCACATCATAAAAGTAAGACGATATTATTCCGCACAACTCTTACACCGCTCTATCTCAAACCTCCGCAATTCTTCGTAGCAATCCATTCATATCGGGCCTTCATGATGACGGTGTCGCAGGTTATTTCGGCGGTAAGTCTTCCAGTACCACGCTTACATGAAAAGCCATACTTATACAATCTCATAGACACTCCCTGTTGAGCCCTCGCAGACAAGCGTGCATGTAGGAACAATCAGCATAGAAAGCAAGCGGCTCGAGAAAGACAGTCTCGGCCAACTGGAAATCCCAGCGGGGGTGCTCTACGGCATCAACACATTACGCGCCATAGAAAACTTCCCTCTATCAGGACGGACCATCGCCGCATGGCCAGACTTCATTCATGCTTTCGCTATCATCAAACAAGCAGCAGCACGTGCAAACTGCGATGTCGGCAGTATCACGTCAGACCAGGGGCACGCTATCTCTAAAGCCTGCGAGGAGATCAAAACTGGACAGCACGACAAACACTTTGCTGTCGACATGATGGAGGGCTCTGGTGGCACTTCAACCAACATGAACGTCAACGAAGTTATTGCCAATATTGTCGCCAAGAACTCGGGGCGAGCACTCTCTGACTACAGCTTCGTGCATCCAAATGATCATGTCAACATGGGGCAGTCAACCAACGATGCTGTCCCATCAGCCATGAAGCTAGCTGTCTATCGGGCGATGGATAGTGTTTTGGATACACTTGAAGAGCTCGCTAATGCATTTGCCGCTAAACAACAAGAGTATGCAACGCTGCTGCGTCTAGGGAGGACCTGTCTCCAGGATGCCCAGCCCATGACTTATGGCCAGTCTCTTAGCGCTCACGAAGCTGTAGTCAGGAGACACAGAGAGTATCTTAGCACGATCCGGGATTCGTTTTTAGTACTTCCTTTGGGAGGCACAGCTATTGGTACTGGTTTCGGGTCTGAACTCGGATACAAAACAGTTGTTTTCAAATACCTCTCCTCTGCATTGGGGGTCTGCGTACAGCCAGCCAGCAATGCTTTTGACGGCATGCAGAATATGGATACCTGCGCCCGCCTATCAGCTGAGCTACGCAATACTGCCAATAGCTTGTGGAAGATTGCAAACGACATGATCCTGCTATCTTCAGGCCCCAATGGCGGGATTGGTGAAATAACTCTGCCTCCTGTTCAAGCAGGGTCCTCAATTATGCCCGGCAAAGTTAACCCAGTTATTCCTATTGCAGTTTGCCAAGTAGCCTTTGCCATTTCTGGCAACGATGCTGCCATCTCCATGGCCTGTCAGCAAGGCATGCTGGAGATTAATCACTATGAGCTACTCGTTTGCGACCGATTACTCGACAGTATCCAACTGTTGGCGGGTGTTTCAAAGACTTTCGCAAGGCGTTGTGTGGAAGGTCTGGTCGCCAACAAAGAGATCTCGCTGAAGCACCTCCTCGAGGCCAGCGCACTTGCTACAGCTCTCGTTCCGAGCCTCGGATATGCAAAAGTATCAAGTATCGTGAGGTCTGCCCTTGCCGAAGAGCGATCCTTCTTGGAAGTTGTTATTGAAAGAGGTTTCCTGAAGCAGGATGATGTTTTGACTGTGCTGGAGAGCTCAGTTTGATTCAACAGGACTAGGTCGCAATTTTGATAACTTTATTTATGGAGCAATATAGAAATGTGGAATAGGAACTTGTTTTTCTTTGTTTTGACTAATTGGTTGATTAAGCATTTGAGTATTTCTCGTCCAGCCGACTTTCACCTTTGTATAGAAAAAGAAGACAAAGAGACGCGCAAGTAAAAACCATATTAGTGATTTCATGTTCATTATCAATTGCCTGCTGATGACGTAGCAAGCACTTGAAAGTACAGTGAAATACAACCCACAATGCTATATCGATGTCAATTTTAATCTCTAGGTTTGGTTGTATCTCCCCTATTTCTAGTTCTTTTGTAACAGACTTGACCTTCATGAACCGTTCAGCAACAATGGTTGTCATTTGGAGCCCTAGGGTAGGAGCTGACCGTTCAAGATCGAGCTCAGCGCTAATCCCATTTGAATTTTAGACCATATCCCACCATGATGGATGTTAATTTCAACGATTACAATATCATCGCAGGGTGAGATAATGCACAGGACTTGAGGTGGATTCCCTAGTCCTAATAGCTTTCTAGGATAACCCAAAGACGCGAAACAGCGGATTATTCTATCTCCGTCTTACTGTCAAATTAAATCGACGGTCTTTCGGACTCCCGAGATGCCGACCGTGTTTAAAAGCCGGGTTGCGCGGGATGCGGAGAAGTAAACCCGGCGGGCGCTCGGTGTACCTTCATGAGCCTTTTAGCAACTCCGCCTTCTTATATGTTTCTCTGGATATTATCCGATACGAGCACGGAGTAAGAATGAACCATGAATGCCATCGAAATTGATGCCGAGGATGCTAGTGCCTCCCCGCGCCGGATCCCCGAGCAGAGACTCTCGGTAAGCTACACTTCCCGGCACAAGCTACCCCGTTTTGCTAGCATTAATGCATTACTTGGATTTGCAACAGTTGATGGTAATACCGTTTAACGTAGTGTGATCAATGCAGAGCCCGAAAGGTAAGTGATCAATTGTCCCTATTCAAACATGTTCACTAATTTTTGCTAGGTCAAATGCGATCGAACGCATCCTTGTGGGCCGTGTCATCGAAAGGAAATCAATTGCTCATTCCCCGCCGGTTTCAAGCCCCGGACAAAACGCCAACACGCTCTGGTATCTCATAACTAGTGAGCACCATTAAATTATCCATTTAAATATATCTGAGTACTAAAATCAAGCTCAGTGAATCAAAGTTAGATGCCATATCCCAGAAGCTAGACCGCATCAGCCTCGCTGTCGATAGTATCACTTCTCCGTCACCATACATACCCACAAGCTCAAACTCAACGGGACCCAGCGGATTCCACGCCACCCCAACTTCACAAACTGGCTCTACCTCAGAGAGCAATGAAGCAATTGGAGATGCACTGTATTCAGAGCTCGACGCCGACGTCACGTTGACCACTCAAGCAACCTTTGCAACCAATTTCTTGCAGCGAGCTATCGACAACGATCAGCTCTCACACGCGATACCTGAAATCAGAAACAGCTTGGACGCCTTGAGGCATGGCTTGAAGAATCGAGATGCGGGAGGCGATGAGCCTCGTCTTGCTGATACGCAGCGCATACTCTCACCCTCAAAGCATGGAGGGTATGACCTACCCCCAGTTCACTTAGCCATGATGGCAGTGCAAAGATTGAAAGGTAAGTAATTGAAATGTGGGATACTGAAGAAAACTTACCAGATTCAGAAAACCCTAAATTACGATTTCTCTGGCGGGCGGATTTTCATAGCACTGGCCAGTTTGTGGAGTATTTGATGATTGTTTATTTCAGTAAACCCACCCTCGCGGATCTTATCGTGACACATATTGGCTTGCAGAGCCTGTTACTAGAATGTGGAAAAATGGAGGTTGATGGGATGCTCAAGAGCGAATTTATGTCACAAGCGATGCTTTGCCAACGAAACTTGGAGAACATCCTCACGGGACTTCCGTTTAACCTGCCCTGCACCCCAGACTATGCGCTCGCCTTGTTGATGGTCGTAAGTCCCAACCTTCCACATTGTAAAGGTACAAACAGTGCTAACATATATGCAGTCAAACTACTACCTCCAACAATGTCGCATATCCATGTCATGGAACACCCTCGCCGCCGCCGCCCAAATGTGCCAAACACTCGGCTTCGCTCGCGACATCCTTCCTCGACCAGAAACACGAGAGGCAAAACAGCGGCGTGCAAAGTTAGTTTGGTATCTTCACATGAACGACAAGATGCTCGCCCTGCGGCTCAGCCGACCAGCCTTGATACGAGATGGAGAGATCACGCTCAATTTCGAAGCATTAGAAGCAGATGGGAGTGACGGGCCAACTCCTGTGATTGGAAAATGGGCACGAATCTGCGACTTGCAGGGGAGGATCTACGACAATCTTTATTCTCCGAGGGCATTGCTCCAATCAGACTCCCAGAGAGAAGCGCAGGCCAGAAATCTCGCAGCCAACCTGCATACGCTCTACCACAGCAAGAGTATAGCGGAGGTAAGCCACTTCCAAACCGACCAAAGCTTGATCATGTTGAAGGCTGACAATTATTGATTTGCAGGACCACCTCTTCCAATCAATTGCAATAAGCATTGGCCAAAGACAGCGAGAGGTCTTCCAGCGGGCTGACAGGGTGGCGTACTTCTCTATGCGCTGCTTGATCTTTAGAGCTATCACGCCAGGCTCTTCAGCCTCAACCGCCTTTTGCGATGAATGCCTCGCGGCCGCGAAAGAAGGTCTCGAGGAGCACAAACGCTGCTTGTCGATGCTTCAAGAAGTCGAAAACAACATTTTTGAGTTTTACGTATACTGGTAAGTGACCCGACCCGTTTATCACCGCCCAACTAAGAGACGTAAGGGGACTTTTAGCTGTACCATTGGTACCTTTCATCGTGCTATTCTGCCACGCAGTCGAAACTTGCGATCCGGCTCACCTGGAGTACCTCTCGGCAGTCGTTGAAACGCTGGACAGGATACCTCCCGAGTGCCCCGATGTTTACAAGAAACAACTTCGTCTTTTCAAGTTGATGTACGACGTGGCATGCAAATATGTTGGGTCGAAACCGCGTAACCCCCCGGTGCCATCAGGAAGGATTCCTAGTGCGCCATTTGAGATGTTGTTCGTCGAGGCTGGGGTTCCTCTTCCTAATTACATGGGTGTGCAGACAGCTGGGCATGCATTTCAAAACACTCCAAATGGAGAACTTGCATTAGGATTTGGTGATGGTATAATTGATGATGGAGGCTTTAATAATAGCATAGAGTTGGGAAATTGGTTGGAGCAAAACCAGGAGATATTCATGATGCTAGATAATAATCTGTAGCGTTGCGAGACGCCTATCGCCCGTGCAATTTGCATTTGCTTAGACTTGTAAGAATGACACGAGCTGATGACTGACTTTCTGTTGCTTGTTGATTTTGTCTCGACGTAGATTACAAAAACTGAGGCTTAGTGAGTCTCGTGCCATCAAGAGTACACGCAAGTGATATACCGAGCGAATAAGCCATGATGCGAAGTGCCGACGTAGCGCAATCTAACACTCATTGTTCTCTCAGATCCCAAAGTTAAACTTAGCAGACCATGTCTGAAATAAACTAGTTTGGTCCCGTCCATCCCTGCATCCTCGCATCCTCGCACTCCGCGGACAGCTCCACCCGCCCATGCAGCCTCGTAACGGAGCAAGAGACATCAAATTTTAGGACTTACCGCGTGTCAAGGATTTAGGGGTATGCCAAGCTTTGATCAATGATGCTGCCAAGATTGGGCTAATATGGATATATCCCCAAGCTTGATCGAGATATTGCATAAACCTGGAGCTCGGACTGTCCGAAGTGCCGTAATGCCCCACTTCCCCGGTGGCCGTCCGGCCCGTTGTGGACGAATGTACAAGTATTGACGCCGGTAAATATAAACCATGGCTGTCCGCGGCACACGTAACTTGACATCTACCAGTGGTCTACTCCGTATCCAAATGCGATATCATAATCAATGCAACGTTTGTGTCAGGGGTACATAACCTAATAATCTACTAATCAACTACACCAACATCGATCGATCTGTCCTTATATTTCTATTCAAGTCACCCACCACACTTCTCTCAAGTGCATATGTCAAAGTCTCCTTTTACTCCAGGTGAACCACACGACAACATGAATCACCACAACGGTGTCGATTCATCGTCTTCCTCCACTCTTCAGGACGAAATGCACACTTCCGATCAAAACGACACCGACGGCGACCACGATTACGATGCCGAAATCCATCAATTAGCCCGAAGGTTCACGAGTCAGTCCGCAGCGTCTGGCCACGGGCCGCTCTTCCCCTTAAGTGAAGATAGCCATTTGGACCCGGCAAGCCCTCACTTCAGCTCCAAGAAGTGGGCAAAAGCCTACCTGAAGACCCGCACCACAGCTGCTGATGGAAATACTCCTCGAACCGCCGGCATCGCCTTCAAGAATCTCGATGTCTTTGGCTTTGGACAGGCGACCGACTTCCAAAACACCTTGACCAACATATTCCTCAACGCCACAAGTCTTGTGAGAAAGGCTTTTGGTGATAAGGGCCAGCGCATAGATATCCTTCGCAATCTCGATGGCCTTGTTGAAGCTGGAGAGATGCTTTGTGTTCTGGGTCCTCCTGGCTCGGGCTGCTCTACCCTCCTTCGCAGCATCGCAGGCGAGACCCACGGGTTTCATATCAGCGACAACGCAATCCTGAACTACCAAGGCATCCGACCGAAACAAATGAAGAAGGCGTATCGAGGAGAAGCCATTTACACAGCTGAAGTCGATCACCATTTTCCTCACTTGACAGTCGGCGACACTCTTTACTTTGCGGCCCGCTGTCGCTGCCCACCAAAGGACAAGCTTCCCGCTGGGGTAACACCGCGAGAGTATGCCGAACATCTTCGAGATGTCATCATGGCTATGTTTGGTATCTCACATACGAAAAACACTCGAGTTGGTGACGATTACGTCCGCGGTGTTAGCGGTGGCGAACGCAAACGAGTTACCATTGCCGAGGCAGCGCTTGGATACTCACCTCTGCAGTGCTGGGACAACAGCACTCGAGGTCTCGATAGTGCTAATGCTGTTGAGTTCTGTCGCGTTTTGCGGACGCAAGCAGATGTTCTAGGTATATCATCTTGTGTCGCGATCTATCAAGCACCCCAGAGTGCGTATGATGTATGTACTGCCTTTCCTCCATCTCATGCCTACCTCGACACTGACTCAATCTCCAGCTCTTTGACAAGGTCATTGTTCTGTATGAAGGCCGTCAGATCTACTTTGGAAAGACAGGTGAAGCTCAAGAATATTTCGAGAACCTCGGCTTTATCTGCCCGGAGCAGCAAAGCACCGCAGACTTCCTTACATCAATGACGAACCCTCGCGAGAGAATTGTCCGCCCCGGAGCCAACCCACCTCGCACTTCAGACGAGTTCGCTCAAGTATGGAAGCAGAGCCAGCAGCGTTCCAGACTCATCGATACCATCGACTACTACATTGAACAGCACCCTTTCGACGGACCAGATCTGCAACGTTTCTCTCAATCTCGAAGGCTTGACCAGGCTAGCGCTCAGAGAGAACAGTCGCCGTTCAATCTCTCCTACTGGCAGCAATTTACCATCAACCTCTGGAGAGGAGTCAAGATGCTCATCGGCGACCCCAGCATCACCCTTACCATGCTTGTCACGAACATCTTCCAGAGCTTGATCGTTTCTAGCATTTTCTACAACCTGCCCGCCAACACAACTAGTTTCAACCGCCGCACATACCTGCTCTTTTTTATCGTCCTCATGAATGCTTTTGGTAGCATCCTCGAGATTATGACGCTCTACGCAAAGCGGAAGGTCGTTGAGAAGCAAGCGCGATATGCCTTTTACCATCCCAGCACGGAATCATTGTCGGCAATGGTCACTGATCTTCCCTACAAGGTGGTCAATGCCATTCTCATGAACACTACACTCTACTTTATGTGTCATCTGCGTCGGGAGCCGGGTGCGTTCTTCCAGTTTCTGCTGGCCTCGTTCGCACTTATGTTGTGCATGTCCATGCTGTTCCGATTTATCGGATCTGTTACAAAATCCATCTCTCAGGCCTTGGCGCCTGCTTGTATCATCCTGTTAGGATTGGTGCTCTACTCAGGCTTTTCGCTTCCTGTTGCCTATATGCAGAGCTGGCTTGGTTGGATTAGATGGATCAACCCCGTCTATTACGGACTAGAATTTGTCTTTCTGAATGAGTTCGTTGGGCAGAAGTTTCCGTGTAGCGACTTTGTTCCAAAAGGCCCGGGCTATGAGGGACTTGGTAATGGCGAGTTTGTCTGCAATGTGGCTGGATCTGTGGCCGGACAGTCCTTCGTCAGAGGCGAAGACTACTTGCAGGCCTCATTCGGCTTCATCAACAGCCACAAGTGGAGAGATTTTGGCATCATCATTGTCTGGACTGTGTTCTTCATGGCAATTCATTTACTTACCACCGAGTACGTCGCCTCAGAGCGCTCCAAGGGCGAGGTCTTGGTCTTCCTTCGGGAGTCCATAAACAAAGCTTCCGCCAAGGGCGCCAGCGACGAGGAGTCTGGGGCATCCATACCAGCTGGGAGACAAGAGGCTTCCGGAGATACCAGTGAAAAGGTTGAAGTTGAAAAGCAAACATCCGTCTTTCACTGGAAGGAAGTCTGCTATGACATCAAGATCAAGAGCGAGTCCCGCAGGATTCTCGATAACGTTGATGGTTGGGTCAAGCCCGGTACCCTGACCGCTCTCATGGTGAGTTCACATCCTCTTTTAAGTGGCTATCTCTGAAAAAGAGATACCAAATGGCCTTGGTGTAACTGACCCTCCGTTCCTAGGGTGTTTCGGGTGCTGGTAAAACAACACTTCTCGACGTTCTTGCTAGCCGGGTTACAATGGGCGTCGTTTCTGGCGAGATGCTTGTCAACGGACACCAGCGCGACTCTTCATTCCAGCGAAAGACCGGTTATGTGACCCAACAGGATCTACACCAGGCGAGTTCAACCGTGCGAGAGGCTTTGCGTTTCAGCGCAATCCTTCGACAGCCAGCCAAGTATTCCAAACAAGAGAGAGTCGACTACGTCGAGACAGTCATTTCTCTTCTTGGCATGGAAGCTTATGCAGACGCTATCATCGGTGTCCCTGGGGAGGGTCTCAACGTCGAACAACGCAAGAGACTCACGATCGGCGTCGAGCTTGTCGCGCGGCCACAGCTTCTTCTGTTTCTCGATGAGCCTACTTCTGGTCTTGATAGTCAGACCTCTTGGTCTATCTGCGACCTCATGGAAACGTTGACCAAGAGTGGCCAAGCCATTCTTTGCACTATCCACCAGCCTTCAGCTATGCTTTTTCAGCGGTTTGACCGACTCTTGCTCCTAGCGAAGGGTGGTAAAACTGTCTATTTTGGTGAGATCGGACAGAATTCTGCTATATTGATGGATTATTTTACCCGAAACGGCGGTCCATCGCTTCCACCTAAGGCCAACCCCGCCGAACATATGCTCGAAGTCATTGGAGCGGCACCTGGAGTCACCACGGATATCGATTGGCCTGCTGTTTGGAGACAGTCTCATGAGTACAAGGCCGTACAACAAGAGCTTGAATCACTAAAGTCTGGTAACCAAGCAACCCCAGCACCGTCAGACGCCGATGCTTCCGAGTTCAAAGAATTTGCATCCTCCTACACAACTCAGATGAAGGAAGTGACCAACCGTCTTTTCCGACAGTACTGGAGAAGCCCCAGCTACATGTACTCCAAGGTTGCTCTGTCTGTTGGTGCTGTAAGTTACCCTCACACCTTACTCCCTTGTGTAAAGTAACGATTACTAACAGTTTCCCAGGCCCTGTTTATTGGGCTCTCCGTTCTGAACGGAAACAATACCCTTAGAGGCCTCCAGAACCAGATGTTCGGCGTCTTTTTATTCTTGACCATCTTTTCTCAGGTGGCTGAACAGATGATGCCGATCTTTGTGGAACAGAGGACTCTGTATGAAGCTCGCGAGCGTCCTTCGAAGACTTATTCTTGGCAATCCTTCATGTTTGCTAATATCACTGTTGAGATTGTTTGGAACTCGGTAAGTTATACCAAGCCTTGGGACTGTGCCCCTTTACTAACACTACCATCCAGTTTATCGGCGTTTTCGCCTTTATTTGCTGGTACTTTCCAATTGGTCTCTATCGCAACGCCGAATGGACCGATCAGGTGGACTCTCGTGGAATCACTATCTTCCTCCATGTCTGGATGTTCTTCCTCCTCACCTCAAGCTTCACCCACATGACCATTGCCGGCCTTCCCGATTCCGACACTGCGGCTGGTATCCTGAACCTGATATTCATCATGATGTTCGCTTTCTGTGGAGTGCTTGCTGGCCCTGATACGCTGCCTGGCTTTTGGATCTTTATGTACCGCGTCAATCCTTTCACCTACGTGGTGGAAGGTTTCCTTGGCACGACCATTGCCAATGCTCCAGTTACATGCGCCACGAATGAGATTCTGAAATTCAAGCCCGCCAATGGATCCACCTGCAAGGAATTCCTCTCCGACTACATATCCAGCAGCGGCGGTTATCTTTCTGGGGATAGTGGAAGTAGTACTCAAGAGTGTTTGTACTGTCCCATGGCGAGCACCAATGAGTTTCTGAAGAAGATCAATGTGAGCTTCGACAATCGCTGGAGAGACTTTGGACTCCTTTGGGCCTACGTCATCTTCAATTGCGCTGCTGCCGTTGCCATTTACTGGCTTGTACGAGTGCCCCGAAAGAGCAAGAGCAAAAAGGAATAGAGTCGTTGGAGTTCTCGGATCTGGATACATTTTCTTTATTCTTTCATTTCAGCTCATTGTAGATTTCGCTTTACTTTGGCACTTTTTAACATTAAACCGTTCGATTAGACTTTTGCAACATATAGAAAATAGAATTTTTGTTCATAACCTATGATGAGCCTGACTTTAAGTGTTTAATGTTTGTCAGCTTTCCTCACTTGTTATGAATTACTGCACCAGTCCATTCGCTATGCAGGAAGGGCCTATCTTGTATCTTAGGGGGTTTGTGTGCTGTCGCACAACGATCCTACATGAGAGCTATTATGATCCACAAGATACACTCTTTCACCAGCATTGTTGACCCGAAACACGTGCATGCGATATCATGCTTATTTCTGTAGCCCCGCACCCTCTTAAGTGAGCCTCAAGGTGAGGATTGAACGCGCGAGCGTTATGCAGAAGAAAGATGCTCGGGTATGGGAGTGTAAAAGCAATACCATCTCGATCTTGAAGGATCTACTGACTGCATCCAGTGCTCGGCGGTTGAATACTAGAAAGGACTGTCAATAAGCGGTCCGTGTCAGTTAACAAAAAGTGTTGGCCCTGAAATTATGACGTACAGCAGATACCAGTATGCATCGCAAGCTTGCCAGTGATGCACTGTAGTTGTTTATAGTGTTCCGTTAGCAAACCACGGAAAACATCAAGTAAATCAGGGTTATCATCTATGGTTTTACGAAATACCACCCTTGTACTATGTTTCACAAAGTGCAGCCGTGTCTGACTCACAGTAACTCAACAAGTATAAATACTGGCGATAGTGGCAGCAACCATACAGCGAAAGCTATTTTAGTCAATACAGCCAAGCGAAAAGGAAGTCATATCTGACTAGTGAAGCTTCATCCAACCTTGAACAACCAAAGACTATGGGATCCTCTACCGACACCAAGAAGACTGATAGCAAGAAGTCCACCGACTCTACAATGGCTCCAGTGACCGGCGATACAGCTTCCGCTGCCAAGACGAACGACGCCAAAGACAGCTCCAAGATTGCTGCTTCAAAGCCCAAGGCTAACGCAGCGATGTCCTACTGTCCTTGTCGCTGCATTTGTGAGACCATGGTCATGAATTACGACTACTGTGATCGATGCCGATATGGGGATTGTGGCCATGTTGGACAGTAATGGTGGTGTCCCGGACAACTAGAAGAAGACTTGGGAATAATATTGGGATAGTAAAGCAACTACTAGACATGGTAGATAAATAACGAATGTATTAGCCGTCAAACATGCCTCTTCTGCTTGAATCTGCCATACCATGATTGTAGTGAAAGGCTGGTGACGTTTGCTTGCTGCACAGTACCTAGCAGACCCAGCCACCATCTACATTGTACACGGCCCCGGTCACAAAGGACGCCTCATCACTCAGGAGAAAAGCAATAACACGAGCTACCTCGATAGGCTCGGCTCTTCTCTTCTGCACAGTCCCAGACAGGCTGTTTGCGATATGTTCAGGAGTATCGTGTTGATTCATAGACGTGCTTACCGAACCTAAACCAGTTAGGACTCTGCTATACCCACAAGACCATCGACATACCTGGAGAGACGCAATTAACACGTACGCGGGGGTTCTCCTTCGCCGCTGTTCTTGAGAGTCCAATGACGGCCGCCTTACTTGCACAATATGCGACATGGCCGGGCGCACCAAATTGGCCAAAGACGCTTGCAGCTGAGACCTGAAAGCTCAATCAATGTGAGTTCGTAGAAATGGGGGTCATGGCTTACAATGCTGGCTCCGGCAGACATTGCGTTAAGCTCTGCACGTATACAGTTGAACACTCCCCGTACATTAACCGCAAACATTCTGTCCCAAACCTCGTCGTCGTAATCTTTGAGTGGCTTTGGTTCAGCAATAATGCCAGCCATGTTGACAGCACCATCAAGTTTGCCGAATGTTCGCATAGTATCTTGAATCCAAGCGTTTACCGAATCACTTTTGCTGACATCTACTACGTGATAAATGTGCTTGCTTCCGGATAGCGACTCCTTGGCTTTGCAGAGTGCATCTTCGTTGATGTCCGCCAAGGAAATAATAGCACCTCTGGAGGCGAGGAGCTGCGCAGTGGCCAAGCCCATTCCAGAAGCAGCGCCAGTCACGGCAATCTAGCATGTCAGCAGTTGAGAGATGCAGAGGTTGAAGTGCGTCACGTACCACTTTCCCGCTTAATGAAGTCATGGTAAGGTTTTACGAAAGAATCTGTTGGCAGATTGATGATGGACCAGCGTGACTAAGAGGGGACAGGCTTTCTTCAAGGTTATGGGATCCTATGGTGATAAATATCGTGAGAAAGGGTGACTTGTAAATTTCCCCGCATCACATGAAAGCTAGCTCTTCCAAAGAGGTAACTGAGCCCATGATATTGACTGCTTGTTTTGTAAGGAAAGTCTGACAGACCCATCCAACATTTGTCACTGCACAACGCTAACAAGCGCGGACAATAATGGCGATGTACTCACCACAATAAACTGGAACCTTGGTAGCAAGCGCATTCTCATAGATTTATTTCAACAGACCATGTTTTAAACTACAATGGGAAGCTCTGCAGCATCCCTTTCATTCCAAATCCGACCAATGCGATCCTTGGTTTCTGTAAAGATACGCAAGCCGCTGCGCCTCGCAGAATCTTCGAACCATCTTGTAAAGAAAGCACGAACATTCACATCATCTGTCTCACAGGCCGCAATAAATGCAGGCCATATTAATCTCAGCGACCCGTACCCTGCATCTGCGTCTAATACGTCAAATTCAAGCAGGCGGTCCCGGACACCAATGACATGCTTCTCCAGCATCCCCGGATCTAAGTCATAGATTCTGCGGTAGAAATACACAGCAAGTGCATGCTGCATAGTTTCGGCAAGGTTAGCCAATAGGTCGACGGACTGTTGTTGTTCTTCATCAACAGGAGCTTCAGTCATCCAGATGGCCTGTCGGACAACAGGAAGTTGCTTTATCCAACGTTCGACAGCTTTCGCGCGAAGCATAAACTCTCTTAAGCTCAGTCCAGAGCCCACTGTCTCACACTGATCCTTCTCTCGTGCCAGTCGAATAACCAGAGAAAGCATGAAAAGATGGAGCTCTGGCACACCGAATATCTCAGGATACAATGTTGCCGACCAGATGCCAGGATGCTGAAGATGCAAATCATTCTCTCCGTCGACTTGATCTTTGACCTTGAGAATCTCTTGATCTAGGTTTCTCCATGACGTGAGGCCAAATGACAGGCTATCGCGACTGTGTGCACCAGCTCCACTTGCTTCAATAGCCTCTCTGACTCGGTTGCGATGGTCCGCATTCAGTCTGCTCTCGGTGAAAGTGCTCTCATGAGACAGCCTCTCAAAGGCATAGCAGTGATGTAGTAAACGGACCTTGCGAGACTTTCTTCTATTCAGTCCTCTGAGACGGATAAATTTCTCGGTTTCCAAGAAGTAATATTCCGCTTCGTCTTTATCGCCAGTGAGTATGGATAGTTGAACCATGGTCAACAGGGCCATAAGTATAGACTTATATCTAGCCTTCTTCGGCAGATCATATGCTGTGCTTAGCATAGACCGAGAATGAAGACGGGCCTTTTGTTTGTATGTGTTGCCCTGTTCCAGCCACTTGATGGAGTTGTTTATTCCGCCCATGCTAGAGGCACTGATGGAAAGCGTTCCGTAAAACGCACACAGACTTGCCTGGTCCATATCTTCCCCCAATGTAAGGGCTGCCAAGCAGCCCTTCAAAAATGGTAGGAAGAGGATGTGCCATGGTGTTTTGCTGTGACGATAGGGTGTCATGCCACGAAGGATTGTAGTCGCATAGTGCTTCATCAAAAATACAGCGTCCTGAGGAACATCGTTTTTGGCAGGGGTTGCTACCATATCAGAGAGGTTTGAGTAGGATATGAGCTTTGTCTGAGGATCTGAGGGTTGTAGGAATGGTGATAATGACCTTCGTATTGATACTGTGGTATCAGACCAGGGGACAATTGAGTCAAGGCCCATGGAATCCCACCAGCCAGGTATCTCGAAGCAATCATGGTCTATACATCCGCCCATAGGAAAGTCCTCAATAACATTAAGCCAGTCAGTGCGTGTCATCACTGAATTATGCTTTGTTGGTGTAACTTGGTGTGGTTGAGCAATTTGTTCGGCGATGGCGTCTCCAAACTCCATTGACGAGGCCACGACCTCATCATTGGCGTCAAGATGGTCCGGTATTTGACAGCCCTGTCCTTCATCACCATAATTGCGGATATTTGACTGGACTAAGCAATTCTCATTCAATATCTGCAAGGTAGACTCGGGGTGGTGGTAGAATTGTTGAGTTATTCGGAACGCCCCAAACGGGCCTCGTGATATCTGAACATCTGACTCTGAACTTTCACACTCCTCTTCGATCTGAGAAAGGTGCCTGTTGGCCAAGTTCGGGGGTATCTGTTGCAAGATGCTGTCGCTCATACACTTGCGCTCCCGGTCCGTAAGCAAAGGTCGTCGGAAACGAGCAACTCCCATGGAAGGATCATCAAGATCGAAGAAGATATCCTTGCTATACCCGCCGCATTCCGTGCCTAGAAGCTTGCACATGGAACATTCTGGACGGCTTTCGTCGCATTTCACGCGACGGCTTCGACACTGAAAATGGTCAGGTAGAGAATGATGGGGTGGCAGGGAACTCTCACCGTAACGCAGCCCCCGAAAGAGCGACTGCGCCTTCCCTGGCCATTTTTGAGGCGAGATGTGGGTTTCTTCTTACAAACAGGCATGATGGGACGACAATTTAGTTCAGGAGAAACTTTCTTTGAAGAGAAAAGTTCCCTCGTGACAGTTTCACGATACAATTGCCACTATCCTCATCGTAGTGGGGAAGTAAGATAAGGTGGTCACACTAACAAGCACCCCGCGTCGGTTGTCGGGACCAACTCCCGTAGTCTTGGGGAAAGTTTCCTATTTCAAAACAAGGATGCCACAGGCCTGATGTTATCGCTGTAGTCTCCCCCCAGCGATAGTCTGATTATCTCTTCTCGGAATGTCAGACCGCGATAGACATATGGCAGGGCGTTGAAGATTGCGCCCTTTGTCGCACACTCAATCTTTGCCCCGCGTATCGCCAAACATTAATCATGATGTAGGCATGTGATCATACGGCATCCTCCGATTACAATGCCCCAGCCGTAAATGGAAAGTTATGTCTGAGAGTACCGTACTGCATCACGTTTTCCCCACTCACAGCACAGTAACGGGGAGCCCTGGGGTTCTAGCGGCACTTTCTCCTCGAGCGACCTGCAAGAAGAGTAACGTCAAGGCTTGAAGCGATTTGAGTACTTCCTTCGGGCACTCAATTGACATTGATATATAGCTGCTTATATTGACTAACTCATCAGAGAGCGAGCAACATCAGACAAACAAATCCTCAAACAATCTCTTCCCATATTACTTCCATCGCAACAACAATGGGCTCTGTGCCAAACCCGACCAACAGATTCGACGTCCTGATTCTGGGCGCAGGCCTGTCAGGTCTATGCTCACTATACCAACTCAAAAAACGCTTCCCTGACTGGCGCATCAAAGTCCTCGATGCCGCCCCTGACGTCGGGGGCACGTGGTATTGGAACTCGTACCCAGGCTGTCGTTTCGACTCTGAGTCCTTGTCGTACTGCTTTTCGTTCGACAAGGAGCTTCTTGATGAATGGCACTGGAAGGAGGCCTTTTCACCCCAGCCAGAGACTCACAAGTACATCGCCTACTTTGCCAAGAAGCATAACCTCTACAACAGCATTCAGTTTAATACCACCGTTAAGAAAGCTTCTTGGAACGATACGAACCATACTTGGACTTTCTTGGATGAGGCTGGCAATGAGTTTTTCACTACTTTCTTCGTCAGTTGCATGGGTTTCTTGTCGGCGCCAACCCTACCTGCCATTGAAGGAATCGAAGGTTTTGGTGGGAAGTTGTTTCACACTTCTCGCTGGCCAAAAGACCTCGACCTAGCTCGCGACTTTGCCGGCAAAAAGATTGGTGTGATCGGTACTGGAGCTACTGGCATCCAGACCATCACCGCGTTATCGAAAGAGCCAAACATCGAATCAATCAGTGTCTTCCAGCGCACCGCCAATTGGTCCGCCCCTCTCCGCAACTCTGAGATCTCGCTTGAAGATATGGCGAAGCACAAGACAAACTACGATCAACTGTTCCAAACTTGTGCAGAAAGTTCATCGGGCTTCATGCACAAAGGCGATCCTCGAAAGTCGCTCGAAGTGTCTGCTGAAGAACGCCTTGAACTTTGGGAGAAGCTCTATAACGCACCTGGGTTTGGGAAATGGCTTGGTGTTTTCTCCGACACATATACGGATCGCTACGCAAACAGCTTGTACTCCGACTTCATAGCAGAGAAGATCCGGCAGCGAGTGAACGATCCTGCAGTGGCGGAGAGCTTGATTCCCAAAAACCATGGATTCGGAACTCGTAGGGTTCCGTTGGAAAGTGGCTACTTTGAAGCCTACAACAAGCCAAATGTTCATCTTGTTGATTTGCAAAAGACACCAATTGATCGCGTCACGCCACGGGGTATATTGACTACTAACGGCGAAGAACATGCACTTGACGTTCTGATCTGCGCCACTGGTTTCAACGCTATTACTGGTGCTTTCAGTGCAATCGAGTGGCAGGGTATGAACGGTCGTCCGTTGATCACTACCAGCGATATGCCCGATGACGATCAAGCAATCTGGGTGGACCATAGGCCCAGAACATTCCTGGGACTCACTGTGCCTTCAATGCCAAATATGTTTATGGTTCTTGGCCCTCATCAGCCTTTTGGTAACGCCACTCGCAACATCGAATACGCTGTGCAGGCAATCTCCGATCTGCTACAATACTGCAAGGACAACCGCTTCACTTCCGTTCAGCCGACAGAAGAAGCTGTCGAGGAGTGGACCAAGCATGTGGTACAATGTAGTGAAAGTCAGACGCTGATGAACGAGATTGACAGTTGGATGACTGGCGTTAACAAGAACGTCAAAGGGAAAACTGTGCGGAGTGTCGCGCGGTATAGTGGTAATATCACTGAGTATCGAAGGCGGTGCGAAGAAGTGAAGAAGATGGACTACGAGGGATTGGTATTCTCGTAGAGATCTAGGTTTTTCTCTTCTCATGTTGTAGAGGAAGCTCTGACAAAGATGGATCTGAATCCTCTACAGTACATTCACATTTATGCCATGCCAGTTTGGAATACACCATCTTAGAGTATCGCTTTAACTTGCGAATTTAATTGACTTATCTTGTCAGTGTCGCATACTTTTTATTTACTTTGTATTTTGTATCTATCTCTAGCAATATATCTCTGTAGATAACAAATTTAAATTGAAGAAACAAAACTCTTTAAAAACATCAGAAATGATATCTATCACGCAACCCTCAATTCTACAAGCTCATGTTGGTCGAGGAAGTGTGTTAACGTTGGGCCTACGATGTATAAGTGATGAGCTCTGGATGATCTTTGAGATAACTTCAAGTCGGAATTGCATGAACCCCGAGCTCAACTTGCTACTCTCTCATCTTATCGTACACGTCATCATCCATATCTTCGCTCTCGGGCTGTGTAACATGCGTGTTTTGGTGCATCCCCCGCTTTCGAAATAGGCAAGTTATATCTGGTGGCTGATCAAGGTGGGGATCCCAACGGCCCCAATCAGCAAAGCAGGCAAGCCTCTCCAAGTTATCTTCGGGTATCGGCCTCTAGTTCGGGATATGACTCGTGGTGATTCTAGAGGGTATTAGTTATTAAACCATCTAAGATTGTTCTTGATAAACATCATCAAATAGCCCTTGGCATATTCCTCAAACTATCACTTATCATTCATCACCACTCAACATCATTGATCTTATACGCCAATATGGACGTCCCAGGCTTTGCTTTGATTACAGGCGGTGCCTCTGGAATTGGCCGTGCCTGTGCCAAAGCTTTCGCACGTGAAGGTTCCGCTGGAATCGCACTCATAGACCTCAACCTCGAAGCTTTACAAGCTGTCAAGTCTGAGATAGAAAATGAGCAACTATCCCCAAATGAAGCCTTCCAAATCGAGCTCTATCCATCAGACGTTACAGACGAGGAACGAATCAACCAGGTTGTTGGCGAAGCTGCACAGAAATTTGGCCGAATCGACTATGTTGTCAACGCAGCTGGTATCGCAATGAAGCATCAAGGAGGAGTAGCATTTGCTCAAACTGCTGATTGGAACCGTGTCGTCAATATCAACCTAAATGGAACATTCTTTGTTCTTAGGGCTGCTGCAAAAGTCATGTTGAAGCAAGAACCAATTCGCTCGTCCATTAACGGCAGAGAACTGCAACGCGGATCCATCATCAACTTCTCCTCCATCCAGGGTGTCGTGGGTATCCCGCTGTCCACATCCTACACCGCTGCGAAACACGCCATCATCGGCCTCACCCGCTCGGCCTCAGAGGACTACGCAAAAGACGGCCTTCGCATAAACGCCATATGCCCGGGATATACAGAGACCCCAATGACGACCAAGAACCCGGAGGTTTTGAAGGCAATGCAGGAGCGCATCGGGACAGCTGTTCCAATGCAGCGGATGGGACAGCCCGAAGAGATTGCTGACGGCGTGCTGTATCTCGCTGGTGGAAGAAGCTCGTTTGTCACTGGGTCGGCTTTGGTAGTTGATGGTGGGTATACCCAGAGGTAGTGATGGTCAAACCCGGAAGACCTGGACGTGTATTGGTATGATGAGAATACATGTATGACATGATAAACTGCAACGTTGATGTTGGTCTTCAAATGATTAAGTAATCACATGTAGTTCAGCGAGCCGTATTAAGCAGTTTCCAAATGCGTGTTCGCGCCTCGCTCACTTGATCGAGTTGTCGTAACCATGTCATGTGAAAACAAATCATCCATCCTCCAGGTAACGTAGTAACTATAGTGCATACTTTGAAACTTCATCGTCACTTCATTAGTCAGCGGGTTTAGCTCAGTTGGGAGAGCGTCAGACTGAAGTCAAACTTCAATCCTCACAAGACAACGTGATATCTGAAGGTCATGTGTTCGATCCACATAAACCGCATCTGTTCTTTTTGCATTGCACTATTTCGCGCATTTTGACATACCAGCATGCAGCTTACGAATGCCCACACAACCAGATCTGACAAGAGATAAACAATATATGTTCTAAGAAAGACATCTTTTTAGCCCTACAGTACATGGTTACCTTCAACGCTCATTCGAAGCAATCCGTTTGCTGTATCCGTATCAGGTAGCATTTCATGATCCTAGTCATGGCTTACTCATGGCGGTGAAATCTGACACTCATATTGTAGGAAATAGCGTCGAACTTCGCCCCCTCTTCGTACTTCCAATTGCACTCACGGTTTGTTCCTTGTCAGATTCTAGCACCCATAAATAGGCGAAACCGGTTATTTTTCTTATCAATCTTCATCCACTTTTGTAGAATCCAGCATGTCAGTCCCAGTCGACGGTGAGCTGGGTCGTTGCCTTCCCAATATCGAAGCTTCAGAGAAGATCTACAAACCTTTGGACACTCAGCTCCAAGAGATTCGCTTGTTGACTCTGCATCCGTCTTCAGACGGCGATGAGGGAATCCATTGTACTCTCTCTCACCTAGCGCTCAAATCCTCGGGTCCATCGGGTATACCGGCTTATGAAGCCCTCTCTTACGTATGGGGAGAGCCCGACTTCACGGAATGCATCACTCTCAACGATCATCCTTTCTTCATAACACCAAGTCTGCGACATATTCTGGGGTCACTCCGATTGGAAGCTAAAACTCGACTTCTCTGGGCAGATGCCATCTGCATTAACCAGCTAGACATCAAAGAGCGCAACACTCAGGTTGCCGCCATGCGTCAAATCTACTCAAACTGTGCGAGGGACATAGCCTGGCTGGACCCGATGATTGGCAAAGAATACAAATCGAGCGAAATATACGGCAACCCAAAGCTCCATAAGAGAGAAAATAAGATTAAGAGTGGAATGGAATTAATGTACAATATCACCCAGAAAAATCCGCAAACTCTCAAGACCATCCAGGATTACTACAGAGAGGGTCAATTTTCTCTCGATACCATGGCACGACGATCACTGAGGTCCCTCTTCGAAAAGCCGACACTCTGGAAGCGACTCTGGGTCATGCAAGAGCTTTCTCTAGCCCCTCGTGTGACTTTGATGTGCAAAAGTGCAGAGCTGCAGTGGGACCAACTGACAGCTCTGTTTAGAGATGAGCCATACTTCGACGCGTTTCATATGCATACGAGTTCCCACATGCATTCGTACTACGAGGAATTTAGCGAGGTTTTCGTCCCCATCAAACTCATTGAAGACCAACGTCGACTATTAAGCCAAGAGTCAAAGTTAATGGACGTGTTGGTGCGATTTCGTGCAACTGAATCCACCAACCCAAAGGACAAGATATATGGGCTACTTGGGCTTGTCACTGAAGACCATGGTATCCAAGTCGACTACTCAAAATCGATACGCGATTTGTACAAGCAAACCACAGTATCGCTGATCAACATGTCTGGGAATCTTGACATTCTCTGCCAAAACCCATTTGAGCGTAAGGGGGAACCCTGTGCGCTTCAGCAAGACCCTGATACATCTGTCATGCCTTCTTGGGTTGCCGAGTTCGACGCTAAACGTCAGGACTGTGTACCACTTATCTTCGCTCAGCGAAATATTTTCAATGCCAGCACCAAACGAGGCGAAAGGCCTTGCCGTCTTCTGGGATCTGGCGAGGGTATCCTGGCCTTGAAAGGCACCATCCTGGGCACCGTGGGCCCAGTTCATAAAAAGACAACTTCCAATGAGACAAAACCACAGGACACTATGAGACTATATCTGGATGACAAGGCCCTTTCGCATCCGCAAGACCATCTTTACAGGACACAGTTTGGGAATAAGACTATATCGACAGGCGAAACGTCTATTCGTGCTTTCTGGAGAACACTAGTCAAAGACTGCACTTTACCCCCAAGAATGCGACGGTTGCGCCCAGAAGAAATCGAGTCTCTTGATATCCACAACCAGAAAACCTTGGCCAAGGAAGAGGAACAGGTCAAAACATACCAGATCCGTCTCGACGGTCTTTACTCGCGATCTGCCTTTAGCTACGATCCAGGTGATGACTTTGACTTCAGCAATGTTGACTCTGAAACAGTCATTGTGCCTGCGCGGATGATGCATGAGACGCATGACCTTATGTTTGCCACAACTGATAATGGGTTGTACTTGTTGGCACGCCCGCATGTTCATCAGGGTGATGTTGTCGCTGTTCTTGACGGTGGCAGACTTCCTATGGTTTTGCGTAAGGTTGAACACGAAGGTTTGGAGGATACTTTCAAGGTTGTTTGTTCTGCATATGTGCATGGTTTTATGGATGGGGAGGCAGACCTCGGGGTGGAGGAGGGGTGGTTACAAAAGCAAGACATTCTGCTGGTGTAGATGAGCTTCGACATTTACCACAACCTTTTGTTATACAAGAATTCAGAATAAACAACAACCAAGTCTGGAAACAAGTATTTCAAATGTGAATAAATAGCAGGTTGTCATGCTTTGTTCAAAATCTTCTTTCGACAGTATGTACTGTGTGTATATACAAGAGCTTGTGATATGAGATAGATACAGACATCAGGGCTACATCTGTCACTTTCAAATGTATCTAGATCGAGTACTTCAGGAACCGAGCCAGTTCAGGAGTCCAGTTCCGCATAGGATCATTCAGACCCAAGCCTATACCATGATTCCCATCAGGTAGTACCATAACCTGAGCTAGTCTTCCGTGTGCTGCCATAGCCTCGGCAAAGAGATACGTGTTTTGAACGGGAACAAGACCGTCGTTGGAAGTATGAAAAAGGAACGTTGGCGGCGTCTTATCAGTCACTCGGTTCTGTGCAGAGAGCTCTTTGATCTTCTTGGCGCTTGGCTTGTCTCCGAGAAGGTTATACCGCGAGTTCTCATGGGTGTAATCGTCCTCGAGGGTAATAACTGGATACCCCAGAATGCCGAAATCGAGCTTGGCCGAAGGTGTGGTGAGTGTTGTGGCGGCGAGATGTCCGCCGGCTGAGAAACCCCAGATGCCGAGCTTCTTCGTATCGGGACTTTCCTTTCGGATGAGGTCTACTGCAGCAAGAGCTTCCTTCATGGGTGTGGGATACAGTGGTGGTGTTTTGTTGGTGGCTGTCGTGTAGTCGAGAACCCACGCATCGATACCAAGCGTATTGAGGTATTTTGCAGGCTCAATTCCCTCGTGGCCCATGGCCATCATGCTGTATCCACCACCTGGGCATACCAGAACGCCAACGCCGGTCGAATTGGCGGCTAAGAATGCCGTGAGCTGCCCCGGATTGAGCCTATGGACGGTAAGTTCATGTTCAGGTATATGTCGGAATCCTCTGGGGGGATATCAACTGACTTCATGATGACAGTTTTATGGCACAGATAGTATCAATTGGATGATGGTCACAGAACTAACATATATATCATCCGCAGCCAAATCAGCAGAGTCCATCATGATATATCAAACTACCGTGGATAATATGGAGGCGGGGAAGCCTGAACATCGGTCGATCACCCCACACAATCCAATTCGATCGCATTTACCCGGGAAGAAATCGCAATTGCCGCCGGGTAACATCCTTCTCTTGGTAGTGATGCCGAAATAAATACATTTCCACCAATGGGGGGCGACATTTCTTGATTAAATAATTCAAGAGGCAGAAAGGCTATAAGGTTTATTGCATTGGATAATTAGATGAAGAAACTGCCTAAACTCAACCACAACCGTATGATCAGTGACGGTATGAGGCTATTCCGTATAGACGGAGACTTTGATGCAACATTTCTGTATTAAGTCTAAACCGGCCACGCCCAGCCGTTCCTATATATACAAGTAAAATACAAAGATTGCCTCAAAGCTTCTCGCATCAACATGTACTTAGCCAAATAGTTGTCGCGCGTTAGTAGCCCTGACAGCATTGGCCTGGCGAGGATCCTTGAGCACCTCACTAACATCCTTGTCGAATGCTGTTGCGAGCTTCGCAGCTGAAGCCATGGGTGTAAAGACGGTATCGGACCCCCAGACAATTTTGGTGTAATCAACCCACCGGAGCAGAGCCGGGATAGCGAAGTTGACGGGCCAAGGACCGGCCAGATCAAAGTAGAAATTCTTGGCGAGCTTCTCTTTCATAGATGCCTCGGTCAGGTTCAGGCCGGGGTAGAGAGAGCTATAGGTGACAATTCGGTCGAGGGTGGGAATGAGACCGCCACCAGCATGAGACATGATCCACTTGAGGTTGGGGAACTTGGTGGGCATTCGAGTGTAGAACAAGTCGGCAAACGCTCGAGCTGTGTCGAAAGGAAAGTCAAGTGTAGGCGCGGCGAATTGCCTGACAGCGACAGGTCGGTTGAGAGCCTGCCACTGCTGCTGCGAAATAGCAGGTGCCTTCTTGTCGATGTCGAATCTCAACTCATTGAACTGGGTGCATGGAGTTGTGGGGTGTTCAAAGATCGTCACATTGAGCTCATTGAGGGCCTCGTAAACGGGCTCGAGGTCACGGTCGCCGAGGTACAGACCGTAGTAGTTGGACATCATGACAATTCCATCAGGTTTCGGGTTGAGCTTGGTGAAAAGATAGTCGATCTCTTTCAGAGAGGCCTTGACGTCCGGGAGAGGAAGAGAGGCGAAAAAGCCGAACTGGTTGGGGTATTTGGCCTTGACTTCAGATCCATATTTGTTAACCTTGCGGGCTAACTTAATGGCTTTCTTGGTAGCGTCCTTGGACGGAACATTGAGGTAGACTCCAGGGCTTGAAATTGACAAAATCGATTTCTCGATGTTGTTCTCTTTCATGAATTGAAGATGAGACTTGGCGTCCCAGCTCTAGATATCCGAGTTAGCTTCACGACAATTTGCAATCGATGTTTGTGTCTTACAGGAATGCCTGGCATGCCATCAGGTCCTGGTGTGTGGCCCGCCTCTCTCAACGCATCCGCATAGAAATCGGGAACAAAATGCGCATGGACATCAATCTTGGCTGACTTTGCGGGTGGCGAGGTGCTTTTGCAAGCATGCACCAGGAAAGAGAAACTAAAAAGCGATAAAAGCTTCATTATGAGTTGGTAGGATTAAATTAAGGATAATGAACGAACGCAATGGGCGTAAAGAGCTTAAGCAGTGTGAGGAGCTGGAGGAGCGTGGTAAGAAGAATTATAAGACCACCATCGGTCGCTGCCCGTGGGATGGTTGCATTTATGCATGTCGGTCAGTGGCTCAGTACCAAGACGGAACCATACGAGGCAACCTGGGAGATTTGCAATCTGCATTCCAGACAGGGATTCTTTGCTGCTTTCTTGGTCAACTAACTCGGATATGGGAAGTGTCTAAGCACTAAATGTGCTGAATTAATGCGATTCTGGTGTCTATCAACGGGTTGGTAGGGCTGTGCTTGATTGTTACTACAGACTTAAGGGTTTTTGGACTAAAAGAGGGGCTTTGGTGCCTATCTAAACGATTTTCCTTATCTAAGCGGTGCAATGGCGTTGGGCGATCAATGGGGCAGCGTCGCAGCTGTCGAGGCAGATTAATTACAGCACAGCCTTATAGTCTATAATAGCGTGTCAAAATGTGGGATGCAAATCCACAGGACATTGATCATGGTTTCAGACACTATGCCGGTGGCTTTTCAATTGTCAACCGTTGAGACTTATTCCCGGCTTCACTTCAACGACCCATGCTCTTATCCTTGCCATCAGTGTCCAGGGTCATCATCCATCCCAATAAAAGCCAGCCGTTGACGACCCCAACGGAGAGTATGGAGATAAGAATGAAAGGTCCTTTTATTCGCGCGCCGGGTACTCGGCTACCTCCATGTTCAATTTAGCCCTACCCATGCGTTGCCCATATTTATTTAACGTTCGGGTACAGGCGATGCACCTTTGTTTCGACAATTCGGCCGTCTTCTGAGTGCAAAAACCTCACCAGCACGGACAGAAGATCATCAGTATCCATAATGAGTTCGAACACGCATGTCCAAACATGATCTATTTGCTATATGTCGTCCAATTGCATCAATATTTATCCGTCCGACAAATATACGTCGGCGTTTCTGTTGTTGAGAGACCATAATTTGCTGCATCCCCTGCGCCCTCGGTTCCGTCTGTACGGCACGAAATTCCTGTAGGATCAAGCTTTTAATTTGAAGGATTCGCATCCATACCCCGCATGTGCATCCCGCTCAATTGGCGGCCCTACGGCGAAACTCGAGACACCAAGCAAGCCCCAACCTCACTAGGAAGCCAGATAAGAGCAAGGGTGGTTTTGAATGGTTTGACGAGCCGTCTTCCACTTCATCCTTGCTTGAAGGTTTGAAGTGGTGTGGTTTCACCCTGTGGAAAGCATTTATCCTAGACACGGCACGCATCCCTTACATCAAATATGCCCGAATCACCCACCGGAATTGCTTTTTGTCCGCCACATCTTATGCAACCTGACAGTCATAATGATTAGGAAGGTGGTATGTTGTCATGCGGCGCAAGATGTGCTGGATATTCGGGGAGAAAAAAGAAGGGAGGGGTTTGCATGCAAGGTACAAAGTCAAGCTTTCGCCAGAGGAATTGTTGTGGATCAATTGTGATAATTCAGATGTCTTTTATTGACCATGTACGTTGCTGATATTCTCGTGCCTGAGCAATGCCATACGTTGGTTGTTGTTGGCTTTCTCTTCACATGCCTTGCTTCTGTTTTTGTGCTCCTAAGAGTCATCACCCGAGTTTGGTTTGTGAGGAGCGTTGGTCTTGACGATGGCTTTATTGTTCTGTCAAATGTGTGTTTGCACCATGCCCTTTGTTTTCTCCCACTAACACACCCAGCTTGGTACTTTGGGATTTCTGGTTGCTGTAATGGAGCGTATGTACTCTGAAAATCCAACACAGCACCTGCAGATATATTAATTTGCTTCAGAGGTTCGATATGGCCTTGGACTACCTCCCGATCCGAAACGGCTCTCGCCGTTCATCCAAGCGACAACAGCCAGCGTCATATCCTACACAATATGCCATCTCGCTGTCAAACTGTCGATATCGTTCCAATGCCTACGCATTTTTATAACGCCAACTGCGCGAAATCTTTTCATCGGCCTGATCGTTTTCTTTTCAGTCTATGGAACGCTGTGTCTGATGTTGACCATCTTCACTTGCTACCCCGTGGCAAAGTACTGGGACGACTCGATACCCGGAAAGTGCCTTGACAACCGAGCAATGCGGTATGCTTTTGCGGGGATCAACATTATCAACGACATTACACTTTTGGTGGCTCCTATGCCATTTTTGAGAAACTTGCAGATTGCAAGGAGGATCAAGTTCATCTTGATGGGAGTCTTTGCCGCCGGTGGAGTGTAATTTTATTCTCTCCTTTATTTTGACCAGATTGATGTTGACAGATGGCAGTGCTTGCATCATCGCAGTCATTAGACTGTACTCGCTCTGGGCATACAGCGCAGTGCCCATTTCCGAACGGCCAGGTAAGCACCACATCCAGTTGTGAGTAATAAAATCTCTAAGACGATCACAGTCAAAGGCATCGACATCGCGATATGGTCCGGTCTCGAATGTAACATCGCCATCATATGCGCATGCGTCCCTTCCCTCAAACCTCTATTTTCAAGAGTCTTCCCCAGCTTCATCGCCTCTCTTCACTCGTCCAAAACCCATCCCACAGACAACCAATACGCGCACGGGAGTTCGCATACCTACAATAACATCTCGAGCTATCCTCATGACCGGAGTCGTACGCATCGAGGTGTTGATACAGAGATCACGGTGCAACAGTCTTTCGAGATGAGAGCAACAATCACTAGTGACGATAATTTAAGCGAGAAGAACTTGGTGACTGTAAACACGGCACAGTACCGTACAAAACGAGCATCCCACCAAACGCCAGGCTAGGTGTGTTAGGAAGCATATGAAAAGTTTATAGTATTCGCAAATTGAATTATGATATTCACGAAGGAAATAGTATTTCCGGCGTTGCTTACTTCCAATATTCACTTTCTTCCTACAACCTTCTGAATATGCCAAACATGCCCTGATGTGTACTTGAATCGCGCCGTTTCAGCAGAGCAAAGCAACGAGATCAGGTTTTTCTGAGAAGCTCTACGCGGAAGTGCAAGTTGCGTTGGTTTCGAGACGCATTCAACACTCACACTTAGTGTAGTGTTATCATATTAATGCTTCAGCCGTTACACAACGTCGCCTCCCACGCAGGATGTCTGCAGCTTTTTGGGGATATTGACGACTGTAAACTGAGGCGACGATACTCGAGATTTCACTGGCGAGTCACTAGGTATGACGATGTGAATCCGCCTGTTCACAAGAGATCTCGGGGACTTGCAAAGGCTGGCTTGTATCCCAGGCGGAAGCTTGTCAAGTCGGAATATCTTGTCTTGGTAATTGAATGGTAGCTTTGGTTGGAGGAAGGTAGGGGATGGAAGTGGGAGTAACGCTGCCAGATGAAAGATACAGTAGTGGTTGGACAGAAGCAATTCTAGTTTTCCCGGGTCTTCTTTGCTCTAAATAAAAGTCTGATCAACGAAGATTCTTTAGTCTTAACCAATTACTTGACATTACAGTGGGTTTCTTAGGTTATTTTTATAACGCAAAGACAACTTGAGGTTCTTCTGCGACTCACAGCAACCAGCTGCAGTATCACAGAGAAACTACCTCCGTTGTGAGAGTCCTTCGCATTTGAGTTCTGGCTGCGATAACTGAACGTGGTGGACGGTGAAATCTGCGGTGCAGGCTTTTTCGCTCCTCCAAAGTTAGCAACAGTGTATTGGCACTTGCCGCTCCCGTTATTGTCCCCATCAGCTGTGAATCACTCTCTCGCTAGCCGAGTTGTTGTCAGGCAGCCACAACTTGTGAAACGACACCGTCACCGCTGGAAAACATATCAGCTGTTAGTAGCCACAAACAAAATCATCCCGGTGCAGCAGCCCGCATCAAACAACAACCCACCAACCTAGCCCAAACATCAACATCAGAGTAAGATAGAGATCTCACACCATGCAATCTCTCTTGTCGTAAGTACTTTTATTTATTTCATCTGCTATTCATCCTATTGTAATCAAGTTGACAATAAATCTAGTTCTCTATATTCAACCATGGCATCACCGCCCGGGCCGCGACGTTCCACACGAACCTCAGTCTTGCAAACACCATCCAGCACCAACCAAACAATGTCGCCCACAGCCCTTTCCACTGATCCAAACAACCCTGGACACCCCAGCAGTGGTTCCTCGCGAGCTTCTCGAACGAAGATCCGTAGATCTAGGCCCGCTGGGTGGAGAGCTCTCCAAGTGATTCGTCTCAAACGCAAGCTCGAAGAGTTCTGGCCCAGTGGAGATTGTTATCCTAGCAAGTATAAGCCCAAGAATCCCGATTGCCTTCATATATTAAGTGGCATGTACACTGTGGCGCAAAGATGGGTCAAGCTAGGCCGCAATGTCGATGACCTTTGGGCAGAAAACGGTCTTATGGAGCAATCTATCAACCTGACTGGTAAAAGGATTTTCGGGCAGGTATCGATCTTAAGAGCTAGAGAACTCTTGGGGGTGATTGAACGTGACATGGCGCAAAAAGAAGAAGGTAGGGACTTTCTGCCACCTCACGATCCCTCAACACACAAATCACCACCCGTCAATTATCCCAAGCGTACTAACCATGAGCACAATGGCTCACCCGTCTGTGGCACTCCCTCTCAACCTCGCGGCCTTGAAACTTCGACGGTCAACGTCCTCCGACAGGGAGGAATGCTTTGGAGCAACCATATTTGGGAATGTGTTCAAAGCCTCACTCTTCCTCCAGGTTGGAAGGTATTTGATCCGGGCTTCCCCTTCTCCAACGAAAAATACATCGGTAACAGGGACCGCACAATGACGAGTCCACGACATCTAGTCTTCTTCTGCCACGCGGAAGGTCATTGGTCACTTTGCTATGTCGACACTCAAGGCGACGAGATATGCCACTACAACTCATCCCAGAGCATTTTGATGCCTCTCGATAAGCTTCAGACGTGGCTCAACGCAAACAAGATTGGGTCTGACGTGAAAGTCACCGAAAAGGTAAGTTTAAATGAACATTGGCTTGTTGATTTAATGGACTAACATACTACAGAAATGCACCCAGCAAAAGGACAGTCAGAGCTGTGGTCTTTATGCACTCGTTTTTCTCAGGACTCTACTCGAAGAGAAGGAAATGCCACTGGATGTCGACCTCAGCCTTGAGCGCTCCTACTTCGCCGAAATGGTTGACGCGCATCGCTCGAAAATGAACTTCACGCAAACTGAGGGCTCACCAATTCAGGCATCTGCTCCTGACGCACCCGATACTCCAACATCTGGACGGATTGAACGTGAATTTTCTCCTGAAGAGGAACCCAGTTCAGCTATGACTTTGGACTCTCCCGAACCTGAAGGACCCCCTCACCCGTCAACCTCCCAGCCTTGGCCAATTCCCAGGGTCCAATTTGTTTCTCCATCACCTTCTCCATCACCCCCTAGCACAACTGCACGGTCTTCGCCGGGTCTTGACATTGGCACCAGTATCACCGTCCAGGAAGCCATACAGGATTTGGACAATCATCTCACCAAGTATCAACATTTCAAAGGAGAGGTTAAACGAATGGAGGCAACGAAAGCAGAAAGGGATGAGGAAATGAGATGTGCAAAGAAGGACCTCGAGCTTCGACGAGGTGAGCTGGAGTTGAAAAGGCAACAGGTGGAAGACATGGAGAATGCCACTATGGATCTCGACTCACTCGAAGACTCTGACCTCCAAGTTCGCCAGTGGCTAAACGATTGTCCTCTGCTAGTGCACAAATCTTGGCAAAGTTTGATGGAGGGGATCGTGGCAGTTGCTGACGCCAGACGTGCCAACGCGTTCGCGGTGGACACTGAACGCATCTCCCAACTGGACGAGCTTCACAAATCTCTGTATGCTACACATACCGAAGTGAAGAGTCTTGAGGAAGAAGTCACGGCTCGCGAGCTTTCTCTGCGAGAGCTGGAGATCGAGCTCAACGCAAGCAAGGCTGGTCTGGCACTTTTGAAACGTCAGAGAGCTAAGGCTTTTGAGGATAGCGATGTCGATATTCCCGACAGAGAAGAATGAGAGCAAAATTGAGGAACTCTAAATTGCCGGTTGCATGGGTAGTCAAAGGAGAAGCGGCACTGGGGTGGCTTCAAAACTACATCATATTCCAGGATCACATGTATCCCAGGTTCCCCAGAAAAGGAGAAGTGAAGGCTTTTCCAGAGTTACTCTAATAAAAGCGTTTTAAGCAATAGTTTTGTGAATCTTGCGTGATGCCTGTTGGAAGACATTGAAATGAGGATCCAGCAACGTGAACAAAGCTTGAAAGCACATACCTCTTACAGTACAAGCACTGGAAACATTCAGTGATTACACTATGAACAACTCTATTTGTAGGTGGCCACTGATGATGTGATAGTGAGCATGGAAGAGATGTGATGATTCCCTATACTTAGCTGTTGGTCCATAACTCATCCAAATTTCAGACGTTTTGCTATAATTGTATTCATGTGCCTGGCAAAGTCTGGTGGGAAAGGGTGACTTTTATGGAAAACATCATTTGTCAACACCTTTTGAAATGCGACTTTGATCCGTTGTAAGAAAAGTGGTATCCATTCGAGAACGTCCCTGGGATACGAGACCACCGAATATGTTTCTTCTTGACACATCATTTTGGCTTTGATCATAGCGTTCAAGAGGATCAAGGTCAAATGGGAGGAGGATTGTCTGTAAGCAATGACTATATACTGTCGCCGTTTGCTTAAACCAACGTATACTCTCCGCAGTGTGCAAGTCCATGAAGACCTCCCAGCTGCTTGACAAGAAGAGCTCAAGCAATCCAGGAGGATGGGAAATTCTACCGTTTTAAACCTGCCGATGGAACTTATATTATAATCCGATGATACATGACGGACTATCCAATCCTCCTTGTAATTTAGGAATCCTGTCTGAGATGATCACATCATTTTTATACAGGATCATCCCATGCATGCCCAATGGCTTAAGGACACTCTGGAAGAACATATTTGGCTTCATTAAACCTTCTGCCACAACCCCCCCCTGAAGAGGACACTTAAATAGCTAATAAGACTCATTCAACTAAAAGACTTAAAGGATCAATACGCATGTACATGGCCAGAACAACCAGTCAAAGTTGTCTGTAATGTACAGCACCATGTGGTAACCTCAATAATTATTCCAAGTTTTACTGGAGTTATTAGAAGATACATTCTAAGTAATAAGGCAAGACTTTGTAAATTTGTAAATTTGTAAAAGGTTTATTGGATATTAGAGAACTCTTGCACTCCTATTATACAACATAAAAAGTGTTGCGTGGGCGGTAAGATGCGCCATGTGGTTCAGATATTTGAGGTTGAGCTGATAATATCATCGCCGACTCACTCCAAGCGTATTACGAAGACTCCGATTGAAATCCATACACAAGCCCCAAACGCTTGGTTAGAAGCTGGCTCGGTAGGCATGGGGGAAAGTCGCTTCCCACAAAGCCGGTCGTGTTTGACAGAAGATATCGTCAAGTTTGACTAGTCAATACTGCGCTGTCAATCGCAAGAACAGCCTTGACGCATTGTTCCCTTCCAACCGGCAAATAGCGAACTCTTATCTTCGTTTGTTATCCTTTTAGCGAAGGGATGCAGCAAGGATGAAGGAATGCTTGGACGCAACAAACCAACAGTGTCTTCGTTCTGTCAAGTTATGTTCGCATGAGACAACGGCAATGCCAAAACGTGCAGTAGTGAAGCAAAGATGTTCGAATCTCTGAAGGCTAGAAGATATCATTGGGAGGATTACACACTAATGGGTATGTGTGTTTGTTTGCGAACCGAAGGACTACATTAGGTAATTGAGGGTATATACGAAGCATGAGCTAAATACACATCGACCAAATATCTGACAGAGATTTGACAGTTTGTCGCGCTGGATGGTGTGAGGGATGGGGTGATCCACGAATCACGCGCGGTTGGTAGGGTGGTGTTCGCTGGAAACTACAGCGCCGAAAGAAGCGAGTGTCGACACAAATTCAGATTGATGAGCGCAGAGCGTCGGGCAATCCTTCATGTCCCGCGTCACACGAAAGATAATGCAAGGTTGCAGCAAGACTTGCTGTCGACCGAGGCGACAGGAACCCGAGTGATATAGGCCATCTAGTCGACGATTGAGATGTTTCGAACTGGGCTACATGTATATCCAGTGGACTGCCGCCGATCCGGGTCGAGCGTCTGTTAGGTAGCTTTGAACGATCGGGCGGTGGTATTGGCCATGTCGGTAAGATGGAGTACTATTAGAAGAGTCCTTGGACAAGACACTACCGGATTCAATGTCGTGATTTGCCTCGGTGCTAAAAGCTTTACTGCTCTGCCTGCCGAGTCTGCAATAGTTTGATGCAGAGCGCGGGTGCTTAATGCCATATCAACCTTCACTGCGCGGCTCAGTGATGACAGTCTAGCACGCTCACCATGCTGGTAATGTTGTTGATAGCCAGAACTGGATGCGATCCCAGTTTCGTAAGCCACCTTCGCGCTGACATTTGTTTGATCCACTATTATGGCTCGTCGAGACTCAGCCCGTTAGGCGCGTGACGATATCGTCGTACACATCACTCCTGACTTTATCGAGAAACGACTGGGCCACACCATTCTCGTCTCTGTGCTCTTGAATGGAATCGACCTTTGCATCCAGATCCTCAAGATCGTCGCGCAACTCGACTAGTCTGGTGTCGTATCCCTCCAATACAACAGAGTTCTGTGTGTCTTGACCCTGGAGCTGTTCCACGTCTCGTTGTAGGATGCTAAAGTCGTTGCGGAAGGTTGTGACTTGTTGGCGGAGCTGGTGAAGGTCCTCTTTGAGGCTTCGGTTTTCCTGTCTCAGTGTTGAGAGTTCCTGCTGAACAAGCCGATCCTGCTCATTTCTTGCTTTAAACTCAGCCCAAATCCGAGCGATCTCGTTGTCTCCGTCTTGACTGTCGACTCGTCGCCGTTTTCTCTCGTTGATCGGTGGGGCGGGCGGTGGAGGTTCGGTCTCGTCGTAGGATGGCGGTGCGTCTTGGACATGCGGTGATAGGTTGATGACCTTGCCTCCGGAGCCACAATACATGCTTGCAAGATCATGTTGGTCATGAGATGGCGTCAGACGAGACTTACTCACAGCGTCGCTGATATTTTGGAGCTGGGCTTTGGACAGCTTGGACGCCTCAATGTAGACACCGAAAGATGTTACATCAGAGAGTATGCGAAGAGCATCGAGAACTGTACCCGACTGTGATCTGGTTGGTGCCAGCGGTTCTTTGACGGCGATAGGAGCGAGAAGCTGAAGACTTTTATTCACTTGGAAACTCAAGCGAGTAACCGGACTATGGAACTTTTCTTGGACTGCATCGGGAACTATGGTGACAGAGGTAGAGTCAAAGGACGTGATCGAGGAGGGCGGGACGGAAATAATGATGGTTGAAAGACTGTTGACGCCTTTGAGGTTGATGGGGAAAGAGAGTTCGACAAGAGCGCGAGACTCGTTCATGCGGAGTTTGAGTGTGATGTTGTCGATTTTAGGGTCGGGCCTGGCTAACCAGTGCGTCGCCTTGTCGTAATCCCACTCAACGACAGCGGGCACAGTCTCGTCAATGTCAAGACATAATGAGGTAGAAGCGGACATTCCTGCGATTTATCAGTCAATAACCATGAAACATACCTTCTAAAGCCGAACAATACAGCACGAACAAAGAGAGCCAGTTCCGCTGACAGGCAACCAACTCAGTCTCCCGAAACTCGGCAAGTCCAAGAAGGTCCCTTCTGCATATCCCGGTCCTTCCAACAAAGGAGGCTGAGCACTCGTTCGAGGGGTAGGAGTCGGCAATTAACGATGTGCAGCGCGGTTTGCCGGGTCTTTGAGCGCGTGTGAAGCGAGGCGGAAACGTCGTGATGGGATGGATATTGCGAAAAGGGCGAAAACCAATGACACGAGCAAAGAAAACCAGTTTCGCTGACAGGCAACCAACTAAGTCTCCCGAAACTCGGCAAGCCCAAGATGGTCCCTTCTACAAGCCCCGGTTGTTCCAGCAAAGGAGGCAGCGCGCTCGTTCGATGGGTACAATTCGGAATTTTATAACGGATGTAGCGCGATGCACCGGATTCTTTAAACGCGTGGATGCGGTCGGGAGTCGAATATCGAAATAAGGAATGACGTACGAGGAGAGAATCGTGAGTAGTGACTTGTCTGATCTCCAGAACTCTGCAAGAACAGTCAGGTCGCTTCTCGTGATTCGAGGTCGTGGTATCGAAGGGCTAGGGGAGGGGGTTGGTATGGTGATGATGCTGAGGCTGGATCAGAGCGGAGAGCGTGAGCCTGGATTGATTTGTGGAGCTGAGGTCACATGACCCCGCCTGTTTGGCGGAGAACGGCGGAGAGAGGCGCAAAGTTGGTGCAAAGAAAAGAAATAAGTACTAAGGAGGGTTGAGTTTAAATGAGGTTTTTCAGCAGTTAAGTTTCGATGATCAACTAAGATAAAAACAAATTCAGCTGGGCAAAGAATAACGCATCGTGAAGAGGAATATCCCGTCATTCACAGAATTCGGGGACAAACTAATCCGCTCCGCGCACCGCAGACAGTGCGTATGTGTGTGAAGATTTATTGGCACTGTATCTGCCAGTTTCTGCCACCCTATACATGCCAATAAGACTCAAGATTATTTCATAAACATTAGCGTTTAGTATTCATTACGACAAAGTTGAGTTCTTTCTTTATCTATATATTAAGATATAATTGATATTAGAATATTTATGCTTTCTTTTTGATCTGTAGTGTATCTGTACCTCGTAGTAATATGGTTATGTGGCTAAATGAAACAATATATCACCGTAATGTTACAGCAGATGCACGAGGAAACCCAATAAACGCCAAAAACGATATATAACACTCAAAGTCACGTAAATAATTTTAAAACTTACGTACATATCCCAACACTTAACAGACATAAATACCAGTTGCATTTACCCATTCACCACTATTAATTTAGACGTTATGGTTCTTTAGTCAGTATCGGATTAATCTAATTCCGATACACCCTGACGCGATCTGACGCGACTTCCTGTTCGCATAGAGAGCGCTAGCATCACGCGTCAAGACATTTCCATGCTCTTGTTCTTCCTCTACCCTTACTGACAACATAAGCCTGATTTAATTTCAGGGATAGAAACGAAATTGAACAGGCATTTACTCCGCCATTATGATGTCATACGATTCCAGCGGAGAAAAGTCATTGTAGTCAAAGTGAAGAAGCCAGTCGTCGAAGAAAATGCTACGAATATGAGTTAGCAAAACCCACGAATGCGAAACGTGACTCAAACTCAAACCTTTGAAATTCGTCTTCGCTGAGATCATCAGGGAGTTTTCCCACACGTTCTGGAGACTGTCTAACGTCGGGAGAGCTGAGGCCTGCGTGTTGATCTGCAAGCTTTCGGAGCTTTTGTACGGCCTTCAAAGCTTTATTGTGCACAATGGAAAACCGTCCCCCGTATTCGCTGTGCTCAGTCAAGATCTCGATAAATTCAGACTGCATTCGGCACGTATCATCGTCACCGGCTTCTTGCCTTATAAGACCCAAGAGTAATGCGGACGAAAGCCCGTAGTGTACGAAAGCCCATGAGCGAATTGCCACGCTCGACATCGATTGAAGCTTGATAAAGGCACGTACACTTCGCTTCAGAGCGGTTGTGAAGCGCCTCATCGCCCTTCCGTAGTCTTGATCATGAAAAATTTGAGCGTCGTCTTTCTCTAGGATCGGCCGGAAGAAAGCAGAGATGACAAAGTTCTGATGAAGTTTGAAGCTATGGTACTGTTGAAGCTGCTGGATCGAGGTGCAGGCCTTTGCACTATGTAACTGGTCGTTCACGGTAATTTTATCTAGATTATGGAACAAAGCATGAATATTGCTTGCGTCCGAGGACCCTCCTTCAGATTTTGCATGCTGGAGCGTCAAATGGCACAGGCAGTTCATGGCTTGTCGATAGTCCAGATGTCCCAGGAACTCTTGAAACAATGATGGCAGATTCGACTGCAGCATCATTTCCTGAGAGGCGGGCGACTGGTCAAGAGCCAGAGAGAGAAGGGCATCTTGTCGGAGAATGGCATACCTGCAGTTGATGTAGAACGTAAGTAGTGTGCTTGTGAAAACGAATGACAGCCTACCTGAGTCTATCCTTCTCTATCCCAAAAAGAACGGTGGCCTTAGAATAATCATCATGATGGGGACCAAGAGATAGTGCAAGTCGAATAGTAGTACCGCCGAGGACCCAAGCTGCGCGAGGGTTCATGTCATTCTGCAATACATTGCCGAGAACGACCAACGCTTAGAGCATTCTCTTAGATGGATCCCACAGTAACGTAGACGAGCCGAGATAGCTTAATGCAGCCTTCGCTGAAATGGGTGAGTCAATTGTGTCAGATCATTGGAGACAGCAACTTACTCTCCCTCTGAGACTTGAGGATTCGACTTGCAGGTGACAGGTCAGAGAATTGCGCACCAGCAGCGAAAACAGCATGAAGCAAGCAAAGGGTATGGTCGTCTAGTTCTTTTACTCGTTTCTCACGACTAACGAGCTCCGATAGAAGCTCCTCGAGCTCATCAAGATACGATAGCGCTAGAGCCCCATCTCCCCATCTCCCCAGCTCAACTCCAGGAGGCATGTCGAGTTTGTGATTATTAAAGAAACTCGTTATTGTTAAGTTATTCCTATTTTTTCGAAAATAAACATTTTATGCAACTTCCAGAATGTTCAAATAGTAGGATTTATTTATAGTTCCGTGTTCAGGACCTGGAGTTGCCAGCCAGCAATTGCCGTTTTCCCGACCTACACGTAGCAGCATGCGGCCAGGTCTGGAAGGCTTTTAAAGAAAGCGTACAGATTAGTTAGAGCTCGGCACTTGCTATGATAAATTTGGAGACACAACGTCAGAGGCTTTTCCCAAGCCTGGACCCTGAGAACTGTCATGAAATTGAACTGTGGCGGCTGTGCTTAGCCCCGGTACTCCATCAGGTTAGGTTAGGTTACCGCGAGTCCAGACGGCTAGGCCCGTTTCAAACTCTCGCATCTTGCCGAAGAACCGTTGTAACGTTGGCAGCCACGTAATCTGCGTAGTCTGGAGAAATGACATGCGGAATACGGCATCGTGGGTGGAGAAAAGTCGATGCTTCGCCTCACTTGAACCCATCGCATCGCATCACGACACGGCACGTCTCATTTCGCTCTCTATCACTTCGTTACCACTGGCCCCGTTCCAGTACGAATGGACCACTGACAGTAGCAAGCGCAATGAATGCCGTGCATTAGACTGGGCAGCTAGTCCAGAACCAGGACTCAGGTACAGAAGTCGTCTACGATGGAACCAATCCTTTAGTCTCTGGCGCTTGACTGGCTAAAGGAGTATTTCCTTCGCACTCGCTGTAGTTGGTTTTCTCGTATTGCTATACGTTATTGCTATCCTCCCCAAAACGGTTATAGCCGAAGGATAATGAACGCGTAGTTGGGCCAAGCCTCACAAGAGCTGTAAATACCCGCAATCATAAATAATGTATAATGGGCTTGTAAGTGCTGTTTGAGCAATTTCATTCCAGCCTGTCTCTTCATTCCCGTTCACTTTAGCATATCAGAATGGCTGATTCTGCACATCACAAACATTTGGTGTTTCGACCCAAGATTCAGACCTTAGAGAACAACCCTCTTTCACATTTACTTCCATATGGCTCTTTAATACTTACATGCAGCATCATCTGCATAGTTCTTCTTACCAACTGTCTTGAACGATGGATCCTACCTCGGATTTACAAGAACGTCTACCACACCCTCGAGAGCACCAAAGATGAAAGGCGACAACGTTCCTTTGTCTACTTCCACGTTGGCACCATTCTCCTTATTGGCATTCTTTGCGCAGGAGTCTATCCCATAATTTGCTTCCTTGTCGGCAGTGCCAAGTTCTCAACGCTCCTCAGTAAAGGTAGTGCTGTTACAATCGGAGATATTTTGCTTGTTCTTTCCGAGATCTACTGCGGGTACTATATCTTCGAGATGTGTTTCCGAACAAAGTTTGCAAGCCCTATCAGTATCGCACACCACACTGGGCTTCTTATCATCACTCAGACGGCATTGAGTCTTTTCGCCGACCCAGACAAGCATCGTGAAGCGACCTTGGAATTTTACATGTGCATGGTTTGGGGTTAGTCAAAACTTCTACTGGATCAATTATTTGAACCTTTACTGACAGATGCTGTTTCAGGAACCTTCGATGTTGTAGTCGAGTTGCCCATCTTCCTTTCAATGATAATTTGGCGAGTCAAACGCGACAACCCAGCCTTGCTGTCTCGTCTAGCCTACGGATGCTGTATTTGGGCAATCATAGCCGCCATCACCGAAAGCGTCGTCACTATATATCTTCTCCACATGTCCTGGCACCGCTGGGGTATCGAATGGCGCATCATCACTCCTTTGGTGTTCTCGTTGTGGATAACTACACAATTCTACGGGGCGTCCCGACTGTATGCGATGGGTCGTGCTGAACGGCGAAAGCTGCACTTCAAAGCAGAATTACCGTTCTCGGCGTAGCCAATGAGCAAGGCGCTGCGACTTGATCGCTGTATTTCCATATTTTGTTTGTTGTTTTAGATAAATAGACTAGCAATAGAATGATATTCATCTCACAGTGATAAGATATCAACCTGTCTGCACACGTTCGACTTCTTTAGTGATCCCTCGAATTGGAAACCCGTTGCCATGAGTTGAAATACTCTCTAAATCACTTCAATTGATATCAAGTGACTTCTTCTTCTCCATCGCTCTACCAACTGCGACTACGATATCTGCCATGGCTTTACTATCTAAGAACTCGAGCACATGCTCGATCCTCTCCCCGCTCTCATCCATAGTCATCAAGAACATGTACTCTCCCTTCAGCCTCCACCTTTCTTCGTCGTCGCCGTCTTTCAAATGATCAAGGAACCTAGTTTCAGAATGTGCCCGCACGAGGACTTGCCGCAAGGATGGGTTCGGCCAAATGTGCTCAGTCTTGATGGGGAAGCTGGACATGACGTCCTTGATGGAGTCGATGCGAGCAAGCTGTGCGTCTCGGTCAAGGGGACCGGGCAGATTCATTGAGGCGGGTGCGAATTCGAGTACGTAGTTGTCACTCAAGATTTTGGAAAGAGTTTCTGTGTCCAATGTGGTGTAAACTTGTAGAAACGCAGATGCTGTTGCAACCAGGGTTGAGACAGCTGGTGCCATATCGGTATGCGAGATTGGAGACATGAGGCTGACTGATCTGTCACGATTTGAGATAAGGTAGAAGGGAAATATTGATCTGTAATTACGGCACTTTACAGGTATTATATAATGTGATATTCTGCCAATATGAGATAGTTCTGATTGTGCGATTTCGCCGGATTTAGGACCGGTTGCTTCAAAGCCCGGCTTGGCTTGGCCATGAACCCTGCTGAAGACACTTCGGCATTTCTAACGGACGAAAAATGTCCGACAGGAATGAAAGACGTCCTTATTTATACAACATATATGAAGTGATTTCATCAGATAGAATGTATGGTCTATGAACAACTAAGATAGTACTTCATGTCACAGAACTATGAGTGGCTAAAATGATTCCCAATGGTGATTAGGGTGGTTATGGTAGCGTTCATACTACGTAGTAGGACGGACGGACAATAGGTCTTTATTTAGGGGATTGATATATCGCCTCTTTAACAATACTTATATCCTCGACGGCAGAGATAGTCCACCCTTGATCATGACGAGTGCAGGTTTAGGCTAATTAGTTGTATTATCCCCATGTCTAATGTAGGGCTTTCGGTTAGCTCAGTATAAAGACATCGATTTAACATTTGGGCAGGTGATACAATAGTTCATTTCCCGAAAGCAGTTAGATCCTAATCATACACAGCTATATCTGCGGCATCCATAGTCGGATTCGGATCTCAAGCTGACACGGCACTGGTGGTAGCTGACTGATTGCATTTCAGTCAGATCAGAGGATTTTAGTGCTTACCCGATAAGACTGAGCATATTGTTGCACTGGATATAATGCAGTGATTTATAGAAGAGGCTACCAAGACAGGAAGGTAGTAGAGCTTGATAGCACCATCTTGTATCTTGTGCATACTTTGCCGCTGGCGTGCGGAACTCCGTGTCGAGCATATAAGACCCAACTTTGCCTGTATACTATTGAGCGGAACATAACTATTTCTAACCCTATTCTTCTTATTGTTCATCGCTATGGCCATGGAAATACTGGCGCAAGAGGTCAGCCCAGACCCAGCAAAACCTCTGAATGACTTTCTGGACAAGAATCCTGCCGTTCAGATAATCGTCCTACAATGGATTGATATCTGCGGCGCCATAAAATCTAGACTTTTGCCTATCGCAGCTTTTAAGAAGCTTATCAGCTCGGGCAGTCATTTGGACTGTGCTCCTCTCGACACATGTGTGCCGACAACGGCCGAGTTCATCCCCATGCTTATGCCAACCTTTACAGAGAAAGGAAAGATTTGGCCTGATGTTTCCACTTTGAGAGTTGCGCATGACAGTTCTGGGCTCGGCAATGCAGCTGTTTGCTTCGCTAGTTTGGACTTCCGAAACACTGATGCGCGGTCAATCCTGATATCCTCAGTCGATAGGGCTAAGAAGGGTCATGGGATGGAATTCCTAGTCGGCATGGAGTTGGAGTTTTGTTTGCTTGTTCCAGGAACACTCGAACCTGCTGAGCCTGCGCCGCCTGGCGTTTCGGTCACAATTCGCACGCTCCGGTCCAAGGTTTGGCCGGTGCTGAATGAGATTATCGTTGCACTTGAGGAAGTTGGTGTCCGCGTTGAGCAGACCATCAAGGAGTACGGCATATCTGCCTATGAAGTTGCACTCGCCCCACTACCTCCAGTTGAGGCTGTCGACGCATATGTGTACGCCAGCGAGTTGATCAGAAATGTCGCATACAAGCATGGTCTACTTGCCACATTCTATCCCACACCCTACGAGGGAGACCAAGGTCAAAAGAACGGGGAACATATCCATATCTCTGCTACCAGCCAAGACGAGAGCTGGGACCCAGATACTACCATGGCTGGAATCCTGAGCCATATCCCCGCCTTAATGGCACTCGGTTTGGCCCAGGTCGATTCTTATGAAAGGGTCAACGTAGGGAGGATGTGTGCTGGTGGGCTAGTTGGCTGGGGAGATAACAATCGCGACATGCCCGTTAGGAGAGTCACCAAGAACCACTGGGAGATCCGTGTGAACGATGGCACCTCGAATTCATATGCTATGGTGGCTGGTATCATTGGCGCTGCGCTTGATCCAAAACCGCTCGAAATCCAGAAGGCTAGCAGTAGGTACCACCCAAAGTCGGTTATGTCTGCATTTACTAATGTTTGCTCAGAATTCACTCTTTTCTACACTGAAGAGGAGAAAGGAGAGCTAGGAATGAAAAAGCTTCTGCCCAAATCGCTCGAAACCGCGCTGGAAGAACTTGAGAAGGACACAACTTGGGCTGACAATGCTCTCGGCCCGGAATATGTTGAATGGTTTCTTGCTTTGAAGAGGGCGGAGATGAAGACAGTGTCTGAGATGGAGTCCAAACAGAGAAGACTTCATATGCTTAACTTCTTCTAGTAGGGTTTAAATCTAGCTGTTGGTAGCCCCGGCTTTGCTGTAATTTCATACTCGTTATTGAGCATATGTCTCGTGGTGAAGGTAAGCCTAGGGCTTCGCTAATACTTTTTCCTGCCCTCACTCTACAGCCATTCTGAACTTGAGCAAGTCTTGCTGCTTAATGACCTCGAACTTGTCTTCCAACTCATCCACATCCCATTTGCATGATAACCATCGTCCATTTAATACTTCCTTCCGGGTCTCGAAACCTTGTGGTTTCAACAGCCACACAGAGAAGGCGCCCACAAGATCAGGACTGTCGTTCAACACTACGTATAATCAGCTTGTAGGAGATTGTAGGGGACTTTATAGGCTACTCACGATGCTGGATATCCTCTGATGCCGCTCGCGAAAACTCACTCTGCATTCCGCCTGGGTGGACACTGGCAACGAAGACCCCCTGGTCGGCATATTGCGCATGAAGTATCTCAATCATGCGAGCTTGAGCAAGCTTACTTGCGCAATAGTGAGAGGTGGTTCCAAAGCCTGTGATGCCTTGTGCCGAAATTGAACTGATGACGATAAAACTACCTTTGCTAGTGAGGAGAAAGGGCAAGAGATGGTGAGCTGCAAGCCACGTGCCCAAGCAATGAGTAGTAAAAGCTTTCTGTACGTCTTCAAACTCCTCTTCAAGAACTGTGGCCTTAGAGAGTGGTCCCGAAAACCCGCAGTTGACAAATACAGCATCAAGCTTCCCATTGAACTGCTCCTTGACGGCGGTAGCAATCTTGGCCACATCGTCGTTGGAACTGATGTCGCAGGATATAGAGATTACCTTGGCGGACTGGTTGATAGAGCTGACTTCATTGGCTGTTGTCTCCAAGGACCTTTGCGTGCGGGCTGCAAGTATGATACCAGATGCGCCCGCTTTAGCGAACGATCGTGCTAACCCTGCTCCTGCGGCTCCTCCAGCGCCGATGATGCACACGACATAATCCTTTGGAAGTTCAGCGCTTTTCGGAGTGATGGCTGCGTACGGCTTGTTGTGAATCTTCGAGACGAAATCTCTAACTTGTTGAGCGTTGGTAAGACTTGGTGTTGACATGGTTGGTAATATTCTCAGTCGACAGGATTTGACAAAAGATCAATTCCAGATGTTCTGATGAATAGAGCTATTATATTATTAGATAGTCTGGATGCTTGATAGTGTTTAGCTGTTGTATGTCTGATATATATATAAATACCATTTTCGGACTTTGTCACTAATGCCGACCTCTGACGTATGACTTGTCAGCCGCGCAGTGAAGTGTGAGATGCCTAGCATGCATTGCCAAACTTGGGTATTGCGGCCCGGACTTAGCTAGTAAGTAATGTTAAGTCCGCTATCCAATCCTTTCCCATCAACCGGCTGTCCCATCACAATAGAACATACCTGAGTAGTTTGCAAGAGAGCCTCATCAAAACGATTCTTCATTACAAGCTTCATTGTGGCGTTTGCAGTCAATCCAGATAATATTACCAGCTTGCCTGTTTGGGCACTTAGTTATTCCTGTCGTTGCTGCACGTCCGTTTGGTAGTTGAAACCCAGATATCCTGCGCCCAATGTTACTACGGTGAATTCTTGCTCGACGGTGTATGTCAACGCTTCCCAGTACAAGATTTTGGATCTAACAGTCAACAACAGCACAAAAGATCGATGCGTAGCCTAAATCGCAGCGAATCACTTGATCAGGTACTGCAAAAGTGCAGCAATGATCATTACACCCAGCGTACTCAGTCATGGCACCTACAACTCTCTATTTGCTGGGACAATGATTGGGATTGACTTTGTTCGAAAGCTTTCGCGTTTTAACTCTTAAAGCCTTGACTGGGATCATGCGACCGTGGTCCTTTCACATCTAATCGAGGTTGTTTAACCAATTGAGTACGCGGTACTTACATTCTGGCGTGGATGGCATTCACTATATCGTATATTCCTTGGCCTTGAGAGGCACATTTCCAGTACAAATGCTGCAGTACACTATTAAGGATTCTCAGGAGGCTACTGTCACTGATCAAAAAGGCTGTGATAAACGGGTCAGGTTGAGCCAATGCCTAAATATATTATGTTGCCTATCCACAAAGGACTTTACTTGAAGTATTTCCCTTTGTGACTTTGCTTAGTTACGTGGACTTAGTCAAAGAGATTGCGTTTATCATCGAAACCTCAAAGGGAAGGTTATCCTCACGAAATCGCATCACTATGACCAAATCTCAAACAAGCGAAGATTACAAATTCAAGCGGTCTTATGCTCTGAGCCTTGAGGATCTCCATTTCGATGCCCGACACCATATCTTACTTGCTATAGATACTATCGCGGATCTATCTATTTTGATACGTGCCTCGCCTACCTTCTTCCAGCAGTATCGGCTCAACAGGGCATTTTGACTATCCTATTGCTTGTAAATTGAACTAGGTTCCTTGGTCACAGATGCTTACACTGTTCACATGAGCACAAATCTCAAATTTCGACCGGAGCGCACCAGAGAACAAACTAAAGAGTTCATCGAATCTTACCAGGTGCGACGATCGACTAGCATATGGACACGACTGGACTTCCAAGAAAACGAAGATGTCTTTCCCATTATTGCATTCTACTCTTCTGTTATCACGCCACTGGTTTCCCATTACGTGAGATGGGCCCAGGGCAATCACCGGTATCTATTCACAACAGGTCAGCTAAGCAAGACCGAGAAAAGAAGAATTGTTCGCGATTTCTACCGCTTCCAGCTTTTTTGCAACCTTTTTGGCTCTGATAGCATGACCGGAAGATTATCTTCCGGGCATGAGCAAAGGCTTGGGCACTTTCTCGACATGTTCGAGCCTTGGGAGCTAGAAGAAATCATATGTATCTATTGGTTTATTAATGGCAAATACCTCAGTGTACTGGAAGATGTTGCGTGGGATTTCGACGAGAACAATCCGAAGTTTAACAGTAGAAAGATGGATCCATATATGCCAGAAGGCGCCTACCATCTTGAGATCTTTGGTATGTATTGACCCCCTACCCTGACCAGTGGGAGTATTCTGACTGTGTTTTGTCGCAGGTAATTCCTACAGGAACGGTCTCGACTCTTTAGGCCTGACAGTATTGTCGTCAATATTCGAAGCTCAGGATCATGATGAACTGGTGGAAAGAGTCGCGAAACACATCATCTCGGGAGATAGTCAATGGATCGACATGACAGTCGACGAGATTGCCCGAAGACAAAGACTCGATTGTTTGTTCTCAGATCGCGACAGGGCCCAGCAACGCCGCGATGCAACGCCGTTCCAAGGCGACAAAGAGAATCTGCCTCCATTGGCCTGGGTAACGCTTTGGAAAGGGATGAATAGCAATCTCTTTGGATCGTACATATTAGACAACTTTCGTGACTGGGGATATGTCATGTGGGATGCTGGGCGTTTGGTGAATACGGGTGCTATTGCTACGCTGAATAATGGTGCGTCGAAAGCTGATAACACTGGATGGAGTGGTGGATTCAATGACCCTAGAGACTCCATTTGACGCGCATGTCAATAGCAAAGCGCGCCTGTCGACACGAACTGTTTACAAATAAATGAGAATCGTCCTGTCAGATGCCTGTTCGGCAGCGCAGTTTGCTCGGACGTAGGAACATAGTGAATGTACAAGGAGTTGTAGAGTGCCTTTCAAGGAACATAACACTAGGCTTTAGCCGTCATAGAAGGTATGTGAATGAATATATCGTGGACAATGAAAATACGGCGACATTGACCAGTGCATAGCTGATTTCAAAACCTTATGGTCTGTTACAACTGAACATGGGACGAGGACAACCGAGATATTCACTTGTTCAGGCCAACAAGGGGATGAAACTGCAACAAAAGAACTTTGTGATGCGCAAAACACGAAACTGAAGTCAATAGAACACCACACGTGCCGTGAGTAAATGACAGGTACATAGTGTTCTCCTTGTATATTCAACCCTCCTTTCGATATTGGAGAAAGTGAACAACAAGATTACGTGGAACGATGGTAGCATACATGAATACAGAACATAATCAGAACTTCGAACAAGGTCTCCCAGAATTTGTATAAATTGCGGCTTTCCCTCAACAGTCCAGGAAATTCAGCAAGCTCAGCAAGTACTCACGTTTTTGACACTATCTTGACAAGGTTTTACTCAGACTATCTGCAACCTCACAACTACCACTGCATTCACACAATTTTCACACCAACCACACGTAGAACCGTCAAGATGGAGTCTCCTACTGTTTCCGCCCCAGTTTCCGTTTCCGTTCCTGCGTCTCCCGTTGAGGAAAAGCAGGAATTCTTCCCTCTCGCCACCTCTGCTGGCGAGGCCCCCAAGCCTCTTGAGTGCCGTGGCACCAAGCCTCGCTGTGCTTGCACTGGCTGCACCGGTTGCACTGGCAAAATCTACTGCATCTCGTCTCAGCAGTGCTACGAATGCTACAACAACTGCCTCGTCTAAGTGATCCTCTCTGACAGGGTGGGCAGTTGTGGCGATGGAATCTATTACGTACAGGAGTTTTGTTTTTGGGAAAGGGTTCGTCTAAATCCCCCAGGTAGTTAACTTGGACTATTCTGCTGGTAAGACGTTGACAGGGCTTGTTTTGTGTTTCTGATTGGGTTGTTCATTTCTGGGGAATAGGTAGCATGGCGCTAATAAGCTTGCTTAGCAAAAAAAAGAAGAAGAAAAAAAGAGTTCATTTTTCATGAAAAACCTCCACAAATGACTTAGGTGATCGTGCTTTTTCGTATAAATCGTAGTGAAATTGGAACGCAAGTTATTGTGTGCTTGGATGACTAGCCTCGCCAATCCTTTACGCCTATCGCTGCTACAGGCAATGCCCGATCTTTAGAAGGCTTCTAGATATTCCAGGACGCCTGTAATTGGACCTTTCTGACCGCTGGATGCAATCAGCCTTGAAAGTTTAATTTTAGTATGAACCAGAATCGTGTCTAAGCACGCTCCCCATTTTAGGGCAGTGGTTCCTGGAGGATAACATGTCACTGCCACTGTTGCAATTAAATTGCTGACATCTTGGACGGCTTAGCCGCTATGGACCAATCACGAGGTGAATGGATGCTGCGCTGTGCTTACTCGGGCTGGGGTCATGCCCTGGGGACCCCCTGTAGCTGTATCGGTGAGGATATATGATCTGGATAAAAATCCGACTGTCAACAAACAGAAAGAAGGCAAGGGAGAATGTTGGATCCTTCATATATACATTTATGCAATCAAAAACTCTTGAAAGTATCACGTATCCATATAGAAATCTTTATGTTATGTTTTGAGGTATGAATGAAGATTTACAGACGATTCTTCAGTGCCCCGCAAGTGGATTCATTGGGCTGACAGAGCCGCTCGGAAGAATTCTCCAGCTCGTCTGACAGGATTCAACTTGCTAGGATAGAGTAAGAGCTGCGGCCAGAGAAGCGGGACGATATTGTGATGATCCCAACGTTAAAGCCTTTCTAATTTTTATGTTAAAACCATCTTCGCCAATACCAATTGAAACTTCATTCTCTGGCCATTTCTTATGAACACTTGCTGATACGCCAGAACATTCTTCTCCGAATTATAGTCCCCCATATAACGTTATTACGCACCAAAGACTGTTGATTGCCCATCATGGCTCCTGGTCTTCCCGATCTCTCTCAATACCCCACTGGGCTCACAATTCTACGAATTTTTCAAGCCGTCCACAGTATCATCACTATCGTGGTGACCTCCTTCACAATCAATGCTATCGTTATGCCAGGCAATTGCTTACTGATTGCTACAGTACGTTATTTCGAGTTCTTGGTGAAATGTGGAGAATGTTAGTCAATGCTGACCATTTTCCCAATATAGAGCTCAGTGACCGTTTTGTTCTCATTATGGATGGCCTTTGCCCATCTCTCTTTCAGTCGCCTATACAATTTCTGGGCGGCTTTCATCCTTGACACAGCCCTTACTGTGTTTTGGGTCATCTCGATGGCTGTCCTTGGATCCCAGACTGCAATTCTATGGATCCATGGCCAAGACTATTGCAAGGAGAACAAGTGTCCTGATAACTTGACATCTATCAGCACCTTCTACGGATACGTCTTTGCTACTTGTTTCGGCCTTGGTGCCATTGGCTTGTAAGTCCCCTTATAACGTGTGAAGAACCCTGGTATTGACCAACTGTAGTTTATTCTCGTGCGCCGCACTCATCTTCCACGGTGTAGTCAGTTGTCGCCAGCATAGATACAACAAAATTGGCGCGAACAGGGACTCTGTACCGGTTGATATCGCCTCCAAACATCCACCGGAGTCCACTGCGTACAACGCCTGAGCACGAGCTTGTTTTTCTTTTGCAATAGACTTTGACGTTTTAATGATACCCCGAATTATTTCCAATACCTGGCAAACATCGTTGACACGTATGAACTTTCATATAACTTGTGCATTGTATTTTATTCCCAGGTGAAAACTCTGGTCATGGCTTAGTGACTGGTTTCAAGACTATAGCACAATGGACGCTAACCCACAGGCCAGGCTTCTTTACCACAACTTTGCAAGAAATATTCAGTGTTTTTCATCTCTAATTGAAACCCAAAGACTTACAGGTCATTGGGAATCAGATTATCTGTCGAGATACACATTCGGGTTCCAAAAACCCCTTGTCGCATGAATCTCTCGCATTGAGTCATTCAATCGGCGACCCAGGACCATGCTTTTCGGGGTCCGAACGCGCAAACTAAACAAGTCCCCGAACATTAACGGATTCTTAAAAGACTTATTTTTTTGCAAGAATGGAGTCGGGCACTAGACTTGGACTCATAGCAATTAATCATTCCAGCAACCTTTATTGCCCTCAGGATATAAGACGCCATGTTCAAGTGCCGTAGAACAGTGGCATCAGCCTTATTCACCTCCAGTATACAAACGGGACGCCTGGCACCTTCAGCAGCCACTGGATCTCAATTTCACAGCCAAACTTACAGCACGCTCAAAAGCTCTCCGCCGCAATTTAAAGACAGCATCATAGGAAGATACACACACATTTCCCAGCGCAGGGACTTCTCGAGACCAGATCACATCATGGCCGGAAACGACCCTACTGGTAGCACATTAGAAATGGCAGAGCCAGTTATCCACCCTCTATTCGAGTCGGTAACTGGAACATGGCAATACGTGGTTGCCGACCCCTGCAGTAAAAGCGCAGTTATCATTGATCCCGTGTTGGACTACGACCCTATCAAGGCTACAGTGTCGACAGACTCTGCCGACACAATTATCAAGACTATTCGCGACATGAGGTACAAGGTCGATATGATCTTAGAAACGCATGCCCACGCCGACCACTTAACTGCAGCGTCATATCTTCAATCTACATTAGCTAAGAGTCAAGGATCAAAGCCTCTCATCGGTATCGGTAGCCGTATTCGACAGGTGCAGAGCTTGTTCGGAGAACGATATGGTATATCACCTGAAGAGTATCAGACAGTCTTTGATACATTATGGGAAGACAACGATGAGTTCAAGATTGGTACTCTAACAGCTCGTGCTGTTCATTTACCCGGACACACACCGGACCATATGGGCTACCATGTCGGAAGTAAGTTTCTACCGCAAACAGCTCTTCAATCGGTCTCATACTCACTGCAAATTTAGACAATGTCTTTGTCGGCGACTCTATCTTCCACGTCGACATTGGCTCCGCCCGTGCGGACTTCCCTGGCGGCAGCGCCGAAGCAATTTTCAACTCAGGTCGCAAGCTCCTCGCTCTGCCAGGTGAGACAAAGATATGGGTAGGACACGATTACCCTCCGCCAGGTCGGGATGCTCCTGTACCCTTTGCTACTGTTCGGGAACATAGGATGAACAACAAGCATCTCAAAGACGGCACGCGGGAGGAAGAGTTCGTCGAGATGCGGCGCAAGCGTGATGAAACTCTGGCGGCGCCGCGGTTGATTCATCCCTCGTTGCAGGTTAATATTAGGGGAGGAAAACAGCCGGCTCCTCTAGCCTCGGGCTATAGAATGGTCCATTTGCCGCTCACAGGACCATCGTGGTAGATTGTTCCAGATATTCGGCGGACGTCTGGGAGGTGATTTCGCGTGATTATCTTTTATATAATGCTTATGTATTTTACAAAATAGCGAGGCTTAGTAGGACAGAAACATTCATCTCATTTCCACTTTAGATGCATAGGCGTTCACCATGACACTTACGTTCAACTTGCAGCGTTATATATGTGATGTCTCAGTGATAGGTATGATTTATCCCGGCCCAAGTAAAAGGTTCGACAAGAAATTGATAACATATGCATCACATTCTATATCATAGACCAGGCTTTGAGGAGGACCGTTATTAATTTATTGTTGACGCTAGTCCTGGAGTGTCAGTAAGGAACTCGGGGTTTGATCTTAGTCCCCGAGTCGAATAGTAGGATATCTGATCACTTAGCAGACCTCAGAAGACAGCCAAGACACGACGATAAAATGAAAGACAAGATGATATGTATTGGCTTAGAGGTTTATCTTAAACTCCCACCTCTAACTCGAAATCTATAAACACACAAATTGCTTCTTAACTCCTTGCGCTAAGATAACATCACTCCTGCCACCATTCCAGTACCAAACATCGAAATGATAGTGATAAAGGAGCTCAATCCCATACTGGCCATACCACTGATACCATGACCACTTGTACATCCACCAGCGATACGAGCCCCGAAAGTCAGGAACAGCGCGCCTACGAGAGTGATCGGCAATGATGGTGTTTCGCTGCGAATCATAGCCTCCCGAATCGCCGGGACATTAAACGTAGTCAGCCAAGACCCCATCATTAATCCGCCGGCGAACAAAATACTATCAGGGATTGCCTTGGGCAGTGTGCCATTGAGGATGCTCCAAAAGACGCCCCCAAAATCTTGATACACGCTGCTAACACCGACAGGCTTCTTTGCCAAGCTAACAGAAGCAAATTGTCCAAGGCCGATTACAAGACCGCCGACAACCGGATGGAGCATTGTGACGCTCCGGGGTGCATAAACCAGTATTGCGGTGAGGATAGAAAGCATGGCCACTTCGTAAACGATGACAACCCTGCCAGTAGACCATCCGGTAACAGCCATGACGGATTCATTCCCGGCTCGGCTCGGCGGCTGCTGGCGTGTGACAAGCGGCTTCAACTTGACCCAAACAACGCCCGCCAGGAGACAGCTGTACGCGAGCACCCTGCTGTTCCCAATATCCGCCGTCGCCTGGACGAGGACCGTGCCGGGACAAGCCCCTGTTAAGCTTATCCCCAGCCCGATCATGGCACCGCCAATGACGTTGCCGTCGTAAGCTCCTATCCAACCATGGCTGCTGGCGGATTTGGCTGGGATCTTTTTATTGGTGTCCCTGGCGTTGTAGGCTGCAAAGATGGCGGCACTCGTGGCGGACGCAGTGAGAAAGGTGGCGAGCATGTGGAAGTCGGAGAGTTTGAATTGGTTCTTGATGACTTGGGGGCTTGCTACCCCTGAGAGTGTCAGACCTATGCCGAATACGGCGCCTGTCAGCAAGTTTGTCATGGTTGTGGCTGACTGCATATTATCAAGATGCTAAAACAACAAAAATATAGATATCTATCCGGACACAGAAAAAAAAATGATGAGAGTTCATTACTTATTAATTATATTTAGAGTTTGTCCTATTTCTTTATTATCTATACCATCGCTAATGAATTTTTAATCTAGTTCCCGACAAACGCGCTCGCTTTTAATTCAAGTCGCCGGTACGTACCAACAGACCCTCCCCGGCTTGTGCCCGCGGCCTCGGGGCAGACGGAGTGGACACGACGGGAGTTCGGCCGGTAGTCGGACTCTCACCCGCTTTTCTGCCCGATGGTGCATCGTGGATCAGTCAGTTCGGTCTCGGTGTCGGTATGTAGACGGCAGTCGCTTCTGCTCGCGTGAGCCAAAGCCGCGCTCACCGCCTCACCAAGGTCAGCGTGGAAGTAGGGCCTGTCTATCGCAAAAACTGGCTGATGTGTTTGCTTTCCAGTGCCCGATTCCCGCTGTGCAACCTGATCGCCTGTCTTCGGGGTGTCCTCTAGCCCTGCCCTTCTGACATCACCATTTTGCGCGCCGATTGAACTCTCGTCATCCGCACAGGTCTTCAGTTTCCTGCTTTCACCGTCTGCTTCTTCGCCCGCTAAGGGAAGGACTGGCGCCCAGCTTCCAATCGTATGGTAATCCTCTGCCACACTGCGCCCAAATCCTGCAGCTGCTAGAGCCCTTCGAGCCCATCTGTTGTGTAATCCACCGAAATGCCATTCGATAGTAGACGGACTTGCCCATCTGTCCAAGGCATTTCTGACATCGACCAAGCCTTGAACACTTGTGATGTCGATATTATGAATTGTCGAGCAATCGATAACGATTGCTCTTAATTCGGGCACTTCGTCGTCCTGCTTGTACACAGTCGGTTTGTCGCACCAGAGTGCTTCTGATCTGTCCGCGGATGACTCTTCTGCTGGGCGCTTCGTGTGAGTGTAGACATAATCCGTCAACGTTTTGAGATGCTGTGCCTGGTTGAGATAGTTGAGGCCCTCTGGGAAATGGTATATCAGAACACCGCCATGAGAAGTCTCCACTACAATGTCTCTGTTGGAAGCATCGTTCCTAGCCAGGTCCAGATAAAGCTCGCGCATGGCTGCTTGGCCCTTAGATTGCGCAGAGGATTCCTGATTCTGACTCGGGTCCATTTCCTGAACAGTCACTTTGCCCAGAAATTGACCTTTGGTTCGCGCAATGCGAATAAGCAGGAGCAGGAAGGAGAGTCCAGTGGTAACGTATATCGCCGTCTCAAGTCCCGTAAAGATAGCTATCACGACACCAGCGACCCATATCATGCATTCGAATGGGGAAAGTCGCCAATATTTGAGAACTGTAGACGGTGGTGCAACGAGATTAAATACGGCATGTATAATCAGTCCTGCCAGTGCTGCCCTTGGAATGAAGTAGAACACTCCTGTGAGAGCATAGAGTGCTAGAAGCAACATGAACGCGCTGAAGAGACCAGCCAACGGTGTTCTGACACCCGCTTTCGATAGTACGGCTGATGCGCCGAATGATCCAGTACAAGAGTAGCCACCAAGGAATGGTCCCAAGATATTTGCTGTACCTTGAGCCATAATCTCTTGCGACGGGGCTACTTCGTATCCCACCTTCTTGCCAAAGCTCTTGGCAATGGCAATATGCTCGACGATAAGAATGATGAGGATGATGGGACTCTGAGGCAGAATGGCTCCAATAAGGCTGCCGTTGAAAGATGGGGGCCCAACGTGAACAAATCCTGAGATGGTCAGTATGCAACATTTGCACCTCACATCGCTGCATTGCTGCTGGGAGATCGACGTACCTTGTTCTATGTGACCCACGATTCTGAACTTGCTTTCGTCGGCAGATAAATGGCGATTGACTAAGAAGCTCACTAGTGTATATAGTAGCATGGCAAATGTCAATCGCAGAGATGACATGATCGACCACAGACGCTTTCTTGCAGGCTGACGAGCCTCTAGCTTGGCAAACACAAACTTGGCCAACTCCAGTAAGACCAAGCAGGTAATGCCAATAGCAGCATCCAGTTTTGTATCCCCAAGTTTACGAAATGTAGATATCAACACTTTGTAAGGTTCTTCTCGTGTGTTGACACCTGGAATTCCCAGTAACACGGGTAGTTGGGTGCACATGATGATGATGCTGGCGGCTGTGATGAAGGCTGAGACGGGGATGTAGGGGATAACTTCCACGATCCACCCCAGCCGAAGTAGACCGATTGCAAATAGTATCAAGCCTGTAACGAATGATAGGGTTTTGGCGATCTCGACACTCGAGTATGTGTTCGGGTGTGCTTCGTGGACATGGGAGATGACTTCACCAACAAGGAGAGATCCGACCGCGGTAGTCTGAGAGATTACAGGTTAGTAGTGACACCATTTCGGTTTGGATAAGACATACACCAATAACAATATCTTTTGACGTCCCAAATAGCCAATATGTCGCTGCTCCAGCGAAGGACGTGTACAGTCCAAAGTCAGGTGGCAGTGTCGCTAATAGTGCATAGGCCATTGCTTGTGGAATAACAACTAGCCCAACAGTAAAGCCAGCGATACTATCACCAACGAGCCATCGCCAGTTATATCGTGGGAGCCAATTGAGACAAGGAAACAGAGACTTGATGAACCGAACGGTGCCGTCTGCTGTCGGGATACATTCCCCAAGTGCTTCTCGCACCGTTGGCTGGGCCTCGTAAAATGGATAGTGTGTCGTTTCCTTCATGATAAAGCTATGAATGAATGCTTAGTAGAAATGCCACAGAACCAGAAAGTGCTTGTTTTGTGGGCCGATAGCTTTATCTTATAAGTATCAAGGGCGAGGCCGACAGCCGTCGCTTTGGACGGTATCTTCGGCGGGTCGCTGCGTGTAACTAGTCGCCGATCAGCTCAGGCCGCTCTGGTCCCCGGCTCCGGCAGCGGTGGCCCCGATACCCTCGGCCGCTTGAAATCAGGCGGATGTAACTGAGATCTACTTTGCGGTGATCTTGATCTGTTCCCCTGTAAGACATTCAAGTCGGACGGTGAGAAAAATCAGTTCGGTCTCTTGATAATCTTCAATCGCCAAGCCTTTTGGTGTGTTGATGGTGAACTGCAGTGGTGTGTTGTGAAAGCAGTATGCTAAACGTTCCGAAAAAGGGTAGGGACGAATTTTTAGGTGGTTCTTTATGTCTAGAAAAGATCAATTCAAACTTTGCGGTACAAAGTGAAATTCGCTTCGGTCCGTCTTGAGTATTGGCTGTGGGTTACTCTGGCACGACGGATGACACCGGCTCAGAGCTTTAACAACGTGGTGAAGCTGTGTCCTGAGCATACTAATACAGCTAAATTTGGCACTGGCAAAGCGAAGGAAGTAATGATTGAGTTTAATTTTGTATTAATGTATTTGTTCGTAGCTATTCACCCAAGGAAGACGCCCGGTCATTAACATTCAAAAGTTAAGACTAAAACAAAGCTGGCTAAAGTAACAAAAGAAACGCCAAGAGTGGTCCTGTGTACCAACTTTTAAGAATCCAAAATGGGACCATACGCTGGAATGCCACGAGCCTCGAGCTGATAGACAACCTTGGCTGTTGTGGATCGGTTGGAAATGATGCAAACACACTCGGCACCGCTCTCTTTGTAGGCCTGATACGCGAGTTTCACCATGTCGGGCCGTCCTTTCTTGTCTGTGTCCCAGATGATGGCTTCGGAGTCACAGGCGGTGATGGTGTCAAGGATTCCTTGTCCATATGTTTTTAGCGGGTTCTTTGTTGACCATACTACATGGCAAGGCACGCGCCTTTCCATAATGACTGGCATACAAGGTCCGATACCAGAACCGGTTGCCACGAGAACGACCTTCTTGAAGAGAGGTGCGATGGCCAACACACCAGACGCTGGTGTTCCTCTTGTCCAGATGGATGTTGGTGGCTTCTCAATGATTCGCTTGGTCCAGTCGCCGGCTTTTGACACGATGATGGAAAAGCCTTTGCCGTTGGCCTCGGGAATAGCAGCGAATGCATGCCACTCAATCATGGGACGATCGGTGATACGAACACCTTTCGAAGTACATGGGCCAGGTGTGCAGAAGTCGAAGTGAAGACGGACGGCATGGCTTGACAGAGGCTCGGGCACGACATTGACGCGGCGTAGTCTCGCCCATGGCAAAGCAATGCTGAGTGTGATGAGGGAGAGCAGGTAGATGGTTGGAGACTTGCCAAGGGCAGGGCCCAAAGGACCGGTGGTTGATGCCGCTGTTGATACGACAACGTGTGCCCACACGAGAGCGACAGAGAACCATCCGATGAAACGATGAGCCCACTCAAACTGATCGTGCATCTTCATTCGAATCGTAGGATATGCCATGACCAGAATGAAAATGAGGAGAACCAGGATGACGTAAGTCAGCGCGAGGACAACACACTTGATAGCTGGTTGATCCTCTGCCAAAAGAAAGTCCCGGCTGACTGACACGCTGTACATGGCCCACCATGTAGTGGCAGAGATGGCGCAACCGGAGTGAACACCGCCATTATGGTAGACCCGCGCAAAATGTCTACGGATAGACAGAGGGAAAGATGTGGGAACTCTGGAGCAGACGAAGAATATCGCGTTAACGACATACTCTTGTCGGATGAGGACTGCGCAGAGGAGGTTTGATGCTACAGCCGTGGCCAGATGGGAGGGCGATGGGAAGAAATTGTTGTCGCGACTGGCCCATAGAAGAATGATAAGAACAGCAAGGTTGACAATGAAGATAAAGCCAAAGAGTTTGCGATATGCGGAGAACGCAGTGTGGCGAAGCCAGCGCCAACCGTGAAAACCGTTCTTCTCGGGTAGTGGGTACTCATCCTCAAGTAGCTCCTCTTCATCCGTAGACAAAGACTTGGAGTGCTTCTCCAAGTCTCCCAAGGTGCCATACTTCTCAGCCAGGCTTCCGTTACTTGAGCTGTCCATCGACATGAGGCGATCAGCAGAGGGCCACAACGTCTGAGGACGGGGCTTGATGCTCAGGCCAAGAGGCTCAGGCTCCAAGGTGTTAGGCGTCTTGGCGATCTGGTAAAGAGCCCTCTTGTCGACCTTGCCGTTGGGGGTAAGTTCAAGAACTGGCAGATGACGCCATATCTTGGGCACGGCGTAGAAGGGCTGGCCCTTGCTGACGGCTTGTTTCAGCTCTGCTTCGTCGATCTTTGCGTGGGATGAGTAGAAGCCCCACAGAGCATCGTCGATCTTCAACGCGCAGCCTTTGATGACGCCTGGTGTTGTTTCGATGGAACGGGAGACGCCGTCGAGCTCGACTCGGAAACCTTGGATCTTGACTTGGTCGTCTTTTCGACCGAGGGGTAGAAGGCTGCCGTCCTCAAGCCATTGCGCAAGATCGCCGGTGTTGAACATCATGTTTCTGGATTGAGTTAGTATCAGTTAATAGACTCGTACTGGTTGGAACTGCTTACCCGTCGTTGGTGAACTTGTCGAGCTTATAACGTGTGGCAGTTAGTTCAGGAAGGTTGATGTAGCCCGCGGAGACACCTGGACCTCCAGCCCACATCACACCTGGTTGGCCAACGGGAACGGGGTTCTCGTCGTCATCCAGGATGTAGACGTTGGTGTTGGGGTTGGGTTTACCGATAGACAATGGGATTCCCGGCCTGTGGAGATGTCCAGTGTTGAGCATGCTGATCTCAGTTGGACCACAGACATTCCAGAAGTTGACATGCGGAGCCCACTTCTCAGCCAGAGCGAGAGGACAAGGCTCGCCACCGACAGCGATGGTGTCGACGTTGGGGAAGTCTGCAACGTTCGGCATGTACTTGAGGACCACAGAAGGGGTGGCAATGACAATGTCGACTCGCTGGAGACAGTCCGTCCAGGGCTCGAGGCCGCTGCCTCTAATGTGGAGGGTGCCGCCGTTCATCATGGTACCCAGAATCTCCCAAGCACCTATTCGATGATCTGATTAGTCGCTTTCACACTATTAGGTGTCGTGCATCACTTACACATATCGAAAGCAACATTGAGTTGCTGTGCCACGTTTCTGCCGATGGTGATGCCGAGTTTAGAAGGCTCTGCTAGGAGGGTGTTGGTCACGCCTCTGTGCCGCACATCAACACCCTTTGGTCGTCCGGTAGTACCAGATGTGTAGATGACATATGCGCCATCCTCTGTACGAACGTCCACCATAGGATCGGTAGGGTTTCCCATGCGCCAGAATGCCGAGGTGCTGTCAAGGTCAAGGACATTGACTATGTCCCGTCTGTCGCTAGGGATACTTCGGATCACCTTGTCGAAGAACTTGGGAAGGCAGAGCACAACAGGAGCATTGGAGTCGGCGATGTCGAAACCGAGGGTGTCGTCGGTGACAATACCACCATCCAATGGCACGTATTGTCCACCAGCCTTCAGGACGGCAAGGATGAAGACAACCATCTCAATACAGCGCGAGTACACCAGCACCACACGCTCACCAATCTGCAGGCCGTAGGTTTGGATCAGCTCATTAGCCAACATGTTGGCCCGTCGGTCGAGCTCGCCATATGTGATGGTGGTCCCATCGTAGTTCCGAACAGCAGTGATATCGGGGTGCGCCAGCGCAACCGCCTCGAATGCGTGATGGGCTACATCGTAGGGAATAGGACACTCGGGTCCCTTGCTGAACTTGTTGAATAACACTCTATCCGCCAGGGAGAGACTCTCAAGGGAGCTGAAGGAGAAAGAAGAAGACGTCATGATGACAATTGAGATGAACGAGTTCCAGCTGCCACGCTGGGAAAAGCCCTTTTCTGAGCCAGGCTCACATGCTTAAGTATTTGTAGTCAGGATATCACGGAGAAACTTGATACAACAAAAAGTATTTACCAAAATGGAACAAATTTCCGCCCGGCTACCTTCCGAACTAGTTTCGGAGGATGAATCAAAGGTTTGTCACATCAAGTCAAAATCGGTGATGGGGGGACCCTTGGCAAGCAACCCTTTTCTTTTACCTCATGGGTCGTGCATGTTAAGGTTGCAGTAGTTCGATGTATTGGTTCAGATGCGTGCACCCTCCGTTGCATAACCTGTCTACCTGCTCCAAATGGTAAAGACGCCGCCGTATAAACCAAGGCACAGTTGTCGTACACATACATATCCTGCAGCCTTGTCCTTGTTTACTACAAAAGTCAGTTTCCTGAAATTCTGCGTCGTTGCAACTCAAGCCCAGAATGAAACGGAGTTTTTGATTTGTTCTGTTGTAGGCGGCTACACGTTACGAAAGAGGTTTACCGTTCGGAGCGGGTCGATCTGCAGGCACGTTGAAACATGCCCTGTGGTATAGGTTACAGGGCATGGATTTGACAGGTTTTGCTGGAAGAACCCGCATTCACAGTGAAAAGCTTGGACTTACTCAGAGACTTGTAATCAATTTCTTGACTAAAAGAGCCTGAAAACCGTTGAGACGAGCTTGGATCTACGCTTGGCCTGCCCCAATTGCCGAAACCACCACTGCGTGATCTGTGACATTCCACTCCACAAGCTTGAAACAGCGACAATTGCTTTTCTATACGATGAACCAAGGGGTCAATTAATGTATCGGAACGTCTGCGATTGACCGTTTGGCATGTGAAGCAGATGATTTAAAGTGAACAATGTCGTCAACTTTAGGGTGACGTTTTGTTTCTTTTTTCCTATACAGTCGACGTTCCAAGTTCCAACTGCTTCATCCTGCAACGCATTTTCGTCATCACACATTACATCACAATGGACAACCTCCAGGACCTCAAACTCAACGTCGACGCCGACAAGGGCGTTGCCTTGATCCAGTTCAACAGGCCAGCAAAGCGTAATGCTTTTTCTCAAAAGACAATAGGTGAATTTGTGGCTACATTGGCCTATCTCGACTCCGTGGAGACTGTGCGCGCTGTGGTTTTGACTGGTGGACCAGAGGGGCCCTTTTGCGGTAAGTTCCTCCCTGCGGAGTAATTTCCAGGCACCCGGAGAATAAGCAATTCTTTAGTGCTCTATTAGTGGTTGCTAATAATATTTCTTGGCTATAGCTGGGATGGATCTAAACGAGCTCGTTGAGCTGTCAACGTCCAAAGCCCATCAAATCGCCTTTCTCAAGGATTTGACAGACGCATTGGATCGCTTTACCAAACCCATCATTGCAGCCGTTGTGGGCTTTGCTGTGAGCGGCGCTACTTAGTATTTCTTGTTTGCTGGTGCTAACTTGTGCCACAATAGCTGGGCGGTGGTTTTGAGATCGCTCTCGCTGTAAGTCCAAAGTCGGCAGGTATTAATAGAACACCCTCTAATTCATCTAGTGCGATATCATCTACGCTGCTGAAGATGCCATATTCGGTCTCCCCGAGGTCAAGATTGGAACCATCCCCGGAGCCGGTGGTACGCAACGCCTGGCACGTGCTCTCGGAAAGCATAAGGTACGCGCTTCTCTTCGCATATCCCACTTTTGCCACAATTCGCTGACTGCCGTGCAGGCGATGGAGTTTGTTTTGACAGGCGACTCAGCTAGCGGGGCTGAGTTTGAGCGCCTGGGCGTTGTCACTAAGGTGTTCCCCAAGTCGAACGTCGTTCAATCTGCGACGGCCCTGGCGGAGAAGATCGCAAAGCTCTCGGCTCCCGTAGTCAGGACGGCGAAACAGGCTGTTTTGACAGGTATGCTTATTCACTGCCGAGTGGGAGGACGTGGGACCCTTGTTTCATTCAATACTGACTCCTGTTGTAGTGGAAAACTCCACCCTTGGGGCTGGGATGACACACGAGAAGGCTCTCTACTATTCGACGTTTGGCCTGGATGATTTCCAGGAGGGAATTAGTTCGTTCCTGCAGAAGAGGGCGCCTACGTTCAAGCATTCTTGACTTAACGATACGAGATGTGGGCTGGGGTATTATCCTTAGACAATCAGATATAGAATACTAGTTATTGAGCTCGGTGGTGTTGTTAATCTCCGACTTAAGATTCTCCAAGATGTTATCTCATGCGTCCTCCATAACTATCTCGTATCCCAAGACCTTGGTCCAACATACTCCGTATTGGCTTCACAAAGCAAAGCCTGCCCACGGATGGGGTTTATTTTAGGCTATTGATCGACATTGTTTAAAAACCAGGAACAATGCTTGGCATTCCATCGACCAACCTCTTTAGGCACTCAAGCCGACCCTGCCCTGCCTGCCAACCCGGTAACTCAATCTGTAGTGCAACGTTAGGGGTGTTGTCTGTAACGGTCCATTCAGGCCTAACGGCCATCCCCGGGCGTATCGATTGGTTCGCCGATCTCAACGACAACCTGCAATCCACTCGTCCGAAACCCCCTTGCCCTTATCTCGGCCGAATTTTGCCTCACATTTTGAGCAATACGGAGGAGTTTCTTCCACACTTGCGATGTACGAGTTACGGCATGTGGCAGGTATCTCCGGGAATGAATTTGACCACGGCAGTTGCAAACTGTTATTCTGTCGCCTGATTAAGCGACGGCCAAGAACAAACATTGGTGCACAAGCGAACTGGCTAGAGCCTACATGACGGCCTTGCAGACGTTGTTTTTCACTGGTGGGATAGTTATTCTGTGTTGACGTTGATCCACAGCGGATCCGTTCCCCGATGGACTTTATGAATACATGTGTGATGCCGGAATTTTGGAAAACATTTGAAGATTGGTCGTAACTGTATCGAAGGGAATCACATTATTACTTCATACTACAGAGTTCGCGTTTATACAGGCACGATATTCGTCACGTTTTACCTTGCAATGGCTTGCAGGTGTTTTCAAAAACCCGTGCGGGCCGCCCCCTGCTCGCCGATCTGGTGTTGCTAGAAAATTCATCACCCGACAGATTGAGTTCACCTAGATGAACTTTAATATTTTAATAAACACGTAGCAACTCGTCGCCAACCCTGTAGTTAGCGGGTTTACACCCAACCCAATGCTAGCATATCTGAATTGTTCATTCATTGCTTGCATTCAACGTATGGGCTGGATGACGTTGAGCAATCGCCAATATACGGAAGAATATCATATCTCACTTCTCGACGATGCGGAACTTTCGCTTAATTATATCATTTCCTATGAGTATGTCACATCTGGGTTGGACGAGTTGCCGTTCGAGAATGCGTTCAAAGCTCTGGCTCTTCCAAAAACGAAGTCTGACTAATTAGCAAAACACGAAGAGAGTTATCTGTATTCTCCTTGATATCTTGATAAAGTTTCTTTTGATTTAGTTTGTTTTGGTCCATCTGTTGGAAACATATTCTTCAATGCTCTTTGAAGCAAACCAAGTCGAAACAATGTTTCGCCTTTTGAAATCTATACTCTCCCATCTCACAACGAAGCATCAGTAAATTGACGGGTTAAATAAGTGACCGAATCTTCGGACATCTCCCTTTCTTTTGTGCCGGCATCATCATCCATATTTAGTGCCCATGGCAAGCACTTTTCGATACTCACGTTCAGATGGTACTCAGAATGCTGTAGGGTACCTTGCCTTGCACGAAACACCAAGCATATATCATCTTTAAGTGGAAACGTGGTCGACGGCTTCTTGGTATCGACGTAAATCAAGTCGGTATCGGGAATCGCAATTGTTTCAGTCCAACTCTCAATTGAACGGCCTATCAGACAACCAACTCTGGTTTCTTCACTGTGCGACTTTGCCTTCCTTTTATCTACTCGTATTACAAACGGTGGTAGATTTGTGTCGGGTTGGTTTTGTCGGAAAGCAATGAATAACACTGACACATCGTTGATTGTTTTGTTTATTCTTTCAACGGCCTCAGCATGGGAACGAGTCTCAGATAGTGGCAGCACACAGCCTGCTGGATAGCCGCTGTGTATGTAGTAATTATATTGGTAGATCGGCAGTGATCGAAACCATATCGATGGACTACTGGCCTTGGCGGAGCGTGTATGTGTGTCTCCAGATGCCACCTCCATCGGGACGTAGGCTCGGATAAGGACAGTTTCGGGAGGATCTGCAGGCGGGCCTTTTACTCTATTGTCGGAATCAAATTGTCTCAGTCTATAATTAGACTCACCCTCTGCCTTTTCGTCCTCGTCTTTGAGACATAAACGCAAGGGCATCAGTCGTACTCGGAACCAACGACATCGACGCCCATTCTCGACCCTTTGGAAAGCACCAGTGGCCAAGCTTTTTATAGGTATAGCGATATACCCATCCCTGTTCCAGCATCGTAGAATCGCGAGTAGACACATGACTTTCATCCCCTTGGTATCGTGTCTTGCAGGCGTTATGACAAGGCCATGATCCACAGCTTTCACAGGTTCAACGTTCTTGGAGAACCTCAGTGTGCCAACAACGTCTACCTGATCTAGGCTCACTTTTAGCTGTGTATGATCTGTGGGTAGCGAACATAGTCGCACAAGGACTGCTGAGAGACTAATATTCTGCTTGACCATGTCGTAGGGTGCGTGGCTTATAGAGATATCCTTTGGTGCCACAATATCGTGCGAGTCCCTAAAACAAGCAACCGACGGTGCTAATAGACCGAGGAATCGGAAGCCGCGAGCAGACGTCCCCTCGCTAGTTGAATAGCCATGATCGTCCAAAGGTTCGGTCGACCAGGCGAACAACGAATCGTCATTCGTAAACTTCATAATCTCCACTTGTAATCGGTAGAATGCCTTTTGGCCCTCTCCGTAGATAAGAGGCATATTGACATCGAAAAGCCCTAAGAGAGAATATGCTTGATCCTCCAGTCTGGTTGTTTGCCTCATTGATGCCCACGACATGATCATAGCAATACTGACGTGTGACCAGGTATGTTTTATGAGGGTGGCCACGTCGATATTCGTAATATGAGAAATGGTGGTGCTCAGACTTGCTTTTGTACCAACCTCACACCAATCGTTAGACAAAAATATGACTTCATGTGGCGCAAGTAGCTCTTGGAGAGTCCATCCACGCGTGAACCATCGACTGCGGCGAAAACTCGAGCTTTGAGAGGCTGGATTTTCCGCGGAGGTCACGTCGCTGAGATACACATAGCAGGCTTCTGACTTTCTGTACCACTGAAACATGGAGTTGATAGCTTCGGATAGCTCCGCACTGGACGTCTTGTCAATGCAGCAAGTATCTATCCAGGCGTACTCAAATCCCTCGTTTTTAGCCCTAGCGCAGAAGTCCACGATCTTTTTGTAACCCAAAGACTCTTCCGGTAGCGGTTGTACGCCGCTCATTTGCTGGAATGAAACTTCCTCAGTTGTCCATACGTGAGAGAGGATGGCATAGGGCGGCGTTGGCCGACCCTTCTCGCCTATGAAAGATTCCAGCTCAAGGGTCTCAACATTGATGAGGCGCATAGTCCCTGGTATTCGACCAGCCGGTCTCTCTATGATTAGCGAATAGAATAAAGACTTCTGTTATTCCTCAAAAAGAAGAACGACTAGAGTCAATTGTTATGATCCCGCAAATGATGCTTGAATACAGATCTGTCTTATTTGTGGAGATGAGGTTCAAAATCATCTTCATGCACGTGGTGTCTCAAAATGTTCTAGTCTAGCCTATAGTTAACCACCCCTCTTTTCTCAAACTATTCCCAGGCTCTGACTTGCTTACATATTTTGCTTCAGAAGCCTTTTAAAACTTGACCGGATATTCGGCTGCTCAATGGACAGACAAAAAAATGATATTTTCTTTGTGGTAATAAGAGCGCATCATAGGTATCAACGGTTTAAACACTTATCTCACATAACCAATTATTTATGCTGAAGAATAGGGCGGACAAGGCTATAAATTAGGGTTCTCCATAGGTGCGTGGTGCTCTATAATCAATATTGCCGCTTACGGATAGGGCTGCATTGTCACTGCGCCCATTCCGTTTGAGACAGCCAACTTCTAGCACCTCAGTCAAAGCCACGCCATCAGCTTACAAACAGATACCTCCATGCCGACATCCGTGGCTTACCAGCACCTCACTTTACCATGTTGACTCAACAAGGCACTGCTCAATCAGGTATAACCTCGAGCACATCCCCAGACCTGCGCCGAGCGCGACGAAACAATTTGTTCATGAACACACTAGATGCCGAGCTTTCGTTTTGATCTACAAATCTACTCAGCACTTGTACGGATCGTCTCGGCAACTTGCATTTCGGCGCTCCATACATGCTGTTTCTAGTGGATGTGAGCTTCCGCTGAAGATGAAAAGGATTGAGCAGAACATAGCCATGACGGTGAAATAAACATATATAAGCCCAGTGCCACACCATCGAACAACAGAACATTAACATCATCAAGCAATCTACCTTCTCACCTTAAACACTATCCACTGTTGATTCCCCATTAATCTCGACATATCACACCATGAAGTTTATCAGCACTCTCGCTTTCGCGGCCTCATTAGCCCACGCATCTCCCAAGCCCAGCGTGTCCCATGGGGCATTGTACTTCCTCGACAGTGATCCTCAAGGGGCCTCAGTAGTTTCATTCAGTATCGATGAGAACGGCATACCACGCAATCCGCAGAGAACCTCAACTAGTGGAAGTGGTCTCATCGGCATGAACGTGAATGGCACCGTCAAGATGGGTAAGGTTTATACAAAGCGATACATGTAATAAGCACTAATGATTATTACTAGATCCGCTATTCTCCCAAGGTTCCATCATCGTTAACGGCAATCTTTTGTTCACTGTAAATGCCGGCTCAAATACCCTAGCCGCTTTCCACATCCCCAAGCACGACCCAGTCCATCCCATACTTCTCGGAAAGCCCGCCGACACGGTTGGTACTACGCCCAGCACGGTGGCCTATTCTCGAAAAAACAACATTGCCTGTGTCGCCAATACTGGAGTCAATCCCGGTGTGCAGTGCTTTACTGTGTCTAGAAGACATGGCCTCAAGCCTGTTGGCAGCCTTAAACCACTTCCAGTTCAGGCTCAGACGAATCCCATCACGGGACCGCCAAACACTGTGTCAGACATCCTCTTCAACCCTTCCGAGACGGCCCTCTTTGTCACTATCAAAGGAGATGGTTTGAGTGATGGATATGTGTATGCTTACAAGGTCAATGATGGCACTGTTAGCGAAGAAGTTGTTGTGTCACGACCTATCAATCTGCCTGTGGCCTTCGGTATGAGCTTTTACTCTGACGATGCTGCCGTGATCGTCACGCCTGCCTACGGTGCTGCGTTTGTGTCCATCACCGAGGGTCTCAACGTCGTGACTGAGTACAACATCACCGTCCCCGGCCAAGTCGCAACCTGCTGGTCTGTCGCTTCCGAAGACTCCAGCTCAGTTTATCTGCTTGATGCTGGCGTTGCAAACATCACATCCCTCAACACCGAAACCATGGCTATTGAAAATACTCTTTCTGGTTACGAGATGGGCATGGGCAATTTCGATGGTATCATCGCAGGCTCTAAGCTGTATGTTCTGCAAGCTGCTCCTTCGATTGCTACGTTCGATTTGGAGGACCCTTCTTGTGGCCTTGAAGTGACAGATCTGAGCGGACTTGGGGAGCGTGCCTCTTGGATTGGAATGGCGGCTTACAGTTAAAGTTTTGTTGGGAATCGTGCAAGCCTATAGCAGGATACCTGGATTGCTCTCCTGTATGTTTCATTTCTTCGAACGGCTGACCTTCAGTCTGATGGGTGAGGACAAAATTGCATCTGAATCAGGAAATTTTGCATTTGAAAGTACTTTTTCCTTTGGAGAAAATGTCGACAACAATATACCATCGCTTTATGAATATTAGTATCTCAGGCTCCTCTCGAGTAGGGCTCTAGCAGTACTCATCCTCAGATTCACGCAATTTTAGGGATCTTGACTGAACGAAGCATTGTAGCGATACCATTTTTACTTTAAATGCAAAGGCTAGACTAAGTTGGTATCGAGACATACATATTGAACATCTGTATACTTTTACTAAAAGACCACGTACATCCTAGAAAGGTTTGTTGTACACATATGGTCTATGCATTGATCCCATCCTGCCAGCTTCATCCATTTGGACTACCTCCAGATTCCTCGTCTGCATTCTTATGTCTCCTCGATGATGGGTTGCTAGGTATGGGTCGAGCAGTAGATGTTCCCCGATCACCCCCTTTGCTTGACCCATTTGCTGGTGCACCAAGACTTGCTAGAATTCCTCTGATATTTGTCTTCTAGACGTAGGCAACTGCTGATCCAAGAAATATGAAAAGAACAAAAACTAAAACTTGAGTTGGTACACAATCGTTCGTTAATGCTATGCAAAGAAAAGAGAAAGAAGATGGGAAACTTACATATAATATAACGGGCCCAGGTAGGAGCCTTCATGAAAGTTACGACATCTAACGCAAGCAGAGAGGTAAGAAACGATGCAGGGAGCTACAGATATGCTTAGTATATGATGAATCCTTTCCCTTTCCCACGCAGCAAGATCGACTTTTAAACCAGACGCTGACAAGAGTAAATATCAGGACTACCTTCTCTTGTTTCACAGACTCGCTTGCCTTCAAATTGGTGATCTCTCTCTCCTGAAGTGTGAGTTTAGTCTTGATCTATCAGCCAACGGTCAGCATGTGCGATAGTGTGAAGGGGTCGAGGGCTGGCAAACAGCTTCTTGAGTCTGATCAGCAAATCTGTCTAATTCCTTGATGTCTCTCAAGAGATGGTCACTGGCAAGGTCTCCATTGGTGTGAATTTCAGGCGTATTTGACTGGGCTTTGCGTTAGAATCTTACAATTGACATTAACACGTTTAGTTCGTCACGTATGTCTTTGATGTGGCGTAGTTGTTCTGCCACTTACTTGAGCGCATCATTGAGATCTTCCATCATTTTGGAAGTATCGTCAGGACCAGGGCCAGTTTCTGGCTCCCTTGAGCGATCATGGCGGGCGTAAGACCGACTGAACAGGCTAGGCTCTTTTCTTCCTTAAGAAAGCTTAGCCAAACTCAAGTTTCTAGGAGAATCTGGCGATACTGGCGGTCTCATTGATGGAATCTGAGAAAATTTGAGGGATAGATCGTTCTTCTATCCGTTGCCCGTCCGTGGCAGTACATGGATCCACTCTGAATGTGTTTGCTCGATGCTAATCCCCTGTAGTTGTGCAGCCTGTTCGTTGACCACTATCAAGATTTACATCTTGGCTACTCCGTTTCCTATTGTAAGTACCAATGCAATAGTCAATAATCTTGATCGAAGACATCAACATCTGGTTCCAACTTAAGAAGACGTTCGATGGCATCTTTGACGGGCTGTTCAGGCTCGTAAGAAACTAGTTGCATCAGAAGTGTCATGCCATATTGTCTGGCTCATTAACAACATTCCAACTGGTCTCAGTTTCGTTCAGACGCTTTAGTAATTTGTCGAAGGCGTCGAATTGCCTCTCTTTGACCGCTGTCATGAAGGATGTCCATCCATCTGAGTCCTTGATGTCAAGACGTGCTCCTCCCTTCAAGAGTATATCAACTACTCCCTCGCACTCGTAGTATATAGTCTCGTTGAGTGCAGTCTATTGTGCGCTACTGACGATTTTATTAATGAAACCTTGGACCAAGCAGTTTCTGTATCACTTCGACCTTGAAGTCTTGTATAACAACTGAGTGAAGAGGGCAGACGTCACTGTCGTCCTCAAGCTCGGGGTCGGCACCATCCGCCAGCAACTTCTCCACCAGTTGCTGTTGCCCGTAGAGGCAGGCCAAATGAAATGGTGATTCTTTGTCACTATTGCGGATATTGGGTCTAGCTCAGGCTGCGAGAAGCTGACTTGCTGTCTTTATGAAACCTTTCCGAGCTGTCATGTGGAGCGCTGTTTCATCATTTTTAGGGGAGCGAACATCAACAATGTCCTTCCACTGATATCGCTTATTTCTAAGCTCGTGTGATTCATCATCATCATTCTCGATCTTCTGTATTAGCTCGTGTAATGGGGTCAATTTTGAGCCCTCGCAAAGGCTATCATCCATCTCGGTGTCATCCTTGACTGTGCCTTTGTGGCCAATCGGACCACCGATATTCGTACGCCAAGTGTCTATTTGTTGGCTCATGGTCAATGGGGAATCCTCTCTACTCGTATCACCGTGGTTGGCTTCTGTTGGCCCTGGATTGATCTGCATCCCTCGACTGTTGCCTGCGTCATGGCTTTCGGACTGGCTGGCAGTTGGGTTTGGCAAAGATGGTTCAGGCATTGATGCTGTGGCGAGTAAGAAGAAACGATGGTCTTTGATGAGAAAGGAATGGAAATGGAAGGCGGTGTTGTCTGGCTGCTTCTAATAAGGAAAGGAGTCAAGATTACCCTGCTCATGGCAGCTGTATCCAAGGAAGAAACGGCGGAGTTGGTCAGGTAATTTCGACGGATTTGGATTGCCCTGCAACAGCCTGATCTAATCTAGCTCCTCAATACGAAGAAAAGTGCAGACGCCATGCAGGAAGCTGGTCAGAACATCATTCTGTCGTCTCTTCGCCCAACGAGGCTGGGATCACTGCACATATCAATGGAATTTGACAGAACTATGCGATTAGTAACAGGCCAAACGAGATTCTATGGTGTCTAAAGATTTCTTTCATTATTATGGCGAATGTCAATTTTGTCTTGCGACCTACCTGCCCCCTTCGTGTTCTACGCTGGTGGTTGCTTATTGGAGAAGCCTTCAGGAGCGATCAAACAGTGTGGCACAGCTGAATGTCATCTTCGGGTGATGTGCTGCGTCACAAGACGAAAGAAGGTATGATCTGCAGAGCTGAGCATATACCATGACGTCTATATCCCGTCAGCCGTTCAGCCTTTGATCAAGTTGGGGGTGGGCTACTATGGCTGACCAAATTAATTGTAGAGCACATGGTGATAAATGATCATGATGTCTAATATACATGATAGTCTTTCTGGTCTGACTTCCTTCCACGCGCTCAACATTACAGAGGCTTGAGATTTAAATACATGCCATTCTCAGGCTTAATCGTAATCACTCCCCTGGGCATAACTAGCCCATCATCCATCGCCAGCGTCCACTCAAAAGACCGAACCATTGTCGCCAACAAACATCGCATCTCAGCCTTTGCAAACCCTTGGCCAATGCAACTCCTTGGTCCATGAAGGAAGGTCAAGAAGTTATAGTTGCTGCTAGCTCCGCCATTCTGGTTTGGCTTCCCATCACTTGTAATCCATCGCTCAGGACGGAACTCTGCTGCATCGGGCCCCCAGATGACAGGCGAGCGGTTGATATACCAGATCGACACGATGATGTCTGTGCCCTCGGGAATGAACTGGTCGCCGATTCGAGTATCGCGGATGGCCTGACGCATGGTCAATGGGACGGTTGGGTAGAGACGAAGTGTCTCATGCATGACTCCGTTGAGGTATGGGAGCTGCTCCAGGATCCCAGCAAGATGCGCCATATTATTCTCCAAGTCTTCCGGTATCGCATTCTTTACCTCCTCTCTGACCTTGGCTTGGATCTCTGGGTTCTTTGTAAGTAGGTAGCATGCCCAGGTAAGCGCGGATGCCGTAGTCTCATGTCTGTGATGCGTTAGATAGGACCATGATAATACTGATAGCCTCACTCACCCTGCTGCGAGGAACGTCAGAAGCTGATCCTTCAACGCCTCATCTGAGAAGTTATTCGTCTTAATAAGGAGTGACAAGACGTCGAAATGGTCATCGCCCTTCTCGATGATGGCAGCCTTTTTCTCCTTGATCATCGGATAACACAGCTCGTTCAAAGACCCAGTCAAATAATTGAACACGTTATTCATCTTCCACGGAAGCAGGCGAACGTACTTCAAGCCAACAGCGAGAGCTAACATGGAGAAGATGAGTTTCTCTCGGTCAGGTTCCAGAAGCTGTTCGAAGATATCGGCAAGAGGATCTTGCTTCTTCTCAACAGTGTCGAGTTTGCGTCCCAAGCCAGCAATACCAATGATATCTAATGTCACCTTACTTGCCCAGCCGTTAAGCTCAACCACGGACGATCTAGAGGCAGACATATCCTCTTTCAACGCCTTGGCAAGTGTTTCTCCCTTCGTCCACATCATAGGATATAGCTCTTTGATATGCCGGAAGTGAAATGCTGGCGTGGTATTCTTACGCAGAAACTTGTGCGTTTCACCTTCCACAATGATAAGACCATCGCCAAGGATATGCCGTAAGAAAGAGCTGATTCTCTTGGGCTTCGTGAAGTCGTAACAGTTGTGCACAAGAAGGTCAGCTAGTAGCTGAGGGTTCATGATGGAAACTTGATCTCGGAGTGAGTTGAGCATGATCAAGTCTTGTCCGGGATATCGCTCGGCCAGTTCTAGGAAGAGGTCGCCGGCGGGCCTGTCCTTTACCCCAATTGACCGATGGGCAACGCTCACATAGTCCTGGTGATATTATTCGAGTTAGTGCTCTGATACCATCGATGGACAGTGGCTTAAAGCGATAAGATGAAAGCATTGGCTTACCTTAGGGCCCGGTATTCTTCTAAGTGGACTGAAAACGATCGGATACAATAGCAACCAAAACACAGCTCCGAAGGCATAATTGATGGCTAAGATGGTAGCGACGGCAGCTAAGTGACTTTGGTTGCTGTAGTATTCTGGAAATAGCTTGATGGCAAGAAAAGATTCGACAATAGCGGCGAGTGCAAGGCTAGGAAAGCCCAGTATCTTTGAGACAACAGCCATATTGACTGACTTACAGTAGTCGAATCGTGCAGTGTCGATGTTGAATTAGAGAAGGAGCACGATAATTCAAGTATAGTATGACAGTGGCCCTGATGTTAACCCCGATCGGAAGAAATGGAGCTGGTATATAAAATATGCACTAAGACCAAATCTAGCTTATAGTGTCAGATCAGTGTCACAGTCAGTCTTGCAGGATCTAATTGGATACATCTATTCCATCATGGTTAGGCTCGCAAGGTGTGGGTGTGAAGCCATCGTTAAGCTGCCCGACATGACGGCTCAGCTGCAAATGAGGTGGTGCACGGTATCTAACTGAATGAAGCAAGCATTTCATGGTGCAATGCACTCTAAAGTCTAGCGTAAATGACCACCTGTAACCGACTTTTAGGTGCATGAGGTGATCAGCGTTCAGGTTGACCCCTCGCGATATCGCAAGGGGGACCCAATCGGGTTTAGCATGCGAGCTCATTGACATTTGTCTCCAGTCGCTACACCGTAGAACGGCTGACAAAGCGAAGCATGTGGAAACCTCGTTGTCGGTTCAGAAGTGAATTCCTTTGTCTATCATTTCGATGATCAACTTCACATGTGTCCTGTTTTGTTCTGTTCATCTCAACATCTTCGTCAGTTGGCAAGTTGATGATTTCGCAACCTAGGCCAAAACTAGATGCCCTCAGTTACGTCCCAACAAACCGCTGGTATGCCGTCCCCATCACGAACGCACAAGCTTCTTCCTTCTGGTGGAGACAGCGAAAAGGGCGGGAAATTTAGATGACAAGACGCGAGATGAGAAATCGCCGACCAAGTTGAAAAGATGCAGGTTTATTACACTTTCACACATCCCACAGGTTAGGACGTTTCTCAGAGTACCACCGTCACATTCACAATGGCTTCGACATTCATCATCGCCCTCATCCTAAGCTGTGCCCTTCTTGGAGGCTATGCCAGCATGGGCACATCCCACATGCACGGATTCTTCGACGCTCTCAGAGTTTGCATCACCGATCGATCGTTTTCTGCAAACTTGTGTCCGCTCGATATGTCGGGTTCAATCTCTCGAAGCATCACAGGCTACGAACCAGTTGACTCTTTGATCAACCTTCTTCTCGAGTTCTTCTCACATGGACTCAAGAAACACCCCGATGCTAAGGGAATAGATCTTGAGGCGCTGCTAGCATTTGTGTATCTAGCTGCTCAGTTTGGCGGTGCGTGGTATTTGATTGCCCTCGAGGGGCTGAGATTTGGAAATCGAGGCACAATCCTTAGTTGGTAAGCTTCTAGAATTTTTATTTCATACATGCGCAAAACTCACTATTCTAGGACTGGGACTTTTGGTATTGTGTTCCAAGCTGTCACCATCACCATCATCGCTCCGATTTATCTTACCCTTCAACTCCTCCTCTCGCCTTCAATTCCGCGACAGGCATCCTTACTCATCGATCCGAGCGACTTGAACTTCTTACCGGTATCAACTCTTATATCCTATGTCCTACCAAGCATTGGCCTCTGTCTGCCATTGATCTTCGACATCTCACGAGAGAACAAATTTATCGCCGTTGCCCTCTGGCAACCCTTTCCTCTGTATCAAACAGCTTTGCAGAACGCCTACCGTTTGTTGACCGGCTCAGGACAAGGCAAGGCCAAGAGCAAAGCACATGTCGATCTCCGAAAATGTAGAGAGGCCATGAGACGCGCCTATATCTTCATCGCGTTACTCACTACGGGTGTCCACCTGTCCGTCATGGCAACTATCCTTGCGTCCTGGATGAATCTTGTACAGACAGTATCTGGACATCACATCCTCGCCCTCACCTCGCTCACAGACCCTCCGACTCTGGCTCTGCTAAGTCCGCCCGTCTCCGCGATGGAGTCACGGGAAATCGTGGTGGCGTTCCTACGCTGGGATGTCTACTGCACGTGCCTCGCTATGGCAATATGGTCCGCCTATCAACTCGCCTCAGCACAGAGAACCACCAGCGTTGTGGCGATTGGGATCGAATCGGCTTGTTGGGCATTATTGGGTGGACCAATCTTCCCAGCGTTGATGTTACTCTGGGAGCGAGATGAGCTGGTTATGGGTGAAAGTGAGATTTTCGACTCGTTCCGGAAGTGTGAGTGAACATGACAGGCACAGGGCTGGATTGTCGAGGTGATTTATGTTCAAACTTGAAGGGAAGAACTGACAGAATCGTATTAAAACCCAAGTAAGTAAAACTATACGTACAATGATATCAAGAAAAGAGCAATTCCAGCTCACTCGCTACACCAGAAATCTTGTTCTCATGACTATCGGTGGCCAAGCCTGGGTCTATCAAGCCTGGTGAACCTGCAATCGACGGAGGACCAAGCTGTAAATTAGAAATGTCCCCAGCCAGCATTCCAACGGCGGATCTCAAGCCAATAGCTGAATTCAATCTGGTCAAGATTATCTCTGCTCTCTCATGCTGTGAAGGTGTCGTGTAGATGCAATGTGTAACAAGCCTAATAGAATGCACGATGACGAGAGCGGCAGCCCCGTCGTATGTCATTGTAGCAGGCATACCCTTCGGGTTAATGTCTCCTAGAGCATATGGCACGCCGGCCAGCATATCATCAATAGTTTTACGTACGTCAGACTCCAGAAGTGGGACTGTTTCCGCCCACATAGCCCCATAACCGTGTTCGCCATCCTCGTCCAGGCTTTGTAAAGTAGTCTGGTACAGGAGCAAGCTTTGAAGGAGAATGAGGCGCGCTGAGCGGATCAAGATAATGATGCATGCTGTCTCGGAATCGAAATGCGTCGCTCCCGAGCCCATTTCGCCGAGAGTCGTGGGGACACCGCGTCCTTCAAAGGTGCTCTGCCAGTACGATGCCGCCTCATAGTCCCAAGTGTTGAAGCTGTCAAGCATTTCGAAGCACTCCTGTATTAATAGTCTCTCTTGTTCAGATCCTGCACTACTTTGTGATGCTGTCGAAGGGCTTGAGGCCTCTTGCTGGAACAGCTCGGAATGCATGAGCCAGCCTAACCGATGACGGAGTGACAGTGTTCGCGACATCATTCCCAAAGCCCGGAGCAGAGGGTCGAAGATACCGATGACAGTGGCTATGGCGCCGGGATCGGTGTAGGTGTCGTCGCCGTGCAGGAAAGAATAGATTTGCTGGAGGAAAAGGTTAGTGCCATCGTCCATAGATGTGAAGTTCGACTTGACTCACCAGTCGCAAATGAGCCAGCATAAAGAGCTCTGATCCCCGTCTGGTTACAATCTGACTCGGCCCTCGTTTCTCCAACAGATAGAAAAGACCTGAAGCATGTTCATTCGGATCACCCAATCCTTCGCCACTAAAATCCTGCCCACTTGTAAGCGATATCCATTGAAAAAAGCATCGATCGACTTACCTTGTATGTACAGAGAAGCAAAATCGTCGCAATCGTCTTGTCATCCATCGCCTGGTCGTCCGACCGAATACTCTGCTGCAAACCCTTAATAACACGCCCATAATTCTTCAACGATTCCGTCCGGAGTTCCTCCTTGCCCAAGTGATTATACGCCGCCAGTTGAGCCACGCTGAGCGTCGCGGTCTCGATCAGTCCATTCTTGTGGTGATTGTACAGACTCGGCAGAAAGGTGAAGTGGCCGGGAAATCCATCATCCTCACCGGGTGAGACAAAACGACGAACGAAGTAGCAGAGCGACATGTTCTCGTATGATTCCGTCGGGTGTCGAACCATGGCCATGGCCACGGACCTCCGCCGGTTCGAGGCTTCTACGAGCCGTGTGTTGGGCTTTGGCGACGTGTCGGGCTTCTTCTTGTTCTGTACTGGCGGCGGGCTCGTTGTGGTGACTGTGTTTGCTGTGGCTGATGTTCGTGATGTTGTTGACGATAAGCTCTGCGAGCGATTCTTCTGCGAAGCATGTCGGAATTGAAACTCATCGGTATATCCAAGGCAGGGCTTCCCGTAGTTGTAGCATCGTCGACACGTCGGTTTTCCCTCATCACACTGTAGTCATTAGAATACAGCTCCTATCGATTTTGTTTGACATGTAAGTTCTCACCTTGACTTTTCGCTGGCGACAGCGCAAGCAACCTGAGCTAAATCGTCCTGGGAAGACCATAATTCTGCCGTTTTTACTCAATCTCGTTATCTTGAATTGACGTGGTTTGAGTGCTCACTAGGGAAGGTTGCCAGATTACGAACAGGCGCCCGCGGAGTGACCCAAAATGGGGCCGGGGGAAGACTGGTTTAGCAAACGCACAGACTGCATGGGTGCCTGGTTATTGAAGTGGCCGAAACCCCGCAGGCACCTGAACTAAAACGCCTGGAGAACGCTCAAACAGGGTGGATTGGCGGGGGCTAGAATGGCCTCTGCCAGCCTCTGGCAGGGGGCTTTATTCGTCTGACAGGGGCCGAGGACAGGGCACAAGTGCCGTAGTGGTGGAGAAAGGAGAGAAGATGGGCATGATCATCATCTTGACTTGTTCGGGTCAAGCTTGCGACAAGACTGTGTGTTCCAACTTCTGATTGTTGGAGAAAGACCTCGGCTTCAGCATTTGCAATAGCTTCACGTCAAGGAACTCGTGATATCCACAGATGGATCCTCAGAAGATCATAATGCTATTGCTAGTTGTATAAGATGGATTGGCCTCTGCGTGGATGTTATTGTAGCCATCTTGAGTGCTGTCTAATCCCGTTCCCACAATCTCAATTCAGGCTCACACTACCATTCACAATGTCATCCTTACTCTATTCGCCAGTCTTGGATTATATCACCAAGCTGAATGACATAACTTTCTCCCCATTCCTTTCTGGCCCAGTTCTGCTCGCAACGATCTACGCTCCAGATGCCGTGAACAATGCCTTGGCCTCAATTGCCGAGCGGCTCCCTGAGCAGATCGCATTTACCCTAGACCTTCTTATTGTCAGAAAGATTGCCATCGCTTGGTTTGCCTTGGGTATTCTCCGAACCATCAACAGATTTCTCAATACCATGGCCCATAATTCTTGGCGCATAAGGGCCGCTGGAGATTGGGATTGGAAAAATGAAATAGCCGTTGTCACTGGCGGTTCAAGTGGAATTGGACTCAGCATTGTACAGAAGCTCACGGCCATGGGTATTTCTGTGGCTGTCCTGGACGTTCAAGACTTGCCCAAAGAACTCCAGGCCAATCCGCGTGTTAAGTATTATCACTGCGATGTTACAACGACAGAGTCCGTTGCCGAAGCAGCGGATGCTGTTCGTCGTGAGCTTGGTCACCCAACCATTCTCATCAACAACGCCGGCATTACCTCCCCTATGCCAATCCTCAAGATGCCTGAATCCTTCCTCCGAAAGATCATGGGTGTAAATCTGATGGCTCTGTGGTACACCACCCAGCAATTCCTCCCTCGCATGATTCAGCTCAACAAGGGTCATGTCATCACAGTTGCAAGCATCGCGTCTTTCGTCGCCCTGGCCACTGCAGCGGACTACTCTGCGACAAAAGCTGGAGCCTTGGCTTTCCACGAGTCTCTAGCCAGTGAGATCAAGCATTTTTACAAGGCTCCTAACGTCCTCACGACCGTCGTCCACCCCAACTTTGTCAAGACGCCACTGGTGGAGGGGTTCATGGATCGTCTGGAGCGCGGCGGTGTTCGGCTGTTGACTCCTGATGATATTGCCAGGGAAGTTGTTGCTCAGATTAAGAGTAGACGGGGTGGTCAACTCATTGTTCCAAAGTCAGCATCTGCGATTTCTGGTATCCGAGGCTGGCCTACTTGGCTCCAGGAGCTTGTGCGGGATACGATTGGTAAGACAGCTGGGTAATAGGAAGGTTTATAGTGACTCGAATGATGTCTAGTTTGTAGTTGTTGAATATCTAAAATTAGAAATAAGAGAGCACACAATTGATCTATACCCGCCCATCTGTGGTATCGCATAACGGTTGACATTAGACAAAGCTGGACCGCTCGATTGGCACCAAATAATATTTTGTAGAGGCCAAGTTGATCATAATGATTCAATCCCTGCTCGTGAGAGCTTTTATTGAGATCAGGCTAACGTTTTTGAGTGTCTAATTGTGAAGCTCTGTGGGTGCGGGTGAAATATTTAAGACATGCCTGTCCGCCCTGTTGTTGTAAAACGAGCTCAAGCTATTCGTATCCTCTGCTCTTGCACGCTAAAAAGAAACAACCAAGGCTTGACGCCAACACAGCAAAATGGCTCTGATCAATTCGCTACGATTTCTCTTTGGATACATCCACGCTTTAATAATTACGCCATGGCTTCTATTTCGCTTCCTCTTCGACATCACCCTCTGCCTCATCCCGCGCCTGCGACCCTCAAGACAATGGTCCCTCAACCAGGCAGTCCGCGTACGAGTAGTCAGACTACTGCTACTGTACTGGTCGCTCACCAAGTCTGGAGATCGACTGAGACTTGACCCGAGACGAGAGAAGAATCGATTCGAAGTAGCCGCTCCCAGATCGCCCAAGTTATACAGAGCGATCTTGTCGGACTACGTGGTGCAGCCTGCGCAGGTGGGCATGACCTGGACGCCAGCAAGACCGCCACCCGCAGGGCTCGTTCAAGCTGGTATGACTGTGGTTTTGCACTTTCACGGCGGGGGCTATGTGATTGGAAACGGCCGTGATGAAGATACTGGATACCTGGCGAGGACGCTTGTCAAGCACATGGGCTGCACTCACGTTTGCACGCCTCAGTATCGTCTTTCCAGCAGCGATAAGGGTCATTTCCCAGCACCACTTCAAGATGCACTTACGGCATATTTGTATCTGATCAAAGCGAAGGGAATTCCAGCAAACCAGATTGTTCTGTCCGGCGATTCTGCTGGAGCTAACTTGGCGCTTGCTTTGGTGCGATACATTCACGAACATGGCCAATCCGACGACATACCGTTCCCGAGAGCAATGACTCTTTGGTCTCCCTGGGTAGACGTCGCTGGTGCTCTGGAGCAGGATGCCACACAGTCACCCAACTACAAGACAGACTATCTAAACATGCACTTTGCGCGCTGGGGCGCTTCAACAATCTCTTCCTTTGGTGCAACCGATCCAGCCGGTCCGTACCTGTCGCCTCTACGCCACCCTTTCGAGCTGGAACAAGCCTTTCCAGTCTACATCAATGCCGGTGGAGGGGAAGTGCTATGTGATGATATCAGGAGCTTCTGTCAACGCTATGGCAAGCATGGTTGGCAGATTGATTTGGACGTCTCAGAAGCTTGTCCTCATGACATTCTCCTGTTGGGCGACAGAATCCACTTCACTGCCGAGGCGGAGCTGGCAGCTGAGAATGCTAGAGCGTTCTTGAACCAGAATGCGGGGTTAGATCCCCAGGCCTGGGCTTGAAATCGACGTCTGCCTCGGGGATGTGTCAAAGCGTGAGGAGAGTCGTGCGAGACGTTTCGTTTCGTCATCTGCGAAGAATCGTCATAGCTCAGCAAGTAGCCCATCCGTCTATCACATGCAATTCAAGTTCAAATGTGCCGCGTTTCGTTTCAAAGTGATCTGCAAGTTGACATCAACCCCTCCTACACCAACAACTAGCCACCGCTATGCAGCTTTGACAAGTCTGTCGCGTGATGCCATGTGTCTCCCCAGTCTCAACAAGAACGGACCAAAGCGTAAAGCCCCTGCTAGTCTTGCGAGCAGTTGTATGCATGTCCTTAAAAGAAGATCATCTGGCTTTGCCGAGGCTACCCCACACTCTTTGACTCTGCTGTCTTCACTGGCTTCGTCCACGCCTGGTTTCCTGTTATAGTTTAGCTTGCGATCTACATTTCACGTCCGCGGACCCCCGATTTTAATTAAATGTATTGATGGCGATCCAGAGCTCACAACGTCATTGTTGAGTGCGCTAATAGCTCGGGCATGGAGCAGTATTGGTGGCCCAATTCTCGGAAACCATGCCATATCTAAGCTATCCATTCGAGACACAATGGCGTGAGGCTCTAAGTACAGTGATGGGTTACCGAGGTCTTGTCAAAACGCTTCATCAGTCACTGAAAGTTCATCCGTCACTTCAATTTCACAAGCAAAAAGTTGATATCCATTTGCCACATATATCCTTTGTTTTATAGTACAAAGTCACCCTAACGTCCATCATTCGAGAAAGGGCCGACAGCAACAGACTGACCGATCACTACCATGGAGCACCACTCAGACGAAACCAATTCTTTTGATGTTATCATCATCGGCGCTGGAATATCCGGCATCAACGCCGCCTACCGCCTGCAAACCGAAGGTCCATCCAACCTGACCTACGCCATCCTCGAAGGACGAGACTCCATCGGCGGCACGTGGGACTTGTTCAAATATCCTGGCATTCGTTCTGACTCGGATATCTTTACTTTTGGCTTTCCCTGGAGTCCATGGAAACATGATGAGTCTCTGGCGCCAGGAGGGAAGATCAAGGACTACATGATCGACTCGGCTAGGTCTGCCGGCATCGATCACCATATCTGCTACAACCATTCTGTTTCGGAAGCAAACTGGTCTGGTAAGGAGAAGAAATGGAAACTCAAAGTTAGTCGACGTGGTGAGGATCAACCTGTCACCTTTCAAGCTGGATTTATACTCCTCGGCACCGGATACTACGACTACCAGACCCCGCTCAAAGCAGTCATTCCTGGCATTGAGCGCTTCCAGGGCAAGATCATCCATCCTCAGTTTTGGCCTGAAGACTATGACTACACCAACAAGAACGTAGTCATCATCGGCAGCGGTGCCACGGCCGTCACCATTCTCCCGTCAATGTCTGACAAAGCGAAGCGCGTCACCATGCTGCAAAGGAGCCCAGGATACATCTTTCCTCTTCCGTCAAGCAGCTTCTTCACGCGTCTTCTCTTCACCATTCTCCCCGCCAGCATCGCGCTCTTCATCAACAGACTTATGTGGCTTGTTAGAAGCTATCTCACAACTCTCTTCTGCAAGTCTTGTCCGGGACTGGCCAAGAAGCTCATCAAACATGTCACCATCAAGCAGCTGCCACCCGATGTTAGCTGGGACCCGCACTTCAAGCCAAGATACAACCCCTGGGAGCAGCGATTTTGCGCCTGCATGAATGGTGATTTCTTCGCTGCGATCCGCTCAAGCAAAGCAGATGTCGTCACCGACAGAATCAAGACCGTCACTGAGAATAGTATCGAGCTCGAGTCTGGAGCAACGCTGCACCCAGATCTGATCGTCACCGCTACTGGTCTCAAGCTGAAATTCGGCGGTGGTATCAAATTCAGCATCGACAACAACACATTCAACGTGGCAGACAAGTTTGCGTGGAAGGCTGCCATGCTTGAAGATGTGCCCAATCTGCTGTTTATGACAGGGTATGAGAACGCATCTTGGACACTCGGGGCTGACGTCAGTGCCCGACTTTTCGTGCGTATTCTTCACAAGATGTCGGAAAGGAAGGCTACTACTGTAGTACCACGTATGACTTCTGAGAAGAATATGCCGGTTAAGCCGATGATGAGTCTGTCTTCAACGTACTTGAAGAATGCCAGCTCCGTGTTCCCCAAGGGTGGTACGGGTCTGTGGAGTCCCAAGTCGAATTATTTTGCTGATATGGCAGGGGCGAAATGGGGAGATATCACTAACGGATTGAATTATTTCTAGTTGAAGTGTTTACGGAGAGGATTTCATTATCGCTCATACTTGTTGTATTTACTTAGCATCCTTGTGATTATATCAAAACAGCTGTGTACTTAATCTGTTTGCCACTCTCCATTTTCCTGTGACGTTTCCAAGCCTAAGTTCTCAGATAGGCGATTCATTGGTTGACTGCATCGTAGTATTGTTGGAGTATAAGATTGAATGGAGTAAAGCGATTGGACCAGTAAAGCTCTTAGTGAAGAAAGACACATCGAGTATGCTCTCCACTTAAATCAACCTCTCAAAGATTCATAGTATCTTGAAGTAGCTTGCAGGTTAAAGTTAGTTTCAACCTCTTACGTCGAGCACTCGCAATTGTTTCGTCAAAGCAAGCTGATTATATAACCTTATTCTAGAAATAGCCACTCTACAAGAGTGCTATCTCAATATTTTCGATTGGCTCGTTGGACCTATCAGTAGTACTCCCAATTTCCCATTATAAGTCCTAATGGTTTTTGGCATAGGGGAGACTATGATATGATGGATGTGGCAAAACAAAGTAGACACCAATGCTGTATATAACCGTTTTAGACGGATGGGACGCAGTAGAAGACTAATTACACCAAGGCTCGGTGTTCAAGGACTTACTTCCACTTACCCTTCGGACCAAAGGACAACAGCACATGGTGGATCGGTTGTAAGTATCAGGCCTCATGACATGATTAGTACCCAAATAAGTGGCTGATGTGGTCCATGTCTCGATTGAAGATGGAAAGAGAGCTGAAAATACCCGGAATGAATGTGCCTGAGAATATTGAAAGTGCCACCTGATGGGGGGAACAGCGTTGATTTATCCAAGATGTAACGTCGATCGGTTTAATCGAAAAAGATTAATAGATCAGTTAACATCAGGGGTTATATCGCACCTCCAAGCCAATAGGGTAAATGGATTCATGCATCCCCGCATTCTCCGATATACTATCACCAAAGTGTCAGCGGAAAGCTAGGTCATCGTACTGAATGGGGAATTAAATATTGGCAAACCCCCAAGAAATGTTTCTTTTCGCCTTGCCCCAGAGCTGATTTGGACCGAAACGTAAATTATCCGCTGCAGGTTTGGACCATAGAGCCACAGCTGCGGGGAATTCAAATGTCACTTACTGTTTGAGTGCCAATTTGAAGCTTGGCGATGCTCCGGTGTTTCCTGATACGGTCTTACTCGGAGCTTAGTACTCCGCCTATAGGGCTCTCCATCTCTAGATGGACCATTTCCCGGCAAAATGACTTGGCAGTAATTGGGTCGCCTAACATAATGTTACTCTAGATTGTTGTGAGTTGAAGATGAACTTCCCGTACGATAATGGGTATATTCGATTTGAATTGAGTATATAAGGACTTGAAACGTGCCCTTAGTATCACTTGTACTGTTTATCAGGATCTACAACTCTCAAGCATCACTCAACTTAACGATCATCTACAATGCAGACTCTTTCTCTTCTCCTCGCTCTCGCCCCTGTGGCTGCTGTAGCTCAGTCTCCTGTCTGGGGCCAATGTATGTAACTTGGATGAACAGGATAAACCGCCGTTCACAAATGCTAACTCTTATCTCAGGTGGCGGCATTGGATGGAATGGTGCCACAACTTGCGCCTCCGGCCTAAAGTGTGAGAAGATCAACGACTACTACTTCCAGTGTATCCCCGGAACAGGCGGCTCCGACCCTGACCCTGAGCCAACCCAGCCTACCACTCCCTCTCCTACTGGAGGCAGCAATGCTGGAACTGGCCTCGACGGAAAGTTCAAGGCCAAGGGCAAGCTCTACTTCGGTACTGAGATCGACCACTACCATCTCAACAACAACCCTCTCATTACCATCGTGAAGAGGGAGTTCGGTCAAGTTACCCCTGAGAACAGCATGAAGTGGGATGCCATTGAGCGTAAGTCCTTCTGACTCACGATTCGAGAAGCTGTGTATCTAACCTACAACAGCCAGCCGAAACTCGTTCAGCTTCTCCAACGCTGACCAGGTCGTCAACTTCGCCCAGTCCAATGGCAAGTTGGTCCGAGGACACACCCTGCTCTGGCACTCTCAGCTGCCCCAATGGGTCCAGAACATCGGCGACCGATCTACTCTGACCGCCGTTATCGAGAACCACGTCAAGACCATGGTCACCCGCTACAAGGGCAAGATCCTCCAGTGGGACGTTGTCAACGAGATCTTTGCTGAGGACGGCTCTCTCCGTGATAGCGTCTTTAGTCGAGTCCTCGGCGAGGACTTCGTCGGTATTGCCTTCCGCGCTGCTCGCGCCGCTGATCCCGCCGCCAAGCTGTACATCAACGACTACAACCTCGACAACGCCAACTACGCTAAGCTTACCCGCGGAATGGTCGAGAAGGTCAACAAGTGGGTGTCTCAGGGTATCCCCATCGACGGTATCGGTTCTCAGGCCCATCTTGCTGCCCCTAGTGGCTGGAACCCAGCCTCTGCTTTCCCCGCCGCCCTCAAGGCCCTTGCTGCTGCCAACGTCAAGGAGGTTGCCATCACCGAGCTTGACATTGCTGGTGCCGCTGCCAGCGATTACCTCACTGTCATGAACGCTTGTCTCCAGGTCTCCAAGTGTGTCGGCATCACTGTCTGGGGTGTCTCTGACAAGGACTCGTGGAGAGCTTCTGACAATCCTCTTCTCTACGACCGCAACTACCAGCCCAAGGCTGCTTACAACACTCTCATCAATGCTCTGTAAGCGATTGTCTGTATGTAGCACTACCATGGCCGGCTCAAAAGAGTCCAAACGCTTTACTTCCAACGCGTCGCGTGGAATGAAGTCTCTTGAAGTTGTGTTTGATCAAGTCAGGGGTTTAAGATTGAGCAAGAATTGGGTACAAATGGTTCAATCGAACGTATATATTTCTTTTCAAAATACAAGCAACTTGGATATACATATTCGTTTGTGCCTCTTACTATGCGGTGATACGATCTTTGCGATACAGGCCCCTCCACCCATGAGTTTGGCGACTGAGACGGTTGATATTACTCCGAAAGCCTACAACAACTCAATCTCAAATTATCCAACGTTGATACGCTTACACGACACCCTTAGACAGGCATTAGATCTCCAGAATCAGTATATAGCTACCATCCTGTGAGAAATCTAGTATCTCAGGCTCGTAAGATTCAAGTTTGTGCCTCTGATGCCAGCGTACACAGCTCTTATTCGCTCTCGGGTTGACAACTATCACCGAATATGTCGGTACTATTCTCTATTGGTAGATATTGGTCTTCAATCTCATTTAGGGACCTTCGTATCACAGGTTTCTCTTCAGCTCCTTGCTCTGCTCCTTTTTCTTTGACTGGGAACCATAAGCATGATCCTCACCCAGTTCTGAAAAGCCTTTTTCGAAACATGTACATGATAATGTGGCATACTCAGTATAGATAAGAGCACAACCTATGTTTTATTAATGCACCGCCCAAGGCAGGACCCAGTCTCCTGACAACATGTAATCTGGTGTACCACACTGCTTACCCGGTAGCTGTAGATTATATGCGTCTTAACTACATTCTATATTTGTTGAATGTCATTTCTTACTACAGTCGCTTTTTATACTTTTGACCTATGCCGTTGTTGAGTTATCATTTATTATCGATGTCAATGAGAGGGCATGAGCCGTCTCTAAAAGATTAAAGGGAATGTTGAAGTCTTCCTGAATTCGCTGACCTTTCTATGACCTTACACCCACTAATTGACTGACAACAAATTACCAGATTCCATTTGGCTAAAAAGTCCGACGAAATTATCCTGACACCAGATCTTGGGGATTAATCTCAAACGAGTCCCTCAATCATCACTTACTTCAAAATAGGACACCTTATTGTTTGAGTGTCTTGGAATTTTCCCATTGCTCTACGCAGCAGTTTGTCAACTAATCACAGCTTTCTCTCTCACTACCTAAGCGGATCTACATACTAATTCACTAGGCAGATTGGTACTGAGAATGTGACTCGGTCATAATCCGCCGTGCTGTTTTGTACGAACTGTGGAGATGACAATGATACGTCTAAAATGGTCCATGAAGTTCGCCATGACAGTCCGTGATATCACCCAATCATTATCTAACAAACTAAACAGACCGTGCCACCTGCAAAAGGGTAGGCCTAGACTCGATCGACACCGCAGCGATCTTGACTCACCATGCTCGGCTGCCCCAAAAGGGATAAACCATTTCCCCCGCAATTCCAATTGCGTAAATCTTGTTTGTGACGTCCTTGTTTCATGCGGGGTGCATTAGCTTTGTCGGAACGGGCTTGCGAGCATCGCATTGCCGAGATGGCTTGGCCGTTGATGGATGAACATCGCTTTGGGTCGACGTCGCGTGGTGCTTTGGCCGTTTTTCCTAATTCAGGGCCACCTTCCGACGTGGGGACAAGACGTCAAAATGATCGACATGAAACTAGTGCGCTCAGATTGGTGCACGAGGAATGCCGAGGAAGATCGTGATAGATGCTAACCATAGTTTACAGCTGTGAATGTTTTGCAGGTTGCTTGGCCTGTAGGTACACAAATACCTAGTCGAATTCCTGTCGCAACGCGAAAAGAGGCATCGTAGGAAATCATCAGATATTCTATGAACAAACTTTTTACCTACTTCGTAAACAAATCATTTTCGTCAGTTAGTACCCTCGAACTCACAATGTCTCCATCCACTGAGCCAGGCACTCGCGGAAACCTCACAGTTGAGCAAAAGGGCAGTCTGCAGGATGCTTGGGTGCATCTTCTCAGACTTAGCGGAAACCAGAGTATCTCCCACGATGCTCATGACAAAACCAACGACTTTTTGCACAACTTCAAGAACAAGTCCCCGGAGCACTTCAAACGGAACCTCTGGGAGACCTTTCTTGCTGATCACCCCGATACCTCGATTCTCCGCTTTCTTCGGGCTCGTGATTGGGATGTTCCCAAAGCTGTGGACATGTTTGTGTCTTCAATCAACTGGCGTGATGAGCGACAAGTACAGAAGACCATCATCGGCGGAGGTGAAGCAGTTGGTCTGAAGAAGTCGCTTACCGTCAATGAAGAGGCTTTCATGGCGCAGTATCGCTCCGGGAAGTGCTATGTCCGAGGAACGGATAACGACAATCATCCAATCCTTGCCATCAAGGTCCGGCTTCATGATCCTCACAAGCAGACCGCAGAAGCTATGGAGACATTTGTTCTGCATAACATTGAGACGCTTAGGATGATGGCTAGGGAGCCTAATGACAAAGTATGCCTCATCTTTGACCTCACTGGCTTTGGACTGCGCAATATGGACTTTCATGTTGTGAAGTTCCTTGTCGACATTCTGGAGACGAGATATCCAGAGACTCTGGGAGTGGTTCTTGTTCACAATGCTCCGTTTGTATTCTGGGGTAAGTTTCTCTTTCTGTTTTAGCAAGCACTGTAGACTAACGATTTGAACAGGTGTATGGACCGTCATTAAACACTGGCTGGACCCAGTGGTTGCTTCCAAGATTCACTTCACAAGTGGCACAAAGGGACTGCTCAAGTTCATCCCAAAGGCCAACTTGCAAAAGTCTTATGGTGGTGAAGACCCTTGGGAATACAAATATATAGATCCTGTCCCTACAGAGAATGAGAGAATGGAGTCGGAGGAGAAGAAGACCAAGATACAGATTGAGCGACAGGAGTTGATTGACCAGTTTGAACAATCGACCGTTGAATGGGCTACTTTGGATCACGGTTCTGAGGCCAGCCTAGAGGCAAAGGGAAGGAGGGACGAGTTGGCTCAATTGCTTGAGCTGAACTATTGGAAGTTGGATCCGTACATTAGATCTAGCACTTACTACCATCGCACTGGAGTAGTTAACAGGCAAGGTGGCGTAGACTTCAAAGCTGCTAGGTAGTTGGTAGGCTGTACTGTAGCATTTAGTTAGTCGTTTTCATTTACGTTTTGTTTCGTTTACGAACCCATTCCTGTCTTTTACTTAGGGGAGCTCAATTCAATCTGATCAATCTTCATCAAACATGGGCTGCTTATCCGTAACTGGGTAGCGTGTGGCAACGACTACCGGAGCAACGCTATCGTTTGAACTTTGAACCCCCAGACCCTGTAAACTTACATCGATAGCGCAATTGCAATTCCGCTGCGCTTTGACGTGCGGCGCACAAGTCACACTGCCCATCACACGCCGTTGCCTCACTTAAACAAAAAATCTTTGCCAAAAATTGACAGCCGTGGCCTAGATCGACCAGGGAATCTAGTCCACGGGACCATTTCCTTGGCAGATCAAGTTGGTAGTGATGCAAAGCAAAGCAAAGTGGTGCTGGGCTGGGTGCGAGAGACGTGCCCAAAGCGCGATAGTTTGCGAGATGCAGGGGTGTAGCCCAGCTCTTGGCGACATACGGAAAAGATCGACGACTGGGTCCATCCGAGGTCAATTTCCCTCAGCGCTCGGCTTTCACACCCGTGCTAGACATGCCATCACTTCTGGGGTAATTGTGGACTTGGCTGTCCAACCCCTGCCATGGTCGACGAAAAGCAAATTCGTGTGTGTTGACTGGTTGAGGTAGATAACCTCCTTTAAAACACCCTTGGCAGATAAGCCTTTGCTTCCACAGCTGTTGTCTCTCCGCTGTGTTCACAATCGAGACAGGCCCTCATCTCAACTTTGCAACTTCGAGATTGCCTCAGTTGTCATCATGAGGTTCTCAAAGGTGTTTCTCACTGTCCTCGCGCCTCTCAGTCTTGCGGCTCCCGAGGGACCCAAGACTGTTTCTGCACCTGAACTGTCTGGTCAATTGGTTGAGCTTTTGGAGAAGCACAACCTCGCTCTTGTTCCTCGGTCTGAACTCACAGATGCGCTGAAGGAGCTAAACACTCTTCTCAAGAGTAACACATTTCCTCGCGCACCTGTTCTTATCAGACGACAAAACAATACCGCCAAGGCCGGCTCAAAGGGCTCCGGCTCCGGCTCGGACTCGGAATCAGATGGTGATTCTGATTCCGACTCAGACTCTGGTGGTGGCAGCAGTCGGATTGTCTCAATTCCTGGACTAGATGGACTTGGAGACCTCGGCGATGGCCTCAAGGGCTTGACCGGTGCTCTCGGCGACCTCCAAGATCTTTTCAAGGCTCTCGGGGATCTCTTAACCCCCGAGTTCCTCCAGGCCTTCCATGATGCTATGGTCTATCTCGCGGCGACTCTGAAGCCTCCAGCTCCCAACCAGGTCAGAAATCTGCTCGCCAAGGCAGGACCTCTCTTGGACCTGGTTGGAGAGCTCAACCTCAAAGACCTGGTTGACCAGATCAAGGATGTCGACATCGCTGGTATTGTCGGCAAGGTGCTGAAGCTCCTCACAGACGACAACCTCAAGAACATCAACGGCCTACTTGCAAACGGCGCATCCTTGTTGACACCCGACTTCGTGAAGCAAACCAAGGGACTCATCGGTGATGTCTCACCTCTTCTCGATGAACTCTCTCCTCTCCTCAAGAAACTCACCGGTCTCGACCTCGAGGGCATCCTTTCAGCCCTTGACCCTCTCCTCAAGAAGGAGTCCATCCAGGGCATTGTCACGCTACTCAAGAACGCCGGCGACCTTCTAACCGCCAAGACCGTGGATGAGATCCAAGGTCTCCTTGGCGAAGTCGCACCTATCATCAAAGACATTGCTCCTTTGTTGGAACAGTTGACGAAGCTTAACCTTGAAGAGGTCCTGAAAGCGCTGCAGCCGCTGCTCAAGGACGACTCTATCAAGGGTATTTTGAGCCTATTGAAGAATGCCGAGAGTCTACTCACACCCAAATTTGTGGACCAAACGCAAGATCTGATCGGCGCAGCATCTCCATTAATCGACAAGCTGAACGACGTGGATCTGAAAGGTGTCCTTGATGCTTTGAGCCCCATTCTCAAGAAGGAGGCTATTCAAGGAATCGTCGGACTATTGAACAATGCAGAAGATTTGTTGACCAAGGACACTGTCAAGAGCATAAAGACACTGCTCACTGAGGCATCTCCTCTTATTGAGAAGCTATCAGACGTCGATCTCAAGGGTGTGCTAGATGCATTGAGTCCTATCCTCAAGAAGGAGGCTATTCAGGGTCTTGTGGGACTTCTGAACAACGCCGAGGACCTTCTGTCCAAGGAGACCGTCAAGAGCATAAAGACTCTCCTCAACGAGGCATCCCCACTCATCGAGAAACTATCGGATATTGATCTCAAGGGTGTACTGGATGCGTTAAGCCCTATCCTTAAGAAGGAGGCCATCCAAGGTCTTGTGGGGCTCTTAGGCAATGCTGAGGATCTTCTGTCGAAGGAGACTGTAAAGAGCATCAAGACGCTTCTGAATGAGGCATCTCCACTCATCGAGAAGATCTCCGACATTGACCTCAAGGGTGTCTTAGATGCTTTGAGCCCTATCCTGAAGAAGGAGGCCATTCAAGGCCTTGTGGGCTTATTGGGCAATGCCGAGGACCTGCTGTCTAAGGAAACCGTCAAGAGCATCAAGACTTTGTTGTCGAGCGCCTCGCCCTTGATCGACAAGCTGTCTGATCTCGACTTGAAGGGTATTCTTGACGCATTAAGCCCAATTCTCAAGAAGGAGGCTATTCAAGGTCTCGTGGGTCTCCTGAACAACGCAGAAGACTTGCTCTCGAAAGAGACCGTCAAGAACATCAAGTCGTTGCTTTCCAGCGCTGGGCCACTCATCACCAGTTTAGGCAAGATTGATCTTGCAGGTGTGCTTGACTCGCTTGCCCCTCTGTTGACCAAGGAATCTATGAAGGGCCTTCTCGGACTGTTGGGCAACGCCGAGGACCTTCTCACCAAGGACTTTGTGACAGACACCAAGAAGCTCATCTCCAATGCTAGTCCGCTGTTGGTGGGCTTGGGCAAGATTGATCTCAAAGGTCTTTTGGATGCGCTTTCACCTCTGCTTACCAAGGATTCAATCAAGGGACTTGTCGGTCTTCTCGGTAACGCTGAGAATCTTCTCACCAAAGACTTTGTGTCACAGACCAAATCTTTGATCTCCAAGGCCTCGCCTCTTTTGGATAGCTTGGACGACGCTGATCTGAAGGGATTGTTGGATCAGGTCGGGCCTCTTCTGAAGCAGGTTGGTAAACTGAAGCTTGAGGATATCCTGAGTGCTGTGCAACCACTCCTCACCAAGGATTCTATCAAGGGTATCGTCGGTCTTTTGGGCAATGCCGAGAATCTTCTCACCAAAGACTTCGTTTCCCAGACCAAGTCTCTGATCTCCAAGGCTTCCCCTCTGCTCGACAGTCTCGATAAAGCAGATCTCAAGGGCTTGCTCGATCAAGTTGGTCCCCTACTGAAGCAGGTCAGCAAGCTAAAGCTGGAAGACATTCTCAGTGCTGTGCAGCCACTCCTCACTAAGGACTCGATCAAGGGCATAATCGGGTTGCTCGACAATGCCGAGAACCTCTTGACCAAGGACTTTGTCTCACAAACGAAGGGGCTCATTTCTAAGGCAGGACCTCTTCTGAACAGCTTGGCCAAGGCCAACCTCGAAGACTTGCTTGATCAGGTTGGCCCACTCTTGAAGATGCTCGGCAAGCTTGACCTTGAGGGACTACTCAGCGCTGTTGCACCATTGCTCACCAAAGACTCGGTCAAGGGTATCGTGCGACTGCTGGACAACGCTGAAGAGCTGTTGACCGCCAAGTTTGTCAATGAGACTCAGACGCTGATCACTGGTGCTGTTCCACTGATATCCTCACTGAGCGAGGTCGATCTTCCCGACTTAATCGATCAAATATCTCCTCTGCTGAAGGAGGTTGGAAAGATCGATCTTGTGAAGCTCGTTAAGAAGGTTTTACCACTGCTTGATGAGGTCAGCGACTTGGACATCAAGGGTCTGTTTGACGCCATTGCACCATTGCTCTCACCAAAGGGTGTCAAGGGCATCATTGGCCTGCTTGGCAACGCCGAGGATCTTCTAACGCCCAAGTTCGTCAATCAGACCCAGACCCTCATTGATGAAGCTGTACCGTTGGTATCGGCTCTTGGCGATCTTGATCTCAAGAAGCTCATCAAGCAGCTACAGCCTCTTCTTGAAGCCTTGGGAGAGATCGACATCCAAGATCTCATCAAGAAGGTCAAGCCACTCCTCAACGCACTGATGAAGATTGATCTCGTCAAGCTTATTGGCAAGATCGTCCCATTGCTTGATACCTTGGACGATATCGACCTTGAGGGTTTGATCGATGCTATCAAGCCTTTGTTGACGCCCAAGTCTATCAAGGGAATAATAGGTCTTGTTGACAATGCTGAGGATCTTCTCAGTGACAAGTTCGTCAACCAAACGCAAACACTTATATCAGGCGCAGTACCTTTGATCGAAGTCCTGAACAAGGTTGACATTGAGGGTCTTTTTGAGATTATCGAGCCTCTGTTGGAGGAGCTAGATGGCATCGACCTTTCCGGTCTCATCGACGCCGTGAAGCCTCTTCTCTACGCACTCAAGAAGATTGACGTCAAGGGTATCGTGGACCAGGTTCTGCCATTCCTTACGCCAAAGACCATCAAAGGCCTTCTGTCACTGGTGGGCAATGCCGAGAACCTCCTCAGCCAGACATTTGTGAACCAGGTATCGGAGCTCATTGGAGATGCGACACCAGTAAGTAACTCCTTACGAATTTACAAAATGCATTTAACTGACTTAATATTTCTAGCTTGTCGCGACAGTGGCAGATCTAGTACACGCAGTTCTGAAGGAGCTTATGGGCCGCACATAATATGGGAGTGATGGTCGGAGTTTGGGAATATTTGCAATTACCATTTTGATGTAGTTAATGAGCTTGGACGTCTACGTATACGATACCCAACAGGAGGTCTAATATCGAAATCAGTATTATGTTTTGTGGAATGCCTTTGTTTGAACATGTCAATTGAAATGAAAGATGTGCGAAAAGTCGAACACTGGTCTCTACTCTGTAAAATTCAGGTGTGAGGCCATTGGAACAGTGCAGGGGCCTCCCGTAGGTTGTCTCTGGAGCACCGTCACAAAAGCAAGTAAGCCTGCCATGCGATTTGCTACCAAAGGTCTTGACGTGTTTGTGGAAATTGACGCGACCTTAGGGAAACGCGGCATTATCCCTAGTTACCTCTAAACCTGGCTCCTCTTACGACTAACTGCTCTGCCCGCAGCCGTTGAACTGTCTAGACTGTTGACAAGGTCAAACCAATTTCCCCAGAAAGAGGCGTATCGACACATGCAAAACACGATCGATCTTGTTCGGCTTCGATTCAGCAGCGATGCTCTCACTTTGAGGGGAATCGCAAACTAAGCTCTTTGCGACTCGACCACACACACACTCAATCCAACAGTGCAAGAACGGATGAGGGGAAGATGGTCATGGTCATGGTCATGCGCCCAATTTCCGCTCATCACTTATCAGATTGTGCTAGCAGTGGCTAGTCAGCCAGCGATCACCACCTCGTATTAGCACCATGTTAGTGTTCAACACCCTGGACCTCTAGGACCTCTAGCGCACTGAACCCCGCTTGCCGATCCAAATTTCTCTGCCGTTGCGAACTGGGATGGGCCTGGCTGGTGAAATCGTTAGTTCGCTGACCCTGGTATAACTTTCTTCACAGGGCGCCTTATCGCGGCCATGAGGGCCCATCCTTGGCCTGGGACCTTCTATTCTACTCTGTACTCTGCTTCCAATCCCGCCATTGATCCGCTGTTTGAAAGACACTGGTGTTAGTTACTCTGTCATCAACGGTTGCGAGTCTCGAAAATGGCTTCAGAAAGAGAACACACTGCCGCAGGTGCTGTCACCTCGCCTGGGGAAACAGCCAATGCAGCGGACACTCAGAACCCGCCGGTTAACGACGACCAGAGCGACAATGTGTCTTCCAACGACCATGTTCGGGATGAGAAGGCCGCTCCAGGGCCGACCAAATGGCAAAAAGTCAAGAGTCATCTTGCGCGCTTCAAATGGTGGTATCTGCTCGGTCTCGTCATTTTTCTCGCCATTTTACTACCAATATTGTAAGTTCATCTCTTTAATGAGAAAACTCCTTCCAATGACACCCATCTGACATTCATCAGGTTCGTATATATCATTCCAGCAATCGTTCAAAACATCCTCAATGGTCAGAAACTACCGATAGATGGCGGCGCTTTGCAGGTCATGTCGCCCACAGAGGTCAACATGAGTATCATCACATCGCTGGATACACCGATCGCGGCAACTCTCAAGCCCGTTGACCTCTATCTGTACAACAAAGAAACAAAGGCGTATTCTTCATTCCTGAAGCTTCACCTGCCGGAGCAACACCTCAATCACAAAAAAGAAGTCACCGTTACAAACCAGACTTTGAAGGTGACCAACGAGACGGAGCTGACCAAGTGGTTCAACCTATTCTTCGATAAGCCGGATGTAGAGCTGTCCCTAAAGGGTAAACCCGAAGTTCACCTCGGTGCTTTGAAATACCATCGCAAACTTGAAAAGACAGTCGAGATTTTGTCTCTCAATTATCTAGATGGTTTCGCTCTAAAAGACTTGACATTCGATCTGGCATCCAACAGGACATCAAAGTTCAACATGAAGGGAAATCTCAACATCCCGAACTCAGGAGTGCTGAGACTTGGTCTTGGAGACTTGCAGTTCAACGTCATGACCGGCGACATAAGGGTAGGCTTGATCAACTTGCCAGATCTCCAGCTCTGGCCTGGTAATAACTCAGTGCCTTTTGAAGGCAACTTCTTCTTCGATCAGCTAGTTCCCAATCTTTCGGAAATCCTCGATAGCCAGAAAGGAGCTTTGAACAATGGCTATATGGAGTTCAACGCAACAGGCAACTCCACCACAGTTAATGGGGAGCATATCAAGTACATCGAAGGTGTCTTGAACTACAAGCACATTAGATTCACCTTCCCTGTCATTTCGTTGCTCGGCGATGTCCTTGGTGGCTTGTTGGACGCAGACCAGGGCTCTCTTCTGGACATCTTTGGTGGAGCAGTAGGTAACTCGACGTTACTCGAACATGTCTTGGGTCACTGGGATGGTGGTGATGAGGGAACCTCAAGCAACAAGACAGCCCGGGGATTGTTAGCTAGAGGCAAAGGTGGAAAACCTAAGTCATGGATGTGGAGTCTTCTCAAGTTGGGATTAACAAGGAAGGGTCTGTAGTTCCTGATTTGAGTTGTTTAATGCTTTTGATACGATTAATGCCAATATTCCATCATGCTTAGCCCTATACGAATTATACCAGCCATTTAAGTTTATTATCTTGTGAAGTCTATCTTCTGTTTATGCTAGTATGCAACAATTGGCCGTTGTGGCTATGAATGTGAAAGTACAGTCTCAATCTTACCATTGACATCCATGAGCATAGTGTATTGATTGCTTGGATATGTGTGACCGAAGGTTGCAGGACTATTGTGTCAAAACACGAAGAAGCTACCACGCAACGGAACTTACGTTACATGGTCAAATGAAATGGCTGTTGGCCATTTTCATTAGTCGCCCCTTGCAGTCTGTTAGAGGATTTGAGCTTTTGGAGCTTCTCTTTCCAGGCTTTCACCAGTGAACACATCCCAGGACAGTAAGCCGGTGCAGGCAGCCGTCCAATGTGGCACTCTGGGAATGTTGATTCCGTCTCTGATCCATTTTCATTTTTCGTTATAGACTTGATGTATCACGCTATTCTGATTAGCTTTCCTCTCATCTCAGACTGCTGCAGAGGACACGCCATATTATCAAATTACATGGTCCACATTGAGTTATTAGCATGCCTACAGATGCTCTCAGACTTTGGGCGCTTTCCGTGTAACTATGCGAAACGTGCTTTTCCAGACAATCCTTTAAACTAACTTGCGTCGCTCTTTTTTTCACCTCTGTCACTAGAAAGTATGGCCTGTTTCCTTAATGATGTGGCGGACCTCGAGTTTAGCATATGTTGAACAATCGTACATCGCATACAACCACGGCCTCGTAACACCCCGCGGCGTATGACAGACTATTCCCATACGGAATGTATTGTCATTGTACCAACATCACGCCCTCGATAAGACACGGTACCTATCTATCGACCTCGGACCATGCCTGAGGACAGAGTAATGTGGAGGGACGATATCACGGATGTAATGAGTATACTTGTTTGCAACGACGTAGACCAACTGAGATCCCGTACATTGGGCAGCTTATAGTCTCACTTACGATATCATACTACTCAGATTGGTCTACATCAATAGTTCAGCTCAGATTGTAACATCTACAACTGTACACCGATGAGTGCCGGGCTATCCTTCGTTGACACACGACCGGTATGGCGTTATCGACTTTGGGTCTTAACACATGAAGTATTGGGTAGATAAAAAGGCTACAGACATACCTATAAAGATTTCACCTCTGATGAGTTTCTTCAACACTCATAACCTTATCTCGAAACTATCCTACGATGATCGTCACAATCGCAGCCAAGATAAAGCCTTGTCTCCTGACACTAGATATCTGGCCATTGGCATCAGATCAGTGCTTGCAACCAAGCCCTACGAGAGCCATCGTGAAATGCGGAAGTACATATCGGGATTTTATGAATCTTGAACAGTTTACAAGCTACAGGGGTAGAAGGCCTTTGCAGACGAAATCATCCCAGCCCCTATGTACTTTTCCTGGCACCGTTTCCTCTCGTGAGTAAAGTCTTCAGACAGGTTCTAGTTCTTTCCCAGCCTATTTCTCTTTCGTCGGCATTTGACCCTAGCGGAATCGCTCAACAATAGAGTAAGTAAAGTTTGAACTTTAGAAGTGGTATTCTATAATCATCAGATCGATAACTGAAACTCGCTGACACGGCCTTACATTGCAAGTCAAGATAGATTCTACAACTCAGTTCCTCTCCGCTAATCGAGAGCCGACGCTTACCTCGAGTCTGCATCGACATCTCTGCATTTGGGAACCAAGAAATCTTATGCCAGGCCCAATCTTCAGATCTTACTGCTATGCATACCCCCTACACTTACTCATGTTATCAGTCTTGCATCTACCGTCATGGCGGTGGGCACTCTCACACTATACACTGGGATGATCCACGGCGGATTGGGCTTTTCGGCATATTCAATTATCCTTTACATGATGTCAAAAGGTATTTCGGAAATTGTTTGACTGTCGATTGACCTTCTTTCACTGCAATGGACGACATGGTAAACGCTGGCACGGTTACATTCCCGCTCTTTCTTTGCCGGTTACATTGTGATGAATGGCTCCCTGCGCAACGGAAGTCTCGAAGCCTTGATTCTACACCGCATTTGCTTGGCATCATGACATTGATCGGACGTGCTATATTCATCCGTATCACGGCTATACAAATAGGAGTATAAGATGTCGTGCCTAGCCCGGGAGCTATTGGGGCTCTCACAGCGATGACAGTCAGCTAACAGCATTGTACAAGCAGTGGTTCCTGCTATCAGCACGAAGGTTTCTGCGGCCAGTTCTCGTGAGCAAATACTACAAGGATATCTAAGCTAGGTTATCTTGATAGTTATCGGGGGTTGCCTGTGCCTCGTAGGATTATCTTCATTTTGGCGGAGTAGGTGGATGCCATGACGCCTCAGTAGCAATATAAAGGCCACTCGGACTTACCTGATTCCCAGCCTGCTGTTTATCTCTATGAGAGCATCTACTCCTGCAAATATCATAAGCGTTATATTCCCTGAAAAAGCTCGATCCGGAATGAGACAAGGACTGTGCAATAGAGCAATCATTCCAGGGCAGCCAATACAACACGATGACATCGCCCCTTCCTAAGAGAGTCGCTACTGAACTAACCGAAACCATCACGAAACGGTTTGGTGAGACTTAGCAAGTTTATACTCCTATGGAGAATCAACAGAGATTACGTTTTTGCGGATATTGGTGACTAGGTTATCCTCTGATAAATATGTAGTGACCTCGAGCGTGTGAGGACTTGATTATTATGAAATTATGGTGGTGTATGTTATGTTATTTTCCCTCGTCTTTTCATGCGTCCCACTGACTGACAGGTTTAGACTTCCAAGTATAGGGCGAACGAAGCTCCTCCTGACTTTCACTTCTCGCCGTGTGCGAAATCTTCACCTCCCACTTTGTCTCCTTCTTGATACCGTTCTCAAGATCGTTCGCGAAACTTGAGTCAAACTTTCCCCCTCGGCTCTCAGTAGCGTCTGGGCGGCTAACAGAGGATAGAGTGTAGGCACCGCGACCAGGGAAACCGCTTCCAGTTCCAGGTCCGGGCGTACGCGGCGACGAAAGATAGCCAGACGGGCCAACAGATACCGGCTTGCTGGTGAAGCCCATGCGGAAGCCTGCCAATTTCAAGAGGGGTCGTAAAGTGGCCAAGCTACTGGCAGCGATAGCCAATCCTTGTTCGATCGTTGACCAGATGGCAATGTCCAGGGTATTCCCTGTAAACAGTTAGTAAGGACATGGTACGATTGTAGCGTGAACATACAGAGAAAGTCGGGTTTTCTGAAGTAGGCAAGATATGGGAAGCGAGCAATGACCGCTGCACTGGCACTATTTTCGGGATTAGTATTATCATCCAACGCAGAGCTGAGTCTCGAGAACATCAGTAGGGTCAAACTTACACGCAACCCATTGCAAGAAGTGGTATCAATGAGTACTTTGTCTTCTTATGAAGCTGTAGGTTCCACACAATGATTCCGGGGAGTAACGCGAAGATGAAATCGGAAATGACAGCAAAAACACTGTATAGGGTCGCAAGAGCAATGATGATGTCGGGTTTGACGCAGGTACCGTCTTGTTCCTTATCCCAGAAGAATGATATGGGATGACATTGAAAGAGAGTGACGAAAAAGAAAATTGCTCCAGATAGGGCGGTAGAGAACATCGCGATGTAGATGGTCCATCTTTGCAGTTTGTTGTTGCTGACACGAAGCAAGAAGTAGCCGATAGACAATTTGCAGCAAATCATAGTAAGACTGTAGAACAGGTAACAAAACCACCAGGACTGTTTTCATGCGTGTTAGAATGAACCATACTCTCATAATTAAAAACTCTCACCATCATAGCCGTCCGGATTTGATATGTTTCGAGGTCGGCATGATGTCGACCAGTTCCGAAGCCGACACCGATAGTGGAAAATGTGGCATATGTCGTAAAAAAGACCTGAAGATGTCAATTAGCTTTGCCAACAGTGGCCAAGACTGGGGACAGTCTTGGCAGGTATTGTGCAAACATACTGTCGCAATGACCATAAGCCAGTCATCCTTTCTGAATGCCTTCACAAGAAAGCATCGAACATAAGTGCGCAGCAGACAAGTGATAATAGCCAACGTCCAAAACGTGATATTGACCGCAAGCAGCTCTGGCCCTCTGGTCGGAACCTGGGACGCCATGGTAGGAATGAGTTAGTAACTGGAGGTCAGGATCGAAATCCTGTCAAATGGGCAGGTTGCAGGGAGCGCACTTTATATGAAACTTTAATCCATATTGCTTGAACGTTATTATGGTTGATCTAAGTGGCGATACCGACGGAATTATGCGCTACTCTGCGGTGTCAAGGTATCGTTGCTGCAACTCTGACGGTGCAGTAAAACGACGCCCAGATAAGATGCTTGTCAACTGCATGACCTCCACTTGGCGACGGTTTTTCTGACTGACGATATAGGAACAGATCTTCGCTTGGAGTATTGGCGTCTGAAGACTTGCCCCATCCGGATCATTGCCGGCGTACCATCGCGTGGCTTTGTGTTTTAACTAGTCAGACTGAGGATTTTCTCCGGGTCTGGACCCTGGTCAAAAGACAAGGATGATGAACACCTGCATGAACCATCCCCGTAGGTCTCCATTCGCCATCGCGCTGATAGGCTGCAACCCCTGAGTTTAAGACGAAAGTCTGGGCTATAATGCACCCCTTTCAAGCATTGTACCTGTGCGCAACCTGAGTTGTTTCTAAACTTACCTTCTACCGCTCGACCTGCCACAGGGATGGACCCTCGGTGCGATTGCGTGCCCCTGGGGCCCATCAGATGACGAGTTCACAAGCTGCCGGAGAGAAGATACCGCTCTAAGTTGCGTATACGCGACGGACCCATTTGTGTTCAAGATTCTCGAGAGGGGAATGTAACCTGTCAAGACAATCGGTGTTTCTCAGTCAGTTCAAGGTAGCAATCAATCGATTTAGTGAAAGATAAGTCATGTCAATTGACATGTGTGCTCCGCTAAGTTGTTATAAAATCGTTTCATATAGGCACAGCGATGACTGGATGGCGATTTACCAACCGTATGCGGAATCTGTTTTCCACATCCATCCACGTCGAAAAGATCCCTTGTCACATTCCTTCTCAGATCATACAGCCGATTGACTGCAACCCCACACTACATAATAATTCCGCACCCTGTCAGGACTAAGCTCTGTTGTCAGTATCAACTCCGTTCGTTCCATCACGAACCTCCAAAACTCGTTCATGCCTCTGCGTCCGAACTCCTTTCTCAGTGTAGTTAACCCCCGCTCTACTGGCCAGATTATTGATATGGTAAAGGTTCTTTATCAAAGCTATTGTCAGTGGAGAAGATAAGACCAAACCTGCCGGACCGGCTGGAGGAGATGCCAATAATCAGATTGATGTTGACAAAATATCGCCAACCCCACCTTCAATGCTCAGACTCTCCAAGCAAGTCTCAATAAAGCGAAAACCTCTCTGCATTCGGATGTTTCAAACCCAGATCGTTAGATGAGGCCTGTTCAGGAAACTGCTTAGGTACGGCGGCGGCAAGGTGCATGCCGACGACTAATTAGTCCCCTGCCTTGGGAACCATCCTCGCAGAGCTGCGGGGAAGAAAAACCTGCTGTGGCTTAAGGTCGTCATCAGGGCAAACATCCCTCGGCTAGTCCATGTCGCAACCAACGTAAGCGTGGCAAGCAAGGGCAAGGCCGCAGCTTGTGCCACTGCCAGTGGAGGAATTTAGCATAGCGGCATTAGAAATGGCTTCGTCAAAGCGGGAAGCGGTGGGATCGACCAAGTAAACAAGCCCGAAAAGCCATGTGCCGCGAAGAACAGCGCCGTAGAGACACATGAGCTTATAGCCCCACCTCTCACAACAGCGATAGCATTGTTTGTATTGGACTAGATTTGGAGGGTGTATTTCGGAAAAGTAGAATATCAACTATTGTTCAGGACTATATCTACCGTCAACGTTGAGAGGGGATTCGGCCGGCAATGAACCCGGCAAAGGCACTCGGTCTTACTCGGCGAGATACCCGTTAGCTCTTTCATCTTGAACAGTAAGTCGGGCTTGCATTGAGTTCAAGTATGAGAAAGCCGCCCGCTATCCAACTGCACTACCGGCTAATCGGCTGTAGGGCATCTGGGCTATAGTAGCAAGTTTGCATCTCCGGCGAAGCACATAACAATGATGTGATTACCGGGCTGGAGATCGTCTAAAGCATCTCTGAGTACTTCCATGCAACTGACAATCTCAGGGCTTATCTCAGACTTTCTGTTGCTGAACAGTTTCAATGATTCGCATGACTGGTGTTCATAAGCGGAACCCTAGTAATCGAGAGATGCCACTCGAAACTATCTTGAGAAGCTCACCTACCCAAGGTGTGGTAAGAATACAGCCAATGGGGTGAAAGATTATCACTCTGTGGAAGTGTTTAACCTGGGTACGGAGGTAGAGTGGACTTTAGACTGTATAAGTTGTTATAAAGATATATATGCATCGATGAACTCAGGAGTTTACTGTGCTGGATCTGGTCCTTGGGCCACCAGCTCGGTCAGTACCATGTCTGTTAACTCTGCTACTTAACTTCGCGTTATAACTTGTCTAAGCCCGGAACGATGTGATGTGGGAATGCTAACTTTAACGTGCCGCAGTTCCATGAATTCACCGATTCCGACAGAATTGAAGTATTTTCGCCTAGACTACGTATTTTAGAATCAGTGTAACAATGTGAGAATACTGGTTCATTCCTCAATGGTAATTAGCAGCATCATTTAATGATAGTTAATGTCATGAAATCTCACGATACAAGAGACATCGGAAGTATTGCAAGGGAGTGCATGAGTTTGATGACTTTGTCGTTAACTTGAGACAGTCAAACCTAAGCCAGGTATTCATTTTCTCCTATCCTAATTCTAGGGATGAATGTTACCACCCAAAATGAGTACAGTTCTCTTGACCTGGGTGACCCAGGGTATTTCGAGGCATCGATACCCTATACCGTAACGTCAACAAGCATAATAGGGAATTCACTAGCTAGAATCCAAGAAAACCCTGTTTGTCAGGTAGCGAAATCTTTCTGTGCATTCTTTTCACTTCCTGAGCTTAGGAAAAGTTGTTAACTGCCATCACTTTTGTATATTTCGTGAGCGAGTGATTGAAAAAGACGCCATGTCCACTCGACCGTTAATGTTCAAATGTTTTAAAGTGATCTTAGCATATCGTCATCTACGTCACAATGACGTAGATAAATCCTTGATGCGTAATGAACCTGCCACACAAGGATAATCCAAACCCTTCCGCGTTGTTGTGTTGAACAAGCTAGGCAGAAATTCTCGTTATCATTTCCACTTGTACAAATATCAATCGCTGACGCTTCTTCCACAAATGCCACTTGGTAAGACTCTTGCAACAAACTGGCAAACATAGCAAAATTATGATTATTGAATTTCAACGTTTAGACAAGTAGCAAATGAGACCTTTGGTCACTGATGATTATAATTGCTTCGTGCGGGCCAAAGAACAGACAAACCAAAGGTAATTTCCAATCGAGCGGACTGAATGTGAGGACTTGGGTATTTTTTTGTATATTTTCTTTTAGCTTTCCACTGTCTGGTGGAAATTCCAAGTTTCTCTGCTTGACAAATGCAACATCATGATGAACTGTCCATCACCTCATGGAGCGAGTGCGTAGTGTGCATACCGATCAGCAGTGATAACAAGATAACATCGATATCACACTACCTACTGACGAAGATAAGTCCGCAGCGTAGAACTGGATATTGATACCCTATTGAGATTAGATTGAGATAGGGATTGACACCGATCAAACGCGGGGTTTTTAAGCTTGTCGTGTTGATACGGCAGTTGGAAGGTCACAAGGTCAGGCCATCGGCTGGACCTTCTTTAAGACTCTGGTCTCAAAGCTTCGGCTAAGAGGCTGGATTGCAGGCAAGATACTCCGCAAATACGGATCAATCACTCCGACTATGGCTACTAAGCAACGATTGGCTAAAGATAAAGTGCCCCACTGAGGTCTCGCTTGGACCTTCTTAGTTCTCCCATATCTTGTGTGGGACTAGATGAGTAGACCCCGTGGGGAAATCGAGATACCGGCTCAGTGGGAAGATTATAACCGATGATGTTTGTATATAAAGGCCTTCTCAGCTGGTTTTGAAACAATTTCTGCATCAAACAGTACCTTCAAGTGGACATTGAATCGAAACAATGGCAGACGCCAAGACTGATGTTTCTCCCTCCAACAGGGCTCCATCGCCTCAGCCATCAGTACAGGCAGTCCATATGACGACTACAAGGGATATCCCCAGGTGGAAATACATATGGCAGCACAGCTTGACACAGATGATACTCCTGAGTATTCAGGCCTTCTGTGGTCCAGCCATGTCAGACGCAATTGCGGGTTAGTTCCCACCATCATATGATACACGTTATTGGAGGCTGACATATCTCAGGTCTGGGTGGCGGCGGTCTTGCAACTCCTCAGGTTTCCAACATCTCGACAGCGCTCAGATATGCTGCTCTCGCTTTCAGTAGGTATTTGTGCCCCACAGATAACAAGACTGGACTAACACGGCACCTCTAGCCTGCTTCATGGGAGGTCCTATCGTGAACAAGATTGGAGTCAAATGGGCGCTTGTCATTGGATCCATGTCGTTTCCGATACAGGGGTCGGCCTATTACTGTAACAGCAAGTTTGGTAATCAGTGGGTGAGTATTCATGCTTGGCGTCCCTTAATGCACTAGTGCAGCTGGCTGACCATAGCCACTCAACGCAGTATCTGATTCTCAGTGGCGCAATCGGCGGTATCGGTACCGGCTGTTGGTACGTCGCCGAAGCTGGTGCCATCATGACTCTTGCACCTTCTGGTGCACGCGGTAAATACTTGGCTCTTTGGATCGTGTCGAGAAATCTCGGACAGCTGGTTGGTGGCGCAATCAAGTAAGTTGTATCGACAGTCAGCTGACGGAAGCTGGAAATTGCTAACGTCTGATTCTTTGCTAGTCTATCTAAGAACAATGAAAAAGGTGTGAGCGGTGGTGTTACGCCCGACACATATATTGCCTTCCTGATTATTGAGTGCCTTGCGTAAGTATCACAGCAACCAGGATTTACACCCATAGCTAACGTTTGCAAAAGTTTGCCTTTCGCTTTCATGATCACACCTTTTGAACGCGTCATCAGATCTGACGGAACAAAGATTGTTGTCGCCGAGACCCTTGGCACTAAACAGGAGATCAAACGCATCGCAAAGACCATGACCTCGCGACTCATCGTACTGTCGGCCATCTGGGCACTTTGGTCGTTCTTTTACAGGTGAGATAAGACACCGCAGTACTACAAGATAACGAAAGACTAACATAGAGGACAGTGGTTCCTGGTCGACCTATCTCGGCATCCACTTCACGATCCGCACTCGCGCCCTCTCATCGTTGATTTCTCCATTCTTCTGCATGTAAGTATCTCAAAACCCCGAAGGCCTTCGAGCAATAATTGACATTGGTCTAGTATTGGCTGTTTCGGTTTGGGATTCATCCTCGACGCAGAGAAGATCACCCAGCGGCGCAGGGCTCAGATCGGTCTTTACACCGTTGCCATACTCAATGTAGGGGTGTATATTTGGTCCATCATTATGCAAGCCCGATTTAATCGCAATGACCCGGGCGCTATCGACTGGGATGATGGCCTGTTTGCCACCTCGTTCTTGCCATACTTCTTTGTACAGACTACTGGACCACTGTCCCAGTCGTACATGTACTGGCTTTTATCGTCGTTTGCAACCGATGCTCAAGGTGCGTACCAAAAAGACAAGAACAAGTGTCAACAATGCTAACATTTGATTCAAGAAAACGTCCGGAACGGGGCCGCTTTCCGATGTATCGAAGCAGTTGGTCAAGCCATTGCTTACGGAATGAACTCTCAAACAAAGAGCGATCCACTCGTTGGCTTGTAAGCTCCACGTAATCAACCCTTCTGCTGCAAAATGTGCTAATGTTTATTCAGTTGCGTGACATTCGCTTTGCTCGGGGCTTCTCTTCTTCCTATGATCATGCTCGTCAACACTACACCGGACAAGATCCCTGCCGATGAGATTGCCGAACAACAGGCAATGGGAAAACACTTCGAAGATACCGAGGGCCAGGCTATTAGCGTTCATGGAAACGGAGAGAAGAAATAGTTACTGTCTATCTTAGTACTGCTACAGGTGGTGATGTCATCTGAATAAATTAGTTATTTACTCTTTATATACTGCTTGGTAATTCATTCTTGGACCATAATGATAGCCACGATAATCTCGTCACATGCTTATCATCTGGCTGGTAAGCCGGGGTACATGATATTTAAGCTTATGAGACTGGTCATGTTCAGGTACGAAGACAAGTATGAAGTCCTTCTCATGGAACTTTTATCGCCCCACAGTTAGTAGCAATTGGTCTGATTTACAAGTGCCGAAGGCCCGAACACACCGCTAACAATGCGAAATAGACTGCAACCAATAGCTAAATCATGATAAGTAATTCGCGATAACGTCTTCATGCCCCCGCATCTTCCGTCGGACTGGGAGATAGCCTCGACCTGCCCCTTGTAAGACGATAGTACTATGTCTACAGTCTTTACCTTTCAATCGCCAAATGGCAAGAAAGACAGACAACTGCCCAGACGCTCTAAAGGCTGCTTGACCTGCAGGAGACGCAAGGTGAAGTGCGGTGGGTTGTTTCGAGTCCCAATCGCAAAGTCAAAATCATCAACTGACGTCACATGCAGACGAGAAACGGCCGATATGTGAGCGATGCCGCAAAGGGTTTCATCCTTGCGAATATGGCGAAAGATTTATTTTTGTCAACGAGCCGAAAGTCTTCACAAGCGAAGTTAAAAGTCCCGGGAGAAAATGCAACACTCTCACGGTCTCCCAGACACCAACGATTCGGATCAACTCTAACTATGTTCCGCCAACCCTCCATTTACATGGCTTTCAAAATGAGATCGTGATATCGTTCCTAGTCAAGCAGCTATTTGTCGAGGTTCAGTCACCGCCAGATGACGAACAATCTATCTCGAGACTGCTTCTATGGGACCGGGACTCAACGGCGTACTTATCAGGCTTGTGTTTAGCAGAGGCTTTCTTCTCTAGTATTCATCGCATGACCGAACTCAAGAGTCACGCCTCAATTCTATATGGCCAAGTAGTGCAAAGGCTGAAGACTGATCTGGTGGAGAAAGGTAATATGCAACCATCGCCTTCCCGTGCGACGATATGGAGCGCATTATTTCTTGGCGTATACGAGATGATTTCTTCGGACTCGATGTCGAACTGGCTCAAGCATTGCCATGGCGTTGCTGCAATTGTAAGAATTTACAAGTGTGCTATAGTGAAACGGTATGGACATACTGACATTCAGAAGACGCACATGATAGGCCCTCACGGCTTTCAGATGAATGAGGCGAAGCCTATCTTTCAGATCAATAGGTCTTTCATTGTATGCATTCCTGATAACTTCTCTCACCATGGCTAATCTACTTTGCAGTCGATTGGAGCTATCGCTGATCGCAAACGCACATTCCTGGAGCAAAATACCTGGAAGCAAATTCCTTGGTCCTTGGAGCCTATGTCTAAGACTATCGCTGAAAGCTTGCAAGACATCCTATGCGATGTTCCAGGATTGATGGAAGACGTGGATGTGCTTTTGAAGTTACGGCAATGTGGAATGCTAGTGCATCGAGTTGCTTCCAGTTTGCGGTGTTGCTTTCAAGAGCTAGACGTACTGCGCATCTCGTGGAACTACATCTATGCGGATTCATGCTGGGAAGTTACAAACACCTCGATACTGTGTAACGAGGTATTCGAAGGTCGCGAACCCCATTTCAAAACGATGCTGGTGTTCTCTAGCCTCGAAAGGGCCATCGAGTTTGTGTACTTTAACACAGCATATTTACTGCTCCATTCGATCTTGCGCCAACTGCGATCTGCGAACGACCCAGATACGCCAACTATGGACTTGTACTCGTTTCCAGACGATGCGGGTTATGAGAAATACGCATTGACTTTCAGGAGTCACGATGATCGCCATGAGAATGCTTTGGCGGTATGTAGATGTGTCAACTACATGGTGGACCACGAACGGGGAGCGTCGGGAGCATTCAACTTATTATTTCCCCTCAAGGTGGCTTATAACCACTTGATCCAATTCCCGGATACTCAGAAATGGATCGCGGATGTTATGGAAAGAATTTCATCCACGAAAGGGCTGTTCATAGGTACCCAAATACTAAGTCACTATTAATCAAGCCTTTCCTCCCTGCAAAACCATTCATTATCGTGGCGTTATCTCCAGTGACGAAATCCTGGTCACTAGGCCTCAGCAAGCAAACACGCCTGACTTGGTACACTTGCGCCACTGCCTAATTTCTGGTTTATTGGCTGGACTCTGATCATTGTGCCCAAGTGTTGCTGGATGCTTGCCGGCCAATCCGGATCATCAGAAGTATTTCCGTTTCGGCATCCACTGCGGGCCCAGGATCGCGAGGTGCGCTCTAGCGTGGGCTTGATGATAGGCGTCGACTTACTCTTTTAGGAGACGGAGCGCGAGATGTACTGTTAGTCAAGCATCAGCCTACAAGCTCATATGGTCAGTAAACTATAAAATGGTAGCTTCAAAAGCTACCCAGTATCATATAAATACAATGACTTTGAGCTTCATCTTAATCAATTCTCTCCATCTCCTCATCTACTATCACCATGCGTTTACAAAACATTATTCTCCTCCTCGCAGCCCATGAGGCGATTGGTAGCCATGTAAAGTGGGCTGGGTACGTCTAGAAGCTAGCCAAGAGCTGAAGTACAATTATCTAACTTGCAAAGTGTCAATCTGTTTGGCCTCGCCAACGACATCAACATCCTCGGGTCGGCATACAACACCTTCCTCAGCCTGTCCTGTGGGCCGTCATACAATAGCTACCCCTTCGTTGACAGCATCGAAAACTATGAATCCTGGCATGATAAAGGCTTCAACCTGTTCCGAATTGCCGTAGCCTGGCAGCATATTCAGACGTCTCTTGGCGGTAGTTTGAACGAAACAAACATGGAAGCTGTCGATAAAATGGTCAAAAGGATCACAGATGATGGTGGACAAGCCATCTTGGACATTGTAAGTTCGGCACTGGAGAGGCTGTCGAGTACAACACAGCTTACTAACACGGTTAGCACAACTATGCGCGCTGGTATTGCGCCGTGATCGGTCAACCGGAATTGTCTTTTCTCAATCCTAATATCACCGTCACCAATGACGACTTCGCAGACCTTTGGACCAGACTCGCTCAGAGATACAAGTCCAACCCCAACGTAATATTCCAGCTAATGAATGAGCGTGAGTTGGTACCTAAACAGCTTCCCACTAACTATACATCTGACATGATGATGCTAGCTCACGATCTCGACATTGCTAAATGGGGAGCCACAAACCAAGTCGTAATACTTGCGATTCGAAACATCACCAGCGAACAGAAAATTCTCATATCAGGAACCCAGTTTGCACGTCTTGTGGACTGGGAGGCTTTTTCCTCTCCGGGACTTGGCCCCGGGCTTATCCAGGACCCGGCAAACAATACTCTATACGACTTCCATCAGTACTTCGATGACCTGGGAGGAGCCTACGGCCTTTGTGAGCCTTGGAGTGGGTTCGTGAAGAACTTTGAGGCTGTCACCAAAATTCTTCGAAGCAATAATCTCCGAGGAATGATAACTGAATTTGGCGGTGGACCCTTTCCCCAGTGTGTCGATACTATTCGATCTATGCTGGCATTTCTTGATCGTAATAGCGATGTCTGGTACGGGTGGACTGCATGGGGAAGTTTCAACGAGGACTCGGATTTGTACTTGAGCTTGGATGGGAACTCCACTCATAACCTCATCACACGGACACTGGAAGAATTTCTGCCCTAGAAGAGAAGAACACCTCTATAGCAACGGGACTTTAGTTTTTAAGAAGGCGATTTCTGGTTATGTTTTCTTCTAGATATCCTAAATAACTATCGAAAGAATCGGTGCAAGGCTTCCTGATCATTTTCCTTGAATATTACCATACAGTAGGCACAGGGGCTTTCAGACGTCCACACGGCCCACTGGCCGCTCATTTCTCAGGCTTTTGTCCATAGACAACGTATCTATCAAATAGTCATTAGCCAGTCTAGCATAGCAACGTACATTTACTCACATAGGCCAGTACGCGTGGATGCTCTTGTCTTTCAATTCGTGTCGGACCTTGGCCAGTAGAACGTCAAGTTCTTCCTTAGACCACCCGAGCACACGAGTATAGACAGCGGAACTAAGTCCATCAAGCCCAGAAGAAATATTCTCAAGGTTCCATGCACCTAGACTCAATTAGCACTAACCATCTCCAGTCTGGTGCTTTGCTTCATAGCTTACCAAGCTCTTTGTGCTTAGCATCCTTGGGCCAAGTGTTCTGAGGCCATTTGAATACAACTTGCTGAACGTTTTGGAAACCCTGGGCTTCAAGCTGCTCTTTATACTTATCGGCTCCATCGAAAGGTCTTCCAATGAGTTTCGTACCTTCCAGCAGCTTCGTTACCCATTCGTGAGTAGCTGAACCTTCCCTAAGGGTACCATCGTCACTGGTAATGGGGAAGATATCGGCTAATTCTATCCAACCGCCTGGTGCCAAGCTGTCGTAGGCTTTCTTGAAGAAGCCAGGCCAATCAGCGAGTGAGGCTGTCATCATACGGCTATAGATGAAATCAAACTTAACATTGAACGTCCAGGGCTCTTCGATATCGTCAATCTGGAAAGTCAAGTTCGGCGGGACGAAAGGACTCTGAATGGGGCTTAGGTCAATTCCGATTACAGACGCATTCGGGTTTTCGTCTGCAAAGTCCATAGCCCAGAGGCCAGTACCAGTTCCAACGTCAAGGACATTGTGGATTTTGTGGCCGTCTCGACCCGCAGGGCAGAGATACATCTTGTCTTCAAATGTAATTAGGAAAAGATGATGCTGCAAGTCCAACCTGTCTTGCTCTCGCTCATCATTCGGCATCACATATTGGCCGTCTTTGTAGGCATGGTATGTTCGGCCATTTTCTTGTCGATATTTGAGGATACTGGAGGTGATTGACGAAGTGGAGCTGCCGTCTTCTGAGCCGAAAGCGGAGTCGGAATCGGTCTCATTTGCGGCAGATTCGTCAATTTCCAGCGACGTGAATAGTACAGGGGGAGCAGGATCGGCCATTGTGTTGATGTTGAGCCAGTCAGTAAGTAGCACAGGCGATGGATGAGAGGGATTAACTAAAATGAGGGGGTAGAGTCACATGTTTTGTGCAATGGTACATGTCGGGTTCGTAACAGGGGCTACGGAGTACAACGACTAGCATGCAATATAGCGCACTTGGCATTATGTGGAGGTGTTGGTCGTTACCTAGCTCTGCGCCGCTCGGTTAAACCCGCCAACGTTCACTGGCGCCTGAGAACGGGCACGCACGAGGGGATCAGAGAAGCGAATTGAGAACATCCCGCCCACATCAGGTCAAAATGTAATGACAGGCGGCAGTCGCCGTTTTGCATAAATGAATCAAGAGTCAGTAGAGTAATTTTACCGCTTCTTTTTATGATTCCTTATCTAAATTCGTTCAAAAAGTGAAAACATTGCTAATACCCTTGACAAAGTTCTTAGCAAGCGCCTTGTGAATAGCAGTACCAGCGTGATAGGTGTCCGTCCACAGACAATCGTTGCCTCCTAAACAGGTAGCATCCTTAGCCCCATACGATTTGAAGTTCTTGACGGCATCGTCAAAAGTAGGCTTGGTATCAAATACTACGACCTTTGTACCAGCGTTACTAGAAGCAAATGACGTTGCGCGTTCGGTCAATGCCTTGTTGTACGCAGCAATGCTCGAGCGGAGGTTCTTGAGGTCTGCCTCGGGCTGGTTAATCATGGCTGGGATTTGGTCGGAGAATGCTGGATGAATGATTAGTATGAGCTCCACAGCTGTATCTTGAGAACTTACGCGGAACAGTGAGCAGGGCAAACTTCTTGAGTCCAGTTTCAGACAAAGTCTTCAGCAGTTCAAAATAGCGATCAAGAGTCTTCTCAACGGGTGGGCTAGTCTTCTTCCAGAAAGGCTCGCCAAGGTCATTGATGCCGATCCAAACAGCCACAAGCGTGTCATCAGTGCTTATTTTCTTCGAGACGTACTCCTTGTACTGAGCGACTTGATCATCGACGCAAAATTGTGCATACGTGTCGACAATCTTTTTAGAAACAGTCGCGCCGGTCACAGCAAAGTCGTATGTGAGGACCTGGGAAGTGTTTAAAGTGCTGGTCAAATGGCCGACCCAGTTCAGTCCGTTGGCGGTTGTCTGTCCTGGCAAAGCAGGGTTTCCCAAGGGGCTTCCAGGGGTGGGCAAATCGCCACCGGGCCAAAATCCAACGGTAGAGTAAGAGTCACCGCTGGAATAGACCGTCAGCGCGGAATTCAATACGCAGTTAAATTTCGAAGGAAACTCACAAAACAACCAGGTTCTTGGCTGAGCTGGTAGCTCTGGGCTGAACTGGGGTAGCCAAAGCCTGAGACAGACCAGCTGTCAGACTCAAAAGGTGGAAGCAGAACTTCATGATGAATATAGACGGAAGAAAAGGAGAATGAATATCTAGTAGAGAACGTGATAATTGATAGCAAATGGCAAATGGTAAAGGCGTCCTCCATTTAAAGGAGATCCGGCGTCTACGGTAGCTGGGTGCGTTTCACAATGTAGTTAGTACCCACCCGATTGGTGGAAACATACCAGCTTTTGGGGCCTTTGCGATTTTCCCGAATTAACGTTGACGTAATGCTCGGATATTTGTTTCGTTTACCTCGTATAGGTACGAAGTACTGCTATCAAGTATCAAACATAATAGTTGTATTAAACAACTAGTTGTGTATTAGAGGCAAGCGAGCCAAGGTCTTTTGAAAGGATCACAATGAGGATGATTCGGTGACTTCACTTAACCTCTGGGTGGGATATATCAAGTGTGAGAGATATCAAAACAGGAATTTTGTTTCGCATATCATGACAATACGCATTGTACATTGCTTTGATACAAGCTCGTTCCCTCAGTAATAACACAGGGTTACGAATTACATGGAAGAAAATACTTCTTAATCACTTTTATCTTACACAAAATGAGGAAACGAAAATTACCATCTATGTACGTCTATGTAGTCTCATAATGATCTGATCTTATTGAGTTTTGATCTTGGAAAAGGCTACTTTATTGTTGATACTTTTCAGATATTTAGAAAGCCTGGGCCTGACAAAGGTGAAAATTAAAGCAAGAAGAGTAGTCTCATAATGCTATGACACACTATCAGTGATGAAACGACTTGTTTGGTAATGAAAATGAATCACGGGGAATGCAGGCTTGTAAGCATAGCATATACTCAGCCGGTTGACTACTTGAAGCCCTGGTCTCGTGTTGTTAGCCTTTGATTAAGGGACAGCAGTGCTTTAACCCCAGGCCTGTGAAACATTACGAGATATGTCTTCCGGGAAGAGAAATGAGATTCTCGCATACAAAGCAAAATTCGGGTTGCACCAGAAGTCTGGAATGATGGAAATCAGAACTGCCGAATGAATGATCGATATTCTTAACATTTGGATGATGACTAATCAGACTTAACTACCATTCAAGGGTACATGATTCGTTAGGTTCGTCTGACGTGAGCGTGCGAACATATAGGCAGCAGGCCAGCAACACGCTATTTGCTTGACTTCTTCCTCAAGCTGAGACAAGTTAACCCACCCCATTTACCATCTGCAAAAACTGCAAAAGAAAAAATGAGTCAAGGACAATATTTTGTTGAATCGTATCTAGCACGTTTTGTGTCCCACAATCGACGGGCGGAATGGTGGACATTTGTCGCGCCAGAGAAAAGACAAAAGATGGGACTGATATATCCAGTCGATAATGGTGACGTTTCCGGTCCGGCTTGGTTCTGTACCGATCGGCTCAGTTTCAACGCGTTCAAGTTGTTGTGCAACTCCCCGGAAAAGGTCAAGATCAAAGCGGACGGAAACTTGGGTTCATGTCGGACGTCGTCGCTACATGGAGACATGGTCACTCCACTGGAGAGTCTCCCTCCGGAGCTTCTTCTAACTATCTTCACGTTACTGCAACCTGAGGAGCTCATGGCTCTTGGCCTCTGTTCCCAGACCCTGTGGAATCATGCAACCACTTACGCGCTGGGCGGCTACTCCCGGTGGAAAAATGCCTACTCCTGGGTCAACACTCCACTCATCTGTGCGGGATCAAAGCTCGAAACCCTTCCAAAATCCATGTACCACATTGGTGCTGAGAAAGCCCACAGCGGACTGCCACTGTGGAATATCCCCGACACCGAGGAACAAACTGGATTAAATAACTGGTATCATAAGGTTATTGAACCATACGAGGAAACGCCCTGTCCGTATGATGGTCTCTATTCGAAAGCCTTTTCAGAACAAATTCGATCAGCCGGTATCCCAGAAAGCCTACACGCTTCGATGAAAGCGTCTCTACCGACCTTGAACGTCGAGATTGGTAGCAGCTGGTATCTGTGCAATTTGACACGGAAAGAGTACATATGTATGGAAGGAGTGGTCGCACGTAAGGGGGAAGCCACAGTCTGCCTGAAGGAAACCCATTGGCTTACTCTAGATATGCTGTTGTTGTGGTTGATCACTTGGCGAGGCCTGGAGAATACACAAGATGTCTGGTCTTGGGACGGACTTGAGACCTTTGCTGGGTTTTCAGATGAAAAGTTGGAAGACACCTTGATGGATCCAACCTATGGTCCCCTTAACGACAAATTCTGGCCTATGTGGGTTGGCGCTTGGGCTGGTCACCGTCTGGAGGTTGTTGCTGAGAAAAAGCTAGATGTGGACTGGGTCAACCGAACCAGTGATATTGACTCGCTGGCTAACAAAATGATGCGACTTTTCTGGGGGCTTTCGATAGCAGAAGGAACCCAACTGAACCGGAAGTACTGGGCAAAGATCTTCAAGGAAAGTGGAGGAGTTATTTGGTTACATATCACCGATCACTCCTCAGGAACCGAAAAGGTTAATGTTGTCAAATATGATTACACAGAGGACGACGGATGGAATTTATTAAGCCAATGGAATGGTTACGTATAGGTTGATATTCCAAAGGTTCTGTATCGGCTAGCTGTAACTCGAGGCCCAGGGTTGGAAAGACAAGGGGAGGCCAAGCATCCACCTGTTAGAACATCCATCGTTTCTTCCTTATCATATCTACATCAATCTGTAGGTTGGGTCGGTATGATATGATTCGGCGTATAAACATGTGATCTTTGCGTTAGCGGCGCATATTGGCTGGCGCTGGTCGCATTGCTAAGAGCCAAGAACGTCTCCGAGCTAGATGGTGGGCCTCCTGCATCAATACTCCCCAGGTAGACAAACAAGTGAGATTTGCATTAATAGTGGACGTACACATAGTCACTTTCATTTTTATGGTGGAAAATGAAATGATTTTGTGATGGTATAATGTGGAAGACTGGTATTGGCTACCAGGCGGTTGAAAGCGGATTGATATGTAAAGCCCTGACTGGAAAGGCCCTCGCGTGTGACGTTGTTGTACTAATTTTTGGATCCTGTTCTACACCCTTCACTTCGCTACTAGACTTGCATGTTTAGCTAGCAGAGCAATATAAGAATATGCAAAAGCATGGCGAGGAACATATATATTTTCGGTAGCTAACTTGTCGCAGCCTGATAGGCTCGGGGACAGTAAGCTTGCAGTTCCAATTGGCTGGGTGTTTGAGGCCAGACACTTCAACCAACATGTATTGATCTAGGCGCTGCAAAAGGGCGTTCTGGATGGTCCCATGCTTAGAACCATCATACTCTACTCCATGCGGGAGCACGTAAAAGGTTGTCGCCGTCGCTTATAAAACCTCAGCTCTTATCCCCTCTCTTGAGGTTCTTTTACAAGTCTTTCACAACAGTAGACATTGCCGAACAACCACGGCTATGGCTAGCTTGAGTAATGAAGTATTTCGACCACATTTTACAGTGCGTCAGCCCGATACTCTTACAGCAGCTCCGCTATACATCCCCGAAACTACAGCGAAGGTGTTGAGCAAAAAGATGAAGAAAAAGAAGAAGGACAAAGGCGCAGTACAGGTAGAAGAGTATACCAGTACGAGGATCAGCCAACTTGATGATCTCAACAATGTCGAAACGTCTGTGCCTGCGTCGCATATGATGCCCGAACCTGAGCCTGCGATGGAACCTGCAGATGAGCCTGCGATGGAACCTGTGTCGGTGGAAGAGGCTGTGCCAGAGGAGGAGGCTGTACCTCAAGAACAACATCACTTTGAGCATGGATATGGTTATACAATAAGGCAGAACGATGGTAAGACAGCCTCGAATCGTTTAAGACAAGGGACTGATTCAATGATTCCAATAGAAGCAGCTGAAAGTACAATCAACGGCGAACCAGACACAACGCCGTCGCCGCTGTATCTTCCTTTCAGCGCCCAGCACAGACTCATGATCCATCTCCAGCACAAGCTTGAGGCACTCTGTTTCTCGTTCGGCCAGCAACACATTCCAGAGAAGCTTCGAGCCGAGGGTTGGGACTGTCCTGAAGCAGTGGAGCTAAATGTTTGGACAGCGGAGTTTCGTTTCAACCGTTATTTCAGAGAACGTCTACCACAATTAGCACAGCACAACACGTTGTTGGACTCTATTACCAATATTCGCAATTATGCTGTCAGTCGCACTCGGATTGACACTGCAGAGCTGAAAAACGTCTTGGCCTCCGCTGTACAGTTGGCTATAGTTCTCGGGGAGGAGGGATCCGTGTTTGAGAAACTTCGAGAAGATGTTATCAACACTAACAACTGGCTTGGGGAGGAAACAGAACAGCTCCAGAACACACTTGATGCGAAACTAACTGTCATCGCAGCTGCTCGTGCCAAGGTCGATGCCCTGGAGGAAGGTACGAGAGCAGCTTTTGACAAAAGATTGCTGAAACGTCAGAACGCGGCGCACGCCAAGGTTTTGATGGCGATTGAAAGGGCTGATGCGGATCAGCCGTCAGAGGTTACAGACCGCTCTGTGGCACCCTCGAGCCTTGACTGGGTCAATGGTTTGGAGAATAGTCTGATGCTAGGGGACGATAGCCAAGAAGAGAGCTGGACTTGACAGTGTGCCAGATATTGGTTATATCGTGGGCGTATCTGTGGCTTCTGTCTCGGTAAAGCACCGGTAGCTTCAACCTCAGGTAGCTGCTGATTGTGAGGAAGAAATGAGGTTCGAGCCTAGGCTTTTTGGTGAACCAAAGAACTACCAACGCACATTTAATGCAGAATTCTTTGTTCAATCTAACACCTTAACCATCAGTTTCTAGCTGCGCTGGAGGTAGAAGCCTACTAGAATCATAGCTTGTGTAATCGAGCAATTTTAGAGAAAGCTATGGCAAATGAACATTTGATATCGAGCAGTTGATTGGTACCATTCGCTTGAATTTGTGCCATCTTCTTACTCGTATGTTTGTTTGACACGCGTATTTATTGCTATGTGATATTGAGGTTATTTCGAAACTTAACCGTTCTGTCCTTTGCTAAAGAACTGCAAAGAACTGTGCCTTGCTCTCATCGAGTCTAACGGACGTTTCCGTTTCGAGTAACACACGCCGGAGCTACCATTTCTTACTGGTCCGTGACGTGATGACAAATTGAGTTTTATGGACCTTACTGCTACTAACAGAAAGCGGTGTACAAATGATATCGACGATCATGCAACCTCCCCGTCTCAGCCCTCGGTTAATGCAGACCTAACAGGCCGGTGAGGGCGGGATATTCAACCAATTCGATTACAAAAGTAACCCAAAGGCTGGGATACGGCAATCACCTAGGTGAAATGTAATAGAAGCTTTCCAGAGCGACCTTGACGTTAGTCCCGAGGTCTCTGTTAGTGAATTGCCGGTCCCTCCGCTGTGGAGTCAAACAGAAGTCAACGGCCTGGCAGGTGTCCCGTACATGGTGGATACCTCAGATTCTTCATGCCTCGGCTGATGTAATTCATTCTTTGTCATCCGTAAAGAAGCTCAATTGTCCATTTAATGATCGACTGGCTCCCTGTTTAACCTACTAGTATCCAGTGATTCTTCATTCTACCAACATTTACAAAATTGATCGAAACTTTTCATAAATCATACTTCTAACTTTATCGACACAATGACTACTACCGTTATCATCCAGTACCCCACCGGTCACGATTTTAACGTTGACTACTATGTGAACACACACATGCCCCTGGCTGAGAAGTGAGTAGCCTCTTGAACCACTGATCCTTAGTATACATCTGACTCAACTTGGCAATAGGACCTGGGGGTCTCATGGCCTCATCAGCGCAGAGGTCGTCAAGCTGGGAGGAGACAGCCCCCACCAGATCTACACCATCATGAAGTGGGAGAGCTTGGCCGCCTTCCAGAAGGCTGGCGCTATGGAGGAGACCAAGGCTGTCCATGAGGATGTGAAGAACTTCACCACCGCTAAGCCTACAATGGTCATTGGCGAGAATGTTGCTTCACCTAAGCTCTAAATTACCAACATGCAGAATTGTGGTTGAATTAGAAGGAAGAGGTTATGTCGGCAGGATCTACTCGTTAAAGAATACATAAATACAGAAAATTCAGGTCGATCGTTTTGAAAAAAGAATAGTTGTCTGTGGACATGTTATAGGATGCTTGAATGTGTAAAAGGAAGTCTGGATCTCTAGGCCGATTTTGCATTGAGCTGCCATCTCATTTTTCCGACGTTCAGATCTGCATCCGTCTTGTTCATCTCCTTCATCCATTCGTAATCCCCTTTTTGCAAATACATGACACCCGACTTCTATTCTTTGTCAGCTCAATTCATCCTCAGTCCAGATAGCTACTTACGGTTCCCAAAGTAAGCTGCAGGGTGTTCTCAAAGTACTGAGGCACGTACACCTCTTTGGCCGACTTATCCTTGATAAGACTAAGAATATTTTGGACGGCAACCTCGACCTGTATCATTGCAGCGCGAGCCTGTTTTGGGCCACCTGACTGTGCAACGTCGCCTACAGCGAAAACGTTCTGTCGAGTCGACGGCAAACTGTCGACCTGTAGCGTCTGCTTAACCTTGATCTCGCCGCTAGAAGCAATGCTCTTCGGGGAGTAGGCGGCAAGCAGATTCGAATGTGGACGAAAGCCGGTGCAAGGTATCTAAGGTAATTACATCAGTTACTAGGATTGTCCGCGAATAGTGTCAGATAATATTTTACTTACCACCAGATCAAAGGTCTTTGTCTCTCCGTTTGTAAACTTAAGATTAGTTTCTCGCACAATCTGGCCAGCGTCGTCAGGCAATGTGGGCTTTTCGCCCAGCAGGACTTCAATGCCTTGTTCTCCTAGCTTGGCAAACACATGCTCATGGAGTTTCGGTCCAAAACGTGGCAGTAGCTGCTTTCTGGAGTGAATGAGGGTAACATGCTTATCGGGGTATCTATCTTTCATGTCTGTAGCCAGCTCAACGCCAACCGCTCCACCTCCGACAACTGCGATTCTGGAGGACTTTCCAATACGCTGCTGCAGTTCCTGCAACTCGACAATTGAATCGTCTTTTGTAAATGCGCGCAATCGGGCTGGAGGAGGCTGGCTTGCACCAGTGGCAACCATAAGGTAGTCGTAGCCCAGAGACACACCACCTCTGGTGGTGATGGTCTTCTCCCTCACCTCGGTGACTTCGTCGCAAATTTGACGGAATATACCATCGGGAGCCCCAGCAGCGAGGCCGTCATATGCAATAAAAGCGTGTTGCTCCCGCTCAGAGAACACGGCGTTACGCGGAAAGCTAAAGGTGTAATGAAAATGGGAGTGCTTCTCAACAAGAATGACCCGGTACCCAGTGGGAAGTGTGTGTGCGAGTCGTTGAGCGGCCAAGCAGCCTGCAAATGAGCCTCCGACGACGACCACATTAAGCGGGTCGGACGATGGACGATAGGAGAATTTGTGAATAATTGATTGCGCTTTCTGGACTACCAATCTGGCCAGAAACGAAGCGATGAGTTGGACAAAGTCGAGGTAGATGCCTATTTGTTGAAGACCCATGATCGTGCAGGGGATTGGCTGTGCCAAGAAAGTGGTAATGGGTCAAAAGGTTACCCATCAAAAAGGAGATGCAAGATGATCAGATAAGATCAGTTATATATGATGGGATCTCCATGGATTCGGGGGTCCGCGGGGCCTAACCCCGTTTGACCCCCAAAGTCCGAGGCCGATCGGAATATCATCGAAAAGCCGAACTCAACTTCGGTCTTTTGCAAAAATTGTTCTTAAGAATCGTTTTTACACCCAGCAATCTACCTCCCTCCTTGACTGGCACAAGGTGGACTCACGCCACTAATCAAGTCTTTCACCAACTTGCCTAGTTCTAGGTGGCTTGCCAACCACTCTTATGGACTTCAAAATAGGGCTTCAAAAAATCATCTTAAATCTCTTCACTGGAAGTTAATTCGAAGACCCTTGGAATTCATGGAAGGGGTCGGAATCAACTGAATTCGAAGGATTTTAGTAAAATGAGAAACAGAAAATTAAAGAAAAATGAGACAAGATAACAATAGATAAGGTAGGACGGCGAAGAATATGATATCTCCTCCAAAATATACCTGCCTACCCTATAAAAGAATTAACACGTCCCAACATAGAACCATATAATTGAGTTGAATTAATCAAATAAGGATATAATGTCAATTCGAATTAAATAGGAACACCTCTAATTAAAGGGATTTGTTATATTAGAAGCTCTGATCAAGGTAATAAAACCTTATACATTGGAAAAGGTTTTGTCTTCCCTTTCGTCTCCAATGGGGAAGATGTGACAACAAAATATGGCATTGATGTCGAAAGAAATCCAGGCCAGGTGGCTTTTCAGCTGCAAGCTCTACACCCCGGCATAAATATCACAAATGGGTGCATAAACGTTGGATACCTGAAACATCAAACATTAAATGCTGCATGAAGCAATGCTGTATCAAGTACCGCGCATTTCATAAGGAAAATCGAGTTAGGAGACCTGTGTATGTTTCAAGTCTATGCGTTCAGTATAGTCACACTGAGAACTTCATCTTAGCTGCATTGAAGTCTCTGTGGTCTTTGTTTGTTGTTATTCCCTGACATAATTTAACTGTAATCCGAAGCGGCGTCTGTGGCTAATTAGTGGCGCATCTCAGCCTACATGCTGTGCACTGCTCTCGTGGGTGGTTAGGTAGGAGCGGAAACATTCATGTTCGCTATGGCTGTTCATAGTTTGGCGTACTCACCTGGGTTGATAATAATTAACAGCCCACGAATCTCGCGAAATGGAACGGATCATGGCACGAATCGAGAGTAAACCACAAGGTAGGAACCTGTTGATCCTCTAGCCTTTTGACTTGTCTAACAGTATCAAGATGCTCCAAATCAAAAGTCGGATTGGGTTAGTTATGCTTTAGGATTCGACGAAGTGGCTGAAAAGTTACTCAGAGATCGTAATCTCTACATCGATGAGGATGACAAACGAGATCTGGAGGAAGACCCTGCAGCAGCTTTGCAACCAGGGCGACATGGCCTACTGAGAATGCTTATCGATGGGGGAGTTGACATACGGTCGACTGACGGTAACAATTGGACGATGCTGCATCATGCAGTATGGTTTGAATCCATTGAGCCAATTGAACTTCTCATCGAAAGAGGGGCTGACATCAAAGCAAAGACCAGACTGAGAAATTCGGTGTTGCATCTTGCCTGGAGTGGACATGCGGTGATGACAATGGTCGAACTGGGAGCCGACCTTGAGGTCCTCAACTACAAAAATGAGACGCCACTGATCTACGCCTGCCTCAACGAATATGATGATGCTGTCGACAGACTTTTCTATGAAGGGGCCACCTTGACTCCCGAAGACATCCACCAGAGAACCGCTCTGCATTCAGCATGCTTGGAAGGGCATTGCGGCATCGTCCATTCGTGTCTCGAGGATGATGCGGAGGTTGAAGTCTACGATGAAGATGGGGAAACTCCAATGCACCTTGCATGCTTTTCAGGGCACGCGGATATAGTCAAGTTTCTCCTTAAAGCGTAAGCCGATACCGAGGTAAAGGATAGTTACGGCCGCGCACCTCTGAACAGAGCATGCTATGATGGTTTTGAAGATGTTGCCAAGGTACTTCTTGAGTCAGGCTGCGATGTCGATACAACAGGGCCTGGTAACAGAACAGCTCTAAATGTCGCAGCTCGCAAGGAGCACCTCGGGATTGTCAAACTTCTCGTCGAACGCAGCGCAAATCTGGACTCGCCCGATAATCAGGGGCTCACGCCACTACATGCGGCCGCTAGTTGTGGACATGTCGAGGTCGTAAAAGTGCTTCTAGATGCAGGGGCGGAAGTCAACATCATGGCACAAAACCAGTCGACACCACTACACCATAGTCTGGAAGCCGATGCCCCTAAGCTCTGGCAATTGCTTGTTGACCGCGGTGCTGATATCGTGCGCAAGGATCAAGATGGTTACACGCCGCTGCACTGGGCGTCAAGGAAGGGGAACGCCAAAGCAGTATCATTCCTTCTAGAAAAAGGAGTTGATGACTTGGTTGTTACATCTTCTCAAGAAAGCACCTTGCACTGTGCTGCCCGCGGTGGATCGAGACAGGTTGTGAAATTGTTGCTTGCGAAGGGAGTTAAGCTCGACCAGGGCGACAAGTACAGGCAAATGCCTTTGGAGGTAGCAGCGGCAGAGGGAACAGCTGATTTTGTGAAATTCCTCTTGCAACAGAGTCCGGAGGGAAGCATCAATGCTGCTCATTTTCAGACAGGATTTACTCTACTACACGAGGCCTCCGTCGCAGGAAATGTGGACGTAGCCAGAATGTTACTGAAGAACCCTGGCATACTACCCGATCCTGTGGACACGCTTGGCCGTACACCACTGTTGCTCGCTTCCGTACAAGGGAATGAAGAGATTGTTCAAATCCTGCTTGCTGACGGCCGAACTAGGCCAGATGTTCAAGATGGGTGCGGGTCAACAGCCCTGTTCGCTGCCGTGAGGAACGCCCACACAGAAGTGGCCCGAATTCTCCTGGAATCCAAAAGAGTAAAGACAACTGGGGCAGACGGGTTTGGTATTGGTCTCTTGTGGTGGGCACGACGTACTGGAGACGCAAAGATATTGGAGCTTTTGACGCAGCACTTGGGAAAGAGGGTGGGCTCTGGCGCAACCCACGAGCGGACAGGCAGGCCCCCGCTTACTCAGGTCAACGCGGTGATGCCTTATTGCGACGCTTGCTTGGTTTATGCACCAGATCATGTGGAACGTACTTGTGACAATCCGTCGTTCGCGCTATGCCAGGATTGCCATGCTAAGGTCAAATTCAAGTGCTCTGAGGGTATTCATACCAGAGCATAAGACAGCTCTAGCGACAAGTTCGAGTTGAGCACTTGGTTACAGTAACGCATCTAGAATAAGAATTCCGTACCCAAATCAGCTTTCCCTCTTCTACTCGTTAACAAATAAGGTAAAGTAGTATTGATTTCCTTAAGCATTAGGTGATTACTAGCCTGTTGGATGCGGGGCTACCTTGAGATTTATATCCAGGTCAAAAACCTGGGTCCTAAAATTCAATGATTTGATTTCGTCTTGTGTACGGTCTGGAAAAAGAGCAGATGACCTTGGTTGAGATTTACAGTAATTTATTCCTTTTTCATATCATTATAGATTTAGCTACTAATTCGGTATACCGCATTGTAGTACAGGGAGGAGCACATCCGTAACTGGTCAAGTGATGCGAGAAGAGAACCGTAGCCTTGCATAGGTGACGATCCAAGTGCGGGATTTAAAGACTCCGCGGTGTTGGTCGGATACCACATAGAACTAGAGTACGAATGTGGTCCATATATGAGGTAGGCTGTTCATGGTAACAATCAGTAGGATGTGTGATCTGGTCTTGGCATACCTATCGTGGGCGGGCAATGACCTCCAGCTGCATCGCATCAGCATCAAATGTTGATCATACGCAGAAATAAACATAAACTAGTTATCGCACTGCCGTAAACATCCGAATCGGGTAATCTTACCCTTTGAGCGATTGTAGCTCCTTTCACCAAGCAGATTATGCTAACGGCCATCTCTCTTCGTTCAACACTAAGTATTATACACAAGGTAAGATCTAGACAATCAACCGACCATTGGGCGGAGCTAAAGATCCGAGATTGATAGGAAATACTCCGCGTTGTACGTTCATGGCAGCCAAGCCTTAGAGCTGCAAAGCTCAGAGAACCATAGTGACTGGATGCCTATTAGTCGATGGCGGGCAAATGTCGAGCTGAGTATTTTGAAAACTCACTGATTGTTGCAGCTGAGCAATAATGATCATAGAATAAGATAGTGATATCGAGAGCCTCGCCACTCCTTAGGATTTCGACGTCTACGCTACTGTGGGAGGTTGGCCGTTTGAGGACGTGGTTCGCCAGCCACGTCCAGTGTCCCGACGCACTACTCCAAGCTTGAAATGATCCAGAGCGTTTCGATTAGTAACTAACACCCTATGAGATCTTTCTCAGTCACGATGGTTGCTCGTAACCGTTTCTTTTGGGACGCATCAAGACCTTAGTGAGTCTCGACTGCCCAATAATCGCAAGCCACCAAGGTTCCCGCATGAATAACCGTAGTTTGAGCTACATAAGGTTTGCGAACATTTCAACCATACTTTTAGACTTAACTCGACAATCCGTTCTGGTGGTCTCAGCTAGCCTCGCTAGCATGCGGTTTTGGAATGCGGTAGTCACAAGGCTTTCAGGGACCAGCGCTATCGAAACTTTACAGCCCCGATCGGGTCTATGGAGTCCAGAACTGGTATCAAGGGAACAACGAGAGCCAATGAAGCATGCAGCTGTTCACTATTCTAGCTGGATAAACTAAATGTCATAGCCTAATCGGTAGCTTATCGCCTGGTTCAGGACCACGAGGGAGGGTCGGAGAACTAACGCAGGGGGAGCTGCCCTACAGATGGACCGATAACCTTTCTTTGCCATCCTCAAGCCAAAGCCGCATTTCCAAATAGGATACAGACTGGATGTTAGCTAGGTCAGTATTTTCAGCTACAGACGAGCGAAAGCTACACTGGCGTTCAGCTCTTGAACTCCCCAAGTCGGTAGCAGAAAACACAAGCTGCACTAAGTGAAAGGATATCCTGGTAAACCACAAGTACAGTTTGGCAGAAGTTGTAGACTCACTCGATAAACCCCGCCATCAAATCCTTGACCTCGAGTCAAGATGAGCTTAAATGTGTAAATCGTCACAATCAACCCTCGTCGTTGTAGCTCGCTGGCAACATCTGTCCTCAAGGCCAGGTAGTGTCCCCCTGCAGGATTACTGGCCTTTGGTATTTGAAACATGGCGCGATCGGTCTTCTACTCTATTGTTTTCAAGGTTAAAAGTGACTTTCCAGCTAGACTAAGTATGGTCAGCCTGGTGTCTTAGATGGGGACCCTCCCTCCGAAACAACAGTAGTGTCCCATGGCACTGGAATTCAGACCCTCTATGCCCAGTTCAGCCGCATCTAGACCAACCAAGAACAACTCAGAGAAACTATCCTTACTTTTAGCTTGAGGTCCCACCAACCAGAGTCAAGAACTATGCGCTTTCAGGTACGCCCAAACGGGTGGGGAACAATCTAACTCCAGATGCAGATCACAATCCCTCATGGCGTTCGCGGCCCCTGTCAGCGTGATTTACGAGATTTGTTCGAGGAAATAATCCAAAGATTGGCATTCTTCATTCCGGTTCTGCTTTTTAATGAGCTTAGGTATAAATATCAAGGTTGTGCCGCTTTGATCTATCACATGAGACCTCATCAATCGACACTTCTCAGTCAACAACCTTTACACAATGGTCAACCTCAAGAATATCTTTCTCACAGCAACCATCTTCTTGGGATGCGGTCTTGCTGTCCCTGCGCCTGCCGCTCCCCAAGCGGAGGCTGGTGCCATCATCCCTGGTAGCTACATTATCACTCTGAAGCCCGATATTGATGCCATCAAGGTCAAGAGCCACATCCGTTGGGTCAAGGATGTCCACAAAAGGAGCCTGACCAAGCGTGAGACTGAAGTGGGCGTTGAGAAGATCTATGACAGCAAGACAGGCTTTCAAGGGTATGCTGGAAGCTTTGATACTACCACCATCAAGGAAATCAAGAAGAGTTCAGACGTAAGCAAATAGAATTCCCCCAGGGTGATCACAAACTAAGTTGAAGCACATAGGTCGTAGCCGTTGAACCCAACCGCGTATGGAAGATCAAGCGTGTCCAGTCCAAGCGCAACATCGAGAAGAGAGACGAAATCACACAGAAAAAGGCCACTTGGGGTCTCGGTACGATTTCACACCGAAAGAAGGGCTCCAAAGAATACATCTACGATGACTATGCCGGCACCGACATGTACGCTTACGTGATTGACACTGGTGTCAGGACTTCGCACAAGGACTTTGGTGGACGCGCCAAGGCTGCGTGGACAAACTGGAAGGGCGACAATTCAGATACTGATGGTCACGGAACCCATGTCGCTGGAACAATTGGTGGCAAGACCTATGGCGTCGTGAAGGAGGCCACCATCTTGGCTCTAAAGGTCTTCAAGGGTGATGAGTCTGATACATCTATTGTTCTTGACGCCTTCAACTGGGCCGTTAATGACATCATCAAGAAGGATCGCACCTGGCGGGCTGTCATCAACATGTCCCTTGGAGGAGAGAAATCGACTGCCTTCAACAAGGCCGTTGACGCTGCTTCTAAGAAGGGCGTTGTCAGTGTTGTCGCGTCCGGTAACGATGGCATCGACTCAGCCAAGGAGTCACCTGGCTCTGCCTCTAGTGCTATTACTGTTGGTGCAGTTGACTCGAACTGGGCTGTAGCCGACTTCTCCAACTGGGGCAAGACCGTCGACATCCTGGCTCCGGGTGTTGAGATCATTTCGACTGGTCACAAGAGCAACACGGCTACTGCAACTTTGGATGGAACTTCAATGGCGTGCCCTCATGTCGCTGGTCTGGTGCTGTATGCGATGAGCGTGGAGGAAGTTGAGGGTGTGGCTGATATCACTGCGTGGTTAAAGGAGTCGGCTACTCCCAAGAAGATCACAGGAAACCTGCGTGGTGCTCCTAATCTGATTGCCAACAATGGAAACTATGTGCAATGAGGATATCACTGATTTAAGTAATCTATATTTTGTATCGGACGGTTTTTGTTCTACTTTTCTTTCCTTGCCTGCGCGTCCTTTTGAATATGGGTTAAGCGCGGCATTTGAAAACACAGTGATTTCTTTCCACCTCAATAATGTTCAATTCTGCTTCAATGTTCGTAGATGATGAACTCAGACCATCTTGTGATGAAACAGATCAACAACGGCTTAGACGGCAAAAGTCTCACCTGCCTGCTCGCACAGACTAATGTTGTCGGCCCGGGTATATAAAGCCGCAGATAATGATAATTATTGATTATTGAAATCGTATCGGCACCCTGCCGCCTTCAGTCTTTTTCTCTCGTATCTCCACGCCTTCTCTCTGATACCACGATGTGTGACACGGATATGTACAAGTTTCAATTGGATCGCTTCACCACGCTTAGACCTACTTATGATCTTTCAGCTGCCAAATCCAGGAAACAACGACTGCGGAATATTCCCGGTTATGAGGGATGATATCTCGTGTTGAAGCAAGCAATATTCAGCCATTAAAGAAGACGATCAGAGTCCGAGCGCTTGGAATGTTGGCGAAAATGTTGCCAATAGGCTAGTCTGATGGTGCCATAGCGTAAGGCTTGACCATATGCGTCTAGCTTTCCAATATTGGCGTCACAGCCGAACATCCCGCGCTACGGGGGGAATAAGCAACGAGTGTCGTAATTTCAGCCAGACGGAATCATTAAAGCCCCTCACTTTGCCTTCACTTATTTCTCGATATTGGGAATACCCTTACACGATATCACATCCATACTCACCATGACCGGCGAAGTGTCAGAAACTCCTGGCCTGACCCTCCCGCCAGCTCCCACGCCAGCATGGGAAGTCATGGAAAACCTTCAGCAAGCTCAGGCGGTTCGCCACCCGCATCCTCAAGCACGTGAAGATTTGCTGACTTCTTTCCCAGAACCAGAACGAGACGCAGGATGGGCAAACCGACGATGACGCTGACGATCCCGGATTTAATGATCACAGCGACTCTGATCTCGACTCTGCTTTAGGTTCCAACTTGGCAGATTCTACTTACTCGCTTAACTCCAGTATCTTTGAGTATAGGACGCTTCATGGCCGAACTTATCACTCTGACAGAGGGACTGCCCAGTACTGGTACATAATTCCGGCTCTCTATTCAAAACCTATCTAATACAATCACTCTAGGGCTTCCAATGATGATCAAGCAAGTGAGTCATTGGACATTGCGTGAGTCTGCAATCCAAGACATGACGAATTTGTTCTTATGCGTCTTTAGTCATCATTTCACACTTCTACTACTGGACGATAAGCTTCACCTGACGCCTCTTAGTCCAAATATCCAGGTTCGCTAAAACTTGTCGCGCTATGGTACATTCTTAGTAGACTGACGGCTCCATAGCGAGTTTTGGATATTGGAACGGGAACTGGTAAGACTCTTCAAGTTGCGTGTTCAGAATTGTGTACTAATAGGAGTTAGCAATTTGGGCTATGTAAGTCCCATCTGAACAACGGGAAGCTAAGGCTCACGGTTATGTAGCGACTTTGCCGACGAACATCCAAATGTCGAGGTTGTGGGTACCGAGATTAGCCCCATCCAGCCCAGCTGGGTTCCTTCGAACCTGCGACTGTATGTCATCTCATCATGGAGGAAACTTAGACAAAACTGACATATTATAGAGAAATCGAAGACTGCAATGACGCCTGGACTTTTCGCCCTGATAGCTTTGACTTCATCCACATGCGCTTCATGTTGGGTAGTATCACTGATTGGCAGGCTACCTTCAAGGAAGCTTTCACTGCTTGCACTCCCGGTGGATGGGTCGAGAGCTATGAGGTTTCATCCACCATGGAGAGTGATGATGATTCTATCCCAGATGGAAGCGCGATGCAACGATGGGGGCAAGTCTTTGAAGAAGGTGGTCAGCGCGCTGGCAGAAGCTTTGCAATGATCAAGGAAGATGTACAGAAGAGCTCCTTGGAGGCAGCAGGGTTCATCAACATTCATGTTGAGGACCTCAAGGTACGTCACCTCATCAAATCTTCCGCGAAAATGCGAAGTACTGACCATAACAGGCGCCTGTTGGAGGCTGGCACCCAGAACCAAGGCTTAGACAAGTCGGACAGTATATGCAAGCAGCCTTGGAGAGGGACTATGAGGGCTACATGCTCTTTCTGGCCTGTGAGATCCTGGGTTGGACAGAGGATCAGGTGAGGGTACTTTGTGCGCAGCTTCGTCGGGAGATCAGATCCGGACAACACCATCCTTACTTCAGACAGAGGGTTGTGTATGGACAGAAGCCTGAAGTATAGTGCTTGCCGCGTGCTGAAGATAGACGAATATTGCGTGAATTGTAGAGGAGGGAACCAGTCTACTCCTAGTTCGCGAAGTACAGAATTTGCACGAGATGAGATGTTAAATATACAGTCTTAATAAACCCTTATAACCTCACGGTCCTCGTAGTTCAATAATCCAACTTGGGAATTCAATGACTAGGGCAGTGCTGCTTAGAAGATTTTGGCTAATACGTGAGACCCATGTCTGCATTGCAATAACAATATCTAGGATAAGGAAAGCAGCTGTATGCAGGACCATCGAACTTGTTCACTCCATCACTCCAACAGTGGAGCTTCTGGCATGTTTATGTAGTTAGACTTTATAACATGTCAGATTAGCAGATTATCCCATACCTTTCAAAGTCCAGCTGAGAATGATCTGATAATGGAGTGAGTCTGCAGGTGTCCTGTCTGCCTGTGTCCTTAAATGGCAGGTCAAATGCAGTGGCTGCAGACGATTATACGTGCGCACTGCCTATTTGTGGATGTACATGAATCAGTTATGCAGAAGACGACCAACAAGTGCCATTCTGTATCTGTTTTGGGTATTGATCGACGAGATGTTTAAATTATCGATCATATAGGCCCTACCGTAAGGTGCCATTCGGTTGCCCATGAGGTACAAGACGATGATCATAAAAGTATTTCAAATTGGCGCCGCGCTGCGGTTTTTACCCAACGTTTTCCCATAGTCTAGAAGTCAATACTACTCCCTAAAATCACAATCATGGCAACTGAAGAACCCACGCCGACCACGCAGGCGAACGAATCCCCCTTGACTCCTCAGCCTTTACATCCAGTAACACACTGGGAGAATCTCGCCGCAGTAAGCCAGTCTATCGTCTAGACCCGGGGTCTCACTTGCTTACATTCTGAAGACAGCTGATGTCGATGGCAATGATCGCGATTCTGTTATCAGCTCGAATACGGTTGAATCCACAGCGTCAATGACGTCGAGTATCTTATCATATCGGACTATCCAAGGAAGAACGTTTCATTCAGAGAGAGGGAATGCTCACTACTGGTATTGACATACTTCGTCCGTGTCATGGTCGTGATCACAGCTGACCCTCAATCTGTTAGGGCATCTAACGACGAGCAGCAAAATGAATCGATGGACATTGTGTCAGTGTTTCTCATCACAATTGATCCAATTTGAGCTCACATCAGTCAGCCATCATTTCCTGTGCCTCATGCTGGACGATAAGCTCTATCTCTCGCCGCTGAAAGATGACATCCAGGTTTGAGATCTAGCGACCTATTCTGGAAATGCTCACAACTGACTCAAAAAAGAAAGCGTTAGATATTGGGACAGGAACAGGTAAGCTCATAGCCAGAGGCAAATCTTGATAGATTCTTGCTTACCATTCATAGGGATTTGGGCTATGTATGTTCACTCCATACTCTGCCTCCTAAGCTGATCAGTGGTCATTGAACGCTCTAGTGACTTCGCCGATAATTTCCCCGGCACAAAGGTCATTGGCACCGACATATCGCCCATTCAACCCTCTTGGGTCCCCTCCAACCTTGAATTGTTAGTAGCCTTACCGCAATTTTGTGACTACACTATCTCATGCTTTGTTCAGTCAAATAGACGATTGTACCCTACCATGGACCTTCGAGCCCAACTCTATCGATTTTGTCCATATTCGCTATCTATACGGAAGTATCAAAGACTGGTCGGCATTGTTCAAAGAGTCGTTCCGAGCCTGTAGACCAGGCGGTTGGGTTGAAAGCCACGAAGCTTCACCCATGATGGAAAGTGATGACGGTACTGTCACTAGCACCAGCGCAATGCACGAATGGGGAAGGTTCTTCATCGAAGGGGGAAAGAAAATAGGCCAAACGTTTACTGTTATCGATGACGACCTGCAGCGAAAGGGTATGAAAGATGCGGGTTTCGTTGACATTCAGGTTGTCGACCACAAGGTCGGTTGGAAGTGATATCGTACGAGAACATAGCTGATTGACCTACAGATTCCCGTCACCGGATGGCCTCAGGACCCGAAGTTGAAAGAAATTGGGCAATATGTCCAGGCGGCTCTGGAGCAAGACTTTGAAGGTTACATCTTATACATGGCAAGCCAGCTTCTGGGGTGGTCTATGCAGGAGGTCACAGTGTATTGCGCACAACTAAGACGGGAACTCCGGTCGAGTGCCAACCATCCTTTTTTTCGCTACAGGGCGGTTTATGGGCGCAAACCAGAAGAGACCTGACGTTTAATCAGATAACTACTTGAAACTTTCATCTCAATTTGACAATAATTCTCAGACAACAATTCCTAGTGCTGTTTAGGAGCCAAAATCACTATGGATTGGCGAAGCGACCAATCCGAAAGTTATTCAATGCCGGATCCGTCTCCCCCGTCAAGATCTGTTTACTGAGCAACTCTCCAACGATGGCAGCGTTCGTTAAACCGGAGTGCATAACAGCCACACTCACAGATTCAAGGCCTGTGGGACCGATGATGGGCAGACCGCCCTCTGGAGTTGGTTTGTAGCCAATGGTGTAGTAATCGAACTGAAGGTCGTTCCCACCAACCAGTGACTCTTGCACCAGTGAAAAGACATCGCGAGCTGTTTTCTCCGGATCATCGCCCGGTGCGTCCCCGGGGTTCTCGCAACCTGCTCGAATGACGCCATCCTGTGTTTGGCGCATATATAAGTACTTGGAGTTGATGAGTTGATTGAGAAGTCTCTCCCGCGTCGGTTTCGAATTCACAATCAAAGCGGGAACAGCCGTGACAGGGACTGTGATGCCCTCGGTTGCCAAGAGAGGCACGCTTCCCAAGCCAGCGGCCACAACAACGTGATCGCCATGTATTTCTTGCCCAGTTGACAAAACAACTCCAGTAATCCGGCCGTTACTCTTGCAGAAGCTTTTTGCTGCAGCGTTGACTAATTTTGTATTGCCTCTGGCTTCTGCGGCAGCTATGAATTGGCGCGCAGCGATGTGGGCTTCAATAGCACCCTCGTCAGGATAACAAAGAGCCCATTCTGGGAGGATGCTGGTGTTGATGGAAGGCTCACTGCGGGTAATCTGACCATTGTCCATATGGATAACGTCATATCCCCAGGAATTGAGGTTATTTTCATTCTTCACTCTCTCCTCAATCGGCTTATGCCAATTCAACGAACCACTCCATGAGATCGGAATATCTGGAAGCTCTTGATGAATCTGCTTCCACCTTTGAAGAGAACGACAGCGAAAGTCATAGTAGAACTTTTGACTGGTAGAGCTCGCGTTGAGCCAAGCGAACGAGGCTGCAGTAGCAGGTCCTCCAACATCTTCGGCGATGACGGTCACAGTGGTCTCGCGAGATAGATGCCAGGCAATGGATGCGCCTACGATACCGCCTCCAATGATGATGACATGAGGACAGGCAGGTTTCTCCATCGTGGCAATTATGGTGCTGATGATAGATCAAAATCGAAAATGATGACGAAACATGTGCGGGGAGCGAACAATTATGAATAACGTGCTTTGGCCTGTTACACTGACCCCGCCTTTGCTTCATCATAATGATCAACTTAACGGCGGGCAAGCCTGCGATCGACGCCGTGACGAGAAAGATGTGAGACGTAGTATAAAAAAACTCAAATTTACAAAGGGAAGGTTTGGTAACGTGTCTCTGTAGTATAGTCTATGTCCTTTTAATCTTAATGGTCCTCGCTGGCTACTATATTAACGTAATGCGTGATAGAAATGCCGTAAAAACTTCCCCAAATTCGGGTCGCCGGGTGACTGAAATTTTTTCAGTCTTCTATGGTCAGTGTCGAGAAGCACGTCTTCGGCGTAATGTAGAGTTCCGGATTTTATATTCACCGTCTAGTGTATGGTCAGTGAGCACAAGAAACGCGCAAGCCATTGTGCAAAACCTACAGGATTCAGTGAGAGTCTGCTTACTCTCTCGGGTCTCATTTCCAAGAAGTTACACACATACGGTGCATTATACTCACGGATCTGGTTCGGCCGTGCATAAGCCTCGTAGAACTCCTTGTCCATGGCTACTACGGCCGGATTGCTCTGCGACAAATACTCCAACATGGTTGTTGACGAGCCTCGCCAATATGCTGTGCAAGCGAGCAAAGATGCGGGAAAGCTGGCCTTGGTTCCATGATGAGGGACGCCAAGGAAGTAGATGCCCTTTGTCAATTGCGGGATGTGCTTGGAACGCGTCGTCGCAAGAACTAGACTCTTGGAGGTGGAAGAATGTAAGCCTCAAACTCAAAATTGAGCGTTAGAGCAGCTCTAGGGAGGAATTAGTTTACCTTTTTGAGTAGTAGACCTCCGAAGATGTGGGCAATAAAAATGATGGGTCGGTTTTTCAGCACAAGTGTTATATATCAACCACAGCATCAGAGGAAAGTGCTCAAATTTGGTGAAGATACTCAATATCGTCCAACATTATCTTGGCAAAGACGTCAAAATCGATCTCGGGCGAGTGAGAATCCCATCTTGTCTGGTGGTTAAGCATGATTATTTTGATGTTCTCGAGACCCTTCTGCTTGGGCAGCAAACCTGTGAGCTAGTACACTTGCGAGCCGTTGCCGCTATATCTCCAAGCGCTCGATGGATCGGACCCAAGCCCGTGTATAGCAAAACTTCTACACGAATCACGATCGGAACCACGACGTAGGGGAGGGATATCAAGTGTCATCAACTTACTCCACAATGGTAGATCTACCAGGGTCGTTCAGAACCTCGAACAAGCGAAATGTGGGATGTTCAGCGCATCGCGTCCAGGCGTCCATGGGAGTGGGAACGAAGATATGGACAGGGCTGATAATGAGACACCAAGAGATCAACACAAGTAACCCAACATGTTTTGTGAAGTCTAGTACCCAGATGAAAAAGGGTTTCCTTAGACGACGGGACTGTCGTTTACCTGATGAAAGCACATCATGTGCCGTAAACATGAGCGTATAATAAGTCCAGAGGATTAGAATGCTGACCGAAAGCAGAGCATGGTCCAGCAAGCTACGTCGCCCTTCCCCAAGGAGGATAGCATCCTCGACAAGCTGACAGACCAGGCCATCCCGGCTGATAATGCTCTCTTGCTGGCTGGTGAGCTTTCCTGCGCTATGTTGGACACGCTACACCCACACCTCGATCTCATCTCCCGAAAACCCAGCTCACACATCGATGCTCTCCACGTTCACCTTCGTAAGCGACGCGCCGTCACGATTGCTGAACACCCCCGCCTCCACCTCGTCTGGCATTCCGATACGGTCTACCTGAAGCCACTCCCGGTTTGTCTCCTTAGCTCCGACTTCTGGGAACTTCATCTCCCGCCCGGTAGCCCCACACGGCCCCGGGCACTCGGCTTCATGCGGACCTACGCCTACCTCATTCGTCACCAATCCGACTTCCAAATCGCCCAGAGGGAGGATCTGATCCCGCCATCTGAGGAACTCCAGCACGGGGAATTTGAGGTATTTATTCGGCATTCCCGCAGGATCCCGGATGATCAGGTGTCACCTAGGTGGGAGTTTGGCCAGCTCCGTCTAAGGTGGTTGGACTGGGCTGTCAGAATCTTCCAGCCGAGAGTCCCGGGGATCAAGCACCCATGCTGCGAAGGCTGTTCTACGAGGAGCCCTACCAGCAGACGGGCCAGTTCGTCAAGGATTTCGGAGCTCCGCTGCTCTTCATCTTTGCAGGGTTGTCTTTAATTCTGTCAGCGATGTAGGTTATCCTGGCGGCGCGGCCCGACGACCCTTGGCCAGGGTTTGCATCGATCAGCGCTGGGTTCTCGGTGGCTATTGTTATCTTGCTGGTTGCTATTATCTTTATTTTGTTAGTCGTGGTGGCAGTGGTATTGGCCCTTCAATTGGGGTTTGCGTTGAGAGCTCGAAAGAAGCGAGGAAATCAGGCACTCGGGCAAAATGGCCTTGGTTAACTCTAGACTTCTGGTAGTGTGTTAGAATAATCTATAATTAATCGTCTATAATCGGAAGATGTGAAATGTAGGATCATAAAAAAGGCAAATTTGCAAAAAGTAGAGATTGATAGCGTATCTCCCCCGGGAAGGCTCGAACTTCCGATCTCCCGATTGTCTATGAATAACAGTCGGACGCTTTAGCCAACTAAGCCACAGGGGATAGCTGATTGGATGGTGGCGAGTGTAATTTTACGATCTATGAACGAATTTGCAGATTTTCCTAAATCTGCATCGCTGGGTTTGTCAATCTAGGCATTGGTGGCTACTGTTGAGCAATAGTTGCGCTCCGATCAGTTTATTTATGAATATCTTATTTTTCTATATTTCTGCTCACATTACTCTATCACTTCTTCTGAACGTTGTGGGACTAGAACTACCAGTGCCCAGGAAGACACTGAGCATTACAAGGCTATGGTGACATGAGCCCCAGCCAGCTATATGGCTTGGAGACGAAAAAGTACTTGAACATGGACAAACAAAAGGGGATGGGTATAGAGAGGAGAATTTGGAATTTTTGAAGCTATAACGGATATTGACGGATCGGATTTGCCAATATTTGATGTACACCATCCGTAGGCAGTTCCGAAAAGTCAGGTATGGTATTAATCGACCATAGTCTATAATTCACGATGGAGGGGGAAGAGTCACTTTATATCAAGGGTTTCGGGATGACTGTTAATCTGTGTTCCGTAATCTTACTCATCTACTCTTACCGTTCGGATGTTCCAATCTAATTTATCCATCCCAGCGCTAATCTAACCCCGTAATTTATTGCCCATGTTTGTCGTTCAATCATTCGTCTATTGCTCATTGTATCTCCAAGCCCTGTTGCCACAGCATCTTGTCCCGGCGACACACTCGCCAGCAAGTAGCCGTCTGCGGAAGAACAAATCGGTAGAATTGCCGCTTTGTTTAAAGGTATAGGTCATTGATCTTTCTCTTATTAAAGATCTTTCGGAGGCTCTGATCATGCCAGAAGAACATGATGTAGTACTCCCAGTAGTCAGTGAACAGGATCACTTGGTTGGCCTCCTCGACGATAGAGTCCGGGACCTGCGCAAGGCGCGGGACCACGTTGGCTAGAATCCAGTTGTAAAGGTATTCCGGGTCATTCCATTCAGCAGGCTTGGTGGTGTTACAGTACTTGACCCAGCTTGCTTTGTAGCAAATTGCAGAGAGTGTCTCAATCATTTTGAAACCAGGGTCGTGCTTCTCCAACAGCTTGTATGCTTTGCTCTCCCCATTAGGATCATGTTTCTTAAAATGCTTCATAAGCTGTGTCATGATGAAACAAGCGTCCAGCTGGTTTGGTTCAATGTATTTAGCCAACTCAGTCTTTTTATCCTGGAGAACCTCGACAGCCAGGCTGCCTTTGGTGAAAATGAGGTTCTTGAAGGCGATCAATGGCAACACACCAATAACCCACTCTAAACTGGCCTCTCGCTCTGCCTTGGAAGTGGTGAGCTTCCAGAACGCATACTTGAGGCGTGGGAACATCATGGCGACAGTAAATTTGATGATCAACAGTTAATGTTCTTATTTTTATCGAGTATCTTAGTCGAAGTTGTGATATCGTGGGTAGCAAATGTTCCTGGCCGAGGTACAGCTGAACTATGGGGTGTAGTGGAAAGGAACAAGTTCAAGAAACTGGGGATAGCTTGTCGAAGAAAGTTTTGTAGTGGGTTCCAGTACAAAACTGCGGCAGTGGCCTTCTTATATACTAATGGTACATGCTACCTTGCTTTTTACCATATATCCATATACCAAGTGACACCCTGGGAATAGTCAAAATAACATGCGAACGCGACGCGGTTGGTAAGCAGAACACGCGCTTTATTGACATGTCCTGGGTTTTTATCCTTTGCTGATGTTCCAGCACGTCTAACAACGGAACACAGCGAATGTTCCAAGAACGGCCGTTGGTTCACTACACACTTTGTCTTTGTTCCCTCGATCATATGATGGTCGGTCTGTTCAGACCAATTATGATCACGTTTCTCTTCATACCCAAATATTGCATAGCTTAGCCACGCCTAGTGAATAATCACGTAGTTACACCCCATTTCAGCCAGAATCTATACTCCAAGTAGTGTTCGGTAGAACAAGATCTTTCTAGTCCTCGTCGCCATATTTTGGCGGGTATAAAGCCCGAGCTTCCCGTCGCATTGATCATCAACCATCTAAGCGTCTCGTCTTCCGAAAGACAAATGATCTTCGCTTGCCTATTTTATTTCATAAACCATGATCAGAAATTAAATGTATCAAGAATAAGTTGAAATTATGTTTACAGAAGAGCCGCTACCCTGGCGATTATTTTGAAGAGGCTCAAGTATGAAACTACATATGTGAGGCAACACAAACCCACACCGCATCTTACCATCCCTCACTGGCACCCATGAACAGCTAGCGAGTTTTTTGTAGTCGCCCAAGATATATTCAATTGTTCCAGCACTTTTCAGGGATTCGAAATATCATTTGTTTCGTATTACACGAATTTGTCACGGCACCGGAGGAACAAGATCCCACGGCGGTCAACGGAATTGCACCAAGGTGCTCTCCTTACTTTCCTAAGCAAGAAGAAAGCACAAAAGCTGTTCTAGACACACAGGCTCTCTTGATAGAAAACAAGAGACCGGAAAAGGTAGATTCGAAGCCGGCAGCTATAAGACAATCGTGGTGAGGGGAACTGCAATACATCGATACGATTTCGAAAGGTGTTACTGAACATTGCCCAGTACAAGCCAGAATATGACGATGAATGTACAAGAATCATATATTTAATTATGCACACTCATCGATGTTTCACAAAAAAAGCTGTCGCTGACTGCAATCACATCCCTCTACTGTAGCTGCGATGCTGGTATTTTACGTACCATAACGCCAACTCGTCTCCTCTGATTATGCCCAACCTTCTTCCTGCTCCTTAACCAGAGATCTCCCAACCAGAAATCTCCCAACCAAAACGTTCAATTCTTCTATCTCCTTGGGTGATAGCAACACAAGATTGGCGGTGCGAAGACGGTCTAGGTTGCGTCGAAGGATCGCAGCTTGTATAGGGTATCCCTCATTTTCGATCCTCTCCTCACAAAGTTTGATCCACCTTTTATATTTTCTAAGGTCTGTTCGTAGAGTACGAAACCGTTCATCGGCTCTTTTTAAATCCTCTTCTGATAACACCAGGCCGTCTGGTTCTTCCCGCTCACAATTTGTACTGTGCCCCAGGGCTTGCTGTTTGGCAGGGGAAACTTCGACAGTCGGCTCATTGTTTCTCTCAGAAGCATCATTGTGCTTCTCTTGAATCTGTTTGAGACATGCCGGAACAAATACCTGGGTGTTGAAGTCGATCTCGTGCAAGATTTTGTTTTTCGCCAAGTTATGCACCTCTAGGGTTTTCATATTACGCATCATGCGTTGCTCAACCAGTTTCGAAAGCGGGGTTATAGGTGGTAACGGGTGGTCGAGTGATGCGTCAGACATCGTTGTGCTGCTGTCAACATAGCCTCCGGGGATTACATTGTCTTGAGAGATTTCGTCACTTGAGGTGGAGAGCATACTGTGGCTCCGCTTGCGGTTTCTAGAAGTTGTTTTTGCTTCGTCACTGCTGTATGCTGATAGGTCGGAGTCAGTAAGGTCGCAGCGGTAGATATGTGTAATACGTGCATAATGGTGTAGGGATAAAGTTCAAACATGGCGAGTGAGGGCGGACTTACCTGAATCTTCAATTGTCAAAGGAAGAGGCCCGCTCTCACTCCCACGCGAGGGACTTGTGGTGAGCTTGTGGTCGCCTCTGGAATTGATGAAGGCCTTAGCCTGTTCGTAGTGAAGTGGCACGTTTTCTAGTTCCTCCTGGATGGTACTAAGTGCTGGAAGGGAATTATCGCGGACCTCCTGGGTCTGGTCTGGATTCGAAGACATGGTTCGGGCTTAAGAGATGTGATGAAATGGAGAAGAAATAAAAATGACAGAATGGAAGAGTAGAATAATAGAAGGGGCGTTTGTAGACTAGAGTTTGATCGCAGTACCCGAGGCAGGTGTCATGTGCCACATTTGGTAAACACAGCAAGATCGGACCAGGAGCTACTAGTTTGGGTCTCTCAGTAGAGAAAGCTGAGAATGGAAGTTGCTGCTAAACTGAGGACAAGACTGTGAAGTGTAGGAAGTTTTGGGGTACAGACATTTTCACAACGTTCCGCCTCCACTATGGCCAACTCATCCATCAAGTTTAATCAAGAAGCAAGTGCTGGACCATATTTGATGACCTTTCTAGCCCAGCTTTGCAAACACAGAAGGCATCAGCCTTTTCCACCTGTGGCATTCTGTCGCTTAACCGTCCACTGAACATGGCGAGATAAATAGCTTTATATCATAATCAAAGAGGTTTGTACAAGATACAGCCTGATAAACTAAATACAGCGCGATCATGACTCAAGACCAAAGGACAAGGGTTGCAGGGCCACCGCCATGAGAGGGCATATATCCGACAAAGGAACTGATCGTGAATCTCACATCCGCAACTGGGTGATCACGATCAACGTCACAAGGTTTTACCTCGTGGAAATTGCGCGGATTGAAAAGGGTTAGGTCGCCAGGGACAGCGCGCATTGCTTTGAACGGATGGCCCTCAAGCATTTGGGGTTGGTAGCTGTCCCGGGGAAATGGCTTGCGCCAGGATACATCGTCGTCAGGTGCGCGCCACTGCCTATCGTAGATGATCGTGTCGCCGCCTGAGACCTTGTTGAGTAGAATGTTCCATGTTAGCTGGCCTACGATTTGGTCAATCGACCAGCCGGCTGCCTCGTAAGGTGCAAAGTCAGCATGAACACCGATGCCGCGATCCATAGCCCGTAGAATTCCGGCGAAATAAACCTTTTCATCCTCCGAAGCTCTTCGTACTGACATTCCTGAAGCGGTGCGTAGTGTAGCTATGACTCGTTCAAGAACGTCAATATCAGCTTCGCATTTCCACCGTCTCTGGAGTGACATTGCTTCTGGGACTTTCCGAAAATAGCTTGAGGGATCTTTTCTACAGTCAGTGGGTAATTGGTTACGTCAGTGGAACGAAACATACCTCTGATGTGGTCATATTGGGTTATGCCAGCTATGCCAACACGAGGCCAAGTGAATTCAGTGTCATATTCTTCCTAGCCTTTCGGTCAGTGATTTAAACTCAATCATGAATTGACGAGGATCGAAAACAATTACTAGCTGGTGAAGTTTGACAATCTCGAGCATCTTTTCAAGTTCAGTGGGTTTGAGGAACCCTTCGTGACGTATCACCGGTATCCTGTTCGCGAACAGATCCAAGATAGTCGAGGAGGTTAAAGATTGGTCTTGGAAAGTCCTCCAATTGGTCGCTATGGTTTGCGATACTGCAGTCCCAAAGTAAGTTTCGTCATGCTCCATGGGCTTAGCACGCAGCAAGTTGAAGAACGGCATGGTTGCCATTGTCTCTACTGGAGGCTGTTCTGGAAACCTGGGCAAAGGGCTAGAAGCAACTAGTGAAAGACTGTCCATGTGCACCTCACGTCCATCTGATTTCACAAAAGGCCATTAGAGTACTTTGAACTTTGGCAATTGCCAGCATTACATAATGCGTACCATCATTCCAGCAAACGCAACGCGGGGTTAGTAACTACCTGTTTAACGTTAGTTGTTTCGTGCCAAGACGACAAAAGAGTATCGCCTGTGCCTCCTATTCGAACTCGCCGTTCAGTACTGGCACGGATCCCATCGAATTACTTCACCTATCTGGAACTTGGAAGGGCTCATTGTCGCCTGATTACTATGCGGCGCAGTCAAACCCCAAATAGGTAGGTCTTTATCGGTATCTTAACCTTGGGCGCGTTATGCCCCTGCCTTTTGTTAGCGCTTACATCCTGTACTGTCTCCGTTGCTGAAAATACGACATGCCCAGGTGCGAAGGATTGGATTTCTGGGTAAGCAGAAGCTAGAACATGCAGGAGGAACGGACTGTAGCCAGATCTCACAGCCCGCAGATAATTTGCTTGGCGGCAGCGTAGGATCTTGATGCCAGTCGGGATAAGCGTAGCATTAAGCTTAAGCGCTTTTTAACCTTACCTCAGTCTAGATCGATAAAAGACGAACTCAAGACTTTACGAGAATAGGAAGGAGCTTGAGGTATACCAGGGATGGAATTGCGCGGCTAGAGCCGCGGGCGTTCGTATGCCGTTTAAAAGCATATTATATCTAAGGCTAAGTCTAAGCAAGAGTGAGGCACATGATTATCATGTACTGGCGGCCGCTCCCTTCTGACATCCCCCTGCATATTCTATCATATCCCACCACCGTTAAAAAACGTATAGTGTTCTACTATACCTTACCATAATGAATAGGTGTTGGAAACCAGGAATCCTTCAGACCGTCGTTCATCCGCCACCCCGCACGTCGTCAAGGATGGTACTGGATGGTTTCAAGGACTGCATCAGTAATCAATTTCTTGCCTAACAACTAATGTGACAGCCCTTTCGATGCATGACAGGGTCAAACCTAAACAGAACTAAGCTTATCTCTTCTAGTCTGGCTATAGTATGTGGATGTGAGGTTTTTACAGGGGTTTTGTAGAAGGATCATGGCAGGGAGTTTATCTGTTGTTGTGGAAGGCGGATGTTCTTCTAGAATCCTCAATGCTGGTTCCAACTGATCCTCCTTGCTTCCTGGTGGTAGGATCATATGGCGGTTAACTCCCTTGCGTCGGAATTGGGTTTCCTTCATTGGAAGGAGGATGACACAAGTATTTGGGGATGTTGTAAATTGTACTCTGGATGTGTCAGAAAAAACAACCAGTCATATGGTCACTGCCTTCTTGATACATTTGAAATGCCAGATTTGATGTTCAAGTCTACCTACTAAAAAGTCGATGCATTTGCGCCAGTCTCTTGCCATGAAAGCAAAAATAACTATGCCCACACAAGCGATTGAAATCGCCGCAACTACCATGCCACGCCCCGGCAAGATCATGACCATGGCATCTCGGACCATACCATTTCCTCGCCAATGTGATATGTTGTCAGTCAGGATACAAGCGTCGCTGGCTATTGTTCTGGGGAAATACACCAGCTCAAACGAAATACAACTTGGTATCAAGGAGATCCCAGAAGTCTATTCTAACGACCATGAGAAAACCGAGGCCACTGCGCAAATGGACATATTGCCTATCACTATCCCGATCAATGAATTTGAGACTGTGCCCGAAACGTTGCGCAGAGTGTGTGATCAGCTTGAGCAAGCGAAATCCTCAGTTGGTCGTTCTTCAACTCAAGACAATGATTCCACTCAGATGGCTACGACTGGTCGTAACCTCAACGCAGTCCTTATCAAGCACAGTAGCGCGGTTGAGTTCGCAAAGCGTGGTAGTTTCAACGAAAATGCCACACTATTCTCTGTCTTGGACGTGCACGTCATGCTGGAGGACTCCGAGATGCAGGTTCTGCTGTGTTGCTCCGCTGCGAGCGCCCTCGACGGAAGTCTCGAGACTTTCTTAGATGTTTGGCAGCACGTAGTTGAACAAGTGTGTGTGGACGACAGCCGAAAACTTGTTTCGCAACTCGAATTTCTACCTCCAGATCATATGGAAACTCTTCTCCAGTGGAATGCAGATATTCCCATATCTGTGGACAAGACTGTCCATGAGCTCATAAAGGCCAGGACTGTCCTGCAGCCCGATGCTCCTGCTATCTGCTCCTGGGACGATAATCTCACCTATGGGCAACTCGACACCTTGTCAACAAGCCTTGCGCATCACCTATCTGGGCTCCATGTTGGTCCCCATGACTTTGTCGCTTTATGTTTTGATAAGTCTGTGTGGCCTTCTATATCCATGCTGGCAATTCTCAAGGCTGGTGGTGCCTTCGTTCCCGTTGATTCAAAGCACCCAGTCAATCGAAAGAAAAGAATTCTCGAGGACGCCGGCGCCTCAATCGTTCTAACAGATCCAAGATATGCTCACCACTTCGGCGATATGAATATTACGGTCGTTCCAATCGACAAGGACCATCTCCAGGCTCTGGAAAGTGGAGAATATACTACATCTCTGCCCTCGGTGAATTCGGTAGACCCCATGGTGATCGTGAACACATCTGGCAGTACCGGCTATCCTAAAAGCATTGTCATCCAACACGGTGGTGTGGCCAGTTCCATTCCTGGCCTTGCTGAACAGGCCAGTCTCACTTCTGAGTCTCGCATATTGCAGTTCTCTGCTTACTCTTTCGATGGATACATTCATGAGACCTTTACTACGCTGGCCTGTGGCGGATGTATCTGTGTGCCCAGCGAAGATGAAAGAGTCAACGATCTTGCGGGCGCTATTGTCAGAATGAATGTTAATACCCTTAGTCTGACACCTAGTGTCACCCGATTGCTGAGTCCTCGCGACGTTCCTTGCGTGAGAGTCCTCTCAGTTGGCGGCGAACCCATGCCAAGGGACGTAGTGGAAAGCTGGGCAAACCATGTTGTTTTTACCAACATATATGGACCCGCCGAGTGTATCGTCATGAGTAGTTGCAAGAAGCCCCTTCGACTTCATGATGACCTCAACAACATCGGCAGACCTCTGAGTTCTGTATTTTGGGTCGTGGACCCCCAAGACCACGATATTCTATGTCCCATTGGTTGCGAGGGAGAATTACTCATCGGCGGACCCGGCATAGCTAAGGGTTATACTGATCCTGACTTAACGAAAACATCCTTCATTGATAGTCCACTCTGGGCTGCAGACTTTCGTGAAAGAGGGCAATACACGAGATTCTACAAGACCGGAGATCTAGTCAAATACAACTCGGACGGTGACCTCGTTTATGTGGGTAGGAAAGACTCCCAGGTCAAGGTACACGGCCAAAGATTGGAATTGGGTGAGGTTGAGCATCACTTGACCGCTAGTGACGCCGTACACAACGCTGTTGTACAATTCCCATCTGAGGGGGTTTACAAAAAGCAACTCGTTGCTGTCATCACTCTCGAAGGCGTTGGCAAAGGGACAGGTGGCAATGGATCGCTGGATCTAATTACTGGTCCGACCAAGGAGACCGCAACGACCCGAATCCAGAAAATCCGCGACACTCTTTCAAAGACGCTGGCATCATATATGGTTCCACAAACCTGGCTTGCTGTCAATTCAATACCACTTACTGCAAACGGAAAGCTAGACAGACTTCGAGTGAAGCAGTTTCTCATTGAACAAGATGTCTTTGTCAACTACAATGTTAGTCAGGACAAACCTGGGAATTCTCCGACCACCTTGACGGAGACTGAGAAATCATTACAAAGCCTATGGTCAGATGTCTTGGACCTTCCCAAAGACTCTATTGCCGCAGATAGTAATTTCTTGGAGCTCGGTGGAAACTCCCTCAAAGCCATGCGCCTGGTTGCTCTCGCTCGGCGGAAGAAGATGCGTATCACTTTGGCCAGAATCTTTCAGGGCCCACTCCTGGCCACTATGGCTTCACACGTTGACTCTGTCAAGACCCATGCGAAGAACAAGCGTGCGGTTGGCCATGTGGAGGAAGATTCAGAGCAAACAACGCAACCGTATGAGCTGGTAGGCGGGGAAGTGACTGCGCGCGATATGTTTACAACTGAGTCTCATCTACTTCAGCATGATCTATCGTGGGCTGATGTTCACGACATGTACCCATGCACACCCTTACAAGCTGGGCTCATCGCGTTATCGGCAAAGTACCCCGGCTCATATACTCTACAGAATGTATGGGAGCTATCGCAGGATATCGACGTCAGCAGGTTCAAGGCTGCATGGAAGGCATGCTGCCGTGACATCGCTATTTTACGTACCATCATCATCCCATCAGCAGAGTTCGGACCCTGTCAGGTCATTTTGAAGCCTGATAGTAGCCGAAGGTCAAATCTATGGCAGCGAAAAGGCAGGGGCCACAGCTTGAATAGCTATCTCCAACACGACTTGGGTGATGCGATTAGCTACGGCAGTTTACTTAACCGCTTTTCCTTCATCCAAGACGATAGGTACTTTGTCTGGACATGTCACCATTCCGCTTATGATGCAGTGTCAATGGTGCTCATCTTGCAAGCTGTCGAGAAGAGATATCATGAAGGAAGTTCACGTGCTTCGAGGACACAGGAAGCTGACCCTTCCATGGCGAACCTGGTTCGTCACATCTACAGCACCGATCCACAAGCTTCACAAGCATGGTGGCAGTCATATCTTCAAGGTGCTACACCAGCGAAGTTTCCTCAGATTCTTGCTGCCCATGAGCCTCGAGCTGATGCAAGGATTCGAACTCGGGCCCCTCTATTAAAACCATCAGCCAACGATAATAAGAGCGGTATCGTATCTGCAACAATCATTAGAGCAGCATGGGCCTTGGTACTAGGCCGTTACTCGGACACCCTAGACATCGTCTTTGGTGTGACACTTGGCGGCCGAACGGCCGATGTTGCAGATATCGACAGGATAGTTGGGCCCACCGCCACAACACTACCTGTAAGGGTACAGATAGACCCTCACGAGTCAGTACGCGCGTATCTCGAGAGAGTACAAGCTGAATCAACGGCTATGATAGCCTTTGAGCACGTTGGTATTCCAAAGGTTGCGGCAATGGGCCCTGAGTATCGTGCCGTGTGTGATTTTAACAGTTTGCTGGTTATCCAAGCGCCCGGAACGAACGCAGTCGTAGAATTGTTAGGTATGCCAAGACTGGATGTCAGCGACGAGGCTGCGACTGAAACATCGCGTTCGGACGTGCCTTCTTATGCTCTTAGCGTCGATGCTGAGCTTGGCGACTCCTCGATCAACATAAAAGTTACATACGACAGTCAACTGATCCCTGGACCCCAGATCTCTCGAATGGCAGATCAATTGGTGCATGCGATCGAACAGCTTGCCGCCGGGGCGGCCGGAAGTACAGGAGAGCACAGAGTGGGAGATATCGACCTCGTCACTGAACAGGACGTTTCTCAACTGGCTATTTGGAACAAGACTATGCCCCCTGCGTGTGATACAACTGTCACTGCTGAAATGGCTCGGTGGGTAGCTCACGATGCGACGGCGCCGGCAGTGTGCGCATGGGATGCAGAGCTTAACTACGGAGAGTTAGACAAGGCAGCGGACCGGATGGCTCGTGTACTGACAGACAAGGGTATTGGCTCGAACGATATCGTACCCATTTGCTTTGACAAATCGGCATGGGTTGTCGTGGCTGTGATTGGTATTCTACGCGTTGGTGGTGCCTATGTCGCCCTCGATCCCTCACACCCGCAGAACCGGCTGGAGGGAATCATTGCAGACGTTGAAGCGAGTGTAATCGTTGCTGCACCTCAGCATGCGGCCAGGTTCTCAACACTGCCCAATATCCGTGTTGTGGCATACACCGAAGCTTTCATCGCCAGTCTTATCGATGTAGACACAGACATCGATACCAAGCTTGCTCATCTAACCCTGTCTCCCCCATCTCCAGCCAGCCCGGCCTTCATCCTCTTCAGTTCCGGTACAACCGGACGACCCAAGGGTATTGTGGTAGAGCACAATGGCGTTTGCACGAGTACGAATGCGTTTGGGTCTGCCTGGGGAGTTGGTCCTGGTACGCGAGTGTTCCAGTTTGCTGCCCTTATTTTCGACGTCAGTGTTAGTGACATGCTGATGTCACTGACTCGAGGCGCCTGCGTGTGCATCCCCTCAGAACACGAACGTCTCAACGACATGGCCGGTGCCATCCGCCGTCTACGGGCAAATTATGTATCCCTAACGCCCAGTGTAGCTTCACTGTTACGTCCGGCTGATGTTCCGGAACTCAAGACGCTGGTTCTTGGTGGAGAGGCTCCCACTCGGGAGAACGTCCGCACCTGGGCCCCATGCCTCAATCTTATCATCTGTTACGGCCCAGCTGAATGCTCTATCACCTGCTCTGGCACTGAGCCGGCAACCGTATCTTCTGATCCTCCTAATGTTGGTCACGCTTTGGGCTGTCGCATGTGGATTGTCGATCCTACAGATCACAATCGCTTGGCCCCTGTCGGCTGTGTTGGTGAAATTTTGGTTGAAGGGCCTATCCTGGCTCGAGGGTATCTCAAAGATGCCGAGAAGACGACTGCCGCCTTTATCGAACATCCTGCTTTCATAAAGCGCTTCAGTGGTGATTCTCAACCGCACCGGTTCTACAAGACAGGAGACCTTGGCTATTACCGACCAGAGTTTGATGGATCTATCGGCTTTGCAGGCAGGAAGGATACGCAGGTCAAGGTCCGTGGCCAAAGAGTCGAGCTAGGCGAGATTGAACACCACATCTATGCACGACCGGAAGTCCAGCATGTTGTGGCAACGGTCCCCTCTGCAGGACCGCTCAAGAGCCGTCTTGTATCGTTGCTTGTCATGGCGGACAATGTCATCCCCCAAAGCGATGTTAACGACAGTGGGAGTATCGTCGTCCAATCCGGCCTATCAAATCAGGAGACAGTGTCGTTTGCTTCAAACATTAGCGATTATCTTGCTGATCGCCTACCACGGTACATGATACCGGCAGTCTTTATCTTTGTAATCGGAATTCCGTTCAATACTTCCGGTAAGCTTGACCGAAAGCAAGTACAGGCGTGGGTGAACAACATGAATGATGCTACATACCAACTCATCACCAAGGCTACCGAGGTTGAGTCTCCGGATTCGCCCTTGCAGCCAACTGAGGAGCTTCTGCTACAAATCTGTAGCAATGTTCTCAAAGTAGACCCTGCAAATATCCGGTTGAGCCAATCATTCTTGTCGCTTGGAGGTGACTCCATCACAGCCATGCTGGTGGTGTCTCGTTGCAGGTCTGAAGGCATGGTTGTCAGTGTCAAAGACATCTTGAGATCCAAAACGCTACATAACTTGGCCTCACTTCTCACACCGGCAGACGTACCTGTAGTGGCACCTGACTTGCAACAGGAAAAGCTCGACCATGACAGGACACTGAATGTTGTCGCCTCTCGGGATAACCACGACGCAATGCTATGGCGCTCTGCTCAGGAATATCTCGGCCATGTTGACCTTTCCGAGATAGAGGCTGTGTATCCGTGCACCCCGGTCCAAACCGGCATGCTCATGGCTCATGCGCGCAACCCCCGATACTACGAAGTCAAGAACGTTTTTGAAGTAAAGAGTACAATCTCCAGTGCCCCTGTTGACGTAGACCTCCTCGAGCAGGCATGGAGGGATCTTGCCGATCGACAGCCAGCGCTAAGAACCGTCTTCTTTGAGATTGCTTCTAATAATATCTTTCACCAAGTTGTTATCAAAGGTCGCAACAATACTCGGGTTCAACGTGTTGATTTGGATGAGAACGGTGATGAGGATAGTCTTATCCAGGGTTTCTTCTCACGTCAGACAATCGACTACCAGGCGCATGCGCCGGCCAATCAATTCACCATAGGTGTAACTCCATCTGGTCGCGTTTTGATCAAGGTGGATATCTTGCATGCGCTATCTGATGGAACAACATGGAACCTCATCTTCCAAGAGCTGAGTCAAGCCTATGGAAACAAACGCTTCCTCGAACAATCTCCTGCACCACTATACTCAGAGTACGTGTCGTATTTGGCTTCGCAGCCAATCCAAATCGCCTTGGAGTATTGGCAAAGGTATCTTGCGGGTGTTCGGCCCTGTATGTTCCCGACTATTCAGGAAGTTGATAACAGAATCAGCGACGTCAATGGATCGTCGATGCCTACTACACAGATTGCCTTTGTCGATTTTCATCGCGGAACAGAACTGCAAAGCCTTTGTGCTGAACATGGAATTACCGTCTCCAACATAATCCAGACAGTCTGGAGCATTGTCCTGCGCTCCTTTGTGGGATGTGATGAAGTTTGCTTCGGTTACGTCGTCTCAGGCCGCGATGTGCCATTGCCTAATGTTGAGCAGGCTATTGGTACATACATCGGCCAGCTTCCCTGTCGCATATATATACAGGACAAGGATTCGGTCTTGGAAGTTGCGCAGAAACTGCAAGATGATTTCTTCAATGGTCTTTCTCACCAACACATGTCCATGGTCGATCTGTATCACTCCCTACCAGGTATCTCTGGTCAGCTTTTCAACACGAACGTGCACTACATGAGGACTTCTAATCAGGAGACACATGACCCTCCCATGATTCAGTTTGAGTATAAGCATAGTATCGATCCTTCTGAGGCAAGTATTTCTTCTGTCTTCTTCTATGTTTTCGTCTTCTCTCTACATACGCGAAAGTCTAACATGCCAATAGTACGATATCACTGTGCACGCCATGGTTTATGACAACGATGTCAAATTTCACCTAGGATACTGGGATTCCGCAATCTCGGAGTCCGAAGCAAAACACCTAGCTGACCTTCTCAACTCCACGTTGGTTAGTATCATGGAGGATATGGAGAGGCCGGTTGGGTCTTTGGACAGTGTTCCGGGCAAACCCAATTCTGCCTCTGCCGAGGTATCTTCGAACATCTACACCCCTCCGGTGAAGCTTCACACCAGCGGCAATAGCATCAAGAAGATCACAGAACAAACCTACCCAGCAGAGGTGAGAAACTGCTACAAGGGGCAGTTATCAGAAAAGGAAAAGGCGCTTCGTCAAGCTTGGATAGATGTCCTCGAGGTCAGTCCTGATGCTGTTACTCATACAACCAGTCTCCGGTCACTGGGTGTCGACTCGTACCTTGCCATCCAGATAGTGCGAAGAGTGCAGGATTTTGGACTCGAGCTCAAGTTTGCGGATGCTCTATCCGGAATGACCCTCGCGAGTATGGCCGCTCGGCTCACGCCTACTACCATCGCTCGAGGTGATGCGTCACAATCATCTTTTACGGCCGCTACGCTACTACCAACTGTTGGAATTTCGAATAGCTCTTCAGTCTCCACTGACGACTCTGATAGCCACCAGTCAGCTGCCAACAATCGCTCCCATTCTACTGAAGATACTTTATGTGACAGTAGGAGTAGCGACTCCGCACACGTTTCCACCGAAAAGATTCCATATGGCGTCTTGATCGAGCTAACAGCTGATGAACTTCCCCTCGCCACAGTTCTCATCGAGCCAGCTCATTCCGCAGTAGCAGGGTCAGCCAATGAGCCAAGAGAGGCTGCTAATGCTACTTGTCACTCGTTTGAGTTGGGATGGGAAACGATCGAAGACCTCGTACCCGCAACAGCTGTGCAGGTGGCTATGCTGGAGAGCCAGCAGCGTCGCTCGATACCCAACTTATATGTGCCGCGAGCCATTTGGAGAGTGAACGGGTTGACGAAAGCAGCTGGGAGTCAGACACTTATCCAAGCATGGCAGCACGTAGTGGATACGCATGCTTGCTTAAGAACAGTGTTTGTGAGAACCTTTGCAAGTGGCGATCGTCGTTACAGCCAACTCGTCTTGAAGAATAGCGATGCTTGCATTCAGCACCTTGAAGCGAAGAGCGAGCATGAGGCTCTAAAGCTCCTGGTTGATCATACACCTGCTGCCACTGCTTTCTGTCCTGAGAAAAGCCTCAGACCTGCACACGTCTTAACATTATGCCACATCACAGGGTCGGACGAAGGTGTCACCGCTGATCACCAATTCATCTTCGATCTCAGCATCAGTCACGCTTTGTCCGACGCAGTATCCTCTGCTGTCATTCTTCGCCAGCTGGCGGCGATATGCGGTAGTATTGCTGGTGACAGCAAAACGTTCATGCCACTCCCCAGTAGCACCCCATATAGTGACATCCAGCTCTCTCACGAGCAGCGAGGTGACACCTCTCGTATCGAAGGAAGGGAGTACTGGAAAAGCTACTTGAACAACGCGGAGCCATGTTATTTCCCTAGTGGGGTGAATACCTCAGCCACTCCCTTGGGCAGGGTCGGGAAGGTTTCCATCCTTTTTGAACGATCTTCAGAACTAAGAGACTACACAATGGCTACCGGAATAACGGCATCCACTTTCTTCCGGACTGCATGGGCCATGCTATTGGCCAAGTGGTTGAGCAGGACAGACGTGTGCTTCGGCTATGTCGTCTCTGGTCGAGACGTACCAGTTCCAGGAATCGAAGAGATTGTGGGACCAGTCCTCAACATCCTGCCATGCAGAGCCAACGTGACTAGCACAAGTAATGGTACATTGTATCAAAAGACTGCAGAAAAGAAGGACCCGAAAGAATTGGAGCTGCTTCTTGACAAGATACAGACCGATCTTTTTGAAAGTCTGCCGCACCAGCTAAGCTCGTCGACATTTGTTGACAATTCCACTTCCCCCGAATCGTCCTTGTTCAATACTCTAGTCAATTTCCGGAATAGCGGTCTCTCCAGGATCTCCAAAGCAGAGACGGCGACGCCAGAAGGTCACACGTCGAAGGGGAGTGAATCAGTGTTCAGCAAAATCGAGGACTTCGAGGTGCTTTGGTATGAGGACCCAATGGACGTAAGTTTCATCTTTGTTCTTTTTTCCTCAAAGTGCTTTTCAACCTTTTCCACTTTCATAAAACTCTTCCCAATAGCCATTCTTTTCCCTTCTTCAGATATGCTACATGAAATCACTTGACTGACTTCTCCCCGTACCGCAGTTTGACATCATTCTGGCTGTCGGTGAGGGTAAAGACAAGCTTGAGATAGACCTCAACTACTGGGATGGACGAATCTCTCATGAAGCGGCTGATCAGGTGGGTCAAGAGTTACTCCATACATTGCATACGATCCTAGATACTTGTGGTGGTGTCGAGTCATAGGGGGCCTCTAGGGAAAGCAAAGCGTTTAACAGGACATTGACAGATGTTTTTTCATTTAATAAATGTAAGCATTGTTGATACAACCTTAGGCTCTATCATTCCCGTCTACTTCAAAGAGAAGTGCGAAAGTTCCAATTTTGTACTATCGAGCTCCACTGTACTGGTCGTCCATCTCATTCATGTGGGTGCAACCACTAAAAAATGAAAAATATATTAGTATCTTGACCTACTCTTTACCATTCTGGTTTTTTTTTCACCTTCATATGGCATTTGTAATTTAAGGAGAGGTAGCTAGGACTGGGCCAAATTCTTTGCAATTCATACAAAGTGCCAAAAAAACGAATTTGCACAACTGGCAAAAGAAGATCCCCGAAACCTGGATCGAACAAGTGACCTTTCGATGACATATAACAATTACAGTCGAACGCTCTTCCAGCTGAGCTATTCGGGGACAAGATCAATTTGTGTTTGACAGCTGAACAAAAAGTAGGTTATATTCTTTTTGCCAAGACTTTTCTGGTATGTATCATTCATCCTCTCAAGAAAGGTTATTTTTGAGATACAAAAGTTTGTACATAAGAAGAATTAGGAAATTATAATTAGGCCGTTATGGTAATCCACCCACACAATGTCTCCTTTGCTGTTCCTTGACACTTTTATCCTTCTAACTCAGCCCTAAACTCATAAGTGCGCTCTCCAGGACGTTCCTCAGAAGGGAAACACCTGATCTTCGTCTCTCTTCTGTCAACATCATCCACGCTGACCTTCTTCGTCGCTCCCGCAATAGCAGAGAACGTCATCACGCGCTGAGCATAAGTACCATCGCTCGTCATAGCATCGATGCCAAAGTACACACCGATTGATGCAATCACAAAGGAAACAATATAAACAGCCGCGAGAACAGGCCATCCGTAGTCAAAGAAATTGGCTTTGCGGCGGCGTTCACACTTGTAATTGGTGTCTTCGCCGCCAATGCCGGTGCCGGATAACTTAGATGGGTCTGATGCCCATGCGACCGCAAGCAACTGGGGGTCGGAAAGCAGAGAAATTAGAAGGTCCTCATAGACTCGACGCACTTCTTGCTGGAAGTTGTGCACAGGCAGACTCTCGTGTCGGTCAAGCAGGTTTGTTGTTGTGATGGCGCCGTCTGCTAGAACTGTGCCTTGGACCTTGACGTTGCCAAATAGCTTTTCTCGAAGTCGCAACCCAAGACTATGGTATGCGGCGATACGGCGGTATCTGGCGTAGTCTTTGCGTGGGCTAATATAGTTAACCTCTGGCTCGGCGTAGTTTCCGTCAGCTGTACCATCAGTGGACTCGTTGGTCCAGCTTGTCCAGGTCGTGTCAATAATCTTTCGCTTATAGTCGCGTTCCGTGATATCGTGCTTCTGGTTCCCGGCTGTAAAGTTGAAGGTAACCGTGTAGTTGACCTCCCAGTGATCGCATGCAAAGATGACCGGTGTATAGTCGTCGTCCCATCCGTCCGTCTCCTTGTCCTTCGCATGTTCCTTGGTATGATCGTCAACTGCGGCGTAACCGATCCAGATAGCGGGCTCGGTTCGAAAGACGCCGAGATTCTTGGGGAAGTTAGGGCCATCTTCCTCAGAGGGTATACCGCCAATGGACACGTTCTCCATCTGCGGTCGCATGTACTCTCCGAGGTCGGTGTTGGCAAGGTAGGTATAGTTTGCAGCTGGCACAAGATAACTAAGATTGAAGGGAGCCTCGGCGTCTCCGAACCTCTTCATCTCAGATCCAACACCATTGGCAAGCTCCTCACATTTGTATCCAGGTCCGACAAAGTGAATCGTAGTCGAGCAGTCCCAACCTTCTCCACAGATCTCGGTCGACATGTTGGGTTTTTGAGTCGTTTGTCCACTTGAAAAGACACCAGCGGCGATACGATCAAGCGAGGATGAGGGGCCATTGTAGTACTCGAAGATGTTGTCGTTCTCCTTGGCATCTTCGGCGAGATTTCCGTCGGGTGCTGTCCAGTTGTATCCAGAAAGTGAACGTCCGTTCATAACTTCGCCTTCGGCCTTCTTGGGCGTCTGGAAGCTCTCCTTTGCCTCGTTGCTGAAGTTCAATGTGCGAACAGACGGGCAGAACGTGTCCTCGACCATCTCACCTGGTACAACAAACAACTGGGCCGATGTCAAGATGACAACAAGAGGGCTGAACCACATGTAAAGGGCAAGAAACATGACGAACCAAGACTTGGCCCATGCTTCCCTGTTGAAAAGCTCAATAAGGTTATGTGTGGCTCCGAAGAGAGAGTCCACAGCATGAATGGAGAATCCCTTCTGCCCGACGGCTCGCCATGCAACCTGCTGGTGGGCCATGACCGCCGCCAGAATAAAGTTGGCATTGGCGATGAAGGAAATCAACTGACCCAGACGGAGCCACCATTGCTGGTTCTTTGCTTCGCGACCATTGAGATGAGTGTAGAGGAAATGATGGCTGACAGCCGCAGCGACACCAACAATCAAGCAAGCGATCATCGACCATTTACTCTTCATTACTCTCAGAAGAAAAGGCGCCGAGTCCATGGGAGGCGAGGCGGTGGGGCGACTGACAATATGAGTCTCAGGACCCTTGGAGTATGTATCAGGGCCCATGAGGCCTCTGCTGCTGTCATGAACGCGATCGTAGCCAGGGCCCTCTCGAAGATTAGGGCTTGATGGGTCAAGCCATGGTGAGTGTTGTTGCGTAAAGACGCCGGGTGAGACGGTCTCGGGCGATACGGCCTGTGCTGGAGGGAACTGACGAAGCGAAGGCTGAGGTGAGAGGTGCTGAGGCTGAAATGCCTGTTCTGGAACGACTGGAGAATAGGCGTATGTCTGCCGTTCGTAGTCTTGTTGGTCGCTCAAGATCTTGCCGTCCATCGTGGCTAACTACTGTCTGGATGCTGGGTTGGATGCAGGCGGCCAGGTGGTCGCATATGTGATCAAGGTTTCTCCCAGTGGGTAACAAAAGAAACCCCGACTGATGTTCTTTGACACTTGAGCCGACTGTCAACCCGATTATAAGAAATAAAAACGTGGCGAAATTACCCTTAGCCTGGTATTATTACAGGACCACTGAGTTCTCAGCTACTGCAGCTAGACAATAAGCTGCATATCGAAAGTCAACGGCCCCCAATGCCCAGCGCCCATCCTTGCTGCAACCTGCCATTTGTGGAAGCCCAGCCGAATACAGAACTGGAATAAAGTTGTCCGGAGTAAATCCTTCTCATGCAATCTGCCATCTGGGTACCAAACCCGTTCGGCGGTGATTTGGGCATCGTCTGATCGAGACCTTCATGGGTAGAGCTGCCAGGGTCGATAAGGCTGTTGACAAAGAGGAATCCCCGGGATAACGCGGCAAAATTTGGACAAGACAGGGTGTGTATCACCTGAGTCGAAAAAGTAAGTTGTTAGTTCTTGTCAACTGAAACGCGTGTCATGAGAGACACTGATCGGGCGATAGTTCTGGCCCGGTAAAATGGATTTCCATGCCAAGAGCCTTATGGAGCTAGGTAGTGGCTAGCTCAGCCTGATTAGATACGTATCCGCAGTTTGACAACGGTTGCCCTCCATCATCAAACCGTCCAATAACTTCAGGTTTACATGTCAATATATCGCTCATGAGACTACACATTGTGGCAAATATTCTGCACATTTGCTTTCCATGATCAACAAGGACCCTCCAGACTCGTTGAGTTCCGTCTTGAAGGCTGCATGGAGAACCAACGCAGAAATGCTCGCATCCATGTTCCTATCCCATCCCCCCAGTCGTTCCCCACCTAAGAGGCTTTTTCCAGACATCTGAACCTCTTAGCGAATCTATCATGGCTAGTCTCGCAAGGGTGCTAGGGAAATTACTGCTTACATCTGCATACATGGGCTGCGTTATTTGCTCCTTGGCGGCTTTGCTGGTTGCTCGCAAATGTTCCCAAACCAGCTACAAGCAGGGAATGACCTCAGCCCCCAAATCGGTGCAGGGTGGATTCAATGATTCGTTGTTCAGCACAGCTTTAAACGACAAGTAGCCAAGTGAAAGAGCTCGCCACACCAGCCGTTAAAAAAACTTCTGATCCTTCGATCCTTTTCCAGTATATCCAGCATCAAGATTGAAAACGTAGTTACGGATACTGTTGGACACAATTGTCGTAACGAGACCTCGACGTGACGAGGTCAAAGCTCGGCAGGGCCGGGGTTTATTAGTGAGAATTTGGCATGGATGGCACACGAGCCTCGGGAAAGACCCGCAGTCTCTAACTCGTATTGAACAAGCGGCTGTTACTCGTCGACATCTCGTATGCCAGACGAATAAAGTTGCTTTTTAACGTGCAGCCACCTGAAGTTGACATTTCACCTCCAGATCTATCCGTTTTCTGTGACTCGGCAATGGCCCGCTGGATTTGAGATAAGTGTTACAATAGGGAGAGAACTACGCAGAGTGGTCTGTTCCATGGGTATGCTATGCTGTGGGCTTGTTAGCAGTCCATTCAAGCAAGGTTAGAATCGCAATCGCCATGTCGATGAAGTGGCTCGCCAGCAAAGTGAATATCAAGTCCCAATTAGCATGACGACGAGATGATATTGTTATGGTCAAAGCTACATGCTTCCTTGGGCATCAGTATCATCTCATAGCACAGCCGGTATACCGACATTGCATCACTACACGGCTGAGAGGATTCGAATAATTGAGGAATTATACCTCTTCAGAATAAAGGACATGTACGTGACTATCTTGAGCACCATAGGTCGCCTTACACAATTATTAAACCAGATTATAGGGAAATATACCGACTTGGAACTTGTTAAAGCAGTGGCTCGCAGCGCTCCTTGTTCCCATACACAATCTATAGGACATTAGCATACCCAATTCGATTAAAAGCGTAGGGTTGTTAGAAGACTTGCCACCATACTATCCTCAGAGCAAGACCTTACCATAGGGTATAAGTACGACTTACCTTACGTTTTCGTGCGTGAGGTCCCCGTCATACTCTTCGATAGTTCTCTAAAAATTTGAAAAGCCACTTATTGACAAAGACGCTTCTAGTAGCCACGTGGCTTTGACACCCGACAAGCCTGAGATAATATATATAGGTACTTTGCACAGAGAAAGGGTTCTTGACAGTAACTTCTCAACTAACTCCACTCTTCCCTTTCCCCTCCACGCGCAGTATTCCATTTGCGGCGTAACGTGGACACCACCATGGAACCAACACGAGTCAGGGTTGTTTTCTTTGATCTAGACGGCACGTTATTCGACCACAAACATTCACTACGCCTTGCTATATCCGCAATACAGAAAAAATATACCGGTCTTGTGGGGAAAGGTATTGAGGATTTGATCGATCAGTACAACATCGCCCTTCAACTAGCCTATGATGAATACCTGGATAAGGTGATTAATACGAAGAGGCGGACGTTCGGAAGATCCACCTGTTTTTTTCAGCACTTGGCCTGCCCGAACCCAGCCTTGACGAGGTTCGGGAGTTCCGTGATGGGTATAAGGTAGTATATAGAGCGAATCGGAGAGCAACCCCAGGAAGTATTGAGGCCCTGTCTCGGCTTCGTGAACATGGATACCGCATTGCCATCATCACCAACGGGCAAATCGAGGACCAGGCAGACAAGGCTGAGGCCATTGGCATACTGAATCTCATCGAGCGTATCATTACTTCGGAGGAAGCTGGCTATCGCAAGCCTGACCCACGTATCTTCCAATACGCTATCGAACAGCTTGGCGCTTCTCTCCACACGACATATATGGTAGGTGATTCCGCCGACTCGGATATCAAGGGTGCCTTGGATGCACAGATGGCCGCCATCATGTACTCCCCCATGTCCCAGGACTCCCAGTGTCTTCTGTTTGGGCAGCAAATACCAATCATTCGTCACATGGCCCGGCTCTCTGGCCACTTCGGCATCACTATCCACCCATTCGAGTCGCAGTTCACCTCCCCTCCGGTCCCATCGACGAGGCAATGATCTAGATCTCATTTCCGGGTCAAGGTATGGATGGGACAACAATCGACAAGGTCGACTGCCATGCTACCAACAGAGACCGCAGCATACGCGCCGAGTACGTGCGACTCGCCCTCGATATTGCTTCGGTGAACGATCCGGTCTTACGAATTATGTAACATTCGGTCCTAGCTGAGATACTCCTAGCCAGATAAGCGTATGAATAAGAAACTATAGGTACCCCTGAAGAAATATTTAATTGTCTCTCCCTTATAAGTAAGATGCAATGAAAGGAAGAAAAAGATGAGACAGGTACGAATCAAGCCTAGCAAAGGCTTTAAAGGTGCAACGCATCGGAATGCGGATGACACGCTTACTGCTCCAAAGCCATGACCCTAGACTCATTCCAGTACCTGGGGCTAAGCCTCAACTAGTAGCCGGTGACTAAAACAGCTGTTAACTTTGGGAGAAGAAAGGCTCAACACTGCAGTAAACCCCTGAGCCGCTAATTCAAACATCAGAAGCAGATCTTAGCGCCGGATAAACTTCTATCATCAGCACCAACCTGCCAGACGTAGCATTCCAGCTGCAATTTGCGATCCGACAAATAAAATCCGTCTGATCCCTAAGACCCCGGCTTGCAGTTCCCTGGTTTTGTACCCACCCAAACACACCAGTATGCGTGTTACATCGACAACATGACTATTTCAAGATTAGCCAGGACCCTCAGCGTATTGGCTCTCATGTTCGACGTCGGAGCAGCGCAGTTACCGGCAGGTCTACCGGAGTGCGGAGTAGGTTATCCCCCTTTATGCCAAGGTGGATTGAGATAGGCTGATGTGTGTCAAGATGAAATGTCTTCTCTCAACTGTTGTCCAGCCAGCGTTTTCAAACGCGACACAGGAGCAGCTATGCCATGATTCAAATTTTACTGTTGTGATGAACGGGTGCTTGCAGGAGAATTGTTCTACCAGGGAGACGCTAAGTATGCATTTTTGACCAGAATGCAACGCCGCATTGTCTAGTGGCAAAGTACTGATTTAATCTGCTTGCAATAGAGGTCGTCAACATTTCAGCGACTCAGTGCGACCTGCCGCTTCGAAACGATGGCCCGACATTACGCATTTCGAGCTTGACGGTATTCAGCTTAGCCATCACAAGTTTTGTTGTGAGGTCCATCTCAAAGTACCTTGAGAGATCGTACTGGGGGTTTGATGATTCTTTCATGGTGCTGGCTGTTGTGAGTTATTGAATTACCACAGCATATGCGAAGACAACACGCTAACTCTCATCAAGATCTTCCTAGTGTCACATTTTACTCTTACACAGTGCAGTAAGTTACTCTCTAATAAATCTCCTGGAAACATCTTATTGATATAACATCACTATCAGTGATCGATGATGGTGTGGGCCGAGATGTATGGACCTTGTCCGAAGAGGAAACCGTATCGCTATTCAAAGTAAGTATTGTTTTACCTCTGGGTATCATATAACCTCACCTAACCCGAACCTAGTTCTTTTACTTCCAGCAGCTCGATTATTTCCTCGTCCTCGGACTAATTAAAACTTCCGTCCTTTTCTTCTACCTCCGAATCTTCCCCGACCACAAGTTCCGAATTGCGGTGTGGGTCACGCACTCTTTCAACCTTATCTCTACCGCAGTCTGCTTCATTCTCATGCTCACGATAAGAAGGCCGATATCAGTGAACTGGAATGGGTGGGCAGATATATACCCTCGAGGCAAAATCCGAAGCCAAAAGATCTTATACGCATGTCATGGGATCATGAATATTGCACTAGACGTGTGGATGGTGATACTCCCTTTCACGCAGCTATATCATCTAGGCCTGAAATTACGGAAGAAGGCTGGTGTGATAGCCATGTTCAGCGTGGGTATATTGTAGGTCTTTTCGAACGGCAGGCCTGTGATGTGGAATGGCTAACAGACATTTAGTCTTACGGTTGCCTGTGTTATGAGATTTTATTTCTTGACATCGTTCCAGTCTGGGAAGAAGGGTGCAGGTAATCCATTCTATAAATCACTTGCTAGGTGTTTCTCTGACTATCACAGAGTCAGATGCTGTCAGAGCTATGATGTGGGCCTTCATCGAGCTCTGCGTGGGTGTCATGGTTGGTTGCATGCCTAACATACGCCAACTTACACGTAAGTTTTGGAAGGTCGTACTGGTACAGGCCAAAGTCGACAAACAGAATTTCGAAACATCAACGGGTATCTTCATACAACGATCACTAGAGGCTATTCCGGATGCCACCACTACAGTGGGCGAAGAAAAGGGAAAGAAGGGTTTATCGTCTAGTAGCTCGTAACTAAGAATCTTATTACGATAACATGAAAGATATATTGTATCTACAGTTATAGTAGCTACTTCACTCACATGCATCAATACCGTAAATTTTCCACACTACTTGTCATCAGTGTATATCACTCCAGCCCAGAGTATCAGTCTACTCTGACCATACCGGGTCACTAGCTACTTCAAGGGTTTCCTACCATACACGGAGATACTACCAGACTGTTAGCTCATTGTAAAACATGTGGCTGACTATCGTAAACTTACATCGGCCAATATGCATGAATTTTAGGGTCGTTCAGCTCTTTCCGAGCTTGAGCAATAAACACAGCGACTTCCTCCCTCGACCAACCCAAAGCTCTCGTAAGCGGTGCGATAGCCACTGCCTCGAGAAAGAAATTCGCGTTCTCGTTGTTCCAAAGTCCAAGTTCTTTGTACTTGCTGTCTTTGGGCCATTTGTTTGTAGGCCACTTGAACTTGGCCTCTGTCACATCCTCGAATCCAACTTTCATTAATACGTTCTTGATATTTCCTGGGTCGAAATATGGTCGACCGAGCTTGACTGATGCATCGTGTAGGAGTTGGGCCCAGCTTGCTAGACTATGCTGTTCTTTGAGTGTTCCGTCGTCGGATCTTACAAAGATGTCTATTTCTTGGAATTCAACATAGCCTCCAGGTTCCAGGTTGCTATATACGTCAGCCTATCGGTATCGCTGATTAAATTGCTCAAATAGCTTACTCGAAGATTCTGGCGGCATAGCTTTCCCAGTTAGCGACAGAAGAGTTCATCATCCGACTGTGGATATAATCAAACAAAGACGAGTATTGCCACTCCTCTTCCATATCATCAATGATAAATCGAACATTTGGTGGAACACTATGGCTATCAGACTATATTGATTGCGAAAACTTGTAGCAGCGCTTTGACTCACAAACTTGGTTGAATGGGAGACAGGTCGACTCCGATGACCTGCAACAAACCGTCAGAAAGATTGGCATAACACCGTGAAGCAGTAGATTAAGCAGACCTCGGCGCCTGGATGTTCGTCGGCGTAGTCCATGGCCCAGATCCCGGTGCCAGTGCCTACATCGAGGACGTGCTTGACATCAGCTCCAGGGTCATTCGGGGGTGCGAAGCCCAGATTATCGTCGAAAGTTCTAAGAAAGAGGGCATGTTGTAGATCTGGGCTTTTTAGCTTAGAACTTTTGACCGTGTAGATGAACTTTACACACCTAGCCTTTCATTTTCTTGATCATCGTTGGGAACGTTGTATTCTACAATGTCAGCTGAAGTACACTTGTGCGAGATGCTTTACTCACTTCCGTCTTTGTAGCCGTGATAAGTCCTCCCATTCTCTTGTCTGTATTGGAGAATGGTGCTGCTTATACTTTGCGTGGATGATTGAATGTCCTAACAAAAGAAAGGAATGAAGTGTCAGCTTGTCAGTTTGATTGAAGGCATAACTTCAGTATGAACAAGTGGCTTTGCGTACCTCATGTCCGGAATCTTGGTCATCAAGAACCTACAAAAAAGAAGTCAGATCATTCATATATACATATATTCGAGCACCCACGTGCTCATCAGCGACGAGTGGCTGATTATCTATGGTTGGCATCGTCGTCAATAATAGGAAGGATGCTACAGAAAGATTGCTACAACTTCGCGGAACGAGAAGAAAATAGGAACGCAAGAAAACCCAAAATGCGTGATAAATATGATATATGAGTTTTGGATTTTATAGAGGCCAGGATGCCCTGCCATCTTGACAGACACGTCAACATGTAGAGCCATCACAAGTGGAGAATTGATGATCTCTGCCCTAAATGATTCGTGGACCGGTATGGCTGTTCGTTGCCGACGGCTCAAGGTTGCATTCTGATGAACTCTTTTGGTCCGGAAACAGGCGAGCGAGTCGCATGACAAACGGAATGTTTATGGTACCCGCCTCGGCACTGGAGGGCGGGGAGCACGTCATGTGTATCATATCATGGGTCAGTTCAGTTTTGATCAGATTGTTGGTGGGAAGACACGTTTATCAATTTAGCCAAGGCTATCTTGCGCAGGTTGTTGTTCATGGCCAAGCAGAGCGATATGCAATGAGGTATGAAGAGGGCAGTTGTATACTTTAATTTCTACGGTACTGACAGGTTCCAGAACTAGCCGTGAAATTATCCATGCTCGGCATATTGTAGCCGAGACTCCTGTAATACATGGTGAGGGTGGGGCAGTAGAAACCAAGCGAAAGGAGCAAAAAGAAATGATCTTGATGAGACTGGGACTCGAACCCAGGAGGATTGCTCCACCAGGAATTGGTGTTAAGGTTAACCTTAACCTGGCGCCATAACCAACTCGGCCATCTCACCGCTTATTGGATGATTCTGAACACGACAAACAAGGCTCTAGATTCATGGCAGTTTAGAGAAAATGTCGTGAGTCTCGCTACAGAACGTAGAAGGCGAAGCAAACATAGAGAGGGATGGCAAGGCCAATATTTGTTAAACGTTTCAACGTAAATGTCTATCGCTCATATGTTGCGGCAAAGGCAAGTTTACGTGGTCCTGTTGATTAACATAAAGTTTTGATCTATCTCGACATGATAGTTAGAAGGTTACGGAATCCTCGGCAGTCATATTCGAACTGTTTCAAATTTTTCCCAAACTATTTCAATTGATGACCTTAAACATGCCCCACTTCAATTAGAAAGTATCCAAACACGATGTTGTCTTCAGCTGTACGATCAACTACCTCCCTTGAGCCAAGAACCGTAATGCCGATATCAAGATGGTATCTACAGTGCCAGACATGTAAATCGTCTTCACCAACGCGATTGGAAACACACCAATTGGCACGAGAGAGCGCTCTCACATGTGTTAACAAAGACAAAAAGAGAGATTCCTGTCAGAGGACATTGTCTGCGACCGAGGGGAATCGAACCCCTCTCTAACGCTTGGAAGGCGTTAATGCTAACCACTACACCACGGTCGCTGTTGGATGCTGTTTCGAGCTCATGTTGAACAATATGAAAGAAGCGAATGATTTCCTACTCACTTAATGGATGCAGAAATAGATACGATTTAGTCGCCGTCTCCCAAGTCAGCGTTTCCTGATCAGACAACGTGTTGCGTCTCAGTTGTAGCCGTGCACTAATCGTTTTATAGCAGTGGCTGGTGTTGGTGTGGGGTGTCGGGTCAAAACATAAATCATGTCGGTTCATTAATTTATCTACTCGCAGGGACGGGATCCAACATTGCAATTTGATGATGGCAAGATCCCTTACCGGACTTGATAATATGACCAGATATCGAGAAAGATAAGCCTCTCTGTATTACTTAGTGATTGGGCAACCATTCACAAAGATCTGGCTCGTTTTCTAATGATCAATCTACACGCATATTCAAGCCGTAGGGTATGTATTAACGATAAAATGGTGAAGTGCTGCAATGGCGACGCGAGATTCACAAAACCAGGTCACCGATTCATAAACTCGAATATATTAAACCAGAATATAGTTCCCTATAATTACGTTTTCTATATTGATAAGAAAGTATCTCATGTTTACTCCATTCCTTTCTGTTTTACAAAGGTAGAACACTCTGTCAACTTCGCCGCGACATGAACCATGGTACGAAGGTTAAAAATAGCAAGGTCGCGTGGCCCAATGGCAAGGCGTCTGACTACGAATCAGAAGATTCTGGGTTCGATCCCCAGCGTGATCAGCTTTTTGATGTTTTGTCTCGAGAAGTGGAGTTCAAGTGTTCAACAATATGCAATCTCGGTTATTTCATTAGCAAATCCCCACCACCCGTCCTGCGACTATTTGCTGACCGCTCTAATTTTAACTCTCACTGGCAGACCCTTACTGGGATGCGCCGTAAGCTCACCGGGCATATGCGCCTGGTAGGCTTGGTACCCGTACAAGCTCTCATCTCCCTTTTTGTACGCTGGAACAATTTCGAGATCTCTGACCGTCATTGCGAGGAGCAACCGTAGCTCCGTCAAGGCAAGCTCCTGTCCAATACAGCCTCGGGGGCCCAATTCAAACGGGCGGTAAGCGTTTCTGTGAACATCCTGTTCGAGCCAGCGCTCGGGTAGAAATTTATCGGGATCGGACCAGAACTTGGGGTTACGGTGGATTGCTTTGCTGGCTGCGAAAAGAATGAAACCGCCGGTGGGAAGCTGCTGGCCTGTCTCGGGATGTTTCAGAAAGAATGTGGGCGAACCCTCGCGACAACTACTGATTGGTGGTTCTAGTCGCAGAGTCTCTTTGATGATTGCTGTAGTATATGTCAATTGATTTAGCAATGTCGGAGTCTCTGAAATTTTCCTGGTCGTATCCGTGGTATCGGGACCTAGAACTCTATCGTGTTCCTGTCGTAGTTTCTCTAACACGTCTGGATGCTGGTGTAGGTAATGGTAAGCAAAGCAGAGCGTAGATGCAGTTGTATCGTGGCCGGCGAAGAGGAAGATCTTGAGGTTCTCAACAGTGACATCCAGAAATTCAGCATCAATCTTAGAACCAGAAGTATTTTCTGACCCATATGTCTTCATATAGTTTCGGATAGCAAGGCCGTTAACCGTCCTCGGTCCGTCAATGCGCTCGTGATTTTCAAGCTGGCGTTCTATCAACGGCTGCAATTGATCTCGCAAGGCTTGATTCAATCGTCTAAGTCGGAAATGTCGGAAGGGATTCAAAAGACGGCCCCATTGAGCTGGCGACCAGTCTGTAACGAGAAGTCCAATGGCACCTTTGAGCGTGGGAAAGATCTTATCGTCAACACCACTCTGGATGCCCAGACTTATTCCCAGGACAGATCAACAAATGATATCGCATGTAGCTCTCATAACGCAGTCCTCAAGTGGCACAACCCGATTGTCTTTTGCGATTAGTTCCAATTGTTTCTTCCAAATCGAAGCCTCTTCAATGAACTCGGGAACAAGGGCGGATATATTCTGCGTAGAGAAGCCTGGGTTGAACGTTGCTCGCCACTTTTTCCAGAATGCTCCTTCGGCTAGGACGAGATCTTTGAGGCCTGTCAGAGGTCTGAACTGATTTCTGATTATTTCGTGTTTTGGCATCGATGTTTCTTGTGTATACTGTGATGCAATGTTGGGGTCAAATGTCGCCAGTATGGGCCAGGAAATGGGCCACAGATCAATGTAGCATGCGCCAAATTCCGCAATCTCAGGATAGTCTCGGGCAAGAAAATCCGGCATCAATTGGCCATGTACCTCGTCTGGGTACTTTGCCATAATCTATCCTACAGCGATTAAGTTGCCGAGGAGCCACGAGTGGTTGGGCAAAGTGGGCTGCGAGGTGTTAGTCATACTGGCAACATCAAACCACATCAGTAGATCCGCCACTACTCACAAAGTTGTACTTTTCGACAGTTCGGCGAAAGAATGACCTTTGCTGGTATAGCTTGATGATGAAGTATTCAATTGCGGTGAGGAGAAAGATCCCGCCCCATTTCAGGGCGAAACCTGTTTGAGCCATATCTCTGTTGTTTTATGTTGGTCTAATGGCGCGATTGCAAGACCATTAAGCGCCTTTAGGTCTTATATACCTCGGATTCAGTTCGATGATAGAAGTCTGGATTGTTGAGGCGCATAGACATATACCCCGCCGATAAAAATAGGGGAGAATCCTTCGTGGCTGATAAGACCGAAGTTTAGCAAGGTAAAACATGTCGCACTGAGAAGAATGTTGAAGATTCTTAGCCATCCACATGACTGCTGTGAGCACTAGCTTGCTTGGCGCTGACCGACTGAGAGTAACACTATAGTTAAAACCATCAACGGCGATGAAAAAATACTACTTCTTACGTTAGAGACCACGCTAAGCAAATGGATTGACAGCGGTAGAGTTAGGCTGTCTATAGTAGCTATGACTTCTTAAAACGAGGATGTTCTTATGCATTTGCCTACCCTGGAGTCGACAATAACACAGTTTTAATCAGTATGCCTCGACAGAGTATTAATAGTACCTATGTTAAGTTATCAGCTCTAATCTGTTACCAAGAACTGGATCTATCAGCTGAATAGTGTTTGAAACCACTTCTAGTAACAACCCCACGCTTGAAAAAGTGGTTGAGTGCCGGTTCTTCGTCCAGTGGAGAGCTATTTTGCGAACTTTAGAAACGGTCTTGAGGTCGTGTCACAAACGTGTCACTTTCGCGTGGAAAGGAATAAGTAGTGGAGTTATATAGCCCCGTGTGGAAATCCCACCAACAAGCTAACTAGAAATACATAGCTATTAAAATATATAAAAGTAAAATATATTATAGTTGGGAGATTTTAATTGTAATATTGTTCTAAGAGTATGTTAGAGTATATTAAAAATCAAAGAGCTTATTATAATTCATATTGTTTTATATACACTTTAAAAGAGATGAAGCTAACATTGACGTTTCTTTAGAGTGTCTGTACATAAAAATAACAACATATCATACCAGAGCGGGGCTCAGGTTTAATAACTGTACTGCACTCAAGCCTGAAAAAGGGGAGCTTTCCCTGTGTGGTGGATTCATAAGGGATTCAGTTGGGACTCGGCCGAGTTTCAGCTGGATTGGGCAATTAGGTGTTACAACCACACATATAACGTGAGTAGCCGTAAAGAAAAACCAGAGTCATAGTTATATATCCAATTGCTTCTCTTGACTCGCCTTCTCACAGCATTCTGTCCTGGTTACTTTCTTTAATAATCGAGGAACATGTAATTGTTTTAAAGAGTACTTACATAGACCAATTGCTGTTTTAGCCATTTCAGCGATCTCCAACCAAGTTTCATATATAGTTCATATATTCAGTAAGCAAGTATCATGGCTGTGGTATGTAAGTATCACACCTTTCCCTTCATATTGTATCTCCATTCCTGAAATTCTCAGTGGTATACTCAAAATGAGAGCCATTGGTTGGCATGCAAATGCACATTTGCCAAGCTGTACGCACCAAGACCACGCCACATATACACCTACGCTGTGATTGGTTTCCTGGTGCGAACCCAGTCGTTCTTTCCTTCCTTCCCAAATGAGTAATGCACCAAGAGATGTGCGGCAGAAGTCCTCAGGTTGCGTGTTAGACTACATAAGCCGCAATGGGTGTCTAGACACTCAAGATTTAGTCTAGATAGCTCCAAGAACATCCATAAATACAGCGCCGTCCGTTTCGTGTCCAATTCGTATCCAATTAGGGCCCTATTTCATAAATTCTTTCTTCTTTCTAATTTTTAAAAAATGTCTTACACCCTCCCCCGAATCACCATAGCCGCTGCCACTGGTGATCAAACACCAGTGTTGCGTTTTCCTTTCCCTGGGCCTGATAATGAGACTGTCTCGCTCCTCGAACTCTTCTCCGACCAGCTCAATGAGCCTCAACTGGCTCCTGAGCCAGCCACTTCTTTCGGTATGTAACTCATCATCTACAGATCATAATGTTTCAGAGACTTGTTCTTAGATAAGGATTGATAAACTGATAGTACAGATTGAGAGATCTGGAGTAGGTAGATATATAAATTTAGATAACTTCGTCTCTTATAAACTTTATATAAAATTATATAAGGCATAATAAAATTTTCTATTTTAAATATTCTTAACTAATCTTGAAATAAAATTACATATAAAGTACTCTAAATATTACGTATTTTATATATTATGCCGCTTGAGGAATGCCTTATGAGAGCTACATGCGATGTTATTTATTCATAGAGAATCCTGAAGTTTTGTTCTCAAACTCGAGCAACACTGGTTTTTACTCACTTTTTGGTGTACTTTCTCTTCTTTTTAAGAGGCTTTGGTAACTCCTTTTCTCTCTCAGGCTCGGGCTTAGGCTTAACGTCGTTGGGATCCTAGGTCACCCCCGCTTGATAAAAAAGTCCTGATTAATAGAGTTGGTGATTTACCCTATATGGGCCTTGATCTCATCAGAGCTTCGGAACCTTTTGTCACACACGCGGCACGAACGAGGCGCAAACTCCCCAGCAGGAGCTCTCATATTCTTGTACTCAGCGAGTACATCACGCCTGTATATGGCGTCCTCTTTAGCTTGGAGAATGTCCCAGACATCGCCGAAATTTGCATTATCCCTGCTCATTGGCGGAAATAAACGCGACGCGAAAAGATGCAAGACGTGCCAGAGTGTATCTACGTCACAAATGACCGAACAACATCCCGGCTGCCGGTTTCTCAATATCTACGCGTCATAGTCGCTGAGCAAATTCCAAATGCATCAGCATCTGAGCACTCTCAGGAATGAGGCTTGTTACTCACCAATGCTTTTTACAGTAGGAGGGTAAAAATTCTAATAACTTCCTCTCCTCTAATCGTTATATAAAATAATATAAATGACAATAAAATCTCTACTAAACTTTAAATAAAATAATATAAGTTATAATAAACTCTTTTATTCTATATAATCTTATATAATCCTATCCTAAGACGATTTAAAATATTCTAACTTTTCTATATTTTACATATCTTTATGATTATGAATATTCCTAGTTGGGTTGTTATTGGAATTTTCGTATGGGACTGTATTACTCGCCTGTTAGGAACAACATGACAATCAATGTTAAGAGTGTAAGAACTCTGTTTCTATTTACCTACACTACTCAATCTATTTCGTGCCCAATTCCGTAACAATTTTCTTCAAAACATCCTCAAACCTAACAAGCCACTCTTCAATCTCCTCCTGACGCGACAACTTCCTACTATACAGGACTGATACATGAAGTCTTCCCCTTGTCACACCAGCCACAAACTCAAATAGCGAGGAAAGCTGCGGCTCGGCAGATGAAACAGGATCAATATTGAACACGCCTGCCCTCTTGGGGGTTTCAACACCATGCGCTTCCTGATCATCAGTGACACCGTTGGCCATTTCCTCCAAAGATGTGACCTTGAAGAACGAGTCATCGCGCTCAAGCTGCTGGTAGACACCTCCGTAATTGAAGACGATCTCAGCAGGAAGATGTTTGTCCACGAAGGATTGCGCAGACTCTGGGGTCGCGAATTGGGATGTGAACCACGCAGTACTCTTGTCCGAAGAGGAGTCGATCGACATGGCGCTGTGCGTTTGAGCTATGATGTCGAGTAACTCATCTGATGCGGTAGTGATGGGGGTCTTGGTTGGATCAAGTTGAACTGGGTATAGCGTGGTGAACCAACCCACTGTCCTTGACAGGTCTAGATCCAGCGACTCATCCCAGGCCTCACGACCATGGCCTTCGTTCAGAACTGTAGGTAGTGCTCTGTCCTTGAAAGTTTGTCCGAATGAGAAAAGCAGTGCTGATATCATCAGCTCAATTGGTCTCGTTCCCATGGCTTCGTTGCATGCCCCCAGAATGGCGGCTGTTGTAGATTCGTCCATAGAGAACGATAAAGTGGTTGTATCGGCACCTAGACTCGTTCTCGTGGCCTCACTACCCCAGTATGAGATCTGTGGTACTGGAATAGCCATTTGTTGCCGAGGAGGTTTGACGAGATCCCTAGCATGTTGAGCTTGGAGCGTAGACCAGGCTTGAAAAGATGTTGTTGGTGGTGCCAGAGAGACCTCATCGATAGACCTTGATATCAGCAGAGTTTCGAGATCGCCAAGAATGATGCGCCAAGAGACTAGGTCAACGACAAGATGGTGAATGACTATGCAGAGCGTCTGTTCACCGTTCACCTCAAACAAAACGGCCACAACTAGTGGACCGGCTGTGGGATCTAGGCTACCTCGCTGATCTTGAATGACTGAGGCAACCTGCTGATAGTCGGAGCAGGTGTGTGATATGCATCGAACTGATTCTTCTGCAGATCTGGTGATGAATTGCTCCCAGTTCCCAGAACTGCTCTGTTCGTAATGCGCACGGAGGATGGGATGGGCATCGACGATTCTGTGAAGGGCGGACAGGAGATGAGGCTGCTCGATGGGGGTCTTGGGTCGAAGGTAGAAGAACTGATCATAGCAGACTTTAGGGTCTGTTTGTTGTAGAAAGAACATCTGCTGGATCGGCGTCAAAGCGACCGCGCTGTCATTGTGTGTTTCGACATGAATGCCGTTGGTATGCGGCACTGCACTGCGGTCGCCGGCGATGCTAGCTTCCAATATCCGACCGAGTGTTTTGAGTCTTGTTATCCTTGCAACTGAGATATCCAGCCCTTCGAGACGTGCAGCAGACGATAGCTGCATAGCGGTGATGGAATCACCACCAAGACGGAAAAAGCTATCATCAAGTCCAACACTGGCCACGCCGAGGTTGAGGACCTTCGCCACAATCCCACATAATAGCTTCTCAGCATCTGTTGACGGTCTCCGCTTCTCAGCGCCCTCCGTCCTTTGAAGCGAAGCAAGTTCTTCTGTTGAAAAGGATGAACCAATATCCCTCAACTTCTTTCGATCAGTCTTGCCTGATATATTACGCGGTAAGTCATCGACGGCGAAGCACACAGATGGTATCATGTAACTAGGTACCACCTCAGAAATCTTTGCTTCGAAAGTAGCACTGAGAGGGAGAACACCAACTTGCACCCCATTGTGAGTTTTGTTGAATGAAGCAGGCGTATCACTGTTGTTGAGAACCACAAACGCCGCGAGTACCGGGTTCGCACCTTGACCTGTCGGGTTGATGATCTCAGCCACGACTTGAACTGCACCAGAGAAGGATTGCAGAACAGCGGCTTCGACTCCTGCGAGTTCGACCCGCTGTCCTCGGACCTTGACCTGTGTATCCTTTCTACCGATGAAGTTTAGACTACCGTCAGGGTTATAGGACACTAAATCGCCGGTCTTGTAAAGGCGACCGCGACGTCCAGTGTTGTCATCTTGCCCACCGAGTCCTTGAGAAAGCCAAGTCGGCGTATCGATAAATGCCGCTTCGGTCTTGGCTTGGTCGTGGAAGTAACCCCTCGCCAAAATGTTTCCCTCAATAAGAAGCTCGCCGACGGCTCCAATTGGAAGGAGTCTGTTGTGATCATCCTGGTCAACAACCCAGCTAGTTCCACCTGTAGCAGTACCGATGCATGCGGGTTGTATCTCAGCTGAGTCCAGATTGACAGTCGCAACGGAACAAAGCACCGCACACTCGGTTGGGCCATATCCGTGAAGTAGTGTCTGCTGTGGCCGGAACCATCTTTTGAGATCCTGAGTAGTTGGTGCCTCTCCCGCCAACATGAGTGTCGTTAGTTCGGGGACGGCAGCAGGGTTGATGAGATTCGCGACAGATGGTGTGAGGTATGCAGTGTTGATTGACATGGCTTGAATGCTCTCCTGGAGGTTGTTTTGCAGGTCATACGTGGAGGGAATACAAATGGTACCTCCGTAAACTAAAGTTGTGATAATTTCTTGGATAGATGCGTCAAAGGCATAAGAGGCAAACTGTAGTACTCTTGAAGTCGTCTGTAGTCCAAGCGCCACACCGTGGTGGGAGCAACTTGTCGCCAAGGCTTGATGTTCGAGAACTACGCCCTTTGGCTGGCCGGTTGAGCCACTTGTGAAGATGATATATGCTGCGGAACTGAGAGAGCTGGGACTCGCCACCTTATCATCCCCGCAGGGTTCGCTCGTTAGGCTTGTGAGAAGTCCAAGGCCGACAGGGACGACACTTGCTGTGATACCCTCTGCCTTTAAATCACCTGCGAGATGTTCTGAGGTTAGTATAGTGTTCGCACACAGCTGTGTCAGGATTGTTTCCCGGTTGTCCCTTGTGCGCGTAGGATCAAGCGGTACGAACGCGGCACCGGCCTTCAGAACCGCCAGCATAGACACAACCGCAAAGACGGACTTGTCGAAATACAAGGGAACCATTTCCCCAGCCTTAATGCCACACTCGTTGATGAGGTGGACTGCAAGCTTGGAAGATGCGACATCTAGCTCGATGTAGCTCATCTCACCATCCCAGGCGCTGATCGCAATGGCATCAGGTTGTGTCTTGGTGCGTTGAAGGATTAAGTCATGGACAGAAGTATTCACAAGATCCGGGACCTTCTTATTCCATGCCCACAGTAGCTCCCTATCAGAGGGAGTCAAGTTGTTGACTTCACCTATCTGCTTGTTGAGATCTATGCTTGACAGTTGTCGAATCAAGAATCCGAATTGGTTGAGCATTCTTTCTGCCCGCCATTGCGGGAGGATACGGGCATCGAAGTAACAGCCCACATGCATACCTCCCGAGGCTGAGACGCGACATACAATGGTCAGAGGATATGTACTGAACTCCCCACTTTGAGCGATTGCTTCACGCCAGACCCCAAGCTGTGCACTGGATACTGCTTGAGCGTCAAGTTCATCGTCTTCGTGAGGTTGAATGACTAGCAGTGTTTTGAAGTCACATGCCTTCTGGGCATCCGGGCTAAGCTTTGAGATATTCTGCAAACCGAATTGTTCATGTGGAATCATGGAGGTTGACTGAGCTTGCACGTCTAGGAGGAAATCTGACACCGTCGAACGCGAGCCTCGCTGAGGAGTATTGACCCGTACTGGTACAGTAGCGATGGTGGGACCGATGATGTCCTCAATCCCTGGGACCGGGGCACCACGTCCTGAGAGTGTAGCGCCGAAGACCACGTCTGGTGAACCAGTGTTGTAGTACACAGCTAGAGCCCATGCAGCCCTGATGGTTGTTGCGAGCGTTACGCTTGACTCTTTCATGGTAGGCATTTCAAAAGACAGACCAATCGAAGTATCTGCCATGACATCGTCTGTGAGTGTTGGTGGAAGTGGCGGGAATGCGGATGAGTTGTATCCAGATAGATTGTTGTCCCAGAATGCCCTACTGTTGTCTTCGTTCTGTGTCAAAAGGTAGTTGACAAATGTGTTCCACCCCGGGTGGTTTGGAATCATGTTTAACTGATCATGATAGATGTGATGAACCATGCTTTGGATCGCAGGGAGTGATTGTCCGTCGTATACTGCATGGTGGATTGTCCATACGAGATAGGTATGGCTGAGAACACTATCTCGAATGATGGCGAAACGCACAAGTGGCTCCCCGAGATCCATTGACATGGTTTTGTCAATCTTTAGGTAAGCCTCAAGGTCATCACCATAACCCCACTGGATGGTGCTACCCTTGACCACAACTTGTAATACAGCATCACTAGAGGGGTGTTGTATGATTCGGGTGCGCAGTGTCGATGTACGTCGTACTGCTTCCTCCCACGAACGCTGTAGTCGGTCGCAGTCTGTGTTCGTGTCAATCTGCATGACATTCTGAAGGACATAATCTCCTGGCCGCTTTGTAGTCAGAGCCATAAGGCCTTGTTGCAGAGGTGTGGTCGGATAGATGTCCTCAACATCTTCAACATCGACAGAACATAGCGTAGCTACCTCGTTGATAAGCTCATCCTGACTTTGCTGTGGAGAGGAGACAAGTGAGAACGGCTTGATCTCTTTCGCCTCAATGATCGAATTTTGCGAAAGGTCTTTGGTATTGAGCTCCCTTGCAAGATCTTCCAGCTTCGGATATTGGAAGATCTGCGCAACGGAGAGACACAAGCCGGCCTTTCTAGCCGCAGAGACTAGGCTCATAGCTCTCAGAGAATCTCCACCGAGGCGGAAGAAAGTGTCATCGAGTCCTATACAACTGGTGTCGATACCTAAGAGCTGACTCCACACTGACTGCAGAGTTCTCTCGATCTCGGTTGTCGGCTTGCGCTTGTCCTGGGCTCCTTTCTGACCGAGTTGCAAGATGGAGTATGAAGATCCAATATCTCGCAGCTTTCTTCGGTCTCTCTTACCAGAAATTGTCAATGGCATTGCATCGACTCTGAGCCAGGCTGTCGGCACCATATAGCCTGGTACTCGCTTGGAAAGCGCTTCTTCGATGGCTGCAGTTCCAGAGAGTGAAACAACTCCAATATCATGATAGCGGACTAGCCTATCGACATCAACTGTCTTCTCATCACCCAAAAGAACAAAGGCAGCAAGAGTTTGTTGGTCTCCATCATTGCCTGATGGGCGAATCACCTCGACGACAACTTCTTTCGCTGTACTAGACATGCAGTCTAGTATATGACGCTCAATATCGCCAAGCTCCACACGCTGCCCGCGGAGTTTTATTTGAGTGTCCTTTCTTCCGAGATACATGAGACTTCCATCAGATTGGTATCTGACCAAATCTCCTGTCTTGTAAAGACTCCCAGATCGGCCTGCGTATGAGGCCGAGCCCTTGCGCAAGAATTCTGGATCATGGATAAAGGACGCCGCTGTACGGACAGGATCATTCAGGTATCCTTCACCAACGATCGGACCTTCGATCAGAAGCTCGCCAACTGTGCCCGGAGGAGCCAAAGCGTGATAGTTTGTTGGGTCGACAACCCAAGTCACGGCACCCAAGCCCTTTCCGATACCGGTGATGGCTGTACCCTGCACGTCATTGATCGTTGAGGTAGGTGTGCATTCAGATGGACCGTAGCAGTTCACAATCCTCACATGCTCTGGCCAATGCGCAACGTCCGTGACCTTCAGTGACTCACCTCCCAGAAACATGGTGTGGACCAATGGCATCTCACCGGGATTTAGTAGACGACACACCGAAGGCGTCACGTCAATAGTGTTGACGCCAAATCGGACAATGGTTTCTGTCAAGCGATTCTTGCGATCCTCTTCAGAGGGTACACAGACGCAGCCACCCTCGGCCAGTGCCATCATCAAAGTGTTGAGGGAGACATCAAAGCTGTAAGAGGAAAAGTCCAATATCCTGATGTCGGAGTTGAAGCCAACCCGTTGCGCCTGGTGCCTGATGGCAGCAGCAAAGGAGCGGTGTCTTATCATTGTGCCCTTTGGCTCTCCTGTTGTGCCCGATGTGAAGATGATGTACATCAGAGATGAGGGACTTCCCTTGCTTTGATCTCGTGGTAAAACAGGGCACTGCATGTGTGCCGAGGTCTGATTGACAACAACGACATTCTCTACCATAGTGGATAGAAGGTGATGAGTTGAAGGAGATGATAACCCAACCTTCGCATTGATCTGCTTGATGATACTGCGAAGACGGACCTCGGGCTGTGCGGGATCGAGAAGGACAAAGGCACATCCAGCTCGTAGCACAGCAAGCATTCCGATAACAGTGAACTTTGACTTCTCGAAACACAGCGGGACGATGCTATCAGGAGCAAGGCCATTCTGGATGAGAGAACTCGCAAGTCGTCCTGCGTGATCAGTGACTTGTCGGTAAGTCAACTCTCCATCCCAGCTGTCAATACACACTTTGTCGGGACACATGAGCGCCCTATCTTCGATTATGTCATGAACGCAAAAGTCGTAGGCTTCTGGGACGATGCTGTTCCACCCCCAGATCTGATCGAGTGCCTCAGTGCTCAAGGCATTGAGGTTCTTGACAGGAACTTCGCTGTTGGATATGATGGAATGGACTGCTGTGCTGAAGCATTGGCCAATTCGAGCTGCTTCGGAGTTGTCTAGGACCCATTTAGAGTCAATCATGACTAAGAGCTCATCCTGGGTATCAATGACCCGGACTCCGATACTGTGCTACATGGTTCATTGGTGTCAGTTAAGTCAAAGTTTGTGAAAGAAAACTTCCATACCTCTGCAGGATCGTGTCCTCCGATGAAAGAAACATCAACGTCATCACCCCCATAACCTCTAGATCCATCCTCCTTTTGATCCGCTCCACCAGCCCTCTGGTAAGAGATAACACTATTAAACAAAGCCTCAGATCCCAGCTTCAACGCGTTGTGTACCGCTGCCAATGAGACAGTTTGATACGGGAGGCTCTCGACGTAGGTCGCTTGTAGCCCCTGCAACACCTCGGAGATACTGGTCGCGTCATCAAGGCCCACTTGACAAGTCAACATGCCGATCAAGGGTCCAAATATCCTATCTACGCCGTCAATCGGAAGATCCCGCCCGGAGCATAGGATACCAAAAGATGGGTCTAGTGAGCCAGTATACCATCTGAGGACAATGGCCCATGCAAGTTGAACGACGATGGCGGATGTGATTTCTTGAGTCTTGCAGAACTCGCGGATCTCGGTGGTGTTCAGGCCGAGAACTGGAATGGTAGTCCCTTGAGTGTGGTTGCTCTCACTGTTGTCTTCCGAGTTGGTATGATAGGCCGTAGATGATGATAAATCTGGGAAGTGGCATGGCTCAGCCCCCGCCAGTTGATCTGACCAGTATTTGACACCATCCTCTTGTGGTTGTCCATCCGTGTAGGCAATAAACTCTCCATATGATGGTGCCGGCGCTGCCATATTTGAACCTTTGTACGATGCTTGTAAGTCTTTTGCGAGGACAGCGGTGGAATATCCATCAACAATAGCGTGGTTGATCTCAAGGACGAGATGACATTCTCCTGGAGCCAGAACGTGTATAGCAAGGTGGTGCTGTAGTCCTGACGGTGAGTAATGTGGCAGGTCTTGTGAGTTGACTGCCTGCACCACGAATGACTCTGAGGAGTCATGGTGAATCTGGATGCTCGGGTGCGGGTTTGACAGTATGACTTGCATGATGCGGCCAGTGCCCGGAAAGTCGTGAACTACAACAGCGCGGAGGAGATCATGCCGTTGGACAACAGTCTTCCAAGCCTGCTGTAGCTTTGCCAAATCGATTGGGATTGCTGAGGCTCCAGGCTCGTTGGACGGACCGTTGGATGAGACTTTCATCACTAGGCGGCTGTGATAACTTTTTGGGTTTTTGGCTTGAGAAATCAGGATGCCCTCCTGCATCGGGGCAGTGGGATAAATATGCTCAACCTCGTCCATCGTGGAGATGCCAAGGTTCGGAGCCACGCTCTCATGGAACTCGTCGATTGCATCGTAGGAGTCAAAGGCCCCCGGAAAGTCAGACAAGGTGAGGAGGGAAGCTATCCGGTGATGGCTAGTATCAATAAGGTCCACGGATAGACCTTCTAAGCTAGCCTGATACTGTGCAACCCAAGTCTGGATAGGAAATCGAGAGTCCATACTTCGGGGGTAGATGAAAGTGACGGAAAGTTGACCACGATTAACGACAGGAAGGACATCGAAAATAGCGTGACGCCTGAAAGAAAGCGACTTAGTGTCATCATCGGCAGGTTGGGGTGGAGCAACGCTCTGGAAGAATGAATCATCGCGTTCAAGTTGCCCATACCCACCGCTGTAGTTGAACATGATCTCGGTGGGCAAGTTCGCGATGAACTTCTCAGACGTACTCTGGTTAACGAACTGGGAAACGAAGTAGGCCCAACCATTCAATGGCATGCTACGCATACAGTCCTTGATCTGGCGGACATAGCTTTTTAGTGGATCCTTCTTATTGCCAGATATATTCACTGGTGCCATGGTAGTAAACCAACCACACGTCCTGGAAAGGTCTAAAGAATCATCCCAGACCTCACGGCCGTGGCCTTCGTTCCAGATAGTCGGTAGGGGCCTATCGCTAAATGACTTCCCGAAGGAGTACAAAAGAGTCGATATTAGGAGTTCGATTGGCTTTGTTCGGAAGATATCGTTGCATTGGCCAAAGATAGCTGATGTCACATCCGGACTGATCGTGAAGCTCCGACTTGTCGTGTCTTGAAGGTCTTGGCTGGAATGATCGATTCCCCAGTAAGAAAGGTTCGGTGCGGGAACTTCATTGACAAGGTTGTCGACAGAAAAACTTGATGCGGCGTACGACTTCTGTAGGTTACACCAAGTGGGGAATGAAAGAGGTGGTGGCAACAAAGAAACCATCTCATCCTCGGTAGAGGTCAAGAGAGTTTCCAAGTCTTGGAGAATAATTCTCCATGAGACCAAGTCGACCACCAGATGATGAACTACCAAGAACAAGCACTGTTCATCAGACTTGTCGATAAGGGCACCTGCTAGAACAGGACCGTTTGTGATATTAAGGGTGTTGCGACAACGGGCAATGGCCGATGACACTGCAGCATCGTTGAAACATTCTTCAGAATGCAGGGTGTACGATCCATGGATGTCTGGAGAAATACACTGCTGCCACCTATCGTTTGGCCCTTTCTGGAATCTGGCCCGCATCATAGGGTGTGTTCGGACGATGGTATTGAGTGCCTCTGTGAGGTCTCTGTAGCTGACCTTACTGGCAAGTTTCAAGAAGAAGCCCTGGTCGAACTCAATATTCGGATCCGGCTGATGACCAAAGAAAACTTGTTGAATGGGGCTAAGGTCAAAGAATTCCCCGGGGACTACTTCATGGACTACCTGACCTTCCTTTTGGGAAGGCTCAGTAGACATAGTACTTTGCAAGGCGCGGATGATTCTGCTGATGGTCTTATGTTTGAGGATAGTTGCAACTGGAACTTGCATAGATGACCGCAGCGAAGACGAAACTTGCATCGCGATGATGGAGTCGCCTCCGAGACGCAAGAAGCTGTCATGTACACCAATCGTCTCAGATCTAATGTTGAGGATACGCGCCCAGACGCTTTGGAGCAGCAGCTCCTCCTTAGTTGATGGCATAACTTTGTCTGCTAGGCCCATGCTAGTGGAATCTTTTAGAGAAGCTGCATAGCAAGCTGCACCAAGCTCTCGAAGCTTTCTTCGGTCAGACTTTCCAGCCGTGCTGAGTGGCAATCTAGCCATATTGAACCACAGGCTAGGGACCATGTAGCTGAGAACCTTTGAGGATAGTCCATCCTCGACTTCTGGGATCGCGGACACCATGCGAATACCATAGTCGTCTGCCTCCGTTGCAGTATCGCCATCTGAAGTGATGATGAAAGCAGCGAGGTTAGCTCCCGAGGTATCAGTGGCTGGAATGATTTCGACCACAATTTTCTCAACGTGAGGCATGCATGCCTGTAGATGGTACTCGACTTCAGCCAACTCAAGTCGCTGGCCACGGATTTTGACCTGCTTGTCCTTTCGTCCAAGGATCACTATCCGACCTTCAGGGGTGTAACGAACCAGGTCACCAGACTTGTACACCGTCCCTCGTCTTTTCGGAATAAGCCAGGAAGGATCCTGAAGGAATGATGCTGCAGTGCGGTCTGGGTCATGGAGATAACCATGAGTAACTAGGGGCCCTTCTATGATGAGTTCTCCCACAGCACCCACAGGCATGATCCTCTGTGGATCATTCGGGTCTACTATCCAAGCATTCGTTCCTACAGAATAACCCAAGTCTCCAGAAATGGCTGTCTGCCCCTCGCCAACAGGCTCGATGCGATTGACACAGCATACGACAGTGCATTCCGTAGGACCATAGGCATTTACGACGCTTTCTACAAATCCTAGCCAAGGCTCAAAGTCGGCCGGGAATGCTGGTTCGCCACCGAATATGAGAGTCTTGATCGAGGGAACATCTGCAGGCCGAAGTAAACGGATGACCGACGGGGTCATAACTGCAGTGTTGGTAGAATATTGCTGTATCGCACCGCCGAGGTTGCCTAGTATCTCTTCTTGCGAAGGTATGCATACGCAGCCACCAAAGCTCAAAGCCATAAGAGTCTCGAAAATGCATGCGTCGAACGTGTACGAAGAAAACTGAAGGAATCGTGTGTTGTTGTCGAGACGGAGGAATGTGCCGTTGTACTTGCAGCTCGAACTGAGGGCGCTGTGGTGAACTAGAACTCCCTTTGGCTGGCCGGTTGTGCCGGAGGTGAATATGGTGTAGGCTAAAGAGTCTGGATCAATGCTAGGAGTGATAGCCTTGCTGAGGTCGGTATGCTTCTGTTGGAGTGTATGCAATAGCTTAGGTCCTAGAGCAACGACTTGACGATCCTGGCCAAAGTCAAGGTCCTCGTATCGTTCAGAAGTGAGTAGTAGCTTTGCGCCCGTTTGCTCAAGCAATCGTTCCCGACGGTCTGACCCTTGAGTCGGATCCAAATGACAGAAAGCAGCAGAAGCCTGAAGAACGGCTAGCATCGCAACCATGGCCCATGTGGATTTGTCAAAGGACAAAGGGACAATATCGCCACTGGCTACACCCAAACTTTGTAGGTGGATTGCAATCAGTTTGGAAGACGTCATCAACTCCGTGTAAGTCAACTTGCCATCCCAACCATCAACAGCAATGGCATCGGGTTGTCGGGCAGCTTGATTCCAGATAGTATCGTGGATGCATTCTTCGATGGTTGTAGGGACCTTGTCATGCCAGCGCCAGATATCCTCCACGTCTGATGGTAGAATACCTGCAATATTTGCCAGTGGTGTCTGCGGCTCTGAATTGAGTATTTCCTGTGTTGTAGCCACAAACTGATCAAGAATTCGCTCCATTCTCCATATCTCGACAATATTCGGATCAAAAGCACATCCGACTTTGAAGCCGCCATCCTTCTGCAACTGACAGATGATGGTGATGGCATATGTTGTAAATTCCCGCGTCTGGGTAGTGTTTTGCCATGTACCCAGCAGAGAAGTCTCATGTAGATCCTCCTCGCTCGGTGCTGGCTGGATGACAAGTAAGGTCTGGAAATCACAGGCTTGGCGAGCTTCAGGGCTGACGGAGGAGATACGATGGATTCCTGTTTGCTCATAAGGCATGGCCGTGACGGCTGCATCGCTGACTGTGTTGACGTATTCCGATACAGACGCTGTTGGTTCCAAAGGAACTCGCACACGAACGGGTATGGTGGTAATTGTCGGTCCGACAATCTCTTCTATCTGAGGTATGGAGATGTTGCGGCCGGAAAGCGTCATGCCAAAGATGACATCATCGACACCAGTCTGTCGATGGATTGTGAGAGCTAGAGATGCCCGGAGGGCTGTGGCCAAGGTAATGTCGCCCTTGGGGTGGATTGATGTACAAGCTCGTTCGACAATAGCATCGGCGACCACGTTATGGCCGACCTTGGGTAGGGCGGGGAATGCTGGTGAGTCGTATCCAGCGAACTCATCTTTCCAGAAGTTGAGTGCTGCATCACTATCCATGTTTTCGACCATGTGTTTGACAAAGAGGTTGAATTTTGGCACAGACTGTGCAGATAAAGTACCGCCATGGTAGGCCACCTCAACCTGGTTCAGCATGAGAGGCATGCAGCCGCCATCGTAAATGGAGTGCTGGATAGTCCATACAAACATAGGGTTTCGACCTGCATCATCAGTAACGATCGCGTATCGAGCCAGAGGACGACCGAGTTCCATGGCCTCTAATCTGTCGTCCCTGAGGTAGTCTTCAAGGTTACTTGACTCTCTCCAGACTATCCTCTGATCTAATACGACCTGTTGCAGACCGCAAGCCTCGCTCTGGATGATTCTAGTGCGCAGAATAGGATTTGAACGGATGGTCTGCTCCCAGCTCTGTTTGAAACGAGGTAGGTCAATACCATCGGCAAGCTGCATCACCCTTTGGAGAACATAATCCCCAGAGTTCTTGACGGTCTGTGCCACTAGGCCTTCTTGCATGGGTGTGCAGGGATAAATATCTTCTACGACGTCGATTGAAACGCCACAGAAGTCAGCTGCCTCCTGACGGCACTTCTCGACATCAACTGCTTCATTAAGCAGTGCGAAAGGCGCCAACTCTTCGATTTCGTCAATGGCATGACCCAAATGAGATGAAACAGCCGGGCCAAGCAAGTTGGCAAGATCTTCCAATTTGGGGTTCTGGAAGACTTGTGCAACAGATATTCTCAATCCAACCTTGCGAGAACTACTTGCCAGCTTCATCGCAGCAACCGAGTCACCACCGAGGCGGAAGAAACTATCATCAAGGCCAATATCTGAATGGGTCAATCCGAGAACATCTGCAAAGAGCTCAAGAAGTTTCCACCCGACTTCGGTCGTCGGCGTTCGTTTGCTGGCCTTGTTCTGGTTCTGAAGACGGATGAGCTGTGACTTTGAGTAGCCAGATCCCAAGTCTCGCAGTTTACGTCGATTGGTTTTTCCCGATACGGTTAAAGGAAGCTTGAGCACCTCAAACCAGACAGTGGGGATGGCGTATGATGGCAGGCGTCTGGAGAGCTGTTTTTCGATCTCAGGTGGAATGGAGTATACCCTGATTGCCTCATCTGATGCTGTAATCAAGCTTTCGCTTGCTGGTTCAGCGGGAACCACAAACGCAGCAACGAGTGCCTTCGACTTGTTCCCACCAGGAATAATCACCTCGGCGATGATTTGTTGCATCTGAGGAAGTGTAGCCGATATTTGTACCTCAACTTCCTTTAGCTCGACTCTCTGTCCGCGCACCTTGACCTGTGTATCTGCGCGTTCAACATACACAAGGCCACCGTTCTTGTCATATCTGACCAGATCACCTGTTCTGTAGAGACGACCAGATCGACCGGTACGGTTCATCCATTTCGGACTATTAATGAAGGTTCTTGCGGTTCGCTCAGGATCATTGAGGTAACCTAAGGCGAGGATGTGTCCCTCAACCAACAGTTCGCCGACAGCGCCAATAGGCAGAAGACGATCAGGGTCATCGCGATCTGCGACCCAACCGACAGAACTTACAGATGTACCAATGCGGGCCGGGAGATTGTAGATCTCGTCAGTGTGGTTGAGAACACAGTAAACTGTACATTCAGTTGGTCCATAACCGTTGATCACCCTCTTCAAGTGCCTCCAGCGAGAGAAGTCTTCAATCGTTGTGGCCTCTCCTCCGAGGATAATGGTTTGTAGTGTTGGGATATCCTTAGGGTCGATCAAGTTCGCCACAGTAGGGGTGAGAAAGGTGAGGTTTGCTTGCAACGTGTTGATTGCCTTGGGGATGTCATCCATGCGGTCATCGTTAGAGGGAATACAGATGCAGCCACCCCAGACCAGAGTTGTGAAGTTCTCCGTGATAGATGAGTCAAAGGTATAGGCGCCAAATTGGAAGACTCGTGAGGTGTTTGAGAAACCCAATCTTATACCGGAGTAGTAACAACTTGTGCTCGCGGCCTCGTGATGAGTTAGCACACCCTTGGGTAGACCAGTGGATCCCGAGGTGAAGAGAACGTAGCAGGGTGCTTGTCTATCAAAGTTCTCGAGCTCTTGTCCATCAGGAACAACGTTGACAAGACTGTCGATAAGCTCCTGGTTGACCGCCACCACAGTAGTCCCGTCGCCAAATGAGGTTCCATTGTAGCGCGTGGACGTAAGGATAACTCGGCCATCAATTTCACTAAGTAGCTTTTGGCGTCGCTCGATAGCTTGGGCAAGATCGATCGGCACAAATGCTGCTCCAGCCTTGAGTACAGCTAAGATCGATACGGTAGCCCAGATTGACTTGTCGAAGCAAATAGGAACCATGGTTTTGCTTGGCTGCACTCCGAGATGGACCAGATGCCACGCAAGACGAGTACTAACGACATCAAGCTCGGCGTAAGTCATCTCGCCATCCCATGCGAAAACAGCTGGTCTTGTGGGCTGTTTCTTGACTTGTTCAGCGATCATTTCATGAACGCATTTCTCGACAGGTGATGGTAGGTTCTGATTCCATTTCCACAGTTGACTCCAAGTAGAGTCGTCCAATAGGTCCACATCCTTGATCAGTCTGGGGGTTGTGGAAACTTCTGTACCGGGCTGGACTATCGAAGAAATAGCAGAGCTGAAGCAGTTAGACAGTTGATGTGCTTGTATAGATGTGAGTTGGACTCGGTAATCCATTAGAACAAGCAGATCTGTACCGTCATCGACGGCTCGAATGCCAATGGCATACTAATGAAGAAAGATTAGCGATAGTCCCGAGAGTTGTTACCGGACGGCGCGAATGAGGCCCTAACATACCTCTGATGGATCAATACCACCCTCAACTACAAACTGAACTTCGTCAGAGTTACCCACGCCGGCGTTTCCGTTGGGCTTCTGGAAGGAAATTCCAGTATCAAATAGCGCAACGTCCCCATCTAAACCCAGTGCATTTTGTATGTTGGCGAGAGAAACGTTCTGATGCGACAAACTCATCAAATACCGGTCTTGTACCGATTTAGTCAAATCCACCACAGTCTGCAGTTCGTCAGAAAGGTCTACATGGCAAACAAGCATGCCGATGAGTGGTCCGAAGATGGTCTCGACACCATCGATAGGCAGATCACGTCCAGATGACAAAACACCAAAGCTGGGAGCACGGCAACCAGTATAGTGCTTTAGTACCATGGCCCAAGCGGTCTGTATAATTGTCGCCGGCGTGACTTCATGTAATTGGCAGAAAGACCGTATTTGTGCTATATCGATGTTTGGTACCTGAATCTGCGTTGACTCTCGGCGAAGTTGCTTATCGCTAAGTTCCATCTGGTCGCCAAGGAGAGGGAACTGACAAGGCTCGGCCTCGGCGAGGAAATCTTTCCAGAAAGCGTAGCTATCATCGTAGGGTTGCTGCTGGACGTAATTAACAAACTCACGATAAGATGGTGCTGGATTTTGAGGCAAGGTTCCTTGGTATGCTTGTCGGAGATCTCCAAGAAGTACACCAATTGAGTACCCATCAACAATTGCGTGATTCATCTCAAGAATTAGATGTACCTCTTGGTTCGTGACTCGATGTATGGTGAGATAGTGCTGCAGATTCCAATCTTCAGGGTCCGTGCCCTCCATCAGATCCGATATCGCGGCATCCGCTGTAGAGGCCTTATGGATGTCAACATCAATTGATGGCTTTTTGAGTATGATCTGCATCGCCTGCCCACTACCGGGGAAACTGTCAATCAGCTTGGCGCGCAAAAGAGTGTGGCGCTGCACGACAGACGCCCATGCTTGACGCAGTCTCGTGACATCGACTTGGTGGCTCTCCGCGGCGGAAACCTTGATTTGGACCCGAGAACGATAGTTTCGAGGATCCTTAGCTTGACTGATGAGAATGCCCTCCTGGGTGGGAGCGCACGGGAAGATGTCTTCAATCTCATCCACATCATCGATCTCAAGCTCGGGCATAACCTCTTCCTGGAATTCGACAATGCTATCGTATGAGTCAAACACGTCCGGGATATCCGTGAGTGTCCACTGGCGTGGCTCTTCGGTCAGGCTTGAAGCAACACTCTCGAGTGCTGTTTTGTATTCGTTCATCCAGGCCTGAATACTAGATTCATGGCTTGCGGCAATGACATCGTCGTAGATAAAGGTGACGCCGAGACATGAGTCTGTCATGTTAACAAGCACGTCAAAGAGAGCATATCTTGTGTACGTAGAGGACTGAGTGGCAATTTCCTCGGGAAGTGGCACGTTGCGGAAGTAAGCATCTTTGCGCTCCAGCTGCTGATACCTTCCACCGTAGTTAAACATGATCTCCACAGGAAACGAAGATGCAAAGTCTTTGGCAACAACTCCATCGCGGAATTTGGAGGTGAAGAATGGGAAACCAGATTGAGGAATTGACCTGGCACAGTCTTTGACATGCCGCACAAAGTCAAAGATATCTGGTTCTGAGGGTTGAACTTGTACAGGGTAGAGAGTTGTGAACCAGCCAACTGTCCGTGAGAGGTCAATGCTGCTATCCCATACTTCCCGACCATGGCTCTCATTGAAAATAGCTGGCAGGGATCTGTCAGAGAATACTTGGCCGAAAGCAAAGAGGAGAGCCGATATCATCAGATCTGAAGGTTTCGTGGCAAAGGTGTCATTGGCATCACCAAGTATGGTGGCAGTTGTTTCCTCGTCAAGAGTGAACGTTTTCATTGTTGTCTTAGACGGTGATTTAGTCTCTTCGAATGACCAATAAGAGTGCATTGGCGATATCAAATCGAAAGGTAATGCCTGGTCCACCTGAAGGTGACTTTTGGCGTAGTCAGCTTGTAAGAAGGTCCATGTCTCGAAAGACATGGGACTAGGCGAGGGCCTTTTACATCCAGACAGGATGTTCTCAAGATCCTCAAGTATCACTCTCCAAGAGACGAGATCAACCACCAAATGATGAACGCTAAGAAACAGATACTGTGATTTGGCGACATCAACCAGCGTAGCGACCATCAGCGAGCCATTGACGATATTCAGCTCTTTTCGGTCGTTCGATATGATAGCCACAATAGCATCAAAACTGTCGAGCTCCACGTGGCGGCTTTTGATACCAGCGCCAATTGGTTTGGACGAGGTGGATGGTATAGATTGCTGCCAAACCCCAGACGAGGACATGCGGAACGTCGTACGAAGAACCGTATGAGTTGAAATGAGGACATCCAGTGCTTCTCTCAACGTGGGTAATTGGATCCTGTCACGAGGCTGAAGAAGAATGCACTGGTCAAAGAGCACAGTGGGGTCTTCCTGGTGCAAGAAGAAGAGCTGTTGTATAGGACTGAGAGGAAAGGGTTCGCCTCTACTAACAGTCTCTTGAGCATGCTTAATCAAATCGCTACTTTGCGATAATTGAATCTTTGTAGCTGATGAGCTCAAACCTTTGATGATGGCACTGATAGTCTTTCGCTGCATAATATCCATCGTCGTAACCTCTAGTCCCTTGGCTCTAGCGGACGAAGATACTTGCATTGCAGTGATAGAATCACCACCAAGTCGAAGGAAGCTATCGTCCATCCCGATCGCGGTTGTCTCAATGTTTAGAGTGTGCGCCCAGATCTGTCGAAGAGTAATCTCAACTTCTGTAGATGCGCCGCGCTTCTCTATTGCGCCCAAGGTTTGTAGAGAAGCAAGTTGGGTAGTGGTGAAGGATGACCCAAGTTGGACAAGCTTTTTCCTGTCGACCTTGCCCGCCATGTTTAGATCGACATGGTCTAAGACAAACAACAGAGTTGGCACCATGTGGCTGGGTAATCTTTCGCTCAATAGTGATTCAAGAGCGGGAGGGAGTGACTGCACAAGACATGTTGAGCCATTGCTCTCCATTAGTGTGCCTCCAGCTATCAAAACAGACTTTTCTTGATCAGGAACCACAAAAAGGACGACGATGTTGGCTGAACCATCCCCGACAAGCTTGATGACCTCAGCAATTAGGTTCTGAGCTGGGACACAGGCCAAAGCGTGATACTCGATCTCAGCCAGTTCAACACGCATACCACGAATCTTAACTTGGGCATCTTGACGGCCAACATAAACTATACTGCCATCTTCAGCATAGTGGGCAAGATCTCCAGTCCTGTATAGTCGCCCCTCGCGACCAGGCAAATCGCCGTATCCCTTTGCCAGCCACGTAGGTGTTTTGATAAAGGCGGCTGAAGTCTTAACAGAGTCCCCTACGTATTCCCGTGCAAGGATAGGTCCCTCAACAGTAAGCTCTCCAATCGCCCCAATAGGTAAAAGCCGTTCTGGATCCTGCGGGTCAACGATCCAGCTTACTGACCCAGTAGCGAGACCGATGTTTCGAGGCTCGACAGCACCTGGGGTGACTTCTGCTGCATTACAGATCACTGACGCTTCGGTAGGGCCGTAAAGATTGAAAAGTCTCGTTGCTGGCAACCATCTTGAGTAATCTTCTGCGGTCGATGCTTCGCCACCCAAGAGAAGAGTTCGCAGGGAGGGCACTTGAGTAGGGTCAAGGTGTCTCGCAACTGACGGCGTAAGAAGTGCGGTATTTACACCCATTAACTCCATGGCCTGTGCCAGGTCGTTGGACCTCTGGGTCTCTGAGGGAACGCAAACGCACCCACCATAGGTGAGTGTTGTGAGTATTTCGAAAATTGAAGCATCGAAAGTGTAAGAGGCGAATTGTAGGACCCTTGATGTGTTGTCAAGGTCGATTTTGGAGCCATGATAATAGCATCCACTACTGATCGCCTGATGCTCAATGACAACTCCTTTGGGGACACCAGTTGAGCCAGAAGTGAATATCACATAGGCAGCAGATGAGGGATCAGCGTTAGGCAGTCTGCTTATAAACTCACCGCTGTGCTGGAGCAAACTGGGGCCAACCGGTACAGTTGTAGTGTCGGAGCCAAAGTCTGTCTTGGTTAGAGCTTCTGAAGTTAGGATAACCCTAGTATTTACTTGGCCCAGAACAGAAGCTATCCGATCACGAGGTTGGCTTGGGTCAAGAGGCACAAATGCGCCTCCAGCCTTAAGAACAGCAAGTAGGGCCACAATCGTCCAGGCCGACTTCTCAAAGTACAATGGTACCAAAGCTTCAGGCGTTATACCAAGGGATACAAGGTGGTGAGCCAGTTTAGTTGACAAGCTATCGAGCTGGGCAAAGGTAAAGTCACCGTCGTGAGCTGAGATAGCTTGTGAATCTGGGTTGCGAGTTGCCTGAATCGAGATTGTAGTGTTCACGCAGGCAATGACTGGATCCGGAACAAAGCTATTCCAAGACCACAGCTGCTGCATATCAAGCGGATCAGGGCCTAGTAGGCTAGAAATGGGCTGGTTGGGTTCCCCAGTAGTCAAAAGCTGGATAGTATGGGTAAGGTAATCGATCATGCGCTCCATTTGAGATTTGGAAACGACATTAGAGTCAAAGCCACAGTGAATATCGATTCCACCATCAGTCTTGAGTTGACAGACCAGGGTAACGGCGTATGTCGTGAACTCTCTTGTCTGAGGCATTTCCTGCCATGTTCCAAGTTCAGTCTCAAGTGAATCCACTGTAGGTGGCTGCACAACCAGCAATGTCTGGAACTGACAAGCAGCGCTGGCGCTGTCACTGATCTTTGTGATGTTCTGTAGACCAGTTTGTTCGTAGGGAATCATGGCAATAGCGTGGTCCTGCAGCTTGGTCAAGAGTTCTGACAGTGTAGATTTGGAACTGATCTTGGCACAAATAGGAACCGTGGCGATAGTTGGGCCAACCATGTTCTCAATATCGGCCACGGGCGCATTGCGACCCGATAGTGTAGCTCCGAAAACAACGTCTTCTGCTCCTGTTATGCGGTGGATAGTCATTGCCCAAGCGGCTCTGATGATCATAGACATGGTAGCGTCCAGATTCTTTGATGTGGTTGCGAATGAGAAAGGCCTTTCAATTAAAGAATCTGCCGTAACGACGTGAGTAGGAGTAGGTAACGGAGGAAATGATTGGGCTTCGACCCCCTCGAAAGTGGTCTCCCAGAAGGTCTTAATGTCCGCTGTGTTCTGGTCCATGGTGTATTTAACAAAGGCATTGAAATCAGGTTGCTGTCGTGGATTAGAGCCTCGGTAGGCTTGATTGACGAGCTCGTGAATAAGTGGCATTGAGCTTCCATCGTACAAAGCATGGTGAATAGACCAGCCAAATATGGTTGAGCCGTTATCCTCGATAATCGCAAAGCGAACTAGTGGCTTCCCGAGGTCCATGGGTGCAATCTTGTCTTGTTCGAGATAACGGTCAAGGTTGTCTGAATGTTGCCACCTAATAGGCGCATGATCAAGAACGACCTGAACTAAACCCACGCCGTCGCATTGAACAATTCTACTGCGCAGAATGGCAAGAGATCGTGCTGTCTCCTGCCAGGCGTCCTTGAAACGCTGGAGGTCAATTGTGGCAGAGAGTCTCATGACAGTCTGCAGGACATAGCTACCACTTTTCTTAGATGTAAGCGCTATCAAACCAGCTTGCAGTGCGGTTGTGGGATAAATATCCTGGATATCCATCATGTTAACGCCGCAGGCTAGAGCAACCTCTTTCTTGCAATTCTCAATGGCAATTTCACTGCTGAGCATAGAGAATGGTTCAATAGGTAGAGCTTCAGTAGACTCCTTGAGACCGAGATGAAGCTGCAGTGCCAACTGTCCCAGCTTCGGCTGCTGGAACACTTGAGCAACGGACAGAGCCAAGCCCTCTTTTCTTGCTTGGCTTACCAGCTTCATTGCAGCGATCGAGTCTCCTCCTAGACGGAAGAAGCTATCATCAGGGCCAATGGCTGAGTCATTTAATCCCAGCACCTGAGACCAAAGCTGTTGCATGTGTCTCTCCACCTTTGTTGATACCTTCCTGTCTGAGCCCGTGTCCTTGGATGCGGCAAGATCGGCAACAGTAAAAGAAGAGACGATTTGTCGAAGCTTTTTGCGGTCCGCCTTTCCGGAGCTTGCAACTGGTAGTTCATCGATGGTGAACCAAATGGTCGGGATCATGTAGCCCGGTAACCTCTTTGATAGCTCGTCTTCGACTGACACAGGGAGGGAGTATAAGCGGGCGGTTCCTCTCGATGGTCCATCGCCCTCGGGATGCAAGTCTGGTACATCTGAGTATTTCTCTATTTCCTTCAACACCAGGAATCCAATCAACACTGGTAATGCTCCTTCTCCTGCGAGCTTCGTAACTAGGGCTGCCACCTGGAGTACTCCCGGAACACAAGCCATGGTATGGTGCTCAGTCTCGGCCAATTCCATACGCTGACCGCGGAGCTTTACTTGGGCATCCTTTCGTCCCACAAAGGCCATTGTACCGTCATCACTGACGTATCGGACCAGATCTCCAGTCTTGTACAACCTCCCTTGGCGACCAGAGGTAGAGTTAGAACCTTGTAGTAGCCAGGGCGGGTTTCTGATGAAGGCTTCGGCAGTACGCTCTTCATCGTTCAGATATCCCTTGGCAAGTTGGGGCCCTTCGACAACGAGTTCCCCGATACTTCCAAGTGGTGCGAGTTTGTTTTCGTCTTGAGGATCGACAAGCCATGACACCGTGCCTGACGCATATCCGATGCAGTTGACATGTGTGGCATCACGACCTTCATTGTTCATGGAGCAGAAGATTGCACATTCGGTAGGTCCATATGCTTGCATGACAACTTCCAGGTGCTTCCATCTCGCGAAGTCGGCAGGGAAAAGCGCTTCACCGCCAATGACAATTGCCCGAAGTGAAGATACTTGTTTTGGATCTACCAAACGCGCAACGGTCGGCGTCAGGAATAAAGTATTGACATTGAGGGCTTGGATCGATCCTGCAACATCGTCTAGTCGTTGGTCGGGTGAAGGGATACAAACGCAGCCGCCGAACAATAACGTAGTAAATATGTCGAAGATGCAAGCATCAAAGGTATACGAAGAGAATTGCAATGTTCTGGTACTTGTGCTGAACCCGATTCGCTTACCATACGCAACACAGCTTGTGCTAACTGCTCTATGCTGTAAGGTGACACCCTTTGGAATACCGGTTGATCCAGATGTGAAAAGGCAGTAGATGATGGTTGAAGGGTCGGATGCTGTTGTGGTTAGTTTCTTACCTTCGTACTCTGAATCGAGGTCTTGCATGAGACCAGGAGTGACTGCGATGTAGTGTCGCCCTTGACCAATTGCTGGAATGATCATATGCTCCGCAGATGTTAGAATGATACGAGCATCGACTTGCTTCAGTACCAACTCTCTTCGTTCTGGTGCCTGTGAGAAGTCGATGGGCACGAATGCAGCGCCTGCCTTCATGATTCCAAGCATGGCCACGACAACCCAAACAGATTTGTCAAAGCATATGGGCACGATTGCTCCTGGCTTGACTCCTAAAGACATGAGGTGACAAGCGAGATTATTGGCATGGCGTTCGAGTTCCGAATATGTCATCTTCCCGTCCCAGGCTTCAATGGCACAGGCATCTGGAGTCGCGGAAGCCTGTAGTTCAACCAACTGATGTACACAATCATTGACTGCTGGGGGAACTTGCTGATTTAATGCCCAGAGCCTTTCGAGACTGGGGCCGTCAAGAAGGTTTAGATCTGTAACAGAACTTTGGACATTGCTCATGATGGAACTTATGGCTGTGCTGAAGCACTTGCCAAGTTGAGATTTCTGGAACTCTCCAAGTTTGCCGGAATGGTCGATCAGGATCTTGATCTCCGTACGCGTGTCGATGACTCTGACAGAAATTGGGTACTAGGTATAGGAGTTAAAAATCATACTGTTCGAGTTTGAATAATCGATGATAAGGTAGAGCTTTGCAATATCACGCCTGCTGAGTACAGGGGACGAATTGCCGACGATGACTCAAGGAAGCATAGTTTGTACTTACATCACTAGGATCGACTTCGTTTACGAGCTGTAGTGACAATCCTTTCTCCACATCACCCACAGTATCACTCGCTACCTTTTGGAAGGACAACACGGTGTTAAACAAGGCTGATGTTCCAAGGTCTAGGGCACTGTGTACAGCCGCAAGAGAAACCGTCTGATGCTCCAATGCCACAAGATAGTCCGATTGCGTGGCCTTCAAAGCACCCATGACTGACGCATCAGATCCGAGGGAGATACAGGCAGTGATCATGCCCATCATGGGTCCGAAGATATTGTCGATTCGGTCAATGGAATGATCTCGACCAGAGCATATGACGCCAAATGACGGTTGTTGGATCCCGGTGTATGACTTCAAAACCATGGCCCATGCTACTTGGATCAGAATTGCAGGCGTCAGTTCCTGCTCAGCACAGAAAGTGCGGAGATGTCTGGTATCGATGTCCGGGACTGTGATGAACTCGACCAACTCTTTAGATGCCAATGTATCGTCGTCGAGCCCAGGGAAGTGACACGATTCCACGTCGTTAAGACGACCAGCCCAGTAGTTAATGCCTTCTTGTGCCGACTTGCTGTCGATGTATGAGACGAGCTCACGGTAGCTTTGCGCCTCGGCAAAATCAGTGCTGCCGTTGTAAAATGCCACAAGCTCTTCCATCAGCATGAAAGTCGAGTGGCCATCGACAATAGCATGGTTTAGTTCAAGCACCAGATGTACCTCACCATTGGAGAGCTGATGTAGTGATAGGTGATGCTGGAGGTCGAGTTCCCCATAGCCATTTCTGCTGCTGTTGAGATAATCAGAAAGACTGGAATGGTCAAGCTGTTTTTCGATCCTGATCGAAGACTCTGGGGCTTTCAAAATGACGTGCATCACTCTGCTACTTCCCGGAAAGTCCTTCACCAAGACTGCGCGTAAAAGAGCGTGGCGGCTAATGACTTGTTGCCAGGCCCACTGCAACTTCGTGGTGTCAAGGCTTTTACTACCGCCCGGTAGGAGAAGTTCAACGTCGATTCGGGACCGATATCTAGAAGAATCTTTGGCCTGGCCGATGAGTATGCCCTCTTGCATGGGTGAACAGGGGAAAATGTCCTCTATGTCAGTGAACTGCAATCTAGTACCAATACCAGGAAGTATTTCGGCCTTGAATTGATCAAGGTCCTTCTCGGATACAAAGCTTCCCATGGAGTCCAGTCGTGCCGAATCGGACTGTTGACTTTCTTCTTGGGCTGCAATACTCGCCGTGAGACTCGGCCTTTCCCTATAAGTGTTCAGAATGGCCGTGATAGTCTTGTGGCGAAGGATATCAGCAGTAGAGACATTCAAGCCTCGAGCTCTGGCCTCGGCAGAGATCTGCATAGCGGTGATCGAATCTCCACCTAGACGGAGAAAGCTGTCCTCAATTCCAACAACGACATCGGACTCGAGACGAAGGACTCTGGTGAACAGCTGAGCTAGCAAACCTTCAGTTTCAGTGGTAGGATATTGCTTGTCTTTAGTGAAACTCTGGCTAAGTTTTGCCAGTTGTGACTTTGAGAAAGAGGATCCAAGCTCTCTCAGCGCTTTTCTATCAATCTTACTGTTGACAGTAAGGGGCCACTCTGCTACTGCGATCCACATCGTGGGTATCATGTAGCTAGGTACACGTTCAGCTAGTTCATCCTCCAAGGTTTGGGGGACTGCCAAGAGTTTAGGTGTATCAGTCTTTTCAGCTTCATGAAGGTGAATAAATGCTGCAAGTGTGGCCGACGAGTCTTCATCTTTTGGGTGAAGTACATCTACCACCACTTCTTTGGCGTCGGATAAACAAGCAAGAACGTGGTGCTCAACTTCGCCTAGCTCAATTCTTTGACCACGGATCTTGACCTGCGAGTCTTTTCGGCCGATGTAACTCAGCACACCATATTTATTGTACTGGACCAGATCTCCAGTTTTGTAAAGCTTTCCACCTCGACTGAGCCAGGCAGGTGCATCGATAAAGGATGTTGAGGTCTTTTCATGGTTTTCGACATAACCCTCGCCGACGATGGGGCCTTCTAGGAGAAGCTCACCTACGGCGCCGATGGGCAATAGGCAGTCATGGTTTTCTGGGTCGACTACCCACGTAACAGCTCCTGTACCAGTTCCTAGAAGGTGAATTTGATCTCTTGGACTCTGGCAATCGTTGATGACACTGTTTACTGTACACTCTGAAGGTCCGTAGTTGTTGACAATGCGAATACGTTCCGGCACTCTATCGATATCCGTGGCACGGATGGCTTCTCCTCCAAGGTTCAGCTGCTTTAACAATGGCAACTTCTCGAAGTCCACAAGACGAGCAACTGAAGGAGTAAGAAGCATGCAATTGACTTCCATGGCAGCAATAACTGTAGTCAAGTTATCCTTTCTGTCAGATTCAGAAGGTATACAAACACAACCGCCAACGGCCAGTGTCATCAAGCTGTTCTGAACACATCCATCAAAGGAATAAGAAGCAAAGTCGAACACGCGCGCATTCTCGCAGGTCAATCGACGGGCTTGATAGTGAATTGCTGATGCAAATGCGCTGTGGGGAATTAAGCTACCCTTTGGTTCTCCTGTAGTACCTGATGTGAATGGTACGTAGGCGATCGACGAAGGTGAAACATATGGTAGCGGGTCTGTTGGTTCTTCCACGGCAAACAAGGTGTCACCCACCACGATAGTAGCTGCAACCAGAGGAGCTATGACATGTTTGGCGTTGACTGAAGTTAACGCCAATGTTGAACCTGTTTGTCGTATGATGCTAAGCATTCGATGTTTAGGTAGTGATGGTTCGACCATAACAAACGCCCCTCCAGCTCGTAGTACTGCTAGTTGGGCAACTACCGTCCACATTGACTTCTCGAAGCAAAGGAGAACAAAGCTACCCTTACCGACACCTTGATGCCTCAGATTGTGAGCGAGTCGCTTGGAGACCTTGTCGAGGTCTTGGTATGTCAGATCGCCGTCCCATGAATGAATAGCGGGGGCTTCAAGGTTCAGCTCCATTTGCTTTTGGATTACATCGTGTACGCACTGATCCACTTGAGCTGGCACTATACCGTTCCACTGCCAAATCTTCTCGTGGTCGGAAGATGTCACACACTTCAGATCAGCCACCTTGGTCTCTGTTCTAGACTCATTGATCGGCTCAATGGCAGCTCTAGCAAGCTTCTGGATCAAAAGGGTGGTTTGGTCTAGCATGTTTTGCATCTTCGAATGCTCAACAAAGGTAGTATCAAATGAACACTCCAACATGATGGTGCCCAATGAAGAGATATTGCAGTTGATGGTAACTGCGTAAGAAGTGAATTCTTTGGTCTGGAACATCTGCAGCCATTTTCCGAAACTGTGATTCTTCTTTTCCTCAACAGCCCTTGCGCCATTCACCACAAGCAAAGTCTGGAAACTGCACGCCTGTTGCGCCTCCATGCTGATCTTCGCAATGTGTTGTAGACCAGTCTGTTCGAACGGTATCATAGCCGTCGCTCCATCCTGAACCTCCTGAAGAAAGGCAACTGGAGAGCTGTGGTTTGGAGGAACGTGTACACGCACAGGAACCGTGGCTATGGTGGGACCAACGATTCTATCAATGTTTGAGACAGCCATGTTCCTACCAGAAAGCAAGGCACCAAAGACAACATCATTACTTCCAGTGTACTGATGAATAGTCAATGCCCATGCAGCGCGTACGATAGACGCGATCGTCACGTCAGGCCTGCCAGATAAGCTGAACGGGTCACTGCGAATGGTTGTGTCGGCAACAATGGTTTTATTACCGGAAGGGAGGGATGGGAATGTTGTTCCCTGGAGGCCATGGAAAGACTCCTTCCAGAACTCCTGTGTTGCAGAGGTATCTGTGTCCATGATACTCTTAACAACATGACTGAAACTAGCATGACGCTCAAATGTGGCCTCAGCGTCCGCAAGCAGGCTTGAAAAGTGCTCTTGGACCATATTCCAAGACTCTCCGTCGTATAAAGCATGATGCATCGTGATCACCAGGTATCTGTTTCCAGTAGCCTTATCATCGATCATGCCGTATCTTGCTAACGGTTCTCCAGGACTCATTGGCAGTGCCTTATCATGCTTGAGGTACATCTCCAAGTTATCGCCAATTTGCCATTCAACACTTTGGTCAATTACCACTTGTATGAGCCCAAACTTTAAGTGCTGCACGATCCGTGACCGAAGAATTGCTAGATCACGTACAGCGGTCTCCCATGCGGCACGAAGCCGAAGCTCATCGGTCCATGGTGTCAACTCGAGCACACTCTGCAAGACGTAATCTCCTGTCTGAACAGAACTCAGCGCGAGTAAACCCTCTTGTAGCGGTGTACATGGATAGGCGTCGATGACAGCCTCTGGATCAACATGACAAATTTGAGCGACCTGCTCCCTCAGCACAGACGAATCAGCTTCAGGCAGGAGCGAGAACGGCGGTATATCCTCCACATCTTCGTGATCGCCATGATTGACGCTTCTCATAACCGATGCGAGATCAGCTAGTCGTGGATGTTGGAAGATGAGTGCAACAGTGGTGACGTGTCCTGCTTTCCTTGTGACACCAACCAGCTTCATGGCCATGATGGAGTCACCACCTAATCTGAAGAAGTTGTCGTCGACGCCAACTTGCGATTCTCGGAGACCGAGAACCTGCGCGCATAAGCCGACCAATATCTTCTCTACCTCCGTTCGTGGTGCAACTCGTTCCTTTTGTCGAACATCTCCATTGGCGAGTTCGAATTTGGAGTATGCAGATCCAGCAGCTCTCAGCTTCTTGCGGTCCGTTTTGCCAGAAAGACTAAGAGGTAATTGGTTGATGGTATACCATACCGTTGGGATAGAGTAGCTTGGGAGGTTTCTGGCCAGCTGGTCCTCCACTGTTGCAGTAGGGGTGAAAGCTGCGATGCCCACACCTTCAAATGTCTGGCTGGTACCATTGTCCGCAAACTCTTCTTCAAGCACCACAAAGGCTGCAAGCACAGCACTTGCTCCAGCTCCCTGCTCATGTAAGACCTCAGCCACAACATAATGTGCCTTGGGTGCAAGACACTGCAGGATATGGTGTTCGACGCCCTCAAGTTCCAGACGCTGTCCCCGGACCTTCACCTGCGTATCCTTGCGGCCCACGTACAACAGTCTGCCGTCAGATCCATATCGAACCAGGTCTCCAGTCTTGTACAATCTTCCTTGACGACCTAGCGAGTCTGGGCCGCCATTTGTCAACCACTCGGGGTCTTCGATAAACACACTGGCGGTTTTGGCAGGATCATTGAGGTATCCGCTGCATACGATTGGGCCCTCGATAAGAAGTTCTCCGGTAGCCCCAACTGGTACGAGCTGAGAATGATCGTTCGGGTCCACGATCCAAGCCACTGATCCTGTTGCTCTTCCAATATTGCGAGTCTGATCGTGTGGGCTTTCGTCGGATTCCATGTACCCGAATGTGCTGAGCACGGCGCACTCTGTCGGACCATAGACTTGTGAAAGTGTGATATGTCTCCATTGTTCGATGTCCTCTTGTAGAGGTGTCTCACCACCAAATGTTAGATTTGTCAGAGATGGTACCTCGTCTGGGTGAATAAGCCGTGCAATGGACGGTGTAATCAGGATAGTGTTGGCTTGCATCGTGCGAATACATCCAGCCAAGTCATCATGAAGGTCCGCATTAGCTGGCATACAGACGGTGCCGCCAGCAATCGTCGTGGTGAAAATATCTCCAATAGAAGCGTCGAAGGCGAAGTTCGAGAATTGCATCACTCGTGTGTTTGAGTCAAATCCCATCAGTTTGCCATGATAAGTCGAGCTCGTGGTAATTGCCTGGTGCTCTACGATTACTCCTTTAGGAGTCCCAGTACTTCCAGAAGTGAAGATGGCATATGCGCTATCCCGCGGGTTAGCCGAGGGTAGCTCTGTGGTCTCGAAACCGGAGTTTTCTAGTTCTTCAAGAAGATTTTGGCCGAGAGTTACCATTCTGATGTTCGAGTTGAAAGAAATGCCACTATGTCTAACAGAAGTGACGGCAATTCGAGCATCGATCTGGCGAAGGATGTCGTCTCTGCGGTCTGCTCCATGGTTAGGGTCCAATGGGACAAAAGCACCTCCAGCTTTTAGAACGGCTAGAGTAGCAATGATGTACCATTTACTCTTCTCAAAGAATAGCGGTACTAGATTGCCCTTTCTGACGCCCTGGGCGACAAGGTATCTCGCAAGACGTGTGGTTATTCCTTCAAGCTCGGAGTATGTGACCTTTCCATCCCAAGCATCGATGGCCATAGCATCTGGCTGTTCTCTGCCCTTTCGCGTCACCATACCATGCAGTGTTTCCTCGACTGCAGACGGAACACTCTTGTTCCACTTCCAAATAGTCTCCAAATCAGATGGCGTGAGTCGATCCAGGTGATCGAGTTTTGTGTCTGGAGACGATGTGGCCAGCTGGATAATCGTGTGCTCCAGCTGAGCGAGCATCTTCTCGACCTTCCATTCCTTAAGGACTCTCGAATCCACGTTGACGACAACATCAACATGGTTTTGCTCAAGTGTACAGACGATAACGAGCGGGTAAGTGGCAGTTTCCAAGACCTGCGGTGTTTTTCTCCAAATACCAATAGTCTTAGAGTCGTCCGGCAGGCCATCAATTGGGTGCTGAACAGTCAATGCAGTTTGAAAGTTGCACGCCTGTTGCGCTTCCTTGTTAACGCGTGCAATGTGCTGCAGTCCCGTGTGCTCAAAAGGCATCATGTCAGCCGCCTGCTCTTGTACACCCTCTAGGTAGTCCGCAATGGTTGTCTCAGAGGACACTCGTATGCGTACGGGTACAGTAGCGATTGTAGGACCTATTATGCTGTTCAACCCCGGAACAGGAGCATTTCGGCCTGACAAGGTGGCCCCAAACACGACATCGTCGGCGCCTGTATTGCGGTTGACAACAAGTGCCCATGCTGCGCGTATGAGCATTGCTGAGGTAACATTGCCAGTTGCCATATGCTCCGGCATCTTGATCTGTCGGGATAGCGAGCTGTCTGGGCTTCCTTCTGATACTCCAGCAGGTAATGGTGGAAAGGTCTCAGATTCGAAGTCAAGAGTAACCCATTCCCAGAAAGCCAGTGAGGATACTTGACTTCTGTGTAGGAGGTGGCTTACATAGGTCTTAAACGCAGGAAGTTCCTTGATGGTGTTGCTGTGGTAGAAGTAGAACTGGCGAAAGACATTTTGCATCTGCTGAAGAGCAACTCGATCGTATAGAGCGTGATGAAGCGTCCATACAAATGACGCAACATCTCCTTTACCGTTGCGTATCAAGGCATATCTAGCCAAGGGATATCCAGGATTCATTCCGTTGGCTTTGTCGTCCTGGACATATTCGTCGAGATCTCCGCCGGTGTACCATGAGATATCCTCATCCAAGACTACTTGCAGAGAGCCCAAAGTATCATGCTCAACAATACGTGTACGTAGGATTGGGATAGTCTGGCAGGTTTGCTTCCACGCCTTTTTGGAAGCGATCCACATCGACCTCGGCAGTCAGATCCATAACACTCTGGAGAACGTAGTCGCCGGGACTTTTGGCCGTCAAAGCCAGCAGTCCTTCCTGTAGAGTTGTAGTAGGATAGATATCCTCGATACATCCAGTCTCAACGCCGCATATCCTTGCCACATCTGATATGCACTGCTCAAGGTCGACCTCGCCGGCGATCAGCGAAAATGGTGCAATGTCCTTCTCCCAGGCTAGTTGAGAGAGATTGTACGGCAACTGGGCCATTTGATTCAGGACGGGATGAAGAAAGATTTGCTCAACGGGAAGCATAAATCCCGCCTCCAATGCCGCATTGCTAAGCCGTATGGCAGCCAGCGAGTCGCCTCCAAGTTGGAAAAAGTTGTCATTTTGGTCGATGGTGTTTTGATGAATTTGGAGAACTTGCGCCCAGAGTTCAGTGAGACTTACACAATCTCCAATCGATCTGTTTGCTGCCGCATCTCTCAGCACATTTCCATCTATTGCCAATGAGCCGAGATCAGACGGCGTAGTATTCGGCAATGCTTCCATAGTGATTCCTCGTGCTGGTGTCTCCAGGATTTCGCCTGTGTCGTTTGCTTCAATGTGTGGCATTGTACTATAACAGTTTGAAGCTTGACACGAAGCGAGATAGTAGGTGATTTGCCTCAGTGTTTGCCTTGGTGAACAATTGTCTCTGTGTATTTACCAACACTCAGGTACGTGCTACGCCGTGAGAGGTTTGGCAGTATTAGGTAAGAATTTCCGTCAAAATAGGCACGTCGTCAATTAAGCATATCTGGCTAGGTGGACACCTGACTGTCATTTCCTAGTCTAAGCTACAAGGACCCTTGTCTCTATTCCCAGCGGCTCACACACGATATCCAGAGTCCTTCCGTCCTTGGCCTATCTCTCACTATACTGTTTATCTGCATAATCCTTCTTGATAATAGTGCTGACAGGAACCCCTGCAGTACAACAATACTCCATCAAAGTTTTGCCGCCGGGCTTGTCAGTGGAGACCAGCGGAAATCATATCTATGGTCCGATGAAAGAAAGACCTGATAAGGCAGGTCCTCATACTTGAGGCTTGAAAACTAATTCTTGGCAGAATTGAGGGATTCTGTACCCTGAAATGCTGATGTTAGTGTTACCTTAACCGCCGAGGCATTTACAGTTTTACCTATCGCGCAAAACAGACCAATCACTGCAGGATTGAAGCGAGCGGGGCAATACCGGTTGGCCGTTGCGTGATGCCTGTCAGGTTTGGCGATGGCTGGGCTTAACCGTGCGGTCCGCTCAGCAAGGGTTGGACATGCAGATGCACATCGACCTTCCGTTCTTGGTGACGTGAGATATCGAGACTGTTGAGGTGGATCTCATGGCTGAGGTCCTTGAGTCGCATGTACTCATGTACTCGTGTACTCTGCCTTTGGTGTGCAACTCGCCACCCCGTAGCTGTACAACAAATTGTTCGTCGACAGGAGGACTGGGGTTGAAACAGGTTGCGATCCAATGTCACCCCCAATGCAGGACTTCATCGCTACGCAGACAGCTGAGAGTTATAATATCATGCAGATCAACGCGACAATGCGGTAGAATTAAACTTCTGGAGCCGACACATTACATTAGAATCAACGCACTGCTACCTTGGGACCGACAGATTGGAACGAACGTGCGCGCAGCTGAATGCAAGATCAAAATGACGGCTTGTAACCACACCCCAGTCCAGCCTGTGGCGACCATGGCGAAAGCGAAACTGAAGTCTACGCGGCTGTCACAAATTCTACCAGTCTCGCTTTCCAACAAAATTTACGACATCAAATCGCCAGAAACTTGCTTGGAACCAACTCCCCCAGAATCTCCCACTTCTGAGGGCAAGCCTGAGCTTGAAGATGTCCAGTCGCAGCTGGAGCTCATGCTTGGATATGCGGACCAACTTTCTGGAATGGTTCATCAGGCCAGCGAAGAGGATGCCAATGACCACCGAGAATCACTCCGACTTCTGATCAATTACTTGGATCAAACTGTCCTGTTTGGAAGAAACATCCACTCTGTTCTGGCCCCCCTTCCTGTTCCAGATGTGCAAAGGTCAAAGCTATTACGCTCTTATTATGAGGCTCTACATGGTGCAGATATCAGCCCTCCTCTGCAGAAGAGTGGCCTTTTCGGCAGCCAGACTCAGGGTGGCCCAGCTCAGATATACACCGTTTTTGGTGGTCAAGGCTTGAGGGGCAACACAATCGACGAGCTTCGTGACCTCGTAAGCACGTATCCTTCTCTGATCAGAGATTTGATTCACGATTTATCCTCGCTTCTTCTTGAGCTCTCAAACACAGACGGCACAACCCTCAAACTGCTGCCCAAGGGTCTCGATATTCTTACGTGGCTAGAAAGCCCTTCCCAGGCCCCAGACTCAACTTACCTGACTCCTGCTCCTGTTAGTGCTCCCTTGATTGGACTCGTCCAACTCGCGCACTACGAAGTCACTTGCAAGACATTGGGTCTTACCCCAGGCCAGTTTCGTAATCGAATTGCTGGAACAACAGGACACTCTCAGGGTATCATCACAGCTGCGGCTGTAGCATTGGCAGATGATTGGGTTTCCTGGCGAGAGGCTACTCGTACTGCAATAACGACACTTTTCTGGATCGGCGTCCGTACCCAGCAGGTCTGGGATGCTCAGCATCGGTACAACACCATTTCGGACGCCATGGTACAGGACTCAATTGATCACGGCGAACGCAGACCGTCCCCTATGCTGAGCATCCGGGGACTTACCAAGGAGCAGCTACAGGTTTGTATCAAGGCAGCAAGACGATATCTTAAGGACGGGCCCCACTGCCTGTCGATTTCAATGGCGAATGGACCGAAGCATTTTGTTGTTTCTGGGCCGCCCAAGTATCTTTATGGGCTGAATCTGCAAATCCGTAAGAGAAAGCAGCTCTCCTCCCAAGGCGACTTGGCAGATGGCGTTGGCAGCAACTTTCTCAATGTGAGCGTGCCATTCCATACTCACTGGCTCGACGACGCCGTGCCCATGATCCAAAACGATCTCAAACACATATCCATGCCCTCAAGTTCCATGGCAATTCCAGTCTTTAGCACTGAGAATGGACAAGACCTCCGCAGTCAAAGTACTGATGGGCCGGACTTGGTGAGCTTGGTCGTCAGCCAGGGTCTTGACTGGGTCAGCGCCACATCGCAAATCTATCCCGAAACTACCCTAGAAGGTAAAACGCAGACAGTTCTAGACTTTGGGCCTGGCGGTGTTCATGGGATCAGTTCCATTTCTTCCAGCAGTGCATCGCGGATTATCTTGGCAGGGACGCCAAGTGGCAAAAAAGCTGGTGTAGGGTATAAACAAGATTTGTTTGATTAGATGCCAGAGTTTTTAGAGCGAATAGAATATGTTGATCTGCACGGCACGTCATTTCCTGGGATTTTAAACTCACGTCATCGATGAGTCTAAATTCAAGCATATTATTTTGTGGAATCCTATTGTTTTCGATGACATACATCAAACTGTCGTCATCTGCCAGCGAAGCAAAGATTCGTTGTACGCTACTCCGTACTGTTAGTTATCATAATGACCTGACAAAGTAGTATTCCAAGTGTTTCCTACAAAATTTCTAGAACATGTTCACACCATCAAAGTCCAAGAATGGAAGGACGAAAGAACTCAAGCGCCAAGGATTAGATCAGATCCCTCACTACCACATACCCCATCAAGCTTAGCCGAAGGATCACCATCCCTCCCGTGGGTGTACCACCAGCCCCATCCCTCCTAAGCTGACAAACGCATGCATCACATCTCGCTCTAGCTGTACATAGAAGGTTGCATTGGTAGGATCGTGCATATTGCCACATACCTTATCAGGTAGTTAATTGAGTGGGGGCTGTAGGACAACCCGAACCGCTTATGCTGGTAAAGGAGATCTGACATACTCCGCACAGTAACCATTGTTCGGATTACCGGAGTATACCCATTTTGTTCGGCTGCCGAGCGGTGTGTAGTTCACTGAGTTTGGTGGCATCAGCGCATGTCAGTCTTTGTGACTTCCAGGCTTGAGAAACACCAAAGCTCGAGACTCATGGCGTGTCGCAACGACGATTCTTTTGGTCCCATAGTCCAAGGGTGTCGGGGTAATTTTGACTTTACTCTACGCTTTGAAGAAATCTTCTTCTCCATCTTGCCTTCATGTGCTTTCCTCATCTTAACTCTGGGGCGTCTCCTTTGGCTGTTCAGAAAGCCGAGTATCGCCTCGGCGACTATTTTTCTGTATGCAAAACTTGTAAGTTCAACTTCTCGAATTTGGCTACGATGAACCTAGAGGGGACTCAAGATAAACTAACGCAAAATCTCAGTTGGTTATTACTGTATTCACTGCCCTTCAGTTGGCGCAGCTTGTACTTACCGCTCAACAAGGATCCAATCTTGTAACACTATCGGTACCTGCTGAAATTCTGCGATTTGCCGCGATAATTTCAATATTCTTATTATCATTTATTGAGCATAAGAAAAGTCCAAGACCCTCTGTACTGCTAGGATGCTTTCTCAGTTCAACTCTCCTCCTCGATATCGTAAGAACTCGTACTATCTGGTTTCTGAGTAGAAACAATGTTACTTCAACTTCCACTCTCGCCGGAGTAGTTATCGCGACAACAGTCTTCAAAGGCGTGGTCCTTATCCTCGAAGCACAACATAAGACATACCCTCAACAATGGAAAGAGAGTCACAGTCCCGAGGAGACAAGTGGTATCTTCAGCCTGTCTACCTATACATGGGTAGATCGGTTGCTTCTCTCAGGATTCCGGTCTATTCTCTCTATAGGCGACCTGTATGCACTCGACCAAACTATGTCTGCATCGACTTTGCAGACAAAGATTAACCATATCGGCTCTAAGACGCTTGCAAGTTCACCCACCAAACCTCTCAGCCGGCAAATGTTAAAGACTTTGATGGGTCCGCTATTGTTGCCAGTACTCCCGCGGATAGCCATCATTGGCTTCACATTCTGCCAGCCGTTTCTGATCAAAACGATTCTCACGTATCTGGAGTCTCCCAGTGAGCCGAAACACGGCTATGGGTTGATCGGCGCTACTGTTATTGTTTATACCGGCATAGCAATCTCCAACGCCCTCTACTTCTACTGGCAAGAGAGGTTTACCTGCATGGTGCGAGGGCTACTATTCACTGCTGTATATGACAAGACAATCTCATTGCACACCGCCGTGGCCAACGACTCAGCAGCACTTACGTTGATGAACAGCGATATTGAGCGTATCAAAATGGGGTTGATGCCTATTCACGAATATTGGGCCAATACCATTGAAGTGATCCTGGCTTCTTGGCTTCTCGAGCGTCAACTTGGCGCTGCTTTCGCTGCCCCTATCGTTGTTGTCGTTCTCTGCATCGTGGCTTCTGGTGGAGTAGCTTCGATCACAGGTCGTCGCCAGGTTGCTTGGATGAAGACTATTGAAGTGCGAGTAGCTGCAACTGCTACCATCATCTCCAACATGAAGTCACTTCGAATTTCAGGCCTGCTTGGCGCCGTCGAGAAGCTTATCCAGGGACTGCGTGAGCACGAGCTTATGATTGGAGGCAAATGGCGTTTGATGCTTGTTGTGGCCGTCACTCTCTCATTTACACCTACGACTATTGGTCCACTGATGGCTTTTGCTGTAACATCAAGGTCCCTGGAAGTCACGCGCATCTTTCCATCTCTGGCCTTCATGACTTTGGTGGCTGGGCCTCTTTCAAGCTTGTTTCAAAACATTCCTGCCCTGATGTCAGCGATAGCCTGCTTGGGCCGGATCGACGCGTATGTGAACCAAGACAGTCGCGAAGATCGTCGATTGATGCTTCAACAAGATTCCTTCACAATCGAGAAAGGGAATACCCATAAGACTTTAGCTATTGTGGAAGTGAAAGGAGGGGAGTTTGGATGGACTGCGGATAAGCCTGTGTTGAGGGACGTCAATATGAAAGTGTTTGCATCTTCTCTCACAATCATTTCAGGCCCAGTCGCTTCAGGAAAATCTACTCTCCTAAAAGCTCTACTCGGTGAAACAACATTTTCATCCGGAATTATTACACTCAGTTCTACTTTCCGGAAAATAGGCTACTGCGACCAGACACCTTTCTTATTCAACGACAGCATACGAGGCAATATCATTGGTCATGCTCCCTTCGACGCAGCCAGATACCAGCAGGTTCTGCACTCCACCGCTCTGGAAGCTGATCTAAGACAGCTGCCCATGGGTGACCGTACTGCCATCGGCGGTAATGGTGTCTCACTTAGCGGTGGACAGAAACAACGTCTGGCACTAGCTCGAGCTCTCTACCTCGATGCAGACCTTTATCTTCTTGACGATGTCATGAGTGGCCTCGATGCCTCCACATCAGCTCTGGTCTTTCAAAGAACGATGGGGCATAATGGACTTCTTACTCGTAGAAATGCTACAGTAGTTCTATGTACCCATGATGAGCAGTGCCTAAAGTCTGCTGATAGCGTGTTCACTATCACGGATGGCACTGTTGAAGAAGTCATCGTTGAAGGGCAGCTGAAGAGTGGTACAAAATCGACAAAGCACGAATCATTGTTGAGCGGAGATGCTGAAGAGGCTCTTGAACCTGAAACCAAGGCTGGTGTCCCAGCCAGCTCTGAAGATATCCCCGCTACAGCCCAACAGGATCAAGCACGTCAACTAGGAGACTTCTCAGTCTACCGACACTACTTCTCCGCCATGGCGAACTGGGTCATCTTCATGCTTGTCCTATCCTGCTGTTGTTATGGGTTTACGTCCAGCTTCCCCACGATATGGCTCAAGTACTGGTCTGCTGATGTTGTCCGCCCAGATCCCACCCAATCGGGCTCTTTCTACGTCGGCATTTACGCGCTTCTCCAAACGGCCTGTTTGTTGTCTCTGTCGGGGGTGGTACTTCTTTGCACACAGTCCATGATATCCCAGTCGGGTTCAGTACTGCATCAGAGAGCACTACAGACTGTCGTCGGTGCTCCGCTACGCTTTTTCAGTGTCGTTGATGCCGGGACTGTGACAAATCACTTCGCGCAAGACTTGACTTTGATCGATAGTGAGCTGCCACTTTCACTCGTCAATTTTGCATTGTCACTGTTCTCTTTACTGGGCATGGCTGCTGTCATTGCCACAGCGTCGCCGTGGTTGGCTGTTTCCTATCCCTTCTTGATCGGTGTTGTCTACTATATACAGTTGTTCTACCTACGAACATCTAGACAGCTTCGACTCTTGGACCTGGATAGCAAAGCCCCTCTTTAGTAAGATGGTACTTCCTCCCGCTTGTTTGAAACGATCTTGCTAACTATTTGAAGCGCTCATTTTATCGACACCCTATCAGGGCTGATAACCTTACGAGCCTTGGGGCATGTTGACGTTTTCATGGCTACTAGTAACAATCTTTTGGATACCAGCCAGAGACCTACTTTCCTACTGGCCATGATTCAGCGATGGCTCCAATTTGTCTTGCGGATCATCGTGATGGTGATTGCGGCCATTATCGTCACTCTTGCCACACAATTACGCACGGACTCAGGCTTCACAGGAGCCACTCTAGTCACGCTGATGAGCTTTGGAGATATGCTTGCAACGATAGTGCAGTCTTACACTACACTAGAGACAAGCATTGGAGCTGTGGCTCGTTTGAAAGCTTTCAGTTCTTTAACCGAACAAGAGTCAAAGCCAGATGCAGAGATTTTTCCAGATCTAAATTGGCCCTCGAAAGGTCATATTCAGGTGAATAGTGTAACAGCGTCATACAGGTCAGTTCTTTTCAAAATCATCATTTGGGCTGCGATCTAATTCTATGACAGCGCGAACGAGACATCTGACCAGGACGCAATGGCCCTTCGGAATGTCAGCATCACATTCAACGCCGGCGAAAGCGTCGCAATTGTAGGGCGAACAGGGAGGTAAGATACAAGTCACATTTTTAACCTTGATTTTGACTAATTCTTCATGCAGCGGAAAATCTTCTCTCCTTCTTCTTTTGCTACGACTTCTAGATCCCTCGCCTGCAGATGAGCCTTCGGGCGGTATTACAGTTGACAGTCTCCGCCTTGAAAGCATTGATCGAGACCTTGTGCGTCGCCGTATCATCGCCGTTTCCCAAGATCCTGTCTTCCTACCTCCTTGTGTGGGATCAACACTTAGGACTAACTTGGACCCATTTCATGAGGCATCGGATGATGACATTCTCAGCGCATTGGATCTACACGGTCTAGCCTTCTTAACGAAAGTGCAGGAAGGTTGTGAGGAGGATGAAGCTGGACTTGATGGTCTGTTCTCAACCAATTCACTCAGTCATGGCCAGAAGCAACTCTTCAGTCTAGCACGGGCAGTCGTCAGAAAGCGCGTAAGAAGTCATGTTGGTGCCAACGGAGGCGTTCTTCTTCTTGACGAAGCATCGTCCAGTGTTGACTCTGAAACCAATGAGGTGATGTGGAAGATAATTGAGAATGAGTTTGTGGGATATAGCATTATCATGGTTGTACACCGCCTAGATCTGGCTATGAAGTGTGATCGGGTGGTTGTAATGGAGGCGGGCAGGGTGGTGGAGAGCGGGCAACCAGGGGTCTTGAGACATCAGCGAAACGGAGCTTTCAAGGCCCTGATGGAAACGATGGAGTCTGGCAACTCTGAAAGATAAGATACCGATAGACTAGAATAGTGGTAACCGTTTACTTTGCTCCGACAGGCAAAGTGTCAAAACGCTGTGAACTTGTCGAACATAACGAGTCACATGCGATTACGCACCTCTGGTTACAGAAAGTGCTTAAGACGAGTGATATTACCAGGGTGCGACATTCTAGAACCCATCTTCTTGTTCGATCAGTACAACGCTCCGACACTAGTAATCCGCGCCTAAATCCTTCGCTCTAGAAGAGTTTTTTCATGAACTCCTATGGCTATTGTTTTCCGCCAGGAATCATACCCTTGACAGGCTGCCTAGGGCTGCAGCTTGCTGACAGTATTGCGTCTTCGTCTTATCATACCTGATTAGGTAGGTGGGAAGCGAAGGATGCGGCTTGCGCTAATCGCTACTACCCCTAAAGGGCCTATGAAGGTGATTCTTCTAACAGAGAGGGTGTTCGTGGACATCCTTATAGCCAGAAATCCTTCAGATGAGGCACAGTACATGCTTAGCTGAGCTACGATCTCACCTTCCTAATACTCAGTAGTCTAATCATAGGTACAGATGCAACCTCTCTACCAAGGCTAAGCTTATTCGGTGGGCTCTTTTCTAGGCCAAAGACCACGATACCTCACCACATATCGAGATTTACTGAACTTAGGCCTCTGGCATCCCTATTCAATTTTTCTTTCGTATACTTCCAATATGCTGTCTCGCACGTCGCAAGGCCTCAGGCTTATTGCTCAACAGTGGAGATGTGTATCAACTTCGAGTCAAGCATCAGCTGCGCCAGTAGAAAGACTCGTTATCCTTCCTGACATGCCTAATGTTGTGAGTATTATCTACACCGGAACAAGTCTAAAACAAAATGCTCATTTTCCGACAGCTTGCACGCCGCGTCGAAATTAGGCCTCGCCATTCTCCAAACTTCTTGAGATTACATAACGAGGGCTATGTCTCGTGGGCTGGTATGGAAGTCCACATTTATCGAAGCATATTCATTGACAATCGTGCCAGGACCAATTTTCGAGAAACATGTCAATGTGGATATCACTAAGCGGCCTTTCAAAGGTTCCGTCATGGTTGTGAACGAGCAAAGCTGGGATGGGTTTATGGGAAAAGTGCAAACAGATATGTATATCAAGGAGCGTATCTGGGACTTGGAAAAGACGAGGTTCATTCCATTTCGCACTCTTGCGCCATTCCGTTAGGTCGAAACTTGGCCAGATATATCAATCAAGAAACAGAATTAGTGGGACAGCAAGATTTGTTGTCTTTTGTACTAAAGCCGATTCTGTAATTGTAAGAACTTCGCGCCCACTGACTTGTATGGTCGATTAACCTTGCAATTGCAAATAATTCTCAGTATTATCTCTGTAATCGTGCAGACTAGTTGCAAACAGAACCAAAAGCCTTCCTGTGTGTAACTTTACAAGATTTCAGTTTACATGTTCGCAGTTGAGACAGTGTTTGGTATTGACCGCCTGAAGTCTTATCCTTCAGAAAGTTGAATTAGATAATGGCACTCTATCGAACCGTGTTATCGGTCAAATTAAGCTTGGCTGATAGCCCTTGCTAATCCATTTTTTCCTACTTTGGAAGGTGCATTAGAACCTGCCAACGTCTCACAGGCAGCATAAATACAAGACAGAGCTGACTACAATTCTGAGCGGCACCCAAATCTCCACAACTTCACAGAGAACACTCACATTTCTATCAGCTATCAACTCCACCATGTTCAACGTCTCTCGTATAGGCCGTTTGTCGGCCCTGAAAAGAACATCACGATTTAGTAAACGGTTCCAGTCTACGCAGGCCCTTCAGGAATAGTACGACACCGCACATTGCAAGTTGCATTCTTGCTCCAATTAACAATACTAATGGCTTACACTTTAGTTTTGTTGTTGTTTGGGATCGGCCAGGAGCAGATCGAAGTCAGGCACTTAAATGCGATCTTTCTCCGCCTTTGTACACATACGCAGGAGAATGCTTGAGCGAGGCCGCCTCAGGGAAGCCCTCGGCAGTGATTGGGAACGGTTTCGCTTGTCTTAGTAGCAGTGTTCAAGAAGTAAAAGCCATGATGGAATCTTCGGTATATGCTAAGCAGGTAAGTCACGTCTTTCTATACTGTGTTATCACTGCTGACAGGCTTTAGGGTATCTGGGACACGTCATCGGCGGAAATATCTCCTCTGCTCACAGTGCATTCCACCTACGACAACAACACAACTAAGGAATAGTCAGATATGTCAGCCATAGCGGATCAAGGCTTGGAAAACTTAGTAGGGTTTTGTATTTTTGTAGCCTACCTATGTAGCTGTCTATGTAATTGAGTTATGTAACCACAAGGGCGCAAATGTCATCCTGCTCCACAATGCTTAATTCGTGAACCCACTGTCCCCGCTCAACTTCAGCGTTGCGAACCTTATACTACAGAAACTTACCACAAAATGGCAGCCTTTAGCTTTTGATAGTTTATCCCCAACATGACAATCCGAATAGTCGAGGCAGTTGAGGAGGACCTCCCAGCCATTGCTCGTATTGCCACTTCTGCTTTCCACCCAAACACCGACGCCCTGTCGCGACGCCTGTTTCCCCCTCATCTACAGCCGAAGGACCTACCCGACGGCGAAGCAGCTTACGACTGGCGCGCCGCGCGCAAAGCCTCCAGTCTTGCATCTTCAGAGTCACATCTTGTTGTCGCAGTCGACGACGAGAAGGAGGGCGATGAGCGAATTGTCGGATTCTCACTCTGGGATGCACCGCCTGCTACAGAGGGTGAGCCCAGCCCTGGCCAGGAAATAAAATGCGCAGCTCTCGACAAGGAAGCGTTCAATGAGATGAAGAAGATTGTGAATCAGGATGCCATCGACACTTTCGGGGAAAGGGGAATTGCTGGTGTCTGGCGTTCGACTCCCACTGCTCTCTCGTGCCACAAGTGCTAACTTGGATAGATCTTGATTATATCGGAGTCGGTCCTGGCAACCAGAGACGCGGCATAGGCAATATGCTGTTGAAATGGGGTCTCCATCGTGCTGCGAAAGAGAGCAAGGATTGTTATTTAATCGCTACCGAGGCTGGACAGCCGCTATATGTGGCGGCGGGATTTGAACATCTTCGTACTGTATCGATTCTCGGGATACCTCACTATTCCATGATTCTTAGACATCAGCCATCTTGATACTACCCTTTGATGGAAATATCGTCATGAGATGGAAGGCAGGTACAGTTCTTCTCCTCAAGTAGATATACTGAAAAGCATAAAGTTTTTATTTATCTAACGATGATCAATTCATCCACTCCGCTTGTACGATGTTGTTCCCGTCGTAAACTCGGATGGTCCATAGGTTATTAATGACTGACTTGGTACGAGAAACGACAAAAAGGAAAGCCTCGCTGACGCTCGCAATCGAATTTATAGGAACAGCCCGATGCGGGGGTCGAACCCGCAACCTTGAGATCGCGTACTCGTAAGAGTCTCACGCTCTACCGATTGAGCTAACCGGGCGTGGCTCTTAATTGTTGTGGTGGCCATTTTCAATTGGAGCCTCTACGCGTTTGGGTAGTGCAATGGCTGAGACATTGCGAACTATTCTTTGATTACCAGGGAGAATCGATGAAGATAACCTACAGTTTGGTACCATGTGGCTATCGGCAGAGGTCTGGTCCTATGTAGTTTATATATATCTATATCTTAAAGTATAGACTGGTGTAGTACTCTATGTTCCTTTTACTTTGGCATAGCAGCATTTTCTGAAACTAGTCTTACAGGTAGTTCAAGCAGTAGATCTTTGAAAAGTGTGTTTTCCACTTTATCGTTTCGAGATGATTTACTAGCGCAAGTTATTGGTCTGAGGCGATTGTGATTACACACGTGGTTTCGAGTTTGGCAAAGCTAGGATCTATGCGATGACCATTTTAGATGAGAATTAATAGCTTTGTTGCCCCATAAATACTGACTGAATTTCACCTGGTTGCGAAATCTTGAAGGCGGGATATCCGTTTCATGCAATGCGCGATTTGTCATCTTTCCAAGTTTAGAAAGCTCGGCTTGAACGCATGACTTACTCAACACTCTTGTTACCAAGGATATGACTTCCCGGTGCTTGCCTTTTTTTTTCATTCTCTGGATAACTGCTTGTTTGCCTTATCATGGATGCCACTAATTACTAAGCTAAGGCATGCCTAAGTCAGCTTACCTTTGCCATTTTGAAGTAGAATAAATGGAGAGATGACCTATATATATCAGCACGCTTTCAAGTATTCTCTTATATAATACCGAACTCTGTAATTTAAATCTTGTAGCATGTTAGTATGGAATTTGTAGTATTGAGCGTACTTTGGGATATCCGTATTACTAGTAATCCAGTAGAAAATACCATCCATGTTTATGGTCAGCTAGCGTATGAAATAACAATGCGATGAAAACTCAAAAACTGAAGCACTATTAGCGAGATTAGAAATGCAAGGGTGTTATTTTGCCCCCATGAGTCGCGCATTGTTATTCCGCCGATTCATCCGTGTAACATGGAGAAGGTCACACCAGGCTGCGGGGTCATAGTGCTTGGGCGAACAACCGCTATGAGTGCTGAGAATTCACCAGACTGACGATAGCCCTGGATTGCATGAAATGTCAGAATATGAAAAGATTGATGAAAACCGTTGGCTAGATGGCAATGACTAGCCATAGTGCGGAGTGATTTTGCAGTTTCTGTTCTAGTGTACATCACTTGGTCCAGCTAAGCGATGATATGGGATCTTCGAAGCGCGATAGACTTGCTTTTAGAAGGATCCCGATTGGTATATCGTCTGGCCTATTCGAACAAGGAAGCGCCCGGTGTTGAGGTTGGTCATGCTCCAGGTACAAGGTCTCCGGCAGAATGGTTGTCGAAGTGGAGAAGGCAGAAAACTTTGATCACCGATTAAATAGACAGTTTCTACATTTACATCCTCTTGTAGATCTATATTTGCTCTATTTAATTATCAATCCTTCCCAGATGAAATCGAGAACGACATTCCAGGCCAGTGTGTGGCTGCGGAGCTGGTTTTCATTTTTCCGACTCGCCTCAGCTCACCGTGACGTACGGCGCGAAAACACGTGCCATATATTTTCACTATTTACCAATCAACATGACCACCGACTAGTCCGGCGCATCAAACGTTTTCACCCCAACCAAGCTTTACTCAGGGCCTGGTGCTCTCAAAATCAGGTGCCCGAATAGCCTCCTTGTTCATCAATTACTCATGCCTCATAAAGCATCCGCCCAGAGAAGCGGCAAGGTGCCTGCCCCGTCACCAATAGACTACCCGACTGAGCGTGCCCAACGAGCGGCACAACGCATTTACAAAGACTGCGGCTTATGGCCGGCTGACTTCGCAAGAGGTTTCGGACCAGATTCTTGGAGTGTTCAACTGACGACGGAACTCTCGGTTTTGATTCAGCTCACTATTGCTGCCAAAAACGTCCAGCTTGAGGATGTGCGGCAGAGATTGAAGGCGCTGACTGCCAAGCATATACGCGCTGACCATCAGCGACTTCTTCGGTCCGACATCGCCAAGGTGCGGGACTGGCTCAGAGACAGCAAGGGAGTAGATACCAAACGGCCGCGGCCGTCAACTGGTAACCTGGTCAGAAGCGACCTTATCGATGATGACGAAGACGATGAGGATGACGCCAATGAGACTGAAGAAGAACTCGAGATCGTTGCGAAAGGAATCGAAGTTGACGGAGGTGAATACGATGAAGATGATGATTTGACCGAGGAACAAGAGAGCGAGAAGAGTGCAGAGGACCGCAACACGCCAAACGAAAGCAGAAAGACTCATCAGATAAGTTCAGATGATGATGATGATGATAACATCGTGGAAGTCGTGCCACATGCAACAACATCTCTCATCAGGCCCAATGGTCACTTCAGGGTCAGTTCCAATAACGTCAACGCTACACCGAGGCCTACTACACGTGAGCCATACACCACCGCAACCTTCGCGAAACCCAGCAGTTCCGGCTCTAATGCAGCTCCAAACACGGCTCTTCACCCCAAACCAAATCGCAATGTTGTCCTCGGCAAGTCGCATGCTGCTACCCGACCCAGTTCTAGGCATACCGCCTCGAGTTTGGGCAACCTCACTCCCTTATCGCCAAAGGCCGCTGCCATTTCCTCGCGAACTAATCGCGCGCCTGTTGACATGCCTCGAAACAACTCTGTCGGCTCTGCCACAACGCCAAACAGTCCTGCTGCGCCATCTCCACAAGTGTCAGCTAAATCTCATGACGCCATTTCCGCGCCTGTCGGCAGACTCGACAGACGACACGGTACCAACCTAGCCAGCCCTAAAACGCCGGCTGAATCCTCGCAAAGCGCAGTGGCATCAACCATCAGACCCAGCAGCCAAGTCAACAATAGCAGTGCTGGGTCCCAACCAACCTTCACCAATGCTGTGCAAACTTCTACAAAATCTCCACCATTACTCACTCGGTATGGCGGAACAGCTAGAACTAGGCCCTCCAGCCCCCGCACAGCGCCAAACAGCACCGTCCAACCCAGTCCCAATGATCCATCGTCTCTGACTAGGCCTAATGGGCCACCAAAGACAAACTTTGCCAGCCGCAACCTTACCCTAAGCACTGCTGCCCAGTCTGCACCAACTACACCTGCATCCACTGTCAGGCCTAATAGCCAAGCTAGATCTACCCTTAGCACAACACCAAGTCTCTCTGCTCAGCCCTCGCCAAAACGGGGTGGCGTTCTGAGCCCTACTCAGGCCGCCAACGAGACCCGTGTTGCGAACACGAAACCAGCTTCAAACACCATTGTTCAACCTAGTCCGGCTACCAAACCTGTTTCTACTCCGACCATCGCCAAGTCTAGTACCCAGCCTACTACCGAACCAAGCGCCTCTGATTCAACCAGAAGTAATGTCGTCAACCAGACCAATGTTATGAGCCCCAGGGTTACCCCGGCCAATACCAGCAGCCAAACAAACTCTGCAAGCTCTAGCAGAGCTCCGAATAGCACTGTCCAGCCAAAGGCAGCCACTGCTCCATCTCTCATTAGATCCAATAGCCAATCCACAGCCAGTCCGAGCCACTCTGATAAGGGCCCGAGCAGCATCGCCCAACCGGTATCAGATACTGTATTGACAGTTACTAGATCCAACAGCCAACCTGAAATCAATCCTAAAAGTCCCTCATCGACGCCTACCATTTCCCGCCCTCGGCGTAATATCCAGCCACCCATTCGACGGATATACGATACCCCTCAAAGTTCCGTACGTCTGAGCGAGGCTGGGCAGTCCCGCAAGAGGCCAGCGGAATCTCCAACCCAAGTCTCTCCGAAAACTCCCAACCCACCCTTACCTCAACCTACTACAGCCACGACCACAACTGCCAGCAATGTGTCTACTCCCCAGACACGCATTGTGCCCGCTGTTTCAACCTCGTCACAGACAGCCTCCAGCCACAACAGCCAGTCCCGCAATCTGACAGCGGGTAGTCACACGAATGGAATGAACCCTCCAGCGAAGAGGCAAAAAACCAACGATCTGGGTACACCACGTCTCTTGGCAAGTGCTACGTTGGATTGGAGTTCAATGCTGGTAAGCAAACCCAGCAGCTGTCGGTGCCGCCATCACCTACTGACTTTGTGATAGCCTTCTGGAGACGAATTCAAAGAAAGCTTAAAAATCGCCACTATCATCCTATCACCGACAATCGAGCGATTCGAAGAGCTTTTATATGCTATTGATGAAGAATGCCGTGCTCTCACAAATATTCAACGAACTCTCCAACTCAGGAGGGACGAACTCGCGCAAAACAAGGCCTCGGCTACAGACGCTCTCAAGGACGTTGACACAGAAACGGCCTCTGAGAAAAAAATGTTACAAGATCTGGAAGATCTTTCCAAGAAACACCCCGGTGATGGCGAGTTTCGTGCCTTCATTGACAAGCGCAAGAAATCAATTGTCGAGCACGATGAAGTACGGACGATTGTTAAAGATCAGCTTGACAGGAGTACGAGTGGTCTTGCAAAGGTTGACCGAGAGCTGAACGTTGTTTTTAAACGACTCAAGCAGCTCGATGAGGAGAGGGCAGCGGTGGTGAAAGAAAAGGAAGGCGCAGATATTGCAGCAAGACGTTTAAGTTTAATGTCTCGCTTCATGGAACCTGGCTGGCAAACCAGATTGGAGATGCTTGAAAGTATGATGGGAGACGAACGTGGCGTGTCGAAGTCTTGAGGAAGTAGCTCGTTTATGTGAGCATGGCGTTTGTGGAACACGGATACCCTGTATCTTTAATATTACTGGCATCTTTTTGTTTGTTTTTAGGTAGTAGCGTTTAAACTTGTTACTGGCATGCGTTTATTTCAGCTGGCCACAAACTAAGTGGCGGGTTGGCCTGGGCTCTGTTTACAAGCTGTGAAACATCGAAAGCTGGAAAGCAACTACGCAGTGTGATAATATAAAATGTCCTAGCCAAAGTGTAAGGGACACGTGCTTGAGAGCAACACATAGGCATCAGTGGTCATGGTGAGATGACGGCGATTGTAAACCCAACATGCTTCGCAACTATTCAATTTGGGCTGAGTCGCATATTTCGAAAATGCCGTCTTTTGAAAACGTTGTATTCATATTCACATGGCATGGCCGTCAATCTTTTGGTCTTGTAGTCATCCTTTGTTTGATAAGTCGTTAAATCATTTTGTTAATCTTTTCTATGTGTTCACTCAATCTCCTGATATAATCACTCGCTGCTTCGTTAGTTAAATATCTTGTCCCTCCACTGTCCTGCCTGAGAATTGGACCGTGTGACAACTAATCCGAGAGCTATCCGACAAGTACTCGTCATTGCAGGAATTCAACTTATTTGAACAGGGCCGAAGCCTCTTCGAGCAGGCCTTGGCTTGTCTAAATCGCCCCCAGCAATTCCATACTGTCCCGGGTGCTTGGGTGTTCCTTGCCTAGTACCTTCTTCTGCAATACCACTGATGGTGCTAGAATATCCTCTGCCGCGCTCAAACGGCCCTGCTTCCAATACAGCTTTGCGAGGATATTCGTTTCTAGTAAGCACACAGGATGCTACTTGCCGTAAATTCGCGTGTACGCTTCCAGCACTCGAACAGCGATATCTTCTGCCTCCTCATACCGATCCTGCCCCCCGTATGACAATACAAGTCGACTCATAGTTAACAAGGTATCAAGATGCTCCTCGCCCAACACCTTCTTCTGCATTGCCAGCACTGGTACCAGAATTTCGTCTGCGTCATTTGCTCGGTTCTGCCCTATCAATGTTGATGCTAGTTCAACCTGATACCGCAGTGTATCAGGGTGTTCCTTACCCGACACCCTGGTCAATGTTTCAACCAGCCGTGTATAAATTGCCTCAGCTTCCTTCATTCGACCTTGGGCCACATGTACCAATGCTAAACTATACATAATTCGCCAAGTTTCCAAGTCTTCCTCTTGCGATACCATCTTGTTCGTGTCTAGCAGCTCTTTGAAGATCTGCTCGGCCTCTATGTTTCGGCCCTGGCCAACATACAATAATGCTAAACAATGCTTCGATTCAAGCGTGGTTTTGTGGTCCTCACCCAGCGTTGCGCTGTACACTGTCACCAAGCGTTTATAAACCCTCTCTGATTCTCTGAGGTTGCCTGTTCCATTCATAAAACGTCCGCATCTTCCCAGTTGATAGGTCCAATCTCGTAAGTCCTCCTGTGGTGGCTCGACTTCAGTCACTAACTCAATATGAGGTAATAGCAGCTTGCAATTGGGCCAAGTCTCAACACTGCCGTTCGGGGAGTTTTTGCACATTAATTGCAGAAATAACCGCTTCCAGTGTTCGACGCCATCCGACGCTGAGACCCAAATTCTGGTACAAGCCTGGACCATGGCGTGCATTTCGCATAGGTCAGCAGATGCTGTAACCGTTACGAGAGAGTAGCCACGAAGAACGTCGAGATCATCTTCAAAGCTGGCCGTCTCGGTGTCGGCCTCTGGTATTGATGCGGTGCTGAAGTCATGGAGCACGAATAGCGGAATACCATGAGGATTGAAAAAGCTCATGAAAGAGAGGAGCTTTGCTGCGGATGGTTTCTCCCGGCGAATGTGTTCGAAGGTGACTTGCCATGTTGTGATGACAGAATTAGAAACGGTTCCGTCGCGTCGAAGATCCCCTGCGTCTCTATTCAAAAGGCTTCTCTTATTTAGATCACTCTCCCGAAAAGTAGTCAAATATGTCTCTACCGACTCTAGGGGAGAACGTCGGTTGATGTACGCTGCGGCTTGGGTGATTGCCAATGGTATAAAATCCAGATCCCGAAGAAGTTCAATGGCAACGCTTTCATCGCATTCCCCAAAGAGCTTGTTGCAAAGAAGTTGAAGGCCCTGGTCGACATCCATGATAGAGACCTGGAAGATATTCTTATGAGTCCCTGTCAGCTTCTCAGCAACATCCAGGCTCCGGGATGTAACAAGGATTTTGCCGTTTCGGTATTTTGGTAGGCATGCAGCCAATGGCCGCTGATCTGTTGTTGCAGTAGCACTTCCACCCACCACACTAGCGGCCACGGATTTCCCATGGTCGTCTTTTGGATAAAAGAGGTTAATATCATCAGCGTTGTCCAGTATCATCAGCCATGAACCGGCTTCCTCGGATTGCAGCCAGTCACGGACGAGTGTAAGTACGTCAACTCCAGGATCATTTCGCCTCGGTAGCTTGTTTCTTTCAGCAATATAACGATAGCCTTCTTCAAACCTCGGTTTCGAACTTGCATGCACCCAGTAGACGCTGGTCTCTGGTGTCTGCTCTTGGACCTGATGCGCAAAATGTATGGCAACCTGTGATTTGCTACATTCCATCAGCTTAGTGCTCCTGAATTCGAGCCATACAAAGTGCTTACCCAAGCCCGCCCAAGCCCACAAGCGCCATACGACTTGAGGGGCCTGTGTATGTCTCTTTGAGCCCGCCAGTGATATTGGGCCGGTGGACAAAATCAGTGTCTCGATCGAATGGCACGTTGAAACATGGTGTCCGACTAGTGGATCGCTGATCACTTGGATTGAGCGACACGCTGTCGAATTTCTGCGACATGTTAACCAAGATTGTACTACAGTGGATAGAGTCAGCAAATATTATCAGGTCATCCTTGAGATCTTGGCATACGTTTGGTCGACTTGCAAACATAATGTGGTTGTCTGTTTGTATTGCTCAAGACTGTTGATGAGCTCACTGACTTCCTTGCTGTCAAACGGCCATTTAAGGGCTCGGAATCCAAATCGACGCATAGCCTTGCGAGCACTGCTGGGGTCTAGCTTATCCTGAATCCGTGTCAATTCCGCTTGGCACTCTTTAAGAGAGTGAATCAGCGATCGCGATGTCGCAAGAGCGTGATTCTTTGGTTCATTGATCAGGCACTGAGCAGCTTTCGAATTCATATCCAGACTCTTCAGCTGGCTCTGGAGGCGGCTAATGTCACCTCTGGCACTTCCCACCGCATTCGAGTATGTCGTGAGTTTGGCAGATAGTTCCACGATGGCGATGATGCTTGCGGTGAGCCCTACTATCTCGGCCATGACGAGCGATGATTTTTTGATGTAACAGGGAGTTTTCGATGGATCAGAATATGTCACAGCAAGAAGATGGTGGTGTTACAACTTGTCGCTCGCTTGGACCTGTTATTCGGAGTCAGCAAGTAGCTGTGCACGTGTTATTACATTCTAGTCTTAGTAGTTATCGCTGTATCATTTGGTTTAATAAACTATCTAGACTTCGGGCAATCGCTTGATCCTGACAATGCAGCCCACGATATCGGAGGTGATGGTTGTGACAGGGCATTCTTCTAACCATATCAGGAGTAGTATAGTGGGTTGTGCATAATTATCTCAAGTCCGATTGGCTGCATCGAACATGAAGACGGCGAGGGCTTTCGCTTCGAGCCACTATGCGGGGTATTTGAGGGTGTTGAGTTGTTTCTGTTGTCCAGACATTGTCATTTTATAACTCTCAATATCTCTAAATATCAGACACACTCAGACACTACGGCCATCATGAGTAACAATAAAACCATGGGTGCTTACTACGCACCGAAGGGTGGCTTGCCCCCACAAACCCAAGTTCTCACGGACCGCGCCATGTTCACCGAATCATATGCCGTCATCCCCAAGGGCTGTTTCAGCGACATCGTCACCAGCTTCCTCCCCTTCTGGGAGCAGACAAGGCTATGGGTTATTGCCCGCCCGCTCTCGGGCTTTGCTGAGACATTCTCTCAATACATCATGGAGGTTCAGCCTGGTGGAGGCAGCGACCGGGCTGAGATGGACGACGGTGCCGAGGGTGTCTTATTTGTTGTCGAGGGAGAGATAACCGTCACATTGGCCGGCGAGGCACACACCCTCACCGAAGGTGGCTACGCTTTCTTGCCTCCCAAGAGCGGCTGGACTCTACGCAACAACTCCGCCGAAGCTGCCCGTTTCCACTGGGTCCGCAAGGCCTACGAGTACGTCCCTGGCCTTGATGCTCCCGAGGCGTTCTTCCACAACGAGAAGGATGTCGAGCCAAGGCAAATGCCCGATACCAACGGCGCCTGGGCCACCACACGCTTCGTCGATCCCAGCGACGTGAGACATGATATGCATGTCAACATTGTCACTTTCGAGCCGGGCGGTGTCATCCCATTTGCTGAGACTCATGTTATGGAGCACGGTCTCTATGTCCTCGAGGGCAAGGCTGTGTACCGCCTGAACCAGGATTGGGTGGAGGTGGAAGCGGGAGATTTTATGTGGCTGCGTGCTTTCTGTCCTCAAGCTTGCTACGCTGGTGGACCTGGGAAATTTCGATACCTGCTTTACAAGGACGTTAACCGTCACGCGAAGCTCACCAGATAAACGCAATAAATACAAAGAATTCATAAATCATTACATAACATAATTATCATGCTTGATTCTGGTGCTGAGTTGCTCAATGATGCCGGTCTAAGAATCACTCTTTCCGAAAGATGCAGTCTTGTGTGCGAAAACAGCTTCCAAATTCCAAAGGGGGGTTTGTGTAGGCTCGCCGAATAAGAACACAATTGTGTAATATATATCACTTTTTCATCACAGTAGGTACATACGACCAAAGGTAGTGGAAAATACGGGATCCCGTCCGCTCTCCCATAGTCAAGCCACTAACCGGCGGATTAGTAGTTGGGTCGGTGACGACCAGCGAATCCCCGCTGTTGTATGTTTTTTTGAATTTTTGACCAATATCAGAAGTAGACCAACCAATCAAGGCGGGTGAAATGAGACCCACCTTGTTTTAATTCCTTTGTATCTACCCGATAGAAATTCATGAAGCTTTCTATCAAGATGAAAAGTTTTATAAGTGACAGGCATGATAGAGGGATTAATAAAGATTTGTTCTCTTTGAGACTACTAGAATTTTTAAGGCTCAGGCACTCCCTATCCAGGGGAATGGTTTGAGCCCAAGGTTCAATAAGAACTACTTATGTACATTTTAACTCTAACTAGCTAATACCTAGAGGTATCGCTTCATTGACATCATCCTGTACATATTTAGCACCATTCATCGACACAATTCCACTAATTGAAGATCTATCTATCATTTCAGAAAAATCAGAAATAACATTTCCAACTCATGGCCACCAGGAAGTTGAAGTCGGCGAGCTGTTCCGCTGAGTCAACCACGATGTCACCACCGGGTTGATGGATTTTGCTATTCGGAGGGGATCATTGTCTGTAAGAGGCTGCTGAAAGCCAGTCACTACATTAAAATTCATCCAGTTGAAAAACCAGGGCCCTGGGCTTTGAAGGGGATATCCTGCTGGATTCCCCTTGGGATGAACAGTCCCTGTCTCTGATGTCTGTTGAAGCATGCTGCTTACCAAAACAGTTTTGATTCGATTTGCGGTGTTAAGTTAGGAGGATGTACTGGCTCCAATAGGAGCAATCGAGTAGTTCTGCATAGTAAACTGAATGACAGATTCTGTCGTGAAACTCGCTATTTGGTTGCTGGTTGGGAGTCAAATGCAGTCTAATTGGGTTGGCTAACCTGGAGGTGGCATTTTCTTTGCTGTCGAGTCTTAGCTGGGTTAACATGTAACAAGTTACACGACCACTATTACAGTAAGCATTTAGCATACAAAAGAAAAGACTCTGAACAAACTAGTTATGTAAGAAACTATTGGGTTTCAAAGAATGATATGGCTCGTCATTGTAAGAAACAAGTTTCCTAGATTTCTTTGTAAATCCATTAACATAGGTGTACAATCTTTTATAATTCAGGCATCCAATACGGCAAACTCCAACATTGTTCTTTTAGCAAGAAGAAAATCCAAATCAGTAAAGTTTACAGCTTTATTACTAGTACAAGGCTACATCAAGCTTCTCAGACCATTTTAGACTAATTAGGCGGTCTATAATATTGAACCACTTTTAGAACTGCTTCCATCGCTACCCCTCGAGAGACACGTAATCAAGAGGACTACTTTACACCATGACGCCACGGAAACAAACCTCACTCTTCCTCAAGGTTCACAGGCCTTGGGTTAGTTACTAACGTACCAGTCCAGCGCACAAGATTCCCTTCTCGGCCTTCACGTGTGTCGATGCTCTCGAAACCACCCTCGGCGCCGACTGGCGCTTGCGCAAGGACCTTTGCGAAAAAAGAGCGCGCTGCATCATTGCCGTCTTCCCATTGGAAGACAGCGCCCTCTGGGACTGCATCACCTGGCTCCAAACTAGGTGCGACGGCGGGAATAAGTTGATGTCTTCTTCTTTCCCGCGGTAGATCCCACCAAGAATCCATCACAGCGTTGAAAAACTCTGTACCGTAACCTTGTCGCCAATATTCGGGTTTGATAAAGAACTCGGCTTCTGGCCATCCAGAGGCGGATGTAATCATGTGCTGGCAATCCGGCAGGCCACCCTCTCCTATTAACTCGCCTGTGGATTGGAGAAACGCGCCGAAGTACCAGTGGCCCTGGTCGTCTTGTTCGAATGCGTTGATGTGTTGACTCGTTTCGTCCTTGCTCTTATCTGGCCGACCCCGAATCTTTGAATGTCGCTGCACTTCGGATATACTACGCAACTCGTGGAACCCTTCTAGGTCGTCGGATATTATCGGGCGGACAATAAGGCGTGGTGTCTGGATGTGCGGTCGGTCGGTGAGAGAAGGAATCGGGCGCTCAGGTAGAGTGACAGTGTAGCTAAACCACGGCGTCACGCCCAAATTCTGGAAATCCTCGACAGCTAGCTGGAGTTTGAGAGTAGAAAACGATTGTTCAAGCTGTGATAGTGTCCCCATGGCTGCGGCGTACTTGTAATTTGGAGAGGAAATAGGGTAAGAATCCAATCAGGCAATAAACAGAAAGAATACTCCGTAATAATTGAGGTTTGGAAGCCAATCAACGTAGAATTAATAACTGAAGAATGTGAGTTTCTCCCTCGACCCTGCGCAGGGTTGCTTGCGTGTGTCAAAATTAAAGAGGTAAAATTGGCGAGAAGTGGCGGTGAGTCTCCCTCGGTTGGTGCTCGTAACGACAACCGAGCACGTGGTATTCAGTCCCTGAGCCGTTCAAGCGAGCCGTGTCGACCAATTTAATAACAATTGGTTGCGTTGTCTCACATCTCCACGCTCAGGGGTCAGTGCCCCCATGAACCCTTACTGGACCAGGGACCCCAGACACACTTCGCCCCCCTGGCTCTGGCTCACCTGCGTCTGCAAGTTCAACGGCCACTACCGGAGTGCGGTGCGGGTCTCCCGTCAGTAGTTTACTACTCCATATCGATATTCTGATCTTGTTGCCTTAAAATGGACTAAACATGGCGCTGCTCAGTATACTGTTGACACTAGGATTGTCCCTGCCGATGGCGTAGTGTTAATTTCGGCTCTTGACATCTTGACGGTGGGCCTGCCCTTCACTGCAACGTCCTCAGGGATTAAAAACTTTAGGACGCTGGCGTGTTGCGCCATGGATGGGACACCATGAACACTTACAACCAACAGATGTTACTAGCGCCAACGTATGGACGGAAGAATGCGTCTAACCCATCCAAGAATTATTTTAGACAATCTTGTAACGGTAGAAGGACAAACAGACGATTTTGACCCACCATGATATGACTTGCGGCCGCGAAGCGATGCGGACCGCTCGAGTTGAAGTCATGAATCCTCAACGCGGATGCACTAGTTTAGCGCTTCCGACTTGATAACATGGTTCACGAACCTTGTCCCTCGTCCAGCGGGACAGAAACTGAGTGTTGGTTGCAAGACTAAAAAATGACGCTACACACTAGACCCGGACTGAGGACCTGCTTTGGCTATCCTGACTGGTGTTTTGAGAGGCTTCTCGCTCCCTGTATGTGCGAAATAGCCAGTGATGGATCAAGATATTGGTTAAAACGGGGAAAACAGGGTACAGAACTCCACTGCGAAGAATACAGGGATTCAGAGCAGTTAGGCCGGGCGCCGTTGAACGCGCCATCGTAGGGACGGGATCTAGGCCTTATCTACTCCGTATTCACATGGCATTGTATTAATACGCGCAAACCCTTCAGAGATTCATAACATCTTTCTGTTGCACATAATTTGCTCAACAGATCAAAGGTCGGCCATCAATAGTGAGCAGCGGTAGTAAGTTGGTTTGTTATTTTCTTGGGACTGTTCCTCATGTCGAACACTGCCTTCTGGTGAGTAGCTTGAAGCATATGGCCACGGTACTAACGCTGTTGTTTTCTGAAGCTGTCAAGATCCGCCTACCCCGTGACCGTTTCGTGTGGCAGCTGAATCGCTCTTACCAAGGCCTACATAGCGAGCCTTGAAACCTTCAACACCATGCTTGTCACATCAAGCCCCATGCCGCACAAGTTAGCAAACGGAGGTGGTCAGCCCCATGCTCCAATTCCATTGTCAAATGGAGTTGATGCACTCGCCCTGGCAGCTCGCTTGCGACCACTTTACACCAAGTTCTTCAAGGACCTTGATCTAAAGCCAGCGTTCGAACGTTTCGAAAGTGAAAAGCTTATGGAGGCGGTGCTGGAACATGCCAAAGAGACTGGAGTTCCCCACGCTACTAATTCCTATTCCTATCAAAGCCTCATGGTTGGATATTCATATGCCGATGTATGCTCCTCAATTTCTGCGATACTCCCCCAGATGCTTACATTAGTCGCAGAACTGCCTCCCCCATCATGACTTAGAAGTCAAGGTTTTTGTTGCCATCTATACTTGGTTGGCAACGCTATGTGATAACGCGGAGCAACTGAACATAATTTCCGAGGTCGAGATGTTCCAGCAACGCTATCTTAGCGGAGAAGAACAACCCACGGTACGTTAATCTTGAGCTGTCTCTTATGCATATTTTGCGTTTGTGGACGTATTGGAGGCAAACTTACGATGCTTGCATTGCTTACATTCCCAATAACTTACAATGTTGCCTACCCGTCCCTCACAAACACATATCTCTACACTGTTAATGGAACGCTGACCAAGGTTTCATTTTCTTCCTCTCTAGACTCTCTTGAGAGCTTTTGCCAGCCAACTCCGGTTGGCTTACAAGCTGTATCAACCACTTGTCGCCAATCTCATAGTTAACTCCTCTTTTAACCTGCTTACCTCCACAGCCCTGGTGGCTCGCGAGGGTATCAAAGAAAAGAGATTCTTCCCTTCGAAGGGTGGCAACTACTTTCCTTGGTATATCCGTGAACGTGATGGGGTTGGTGAAGCCTATGCGTGGTTTACTTTCTCCAAAAGGCAATTCCCCAACCTAGACATCCCTATCGAGGCTATTGAAGATATGACGCGATTCATTGCTTTTGCCAATGATGTTCTTTCGTAAGTTAGCCAGACCTACCTCGAAGACTTTCCATCTGACGTCCTCCAGCTTTTACAAAGAGACATTAGGAGGTGAGACAAGCAACTACATCAATACTACGGCTGCATATGATGGGACCGATTCGATTACTGCGCTCCAAAAGACCGCACATGACGCTATTAGCTGTGCCCGCCGAATTGAAAGCGTTCTCGCAGGGAAGGGGGTGTATGAGAGCGCATGGCGGCTTCACGCAGCTGGATACATCCAGATGCATGTCATGAGAGGACGCTACAGACTTTGGGAACTAGGTGTTGGAAACAGGCCAGATGTGAAAGAAGTTCTGAAGAAGGACTGAGGGCTACCAGCACAACATGTTTCAACAAACGATGCCTAAGTAGTTAAATCGGTCTTGATTTCTAGAAATGAATGGTAGTTGAGGTTCTTACCAGCTTTCCAAAACCTGTCATGATTTTATGTTGAGTATTGTCTTTCTCATGCTTGAGGTCATGCAGAACTGGTGTTCAAGCCGAGCCAAACATGGCGCCAGGGATTGGAAGTTTTAAGAAGGATGAACAAGATTCTCAACGTCTTCTGGAAGTTGATAAAACACCCTCGTTGCCAAGCTTAATAGAAGTGGCGCAAAGGTACTATTATACTTTAAAGCTTATAATACTCCCAGGTAGGATAGCACTGAAACTCCAAGCCGAATAAGGTTAATTTTAATTAACTCCAGCCTCTAGTTTTTTTTACCTCTTAACTGTGGATCAGAGAAGTTAGATTGATTGGGAGTCATGATGTCCGTGATGTTCCTCAACAGACTTTGAGAGATAACGTTGACAGTTTAGGTAGTACAGTGGTGGCGTCTGTTGGACCAATACCCATCAGGACTCAAAGGCTCTATTCATACCAGGTGGGAAGACCAAATGAGACAATGCGTCAGGCTAAGTTTGGACAACAAGGTAGAGATAAACATATAACCGACTGAGTAAGGAAGTTTCACTGCGTCACACTTTTCCATACCATGCATGCATGATACACAAGTCACATGAATGGATAAGCAAAAGGATGACTCGACGTGCGTACCTCAGTCGGATGGCAACCACTATAATTTTAGTGGCAAGCTGAGCATGTTAGTAATATACTTGTACCACCAGGAACTTTAAATCTGCACAATAAACCAATTATACTGGGTAGTGCTGACATCTGGCCCGTGTCGCAGCTCTCGTGCCCAGGGGCGAGCTTGACTTGGCTTTTCAACTATCGAGAAAGGCTTGTAAAAAATAAATAAAAACCAAGATATATATAATCTGCAAAGCTGAAAGTATGTCTCACTATCCTACATCCTGTCGGCTAGCACTTGTTATTCAGTGAGAGGTTAATGAAATACCAAGGCTCGGACGGCAGCCTCTATAGTTTCCTGAAGGTTTCAGTTTGTCACAGCATTCAAGAACTTCTCTTTTCGTCTAGCCCCAATGTACTTGTTCGACCAATAATTACGCTTCAACGGGGCTCAATGTGCTTGCTTCTCTGACATGAGAAAAGAAATGTGACGACTCGGACCGTCGATCGACAGCATCTTACCCCAACAAGGTTGATGGACACGGCCAACCGTAAAGGCCGTCAACTAAACAGGCAAACAGGAGGCATATCTGAGGCCAACGACAAAGCATTTGCACTTAAACTTACAGTTATCTCTCGCCGCCATCATCATCTTGGCAGACTTGATCTTGTTATCGAACTCCCCCCACCTAGGCACTGGTCCAACTGAACTGTTAGTGTCAAACAACACGAATGGCTTACCATTGAAGCATCTGGAGCAAAGAAAACATTACCTTCGTTACTATCAAGCTTAAATCATCTAATATATATGACCAAAGGCAGTAGAGAATATAGGATCTTATACATTCTCTCACAGTCAATCCACTAACCGGTGGATTAGTAGTTAGGTCTGTGATGACCAACGAATCCCTGCTGTTATATATTCTTTTATACGATTCTTCCCCTTCTCTCTTTTTATCCTAACCTCTTACCGGCTTGCCAGCCCAGATTTTAGCACAGTCTCAGGGTCATACTCCCGCTGGGATTGTCGAATTCCATGTTGACTGCGTGATTCTTATCCGTCATCTGACCTGTTCGACTGTGATTTCCTTCTCTGATAGAACTGACTGGCGATATCATGCGTGCTGTGACACCCAAGCGCAACCCCCACTACAGCAGGTTTAAACCTGTTTCGTCTTCCGTAGTATAGTGGTCAGTATGCAAGCTTGTCACGCTTGAGACCCGGGTTCAATTCCCGGCGGGAGAGATCCAGCCACCTACGATACGTAGGTCATTTCATTTTTGCCATATTCTAATACTGTAACTCATGAATAATTCTTACAATATAAAACAAATTAAAAAACATAAAATGAAAAGCAAGCATGTATATATTTAAGTTGTATATATTTACTTCGTTAGAGTTTATATGTAGTATGTAAATATCCAGGTGAGACATTCTAGCCTTGAGCATTAGGTTTAGTAAGAATTTTAATTTATTAGATAGGTTATAGTAGTTCAATTAATAGTATAGTCGAATTGTCATACCTATAGACTGGTTAGTTAGAAATTTACACAGAGTGGTAAAGTTTTTCATTGTCATTTCGGTACTGGCGTAAAATATTAATAACACGGAGGACTGTAATCATAAGCTCACCAATGGTTTCGTATGGATAATTCAGTTCAGCCGGTAAACGGATATTGAGCTATCTACTACTAAACTAAAGTATTTCCATTTAAGGCCCCTGAGTACAGCATTGACAGTCGTTTGTGCGTAACAAGACAGTACCACATCAACAGGTTACTTCTAGATATGGCCCTAGAAATCGATTCCCTTGAAGCACAAACTTAGCAAATGTCAGTTGAATATGGATTGAGTTATACTTACTAGGCTCTAGCATGGTCGGCAGTAAAAGAAAAGATCTCCCTGGCAGCACTCCTGACCATCACGGCACCCGAAGCAAAATGGGCCTGGTCCGCGGGCATGAACAGCCCCATCATCTGGCTTTGTCAGGACGGAAGCGGCTTCTTGCACTTTTGTCATTGCGTCATAAAAGCGTTGAATCTTAGCGTCTTGGGACTCAGCGGGCACGGCAACAGCAGCTGAGGCCGAGAGGGCGAAGAGAGCAGCAGTGAAGAACTTCATACTGAAAGGAGGAGGTGATTGTGGTTTGTGATGTTGTTATTGTTGTGAAATTGTTGATGATAAAAAGGGTGATAGACTACAATGTGAGTATAGGGCATCCTCATATTTATATGCGTAGATACCTATTTGACTGCTTGGTCTACATGTTGTACGATCTTGGTTAGATACTAGGTCGTTCCAGTCTTCCTTCCTATTTGATCTTTACTACCGATCCTTCCAAGCTTCTTGCTTGTGGCACTGTTTATCTTTTGCCTAAGTAGTACCTTCCTATTTTGGTTCTATCTACATGTAGTACTTGTGTTTTACTATTTCTCACTTCTTTTCAGTAAAGTTCAATACAGTTGTAGATTATATTCCGTACTTAAAATGGAGATTACTCAGTAAAGTAGCTATCTTTTGTTAATTATAATGAGTACTCTATTGGACTTAGTTCTATAAACTTAAGTTTTCGTTTTATGACTCCTATTGTGTTGATTACTGAACTTTATGCATTCCCTCGAAACTACGCCGCAGAAAACATAATCAAACGTATTAAATATCATTTCTTAATCGAAGGATTACGGGGGATCCGTACCCGGACGAAGGATTCTAAGTACCTGCCTATTCAGATATAGTTACACGTACTGTATGTATGTTATCATTGGCTGTTGTCTGTTAAGGTTGAGCCGGCCCGTCATTTATCATTCAAGCTTAAATTGGAATACGACAATCAGAGCAATGCTTCTTTTAGGCCCTTCGTATCTGATATCTTAAACGGGGTGCCCCTGTTGAATGGGGGGAGAGGATTTCCGCTGTCTCGCCACTCGGGTTCTTGGCATATGGATATCCCGATGATTACCGACAGAACGTATCAAGAGGTGCATTGATTACCTAAAAGACTTCTCTTCATAAGCAGCCAGTACTTTTCGTATAGTAAAACAAGGTTTTTGATTGTGGAATCAGAACCAAGCAATAAGATCTTAATATCAGCTATGAGACCTGCCGCTCGGTTGTCAATTAAAACAACATCATTGAACACATCCTAGAATAAAATCGGAAATACCTGGAGATAAGGAAAATGTTATATGCCTTGACCTTGCAACTTAACACTGCCCCTTTATGCCGCTAGTTCAACCTTGTACACTGAATCTGTTGCTCGCTACAGTTGAATCGCCGGACTGAAAGCACTGGTTTCCAGACTGGGTCCATCAAACACATGCTGAACTTGTCAAACAGGATTGAGAGCATTCCTGAGCAGTGGTAGGTGAACTAACGAGCGGAACACCCCCAATAATATTATCACAATAGATCAACAGGGTTCTAAAGCACTGCTGTGTTTTGGAAGGGCACACAAGCTGTGGGGTCTCTGTTGTGGTGGTAGTCGCGGCGTCGGTGGCGGTTTCATTTATTGAATCTGCAGATGTGATGGTGGTCATGGCTGGAATGTCCGTTGTTGTCTCTTCAGTTGTGGTGGTTGTTGTTGTCTGATGAGGTTTCCGTGGTGCTCTCCGTAATGGACTCGGTTATGGTGGTGGTGATGGTGGTGATCGACTCTTCAGTGAAGGATTCAGTCGTTAAGCCAATAGTAGATGTGGAGCTAATTATGATTAAAACATCCATTGTGGACTGCGCAACAACATCATCGGTGTTTGTCTCATCTGCTGAAGTTTGCGCGGTGGTATGGCTATTAGACTCTACTGTGGTTCCTGGGATAATGATTATGGTATCTTCAGCGGTTGAAGTAAATTCTACCACACCTGGAATCGAAGGATAGTGTACATGGTACAGAAACGAAAGGAGATGTACTGAAACGAATGAGGGAAGACTGTGAGGTCTTGGGTGAGGACTGAAAATGTATTGAAGTATATTGCTTTTTGGGATGCTTATAGTGAACAAAGCGCATTCCTGAAGTCGGAACTATATATTCGTTGTTTACTGATGTTCTTTCTTTCCAAGTCTCTGTGATACGCCATTGGCATCGATTGACACTTCATCATGCTAGTAATCAAATTTTGCAAAGTGGGAAAACAGTCTTTGGATCACCACAATAACATAATGCAACACGAAAATAAAAGTGAGGTCGCTGAAAAAATGACTTTGTGTCAATGATACAGCCGCATTATTAATCATCATGTTCTCAAATGCTCATGGGGTGACAGGTTGAAGAAACTGAAACTGGACATAATTACCCTACATCGTCCCCATGCCAGAATTTATTGGCAGCTTTTGCTAGACAAGCGCACTGCAACATGGCCAAATCACTAACATCCCCACCACCTGTGCCATGCCGTCAAACTTTAAGAATACAGAATGCGGACCCACTACCGCTGACTCGCCCTTGAAGGAATACGTTCAATAAGCGAGGCTGGTCGTGAGCTCACCAGCGAAAAGGCTGTCACTGATGGTAGGTACATGTCTTACGCGCCTCGCGTTACGCGACTGGATGGTGGAGCACCCAGCCACGACTGTACAGTGCGTAGGAGATACTTGAAGTCGGCCAAGTCCGGTTCCATTCCGCAGAAGACTGGGGCTTGCGGTACTTCTTAGTCCGCGACGGGTTGTGATCTGTTCTTCTGGGCCAGCACTGTTTGTTAGGACCTACTCCGTACTCCGTATTCCTAGTGCAATATCCTTGGAGTCAGTACTGTTCTGCGCCGCGGAGCTTCCCAATCTAGCTTAGTGACCGGCTGAGGTCACTAAGGTCATGGGTCACGTGGCCGGAAGAAAAGCCACAGAGCCGGACTATCCATTTCCACCAACCATGTCACTATGCACCATCTTAATTAAATGCCTAAGGGACTAATACCGTAAGCAAGTGTAAATTGGAATACTGCTAACAACTAACCGGTAATAAGTTCTGGCTATATTAGCTCGCTTTTAGAGTTTCTTTGTAACCTGCTTTAAATCAATCTATTCGCGAAGTATATTAAACACGTGGGTATGCATCTTCGTTATAGGTACGTATACATCATTCGACGTGACTTGTCAATACAAACTACAGGCATCTGAGACTTAAAGTTCTCTAACTATACTTCTGTTGTGCAATTGACTTCGATAATTTACCATCCCAGCTTTGTTGATATGCCAATGCCGCAGTTAGCTAAGCGCTTCTTAACTAGGGCTATTTAATACAAATTAGTTCCTTTAAACTGAGACTGAACTGAAAGTTCTCACTGACTCTAACGCCGTCCTTCTCGGTTTATCTCTTCATGTTGACGCCCGTCATCGCATGTTACGATCTTGAATTATAGAGACGAAGATAGAAACTTCATGTAGATACGGACAATGGCAGTCGTTAAAAAAAGAGCTTATGGCCGTCAACGGTAAAAACACACCACTCAGTCAGACTCAAATTATAGCTGTGCAACAAAAATTGATCGACAACGGCAGGATTCGAACCTACGCGTGCGAACACAATGCCTATGATGTCTCAGAGAGAGATAGCAGGGCATCGCCTTAACCACTCGGCCACGTTGTCTGGTTTGATTGGTTGATGCATTTATTACTCATAATCTTACATATAAAGATCGTGAGAAGCATGAATCAGCAAGAACGAACTTAACGACAACTGAGACTATTGGAACTTTTCCATGTAAACCATTTCTAAATGTATCATTGCTGAGAGCTCTTGGACCTGAACGTCTAGACCTAAATACACTATTTATGATGTGCAGTCTCGCTATCGTGACTTGCGCCTTGTTATCGCGATAACCGCAAGGGTCCATCAGTACTGGAGATCATCAGTGACCCCTGTAATCCACAACTCCAACCGAGTGAGAGTTTTTCCACCACCTCGGCTAGCCCCGCTCTGATGATATGATGGCACGCACTTCATCCTAACACTTCAGCATTGTTGAGATTTATTATCGCAAGCCACCACGATGTCGGAAATCCCAATCACGCCTGAAGTCCAGGTGGACGAGGATGTCGCATCCTCTGCTGACTCCACCTATACCACCGACTCTGTGGCCGGGAGCACCTCTATCGCCAGTAGCGTGCTCAAGTACAAGTGGAAACATGGAAGACGCTATCACAGCGACCGGGCAGGCCAATACAGCTTCCCCAATGATGATCAGGAGCAGGATCGCCTTGACATGATTCACCATGTTTTCACTCGTACGATTGACGACCGTTTGTTCATTGCGCCTGTCAAGCCAGAAGGACTGAATGTCCTTGATATTGGCACAGGTACTGGTATCTGGGCTATTCAGTTTGGAGACGATCACCCTTCTTCCACAGTTGTTGGAAACGACCTTAGCCCGATCCAACCAGACTGGGTCCCTCCGAATGTCAAGTTCATCATCGACGACGTGGAGGCAGACTGGGTGGAGCCAGAACCTTATGATTACATCCACTGCCGTTATATGGCAGGCTCTATCAAAGACTGGCCCCGCCTGTTGAAACAAGCGTACGCCAACCTCAAGCCTGGAGGTTACATCGAGCTCCAAGAGACAGCAAACACACTTTACTCAGAAGACGACTCGCTCAAGCCTGACAACGCCTTGGTGGAAATGATGGACCACCTCAAGTTGGCCTGTGAGAAGATTGGCAGAACTATGGACCCTGCACCGTCATTTCGACAATGGTTAGAGGAATCAGGATTCGATGATGTCAAAGAGGAGAAATTCAAGCTTCCTATCGGTCCTTGGCCAAAAGACGAACGGCTGAAAGAGATTGGTACGCTGATGGGTATCAACATGAAAGAGGGCGTTGCTGCTTTCACCGCAGTGTTGTTTACGGAGGTACTAGGATGGTCGCGTGAGGAGGTTGAGCTTTTCAATGTTCGAGTTAGGGAGGCATCGCGACAGAGATCAGTTCATCCTCTGTTTGACCTGTTGGTTGTTACTGGCAGAAAGCCAGAGCAATGAAGACGTTAACCAGTCATTTGCGAAACGATAGAGATCATGTAGTATGAGGTTTGGACCTGGAACGACTATCCGCACATTCACTAAAAATCAAGGCAAATAGTCCTATAATTATGCAAGACTTATTTCCAGCTACACACCCTCATCGAATGGGATTAGTCAGGTTTGAAACAAGGAAGCCAAGTCCAGAACCACGGTTGAATCTTGATTAAATATGGAAAATCTCACGGTTTCACAGCGATGTAACATAATCTCGTGTTCAAAAACTTGCTCATCTCGTTATAAAATACGAAAATCGACCGCCGAATGTTCTGGATGACAAGGTTGAGCTCGTTTTGTTTGATTGGCATCCCGCCAAATCGGGAAGCCCCACTCAAGACGACCGGGAGGATCCTGTCACTTCTGAAACGGGTAGCGCAAACTCTCACGGGAAATCGGCATTAGCAGATATTAAGGGAGTTCTAGAATGAAACGACTAGACGAGAAGCATGAGGAGATTGTTTTTCCTTTTTGAAAGCTGTAACTGGGGAACCCAGACGACCAACCCTAGACTAGTAAATCAGGCTTAATGTTCCAAATTGATACAGGACACGGGACAGGGGTCACAGAATGGTATGTCCTGGGGTGATTGTGGTTCTGCATCTGGAAATTGGAGGGGACAATGACAGTGCCTCAACTTCGTCAGCCCGGAAATTGCTTGGCAGATATATAAGGCTGTGGGTGCTCACTATTCAGTAGCCTCCAATATCAGCTCTTTCATTCACATAGCCTCACATTCTTTTCAAAGTCGTATATTCATCTTCCATTCATTTCAACAGTCCTTACTTTTCCATTCATCTTACCAAACGCCACCATGTTCTTCGGTAGCCTTTCCGCCTCTCTCGTGACCCTTCTGGCCGCAGCCTCGACGGTTGTCTCGGCCAAAGCCATCACCCCCAACCCTACTTTCACCGGCCTCGGAACCCGCTACGGCGACGCTGACGGCTGCACCGAGGAGAATTGCTGGCAAAAGGGTGCCTGCAGTTTTGTTGACTACAAGCTGCCTCCTGGTATTGACGGATCCACTTGTATCTCTGAGGATATCTGGGACAACGGTGCCAACTGCGGTGGCTGCATTCAAGTTTCGTATGGTGGAAAAACGCTTAAAATTATGGTAAGTTCAAAACGACAAGAGGATGCTTTATATTCAATGGCTAAATCAAACTAGGTGACCAACAAGACGGGCGGAGATTCTCGTCATCTTGATATGACCCCTGCTACCTGGTCCAAACTGACCAACGGTATGCGAGGCGGTGGTGTCGATGGCATCAAGTGGAAGTGGATTGCATGCCCTCTTCCCGCTTCCACCCCTCTCCAAGTCCACATGCACGGTGGCGCCTCCCAGTACTGGTTCGCCGCCACCATCGAGAACGCCACCCACCGCACCAAGGCCGTCGACGTGAGCAGCGACAACGGCAAGACATGGCGCAGCACGACTCTCAAGGACCCCAACATGTATGTCCTCAAGGGAACTCTGCCCAACAACACCGCCTGGGTCCGCGTCACCAGCGTCAACAACAAGCAGGTCATCATCAAGAACGTTGCCCTCAAGTCCGGCCAGGTCACCAAGGGTACCTCCAACTTTTAAGATGTGAATGCTGGGGCGGTCACGTTGTTTCGTGGTGGAGTTAGAGCTTGATGCTCTTGGGTATTTTGCCTTTCTGTGTGTTGATAGTCTCCCAAGCTGGCCTTTACGGTTGATAGCAAATTCTAGTGTAAATATTATTATGCGACAAGGTTCTGGATGACCTGTCAGCTATCTTTGGAACGTTCTTACCAATGCACAGTGAGCGTGTAAGAGTTTTGATAAATTCCTCAGAATTTATATATGATTCTGTAAGCTACACTCAACCCTTCTAGATTTTATTCCACCTGGTATAAATTGACCTAAACTCTTCTTAATCTAAATAATATTATAAGATCTTATCCTAAGATAGTATAAAGTCTGTTAGTACTACATGTTCTATATGTCTTCATGATAAATATCCTTCGTTGTCTCGTTGTCGGATCTGTTGCACAGAACTGTACTATAGTATGTGATAGATCCAATAGATGAACAGGTGACATCATGTAAAAACATACTACAGACATCACTCTGCTTTCGTCATGAGCAAGCGAATATGAAGAATGAATTTCATTACAGGAATAGACTAATCCATATCATGTTTGGCATATTTGCTATAGGACCCTCTCTTCCTTTCTCTGTTCTACGCACCAGTCCTTGAACTTGTGCATCACTACCTCGTCATTTCAACCTCAACAGCACGAGCTCCTTTCGACTCCACCTCATTGATACCAACACCTCGCTCCTTCATATCAGCACGAGCAACCTCTCCAACATCGACCACCTCGTCGCCATCGAAGTACTTGGCAATTTCTTCCATGGGGGTGTAGCGGGTCTCGATGAGGAAGAAGTAGATGATATACACCTCGAAACCAAGAAACACGCAATAGATGATGTAGTACTTCCAGCCCATGGCCTCGAGGGCAATACCGTTGATGTACTGGTTGAAGAAGAGCGCGGCAGTGACACAGAAGTTGAGCCAGGTGAAACCCTTGGCTCGGAGACCGTAGGGAAGAATCTCGGTGGTGTAGTTGGCCATGAGACCGGACCTGCGCATTGATTAATCTCTGAAGGTCCACTGTGTTGAGTCAAAGGTACTTACTTGAGATCGTAGAACAAGCCGTAGATAAATGTCAGTGCAACAAAGGCATAACCCAGAGCCTTGTTGGGCTCGATGTCGTAACGAGCTGAAACAATGGTCCAGAAGTTGAAAATAACGCATGTTCCGATAGTAGAAGCCAGGTACATGGGACGACGTCCAAGCTTGTCAATGAAGAAGGCAAAAGCAGTGTTGATAATCAAACCCTGTGTCTTCATGCCTGCATTGATGCCAAGTTGAGTTTCCGCCTTGGTAATACCGACATTATCCATGATCTGCTTGAGGTAGTAAGAGATAAGACCGTTGCCACTCCACTGACTGAAGAAACCGAGGGCAGTAATGAGACCGATCCTCTTGCGGTTACCCTTGGTCCTGAGGAAGTCTGCCCAGCCGGTTTGTCCGATCTGCTTGTCCAGGGCAATGGCTGCTTTGATTTCACTGAACTCGAGCTGGACGAATTCATCTTCGGCGTCATCCTCGGCGTGGTAGTGAGTCAGGACCTTCAGGGCTTCTTCATGTCGGTCCTTGCTTAGGAGCCAACGAGGACTCTCTGGCATCCAGTAGAGGGCGACGAGGATGATGACACTGCAGATGGACTGAAGAAGACTAGGAAGTCTCCAGGACCAGTTACTCTGATTTCAGAGTTAGCGCCATAACAGTTACGATAGTTTTGTTGAGGACGAACCTTGATCTGGAGGGTACCGTAAGTGACCCAACTGGAAATAAATGCACCAGAGTGATAAGACGCGCCACTGAGGGTCACGAGAATAGCACGATCTTGGGGGTGAGCAATCTCAGCGATGAGAAGAGGCGCAGAGCCAAGGACAATGCAGTCGCCGAAACCGAGAAGAATACGCGCCGCGACAAACATGCCAAAGTTCTGGGCTCCAGTTTGTAAGCCGACAGCGAGAAGCATCACAGCACAACCAAGCGCAACACCAGCCCTTCGGCCAGCCCAATCGATGAGGTAGGGCACAACGAAGAGACCGATGAGAGAACCAAGACTCATAGAGGCGTTGAAGAGACCGAGAATGGATCCTTTGGGGTGGTTGAAGTACTCTTGCCAGTAGGAGAGGGTCTGGAGACCGTTCATCATGGATCCTGAAGCACATTTAGCATAGTCCCCGGGCGCCTGTAAGACTTGCGTGAGGGTTAAGACGTACCATCGAATCCATTGGCAGTGTTTGTGAGAATGAGGATAACGATGTAGAGGTACAGAGTGCGCATGTTCCGCCTCTTCCACCAGGCAACGCGAGCGAACTCCTTGTTCGCAAAGAAGAAGTGGCCATGGGCAGGCTTGACAGGGACGACCTTTTGGGTCCGCTTGGGCGGTGTGAGGACACCCATATTGGCAAAGACAATAGTGAATAAATGCCGAGAGCAAGCTGTGCTTCACCAGACAACTCTGAGGAAACTGGTTGGAATGATTCAACACTCTGGGGAACAGCTGCTAACTTTATATCAGCCATCAGCCCAAGAAGGGGCTAGGATGATATGACATAGTTCACTCAGCCTAAGATTCCGAGCGCACAAGCCAACATGACTCTTCCTGCATGTATTAACACTGAGGCCCCACGGATCGGGACAGATTCCGCCCTGTACCCCGGAACATTCAACCCCAAATTAAAGGTTTATTTCCCCGCAACTTTCTTTATCCGAGCTACGAAGAACGAAAACCATCCCCGTGGGGTTGGGCCGGTGGCCAATGGGGTAGCGACCGGTTAATATGGCAACTCAGACACGGGCGCAAAGGCTCAGGGTTGCATATTAGCCTGTGGACTTTCTTCAGCGGATAAAGTCGTAGCCTGAAAGCTTAATCGAGGACCAACAACAACGGCCTGTCATGTGCGTGCTTCGGAAGTAGTTTAGTACATCGATATTTATTGACTGTTTTGTGGTGCACGTACTTGGGCCAAATGCAATAGCTTGTACGTTGATTTGTGCGCCAACGAGAAAACAGTTTGGCTAGATATGAGGACCTAACTAAGACAGTCATTTGGCTAAATACCAAGGTTCTAATTTAACTTGGCATGTCGCAGCCGCAATCTACGGATACCAATCTACCAATCTACTCCACTTCAAGATCGGCTACTTCAACCGTCAAGCCTCCCTGTGCATCCAAGGCAAACACGCCGATCACAGGCCCAACAAAGTCGGGCCCTGTCATTTCAACCGTGTCGAGCGTAGCAATGCGCTCCCACGCCTGCTGACCAACTGCATACTCGATGCGATATTCTGCCTCGGTGTACTCCATGCGGAACCGCAGGCGGCCAACATCCTTGTCCAGGGCGCGTCGCTCAGTCTTGCTGATATCCTTGGCAGCGTTGATGGCTTCGTACACCACGGCCTTTTCGCCAGCGTCGTAGTACACCCGCAAGTAGCGGTGCTCGTCTTTGTAGCAGGCGAGACCAGTCTTGAGCTGGGTGTTGGCCCACGAAGGGCTGATTTGCAGAGTGGCGCTGCTTTGTCCTTTGTGCATGCGCTGTCTTTTGCCCACGAACGTGGGAGATTCGCGAGGGTGTGATAGATCGACGGTCGATGAAGTCAAAGTCAGACTCTTATTCCTGTCGGCGAACTTGTAGTTCTCCAGAGCTGGGTCTCGGATGTAGAGGTAGTCCACGTTGTCCACAGCTGTTAACCCCTGGACTACATTTGCGCTCGCTAGCCGGGATGTATCAATGACAGCTTGAACCGAGTCGAGATAGAGCCAATCATCAGTCCACTTGGCTGTTGTGAGGAAAGACTCCCGGCCCATATTGTATCTATCATCCTTGTCCCTGCGTACTCCAAGACAGACTCCCCACCATTGACCCTTCTCGTCCTCAAATGCATCGCAGTGGCCAGTGTGGCGCACGTAGAAGTCGGTGCTGGCGGGTACCAAGATGGGGTTGTTGGGGCACGGCTCATAAGGACCCCAAACGTTGCGGGACCGGGCCATGGTGATCATATGCTCATCATGGGTTCCGCCCTCAGATATCATGAGACAGTACCAGCCGTTGCGCTTGTAGATGTGCGGCCCCTCGGGGTAGACCCCGCCTGTGCCTTCCCACAGGATCTTCTCCTCAGAGAGCTTGCGGCCTGTCTCAATGTCCACCTCGAACTGGGCGATTTTGGTGTATGGGCCCGGGGACTTGGATCCCTGGATGTACGTCTTGCCATCGTCGTCAAATAACATGCTGGGATCGATGCCATCGAAGTCGAACTTGACCAGGTCACTCCACTGGCCTGACCAGATGTCTTTTGTCGAGGCAATGAAATTCTCATGTATATCGCTTTCTCCTTTGGCCTTAGGGATGACTCTAACAACGTTGGTGCAGACAACGTAGAAAGTACCGTTATGATAGCGAATAGTTGGAGCATAGAGACCGCCCGTAGCTAGCATCACCTCTCCAACGCCTGGCAGACGGTTGACTTCAGTGTCTGACTTTTTCAGACTAATCTGCTCCCGTCTGTGAATAACATTACCTACCTTTTGTTAGCAAAAGATCCCCACGAAGGCTCAAATGCAGCTTACCGATATGCTTCCACGATATCAGGTCCTTTGATGCATATACCGGGATACCAGGAAACATGTGAAAGGTGGAGTTGACCAGAAAGTACCACTCGCCAACCTTGACGATGGACGGATCGGGCGAGAAACCAGGGATGATGGGGTTGGAGGGCTGGGACGACATGGTGGCTGCGGTGGCTCTGGCGTGGAACGTGGTCTTTGTTGGAGAAGAGTTGGTTTGGCGCAAGCTTGACCTTTCCTGGCTGGCTGGCAATTAGCTACGGCAGCTGAAGTGATACTTATCTTCGGGAATATGTGGACCAATGCATTGTGAAGTTACTCAAAACAGGCCATGTTGTGCGAGCTGCATTGTTTAAGAGCTGATGCATTTATCCACCCAATCGGGTTGTGGTGCATCGAGAGGGGGAGACTGTAGCTCGAAGGTGGCATGGGACACGATCTACTAATTAGGATCAGTAAATCATGTTGATCATTCGACGCAGCCGCAGATTGACTTGTTATTGTGACTGGGCAATCCAGTAAAAGGGAGTCAACACTTTCACGCCAGACAAAGATGAGCTAGATATTGGGCTTGTGAGTCGGTACGGTACGTGGGTTTGCATATTTAGCCGGTTCCGCAATCAGTGCGGGGCGACACGTTCCAGCGGCGCAGGTTTGATGCTGGTTCCCTTGTCAAGTGGTGTGATTTGGAGATCCTTTCTAGGATAAACCAATATTCGTGTCTACGGGAATATGTAAGATTATATATCTGGTTGTTACATGATGCCTGTTGGTTACTCTCAAATCTTTCCTAGCTATGGAAGAGACGTCTAGAATGAAAATACAGCGATAGCTTCCTTAGGTTGCTGCGTTGTATAACTACTTCAGGGCTCTTAGAGCTATTGCGTAATAGAACTGTGAGCAGCATGAGGTAAGAATTGCAAGGTAAGCATGTGAAGGGGTTAAATTCACACGCCCCTGTTGGGTCTGATATAACTTACCCCAGATTTACCAGTGACTCGGATTCCTTCTCAGACAGTGAGCTAATCATCCTCACTATAAGACGATTCATCGGGGTGATGAGCCTCAGCAGTCGCAATGCCTCTTCCTGGCTAATAAAATCTTGAGACAGACCAGCCTCGTGTGTAAAAGGCATGATCATGTTCAAGCATTTGTATCCGTCGGAATCCATTTCGTCCTGGCAGCCTAGATCTGGCTCAAGTCACAGTTATAAGTTCATGAATCATCTACCAACAATGCGTCAACAGCGGTCGCCGGCCATATTATAGTTCAACTTTTCTACCATATATATCATGTCACAAGGCTTCCAGGCGCATCCCCAAAGCCTATATATACAGGAAGTACGATCGTTTCTGTGCAACTTGAGAAACACAAACCTTCTCCACTGTTTGAACGTTCCCGATATTAGTCTTTAACTCTTTCTACTGATGAATGGGTAAATTACTCGCGATCTCTTCTTTCAATCCGCTCACTCACAGTTAAGTATGATCATCACTGCCGAAACGACCCCCTTTCATATTAATGTCTCATGCAAAAAAGCGACCTTCGAATTTTTATAAAGACTGAATTATGGTGTATTCTATAGAGTGATTGTATTGGGGACAAGGTTATACCGACTTCGGATTATTAGGCGGGAATAGAATAGCTTTATTGTATGATTCTAACGCATCGTTGACGATCCTCGTCGGGTCACTTCAGAATATGAAACTAAGTAATGTTACTCCAACCATATTAGGAGTTTTTGCTGGTAAGTATATGTATTATACTCAGAAAGAGTCTAAAACTAATATTAGAGTAGTCTTTTAAAATGGAGATAGCGTTGCTGTTGGTTTCAACTTATTTATTATTTGAAGCGATGATACTCAAGTAAAACATAAGGAATGAAAACACCTGCGTGTATCTGGTTAATGGATAATACTCTCTCGTAACATGTAGAGAGTCTTACTGAAGTGAATAAAGGTTGAACTTGTGTAGAGACTGGGGAAGATGTCGATAGGCTCTTATCAATTAGACAGATAAGAGAAATTAATCACCCCCTATACTGCCACGTGTGTCCCAAGTTGTGATTAAGTCATGTTCTTTTATCGTTCTTGTAGTGATATCAACTTGGTTTACCTCAATTTTCTCTCTCCCATGGCCTCCCCATGATTCTCCATTCTCCCCAAACTGACTCAATTTCGTCGACACGAGTGGATACGTTCTTGACAAGAAGTTCCTGGGACTGCTGGGTGTAGAGTGCGTTCTTCAGGATCCCAGTTTAGATGTTCATGGTATATACGTATCACGGAAATGGAATATGTGATATATCACCAAAATCTGATATAAAATCTCCAAGTCACGGAGATAGTAGCCATAATGGCTGCAGACCGGTGGCTTGAGGCCAGCGCTGCAATGCAGCTAGCTGCCAGGATGTCATACCACTTCCTTTAAGTAATTTAAGGTAGTGTATCCTGGCTCCGGTAGTTCCAGGCACAAATAATAATACGACCCTCTTCATGCATGTAGTTATAGTACGGTGGTTTAACTGTAGGGTTGTACGCGTTGTGACCATACTAACTGGCCATCTTGTAGCCCTCTGATGGTAATTGTAGATCGTGGAAGGTGTTCTCGACACCGACTAAGTACGCCAAGTTATCCCTCCGGGGGGGCCTCCTCAAGCGGAGGGCAACACAAGCACGTCGCCTACGACTCCTGGACTGGCCGTGTCCCATAAAGGTACTTCGATACGTACCTCTTGTCTATCAAAATACGCATATTGCAATTTTGGGAAGAACAGTATGGGAAGCTGCCTCTAATCACTTCGTTCAATGTCGCCATTTTACGTGCAACTTCGCCAAATAAGAAAAGATCGAGCACGAGGCAGATCGACACTGAATCCTCGTCGTTCCTTCTAACGTTAGGTCAGAGACGCCACTGAATAAGCAAGCCTCCTGCATGGTGAAACTTAAAATTCGACTTCAAAACAACAACTCACTTCGGTTTCAGCAAGGCGGTAGTATGTGTTAATCGGTATAGGATGGCTAGATACACAAATTTCACCACTATGACCCTCTGGGATTCCAACAAGCCCCCTCCAAACAAGAACTAATCCTTATAGATCCCGCAGAAGGTTTGTCAAGTAGCATTCGAAATACTGATACTAGAATTATAGTAGAAATCCACTTTGCAAACGTCATGACATAGCCAGTATCGAGTATCCTTTGTGCGACAAGAAATAACAATCAAAACCCCCACGATATAGTCACTCTAAAAAGATCATTAGTCAGCAATATCAGCTTGGTCGCGTGGCCCAATGGCAAGGCGTCTGACTACGAATCAGAAGATTCTGGGTTCGATCCCCAGCGTGATCATATCTTTTTGCAGATCTTGAGTCAGTGTTCTTGATCACGATACCCGAAACTTTTTGAGTCTTTCTCATGAGTCGAAGTGTCAAGTCGTGTTGAGTATCAGACTGTGATTCCCTTTGAACCAGGTATACAGTTTGAATCCTCATAGCAATGGGTATTGGCTCGAGTAAGGCGACTGTTACTGACTTGCGGATGAAATAGAAAGGTTGCCTTCTTCTACAACTCTTATATACTCGTGGCTCTTAGAATTTATATCAATATCTATTATGTACCATCGTTCCCTGGATCAGCAACTCGCAACCCTTGCCAAGCTTTTGCGGAGGATGGTTTAGGCTAAACCCAACAACGGAAAACCCAGTAACGGAAAAGATGAGCACGGAAAACATACTGTTCAGCGATTAGCGGTGTTCCATTGGTCTCAAATCCATGAGTTAATTAAAAGAATATTTCATCAAGCTCAATCCGGCAATACGCGGAACATGCTTTGCCATGAACTTAAGATAACATGCTTTCATTGGAGGATATATATTATCCTACCCGGGGAACCTGGGGTAGAACCCAGCATCCCGCATGCCATACATTGACGGTCCTTGCAATTAGTAGCACTCAGAATGCCTAAATCTATGAGCTCCCCTATTAACATGCTTGATGCACTTGTTCTCGTTCTCTTTTGGTGTCCTACTCATTGTTCGACAGAGTAATCCGCCATGCATCCCACAAGACTTGGATCGTTCCTGACCGCTGCCGTGTTTGCAGCAACAGGCAATGCCGTCAGCTTATTTGTGGCAGACTCAGGTGGTAACTTGACCACGCTGGACCTTACCGAGTCGCAGAAAGGCTTCGATCTTTCAGTCACCTCAAAATCGTCAGAATGCAAAGACAATCCGTCTTGGCTGACACTTGACAAACCGAGCAGGGTGCTTTACTGCCTCGATCGAGGTGGTAACGGTGCATCGTCTGGTTCACTGAATTCGTTCTCTATTGGAGAACGTGGTGCTCTGAAATACATCGCGCGGGTCAAGGCACCTGCGAGTGGCGTGGCTGGCGAGATAGTCAGCGGCGCAAAGGGACGACGTGGTTATTTCAGTGCCTCATAGTGAGTTACAAACCGAATCTCTACACATTTCCTTCTGACATAAGACAGCACTCCTGGTGTAGCAGCTGCATACGCCCTAGGTGCCAAGGGTGCCCTCCCAGGAACTGAACCACTGCAGCAGATCTTTACAAACATCACCCAGATTGGCCCAATTCCATCACGACAGGAAGCCAGCCATCTTCACCATGTAATTATCGACCCCACCGGTAAGTATGTTGTCACTCCAGACCTCGGTGGCGATGTCTGCAAGGTATGGTCCTTCGATAAGAAGAACATTGCTCCAATCGCCGAGGCGGGTACGCTGAAAGCACCTGCTGGCGCTGGACCTCGCCACGGATTCTTTAGGAAAATGAAGAATGGGGACACTTTCTTCTTCTTCAACGGCGAGCTGGATCAGAAGATTTACTCCTACCGTGTCAAATACGAACGTGCTAGTCTCTCGTTCACAAAGGCTTTTGAGATCACGTCGCTGAACGCCACGTTTCCTTCTAATACCGCTCCTATTAGCGAGATCGCAATGAGTGTAAGTACCGCGCGCCACACGTTGTTACAATTATTAACTTCTTCCCTAGCCCGACAATCGGTTCTTGGTTGTTTCGAACCGGGAGAAATCTTTCGCTACTTCCCTTCAGGCCGGATCCGGGCCTTCAGATACACTTACGACTTTCTTGATCAATGAGGACGGTAGTCTGAAGCCTGTACAGGCAGCTCCATCTGGTGGATGGCTTCCCCGCCAGTTCTCGTTCAACAAGTCCGGCGATAAGATTGCCGTTGGCCACCAGGTCAATCAGACTGTGGTAATCTGGAAACGAGATGTCCCGACTGGAAAGATCATTTCTGAGGATAAGGGCGGAAAGTTGGCAGAGGTCACACTCACAGGACCTGTGGTGGCAACTATTTGGGACGAATAGGGTCGTGGATAGGCCATTACAAACGTTTTGACTATTCTTGAGCCAAAGGATAGCAATACATCAAAACCTTCTTGTGACTGCCGGGTCGTGTGTGAAAGGGTTTAAAACATATTAGGACCAAGGAGACACAGTCGTAGCTGTATTGAACCCGATATTTCTGCCTCATAGACTGATTCAGGAACAAGCAGTACCCGATCGTTTGTGTTAGTAAACGACTTTCCAAAGAATAACAAATATTTATACAAAGAGGTATAGGCAAAATTTCATATTATAGTGGTTAGGGGGGAACGCCTGCACCTTGAATCGTCCTACTCAATCAGAATCATACCGTATTTGCTGCAGTTTGGAGTTGTGGTACATAAGCACTAGCTTGGTGAGATGGCCGAGTTGGTTATGGCGCCAGGTTAAGGTTAACCTTAACACCAATTTCCTGGTGGAGCAATCCTCCTGGGTTCGAGTCCCAGTCTCATCATAGATTTCATTTTTGCATGTTTATCATACTCATGATAAACCATGTTTTTAATCCTGACTGTTGGGCGAAAGACAGTCGGTTGAAGAGAGCCAACTGTGCCCTGTCACTTGGCCTATGGGATGTTAAGCACGTTGGCTTTGTGTATTGGACTGATGTGGAGAAGCCTCTGGAGAAAGCTTTCGGTAATACTCATTCCAGTCAAGCGTTCTACAATCTGATCAGGTAGCTGCCTGAGTAAAATTGAGGTACAGATTCGGTGTTGCATAAATGTGAAATTCCGATTCAAAGTCGGAAGCCAACGAACTGAAAGTCTTATTTATAATGGTACTTCTCTTTTTCTGACAGTAGCTGAAGGTCGCTAACCCCTACACTAGCGTCATGCCAAGCGATTAACCTTAGCAGTGATTTGTGCAACGTTCAGCTGAAGACTAAACCATTGATCTTGAAATGAGCTGACTTTTGCTTATGGAGAGGATGTTGGTTAGGTTTGATAGGGGTTATAAATCTACTGGCCTTGTTCGTCTTTTTCGTTCTCATATTGCGCGCATCCACAGTCTTTACCTCTCACCCAAGTCAGTCGTTTAAAAAAAAAAAACCATTAATTACATGGTACTGGCTGTGAGCCCTTTGGTCACTGACCATGTCCTTGCTGGTCCTTGCAAGCCCCAGGGTTCAAGTAAGTGCAGATCCGAAGTTACTAAGCACATGGGATTATATACTGATTAAAACTCCCTTTCAGTTTTAGGGGAGGTATCGATCAGCCATGGCATAGCAACCGCCACTGTCTTGGAATCAACCACCTTGGCCTTGTCCGAAACGACTATAAACCCTGAAGCAACCACGACCACGACCACCTCGATGGTTGTAGACACTACCACACTATTGCCCAATACTGAGCCGTCTACAACTGTCGCGACCACCACCATAGCTCCGAAGCCTCTGGGAACCTTTGCACTTACGGGAGCCGGCGGTTTGGTCACCAATGCACAAATTCAAAGCAATGGCGAAGCTAGAGGTCCCCTTGTCTTCAATTCTAACTTTCCCGGCATCGAAAGCAGACAATTCACCCTTGACACCGCTACCGGGCGGTTGCAGGATACAACAACCGGCGACTACATTTGCGCGTATTACGGACAGGCAGACCAGCCCTCCGTGCCAGTCGACATCACCAATTGCGACCCCGCCCATCTTGGTCCTCATAAGCTATACAACTACTTGGATTGCAGAGTCGTTGGCAACAAGCTCTCTTGTACAGCTCCTTCAGCCTCATACTACATTAACGAAGACTTCACCGAATGGATCTGTACGCCAGCGCCGGAGAACGAGGCAAACAATCAGTTCTTTTATCAACACAGAGGAGATACTGCTTCCTGGGCTATTTCCAGAGGTAGTCCTGCTAATTATATCGCAATTGATGTTCTTGTTTCAGCGATGTAAGCATAACGCGGTGCCAGGGGTTTTTCAAAAATTCTATAAAATTTGATAAGACTTGTTTCAATCAGATATTGGCCTTGAGAGAGAGGAAATAATTGCACTGGACATGCAATGGATATGCAATGGATATGCAATGGATATGCAATGGATATGCAATGAATATGTAATGGATGTGTACCTGGATTTTCATATCGTTCTAGCCACTATAGAGGCAAATTATTAAATAGACCCGGCAGAGTTGCTATTATTGCTACAATTAACCAATTGAGCCAAAGAATCTACGGCGATAACTTTATGTTATAAGAAAGAACAGACCCTAACATGTCATGGTGGAGTCGTTAATGCCATGAAAAGTCTAGACCGGTCTACGGATGTTCTTTGCATCTGCTATCATTCACCGCTTTCTCGACTCCTCTTTTTTCTGCCACTCCAGTTTCCACAGCAAAACATGTGTAGCTTATCGCAATGCCAGTCATCAGACGAATACCCGATAACAAAAGACGATCCCGCACAGGCTGTATACCTTGTCGAAGACGCCGAAGAAAATGTTAGTCATGGCGTCTCACCGCATCTCGCCGTGGTTAATACTTTGGAGTTTACCGATTGCCACTTTGATCCCTGAGCTAACTGTAACTTGAAGGTGACGAACGAAGACCCCAGTGCGGGAGCTGCCAGGGGAGGAATGTAACGTGCGAGTTCAAGGAGTGGACTTTTGTGTCAGGGGTGCGTTCTTCACTTCGGAAGGAAGATTGTGTACAGGATGATACAATCAATGAGTCTGAGTCAATGGTAAGTATACTTCGCCACCTATAGGAACTTCAGCTAACTGGCATATAAGCAAATGCAGGACAGCTTACTATCTTTTGTCGAGTCCAGCCCCCCTGCTCCTGATCAAGAATTTGAGAGCCCAGTAACCACTGTAGTAGTGGCAGACATAGTAGAGTCTACTCAAAACCCTTCACCAGATGTTCCGCGGCCAGCTGTATCAGCCAGCAACCATCATCAGCAGAACGATGGAAACCAAATTCCTACACCATCGCGGTGGAACGAAACTGTTCTATCCGAGCAGAATTCGTCAGAGAGGCAAACAGCAATGCTTCGCTTCCGTTATCAGATAGTACCCTGGTTAGATTCCAATGCCCCGGGGTCTTCATTCGGACCAAAAATCATGACGTTGGCTGCTGAGAAGTCCATCATTATGGATGTCATCATCTGGGTTGCTATGCGCCGGAGTAGAAAGACCACAAGCTCGGATGGCCACGAAAGCGATCCTCATATTGTCCAACAATTTCATCATCGATTATCTCTAGAGGATGCTTTGACTGGTGATATTGGGAGGTCCTTGCTTGCTCTGGGCCATTTCTTCTACACAAGCCCCTCTGAGTGGACCACTCTCTACACTGATTACACTAATGGAGGCGGCCAATATCACTTCTTCGAAAGTCAAGAAGAGCCTCTCAAAACCCTTGAACGCTTCCACTACAAGACAGGTATGACATTCTTTGATCTACGCCTGACCTTTGCTGACTGGGGATCACAGAGCTCGCTGCTGGCATCATAACCTTCAAGGCACCAACACTACAGTCATTGCAACCGATAAATGAGTCTTTTATAAGTCCAAGCATGTCACCACTTCAAATTTACGACGCATGTTTAACACACCTCAGCGCATGCTGTCGTCTAATCCATTGTGAGCTCATCCCACTATTTAACGGTATTTTCACCACACAATCCCCAAACCACGACTCCCCCTCTCTTGTCTGGGCAACATGGTCCAAGCTGTGGGCAAGGTGTATGCAATGGTTCCGAGATCGTCCCCCAGATATGATTCCTCTCCTGGAAAGCCCCGAAGTCGACGCCCATACAGCGGCCACCAACTCCCCCTTCGCAGCCGACGTCTACTCCAGCGCCACAGCAGTGCAGGCAAACCTGGCCGTTCACTTCTCCTCACTTCTGCTCCTATCATATAAGCCGCGGCTGGTCAAGCTATCTTCAAATCCCCATCGGCTGGTGTCGAAAAGCTGGCATGCCCAGAAGCTCGCCAAGTTGGCTTTGTGGAATAACTTTTCGGATCAGTGGGATCCAGTCGTGGTGGCAACGGTTGTTCGCGTTGCTAGGGATATGACTTATCCATCCCAGCAGGAGGCTCTGCTCTCGTGCTTTCAGCGAATCGGGGATGCGACTAGAATTCCTCTGCAGAGTGAGATTGCGGATCTGCAACAGTTTTGGTCGTCATCTCGACATACTAATGCGCCCACACATAACCACATATAGCATTTGTTGGGACCGAACTCTGGACTGATGTGATTAATACAATATTCTAATATATCTTACTCTAATGTTTCGTGTTCATTCCAACTCATCCTTCCACGGTATAGAGACCTGTGCTCCTCTTCTAGAAACCGTCCGTGATGCTGCCGAAATTCCTGACTGTACAGCTTTATTGATATCGAACTCTTCACCTCGTTGACCAGCCCCTGCAAGCTCCACTGCATAAGCGCCGATGAATGTATCGCCAGCAGCCGTAGTATCAACAACGTTGACCTTTTGCGCTGGGACAAGACCCTTGGAGTCGGTCTCGTTGGCATAGTAGGCACCTTTTCCGCCAAGAGTGATCACGACGTTTCGGACACCTTTGGAAAGGAAGTCAGAGGCAGCCTGTTCCACAACTGACATGTCTTCAAACTCAGATTCGTCTTTTCCTGACAGCAAGGCTGCTTCGGTCTCGTTCAGAATGAGATGCGCTAGTCCCTGGTAGATCTCTGTTGGTAGGATCTGGGCAGGTGCAGGGTTCAGGAGCACAGGTGTTCCCAGGTCCTTGGCAGCTTTAATTGCCTGGATGACAGTGCCCAGGGGGATTTCCAACTGCATGATGAGCAACGAGGGTGTCGGTCCGGGAATCTCACGGAATTGGTCCGGTTGAAGGGAGTTGTTTGCGCCTGGTGAGAAGATGATGCGGTTCTGGCCAGTCGGCTCATCCACAATGATCATTGCAATGCCACTTTTCGACCCAATATCGCCATCTTGATTCACAACGATGGAGTCTGTTCCCACGTCGTATGACTTAAGGCTGTCAAGAAGAACAGAACCATAGGCGTCTGCTCCAATTGCGCCAATCATTGCAACATCGACGGATGGGTCCTTTAGATCAGAGGTTCTGGAGAGTTTCGCGCACGCAACAGCTTGGTTGGCGCCTTTTCCACCAGGGAAGACATCGAAGCGATTCGAGGTTATTGTCTCTCCGGGAAGAGGGTGATGGGGCACGTATGAAACGAGATCGATGTTCAATGAACCCAGTACGCTGATTACGGGTCTTGGTGACGACATTGTTGTTGTAATGGTGGTGGTGAGAGGTCAAGTGGGCTGTGAACTTCAGATGCTTTGTGCAAGTCTCCTCTGTGTAAGCCGGTGAAGGGTTTATAAGGTCTCTACAGGACTGAGATAAGCTGGCTCCACTACGATCTGAAGACGCTATACTGTAAATGGGTGTCCTATGCGATGGCGCCTAGACGCAGAGGAAGAAATGCCAAGATTCTGGTGGGTGCATAAGTGTCATCTTACTACATCATACTATTACCCATTCGAACTGCCATATTAGTATGCATGTAATTGATTTCCAAATTCAACAATATTTTAAACTCCCAAGACATATTCCCTACTATAAAGACTTCAGCAATGCTCCCACATCGTACCCCCATTCAGCCTCAAGATCAGTCAACCTCCACAAAGCTCCCCAGCCCGTTGTGCGGTCAATCGATTTGAGCAGTCGAGCTATCTGCTTCCTCTCATTGACATGCGAAAACAATTTCCCAGCTATATAAAGCGGTTGGATAGAGTTGACCAGACTGCCGGGATGAAGATTGGCACACGAGATACCACAGACCTGGCGCGCGTGCCACAGAGCCAAGCATTGCGAGTCGAGATCATGGCCAAGATGGCGCATTTCTAACATCAAAATGCAGGCCGTGTGGTAGATCTGGTTACTAGATATGGCTGCCCAATGGGGGAACAACATGGCTGGGAAGATCTGCTTGTCGCCAGTTTCGACCATGCTGATGGGCTTCATTGTTGGAGGTCGTTCATCTAGCCAATACTGCAGTTCGTTCCAAAGCTGCTGCCACTGCTCCGAGAATGGCCTGTCATCTTGGGTATCTGCTCGTCCGAGCTCCAAGCTCTGGGTCCTGCGGAATCTGAGGTCGCATACTTTGGTGCACAGATATATGGCCCAGTTTGCCTGCATATCGGGCGATTCACGACTTCGTCGGTGGAACATGTCCCGCACGTATCTTTCAACTTGCTCGCAAGAAACTAATGAATCGGGCGCAGGCGGTGCCCATCTCTCCAGAGGAAGAACAGCGGTTTCTGTCCCATCTGAGATTATCGCTCCGCACAACTCCATCCTGGCGTAGCACCAGAAGACTGCCTGCGGCAGACCACCAGAGAAGCCATCAACTCCAAAGAACTCGAAAAGTGAGGCGCATCCCTCAACGTGACGCTTCCAGTTCTTGGATCCGCCCGACATCAATTCGAATACCGCTAAGATACAAGCTGTCACCAACATATTTGGATCCTTAGCTTGCAAACCAGGGCTCAGCAGTCTGATACTCTCCTGGTAAAGCTCAAGACTATCACAGCCGCCTTCTTGCGTAAGCCCTCTTCTCTCCATCTGCCTGGACGAGAAAGCAAGCATGGCGTACAACAAAGCAGGAGACTTCTGCGCCATGAGTGGCACATGGATCTGAAAATGCTTCTGCTGGTCAAACTTGTCCAGGTAGGGTGCACACTCGGTGACCCAGTTCTGGAGGTAGCATATTAACCTGTCCTTGGGGACATTGACAGTGACACTAGAGAAATTGAGAGTCTGCGGTGATTGCGTCGGTGCCGCGTCTGCTTCTGGAGTACACGACGCGCTGGGCGATAGGCCGGAAAGGCCTGCGAAGAGCACGGATCGAAGTTCCTCTTGGAGCTCTATGAAGCGCGGGTCTAGCGAGAAGTCCTCGGATGGGAAAAAGGCCATGGTGAGCCGATGGAAACCTGGGGGAGTGGGGTATGGAGCAGGGTTGCGCGCTTGATTAATGGCACTTTATGAGAGGATGTCAAGTAAGAGTGTAAGAGTGTTGTATCGATGACAGAAGCATCCCGAAAAGGAAGTGTAGCCTCGCCTTCTCCAACTTCTTTTCCTGTTGATGAAACAAGGTAAATTTGGAGAACCCGAGGATCCCCGGATGACCCTGTTAGCGGGGGTACTCAGAATTGCAATTGGTTTGTTCGAGAAAACGGGTGGATTTGGCTGCAACACTGACTAGACCGTTTTGAGGGGCTTTAGGCGACGTTCTCATATCATGACTCGGCAACCGGCATGGGAGGCGAGTTTTCCTTCGTGGATATTGCCCCGGAAAAGCTCAGGCACGCAATGGCAATGTTAAATTTCCCCGCATTGCAAGGAAATCGAGTTGGATATCCGTAATATTCAACGGTCTATTGCCATAGACCGATCGACGTGCTATGTTAGATTGGATCATGGAGGCGGAATCAACTATTTCGCTGACCGTTATCATGTGAATCGGTCTTCTTCATGGCGGCGGTTGGATTGAACGCCAAAACCCTCAGTTTATGTATTTCGATACTCTGATAATCATAATCATAATGTACTGTCAATTTCAAGGTAGCGAAGCCATGTGGAACTTTTATTAAACTACCGGTTTAGATATGTAGCTTTATGTACGACAGTCTGGCAGCCTGGTAGCTACTGATGATAAAACCGCGCCAACCTCTTATCGATGGTGAGTTATCCCTCCTCCCGATAAGTTCTAGGTATTACCTTGATTCATTCTTAAAATATGGGTCTATCCCGAAATAATGCAATGCAATTACCTTACATCCCGTAGCGCAAGGAACCGAACCAACCGATCGGAATACTATCTCCATGCGTAGCTTCAAGTGACTAGCCAAAAGGTCTAGTCCTATCAGGATAACTCTGTTAACCGGTTAGAATTTGACTAAAAGTTGTAGTACAAGTTATTACTGCATCACTTTTGAGTGAATTAACTGTTATAATCCGCAATTGAAATAAAGTCAGACGAGAATTGCTATTGCATACTATCAAACTACTACTGGATCTTCACAGACATATACTCATTATACCCATCACAACTCCTCAACATGCTTCTTTCCCTCCTTCTCGTAAGAAGGTCGTCGTCCAGGGGAACTAAGCAGGCCAACCTCGGCCTGGGCCTCTCGAAGAAGTTCAGCATCTTGCTCTCCAGCGCGGCTCTTGAAAACACGGTCCATGTCCTCGAGAGAAGCATTCTTGGTCTCAGGCAGGAAGAACCACACCCAAAGGATACCAACAAACAGGAAACCGGCAAAGAAAATGTAGGTTCCCCACTCCCACGCCTCAAGCATGGGCGGAACGAAAAAGGCGATGGCGAAGTTGTTGACCCAGTTGCTAGATGCTCCGATGGAAGCTCCCTTGGCGCGGATCGATAGCGGGAAGATTTCGGAGACGAGAGTCCAGGAGACAGGGCCCCATGTAGCACCGAAGCCAGCGATGTATACCCAAATGAGAGCTGATGCGGATGTTAGCATGAATTAAATTACAGGCTGAGGTAGGTTGACTTACCAACTGCTGACCAACCAGCAGCGACGTGGTTAGGCCAATCGTGGCGGTACTTGGCGACGATAATTCCGACAGTGACCATACTGGCGCCCATGACGATGGATCCAATCTGGAGGAGAGGCTTGCGACCAACACGATCAATGATCAGCTATAGAAAATGTTAGTTAGAGACAATTATAAATCCGACATTGTGGCCACTTACCATAGCGGGAATGGTGCTGATAAGGAAGACGACACCTGTGACACCTGTTGCGAGCAAGGCGATGGTTCCACCAGTGAGACCCAGGCTGATAAAAACGTTGGAAGCGTAGTAGATAATAGCGTCAATACCAGACCATTGCTGGAAGAACATAATAAGCCAAGCAGTGCAGACTCGCTTGAGGTTGTCCATCGACTTGAAGCACATGACGTATTGAGCAACCTGCTGCATGAATCGGTTCTTGTTCTTCTCGGCAAGATGAGGGAAATCCCGGGCGAAAACCTTTTGCTCGAAAACAGCCTCGGCCTTGATCTCGAGGTACTCAATCTGGATTAGGTCGTGGTCGACGGGGAGCTTTCGCATCCATGCCAATGTGGACTTGGCCTCCTCATCTCTATCAACCTTGACGAGCCATCGGGGGGAGAAGGGCATCCACCAGATGCCGACCGCGAGGATCGCAGCGGGGATTCCCTGGATGATGGAAGGTAGACGCCAGGCGAGATCGGACTGTCCATCGCCGGTTCCACCGATGTAGTTGCAGCCGTAGCCAACCCAGAAAGAAAGCATAATACCCAGAATGGTAGCGAGCTGATAGAAGGAAACAAGCAGACCTCGCATCTCAGGTGCAGACAGCTCAGCGTTGTACAAAGGTCCTACACCACTGAAAAGACCGACACCGACACCAGTGAAGAATCTGCCGGCGTATAGAAGAGAAGGGTTGCCGGCTGTGGCGCCGACGTAGAGGTAGCTACCAAGGACAACCCAGAGGCAGGCGATAAACATGGTGTATTTTCGGGAGATGATCTCGCTGGAAACTCCGGCGGATAAGGAGCCCAGAATACCTCCTAGCTGGAGGATGGATGTGAGCCATCCTGTGGCTGATGAGGATTCGACGACAGAGGGGAAGTTCTGTGTGAATCGGGTCATGACGAGGGATTGTCCGAGGACACCCTGTTGGTATCCATACTCGAATCCTCCCAATCTATCACACATCTACTGTTAAACGATTTCTCAATCAACTTTTAGACGCGGTACTTACGAGGCAAAGAAAGCAATAAAGATAACCTTGGGATTCTCGCGAATCGACTGCCAGATGGTCTTCTTGGGTGCCGTGACGCCAGGCTCCATGGTGTAAGGTCGGTCCTGAGTGGACGAGGTCGACATGGCTGAAAAAGAAAAGCTGTGAAGATATTCTACAACAAGTTCAAACTCATCAAGCTGTGGAGAGGGATGTTCGCAAAATCTGGGGTATGGAGCTGTCGAGTCTTTTAAACATTTTCCCCCCCATGGGTCCTCCGCCCCCCCGGTCACTTTTATTTTTTCGATTCGCCGACCTAAGTTCCTGGGGTTTTGGATGAACATGCACGCGCCATAAGTTGTAGGCTACGACCCCTTGATTGGGGATAGCGTGGTCCTTTCGTCTGACCACCCGTTCACTGCCGTAGAGCCTCACGAGTCACTAGAGACCGACTAGACGAGCTTGATGACAGTTACAAATGCGCAAATTGTTGTATGATGAAGAACTTCTTTTGTTGTATTGATGTACATTTCCTTAGGTTCGTCAAGTTGAAAGCCCAATTGTCTAGTAGGTGGAAGCAAGCTATTGCCATAAACCGTTGGTAAGACAAACATCTAACAACACGACATTTGATCACAATCACAAGTAAGCCAAGCTAGTTAGCTGTTAAAGACACGAGATAGCTTCAATTGCATGATCGCGCGTACACAGAGCTCCAAGCCAAAGCAAGTGGATTCTAGAAGCACTCGTTTGTCATGCTTTTACCCAAAAGGGGGGAGTTATGCGACATTGGCTAGATTAAGTTGTCCCTCACGAACCTGGGGCCCCGCGTAAAATTCTTGATGTCGCGTGTTCCCCAAACCAGTGGGTCGCAAAAACCGGGAAACCATGTTGCATGGGGTGTATGGGTACTTCCATCACGCTATTAGCTCTAGTGGCTTTCTAAGTAGCGGTACACATGCGCCAGCGGCATCTGATTATTTAATCGGTGTTGGAGTCTGAGGTCTAGATTTTGCACACAGCTAAAGAAGTTCGTGCGGAGAACTATAGATCTGTTGGAGAAATATGAGTCTAGGAGCGTTCTATTTGTTGGTGAGGCTAAGTTTTGCGCTCGTGATTGTCGCGTGTTGGGCTTTTGTGGACCCTTTAGTCTTTGTTTGTGTTGTAGTGTGCCTTTGGTTACCCTACACCTGAATGATTGACATCAAATCAACGCCTCGAGAAGTTTATCCATCTTGCTCAAAGATTTGATTTCAATGAGACTCATTTAAAACTATGGCTCATATCAAAAGCTGGTGGTTTTAAGTCGCGGAACTAATATCCACCCATTTGTGGAAAGTGTAGATAGTGAAAAGTTCAGCAGACATCTCAACAACCCATACATCAAATTTGACAACATAGAAGCATGATCTATAAACTCGAATGTTTTGGAACAACCCACTAAGTAATCTGAAATTTAGTTTTCCGGATCTACATATGTAGGACTCTCAAAATAAATCGAGTATTACTTGTAGATATTCTTGTACCTTTTCAATGGGAGTCCGTATGACGTCATAGCTACTACAACTATCTACTGACATCTAGGATCAATCTCTTCTAATTTGATTCTACACGTCAGACGACGTTTATGTTCCTAGGGCAGTATTTTAGGTTGCGGCGTCGGTGGAATTATCAAATAATAATTCGCAAATGACGATATTGATGATGATGTCAGTGGAAGAATTTAGATTGAACGGCACGATCCGGCATGCGACGGTGATGGATGAATGTTTGACCGATCATGTCCAGTAGTGGCTCCACCCTGCAATTCCAAGCCACATCTTCTTATCTTATCCAGCTTATCACACTTGTCGCATTCCACCAGGCGAGGGTGATTTAGCTCCAATTAAGTTGGCAGCAGCTCATCAAATTTAAAGTCTGGGTACTGTAGCTCAGTTGAGTAGATCTTATCTTTATCAAGTGGAACTAAAGGCAGCTTACCCGCTTGGCTTAAAAGCGGAGTTGATAAAAATAAAGACCTTCAGGTCATCGTGGTTCAGGAATCTCTAACTAGCAGGCAAGTATACTTCGTGTCTGAGATGAACCACTCTAAAACTTGATGTGCCTAAATACTCGTTGACGTTAATTCAACATAAGTCTCACCAGAGTACTATTTCATTCGTCAATTGTATACACGTTGTGTGGTAAGTAGCTACTACTAAAGTGATGACCCCGTAGCCGCCTGGCGGTTAAGGACCCGCAGCCCCCCTTCCCCAGACTCTTCCCCGGACTTTAGAGCTTATCTCTCACTGTAACTCAAACCCCTGCGATTGACACTTTTCTTACTGAACCTACATTACTTTCAGTCCCTAGCGATTACAAACGTCACTCTCCGCAGCGTCTCAGGTATGCCCCGTTGGCCCTTACTCACAGATAATAGCTGTAAGTGTACATGTGGCAAGTTACGTTGAATCTTGTGGCTTGTGTACGATGGTTACCATTTGCTACCCATGGAGGGCTGTAATCTATTGATGCCCTCCCTAATTACCTATTCTGGACAGTGTACGCATATGAACCCGGTACCCGACAATGTGTCGGCCCGTTGCTCGACGCACCATCAGCCCCCTCACTCTTGGCACTCTCGAACTGAACATGATTCGTCGCATTATCCGTTAAGCTTAATTTAATATCAAAGCTGACCTCCGGCCTACAGGTTCTTTTGAAACCTCAAGATGCCACCCTTTGGCATACGCAAAACCGGATTATCTTCGAAATGGCTACCAGAGACTCTGACGCAGAGAAAGGAGCCAGTCATAATGGCAAACCTTTATCAGATGGAGATAAAGAAGAAATCGAACACGCCGCAGCTCATGATGCCGCTGCTAGAGGGCATTTAGCAACTGACGCGTCAGTATACCTCGCCCTCTCACAAGCTATGCTGACCGTTCTTTAGGCATGGCAACCCAATTGCCACTTTCGACGAAGCGGCCGAAAAGCGGCTGCGAAAGAAGATAGACTGGTGCGTCATGCCAACAGTCACGATCTTGTACCTGATGTGCTTTGTCGACCGTGCAAACATTGGTAATGCCCGACTGGCTGGCCTTGAGGCTGATCTCGGTCTGATGGGCTATGACTACAACATACTATTGACGTGCTTCTACATTGTAAGAATCATCCTTTTGACCTCCTCATAACCCTAATCGAACTGAACCAATTGAACTTAAACAGTCGTACATCATTTTTGAACTTCCTTTGAACATGACCTGCAAGTGGATCGGACCCGGCTGGTTTATCCCCGCTACATCAGTATGCTTCGGCGTCGCATCCCTTGGAACAGCCTTTGTCAACACAATGGGCCAAGCATGCGCTGTGCGATTTATCCTGGGAATATTTGAGGCAGGCATGCTGCCTGGCATTGCCTATTACCTTAGCCGCTGGTACCGACGCAGCGAGCTTGCCTTCCGACTCGCTATATACGTCGCTATGGGCTCGTTCGGCGGCGCTTTCGGTGGTCTACTTGCCTCTGGGATACTGACCCTCGATAAATTTGGGTCGCTCACTCGGTGGCGTATGATCTTTGCGATCGAAGGTATCTGCACCATCGGATTGGCAATTATCGCTTTCTTTACCATGACCGACCGTCCGAGCACTGCTAGGTGGCTTACGCAAGAAGAAAAGGACCTTGCTATCGCACGTATCAAGTCTGAGAGAGTTGGAGTTACTGAGGTGCTTGAGAAATTCTCGTGGAAGCTGGCACGTCGAGGTATAAGTTCGCCAGTGACCATTGGAACCTCAACCATTTTTCTCTTTACCAACATCACAGTTCAGGGCCTCGCTTTCTTTGCGCCAACTATTGTGGGGACAATCTACCCAAATGCATCTGTCGTGCAAAAGCAACTACGAACTGTGCCGCCTTACATCGTGGGTACTTTCTGTACTCTGGCTATCAGCTGGCTTTCGACGCGTCTCGATCGGCGTAACATCTTTATCAACGTTTCGCAGCTTCCTGTCATTGCCGGTTATATCATGTTTCTTAGTACCACAAACCGTGAGTTTCCCCCTTAGTCAAACGTGTGTGATGTCTCACTAATTTAATTTTAGCGTACGTCCGCTATGCTGGAACATTCCTCATCTGCGCGGGGACATTCGCCAATGGTGCTCTCTCCAACGCGCAATTGTCCGCCAATTTGGTGACAGACACAGCCCGTGCTTCCGGCATTGGGTTGAACGTGATGCTCGGCAATGTTGGAGGGCTGATCTCGACATGGTGCTTTTTAGCTTCCGATGGGCCCAATTTCCCAATTGGAAATGGTCTCAACTTGGGAGCTTGCTTGTCTATCTTCCTGCTCACTATTGTGCTTCATCTTTTTATGAATTGGGACAATAAGAGACGAGCCAAGATTGATGTTGATCAAGCTCTGGCGGGACACACAACAGAAGAGATTCGTGATTTGGACTGGAAGCACCCTGGTTTCTTGTGGAGGCCTTAGATAAGATATGGTAGTATTGATAAGACTGAGCAGGTATTGAAAAAGCTTAGCACAGTTTTGTTGATAAGAATGATGTGAGAATGACGAATTATCCACCACCGAAGGCTCCATGGAGCTAACCAGAGTCTTAGGTAAGGTGGTTGTACTTCCTCAATATTTTAAATATAGGCACAGCGACAAAATGTACGTCGGGCATCCCTTATGCTCAGCTTGCAAAGACAATAAAGTTTGTGTACTAATGGGAAAGCCATTTGTGATTTCATTGACAATGCAATTGTGCTATCTCATGTTTCCCATCAATGTTTATCTAATCTTGGGAGTTACAGCCCTACCGGGTAGTTTGTCTAAAGTGTGACCAGAAGTACCTACAGCAACTGTGCCGTACGACTGAGCTTTTGCTTGGAATTTGCTTGTATACGCCACTATGTCCGCAGCGATTGTTGGGGATTGATTAGCAGAAACATATCGCGAATCTAACGGCATTTCATCGTTTTGGAGTGGTCGAGACACAAAAATGTCTCAGCTAGGGCTGCACCATAACAGAAATGTTTTTGCTTGAAGCCTGGCCCTGAGTGAGCAGCTCGTAACTGCTGCAAACGGCAGTGGTTTTAGATATCGGCCAACAGTTGGACCACGTGTAATGCGCGTTAAATTGGGCGATAGCTTGAAGAAGATGGAATGGCAGCATACTCTTTTTATGAATTACCTCGCTAAGTATGGATTCTCAGTGGCCGGCTCGAGTAACATCTGAGTCTAACGACTGGGAAACACAGGCCTCGATGCCGCAAATTGATTGCAACATGTCGAGTTGAGTTTAGCAGAGTTTAGCAAAGTTTAGTCAAGTTCAGTCATAGCACCCGTGTAGGCATTCTGGTATTCTCTGGTAAGCCCTCCACCGCGAAGCGTTAGAGCTCCGTCCTCCGCGAGGCTGGATCGAACCACCAGGTTTTCAGCTCAGGAAATATCCCGTCCGGGTAGATTCCATCACGAAATTTTAGATGGATGGGGACGAGGCTTGCTTGTATGATCCAGAGTAGGCAAGGCGAAAAGCCCTGCAAGCCGCGGAATTTTCAACCGCAGGAGAAGTTGAGGCGCCACCGTGCTGGCTGAGTCGTGCGTTGATGCTATCGATAAGAACAGGTGGCGCCAGCAGGAACCAGGCAGTCGGAACAGAGGCATTGGGTTAGTGTGGCGGTTTGGTTCCTGGGCGGGCAATACGAGAGTAAGGTTCCAGTCTGAGTGGTTGCGATGAATGGGAACAAGGCTAGGTCGCAGATGGCGCAACGCTATAGTGAAAGAGGGTAGTGGACCTGTAAAGGGTTTGGATAATGCCAACTCCCCAGTGGATAGCATACCAGTGCGGACAAGGAAAATATACTAGTGCAGAAATATATCGCATGGTTAATAAGAATATGGCAGAATTAAGAGATTTACGTCATTGACGATACTGTTTTCCAGGCAGTGAATTCACTAGTATGCCCCGATTCCCAAGCATAAGTCATGCACAAGCCACTGTTCACATGCGAAGAAACCTACGGCGATATATCTACAAAAAGTCATATATTCCAAATGGTCAGAATTTTGAAGAAAAGAGCTTCAAAATGATTAAACCTTATTTGGCTATATTTTGTGTTTTTGGATCATATTTTCAGTTTCGATCCCCAAGCAATCTGGCTATGGCACCCTTTCTGAATCTCATCTTACGATTTAAAAACTCTTTTACGCCATATTTAGAATAAGAGAGAACGCCTCGCCAGACCGGCCGGATGCATTTCAATATCGCGAAATGTTGGCGATGCAGAGAAATGTCGGCTTGGAGACTTGAGCGGCGAGCCTCGAGTGGCCCAGGCTCTAGCCTGCCGGAACGACAGAGGATTGAGGTACTAGCTTCCCTGTACAAGCTTTTCATCGCCATGACATGTCATAAAGCTGAAAGTGTATGGAGACACGGGACAGTGCCGTAGTGTTGACAGCCAAGTCGTCTAGACTCCAGACGTGACGCTATGCGAGTGAGACGAGAGACTAGGCCCAGGCTGGCATGAAGATTGGGTGCCGGGCAGCCGGGCAGCCGGTAAGCACGGATAAGCCTTGTCGCGTGGCTCTGCAAGGGGAAAGGGTCGACTCTGCGTCAAGAATGGAAGGGATCTGTCTTGTAAGTGAGGAATGTGCTCGCATGTGGCGTGGCGGAAAGGCCCGCTTTTCGAATCCAATATGGTATGAGCCCGACTTAGTATTATTCTAGACCAGATGTTGAACTTGATGAGGCAAACTGGCAAAACATGAGTTTTTTTTGCGGCAGAGCGCCATGAATTGCGTGTTCCTGCGTTGGTCTGACTAATGATTAAGGTTATATTCATGGTGCTGAGTGTCCATGCACGACGGACGCCATGTTTCTGTTTTCGGTCATATCGACCAACACTCAGTTGGATTACGCGATGAGGCTGATAATCCCATTAAGCCAGTGCTACCATCTGTGGTATTGAGCATACTTGGCCGAAGGAAGCAGATCGGTAAAGTAGGCTCGGAAACGGCACAAACAAGCTCTGGACCCTAGGAAGGTCTGGCGTGGCTAGTCCCTGAGAACTGGAGGATTGAGTTCAGTCAGAATACCTCAAGCAAATAAGCTTCCGACGGCGACGAAATAGGTAATTAATGATTTAGATATACGTCCCAAGTTTAATAATCCTCTATTATAAAGAACGAGAAGAATCATGTCAAGGATTCATTCAAACAACTCATTCACCATCTTAATCAACAAGCACAGTCCCTGATTAGTACTTTGTTCTTCTTTTTTTTGCCATGCATATCTCCAAGGCTCTTGTCTGGGGCATTTCCATTGCCACCGTCACCGCGGCGGCTTTGCCCACAGATGATACTGAGACATCGGGCTTGACGTGCGAATTCCGTGCCGGCGATGCAGCCTGTGCAGCTCATGTAAGGACAACACTATCTCAAATAACTACCGCTCTAGTCAGAACTAACAGTAGCACCAGTGCGCTGAAAAGGGCCAAAAGTTTCAGTCTTGTGCACCGTGAGTCTCAGTCTTTGACAATCCCCTCAGGTTTTGTGGCTAACGTTTAATAGTGAGTGCAAGTGTTCGGATTCTTCTTTGTCGGACTCGCTCAGGCGACTCATGAAGAGACAGAATGGTAAGACCACTACCAGTAAGGCGGCTGCTGCAACCTCCAAGGCTGCTACATCGAAGGCTGCGACATCAAAGGCTGCGACATCAAAGGCTGCTACCACATCCAAGGCTGGCACATCCAAGGCTGGCACATCTAAGGCTGGCACATCTAAGGCTGCTACTACGTCCAAGGCTGCTACCACCTCAAAGGCTGGTACATCCAAAGCTGCCACCACTTCCAAGGCTGGTACATCTAAGGCTGCTACCACGTCCAAGGCTGCTACCACGTCCAAGGCTGCTACCACGTCCAAGGCTGGTACAACCTCAAAGGCTGGTACAACCTCAAAGGCTGGTACTACATCCAAAGCTGGTACTACATCTAAGGCTGGTACTACTACTACCTCTAAGGCCGGAACAACTACTTCCAAGGCTGGTACTACTACTACCTCCAAAGCTAGCTCTACCAGCACCACTACGTCTAAGGCTGGTACCACTACCTCCAAGGCATCCTCCACTTCATCCACTTCATCCGCTTCATCCAAGGCCTCCACTTCATCAGCCTCGTCCAAGGCCTCCACTTCATCTGCCTCGTCCAAGGCCTCCACTTCCACCAGCTCCGCTTCATCCTCCAAGGCGTCAACTACCTCAAGCGCAGCTTTAGTTCAGAAGGACACTACCTCGGCCAGCTCCACCTCTTCCCAGAAATCTTCCAGCGCCTCGTCCTCTGCCTCTACCTCACCCGGGAAGTCTGACTCTTCTGAGAAGTCCACTTCCAAGGCCGATGACACCTCGACAACAAAGGTTGTGGTTGACCCCGCTGGTGTTTCCAATACCAAGGTCACTTCCGATGCTGAGCCAACTGACGACGACGACGAGTCTACCAGCAAGCCCACTGAGGTCTCCACCAGTGCTGACGACAGTGAGCCAACTGACGATGCTACCACCACTACTTCTGATAAGGAGGTATCTGAGTCTTCCACCAAGCCCACTTCAACATCTGAGGATGTAGATGAAGAGCCAACTACAACATCAAAGGCAGATGATAAGACCACGACTGCTGTTGATGATGAAGAGCCTACCACATCCTCCAAAGCTGCCGAGAAGACAACCACTTCCGAAGAAGTTGACGATGAGACTACCTCAGTCGATGTCGACGAGCCAACCACAACCTCAAAGGCTGCTGACAAGTCAACCACCTCTGAGGCTGTAGATGACGAGACCACTTCTGCAGATGTTGACAAGCCTACCACAACCTCCGAGACTATTGAGAAGTCAACTACCTCCGAGGCTGTCGATGAGGAGACCACTTCAGTAAATGTTGACGAGCCTACCACAACCTCCAAGGCTGTCGAGAAGACAACCACCTCTGAGGCTGTCAATGATGAGCCCACTACCACCTCTGAGACTGTTGATGATGAGACTACTTCAGCAGACGTAGATGAGCCCACCACAACCTCTGAGGCTGTCGACGATGAGACCCCTTCAGCAGATGTTGACAAGCCTACCACAACCTCCGAGACTATTGAGAAGTCAACTACCTCCGAGGCTGTCGATGAGGAGACCACTTCAGTAAATGTTGACGAGCCTACCACAACCTCCAAGGCTGTCGAGAAGACAACCACCTCTGAGGCTGTCAATGATGAGCCCACTACCACCTCTGAGACTGTTGATGATGAGACTACTTCAGCAGACGTAGATGAGCCCACCACAACCTCTGAGGCTGTCGACGATGAGACCCCTTCAGCAGATGTTGACAAGCCTACCACAACCTCCGAGACTATTGAGAAGTCAACTACCTCCGAGGCTGTCGATGAGGAGACCACTTCAGTAAATGTTGACGAGCCTACCACAACCTCTAAGGCTGTCGAGGAGACAACCACCTCTGAGGACGTTGATGAGTCCACTACTACCTCTGAGACTGTTGATGATGAGACTACTTCAGCAGACGTTGATGAGCCCACTACCACTGAAGATGTTGATGAGCCCACTACCACTGAAGATGTTGATGAGCCCACTACATCCGCAGATGTTGATGAGCCCACGACCACTGAAGACGTTGATGAGCCTACTACTACTTCTGAGACCGTTGATGAGACCACCACAACTTCCAAGGCTGATGAGGACAAGACTACATCCGCAGATGTTGATGAGCCCACAACCAGTGCCGATGAGCCCGATGATGAGACTACCACCTTCATCGAACCTGTTACCAAGAAGGCTTCTACAACTGAGGATCCCGTCGATGAGCCTACAACAACTGCTGACGTTGACGACGAGACCACTACATCCGCAGTCGATGATGAGCCCACAACAACCTCAAAGGCGGTTGACGAGAAGACCACCTCCGAGGACCCTGTTGATGAGCCCACCACTACCTCTGACGTTGATGACGAGCCCACCACCAGCTCCGCAGTGGTTGATGAGAAGACAACCACTTCCGATGCTGACGAGCCCACAACAACTGATGTTGACGATGAGCCCACTACCACCTCCAAGGCTGGCAGTGATAAGACCACATCTGACCCCGTCGATGAGCCTACAACAACTGCTGACGTTGATGACGAGACCACTACATCCGCAGTCGACGATGAGCCCACAACAACCTCAAAGGCTGCCGAGAAGTCAACTACCTCTGAGGCTGTCGATGATGAGCCCACTACCACCTCAGATGACATTGACGAGCCCACCACGACTTCCAAAGCTGATGAGAAGACCACCTCTGAGGAACCTGTTGACGAGCCCACTACCACCTCTAAGGCTGGCAGTGATAAGACCACATCTGACCCCGTCGATGAGCCTACCACTACCTCTGACGTTGATGACGAGCCTACTACTAGCTCCAAGGCTGACGAGAAGACCACTTCTGAGGATCCTATTGATGAGCCTACTACAACTTCCCAGGCCGATGCAAAGACAACGACCTCTGAGGATGTTGATGAGCCCACTACGACCTCTGACGTTGATGATGAGCCCACTACTAGCTCCAAGGCTGAGAAGACAACAACTTCTGATGACGTTGATGAGCCCACTACAACTTCCCAGGCCGACGAAAAGACAACGACCTCTGAGGATGTTGACGAGCCAACCACCACTTCCAAGGCTGACGAGAAGACCACATCCGATGTGACCATTGATGAGCCCGTTACCAAGGTTGCCTCTACTTCTTCTGATGCGGATGAGCCTACTACCACCTCTGAGGCTGATGAGCCGTCCACTACTGCCAAGGCAGCAGACGAGAAGACTACCTCCAAGGATACTGCCGAGGAGTCCACTACTTCGTCTGAGACACCCGAGGAGAAGACTACAACTTCTGCTGATGTGGTCGACGAGCCTACCACTACTGCCAAGCCCGCCGCTGAGTCCACTACATCTGCAGATGAGGAGACCTCCAGTGAAGCAAGCGTCCCCACGACTCTCGTGACACTAACCAAGACAACATCTCAGGCCGCGGATGAGGAGACAACTTCTTCTGCCGATGAGAAGACCACCTCAGCTGATGTCGATACCAAGCCTACTTCGACCTCTGCTGCCGCGGATGAGGAGACTACTACTTCCAAGGCTACCGAGGAGAAGTCGACATCTTCTGAAGCTGCTGACGAGGAGACTTCCACCGCCTCAGAGAGCAAGGCTGCCTCTACCTCCGCTGCTGATGAGGAGACATCTACTGCTTCTGAGGTAAAGGCCTCTTCTACCTCTGCCAATGAGGAGTCTTCTACGACTTCGGCTGCTGCTGATAAGACTACTTCTTCTGCTGCCGACGAGGAGACCTCTACTGCCTCAGAGAGTAAGGCTGCTTCTAGCTCTGCTGCCGATGAGCCTTCTTCTACCCCCTCGGCTGTTGGTGATGCCTCCACATCCGCTGCTGCTGAAGAGACATCTACCGCTTCTGAGGCCAAGGCCTCTTCTACCTCTGCCAATGAGGAGTCTTCTACGACTTCGGCTGCTGCTGACAAGACTACATCATCAGCTGCTGATGAGGAATCTTCTACACCTGCTGCTGCAGCCTCCACCACTTCATCTGTCGCTGACAAGGAAACCACTTCCACCTCTGAGAGCAAGGTTGCTACCAGCTCCGCTGCTGATGAGGAGACATCTACGACTTCGGCTGCTGCTGACAAGACTACGTCATCAGCTGCTGATGAGGAATCTTCCACACCTGCTGCTACAGCCTCCACCAGTTCCTCAGCTGCTGCCGATGAGGAATCTTCCACGCCTGCTGCTGCTGCTTCCACCACCTCATCTGCTGCTGAGGAGACCACAGCCACTACTCTCTCAACCGTAGTCAAGTCCAGTGAGCCCACCACAAGCTCAGATGCAGAGGAGACACCTTCTGAGACCCCTTCCGCCTCAGATAGCAAGCCAACAACCACATCCGCTGAAGAGGCGTCCGCTTCTGACCCCGCGACATCATCTGCGGCGGACCCAGCGCCTACCACGATGTCGACAGTGGTCAAGCCTGATAGCGAGACTACCACGGCTAATGAGCCAGCCGCTGAGACCTCATCGAATTAATTGATGGTAATTGACTGACTGGAGATTGTAATGTGCTAGCGATGGAAGATTGTGAAATTGGGAGTTAAATTGTCCTTTTGTTTGTCATAGTTTGTTAGCCTAAGGTTAGTTTATCTTATTAGTATCTTCATTCCCTTGTCCCTGAACAATTCTGCCCGAGACGACCACCGAAGCTCCAATGATACATGCATAGACTCTAGGAGAGAACGTTTTCCTTCAAGTACAGTGGTAGTCAAGATTGTCTTACACTAGCATCGATTTCACCAGCTGAGTGGAGCTCCGCGGATGACTTCCGGAAGCGAAGAGTAAGCCGCGCCTTGGCCCAACATCCAAGAGTCTTCTCCATCAGAATGCCAGACCAGCCGCTTATGACTTACTAAGGACTTGCCAAGGCTGCACGGAAGACACGGCTGCATGGCTAGTCGTGGGATTAATGGCGAACTTTTGATCAACACTAAATACCCACTAACATAATCCTTCTCCGCAAACAAATCAGGCGGTAACATCTCCCCCCGCAACCTGTCGGGTATTCCCCGCGGGGGTTTTTCAAGCTGGGGAGACGCCGATTCATGCTACGAACTGAAGTAATGTTGACGAGAAGTTGTAATTAGGATCACCCTTGTAATCTATGATGACGGATGCTACTAAATGGCTCTTATCTGTGGTATATATGGTGTGTTTTTAAGCCCCGGATTATTTCCATCACTTGTCCGTAACGCAGCTGCCTACATAGTTTCTATCATGAAGTTCCCCATCCCAATCCTTCTATCATTTCTCCACTACCAGAACATCGCCAACGCCGCAGCCATGAGTCCATCAACACCACCTTCGCCTCCGCTCTCCATTACCAAGAGAGCTGCCAATGTCTCATCTGGTGCTGATCCACGTATGCCCGATGGAGCCTGGGACTCGCATCTTCACATCATGGATCCTGTGCGCTATCCCCCAGTGGAGGTTATTCCCTATACGCCAGCTGTCCACAACGCCTGGGACAATGCCATCTTTGAGCATAGCATTGGCTGCCAACACGTCTTTTACGTGCAAACTGCCACTCATGGCTACGATTTGACCTTGATGCTGGATTCCATGCGCGCTGTGGGGAACAACCGCGCTCTGGGACTCGCACTATTTGACCCCAACACCACGAACCACGAGCATATTCGTAGGTGGGACGGCGAGGGCGTTCGCGCCGTGAGAGTCAACCTGGTTACTTATGGAGACGACACGCCAATTGATGAGCTGAAGGAGACCATTAGCAAATATGTCGAGCTCATAAAACCATTCGACTGGGTTCTCCAGCTATATACAAAAATGGAGCGCATCGTTGAGATGGAGGACTTTCTGCCCACGCTCGGCGTTCGTGTTGTCTTTGACCATTACGGCGATCCCACACTACCAAAGTCCACGGAGCCCGTTGATCCCTACAAGATCAAAGGCTTCGAGTCCCTTATACGCCTCCTCAAGAATGGAACAACCTATGTCAAGATCTCGGGCGCCTATCGTCTTAGCCATCTTGAGTCTAACAAGTGGGAGGATCTTGACCCAGTGACACTGGAGCTCTTTAAACAAGCGCCGGAAAGAGTCGTCTTTGGGTCAGATTGGCCTCACACTCGATTTGAAGGGTTGGATGTCAAGCCCTGGGTATCCCATCTGCTTGATTTGACAGAAGGAAACCAGTGGCTGCGAGAGAGATTGTTTAGAGAGAACGCTCTGGAATTATGGGGCGTCAACAAAAGGAAGACAGTTGGACGTTGATTGAATATGAGCGGAAGTGACACGAATAAACTAATAGAGTGCTAAAGCTACAATACCCTGACTTCACAAGTGAGATTGGTCAAAATCAAGCCAGAAGTAGCTTGCAACTGGTGAATGTAAGATAAAACCCTTATACAGAAAAATGATACGTAACCCCGATGTGGACATTCTAGTTAAAAGGTCACATCAGAAATCAGTACGACAGCTCCCTGTTACAGAGTCGACGAATTTCCCCATGTCCGAGCGGCGTCAATTCCAGAAAACTCCCATTTGCATTTTCCCCAATTTCGTTTCTACACACCGTCTTGCCCGCAAAGACCCCAGCTCGCAATGACCCCAGACCGTAACGCCCATCTCAACAATCATTCAGGCCTTTTACCTTACCTGCATGACCACTTGCAGAAAGGAAAATCTTAGGATACAAGGTACAGCTGTAATGTCCTCGAACCTTAACGAGCGCTCGCGAGGCGATCCCAGAGCCTCCGCGGCCAAGTCCCGCGCTCGATGTCCGGCACTAACAAATGAACCCCATGCTTTGAGCCCTGTACGTGCAGCCCAAGTCGGGCTAACTAGAGGCTAACTTAGTAAAATCTTGAGCTGTATTCCCTGCAAGGCCAACGCGGGGAAAGCTCGACGAGCTATTCATTAGTCAACGGCCTGGAGCTCCAAGATCCGGGGTAAAGAGTCATGAACCTTTGGGGTATATATATACCAGTAGAAGCAAGGCTTTGTCCGGACTTAAATCTGATCAGTAGGATATATTCATTGCATTTGAAGCAATCACTAGTCAAGAGATCGTCTTCATCATGTCTGCTATCGAGTTTGCCAGTTCAGTGGGGAGCTCCCTGCACCATCTTGTGTCGGGCTCTTACACCAACACAACCCTCTTTCTCCTCGCTTTTGATACCCTCGCAAAGACTTTGACTCTCAACTCTACAGTCCCTGGCTTTGGGCTGCACCAGTTCGTTACCAGCAATGCTGCCAAGAATCGGGTTTACGCCACTGCCATGAGCGAGCCCCCTCAGCTTTTTGCGTGGTCTGTAGATGAGCAGTACAAGTTCACCCACCTTGATACCGTCAATATCAGTAAGTCTCTGCAAAAGTCTCTCAAGCACTATTATAACATCTTCAAGCTTCTTCATCTTGCTACTTCTCCGATGACGGCAACTTGGCCTTTTCATCTGGTGGCTCCACTGCCGCGATCCACGCCCTTACAGAAGACGGTGGTATTGGCGAACAGGTTGATGAGGTCTACATGGTTCCTGAAGAAGAGATCAAGAACGTCAACAAGACAAGGGCTGCTGTACTTTACGGTGCTCATGCTTTCGACATCAATGTGAACCGAAAGGGATTTGTCCCTCACTTGTAAGTTACAAACAATGACCACCAAGACCCAAACTAATCGTCAATTTCCAGGGGCACAAACTCCATCTTCATGTACGACATCGCGGAAAACGGTACTGCTACGCCTCTGTCAATCAACCTCAGCCCCACTGAAGGCGATGGTCCCCGAAACTCTTATCCCAGCAAGGACGGAAAGCTTCTCTATATGGTAAGTAAGCCCGATCTCCTTTGAATGAAAACAAGCTAACAAAGCGGCCACAGATGACCGAGCATAGTGAGTAATTGTTGATCTATCTCAGCTGTCCGATTGCTAACCCGTCAAGACCAATGGCTTGATGTTTATAGAATTCTGGATACCCGTCTTGAGCATGTCCAGCGAGGAAGTGCCATCCCCGATGGTAAGTAACCAGACCAAACTCACATTCACAAGTGCTTACGACTAATTATACCAATCAGCCATGAGAGGAGCCTACACATTCCGCAGTAACACCGTTCAGATGTCCCGCGACGGCAAATATCTTTTCACCAGCACCCGTAGCTGGAACAACACCGAAGCGAACGGATACGTAGCAGCTTTCGCTTTGAACGACGAAGGATTGCTCAGGTCTGAGAAGGCCGTGACTTTCTACGAGGCACCCGTGACTCTTGGCTCAGCTGGAGGCTTGCGAGTTGCACCGTGGGAGGATGAGTCAAACAAGGATCCTAACGGTATTACTGACTATATGTACCTTACCGATACTTCCGAAGGCTGGATGTTTATTTTGGGCTGGATTCCTTCGAACCACACTCTTGATGTTGTGGCGTCTCTGCACTACCCTGACAACACCACGCCTTATGAAGCCACATGGCTCGACTAAGGTACTCAACTGGCAACTTAAAATTCATCAATCTTTAGGCGACTATTACGCTAGCTTTGGAGCATACGCAGAAAGTTTACGGTGGAATGATGGCCTCCGTAGTATGGTGCCAGAAGACAAATAGAAGACATTACCTTTCTCACGCTATGCATCACAAACAGTGGAGTCTCAAGCAATTGATCTCGTCTGTATCTACGAATCTTGCTAGCCTGCTGGGGAAAAGCTTTAGGCATATTCTTTAATCCAATATGACGGTTTGACACTCAACAGGTCAAAACACTCTCTCCCAATGTTGACAGCATGCAAAGAAAACCAGCCTTGGATGATATGTTAAAGGCGATCCAGTTGACCGTACAGGAGGGATGGCCTCAAGGATACCAATCTGAATTCAGAGATGTAGACATTATTCATTTAATTAAATGAGTATGTCACTGATGCTGATAACACAGCGGACTTACCTCCAGCTCAACTGGGATCTCGGCAAGGAAGAAGGTACTATAGCATCGGTTTTATGCTTTACACCGCTGTTAATCTTCAAAGCTTGACTCTGGATCGGCCAAGTTAGAAAGCCCATGCGTTTCTTGATCAGGAGGCACATTTGATAGGCGATTTAACTGGAAGTCATGGATGTTTTGGAGGTCAATACTTTGTCCCATTTGGAGAAAAGGATTAAAGCAACAGTGACGTGGAGGTATGTTCTTGTTCATTCAACATATCCTATGATAGATCTCCCATACATAAAGCCTGGCATATACCGACCCCCGGCCTTTCTTGAGGAACAAATTATAGCACATATCGGAAGTCCTTGTTCTCGAACTCGGTCTGATCCCGCATTCCTGCCTCGTGACTTCGCTCCTTGTTGGGAGATCCGTAGGTCTTGTTGCGGTGCTTGTTGATAAGGAACATGTACACTGCAAATTTAATGATTAGCTATGAATATATGTGCTGAGAACAATTGACTTACGGAGAAGGCCCAGATGGCAGCAAAACTTTATGGCATATCCGACCAATAATCCAATGGTGGCACCAGTGAAGTGTGGGGCCTCCGACTGCTTCACTACGAAGGGGCCTGCAAAGTTACCCCAGCAGTAAGCGGTACTGTAATATGGTTAGCCAAGCTCGTAATGGTCTGTTGACGTTTACTTACAAGACCAGGGCACTAGCCAAAGATCGATGGGTGTAGCCAGCCATGTTGGAAGACATTGTAGTCAAAGATACAGTGAAGCCGACCGACTGTGTGTTGACAAGCCAAAAGCATACCAGTCGTCCCCAGGTGTTGTCTCGAGGAAGATAAGCCATGCATGCCGCGGAGATGGTGCAGATCATGTTGGCAACAGTAGCAGTCACGAGACGAGAGTTGGGCACGTTGAGAATGATAGCTCCACCGATGATCAGACCGATGATCTGGATGGCATCTCCAACCGACTTTAGCTGGGTAGTCATGGTGGTGCTGAAGCCCATGTCGCGGATAATGATGGTAGAGAAGGAGTTAACGACACCGTTGGGAATGGCGGCGGCGAAGACGGAGGTGAAGATCAACAATGTCTTGGGATCGGTGAAACCGAGGACAACTTGGCTCTTGTCGAAGGCCTTGTTCTTGATACCGGAGTCGTTGGAGGCAACTCGCTTGACGGCGATGAGGCGTTCGCGGTGGTTGAGGAATCTAGCGTTCGAAGGCGAATCGGGGAGGAGGAACCAGATGACAAAGGCCCAGAGACAGGTAGCACCACCGAGCTGGAAAGCATGTTTGTTAGTCTCGTGTGTATAATTCTGAGGGGTCTCAAGGAGGGGAAAGACGTACAATGTAGAAGATGAGTTCCCAACGCTCGGGCTTCATGTCGACGGGAAGCTTAGAGACACCCATGGAGATGTATGAGCCAATCTAATTGACCACTGGTTAGCTTGGAAGTCAGAGACGTGGTTGATACAACTTACGATGCCGCCCCAACCAAGGGATGAGTACCAAATACACTGGCGGAGAGGAATCTCACGTCGGGTGTACCAGAAACCAGTCATGAGAGTCAGACCGGGAGTGACAGCAGCCTCAAAGACGCCCATGATGAAGCGCACAGCCAAGGCACTGGAGTAGTCTCGGCTCTGGGTCATGATGATAACCATAAGACCCCAGAGGAAAACACTGATGGCCATGACCTTCTGCGCGGGAAAGCGGCCAATAAGCCAACCGCAGGGGTATTGACCGAAGAAGTAACCAGCATAAACCACTAAAGTCGCGAAGTTAGCAGCTGGCGACGGAATACACGGTCGCAAAGTCGCAAGGGAACTTACTGGCAGAAAGGTAATTGAATTGCTTGCCTTTGAGACCTAATGCCTCCTGGTATCCAAAAAGATTGGCATAGTTCAGTGATGTTTTGTCCATGAACTGCAGGGCCTGGGTAATCAGGAACATGGGGAGAATGACAAGATCGAGCTTCCAGCGGAGCCTTTTGGCCTGCAACAGTGTCAAAGGGAGCAATTAGGACGCGATAAGTACAACATACCTCTGCGTCTGAGAATTCAATGTCGCGAGCCTCGAGATACTCCTCGTAGCCGACTGCGTTGTCCCTGTTGGTCATGTCCAGCTCTGCCCGGCCGCCCTTGAGCTCCGAATCCTCAACTGCCTCGACGCTGGGAGGCGACTCGGTGATGGGCTTACTGTTGTCCGTCATTGTTGCTGAGATGATGTTTGAGTGTAGAGATGGAAGAACAGGTTTGGGATATCTCTGAAAACAAGATCGGCAGCAGAGAGAGAGCGGAAGCTGGAGTTGTATTTAACAAAACGGACCTTCACTAGTAATGGCTTGGACCTTTTCTTTTCTGCAGTCCCATTCCATTGTCTGGGGTAATTTAGTGAATCTGCTTGAGAATCGTTCCTCCGCCTTTACCCCGTGGGGCTACCCTCCGCACGAGATGCGCCAATGAAGATGGTGATCACTTGACTAGTCAAGTCCTGGAGCGTTACCACGGGCGAAATCCGCGGATTTGAACCGGCCGAAGAAATGAACGCTACGCTACAGTGGCGTCGAGCAAGGCCTCTAGCTAACCGCTTTTGCTCAGCTTGAAGAACCTCTGTAGTTATTAACGGCCATCTTATTGTTGCGCCCTCAAAGCTCAAACAACGTTCGAATTTCGCAAAAGTTACTACAATTGCTCATCTATTCACCTTGTCTTGATTCTTTCCCAATTATATTCGCCAGAGTCTCTGTATTCCACATCATGGGCCAATCAGCTTCAACACCACCTGCCGTCAGTGAGAAGTATTTGGCAAAGCCAAGCGGTGCCTGTTGTCTCAAGGGCACAATCCACAAGGGCGAGTCCAGAGGCGCATGGGAAACCATCGCGGAGGTTGAGACCTACATCTCCAAGCCACCTGAGGGGAAAGCGAATGGAAACATCCTGCTTTACTTCCCCGACGTATGGGGCATGTTCCCCAATGGTTTGCTGGTCATGGATGCCTTTGCCGATGCAGGCTACCTTGTCCTGGGCCTGGACTACTTTCGCGGGGTAAATAACACACTACTCAACTCCTAGCACAGATCTGGACACTTCTAGGAACTAACAGCCTTTCATAGGACCCCGTGTGGAAGCACCGCAAAGACCGCCACGACACACAGGACCCCAATTTTGACTACGGGGCCTGGAAGCAGAAGCACACAGCCTTTGCCGACATCGCAGTCCCCAAATGGGTCGACGCCGTCAAGAAGAGCTACGGTACCAGCACTACCAAGTTCGCTTGTGTTGGCTACTGCTTCGGGGCTCCATACGTGTGCAACGAGCTGAAGGGCGACACAGTCACCGTCGGCGCCTTCGCTCACCCCGCCTTTCTAAAGGAACACCACTTTGAGCAGCTAAAAAGTAAGTCTCCACGGCCCAAACCCGTACATATTGTCATGAAGCTTACACGCTACTAATTGTCCAGAACCTCTATTTTTGTCTTGCTCGGAGATCGACCACACCTTTGATGTGCCTTCACGGCGCCGGGCGCTAGACATCCTGCAGTCCCAAAAGAAGACATATCATTACCAAGTCTTTTCTGGGGTTGAGCATGGCTTTGCTCTAAGAGGCGACCCAAATGACCCTTACCAACGTGAGTGTTCAAGCCAGTTCGGAAGCAAGAGTAAACTAACACGGAACAGGATGGGTCAAGGAGGAAAGTCTCAAGGGTATTGTATCATGGTTTGACTATTGGTTGTCACAATGAGATTAATACAATTAAATTATGAGTATTGTAGCAAAAGCAAGGAATAAAGACTTCAGCATTAATAGTACTGTCTGCTGTATAAGATAACAAAGTCACACCAGGAGCTTTGTCAAGTACTGCGTAACTGAGATGATCTAAGATTCAAGTGAGAAGAGCCATGTTATTAAGATGCAATTTCTTATTTTTTGACGAGAAACCACGGAACCACTTGGAGGCTCTTCTGGGGTGGCCTAACATTTGATCAAATAGAGACAGCAGTGTGTGTGGGAGAGTTCCATCATAATTTAGCCCTGGTAGCATCTCAATTATGGCGTGGGGATTCTCCAATTGGACCCCGAGGGCGTTAAACTGCAGCAGATCTTGAGTTCTACGTGCGCAATCAAACAAAGAGGATTGCAGCAACCTATTTTTCCAAGGCTCACTAAACCGACAAATCTAGTGAACCACAAATAAACTAAAGCATCAGCATGATCGAATTGACTTGCCGCCATGACCAACAAAGTGAAAGTGCAAGCATATCTCCTTGGTGCCCCTCAGTATTTCCCCGCACAAGGCGACTCTTCACCCTCCCGGCCATTGTCCGCGCCGACTCCCCGCATTCTGGAGCACGACGAGGTGGCGGTTGACCGCGGTGGGAGACGGAAAATGGGGTAAAATGGGAATGGGGTCTAAACTTCAATAAACTCAGTCGCAGATATATATGGCATTAATTTGACCCTAAGTTCTCAGTTCGAAACATCACCATTTCTGAACTATCTACACAGACCTTACTACCATCACACCTCATACACACCATTCACCATGACCCCTGCACGAGGATTCGACTTTACCGGAGATGTCGCCGTTGTCACTGGCGCAGGCTCTCGAATGGACGGTGAGCATTTACCGATTGCATGGCACACATAACCAGACTAACACGTTTGCCAAGGCGAAATTGGCAACGGTCGAGCTGCTGCCATTCTACTTGCACGCCACGGTGCTAAGGTCGCCCTTGTTGACTTCAACGTGGACTGGGCTAAGGAGACCAAGAGAATGATTGATGAGGAGGGAGGTGTTTCTGAGGTCATCCAGGCCGATGTCACAAAAGAGGATTCATGCAAGAATGCCATCGACAAAACGGTTGAGCTGTGGGGAGCTGTGCATATCCTTGTCAATATTGGTATAGCTACCCACTCACCCTGCTCATCTCGCCTTGTTCGCCTACTAACTTGTTGAGATAGTTGGCGTGGGCGGCGCAATCGGAGACGCTACAACCATCAACCTGGATGCGTGGGAGCGAGACTTCCGCATTAATGTCACTAGCATGGTTATGATGAGCCGCTTCGCCATACCCGAGATGAGAAAGCAGGGTCGCGGATCCATTATTAACATGTCGTCTGTAAGCGGCTGTGAGTACAATCCACCTGCACGTGGTAAAAAGACCGCCAAAAGAACTGACCAGGGATTGCAGTGCTCGGTGGAAACCCTAGTCTTCTCTACCCTACGACTAAGGGAGCCATTATTCAGATGACTCGTGCTATGGCCGCACACCATGGCAAGGAAAACATCCGCGTCAACTGTGTCGCCCCTGGAATGGTCTACACTCCAATGACAAGGGGACGCGGAATGACAGACGAGATGAGGCAGGCGAGGATTAACCAAAACTTGATGAAGAAGGAAGGTACTGGTTGGGATGTTGGATACGGTAAGCCAATTCGTTGCTCCTAATTATTAGTGACAAGACTAATCAAGTTGTCTGTAGCCATTCTATTCCTGGCCAGTAAGGAAGCTGGCTGGATCACTGGTCTCATCATGCCTGTTGACGGAGGAGTAAGACTTTTGACCCTTTGCACACTCGAACAAGTGGCTAACATAACTTTACAGACTACTGCTGGCAAGGCCGACAGACCAGCCCTGAAGGCCGACACGTTAGCAGAGGCGAATACCGGTATCCAAAATTGATAGGACAATAGATTGTAATGAGTATTTGTACAGTAAATAGAGTCAGCTTCACTGTGGCTATAAACTTTGTAATCTCATCAAACTCGTTCCATTTTTTCTGTCGAGCATTCACAAAATTGTTCTCGCCATGACTCCGCTTTTTGTTTTCACCAACTTTTTGTATTTCAAGAATAGCATAAGAAATACTCATTACCCAGTTCATTAAAACTAGGCCATACCTAGGCCGGTGCATGCCTCATCATCTCATCCAAGTCAATTTGAAGTTCTGGATAACAGTCCAAAGAAGCCATAGCATCCATACTCATACTATTGAGGTATGAATCCATGTCGAAATCGTTGGGGCTCACTGGGTTCAGATATGGAAAAGCCGGGATATAGCTGTTTATGGTGGCCGAGGCAGCGTTATCAGACAATGACTGGTCAGGCGGTGCTCGATGTACAGGTGCCCGCTTCAGGCCCTTGATGATGATGTGCAGGCTTCTTTCGAGTAGAGGACATTTCGCCATGCCTCGATTGAGAGCCCTCAAGAAGGTCTGCATTGTTGGATGTGTCGAGCCGTCGTTGTTCTTGGCATCTTCCAGAACGGCCGAAGCACCAGTGTAGATACAGTATCCCATGAGATAGGTAATGTTTTCGAAGCCAAAGGATGATTCGAGTAGCAGTAGGAGCTTTTCCATACTCAAGGCTGCGGTCATGCACACCTGGTAATAGGCTGGAGCAGACCAGAACGGGCGGTGCGCGAGAATAACGGTGGTGAAGTAAAGCAAACTGAACAAGTCGAAATCGTTAGCCATGTTGTAAAAGGGTAGGGAGGAGAGCAGCTTACTTTTGAGAAATGATATGAGGCGGTGGACAAACTGTAGGTAGGAATTCAGGGTTACATCGTAGATGAATTGGCGACGCTGCCCGCCAATTATCCAGCCGGGTTGTGATATCGTTAAGAGACGACTCGGTGATTGCTCTACTGCGCTTCGAGTAGAGCTGGACTATTATATCGTTTATAATCACCGAGAGCTTACACGAGTTTGCGAAGCAAGATACAGCGTGACTCTGCATTATGGGATATTGGCCGGGTGCCAGTCGAGTTAGTGGTGATGTATCCTCGAAATAAGGTGACCAGGTCTCGGACTCTGCGGAGTCATCCACTGGACAGAGTTAGTGAGACTCGCGACAGTTGATTGGAAGTAGGTGTGTTTACTAAAATCAATGGGACTCCGCGGTAGCTCGGTCACTGCTGGCAGCCTTCCAGTATAGAGACTGATGGCCCTATGAAACCATGCGTATGAGTAAGTGACATCAGGTAAGTGCAATAGGTCCGACTCACTTATCCCAGAAGTAGCAGCTCCAAAACAGCCTCTTTCTGATTTCCAAGTCCACAGGATCCAGTCCCTTGAGATCAGCAATATCGGGCCCGTTATGCTGCAGACCAAGATCAGCGGACATCCTGAACGCCATTCCACTATATAACCACGCTTGAGAGATGGCTCCCTGGGCTAACTCTCGAGCACTGAGTTGTAGGAGGGCCTGGATCGTAGGGATGGAGCTGGGTTTTTGTATTTCGTCGCCAAGGAGAAGTCGAACACGGGAGGATAATAGTTGCGCGTGGTTGCTGTCGTAGTATTTGGATGCGTGAGCACATAGAACCAGGAGAAGAAGCTCGGAGTAGTATCGACCGCCCGTCGTCATATCACCTAAGCATGTAACCATTAGTCTTGAACATGGGCCTGATAAGGATATTTGGATGCTACATACGCATAAAGGCTGGGCGATAGACCCACATGAACATGGGAGCAACCCAAGTCCAATGTAGATGAAGAAGCTTCGCCATAACCTGTCGAGGTAGTCCAAGCTGGAGAGACGCGTTCCCTAGCGCAAATTCCTCCCAGATAGCTGATTCTTTAGCCCGTGACACGAGATAAGATCGTAGATCAGTCCTTTTTGAGCCCTCGCCGCGGCCTAACGAGTTTGTAGAAGGTGACGCTAGGCCCAGAGGCTCGTGGACAGCAGAGGTGGGACCGTAATAGCATATCTTGCCGTGCTCATCTACGCTCAGATCAATGGCCAGCGCATCTTGTGCTGCGTCGGTGTTGACAGGGTCTGGGCGATTGGGGTCTTGTGAGTGGTTGGAGTGAGTTTGGTGGTTGGTAGGTGACACTTCAAATACGTTTCGTTCTATGGAAGGTCCTGGAGGTAAATGCATTCGTGTAGATAGGTCTTCATTTGTAAAAGAGGTCGGAGGTTGAGCCGTAGTATCGGTAGCAGGTACATTTGCCTCCGGTCGCTCAGTAGATGTTACACCCCCCTGGAGACGTTGGATTGTCTCCTCAGCCTCTTGCAACTTTTTGGCCATGGCGACGACCTGGGAGAGGGGTGGTGGTTTGTCGTAGCGACACTCGACATGGTAGATCTCGCATGTTTTGCATGTTGGCTGACTGCCTTCACACCGGACCTTTACAAGATCAAAACGAGTAAGTAAAGTAGAAAGCTCACGAGGAATTGCACCTGAGGAAGCTGAAACAGGAGTAGATCGTTTACCTTCTTGGCACGGCAGTTGGCGCATGTCAAACCGCGATACTTGCGAGATAGACGCCTCTTTGAGCGGTCTGCACCGGCAGAACCATGCGCCTCGGATGTTTGCCCATCATTGGTCTCCATGTTTTCTGGGGTAATGAATGAGAGGATAGGGGGACAAATGCAGATAAGCTTGGATCACTGGGGGAAGTGTCACAGCTCTCACCCACGGTGTCGGTAAATGGTGGTGGAATGTCGTCAGTGTCTGTCGCGTGTAATACGCATTGGTATGATTGGTTCGGTCAATCTCCGCGGGGAGTATCCGCGGGGAAGATAGAGGTATTGGGAGGACGAGGAGATAGCTTCTAGTGACAATGAAGGATTACTCTTAAAATGGAAGGCTATGGCACAATGGACTCAGTACGGTTAACTTGACATTCAACTGGATTACCAATCATCAATAGCCATCATGAGAATCCCCTACGTGCCCAACCCCCCTCCAACTTCTTCTCCAGAGGAGGAGTCCATAGTCGCCGCAATTGCGGCCCGCCGTCATCCCCGCCCTATACAGCCTCTTGACCTTGCACTCCTCCACTCCCCACACGTCGCCGCCGGGTGGAACTCGTTCGTCGGAGCCATCCGCACAAAGACGTCGCTCTCTGATGATCTGCGCGAGCTTGCCATCTGTCGCATCGCGGTTGTCAACAGAGCCTGGTACGAATGGATGCACCACGCGCCGCTGGCCATCAAGGGCGGTGTCTCGGCTGCTTCAATGGAGGAGATCCGGAAAGATGGTCCTCTGGCGCGCAGTCAACGCCCTGAAGGCTTCACGGATAAGCAATGGGCTGTTTGCGTGGCAAGTGATGAAATGACGAGGAATGTGCAGGTTGCTGATGAGACGTTTGATTGGCTAAAGTCTCTTTTCGGCCATCAAGAGGTGGTGGAAATTGTTGCAACAGTATGGTATCCTGAGCTGAACCACAGCTGAACCATTCATGCTAATTGTTATCCAGGTAGCGTGCTATAACTGCGTGAGCAGATTTCTTGTCGCCCTCGATGGTAAGACTTCCCCTCATCGATACTTTACAATGTATTAAAAGCGATTCATTGACATCTTAATTAGTTGGCGAAAGAAACAACACCACCCCGGATGAACTACCCGAGTCTACATAGGAGGCGGTATAGCGAGTCTTGCTGGAGTGTCCACGCTGAGGACCGTCATCGGTGCAGTAATCACTATTGGGATTATCTCAAACTATCGAAAGAATGAACGAAGAAACAAATAGCTCTGGGTCAACCGGTCCCTTTCACAAGAAAAAGACATTGCACTAAGCCAGGGATAAATAAGAAAGGGCAACCCCATTGATTCCAACATTACAGCCCACCAAAGCAATAAACTTTTTAAACGTCCAACAATAACTATATAGGATCTCGTCACTTTAATTAACTATCATGCCGTTCTGGGGCTACTTGTAGTGTGGACGTATGTCATTGTGCAAAGTGCTTCTTACCCTCAATGCTAGTTCTGTCAACAGCATGAAGTGACATAGAATTTTTCTTTGGAATGGAAGGAGACGTAATAACTATCGTCATGGGTTGATTATGGTACTTGAGTAGGGCCTGAATAACATACTATACACGTCCTTTATTTTGTCGGGACTGCTTTCACTGAATCCTCATCGAGTTCACGGTTAGCAATCGGTGTGTCTGAGGATGCTGAAGTTGTGTCTCTTGATAGATCTCCATCTCAACGTATATAACAAACTATGAAGGCTTTATCTCGTCCAATCGCCAAATTTCCACAATCTAATCCTCCTCCTCAAACGCCTTTGAGATCTTACTAACGTCAGTGGAGTTTGCGATTCCAGCAAATGCCTTGAGCGCCTTCTTGGCCCTATCCTCTCCGATCTGAGCTCCAACGTGCTCCAAGAACTTGGTGTGGAGGAACTTCTCATTGAGAGGGTTCTCATAGCTACCAATAGCATGCTTCACGTGAAGCTCAAGCTTGGTACCATCCTCCCATTCAACATCGACGTAGGCTTCGTGATCGCCGATCTTCTTGTCAGTGGTGACGTGAACCTTTTGTCGTAGCTCGATGGTTTTCTTGTCCTTGGCAGCTTCATCGGTAAACTGTGCGGGGGTGGCCTCTCCGTATAAGAGTGCCACTGCGGCGGCATGATAGACGCTGAACTTGCTCGCGAGTCCTGTTTCTGGCTTGGGGTCGTCTGTGAGGAACAGTACTTTGGGATGGCATCGAGCAGTGACATTAACAATCTTGGAGGGTTCCAGGTCCTTCTTCTTTGCCTGCTCGTGAATCTGAATCCAGCCATCGATGGGGGCGTGGAGAATTCGGTCGCAGGGGAAGGGTTTGAAGGTGTTCTTGGTGACCTCCCAAACCTTGCCGAAAGTTTTAAACTGTTCTGTCACATTCTCAAAAGTAGAGACGACATGAGACCATCCTCTTTTAGCCTCAAGGCCCTCAAGAGAACCTCCGAAGCCATGCTTAGCAAGCATTGCTGAGGTCACACCAGCCTGTGCAGCAGCTCCAACGTGGAAGGGCTTGGTGTCTGTGCCGAACGACTCATGCATGCCGATGACTTGCACAGAGGCGATGCTAATAGCCTTTTGCATTTGCTTCGTGTCAAGGCCCAGGAGCTTTCCGACGGCGACGGCAGCGCCAATGGAACCTGTGGTACTGGTAATATCTGTCAAGAGTTAGCTGCCTGCATGACGTTGTGATTTGTTGTTAGGATGACTTACGCCATCCGATGTCGTAGTGCTCAGGATAGACAGCAACGCCAAGTTTACACTCAGTTTCAACACCCGCGACGAATGCTGTGAGGAAATCTTCGCCTGTGACGGGACCCAACCACTCGGCTATGGCGAACAGAGCAGACGCAACAGGCCCAGAGGGGTGAACTGGGGTGTCCACATGAGTATCGTCGTAGTCATCAGCGTGAGAAGCAATGCCATTGACAAGAGCTGCCGTCCTAACGTCGACGTATTTTCCAGTTCCGAAGATGGTAGAGTTGCCCTCAGATCCGAAGGGCGTCATGGCCTTTAGGGCAATATCAGCGGGTGGTAAAGCATATCCGCCGATAGCGCAGCCGGCCCAGTTGTAGACACTCTTAACAGCCATGTCAACAACTGGCTCTGTGAGGTTACCGAATTGGAGGGCGAGAGCCCATGTGGCTAGAGTCTTTGTCGCCATTGTTTATTGCTTGCCTGTCTCAAGGAGTGAGATTGTGATCTGTATTCGATGTGCATCAAGAGCAGCATGATGGAATTATTTATACACGTTTTCCTACCATTCATATCACAATCATCTTCGACATAACAGAGAGATCTGCAGTAAAATCACCTTGCACATATTCCACGGTTAGAGCGGCATCCGCAGCCAGAGTGCAACGCAGTGTTGCGTCCTCAGTCCTTTTGCAGCTGTGGTTAATTCCTTGTCAAAGGTCCTTGCAGTGCTATACCGGATTCAGAACCTAAACTAGATGATAGAACGGGACTTGCAAAGACACCCTAGTCATGCAGCGCTTGCAAGTAGAGTGACCTCAAGTTCAGCCCAAAGAAGGAGGGCACCTCCGTAGTGTGACTTGCATAGCGAATTATTGTACGACTTAGAGTTATTAGATTCTAACGCGAGTGACTACCCCAGATTGTCCAACCCCGCATCGTCCCTGATTTCCGGACGGGCAGATCCATGTCTCGGCGATGATCTCAAGGTTACCTTCGCCAAGCGTCCGCGGGAAAGCGCCGTGGACATTGGCCTTCTGAGCACAACCAGCGATGCGTAAGTTACTTTGTAGATTATCCATAAGCACTGTTACATCATCATGCTGCTAGAGCTATTTACGTTTGTCACTATTTGACCGTTGTAATAAGCTAAACAAACATTGGCATTCGGTAACTTGCCGATCATAACAGCAAGGGCGACGCTTACATAGGCCTGTTTTCCCACCAAACACCGATATGTCATTTCTTGAAGCCGCCATCAAAAAGAAAATGATCGTCGACGCCCAGAGATCATTTCAGCAAAAGAGAAGGGTCTGGCCGGGGATTGAACCCGGGACCTCTCGCAAGCTATGCTGTAGGGTTTGCCCTAAGCGAGAATCATACCACTAGACCACCAGACCGATTAACGCAAACATTGATTTTGCTGTTGATGGCGAGACAGCAATTGGTGGTTTTGCTCATTTTCCCGCTGTGTGTCGGTATCTTGACAAGGACTCCTCTAAAGAGTCAAGAGCGACGAAAGCCGGACAGCATGATCCATCCTACTTCACTTAGATGGAAACTCAAAAGAAGCAGATAATGATATCCGTTGACAAGGATGGAAAACCTGTCGATTCACAGCCTTGGTCAATAGAAACCACCATCTTCCACTACATGAGGAACGACAGAAAGAGTAAAGTAGTCTCACGGAAGATTGTAGCTCGTAGATATAGATGCATTTACAATGATACATCACCGATTCTTGTACAGCCTATAGCCTGCTCATGGAGGCGGACTCGTGAGTAATGCTTGCCGGAAGATCGACAGAACTCTTGTCAACATTTTATAAACAGCCCACAGGAGCTCGTCTCGTTTCTCTGCATCATGTCCATGTCAAGACGGCTTTGACCACCTTTCCACTCTCCATATCCTCGACAGCTGCTTCGTAGTTGTTTATATCGTAATAAGAGATTAGCTTTTCAAGGGGTAGAAGACCCTGCGAATGCATCTCTATTAGTTGTGGGATGAACTAATATTGGTGATAGTCAGCTAACACGTTGATAAATAGGCGTCTGAAGGCGACATGTGTGATGGACAAGTTTGTAGTATCTTGATCACATCCAAGCTTTGCTGCAAGGGGGTACTCACAACTGTAGGGTTACTGTCACCCTCGGAACAGCCCACATATTCCTTGCCATAAGTGAGGTGACTCATGATATCTATCTTGGCTTTGGCATTTCCACCAGGTGCACCAACTGTTGCAGCCCTCCCTCTCATTCCCAATGCCGCGACCATAGTCTCGATTATAGAGGGCACACCAGTACAGTCCACAGCAAAGTCAACACCAAGAGGGGGGCAGATGTCCCGGATTGACTTGAGGATAGCCTCCTGATCTGGACCGAGCACGCCATGGGTAGAGCCTAGTTCTTTGGCAAGGTCAAGTCGACCTGGCTGTAGATCTATTGCGATGATGGTACCAGCCTTTCGCGCTTTTGCAGCCATGACAGCAGCCAAGCCGACAGAACCAACGCCAAACACTGCCACCGAGCTGCCAGGCTTCACATTGAGAGTGTTAAAGATAGCGCCAACACCCGTTTGTATGCCACAACCCAGTGGTGCAAAGAGGCTGAGCGGCGTCTCCTGTGGTACCTTGACGATACTCGAGCGATGGACTATTGTGTGTCGTGCGAAGGAGCTCTGGCCGAAGAAGGAGCTGTAGACTGGCTGCTTCTCGTCCCCTTTCATGGTGAACATGGCAGTAGAGCCGTCCGGGCGCTTTCCGCCGAGATTGTAATCATTGAAGCTATAGCAATATGCCGGGTGATCTGATGCACAGCCCGGGCAGGAGCCGCAAGAGGAGAATGAAAGAAGAACTTTGTCCCCTTTAGTAACGGAAGTGACATTTGAACCGGTCTCGAGCACTACACCTCCTCCTGCAGCGACGAAGGTTGTTAGTAAGTTTGAGTTCTGATTGATCGATAGACTAACCTTCATGACCAAGAACCGCGCCCGGTACGCATGTAAACTTGCCGCTGGCGCAGCCAAGATCGGTATGACAGATACCTGATGCATGTATCTCGACAAGAGCCTCATCCGGTTGAAGCGAGTCCAGGTGTACCTCCTGAAGCTCAAATCGACCATCAAGCTCAGGTGCCACAAGGGCTGTAGTTGTCTGCATCATCTTTTGAATAATTCAGGATAGTTATAGCAGACGACCTTGGTACTGGGGCGCGTTATTTGCGCTTTTTAATAGTTTAAGATGATTTTTTGATTGTCAGCAGCATGTCGCCGGTACAATTGCCGCTTAAAATGCCGCTCGGAGGCGATGTGGGGGCTTGGAACGGCGATTCGTGGATGTTTTGGACCTCCTGCATATTTATGATGCGTATTGGAGTAAAGATGTGATGTATCAGACTTCGCTATTGATACGAACAGAGTAATTGCATAAAAATAGAAGAAGAATTATCGGAAGAAAATATTTCAAGACCCTTGATAAATGAATAGAGTCAATAGTCAACGCCAATAAGTAGCTAGTCAATGTGTACATTTTGGAACCCTGTGATCAGATCATTGACTTGAAGCATACTTGTTTGATCGTATCTGGTCAAGATGGGCTCATGCGTCGCACCCCCGTCAATCATGGCAGGATCAGAACTCGACATCAAACCGTCTGAACTGGCCAGACGATCAACCAGTAGTTTTGCAAGCAGCCAGTACTCGGGAGAATGGCGCATAAACCCAACCCTCTTCGACAACTCATTCGGAGACAAATTATTTCTGTCCACCATTACATGTGGAGGAGAAAAGGAAAATTCGTCGGAGTAGGTTTCCCATACTGACTTCCAGTTGTCAAGTCCATTGCGAACAGCCCGAAGCTGATCATGCCCGCCAAATGAATTTTGATGCTGAAATATCAAGGCATGGAAGGCTAACCACTGAGTCAATACTAATCAATGCTCAACAGAAATACCGGATCAATATTACCTGACACGACTGCGAATAGATTAAGAGGGCCGAGATCTGAGAAACACCGTCGCTTCTTTTCCGGAATTGAGTTCCTACAAAAACTCTCAACAACCTCACGAAAAGTGATGTTTTGTATTGGTGCACAGCGTAGATGCCAATTATGAATTTCTTGAGCACACTCCGCGGCAGCGGTAGCTTGGAATACTGCCTCTGGGAACGCCATGTGCATACTCATCTCTTTGATAACCATTCTTGGTGGGAGGTTGTTGAATATTACGAACGCATGGTCGAGGAGATATATCCACAGGAAGATGCTTTCAATGACGTTAGTAGGATTCAGGTTCACGTTTTTAGGACTGTTTCATACCGAATAAGTTGCTCTCTTGCAGCAAAATCTTTCCAGTTAAATCCATGATAAAGTATAGTAGAGTAGTCCGGATGTCGAGCAGACATTATCCCAAAATCTCTAGCCATCTAAGAAACTTAAGTCATTGTCTGTAGTCTTCGAAGAAGAGGAGTGACGTACAGATATAACAGTACTAAACCGGTATCGACGGATTCTTTGCTTACTTGCCTCAGTACCCTCCCAGCCTTGGTATAGGCATACGATGTATGCTGCCTGTAGTGCCTGAATTTTAGAAGTATTTGTAACCTGGTTCAAGACCATGGTGTTTTGATCGGTCAGAGGATCGTGACAGAAGTCATCATCCGTAAAGACCATTTCCTCCACACAATTGAACCACATCTTAGCTTGCTCGTTCTCCGCCTCATTGGGTGACACACTAGCCCCTAGAATTTGTCAGAGCTTAGTTTCTCGCTAAACTGATGGCGGAGTTTCAGCAGAAAGAATGGGAAGGATGAAAAGAGAAAAGTACGGACCGATCAATGCCATAGCCGCAACGAGTATAGACTTGGAATTTGCCGGCTCAAAGGTAGGTCGATGCACAAAATTGACATTCGGATGCCATATCTGCCAGAATAGCTCAAGGAACCTGCGCAAATTCCGTGGCGAGAAGAATTGCATACAAGTCTGCTCCAAGATACTGGACCACTCTAATGAAACGACACTATTGCGAGGTTTCACAGTGACGACCTCTTTCACGTCCAAGAGAATTTGATGTGTTTGTATTATGAGAGGGTCCGGTAGATCCGCTATGGGGATTTGTGGGTGATGCATAGCCGAATCAAAATTGGCCAGTGTTGAGTTAAAGTCCGTTGTTTTGACCGTATGACCTTCTGTCTCTAGGAAGGATGACACAACTTGAACTCGCTGCTCGAATGTTCCGCAATCGAAAGACTCCACCAGTCCGCTTTTTTTGGTGAAGTTATCAAGGAAGTGGAATGTGTAGTTATCGAGCCTTGTTTTGACGTTGGTTGAGCTAGGTTGGAAGGTGCCAGTAGCTAGACCAACGAAGTCCAACCAATCTTGGTTATTATCTGAACACTCAAGCATATCAGAAACTGACGTGTAGCCTCCAAGGTATCCGAATAGTGGCTCATCTCCGAATACCATAGGTGGAGGGTTAACATTGCTTTCGGCCACAGTCAAAGGCTGGATATCAGTAAAAGCCCCGAGCTCTATGTCTTGAACGGCATCACGCCCGGAAGACTCAACAGCACCGAGACGAAAAGAGTAGCTACACTCGACTGCCCGTTGGCGACAGTGATCGCATGGTTGCCCCATGCTACAAGCCTTCTTCTGCCGAGCACAGAGGTCACATGCCCGCCGGCTGGACGCGACAAGCATCCCCCCAATCCTAGGCTTGGTCTGGCAAGTCTGAACATGCCGTCTCAGAACATCTGCCCTCTGGTACGACTGGTTGCACAATGCGCATCGATAGGGACGGACGCTACTGTGGGATGCGACGTGGCGATGTAGGTGTTCGCGTCGCTTGTAGGTCCTCGGACATAGCGAGCATGGATAAGTGGACCCTGACGTGGATGAAGCGTCAGACATGATGTCGGGCAATCATGTGGGTGTTGGCAAGGGTGATGTCTGGTTAAAGTAAGAGTAGAGTAGCTACTACGTACAATATCACGGACAGTGCAGTTTGAGAATGCCTCCGCAATCCCGCATTCCGTCCCGGATCTTCAGATCGCGGGGAAGTGGGACCAACATCCGTGGAGAGACTGGTTCTTCACGGAGCTCTTGTGGGAGACGAATCAGAGCTTTGGAGATGGTCACTAGTTACAAACCCGGACAAATTGGAGAAGTACTTCAAGTACCAACCATAGACAGGCTGTTACTATGTACCCAAGAACCGTATCACAGTCTTTTATGTGAACATGTTCCCCGATCATCAATGTGGGATACAGAATTTAGCTTCCAAGCTTCATCCCACCTCTCTCCGCTCCTTGACGTTAACGAACAGAAATGTGATTTATATAAAGAACTTTAGGTAGTTTCAAATTGTCCCTCAACAATTATCTACCATAGCGAAATCAGTAACCATGTTCACCTTCCAATTGCTTTGGGTAGCACTCGCTGCCATCTTTGTACGCCTTCTGTTCACTGGCAGAAGACCCAAGAACTATCCCCCAGGACCACCCACACTACCTATTCTCGGTAATATCCACTTGGTAAGTACCAGGATTTTTAAAGCAACATACTCCGATTAACAAAGATCAGATGCCAAAGCGAGATGCTCACTTGCAATTCCGTAAATGGGCAGATGAGTACGGCCCTATCTATAGCTTGATCTTAGGGACCAAGCCTTTTATTGTGCTTTCGAGTGCTCAGGCCGTCAAGGATCTGCTGGATAAAAAGAGTGCACTCTACTCTGACCGGCAGGAGATGTATGTCGGCCAAACACTCGGTAGCGGAGGCCTGCGACTTCTGATGATGGTATGTCATTCTAGTTTGTGCATAAAAGGTACCGAGACTAATATTTACTTCTCATGTAGGGTTATGGCCCAACTTGGAGATCAGTCAGTTCGCCAATACATTAGCACCTTTGTTCAGACTACTAACACGATGATCAAGTTTCGTAAATTGGTGCACTCACTTCTTAACGTGACAGCAGCCAAAAGCTACGTTCCATATCAAGACCTCGAGAACAAGCAAATGCTGTACGAGATGATTATCCAACCTGACCAATTCCTCCAGAGCATTCGACGATACTCAAATGCACTCACAACTACAATGGTCTTCGGCTGGCGATCGCCCATTTATCATGACCCCAAGCTCATGCAGTTGTTCGATGGCTTCTCTGAGTTTGCGGACCTCAACCAGACCGGTATTGCTGCTCTCCTTGAGTCATTCCCGCTTTTGAGAAAGCTGCCTGATTTTTTGGTGCCGGTGCAGCGAAAGGCCAAAGAGCTTCACCAAAAAGAAAAGGACTTATATGTCAGTCACTGGCTGAAGGCAAAGCAAGACATAGCCAACGGCACCATCAAACCATGCTTCTGCGTCGGTTTGGCAGAGGCGCAGGAGAAGGGCAACATTGACGATGCTCAGGCCGCTTACATCTCTGGGACGCTTCTTGAGGCTGGATCGGATACCACGTCCAGCACGCTCTATGCCTTTGTCCAAGTAATGCTTCTGTATCCCGAGATCCAACGTAAAGCACAAGATGAACTCGATAAAGTGGTTGGTAGTGAACGAATGCCAACCATGGACGATGAGCAAAGCCTTCAGTATATCCGTGCATGCATGAAAGAAACACTTCGATGGATGCCAACCACTATCCTCGGAGCCGTACCTCATGCCGTTACTCAGGATGATACTTACAACGGTTACCTTATCCCCAAGGGAGCTGGCGTTTTAAACAACGTCTGGGGGATTCACATGGATCCCGAGCGCTTTCCTAATCCTCGCCAGTTCGACCCAGAGAGGTACCGAGATGATTTGCAGAGTCTCGGGGATGCAGCAGCAAATCCAGATGCTTCCAAAAGAGATCAGTTTACCTTTGGAGCAGGACGTCGTATATGCCCTGGAATCCACGTCGCTGAGCGAAGTCTCTTCCTGGGCATGTCGAGGATGTTGTGGGCATTTAACATAGAGCCTGCACTTGACAAAGAGGGAAACCCAATTTTGCCAGACCCAGATAAGTTGACACAGGGATTTGTGTGTATGCCAGAGGAGTTTCCTGCTAAAATCACCCCAAGGTCCAAGGAGAGGGAGGCCATGGTTATTGATAGTTGGAAGAAGGCTGAAAGAGAGTCACTCGATCCAGAAACAAAGCAGTGGCGATAACTTTAGTTGTTTGATTAAGAATTAAGTATCTAGAATATCATCATGATTTTGTTATCATCAACAAGAATGGTACTACAGTATGGTTTTGTCGTTAAGCCTATTCGTAATCATTTCTCGGTGGCAGCTCGTCATAATACTACGTCAACTTTCTAGGTTTTAGCCCGAGAGCTCCTTGACCAAGTCTGCAACAGACTGGACAACGGGGTACTTGGGAAGGTTAGGCTTGTAGACCTGTGTACTGTTAGCATATTGCGTTTTCGAATATGGAGGGTGAATATCACTTACCGACTGGCACACAGCGTTAAACTCGCTTCGCGAGCCAACGCCACGAGCAAGCTCATCACCAGGAACTCCAAGCTTGACCAACTCACCAGCCTGCTCAACACTGTTCCAGCCAGGTCCAGCGGTGGGGTTCTTGATCCAGGCGACAAACCACTTGTGGATGGAGTCGGCAAGGGCTTGCTGTGCCTTTGTGACGCCTTCGAGGGACTTGAAGCACTCGTTACCACCGTGGAAGAAGGGGACCTCGGTACCGTGAGTGGGAGCAGTACCAGGGACTCCGACAACGTTGTCGTAGGCACCGAAGAAGCGGTACACCCAAGTCTTCTGCTCCTCGCTGCGGAGGTCAAGGAGGTAGTCGACGGGGCAGTTGAAGCGGGCATCGCCGTACTGGGCGCCGCTGCGGAGAGATTCGCTGGCGTAGTCAGCAGGGTTGTAAGCGCTGATCAGAGCATCATCAGGAATGTGAGCGCTATCAGCATCGAAGGTGTTGATCCATGAGCTGAAGTCGCTGTTCTCGGCGCCGTAAACCAGGCTGAAGATGGTTCCCTCTCCGTTTGATGTTCCGGTCAACAGGGGCACATGAGAAGCATAGCCACCGGAGGCAAGACGGGCGGAGTAATCAGAGAAGCGGGTGATGTCATCAACGACGGGAGTGAACCAGGTGTTGAAGGTGGAGTTGAAGTTCTTGGTCTCGATATCGAGGATGTCGACCTTACGGAGACACTCGAGTTGGTTGTTGCCACCCGTAGGGCAGCCAACCTCAGCGGCAACAGCGTTGAGGGCCTCATCAACAGGGGCGTAGGCGGGGCCAGAGATTGCATTGGCACTCATCTCGACGGCACCCTTAAGGAAGGTATCAGGGTTGTTCCACAGATAGTGGTCAACCTGCACTCCACCTGAAGAGTGACCACCGAAGACGATGTGGTTGGGGTTGCCACCGAAAGCTATGCGACGTTAGCGGTGCAAAACAGCCATGTGACGCAGTATGATACTAACCTCCAATGTTCTTGTGAACCCAGTCCAGAGCCTTCTCAACATCGAGGATGCTGAAGTTCTGCGACTCCTCGGGGTGAGCACTCTTCAACTCGGAAGAATGAGGTGAGGCAAAGATGCTCTCACGGGTGTTGAAGTTGACGTAGACGACTCCATTGCGGGCAAAGTTTGTGCCTTGAATCTGGGAGTTGCTGTTGGAGCCGGTGACCATAGCACCACCATACATGTAAACAAATACCTAGTTCATGTTAGTCAATCGTCATATGACATGCATATGCAGGGTTAAAGCACTCACAGGCAGGTTCTTGCCACGTGTGGGAGCCCAGATGTTGAGGTTCAAGCAGTCCTCATCCTGGCGAGTGAAGGGATCTCTACCGAAAGCCTGGGGACAGGTTGGGCCGTAAGCCTTAGCCCGGAAGACATTGCGAGATTGAGGAAGGTCCTGAGGCGCTTTCCATCTATTCAAGTGTTAGTTCGTCACTCCTGCATTGTTTCATATGCAAATTTGACGTCGCCATACCTGTTCTGACCACCAGTGGAGGCGGCGAAGGGAACACCAAGATAGACAGCGTTACAGTGCTCATCGCGGAAGCCTTCAACAGTTCCCTGTGGAACTGCGGCACGCGGGAGAGGATCCGCACATCCAGCAGGAGGAGGAGAAGGTCGTGCCGTGACGGGAGCGAGACATGTGGCGGCCAGGATCAATCCTGTAGTGAGCATATCGTTAAGACCCATTGCGAAATAGTGAAACTGTAATACACAGGAGAAGGTGATGATCGTCTCTGGCTGGAAATATTTAGAAGCAAATCCGTTCTTCTGAGGTGGCTTTATCAATGGATGAGCAGAGGCCGAGTCAGGACCCATCGTCAGCATTGACCAAGCAAATGGTATCTCCGAAGTGGCGGCCTCTGTCTCGAAGCAGGGCCTTGGGGCGTGCTATAGCGGGTCTGGCAGTGGAGTGAAACAGGGGGCTTGATACACTAACACGCCCTGAGCGCGCCATTATACGGGTGGCTGCTAGCCAGGAATAGCTGGCCTCTGGCCCTGTGGCGGACACGACGGAGTTGGGCGGATCCAGGGACCCGATGGGTTTTGGCGTGAGGACGAGTCATGCGTGGGAAAATATCTGTGAAAATCTCAGGAGACGGTGGCTGCGGAAAGAAAATACGTAGGAAGTTATTGAACACGGAACGGGAAGGGCGGAAACGGGAGAGATCTGTGCCACGGCCCCTCTGAACTATTGATCTGTCAATGTGGACATCCCGTGGGCCAGCGTCGTAGGCGAAGATGCGGTGGTTGAACTGGGGGGGCGGACTTGGCAATGGCTTCAAAAGCATGTGTCTTTAAATCTGACAAGGGTACTTGCTCTCGTCAATGCGAGCGACAGGTCACAAATCGGTTCCCAGCACGTCGGAAGCGATTCCACATCTCGCTTCCAGAGTCGAGACGAAGGAAATTGTGGACTGGGGAGGGTTTTTGTTGCTTTTTCTAGGATCACTAGGTTCGGCGTACTGAGACCCTTGGCACAAATGGATTCCGCGACAGGACAGGATTGGAACCCTTACGGTTGATCTCCACGTGCGTGGTGCATGCCGAGCAGAGCAGGTGTCAAGGATTTAAGGAGCAAGGGTCTGTCGCACCGAGAAAATTCATATCAACTATTTGGGAACCGCCGTGCGGCTACCAAGACTTTCTTGACCTGCAGCGTAACTCGAACTGTCTCCTGTTGCGTTACATCAAGCTGCGAGCTGCTCAATCCAGAACACACATCCTTACATGTAATGTTTGAGATATTGATGTCGAAATCTAGACTGTGAGCTCAAAGGCTAGACGTCGTAGCGAATGTCACCTTTCGCAATGGCAGCAACGGCTTCGATTCGCACTCTTTACGCACACGGAGCTAAAATTCGCAACCGAGGCCTCTTGTCTGTCATTGACTAACTAGCTCAGGTGCAAACGCAGTGCCTTGGTGATCCAATTGGTGTATTCCCGATCAAGTCCCCCGTAGCGTTAAATAGACTTCGGAGCTAGATGCAGATTTGTCGCATTCCACGACGCTATCACCATTTTCTCGAAGCCCAAAACCAATTCCGTGACTGCCAATGGGCTGATGTATCATAAAGCCCCGAAGCCGTGCGTTTCGCCTGCATTTCTCCGAACAGGTAACGCCCATGACCTCAGGGGCACTCCGTACCTGGTTTTCGGTAGCAATAAGTTGACGTGCATCGCCCTCCCGATTTTATGGTTTGACTTTGCCGGGTTGTTTGGATATTCCCTTGCAGATCTACGTCGCAATGTCAGAGGGTCTTGGTCAAGTGGTAAAGTTTGGACCAACACCAAAGGAAATCAGGCCATGTACCTGCTAACACTATTTTAGGTGTCGTGGTACATCTGTACCGTCGTCGCTACCATCTTTCTCGCTCTTCGCCTATGGATCCGCATCCGCAAATTCGGTTCTCTTGCTCTCGACGATGGCCTCATTATTTTGGCGACGGCTTGTCTTTGGGGTGACTTGATCATTCAACAATACATGTGGAATCTGGGAATGGCCAATATCCCGGGTGCTACGCCTGAGCAGTTCAAGAAGTTGATGCAGGTAAGCCGCGTCTTTTGCCTCCAAGCGACATGGCGATTTTACTGACATTACCACCAAGATGATTGTTCCTGGATCGATTCTCTACGTCACATCGCTTTGGGCCATCAAAATCGCTCTGGTTCTATTCTACAAACGACTTGCCGCGCCCGGAACTAAATTGCAGCTCATCTACAATGTTACACTGTGCTTGTTGGTAGCTTTCTGGACTGCCATCTTCTTCCATATCATTTTCCAGTGCTTCCCTCACGATAAGAGATGGTCGCAAGACCCGGCCTGTTGGTTACACGATCCTCGACAGTGGAGCTATAACTAACACCACACAGATCAATGTGACCCGAAACAAGCAGAGATCAACTACTGGCTAACAATCCTCTGTAAGCGATTATGATCCGCACCTGGTTCAAAAGATCAATGCTGACTGACGTTTTAAATAGTGAACATTGGTACCGATGTCTTTAGTGAGTATACACAATATGCGTTTGCTGTTCTCGTACTAACATCCCGAAGCCATTTGTTTGCCCATCTACATGGTCCTTCAGCTCCAGATGAAGATGAAGCAGAAGATCGGTGTTGCAGCAATCTTCGCGCTCGGTTTCTTGGTCGTTGTTGCAAGCAGTAGGTATCCTTACTTCCGGACTACGAATGTTACTGACCGCGCCAGTCATCCGTGCCTACTACTCCAAGCGAAACGAAACCATGCTGACATGCACTGTCTCCATGATCGAAACAGCTGTCGCTATTATCGCCACCTGTCTACCTCGTACGACCCCCCACTCTCTGTTTCCAGACGTCCAAGGTACTAACATCTTCTCGCGCAGCTCTACGAACACTCTTCCTCGGCCAAATGTCCTCCGCACGATCCGGCTCCAACTACCAGCGATACGAACTCTCCTCAACAGGCCAGAACCGAACTCGACGAACAAACCACAGTCGAATAACCACCAATGTCATGGGTGGTACAGAGAACAACGACTCACAAGATGAGCTGTTCAAAGAGTCTATTCAGGCTGCAGGTGGAAGAAGTGCCGCCGGTGACAAGAGCCCTGGTATCACGGTGAACACCACCATTCTGCAGCATAGTGCCGAGAGCCAAGCGAGGATATCTCAGGCCAGGCTTGATAGCTTTGCTTAATGTTTTTTATGTAGCATCCTTTATTAATTCTAATTTATTTTCATGAAAACGCCGAAGTTAATCTTGTGCAACTAAGTGTTGATAGAGAAATTGGTGAATGTATTTGCACAGACGTGTAAGCCTTGCTGAGTTGATTACTTGAATTGGAGTTTTATGGTGTATTTGGTTAAAATGAACCCAGTTGGAATTGTCGAGCTTGTATTTATGTGTTCTTTCAAAAACAAGTTTAATAACCACATTGAAAAAAAGAATGAAAAAAAAAGAACCCCTTAATGAGAGATAGTATACACGTCTACATATAGGGCTTCGGACGTTTCGAATTCGTATCATACGGTAACAATTATCCGTGGTACAGGGTAGGGCCACTTGGAGCTACGCCCCTCCAATGTTGAAGATAGTCAGTCACCTTTGGGTGGGATTTATGGTGGAAGTGGAAACCACCGGAAACACCACGAGATATGGTGATTTATTGACGTATAATGCTAAAGAAAAAGACGGTTAAGCTAACAGTACGAGAACGCTAAATGCGTGGGCCGTCAGTGTCAAATGATCGGAGGTTTTGTTGTGGTAATGGGCAGATTTAACAGTTCGTGGGGCACTAACGTGGTGCAGTAGCTAATAGTGCTGTCATGTTGTCCCTGTGTCGCTTTGTTTTGATCAAGTTTGATCGTTTCCATTCTTATTAAAATTTTGAAATGTTATAATGTCCACCCGCTGTATATGCATCTGCTTCTGTAGCACATTTTGCGATCTAACGACAGCTAAGATGGTGGCTCCTCTCTGATGCTCTCCATTTCAGTACAAATATACTCGGGGGCCCTGTAAGGCTTGATAGGCGCTCTTGACCCGGGTGCTAGGTACTAACTGCCGCTGACAGCTCTTTAATTACCGCCAAATGAATACGAATACAACAACGCCTTTTTCAATAGCGCGGCAATAGTCAAGTGGATGATCTTACGACCAGCCAGGCGACCAGCCAGGCGCCGATGATTACAGAAAACATATGGCATGGTTTATAGTGGAATGGATTTTCCAATTCCTTACCCCCTCGTCAATCAACTTCAGTCGCTTGTTACCATGGCTTTCCTGAACCTGATCACTTTGGCCTTTGTCGCCTCCGCAGGTGTCAGCGCTGGACCGTGCCGCCCCTGCAGCTATCAGTATTGTGACCACGTTCACTGTACCTTTCTTCAGTATGAATTTATGAAGCTTATGCAAGGTTGAGAGAGAAGAAATGCTTTGAACTACCTAGTAAATAAGGTAGTATAAGCAAGCTTGAGGCATGCGATGTGAAGAAAAGTGTTAAACTTATTAGAAAAGATCATGCTTGGAGGCATCCAGCATTCAAATGACCCCACCCATTAATTTCAGGGTAAACCATAGCTGGAAGAAAGATTGAGTAGTATATGTTTGTGGTCTCTGTCTGTAACAGCAAAATCATATGTATTGAGCTCGGATATTTGATTTCCTTGAGTCTCCTCATCGGCAGCTCGGAATTTTCAAGAAATAAAGTCAGTGATGGTATCACAGAAGAAAGCCTCGTTCTGCAGGAACATGACATGTCCCGAATCTGGCACAGTGATGAGCTTGAAATCGCCTTCAATGCTTTTCTTTTCTGCCGCCTTGATCACCAAATCTCTCATCATATCAACGAATGAATTCATCATAACATCGTGATCTCCTTTCACGAACAGTATCTTCTCACAGCTCTTGACTAATTCAGGGATCAATGGTCGCATGTCAAACCGGGTGCTCTTTTGCAGCGTCATCATCGCACGAAAAGCGTCCAAGCTCAAGGTTGAGCTAGCAACTTTGAGTCTTTCGTCTTGATCCGGGTGCGAATCGAGCCATTCTTTGCTTGCCCAGCCGTAGTGCATCTGTCGTATAACATTTGCTGTAGTACCGTCCTGTTCGGCTTTGGCACGCATCTGGTCAAATCGCTCGGGAGGCATGACGCCAAGAGCACCCATCGACGCGGGTGGACAACCGCAATAGATCAAATGTTGGATCAACTTTGGTCGGCGACATGCCATGTAAACACCGCTGGCAGCCCCGAGTGATACGCCGATCCAGGCACGAATCCTATCAATCTCCAAGACCTTAAGCAACTCGTCCACGTCGTCAATCATTTCCCCGAACTCTACATTATCGACATTCTTGAGCGGACTGCTTTGCCCATGGCCTGGGTGATCATAACTGAGAACATTGAACCCTGAAGTGACGAATCGTTGTGCGACGGGTTGGTAAAGCGTGAGGTCAGCACCAAAGGTGTTGGACAAAATAATCCAGGGGCTTTTCGGGGTGCTTTTGTCGATGCTGTATGATATTTTGCGGCCCGTAGAAAGTTCTGCGCACTGAATGGTACTCTGAGGAAAAGTCATTTTTGCTTGCACTGTAGGTGATAGAGCATGCGACGGGAGGGACTTCTCATTTTAAGAAAAAAATATTAGAGAAACGGTTAAACTGGTGCTCTTCCGGACACTTATAAGACAGAGAGTGCCACTCGGACACTTATATTATGATGTCAAAGACTATGGTAAGGAGGGTAAGCTGACGGATCCTTCCACTGGCTATCAATGGATTCCATCAGGCCAGATAACCAAGGTCTATGATTCGTCATCTCCTAGGACAGCGTTACAAGTATCGACGCTGCATTGCTGAGGGCCCACCACATATATCCTATCGGGGTATTTCCCTTGCCCTCCGCATATATGGTATTGGCCATCTCGCACCGAGATCATTCGTTTTTCTAGCAGGTTAGTCAATACAAGGATGACGGAGGATACTGCGGGAATCTGACACTTGTGTCTACTATGTATTGTCCTATTCAACATAAAAGTCGGAGTAAGCGAAAGGTATAAGTAATGGGTAAGTCTATACCGGACTCTGTTGTGGATGAGTAAATGAGGATGCCTATCAACATTTGCCGAAGCTCACGTATTGGGAGCAACTAATTTAAATCGGACACTTTTGAGAAATAAATTTAGTGTATCCAATACTGTAGTGGTTCAAACCCGGACCAAGCAACCGTCAAGGTACTCCCTCACACGATCTATACCGGCAAGCGGTGCAAGCATACCAACGTAACCGTCAGGCCTGACAACAGCCACCAACCCATTGTCCTTCGACACGCCTAGGATCTCATATATATCTTCCTTCTTTGCCAGTCCATAAACCCGCATTTCAGCAAGCTCTTTGACCACTCTAGGTAAGTCGGGCCACTCAAAGCGCTTGCTAAGTGGATGAACAACCGCAAGATCTACAGTACCTTTGGGGAAGCCTTTGACGATCTCGACGGATGATTTTAGCGCTGATTGCGAAGCGCCAGAGGGTTCGAGTAAATCGTTGCTAGCGAACACGAGGACGTAGTATCGACCAGTTGGTGGTAATTCTATAATTTACGTCAGTCAACATACACAGAGATTTGTCTTCACAATTTCTAAAGAGAAACATACCGTCTTGGAGGTGACGTCTAGTAGCATCAGCATAACGCTTGACCTCAACGTCAAGAAGTCTCCTGCCGGGGGTTAAAGCACCAGCTAGCGGATCCCTCTGAGGCATATCGCCATATAAGCCCTTTCCAGCTGTTTTGACAAGTTCGCTCGGCTTGTACTGGAGTCCGCAACCACTCGTAAACCCACTACCTTCGCTAAACACGCTAAGAAACTCCTCGTGAGTCAAACCTGACGTCTCTGCATCGCCTGTACCGATTTTACCAGAGAACATGTGCGAGAACTTGGCATCGAACTCAATGAGCTGACGGGCTACGTCAACACGTTCCTGGTCAAAGGTTTCGAGAACGGAATCTGCTGAGCCAGGAGTCTTTGAGGGTGTAAGACCGTGGAGGCTGTGAACGAGCTTCCATGAAAGATTGTATGAGTCCATCATTGACACGTTCATACCCTGTCCGGCTTTGGGGCTGTGAGTGTGGCAGGCTTCACATAGAGTGTTAGCAGTTTCCCATGAACAGAAAGGCGGAGGATGCCTTACCATCTCCAACGATGAATACTCTTTCCAAACCATCAAAAGTCTTTGCAGAAAACTTGGGCGCCATGCGTTGACCAATCTGATACGCAGCCCACCAATCAGGCTCGGTGCCCTCTTTGATCTTGATCTCATACGGCGCAAACACAGCCTTTGCTTGTTCAAAGATATAGTCCAAGGTAACAGCGCCACGCCTCTTCTTATCCGCAGATTTCTTATCCGTACCAGTATCCTGGCTTGTGTCAACCTCACCAGGGACTTGAACATAAAGTCGTGTGAGATACTCGCCAGTAGCGATCTGCTCTCTGGGAATGATCATGACCGACCCTGCGTCAGAGTGAACGGCAGAGCGTTTTCGAATATCTGGAAAGTCGGTGTCGGCGACGAAATCGCACACGCCCCATATGTGATCGCTCGTTTCGCCTTGGAGTTCGAGACCCATGCACTTTCGAACCTTTGAGCGTGCGCCGTCTGCTCCCACCAAATACTTTGTCCGTACGGTGCTTTGTTGAGTCGTTCCGTCGGCAAGATCGTGTTCATATTTAACAAGAATAGGAAACTCAGGATTGGTCTCGTCGACAGTGTATTCCAGGAAACGACTGGACCTTCGAATTGCCTGCTTCCCGGCGTAAAGATGGAGGTTTTCTTCCAGAATACGCTCAATACGTCCTTGGTGAATCGTGACCTCGAAAGGAAAGCGAGCAGGTACGTTGACATCAGGCGCGAAGCTACTTCGCTCTATGCCCTTGGTGGAGGAGGGGTTCCAAAATGCGACCTCTTCCATATGACAGCCCTCGCTGATTATCTCGCTCGCTATCCCCAGGCCTTGGAAAACCTCCAGAGTTCGTGGTTGGAGTCCATCTGCTTGACCCGCCTTCAGAGTTCCTGGCTTGGAGTCAAGACATAGAAGTGAGGAGTCTTGCAGGCCATACCTGGCTAGGAGTAAGGTAAGGAAAAGGCCACTGGGCCCTGCCTAGAGAGTCTGTGAGTCATATATACGATGGTGATATAAAATGGTATAGCTTACGCCAATAACCACGATTTCGCGATGTTCCTCAGCGGTTGATGTGAGATCCGGAAGAGGTGATCGTCTAGGTAGTGGTAGCGCGCGTGAAGGCAGAATTCTGAGGTCCCTCGCCGCGTTTGATGTTTCTTGAAAGACAGGCATGTTGTGCGCGTGTGACAGAACCTATTAATTGATTAACAGAAATCGCTGGCCAAAGAATGAACGGTTTTATCCTGTGACGATCACGAAATGATGGTGGATTTCACAAAGATTGGTAATACTTAGTGAGACAGGTCAATGTGGATAACCCTGTCGGTGAAGGACTTTTCCGGCGATATCTCCGAACTTCCGGCTCCGGCAGTTATATCGTCAACTGCCGCTACCTTTTCATGCGGGGCAATCCGCCATTTTATTTTCTCAGCCCCGGAAGACCGGAAATCCTGACTTCATCGGCACACGAAATATGGCAGACCGATCTAAGTCTTTGCCCAGCCGGCGAAACCTACCACGTGCGTCTCACGCCTGTCAACGATGCCGAGCCAAGAAGGCCAAGTGTGACCAGCAACAGCCATGTGGAAACTGTGTAAAGCATTCGCATCAGTGCGCATATGGGCTTCGAAGGCGAAACGGGCGGGATAGGAATTTTTCTACTCCATCTGGCGGACAGTCTCATGACACTTCGTCTGTATCTTGTCTGACTGGCCGAGATGAGGTATGGCATGAAAGTGAGCCCCTGGAGCAGGCTCAACAGTCTGGTCGCATAGGTATTGTGTTATACAGTGGTCTGCTTGTTCAACGTACAAATTGCTGATCTCCTTTCCAATTAGAAGAAGATGATGCTGTCGGTGATATCAATCAGCACACCCAAGGAACAGAGTTCTATGGAACCTCGTCTAACTTTGTACTACTAAATCAATTCTTCATATATGCCCAGAAGAATCTGCAGCCGAACCCTCCTGATCCGTCCAATAACCCGTCGACACCATATTTATTTCCCGTTAGTCATGATGCACAAGGGATGCGTCCGGAGTCAGGTGTCACAACGCGGCTACCTCTTTCAATCGTGAATATCTTGTCCGATAAGCAAGTCATGGAACCCAATTCACGGGCGAAAACACCTGAACCGACTATCGAGACTCAAGAGGACAATGATGGCCATCTAATCAGAAGCGACAGTCTCAGACAGTCAACCCAGCATGGCCCTTCAACTAATACTAATCTCAACGGGTCTATTGCAAAGAGCACCCCCCTAGATACCCTAGACATTGCCAAACATAGACTTGAGCGGGAGTACGTCAGCCAATTCATCAACAATCTGCATCACCTCCACCCCATGCTCGACCCCTCAGCATTCACTGCACGATGCGAAAAACTTGTATGGGTTTCGCCTGGTATGCCCGAGGACAGTAAGAACCATCGACATTTTCTTGCTCTGTATCATATCGTAGTGGCAGTAGGCGCGCTTATCTCCGGATCCAATGTCACTCAATGCATCGACCTTGATATGGATGAAGCAGCAGGTGGTCAATCATGTAGTCAACCTCCATCAAGTCAGGAACTATCTAAGAAATACTTCCGAAGGTCCAGGGTCTTACTTGGAGACGTGTTTGAAGTTTGCTCGTTGGAAAGCGCTCAAACACTTCTTCTAATGGTAGGTCACAATCTCCCACGCAACTTCCGGGTACTGTACATTAACCCCATACAGTCATTATACTGCCAAAATGCTCTTAAACCACATGCCTGCTACATGTATTGCGGCCACGCAGTCCGTACTGCTCTTGCTATCGGCATTGCTCGAGAAGTCTCTTCAAGCTCAGCAGAAGACCGTAGAGCAGCACGACGAACATGGTGGTGTATCTACTCACATGAGATAGACATGAGCTGCAGTGCAGGCCGTCGAGATAGTCTTGGAAAGCCCCGGAACTACCAAATCGATCTCCCGCATATTACTGATCAGAAGGACAATACATTGCCCGAAAGGAACCTCGAAAAACGTAGTGTGATGATGATCAACGAAATGGTTCATTTCGCTGCTATCTTACGGCGTATTTCGAAAGGGCTGTACTACGATTCCAAGGGATTGACACTTCTCCAAAAGTCGATTGTTGCAAAAGGGCTCGACACACAACTTCACGATTGGAAGTCCCGACTACCGAGCTACCTCGACTTCAATACAGTATCATTCCGAGAACCGGAATGGGCTGCCAAACAAAAGCTCGTGTTACAGCTGAGGTATCTCAACGCCAGAATACTTGTTCACCGGCCGTTTCTTGGGGAGCCCATACGAAGTGCCGAAGAAGACATGCTGACTCACGCCGATATTTGTCTGGACGCAGCCCGAGAAACTATCCGCGTCATGTATGATGCTTACACCAACCGACACTACTTTCGCAGTTGGTGGTACAATGCGACGTACACCTTGTATGCCGGAATGATTGTGCTATATATCATCATGCTTGGCCCTACTACTGTGTCACACGAAGAGTTGCTAGAAGATGCTGCGAGAGCATACGAGATACTTCATTCGATGGAAGAGGCTATCGTTGCTCGAAGAAGTGCGAACTTGATTCAAGAAGGTTTACAAGTGGCTCAAGCTTGTGTTCAGAGACGGCAGAATGATATAGAGAGGACTGGTCAGCGGCAAAACGATGCTGGATCTCAAGTTCAACCACATTCAGACGAGATCGCGAACCAGGTATCACACGCTGTGCCAGAACAAGAACCTGGACTGCTGGCATCCATCATTGATCCCAATCTACTGCAGGACTTTATGGCAGCTGATCAAGATGATTTTGATATGCAATTTTCTTTCCCTTCTTTGGATAGTCTCTATGGTGAGGGGCTGGATGGAGATTCTTTGCCAATGCATCAATAAGTAGACATATATATAGCTACATGTGATCGAAGTGTGGGCAAGTTCTGACTGTCTCACCCCGTCGACTAATGTGTTTAATACGAGTTTAAATAGATCTATGTATTTGCTTCAATCCACATCTGGAACAGGCAGGTCATCGATAAATCTGAACCTGCGACCCAAACCAGCCATGGCTTCCTCGGCCTTTTCTCTGCGGAGCTTTGCCGCTGCTGTATCTGTGACGAGAACAAAGTCATACGTAAGCAATGCGGAGCCCAACTCAACGCCATATTTCTTAGCCATCTCCTCGTCGGTAACCTTGTGGAGCTTGACGACAAGGGAATCTTTAACACCAAATACGGCATCGGTAGACTCGTAAGGATCGTCTTTGAGGTAAAGCGCGCTGTGATATGTTACTCATAGTTCTTTGTAGAATTTGAGAGGAGGCAAGACTGACGTGATGAGAGGATCATATCCATCTTTCTTAAACATAAAGTGCATGTGACTAGGCCTGTATGGATGCCGACCAAGGACTTTGAGAAGTTTTCCTACCGGCCCATCATGGGGAATAGGATATGGCACTGGGACGATGGCTTTGAACCAGAAGTTACCCTTCTCGTCGCTTGTCAATACTGCTCTGCCATCGGGACCGTTTCTGTCAGCGTGTTGAACGTCGTAAAACCCTTTCGAGTCAGTCTCCCACACATCGATTTTGGCTCCTGAAATTGGGGATCCGTGGATATCCTTAACAGTGCACAGGACGAGAAGGGGTTCACCGTCCGGGTCGTGGGAGATCAAGTTGCCCTCCGTCATGTGCTCAGCTTCGAGAGTGTGGAAGGGTCCCAAAACTGTGCCTTCAGTGCTGCCTTGAGGTTTTGGGTGATCGATCGAGTCCACCAACAGCGAAAGACCGAGAATGTCAGAGAGTAGGATGAATTCCTGTCAAGGTCAGCCACATATAACGCCCGGGTAAATTACATACATACTTGTCGAACATCGGATGAGATCTGGCCAACTTGGGTCAGGAATTGAATGGCGGCCATCCATTCGTCAGTGGTAAGTCTGGTTTCCCTGGCCAGGTCGTGCATGTGGGTAACCACCCGTTCCAAGATGTACTTCAGTCGCAGATTGCTGCATTGGGAGTTGATAGCATGCACATTCTCTGTGATGTTATCGATCGTGAGATCCTTCAAAGTGACGGGCGCGGCCATGGTGTATCGTTCTTTATTGAATTATTTGGTTAACTGGCTTTAGAAGCTCAAATATGCTTCGAGCCGGAGATTTATAGGCTTCAAGACCCCGCGTTGTCTCTGTGGTAGGGAATGCGGAGAAGCTGACTTTGCCTGGCCCGGGAGTGGGCAATCCGGATGTGGAGTCGGGGTTCGGAAAAGACCCCATTAAGAGCCGGAACTTTGGAGTTACGCTCCGATCAAGCTTCCGGTCGATCAACACTTGACTACGTCACAAATCAACTTCACCAAGTGTTGGAACGACATTTCCTCACTCATATCTTTGGTCATTGATGTTTTTTCGAAGCGTAAAAGTCCCATATTGGTAGTCTATCAATATTCTAGTTAATGAGCACCACAAGTGATAGTTAGTTACTAGTCTGATATGTCAAATTGCACCCTGCTTGTCAAACTGCGCCCTACCACTGATTGTATGAATCCTACGACCAGTTCCTACTCATTATATATACGATGCCTTCAACGCCAGTTTACAGAGATCTTTTGAGCGTCGGCGTTCTTTGAACACCAACTTACAAACTCAAGAAACGCAACCTCTTGCATTAAATTGCCACCCGACCAATTCTTGCTATATCAGCCATGGGAAGCGTTCATCAACCTCACTCCAAGACTTACCCCGACTCTAACGGCTACTACGGCCAGTTCGGGGGTAATTACTACCCACCCGAGACCCACGAAGCATTGAAAGAACTCGCCGACAAGTATGAAGAGATCCGTGACCTGCCAGACTTTAAACACACCCTCAACAAAGTGCGCATCGGCCTACAAGGCCGCCCAACGCCCATTCATCACCTTGGAAACATCTCTGGAGAGATCGGAGGTGCTCAAATCTATGTCAAGCGGGAAGATCTGAATCACACAGGCGCCCACAAGATCAACCATTGCGTCGGCTTTGCACTGCTCGCAAAGGCGATGGGCAAGAAAAAGCTCATCGCTGAGACAGGAGCTGGTCAGCATGGCGTTGCTCTTGCGACCGCAGCAGCCTACTTTGGCCTCGAATGCGAGATCCATATGGGCGCCGTTGATACTGAGAAGCAAAAGTCTAACGTTGGCCGCATGCAAATACTTGGGGCGAAAGTTGTGGCGGCCACCGCAGGCCAATCAGCTCTGAAGGAGGCCAGTGACTCTGCCTTCAACGCTTACGTCGAGCAAAGAGAGCATGCCCTGTATGCCATTGGATCAGCTATTGGACCTCATCCCTTCCCGTTGATTGTGCGAGACTTCCAGTCTGTCATTGGCCAAGAAGCGCGAGAGCAGTTCCTTACTATGACTGACGGCGTCTTGCCAGATCATGTCGTTGCATGTGTCGCAGGGGGATCTAACGCCATGGGCATGTACTCAGCCTTCATTGATGATTCGAATGTCGTATTGCACGCCGTCGAGCCGCTGGGAACATCTGATCAACTTGGCGACCATGCGGCGACACTATCATATGGTAAACCAGGAACATTGCACGGCGCAAAGACACTCGTACTGCAAAAAGACGAAAGCACACCTGCTCCGGTCTCATCTATAGCATCTGGACTAGTCTACCCCGGCATCGGACCCGAGATGGCGATGCTTCACCAAGCCGGACGTATATCTGTGACTACTATACGGGATGACGAGGTCATCGAGACGTTTTTCCGCATGGCGAAGAAGGAGGGGATCATTATCGCATTGGAAAGTGCACATGCCGTGGCGTTCGCGATACGCTTGGCAGCGCAGCGACCTGCATCTGAGAAGATTCTGGTCAATCTGTCGGGCCGTGGAGACAAGGATGTGGATTATGTCCTAGAGAATCACGGAACAGGTTGACAATGAGATTCGAATACGGTTCTTGTTAGACATGATAAATCAATATGAGGTTTTCAAGCACCAGAGCAGTCCTTTTACAGCGGTGATCGCACGACGACACCCGTCGTCTACAAGCCATAACCTGGCAGAGAGACAGAACACAGTGGTTCATGCGGCATTGCGTTGCACTATAGTTCCAAGGGGAAAAAAAGTCAAAAGACATACAACAGCGGGGATTCGCTGGTCGTCACCGACCCAACTACTAATCCGCCGGTTAGTGGCTTGACTATGGGAGAGCGGACGGGATCCCGTATTTTCCACTACCTTTGGTCGTATGTGCTTAAATTGGTCATTTTTTGACTTATATACTATATGTGAATAGAGAACCTCCTGGATCATGCCTGTTGCCGCTGCTTTAAGTTGTTCTGTTTTTCAAATTGCATAATGCTCAAGACCAATGGAACCAAGGGAGTCTAGGTCAGATGATTCAATCTGGCTCTCTTTCCTATCCTGGTCTAATTATCTGCATATTAGCATTACTCAGACGCACTGTCGCTGGTTGTTATATCAAGCCCTTTTGTGCCCACACAAGCTTGCCTCCGTCAATATTATGAACGAACAATATCGACGAAGATACGGCGACGTATTGGTCCAACCGTGGGATTATACCACTAGTAGATGAGAACAGCTAGAACGTGCAGGATGCAGAAACTATGACCTTCTTGAACATCGATGCTCACGATTGGCAACATCTCGATTGTGGTACAAAAAGTCGTTAGGCGTTCGGAGATATCAGTGACGTGATCCGATCCGAGTCTTATCGGACAAGCAGAAAGAGCTTTTTAAAATACAAATATACGAAAAAAGTCTGCTTTCAAATAAAAGTCCTGATGCACCGAAGCGCATTCCACGGGAAAGCTTCGGAGAATGACGTAGGATACGGAATTGATACAGCAAGAGGCTGGTATCAGTTGGAATGTTATCGTACAAATCAGTCACTAATGAGAATTTATTGGACAAGAAAGAATCGTTGCGAGGGGCATTTTCAGGCTCGTCGCAGCCTTGCAGGAGTGTGATTAATTTCCTCTCTCTCCGGAATTGGTACAAGAGGATGGATGACGAGGCGTCATAAAAGTTGTTAGTGCTAAACCGTCAGTCCACCAACCCTGCACTCAAGCTTCGTTTCATGCTACCACTTGAGACATGCTAAATGCGACAAAGCGTAAAAGTCCAAGCCGTCAGGAAGAGTGGAGCAAAAATGTGAATTGAAAAACAAAATGCTTTACGGAGTATTGCAAATAATATGGGTGACGAAAGTGTATTTTGTGGCTGCTGGAGAGTTTGCAGTTTTGTAACATATTGATGAGCTCTATCACCTTCCCGCGGGCTTCTGCCGATAGTCCAGAAGAGACAGAATGCAAATGCCGAAATCAAGGGAAAGGGGCTGATAAATATCCGAAACCCTATCCCAAGCTGCTCAAATTTTGACTTGTTCTAGTCTAGTGGCGGCAAGAGGGCGACTTGGTAGTTGGCCGAAGATCACGACTCGGCTTGGAACGCAGTCGCGCTTTGACGTGCGACTAAGTAGCGTTACAGGCGATGGACAAAAAGAGTGGTCAAGCACCCCACAAGCAACGAGATTAGCGACCGTAACCTTGCAGCTAGTTCGTCTTGTTAGGTCTGCTGCTCCGAAGGATGTTTCTGTCCACCGACTATTGAAAGTCAGTTCGTCCTAGTGTAAATGGCTCACCAATGAAAGCCAGTACCGGGATCGGGGCGGCAGCGTAGATCATGCTGAACTCCCCACAAAGTCTATAGTAGGTGGATACACGCATGAATCAAGCACGGTATTGTCTGCAGCGCATTGCCCAATTTCCTGGTCCATTGGGCTCGCATAGACGCGAGTTCGTACCGACCGGATAGATCTGTTTTTCCTTTTTCTCCATAACATCCCAGCTATTCCACGTGAGATTCTGAGGCTTGCATGCTGCCCGTTTGAGGTTGGTGAAACGCCAGAACGGGAAAAAAGCAAACACTGCAACTACTCCCTGTCTGCAGTTTATACCATGCAAACATAATAGCCAAGATATGCATATGTTGTGGTTGTTGGTGCTGACCTGGGGCTTTCTGGCATCGCAGGTGTCCTGTTTCGATGCCACCCAGCTCCTCACCCAGCTTCCCGAATGCGCGGTACGTTACTCACTGTCCCTATACCTCCCTAAGGTCAACGGAGCAGCAAGCTGACTGATTATAGGGGAGCTGTCTCTTGGACCTGGTGTCAAATTCCACGTGCGGCATAGACGTAGAATGCCTCTGCGCGGACCCCAAGCTCAAGACGCAAGTCGCAAGCTGTGTTCAAAGTAAATGTCTGCCTCGTGAAGCTTTATGTGAGTAAAGATTCCCCCATCAACAAATTGGGCGAAGGCTTTGGAGGTATACAATATGATGACTAACCCTGGGTGGAATAGCAACCTTGAATGTCACTTCCATCGCCTGTGACTTTCCCATACGGGATAAGCACATGGACTTTGAAGTCTTGGCTATTGTTATGGGAGCCATAACGGCAATTGTGGTGGCCCTGCGATTCTTTTCAAAACTTCATTACGAGCGCAGATTCCGGCTGGACGATTACCTCGTTGTATTCTGCTTTGTAAGTATCCGGACAAGGATGAGAAAACATCAATTAATCGCAAGAAAGGTGCTCAACGTGGCCAATACCGTTCTCTGTATCTATGGACGTTAGTATATCACGACTCTGTACATAAAGCTGAATACTGACATGCAATGGCAGTTTCTGGGAACGGCTTAGGAAGAGATACCTGGAAAGTCAGCCCCGATACAGTCACGGACTTTCTTATGGTTAGTAGACATTCGAGCGATCGAAGGCCGCAAAGCCTCTTGCGCCTTTCTGGAACAGCACCCTAACGATTCAAATCTCTAGTTTCTATATATTGGCCAAACGATCTACGCCTCAGATATTTTCATCACCAAGATTTGCGTGTTACTATTTTACCTTCGAATCTTCCCCGTTGTCTCGGTTCAACGAGTGATCTGGGGGACCATCGGTTTATGCACTCTGTGTATGATTGTTTTCGATATTTTGGCAATTGCGCAATGCAGACCAATTAGCTTTTTCTGGATAAGTTGGGATCGGCTGCATGAGGGCGAGGGAAAATGCATAGGAGTCAACGCTCTAGGCTGGGCTATTGCTGCGGCTTCGATCATCCTGGATGTTTGGATGCTCGCGATACCACTCTCTCAGCTGGTGCAACTGCAGATGAAGTGGCAGAGAAAGGTCGCAGTTGGTTTGATGTTCACTGTTGGTACCTTGTGAGTAATCTTGGCTTTTTTTTATTGTATGCTTGACCAACTAACTATCAACAGTGTTACTATCGTCAGTATTTTGAGACTTCGGTATTTGGTAGCCTTTGGAAAATCCTCGAATCCCCTCTGTAAGTCTTTCCATAGCGCTTCTGTCTACTATTGTCTAATACCATTGCAGGGGACAGTTTTAATACCGTCTATTGGTCCGACATCGAGATCAACGTTGCGATTTGGTGTGTCTGTATGCCCGACCTTCGTATGGTCATACGAAAACTCTTCCCCAAACTGAAGAGCTCCATCGGCTCGAGCAACCCTCCCCAGGGGTCCGCTCCTACGTCACGACAGCAAGGAAGGTCTGGCAACAACTCATCGTTTCACACACATGAGAGTGTGTATAAGTCCAAGCCAGTCCAAAGACGCGGAGAAGATGAGCCTTCCTCAAGTACGGCGGATTTGGTAGAGCTATCAACTCTAACGTCTAGACATGACACCAGAAGTTTAGTATAGAGTCACTAATATGAATTATGTTAATATGTCATCTCAAACGTCATTTGAGCGTTATAATAGAATATTTCCAGTTCTTCTATGAATTTTACCTGGATGAAACACAGCTCCAAACACGTTGAAGTCCTAAATATGTCGTAATCGTCATGCACCTTATGGCAAATCCTAGTCGTTCTTCAAGATCTTACAGGAACGATACAATGCTCTGATTTCCCTTGAGTATGAAGAAGTGAGGGATATTAATCGTTTTGCTAACATATTACAAGTCTGCTATCAAGTTTCATATTATCTACCCTCTTCATTATTGAACCTTGATATTCATCATTTTGGGATACTTTCACATGAAGCTGTCATCTGTTCGAAGTACCCACCGATGGAGACTTTGAGCCGTGACCTAGTAACTTAGGTCTGTTCGAGCTATGTAATATCGGTCACAGGCGCGAAATGAATATGCACCACCAGAACAACCAAACGCACCATTGTAAACAAAGTACATATACTTCCTCCGTCTCCAGCGGACCAGATGTTGACGTAACATTTCAGGACATGAGCCAGGAAATGGAAGAGTGGTTCAATCTGCTAGCCCAACAGCATCATCAGGTGAGGGAGCGTGATAGGCACTGGCTGGACAGTCTACTCACTTGTGGGTGCCTGCTCGGTTGATTGGTTTTGAACAGCCGCTGGCTACCGAGATCTGGGCTAGCTATGCCGACATAGTGTTCCCTGATTTCCGGAAAGATTCAAAGTTTTGATACAAAGGTAAATGGAAAACAGTCAGTCAGTATACAGTTTGGCCTGGAAAGGTCAACTCAAGCTTTGCTTAAATTCACCTTCTTGAAATATGTTACTATCTGTAGCCTTCTCTTCCTTTTTACTTGACCTATGATTGACTTTCTTAACATAGGAACAAAGCGATCGCATGATTGAAAATTTCCATCAAATCCTGATCTTAGTCCTTAATCCTTTTGCCTTTCCGAACATCGATGCGGTTAGATTTGCATGGAATCGGGAATTCACTAGCTATACCTATAAAGGCAAACATTTCGAATGAGAAAAATAGAGATGCTTCAAGTAATCTTCATAAGGCATCGCTTGGAATGTTACTTTCGACGAATATAGCTCCTGCGTAATAATACCAAATTGATTAGAACTTAAAACTCAGGTGACTGAAGCTTTCAACACTAGCGGCGTGAAGAACTATGTTGACCAATTATCTTGTAATACGGGGGCTTCCAACGCCATTCGGCAATCTTTAACTTAAAACATTAGATAACACGTGTGGAATGTGGGCTTCGGCACAGCACGTTCAACAGCTAACTTTGGTAGTTTCCAAGCCTTGGTAGGGAGCTCGTGCCTGTCCCGAAGCGCCACTCACGGGTCTTGGCGCCTACAGGAAGGTGAGCTTAGTGCGATCAGTAGCGTCCATTGTTAGGTAAGTACCCTTTCTGGAGGCGCCCATACGATAAAACAAACGTGAGCTTGATGTAGAAACGCTCCATTATTAGTTAGTAGACAACATCGGTCTAGATCTTGACCTTTTCCAAGGAGCGCTGATGGGGAACAAATAGTCTGATCTCGTATCTGGATAGTAGGGTATTTATTCACTGGAATAGCTGCAGCATGTCGACATCGAAAGTGTCTATTGGCTTCTGATATGAGACATGCATTTGATCTTACGTATTTGGGCAGGGTTCCAAAGTCGATACCAGGCCTAGACCTGATGAAGCCGAGCTGAAAGAGCCACTATCGATACAAGTGATTGTGGCATTGCATCTACCGGTTTCAAGAAGAGGTATATATGGCACAATTTGGTTCGAATCGCTCTTCTGGTCAATTCGTTTCGCCTACTGTCCAGCAGACACATCCGCCTCGTGAATCAATCGTAGTACACCATCTGTTCCCGAAGAATTTGGCAAGTCATCTCTGCTTTTGAGCACAGAGCTAGAAAGAAACTTGCAAGTTTCGAAAGACTTTTTGTTATCAAACCCTTCATCATGGCCCCTACCTGGAACCCAACCAACCCTGATGAGCTGCAGATCAGGGAAGCCTTCGCGGCTTTGAGCCGTGTGACGGACAAGTTCGTTCTTCCATCCGCCACGCCAGGCCAATCTAATCGCTTTATCTTGCGATCCAAGAGCCTATATGGTAAATGATCTCAGGAGTGGTGTACCGGCAGCTGGATTCACATCAAACTAATCCTCCGCCTGGATAGATGTTCAGGCCTATGTCTTGAGCGGAAAAGATATCCCTGCCACATACCAGATGTTTGAAGCCAGGCTCTCTAGAACCGCTTTCCGAAAGCTCTCTGACTTCGATCCCGAGGTCCAGCATGTATGTCCTATGGAGAAAGGGCGGTATCTGCCGAGTATTGGCTCTCACTGATTTTGCTTTGCTACAAAAGCTTACCCAGGAGCTCATCGTTGGCACAGGCGTTACTTGTTCGGCTTATCATGAAAACCACCTTTTCGAGCTCGGTACGTCAGCCAAATCCGCACGTCCCTTCAAGGATATGGAATCACATATCTGTCACTATTGGGACTGACCGTCTATCAATGTGTAGTGATGGCTGGTCAAGTTGCCATGCAATTCAGCGATACCACCCTCGAATTGCTGGTGAATCAGGAAGATATCAATCTACGTCACCATATTAGCATCCTTACGGATGAGAAGTACACTGCATCTGATAGAATCGACGAGGCATACCGTGAAGCCAAAGAGGCAGCCCAGATGGTTCTAAGCATGCTTAATGAAGATGCCAGAGACAAATATAGGCGAACAGAAAACATCACGCAGAGTCTCATTATGGTAAGATTCGACTGTTCCTGGAAGCTCAATGTGGTACACGACTGACAGATCTTCCTTTCTAATTTGCTTAGTTCGCAAACGATACTCGCCAGAGCCAGTCTCAGTTTGAGTATCTCAACAGGCAGTTTAAGACTGGACCGGTTGTGAACCAGGCTTCAGATAAGAGAACTCCTTACCTCGAATATCTCAACAGGGATCTCGCCGAAAGCCTTACTACTTTCAGTAACATGGTGAAAAGCGAGGTTGAACGCGTCGATTTGGTAAGGAGTATCCCACCCGTTTTGCCTATGGCCTCTCCGTTATATTCCGACAAACTAACTAAGTACCATTATTGTAGGAGAAGAATACTGCTACAGCAATTGGTAGCTACCGGTTCGTTGGTCTTGGAATGGTTGCCATCAGCCTTGAATCGGCGAATTCCGGGGCGTTGCGCGGTGTGCACGATAACCTGCAAAGCCAAGTCTCAAGATATCGACAAGAAGCGCAAGAAGAAACTGACCTTATCCTTTTTGTGAGTCAGGTGCTAGCTCAACGCAGCGGAATCGACAAGAAGCTGGTGGACACCATCTCTGCCATGATGGAGTTCAGCCTCCTTTTTCGCAATCAATCTGAATGCTACGAGAAGATTTCTCGGTTTGTGAACTGGATGCAACCCAGCCAAGACCTGGAGGCCTTGAAGTCCCGCAAGATGTTCATCCAGTACCAGATAGACACCTGCGCCAACAAGCTCAGAGAAGTAAGTGAAAGAAGTCTGCGCAAAATGACTTTTTCCTGTTTTCCTTCCATCTTTCTGCCACATACTCTTCAGCTGATTTAGATCATGGGCGCTAACAGTGTGTCTCTTTGTAGCTCAAGGTTGTAGCTCAGGAGTTTACTAAAAGCTTTGGCGAACAAGGATTCTAAGGGGCGTCTTCTGCAGGATGATACGGGCCAAATTGTAAGAATCCGAGCACTGTACTGAAATATTTCATAGTGATAAGTAGTCTTCGAGAATTTCCGGCTATATTGCTTAACTCACCACTTATATGAAGTGCACCAATACAAACTGCTTTCTTTTGTTTCAGAGAGCCTGATCTCATAATATACATTGTGAAAGTGCAAATGCACGTGGCGTGTATAGGAGGTCTTTAGCCAACTAGCTGTATGCATGCTGACTGAACCCCGCGTTCAGGTTCTCCCTCGTGAACAAGTTAGTTATGTAGGGTTCTCCAAATATTCATGAATTTTGCAATATTCACAAACCTTCTTCGCATACACTCCTAAATATGAACGGAACTTCATTTCAGCCCACCGATGCTGGGGCAAGCCCTGAGCCAAAAGAGGACGACCCAAACGGCGACCAACAAATCGGTCTTGCGATATACATGAACAATCTTGCCCTTGACCTAAGAGACTACTGCCATGACACGGGAGAAGAACAGATACTCGATGAGGCGGTTGAAATGGCTGAAAAGGCTACGCTTGTCACTTCAACGACTGACCCCAACCTACCAGCGTATTACAACAACCAACAACCTTGCTCTCATACTTTGGGATAAACATGTGCATACATGTTACTCTGAGGTACTTGGCCAACCAATCGACACAGCCCGTCAAGCCATAGACCTATCACCCAAGAGCTCCCTCGGGCGGCTACGATACATGGATAACCTTGCTTATATACTTTACGATCAATTTGAGATGTCAAATGATAAGAGAAGCTTGGAGGAAGCTGTCAAAATTCAGCAGGAGGTTGTTCAGGGTTGTCCCGAAAATCACTCGTATCGACCGAAATATGTGGATCATCTAGGCCGCCTCTTGACTGACTCGGCATCCTTCACTAAGTCTGTCAACGAATTGGAGAAAGGCATCGATCAAGTGAGACAGTCAGTAAGGAGGCTGCCAGACGATTACCAACACGGGGCACAGTAGATCTCTACACTTGCAGAAATGCTTCAGGAGCAATATTGTTTTCATGCAGGCAGAACAGATCCTACTGAAGCTGTGCAGCTTGCAAGAGAAGCGGTCGATTCTGTCCCCGAGGACACCCTGGAGAGAGCGACATATCTACACAAACTCGGTCATCTATTCGCCAACAAGTTTCATTTTGGCAAGGATAGGTGTGACATTGATGAAGCTATCCATTTGCTCAAATCAGCTACCAAGGAGTATTACGAGGACGATACATCTTGGATTTCCAGGTCGATTGACTTGGGACATGCCCTAGAAGCTCGTTCTGCCGCTACGGGATCACTTCCAGACCTAGACGAAGCTATTGAAATAGCACGTGAAGCTCTCGAGGCATCGCTAGAAGATCCGAACTGCCGTCTGAGTCGGGCTCTTCGTCTCGCAAGCCGACTAAAAGAGCGTTATACATGGAGTAGTCTATCTTCTGATTTTGAAGAGGCTATTCAGGTGATCAATAGCAATATCGAAGCCGCTCCTGAGGACGACCCGAAACGCGGGCACGCCTTTCACGTCCTTGGAAATGCCATGGGCGATAGGTTTTCCATATCAGGATCAGCATCTGATCTGGATGAGGCTATATCAAGCTTGCACAAAAGGCAGTTGAGGCAACTCCTACGATAGACGTGGAATATTTAAACTTTCTGCAGAGTCTCGCGGCTTGTTTCGCCGATAGGTACGATAGAACAAGCACGATGGCTGATCTTGACGAAGCTATCAGAATCATGGAAAGGGTGGTGGCCGAAGCGCCCGAAACGTACTTGACATGGCTAGGGTTTTTTTGCAATCTTGCTGGCATATATTGAACTCGGTATACAAGATTAGGAAAAGCTTCCGACTTAGAGAGGGCTGTTGGCTTGGCTCATGAGACAGTCGACACTTCTACCTTTCTAGACTCGCAATCTGTCTGAAATCTCGCGATGATCGAGATCGTTCGATTTCGGATCTTGAAGCCGCTATCAAATTAGAATCCGAGGCATTGGAAGCAACTCGAGAGGGTCAGGTAGACTTTCCAGGGCGTCTTCATCAGCTCGGGACAAGTTTTCCAAGAAAGTACACGCATACGAAGGATATCAAAGACCTCAACGAGGCCATCGACTTTTCCAAGAGGGTAGTCAATGCTGAAGATGGGACAGATCACCATCGAGCTGAATTCCTGCAGAATGTTGGATACTATCTCGAGAAACGAGCTTATCTCACTGATAGTAAGGAAGACGAATTAGAAGCTATCGGATTCTACCGAGAAGCAATTGTGCAAACTCAGTCAGCTGTCAAGACTCGCATAGAGGCTGCCCGTCGTGCTATCACTTTATATATGATGCATGAGGATTGGAAGCAAGCATACGAAACTGCAGGGATAGCCATCAAGCTCATGCCGGAATTGATACTAAGATCCCTTCAGAATGCCGACAAGGAGGAGCTTTTGCCGGGTGTCAGTGGTCTATCCTCAGATGCCGCTGGGCTCGTTCTTCAACTTGGGAAAGGTCCGGCGATGGCGCTCAGTATGCTCGAGAGAGGCCGCGGAATGCTCGCTGCAGCTTTGGATGACCTGCATACTGATATTGACGCCTTGAAGGATAAGCTCCCGGACATGTCAATCAAGTTCGTTGCGCTGCGCAATACGCTTAGCCAAGATGAGAAACCACATGCAAGCGGCGATCTGGCGTGGAATCAAGGCTCGAGTCAACGACATGAAGCTGGCGAAGAATTCGACAAACTTATGAACCAAATTCGTGAACCAAATTCGTACTCAGCCTGGTTTTGACGAGTTTCTACTTCCTCCAACGGAATCACAGATTATGCTGACAGCGACACGTGGTCCAATAGTTGTCGTTAACACCTGTCTTTTACGATATGACGCAATCATAATCGAGCAGCATCAAATTCGATCTATACCTTTGCCAGATTTCGACCGTCACACTATGATCAAGTTCAGCAGAGAGGGTACCCTAAAGAGCTCCCTTGCTCTGGAGTGGCTATGGGACTGCATTGCACGGCCTGTCCTTGATGCTTTGGGCTTTACAAAGACCCCAATTGGAGATTGGCCTCACGTGTGGTGGATCATGACTAGACTGTTGACGAAGTTCCCCATTCATGCAGCGGGTTTGCATACTAAAGCCTGCGCTGATAGTGCCCTTGACAGAGTTGTTTCCTCGTATCATACTTCAGTCCAGTCGATTGTTCGTGGTCGCAAGCGTCCTGCCCCGACAAGGCCATTGCACCAAACACTACTGGTGGGCATGGAAACAACCCCCGACAGCTCCAGTCTTCCCAATGCATCGAAAGAAATTGATGCTGTCAGAAGGGTCTGCCAAACGATGTCGATCGATCCCATCGAGCTGAAACATCGGAAGAAAGACATCATTTCGCAGCTACTCGAGTCTGAGATTTTCCATTATGCAGGTCACGCATACACCGACAGCAATGATCCAGCAGAGAGCTACTTGTGCCTAGGGGTCAACAAAGCTGACTGCATCACTGTTTCAAATCTATTGGACATCAATTTACAGAGGCAGTCTCCGTTCCTCGCTTATCTTTCTGTTTGCGGGACAGGCGAGATGCAAAACAATCATCTGGCGGATGAAGGCATCCATCTCATAAGTGGATTTCAGTTGCTAGGATTCCGACACGTCATTGGGACCCTGTGGGCTGTGATAGATGAGTTGTGCGTAAAGATGGCAAGGCTTGTTTATGAAGAGCTTAGAGACAAGGGAAGAACAGACAGAGCGGTCGCTGAGGCTTTACACATAGCTACGAGGAAGCTTCGGGACTATTGGTTAGATTCTAGGGAAACAGACCATGGTGTTACTGCTAGGCGAGTTGATACTGGACTCCTACATGGGAGTGTTGTTGGGGGGACTGGCGACGGGGAGAGGACTACTGTGGATACGAGAGATGTTGTGGCATGTGACGAAGAGGTGGCTTGGCCGCATTGGATTCCATATGTTCATTATGGTTTATAGCCTAAATCGCTACTCAACTAACCAGCTGTGATGCTTCTAATGGTTAGTGGTATAGTATCAGGCAGTGATAAGATTGGTGCTCTCTTTGTTCAAGATCAGGTTTCATATGACCACACGTGTCCACCAACAAAACTAATAACGGCCATCAACAGGCGAAGTGAACCATAAAAGTCCGAACCTCAAGTCATATCATATGGAGAAACCAACATGGGCCAAAGTGGATGCTGAGTTCGGGGTTGCATCACGCCAAGGAGCATCCTATTGGTCTGACTTCTTCCAGCTTGAATTGAACCTTGTCCTGAATGATACATCAATTGAAAGTTCCAACTGAGGTCAAGGATTAACATGCGTTGTTGGTTGTTGGTTGGCATGCTTGTAAAATATCAGGTGAGATAAGAGAGAACAATGCGGTCTCCGATAAATTCAATTGGCCGTCTTCTCGGTTCCAAAAACGCCGGTGAGGTATTAAAGGGCGGTCTGTCTTCTGAATTACAAAAATGCTACATCACTGAGAAAGAAGAGTTTCGGTTGAAAACATGACTGCACACGTTGTGGAGCCTATTGTAGCTGATGAAGATGTGAGTCCCTTCTCTGTCCATACCGCAACTTTGTCGACTGATTTCATGACGCAGGTTCAAAGCGACCTAGATTCGTCAATTGGAGAGGTATGATACGCCTGGCAATCGTGATACAGATGTGAGAATGCGCTAAGTGATAGTCACAGGATGCAACATCATCAACCGCGAGTTTGAGCAGCTCTATTCTTAACTTTCGCCAAGAAAATGGGAGGACTTACCACGGTTACAAAGATGGAAGTCAGTTGCTGAAAGAGCACGCCAGAGCTTGGTGCTAACCTCGGAATGTAAAGAATACCATCTTCCCAACGACGACCGAGAGAATGACAGGCTAGGTACTGACCTCATAACCATATGGCCACATTAGTACTGATGACGCGTAGATCTACAGCACAATCTATTTCTTCTCACTTTCGACAACAAGCTGGGTCTTTCGCCCCCAAACCTTCCTGACTCCAAAGTCAAGCGAATTTTGGACTTGGGCACAGGCACAGGGATATGGGCAATAGATTTTGGCGATGATCATCCTGAAGCAGAGGTAGAACCTATCAAGAAACGATACAGGTTTTAAAGTGACGCACAAGAGCTAATAGGCATAGGTCATTGGTGTCGATTTATCTCCCATTCAGCCCAGCTTGTGAGTGTAGGGATATCATCGGTTCTCGCCATGGCCACTGACAATTAGCAAGTGTTCCGCCTAATGTTAGGTTTATCATTGACGATATCCATGAGGACTGGAGCTTCTCTGAGCCCTTTGACTACATTCATAGTAGAATGATGAATTTCAGCATCCCCGACTGGCTGGAATACTTTCGCAAAATCTACGAGTAAGTTTCATTGTACCTCAATACTGTCTCCATTTATAATCTAACTATGAAGAAATCTTGCTCCTGGCGGTTATGTCGAGATTCAAGAAATCGACGTCATGATGAAATCCGACGACGGCACTCTTTCGGAGGACGGCCCAATCATGACATGGAGCAAGCTGTTGAATGAATCCTCTATCAAACTACAACAAGCTTACCAAAAGATTGATGGATTCAAAGATATAATGGCGGAAGCAGGGTTTACTGAGATCGTCGATTCCCGCTTCAAGTGGCCGACGAATCACTGGCCCAAAGATAAGAAGTATAAGGAGCTTGGTGTGTGGAACAACGAGAATGTCGCGATTGGTCTGGAGTCACTGACCATAGCTCCGTTTACGAGAGCCCATGGTTGGTCAATCGAAGACATCCAAGTTTTCCTCACGGAGGTTAGAAAAGATCTTAATAACCCGAGGATTCATGGGTATTGGCCTATGTGAGTGCACCTCTTGATCAATCTAGTATATGAGCTAATCGATTTGTAGCTGCTCTATTTATGGAAGAAAGCCTCTAGTATGAAAAGTCACCACAAAAGCAACTACGATGTTGGTCATAAGAATGGAAACAAGAAGGGTACCTTGAATAATTTTATTATACCAGAAAAACGATTTAGTGCCGTGTACTAGAGGAAACAACCAAACGTATTTGTATAGCTAGCAAAATACCGCTTCACCAACAACGTAGTTGAAATCCTTTCTCGATTTCGTCCATAAAAAGAAATGTCCTCAACTTCCAAACCTACTACCAACTCGACATACTATGACTGACACATTTCAAAGTGTATCAGTGTAGCCAAAGTATCTAGATCTGTACATGGCTCTCAGAAGGTGGGCAAATCTCGACCAGCTCGAAATCATCGAGAATGAAATGATCGACAATGATATCTGCGTAATCGCACCCAACATAAAACGTGAGTTTCAGATCTGAGCTGCTGGCCTTAAAGTCGAACGACCTCTGAGAAAACTCGCCAGGGTTGGTGTATGATACGTATTCGTCGTCGTATGACGAATGCGAGGCGCCAGCAATGACACCGATATAGCAACGGTTGCCCCAAGTAGGGTTTGAGATGTATGTGGGGGTCCAGTAGTATGAAGCTCGATACCACGATCCCACCGTCAGTCCAGTAACCTGTTGACTGACCTCGCCTCGGTCATCGAATCGAGGGTTTTGGAGTCTTACAATACTGTGATGCTGCGTTAGGCGCGATTTCATGTCTGTCGAGCAATCTGGACTTACACCATGTAGTTCCCGCTATGTGCGGGCCGGCCGTCAGACTGGTGCTTGAATTCAGCGTTAAACTGAGCCGTCCAGGGAATTACACTGTCCTCAGAAGATGGGGTTGGACTTTCAAAGCTAGGGTTTTGAATGTAGTTTGTAGGGTTTTCTATATGACAAACACTAGTCGATGTTGATGGCTGAGCTGTTGTGGATGCTACGAGGGCTTCGGATGTTGTTGTCGGGTGCGCAATAGCCGTGGAAGACTCCTCAATCATGATACCCGACGAGGCACTGTCCTGAGTGAGAAATGTACTGGTGCTGTCGATGGCAGTCCCGGTGTGGGTTGTTGTTTCATCCGAGATGGAAGCCGACGTACTGGGCTTACAAGGACCAGCGCTGGCTCCAGTGGAGAGGAGCCCTATCGCAACAAGAGCGATGAGGGACCTGATGGAAGACATGTTAAGAGAGTGACTTGGCCGAGGCTTAATGAAAGTGAGTTGGAAATACCGTTGGGAGAAGAAGAGTAAAAATACTGGACAGGGCGAGGCTATATCTTAACAGATGATGTGGATATCACTTTACGGAGCTGAGCTCCGTCCCAAGAAGCAATAAATATCCTTGTCCCTGGAATATTGATGATTGCAGCTCTTTGACTCTTGGCGAATTCACCTTGAATGGGTCCACTATTACGCCAGTCCTCCACGTTCAGTTCAATTCACTCAATCAAACAGAAAAAAGCAGAAATGAAAATGAAGTTCTGTGCGTTGAAGATGTGATGTCATACTGAGATATATCGCGGAACAATCCTTAGTCTCTTGTTGTCGAAGAAGGTCTTTTGCAGATCTTTGTGCCAAGCATAGGTCCAGCGACCAAATGAAGTATTGCCACTATTTATGGAAATTAGTGGCCAATAGTTCGTCAATAGTCAGCCAGGTCTCACTCTTGGCAGCTGAATCAACTAACGTTAGGCTGCCAGTTATGCTTTAGCGGCCAGTTTCCCCTGGACGGCGCTTGGAACTATTGAATTGAGCTGTACTAAGTTGACCATTTCCAGCTACTCCGTAGACATTGTTTGAAATATGTGCGCTGAGGATTATTAGATTGAGATGCGCTTGACTAAGCACTTGACGGTATTATTTCTCCTGTGGAGTTGTTAGGGGTCCATCAATCTATAACAATAGAAGTTGGTCCTTTCCCTCTGCTAGTGAGTCTGTCCCCCCAACGTTTGCCGTTCGTCACTCCTTTTGCATCAACGCTGCGATTACTCTCATTTATATTCACAATGCGTTGGTCCTCTTTTGCCACTGTTCTCAGTGCTGCGCTGCTCCCTGCGGCCAGTGCCCGTGCCCTCTGTCGTCCTGATCGATCAACTGCGACTACCGCTTCTACCATCGTTGAGAAAGCGACTACTTTCGAGACATTGAGCACCGATGCTGCAACAATTGCGACTTCAATCGAATCCTCGGCCACGGTGGAGATCACTGACGGTTCGGATACCACTGGTGCTTCGGATACCACCCTCGCCGAGACTGAGACTGCTATTGTAACAGACATTACGACAGTCATGACAAGCACCGCTACCGAGGCACCTTCCACCACCGAGGCCTCGACAACTGTCTCCGAGGCACCTGTGATCACTGACTTTGTCATTGATGGTAGTTTCGAGGATCGCCTTAACCCCGACTGGACCTTGCAGTCTGCTACTGTCCAAAACCACAACACACAAGCCCACCGCGGCAGCAGATACGCGTAAGTGAAAAGACTCACATCTTTCTAAGTCACGATATTGACGAACTGCAGTGAATTTAGACTCGATAATGAGATTGCCGAAGGTTCTAAACGGGTTACCCAGGCTGTTGCCAGACTCAACACTGAGCGGACATACCGACTTGCCGCATTTGCCAACGTCTTTAGTACCCCGATGCCCGTCAAGGGTGGATCCGACAAATGTGTCATTGAAGTCGCCCAGAGCACCCCGTCGTTCGAAATGAGGCTCGCGCAGTGGGTTTTGAATTTCGAGATTCTCGAACGGTACACAGAATACAGTGTCGATTTCTCGCCGTTAAGCACTGACATCTCTCTCTTGTTCAAACTTCGATGCACCATCGGCGCTCAAATCACGTTGGCTACGGGACTCGACGATATTTCTCTGGTGGACATCGGTCCCAAGTTAGTAGGATGAACTGTTTGAGAGTCAAGATACACCTAGTATTAGATCCGCGGGTTAGGCAATGCCCTTTGAGGTCGGGGAAGAACGTGAGACCATTTAGTCTATGGCGATGCCAATCGATGACTTCTATGATGTGATCCCTGCCCTTATTTGTGGCATCAGAAACATACAATATCGGAGATCAATACTGGGATAGTTTACCAAAGTCTTTGGCATCTTTTCGAGGTAACCGCCACCCTTGTCTTATGCTCCAAAATATCCTCTTGAGTAAGCTTGTCCCAAAGGTGAAGACGGTGTCAGCTCAAGCTACGATATAGCTTGAAACCTATTGATGTCGGTTTTTCTTTTTTTGTAAACATCCAGTGGTGAAGTGCTACAACGGTAATGTGTAATCAAGTTATGGTCCTTTGCTGATTTAAGAACATTGAATATGACGTCCTAATGTGTAAAAGGAAACTCGATCTTTTATCTATGTAACCCTGATGTGTCTGGCCGTATTATCACATAAGGCACACTCAATCAGCATGATAGACCTATCACGAATGACTTGAAATCATAATTTTAGATCACAGAAGAAGACGCCCACGACCACTGCCGTACAACTATCACAGAAGCAGAATTAGTACTCTGGAGTATTCAGGCCCATTTTCTCGGGCATATATATGTGATAGATGGAAGAGCCTGTTCAACCACGACCCACCTTGCCATTCCCCTTCACCTTTAGGGCATCCTCAATGTCCAGAATCAAATCCTCCCTAGAATTCCAATCATCTTTCTCGAGACCGTTCTGTATCCTGTCCAAGAGTATCCCTCCTCGTCGTGTTTTTCCAAACTTCTCCTTGTCTTCCTCACTTAAGCTGTCCAGAACTTTCTGAAGTTGACGAGCCACCGGATCATCCGCAGCCTTGTCAGTCGCGAGTTGGAGAGTGCTGCTGTCTTCTTTTTTCTGGCTTCTTTCTCTACTCTTCCACCAGTTCTGCACATGTTTCCATGCTCGCCCACCGAAGTAGGTCGAGCTAGCTGCTGCAATGAATGAACTATGGCGAGACATGACGACGAGAGTTACGTCTTCTGAACCCCAGAGGTTGACCCACTTGTCCTCCAGCCAAACGAGCCTGCCATATGTCGAGGGGTATTTGATTTCCATCTTCTTCAGTACCTTGAGTGCTTGGCCGCGGACCTGATCGAAGTTGGAATACTTGTCTCTGGTCTCCCAATAAGTTGAGTTACTAGCTGTGATAGACCGCATCTGTTCGAATTGACTAGGAAAGATGCCAGGGATGACTGGATCCTTGAGAGGAAGTTCAAAAACTCGCACAGAAACGGGATCAAGAATCGGCTTCATAGATCTCCTCTGGGTTGCATTTCGTTGTATCGGTTCGTTGGTGAAATGGATTAATGCTGGGGCTGAGACACTCCAGATATCGCAAAGGAAGCTTCCTGGGCAGGTGATGTAGTGGAAATTCGAACGACCCCAATGCTCATGCCTATCTCTATGCTCGAGTAAGTCGAGAAAAGCTTTGTCCCAGGGATCGGCGTTCCAGGTTTCATTCAGAGGCTGTTCATTGGCTGATAGGTAGATCCAGTGATGCCAATTCAAGTATCTCTCAGAACGACGTCGTCTGCGCCGTAAGTTTCCAAAACTTGCCAAGACTCCAACATTGTCGGTATTCCAATCGCGAGGTCTGACGAGATCCAGTTCTTTTGTCCATTCTAGAGGGTTATGCAGTTGCTGGATGTGGTAAGGTGCTCGTGGGATTCGAAGAGGATTTTGGCCTCCAGGCTCTTTGAACCATTCATATGTCTTGACTGTCATCATGTTGTTCATGAACAAGTCGGGGTGGTTGGCTGATTTCCCATGGTACCATGCTCCAAGAACGAGGCCTTGGATTATCGACAGGATGATAGTGAGTATTGTCAATGGCAGCGTGAGAAAGAAAACACTTTTGATAGCACGTAAGATGAGCTTGATGAGTTCCCAGCCACAGCGTAGGTAGTAGGAGATAATAACTGGCAAACCCATATTGCCAACCAGACCCTCTGTTGTCAAATAATTGGGCAACTCAATGGGGATACTCCGACTAATTGTAATATTTGAAGTAAACTGTTATTGTCAACCCACAGGCATCTAATCGCGGCTGATTTGTTAGTGCGACCTTTCTGCCTAAATATTCGGTCAGATTTTCCATTAGTGGAGCGCAATCTCCGCTTTGCGCTGTTGGTCATCGGGTCAGCCCACGCATTAGTAATGCCAAGATCTCTGATTGTTGGTTTGCAAAAGCGTCAACCAACAACTCGGATATGAAGAAGAGTATGTCGGGTAAGAGGTCTACAGGTAAGCCACCTAGCTAAGAAAACAATGGAACGTCATTTTAATGATTCGCTGAAGGCTTCCTATGGATAAATAGAGAAATCTCAACAACAACATTGACGCTCCCACTTCGTGGAATATCTGGACGAGCTGACAAGTTGTGTACTCTAGTCTCGAACTTGTATTCTGTGAAAGATGGCCGACCGTAGATTTTCTGGCAACCATATGACCAGCCATCACGGAATATGTAGTTGGCTTCTTCTTCTAGTGAAGAAGAAAGTAAATACAACTCATTCGTCTTGCATACCTGTGAGACTGTCGACAACAGGTTGACCTGGTGGATCAGAAAAGAACGGTAGACTCACAATACTAGTTTCACTGCAGTTTTCAAGGCGTAGACGCGTTGAACTGCTCCAGCTGTTTAATTCAGGCAGTGAAGTCTGAAGCCGTAGTCTCCAAGCACTCCTTAGAGTAAACCCGCTCTAAGCTGCGTAAGACGAAAGAAAATTAACTGTGAAATGACAAGTTGTCGCTCTGTTACTTATCTGAAGAGCTTGCCCGGAAGACCTCGAGGACGAGGCACTGGAAGTTCTTTGTCAAAATTTGTTTCAAGCGGGCCATGATGGTGGTCTTTGAGAAAAGCTTAGTAACTGGAGTGTTGTACACGGCAGCACTGATCTCTAGCTCTGGTGATCGTACTGGCTGTGGCAGTGGCATGCAGCTGTCACACGGCAGTGAATGATCAACGTTGCACAGCCGCATCACGTTGCGTCACTCCGTACCTAAAGGTACTAAGGTACTAAGTCATCTCGTTTTTCTGAGTTTGTTTACTCTCTGCTTTCACGCAACAGACATCTCTTCCATCATTGTCTCCTCACTCATCCGCATCAAGTCATGCCTCAGCGCTCTTTCGTCCACCACAGTGACCTCGTCACGAATGACTTTCCGATGCTCTGGGTCGGTGAGGATGCACCTGCGCTGCAGAGGCGCGAGTACATGTACGCATTCCTCCTCTGGATGCGACCCGGCACTACAATCGGGGAGGTCCAGGAGGTCGAGGTGGAGTGTGAAGATGAGGTGTCGGCTTAGTTTGCGTACCACTTCCCGCGTAATCACCCTGGTGAAAGACCCCATCGAGCTCACATTGTGTATGTGCGGAATCTGAGGCTCTGGCATGTCTGGCGTATGTTTTCCACGTATGGTAGCGATGAATTTTGTGTTGACTGATTTCTTGTGCTAGTCAAGGACACTTCTCCTACCCCCCAATATCCATGGGACTACAGCGGACCTCGATATCAGTTCTTCAACGACCATCTTTTGAGACACCAGGCACTTCGACGCTTTCTCCTCGGCGAGTTGAATTCCCAAACGCCACTGCTTTTGGCGCTCACAAACCAACCGAGCACCGCCGAATCCCTTTCTACCGAAATCCCTCCCGAATTCTCATCGACCCCAGGCACTCTTAACCATCATGAGAATCTTGAAAATCACGACGCACAAGCCCCAGAAACTCGCAGTGCCATTGCCCTTTATCTCGATCGCGTCGCCGATGTCAGCGCTCGACTACAATGCGTCGAAGACGAAAACTTCGATAGCATTACCGTCGCATTCCTTGTCACGGCGCTCGATCAACCCGATTCTGCTCAGCGCATGTACAACTTCCTCAAAGAAGCGGAGCTAGGAATGTGGTACCGCTTGAACGAAGTCAGCTCAAAGCCGCTTCGCGACTTGACTTCACTTGGATCACTGCAGGAGGGTTCTGATTTGCATGGACTGAATTGTGCTATAGTTTCGGTCACTGAGGATGACACGGGTTGTAGACGCCTTCAGTTCCAGCATATCTATGACCAAGAGTAAATGTGGTGCCAGGGCAGGCTGGTCAACCGGACTCCTATTTGTTTGTAGTCAAAAGCTGATTGACGAGGGCAAAGGACGATGGCGCTTGTCTTGAATCATCTAGTATGCTTGTGTACCATCCTTGAACGTGGCAAACGACACAGCTTGCTCTTCGTCTTCATAACAAGTCATTTGGTCGAATTGCGCAAAGTTTACTTGTTTGCATTGTGTGAAGCAAAAACGTATTCTTAAATCACAAATTCTCCATTTATGTTTTGTAATTAGTGAAACTGTCAAACCAGCCTGCTCCAATTATTTGTATTCACAAATCCTCATAAAAGTCTCCCTGCTTTCTGTTAGGTGGTTCGTAAAAATATCCGCATTAATACGAAAACAACGTTCAATCACAACAAAATATGAGAGAGGAAAGAATAAATTGTTTCGCCTGCAGTTTGTTGCTTGTTCAACCTAGCAACTGTAGTGTAGGGTTGGTGGCTCCGCAAGAGTCAGTTAGTTGGCTAGTGATCGTGCACTAACAGATGATAATGCCCCGGGCGTTACATACAGTTAACGAGCTATGATACGCTAACCGTGCAGCGAATCATGTGATAGCGCACGCTACGCGTGAAGAAATACCGACGCGTAAATACCCCTAATCAATCAATCCTCAAGCTCCTATATCGCGTTGAAGCCATGAATACAATCGCTGCAATTCGCCGCCGCCGCAGACGCGTCGCCGAAAATAATCGCAAACGTACATCTGGCGCGTAAGTATCTTCCAGTAACTCGCTCTAGAACTGAAAGTAACATGAATATGGTTTTTCAGTTGTGATAGATGTCGGGCACGAAAGTTTGTATGCACTGAGTTAAGACCCGGATTGTGCCAAAGATGTCAAGTAAACAACTTGCACTGTCGCTTTGGAAGGTATGTCACAAAAGAATCAAGATTTGCCTTTCATCCGAAGCTTACGTTGCGCAGGAATAGATCATCATCTAGATCAATACCCACTGAGGACACCACTACATCTACTAGTCAAAGTCCAGCAACTCTACAAATAAACACTTCCACTAATAGTGGTATGACCTCCTCTACACATGGAGAGTTAGTAAACTAATGATCGTTGGTTAAACAGAAAACATAGTATGGCCACGTTTCTTAAACAAGCTACGAGAAGCGTTCTCTCTCGACTCTATACCTGGATTTGAAGAACAGAACATCATCACTTCGCAAGTCGTAAGTTCCCGGTCTAGTGTTACCAACGCTTTTGTCTAACAGACTTTGCAAGCCTACAGGTCCTCCAACGCGACCGTCGTCTTCAGAACGCGTAAGGTTGACAAACGTTGTGGATTCATTTCCTCCGCAGTCTGTGGCCGAGTTTCTTATCAATGTTTGCATCAAATACGGCACAGACGTCTTTTTTTATTTTGATCAAACGCAGATCAATGATGAACTGGGCCAATTTTACAACGATCCTTCTTGCCAGCTGAGGTCTGATCCCAGCTTTGTTTGTCTTCTATTGGCAATATTTGCGCTTGGTAGCCAGTGGACGTCCCTCGAGCGGCGAGGAAACCCCCCAACTGTGCCCGAAGGGGATCCCGGGCGAATGTTCTTTCGGCAAGCTAGCTCTCTCATACCGGATATACTTGAAGATGATAGCATAAGACCCGTTCAAGTATTTTTCATCTTGAGCGTGTATCTCATGCCCATGAACGTGGTGGGTACTTCCTATCTCTATATGATCATGGCTTTGAAAAAAGCCTTGTCTCTTGGCCTGCACCAAGATCCAGGTGATCTGTTGGAGGAACGAGAGCGCGAAACTCGGCGTCGTCTCTGGTGGTCTATTTATTCCTTGGAAAGGTCTGTTCATCAAGGACCCGCCATACTCTCATACTAACAATACTTAGATGTACAGCTATCAAACTGAATAGACCTCGCTCTGTACTATCGACTTCCGTCGAAGTTCCATTACCAGCTCCATTACAAGATCTTGATAGAGGTCAAAAGTTCAACAATGTTTTACTACAGATAGCATACGCTCGGTTGATAGCCATCATGGATATGGCCGTAGATCCAGAGTACGTCAAAAAGGACAACTCATCGGGACTTATACTAACATTACAAGGTCAACGACAACGTATGACGACAAAAACGAAAGATTTACCAGTGTGGAAGAAGATTTGAAAGAATGGAAGAACTCCTTGCCTGAAGGGTTTAGTCTCGACGCCATCCCTCCTTCAGACTCACGATACCGTGCTGTCTTTCACCTCTATTTAAATTACTACTATACTCGTGTCATAATGGGTAAGGCATCTCTCATCAAAATCGTGAGAATGACCTTGCGATACCACCTGGGGCAGGATTCACAGTCATGGATCATAGATGACTCAACTGAAAAGTTGGCGAGATCGTGCAAGAGAGCATCCAAAAAGCTCCTTTATCTGTTCGAAGGCCTAGACGAAACTAGTGGTACGACACGATCAGCCTTCACTTATTTCCAGGCTTGCAGTATTGCAACTATTGTTACACTTATCGCAGGCATCTTGGAACGCGGATTTGGATACCAACGGCGAGTTGATCTGGGGCTGGGCTTTCTGCGAGGTATGGCAGCAGGAAATTCGACAGCTGAGATGGGCGTCAAACTTGTCGAATCTCTCCAATCCATTTCAGATGAGGCTTCCCGCAAGCTGAGTTTTTCAAGACAACCATTCGGGCAACCTCACGATGAGGAGTCCTTGTCGTCTTCCAGGTTCAATGACTGGACCGAGTGGCTCGCTAATCAGGGGCAGCCGCAAGCAAGTGACGACGCGCTCATGCAAGGCGCAGCCGCAGTACAGCCTCTTATAACGTCGATGATGCCGTCGAGTTTGCAGACGGAGTCAGGGCCCGCTACAAGTCCTGCAAATGATGGTGGATTGAGTCTAAGGGCTTTGGGAATGTTAGATTCTCTCATGACGAGGCCATCATTGCAGCAGCCTTTACCTGCTCTTCAATTGGATTCGCCAAACTTCAGCCATCCCACAACTGATAATGACGATGATGAAGCGATCTTGATGAGTCTTACTGGGTTGGACGTATTGGAATTCGCAGCACTATCTTCTGCTGCCGTAGAATAGGTAGTCTCTTTCATTAATCAATATTGTCAGTCTCAATCCACTCTGTTTGAGCTTTATGAAGTGTGGAGAAGAGAAAAGATTTTATTTCGAGCAAGACCCAAGGTACTTTCATATCGTTACACCAGTATATATGTCACTCGATCGTTCAGTAAGCAGCTGCACCACGGCTTGGTCCATAATCACATGTCCATTGTCAAGTCCTACATTCAAGCTATGTAAAGCAGGTAAGATATTTTACCATCATTTAGAAGAGAACCTGGTACCGTTATGTGCCTTGCCTTGAATCCAAGCTTCCACAAGGCCAGCGATCTTTAGGTTGTTCTTCTCCACGTGCAAGAAATGACCGTTACCCTTAATGCCCCAGTTAGCCAGCTTGATCCACTCAGGCTTGCCACCTGCTTGCTTGAGGAAGTCGATAACACAGTGGTCGTATGTGACGTGAACTGAGGCCTCGCCAGTCAGAAGAAGGTAGGGGACCTTATTAATCTGGGGAAGCTTGCGGGCGGGTTCGACTTGAAGATAGCAGTTACGGTGAGCCAAAGTCTCGTTACCAACCGATACGCTCTCAAGTTCTGTAAGAAAATGTTAGTTGAAGAGGTCTTGGTAAATGGTCGATGGGTTAGCTTACCGGAGGGGTCGCTGACAGGAGGGTCGTAGGTCACAGGTGTGTTGGTAAGACCCCAAGGGGAACCAGCATAACCACCAAGACCCTCAGCATAGGACCAGAAAGGCGAAGTGGCGGCTTCAAGGTTGATGCTACCGGCGATGTACTCGGGGCAATCATTAGAAAGCAGAAGAGGGTTTCTGCTACCAAGTGAGTGGGAGATGAGGAAAGCCTTCTCGCCGAGCATGGAGAGAAGCTCACATCCTCCAGCACGGAGGGCATTCTCTTGACCGACAAAGTTGGTGGTAAGAGGAATGAGAGACTTTTTGAACTGGTCGTAGACGGGGTCACCGTCAGCTCCGGTACCAGGCCACTGTGTGTGCAGCTTCGCCTGAGGATAAGTCTCGTAGTTTTCGGGAGAAGTGAAGAACTTCATGACAGTCTCGCTAGCTGAGCCAGCGGCCATAGGGAAGCTGGCGATAGCGTTCTCAGCGCTGCGACCAATACCATTGTTGTCTACTAGATAGACAACGTAGCCCCTCTTGGTAAAGTAGCTTGCCCAGCCCTCGCGACCATCAGGTGTGTTGAGCCATGTGCTACCTGAAAGACCACCGCCATGGAAGAAAACAAGAGGATTTTCTTGAAGATACCGCGTGGTCGGCGTCAGCTTCTCGACGTAGATCTGGTCGACCGTGATGGTTCCGGACGAGCCCTTGGCAGGACGGCCGCCGATGTAGAAGAAGTCTCGCTTGTACGCTGCCTGGGCCGAGTTACAGAACATGCTGACAGCATTAGTTCCGGTGCAGTCTTTGACATGCTTCTCCTCCACAGGCTGCGCAAGAGCGCCGAGGAAGAGCAACGAGTTGAGGAAAAAGCGAGCCATGTTGATTGATTAATTAATTAATTATATGTGTAGGCGAATGAGTGGCTGCCAGCAAATAATACCGGGCTTGTGTAAAAGAGCGACTTGTGGTTAGGGATCTAAAGAATGACTTCTCGATATACCGACATACTTTAGGTACGGAGTACTGAAGGTGTTTATACGATGTCAAGGGTTTATTCCACTGTTAGAGTCCCTTCCCTCGCCGAATCGAGTGCGTGGATTGTCTCTTGCGCCAGTCAGCTTAGGGTGTGGAGAAGAACAGGGGATCCCTGAAAGGAGTAATTACCATGGCTCGTGTAATCGGAAATAGATCAGCACGAACAGGTTGCCCGATCCGAAGGAAGGTGAATGGCCTTGTATATGGAGACACGACGGTGAAATAAGATACCTGAGGAAAAGATACCCACTAGAGTATAGCGATCGTATTATTTGTTAAATCAGATCGCTGTGCCTAACTTGGATCTTAACGTGGTGGTACGGCTACGACATCAACGGCTGGACAACTTTGGCTCGGCGAACTATAAAGCTGTTTGTTAACAGCCAGGATGGACGGCGGAATAATTACTGTGCCATCGGTGTGCGGGAACGCATCTCTTGGCATATCAGGCTTTATTGCCTCTTCCGGGGTATCCGAACACTCGGATCCGATGCGAACCAGACAACTGGAGTCCGTGAACGTTCAAGGACGATGATCCTGGCTGAGAGTGGGCTTGGGTGGATGATACTGTGCATTTGATCAGCCCATTTTCGGACACGCATCGTAAAATGTGCAATGAATGGCCGGTATTATTGGAAGGAAGATTATATCTGATACGACACTAGTTCGATCCTTCAAGTTTGGAGCATGGTCCACCCTGCGCCCGTTGGAATTTTGGTGTAATACGGCCCGTTGTGGCTTCATGTTATGTACTGTTTCCTATCCATGTAACTACCGCTTAATATGAACAATAAGAAAAAGCCCTTCTGAGGCTTGTCGTTACTTTCCCACGCCTATCACATGAGGGTTCTTCGGCTCCTGATCCGAATCGTAACTCAACTGAACCTCGTGGGTCCGTAGAATGCCCATCTCCATTCCGCCACCCTTGTCTTTACTCATAATATTCTCAATCGAGTCGGAGTCGGCCTCGCTCCCGCGACGGATCGTCGTTGTATGTCTTGTATCATTCTCCAGATCTGTCCATCCTTGGGTTCGAGATCGTGAGTGTGAGCCTGATGCGCCAATCTTGGTCTTGATGGAACTCCATGTGCCCATGATCGCTGCGTCGAGGACTGGTAGCGAGGCGGCCAATGTCCCGAATGTGAGATCCATTACTGTCCATCGTAATGCTGATGTGTATTGCCAGCAAGAGTCGTTGCTGATGGTGATCATGGTTTGCTGTAGCAGGCCGCCCAGTACTGTCGTGCCTCCAACAAGCCATATGAAGAACAGGCGTGCCTTCTTGCCTTTGTTGATCTTGACGTACCACAGGATGATGATGGGCGCAAGAAGAAGCACAATACTCTATCGGTAGGCTGTCAGTATTGTCATCATACCGAAGTGATGTCTGTACTTACCTGTGCAACATGCATACTACTCAAGAACTTGTTCTGAAACACTGAATCGACACATACGGGAGGGTCCTTCAAAGATCCAGCGTACTTCTTATTCCACATTGATCCAATAGGTCTACAAGCGAAGATGAACCCTAATCCATATCAGTATCATGGCGACGTATGCTCTATCAGCTCCTCAACTTACAGAATATCGCGAGAAGTATATAAATCACCACCGTCCCAAGGAATATATCGGCAAAGAGCTTCCAAGCTTTTGATGCCCTGTCTGCCAGTCGTCGAACGAAAAGTGTAATCGACACCTTGATGAGTCCGACAGCAACATAGAATATTATTTTGCACACCGTCAGGTAGTACATATAGAGGTTGTATTCTTCGTATGTGCTTTCATATGTATGTCGACCGGCGCCCGTCTCAGCGAGCATCGCTATGCAGATGCATGGGTAGGAAACTGCCAAACACTAGTGACTTGTCAGCTTTCGATCTTGATTGTCACGCATCAACTTACAGCAGCGCAGATGATGGCCCAATCATCAGGACCGAACTGCGTTCTCGATCCTCTGAGACGGATGATAATTCTCGCGACCGTGGGTACAACAATGGCAAGAATAACAATGATCATGCCTGCCAAAATTCCAGGTTGCTTCGACTCGTCAGGTGGGTTCTTTGGTCTTTGGATGGAAAACGTCAATCCAAGGCTGGGGTCGACATTGCCGAGGCCGTACATGCGAAGTATACCTCGGACAATGTTGAGATCATCTTCGGTCGCAGGCGGCTCGCCAACAAATGCTGAGTTGACCATTTCGAAATCAATGGGTGTGATTCGCATGGACTAACAGCCGAACGAAGCAAAGAAAGAAAAGAAGAAAATGTCGAACTTGATGATATAATATCCAATATGAGCGTCAAGTCCCCTGTAGCCACCATCGTATCATCCTCCTATACTGGACCTTGTTCTTTCTTATTCTCCAGACGGCGTGGGCCAACCTCTATGGTGCGGTTCCCGAGTTCATGCATTGCCACGGACTTGGTACTTGTTTCAAGCTAACACGGGATCTGAAGGATCGTTGAAGCTTGTCCTCATTGGCTCAGTTGGGGATTCCTGCGAACCTTCTCATTTGCCACCAGCGCAGTTTGCCAGGAAAACACACAAGGCTATGATTTAGCCTGTTCACAGACTGATATGTAAGAATGAGTTCATCGGAGATTTCAAGTAACCATCGTTACCAGTTTCATGAAATCCGATGAACATAAATCAAGGTGTGTACTATGGATTGAGTGCCGGCACTATCGGTGCAATTACCGTCTCCTCCAAACGCCCTTCGACCCCTAGGGCCTAGGCCCAGCCCACTTCGTAGGCTTCTTCCGAATGATAAAAAGTGAGGCTCGCACGGCTCTATGTCCTTAGATTCTGGTAATTATGCCTGCGGGCATCAGCGGGGCACGGATGTAACAGAACCTTTTTACAGAAAATAGCGGGGTCTTGGACGTGCCATGTTGGATGGAAAAATTAAACCCATTTGGATTAATTTTCCGAAATTGTCGCTGAAAATATTTTCTCGCTTAGGAAATGGATGCTCGGCCACTTTCGCTCTTGTGTGTGTTTGATAGGAATTGTCTGGCAGTATAAGAAAGATCGAGCGATAGAGACAAAGTGCAGCTTTAATAGAGCCCGTGGGATAGAAGTCCAACATAATTAAGTTACGATCGCCAATGGAGTAAGAGCTCCAGTAGGATTCTCGCGATCATTTTCACGATCGTTATTTAAAAGTGACCTACCGGCTTTCTCGGAAAGATAAGCGGCCTACGATACACCTCAAAAAGCAGTGCCGGGTATTCTCCGTGATTCTCCTCCTTATTTCCTTCTTTCCTGCCTATGATATCAGTCCGTCAGTCAGATCGTCCAGACTTGCTAATTACGTGGAATTTTTTGTTTCAACGACAAGGTCTACATCATGACTTTTTCGGTGACAAGTGAGGTATCATTTGATAGCATATGTAGTCTAGCCTCTTGATCGCCGTCGATCTGGGGTATTTTAGCAAGTTTTCTTACTTATATCGCATCAACGGATTCTCTTGCCGGCCTTGGCGGTAGAAAGTAGCGCCGGGTGAGCTGTTGGTCAATTTTTGCTTTGGGCTTTGGAAATATTTCACCCAGTGAACATCAAATCAACCACGGAAGTTATTCCTATAGGTGAAAGGCTGCAATAAAATTGCTCATGATATGAACAGAAAATCTTATTCGAAATGTAGAGGCTATGTATTTAAAAATCGTCTATCGCGGTAATACAACAGCCTTCTTTGCTTGTGAACCGACAAATAAGCATATGCCTGCGCGCTCCTCGACACTCAGTGTATCCTTTAATCACCCAAGTAGAAGTAGTGCTGGCCAGTAAACTCAGCGCAGTCAACGGAAATGCTGTTGCTCTGTGATTCAACATCCCAAGTCTGGCAGTCCCTGGAGCAGTCATCCGATGGACAAGCTCCCATCTTGGCGGGTGTGCGGCTGTCGGTGCCTGTGACAAGTGCCTGGAAGGCCATGAAGCATTTGCCGTCAGGGCAGATATTGGAAAGGTCGGCGCAGATGTTGTTGCCCTTGGTCCAGCTTAGAGTCTGTGACTTCTCGCCAGCTGTGAATTGGGGGCATCCGTCGTCCTTGACTTTGATTTGGCCGCCGTATTGGGCGAGGGCGAGGCCGAAGAAGAGAACGGTTGAGGTGAGAGTTGACTTCATATTGAATGCGTTAGGGTTGGGTTTGATGTATATCAGAGGGTGCCAATAATATTTGGTTGTTATAAGAATGATGTGTTGAACTGAGATGACACTTTTATCCGTCGCCAATATCAAGATATATATATACTGATGCTCTGGCGGTGTAAGTGTAATCTCTCAGCTGCTTATATGGTTTTCGTCATGTCTTGCCAATCTGAATCAAACTACGACCAAGTCAGGTTTTAGCACGTCGCATCAAAAGCTTTGATTCAACGTCGTTGGTGGTTTCGCGCAAACAGCGGACCAGAAGGAAGATGTGTGGGCCCGGCAGTCCACAGAAGGATCACGTAGGAATGTTTTAACCTTATCATCACAATTTCGGAAAAGCATTCCAGAGTGTTTCCTTGAATTTCCTTATCAGATGCTCCACTGTAGGATCCTAATGTTGAGGCTGAGTAACTAACAACGACGATCTCTTGTCGCGTTAGGGTCGGGATGACGTAGAAGTCTGATCACGTCTGTGCGTGCCTACATCCTTCAGGATTGGAATCATAGCATTAGGACCGAATGATGATCATGCCTATGGGACTTTTTGTGTTATCTCAGACTGTACTCTACTATCGTCCAGACACGACCATCAATATCCGTTATCATTGTGCATTGTGTTTCAACTTTCACTGATTGCTGTAAGCTCTAAAATTCTACTCGCAATCAACCGCGACCTTCGTAATGACTACTTTGTGTCTGACTTGAGCTTAGAAAAAAACCCTCTATTGTCAATGACTCCATCTACTGAGGCATTTGGATTAAAACACACGGATTTCATCGCTTCCTCTCTTTGTACGTCATCCTATGAATCTTCCTCTACTTCTCCAGCTGCTTGAGCCACCATCATACGCTCACCATGATCGCCGCCCTGTTGAAACTCGCTCAAACTTATGGTACCGAGATATTTCAAAACTGCGGGCCCTGTTCTCGTATGCTTGGCCATCCATACGAGGTCAGCAGCCCTGCGACCAGTGAGGATAAACAGTAGCGGTATCAGAATGACCTTGGCCCATAACAGCCCTAGGGCCATATATAGACCCATCGAAGTGGTGAAGCTTGACATGAAAATAGTATGAAGAACAACAGCGCTCTCAATGCTTGGGGAATCCTTCAGCTCTTGTCCTCTGATCCACTGGTAAAGCTCTGGGTGACCCATATCCTTGGCGCGCTTTTGCAGTGCTTCACCGACCTTTCTCACATAGTTGGTAGCTTCGCGATCGTTTTTCGATAGGCCATCCGGGCTGTTTATATCAACGACCACTCCAGGCACTAGCACCGGGCCCGAGGGCGATGTATGGTTTTTGATAGTGATTGCCTTGATGTTCCTCTTATAGTCTGGATGCTACATGAGCAGGCGTCAGTTTATCAGATTCTTACAAAACTCTCTTACCTGCATGACTCTCCATAGCTGCGAAAAGTGGCAGCGCGAGCAGAGCTAGAGGGACAATCTGTCCGAAGCCCCAGTGGTCAGGATCCCCTGATAAGCCTGTTCTGTTTGATCGGGAAACGAACACTGTCACAATACCATAAACATTGCCGGACCAAAGCCACAGGAGCCTCCACATGAAAGACCCGCGGCACTGGTGAAACGCCAATCTTTCGGCAACCCGGTACACTTGAGCTTTCAGATGGAAGTTGGACTTTGGATGTGACACCAAAAGGTTTAGGGCTTCCAATTGTAGCCACTTACTGAGAAGAGCATCTCTTTCGCTTTCGCGGGTTTGTCGCCAGATATCCTTGCAGGACATTTTCGAAAGATTAGGCTTTAAGAAGCTGGTCTTAAGTTGAGCGTAAGTGTACTGGTCCATATCAGGCTGCATCTCGCGGCTGTCGGATCTTTGCGCGATTCCATGTAGGGGTATATCCGATGTGTCTGTTGAGTTTGTAACACTGCCGGGTTCTTCCTGATCGACTAGCCGTAACAACCTTCTCAGTAGCTCTGATTCGCGTTTGATGATATTGAGGTCTTCCCCAACCCTTCCAAGGGGTTGCTCTTCTAATTGTCGTAAAACTGCATTATTTGGCTGTTCAGATGATTGCGCAACTGATGATGGAGTAGTTATACCTGCTTACTGATTAATAAATGTGATGTTAGAAAACCATTCCCTTCACTTTCTACACTTACTTTTAGGTGACTGATTCGTATATAGCAGCTGAACTATTTCATACGTGCCATAAAGAACTGAAATTGGTACGAATAGTTCGATAATACGGCCGGTAATATCATCACCTCTGATTTGAAAGTCGTGCAGAACACAAGTGAAGTAAACGTGCGTCTCCATGTCCCAAGTGTAGGACAGCTGAATGATTAACACGAACGCCAGCATCCCCGATCCAGCCGCCATGGCGATGACTCGGACCATCTTAGCAGTCCCGTGGTCTCTCAAACGGTCTATGTAGAAAGGGAAGCTACCCAAATGCACAGTGGAAGCCAAACATCCAAGGGCTATAACGATGTTGACCGAGTATATGGTGATCTCCACATGGATGATAAAGGCGGCAATTAGAATGGCGACTTGAGAAACTAGGATTTGATCGCTGATGGAAAGCATAAATGCCATGAAAGCATCAATACGCTCGTTCTGGCTATCGACTACGTTCACACGCTTGAGCTTGGGCAGTTTTCTCCGTAGTTTACGGAGGTAATCCCGCAAATGAGTGGACAGGATGGTGTCCCCTGAGTTGCAAAGCTGAGGCGGAACTGAGAGTGTGGTATAAGCTGCAAGGAGAGTGATAAATGCAACTAGAGAAGTCGCAAGAAAAGCGATCAGTACCTTAGTAGCGTTAGACTTGAGCAGATAAGGTCCGCGGGTGATGACCTACTCCTATCCCTGCTATGTCTGCGTCAAACTCAACTTCTTCGTTCTCCACAAGGCTCTCAAGCCTTGATAATGAGCAGTCCATGGTTTGTGACCTATGTTGATTTCGGATCGATGGGCTTTCGTGCGCAGGTGCCAGGCTGTGGAGACGTCTTAGAGGGAGCGCCTTGTATCAGATTCGAGCTGGGCTCGAAGCCACTACTTATAGAACACAGATATCAGGTTTCCTATTAATTCTATTGATTAGAAATTGAGAAGCCTGGGTCATGGGACCTGAGAGTGACTTTCTCTTCTATATTTAAACATGTCTGTGTTGCACAACCCTTTCTTTTCATTCTTTTACCAATAAACTGCACTTTTTCAACGCAGCCCGACTTTCAGTGGAGACAGGATCACCATTCATTGGCGTACTGAGCGCTTACGTTGTGAGGAGGTTGAAAGCTGAACAAAGTGCAGATGCCGTGGCGTTCGTGGCAAACGAAATCCAATCAAACCTCATCATAATGATTCAGCCCAGTGCTGTGGAAGCACGGTGTGGAAAACAAAGACGCGCCCTCAGCCACAGCGGACTCTTCACCGGCTTTTCCTCGATCAAAGGCAACTGCTCTGCCTAGGTGGCTTCTAAACAGTAGGGTAGTACATGAAATCCCTTGCAATCATCATTGGTTATTTTCTTCGAGTACTTAGGCATAATCGACCAATCACCGGACATCGAACTCCGCTACAGTAGTTGCTCAACAACTATCATCTTCCGTAGTATAGTGGTCAGTATGCAAGCTTGTCACGCTTGAGACCCGGGTTCAATTCCCGGCGGGAGAGTTCCAGCCATCTGCGATACGCAGACTTTATTTTTTTCCTTTTCGTCTTGTCGTGAGGTGGTCTGGAGCAGAAAAATTTTCTTTTTTGCTACTCCTTTTTCTAGTTATTCATTATGTCTAGAGCCTGTTTCCGAACACTTGTGGCACCCTTGTGATATAGCACAATATAAGAATATTCATAACATTCGTTACTTGATTTACTGTTTTGCGACCTTTGTAAAGATATTACCGCGATAGATCAACTTTGCAGAAGTTCAGCCATCCTATTATCATGTAGTTTGAGTTTCTGATGGCCATCAATATGAAGTCAAAAATGTTTATTCCCCATCCAAACAGGCTGAGATTGTCGATTCATCCCAATTCGATCGTTCTTCCTCTCGAAATTCGACCCTGTCGGTACGAAACGTATCACATCTGGAAGGTGGACTCGTGGCCTTAAATACTTGTTGGTAGAAGAGACATTCATTGTTCAACAAAGAAGAATGGCGATTGCGCTTTCTTCATGGTATTCAGATCGACTTAAGGCGCATATCGAATAGGACCAGTAGGCATACACCTCCAGAAGCCTTCACCAACAAGGCAGATTTCAGGCTACCATTTGACAAAGCAGGCTCTGCAAGGTTTTAGTCAATCTTTTCTTATTTCATTTTATTTTATAAATTCTGTCAATAGCTAAAGACAAGCTAAACCAATACCCATCGACTTCCGCCGCCAGCTTTTATTCTGCCAGTTGACTCTGATGGTGATTTCGAACAATATTCGACAAATTTCTCTTGATAATATCGCGGTGGCAGTTCTCCGAATACTTCATCACCACTCTGCCTATTCGCCCTGTTCGCCGGCCTTTTTGTTGTCGGGGACGTGACTTTTCTGACCCTGGCGGTATGCCTTGTTCTGCTGAGCGAGCATGGCAAGCTGCTTCTGATAGTCTTCTTCGGCTTCCTTGCTGGTAAGCTGACGTGAAGGAATAATGTCGGGGGTCTCCTCAGGGCTTAGTGGCCCTCTGGTATTATCTGTCTTGAGAGTCATAATGAATATCCGAGTTGGATAAATAATGATTTTGTTGTTGGATGACTACGAAAAAGAATGGCTCAGCTTGGCATGGCGTTATTGAACTCTTTATAGTTGCTGGAGTTTGGCCAAACTTTTCTTTTGTGAGCTGGGAACGCGTGGTTGGAACCGGTGATTGGCCCAACTATACGCGCTCATCTACTTGATTGGCGACAATCAAGCTTACCACAAGGCCCCGGTAAGCGTCATTGTGACAGGTTGCCACAGATGAAATTGAGGGAATGTGACCGAGAAAGATCCCTGAGAGCAACAGGCATATGGTTGATGTCATTACACCACATAGCAGTGGTTAGTAGACGATGATACCCGGTCAACACCAAGCGAGTCGGGTTATAGGCTGCTTGTGGTTCTCTGTATACCCTCAGATTTCAGGATCCTCCAAGAAACAAATGTCGCCGCCGCTGAGTCATCAAATTGGACGGCTTCCGTAGCTCAGTTGGTTAGAGCGTCGTACTAATACTTCATACCGAGTAATCAGTAATGCGAAGGCCTCTGGTTCAAGCCCAGGCGGGAGCAATCCCAGCGCCCTCCAGTTCATCTTTTTGCCCTTCAAATCAGTTTCCTGTGTTAAAAGATGGTTCAGGTTCTCGATCGATGTGCTAGAACGCGGTTGGGGCGCTCAAGGAGGATGTTTGCGTTGCCGAATCTAGCTTCAGCAAGCTGATGTTTACTAAGTGGAGGATACAGTCCCGTGCAAAAATACCGATAACGACCCAACTAGAAATATGTATAATTATAAAGATATATATGATATAGAATACTTAGAGTATTTTATAAATAATCTTAGGATAGGATTATATATAATTGTATAAAATAAGAGAGTTTATAGTAATTTATATTATCTTAGATAAAATTTAGAAGAGAGGAAGTTGTCAGAACTTTTGCCCAACCACTGTAGCAAGTTTTAACCAATTCATTGGGGTGTATATTACAAATGATGTTGACCGGTACCCCAAGCAAAGCACTGCCTTACCAACACAAAGCGACTCAAATAGTGTTAAGTATGGTTTAGTAAAACCCCAGCCAACCTCATGTATTTTGGCTGTTTGAAACATCCCTTCATGGATTGCCTTGGACAGCCACCGATCAGCGCTTTTCCCTGTTTGATGCGTGCGTACGTGTGGGTTTTCATACATTAACGGTCGATCATTTTCGCGCTACTACATCCTGCCATCGCCTTTCGACTCATTTTGCTCTCCTATGGTCTATCGGATTTGTGCCCAGCCAAAGGCATTAAAAATTTAACAGAAGTAAAGATCAAGTGTTATGCTTCTTCAAAAAAATTGTTCTTAACCACATTATATTATACTTGAATTCTTGCAACTCTCAAGTCCTGAAGCCCAATTGCTTCAATATCGTGCAGGATGAGCGATATGATAGCCAAGGTAAGGCAATCACTAATATGACTAAGATGAGTGTCCGTTCCTAGTATGGGTCAATCTGTTGAGCTCTTGTAAGCCAATTTCCTTCTCCTCAGCCATATCAAAATATCCATTCCAGAGGATCGAAAGCCCCGTCATCAAAGAAACCATCAGTTATCTGTGAATGATCAGTGTTTGCTCCGAGCTTGGTAACTGTCACTTACCGTCATATCCCAATCACCTGTAAAGTCGAATCCCTGGCCTAAGGACTCCTGTTCAGCGCTCTGGGGCTCCAACTGGGCCAGGATCGACTCCAAAACCACCAAAGCCTCATTCTCAGCCTCTTCGCCAGCCCTAATCACCCCTTGAATTGTTTCTTCTTTCGGCGCATTTTGCATGATACTCTTAATATGTCCCAGCACAATGCTGAGTGTGAGAAGTCCCTTGACACTAGTCTCCCCGGCCTCAATGCACTGGAGATTCCAGGCCCTAGCATCCTCCATCACACCCATCAAGTCAGAGCGTATTGTCGGCGGGGATAAGCTGTCATCCTCTTGGATCTGGTTTCTTAGCTCGGATACTAAGATGAAATTCGCCTGCCAAGCCGCTGTTCGGAACGTTCCAGCACTGCATGTGACAAATCGCGAAAATTCGGTAGTGTCTATTACATCGCTCGAGTTGACAATTGGTGTTGGAGAAACTGCAGACCACATCTTGAAGGCAGTCTCAAATGTCATTTTTCTGGAAAATGCGTAGCGAGGATCCTGTAAAGATAATGCGAAAAATGGAAAATGTAGCGCGCAGAGATAGCGACGCACAATGAAATCCACTGCGGTTAGCTCAAACTTTGTGGATGACAACTCAGTCTTTTTGGTGGTTTGTAACATCCGAATTGCCTCTTTGTATGAAGCCTTCAATTCCGCGTCCAGACTTAAAGTATCTTTATAGGAGTCGCCTGTTCGGAGATCGTTCAGTAACTGGGCGACTTTGAGTCGAATAGGAAATGTTTTCCGTAGTGCTCGCGAAGTCGACATTTGTGTGAAGATGTTTTCAGGCCTTGGAGTACCCTTTTCAACCATGATCTGGTCGTCGTCAAAGTTCCCCGGCGGCTCAGTATCAAAGTCTCCTATTGAAATCATTGGTGGTCCTCCAGTCGACAAACTCGACTGCAGACAAAGCTCGAGGATGGTATTCCACAGCCGCCGGCGCATCTCAGTAGGGAAAGTGGTAGTTGTTGACAGAAGCGTCGGATCCCGATGTAGACCCATAGACACGGCAGTTCGGAGGAGGGAACCGCAGGCGATCCAGGAAGATTCTCCACCCACGGCGACAATCTCTCGAGCGAGGACAAGCAAGATATTGGTTTGCAGGAATTGAACGCCAAGTCTCGACTTGAATTCTGGCTCAGAGATCCAAGTCTGCACTTCGTAAATCCATCGAATAGCGGAGGATCGCAGAGGGAATTTGTGTCCGTATGTTGTCGCGCCCAAGGCATGTACCAATTTGAGCTGGGCGAGAAAATCCCGATCGGGCTCGGTCTCTGATGTCCAGAGCGTTTCATACTTCTTTCTGAAAGTAGGTATATGTAGAATACGGTAAATCTTCTCGATGGTACCTAGATAACACTCGACAAGGCCGTCTGAGAGAGCCTTATCTGGTAGTTGAGTAACAAACGGCGTTGGCCATTCTGGTGCACGTTGTGCTTTGATACGCCTTGCAACGACCTTGCACTTTTGCATACAGGTGATAAGATCGGTGTTCTTATTGACCCCCTGATCAATCATTTCCATAATATCGCTTAGCTAGATGAACATTAGCTCTGCTCGCAAGCATGATGGGTAGTTTTGGTAATTCATACCAGCGGCAAGCCGGTGACGAAGTGGCTTTGCCCAAACATGCGAGTCTTGTGAGAGATGACGCGGGGAAGTCGTATCGCTCCATCCGGCTGGAGTTGGCTATGTATATGAAATGTTCCGCCCAATTGCGACGAAGATGTCTCTGTGTTTGAAGCGGGCGTCGAGATGAGTGGTTGTGGTGGGCCCGAGGTGCTATGTGAGACCTGGCCTTCGAGCAGCCTAATCCTGCTTCTTAGGGCCTCCATCTCGTGCATTGATGCTTGGCTCGATGGTGTGGCGGTTGGCGTTGAACCCCCGATAGTTGATGGTTGCCCGTGCAGCGTCCCTACGTTGGATATTTGATCCTCAGGCGTCGGTAGTGACACGCCATGGCGATCATTACTCGTTGCTATACGACCCGAATAAGTTGTCTCACTTCTCCGACCCGAAGTCGCTGTGGGTGGGTTATCGTAGATGCACTCGCCCATTCTTGATCTGATGCAGTTGCTACACGGCGTTCCCCGATTGCACCGTGTTTTGCGCTTCCTGCAAAGAGTGCACGCACTACAAGGATTAGTTGACCTGATGTATTGCGCCCAAAGAGATTGACATACATTGCTGGCCTGCGACGCCTACGTAATGGTTCCATATCTTTGAATTTTGGTGATGGCAATAGAATGGTGAAGAAGAATGAAGGCGCGGGAAGTTAATCTTGAATGGGATGGGTGCGTAAATGCGTTAGTGGTGCTTACGGTCTTCTATTTACCGATTTCGTGGCCTAACTCCGAATCCGATCCCGACTCCGCTCAATTGTCATTGGCCAGCCATCATGTTTCTGTTAAGACGAGCTATTGAGACTACCAGGTGATGGTAACATGAACTACCATATAATATGTCCTAAGAACCACTCTGAAGTGCTTGAATTCTTGGTCATGTAAGAATATCAAGCTCAATACTTGAGTCCATTCATCACATTCCAGATTAACGGATCTATTCTATTAACCACTTTCATCAAGATGTCAACACTAACGAACCCGAAACCTAACACCATCGGCCACAATGCTAGTCCGTCATTAGACTTTAAACAATCGCTTGACTTGCAGGAAAAGGTTGCCAGTGAAGATCCATTTGATGACACAGAGGTACCCGATGGTGGAACACAGGCTTGGCTTGTTGCTGCTGGAGCAGCCTGCATCTTCTTCTCGTGCCTCGGCTTTGCCAACTCATTCGGCGTTATGCAAGAGTACTACATGAGTCATCAACTCCAAGGACATTCAGCAGACAAGATAGCTTGGATTGGCTCTATGTCGACCTTCATTCAATTTGCTGGTGGGGCTTTAGCTGGGCCCATGTTCGACCGCTATGGTTCTTGGGTATGTTCTTACAGGACGATCAAGTGGTACGTACTAATTCATCCTTTAGGTTATCAGACCAGCAGCTATTATCTATGTTTTCGCAACTATGATGACTAGTTTGTGTACTGAGTACTGGCATTTCATGCTTGCCCAGGGTGTTCTCATGGGCACCTCGATGGCGTTCCTCCAGATACCAGCTTTTGCCGCTCTATCCCAATACTTCGACAAGAAGAGAGCAGCAGCCTTCGGAATCGCAGTCTCCGGGTCTTCTATTGGCGGCGTCATATTTCCCATCGCACTATCTAAGATGTTGAACGACTCGTCTCTCGGATTTGGATGGTCTATTCGAGTCATGGGCTTTGTCATGATTCCACTGATGACGTTTTCCAGCATTACAGTCAGACCACGACTGCCGAGTAGAAAGACTTCACTCTTTCTCGGGGCTGCTTTCAAAGACCCGTTGTACTTACTTATCATCGTTTCACTGTTCTTTATCTTTATTGGCATGTTTGCTCCCTTGTTCTTCCTTCCCTCCTATGCCGTTACGCGAGGCATCGACCCAACCCTGGCGTCCTATTTCCTAGCCATAACCAACGCCGCATCAACATTCGGCCGCATTATCCCAGGAATACTCGCAGACAAGTATGGTCGTCTCAACATGTACTCCCTGGGTGGACTCAGCACTGGTATTGTCATACTGTGCATGAACGAAGCCAAGACCACGGCAGCCTTAGTTGTTTATGCTCTTGTCTTTGGGTTCACCTCTGGCACAATCATCTCGGGGGTTTCGGCTGCCTTTGCGCTTGTTTCCAAGGACCCTCGGAATAATGGAACGTACATGGGTATGGGACTGGCCGTCAGCTCTTTTGCAGCTTTGATCGGCCCACCGGTAAATGGGGCTCTTGTCGATCGTTATGGAGGCTTCTTTCAGGTTTCTGTGTTTAGTGGCGTGGTGTGTTTGTTTGGGGGATGTCTTGCAGCTACTGCGAAAGTGAAGACAAAAGAGGGGATCTGGGGTAGGGTCTAAGGCACTGCTTACTAGCACCTGGAAGACCAATGTTAAGCCGAGAGAAGATGAATTTGGGTTTAAATTTGAAGGGATTGGATGGCCGTTGGAACGTCTATCATTATTATGCTTGAGTAAACATCTCACTGCTCAAAGTCTTATACCCTACTTAATTCTATACTCTACTTAGTTTTGAATTCTACCCTTTTAATCAATTCTAGTGGTATAGAATAGCAGAGAATTACACCAGTGAACGACTAGCAGCAGAAGCTTAATGAGACGTCTTTGAGTTACATATACTGATACGAAAGTGGAAACCCGCAATATCTGTTTTCTCAACCTTAAGAAGACGCGTCTTAATGTTTTCTATGGACTAACTATTAACGAAGTCGTACTTACTAGAGGATTTGAAGTTTGCAGAGTCAGTCTCCCGGTATGACTCACTGAGCGGCCAACCTAGTTTGGAATAGCCTGAAAGTTCTCGGATTAACAAATTTGCATTTTCGACCAGTCGCTACTATTAAAGCATCGCCAAGTCTCAAATAATCATTGTAGAGATCCCTTAGTCTAGCTCAATAGTCCGATTTCCCACATTTCAAGCCAATATCTTTTCAAAGCTCCAAACACCCCTTCCACAATGGACTACAACACACCAGAGCTTGTCAACGCCTTCAAGTCCGATCGGCTAGAGTATATAAAGGCCGACAAACAAGACACAAGCCTACAAAAGTTTGTCCCTCTGATCCTACAGGATCCTGTTATCACGGCCATGAACTCGCCGGGGTTGCTGCTACCTGCGGGCCAGAAGGACTTCGACTCTTACATCCAGTCTGTCGCCGATTCTCTATTGGGCGTTGCGATATGTCTCAAAGATGAACCCAGTACGACGTCCGAGGAAGTAAATGACGTAGATAAGGAAAAGACACCAACTATCATTGGCATAATGTGCATCGGGTGGGGTGGCATCTCGCCGTCGACAGCTCACCATCGAAATGCCGAAATAGGCATATGCCTTGCAAAGCCATATCAAGGCAAGGGTTATGGAAGAGAAGCCATCAACTGGATGCTGGATTGGGGGTTCAGACATGCTGGTTTGCATTCCATCGGCATCAGTACTGCCTCGTACAACCCACGGGCTGAGTATCTCTATCAGAGTATGGGGTTCAAACTCGAGGGCAAAAGAAGGGACACTATCTGGCAAAATCGTGGATGGCATGATTTGGTGATGTTTGGAATGACCGAATACGAATGGGAGTCTCTTCGGGGTATTGCATCGAGCAGCTATACCCAAAATTCCAAATAAAATACCCCTGCGACCTAGATATGGCGGGCGGATAACTGACCACTTTAACAGTGGACTTTATGAGAAACTATGAGAAACTATAAGCAACATATCTCACCAACACATCCCATGTGCGTGACTATCTCTGGAGGAGTTCACGCAAGTTCAATAAGTCCTCACATTGTTGCCAACTACTGGTGGGTAAGTTGGGTGGATTTAAAAGGATAATATCTTTTGAGGATACTGAGTACTGTCAGCGAGCCATGGCATCTCTCAGATTGTCTGTCGAACATAGGGCTTGGACAGAGTCCTAAATCTCATCCAATCATAAGGCAAGATGGCCGAGCGGTCTAAGGCGCTGTGTTCAGGTTCGATTAGAACTAGTGACGATTCGCAGTCTCGAAAGGGGCCTGGGTTCGAATCCCAGTCTTGTCAGCATTCTTTTTACGTTGATGAGCAGCTAGCTAGATGTTTTGCTGGCCGTGAAACGTTCCCACCGAGGAATTATTCCATTTATTTTACTGCATCATCCCCATTTTGTGGAGTTGAACAGGGATGATGTGTTCAAGTGTTGACTTTCACTAGCTTCGACAACACAAGGTCAAATGTGGACTGCCTGCATCTTGCTTGAGTACGTATTTACGGTAACGTCGACAAGGCCTGACCTGGTTTCCAGTCGCTCTGGAATAGCCTTCACCGAGTATTGCAAGATACTTCACTAAACATGAGTGTAGTATCTCATTCTTTCAACGACGAGGTTGGAGCGACTTTCCATGTGATCGTTCGGGAGAAAACACTCCACACGGGTATTGTTATTGGCGCGCTTCACAATCGGGGATGTCGGAGCCGGGTTCGACAACCTGGGAGAGACTTGTCGATCCCTTCACTTTCCGAGCATTTCCCCGCAGATTCCCTGCTTGCACTAACGCTGTTCCTTGTTCTTCCCCGGATTCACTTGGATGAGTTTATTCTTGAACCCCACGACTCGCAGCTCATCTTCATCAAAAGATGCTGACCCTCGGCTCCGGCATCGACCGATGGAGCCACAACGTTGGGAACGTTACCTGTTTCCAGCTTCCAGCTAATGCTAAAGTTTTCCTAGTGATCATGCATGTCTTTGCCAAGGTTGGCCAACTATAAAACAGCCGTACCGATCTTGTCGAGGGAGGCTTTGGCCCTCAGAACGTCTTTCCCCTCATTGATACCCCCATTCGACCTTGAAAACACTCGATTTCGATCAAAGACAACTTCGACCGATTGGCACGATGTCGGCGAAACCGAATGATGCTATCTCAGAGCCTGAGAAGCCCAGTGCACTTCATCGAGATCTCAGCCATGAACTGGCGCCAGAAGACCTTGCTACTGAGATTGCTCACGAGGTAGACACCAACGAATATTCTCCATGGACGGCATCCATGTTTAAGCTTTATGGTGTGCTCTTCGTTGCGTATTGTTGTGGATGTCTCAATGGATATGACGGTACGTTGACCTTTATGATATCTTGCTGTGACATACTGACCACGGCTTTGATAGGCAGCTTGATGGGCGGTTTGAACGGCATGACCTCCTACCAGAATACTTTCAACATGCAAGATTCACTCTCACAAGCCAATGCATCATCCTACTAACTATACCTATCAGGACAACTGCAGGCTCATCCACGGGCATTGTTTTCATGATCTACAACGTTGGCAGTGTTGCCGCCGCTCCTACTGTTCCTTACGCCACAGATCGCTTTGGAAGACGAGTGGGCATGATTACCGGCGCCATCATAATCATCATCGGCACTTGTGTTCAGTAAGTAAAACCCCCTTGTATAATAAAACCGCTAACAGAGTGAAAAGGGCCACGGCAAATGCGATGCCCCAGTTCATGGGAGGTCGATTCTTACTGGGTTTCGGAGTTTCATACTGTTGTATTGCTGCTCCGACTTACGTCAGCGAGCTCGCCCATCCAAAGGTGAGTAACAAGAACAAGACCATGACCATGCGAAAGGTCACTAATGGTTGTTTAGTGGAGAGGTACTCTTACGGGCTTCTACAATTGCATGTGGTATGTACTCGTGAATACTTCATCTATGACCTTTCTGACCCTGTCTAGGCCTGTTGGAGCCATCATCGCTGGCTGGGTCACATACGGCAGCTCTTTTGTCGAAGGGAACGATAGCTGGAGAATTCCCGTGTGGAGCCAGTTGGTCACCTCTGGCATTGTGGCTAGCCTCGTGTACTTTCTCCCAGAATCGGTAAGAGAGTGATATTAAGCCTTGATCGTGACTTTTACTAACCATGATATCAGCCTCGATGGCTAATTGCCCATGACAAACATGACGAAGCCGCTGCTGTTCTAGCTCGGCTCCACGGCGAAGGCTCCGTTGACCATCCTATTGTTCAATTGCAGATGAAAGAGATGATGGCACAGATCTCCAGTGAAGTCTCGGATCAGAGGTGGTGGGATTATCGTGAGCTCTGGAATTCTCACAGCAACCGAAGACGTCTCATCTGCGTGCTTGGAATGGCCATTATGGGACAGGCATCTGGCAACTCACTCTCTAGTTACTACCTTGTGACCATGATGAACACAGCCGGTATCAAGGAGCAGAGACTGGTTCTTGCCCTTAATGCCACCAACAGTGTTCTTGGTCTGCTTGGATCCCTCATTGGCGCTCGTTTGACTGACCGTGTTGGTCGACGTCCACTGCTCATTTATAGCATTCTCTGCTGTTCGGTTATCTTCGCGGTCATTACCGGAACGTCGAAGATGGCTGTCGACGACCCTTCCAACACCAACGCCGCCAACACGACGATCGCCTTCGTCTTCCTTTTTGGTGTTATATTCTCGCTCGGATGGACCGCTCAGCAGAGCATGTACATTGCCGAGACCCTCTCAACCTCAACCCGAGCCAAGGGAACCGCCCTCGGAAACTTTGCGTCCAGTTGCATCTCCCTGATCCTTGCATACGCATCGGGCCCTGCATTTGAGAAGATCGGATATTACTTCTATCTGGTCTTTGTTTTCTGGGATTTGCTTGAAGCAGCCTTCATTTACTTCTTCTTCCCTGAAACCAAGGATCGTACCCTTGAGGAGCTGAGCGAGGTGTTCGATGCACCCAATCCTGTGAAAAAGTCTTTGGAACCTAGGACGGCTGAGACAGTTCGGGCAACCATGAATCAGAAGGATGAGAAAATCTTTGATGCTTAGGGGATCACAAGATGGGCCGCATAAATAGTCAAACATGATATCAACGTATAAACATGTCTAGTATTTAGAGATAATTATAAATGCTTCGTCTCCCTGGGACTGCTGTTTGTTCGTGATATGTAATTTATCATGTGGTTCCAATCGTAAGATCCAGCATGCAGTGTTGATGTTTTTACGGAGGACTTGTATGGAAACTGATCAATTTGACCTCGCTATGGTGATATGACGCATCTCATAGAGGAGACCCAGCGGTTATAGCCTTGGCTTCTGCAGGGGTTAAGCAGGGTTCGTCTTCGGCTCCTGCATCCCCGAACCACTGCTCGTGTTCAACTCTTGTGTACCCCAGACAGTATAATTGTACCTCCATCTTACCCCGCTCCTAGCTCAGTAGATCATGTGGAAACTCTACGAGGTTAGCTTCCTCGGCAAGAAACATGGTCGTGAAATTGGTGCGCATATCGGGTGACGTTGATGGAGGAAAGGCCACTGCCGATCACATAACCTTATTGCCGGTCTTGCATAGTATTAGATACCTCCCATCATATGAATTGACAATCGGAGAAGAGGTATTGAAGACTTGGTTCAAATCACTTTCCTTTCCTGTGTCGCTTCGGGTGCCCTTTAGGATACTGCTCGGATGCGTGTGATGATGCCCAATTGAGAATCGCCTCGGGGTCTACAAGTATAAGAAGTCAACTAGGTCCATGTTGATAATGTGTAGGCAACGGCAGACACTGTGAAATATTCTTCAATTCCCCGTTTCGCAATGACTCGATTCTTCTCGGCTTTTCTTGCCGTGCTCGCTGCCAGCAAAGTCTATGCTTCCATAGATATTGTACCTGGAGCAACATGGACCGCTGTAGGTCATTCCGAATGCACCTCGCATATTTCGGATCAAGACTAACCTGAATAGACTAACACTGGCGAACATGTTCAAGCTCATGGCCATGGCTTGATGTAAGTGGCCTCCGCCTCTGGGTTATCAGCCAATTGACGTAGATACAGCGAAGTCGATGGCACTTACTACATGATCGGCGAGGACAAGACAGACGGAACTTTCTTCCAAAATGTCAATTGCTATTCCTCTACTGACCTAGTGGAATGGACATACCGAGGCTCTCTGCTGTCCCGCACGACTGAAGCAGGTGATCTTGGACCCAACCGCATTGTCGAAAGACCAAAGGTGATCTACAACGACGACACAGGCAAGTATGTCTTGTACCTTCACATCGATAGCTCGGACTATAAGGATGCCAAGATTGGTATCGCTACCGGTGATACTGTTTGCGGAAAGTATACCTACCACCGAAGCTTCAGGCCTCTTGGCAAGCAGAGTCGGGATATGGGTCTTTTCAAGGATGATGACGGATCTGCATATCTCATGACAGAGGACGTAAGTTGATCATAACGCATCGCATTCTGGGTATGAGAGCTAAAGTAATCTACAGCGCGAATATGGAACACGGATCATGTCCTTGTCGGATGACTATCTCAATGTTACCGACATCACTTACGAATGGAAATACTTTGCCGAATCCCCAGCCATGTTGAAGCAGAATGGTTACTATTTCATCTTTGGTTCTCATTTGACGGGCTGGAACGCGAACGACAACGTAGGAGACTCTAGTTTCCCGCAGCAAATTCCACTTTACTGACATTTGAGCAGGTCTACAGCTACGCCAAATCTCTGTCTGGGCCATGGTCGGAGTGGACTGAGTTTGCACCCATCGGATCAAAGACCTTCAGCAGCCAGGTCAGCTACATCCAACCGTTAGGTACCAACAACGCTATTTATATCGGCGATCGTTGGGTTTCCACAAACCTTGCCGCCAGTACCTACGTCTGGCTTCCTCTCAAGGTTGACGGTACTAAAGTCACACTCGAGTGGCACGATTCCTGGACACCAGATGTTGCAAAGGGGACCTGGTCTGAAGCCAAGTCTACACGCCGAGAGGGTGAAGATGCAGAGTTAGCTGATGAAGCTCGAGTCATCTCTTGCAACGAGTGCAGTGGCGATAAAGCCGTTGGGTATATCGGTGGAGATAAGAAGGGAACTGTAACCTTCAAGGGTATCAAGAGCTCTGGAGGTCTCAGCACAATCAACATCAAGTACCGCAACGGCGACGTCGGGTCTCGATTCGCAACTGTTTCCGTCAACGGAGAGTCTCAAAAGCTTGCCTTCTTATCAACTAGGCATCTCTCCGAGACTGGACTTAGCCGTGGGTTCTTCGATCTAGAGGAGGGATCAGACAACACAATCACTATTTCCAACGGTGATGGGTGGGGTCCAGACGTTGATGCGCTACTATCCCCAGCTTAATGGGTGAATGAGGGGCAATCGTGGTATAAGTCTTGTTATGAGGTCTCAATACATATCTTATTCGAATCTGTACATTTGACACATTTTCCAAACTGTGATAAAAAGAATAAATGACATTTGTTCATCTTGCCTTAGCAATATAGCCCACTACCATTCTCACCGCTCTGTTGCTCCAACCGTTTCATCGAGGCTACGTATGAGCAACGTATACACGTTCATTTGAAAAGGGTCGGTACATGGAGTGGTCCCCAGGTCTCACTGTCGGAGCTATACCGCCAAATTCATACAATCTGAGCACTTGGCTAACTACCGTAGTTCACAGTGCGGTCGTGTCACAATTCTTCGTTGTACGAGTGTGTTGATATATATGTAGTTCATAGATATTCCTCCAAGACTGTGGAAATTCTACTAACTACCGATCCCAAGCTGTTTCACGATCATTCCCCTCTATTTGTTGCTGGCTGTGGCCCAAATAGGAACTCCACCAGTGTTGTACAACACAACGTTGCCATCATTCTGCACGACGAGAGTAGTTGAGCTGTTGCCCTTGCCTGCGGCAGTGTTGGTGTGCCATGTGGCCTTGCCGCTACCAGAGTCATCGCTGTCACGGGTTAGTCGCTCAAGGTTCAACTAGGGGAAGAATTAGATCAATACTTACTAGATGACGAGGTTGCCATCCTCTTGCATCTTGACGCCGTGGATCTTCCAGTCCTGCTCAGCAGTGTTCTGCCAGACGCATTTTTCACCGTGGTAGACAGCAAGCTTTCCATCCTTCTGCATGCGAAGCTCTACAGAACCATCCTCACTGAAGAGGCTGTTTCCAATGAGAAGCCAATCGCCGTTGTTGAGTCTGTCGCCAGGCATTGTGTTTAGTTGATTGAGATTGGGAGTTGAAAATGATAAAGAGTTGGAAATGTGTTATAGTAGTTGATAGGGAGGAGAAGGACAATAGAATCTAGGGAGGAATGTCAGGCCTTTTTGTACTTGAAAGGAGCCCTGCAATAGTTTTCAAAGATTCTCCTTCCAGCCATCTAAACCAATCGGGCATTGAATTAGCTCCTCAATCCCGTGTTCCTCACTAGAATCAAGAAATGGTGGTCTTACAGACGTAAGTCGCAAGCGTTATCCACTTCCGGCTTCTCCTGCAGACATTGTGAGACACGGCAAAGACAACGTAGTATATAGGACCACAGCTATATAACTGATGCGTGGACTGACTATTACCTGCACATTACATTCGTCCAAGTATGAAAGACACAGTATTATAAAGTCTTGGGGAACGGACGTGAGATACAATGTTTTTCTTGTGCAATCACTGAGGCATCTACTTCATGCTTGACATCTTAGAGGTCTTCGTGATAGTAGAGGGAAGTTCAATAATAGAACTAACTATATCTCCTGTGGGGAATATTGGTTTGTTTGCCAACTTTGTCAACTCTCTAAGGTACCTGAGATCGATTGATGCGGGCCGATGGCAACGTGATGTAACTACGGAATTCCGTCTTGTACTTCAAATGTAGCGCGGCATTGGGCAATATGTAACCAACGCTGGGCCTATGGCGAGGTGGGAAGGTTGACCGCTCCCCGTTTTCAGCTTGAGATCCTTGCACTGTAAGAGCAATTTTTCTGGTACCTGAGTGCTTGTTACCTAATGGTTGGACAAGAGGCATTTTCAACCACTTTGGCGTAATGCTTTTGATCGGTCTGTGCCGCTGCAGTTCCACTGCACAGTTGACTATTCGGGCTCGGATCAGCAGCAAGTAAGCAGCTGAAATTGAGCCGTGCGGCAGCAGGCCGTGTATCCTGCAGTGACCTAGCTTGCTCATCTGTTAGTTGCGGGCAAAATAGCTTCGGACGTCCATTGAGATAGCGGCGGGATAATAACAGGTAAGTCAGTGTCTCAGCCAGAGCGCCAACCTGGTCGATTAGTTGGTTAGAAACTCTACACATTTCACGTTGCTCATAAAATTACGTCATGAACTTCTTATCTGCATAGCTAGACCGCCACATTTGCCAGATGTCGCAGGTTGCAGGGCAACGCAATGGTGCGATACATACATTAGAGGGTACGAGCGGGTTACGCTTCCGAGATCTGGCGCTGGTTAAGTCGCGGCTGGTGCTCTTGACCCATCTGCACAGGAGAACCCTTGATGACAACGCTGTCAATATAGCTTTGCCACACTGTTAAACAGCCTAGGTTGTATGAATTGTCTGCGTGTTGCAAATCGATTCATAAAGCAAACCTACGAGAGGTGGATTTGTTATTTCCGTTTAGAAATGGAAGGGCTGGGACTTACTGACCATTTGTAGAAAATAGCTGGGATAGTTAAGACATAATGTACGGCGGCGCATAATGACTACCTATGCCGAGAGTGGCCTTGCTACAATGACCTCGATACTACCACGTATTTCAAAAAAAATATCTCGCAATAACAAAGGAGTATGCTTGACTAACCAGTGTTCTAGAGAAAGGCACAAGACCAAAGCTATTCTCCCCAAAGTGGCAAAAAGATGGTTATCCGAGCAAAACATACAACAGCGGGGATTCGCTGGTCGTCACCGACCCAACTACTAATCCGCCGATTAGTGGCTTGACTATGGGAGAGCGGACGGGATCCCGTATTTTCCACTATCTTTGGTCGTATGTGTTTATATGTGCCCTGAATTTAACATATATTCAATTCACTTTTTGGTTCGGTTTCTTCGTCAACCCAGCTCGCGATCTGAATTTCTCGTCTTGTATATACTTATTCAACAAGTTTCAGATTCTGACTACCATTTCCGCCACTGCGAGATTGGTACTCTGCCTTAATACTGTAAAATAATACTGCCCATGAGCTTTTCCCGTAGTAAGGCCTTCTCTCGATGCTGGCAGCATGACCAACAAAAGGTGCGAGGTTAATGAATTGCTACTGGGTTGCACGGTAAAGTTAGAAAACACAAAATATTGAAATGGATCCTTCTCAAAATTAGAATTCTTTCCTGGTATTCTGGTACGCAATTAACAATCGATGGTATCCTGAAACCCCGCCCGACCAATTCCGCAGTTTATTCCTACAGGGTATGTCCACGAACAGAGACTCCCAACGTCCAAACACCACGAAGGATGCATGGAAATAAGGTACTCACAATTCTTCACAGTCACTCGCCTACCGTAGCGTTACTTCATTTCACGAGACGTTTGTGACTGCCGCCCCATATTGCATCGATGGAAGCCAATTCTCAACATGAGGGCTATTGAGGCCCTGGCCACAAGCAACGACTGACGCGACATTGACAGTGACCAATATGAAGTTGCAACAGCCAGTCAGCGGGTTTAGCTCAGTTGGGAGAGCGTCAGACTGAAGTCAAACTTCAATCATTATCCTTCGATATCTGAAGGTCATGTGTTCGATCCACATAAACCGCATCTGCACTTTTTGTGCCTCAGGGTATCCATAAGGTCCCACCGTCTCGCCATGGACACTTCTACACTTTCCACACTCAAATACTGCTCGAGGCACAGTGGTAATTAATTGGCTTGCACCATTCACAAGTTGATAGCTGCCAGTACTATTTTGTTTTAGGGAAATTCTATAGGATAGTCGAAGATTTCATGGTAGGTCCTGGATCTGGTTTGTCCACCTTCTTGAATCGCTTCACGACTAGCAGCTCTCATAAAAGAACAGGCTTCCCATCCTATCGCTTATTTCTTACTAGCTCCGTGTAGTGTTCCGCCTGTCTTCAGCATCTCAATCGCTTTCCACCGCACCCCGAGACATATCAAGGTCTGCTTTCAGCTTCTGGTAGAACGCACTTCGCTCCCTAATCGTATTCCCATATCGAATAAACACAAATGGAATTGCGCACATAACAACGCTCGTAGACCCAAGCACAGTTGTAGCCCAACCAACGCCAAGTGAGGTATACATGGGCGCAGCAGCTAGTGAAAGGCCTGCCCCTGCAAGGTTTCGTAGACATGCACCGGCGGCCATGGCAGAGGCGGAGTATACTCCATAAGAGTCGGCAAGGTAGTTAGTCAAGGCGATGCTCAGAAGAAATTGGGCGGCCCCGAAAGGGATTCCGGCTAGCATTGGGGAGACCCAAGTGATATCAGCACGTGCGGTCCAGCCGAGCCAGAAGAGTGAGAGGACCAAGAGAGGACCACCCATGCATGCGAGAGGCAGCCTACTGTACTCGTTCTTCTGTGCCCATAGTCGGCCCGAGGTCTTGGATCGGTTGTAGTATCCATCCCACAACAGGGTAGCCACTAGTGCGAGACAAATTCCTGCTGCTACTGGAAAATACATGAAGCCGCTTGTCGTAGTTGACATCTTGTATATGCCTTTGAAGACGATGGGATATGTTTGGAAGAACATATAGTAGATACTATATGCCAGTGCTATGTAGGTGCTTGATGCAGCTACGATAAGCTCCGTGAAAAACATATGCAATGGGCGTACGAGTACAACTCCAAGTAGGTTTCGCCAGCCTTTAGTTTCGAGTTCGATGGCGGCATAAGTCTCTGGATTGCCTCGTCCAGTTTTATGCACTGATTGGCGTATTCCCTTTGCCCGCCGTGCAAGGATGGCAGGGCCATATGTTTCTGGTAAGAATGCCAATGGAAGCATAGTCGCGCCAGCAAGGATGACACCAACCCAATAAGCCCATCGCCACGAGGTCTGCGATACATAACCTGCTATCGTTGGAGCAACGAGTGGCGCGCAGACGCTGGCCGCATAGAAGTAAGCGATAGCTCTTCCTCGCGAATGTAGATCGCTGTAGAGGTCCGCTATGACACCGCCTCCTATCGTGGCGGGTGCGCTGGCAAAAATGCCACAGAAGAGTCGGAAGACCAGCATCGAGGTCCAATTTGGTGCCAAGGCACATGCCAGAGTAAAGATGGTATAGCTAACAAAGGCGCCCTGAATCACGTATTTGCGGCCGTGAAGTTCTGAGAGGGGCCCAAAAAGTAATGGCCCAAACACATATCCCACTAGGAAAAGGGAGATAGGAAGAGCAAGTTCTGGATTGCCTTGTGTATTATCGATGCCGAAGTCGGCGCTCATTGGGGACATTGCGTTTCCTGGAAGCGAGGATGCAAGTGTACTGTTGAACAAGGTCAATGTCGTGGTGAAGACTACGAAAATCTTCTTCCCCTAATTTTGAATTGTTAGTAAATATCCATGGTATTGAGATCCGGGGTTCAGATGCCTTGAAACCTACCTTTGACCAATTATAGGGGTTCTCGGGGTCATTGCTATCGAATGTGACGATAACTTGAGTCGGTTGCTGCGACTCGACTGGTGGTTGCTTTTCATCCATTGTTGGATCTGGTGTAAAAGGCGATACTGGCTTTGTTACTTCCATGTTCGCGCAGTCTGGTCATGAATTCAGGAGAGCAGCTCTGATATCTTAAGGAAACAAATTTGACTCTCTCTTGAAGTTCAGAAATCTACTATACCATTTTTATGATAGTCAATAGTGTAGGATGAAAAAAATCGAGGACTCAAACAACCCTTCGACTTGGCACAGGCGCCATGCTCGTTTGGTATTTCCCTTTGGAGAGGTTTCAAACGACAAACTTTTGCGGGGATAGTCTCCACCACTGCATGATATACCCCCCCATTTCAAGGTATGGCACGAAGACTTCTGCTTTTACAAAGTATGGTGATCCGTGTGCTTTTGTCTTATTTGTTTTGTCAAAGAACCAGGATCATTTCTGCCGGTGAGTCGGCGCCACAAGTACCTCCCAGATGCAGATGCAACAGAGGCGAGGTGATGATGGTTTGTCATTGGGATGAACGCGTCTCAAACAAAACCGAATGTTTCGATTCCTCGCAGTTAACTTCTAAGAAGCACGTTAAGGTGCTGACAGGGTTTCCGAACATCAAAAACTCACCTAATGCAAGGGGAAATCATCACGGCAAAAGAAGGTGAGAACTGAGACCCACACCGATCATCGGACTACGATTTTCCCCGCTCGCTCCATGGTTGATTCTTCCGAATGCGGTATTTCTATACGGGCTTCTTCTTGTCCTGACTAATTCAATCAAGAGTCTTGACGACATACGTGCGCCTTGTCTCCCTTTGACAGATTTTGCGGACCAAAGGCTCTTATTGCCAAACAAAGCCATGTCTGACCGTGTTATCCGTCGGCGCAATGTCAAAACTCGCAATCGCAATGGCTGCGTGACGTGTCGAGCTCGGCGATTGAAATGTGACGAAACCAAACCGGAGTGCAGTAATGTAGCTTTACTCCTGCCATTCAAATATGATCCCGATTACTAACGCCCTCGGTGTTTAGTGCACAAGACTCAGCATCCCGTGTGGTGGATACGCGAGGCAGATTGTGTTCAAGGATCAGACAAAGCTGTTCAACCAAGACTCTCCTCGACGTACAAGATCAGGCCAAAAGCTGGGCGAAGACTCAGCCAATCCCGCACCAAAAGATACCCATGATGATGTTTCGAATAATCCCGAAGAACATAGTCCGGCCCGGAACTATATGTCGCCGTATTCCACCCCGGTGGCGAACTTCGACAGCGACGCAGTCGAGTCGCAGAGCACGTTCTGTCACCATAGCCACCCAAACGTTGTGAACCAGGCTGCGACTTCATTGTCAGGTCCAAATACCCCGGCAGAGTGGGATTTCGGATCACTACCGTCAGGTACCGTGGACACTCCTGTTCCAGTCACCGTAGGCCATGAACCCTGTTCTTCAGTGATATCTCCCATTGGTATCCCGCTCTACAGCCCTTCAGTTGGGCCAAACCTATTGTCTAGCCAAGTAACCCCGTCGCAAAGTCGATCTGGCTCTATCAGAAGCGAAAATTTCTTTGGGATCAAGACAGCGCCGACTATACCACAAGGCCTTCTTGAGAGCATGAAATTTCCGGAAGATATGCTATACTATCACCATTTGCGTGACACGTCTCCCTACGGAGTTCTGTCTGTGTTATATCTCAACGACATCCTCGATGCAGAGTACCTCAATGGGTCGTTCTATCATGCTGCATTGGGCCTGTCCGCTCTCAAGATATCGAAATCCGATGCTCAACTCCGGGTAAGGAATGTAGCAGCGATACATGCACTCGAACACTTCGTGGTGGCGCTGGGAGATATTGGGAAGATGCAGATACGGGATACTGATGCGGGCACCCCTACGTTTAATGGCGCACAAGACTTGGAGAAGCGTGAAAAGTCTGTATGCTGGCTGGGTACGGTCTTGCTACTGGCACATTTTGAACTCAAGCGTGGGCAGTTGAGACTGTGGTGTGTCCATGGCCGTGCTGCAGTCAATTTCCTATCATCACATTTGAGTCTTGTGCTATCAACGAGAAACGGCGAGTCTTTGGTTCGTGCTTTTTCCAGGATAGCCGCTCTGTTGGAGATCTATGACCGTACCCATTCGATCCAAAAGCAGGCTATATCACCAGAGGTTTCGAGTACTCTTGTCGAATTCCTTGCTACTTCAACACTGCATTACGATCAGCTTCTGTATATCATGCCGAGGGTCAATATATTGGAGGATGAGTGGAGGGCGAACCTTCGGCCTGATGCACAATGGGACGAACGAGTTGACAGATTAAGAACTGAGCTAGACCAGTGGCGTGATAAGTTACCGCCCGGAGAGGTCCCTTCCTTTGATGACCAACAAGTAACCAACGACATGCAACCCGCGCAGAATGCGGGTCTCAATATCGAGCCACTAACACTCCTCTCATCTTATGAGCCTGTCAGGGCGGCTACAAATTTTGCACATTATCTAATGTCAATCTTGCGACTTGACATGATGTATTCTCCATTCAAAAGTCAAAGGCTGACAGCAGCCGAGTCTAGTGCCATAGTACGTAAGATTTGTCGTCTTGCAATTGGGCTGCCGTACACCCTCTGTGTTAGCGTCAATAATTACGGACACGGCATGCTTCCAGCGGTGTTGAATGCCTATCACTTGGCAGATGAGTCCATGGCGAATTGGATCAAAACCTGGATAGCGTCACGGCCTAACATGCGGGAGGGTATCTGGGATATAGAACGGGTGCAGAGGTTGATAGCGTATTTAGACAGAGAGTATACTGGGCGAGGTTCGAAGGCAGGTTGGACAGTCATCAAGACTCGTATGGTCGATTTGGAAGATGAAGAGGACCAGGATGATCCAGTTCCGAATGGTGAAGACATTCTCCCCCAAAGCTTTTGTGTTGAGATATACTCCAAAGGGAAGCGGGGGTGGAGTATTGATTTTGTAGAGATTGATTAGGTTCAAAAAGAAAGATCTACGAGGTGCTATAAGCCAGAAGAACATGCCGGTCTTCGAAGCTAGTGTTGTCCTCCTCGCGTCGCGTTATCATTTAGAGTATTTTACAGGGGCCATGATGAACCAGCGTGTTCTGCCTGATGATTAATGGGAGATATTCTGAACAGGTGCTAGCGAAATCAGATTACACCTCCGTCAAAGGCGCCACCGCCCTTAAAGGCTAATACCCAACGTGAAGTTAAACTGTCGCTGATCTAGCCTCGGCTAAATAAACCGTAACAGGAAAGATTGAACGACATGCTCACTAATTGAGGTGAAGGAAAGGTGGATGGTCACTCGGCACTGCTCCAGTATCATAAGGCTGTACATTGTTGATATAAGAGGGTAGAGAGTCCTCGATTACAAGAATATACCATAACAGACATTTCAAATCATTTGGAGAAAGACTCACGATCTTCGAACATACCACGTTACACGCCCTTCACCTGCTCAAGGCGAGGAAGAGCACCCAATATCATCACTTTACTTTTACCTCATTACGCGTTCAAGCCCTAGCGCCACTCTCTCAAGCAAGACATCCACTGAAGAGGCTGAAAAACGAACAAAGGATCTATTCAGTTTCCCACATATCATACTGGGGTTCTTGTCAGGGTTGTTGAAACAATGGAGACTACCAAAAACAAGGGCAGAGAGGTTTGGGCCGCTATTGTCCGCCACGCAAAAGAACACCATGAATCTGTCAATGCAGCAGTCGTTATTTACTATCCTCAGCCACTGTCAACTTCCACTACTAGTGCTCCCCCACGGTCAATCTCTCCATCACTCACTCCTCGGTCGTCCTTCGAGAAGCCTCCACCAGATTATATCCCTTCTGGCCGATCTTTGTCCGGCTCTGGGCCAATTGCCATACTTAAAGAAAGGCTTAGCCTTAATCGGCGGAGGAACACACCGAGAAATTAAGATCATTGATTGATCTTTTGTATTGCCTGGGTGATGTGCTGCCAGGTTGGGCAAGGGATATGGTGACCATCGGGAGGCGACGCCGGCTTTCTCGATCAGGACGAAGTTTGCAAATATTACACCCCATGTATATGAGGCGAAGGGATATGACCACTGCCTACGTTCATTAATAGCTTATAGTAACATAGCAAATACAATACGGTTCATAACCTAATAACAAAGTTGTCTGCACAGGCCAGATACTTTCTAAAAACTCTTTCACTAGAAGTCTCCTCGAGCCCTTGACTTAGGCAGGGATGCTGGCAATAAGGCACTTCGATTTGTACTAAGTTTTATTATACGCTGCAGTACTGCCAATATTGTGTATTCTTCCATACGTTAAAACTAATTTTGTATCAAAAGGCCCTTTGGGATTTATCTAGTCTCTGATCAAATCTTAATAATTCAGAGGGCACATTTGGCCTCGACTCCCATCATAATTCTTGGAAGCGATAAACGACCTCTTTGAGCAACTGAACAAATTGCAGAAACGGAATTGTGTCATGTTGGGTACAGACGAGAATTCGTCTCTTTATACTATACCCTGCCCAACCGTCATCTAATATTGGATTTGAAACCACAACTGATTATCAATAGATATAACTTTTATAATAAGATCTGAACTTCTAGAAGCCAAGCTTGAAGTGAAGTCACTTACACATATCGCCGCTCTATGAAGGCCGGATATCCTAGGCTAGTACAACTGATATGCAACTCGGGAGGATTGACATTTATAAACTGGGAATTCATGAATACAGATACATGCGACCAAAGGTAGCGGAAAATACGGGATCCCGTCCGCTCTCCCATAGTCAAGCCGCTAACCGGCGGATTAGTAGTTGGGTCGGTGACGACCAGCGAATCCCCGCTGTTGCATGTAACTTTCCTTTTGATTTTTTGCACCTTCATCAGATTTTGCTTCGTAAATGATTGCAGCAGGTTAACCAGGTCGTAAATACTTGAAGAATGCACGTCCAAATAGAACATGGTAGTATTTACTCATCCTAGCGAGCCTTCGCTTGTTAAGTTGACTAAAACTTATCTACCAAGCCGAAGGGTTGGTAGTAATAACGCAACAACGTACATGAGTGTGTGGTTATTTGCCATTATCCAGGTGGATTGAACAGTATCCCGGTGGTTGATAACATGTGAGAAGCTTCTTCCTGTCGAACTCATCTTTGATGCTTTCGGAGTGTTGAGATTTGATACGGCGACTAAGATAGAGTCCTCGTCTTATCTGTCACCATTTCCTGTGACGCAGCCAGGGCGTCCTAGCGATTATATAATGATACAAATGCCTAGATCAGTGACTGCAATAGACCAACCGTTGACAATGCGATCCATGTTAAATCTTCGGAAGACTGATGATTGCCTCGACTACTCCATCTATATCCGCTGCTTTAGCGTGACTAAACGAGTGAAGGAGCAATAAAGAAGCCCTGTTCGGAGATCCCGTATCACATGACGTTACGCTAGATTGTATTTGTTTCCCACAAGGCCTTACATAGCCACGGATGTTCCCGCTCTATTCTATCATGGAAAAGCGCTGCCGCATCATTAGTGGCAGGATGGTAAATCTGGTGCACTGTATGTCAGAGCAACGTACCCAAAGCTATCCTTAGCGTGGCTTAATATAGTTCGTGGTGCTTGACAAGCCACTTATCATCCATTGTAACCAGGCTGACATTCCATGCGTCAAGCGGAGCTTCAAAGGTTACATGAGTCTAAACTAATTTGCGATAGCTGGAGTCAATTCCATTGACTAATGCAATACCCTACGCCTTGTGGACACGGCTTCTCCAACTTTGGAGTCTATCATTAGCTTCAACAGAGGTTGGATGGTACTTTTAGGGCAAGCCACTTGCACTAAAGAAAGCTTCGATTCAAACACGAGCACGTCGTTGGACAGTCCGTTGTAGCCAGATTTGGAAAACGATACGATAGTTAAAACGAATGCGAGCTTAGAAGGCGCCACGAAAACAACTTGCGCCAGCCACATCACAAGCAACGTCAGCGATAACGACTCTAATGTTGGCACTAATCATTGTTGCAACTTAGATGCCGTTGGTTAGTCTAAGGTAAGAGTACATCGTACGTAGTCGTTCACTCGCTAGCCCGCGTGGCTGCATTGGGAAGATAGTCGACTGGTTTTGTTTCTGCCTCGTGGCACCAAGTTCGGCCATCGTGAGAGCTGTGACATTGACCTTCAACTTAGTAGCGGACGGCCTAAGATCCTGGACCAAATGTAACAATCGCTTAGCCCAACCCTTCTTGGCGACGGAGAATTGAGGCTGGCAGTTTGGCATCAATGATTGATATATAAACCGTGCCGCGCCTGGGCACATCAGTAATTGAAAGAATCATCAATCAGTCCATCATCCTCATTTTATCATCGCCTTGTCCTCGCAACGGTTCTGAGCTATGTCTCTACACCTAACAACAGCTTCGGAGCCAGACCTAGGAAGTGCATCAAGTTCCCACCTAACAACTATTGAGATAGCACAGGTGTCGAACGCAATGACTCATAATCAAAGCCCAACCTTGATTAAAATGGTGGAGGAGAAAGACGAGGCCATCGTGGTCTCTCCCAAGGAAATCAAACTGCCGGAACAGCGCGGCACAGAGATGACGCGCGAATTTCAGTGTAAGGATGACCCTGCCGTAATAAATTCCTAAACTCCAATACTGACAATTACAAGACAAACACGCATCAACATACCGCAAGATCTTTGCGTTTATCTTCATCGCCAACGCATCCGTATTCATTGCGCTCATGGTAACATCTCGAGCGATGCCTTTGTCCAGGGACGCTGCGAGTGCGGCCTCGGCAAACCTCATGGTCTGCATCCTGTTTCGTCAGGAAGAATTTGTCAATCTTTGCTACGAGATCGCCATCCTCGCTCCGCATTCTTGGCCGCTGAGCATCCGAAAACGTCTGGCCAAGGTGTTTCACTACGGAGGCTTTCACAGTGGTGCCGGAGTCGCTGCTACCGCTTGGTATCTGACTTACACCATCCTGGCAACGGAAGAGTGGGCCGAAGATAGGAAAGAGTACAGGCTCGTCAACATGATCACGGGTTGGATCGTGGTGACTATGTTCTTCATCATTCTTATCGCGGCTTACCCAAGCATCCGAAGGAAGTTCCATGACCATTTCGAGGCCTTTCACCGCTTCGCGGGTTGGATCTCATTGCTTTCATTCTGGGTACACAACATAGTCTCTGCTCGAGTTTCGGCACACGAGTGGGATAAGTCCATCTCTTACGCTTTGGTCCGGTCTCCCAACTTCTGGTGCCTCTGTGTCACAACTTCATGCACAGTGGCCTCTTGGTCCCGACTACGCCGCCGCGTGGTATATCCCGAGAAGCTAAGTGACCACGCCACACGCCTTCACTTCAAATACCGAGGCATGAAACCATTCTATGGTCTCAAGATCAGTGATAAGCCTTTGACCGAGTGGCACGCTTTTGCTACCATCCCCGACATCGAGCCTGAGTCTGGTAAAGTCAACGGCTTCAGTGTTGTCGTTTCCAACGCTGGAGACTTCACCAAGAAGCAGATATTGAACGCGAATGAGCGAAAGCTCTGGGTTCGCGGAGCACCTCTTCATGGTCTGCTTTACACTTCAAGGCTATTCCGGAGAATTGTTATTGTCACTACGGGATCTGGCATCGGACCTTGTCTGTCTCTACTATACGCCGACGTGACACCGCGTCGTGTCCTTTGGTCTACTCGCGATCCCGAAAAGACATACGGACCAACTGTAGTAAGCGCGGTGCAGCGAGCAGACCCAAATGCAGTCATCTGGAACACTACGACTCGAGGATATCCAGATATTGTTCTCGAGACTTACAAGCTAGTGGTAGAGTCAGATGCGGAGGCAGTTTACATCATTTCGAACCCCAAGGTCACTGAAAAGGTCGTGTTCGGGATGCGAAGTCGCGGGGTGGTAGCCTACGGAGCCATTTTTGACTCTTGAGCTTGTCTTAGATATTACCGTTCTTGAGTCTCATATTAGATAGATCGGGAAGATTTTCATAACTCCAAGAGTAATTGACTTATATTTCATAGTATCCTAGCTTCCGCGTGTGCTGAATTGTCTCCCGGAACAATTGCCGTAGGGAGACTCGGCTTTGATGAACATGTTAGGCATTGAAGTTACAAGGTGCACTCTTTATCTTTGTTGATAGATGGGACATGTTGATACTGTTAGCTTCACCAATTACAGTAGCCCATCAATAAGTCTAAAGACTTCCGCGCCACTGGAATATTCCCAAACCCCTTCAAAACGCGCTACGGAAGCTTTTGAACTCATTGATTGGATGCCATATCCAAGTAGAGACTTAATCAATGTCAATGAATTTTGTCATTGGGCATCACCAGTCAATCATGGAGACAATCTCTTGCATCCCATGCACAATTATATAAGTATCATGATATAGTAGATCGAATATTGCTTCCGCTCACACACATCCGGAATACCAGTAGGAAAATTGATTGATATTGGTAGCTGTCCGGCTCTGGATGAACATTGTTTCGCAACAGAGAGGTCACATGCAGTTCACTCGCCAAGATACATGAGGGGAGTACATAATAATATAGATAGGTAAATATTCAATGATTACAATTTATTTTATATAATCTTGACCTAAGATCATAGATGTAACAATTACTGCAATAGCGTTAAACTCACTCCATATTTATTATGTCTTTCATATTGATATGTTTATTAAGTCTCGAATTTCATTAATATCGGATCGATGCGCTAGAAAGGATCCCTGTGTGTGGAAACTTTGTGGTGGCGGCGCATTTCTTAGGAAGGAATAAAAGGAAGAAACACAGAGGTAAAGCTCTCCGTCACCCACTCGACCAACCTCATAATCGCGTTGCAAGATGAAGTATACAAGGTGGTAAGCAGGAGCGGCTAGAACGAGGGCCGAAAATGGCTTGGAGCAATTCTGCTGTGTGGATAGACTACTTCTACCAAAACTCCAGCACAATTCGGCATCAATAGCTATTCCTCCGTTTCGGAGATCTCCCCGAATAGCTCAGCTGGAAGAGCGTTCGACTGTAATTGTTATATGTCATCGAAAGGTCACTTGTTCGATCCAGGTTTCGGGGATTCATTTTTGCATTTTTAATGCCCACTCAAATTGTGTCTTAAGAATTAGTAGCGGCAAACCTGCGAAAAATATCAAAGCCTATGATGATCTTTGCCAAAAAGGACAAAAGGCTTCACTTCTTTTCAATACCTATATGAATCTGACACCCAGTGCATGAGATGGACTATTTGAGGATGTTTGAACCGAGGTTCTTATGGACCAGTTGTATATCCATATATCAGACACGCCGATAACGACTGACAAATATCAGAGACGGTCAATTGGGGCTCAGGAGCCCTTGGCCTTTTGATGTGAGGCTGAGTAATTCGAATCTCAACAACCATGAACGGTGGACAGAACGCCAATCACGATAAGTCAAAGGCTAAAGGCTGACTGTAGCTCGTTTTGTATCGGTTGGTTGTCGGCTAGAAAACAATTTCTCCTAATCAAGTAGAAAGTGCTACTCTGTTGTAGCAGAGGCTCGTTATTCCAGCAGGACGAATCATGTTATATGGTAATTGCGAAAGAGGTTAGCGATGTAGACCAAAGGGTAGAGGACCAGGGGTTGATTGACTGACTGCTTGCTATGCGGAACAGGTTGAGGGATGGAAGAGAAAGCCAGCTTTTATGCGTACGGCTGTATACACCAAACCTGTTCACTTGATTTGAGTTTAGTTGTCGTATGCGATTTCTATTATCTTAATCATATTGGGTTTTGACCTTGGAAGAGGTTACTTTATTATTATTAACATTGAGGAAATTGGGAAGCCTAGGCTTGATTAAGTTTAAGTTTGAAGTAGAAAGAAGGAAAGAAGGGAAAGGGGGAAAACCAGAAAGTGTTACGAGATGCTGAAAGGCCCAATCGCCTGTATAATAAGAGCTATTTTGCCATACACAGTGTTGAAATGGAAACTGTCAACACGTGAAATTTGCAAAAGAGCATCGCCTCCAATCACCTGCGCCCAGATGGCCTACGATCTCACTACAGGATGAATGGAAGTCAAGGATCTTAGTAACTTGGGCGGGCAAATAATTTTGGACAAAGCTTTGCATCGGAGTGCATATTGCAGAACTGAGCAGTTGCTAAGGCTTTGACTCTCCAGAACTTGAGTCTCTGAATCATGGACATAAGTCCATTCTTTCATGCACTCTCCTCACTTCTTGGTCTAGACTCCGGCTTTTCTCACATCAACCACTTCTTATCCATCAGGTGTGCATCAAATCTCCTGATCAACTTATCTTTCGTGCAATCAACCTGTTTCTTCTGCAGCAGTACTTGGAGTATTGGTTCTTTTTCGGTAAGCTCCTGTCCACATTTTCCTGGTTTCTTTTTCTCCTGCTTACATGAATTCGTCAGACTGAAGTCTTCACTGTGACCCTCCGCGTGGAAGCGTGTGTTTCGTCTCGACAGCTCCAATCAGCACCTGCGACAAAACACGATGCCTTCAGAATATGGTGCAGTGCACAAACACTCCAAGCGAGCTGTCGTTTCCAAGAAACCACGAAACAATAAACGGCGAAAGCTCGAACTTATCAAGAGACTTGCAGACACAAACTCGTTCGAGATCAAAAGTCGAGTTCTGCATGCCAAAGACAATTGCTGGAAACTCCATGACCTTGTCTATTCGGCAGAAAAGTCGCGCGACGCTATAAAATATCGTATGAAGATGCTAAAAGGGCACTGGAAGGTGCCAGGAAGGCACTTGGAGATGCTGAGCAGACGCTCAATAACGCCAGGGAGAACAGAGATAAAGCGTGGCAGTCTTTGGCTCTGGCCAATAAGATGAAAGATGCTTGTAAAGCTGTAGAGAGCAGGAATCGAGCCAAACGGGCGTTTAGCGAGGCCGAAATCAGCTTTTTGGAACAAGATAATTTGGCGATGTCCCTCGTCGACCAGATTGAGCAGAGTGAATTGGACTCATTTCTTTTTTGGAGACGAAGCACAGCTGGATAGCGATCATTAAGGGCAAGTCACTACCCAATGTAGCCATACGACAATTTTAGTCTCATGATTGATTCAATTGTGACGGGCCATGGGATCACGCAAGGGAGCTGGCAGGTGTCGCAAACAGCTCGACCTAGAAACATCCCTATTCCCACCTAATGCCTTCTAGTCGTTTAGATGGCCGTACCAAAATTCAAGACATCAAACTTGCCTTCAAGTCTTTTCACTTCAAGAAGCACTATGCTGGCCCCTACCCGACTTACGCGTCAGGTTTTGTGAACGACCCCTTGAGATCGTGACAATAAGTAGTTTCGATTTATGTTCGGTTCACTCAAGTTTTCATAACCGACTCAAGCATTGGTTCGAAATTCACGTAAGCTATTCGAACTCTATACAACTGATGCTTGTAATTGAGACCACATTGTAGAATAATTTAAGGTTCTCGCTTCATGTAGGTTTCCACAAACGCAATGTGCTCTCGCAACCCTGGCGGAATTGTCACAAAACTTTCCATTTGACTCTTCGTGGCTTTCGTTAGGTTCAAAGTGCCACATCTACTATCGCTCGAGAAGTGAGAGCGCGCAAGCTTCAACGAGCGTTCAACATATCAGGTGCCTTAAACTACTTCATTAATCGCCCATGCAGCTACACAAGCACCAGGTAAAATATACCCGCGTTTCTACTCCTCTGCTCTGGCGGCAACCCCATGACTCACTCGCGAATGACAGGCTCCTTCTCTTCTCTCCTCAGACAGCAGTTCAGGATTTAATGCCATGCCTCTCCCAATAATCCACATCAACGGCTTCCCTGGTACGGGGAAGCTCACCATCGCCTGAAAGCTCGTCGCCCTACTTGCGCCATACAATGGCAAACTTGTCCATAACCACCTTCTCATCGATCCTGCTGGCGCCCTTCTGTCGCGCGCCAGCGTCGACTACCAACCCCTACGACGCGCAATTCGAACAGCCATTTTCGACACACTGGCTACCTCACAAGATACTTTTGACTCGGTCTTTGTCTTCACCGACTTTCAATCCGACGACGATATTGGTAGCGCTGTTATGGCAGAGTACCGTGTCATGGCAACCCGTCGTGGCTGCGCTTTTATACCCATCGTTGTAATTGCAGCAAGGAAGAGAACCTACGCCGGCTTACCTCCTTAGAAAGATCTCAGCATGAGAAACTAACCGACGTGGAGTTGGTGGCACTGATACGTGATAATAGCGTGATACATCAGTCACCTGATGGCTTCTTTAGGATGGAACTGGACGTCACGGAGCTGGACGAGGATACAGCAGCGTACATAATATACGAGCACATCTCGGATGCCATGAGGAACACGTGAAATTCTTGAGACGATAGTGGCTATCAATATCAATTCCTTTTACCCTTCCAAATACATGTCCTTGTTTTCGTCAAGGAAAGTGACTTAATAGAAAGTAATTAGTTGTCTTGGTTATGATTGTATCCCCAACATATGGAATGCATACACCCTCGTGTTGCAAAAATAGCCAGCCTTGAACGACTGACCGAGGGTGAGAAAAAGAGATTATTTACAACGCTACCTTCAGCTCTGGGAGCAAAAGTTACATACAACAGCGGGGATTCGCTGGTCGTCACCGACCCAACTACTAATCCGCCCCTCACCGGCTTGACTATGGGAGAGCGGACGGGATCCCGTATTCTCCGGTGGGTATGGTCGTATGTGCTTGAGACGTTTTCTAAAACACAAGATAAACTATCGGTAGGATGCTAAGAAGTCATGGTAATCATCCAGCGCCTGGTCCTGTCGTCCGTCAAGGAACATGATCCCATCTTCATTCCGGCAAGTACTGAAGCGGGTGCGTTTATCGTCGCATTTGATCGAGAAGTTGCCTACTACGATAGCTCGCAGGGAAGCAATGCCCCCAGCGGAATGCCCACTTAATGAAGGCGCAGAACTTATCCTGGAGGCGATGCCTTGCGCCTTTAACAGTCACATGAGGCCACAACGCTCTAAGGTCAGCGCCACTATAACTCCTACTCTATCTTTTTCATAGACGTTATAGGATTGTAGCACAGCATTCGTGAATGGAGTGTGTTGTCGACTTATTGGTAACTGCAGGCAACCAGAGAATCACGCGTCTGACTTTCTGAATTACGAATTTCCGCCTTAGTGGTTCGGTTTGCGTTACATCGGCCGAGGGCATTTGTAAATCCGGCTTAGTATTGCTACGTCCTGATATCTTTTCGATGGATTTACAAGACAGCTCACTAGCCATAACCGGACTGTGCTGATGATATTCTAGTAATTATCCTCAATCCAGAAGTGAAATACAAGGGGAATGCTAGGTGCCTCGTAGCCAGCATCAATGGCATTGCTAATATCACTAGACTTTGACCACGAGATAGATATAATTGGTGTAAGTGAGGATGGAGTCATAGCTTGTTAACCTTGTCCAAGGTCTTTCTAACCCCAGTTAGAGCGACTCGAGCTCCCTCTTTCCTGTCATATATTTGAAACCCACTACCTCAGCGTCTTCCCATCAAGTAGCTGCGTATCTTCCACCCAACTCAAGTCTCTCAATGTAACGCCAGTTTTTGATTGTCTTGGTATAAAAGGAGCACACCTGCTTCACAGAATCGAGACATTGCATTTTTTCGACAAGAAAGATTTCAGTTTCTCCTGTGTATACATTTCCACCCAACAGTAAGCCGCCCATTATGTGAACATATTTATGGTTTAACGCTGATTATGGAGCAGACAACAAAGAAACCACCGTCTTATCATCATGAGACCAGCTGTACTCCTTCATCCTATCATGCTCTTTTCCGCCGCAGTGGTTGGGTCAGAGAGTAACCCAACTTGCTTTGAGAAATGTGTTCTCAAATGTGGCGGCTATTGGTTCGATTCCAACGCAGGCAGAGCGCTGGCGAATCCAGGCAGTATTATAAGTGGTGAGACGAAAGATGGGGTCTGCATTTGCAAGCCATACAAACACGCGGACCCGGCCAAGCCGCTTGATCAGACTTGTACCTAGAACCAGGAGTGGAGTGAATCTGTAGCCACAACATACGCAGTCTTACAATATGGGCAGTGGAAGAAGAATTTAGTTCATTAGCTGAAACTAAATAAAACCTGTCAGATATGCTCTAGTTGCTGCGGCCCAAAAGCTAAAGAAAAGTCATACATTCTCCATGCACTTCTGAAACCCCAGGTATACGTGGGATTTATGAAGTTGCACCGTAGCACCCTCAGTCTTTTCATTCACTTGCTTACCCAACTCCAGTATTGGCTACTTATTATCTAGAAACTAATAAAAAAGACAGCCTTGTCTCTATCTTACCGCCGGACGGGATGTTCCAATGTTTCTTAAAGCAATCCGCTTACCGTAGCAAAGAGGATCGGGAACTGGTGTGCAACCTGACTCAACTCTGGTAACGAGGAAGATAATTCAAAGCCTTTGTTGTACCTACCAGTTTACATATTTAACGTTTTCTTATACCTAAAAGTAAGTCAGTAAGTCCTTAATAATACCAATATATAATTTATACTCCCTATATTATAAGCTTATAATTATACCTTTTTCTTACTGCTTTCTCGTAAGTTATACCTAGTTAGGTATAGATTAAGTTAGGAGTAATTATAAAGAAGACGATTTAAGATTACTCTTTCTATAAGGTTATTAAGATCCTAACCCTTCTGCCTGTATTATTTTAAAAAAATTATAAGGAATGATATAAGGAATATTACTCTACTAGGGGGTAAATAAATCAGAATTAAATTATTATGTATTTATTATTATAATAAGAAGTTATCGGTAATAGTATTACTTTATAGAAAAAGTCCACAGGCCTCTAAGTTACTAGGTAATAAATTTAAGTACCCCTTCTTATACAGCTAGGGTACTTTATGGCAGCTTAGGTAGGTCAACTATGATTAAGGTAAGTAAAGCCTGAACCATAGCTAAGCTAACATTCATAAAGCGGCGATCTTTCTTCGTCGATATTCACATGGCAAAACAGAATATATACTGAGTTTACCGTGGTGGTGTTGTTTGTGTCGATTGTCTCAAAAGTGCTCTATGTACAGATCCATTAAAGACTTTGCCTTATTAAAGGACTAGTATTAATATTCCATGTGAGAAAGCAATGCTGTACTATAATAAAGAAAACTAACAATAGCTGGTAGTTCGCGCCTAACCATTTTCCAGGCTTCCATAACCTTCCCTTTTACCCCAACTCTGGAAATTGGGTCAATAGCTTCCAGTAGCAAATCAGAAACCAATTCTACTTTTTCAGGGCAATGCTCTATAAGTAGACGATTCCTCAGTGGTTTACAACATCTAAGTACAAACCTTGAGTAACGTGAAGTTGACGCACTATCCGCCCTATCCGAATCACGGGTGCAATACTGCTAATTGGCATTTTGGCCTAGGTACAGTGGCAGTTACAAGGATGCTCCCTAGTCAAGAACGAATTAGATCCAGAGCCAAATGCCGGGATCCGGCTGACTCTAGTTAAACGGGCGACGGGCTTCGTCCCACCGTGGCGCAGTGATCCTACTTGCACACTGAGCCTCACTGGTGATGATATTTTTATCATACGACCCATTTTTTTCAATTCAATCGGCTACTTATTAAACGAACGTCTTTCCCCACGTGCGACAGATTTGAACTTGACACATCCAAAAACAAAACATCAACTTTTCTCCAAAATGACTCCTTCAGCCGGTCTTGGAGTCTACTTACTCGGCCTCGCGTGGACGGTACGAGGGTTCATGACCCTTTGCTTCCCACAGCATGAATACCGCACTATTGGCATCAAAGATATGCGATCCTCAGACGACATCGCCAGCTTCTCGCCCATCTTCATGCTTGGATTCAGAGACATCTCCATCGGCATGTTCCTCATAGCTCACCAAAGGGAAGACAATCCCACCGCTGTGGCCACTCTATTGGCCGTGATGGGGATCATGAAACTCGGCGATGCTTCTCTCGTTTTCATCATCGGCGATGGGAATAGGACGGTCAAAGGCCTTGGGCATCTTTTTATGGCTCTTATGCTTCTCTTTTGGATTGTTGTTGTACTGCATTAGTCGCCCATCGGGATGATGGTAGTGCATTAAGTTGGAAAATTCGATTGATAGGAAGGCAGACAGAAAGATGTTAGCCGACATCTCGAACCATCAAGTATACTGCCATGTAACATAAGCCACATGTTATGTAACAGGCGCGCCTAAAAACACCATCTATTTGTGAATCTTAGACTTAATCTCTACTGCGGAGCGACATCTGTCACATAAACATGTCACTACGCTACGGTTTCATCTGTCACTTTTTAACCAGAGTATTGGGCCCATTGCCCTGCTGGGCCTATACCGTGCTGGTGGTTCGGCTTCCATGGCGCCCGCAAGCCGTTGCATCTAATTAAACTCAATCGTTTTAAAACGCCTCGTTCAAAAAGTGCCATGGAATCTCCCGACAAAAGTCAAAGAACACCTACTGAAAAGTGAGCCAAGCCCGGCAGTTCGGCAGTCATGGCTTGGGGTTGCATCGCCTGCACGTAATCAAACCTTATCAAGATCGTCGGGTCCAATCTAGAATTCCATAACCCCAGAATCTTGACATCAAGCCTCTCAGCCATTTAATTTTTCGGGCGAAAGCCTGTGGCCAAACTTCGACATAATGTGACAAATGAGGGCATCATTAACGGCAATCCTCCTGATACACTGGTTTTGCTTTTCACTTGGGTAACTACGCCGCAGGCGATACCATCTAATTCAAACCCTCGTCATAGGCTAGTGCCGAACTAGTATTAAAATTCAAGGAGTATCGTAGTCATGCATTTGCCGATGACATGGTTTGAGCTCTATGGGCAGACTTGATACCAGAATAGGAAGTTTTAATCACGGATAGTTCATTGTAATGTGGAATAATTGCATGCGCCCGTTGGCGCTTTGGAATACCCCAAGAAGTTGAGCATTCAATGACATCTCGTTGAAGCCCCCCGGCTTTGTACAACCCACCATGGCGTCTCCTCAAGTGATGTATCAATTAATTCCACATCCTAGAATAAGCAAACCCGACTGGTACAAGAGTGGGAGGGGTATGTAATAAGCGGCCATGGCGTCGAAGATATAAGCTAGACGACCTGCCCGAGCCCACTCCCACTTTCGTCTTCCATCACTATTCATTCATTTAGCCATCCCTTACTATCTCGTCATGAAGCTCTACATTTCTGCCATAGCTTTGGCATCATACCTTTCCGCTGCCTCTGCTGCAGCCCACAAGCCCTACCCGGGATGTATCGACGTTGATGTGGCCATCATTGGCGGTGGGTCGTCGGGCATACATGCAGCGATCAACCTCAAAGATGCAGGCGCAAAGGTCGCTGTAATTGAGAAGAAGTCTCAGATCGGAGGCCACGCCGAGACGTATGTCGACCCGAAGACTAAGATTCTAACCAACATCGGTGTTGTCGTGTTCGAGGATACCCCAACTGTGAAGAAGTACTTTGATCGTCTGGGTGTCCCTAGAGTGAAGAACAACGTTTTCCAGTCCGCTGCAGCAGCCAAGCAGTACGACTTCTCTCTGGGTATTCCCATTCCTCAGGATGCGCAAGTGGCTGCGTCTACAAAGCAAGCTATGGCTTCTGCCATGCAAGCCTATGCTCAGAACGTCCTCCCCAAATACCCTTGGATTGACCAAGGATACACTTTCGTCCCAGAGCCGGTCCCTGCGGAGCTCCTCCAGCCTTTTGGGCAGTTCGCTCAGCAGAACAACTTCAGCGCCATCCTTCCTCTTATCGCTCAGCTGAACTGGTACCCGGGCAACATCACCACCATTCCCGCTCTTTACGGACTCAAGAAGTTCGGACCTGGGTTGTTGCAGAGCGCTAACAACGGCTTTATTGTTCCCAAGTCAGGCAACACCCGCAGTCTTTACGATGCTGCCGCCAGCGAGCTTGGAGATAGCGTCTACCTCAATTCTAACGTCGTCCGTGTTGAGCGAAACAAGGCTGGCGTTGTTGTGGTTGTGAAGCAGGGTGGCAAGACCCTCACATTCAGGGCTCGCAAGCTTCTGGTCGCTATTCCCCAGACTCTCAAGAACGTCAAATCCCTCGACCTATCCCAATCGGAACGAGATGTCTTCTCCAAGTTCTCCGCTGTCGGTTACGTCTGCGGCGTTGCCGAAATTCCCGGTCTGAAATCCAGCCTTCAAAACGTTGGCGCTTTCACTCCCGCCCACACTCCTGTCATTCCTGGAAGTAACGGCTACTCCCAAACAGGGCCTCCCAACCAGTTTCTTCTTGGTGTGGGCTTCGACAACGCCGACTACACACTCGCCGATAGTGAAGCTGTCATTCGCAAGGAACTTGCTACTCTCGTGGCTGCTGGCGCAGTAACTGCTGATGCAGCCAAGAAGGTGAAGTTCCCTATTCTTTCGAACCATGCTCCCTTCGACCTACGGGTGACGAGCCAAAACATTGCAAAGGGCTTCTATGCAGACTTGCTCAAACTTGAGGGATACCGCAACACCTACTGGACTGGTGCGGTGTTTGCTGGACACAACAGCGGCTTGATCTGGAACTGGAACAACGATGTGATTATTCCCGCTCTGAAGAAAGATCTTGGACTTTGAGACATGAAATTTTTCGCTGCAACGTTCGAACTACATAATTATTCTGTATTTCTTTATGCATCCAATTCTTTATTAGAAATTAAATTTACTTGTACATAAAGTTTAAAATCATACATGGCCGCAGCCTTAAAATGCGCCCGTTGCTCCAGTTCACTAGAGAATCGCCTGAGAACTTCTTTTCTGGGGCGGAAAAGTCCTATGAAAATTGGTCCAACCGAAAATTTTTTTGAATTGAGTTCCGCTGTGAGACAGAAATGCGCCCCGTGATTCAAAATTCCCTTGGTCCTCGCGTAAAAATCCTACAGAGTGCGAATACGGTTGTAATGATTCCCGTCTACAGTGGGTTATCTTTTTACCGATCACAGTTAGTATTTGTCAAATGTCACGTCATCTTTTGATGATCCCGAACCTCCACCTATCTTTACATCCAACTCATCATTGTTCTCTGCATCATTATTACCTTGATTTCTGAACCTATTTTTCTTGGAGATTATAGCGATACATTTACACTATGGGATACTCATACACTATTGACAGTTTCGGGTTCTGGGGACTGATCCTTGGCATTCTTGGCCTTGTGCTTTCCAACATTAGCCTTAGGCTATCCCTGCTTGCGGAGCGATCGCGAAACAGTAGAGCTCGCGAGGCCGGGTTACAAATTACTCAAGTAAGCACCCTTCCGTGCAACTCAAGCCAAATTAACATCCTTTTCAGCTCTATGTGTACCCTGTAAAAGGTGTTAGAGGATGTGCTATGAGTGAAGCCCGGCTGGGTCCGTACGGCTTCGAAGGTGATAGAACCTTTTGCCTACAGAAAGTCCGTCAGAATGAAGGCTCGGAGCCTTCCTACGAGACAATGTTGATTGGATACGACCTGAAACTGGCTCTCTTCGTGGCGTCCATTGACTACGACAATGGACAAGTGGTTGTCAAATGGACTGGGGATAAGACTGACGATAGCATTCATTTCCCGATGAAACCGTCAATCGTCGGTCGTAAAACGATAGATACCAGTCTTCACATGAGCAAGACCAAGGCTTATGATATGGGAGATGAGCTATCGAAATGGTTTTCAGACCGGCTCGGTCAAGACGTTCGACTAGTCTACATCGGCAACCAGTCGAGGGACGTTCTTGGATCATTGGCTCCTCACAGCTCTGGTGCCCTGAAAACAGCGTTTTTCATGCGGCGGATCATGAACTTCATCCCACCTTTCGCATATCCACCAGAGCGTATCGCCTTTAACGATCTCGCCCACTATCTAGTCGTCACTGAGGAATCTAACAACGAAGTATCTTCTCGGCTTGACGATGGCTTTTCCATGGACATCACCAAGTTCCGACCAAACATCGTTGTCCGCGGCGCTTCTCAACCCTTCGCCGAAGATTTCTGGGGCGAGCTCACCTTTGATGGCGGAGTTGCGATGGATCTGACAGCAAACTGCTTCCGGTGTCAGAGCATAACCGTTGACTACGAGACCGGAAAGACAGCTACCGATGATCGCGGCAAGGTGTGGAAGAAGCTCAACAAGGATCGAAGAGTGGACAAGGGTGCCAAATACAGCCCAGTCTTTGGGCGATATGGATTCTGCTATGGTAGCGACATAAATAAGTCCTTGACCGTTGGGCAACGAGTTGATGTCACTCGCATCAATGAACAGAGAACGACATTCGGTAAGTCATTCGAGAAGCGGAGGATGTTACGTTTACTAACGGAAGGCAGATTGGCCACATCTGAGCACGTTTGGCGTTTCAGAGAAGAAATAACGGGACACTTACAAATCATGGTAAGATTCAGCTAATTCCTAAGTATAAGAGTTGTTTGTCCTAACCTTCCTCCCTCAGACATGTGGGCAGTTTGCTTCTTTGAACCAAATCTCTGACTCCCAGTACAGTTCCACGCAAAGACTCCCAAGAATATTTAACTGGGCATACATGTAAACATATACATATATAACAGCTAGAACATTATATGTAAAGTCTTAGGATGAGATTGTGCAGTATTTTGTAAGTTAACGAGAGTTTAATATATTTATTTAATCGTCAAAAAGATGCAAAAGAGAGAAATTGTTACACTTCTCTACACCTACTTATAATCGACGTACTGCACAGGAACTTGAACTCTAACATCAAGGTCTTGTTCTAACTGTTGATCATTTGTATAACTACCGAACTCCTTAGAACATTTAACTAAAGCTGATTTTTTTTATGTTTTTGCTTTAACCTCCAACTTTATCAAGCCCAGGCTTTCCAAATCTCTCAATGATATCAACAATAGTAAAGCTGATTACATGTTTTTGGTAAAGCCATTTTACTACATATTAGTTTGCCCGGATGAGGTATAATTCCATTGTTTGTTATGAGTTCGAGACTCTATTTCCGGTGACAGTGTCTATTCTCGTTGTGCATACAAATGCCATATGCTATTAGCGGTATCCTATATGTACAACCGCGAAGTCGAGGACACCCACATCAATATTTAGTGGCGCAAAGCTCCCATATGTGTGACATCAACCAACAAAGACGAAGCTAAACATGGCGTTCTTGGGGCAATATTGCATGCATGACAACTCACCGACAAGCACGTAGACTATTTGATGAACGCCATGATCAAGTGGGTGACCTCAGTCTCTCAGCTTACCCCGCAAGTAAGCCTCACATACGGCTGATGATGCTCCATTGACGGATCTGAGCTCACCCTCGCTTCGGTCTCCGCGTGAAACGAGCCACCAAGGCATAGTCGGAATGGACAGGTACAAGGACGGGGAGGGCCTTGTGCGAAAAGGTCGCTTTTCAACTATGCGACTGCCGTTCAAACCGGAATTGACTTAAGTCAAGGCAGCCCATCTATGAGTTTGAACGCGGCAAGGTTGTGAAGCTTTTAAAGGACCTTGTCATCAAAGGCGGTGGTTGCACGACATACGGTGAAGCTGAAGCACAAAAGCTGGCCAAAGACCTAGGCTTTCGCGTGCCGACTGTTGATCGCGTACTTCCTCACACCTTCCTAGGCTACAGAGACCAGGATGAAGTGAGTTGGCTCATTATTATGGTTTTCCTGCCAGGAGAAGCTCTGGAGACAGTGTGGCCCACCCTAAGTAAAGACACTTAGAAGTCTATCACAAAGTCAGTCGAACAGCTCATTCGGGGTCTACATTTAACAACTGTCTGTCAGCCCGACTTGGGGCCTGTAGGTGCCAGTGATGGCGAGCCATGACATGGGCCTTGTCTCACCCATTACGGTACAGGACCTGTCCAGACTCCTTCTGGTTTGTAATACTGGTACAACCACAAGCTCGACGTCTGTATTCAGCTGGGTCATCCGCCAGAAGAACGAACCGTGATTACAGTTTGATACTGTAGCATTAACCTACCAGGACTCCAAAAGGCTACTAATAATTAATACGACGAAAGATGCAAAGATGTACAAGACGATCACAAAGTATCCCACTTCCCTTGCTTTTTTATCTCTCGTTCAATACATAATTTTCCAACGGCGGTAGGTGTTACTTATTGTCATTTATTCTCATGTCGTTCACCACTGGCGACCTAAGTTGCTGTTTGTGGTGCTCAGGCAATGTAAAAAGCTCAACACTCGTTTTATAATGAGCTTAGGGATCCGGAAATAATCTCAACTGTGAAAAAGAAAAGAAAAAAGACTTGCTGCCAAGATCTCGGCCTATTATAGTTGTGTGTTTAGCACGAGTCAATATCAAATTAACTACGCATTCATGGGTTAAAGTGGTAGTCCAGCCCCTGTTGCAAGGACCCTGACGAAAACTTTAAGCCGTGCCGCAGTCCAATAATGAGCTAATAGTCCCTGAACTAACGGTTATAATCCCTGACTTCAGCGGACCATAGCGACTATTTTCAACGCCACAGGAAAATCTAGACTCCATCTTTGTCCTTAAATGAGCCTAAATCTTTGCTCAATTGGGTTTTAGACTGCTTGTGATACCCGTTTTGCAACCCAGGTAGAAAGAAAAATACCACATTATTTCAGTAATATGCGTCGCCACGCTCTTTTATCGCTCGGCATGAGCTGCTGCGGCACGTTGGCAAGCCCCTGCAAACCCAGCAATCCAAGTATGTGGCTGTGTCACTGTCTAAATTGCGGTCCTGCTGACTTTACAAGACTTGTCGAGTACTACTGTCACATCTTTCCAATTAGGTGGATCGACGTCTTCGGCCACAGCGTCAACTTTAGCTACCACCGCCGCATCGACATCAGAAGAGACTACGGGTGGCTCTACAATTCTCATATCTTTTTCCACAGACTCGACGAGCTCTGGTATCAAGACTGATCTAGAATCCCTGTTGCCAACCGCATCTTCGACCGAATCGCTATCGACATCAGCTTTGCCCAGTCTTTCCGTACCAAGCTCGACAGCTCCCACCGACTCCAAGTCTTCGATATGGAAGTCACCAACAACATCAGAGACGGCTATGATCTCAGTTTCTAGCGTCGAAACGTATTCTACATCACATCTGTCAACCACACTTACAACATCAACCGGCACAACATCAACTGACACAGCAACAATCGACACAATGTCAACCGACACAACATCGACGACAATTACCTCAACCAGCTTTCCATCATCAGAAACAATAATTGAATCAATCGCAACATCCGCGACTGACCTACTATCAACGCTATCAATTTCGTCTATTCCTTCTACGTCTAGCCATACAATCAGTTCCCCTACAGAATCTCTTTCGGTATCTGGAATTGACTCGACCACCCTCACTACGACAGTTCCGACCTCCTCGGACACAACAACTTCTTCTCCTGCTTCAACATCATCTGCAGCCCCTCTACTGTTCAAAGCCATTGTCCAGGATGGCCCCGCTGCCCTCACGCCAGCTCACCTCGCGCCCACAGGAGAAAGAATCTTCAGCCTCGGCACATTTTGGGACAAAAATACAAGCCCCATTGCTCACAAAGTCGCCATTTTGACAATCGATCCTATCACAGGCCAGCTCATGTTAAGTGACGGTACGCAAATCTGCGTGCAGTATGAATACAATCGCAAAAGCGGTCGGGTCCGTGCGTGTGGCCTGTCGCCAGGTCGAGACAATACTTACATTACTTGTGATCTGGGCTCAAAGCCTGGGGATGTGTTACAATGCAAGGCACCTGTACTGCTATGCACTCTAGAAAACGGGGCTAAGTCTTGTCAGAGTACAGAGAGGGAAAGTACACAGTTTTATGGTCTTTATATTCTCAACATGTTCTGGACCCTCTACATGGGGGGGCCTGAAGATCGGCTTTACGACAACTTGGCGTTTGGTGTCAACCTTTTGATCGAAAAGATCTAAACGTTGATTTTTGATCAAAATGAGATGAATAGCGGCTAGTGGGGGATGTGTTTCCAACTCATAAGGTTGTTTGTTTAGTGTGTGCCAAAACAACATATTGTCCACAAGGTTTATAGCAATTTAAACCAACCACCCTTCTCTGTCTGGTAACCTTAAGGTAATGGCTTTTCTCAATTGGGAGGGAAGCCGATACAATATTATTTATAGAGAACATATAATAATTAGCAATTAGCAGAATTCATACTGTTAGGTCTTATCTGTTGTTTTGCATATTTGTTTTCCTACAGAACTCAGTACATAGCAAAAGTCTTATCATGGATATCGAACACTTCATCGCCATTTGTTCTTAGGACTTCCGGCACATCCCTCTCTGCTCTTCGCTGTTGGATATGCTCCCGGAAATTTTCCCGGTCAGTATCGAAATGAACTAGAATCTACCAGCCGCCACTGCTTTCCACAATTTCTTCACACTGTTCTTGATGGTCTATTGTAGCAAAAAGCCCCAGTATAACTTTATATACTTTGTCTTGCAAAATTTGTTTGAGCCGTGTAACAAGCTTTGACACATGTCTTCCGATGATCAAGGTACTGGTCCGCAGGACAGTCAATCGTGCAGGGACCGTGGGCTTCAATGAGCTTATTGTTGGAGAGCCGTATCCAAGTCGGTGTCTGAGTTACGATAGACATACCAGACATATTTGAAATTTCCACACTCTTTAGGTTGGCTAATCACGAGGTCTCAGATGCTGTTGTCAATGAAGCAGTCTGCTACTACGCACTTGTCGGGCTTGGAATCAACGAGCTGAGCTAAAGGTTAAACACGATAACTATTGCAGAAGCAAAAGTGATATCAGTTCATTTACGGCATAGAGCCAAGATTTTGATCAGCTGTCAAAGTCATCGTGGTAAGATACCAGCAAGGCAAGTTGGACTCCAGAAAATGCTTTATCCTGGATTACTTCCGGCAAAGAGCGAGAGTCACAGTCTAAGTGCCTTGTGCCACAGATCGGCTTCAACCAGTGACCAAACAATGGTCAATGCATCGAGAGGCTCAGCAATACCTCGAAATGCATATTTGTCATGCTGAATTTCATACTGTGGTCATTATCCTGGTTCTTGCGTTGCGCATACTAGGTGCAAATTTGTGCGAGAAGTTCGATCAACAGCATTGCACTAAGTTCTTTCGAATATGAAGGATAATAAATAGAAGAATCATAAATATGTATTTAGGGCAAGATTTGGTGAGATTTTTACAGTTTGTATTAGATGCTTAAAAGATTACAAAAGTCCGTGGGCTCTTATTATACCTTGCTTTTCAGAACTATACACAGTACATACGTAATAAATAGCCTGCCATAGGTTGGGCAGTAAAGCAACATCTTGCTATCGGAAAATAAAATTCCCCAAATTAAGTCAAGGGATTGCTGCGCCAGAGACCTGAAACATACAGGCTTGCTTCGGAAAGAAACGAATCTAGAATAGGCGCCAAGTCAATTGACTGGGCTTCCGTAGGTGAACGAATAATGTGCGAAGACCACTGAAACAAACGCGTATTCAAAAATGTTAACCGCGTATTCGGAGAACCACTACCGATTCTATGTGACTGTATATGCATGTAATACTCACCAATTGTCTTCCAGCGATTGCAATTGATCGGGAATTCAATGTAAAACATTTACACCGCCGTTGCTTCATTTGTGTTCATACTATGAGTGCAACATATCGCATTTCGCCGGGGCCTGGAAACAAAATAAGCATGGTCATTAAGCATGATTTCCTGGGCTCGTTTCAAGATATCTTGGCATTCGCCTTTTGAGCTGTCAGAGCATGGGGCTGAGACACTTCACGTCGGACATTCGGCTGACCACACCATCCTGGTCTAGTTCAGATCAAATTCTCCCTTTTCTATAAAGACGAGATATCGTCACATTCTACTACAGATGTTGCTCCTTTCTGGCACTGCTCTTTGTCGCTTTCATTCGTTATCCAGCTTTATTCATTCGTTACATCTTAGGCCGGCCTAAGTCCATTCATTTACCTTTTTTCTCAACCAAATATTCTTTTCTTCAACATGCGTCTGCAATCTTTCGCTGCTCTTCTGGCCGCTGCCGCCACGGCCTCTGCTCAATCCGTCTCTGGCAAGGCGTATGGTTTCGCTGCCGGTGTCACTGGTGGTGAGGGTGAAGCTGTCACTCCTTCTACCGCCGAAGAGCTCGCTAAGCTACTCGCCGACGATACACCCCGTGTTATCTATATCGATAAGGAGTTCGACTTCACTGGAGACGTCAAGACTGGCCCCGGCTGTGACCGCAAGAGCTGCAGTGCTTCCAACGGCGGTCAACTCTACCTCGGAGACTTGTCTTGCGGTGGCGATGATAACGTTGCTGTTAGCTCTATTACCTACGATGTTGCTGGTACCGAGCCTCTCCCTGTTGGTAGCAACAAGAGTATCATCGGTAACGGTAAGGCTGTCCTGAAGGGAAAGGGTCTTTCCCTCAAGAAGGGGTCCAGCAACGTTATCATCCAGGGCATTGAGATCACCAACTTGAACCCTGGCGTTGTCTGGGGCGGCGATTCGCTTGAGCTTAAGGGTCTTAACGATGGTGTATGGATTGATCACTGCAAGTTCTCCAAGGTCGGCCGCATGTTCATCGTCAGTCACTACGATGGCTCCCGTCTTACCATCTCCAACTCCGAGTTCGATGGCGTCACCGACACCTCTGCGTCCTGCAACGGCAACCACTACTGGACCATGATGTTCTACGGCGAGGGCGACAAGGTCACTCTTGACCGCAACCACTTCCACGACGTTGCCGGCCGAGCCCCTAAGCTTGGCGAGCCTGGCACCAACGGTTACTTCCATGCCACCAACAACTACTTCCAGAACATGAAGGGCCACGCTTTCGACGCTTACCAAGGCGCCAATGCCATCATCGAGGGTAACGTTTTCGACGGCGTTGACACTCCTGTTACCAAGGAGGGTGCTGCCGTTAACACCCTTTTCATCCCGGATGAGAAGGCTGCTGCTTCTTGCCAATCTGCTCTCGGCCGTGCTTGTGAGCCTAACTCTGCTACTAGCAGCGGTGACCTTCCCATCATGAGCGGTGAAAGCGGCCTCAACGCCCTTGCTGAGCACAAGGACAACATCATCACTCCTGTTGCCGCCAGCGAGGTTGCTGCTCTTGTTGTTTCCAACGCTGGCCCTGCGAACGTTGGCTCCGGTTCTACCCCTGCTAGTGGCTCCGAGTCCGGCGATGATGCTACTGAGACAACACCTACAGCTCCTGAGACTACACCCGAGACTACTCCCCAGACGACATCTGATGCTGTCCCTGAGGCCACCACCCCTCAAACCACCCCCGAAACCCTCCCGGAGCAAGAGGAGAGCGTTCCCGAGGTTGAGCCCGTTACACAAGCAGAGACTGAGCCCGCTGCCACCGGAGACTGTGAGGAGGATGTTGAGGAGGACACCCCTGAGGCTTCCGCCAGCGAGTCTTCTTCTCCTGCCACTCCCTCCAAGGATTCCTCCTCCAGCGGCTCTTCGTCCGTTCAGATGTACGGGCAATGTGGAGGAAAGGACTTCACCGGATCTACCAAGTGTGTGTCTGGTGCCACCTGCACGAAGTTCAACGAGTACTACTCCCAGTGCATCGGATCTAACAGCCGAGTTCGCCGCTACGTGCAAGTCTAAGTGCACTAGGGGTGATTCATAGTCGCGATGCATCATTAGTTTCCATGTACAAATTCACACTGTCAATTTTAGTTGTCTAGTAATAGATTATATATATATAAGCCGGTATGTTCCGGTCATACATAGTTCACTACGAAACGCGTTGTTAAATAAGGGACACGTCTTATCCTCATCGTGTTAGAAGTCTCCATCAATTTCCACTGCTTAATCTGTGTGTTAGGTGTTCCTTAATGATATGATTACTTATGTCTTGTCTCTCTATTACTGAAGTACCTATTTCTAAAAGGTTTAAAAAACAATCCTCTTTTTAGATTATCTACATAATAACTTTCAATAAGCTATACTAAACTCTATAACTAATTTAATCAAGTCTTATTTTATAAATTTATTAAAATCGTCTAAAAATACGTCTTTTATTATCAAACCTCTGAACTAGACCTTGCAAGTTTACTAGGTGCATACTCGATATAATACAATATCACCAGGGAAAACCAGTTTCTGTTGATTTTAACCCACATGAGCCAAATCATGCCTGTGTCTCTGTGGGGGAGTTGTCAAAAGCTTATTTCTGCCATCATCCGATCGCGATGCATTACTGGGGCACGTCCTGTAGGAACCCGCGTTAGTGTATGCACGCCGGCGAAAATGCTCCTTTTTCTCATCCACCATAATTGTAAACACCACACGTTGTTCTCATGCATCTTGATAAGTGCTTATCGCGACGCATGGCTTTTCACAAAACTAAACTCAATGACGTAGTAAGTGACGTATCGGTACGTGCCAATGACGCTCGACGCCTCAAACTGCTATGGTATGTCATAGTACTCCTCGATTCCAACGCAGAGTCAAACTCATCTCCTTTGCAACACTCCAACAATCCACAAACACTGCCGAAATGACCAAAACAGCTGTCGTCAGTGGTGGTGCCAGAGGCATTGGCCGCACTCTTACGCGGTACTTCCTCGAGCAGGGCTATCGCGTGTTCGTCCTCGACATCGATGAGGAGGAATTGAAATACACTATAGAAACACACCTCAAGTCCTATTTCGAAAAGAATGCTGTTGGCTCTGCTCTGTGTGATCTGCGCGATACGGATGCGATCCACGACAAGATCCAGGAAGCAGCTGAGTTTTTGGGAGGCCGGATTCACCTGGTGATCAACAATGGAGGCATCGCAGCCCCTCACTGGAGAGATGGCAAGACTGTCATGGACCGCGAAACACTAGCTGAGTGGCGAGCCTACATCGACACCAATCTTACGGCACCTTTCGCTGTATCGCAAGCTTGTTTGCCGTTTATGAAAAATGAGAAGGACACAGAGGCAGTCACCGAAGATCACCACAGCACCGCAGGACCGAGCATCGTCAACATCGGATCTTTCCGCGCCATGCAAAGCGATCCCAACCAAGAAGGGTACGCATCCGCAAAAGCTGGCCTTCTGGGTCTCACGCACAGCATGGCTGTCAGTCTGCAACCCTTCGGCATTCGTGTGAACCTAGTCGCTCCTGGACGTATCAAGGCCACACACGAATCAAAACAGGGAGACGAAATGGGCCTTGCGTGGGCAGATCTGAACGAGGAGAAGGATGTCAAGGACCATCTTACGAATCGGGCTGGGCGACCTCTGGATATTGCACAGGCTGTGGAATACTTGGCCAACGCGGGCTTTGTGACAGGTCAGGATGTCGTTGTCGATGGAGGAGCGGTAGCGATCAAATAGACAAAACAACGGTATAAACTAATTTATCTTTGCGAAACTTATCTTATACATAATGAGCTGAACCGACCGAGGCCGTATTGAAATTCACCTCACTCAACTACGCCATCTGGTATTCCCACTCTACATTTCAATCACAACTGTCACACGGAGAGAAGGCACAAGTATTTAAGAAGTCATTCATGGTTTCATATTATACTCATATCTGAGCGTAAGTCTTGAGTGGAGTTGTCGACTAGCCCAGCAGGCAGTCAGGGGTATAGGTAGCTTCGTTAAAAGCCATATTAGGCGTGGTAAATCTGACAGGAATTCAACCTGCTTAATCAGTGGTGTTTGTTGTACAGTTGAGGTTCTTGTTATACAGGTGAGGTTGTTGTTGATTATGTTGAGTCGGTAGGTAGTTGTTGATACTGAGTTGTTTGTTTGTTGTTGTGTGGTTGTTGTTAGAGTTGAGATGTTGATTCGTAGACCGTAAACCCCCAAAAACGCCGTTCATGTTTATCATGTACTGTGATAAAATCGGACTGGTTCCTTTCCTTTCCTGTTTCCCACGCTTAGTCAACGCCGCTGTCGTCGTCGGAAACCTCCTGGGGCACTGGCTTCTTCTCCGCAGCGGTGGAAAGCCTCAAGGGTCCCAGACCAGGCGCAAGTCTGTGTGTTCCAGCGGTGGGCCACTTGTTGGGTCCCAGAATCGCGGGCTTGTTACTATTCTCCTGTGTCAGTGATGTTCGCGGGCGTGTTGGGGACGGCGATACGTACGCTAGCTCCTCTTCGGCTTCCTTCTTCTTCTGGTCTTCCTTCTGCTGCTTGCGGAGAGCACGGCGGGCGTCCTTCTCCTTGCGCTCGGCAGCGCGCTTCTCTCGCTCGAGAGCCTTCTCCTCGGCACGCTTCCTGGCCTCTGTGAGCTTTCGCTCCCTCTCTTGAAGCTCGAGTCTCTTCTTCTCGTCTGCCTTGCGCTTCTCCTCGAGGCGCTTCATCTCTTCGAGCTTTCTCTCCTCTTCGATACGTCTCTCCTCCTCCAGGCGCTTCTCATTCTCAAGTCTCTTCTTCTCCTCGAGCTTCTCGCGTTCTCTCTCCTTTTCTCTCTCCTCTGCTCTCCTCTTGCTCTCAGCACGCCTCTTCTTCTCTTCCAACTTTCGCTTTTCTTCAACCAATCTCTTCTTCTCCTCTAACCTCTTCTTCTCTTCGGCTCTCTTCCTCTCCTCTGCTCGTCTCTTATCCTCGGATCTCTTCTTCTCCTCGTTTCTCTTCAGCTCTTCCAATCTCTCCTGTTCTCGCTCTTTCTCCATTTCTTCGATCCTCTTCTTCTCCTCCGCCCTTCTCTTCTCCTCTAGTCTCTGCCTCTCCCTTTCGTTTTCCTTGTCTCTTTCTCGTTCCCTCGCTCTCTCCTCCTCTTTCTGTCTCTCTCGCTCTTGCATCCTCAACTTCTCCTTCTCGGGATCCGGGCTCTTGATCTTGCTAGACACTCGAGGTATTTCATAGTCTTTGGATCGGTCCTTTCGGATCTCCTGGTCCATGCTCAGGTGTCGGCTGTGGCGTCTCTCTTTGTGTGCGCGCTCTCGTTCAGGGTCGACACTCCTTGTGTGGGATCTTTCCTTGTCCGGACGGTCGGAGTCACTGCTTTTCATGTGGGGAGTAGGTTTTCGTTCACTATGAAGTTTGCGACGCTCTCGCTCTGCTCTGCGGGCCTCTCTATCCTCCTCCCGCCTCTTGTCATCATCGGGTGAACGAGGAATTTCTTTTCGTGAGACTCGTGAATGTTCTCTGCTCTTGTGATGTCGTCGCTCACTTTCGCCACGTCCAGATCTCCTTTCCCTCTCACCGTGGTCGGACTCACGATACCTAATGGAAGCTGAGGTTGAGTGTCTCTTGTCAAGGGTAGGGCGTTCTCTTTCAGCTCTACGTCTCTCACGAGCCTCCCTCTCAACTTCTTCGGCACGACCATCCGGCCTCCGTGAGGCTCGTCGAGATTCCTTCTCGTCACTTCTCACATCTCTCTCTTCGCCCTCACGTCGTTTCTGTCGTCTTTGCCGGGTGCTGGGGCTTCCTTCCCGACTTCTCTCACGAGTATGACGTTCTCTATCAGAACGGCCACGTTCCTCGTGCTCTCTATGTCGGCGACGGCGTTCCGATCTACGAGCATCACGCTCATCGGGTGCCTCGACCTCGGAGCGATGGCGCTTGGCCTTCCGCTCAGCGCGCAGCGCTTGCTCATCCGGTATCTCAGGGACAGCTTTGTCCCTATTGAGCCATGACCGCCATGAGGAGTGACGCTTTTCTGGAGCAGGCCTGTCTAGCGCAGCAGGCCTGTCCAAGGGAGGTCGGCCCAGCGTAGGTCTGTTGACCACCAGCCTGGGATCGTCGACCTTGTAGGGAGGAGGCGGTGGTTCTATGAAGTCAACAGTGTTTTGAGAAGTGTCACTATCAGACTCGTCGTCTGTAAAGACCTCCCAGTCAGACACGTCACGATCGACGGGTGCTGGAGGAGCTGGAGTTGAGGATGACGCTTTGGCTGTTGGAACCCCTGTAGATTTGAGTCGACTCTGAAGAGGCATGTCCTTGAAGCGAAGCTTTCTATGAGACGAGGCAGGCGTTAATGATACGATTCCAAGCCATATATACAGAGAGTGGGGGTTTCTATTACCTAGACAACCCAGTAGAGGTAGTAAATAGTGTGCAGTGCAGAGATGAAGATTCAAGGGGGCTTGATGCCGGCCTTTGCGGGTGAGCGTGAAGTTTTGGTCACTGACGCGACACGACAAGGACCCGGAGATTACTGGTTAGCCACGTGGGGCGTTTTGTGCTTTTGTGCTTGTGCTTGTGCTTTTTTGCAGGGGTCTATGTAAATATCGTCACCACTAATTTCTCGGCGTTCCAATGGCGCGACGCGAACTGAGACGTCAACAGAGGCTATGATATTGGTTTGTTTGAATAGAAATTATCCCAAAAATCAGTTTCAGTTCCCAGACTCTTCAGCGGTTTCAATCTGGTAAGTAGGCAGCTTCAAGTAACGAGGTTTTGGGAAGAGCGGTGAGCGTAGACAAGTCATGGGGTGTGGCTAAACCGGTCATATGGTTGACTGTCTAGACTGTCGAAGGGAAGGGGAATGGGTGTGTGGCTGGTGCTGTGAGTGTGGCTGGGGAAATTGCGCAATTTTACTCTCTGTCCCGACGTGTTTATCGAATTCTTGGCCTGATATTCAAGTGTGTTGAGGCGAAAAAGAGAGACAATTCTCTTTTTTGGACCACGAGGTTATATACAACTCTGCAGATGGAGTCGCTAATCCTGCTTTGTGACTCATACTGGGTCATGCGTCAATGGAGTTTTGGCGTATGTACGTGTCAAGCAACGAGCACCTCAAGCGACCTTTAAAGCCACCATCTCGATCTACGATAGGCTAATACCAGATCGACCTTGAGTCCTTGACCCAGTGCGAGTGGAGCTCGGCGTGCAACGGGTAACAAGGTCCCTGGTCCCGAGACCCTCCGAACCGAGGCTTGTGCATGCAAGAATATCCCTCACCTTGATCATTCAGAGGAGGGGGATGTTGATTAATATTGGGTACGGACTCTGTTAGTCTGCCTACGGAGTGGCTGTGCAGGTAGGCTGGCAGGTTAAGTTACTGAGGAATTTCCTGATATAAAATTGAGCAAGATTCAACGGTTGGGTGGACGTGGCTGAAACGATGCAAGAAAGCCTAATTGCAGGGGAAAGGATGTGTTGGTGTGTTCAGACATCTATGCGTTGTCAATGACAACCTTCACGTCTCGAGTTGTTGGCACTGAATGCTTTCACCGTAACTATGACAGTAAAAAAACACCTTGTCCAACACACAGTTTCTTTCTTTTGTTACAATCTGCAACCAGCAGTGTGAGCCAAATACATCAGATTCCCGGAGCAGGTTTCATGATGTTGCTGTAGGGTAAATCGAGCACATTCCAATAGCAACCCCCCCAGGTACAGCAGGCCCTAACTAGCCTGTTTCGTCTTCCGTAGCGATCTTGTCCTCTCTTCAATTTACTAATAAGAGTAATATACATGGATGTATTTGCATCACCTAAAAGCTGGCTAAAATGTATATTCGAACTTGGGATATATAGGGTATATCTTTAGAAGCATAAACGTAACTTTTAATCCCAAATCCAGCCTTCGAGTGGCTCAAAAACGCATCTAAGAGAACCAAGCGATAATAGCAGTGTGGCCCGCATATCGGAGATATTGATTGAACCGTTTAGCCTACCATTATGACCGTTTAGTTACGTGCCGGACCTGAGAAACGGTGCGATAGCCCTGGCATAACGGAAGATTGTGTTACTTTGCAAGCCCGTTTTCGGGCCCTGTAGCGAGCCTGGCAAAACGGTTCTTGATCTACAGTTGCGCGAAGAGACGTTGCGCACTAATCCGGATAAATCCAACGTACCTAGGTATTCAGAGTTTCAGACTGCGCTGCGCCTTCGCTGGAAAGAAATGTAGGGGCTCGTTACAAGGGCTAGACAGGCGAAGTAGGTCCTTCGACGGGAAAACGTAGCATTTAGTGAATCCTCTAAGTAAGGCTTACAGATGCATTGTGTTCCCTAATGACTGAGCCTCCATAAGATGCGCCTAGTCGCTAGATGACGGGGACGGCATTGGGGCGCTCTATACGTTCTCTGTTGCGATCTTGTTAAAGCTGGAGAACTGGAACCCTGCCTCCCCCATCAGAAATGCGACGGGTTTGCAGCATCGGCGACATCGTTTCCTCATCTTTTATGTGCAGGATACGCGAATTACCTATTGGCTCTCTGCTGGATCTGCCTATATCCCTAATTAGTGGGAAATGAATATAATCCTATGGGATTATATCCTGCTACTAGTGCTTAGAGTATAACGGGCACGATTCTGGCCCTGCTCCGTTCTAGAATCCTTCTTCAGGGCCCTGCGTCTGTTCCTTCCCCCATACCTTAACTAGTGGCGCTGCCCTATCTATTTTTAGACGACATATACTTGCTGCATTTGAATAGCGAACTTAAAAGCACAGGCTGGCAAGGCTGAATGGGTCGGTGGCATCGTAGGCACTCTCAGCATAGCCCGAAGGAAGGGGGCATAATTACAATGCAAATGAGTAGACTCCATGACCACCGAGGGGTCCTTCAAGCCGCCATATAAAATCTCGTCGCACGACTCTATGTTCCACGAGCTCCCCAAGCCTTTAGCATTCTCTCGTTCAAGACCCTAAGTTGGCTCGTTCTTTAGCTGTGCTTGGCCTTTCTTGTTCGGCAATTAACTTTTTCTTTCTTTACTTACAGTACGCAACATCGCAGGCCATGGTTCTTGGTTCTCGTCTCGCGAGGCTCGGGTTGCTCGCCGCTGGCATCTCCGCTGCCGTGCTCCCTCGTTCCCAGCAACCATGCCCGCACTACGAACCCGAGGGCGAGCTTCTGGACGAATACATCGTTGAGTTCCACGATAACCATACCCTTGAGGACCACTTTAAGACCATCGGCAAAGATCTCCGCCACGAACCCGAGGTTCACCGCTTCGGCTACCTGGACATGTTGCACATGTACCGTGCCGCGTTGACCGAGGAGTTTGTCCACAACTTTGTGCGGTACGACCCCGGTGTCAAGTCCGTCGAGCGCAGCGTCACCGTCGACCTGGCTCACTCGATCAACGACACCGAGGTGGCCGAGCCTGTAGAGCTCGAGAACCAGGGTGTCGTCAAGCGCTACGTCCCCAAGTGGGCATTTGACGAGCGCAATGGACCGCACCACTTGCAACAGCTGGCTGCCGGCAACAAGATTTCGCTCACCAACAAGGACGAGAAGTACAAGGTTCTGCACGGCGCCGGCGAGGGCGTGGATATCTACGTCCTTGACTCGGGCATTAGGATCACGCACAAATTCTTTGGCGGACGAGCATATCATTTTTCGCAGAGCCTCGGACACTCCCCTTACACCTTGGGCGATTCACCCCTCGATGACACCGACGGCCACGGCACCCACGTCGCGGGTCTGGCCGGAGCCAGCTACGCAGGCGTGGCTCCCTGGTCCAATCTCGTCAGCGTCAAGGTCGGCTGCTACAAGGGCGGCTGCAAGGGACACACGGGCGGTATCATCGAGGCCATCAACGCCGTGACGAAGCGGCACAACGAGAACAAGGCCAACAAGCCGGGCAATTGGAAGGGATCGGTCATCAACATGTCCTTTGTCGCCACTGCAAAAAGCAACTTGCTCAACAAGGCCATCGACAAGGCGTATGATGCGGGTATCCCATTCGCCGTCGCTGGAGGCAACAAGCCTGCCGATGACAAGACCAAGGCCACTGGAACTTTATGCGAGTCTCAGAACACAATCTGTGTTGGTGGTGTAGACAAGGATTACAACAAGGGCTGGGTAGGTTTCCTCAATCTCTCCAACAGCAACGAGCTAGCGCAACTAACATGGATCGGGTTACTAGTTCAGTCGTGACGGCAAGTTCATTGACGTCTGGGCTCCCGGAAGTGAAATCGTCTCTCTCGCTCTCGACGGTCGGACCATGATGAGGACGGGCAGCAGCATGTCTTCAGGTCAGGTCGCCGGCATTATGGCTCTCAGTAAGTCTTCCTCAATGACCTTTCGGTAAGCGTTAAAAACTCAGGACTGACTTTCAACCTCTAGTCGTTGGTTACGAGGGGATCTCGGACAATGCTCGTCTCGTCTACGACCGTGTCAAGGCCAACCAGCTCTCGGGCGCTGTAGGTAAGCTCAGCAACCCATGGTTCTTTGGCGAGAAGGAGAACAACTTCTTCGCGCAGACGGGCGCCGGATCCAGAAACGTCAACGAGCAGCCCTACACCGGTCCATCCAAGGATCTCGATCGTTTCATGGCCCCCCTTGATGTCTTCCGTAAGAGGCAAGACAGTGGGCTGCAAGTCGACGTCGGCGACGGCCAGGCCATCAAGTTCCCCGAGAGCGACTTCTGGAAGACTACCGAGATTATTGACGAGAATGCCAACGACGATATCGCTGCCGTTGCCGTGCAGGAGTTCAAACTTGATACCAGCAACCCTGGTGTCGATACTGAGCCTGCCCAGGCGGAGTTCGAGGACGATTCCGTCCCCGAGGAGGAGCCTAGCTCTGACAACCCATCAGATTCACCCATCGAGCAGGATACGATTAACGGCAAGCCTGTCTGCCAGGGTAACCAGGTTTGGGGTGACTGCGTCACCGGCAAGCTCCCAAACAGAGGAGATTTTGCCGGCCAGTACGGCCCCGTTTGCATGAAGGCCGACGGCGAGGAGGGCTCGAAGCCCCGCCTCAACGAGCAGGAGCTCCAAAAGGCCGCCACAACCTACTGCCAGAACCTCATCGACAAGCGATGGCTCTTCAAGGAGGGCGCCCCCAACCCCAGCCCGGGGGTCGTGACCGGAGTCGCGGAGAACGGAGCTTCCATGGCCCTGTCCATCACGTATCACAAGGCTGGCTGCCCTGAGGACAAGTCCATGACCGAGAACGACTTTGGCAACATGAAGATCGAAGACTGCGTGACCTTGCTCTCGCAGAGCTTCAGCGTGACCTGCAATATCGGCGAGTCCTGGGGCAAATTCAACAAGGACTTTCAGGTCATGGGCGGCGTCTTGGCCAAAGACTGTCTTATGTGGTCTGTGTTTGGACAGTAGACAAAGAGAGGGGTTGCTTTTGGCTTTTTTATGTATGAGTTTGGGTATGATAATACTATTCAATACAGTAGTAAATACTTTTTTTTTTGCTTTAACCTTCAACTTTATCAAGCCCGGGCTTTTTTAATCTTTCGATGATATCAACAATAAATACAGTAAATACGTGCTTGAAGCATACATGTTTTAATTGAGAAATCGTGCATGTGAGCGGAACCCTCCCAGACAGAAGGTGGATTGAACGGATATGCTCTTTATCCCAGGTACATGCGTTGTCTGACAGCGTGATAGCTGCAGTGGAAACGCAGAGGGACCCTGTTAACTGCTACAGTATCATGTGCTTGATTGTAGTGCTGGACTAAATAGATGAACGATGCATTAGGGTTGACAGTAACAAGTAAATAATAAGACCAATTCGAGTACAGAGGAGATAAAAAACATAGCAGTAACACGCTTTGGAGTAACCTAATTCTAGTCTCAGTGTGGTTGGGATATATATAGCTCAATTGCAGACTGAGTTTCAACAATTCCCCAGCTACAATTGGCTTAGCCAATCATCTTCCGTAGTATAGTGGTCAGTATGCAAGCTTGTCACGCTTGAGACCCGGGTTCAATTCCCGGCGGGAGAGATCCAGCCACCTGCGATACGCAGGTTTTCTTTTTTCTTTTTTTGTGTTGTTTTTAAGAGTTTGGTCTCATCGCCGAATATTCTTGTTGTGCTATGGTTATACTGCTCCTTGGTCGAAGACCCAGTGCAGGATAAGGAAGGAAACCTTTTTTTACAGAATCTTGTGATACACATCAAGATGAACAATATTATCCTCCACAATTACTTGTATTGTCCATTGCTCCTAGATAGAGTGAAACGTATTGCGACTTTGCTTTCTAATTCCCGTACAACCAACAGGCGTTGAGTGATACCTTGTACGGGCAATGAGTCCAAAGTGACCAAGAGAATTTAGCCTTCTTCTTTACATCCTCCTTCTAAGTCACCCACCGTTGCTGACATGGCAGATGCTTCAGAACTATGGCACGCGGTCCAACCCTCTGGCCTTTCCGCAGCAATGCTCGCTATTACCATCGTCTTCACTCCAGTATGCGCTGCTGTTGTTACTTTGAGGATTTGGGTCAGGCTGACTTCTCACTGCTTTGGACTCGAAGATTGGCTAATGTGCATCGGCGCCGTATGTTCTGACGTGTCTTGAGTAATGTAAACGTCACTAACTCTCAGTAACAGACACTCAATTTGGTGCACAATGGGGTCGTCATCTGGGGAACATTCACGGGTGTTGGCACTCCAGACTCAAAACTAAACACAGCGATAATGATTGAAGGAGCGAAGGTGAGTGGAATTCATTGGAGTTTCTTCTTCTAATTGAAAAGTCCCTGATATCAGACCAGAGTGTAACATTCTGGCAAATGTTTTACGTCAGTGGCTCTCTTTTCATCAAAACATCGATTTGTGTCCAGCTCTTGCGCATAGCGAGTAATAAGCTGTGTAAGATATTCCTGTCCTTCTAAGAGCTTCAGTGGCAACAATCGTTCGACTCCCCTATTCTTCTGCGTATTCGAAACCAGCCAACCAACTCTGTATGTGCCCCAAGCTCCATTGTACCGGCGTATCTGACATGCTCTAGATAACATTGGCAATATTATCCAGATATTCTCATTGGGTTCCTCTTTCTTAACCCTTTCTGGAACAAACAATGTATCAGGCCGGTGAAAACACCAGGGAAAAACATGAAACATTTTGGGGGAAAAGGTCATTAATGTCCAAGGGGTATCCTACTTCACGTCATATATCTGCATATCTAATCATATTATTCTCTCCGTAGACACAATATCTTGCTACTATCACACAGTCATTTCTTGTTCTTCTCTAATTAGAAGATAAGAATCCGCATTGGGGACAAACGTCCGAAAAGAAGGCCCTACAGACCAACACCCTAACGTCCATACATGCTGCTACAATATCGTTAGCACAACCTGATCAATAAAATACATAAGTCAATACCTTAGCTAGATCGGTAAGATCTACGTTCCCAGACACTGGATCTCTACGTAATGCATGTTCAAGCTCATATGGCCACTCGCATCTGATGAAAGTAGACATGTCCGCAAGCCACGCCATACGTTCTTGTAATTGTGGAAGCTGCACCACGAGATCGCGAAAAGCAGGCCAGAGGACGAAGTCGGCCATGCTGATATGGGGCGTGAACAGTTGGTTGGACCTGATAGGCATTAGCGTCCGTAGCCTGTTCGGTAGGTAGAGAAAAGGCCTTACGTTGGTCTGATCCATTCCGGCATGGCGGCATATGTATCTGGCGAAGGATAGATCATCCACCGCATCACGTACCAAAAGACGTTCATGGATGCAAAACAGGTGAAGTCATATCCTGCGGCTTACAGTCAGTTTGGTAGAAGCACTTGAAACAGATGAGACTCACCTTGACGTTTTACACTATGTACCATACGTGCCGCCCATTGAGATAAAAGACACGACTTGTCAAACTGCTCTTGGTCATACAGCGCCGCAATATTTGGGTGATTTCCCACAATGTGGTGAACGGGCTCGCCTTTCTTGAGAAGACCAGTCGCTTCCTTGAAAATGTCGCCGAACGCGTCTTCAAGACCACCGGGGTCTGGTTCTGTGTTGAGTGAAGTGACGGCCCAATTGGGTACAAATATGTTTCTGATTTGGGCATCTTGGATGTAACGAGGATATCCATTCGCTCTAATGCTGCTCGAAAGCGTAAGATTGTTGAAATGGTTCCTGTAGTTAGGGTGTGCTTGGAGAGAAGCCGCGGGTATATCCCCAGCGGCGTGTTTTGAGATGATTGAGTCGCTTGGAGGATAGGTATCGAAATTTGGGACGGCTGTCTCTATGGTACCTAATAGCTGTTCTTGGGATATCATTGTTTGGGTGTCTTGTGAATCTGGTCCTTCGCAAGGGCCAATATGTGCATTTTGCTGCATCGGTCTCACAACGGAGGTTGCGAGATAATAGTCGGTATGGTCGAATAACGGCTCAAAAAATAGACTTTGGTTGCCTGCCGGGTATGCGGTGATTGTCTGGTGTGCATTTGCAAGGCCTGGATTTATGAGACTCTCAGTTGGCGAAGCCATCTGAGGCTGCGAATGTATGATTTGCGACGAACCAAAGGTATGGTTTCCAGCGGTCTCGCTCGGTGTCTGTGCCTATGGTCAGACTTGATTATCTAGGTAAGGAACTACTTACCGCAGTATATCCTTGAACAGATCCATTTGAATTGACAGGTGAGTGTGAGAAAGATGGATAGAGCTGTTCGAAACTGGAATTCATCGTTATCGACTCCTTCATGTTGTAGTATCCACTCTCTCGCAATGACTCCTGTGCTTGGGCTGATTGACCATGGGTTTCAAAAGACTCGATTCCCTGTGTATCAAACACCTGGGGAGAGGATGTACTGTTTGGACTTTCTCCTGCAATGATAATCAGTCAGCTTCGGAAGTCTACATGCTTGAGAATAGGAAGATATACTCTTGTCTCTCGTCCCCTCCTCCTTGAATGACTGCGCATCTAGTTCTTCGCTATTACTTAGTGCCCGAACAATGTCCAATGGTTGTTTCCCAGCATCCATATACTGCAACACGAGACTTCTCAACCCATCAGTTCCACTTGCTACCTGCCGCAACAACAATTTTGCAGCTTCTAACTCATTTTCGAGTTTCTCATTGGCGTTCTGCAGGTTTCTGACCCTTGATTCCCTTACATCCGAATCGTAAACGCATTCTGTATCAAATTTGGTGCAGGTACTGCAAAGTGGTCTCTGGCCATTGCACTGCGCACCGCGTTAGCTGACGCGAACAAAGGGCCATCTATTGGTTTCATTTATCACCTTGGCCTTTCGCTTACGACACTCCCAGCAGGCTGACTTGACCATATCATTCCGCTTTTGAACTGTCCCACCCCCCTGCGGCGCTCTTCGAAAGAGTGGATCCTTCGAAGGGGCTGGTTTAAGGGTTCGATAAGTCAAGGCCATCAATAGCTTTGTACATGGACGAATAGTAAGATCATTCGAGACCTAGTAGGGGTGTAACGGCAGTATGCGATTTGCGGCCGAGTGTTGAAAGGGTTTGTTGATCCTCGTGTTTAGCCGAGTGAGGGATAGCAAATTATTACGAGTGGCAAATCAGGCTGATATATCCGTTATGTGAGCCACTAGGCCAAAAGCAAAGTTATATCCTGAGGATACAACCCCGCAGTCCCGTTGGCGGGTGAGATCTACCGCGTCTTGCCGACTATTCAACTGGCCAACGAAAAATGGTAAATAAAACTAAATTCAAGGTCACTATTAAACCCGTTTTAGAGCCGTTCCCTGGCCCATCTCACATTCCCAAGAAGAATCACTGGGTTTCAATTATCTCTGTAAGATGACCACCTGCTCTTCGGCGTTGATTTGCTGGGGGGTATGGGACTGAAAAAAGGACGCTGGAATGGTCGCTGGTGCTGTACCTGGCGCGCGAGGGAGTGTACCAGAGCATTATCAGCTCCTCATTTGGGGCCGCCTCTCCCCTCTGCCCAAGTTTCTACGATCTCTTCTTCTTGATCGACTTACGCTCCATAGCCACCGACCCAATGACAGTGAGCAGCGCCAAAGCCAACGGTATATAAAGTGTCTGCACAACCGCATTCTCATACCCAGCCAACACACCCTGCAACCGCTCAGGCCCTATCGACTCCCTGAGCTTGGAAAGTCCCGCCTCTTGAAGCTTCGCGATGTCTGTTCCTGGGGAAGCGGCCCGGACCTCGTTAGCCAGTCGGTCTTGGAATAATGTCGCCGAGGCGCAGATCCACAGCGCGGAGCCCATTCCAGAACCAAAGGACAGGACTGCACCGCCAAGGGAGACATCTTCGATGGGCAAGACCGCCTGTAGAGCTACCTGTGGACCTTGCAGGCCAAGACCAACTGCCAACCCGAGGAAGGTGAGGAGAGCAACGGCCTTGGCGATCTGCTCTTCGAGATTTAGTGTGGTGAGAAGGCCTGACGCGATAGGTGTCAAGACACTCGTTGCCAACATGAATGCTAAGAATTTGTCAGTTTTTATTCAGTATTTTGCTGTTAACTTACGGTAATAATATCCAGTCCATGTGGTACCAAGACCCGAGATGATCAAGGCAATGGCCAAACCTCCAACCATCGGAAGGGCAAGCAGCCCAGCTTTCGTAGGTGAGTATCCTCTAACACCTTGGAAATAAATAGACATGTAAAACTCTGTGACGGCAAGGACTCCCTCACAGCAGGCTCCATACCACATGCCTGCAATAATACTCCTCTGCTTCAAAATTCGAGGCGGCAGAAGAGCGTTATCGCCTTGATAGTATTGTAGATACCCAAAGCCTGCAAAGAGAAGCCCGCAGATCACAAGGGGCACGATGATTTGCCAAGTGCCCCAACCAAACTTGCTGCCTCCCCATTGTAATGCCATGAGCAGACAAGTGATCGCAGGCACAGCTAACAGGGTGCCGATCAAGTCAACCTTTTTGAACTTTTCCTTCAAGGTGAGACCTGGTGCATCGCTCCTATTGGAAGGCTGTTCATGTACCCCATACGCCGTCAACGCGAGACAGGCAACACCTAGCGGTACATTTACACCAAAACACGCCCTCCAAGAGAACGCATCAATCAGCGCACCTCCGATAGTAGGGGCAGTGATGAGCCCGATACTTTGCACGGCGCCGAAGAAGCTGGTGCTGATAGCCTGCTTGGAAAGAGGAAAGCACTGCCGAAGAAGCTTGAACAAACCTCCGTTGATAGCTCCCCGACCCAGGCCACTGATGGCACGGCCGAGGATGAATACTGCTGAGGAGGGTGCGAGGGTGCAGATCAGGGCGCCTATCTCGAATGTTGCGATACCAATAAGGAAGACAGCTTTGATGGAGAAAAGAGTGTAGATTTGGCCGAAACTGTCAGGGGTTAGTGAGGAGCTTCATATCATGGGAAGTGGGCATTTACAAGAAAACAAAAGCGCTGAGCGTCATGCCGCTATAACAACCTGGTTAGACTTCTAGTAAAGCTATGGGGGTGACTCCAGTTCTTACTATGCAGCAGAATACCATCCAATATCTGCTATCGTCTGAAACTCATCGGTGATACTTGGTACAGCCACGGCCACAATAGTGAGGTCCTGTTGGAGTCGGTAAAAAAGCTTCTTGCGCAACAGATGTAAAGGTCCATGTTTGACTTACAAGTCCACTAAGGAAGCATGTGATTGCCATTGATGCCATCGTAGACCAAAGCTTCGGCCCAGTGGGAAAGACTATGTTCTCCTCATCATTGGGAGGTTCTTCCACCTCTAGTGCTTCAATCGGTCTGGCCGGGTCAGCGTTTGCAGTTATTTGCACTGCTGAGCTATTGAGTGGTTGTTGAGTTAGTGTTTCGGATGCCATTTTTAAATGTTCTCTGATGGATTTGCCCTGAACTTTGGGTTGAAGATGAACATTTTAATCACAGGAGCAGTGTAATATTTGTATTTCGTAATTCAAGAAGCTTCTTGTGCATCAACATGCAATGCTGACAGGCAGACGCGTTTAAGCTTACAACCTCTGGTCCGGCTAATTGACCAAATGACGTGGTTGAGTCCTGATGGAGGGCTGTTTGGTGCTGCTATTGAAGGAATTCCAGTCATCTAAGGAATTCAGTAGTGATTGACCACTGCGTACGTAAAAGATTCGCGTTCAATGAGGTTGCTACAAATCGGCGACGCAGCATATGCACTATTTGGCTCAAGAGCTTATCGAAAACATGGTCGACTCATTGGGACGTGTGCCATGAGGGTCCCGACCTTCTAATCGATGTGATGGGGACTAGAACTTGCCATCATATTGGCAGATGGATATGAGAGTAGCAGGGTGCATGGTTATGCGCTTGTGATACACAGTGAGAATCGAACTCTAGCAGCATCAATGGATATTTAATGACAGTACCTTGCTTTACATAGCCAACATATCTAGTGCGACAAAGTGATCATAAAACAATTCTCTGTGCTCCGTATCACTCCATTCCATTCATACGGGGGTTCCCAGACTTCCCAGCATCAAACCCCGCAATGCTATCCGTAAGTTAAACATGGAGGCTGGGGGCCAGGGACCAAGCGTAATAAAACCAATTAACCCCCTGGTCACAAGCGGAGATACGCTGACCCGAGGTAAGCTGACCAGCCCAGCCGATCCAAACCACCACGAGACAGCGACATGACTACTCAAGAACGCCATCAACCATGACCCAGCATCGCCGAGATGGCTCTCGATCAACGAATACACACCTGGCTCGGGAGTATATCGGATACTTTCGAACCTTTGGCGCCACTTGAGAAAAAGCGACCGTACGACGATGCGCCATCGGTTCTTCAGAAGCGATGCCGTACAGACTCGCCAACCCACGAAACCTCGTCTAACCTGGACTCGCAGCTGCGACAGCTCGGCGCGAAGCGACAACGAACTCTACTAGACTATGGAGTGACACCTCAGGCAGTATTAGAGGAGAGAGCCGCCTCGGCGCCCTCGTTTCCACGACCACACAGCCCGGATCCTTCACCCAATGCGCGCACCCAAATCGACTACTTCTCTCTACATCTGCCTCCCAACAGTCTTCCTCCATCACTGCAGCTGTTTATGAACAAGGTCAACGAGATATGCCGAGGCGATGGTATACTTCTTAACTCGGATCGCAAGTTCATCAAAGACACGAGGGGAACCGAGGAATACAAGGACTGGGATTGGGCCCGAGGTCCCCAGGGCGAGCGATACTTCCATGCCGACCGCGAATTGCTTGGGATGACGCCGTCCCCTAACGTCGTTGGTAGGATCCTGTACCAGGCGCAGTTTTGCCATGCGTCGGGTGCGTCGCAGGCGGATTGGAACATCGAGGTTATACAGCGGATTCTTGAGGCTTCGCTGAGGCCTGTAGTGGGCCCGGCATCTAGCCAACCCATCGACTTTAGATCAAGGTTTGTTCTGCATTGCGCGCTACACTTGTCACTATCGTACTGACTTCTCCTAGCACAACCGCTACGGTCATCCCCGAGTACAACACCGACTCTTTGCATCCTCGACAGACCGAGTTCTCCATCTACATCGAACCCGCCTGCGATCCCGACTCTCGAATCTCCCGCCAAGTCCATAATTTCTGCCAGAGCCTCCCCTGCGGCACATTCAACCACCTCAACCTCCCAACTCTGCGCGCGCGACCGATCGCCTTCAGTATCGAAACCCTACAAGACAATACGGTGGGATACCCCGGCCTACGCAAGGGCGCATCGATGCTGCCGCATTGGAAGTTCCTCGACGACCTGCTTGCCAGCAGAGACCAGGCGTACCAGGCGCGACGCAAATGGGAGTGGGAGAATGACCCTGCAAGTCATGCCAACTCAGAGGCCCTGGCAAGGATAGTCGGTTTTCCTGAATTCCTGCCAGGGATCGTCATCCAGGGCCATAAATGGCATCTTGTGATTGCCATTCCCAAGGGTGGGAAAATGGCCTTCTGCGAGAAGATTTCCTTTGGGAATACAGCTAGCTCAAAGGGTATCTACCAAATAATATGCGTGCTGCAGCTGCTGAAACACTGGGTTCGTGAATTTTACTGGCCGTGGTTGCGCAGGCTACTGCTGCACTGGCCACGCCCACCTGGTGGTAGGTAATGAGGAATGATGAATGACGAATGATGATCGCTGGAATAATACTAGCCTATACCTTTTGGATACAAATTGATTAACTGTATTTTTTCTTGTCTTCTGCATCATCCCACTGAACTACTTGGATGTTCGTTTCTATCGCCCATCCTAACTGAGGCGCACCCTACCTGGTAGAGTATACGATCTCAGAAACCTCCTCCCTTGTGAGAACCTTGCCCGACGAGAACATAACATCCGTCATGGTCTTATCAACAATCTGTTCAATCTGCTCATCACTCGTAACTCCAACCTCCTTCAGGCTACTAGGCAACCCTGTAAACTTTACCAACTTCGCGACACAGTCCCCCGCCTCTGTCTCTTCCCAATGCAAGCTCTCGTTGAAGATCTTCACGATCCTTGCCTGCGCCTCGGGATTCTTCGTCTTGGTGTATCGCAGCACAGCAGGAAGCATTATACAGCTCGTAATACCGTGCATCACCTTTCCCACGCTGCCAAGCTGATGGCCAATAGCGTGACTGGCGCCCATATTGACTCCGTAGACGATGTATGCCATGAGTGCCATTCGACTTCCCGCCTGACATTTACTCACACCGTGAACAAGCTCATCCTGGCCATTTTGTCCACGATCCATGCCCTCCTTGTACTCTACCAAGCCCTTGGATAGATCCCGCAATGCCTTTTCGCACCAATCTTGAACATCCGGATACTTGGCACTGTCTGGATTGCAAAGTGTCTCGACGCAATGATCCACCGCACGTATCCCAGAACTCAACCAGAGCTTCTCCGGTGCTGTCCTAGCCACCCATGGATCCATCAGTATCAGATCTGGCGCCCCGCCGTCCGATAGCGCAAAGTGCTGTTTTTTGCCGCTGCTGTTTGTGCAGCTCGCTTTGTAATTCCATTCCCCTGCCGATAGACTGGTGGGAACTAGGATAAGCTTCACGCCCTCAGCTTTCTTCATCTTATCCTCAGGCGCGACGCCCTTTTCTTGATCGATGAGTGCTTCCATGTCGTTTTCTTGAAAACCCTTGGGCAGAGTAGCTGACAGGAGACGCGCAACTTTGCAGGCGTCGGAGTATGAGCCACTTCCAACGCAAATAACGCAGTCTATATTGTGATCTGTGATTCGATGTGCAATATCGATGACATCTTCGTATGGTGAGTGTGATCCGACACCCTCCTTGGCACTGATGAGCCTTTCGCCGAGTGCTTCTTTCAGATCGCCAATGGTAGAGGTGTTTTCTGCAAGAGCTTTGCTATGCACGAGTAGGATGCGCTGGGAGCTCCATTCTTGGAGAGCGGCAAGAATGTCGTTCTTGCTGCGCGAGTTGAAGATCGCCTCAGAGCCTGGGCGGTGTCCACCTTCGAGCTGAGGTATGCAATATGACTTCAATGAAGAGTCTGTCATATTGACAGGCTACAAGACGAAATTAAGTTGAGTGCTATGGGCTTTGATGTCAGAGTTCCTTAATGGTATGAGCAAGATTCTAGTCAAGTTTGACCTCAATGGATAGTGAGTGGATTTATTCAAGAGCCTGTAGGGTCAAAGTGGGCTGGTGACGTCTTGCTTATGACGCTTTGCCGAAGTGCCGATTGACAGGTAAATATTCTTGTTAGCAAGGCCGACTATCATTACAAGGTTTTACGAACAAGCCGAAGTAATTACGTGAAATTCGCCATGTAGGTTTTCAGTTCATTAAGGACTTGATGCTTTTTATGTCATAACTCCGTCCGGTTCGGACCACCAAGTTTCTCTGCGATGGCAGACTATTGGCTTCCGTCTCCTGGCGAGCTCCTTGGCAAATTGTCCATAGGACGCCGTAGGCAGTCTACCACTTCATCTTTTAACAACCCAGAAGGGGCTGGTTATTGTATTATTCGCCCGACGTTTGATTGAAAACACGAGAGCGTATCCAGTACTTGTTGACATGAACCGCCATCCTAAAACTGCATCACTTGATCTTCGTGTGAATTAACTATACTAGGTAGTAATATTCGAAGTAAACCCGCAAATCTGGTTTTCGGTTCATATCAGTGCCTCATTCGAAGCCTCGAGCGAGTTTACTCCTATAACAAGATATGCCTAGATGAAACTCCAAGTTACAAAATAGGATCCATCTGAAAAACTACCAATCCGGTTAAACGCCTCTACAGACATATCCAGCGAATTCCCATTCAAGCATGATGGACACGATTCGACGACAGTGACATCGACAGTTCGGCCATTACTGCCGTTGGTGACACGGATCTTTTTGCCGCAAAGGCTCATGTCGAACCTTCGATAGTCAAGAGCCACAACAAGCTCATCATCTCTGTGTGTTCCTCCGCACTGGGAAGGGTTTCCGTATTGATGATACCATGTAGCCATCCCGCCGGCAAAGACCTCGGGTGCAGCGACTGTGGTCGTCACTGCTGGGAGACTTGTTGATTCATGGCTTGTTGTGGTGGGATCTGAGCTTAAGGCTGTGGTGGTAATGTCGAGAGCACGACTGGTTGCGGTAACTGTCGAGCTTTGTTCGTCGAGTGATTGTGTCGATCCTGGCTTACAAGGACCAGCTGCGACACTAGAGATGCTGGCAGCCAAGCCGAGGAAAACCGTAGATAGTGTGGAGAAGATCATTGTGATTTTAGAAAGAAAGAACTTAGGGATAAAATAGTGTTGGGCAAGAAAGAGAGAGGGTTTTCTTGTTGGTTTTTTCTTACTGTTTTTTCTAAACCAACAGTCCCAATATCAGGGGTCGCCAAGACAAGGCTATTGACGACTATTGCTGTTAGGTTGTGGTGTGGAGTGAAGATAATGGTCTAACTGGTTGGGCCAGCATCTAATTTCCGAAGCTGAGCGACGCTGGAGAAATTGAGGACTGGTTCCTCAGCTGATGAAAAATAATTAAAAAAAAGAAAGCAATGCAAAAATGGTTTCGACGTGACCTACCAGTCTTCGAAATTTGGGTATAATCTAGAACTCTATGGTCGTGTCAGTATTCGCTAATGTACGGAGTACTAAATCACGAGTAGCGTAAAGCACCTTACGGTCGTCCGCGAAGGCGCTTTAAAACCAATAACCAATTCTAGAGAGGAGATTAATTCGTAAAATACAATGAAATAAACCGTTCGCATTTCATACCAGCCGACCATGATACCTAATACCGCCCGTCATTCCAACGGGCTTTCTTTTGATCAAATCCTTTTTGGCCTTGTTGATTCGCTTCTGGATCTCTCTTTGTCCCTGATACCTTTACCGCGATATCTTACCTATGGCAGTTCGCCCTTGTGGCCAATTGCCTCTTATCTAAGTTTTCCGGAACATCATTACCATCAACTATATAATGTAGTATAGTACTGTACCTTGACCGTGCCCTTGAGCTGGCTTTTTATTTATTTTAAATATTATGAGAGTTTACAACACCTGGAGCAATGATCCTGCCCTAGCAGTTGGGGATAGAGATTTACACTCGTCACTCATCTATGCCTTTGCTAACATTGACTATCTGGCTGTTCTCAATCAAGAGGCCCGTGTTTCTTAGATCAATACCTCTCTTGTGTGTATCGTGCTGCAAGATTGTGGCGTTCTCCAATAGTACTTTGTCCCCTCGTCAGCCACAGTGTGGTCATCTGCCGAAACTTCGGCCTCGGGCTTTTCGGTGATTCAAAATTCGGTGATAATTGGTGGCTGGTTAGAAAAGACCGAAAAACAAGCCCACTTAATAAGGCCTCGGGTGCGGAGATACCCTACATCGAAGCAAAAGACTTTAAAAAGCAATACGTACGGACAATACATACAGATCTAGACAGATTCAGCTTGTTATTAAGGTACATTTAAATTGTAAGTCAAAGTTTCTCTTTAAGCCACCTGGTGATACTAATTGAAAGCTTCACAGCATGTCTGGTTGTAAAGAAACTGGCAATACCACCTTGAACAGATTCCGTATTCAATATGGAAGTTAGCTCGAACGAGCACAGCAGATAACCGGTTATAACCATCAATTCCGCAAAAAGATATACTAATTTGTGCAAATTATGCATCCAACATCTATTTAATGAAACAATGCCAAAGAATAACAACACATCTCGGTATACCTTGTGCTGGGGCCTTACATCAAGGGTCATCAATCAACCAGGAGCCATGAAGGTTAATCCCGATCATTGCCGCTCGATCAAGCGTCTCACCTTAGTAGGCTTCCTTACAGAATAATGATTGGCTGGCTGCTTGAGGGTCAGAAAGACTGCCCTTGCAAAGCTCGTTTTAGGGCGGGAATAACCGCTTGTAACGTCCAAAGCCCAAGCGTTAAGCCAAGAACCGTCAGACTTGATTGACCACTATGAGGATAAACAGTTATCCACAGATGATAGACCTGATAAGCAGTGCCCAATAGGATAGAGTCGCTCACGTGCGGTCGCACCACACCATAGACACATCTAGATGTAAAGTCGTACATCGCAAAAGGGCATTTTACATGACGATCTCAAGAAACTTGATGCGATTCGAGCTTGTTTTCGGGTCTTACCGTGCCCGGTTATGGTGAAATGGGAATGGCTCACGAATTTTCGCAACCCTCACGTGTCGGTTAAGCCCGGCTGCAGACTACTCCTGCACCTGGTGCTACTGACTAGGCAAGAATTGGCCAAGCAGCCAGACTTTGCATAGACGCTAGAAGGGTGAGAATCACCCGTGGAAGCTTTTAGCGGCAGCCGAGCAGAAATACAGTTAGATCTGATCTTTGTATGATGTCTGACTGAACTGATCACAAGAGGCGATTTGATTAGTGCATTCCGGACTTTTTTCTCCAAGTTTGCCTTTTTTCCTTCACCAACACAACCAAACCCCATGGGGGGACCAAGCTGAGACAAAGACCAGGGCGAGATCCCACAAGCTTCTTTCCCCTCAAATGCAGTTTGTGCGTTTTGGGGTAAGATGGACAGCGCTTGCACAGGCCTAATTGCGTCAAACGGGCCGGATGCAGCAGATGTTGGGCTCTTCGAGTCAGTCTACCTTCAATAATTTCGTATGCTGACTGCCAAGCGGGAGTTGAAACGTGTGAGCCAGGGAGCTACCCTTGTCATAGCATGCGTGACATTCGTAAAAAAGCACAATGCTGAGGTGCTCGATCCAACAAGAAATTTAAAGGCCTCACGTAAAGAGTCTGTAGCGTAGCATCAGATCTTGAAATCATCTCATAATTTAACTCGCGCTTCATATAGCTTGAGACCTTGTAGGCCAATGGGCTGATGCAGAGAGTCACACTTCTTCACTCAACACCATCTACAAGAAGCAATTCTAGTAGAAAGCTCCCCAACAGCTCCATCACCAACATCAGCCTTGCCTTGCTAAAACAGGGTGATAACGCCGATGCCGGTCGATAGCGTGGTCTTGGTCTTGGTGTACTTGTAAAGGCCCGAATGGCACAAAGCCATGCGAACCCGTACCCGTTGGGCAGGGAGAGAGCAGCGAATCGAGGCCTGTCGGGAGATCGACGCAGGTGCCTCTTGGCATGCTAAGCTTGATGAGTGAAGCCATCAACGGCCGTACTGTCGGTCCGACCTCCACGCGCTCTCCACAGCTGCCTCCACGTTTCTAGGCCCGTTGGGGTATAAACCTTGGACAAGCCTCCTTAGCACCCAAAGCAGGGGCTGTGAGTGGTCAAGTAGGTTCATAGCTTGTTTTATGGTCCTTCCCCAGACAAGTCTCGATTCCCCTCTGTCCGGCTTAGGCGGCGCTAGGTATCCCACATGAAGAGGGCCCGGGCCAGCGAGAAAGTTTTCGCTCTTGGGTTGGGGGGGCCTGGGGGGACACTTGGGGTTATGGAGAAGCGGAGTAAGAGACCAGGTAAGCTTGTTTTTTTGCTCATCCTCCACATCGTCTCCAAGTCTGGGGGATCTGGAGTGTTGGGGAAGTGGGTAGTGTCTTTTAGTGTCGGCGCGATAAACTCGAGCTATTCAAGGTGAGTCCGGGGGGGGCGAGGGGGGAGGAGAGAGGAGAGAGAATTGCAGGAACTCGAGCTAAATCTGAAGGTGCGAGATTGGTATAAAGATCTACGACAATCACGCTCGATAACTTCTTTTCCTCATCAGCTCTCATCTCATCTCCTCATCCATCTCATCACCCTTCAATTGATAGATATCTTTCATCTTATCTCATCATTTCTCACAATGGCTGGTGGTGCTATTCCTACTGTTGCCCCTCAGCTGGCAGGCGGCTACTTGACTGGTCGCGCTCTCATCTTCCCCCTCTCCCTCGTCATCTCTCTCTTCTTCCTCTGGGGTTTCTCCTACGGTCTTCTCGATGTCCTCAACAAGCATTTCCAGACCGTTCTCGGCATCACCCGTCTCGAGTCCACTGGTCTCCAGGTCATGTACTTTGGTGGTGGTTACCTCCTCTTCTCTCCTATTGCCGCCGAAGTCCTTAAGCGCCGCGGTTACAAGTTTACCATCCTGATGGGTCTTTCTCTCTACTCTCTTGGCGCTATTCTCTTCTGGCCTGTCGCCCACGCTGCCGACTCCAACTCCAACGGCCGCGCTGTCTTCGGTGGTTTCTGCGCTTGCACTCTCGTCATCGCTTGTGGTCTCGCTACCCTCGAAACCGCCGCCAACTCTTACGCCGTCGTCATCGGAAAGCCTGAGAGCGCCTCAGCCCGTCTCCAGTTCTGCCAGTCTTGGAACGGTGTCGCCTCATTCATTGGACCCTTGATCGCCTCCAAGTTCTTCTTCGCTGGTGACAACGCCAACAGCCTCACCAACGTCCAGTATGTCTACCTCGCTGTCTCCTGTGCTGGTGCCCTCGTCGGTGTTCTCTTCTTCTTCGCCAAGCTCCCTGAGGTCTCCGAGGCCGTCATTGAGGACGAGGCTGGCCATGCTAGCCAGGGCTCCATCTGGAAGCAGTACAACATGTGGTTCGCCTTCTTCGCTCAGTTCTGCTACGTCGGTGCCCAGGTCACTGTTGCTACCTTCTTCATCAACTACGCCCACGAGAACGGTGGCATCTCTACCAGCAAGGCCAGCACCATGCTGAGCTACGCCCTCATCACCTTCACCGTCGGCCGATTCGTCGCTACTGGCCTTGCCGTCTTCTTCCGCCCCGAGTTCATCATGGTTGTCTACTCTTGCTGCGCCATTGCTCTCACTGCCTACTGCAGCGCTGGTAAGGGTGTCGCCAGTGTCGGTGTCCTGATTGCCATCTTCTTCTTTGAGGCTCCCATGTACCCTACCATCTTCGCCATGGGTACTGCCAACCTTGGCCGCCACACTCGCCGCGCTGCTGGTATCCTTGTCATGGGTGTTTCCGGCGGAGCGGTCTTCCCTCCTATCCAAGGTGCAATTGCCGATGCCAAGGGCACTCGCATCAGCTACATCGTCCCTACTATCGGCTTCGTCTACGTTCTCGGCTACGTTACCGTTTGCTGGGTCCGCAGCGGCATGAAGGTCATGGTCGCCAAGAGCAACGATGAGACCACTGTCGATGAGATCACCGATAACGAGAAGAGCGATGTCCATGTTGAGCAGCACGAGAAGAAGAACGCTGGTGACTTTGCTTAAGAAACGAAATGGATTACAGGCTATAGAACGAATCTATGGGGTTTATGGCGCTTTACGATAAATAGTACAAGATACACTACACTATTAGAACCAGAATTTAATGTTTATGTTTTATGATCAACAAATCATTTGTTTAAATTACTCCATGCAAAAGTGTCCAGTGATCAATTACAATCTAGTCAAGACTAGCTCACGACGCGCAACGATCGGCAATTCTGACTCGGATAGCTCCGCGATTGCCACCAATCATATCCAGTCAGTTTCCCCATCTCGCAACTGCCGCAAATTCTCTTCGTTCGAGCTAATAAAACCACTAAGGTCAATTACGTGCAAAAGGCCGATAATAAGATAACTGGGGAAGTAGTAAGTTCTCCTCTAGTCTTCGCCATAAGAAGATGTAAAGCTTATAACTACTAGAAGAACTTTCATAAAATTATGCAACTTACATAAAATTAGAAGAGTTTATATGGAGGAAATTATCGGGCTTTAACCTGGAATGGGATCGCACGAGCAATAATTTCAACCACCTCATGAGTCAGGAGCTTTTCCTCATTCTGTGAGGCATATATAGTAAGTATAGATATGGAGAGATTCCGGGGTATGGTAATAAAGCATTATTTACCCATGAATGGCATCATACATGTACAGGATTTAAGTAAATAGAGAAGAAGTAACAAAAAGCTGCATTAGGTTACTTGGGCATTTACAGAGGTAACATATACATCTATTTATCTTGGACTAGATAGGAAAGTAGGAATGTAGTTCTTCTAATTTCCGCTCTATATGACAGATCCGAATATTGCACAAGACATCCCCCGTCTTAAGCTTGCTGGGCCTATATTCTAACTCTTGATTCTCTATGGTCGCCTGAGGCTGGCACCCTCTTTGCCGCATTTCCTACATCGGCATTGCTGGGCCTCCACTGGGACCATGTTCCTGGGACCACTGCACGGACAATAGCCCAATAATGGAGATTGCAGAGCAGAGTACAGAAGCTCTTTGACAAACTCTGGACATTCAATAACCAGCTCATCAAACGCTTCTTGGACAATAGACAAGGTTGTTGGTCCGTCACCGCTCAGAACATTTCTTGCAAATGCCAAGGCGGGATCTCGGAGGTCTCGAGATGTCTCTGGTGTCAAGTCGTAGACATATGGTATGGAAGAGAAAAAGTCGTTGATATACAAGTCCCCCTGTAGGACTTCACAGTATTTCTTTGTGGACAGATGCCTGAGACCTTCAATATCGTACTTGTCTCCTATGGAATACATGATGGCATGTATTGAGAGACTCGAATCGCTATAAGTGTCTGGCTCTTCATCCGTCTCACCTGTTTCTAATGAGTAGTCGCCCGTATAAAGGTAGTCCACCATGAGTTGCACCATATCGGACTCGTCAGAAGTCAGGTCATATGTACCAGACAATGCTTCCTGGCGGTCATTAGTCGCGATGAATGTGATCTCGAGAGAGTTGATACCTTAAATTGACCAGTACATGCTGCACGAAAAACTGGTGACTGGCTACATATGATAATTTTGTGAACTCGAATATCTCGCCCCTGGCAAGTAAAAGTGAAGTCGGTAGACTCGCCATCATTGCGTAGTCTGTCGAGTTTGTAAGTTATTGTATTATATTTGTGAAGGGACATGCACGACATACTGCCTATTGCTTGCTCTGGTCTCCTGTAAGCCCATGCTTGGTTATATGGGCAGCCGACGAGTTTGTATTTATTCCGCGTAACTCAACCAACTAAAAGAAAGAAAGAATGGATGAAGAGACGAAGCCACAATCGATACGCCCGAACTTTATCTAAGGTGCAAAATAAAAGAAATAAAAAATCTAACCAACGGCGTTCCGACGATTCATTGTTCTTTAAGTACTGGCCGCTAGCATGGGGACTGATTCATGCGCTGACCTCACTGTCACGGAATTTAGTGCTCAATTTGGTTAATTGACAGGCTTAGCGGCAAAATCATTGCGCCAATGGCAATAGAGTTCACAACCATCCCATTGGACCACCAGAAATCCATCATGCTGTCATCCATTTCGCCTGCAATTTTTACCGATATTGTGGGCGACATTATGACTGTTCATTCTGGCAGCGTAATTAACTTCATCCATGTTTTCGTATGCGAAACGAGACTGACAGGTTCTTACAAGACCTCTATATGTCTGACTCAAGGTACTGGTTGGGCATGGGATATTCTTGGCGATAATTCTCACTCTCCTGATGATCTTCGTGGTAGAAAGAATTGTTAAATATGAGGAAAGAGAAACAACAAGCCCGTGACCTTGCAGCGATACCGCTGTCAGCATAGAACCTCGTCGCAGATTAAAGTGCAAGTTTACTAACGATGAGAACATATTAGAGAAATTTATGGCAAATATATTAATGAAATCTAGCTAAGAAGAATAATAGGCGAATGCTTGTAATATTGGTATGCGTAGTTGGCCCAAAATCCTAACCAATATTGATTCTGGCAGCCACCCGTTGCCCAAGCCATGACAGACCAAATGCTCTTCGTCTCACTGCTGGATTTGATCAGAATCTTACTTGTATGACGAGATAACACAGTCAGCAATTATATAATTGCGGTCTGGATTGGGACCCATACCTGTTGATTGCGTCAGCTGACACCGTGAAGATGGTTTATAAAAGACATCAGATCCGCCAGATGACGGCTATCCTCTTAAGCACCCTCCAGCAAGCATCCAAGTCTTATCAACGAAACAATGTCTTCTTCACAAGAACTCCGAACCGCCATCGAACACACAACGAGGCAATTCCTGGGCGCTTACAAAGACGCCGGAGAGAAGAACGACCCAGCTATCATCAACCGCGACGTGACCGACTCATGCAAACGTTATTTCCTACCAGCTGGCGTTCTCGAGCTCTTTGGAGCTCCTGCGGATTCCGCCTTGGACAATGCTGAATACGAACGAGGGATGGCAAAGGATCTCGAGAAGGGTCGGGTCACACGGACTCAAATCTTCAACCTGGCAGTAGATACCGAGTCACGCAAGTCGGCGGCAACTACCATCACGGATATGACGTTCAAAGATGGTGACATAGTGGTGATGGAGCATTCTTGGGTGCTGGACTTCAATGAGGATGGATCTAAAGTCAACAACGTTGTTGAGTTCTGTGATATGGACGGGTTGCGCAAGATGTTTGCCAAGGTATACACCGCGACGTAAAAGAGAATGGATGTGTTTGTAAAGAGCTTAAGCCCTAGGATCGGTTGACATTTATTTGTACTATGTGACAGAACAGGCTATCAATGTGTACAGATGAACTTCTCCGGATGCCCCACTTCCAAGCATAAATGCAAAGTTTGAAACATGTCCAGTTTTATGAAAACTACTTCAAATGATATGGGCAATGCCATTGGTGTAAGGCGGGGATCTAACAGCTACGAGCATTGGCTCGAATGGTTGCCACGATAGTGAGCTTGTTCCATCATGCGATTCAAATGCTGACAAGCGGGGCGAAGGCAGCACTCATAAGCAGGCAACCACATTACAACAACTACTATAAAAGACCATTGAAAAATATAACTTAAGCCCTCTGAAATTGCAAATCAAACAAGTTATTTTCCGAATATTATTCTGTTGCTGGCCCACCAAAAACACAATGGCGGTCAGCGAGATCGCTCGTGTTGCTGTCAAACCCGGCATAAATATTATCAACCCACAAACACCAGATGGCCGCATTCTAGCTAGCATTTTGGGAGGCGTGACTACACTGGCGGGAGGCCCTCGAAAGGTCTTTTGGGGTTTAGAAGTTCTGAACCCCTCAATGCTATGGATTCTGTTCGACTGGGAATCTGTTGAGCAACAGGAAGACTTTAAGCTGTAAGCAGAATATTCATTCTTGGCTCAATTCCGCCCCCGATACTTACTCACTCTATAGGTCTGCACCGGACGCTTTAAAAGAATTCTCGAAAATATGTTTATACTCAGAGTTCATCACCAACATCAATCTCTCGCCCTCCTCGGATGTCCTTTGTGGTCCCATCACTGAACTCATGATGATTCGCGTCTCCAAGGACTTGTTACAAAGCGAGAAGGAAGAAGCATCAGCAAAGCTCATCCACCTCACGAGTGAATGTTTTGGCAAGTCCCAACATGTCGACAAATTGGCTCATGGGTGGATGGTACAAAAGAATGTGCCTGGGCAGGGACTGATAGTGGATGCTGGTGGTGTCTTTATGGTCTTTATTGGCTGGGTAGGGTATATGAAGCAAAAGACATTCCATGAGACTGCAGCCTATCAGGAAACAGTCAAGACTATACGCACGCTGAAGGGGATAATTGGCTTTCAAAGTCTTAGTGTTAACTTTTCGGCTACCAAAAGGTTGGGGGAATAGGGCTAGTAATTAGATAAATGTCAATTATCTTAATACTGAAAATACTATGGACGTAATCAACCTAATTTTGAATCTGAATTTCAGGTAAATTTGCAGCCTGTGTTAGGTGCAGTGCAAAACATTCTACAATATGGATCTAAAAAGAAAGGTCTCGGAGGGAGTCGAACCCTCGCTGGCGGAATCAGAATCCGCAGTCATAACCGTTAGACCACGAAACCAATGAGCAACGTCGAAACAAAGTGCACGGTCACGCAGTCATGAATTGTCCGTGCAACACTTCGACAAACTCTCCTAGTGAGTATGTACTGTTCCAAGTTACTTCAATACCATATGCTACAGCCCAAGCAAAGGGTAAAGACTAGAGAATATATGTGGGGATTCGATGGAAATCTTTCGTATACGACGTACCATTCCCTAGGATACTGATCAGGCATAGATGACGAGTTCGGTGCGATAAATCAGGAAGAGAACGTTATGAACTACTGTAAATGCACAAAATAGTCCTCCAGAACAGTACTCCAAAACTTTATTCCGCAGATTTCCACCTCCCAACGCACTGAAACAGAGATTCAATCTCAGCTAATGGCTATGTCGTGATCCCGAGCATTCTTTACCCGCGGCATCCAGTGCGAAACTGACCATTCCAGGCGCTGACCTTAGACCATTTGCCACCAGCATGGAGTACAGCCTTGGCTACCTCCTCAAGTATCCTAAAAATCACAGCCGATCAGTACTAATCTATGGGAACTAGAAGAAGAGGATCTGACGGAGTACACACAGCAGTGGGAGCCGTCTTGAAACAAGCACTGGCAGTTGGCAGAAGCCTGAACTCCGAAGGAGCTGACGAGAAGAACGATAACAGTGGAGAGAATGCGGACCATCTACAATTGTGTATTTAAGAGCCGGCGTGATCCCAAAAACATCAGAGTTGGTTCCACTCCCATGGCCATAATAAAGGAAAGGATGCATTCAATTGAAAATCTTATACAGTAAGCCTTGAAATACTTTGCATACCATGGTGATCTATATATTCTGTCAGCGATGTCCAGTAAACCACAGCGAAATAAAAGGTCTCTTAGAATTGTGACTAGCCCTTATCTATAATCGTTGCTACTAGGTATCACGCCAATCGAAAAGAACTAGGTAGCATGGTTATGGTAAGTTGTATGCATTCTAAACTATCTATAGGTAATAAACATAGTAGGAAAAGCGTTCAGTATCACAAAGGCTGAGAAGAACATGGAGAGCCCAAGTTGTTCTCGGAGGGATAAAATACACATAATACTAGACTTGAAAGAAGGAGAGATGGGGTGAATTATCCGTATACTCGTACAGATATTAGAACCAGATTGTAAAGACAGACAGCAAATGGAGTATTAAGAGTTGAACACCCTAGTTGGAATAATGGGCGACATATCCAACTTCCATCATACTTCCGTAGCCATCACATGTGTTGCCGTTCGGGTTTCCAGGCTATATGTTGTTAGTTCATGGATATAAGTATGTATATGCAAGTAACTTACCCAAGTGCCACCAACAGCAACGTTCAGGATGAAGTACATCGGGCTGTGGCACAAGGTATTCCAAACCCCTTCGTTATTGATCCTGGAGCCTGAGATCTGGTGGAACTGCTGCCCGTCCATGAACCAGGTAATAGTCTCGTCGCGCCAGCTGCTCTTGTTTCGGTTGAACTCGATCCTCCATGTGTGCCAGCTCTGATCTGGGATCGGGATGGTGCCACCAATACCAGTGCCCTCGTTGCAGATACCACCTGGGTAGACATTGCAGTGAGCAGTCCCGTAACCAGTCAGCTGACCGTTGACGGTTTCCATAGCATCGAGTTCGCCGCATGCAGGCCAGCTACCGCCATTGCGTAGGACATTACCTAGCATCCAAAAAGCAGGCCATATGCCTTGCTTATTGGCGGTGGAGCATGTACCGAATCGAATGGCAGCCTCGACTCTGGTGATCTTACCGGCCTGGGGCGTGAGAACGTACTTGCTTTCGACACGGCCAGAAGTCCAGCCGTGGGCAGCTGAAGAGTCTCGCCACGGGACAAGTTGAAGGGTATTACCTCCGCTTCGTTGAAGGTTACGAGTGGATGCGGTATAAACCTCAAGCTCTGCGTTGACATTCAGATAACCCTGGATAATGTTCCAGTTTCCAGTATCAGGGAGTGTTCCGCTCGAGCCAGCGAAGTTGTCCTGCCAGTTTCTGTTGAACCCGCTATAGGCTGGAGCGTCCCAAGCGAGGGTTCTGGCTGCGAGAAAGAACAAAGAGATGAAGACTGGCTTTGAAAACATGATGATATAGATAGTCCTAATAATAGTCTGTGAGTGGGCTTGAGATGATGATGAGAATAATCGTGAAAGTTTTACGCTAATGCCTCTACTTTTATAGGATGAGGGATGGAAAACTCCATCATCTCTTTCTAAACATGGTTTACTTCTGATCATCTTTTTGACATGGTATGTGAAAAGCATGAGTGGTAAGCAAGGGCATGCCTCAAGAAGTTGCGGTTGTCTGATCTATAGCTTGAACTCGGGTGATGTTGTCAGTTCACAGAGTGAAACTTGTGGATTAATGCCCACTACTGATCCAAACCCTTTTTTGGATGTGAATGGGATATGGTGTCTTAATATTTGATCAAACTGACTGGAGTCGCTGTCCAAACGAGTTGGTCATTATCCACCATAAATGATCTAATGTACATGGAGCCCTTATTCCCCTCTGAAGGTGACTTAATAGTGTGACCAAGCGTAGCGTTACATCATTGGCAACATGGAAAGTGCCCGTCACTCTCATTCTTCTCTAAGAAATTATAGCCTGATTGCGACGTTGACCATTATGACATATGTTCCCTTCCTTTACCCCAACATTACTACTTTTCGCTTCGCACTAATATGACTACCGTACTGAGAGAATGAGCAAGGAGAAAAGGAAAAATCTTTGGAAACTTGACAAGAAGAAGATTTATTTCCACTAATGATATTAGTCCGCTCACGATTTGGAGATTGTGAGTAGCGTTGGATTGTGATTCAATCGTTATTGTGTCTCAACTGATCATGTGCTTGTTATGAAAAATTCCCCGATCACATGGCAGAACTTGGGGAATGACTTGTTCATGAGCCGGGACGGAACTGGCACGAGGCAAGCAAATCCTCTTCTGTAAAGATTAAAAGCGAAAAAGCTTGATCTGATAGTTAGTATACTCGGTGGGTACTGATGTATCGTTCGTACTTGTCATCATGGACGACGACAGCCCTTTGGAGATGCGACTTTTCCCAAAAGCATGAAATTAGTTACGGGGCCTCGCTTCATTGGCATGTTTTTGTGCGGTAAAGATTTTAGATAGATGTTCAACAATTCCATAAATTAAAATAGTATCATGTATGAAAATCCTCACTTGTCTGCTTCAAAGATCACCTTGGTTACCTCCATCGCGTCAAACATCCTATAGCCTTCCACAGCCTCACTCAGAGGCATGATGGTTTCTGTCATGAAGCTACTCACATATGTTAGCGATATCTCCTGGTGGGAAAGGGATGCTCACCCTAGCAGATGCTGTTTTCTTTCAAGTAGACTCAATGCTTCCGGAAAAATGCCTGTTGGACCTCAATTAGCCAACCCTTCGTATAAATCGTAACACTGTCCTTACTTCGAACTGGACATCGGCCCATTTTGACTGTGAGGTTCTTGCCATAGGCTTGATTTCCAGTCCAAGGAATATCTCCATTGTGGACACCAACGCTTGATATGGTGCCCCAGGGTCGCAAAAGCTGGAAACCAGTCTCGAGCGCTGAACTGTGCCCAACAACTTCGATAACGACATCTGCACCTCGGCCGTTGGTGAGTTCCTTGACCCTTTGGGCCAGCCCATCACTCTGTGTTTGGTAGTTCCATGGCTCCGCCCCCAGGTCTTTGGCAGTTTCAAGTCTCGATGCGATGCTATCCACAGCTAGCAGGGCCTTAGGCTTGTACTCTAAAGCAGCAATGATTGCACATAGTCCCACAGGGCCACATCCAATAGTGACCACAACGCTTTCCCGAGCTACCTCGGGCTCGAATGCACCAAGCGCGTTATGGGCGGCAAAATATCCTGTCGGAAAAATATCTGCCATCAAGCAAAGCTTGATTTCATCGATTTCCTTTGGGGCTTTGATGACGGTCGAGTCTGCCAGTGGGACCCTGACATACTCTGCTTGGGCGCCGTCGAGGAGTGGACATCCAAACAACAGAGATTTGTCACATCGCGAAGAGAAGCCGTGCTTGCAGTAGAAACATTCTCCGCAGCTGACAGTGAAGGGACACACAATCGCATCACCTTTAGCGAATCCCTGTACCGCTGAACCAACCTCGGAGATGACGCCAGTGAATTCATGGCCCATGATAAAGCCAGGCTTAGACGCCTGGTGGCCGCGAAATACATGTAACTCGCTGAGGCGATGTTTTAGTTATCTCCTTGGTGACACAGCTCATGAACTCGACTGAAAAGCTTACCTGCCACATAGCGCGGTGTATCGCACCTTGACGATGACGTCCCGAGGGTCCTGAATGGTGGGGATAGGGCGATCCTCCACGACGACACTCCTTATTCCCTTTAAAACAACGGCACGCATGGTTGAGAATGATAAATAAGGGAGATATTCCGAAGTTTCAAGATTCAATACTAAGGTCATTCAAAATCGTGAGACCCATCAAGCCTACGGTGATAATAAAGGGCCTTGTTTTTACCCCGCTAATTACAGATGCTCGTATGATGCATGCAGCGTTTTTGCCGAGGTACAGTCCCGAATAAAAATTCCGATAGTAACTTGCAATGTATATAATTATAAAGATAAATAAAATACATAATACTTAAAATATTTTACAAATAATCTTAAGATAAGATTATATAGAATACGAGAGTTTATTATATTTTATATTATCTTGTATAGAGTTTAGAAGCGAGGCGAGGATCTTGTCGGAACTTTTGCCTACCTACTCTATCTTGCCCGAATCCATCGGCCTTCCTGAAATGCCATTGTGGCATATCAACAGCCATATTTGCTTCTAATCCACCGTTTCCCTCCTTGGCGAAGCCTTGCCATAGACGGTCGATACTTTTTGCACATTCCAGTACGGGTGCTTTTACAATCAAGTAACACTGATGGCCTACGCCTTACTGTATTGCCACAAATACGGAACGACTATGAAGGATGTGGCTCCTCGCCTGTGAACGAGATACCTGTTGCCTCATTAGTGTCCACATTGCCTAATATCGAAGACATCGAAGATGTGCTTACCCAAGGTTGGATGTGATAGTATTGGACCCGTCAGACTCGGGATGTAATGCTCCTTCGACCAAGACATTATCTTATCCCAGTTTCGGCATTGGTGTTCTGTCCTCATGCTAGGCCATGGCCACCGATAGTTATCTTTCCATCCGTACGTGTGCAACGACACATCCCCATGGCACATGATGACTTGGCGAAGCAGGTCAATACAATGATCGAAGTGCTCGTGCTGGTCTGCAAGAGGATTTGGATCATGGTAGTAGTCTGAGTAGTATGACTTGCGGACTTTGTTAACGCAGTGGAGTGTGTGAAACACGTCAAGCGTTACAAGGTAACCTCCTTGGGAGTCATGTAAGGGAACAGAAGTGGTGTTTGCTTTCTCTAAGTCTTCCTTCTCGACACGCAGGTTGTTATCTATGAACAGTTCCGTCAGCACAGCAATGATGAAGGTTTGTAGGTCAGCCATACATTGCAGAAGCTCATCCCATGCAGCGTCCTGCTCTGGTCGTGGCGGGCCTCTAAATCTTCCTTTGTCGGCAAGGTTATGGGTAATTGTCTGTTTCTCGTAATGTATGGCTGCCTGTGCAGGAGCTGAGAGGTTCTGTCAGAGACACATTCTCATTCGAGGCTGATCGCGAGCCGTCTCACAATACGGTAGACTTTTTTCGCAGTCACATTCTTTCTCCTTTATCTTCACACTCCATATCCACAGAAGGATAGTTAAAGCGCCGTAAAGCACGATAGCCCCAACATGAAGATAAATTTTAATCCTCGAATTGCGCGATGATTTGGCTGGTATCGAATAAAGCGACGACGGCTTTTCCTGTAGTTGGTCTTCGCTCAGTAGACTCTCTGTATCTGGTGACGCAACAGAACTATAATCTGCTGCTGAAGGTCGATTGGAAGGCATCGCCGCAGTGTGAAAGTACGATAGTCCAGAAACTCTGATAATGCAAAGACAGAGTGAGTTGGAACGAAACAGTCCCTATCACGGGCCTAAGCAAATAAACCAGACGTGCAATGAAACAAAACTAGCGCACATCCGTAACCGCTTATCTTTGCCTCTGGCTGTCACTGTTACACTGTCTAGCGTGTGTTCAGAAGGATTCATGCAGAGGGTCGCGTGCCAGGCTAACCAGGTAAGCTGGGTGTAGTAGTAGCAGATCTTATGCAAGGTTACATCTCCCGCCTTTTACGATTACAATCCGATGATTGACAAGCTTCCCGTGGTTGCAATGTCAGGTGGGTCAGAGTATAACAATCCGCACACCAAAGCACTCTGAGCACCTTACGATATAGATGTTGATAAAATTTATGCGTCGCTCTTATGCCAAATTTAGACTAAGTCTTTCTGTTGGCCTCGTTTGGTGTGCGGGTTACATTTTTACCCACCTGAATGTCAACTCACCTCTTGGTCATATATCGACCAGGTCTTTTTCTGCATGCTATACACAATCTCGAAAGTAACCCAGCTCTGAACATCAAATAGCGACAAACATGGTCGCGCCAGGCTTCACAGCTAACACATATTTACGGAGAATAATGTAGCAGACAAATTTAAACTTCAATTGTCGACTAGTGACAGAGCCATTGTTACTATCCCGGCTCGTTCTCCATTCATCCTCCATAGCTATATACCGAAAAAAGTCCTCGCCCTTAATCCTTGCGCTTTCCCCATCCAGCCTGGTTATTGTACAAGATATCAGGACTCTGTTTCTCAGAGCGCTTCCCCCACCCAGCTTGGTTATTGTACAGGATGTCTGGGCTTTGCTTCTCAGAACGCTTTCCCCATCCAGCTTGATTGTTGTATAGAATGTCGGGGCTTTGAGCTTCAGAACGTTTGCCCCAGCCAGCCTGGTTGTTGTAAAGGATATCAGGGCTTTGGGCCTCAGAGCGCTTGGCACTTTCGGCGCTTTGGGGCTGGACGGGCGCCGCAATGGAAATGCCGAGGAAGGCAAAGACAATGGGGAGACTGAACTTCATGTTGAGATTGAATGCAATGAATTGAGAGTAGTGGGCTTGAACTGTATGATTCTGAGGAATGAGTTGTTGTTGATACGTCAGGATAGTTCTGTCTGGAACGGTTGAACGGGGTCATTATCTATATGATGTCTGTTCGCACATAACTCATGGCAAGAGCTATCACCGGAACGTTGCAATCCGGTAGGTTTCGTATGGACTGATTGAGCAGTTGAGGTCAACTTCTCACATTTCAGTTCCTTCTATCACAACCCAGTCTCTAAACAGCTAGACTTAAGCGTCGATGCAACCTAGAGTTACGAAGCTCTGAGTAATGTCTTAAATTGTAGTAATCGGCCCTTCTTGCATGTCTATGCAGGACTTCTGACGGATTAGAATGTTTGTCTTTATTGACGCACTTGTTAGGATAGACGATGAGTGACGCCATATGAAAGTCGCTCGAGGGGTATCGTGACTTGGATAAGCGGCGTTCCGTATAATGCTGTAGTTTTGATCCTTCGGATGAAAGACGAGCTCATGATTCGCTCCTTGACGAGGACCCTATCATGTGTTGGGTAGATCATAGCTTCTTTGATGCAAGCGCAGAGATTAGAGATGGGATAATGAAACAATCAAATCCTGCATCCTTCAAATATGCAGCCCTCTGGAAGCGGAAATGTAACCTTCCTCCGAGATAGCTGCTGTCAACAACCAAAGTTCCATTTTACTATTGCCTGTACAGTAGACTCCACACAGTACAGTCGTCAAGCTAGACAACGGAATTACCTGGATGAGGTGACCATGGTTTTCTCCTCTACACGTATAACAGTCGATATTGTGTTGTCTTCCGATCTCTGCGACTACGACTCATCTTTGGCACTGACAGAGCTCCCAACGCGCTACCACTAATGGATCACAACAAGAGTCAAAGGTTATCAGAAGAGGCACCGTTCCTCGTAGATGAGGAGAAGGATGAAATTCCAATCCCAAGTCGTTCTTCAAGACGTGAAAGATGGGCACATCTCTTACCCTACTCCGGTGCAATCAACATAGTACTGATTCTCGTTCTGCTTGTCGCTTGGGGTTTCCAGGGCCACAATCCAAGAAAGGCATATATCCCTGACGAGATATATTGTAAGTCGTATTTCCCGCTCAAATGTGAGTGTTCTAATGCTATCACAGCACCGGCACAGTCAGCCGTTGAATATGAAACAGTCGTTTTCAGCGGTGGCTTACGAGAAGAGGTTTCCAAATTTCGAGGATCCACTAGTGATGTTGACGATGAGTGGGATACGCTCTACAATTGTGAGTTGTATCAATTCCATAATACAGCACAGGATATGAGCACTGACCATTTGGCCTGCAGCGGTATTGATATCTCAGATCTCTGCAGAATCTGCCGCAAAGCTTCCAAACGCTACAACGCCATTCACAAACGATACTAGTCACTACATTGTTGAGCTTGACGTTTTCCATCAGTTGCATTGCCTCAACATGTTAAGGAAACTAGTCTATCCCAACGTGTACACAATGGACTTGACATCAGGCTCAGAAAAGGCCATTGACAACATTTTTCACATGGAGCATTGCTACGAGCAGCTAAGGCAGTCACTTCAGTGCTCTTCTGATATTAGTACAATTTATTGGGAGTGGAGTGAGAAGAAACAGAGGATGTTTGGCAATGTCAGGACAACGCATACTTGTAAAAACTTTGGGAAGATCAGAGATTGGGCGGTTGAGCATAAAGCTAAGACCGACTTGGACTTTTACAAACACGTTGAGGGAGCACCACTGTTACAAGAATAAAGTTAATCAGGATTTCTTTTAAAAGGAATGCATTTATCTTTAAGACAATTTGGCTCTCAATTTCGTCGGAGGTCAAAGTGATACGAAGCTGGAATCATGTCTTACTTTCTTCGAGCAAGGTTATGATGTTTTGTGACTATGAAGCCGATATATCACGATATATTGTCCCTTAAATAACCGTCACCATAAATCTCACCCCCATATCACCTAACTCTCTACTTTGCACACTTAGGATACTTTACAAAGACCTTTGTACCAGAGTCCTTCATCCCCCCAGCATCACCTCCGATCATCTTCACACAATGGCTTGTATGGTGATAATTTGCTGTGTAAGAATCGAGTTGCTTTGTTGGATCCAACATCACCCTATGCAGACGTTTCCAGACATACATGCAGTGAGTGACATGCCAGTCAAACGTCGTCACAAAATGACCATAGTCGCCAGCACTGAACTCTTCCATTGTGAGATTCTGGCCTGACGCTGCTGTAAGAGGCCAATTGCGGCCCTTATACATGTCCTTGGTGTCTTCTTCGTCGTCCTCTGCTAGGCAGGACTTTGGTAGCCAAGCGTGAAGAACGATGCTGTATCGGCAACCTTGAGCTCTTGCTTCTTCGGGGGAGTTGCCGCAGTCGCCATGAGACCAAGATATTGGGAGACCAGTCACCGGATCAGAACCGCTGCGAATCTCCGGCAGTATTCGTGCGACTGGCCTGGCTGGCAACATTATGATTGAGAAGCATGCGGCGATGAGTGCCATCGTAAGCAATCCAACAAGGAATGAGATTAGCGCCGTGATGCGAGGCTTTTGCCGCTCCATAGGCTTCTCATAGCCTTCATCATGGTCGTCGCCGGTATCAGGGATCTGTTTGTACTTGATGGTCTCAGGCATAATTGGAAAGATTATCTTCCTTTCGTGTATGGAATGTCGAGTTACAGGCAACCTTTCGGTGCTGGACAGACTTTTGATCTCAGACAACTTGGGAGCTGGATCGAAGTTGATTAAGATAGCGTATGTAACAATCGGAGCAGCCACACGCCGTGATTCAATAATCACATGGCTATCAGATAGTACTGTGTAATAAGTTTGTTAATTATACGGTGTAATCCCGCGTCACTGCAGATCCGCCACCCAAGATCCGGATGGTGGTACAGGGTCATATCTGACTAAAGTGATTATCAACGGGCGATCCCCGGCCCTGGCTGATATCGTCAGCTCAACCTATATGCCGTATTACCGGCATTCTACTCCCTCCAAAATTAGGTGGGTTGAAGATGGAAGGTGACTGTAACATATGCGGGGTTTCGCAGGATTCTTGAGGTTGCATCTCGATTTCAACGTAACCTCGTCTATCTAGACCCCGCTATCAAGACCGAGTATTTCCATCATGTGTCTCTGTTCGGCTCCCGGTTCCAGGGTATTGGTATGTGAAGTACACGTTACATGGCATTTATGGATGTATCAAAACACACTTCATAGTTGATGCTCGATAGGAGTTACTTGCTTGTTTTGGTTACTAATTCCGCTATCTGGATGGGTTATCTGGTTTTCTAACTTGGACTATCTACCAAGAGGTTGATAAATAATGCGGCCAAAGGAAATGTTCCAGTGGGATAAGCCAGAAAGTATAGACAGGTTGAGAGAATATGTTCCTTGTCTGAGTCCGCCAGGTCTTTGATCAAACGCTGGCCCTATAGTTCGGACCTAATTAGCAATCGCTCAAAAGGGCTACAGACGTGCGCGCTTTAATTTACTCGTCCTTTGCTATATATCTGATGAGGCTAAAATATTGTTTGGAGTCACTAATCGTTGAGTCTTGAGACTGATAGCATCCGCAAAGACAATAGGAGAGGTCTCTCTAGCATGCTGAGGCCTGGCGGAAATACCTGTTTCTCCCAGTGAAGTCTGTCTGTGAAGCTGCAGCAGAATTATGAGGGGAAAGTAAATAGCGGCAGAAGTTAAGACAGACAATACAGAATAAGCGAGTAAGCGAAACGCTAGGCGAACCCACGATTGAAGTACTTGAGTTCTCACCACCGGTATAAGTACTAGTAAAGAAAGGCACGATCAGATATGTCAAGCATCTGGAAAACGGGTGCGAAAACCATAATGGCTTTATTTCCATAGCTCTTAATGAGCGAAAATACCTATCCTATGTGTTCAAGTAAACGTGCGCAAGCCGTCTATCAAAGGTATTCAATGGGTATCTACAAGGCAGTAATAAGCCGTGTTGCTGTATGGATTGCGTAAATTGAATCTTATGGTTATCATTCATCCTAGAAAGGAAAGCATTGGCGTTAAGACCCTGTATGGATTGAAATCACCGAACATTTAGCAGTAGCACTTGCCTCGAATTTCATTAAAGCTATGGGCATATATATTATCGACTTACGACCAATTGATGAAATGATGGTGGATTGCGTATGTCACTTATGTACATCTTCGTGAGTTACGTGAAGGTCGCGAGAAGATTCACAGAAGGGTAGGTATGACTATTACGAAGCAATTAGTCTAAGACGGAAAAGATGTCATCAAGTGTGAGGCCGAGTTCTTGGTTTACAGAAGAAACGAGGTCCGTTGTTCAAGTCATGGGAATATAACTTATGCTTTGTCGACCACCAGTGGTTTCTTTTTATTTATCGCTGTACTCCAAAATATAGGCTTAATTTCACTATTGACAACGGATCTCCTGAACAATACCGAGGGACTTTTGCCTCCTCCAAGATAATACTGCGATTCGTCCACAAAGTACATTCAGACCCTTCAAATGGCCCGTGGTCTATTACTCTGAGATGGCCCCGGAGATCAGCCTCGATGTTCTTACAGTGTCTGCCGTGATCCTGACCACCGTTATCGACGGTAGACTCATCCATTGAAAACGGTTTGTGTTAAAAACGGTCAGCCACCCACCTTGGCCTTACTTGCACACCCCCTCTTTTCACGCCGCCATGATTTTAGCTTTCACAATAAGCTTACTTTAATATTAGAGCTGAGCTCTTGATTCTTATCTCGCATGCAATAATAATAACATGCGAGTAAAACAAAGCATATGAGGTGAGTTATGAGAATCAATATATGGTTACCTAGTGGCATAGTGTAATAGCTTTCAACGCTTCATGGTTTTCTTGAATTTATACTTTTACGCTTGTATTCTTGTACTACCTTTGGGCCCTTGGAACTGTTGATACCATCCTGTCTAGTGGCTGCCATTGTCATGTTTTCGTGGATCGCTATTCATACCCCGAGGCACGAAGGCTTCACAGTTGCTTCTAGAAGGATCAGGGCTCTTGCCAAATTTGCAGGCAAAACTCAACAGTGCCTTAAAGGGTAGTTTAAAAAGCACAAAACGAAATTTATTTACACTAACATCGAGGGACTATAGACATGAAAATACCCACAAAGCAAAGTGTCTATCAAGGATTTTATCAGAAATTGAAAACATCGCGTTTTGTATCTGGAATATCAGGTTTCGGCTTCCCATTCCCTTTAATCACCCTCAGTCGTCTGTATGCGGTCTGCAAAGATCATCATTCCCACTTCCACCATTCTGGCAGCTATTGGCACACCACTCGACATAATACAGGTGAGCCTTCGACCAATACCAGCGATCCTGGCATTTGAACAATGTATGCTGTATGTGACTCTTAGTGTAACCGTCCGGAAGCCCCTCTGATTGCAGCTGAGACCAAATCTCGTCTTCCGTCCAGACTAAAGTTGTATAGTTAGCAAGTGATGGTTTGATGACGGATGCAGTACGGATAGCGAGGAGGAACATACAGTGACCTCCGCTTTGTAGATTATAGCTACAGTATTTGAGGCCGTCTTTACAAGCGAGTCCCCTGACACCTGCGGTGAAGATTGCACCGGTGGCAGCGACAATAGTAGCAAATCTCATGGCTGTGGTGGTTGCTCAGGGATTAAGAGAGAGTTTGAGAAATGTTTCAGTGATGTAAATCGAGCTTTCGTGTTTTGAGATAGTGGCTATCCGGCTTGACTGCTGTCTCTAATGAAGATGAGCACTTCAGTCATGAGGGAATTGAGCGTACTTATAGAAAATACCTTCTGATGACCTTGACCCTGAACACCACACGCAATGCAGCATTGTGCACGCTGAAGGTATTGCAACGTTTCTTCAGTCTGCTGCCTTTCCTGCTGCGGCCACTCCGTGACAAGGTTCATTGCAGCTTTTTATAAGCTCAATGTCAACCAAGGTACTATTCATGTTGGGTACCTTCAATAGGCCCTGAAAATCTCTTGGTGGATTTTTTTCTCGATAAAATTAGCCGAGCAGTCACGGTTGGAAGCAATGAGAAAGTTGCCAAGTAGCTGAAAGTTGACGAAACTTACGTCAGAAATCGACATCGAGGACCTACTGCAGGTGGTAAGCGACCCTTGAAATTCGACAAATGACATGATGCCAGACTTGAGTTGTGGAGTGATGTAAGGAATAACGGCTGGCTGAGAAAGCTAAGCTTATATCGGGAGTGCCGACCTCGGCCAGCTGACTGCATGGAAAACGAAATTCAAGCTTATTTTTCTCTTGGCTAGTCCAATCAAGTTAAGCATATTCGAATTGATACACAAACTCTTAACAGGAGTCTCCACTTCAGAATAACATAGCCCGACGAGAATGTAAGAAACTCCATTCAATGCTGGGAACATTTGCAATACGACTCCTCACTCTTTGCCCTACTACGTTACCACAGTACAGTGGGAAGCACCAGAGGCATTCATACTCAAACAACAAGGTATATAAGATGTCCCGCGCGCATACAATTGCTGTCTTGAAAACCCAATCCATTCCAAACGCGTTAACTACTGAATTCTCCTACCAACCTCTAATAATCAACACCCGCGAAAATGAAGAGCTCCCTAGTATTCATATCTACTCTTGCCACATTGGCAAGTTATGCGATTGCCGATCCTTGCGCGACGGGTCTTAACTATTGCGGGTATAACCTTGTGAGAAAAGGTATGAGGTCCTTTGCCACTGTGGAATTTCTTCAGCGACCCCGATTTACTGTTCAGGCGGTTGTAAAACTAATTCGACTTCCATCAAGGTCACTACCGTGAGGAGATAGCCCGTGAGCTTCTCAAACATCGCCGGGATGTCAATAATTTCAACATGTATCACAGTTTATTCTCGTGTGGGGAAGGTGGAGTTGGCTGGATTGGATATCTGGGGACTTGTGACGGGGGCTGTGTCGATGGTGGACCGGGTAAGAGCGATTGGTGCTGATGAATGAGGAAGAGCAAGGCAAAGCGTCTTTGAGACGAGAAAGCTCTTATGGGGAGACGCTGAAAATCTCGAAAATTGTGACATTTACCGGGTTAGGAATCTGATTTGATAGAGAGGTTGGAAAATGAATGCTTGTATGATCCTTAAGCGGAAATGCGAAATATGTGAGACGTTTATTAAACCAAATCATAGTTTATTGGGTAAAGCCGCCTGAAGAGCGTCATTAATGAATGGAGTGAAGAAGGTATATCTTCTGCTTTACCTCTCTAAAATGAGGCCTCACCATTTCAACTTAACACGCTATTAGCTATAACTTGTAAAGCATAACGGCTTAACCGCTAAAGCCACTAAAGCTAAAGATATATAAGTCATAAATTAAGCTTAGTTAACCTCTGTTTTCGTTATAACCTAGAGGGCGACAGCTTAGGTTACCCTCTGCATAAGGAGGCCCCCGGTAGGATCCCTAAAAGGCCGCTAGAGGGAAGCCGGCCGCAGACCCCCCGGAGGGTAGTCATAAAATACCCCTCTATGAAGATCGAAGGAATGTCCTAGAATAAACCTTGTGGAAAGAGAATGAAGATTTGCCTTGCCAAGATGACAGAGTCAGCATTAGGGTCTTGTATCCAAGCCTCGTTGTGTATTTACTCATCTAGCCTACAAATGTACCAAGAGAATGAGATCACAGTCCGCAAAGTAGGCATGGAAGATATCTCGACTACTTAAGACCTGGACCGTCGTATTGAGTGCACCATCAGAAAGTCTGTGTGGCTCTTCTACAAGTGCCTTTTCTGGCTTGAGACTAGGACGCTGTAAGTGTTGTAAACGGTTTGTAAAATTGAAAAAGTCCAATTCAAGATCCAACGCAAGCACTAGACAAGTCCTCATTGTCTTTCGATGTCATATCTCACACAAAATCCAGAATACCATGACTGAGTTCCAAGATCTTAAAAGGCCCAGAACATAGCGCGAAATTGCCACCCATCATGCTCAAACAACACACGATTGTCATCACGATAAACATTCCACTTCTCGCCCTCCTTGTCCGCAAATCCGACTCTTGTATAGAGAGGTGATCGTCCAGCATCGTCAGCTAAGTTCCACTTGATGACATGTCCGCTTCCACCAAAGGTGGCTGTGAATGACTTATTAGTAAATGTGTGTTAGAAGTTCAGGGAAATTCATGATCATCAGGTGCCAGAGGGGAACTTCGAGCCCGGATATCGCGTGAATTAGACAGTAGAGGGAGAATGTGAAAGGCAGCACGAGTAAGAAGGGCAGAAATGAGATCAACATACCTTCTCCGCCATTTTCCCACCAAGCAAAAGATCCATTGGACACTTCGACGTAGGTGTCAGGTTGCTGACCGTCGTTGTTACCGAACTGTGAGTAATACGCGATTCCGGAAGCTTCGAACCCGTTTCGTTCACGATTGATGAAATATACACCGTCTGTAGTAGTACGCTGGATACCTTCCTTGGGGTATAATCGCATGGCAAAGACCTTGTCAAGGTTGGAGATGACTCGGTTCCATGGTGCAGAGGAGCCATCGAGTGTCATACTAGCATCGTAGGAGTATTGCCTTGGCCCACATTAGCACAGAAACACCAGGACCAGTGTCTAATACTTGAGGAAAACAAAGTACCAGATTTGGGAGAGTACAGGTACCGGTGACTCACATGATAGATGTTCGGTCGTATCTCGAGTTAATGACGTCCTCCTGCTTCGCGGATGCAAAGAGGTTGGCGTCAACTGCACCCTGGTCCCAGTTATAGACCCTCTGATAATACTCATACACTACCGGCTTGTTCCATTTGATGTTAGCAACTGGAGACGCCTGTTCATGGATGAAGCCAAGCGCGTGGCCGAACTCATGACACACAGCTGTACTAAACTCCAAATCGCTCATGTCGTCAGTCATTCCACCGTAGTTCATGGTTGGCTGGTCCTGGCTGATGTTATGGCAATTGGTGCCAATGTACGACCAGTAGCCATCTCGGTCAAAAGAGACGCGGATATCGGAATCCCCTGGGGCATCACGCTCCATCCATTTGAAGGTGATGTTCGCATAGCGAGTCCATTCATTAGCAAACTGCTCTGAATCAGCATTTGTATCGGACCATCGAACAAGTCCCCTGTCCGGTAGGATTTATTGTGTGAATGGTTACCTGCATGACCTTGCTGCGGACGAAGTCGCTTTGTCTATTCGAAACTCTTTAGCAAATGTCAAAACATCGGAACTGGAATACGGCATACCCCCACATGTTGACAACAATCTCCGATCCATTTGGCCAATAAAACTCCTTCTCGAGGGCCAGGCGATCCTCGCCAGGCTGCACACTCATCTGAGCGCAGTGATGACCACCGAGGAAATCTGAAGTCATTTTTGATGGTTGGATTTGAGGGAGATTGGCTTAGAACAACGATATTGGATGCAGTGAAGAGAGGTAGAAATGATTTGAATTGTTCAGGTGATTTCCCTGTTGAGAAGGAAATTAGCAAACCTTTATAGTCTTGGAGATGGAGCGAAATTCTCAACAAAACATAGCCAGGAGTATCTAAGAGGTAGTGAACACATACCTGATAGATGTTAAAGGACCCTTCGCTGTGGTATCGAGGGCCAAGTATCCCATCTCACCGTAAGAGTATCCTCGTGAAAGTGCAACAACAGCAATGTTACGTACGGCGGAAATGACACCGACGAGGCGCAAATGGCGGAGGTCGCAAATATCAGCCGCACGTCTGTTTTCCCTGATTAGGTCAGTCGTACTGATCTGTAACTCCCTCCGAGAGCTTTTAATGCTGGCACAAGGAAGAATGGAGCAATGAGTGGATCTATCACCTGCAGGAATTGTTTGTGGCGTCACCATCAGGGCCTCGACCGCAGGCTGAATGTAATATTATCTCGCCTACTCCGGACTTCTTCCTAGGGAATTAATAGTTCAGGGCACTCTCATGGACAGATAGGTAACACAATTGCCAAGAAGAAGGTCTGGCTTTCCATTAGCATGTAGCAATCTATGTAGACGTTTCGCAAAACAGTTTGCCTTTCGGGATATACAGTTGTATTCTTCCATTGTTCCTTTTCAATGGAGCTCGAGTTGCTGAAACACACTTTATTTCTCAAAAAGTCGAGGTGGGCCATGCTGACTGCTGACTGCTGACTGCCTCGGGTAACACCTGCATGAAGCTGAAGTACTAAAGGAGCATGGATCTCGGCCTTCTTACTTATACTTCATTACGTAGGGAAGATTCACTGATCAAGAAAAGGATAGTTAATTTAGAGAAAAAAAGGAAGCTGTAATCGCGTAGCCCGAGTAATTCGCAAGACCTCACCGCCAGACTTACATGGACGTTATGGGCTCCAATAAACAGTCAAACTCTACCACCAATTTTTCAGCTCCGGTTTGGCACTGCCTTAAATGCTCGGAGCAGTGGATCTAGCGTTCACAAGTGCATGGCTGAATATTCGAAGGGGTTTCTGATTACGGCGTGGTGATACACTTGCTCGGTGCGAGAAGAGGTAACCTGCTCAGCGTAACATGCGAAGCCGCCTTTTTCAAAAGCTATAAATCGCAATGTATCACCCAAGGACATTCAAGATCAGTTCCTCTTTCTCACACTATTCTCACCTCGCTACGATATTTGAAACCTTTTCTCCTTCTATATACCCTTCTCATTTTGACCAATTGTTCAAGATGAAGTTCAATCTCGCATCTCTCTGCATTTTGGCATGTTCGTTGCGCGCCACCATTGCTCAGCGAACAGAAGAAAACGCTGTTACAATCAAAACCTTCCCCAACGAGATTGGTTGTGGATGGGGAATCAGTGGGCACACGGATTCCTTTCCAGATGGAGAATGCTTTCATTTGCCGAGAGATTACATGGACGTCAAGAAAATCACGGAGACCTGCCGCAGTTTGTTTTCCAGCCCTACAATCACCGTAACAAGAGATTGCTGACCAGAACATAGTCTTCATTTACACGGGTGATGACTGCTCAAAATATGAGCAACAAGTCTACCAAGGCCAAGACTGTATCGACATTCGCTACTACAAATCCATCAGGGCATTCTGTCACTGATAACTTCAAGTCAGAACTATGACGATCGGTGGATGCTACATGAAGGGCTTGGGTAGAATTTCGAACGGACAGTGGCATAACGACGGATTATTGTCCTCTTGATTGTGGGTTTTCCTATAAGGGTTTCCCACGTTCTCCATGCAAATGCAAGGAGGATTGGATTTAAGTGTGTCAGACAAAATCATGTTCATATCACAAATACAAAGTGTCGTTGTTCTCAGTACTGATTCTCGTACGAGTCTTGATTCTGGTGGCGGCCTTAGTACCATTTGTGACATGGCCGATAGAGAGTGACACTGCATATCCGCCCTCAACGTCGCCGGACTGAAAGATTTAGGTGAATCAAAGCTGCAATGTGTAATAGACATAGGTCCAAAGAAAGGGGAATCAACAGTAGAATCTGGCCAAAAGAACGAACGAAACATTTATTGGAAATGGGATATTATTGGTTTGTGATTTCGATCAGTGATTATTGCAATTTCGCCTAATAAGGTTTCCGTGCCTTTTTTTTCGTACGGCCTAGTGGGCATTTTGGCTTTAGAAGCCCTTTGCCAGTCTCTTATGATTCCTAACATGAGGAAGGGTAGCCATTAAAACTCCAGCTCACCATACTCAGTGCCTTTTCCAGAATTCGTGATAGTAAAGCCTTGCGAGTCTCTGCTTCCGTTTCCTTTCCCTAATGTGCATATCTATCGGCCCTTCATGTCATTCTCGAGGATTTCATTCCATCGCGTATAACCAAACTCGTTGAGATGGACATTGTCTTCGCTCATGATCCCATCTTGCTCGTCACCGAATGGCAGAAATTCGCAACGGTTTGCCACTACAATTGTCTTCAGAGCATCGTTTGCGTCATCGATGATAATGTTGGCGAGACCACGCTGGATGAAAAGCGCCGTGATCACGATCGGGATATCGGGGTAGTTGGTTCGGAGCTCCGTAATCAAGTTATTGTACATTTCGGCTTCCTGCTTGCGAAGACCCGTCTTCTTCAGGTCATTGCTGCCCATGTGGATGTAGATAAGCTTGAGGTTGGGCTGATACTGCTTTAGAGACTTGATGAGTCCTTGGTTGATGCGATACTGGACATTGGAAACTTTGTCTCCACCCACGCCGAGATTCAGGATCTGCGAGTTCTGGTTGATGCTCAGATTTTTGCCGGTGGTCTTGAAACGCTCGAAAAGGCTGTCGCCGAGCAGTGCTATCTCATAGTGGCCTGGCTGTCCCTCGATTTGGGGCAGGTGGGTGTCATGGTGGGTATCGTGAGATCGTTGCTTGAACATGGTGGCAATTTGATGAAAGAGAGCCTTTCCGTCAGTCGTGAGGAGTGTTTCGGCTAGATTTAGGAAGGAAAGTTTGGGGTTGAGCAGATCTATTTTTAATGTAGGCAGACCATAAGGTATTTATATAGTTTTGGGGCAAACTGCAGTGTAATATGAGGCTTAGGCGCCGGCTGAGTCATACCGCGTTAGGCCTGGCTATGTTCAGCAAGCGCAAACACAAACACAAGGCAACAGTGTGGAGAAAGTATGTTCATGAGAAAGCGCAAGGTGTGAATGAACGTGAATGGTATTGGTAAGCATGAGGCACGCCTGCGCAACTCTAATGAATTGCTTGGTTTTCTCATTCGTCCCTTTATGTAAGTGCCATGCTTCTAGTGTTTCGCAGAAATGCATCCAAACACCTCGGGGCATCAAAGCGGTTTGCTGAAAACAACGGCGGGCTTCATGTGATCTAGAATTTCCATTGTCTCTCTTCTAACTCTGGGCTCGTCATAACTTCCTCGGAGACTTTGCATCTGAAAATCTAATACATGGACATGCCAATTGGAAAGTTCGGTGAGTTCGAATGAATAGATTCCCTACTCCGAAGCCTTTTCTTCAAATGAGTGACTGTTCAAACTGTCTTTTCTCTCCGGTTAATTGAGATTCCGCCAGTTCTCAACGCGTGAAAATGGGCCAATTCCCTCTCCATGAAGTTCCTTCTGGTCTCCACCATCGTTTCGCACACCTAAGCGGCCATATTCTCATACTACAGGTTATTCGGCCTGTGATCATCACGTTAGGTTCCAACCTTGATACAGCATCGTCCGGGAGATGCCCATGTCTCGTTCTTGGGCAACGTGAAGTAGTAGTCCCTTGCAAATGGATGGAAGGAGCTCTCTTCGTGGACCAAGAGGTTCAAGCCTCGTGGCTGCCCAGGGGTTATCTCTCGCATGGAAGCCTTGACGCTCATTCGTAATCGAATTGTCCCTGCCTTGATAGCTTCGCCGAGGAATAAAAGCCCGAGCTTCCAAGACCTTAATAATATCAAGGAAGCTCGAGTCAGTTTCCAAGGAGAAGGTTATGAGGGCCGAAATACCCATCACGTATAAGCGTCAAGGTTCCCATGCAAGAGATGAACTCAGGGCAGCCACGAGGCGACTTAGAAGATCAAATGAGTACATCGTGACAGATCTGCTCAAAAGTAGGGGGCAGGGGGGATAAAACGTTACCGACGAAAGTAAAGGGTGGCGTGTAAGACCGAGATGGTCCATGACACTGGCGAGTGCATCATGGCCTCCGTCTCTCTCCACCGCACCAAGGACGGCTTCAAGGGCGGTTGCAACCATGCCAATAGTAATCCTGGTAGTGCCACCGTTCGCATTGATGCAGGCGTCAAGATCTAAACTCATACCCACCCCGCCTAGATTATCATTTCCCAGAAACTGGTGTCGGAAGGTAGTCCAGCAGTCTTGGTCATATTAGCTACCTGGTTGATAGAAAGGGGGGGGGGGGGGGATGTGGCTAACGTTTGTCAAGGCCTTGCTGCACCCACAGGTTACACAGATGACAGGCTGCAGCTGCATCACCGTAGATTGCAAGTCGATCGATCTTGGGCATCTTGTTGAAGAAACTATTCATGGTGTAAACGGCCTGGGGGTCTGCAGCAGCGTTGAGCGCTTCGGCGCAGAGGATCTTGGATTTAAATGTGTAGCCAATGATAGACTCGTACTGCGAAACCTTGAGTCCAAAGCGATTCGGAAAGTCCATGGTTGAGATTATTTGGTAGTTATTTTATTTGCTGTCGAGGGTTGTCTGATTAAATCGGAGAAGGTTGCTGTAAAGTCGGCGGCCAAGTGCTATAAGTAAGTCGTTGATGTCATACGATGAGGGGGCAAGGTGAGACGAGTGCGGATATTCTATCCAATGACAAAAGGACACAACCACATGATCTTATGCCGTAGGAACTCCTATAGTCTGATCTGACCTGGAAGAAATACTGTATCACAGGAGCTAAATACTGGCAAATATTACCTGTGGTATAAATTTGACAGGTGATAGCATTGGCTCTCTCACTTTATTCAGTCCATTTCCATCGTTTTCTGTTGCTATCACCTTCTATCTTTGCGGTCAAGAGTTCTCTCCAAGATTTGAACTACTGGAAGAAAGGATGCTTCAAGTTTCAACAAAGAGACGGTCGCCGTTACAACTACCCATATAGACAGTGAGGACAAGATCTCAACCCGCGAGTTACATCAAGAGGATTCGAGAACAGAGTGTGAACAGGTGGTCGTAATTTGCTGAATTGATATAAACTAAAAGTCTAGAGCATAATCTATTTCTGTAATCGAGGCTGAAGGTTGGAAAGTCTTGCGTGGTTGAAAGCTCGGGTCTTCACAGGACGTATTCGTAGACTGGACTATGAAGTGTCGAGGTTATGCCAGTCCATGATCATCCCCCATTATCTAACACTTGCCCTTCTCAAGGGTGGTCCTAAGTCAGAGTTAGCATAGCCTTTGAATATAAGAAGGATAAGGGCAACTTACTGAATGCGCCAACTCTGAACGCTTCCTTGACCTCCCTCAGGGCAACCGTTGAGAGGAAGAGCAAGGTACTTGTTGCAGACGGTGGTAGTAAGGCCCTTTCGGACACCCCACTGATTGGAGACTTCAAAGATGAACTTTCCATCACCAGACGGCGCGTTGATGCATGTCTGCCTCTTCTCACCGATGTTGTAAACTCCGTTGGCGCCATTGTCACTGACGCCCTTGCTGCACCAGTCGTTGGCAGCCTTGAGGGCAGCAGCCTTGTTCTTTCCCCAGGGGATATATTTATCGCCGTTGTAGCACGCAGCGGTTTCGGGATACTCAAAGCCGATTGTGTGAACGCAGACGTTGACGTCGGCCCAGAGGCTCAGACACTTATCGCCAACAGTAGGATTCCACTCCTTAAATTGAGCAAAGGAGATGCCGAACTCGGCTGAGATCTTGTAGCAGTTATCGCGCTCCTTGACGAAGTAGAAACTGTCACAGTTGTCGACCATGCCGGGCTGGATGGGCAGAGGGGTGGTAATGCCATTGTCGCCAGTAATTGAATCAATGGCAGTAGCTGGGGCTCTCTTGGTCAGGGTAGGACTGGGTGCCGCGAATGATAGACCCGCATTGGCGAAAAGAACTGAAGCGACAGTAGAGAACTTCATCTTGATGAGGATTGTTGATGTTGGTTCAGAAGAAGGTCTGTGTGCTTGTTCTGTTGGCTGTGAGCTGAAGAGAAGACACTTGAAGTCAGGGGAAATCTGTGATATATATACATTTTCATTCAGACAATATGAGATATGTTTCTGCTAGCAATGCTACGATCGGATTAACCATATGCAAATCTCACGAGTTTTTTGTATCGTAGTAGCACTAATGTAGGGCTGATAAGGCTTCTAGCGCCTGTGCCTCACCAAAAGGTCCCTTATTCATCACTTTCTACCAATCAAGAACAGTTGCCAAAATTCAGTTGGTTCGTTTGTGGAAACACCCGAAAGTCTACGATGCTGGGTTTGAGGCACAGTTTGTTCTACAAAGCGGCACAGCTGGATTGAAGAATTATCCGCTGCCCGAGTGACTCAAGAGATCGTATCGTCGGAGCCCAGCCTCACTCGGTTCTTCGGGCATTTTCACGATGGGCTAATGTTGAGAGTGGGTTTGCGTTGCAACAAATGTCCGGCCGTTTCCCTTTATGGAATATGGAGAGTCTCTTTGATATACGACGTAGTATTTACGGTAAGCGTTTATTCAGCGGCAGGACCGTTAGGGAAGAATAGTCTATAGTGCTGACCTTTTTGTTCGTATCTTTTAATACACAGCCACACTGACATTTTTTAGACCAATGAGACTATCCACGTGTAATGCATAGAACTTTCGCAAAGATATTGTTCCTCCAACTCAGAGACCAATGTAACTAGACAGCAATTTTAAGTCTAGTATTTGTCCATAATCTGGTTGTGTTCTTGATATCCCGCATTTAAGGCTATGTGTGCGAAAGGACATGTTCAGATATAACTTGCAGAGTCCAACCTACAAGTCGGTATAGCGTCAAGTAAGCTACGACCATCCTGCCCATGTCAGCGTTTTTATCGCAACAATAATTGGTTGACATAATTGTATTAATCTGGGATATCAACCTTATAACTGGCTAGCTATGAACATGGTGTGAGATGTTAGTGCAAGCTCGTAGTGACTCACCGTCAGAATTTGTCCTCTCGATAGTTGATTTGGTCGAAGATAAGGTCGATCAACAATACATCAAACAGGTCATAGTCAGATTCAGATCGGTTCTTGGAAACTAACTGGGCTGATATAGTCCGGTACGATTCTGCGACTCGTTCAGTGTCTATGACTCGTTCAGTATCTACAACTCGCTTAGTATCTACAGTAGGTTTATAAGAAGTCCGATAATCTCCCTGCGTCTATAATGTAAAAAGTTTATATAAATTATCATAAGCTATTTTTATCTTATATGATCTTAAGCAATTATACACTAAAATTAGACCTGAAGTATTGAAACCAGTATAGTATTTAATATCGGGCGAATTAAGTTCTCTTGTCGAATGTGAAGTTTGTTCTTGATATGTTACTGGTAGCTTTCGTGGTTACTGTTATGTCAATTGCCTGGCCAATACTGTAGCAAGAGTCTTAGAAGAATGTAAGAATCTGTGAGGTATTGGTTCATGATGTATATTCCGTGAAAAAGTGGCATTCTTTTCAAAATAAGCCCTAACCGTAATTTACAAAAAAAGGAAATCTCGAGAGCCTCAGGATGCATTGGTGTGCACAATATAATATAGCCACTGCTGGACCCAAAGGCAAGCCGAAGGGCTTTGTATCTGTACTTAATGTCCTCAGCGTGGTTATTTCCCCCCCGCAGGATGCGGGATGTTGGTTTGCGAAAAATAAGGACGATTCTGAAGTGCCACTTCAAATACTTTCCCAGTTTTCGAGGCAATCCCAACTCTCTTTTATGCTGACCGAGTTTTCTTCTTGTTCTTCTGACTAGAAAAGCCCACTTCCAGGATGAAAAAGATCCTAATCACAGCAAATATCGCCGCGCCATACACATTGCTCCAATCTTGGTGCGACATTGTCGCCATAGACCAGTTGTGTGGAGGTTGTCTCATCTCCCACATGCTGAACAGAAGCATGACATCCATAATACAGATGGTACCGTTGCAAATCTTCCAGATGCCTAGATCGTCGGTATATCGTAACAGGCCTCCCTGGATAACGGCTGTCATCCAATATGCAGCTGCGACTTGCCACAGCCAGGGATCGTACGCTACCGCGCGTGGGGTGAATAGAGGCGAAAGCATGCCGAGCATGGCATCGCGATGAAATACAAGGCCATAGCCTGTTGCAAATGCGATGACAGGATCAACGTAGGTGAAGATGATGCGATAAAAGGCAGGGACAGTTTTCGCGGACGCCATGATAGCTTTTTATTTCTTATGCCCTCAATGGAAATGGTACAATGCCAGAAGGACGAAGGGAATTAGATCTTGTCTCACATGGCATAGTGTTGTTTAAATGAAAGCAACATGTCAGCTGACACATGTGACGTAAGCTGACGTAAGATTGATAACGTTAACCTTGAGAAAACCTTGAATGGGAACTGTTCTTGCTATGGACTCTCTCTTGCCCTTGAAGATGATGGGCAGTTATGAACGATTGAAACAACGTGGGAAGCCATTGACTTGATATCCATAACCAGAAAGTTGAGAGTGAAATTGTTGGCTTACGCAGGGATAAGTCCCTAATCGGAGCGGATAACGATAACATGCTTTCCTTCAACTGGTTAAAAAGGAGCCCCACCAGATTGCGGAAGCTATTTGCGGGACCTATAATTTGCGGGCCCGATCCGCGGAACCGCTCAACAGGGCTGATGTTTACCGGCGGCTCCCGTACACCAAAGCGTAGTTGAACAAGTATCCGTATCATGTCATGCAATCTTCATTAGAGGTAACCATTCATGATCTAGTGTTACTCGATTGACTTTCTAACACCCTGCTAGACTCGTCCTTCCACCACTTTAATAATCATATCGGCCGTTTCTGCCGTGTCCTCCACAAATGGACTGTGGCCCCTCGCAAGCCTGGCCTCCTTCATTCCCGGCGTCGACTCAACAAGCTTCTCTTGGAGGGGAAGCTGCAGTAGCTGATCTTTCTCACAGATAATGTAGGTCTTGGGGATGGTGATATCTGAAGCGATAAAGTCTAGACTGGTCTCGAACGCATCTTGAGAATGCGGCTGCGTTTCTTGCAGGGCTGTGTCTGTTGCTTCTTTGGTGCAGCCGCTGTACACGCAATCTCGAGCTTGCTCGTGTACCATCCTAGTTAGTTTGTTCTGCAGGAAGTTAGCCGAGTTTCAGCAAACTGACTCGCGCCCTCACTGTACCTTTGTATACTTCTCACTGGTTTCAAGCCATGGCGGATACGCTCCCCCGAAAGTCGTGATAAGATCCCAGCCTCTAACCGGGATAGCAAAAGCAGCCAGAAAAATTATAGAGTGAAATCCTCCATTCAGCCCCGCCGCTTGCCGTTCCTGGACCCCCTGGCCTTGCGTCGCGGCAGTCGCGGGAATGCCGCCATAAGAATGGGCAATGAGGACAACCTCTCGTCCCTGAACAAAGAATTGCTCTGCTGTTTCCAAGATCTTGGCTGTGTCTGCTTTCCAAGTGACTCCGTGGCTCTCCGGTCCTACACTTGGAAGCTTTGGGATAACACAATCGTAGCCCAAGTTGATGAGGCAGCTCTTCAGGCCGTCGTAACATTTCGGAGGATGCCACGCCCCTGTGACGAAGAGAAGAACGGGCTTATCACTCATGGTTGCTTCTTGCTGGATTGCCTTGCGAGCTGTTGAACTTGACGTGGTATTGTGGCTTAATGTCTCACGTCTGCAAATGGATTAAGCCTGGTTCTTATAAATAGCTGGTTGGAAGAATGGCATGAGCTGCGGATGCGATCCAAGCTGAGTCATTGAAACAGCTGACGGGGTGTCCACGTGTGCATCCTAGATCTTTCAATGCAGTCTGATCGGTACCCTGGTAGATCCTTCTCTCGGACATACATAAAGACCCCTTTAGCGTCGAACATGTTACGCAGCCCAGGAGATAATGAGGCACGGCTCGATAGTGGGCTAACGTCGTGATGGTTCGATTTAGAGTTTAGGTGAACTGCAACGCTACTCCAGCCTTACCCTTGCAACTAGCACACACTAACGAATATGGCACCACAGTCTTGGAACGGGTCGCAGTTCAGAGCCTTATTTCCGCAATCGCTAGTCATATCATGTGTGATGTGAAAGATTTTCCTCCTTCAAGGCCCTGCCTTTAGGTATCCGTGTTATGCAGGATTGAAACATGTGCGAGTCAGAGCCTAGACGTCGATCTACGTCTTTATCTCCGTTCCTAGTCAGTACCCCTTAGTGTGCTGGGTACATATTAAACTATACGCCTTGACTAGTGACTACTCGTAGCTCTCAACTTTATTCTTCTATCTCCTAGCAGAAAAGTCAGTCCTTTTTTGCATGCCAAGATGTCAACCTCCCCCCTTCCACCTGAAGTTCTCAACCACGATGAAGGTCCGTCGCTGGTCGTCGTGAGTGCCGTGTCGATTCCCTTTGCTCTCGGCACCGTCGCTGTCAGAGTATGGGCACGGCATCGAAAACAGATGGCCCTTGAACGTGATGATTGGATGATATTAGCATCACTGGTAAGTCTGAATCAACTGGTCATCACTCAAACTTGTTGTTGACTGTGCCAGCCTCTACTATGGGGCACTGCTGCAGTTGCAATCGCATGTAAGCTCTCATTTCCGCCGTTCATATGGGTAATCAATTGACAATTGAACTAGCTGTGTACTTTGGTGGAGTTGGGAAACCACTGGCAGTCAACATGATGCAAGATCCAAATCGTCTTGGAAGGGCTCAGCTGGTAAGAAGATACCAAGTCCCATGTTCTACATGCCTACTAAATCGCTACTACAGTGCCTTTTCTTGACAGAATTCGTTTACGGAACGGTACTTTGCACGATCAAAGCCGGCATACTGCTCATGTACTACCGCATATTCCCCACGCGATCCATGAAGATTGGAGGATACATCCTGGGTGGTCTCACATTCGCCTGGTGGATAGGCATAGTCTTCACCTCCATTTTCCAATGCACGCCAGTCGACAAGGCATGGAAGCCCTTTATGGAGGGTGGGGAATGTCTCGACAAGAATCGCTTCTTCATCGGAAACTCCATCCCGAACATTGTAATGGATGCCATGATTATTGCGCTGCCAGTTTTCGAAGTCTCCAAGGTTCAAGTGCCGCGGTCTCAAAAGATTGCTATCGCTGGTATTTTCCTGCTTGGTGGACTGTAAGTGAAGCAAATGTGTCACAAGATAGAGCAGTTCTAACCTGACGCAGCATTGTGATAATCAGCTGCATCCGTTTGAAATACATCATGGGGCTTCTTCAAGCTGGGCCTCAAGCCGATTTCACCAGTGAGTTACCTTTCTCCGAGTCGATACCTCACACTTCTAACTATCTCTTACAGAACTCATCTCAACACCATGGATATGGACGGTCATCGAGCCGACCGTTGGCCTTCTCTGCGCATGCTTACCAACCATGCAGCCGCTGATGTACGTCTTATTCGGCCGCTTCATCACTAGAGCCACTCAGGACCGCAGCAAGGAGGGAATCGTCACTATCGGCGGCAGTGGTTCGAAGCAGCTAGATAGACAGAAGGTCCCTGGAAAAGATGGTCCCTTCCGCAGACTCCATGATAATGACTCGGCTGAAGAACCCGTTCTTTGGCCCCAGATGTATCACAATGAACAGAACACGGTGGTGGAGCCTGGTAAGGGTGGGGATGTCGAGGCTATTCCCCTTGGTTCAATCACTGTACATAAGGATATGAAGTGGGAAGAGTCGCGGTAGGATTAACGACTGGCGAATATGTTTACAAAGGGTCAAGCTAGATTGCGATAATAATTTACAATGACCGTGCTAAAGTTATGATGGTTTCCTCTCTACTAAATTCGACCTAAATTTACTAAACTATGATAAACTTTTCTATTTTTACATAGGTTATATAGTTTTATTAAAGATCTTTAAAACAATACAAACTTAATATATCTTGATTAATAAAATTAATGAACTTTACACGCCCTAAGTTATCTCATTATCGGAACACCTACAACTGTATTGAATATATCTCTCGTTCTATTTATATGCTAGAAATAATTAATTTATTATAACATAACTTCACAAGATATTAAAGTGTATAAAAGCAGTGTATGTGAGACTTTCACAGTGATATGGTAAAGATTGCGATCATGATTTGTTTGTCAAATTATTGCTAATCACATTCGATCGTCACGCAATCTAAACAGTTTCTTATTCAAAGATCAGGTAAATTACAATCTAGGTAAATCGGCATAATCAGACCAATAACATCAACAGAATATATACAAGATGTGTTTCTCGTCATTGCTTCAAGAGAATTTGTACCTATTACTGATTGTTGATGGTGAACCAGCACTCCCTTACCCTACGGCCTTTGGCCATTTGTCGGAGATTCGCTAAATCGGTAACCATGCATTGACGCTCTAGAGCCCGAGATTCCGAGCCTTTGCGGATTATCATAAGCCCGATTCCTCGGCTAAGAGGAAACGCGTGAGGTTGGCCAGGCTACCAGCATGCCAGGGTCTTCTCCCCTGGTCAGATCGATTTCTCGCGTCGCACGTTGTCAGTTGTCAGCGTGAATCACCCCCGACAAATCCACAATGCATCCCTGGAATTGCCAAGCTGGACAGGTGACCATTCAGTCTCACTAGTTGTCATATCGACGTTTGTCAAAACACCATGCTTATCTACTCCGTCTTGTCCGCTATCTGTGCGACTGCTCTAGGTTACAATCACAGCATTGCTGATTTGTTACTTTTGTGAACCCCGCGCTTACTGTGCGTCTCGACGTGACATTGAAAGGCTCAATTGGGGCAATAAAGCAGTTCATCATGGACTCAATGATTTTATCCGTCTATAAAAATATGATTTATTCTTGTTGACTCGTTTCCTCCCACGTTATTTCGGGTTCACCTTATACTCGACTGTGAACATCTATTCTCCAACGGCATTCTGCAAAGGCAACGTTTTCTGATAAGATGTTCTCCATGAACAGCCCGGTGACTCTAGTAGTCTTAGGTATCATCAGTCTTTGCTTGTATCTAGCGTACCGTGCTATTCTACCCAAGCCAATCGCTGGTATTCCATACAACAAGGATGCAGCGGGGAGAATGCTGGGAGATATCCCAGAGATGATCGGATACGTACGACGAACAAAGCGCATATTTGTGGGTAATCATTGCTGCGCGCCACGGCGAGTGTAATAACTAACAGAGCAAAAGTGTTGGCTGACATCGCTCAATACCCGTCACCACAGTCCCATTGTGCAAGTCTTTACGAAGCCTGGTGGCCTGCCTTGGGTAGTTGTTACCGACCCATATGAGAGCCAGGATATCTTACTCCGACGGATCAAGGACTTTGATCGCAGCGATTTCTTTGGTCAGTTCGTTGGCGGCATCATGCCATATCAGCATTCTCATCAGCTCTCGACCAACGACCAGTTCAAGAACAATCGCAAGCTAATCAATCACTTGATGGCGCCCACGTTCATAAACCGGATCAGTGCACCGCAGGTGTATTCAAGTACTCTTAGCCTGATAAAGCTGTGGCGACTCAAATGTAAAATGGCGAGCGGTCGACCGTTTTCTGCTCATCACGATATCACGTTTGCTTCTCTGGACTCTATATTCGCTTCTTCGTTTGGCTTGTCCGAAACGGATAGCAATACATTCCAGCGCCTGGAGAAGATCAAAGACGGTGAGGATGAGGCTACAGAGGAGGATAATGGAGCTCAAACCTTCCCTGAACACTCCCCTCCCGCCATTTTCTCAGCAATTCTCACACTAGCAGAATCGGTGTCTGATACGCAACTTTCCCCAGCGCCAGCTCTGACATCGTGGATTATCCGCAAGTTTCCATACATGCGAAATGCCAAAGCCATCAAAGACAAGTTCATACGTGACAAAGTCACTGAAGGGATTGAATTGATCAAGGATGGCGCCACGACGGAGCCAAAGAGTGCTATACATTCGGTTCTACTGAGAGAGCTCGAGTTGTCCACCAAGGAAGTACGTCAGCCGAATTATTACAGTCCCGCCATCGCCGACGAGTTCTTTGGGTTCATGACAGCTGGCTATGACACATCTGCCACAACAATTGCCTGGGGTGTCAAGATGCTCACGGACAATCCAATTGTTCAGAACAAGCTGCGAGACAGGCTTCGCGACACTTTCTCAGACGCTGCTCGAGAGAAACGCACCTTGGCGTATCATGAGCTCAGCGGTGCAAACATCCCTTATCTGGACGCTGTTGTCGATGAAGTTCTGCGCCACTCCAACTCAATTGGTTTTGTCGCTCGGCAAGCCCAGCATGACACCACCGTGCTGGGGCGCCATATTCCCAAAGGGACGAACGTGTGGCTCATGGCAAACGGTCCTGGGTACCTTGAGCCAAACATTAGTGTAGACGATCAGCAGCGCAGCCCAGGTGCACGCCAGCAATCCAAGTCGGCACTCACAGGTCTTTGGGACGATGGGAATATCGCCAAGTTTTTACCCGAGCGCTGGCTCGAGATAGATCCTGATACTGGCGCTGAGAAGTACAATTCCATGGCCGGCCCTTCACTTCCCTTTGGAATGGGATTGCGGGGATGCTACGGAAAAAGGCTGGCGTTACAGGTTCTCAGAATCCATTTTGCACTGATTGTTTGGCACTTTGAACTGTTGCCGACGCCTGCTGAGCTGAGCAGCTATGATGCGGTACAAAAGTTCGCGAGAGAGCCAACGCAGTGTTATGTTCGCTTGAGGGAAGTTGAGTAATGGGCGTTAATTAGCCGAAAAAGAAGATTACCCCAATGTCATTGTCATATCGCATGCGATCGTGCTTGATTAGATGACATAACGTGAAATAAAGTCGATGTTTGCATTTATGCCAATGCCAAAACAATGATATTGCTTCATGGGTTTTGGTTATGCATCTACAGTCTGAGCGCTGGAGGATGAACAGATCGGGCTACTCTGGAGTTAGCAGGGCAAGATACGTCACTTTGTTCACGATGTAAACAAATGATGATTCCCAAGGATGCTGGAATTGCAGGGATTTGGGACATTCACGCATTGAGCGTGACCTGAGCAGGGTCCACCTCGAATGTCGGAGGATCCGGTACCAGCCAATTCAAGTAAAGCTTGCTGTAGAAATGGAGCAACAGTGGACTTGAGTGGCCTTGAGTGGCCTTGAGTGGCCACTAGGCGTAAACGAAATACCCAATCGTCTGAAACAATGAAGGGGCAACCTGGTACATTCAATGCAACGCATTCCTCGCCCCTTTCGTCAAAACAACACCTTCTGGCTGTTCAAACTTTCTTCTTTTGGGCCACACTGTTCAGTTGCCACAACTGGCGATTACGAATTTACTTTTGGGAGACACTGGATCATGGCAGGCAAGAGCAGCGGCAGCGACGAGAAATCTATATGGCGTCCGCTGGCACACAAGCTGTCGAGCTTCTTCCCTCGCCTGCGCTCCAGCAAATCAAGGGCCAAAATCAATGCCAACGCGTCGGATGAATCCCCTCAGCCCAATCCCACGCGTTTCCAGCCGCTCGAGGTTCAGTCCAATGCTCTGGAAGGTCTGCATCTGCCGAATGGCTGGCTTGTCAATCCCGCAAATGCCGACAAGCAGCGCCAAAGGCTGTCGTCGCCCATCGACACGTGTCCAGGTGGCCTGGATGCCCTTCACTTAGATTCCCCGGATATTCATCCTCTGGTGCTGCAAAAGGTCCCTGAGATCCACCAGTATGAGCATCATGAGGGTGCTGCGCCATTGACCGAGGATGAGAAGGTGAAGGCTCGACAATCAGCATTGACTACTCTGACTACTCCGGAAACCTCGGCACCAAGTGTCCTGGATCGTGGACGACCTGTTGAAGCTAGACATTTGATACCCCAGCCAAAGAATGTCAAGCACAACCGAAAGTCACTACCACTGGAGTGGGAGATGGTCAGCCGGGTTTCTCTTGATAGCCACGCCTCAAACTCACTGCATCCTACCCCCATGAGCCCCGCAACAAATACCGAAGCGAACGCTTCTTCACAGATTAAAGAACTATCCACCTGGGCTGCAGCTCACAGGAGGCGTTCTACCATCCGAGAAGTGAATGCAACCTCGCCCACCACAGATTCCTTCCCAGCAGCAAACGCTGCGCCAGCCCCCATGACGTTACAAATTCCAATCAACGGCCAGTCACTTCTGAAAAGACATTCTTATCAAGATACTCCCTCAATGGTATCTACTAGCGCACCCACCGCCAACACCTCTGCACCACGCTCAATTTCAGCCACCAGGAAGCAACCAGGCTCAGTGAGTGACCGCATGAGCTGGATCAAGGCTCTGGAGGAGAAGAGCAGCAAACCCAACAAAGACCTGACATCACTACCAAAACGGGCTGGCTCCGTTTCTGACAAACTTGCCATGTTTGAAAGGAGAGGAGTGTCAGTTGCTTCCTCTAAGCATTTATACCCCCCCACAAGAACCAACTCCAGCAGCCACCTTTCAGCAACCGGCCGGGAGTCTCTTTTCTCGGCCGACAGCAGCACCGCCGCGCCGTCTCCCCGCACATCCGTTGACACTGCGCGGACAAACAACCGAGCGCCTTCAGTTATGAGTTATTACGACGAATCGTTCCGGGAGAAGCTTGAACTACTCGTCAAGCAAGAGTCTGAAGAAAATAAGACTAACGGACAGGCTCCCTCACAGGCTCCTTCTTCTGTTGTTCAGGAATAACGAAGACGAGCTTGAGATTACCCAGTTGATTTTTTGGTGTCACATGGGCAGGCGTTTTCCTTACTTTAGCGGCGTAAAGCATATTGTTATTGATGCTACCACATAGATTATCTGGGATCCAGAATCGAACATAAATTATACTTATAATTCTTATACAAACTAATCTATCACACTGATTCATGAAACCGTATCGAAGACGAGTGTGGCTTGCGAAGTTTCGGTCATGACTTTTCGCACAAACGTCGACGTTCAGTTATAGGGCACCTGACTTGACTCGAATATGTGCTGTAAAGTGAAGCTTGAAATCACCTGAGAGTTTAAGATGGCATCGGACCGATTACATAGTAACGCACTGCAGGTAAGTGGTGGGAAGGTCGAGGAAATGCCTCAACATGCTGACAATTGTGTGGCGTGCTATGCAGAAGTACCATTTACAATCAGAGCACAAGAACCAGTCATTGAAGCTATACACATAGCTATGCCTTTGATAGCATATCGCCAAATACCAGCTATGTTAAGTCACTCATCCTATTCTATCTTATAGTTATATATCTTGTCTGCGCCTTGATCTGTTGTCTCCCTACAACCGCGACTCCACCATACAATTGGTCCCAAGGCGAAAAACAATCACCATCGACCATGACCAGTTACTGGATCTTCGAGAAGACGTCCTCCAACCAATCGAGAGAAACCTGATTCATCAAGACCGAAGCCCCAATCTGACAATGCTCACCGGCACCCAGTATATTCTCAAACAGATGGTAAGTGCCAATCTTTCCCAGCTCCTTGGCCAACTTTCCAGCCTGTCCCATGAAAAACATATCATTCTGGGCATCACCAACAAACACAGGTGCCTTAATATTCTTAACAAGTCCCTTGAGCGAGTACTCCTTTGTCTTTTTCAGAAAGTCGTACGCAGAATCTGTCTTGAAGGTCCATTGGCCCTGTGCAAGGCCCCAACGCAGCGAGGTTGGACTATCAGGGTTGGTTTGGATCTCCTTGCCCATCTGGTCGACGAGCTTCTTGTTGCCTGATCGTACGGCTTTGGTTCCTTCGGGGCCGAGCTGCTTCAGCACGGACTCGCTAAAGTCGTACAGTCCGTCGATGGCCATGATGGCGGCGAGGCGGTGTTCAAAGGCGGCGGCTCTGGGGGCGAGGAGGCCACCGAAAGAGTAACCCATTAAGGCAATTTTGCTGACATCCACATCATTGCGGGTGTGGAGATGATCGACAATGGGGGTGATGACTCGTTCCCACTCAGGGATGAAGCCAAGGTTCTGGAATCGGCGGACAGTTGGCTGACCGGGGCCCTCATACACAATGGCGTTCATGCCGCGCTGGTTCAGAGCCTCGCCCATGACGTGGTACAAATCCTCCATAGCACCGTCGTAACCCTGTCCGAGAATGACAGTCGGGCGCCTTCCTGGTTTATCCGTCTTGAAGAATATAGCAGGAATTATAAAGTTATCCGCTTGGATCTCAATGCGCTTGCCAGGCTGGGGCAGTAGCTTGATGGCCTTGTTAAAATTCGCGGCTTGCTTCTTCCAAAGGTCGACGATTCTGGGATCACTCCAGTTTCCATGGAGATAGGTGTCGGCAGCGCGATAGTAGGTGGCCGACCTGAAGAACGCATTTCGCGCAGAGACAGGATGCTTGGTAGCGTTGATGGCGATGGCCTGCTTGTGCACGCGATTGGCGAGTCCGTTGAAAGCCTTGTAGAAGCTTTCGAAGTCTCCATCCTTGATGTTACTGGCGGCGACGAGGACTTCTCCGATATCAGCGCCTTGGTAAGCGGCACCACTCATGTAGTTTAGAAGGTTGAAGTTAAAGGACTCGTCGCCTAGAATTGGAGCCATTGTGGTGTTGATGGCGGTTTTGTGCGAAGTAGATCTGGCCTCGGGCGAGACATGGCCTGGCAGAAGAGTACCTGCAAGAGTCTATCGATTGTGAGTGTTAATGGTGTTAGGAGGGTGGAAGGTTTCTTACCAGGGGACAGCTCGCAAGGAGCAAGGTGGCGATCTCGAGAGCAGTCTTCATTATGAGCAATATGTTGTTCTTATTGAGGTATCGAAAGGGTGCTGAAGGTGATTATGATATGTCTTACTGTAGAGGGAACTCAACTTACTACTTATACAACAGCTGAGAGCCTACTCGGATGGTGGACGCACCAATGGTGACGATGTCCCCCATAGCCATCGTCAACCGGGGTGCTCATCTCCACAAAACACGGATGTCCGTGTAGATGAAGATAGAGATCGAAGAATCGTATCTAATTAGGTTAAAATCATCATCCAAGTATGATAAAATACTCGAATCGAATGCGAATGCGCTTTAACAGCGGGTCTTATTTTCGTGGTAGTGCATCCTCTTGCAATGGAGGACGTATTCTGACAGGCGAGCTATACCGTATATGGCAGGCATTTCGACGCTAGCCGGTGGCTTTGCTGACTGCGACTCGAATCCTCCGTCAGTGGTCGAGAGAACTTTCCTCTTTCATACATTTAATTTATTAAGAAGGCTATGTCGTATTGATTACCTTCACACACCGACAAGCGGATATCTTTGAGATCGAGGTCCAGTTGCAGCCAAGCTAGTGCTATATTGTCCAACGAATCTACCTTTCAGAAAGAAACAATCGATCGACTGGTTCAGTGCCGGACTGCTCGGAATGGGGTTCGCAGGGAAGCCTTCACTGGCTTGTGAACCATGTCGTCTCAAGAGAAGAAAGGTACACAATCCCGATATTGTTGCTTGTGGGACTGTGTGACTGACTTTCCGCCCCTAGTGTGACTTCAAGAAACCGCAGTGTTCTACTTGTTGGCGCATGGGAATCTCTGACTGTACATATCGCAATGCACCGGTATTCACAATCAGGGATGAAACGTCCAAGGTAACAGAAAAAGCACGCCGAAAATCCAAGATCAAGAGCAGGCAGCCATCTCGGGAGACAACGCCTTATGATGCAATTGTGCATATACCGCAAGATGTACCCTTACCCTTGGAGGCCACTGCGATAGGCTATTTCTTCTCCATCTTTTCTCGATCTGGAACCTTTGCATATCTCCCCGACTACGCATCTGCTCTAATTACAGATGAGAAGGTCATGAGGGCTCTGTGCGCATCAGCTTTGGGGTCAATGGCTGTGCAGTACAATGATAATAAACTACTGTATTCAGCGCGGTGCTACTACTCCCAATCCCTTGCCCAAACCAGCCGAGATCTCAGTGAGCCGCAGACAGCTGTCCTTGACAATACTTTACTTTGCGTCCTTCTCTTATCGGCTTTCGAAGCTTTTTGCTTCCATGATGGCGGGAGTCCTCAACATTGGACTGCCCATATTCAAGGATCGTCTAACCTTTTGCTGATGAGAGGCAAAGCCCAACTCAAAAGCCCTTTCGGGCGCCTGCTATTCCACCATGCTGGTGTGAATATTCTGATCGATTCGATCAATCACGACATCCCGGTACCTGCGAAGCTTGTCCAACTCTTTGAATATGCTACAACTTCATCTAAGCTAGACGACTCTATTAGTACGAATATCATGCTGCTACTCTGGCAGATGGCTGTGATAGCGCCTAAGATGGCAAATATGGCCGCATGGGAAGTGGAGCAGGAAATGCTACGACTAGACGGCCAGGCAGCAAAATTCCAGGACGAATTACAAGAAATGGCCCCTTTTGAAGTTATATACGGAGCCGAGTACCGACAAGGTCACAAGCTTTACGCCTTTGAGGGTGTAATGCATCGATATCAAGACCAGCAGATAGCGCGCCTACACAACACAGCCAGGTTGATGCGATTGACCTTCAGACAATGGATGTTTGCAGCTTCCCATGACTCTATCACGCATAAATATCTGCGAGAGACTTCTAATGACAGCAACAAACGACACTGTACAATAGAAAAAATCTTGTCCGAAAGTGCGGCACTCATCAAAGACACCCTCGCCAGTGTCCCCTACTCACTCGAATTCCTCGATTCTCAGACCAGCACCGAGGCACGGTACCTTATCTGGCCCCTGACCGTCATGGCGAGTCTCGACATTTGCCCGCCCTCTGCGAGGCGCTATATAGTAAATCGGCTGGTGGCGCTTGCCGATAAGTTTCATCTGCGACAGGCAATGCAGGCGGCGAAGATGTTGGCTCGGCGGGATCAAGAGCAGACATGGTGAGTACCCGCGAGTGTTTGTAGAGAAAGTGGCTAATAGTACAGCGCGAATGAGATGTACATTCTCCATCTATCTTAACAACAAGCTAGCAAAGGAAAATGAGGGTTGGCTATGACTGAATTTGGAAACGAAACACTGATCGAGTGGCACGACTTAGAAAAGGTACCAGTAGATGATGGATAGAAAAACCTCAGAGTAGCACCGAAGTAGAAGCTTGGTGGGCATTGCGTCTCGGCTGTTGTGCGCCTGAACCGATGTTGTTTTGCTTTGATCCTTGCAACTTGTGTTTCCATTTCAGGAAAATGTGATTAGTCTTTGGTTTATTCCTGGATCCTTGTCACTGAGTAAAGAAATACTTGACTCAGGAGGTTAGCGAGCAGGAGAAAACTTGAAACCCCGAGCTTTGCCTAATAGCGTAATTCTGTTGACACCCTTTCGCGCTCTCAACGTCCAGAATTTCGTTAAGGTTGTTACATGCCGCATCTTCCCCAGTCTCAATCCATTATCTGAAATCATCCCACCAATCACACCGGCTCTTCAGCGTTGGATGTCAAGTGAAGCATGTCTCTACTTTATATCCCCACATGACAGTGTGTGGGTTTTCCGAGATTCGTATATATAAACCTTAAGGGAGTCATAATCTTCAGTTATCAGAACAATTCACCTTCCTCACAGCTTCTATTCTTTCACCTGGCTGGTCCATTAAAACTCTTCAACACAGCGCCCAATTCCCATATCATCACAGCAGCAACCATCTCTTCCGCAATAATGCTTGCCAAGACTATCTCCCTGATCGCTTTCGCCGCTCTGGCCATGGCAGCCCCCCAGCGCCCTGACTTTGGTCGCGATCCTAACAACAATGGCGACCGTACTGCCCAGATGGCGCGCGTCGAGCAACTGCGGGCCCAGGGACTCAACTGCAATGAGGCTGCTCAGGGTTCATTCGTCTGCTCTGATGGCTTTGGTGGAGACTGGTGAGTTCATCTTCCGAGCATATTATAGCACTTACTTCACCAAGTGTTGAGGTCAGGAACCAAGGACTGACGCAGTTTTTTAGCTTCATTAACATTTTCGGGGAGGGTAACTGCCTCATCTAATTCGATATCCCAGCAGCGGTTATAGTGTGCGTTTGTTTTCGACGGATGGTATCTTACTATTGACTATACGGGCTACAGTGCTGGTACAAAAAAGCCCATTGAATGCTTTGCGAGCCTTACATCTTGGTTGGAATATCCTGGGGTTGTGTAGCAGATAGGACTATTAAGATGTTTATGTTTCATATTCTCAACCGTGAATTTTGGAGACCATCAATATTGATGATGAATTTCCCAGCAGCAGTAGCGGCAGCGGCAGTAGTCCTCTTCGTTGGATCTTGGAAAGAAAAAGTCACTCAGCTCAAGGATGACTATTACCATCTAAACGGCTTCAATCGGATCAAATTCTTGGTTCAAAACCTAAAGGATGAATATATTGTGCTGTCCAGTGATGTTCACTTTCATTTCCTTCAGGGTACCGTCCACAACTGCAGCCGGGGTGGTGAAAATGGCACTTATAACCACCTAATTCTTCCATCCTTTGGTACTTAATAGTGGTCAATCGAGCACCAGTCAAGTTAAATGACGAAGGGCTATGATGTGACAATGGCAGACTTGATTTCGACAGTGCCAATCGCAGCCTGGAAGACGTTTAGGGCCATTATTTCAGGCCGGTTGCTTTTCCATGGATCCCATAAGCCATAGTCAAACAGAAATCTATAGTAAATTATATCATAGAAGACAAGCTTTCATGTTAAGTGAAAGCCACTCTCTTCTTTAATCTATGTTTCCTTAGAAGGTCTAAAAGGTGTTCTGTTTTCTTTCTAGACTGAATGAAATCTGATTCTTAATTTTAAAGCGAGAAACAATTCATATCTGAACCATACTATTATAATCAAGATTTACATGTTTGGCTTTGTAATTTCACATGATATCAAATACGTAAGATATTAGAACTAGTCTAGCTCTATAATACTCTACAGGTCGGCTAGGTATTAGTTAATTAGATGTTAAGATATGATTAAGTCTTGTGTACATCCTGCATTAGCACCTTGAGTTATCAAACGTCAACTAATGGCTCAATAATTTGGCAATGGCTTCACTATCATGGGTTGTAACAAACCTCACCACACTGGCACATTCTGGACGGCGTCTACAAAAGATGCGAGTTGGCGCACCCAATATTCCACATTTCGCCAAATAGGGTGTTAATAACCAGACTTGAAGCTCCAGCTCTTGAGCAACTGAGAAAGCCACTAGTATTAATATCATATCGCAGCATCTTAGTAATGGCAAAGCCTCGTAACGTTCAATTGTTCTTCAGGTAGTTCAATGGTTTCCCCTATGAAACTACGCAAGCTCACACTCTATCAAACTCTCAACCCCATTCGCCACAGTCCAGATATGAGAGATCCTCAAGCCAGCCCTACCTAGGAGGCTATCCCAGTTATCCAGAGTACGCTCTCGTGAAGCAAGAAGCGTGAGCATCATAATGTCCAACGCTGTGGCTTCCCACTGGGCACCAGTGTTAGGAATGACGTTCTCGTTAATCAAGAGCTTGCTGTAGCCAGGCTTCATAGCAGCTGTAACACGCTCCAATATCTTGAGGCAAGTCTCGTCTGACCAGTCATGGAGGACGGAGTGCATGTAATACGCACGAGCGCCTGTGTTTATTGTCAATACAAATCATCAACAAATAAATGGGACCTTTTTACCTTTGATGGGTTGTTCAGTGAAGAAATCGTACTTCATTCGTTGGATCTTGCTGTCAAGCGTGGTGACCTGGTCGATCACAACTGGGAGGTCCTGAAGGATGAGCTGACCTGGTGCATCAGGGAACTTTCGATGGAATTCTCCAATGTCGTGACCAAAAGAACCTCCGATGTCAACCAAAAGCACAGTATCCTTGCTTTGTTCCAAACTATCAATCAGTTTCTCCCGAACAGGGAAGAATCCCGTATCCATCCAGGACGGCCGTCCCTGACGATAACCGCCCATATGGAGGTGGAACATCTGGCCATAGGGGGGGTTGGTATGCAGGTGCTCGAAGAAGGTCTTCTCCGTCTTGTATCCATGTTGCAGAGGGGAGTTGCTGATATCAGTCGGATCCTTCCAGGCATTCAAGTCGGCCCATTCATGGAATTGACCAAGGGCGTTGAGGCAAGCTCCTGAGCTATGGAGAGGTATGTCAGTAACCTGTATACAGTCGCGTGGACTTGGTGCTCTTACATGCATGGGTATCCGGCGTGGATAAATGGGAAGGCCATCGACTTGATGAAGTTCGTAGCTTCGTATGTATCCTGTCCGACTTCTGTGATGTATCCCATGGATGACACATGTCGTAAAAGGCGGGCTTGAAATGTCAGCTATTGAATCAGGACGCTTGGCTATTAGTTTACTCACACAACAGAGCAGGATCGATGTTCTTCTCCTTTGCCACGTCGACCACCTTGAAAGGTCCTTGGATCTTGGCTACATGAGCCCACACACCCTTCACGGTACCAGCAGTTAATGCGCAATGCAGCGAAGGCTATATTTAGAACAATTAGAGAGATGTAACAGTAGGCCACCAGTTAGAACTTACTTCAGCCCAGGTGTGGCGAAGCATTGTTTCTCTGGGGGTCTCAAGAGACTGCCAAAGACTTTTGGCCTTTGCCATCAGTTTTAGCCTCGCCTCTGAATCATCGCTATCAAGACCTTCGCTCAACGAGTTGATGTCTTTGATCAACGAAGGAACAGCGTCGATCTTGGCGGCCTTGAGCGCAATAGAGACATCTTCCTCATCGGTTGTGGCTTCGCCTTTCTCCGAGCCCGAGGATGGGGTCTCAGAGGGACTTATAGCTGCGACCGAGCTTTCGACGTTCTTCTCTACAGCATGCAGTCTGCTGTCTCTGGTGGACGTGGTCTTGTCTTCGTAGGAAACGATTGCGTCAGCCATGATGTGAAAATCTCCTGCAAGGATTTGGCAGTTTTAAAGGAGATCCGATTGAGGAGACAAGAACAAAGAGGTCTGTCCAGAATTCTCTCTTATAATGGTAAGAGACAACGTAAGACAAGCAAGGGGTGCAGGACATCAAATATGCCCTCCGCATGCATGGCAACGACATGCGTGTTGGCTTGGCTTGCCTCTTGATGGCTCACCTGGAATTTCAAAGCTTTCCATGCATATCGTTCACATGAGTGGCCCGGATAGGAGCCAAGATAATAACATGGATTCGTCTATGTCGTAATTCCAAGTGATCGTCAAAGTGACCTGACACCACCGTTCTTGGCGTAGCACCGACCTATATCTGTCAAAAGTTAGCTCATTCAAGATAGCTTGTCGAGGTATCCAGGTTTATGACCCATATCCATGTTGATCTGTCACTTCGCTGGCGACGCTCCTATAGGTCAGTTCGAGTTGGGACGTGGAGAGTTTTCAGTACCACATGTCAAATCCTCTGAGGAGATGCGAAAACTGTAACGTCGAACCAACAGCATAGCCAAGGCCCAATTAAGGGGCCATGACAAGGATAATGGTGGACCAGCATAAACGTAACAACCAACAACTGATGGTAGGCGAGTGCAACCCCGAGCCAACAGAGCAGCCGGAAAGAATTGTCCTTCCCCGAAAGTGGGAAAAGGGAATTCGCAACTAGGGTCTATGGGCCGAGAGGTGAAGGATGCGATAACCAGAATATTAACGTAGCAAGGTACTGGTTAGTGCTTTGAGTTTTGCGAAGATCAATTGCAGGTTTGGTATAAGATTCTCGTTAATTGTATGATAGTCGTACGAAAGTCCAAGCGTTCCGTTGGCGGAAGAATGATCCGGCTCGCCAAAGAAACTGTTTCTGTTGCCCTGCAAGAAAATTGATGAGGCACAGGGCTGCAACACCAGCAGGGTCACGACAAGGAGACAACAAAAATTCACTTGCAATTGTGTTTTCTGTCTACCTACGGACACTGTGCTCATGGAAGTTAAACCTTTTGGACGCGTGTCGTGTCTCATGCCAGGGTAAGGTGTCAAGAAGACGACGAAAAGGACCATTAACTTGAAGATCAGCGTACGATACCATGTCAAGTTGGTCCTTTCCAGGATGCCTTCTCCAGTGACTGAAGCGTGCCGTGTGTAGGAGGTGATGCTGGTAGGGCTACGGGCTACGGAGTACGGATGACCCAATTAATTAACAGAAAGAGACAGGATATTCTTCCCTTACCCCTTATGCGTATTTTCTTCTTCTCAGCCAGCCAGATCTGCTGCCATTAAAAACAAGACCCTCAATTTCTAACAAACTGTTATCTGTCCGGAGAACTTGCATTCATGTATTGATGCAAGATGTCTTCAGAAAACCCCCACTCGGAAGCTTACCTCGAGGCCAACAAAGGCCCAGCTATTCTGGGTGTAGTTCTCACCGTATCCATCCTTAGCACAGTATTCGTGTTTGGCCGAGTGTTTACTCGGAAAAGGATCATAGGTGCACTCTACCTCGATGACTGGTTCACCATCATCGCTACGGTAAGTTCTCCTAGATCTAGACTGTCATTCACCAACAGTCTGACCATACAAAGATCTTCCAGTGGTGCCAGGTCGCCGTCACCATTGTGGCTGTCCGCGACGGCAATGGCAGACATTTCGACACTCTGACTGTGTCTCAGCAGCAGAACGCCATTTTCTTTACCGTCTTGGGATTTCCATTCGGCGTAATGGCTTTTGGATTCCCCAAGCTAGCGGTAGTTGCCCTCATCACACGACTTATGAATCCCGGGAGAGTGCATAGAATCTTCCTCTGGACTCTCGCCGGATGCTGTATGCTGAGCCTGGTGGTCTGTATCATCATTCTATTCGCTCAATGCTCGCCAGTCGAATCCCAGTGGGACTTTTCAATCACCGATAAGTCTTGTTGGAGTCCTTACATTCTGATTGACTTTGCTATTTTCGCGGGGGGTAAGATATCTGCATCACTGTCATACTTTCCGTACTAAGTCTACAATAGCATTGTCTGCTGCCACAGATCTATATCTTGCTATATACCCCGCTGTGGTTCTATACAGCTTGCAGATGAACAAACGCAGGAAGATTGCCTTATCGTGTGCACTGGGTATCGGGTCAACGTGTGTAGCATATCCACTGTTACATGAGCGTATGCTAATTGAATCCACCAGTGCAACAATAGTAGCGATTTACAAATGTACTCGACTGCCTTCACTAGGAAGCCCTGACTTCTCTTGTGAGTTCCACAATTCTTTGCTATCAAGCTCCTGCTAACACACTGGTAGATGAAACATCAGACTTGGTAATCTGGACAATGTAAGTAACACATCCATGCATCTTATACTCAGAGATCCCACTAACATCGCCGCTAGCATAGAGGCCAGTACGATCATCATCGCATCCTGTATACCGGTCCTGCAGCCACTCGTGGATGCTATGCTCGGCCGTCGAGCATTCGGATCCTCCCCTGGATATAAGAATTACAAATCGTCGGGATACCAGAGTTATGGTAACTCTGGCACGTGCAAGATCGAACTTAGCGATAATCGAAAAGGACGCAGTGCCAGCAATGTAGACACTACAAACCTCAAGTACCTTGGATCGGGGGCAGCAGAAATTGACTCGCAAGAAAGTATATTGCGTCACGAAGGGTCGAAGGCGAGGGACGTAGTGTCACGGGACGAGTAGGACCACATAGTAGTTAAGACCTCCAACAGTTCAAGCTCTGAATACTAAAACCATATGCCACTGGTGTTGGTATCCAAGAGTATTCCACGGACTTCACAGTTTGTATGACTGTTGGTAGATAGCACTACAGTGCTGTCTACTTTACATCTGCATACGCATTCAACGCATCGTGCAACTGGCCAAAGATACCATCGTGCCACGTAGTGACCTGCTTCCATTCATCCTCAGGCATAGTGGCATACATCATCCTCAGCCACGCACCAACCATCATGTCTGCGTAGCTAACTGTTGTACCAAGCAAGAAGGGTCCACTCGCATCCCTGGAAAATAGTTTTGCCAGACCGCCAAGTGTTTCTCGAAAAGACTCCATCAGCTTCTCTCGCGCCTCGCTATCCAGGGCAAAGTCGTCCCACTGTTTGACCCCCGCACGTCGGACAAACTCAGCCTTGCTCAGCTCCTCGGTAGCGGGATCAAATGGCATACCCTGCACCGCAAGTTGGGTGTGCGCTGTAAAGGCCGCGTCGATGTTCATGTTGAATTTTGCATATTCTGGGAATTCGCTGTTGCGACATTCGGAAAGCGGTACAAGGATGTAAGGGTGCTTGAAATCGAAATCAAGCGTCTGAGGTGGGAAGAGGTTACCACCACCAGAGTTCGGGTATGTTTTCTGTAGGTAAAGTGCAATATCGAAAGAGTCACCAACCAAAGAACCAGTGGCAGGATCTTCAATTATGGGCAGGGTGTAAAAGTCCTTTCCGTCAGCGAATTTGCGACACGCTGGCACTTTGAGGCTCTCGCGGACTTTGGCGATGTCTGGCAGGGCTACCCATGACGTGGAGTAAGGGACACCCTTAAAGTTAAGCGCCAAGCGAGTTTTCCAAGGGTTTGGCGAGAAGCAGTTCTTCTCCACTGGAGGCCGCGCGGCAATGTCATAAAAGACGATGGACTTTGAAGAAGCTGAGGCCGTCGACATGGTGATGAGTGAGATGGTGAAGTTGAGTTGTTTGCAGTTATTCGGTGGCTGAATACGAAAATTGCCTCGGTGTCCTTTTTATTTTTGGTTTAGTGTTGTGAGACGATCGGAATATCTTATCGGCTTCGTTCCGCATAAATTAGTGAAAGTCTTGGCGAATCCATAAGGGGAGAGTAAGAAGATGGAACTTGACGGGAGATTCAATTCTATGAGCATTTGTAATGATTTGTGTGGAGGAATAGATAATACCTCTATTTTTTCTAAAACGCTGGCTTCTTATCTTTACAGTTTTTGGCGTTTTAGAGTTTGAATTATATCAAGTATTTAACCTACGGTTGCTGTATCGTTATTTTATGTGTTACGAGCAGAGAAAGTGTTTCAAAAATACTTTACATACTATCCTGATGGAGGAAAAAGGCCGTTTTCTTTTAAACTTGTGTAATACTGATCTATTTCGCTGAGATATTGAATAGGGCCATTCAATTATTAGCCATTATGTAAGCCAAGAGTATAGTGCCGCGTTAGTGAAGCAGTGGCACATTATTCGTTCCCTCGTAAAAAAACGGCGATCCACAAGTCACGACGATATATGTCAAAGCGGGGGCTGAAGGGATATTAATGCGAATTATCCTGCCGAAATATCCGGACTTTGAGCCTGGGCCGTCAATAATCTTCTTGCCAAGAGGGTTGAGCTCTGCACCGACACTTAGAGTCCAATTAGACAGCCTTTTATGCCCCCTGATGTAGCAAATTGTTAATGTTAATAATGCTAGTGGAGGCGCAGTAGAATACCATCCACATGGCTATTCTATATAATGTCACGGAGTACTCTAGCGCTCCCTTTTCTCCTCAACTCTATATCTTTCATCACTATAGCGTCACAAAGAAATGTCGCGTCAACTCCCAATCAGTCAATACAGGGCCGGCGGTGGTCATCCCACTGGCCAGCGCAATGGAATCGAGGAGAGTCTAGAGGAGTCATTCCTCAGCCATTTCACTCAGCTCTTCAACAAATACGCAGGAGTCAACGGCAAATGGAGCCGAGATCAAATCAGCCTCTTCATGCATCATGTCCAGGTCGAAAACCCTGAAGGTCTGGCTACTTATCTTGTCGACAAAGAAGAGTTGGACCTTCACGAGCTGATCAAGTATCTGACTTCACCATGCGGCAATATCCTCGAGATGGCGCCTCCTCAGGACTTGTCGTGGCCGTTGAGCAACTACTTCATCAGTTCAAGCCACAACACCTACCTCACTGGTAACCAGCTTTCAAGCGACTCCAGCACCGAAGCATACAAAGATGCTCTATTGCGCGGCTGTCGTTGTATCGAGATCGATGTCTGGGATGGCAAAGAGCTTTGGAAGCCTGACTGGGACTCGGAAGATGGGAGCGAGCACAGCCAGAGAGATGCTCCTGTAGATACCGCACCTAGAAAGATGGGCTTCAGAGATCGAGCCTTCATCAAGTTCGGCAGATGGGCCATGAACAAGTTTGATCCCGTTGATCCGGAAGGACAAACCTTCGACGACAGACTTGCGTCCATACTTCATATGGAACCACGGGTTCTCCACGGATTCACGTTGACTAAAGAGGTACTCTTCCGCGATGTCTGCCAGACGGTCCGAGAGCACGCCTTTACCACTTCTGAGCTACCACTGATCGTCAGCTTGGAAGTCCATTGCTCCGCTGTGCAGCAGGTCGCCATGGTAGATATCATGGAAGAAATTTGGGGCGACTTTCTACTACCTGCCCCAGAGACAGAGCCCACTTCTCTTCCCTCACCAGAGCAGCTGCGGAAGAAGATCCTAATCAAAGTCAAATACGTACCAGAAGGAAAGTCTGAAGATGCAGCGGCCAGCTCCGGGGACGATGAAAGCATGCTCGAAGTTGTCGTGGAAGGAGAACAGAGGAAGACGAAAAAGGTGCCGCCACCAAAGATCACCCACCGCTTGAGTCGTCTTGGCATTCACACACGTGGCATCAGCTTCAAATCCCTCGAGGATCCCCACGCAAAAATGCCGAACCACATCTTTTCGCTGTCGGAAAATGCAGCTTTTGCAGTTCAGAGACAGATGCCCAAGGCTTTATTCTCGCACAACAAAGAGTTCCTCATGAGGACATATCCACACGGCATGCGCGTTGACTCATCGAACTATGACCCTGTCATCTTTTGGCGCGCAGGCGTGCAGGTCGTGGCACTCAACTGGCAGTCATGGGATCTGGGCATGGTTCTCAATGAAGGAATGTTTATGGGCTCAGATGGATACGTCCTCAAGCCCGAGGGCTATCGTCTGGATAGAAGCACCAAGCGTGGACACCGTAATGGCATGGAGCTCAACGAGACGGAGAGCATCAAGAGCAAGATACTGGAAAGGGTGGCCATTACTGTAGTGGCTGCACAGAACCTTCCACTGCTAGATCCCAACGATGACCCGGCGAAATTCATTCCCTACGTCAAGATCGGACTACACACCGAGCCAGACGCATTGGAGGCTATGGTCAGTGAGGAGGCTACATCTGAGCAGGTCGCTCAAATCGGTTATAGTGGGGAGACTTGCAAGAGTAAGGGAACCAGCCCTGACTTTGGCGGCGAGACCATCGAGTTCCTCAACATCAAGGGTGTTGTACCCGAGTTGACCTTTCTATCGTTCAGAGTCATGGACGATGTGCCTGGGCCAGATGTGATGGCTGCATGGTCCTGCGTTCGTCTGGATAGACTAAGACTCGGCTACCGATTCCTCAGGGTGTTGGACCGAAATGGTATGCCGAGCAAGGGAATTCTCCTCGTCAAAACGGCGATTCGAGAGGCTAGTTGCGTCGTTTGATGAAATCAAGAACGCTCGGTGTCTTGGATTTAGTGGCTTGGCTACGTATTTGCCCGAGCAAGTATATTAGACGTTAAGATAATGGAACTAAAATCCATGTTATCTATTAATTGAATTCGTGTTTGTTATTTCAAACTCGTCCGAATAACTATATCCTTTGATCATATACAGACGAACATTCGTTTTGTAAGACTGAACCGAATATAAAGAATGAAGAAGAGACCAAGAATGCTCATCCCCCCAGCGTAGTACGCTGCAGGTCGAAAGATTGTGATACCTCCAGACTCGCCATGCCCCGCCAGCGAATAGATGCCCGATGCGATTGGAGTGCCCTGCGGGATTGGTTAGTAAAAGAGCCGTTGGCGCAGAGTTCCCCGGGTCATACTCACGAAAAAGAAACCGCAAAACCAGGTAGTCCATACAAGAGGCAAAATGCCGAGCGTGTTCTCTGGCCCCATCGTTGCACCAAGCATGGGAGGGACAAGACTAAAAAAAGCACCACATCCAATGCCGTTGAAAATGAGGAAAACAGAGAAAATTCCAACTGTGGAGGCTAAAGGCCAGACGACAAGTGAGCTGAGGCCAATGAACAGTAGGCAGGCGATCAGACTGTTTAGGGGACCTAGTAGGTGATCGGCTGTGTAGCCACCTAGAACCCGGCCGACAGTGGAAGCCAAGTTCCAAGCTGCCAGTATCACAATAGCAATCTGGTCTGAGTAGCCCATGGATCTAGAGAAGATGGGAATGAAGTAGGGCGGGATGAACAGTGGGAAGCAAGACAGTGATGTTCCGGCAATGATGAGGAGGAACCGGGGTTGCTTGAACCGATACCTAAAATTAAGATTAGTCAAGTTCCGAAAATTTAAGAAGAATGGTCTAACCATTGAAGCGTTAAGCCTGCGTTGATGGAACCTTCGGGTTGCTGGATGAAATACGACGCCGGGATGCAGACTCCCCAGAGCATCAGACCCAGGATGCGAAATGTCCACGCAACATCAAGTCTCTTGACAAGTAGATTTGTCGCGATACTCATGACGGCTGCACCAAGACTGCCTCCGCCGAACACGATACCCATCGCCAAGCCTCGATGCCGCTTAAACCACCGGAGAGGAGCAGTCGAACATGCCTTCAGGGATGAATTAGTCATAGTACAAGGTAAGGGGTTGATATATACTCACAAAAATGGAGAGCCCACCACCTATTCCAAAGATGACACCATGGAACGCAAAAAGGGCACCAACATGCCTTACTGTCCAGCTGGCAAGGAACTCCCCAAGACCCATCAGGATACCTCCAAGTAGGGCTGTCTTCTGGTAGCCAAGCTTACGCACGGCGATACCAGATAGGATGCTAAGTGAAATCATGAAAGAAGTGGCGAGAGATCCAACGAATGTTAAAGTCGTGAGACTTGTTCCGGTCACTTCAACAAGTCTGACTTGCATAATGCCCCAGGAATAAATAACACCGAGATAGACGAAGAGTGAGCAAGCTGCAGCAACGACAGCGATCCAACCTCGGGGGTTGTCGAACTCCACTTCTGCTGGTTTGGCGTCCAGCGAGGTGTCTTGAGGTTGTGAACGGTCGGTCTCATTTCCCTTCTCATTATCGGAGGAGCTTGACTGGGAAGGCCAGTCAGTTACTGGACTGTTAGGCTGGACCGCCATGTTCGGTAATGTTTTCAGCTGTAAACAAGGGGACAATGGTTAGGAAGAAAAGATGAGAACGTCTCTGTGCTGTAAAGTTAAAAATGGAATAATCTGGAAACTGCTGCCAAGTTAAATATCCAACCCATTACTCACATCGGTTTTGAGAATCGCAAAGCCGACGCGGAAACCGATACATTGACCATGCAATCCTAGTCTAGTGGATTATGAAGCATGATACTGTTTGTCATAAACACATTTTGAATAGGCGATGGTCCGGATCTAGTCGGGTCGTCGGTACTTGGCTGAAAATCTGCCATTCCCGAGTTCCGATATATGGGGTCGGGTTTCGGCTTAGAACTCTTATAAATGAATGGCAGAACATCGACAAACCGGTCGAAATTAAGAAATCAAGCAGAAACAAAGTCTTCTATCGTTCTCAGAGCCTCGGAAATATAAATTATTCATACTTGCATTATCGAACCTCCCAGCCATGGCCCCTTCCATCGCCGACTTCGTGGACGACTCCACATACCAATCCTCTATGCCCGCCAAACCCACACAACGAGAAGGCTACTTGATGCACCGATCTCTAGTACAGCACCCATACATGGTCGAATCTGCAAATGGTATTGAGTTGAGATTGTCCAATGGACAAAAGATCATCGATGGCTGCGGTGGTGCGGCAGTTGCTCTCATCGGCCACGGCAACGAAGAAGTCATCCAAGCCATCACCGACCAGGCCCGCCAGGTCAGCTACGTCCATACACAGTCATACACAACCGCGCCAGCCGAGGAGCTTGCCGATCTTCTCCTGCAAGGCAACCCGTACGGCCTCGAGAAAGCCTTCTTTGTTGGCAGTGGTAGCGAGGCTGTTGAATCAGCACTGAAGCTTGCCCGTCAATACCATTACGAAAAGGGAGACCTAGACAGAGTCCATATTGTGTCCAGGCGTCAATGCTATCACGGCAACACAATGGCCACTATGTCTATCTCTACCAATATCGCCCGACGAGCCCCATATCAAGGATTCCTGTACCCCAACGTTTCTCATGTATCCCCTGCTTTTGCGTATCACTACAAGGACGAGAGCGAGACTGAAAGTCAGTACACCGGCAGACTTCTCGCAGAGCTCGAAGAAGAGTTCTTGCGAATTGGTCCAAAGAATGTTGCTGCGTTCATCGCCGAGACAGTGGTCGGTGCAACCTCCGGCTGCGTTGCTGCTCCTTCCGGCTACTTCAAAGGCGTTCGAACCCTGTGCGATAAATATGGAATTATCATGATCCTAGACGAAATCATGTGTGGCGTCGGGCGTACGGGTACCTTCTTTGCTTTTGAACAAGAGGGAGTCGTGCCTGATATCGTCACAGTCGCCAAAGGTCTCGGTGGCGGATACGCGGCCATCGCCGGAGTCCTAATTCATAAGAGAGTGGTCGACGTCCTTAGACAGGGATCAGCAGCATTCAACCACGGACACACATACCAAGCCCATCCCATTTCCTGCGCTGCTGCTCTAGCTGTACAGAAGATCGTGAAGCGTGAGGGGCTAGTTGAACGGTGTTCCAAGATGGGATTGATCCTCGAGAGACTACTGCGATCAGAACTTAGTGAGTGTGACTCGGTAGGAGATATCCGTGGCCGGGGTCTGTTCTGGGCTGTGGAGTTTGTCAAAAACAGAGCGTCCAAGGAATCATTTGACCCGTCCGCCAAGTTTGGATTGTTAGTGCAACAGTTGGCTTTCGAAAAAGGTGTCGCGTTATACCCCGGTGGTGCGACTATTGATGGTGTCAGGGGCGATCATATCCTGCTGGCGCCGCCGTTCACAGCCACAGAGGAACAGTTAAGAACTATTTGCCGAGTACTTAGAGAGGCAGTGGTCCAGGCAGAGGGTATGGTCCAATTTACCTGATTCACAACTCATTGTCGCAGGGCTGAATAGGCTTTGTCATTGGTGACTTTGGTTTCGTTCGCAGCCTTGAAATTTACATAACCATTAGATTTGCTCAATTCTACCAATTCGATCAATTCGATCAGCGCTTTGAAACAACGTCATTGTAGCACTACCACGGGCACTCGGCAGCATTTATTTACAGCGCCTTCTTCAGCTGGTCGTTCTCTAGAAATAACACCGTTTCCAGCGCCCTACGGCGTATAGGCCTAGGTGTAGTGCCCTGTAGTGCCCTGTAGTCCCTTGTCGCTCCTTGTAGTTCCTGCAACAGTCTCATACGCAGCGTCTCTTCTGACTGGGCGTAAAGTGGTCCACGGGTTATCAATCCGAATTCGCCAGTAGTAGAATTAATGCTCGTCTATATCCTCGAAAGCACAATATCTATTGCAAAATCTTCTGATTTATAATAGCCTCATCAGATAACCAGAAAATTGTTTTCACGTATCCCGTCAATTATTACTAAGGTTATGAGATATGATATTAATACCAGTGACTTTTGCAGTGGCTAAAAGGCTAGAATTTCAAGTCTGGTTGTTATAGCTTATTTAGCATCGTATACCCGTCTCGCACCTATGAACAGGATAGCTGAGCTAGCTTACCCCATCACCCATTACTCCTGCCCGGGACGTCGTTTTTAAAGGTTTTCATCATCGTCTTGTTGTTAAGCCTCTCAGTCTTGAGTCTCATCTTTCGTTCCATCCTCTGAACTGCCTCCAGTTCTTTCTTCCTCTGTAGAAGAAAGCTTCTCTGTTCAGAAGATGGCATGTGGATTAGACTCTGCTGATCTTTGACGCTGAGCCGTGCCAGTTGAGACGCCAATGCCGCGTCCTTTCGATCTTTTGTTGTGAGTGCATCGGCAGCTCCATTGTATGCGGTGTTGGCCTGTGAGTCCTGGTCCTTCTCCTGGGTCGTTGTTTGACGACTGGGTCTAGCGGACGATGCTGTTCGATTCGAAAGGATTTTACCCGACGACAGCCGCAGACTCTCGCTATCAACAGCGACAGCATTCTTGGTGCTATAGTTTCCGAGTCCCTCGAGGTTGTAGAATTCAAGTATCTCGTCTGACAACTCGACTCTGCAGTGGCCTTTTCCAACCATATGCTGCTGTATTCCCTCAACTGTCCGGCTTCGTGTTCTGCAGTATATACACTCATGATAGGTGAATATGACAAAATGTAGATACCATATCACGGTCTCCAAATCCACAATCAGATGTTCTTGGTAGGGGATTCGTAGACTGTGCGACGATTCCATGTGAAGGAGATTCTCGGCAAAGCTTTGGTCGCCATGACTACAGATGATGCACTTCTTGGGGTCGAAATCCGGAACTGCGTCATCCTGAACTTCTACTTCTACATCACTGTCGCTTTCTGATGACTCTTGGGGATGGTTGCTTTCGCTCGAATAAGTGTCGTTGTTATGGTGTGTTTGCTCGATTAACCCGGCAGCAGCCGCTCGATTTCTCAATGCTTTGACACTGGATGGTATCAGTACTGGTTATCTAAGTCTGCAATATATCCACTTACTGAGATTCACTCTTAGCATGCGTTCTGTGCTCTTGGCTGTTGTCGAACGAGATGTCACAAAGTGAACATGTCGGTTTTGTTGATGTCATGATCGCGAACCTGGTGTTGGGTAAGTTGGGAAAGGTATTTACAGAGCATCCAGATCGGATGAGAAATAGGCGTACTTATTTATAGACAATTAATACAAACCAAATCTTACATTCAAAGCGGAGCAAAGTTTTCGTGGCGAATATTCTTTGATTGCAGTATCTCATGGGTGCCAAGATGACTCACGGCCGGGCGGGGTGGTCCTAAAGAGGAAGTTGTTTACACTCTGCGCTGCGCAATTGGATAAGATCTTAAAGGTTCGATCAGCAAGATTAGCGCTAATCACCCAATTACTCCGTTGTAGTCAGGCATTTTATCTTTAATTACAGTGGGCGTCCAAAAGTTCCGACAATCTCCTTGCTGTTATATCTTACATAAATCATATAGATTATAATACAGTCTCTTTATCTTATACCATCTTATACAATCTCATACTAAAATTATATCTAACATCTTCTAACAACTTTATACTCTATGTATGCCCAGCTGGGTCGTTGTCGGAACTTTTGCATGGAACTGTAGTCTACAAGTTACTGATTGTCAGATCAACAGCAGTCATTCATAAATTCACTGATACAATCATGAATAACACACTACGGTTCAGAATAACCTCAACGCCAATTAGATTAATTTCAACCTCTAAATAATTATTCATTATCCGCTTAAGCCTTCTTCTTCTTCCCAAAACTAAAACTCCACTTCTTAACCCTGAAAACATAATAAGATGCAACAGCGATGAAAATATTGAAAGCAATGTAAGCCCACACAATGCCAAAGTTGCGCCACCTCTCAGTGTAGTAAATATTGCTTCCCGCCATGAATTGATCGGCATTAGTCAGTGAGCAGTACTGACATTGCGCGGTCGCGTCAGGGTTCTGGAGCTGTCCAGGTGCAGCGCTCAGGAAGTCGGCCATGTATTCTCCGCATGTTTGCCCAGAAGGTGGATCGAAGATGGAGGTCTCATCCACGGAGCACTCGATGGCTCGTCCGGCAAGCTCGGTTGATACGATGCCGGCAACCCAGTACGTAAAGGGACTAACGCGGTACATGAATATCCAAAAGCCTGGGAGAGCGGTGGGAGATTGTAGAACACCGCAGAAGGTCAAGCTCATGAGGACCAGGAGAGTGACGATTGCAGATGCTGTGAGGGCGTCTGGGAACGCCGCGATGGTCATCTGCGCAAAGGAGCTTGCGTAGAGCATGAGCTGGATCATGAATAGGAGCACGAGACCTTGACGCGCTGAGCTTTGAACACCCACCACGGGGTAGTAGAAGCAGGCGAACATGAGAATGCCGGTAAGAATCTGGTAAGGGACCTCGATAAGAACGTTCGCGATCATGAAAGCCTTCCACGAGTATGCCTTGCTGGGTCGCTCTCTGACTTCGTACAAGTCACGCTGGGTGATGAAATGTGGTTGGATCTGGACAAGTTAGTATCGTGTATGTCAGTCTTCGTATTGCACTGTACGTACCTGTTGCACAAGAGTAGAGAAGACGGTGATGATCATGAATACAGAGAACAAGATGTTCTGCATTCCCGCAAAGGTAGAGTCGGCTTTAAAGAACGAGAAGCCGACAAAGAGACCAGCGACAGTGCCAAGAACAAGCTTGGACATGATGTACGCAGGCATTCTCCAGTACTGCTGGAAGACTCGAACGGTAACCTCTCGCAGCTGCGTGGTGAATGGCATAGCAAACTCGGCGTGGCTCGCTGCGTCGTCTTGTGGAGTGGTGGAGGACATAACGGAATGGATTCTTTCAACTTCAGCCTCGACAGCAGCGCGTTCTTGACTGCCCTTCCATACTGTATGCCAGTCTTCTCCCTTGGAGCTCATCGCGTTGTTGACGATCTCAAGCATCCACTCAGCAGGGTTCTCATCATCTCCACAGGTTCTAGCACCTTGCTTCTCGAAGTAATCGAGAAGAGTCCGCGAGTTCTCGCCGATGTCTCCAAAGTAGACCGTCTTACCGCCTCTGGCAAGGAAGAGAAGGCGGTCAAACTCTTGGAACAGAATAGCGCTGGGCTGATGGACGGTGCAAAGGACAGCCTGTCCGGCATCTGCAAGCTTGCGGAGGAAGGCGACGATGGCCCAAGAGCTCTGAGAGTCGAGACCACTGGTTGGCTCGTCAAGGAACAATAGAAGCTTGGGCTTGGCTGCGAGTTCGACGCCGATGGTAAGAAGCTTGCGCTGCTCAACGTTAAGACCCTCTCCTGGGATACCAACGACGGCGCTGGCAAAGTCTCGCATGTTGAGCATGTCGATGACCTTCTCAACCCAGTCATGCTTCTCCTCTTTGCTGACGGTTGAAGGCTGGCGGAGCATAGCACTGAAGCGGAGACTTTCGCGGACGGTGGCTGTTTCGAGATGGAGATCTATCTTGCGTTAGTGCTTCGCGTTTCAAGGCACCGGGTTCAAAAGCTTACCTTGCTGTTGGACATAGCCCGTCTTTCTCTGGAAGCTGGCATCGAGAGGTCTACCGTTAACAAACATGTCTCCAGTGATGACACCCATAGTGGTCCTCTGAGCCAAAACATCGAGAAGTGTCGTCTTGCCAGCGCCACTCACGCCCATGAGGGCAGTGAGTGTACCAGGCTTGACCCAACCGGTGACGTGGTCCAGGAGTCTACGAGGCTCGCCCTTGATCTCAATGTCGTACACGACATCTCTCCAAGTAAAGACGTCGGTCTGCGGCTCGAGTCCAGCAGTGGCATCCTTGCCTTCGCCAGTCTTCTCAGGTACGCCAAGCTCCTCGTTAGTCACGCTTCGATCAACGCCAGACTGGAGATGTGCGGGAACATGGCCACGCTGGAAGACGAGAACCTCAGCCTTGCTGGCAGTCTTGGAGTTCAGCTCAGTGGCTACGAAGTAGATGATCATGAAGGCCACAAGAAACGCGAGAAGAATGCCGAAGTTGCGCCAGACGTGCGAGTAGTAGTATCGATAGTTGGTCTCGATAAAGGCGTCTCCGCTGACTGTTTGTTGACCGGCTACAGCTCCGACGGTTGAGCAGATCCAGGAATCACCGATGAGCTGGGGGTAGGCGGGGACGATGGCTGAACAGATAAATTCGCGACCGTGGAATTCATTGGCGATGAGGATTTCGAAGGCGTAGTAGATAGGGTTAATCCATCTAGGAGATGTTAGTAATTGTTGAGAAGTAAGGGATGCCATACTAACCTGATCCAACCAAACCAGTCAACCATTTGCGGAACACGAATCATGAAGCCTGTATAAATAACAAGAGCCAAAACCATAATACCAGCGAGCGTCATTGCTTGGGACACAGTCTTCGTCACAGCAGCCATAGTTCGGAAGATGGCAGCCATCACAAACGTAGAGATGTACGTGATAAGGAAGAAGAGGAAGAAGTTACCGGGCTCGCGACGAAGTCCTGCCAGGAAATAAAGAATGATGTTAAACACAGTGGCCGAGACAAACTTTATGGGTATATCAGCCACGATGCCAGATATGGCTTCGGCAGCGGGATGGTAGAAGGCGTAAGAGGCATGCTTTTCGACAATGGGGCGTTGTGCGTAGAGGTTGTTGATCTCGGAGATGGCAGCTAAGGCGTTCATCAGGATACCCATGAAGATCACAGCTCCTTTGGAGTAGAAACTGGCTGTTGCATCGCCTGTGCCGTAGTACACTGAACCGATGATCAGAGACATGATGATGTTGGATCCCACGCTCGTGGCCGTGGCTGAGAGATCGTTCCATATTCGTTGGTAGGCGCGCTTGGTTGTGAGACGGATCTGCATCGGAAGGGTGATGATGTAGGGGGATTTGGGACGGGCATGCTTCGCCTGACTGAGATAACACTGTTAGTATGTCATATGTGACTTTGTCGAGATAAGTACTTACATGAGATTCTTGCGCTCTCGCAGAGGAGCAATGGCCCCAGATCGGTCGTGAACGGGGTATTCAGCCTGGTACGAGTCGATCTCCTGCTGCAGTGTCTGGTACTCTTTCGAGTTGTGCCAGTACGCCTCAAACTCTTCGGCAGTGCGAGGGACCTTGTTCTCCATGCCGGGCCGCGCCTTTCGCTCAAGAGGGTTGGTGATAGAAGTGAGAAAGTCACCCGCGGTCTGACGCTGAGGGCATTGCCAGCCCATTGTTTCAAAGTACTCTTTGGCCTTCTTCGCTGGTCCGAAGTAGATCTGTCGACCCTGGTACAGCACCACGGCCTTGTCGAAAAGATCGTAGATGGCCTGGCTGGCCTGGTAGATTGCCAGTGCGTTTGCAGAGCCAGAGTAGTCGGACGCCAGACGAATCGCCTGCGCGAACTTCAAAGCAGTCGCCGAGTCCAAGCCACGGGTACTGAAGCAGTGTCAGTTTACATCTTAGCATACTGTTTATGTCACTAACCTGTTATCCCATGCAGACAAGGGTGTTTGCGCCAGCATCATCTCAGCGATACTGACTCGCTTGCGCTCTCCTCCCGAGACTCCGCGGATAAAGTCATTGCCGACTTTTGTGTTGTATGTGTGGGATAGTCCGCAGACGGCCATGACGATCTTTGTCGCATTCTTGCAAGCTTCGTCGCGGGTCATACCAACAAGGTTCTCGGGGTTGGATGGCATGCGGCATCCAGCAGCGAATTCGAGCGTTTGGCCAACTGTGAGATGAGGGAAATGCTTATCGACCTGGTTCAAAAAAGGGTTAGTCAACATACAATATGAAGACTCAAATATCACAAGTGCGTACCTCTTGGTTATAGCCAGTCTCTCCCTTGAACTCCTTCATCATATCCTTTTGCGAGATACCGTTGTAGTGGATTTGAGATGTCTCTCCAATACTGAGGCCCTCGAGCTCACCAGTCATGGTCTTGAGCAGCGTAGAGCATCCAGAACCAGGACGGCCAAGGACGATCAAAGTCTCACCACTTCGAAGAAGGCCGTCAAAACGGTGGAGAATCTTTTTCGGTTCCTTCTTGCCAGATTTCAAGAGCTCTCCAAGGCGCAGAGGGGCCTGAACAAAATCGCCCAGTGTCTGCTGTAGCTGCAAAGCTGCCCCCGAGCCATAGACACTGAGGTTCTTGAAAGCCACACCAGAGTTCCTGGGCCCTACTCCCGCCTCTTGCAGCTGGTGCATAAAAGCTGGGAGCCATTTTGCAAGGTCAAAAGCCTTATCTGTGGGATCAAGTCTGGGGTCCTCCTCGTGCAAGTCCGGGATTCTGGAAGGAAGAGTGGCCAAGCTTTGTCGTCGGTGGTATGAGATGCCTGTAGCAATTCTTTGTAGCTCTTGGCGATCCTCCTCCTCCATCATCATTGTGTTTGTTCGTGCTAGGGGCGATGGGTGGCCCAATGTGCTAGCAGCTAGGTCGTCGTGTCCATCATTTGACTCGCTGCTTGTGGACAGGCCCGAAGCAGGCAAGCTTTCTACCGACAATCGAGACGCCATGTTGGCGTTGTTTTCAAAGAGAGGCAGCTGGAATGTGTGTTCTATGGGGGGTGAGTTGGATAGGTGGTGAGTGCCGGATAGTGGAATGGGTGGTATTAAATATTAAGTTGTTGTATTTTGACTCTAGAATAACATCGATATAAGAGCAGAAACGTCTTTGCTTTAAACATAAACAGTAAAATCAAGCTACTGGCTTCGGGCGCCCGTCAAGCCCGACAAACTGCACCGTTTGGCACCCTCCACCCTGTCGGAGGCTCGGTAGCGTTAAACTTTGCGTCTCACATACTTCAGCCACGTAGTTTAGTGTGCTTACAGGCCTGCCGCCCGCCAAATCCGACAATTACGATGACGTGAGATCTGTGCGCGCCGAAGCAATTCGACGGGACTCTGATTAGCATCTCTTCTGGTGCGGAGCGGGGTTTCGGGGTCTTGTAGGAATCCTCCAGGGGCTCGTCTGCGGACTACTCAGCTCGGCTTTTGCTTTTAGCTCAAACTCTATGTAATCCGCAATCTTTTCTGATGACGTAAAGAAGGGTCGTAGACTTTCTTAGTTAACGTGGCGGCTTGAAGCTTCAACGTTTGATCTTGGAGTAACGCTCTACTGCTCGTCTTCTTGTCTTTGGTCTGTATGTTATGATTGATGGTGTGAATGCTAATGTCTCGATCGTTGTGAAATTAATTCTCTGTCTGGAATCCTGAGGGATGCGTAAGCCCTGCAGCGAAAGACATGAACAAAACGCCCAGTTAAGGTATACTTCTCAGTGCTGCTAAAATACCCGTGCACACGAGTATTTCTTATCTCTCACATATCGAGCTATCCAATTTGATTGGATGCCTGCACAGACCTTCTCAGGGAGAATTCCTTATCCATGCGTTTCTCTGGGAACTGAGTGCCGAAAATATTCGCTACTTTACAGTACGAGACTAGCGTGCAACTCCTGCAAAGCGTGCGTTATATCCGGTCTTCCTAGGGTAATTCCAACCAATGAGCCGCTACACAAGATTCTCGGAATTTTATTCCTCCAAAGTGCGCCAATCCTCAGGAGCAGATCTCACCTTGCCAAGCAGCACTGGCAGACACGCGTTGAACTTGATGGGCACATTTACTGTATAACAAGAGGGCTCGGCCGGTCTCTAGGAACCGCATTATGCAAAAAACCCTTAATCTTACATTGATGCTCGGACTTTATCTAAGCCCACAGCAACCCAACGATTTTACAGTACAGTAGCTCGTAGCGTGGAGATTGGACTATGCGTGGACTAAATTAAGCCCACTTTGTCGGGTTCGTGGACAAACCCGTCGGGCGCACTTCGCTCCGTGTTGTTCTGGAAACCCATTAAAAAAGAGATTACTAAGCGGCATGATATCATTGAAAAAACGAGCGCTGTATCATCGCGGCTTTCTTTTTTGTTTTAGTCGACATATGCTATTTTGGTTATGTCAGAGCCAGGTATGACCCGTTTATGGGTGTTTTTTATTGCGCAAACCATTATTTAGGGTGCTCAACAAAAGCCGATTCGTGAAGCGTCATGTACACCGTACGGAAGACAGAAAAAAGGATAAGAAAGGAGATATGAAAGTTCAACAATCTAGATGAAAATAATTTAATAAACAGATGACAACTCAGTAAGAGTTTTGTTCTAAGAGAATTGACTTGTAACAATGCAGAAAATTCGAATTTTAAGCAACAAAAACATGGCTTCAGGGTAGGCTGTACAGATTCTGTGATTTTGCTACCGCAGCGGAAGTAGGTTAATCCGGAAGCATTGAATTAAGCTCAGGCTAATTGGATCCCAGCCCCCTCATTTCGTCATCATTGTGGAATGTAGATCGCAGTTCTTTTTGAAAGACTCGACAGGAACTTAGATTTGATCGTGCGAGCATTTCTAGAGAGTGTCCATGACTGATATCGTGTTAAAAATTGAGTAAATAGATTTACACATGCTCTTATTTGATAATAGTAGTAGACTAATGCGCGGGCTCGGTAAATCATGAAATTGTTAGCGGAGCCTATACCAAGACAAAATCAGAATTAATAACGGTTCGACTGCTTCAATAATATTAAATCAATTGCAAGTCTTATGGATAGCACCCTAATTCAGGTTAGGAACTCAAGAGCTGCTTTGAATTTAGGTTCTTGCAAGACATCGTATAATTCTTCCAAGCTGTTATAGCTCGTTTGCCATGGTGCTAACCTCCGGAATATTACAAATACTGGTTATCGTCCTGCTTGGCTGTTGGTCTAAGTGGCTCTTGAATATTCTTGGTTTCTTTACTGGCATATATAATGTGACCTTCCAATCGAAGTCAGACAGACTCCAAGTCGGGGAATATACACCCAGAGGACCATAGCATCCCTCACAGCTCCCTTGTAATACATATTTTGCTTGAAAGATACCAAGATGCAATTCAATGGTATTTGGCAGCTGTTTCTTCAGAATCTCATACATCATGATATCACTTTATAACGCAGTCACTGTCGGGACAGTTCCAACATGGCAGCATACTCATAATATGGTTTGTTTGCTACATTCAAGTACTTGTCTTTTGCAGGATTGGGAGGTTCTGGAAAGTTTATCCTAAAGAGAATCCCCAGTGAGCTTCCCTAACATTACAATGTAAACTGAGACTTCCTATGCGATTCTTCTCTAAACTGGTCTGAGGCCATGGTCGTTTTTGCGGGGAATAATTGTCTGTTCTGATTTGCCGCACCATGCTGCGATTGATGGGCAACTGGAATTTCGGCGAGGTTAAATATGAGTCAACACGCTTGTAACTCGTTGTTATCATCGAGGTCTATTGAGAATTGAATGCGTTATTTCTAACCAGTAATATCATCCAGGACTCGTCGCCGCACAACTTTAAAACAATATCTCACTGTCTTGTAAAATTTCTCCCAGACAACTTGTAACCACATGTGAGTCCTGATTCCATTCAATTGCCAAGAGTTGCAAGGTCTTATAGCAGAAACACATCACTCGACATGCGATTCTTGCAATGGTGGTTCAATTTCCACAAATCATAGCCTCTGGCCCAGGAGCGGGGGTTTTACCAGAAGGGTGTTTATACTCAAGACCAGACGATGGGTGATGGGTGTTTTCATCCGCCTGGCGTGATGATGCTCCTGGGTAAATTCCCTGCATGGGTTCCAATTGGGTGGTACCCCGGACTAAGCTCTTGGGGCTTCAGTACAGCCGGCTGAGAGGCTAATATGCCACCTGGTTTGGCGGGGCGGATGCAACGCTGCGATGATCATGCCCCAGAGTGTTGGAGTAAATGTTCCACTTGCAGGAACCACGATAGTGCCTAAACTGCTTTTCTTCGATCGCCGCCTGTCGCATTTATCCGGACTTGATGTATAAGACCTCAAAACTCGAACCCCGGATATGTTCTAGCCAATGTCTTCGATGGCTTGAAGGGATTGAGTACAGATCCTTTGACGCCAGCTATGAAGGTATCTCTTTCATTGTTAGGCCTGCTGCCTCTCGTAGCAGGCCTAGGCCAGCAGCCCATCATCGCTTTCAACAAATCCGATGATGCTTTTATGATTGCAGGCAAAGATTCCGGCAAGGGACAGATTCGCGTCTCCAAGGATGAATACTGGGGCGTCATTCGTGCTGCAGGCGATCTCGCCGTCGACTTCGGCCGTGTTACTGGCACCAACCTCACTCTTAGTAACGGAGAGAAGGATGCATCACCAGCAAAGTACAAATTTGAGCCCGTGGATGTGAAGAATAACACCCATGTAAGTAGTCTGTATATTCAGCGTGGAAGCGTCAGCTAAGAATTTAGTACCGCACCCTGAAAGAGGAAGAATTCTCTGGCCCAGCATACTCAGAACCTGATGCCGCCAACACCGTCATCATAGCAGGCACAATCGGCCACTCTGAGCTCATCGACAAACTCATCGACGACGGTGTCATTGACGTCAGTAAGGTCAAGGGAAAATGGGAGTCATTTGTCAGTCAGCTCGTTCAAGACCCCATCAACGGCACTGCTCAAGCCCTTGTTATTGCTGGAAGTGACCCGAGAGGAACTATCTACGGTATCTACGATGTCAGCGAGCAAATCGGAGTCAGTCCTTGGTACTGGTGGGCCGATGTACCAATCCGGAAGCGAGATGAAATCTATGTCGTGTCTAAGCCCAAGGTGCAAAAGTCGCCTTCGGTGCAATACCGCGGAATCTTCCTCAACGACGAGCAGCCTGGACTTTCGAGCTGGGTCGGGTAAGTCACCAGGTTACATAACTGAACTATAAGTACTAATTCGGCCAGTTCTCGATGGAAGCCCACTTGGAACAATGCCGCTCCTTACAACCATGAGTTTTACGCCCTGGTCTCGGAGCTGCTTCTACGTCTGCGAGCCAACTACCTCTGGCCCACTGTCTGGGGCAGCATGGTTTACATCGATGACCCTTTCAACCAGCCACTTCTAGATGCCTACGAGATTGTCCTTGGAGGATCACATACTGAGCCCATGATGCGAGCCCAGAACGAGTTCCGGACATTCTACAAAGGAGACTGGCAGTATCACACCAACAACGAGACCATCGATGATTACTTCCGCTACGGAGTTTCAAGAGCCAAGCCATATGCCAGAAACAGCGTGTGGACCATGGCGATGCGAGGAACAGGTGACACAGCCATTGAAGGCGATCTCGGTGTCGAAGGCATCATCGATATGCTGGAGACTCTTGTCGACAATCAGCGAGAGATCCTCCGTAAAGGCCTCAAGGTTGATAACTTGACCGACGTCCCCTCCTTGTGGTGTCTTTACAAGGAAGTTCAGTCCTACCAAGAAAGTGGCCTGTCCGTTCCCGAAGACATCACTCTTCTGTGGGCAGACGACAACTGGGGCAATATCCGTCGCCTCCCCCTCGCCAACGAGACTGATCGTTCCGGTGGCGCTGGTGTTTACTACCATTTCGATTACGTTGGCGACCCCAGGAACTACAAATGGATCAACACTATCCAACTTCAGAAGACCACCGAGCAGATGACTCTGGCTTATCACAGAAATGCCCGCCGTATATGGATCGTCAACGTTGGTGACCTCAAGCCTAAGGAGATCCCCATCAGCCACTTTATGGATCTGGCTTACGACACCGAGCGATGGGAGGCTCACGGTACTACTAAATGGACCGAGGCTTGGGTCGCGAGAGAGTTTGGCAGTGAGCATGTCGAAGCTGTCACGAGTATCATGAACCGGTACGGCATGTACGCAGCTCGTCGCAAGTTCGAGTTGTTGGAGCCGCACGTCTACTCCGTCATCAACTACAACGAAGCCGAGGCCATTCTGGAGCAATGGGCTACTCTAAAGAAAGACACACAGGCTGTTTATGATAAGCTGGATGATGAGTACAAGCCTGCATTTTTCGAAATGCTTCTCCACCCCGTTCTCGGTGGTGAGATCGTGAACAAGATCCAGATCTACGGAGCCAGGAACCAGCTGTATGCTGGGCAGAAGCGAAACTCAGCCAACGATGTCATCTGGAAGTCTGTGGATCTTATGTATAAGGATTCGAACTTGACACAAAGATGGAACGAAGTGCTCGACGGGAAGTGGGCACATATGCTCGATCGTAAGTTATTCATTCTTTGAGTCGTTTGGCGTTGACTAACCGGTATAGAAACACACCTGGGCTACGATGGATACTGGCAACAGCCTATGAGGAACACTCTTCCGGATCTCAGATTTGTTCAAGATGTCTGGCCATCACTTGGTGGTGAATACGGTGTCGGCGTCGAGGGATCCAATGCCACCATCATGGGAGATGATCGATGGCACTCATTGTCTTCCAATGTCCTCAACCTTCCTCCCCTAGAGCCCTTCGGAGCCCAGTCCCGATACATCGAAGTCTTCCACCGAGGCTCCAAGTCTTGCAACTGGTTCGCAGCGCCGTGGGAGGATTACGTCCAGCTTTCACAGTACAGCGGTACAGTTGGAGGCCACAATGGTTCAGACAGCCGCGTTTACGTTACGGTTGACTGGGAGAAGGCCCCCAAGGCCCCCAACACGACCCAAGTCTTCATCAATGTGACAAGCGACTGTCAAGGCTTCGAGAAGTACAGTGGACAAAACCCACGACTGGTCGCGACGGTCATCAACAGAGAGTTGCCTGATAGCTTTGAGGAAGGATTCGTGGAGTCGGACGGACATGTTTCGATCGAAGCGTCGCACTACCAAAAGATACACGAGGGAGATTCCGACAACTCGGACCTTGAGTACCACACCATCAAGAACTACGGCAGAACTTTGGCGGGCGTTGGACTGTACCCCCTTGACACCGAAAAGCTGGAAGTTGGAGAGGGCCCTGCTCTGGAGTACGACATGTACCTCTTCAGCAACAGCTCCGCCGCCAACGTGACCGTCTACATGTCCCCCGGCGCCAACTACCTGGGAGACCGAAACCCACTCGAGTACGGCATTGCATTGTTCCCTGCCGGAAAGAAGCAGCCTGACCCAACCATTGTCCGGCCCATCGGTCCGAACAAGGGCACCAACATGCCTGATGGATGGGGCTACGCTGTGGGCAATGCTGTCTGGGGCGTGTATGGAAACTACACTACATCTTCGTTCGATGTCCCCAAAGAGGGCGCTTACACTCTTCGCATTTGGGCCTTGTTGCCTAACATTGTTATTCAGAAGATTGTGGTTGACCTGGGTGGTGTGAGAGATTCTTACCTGGGACCACCTGAGAGCTTCTTGTTGGGACGGGATGAGCAAGGACAATACAACGGAACTTCGTTCTCAAGCACGCCTGAAATCGTGGGAGGAACCTTCAAAGGGTCGTCCTAGAATGACCGGAGTAGTAATTAGACAGTTAAAATTCTAGCCAGTTGTATGAAATTCATATACTAGTTCTCTTTGACATCAATATGTTCAAGATGCACATTTACATAGACGATCTCATGTTCATACAAAAATTTCAAAGCCCGAACAGTATCTAACAGTGTCTCTGGAAAATTCGACTGTGAAACTTCGCTTCCAGGATCCAAGCTTGCGAACAATGCGATATTGCTCGTTTACAGTGGCAGCAAGATGAACGGGATGGCACCCACAGAGAACAGTTTAAAAGCTCATTAAAATTACTGCGGGGTTCCAGAATATTTATAATATTGCTACCTAGTAAACTGGTTGTAAGACACGTGGAATTCCAGGCGACTGTTGGTCGGTATGGTAACCTTTGTACAAGCTAAACTCAATTGTGAAGTGGCTGTACAAAACAAGCCGACCGTTGCGTCTAACAGCGATACCATATGAAAGAAAATTCAGGCTACCCTCTACTTAATTGACAGATCCATAGTTAATGTCCCTCTCAGTCTCATATCAATGTCAACGCCTGCTTGTTCTTGGATGTGCCATAGTGTGAGCGGGGATCATGGCAGGATCGGGGTGAGCCGTAAGCTGCAGGGCTGAATTTCTAGCAGCAAGGCGTTTTATCTGCATTTATTACCACTCGAAACTCCTCCGTTCGCAATGTACATTGTTACTCTTGACAAACCGAAATCACCGCTAGAGGCGAATGCAATACGTAGAAGCACCACAATTATCGGTAATACGCGTATAACGTTTCCTTTTGTTAGTGCCCTCCACTTCCGGTGAGGGGCTGCTTGGCGGTTAACCTCCCTGATCTGTGATGACAGTGTTTTCAATTCTATTGCTGCTATCTTCAACGATACACAGCCTCCTATGGCAAGCAGAGGCTGTACGAACCAAGCCGTCTCATTCGCCGTTGTGCGACTGTTCTGCTTATCATTTTACGCTCCAGCCACAGATATTTCTGGCCCATCCATCGTCTCATCTCATCACGGATATCGGCTCGACGACGTCATGATCGTTGAGGCTGAGCTAGCTGCCGCGGGTTCCGAGGTGAGACAAAAGCGACATGTGCAAGGCATTTGCAACGTCTTGTTTGGCTGCTTCGTACGTCGGCGGCCCGTAAATCGGATCTTTTTCCCGAGCTGAGATGGATATTTTCAGTGAGCTAACCGCTCAGACCCAGACGCGTCAACGTCAGCCATTCACACTCTGTCACGTTACGGGGTAACGGTGCAAACCTTAGCAAATTAGCCAAAGCTTTTGAGGCCGCCTGTGCCAACGTGTGAGATCATACTTGTATAAAGTGCCGCGTCCTTTGTTTGTTTGCCATTTTGAGACTTTTTTTGATACCCGACACACTTCGGTGCCTCTGCTCCCTTCACTTGATTATTCATACAGTCAACCAATAGTCTAGAGCACGCAGAATCTGACTTGCTATAATGCTCGGACTCTTGGCCTTCACGCTCTCTTTGAGCAGCACAGCCATCGCCGCCTCGGATAGTACGGCCTTGGCACCACGAGATGCAATCATCAATTCCGTCGAAATCCGTGCTCTTCCAAACTCACCGAGCGGCAACTATGCACCCAAGATAGTTGATTGTCCCTCGACACGCCCGCAAATCCGAGAAGCTGGCAAGCTTTCCGACCAGGAAGAATCTTGGGTTCGTCGTCGCAGAAACAACACAGTCGATCCCCTCAAAGACTTTCTCTCTCGGGCTAACATCTCCGGGTTTGACGCCGAGAAATACATCGAGAGAGTCAAGAACAATGCTACCGCTCTACCGAATATCGCCATCGCGGCCTCTGGTGGTGGTTACCGCGCCTTGATGAACGGCGCAGGCTTCATTTCAGCTGCCGATTCACGCAATAACAAGTCCGGGCCTATTAGTGGACTTCTCCAATCATCAACGTATCTTGCTGGTCTTTCCGGTGGTGGTTGGCTCGTGGGCTCCATTTTTGCCAACAACTTCACCACAATCCCCGACCTGCAGAAAAGCTCCAAAGTCTGGCGATTTGAACGCTCCATCTTCAAAGGTCCCGAGAGTTCCGGCATCAATATTCTGAATACGGCTGAGTATTGGACCGACTTGATGGATGCCGTTGATGAGAAAGACAAGGGATGGAACACTACTCTCACCGACTACTGGGGTCGCGCTTTGTCGTACCAACTCGTCAATGCCTCTGAGGGAGGTCCTGCTTATACCTTCTCATCCATTGCGGACACACCTAACTTCAAAGACGCTGATACACCTTTCCCTATTCTCGTTGCTGATGCCCGCGCCCCTGGTCAGCTTGTGGTCTCCCTCAATGCAACAGTATATGAGTTCAACCCTTTCGAATTCGGCACCTGGGATCCCACCACATACGGATTTGCACCTATTGAATATCTCGCATCGAATTTCACAAACGGAAAGATCGAGTCCAAGGGTGAATGTGTACGCGGTTTCGATCAAATCGGCTTTGTTATGGGCACATCGTCTTCACTGTTCAACCAATTTCTTCTCAACAACGTCACCAAAGTTGGTGAAGAGAATGACATCCCCAAGATTGTAGTCAAGGCAATTGAAGGGGTCTTGATTGGGTTGGACAAGGATGACGAGGACATTGCTCAGTACACACCCAACCCCTTCTATGGCTGGAATCCCACCAGTAAAAGCCGCAACTATAAAGAGCATCAGTTGACATTGGTTGATGGCGGAGAGGATCTGCAGAACATTCCGCTCCATCCTCTGATTCAACCCATTCGTGGTGTCGATATCGTTTTTGCCATTGATTCTTCGGCGGATACAGACAACAACTGGCCAAACGGCACTGCTCTCCGCGCCACGTACGAACGAGTTGGCTCCGCCATCGGCAACGGTACCGAGTTTCCCTCTATTCCTTCAGCCGAGACTTTTATCAACGAGCGCTTGAACCAACGGCCTACTCTCTTCGGCTGTGACGCCAACAACTTTACACTCTCTGACGGCCAGTCACCACCACCACTCATCTTTTATATCCCCAACGCACCCTACACTGCGCACAGCAACGTCTCGACATTTGACATGTCCTACTCCATCGCGGAGCGTGACAACATCATTCTCAACGCACTCAATGGCGCCACCCAAGGAAATGGTACCCTTGACAAGGAGTGGCCCACCTGCGTCGCTTGTGCAGTTATGAGCAGGAGCTGGTGGAAGGCGAACGAAGACGTCCCTGATGCGTGCAAGACTTGCTTTGACCGGTACTGCTGGGATGGGAAGTCCAATAACACTGCGGTGAAGAGCTACGAGCCCAAGTATATCATTGGAGGTGATGCTGCTGAGCAGGCGGAAGATAATGCGGCTGGTGTACTTAGTCCCAGCTGGTTTGTATCTGCTGGTGTTGGAATCGGCTTGTTGTTTGCCCTTTTGTAGTAGCGACATTATTTAGATTTAATACTTGAATATTAACATTTGCTATTTGCAATTCCGTGTCGCGGTGGACTCGATGCATAGTTCTTGAATTTCCGTTCAGCCTTTGTCTTGAACCATACGTCAGTAGGGACCATCCTTTACACAGTCGAGGACTCCGAAGCCTTACCGACAACTATAGCAAAAAGTGCTTGCATTGAATCACTGTTATTTATAATTTGACATAATTTTGTTGTTGATAATGGGTTGGATTCGCCCCGTAGTCTTCTATCAGTAACCCAGCAACACAAGATTGATAGATTTTTGTCCTCCTGACAATTCTAACACACTGCTGAGTAATGCATCCTACCAGTCATTACAACTACTAACACCGGTAAAACCCATGGTGAAGTCCGGCTGCAATGCAAGTCTAACAGTGATTCGAGATATTTAGGCAAACTATATATCTTTCCTCAGTGTCATCACATCCACTTTTTCGTGATGCGAATTCACAAGACTTTTAGCAGCAGCTAGCTGCTGTTCGTTGCAAATGAAAGCCTCCGCAAATTCTTAACATATCTCTCCCTTGTCTAGGGTAACTAAGATATATACGCTAAAGCCAGAACCGCACAACTCCCACCTTCAGTAGGGTTCCAATAAGTGGGAAGGGCGACACGCCGACGGACATCCAGTGGACTAGGGTCGGACTTCACTACGGAGGAAATCGACGGTGATGAGTCTTAAGCAACGGACAATCCTGGACCCTGCCTGAACCATCCACTGCTCTGAACTACTTCGATATGCTAATAACGTAGTGCCAGGAACCCTGCTAAGGCTGTTACTACCGCCACCAGGGGCATGTGTCCTAGCCTCTGACTGATGAAGGATTGCATGTGTGCGGGTGCTTGGGTTCAGCTTTTGTATTGACCAATACTCAGGGGTAGATTGTTGGATTACAATGGATGCTCTTGTTACTCACATACCGGTATATTTCTAGCCAGCGTGGAGAATTGAGATACTTCCATAATTATATTATTATCTACGCAAGTAAGTGTGCGCGCATGGGCATATACGAGCCAAGCATAAGGGCATTTTGTACTATAACCGGCCCTCAAACTCTCGTATACTGCACAGTCGTTGTGCGTGTCTGCAATATCCCGTCTTCGCTGTTATTGTCCCCCGTCGGGCTGTTCCCCAACGACTCATCAGATCGACCGCCATAGATTTTCACATCTGTCTTGCCAAGCTCCTCTGGTCTCAAACTCCTCCTGTTGAAATGTGTGTCGTGCTCCAGCTCGACCAATGTGTCGAACCTGCGTCGCGGACCATTGGAACCACCAAAGGTTCGCAGACCATAACTCGCATTGCCGCTTTGTGGATCGCTCGACTTTTGTGTGCTTTTGTCGCCAAGAACTCGGGGTGCGACATGTTTGAGAAATACGCGGAGAGTGGGCAGTGAGCCACACATGATTAACAGATTGGCCTCGATGATTCTGCACTGGTCAGCTAGACATTTACAAAGGCCGTTACAAAAGACTTACACCCAGAGGCAACCTTCTGCCAGAGACCAGCTCTGGTCAGGGTTCGATAAGCTCGGCAGTAATAGGACCAATCGGACGATAGATGTGACGAGAGTGATAGAGCCGATGGCAAACAAGCCAAGTAGGCCAAGCTTTTGCCGAGTCGACATTTGAAGCCCTACAACCGTGGGTATAGGCAGTAGGAGTAGCATCAGGTCGGTGACGCAGCCAAAAGCAGCTTGAGTGATGTAAATCGGAGGGCGGTTGATGCAAGTAGCGTCGGCAGAGAGCCTCACGTCCCAGCCTGCAGCAATGGGCTTACACGCAAACAGAACGCTGAACCAAATGCCGACTAAACTGGTCGTGCAGACGAATGCTGTAAAGTAAACCGAGTACTGGTACCACAAGGATGGAGAAAGTCGGAAGTAGAAGAAGCATATTGTCAGCTTGGAAAGAATCGTCGTTGGGATGTATGTAAGTGTCGTGCACATCACAAGCTGGGACTGTGTCAGTGGCAGCGTCCAATGAATATTTGGATTCTGTACGCACCAAAGCGGACTCGGTGTTGTGGTCTACTGTCATCTCCCAGGCGTGGACACCTAATAGCTTACGACTATATGCACTGAGAAGACATGATTGAGCGGCGATGGATAGAATCTGTTGGACGATCAGCATGGGGTCATTAGAGCGCATTCGTGTCAGTTCGTTCGTACCCAGGCAAAAAGAATTATATCTGTCAGTCGAGTCAGTAGCCAACCCTCATCAATCCTGTATTTAAGGAGACCTACAATCGTCAAGCTTGAACTTGCGCAGCAGCACAGCATTGGTATACATGCGCTGGCCCAGAAACAACGTCGCTATCGTAAACTCGACACTGAAAATCCAATACGCATTTCTGACCATCGACTTGTCGGTCACTGGGTTGGCGAAATCGACCTGGTAGCCGGCTGGCGGCGGAACGGCGACCTCGACGCCATTCACGATCGGGAACGACATGGCGATTGCTTCGATCGTAGATATTGATGTCGTCGCCAGCTAATGAAGCGTCGCCTGGCCGTGGTGACTCTTTCGATGTGGTGGTTTGTCAATGGGAACGGAAAAGAAAATGGAAAATGTCGGCATTCATACAGCTGTACAATAATAGATTATCAATCTGGCATCAAAGCTTTTGCAGATCCGCGGAAACCACATTGTTTGGGAGTCTCTCGGGTACGGAGATTGAGGCAGCTGAATGGTTTGTTGCTGATCCTTACGCCAAACGGAAGCTGTCAATTTTCCACCACGTAACATCTTCATGGATTCTATTTACGCGAGCGTTGGGATAACAACAGAGGAAAGATAATAATTACAACAGTAAGGGAGACTGAGTCAGGGAAACTCACAGGGGTTTAAAGTTTAATCCTAAGCCAGGGTTTGACGTAGCGGAGCAGATTAGTACGGGAAAACCGTTCGCGGGCCGTCCGGGTGGACAAGGTTAATTTTTTGTGCCAATATTCTTCTAAATATTTCGAGGTAACAAGAAATCACGGTTGTACCGTGCATGACAAGAAAGAATTGCGCACAACACTCTCGCATTTTCTCTCTTGTCATCCGGGGAAGCAAACAACAAAAGGGTGCAGAATGAATGCAGCCATGATCCTCGACCCCCCGCCTTTCGCATATCAGTCCTTCCAACTGCCGACGTAGGACGTGCCCCCTGAGGGTCGAGTTTCTTCAGCACATCCGCACAACCAACAACAATGGGTCCTGCTAAGACGGTAGTAACGGTGTCCGTAGCAGGGGTGGTGCATTAGGTCGCAAATTGAGTGAGAAATGTTTGCTGGTTGACCTGTCATATTCCCTCACCCGCGGAAAAGAAATACCTCCGCGAGGGTTTGAATGGGGTGAAAAGAGTGTTTCGGGAAGCCCGATTGACTTGAAAGACCCGGCCCGAACCGTTGGAATACTGGCGGCCTCAAGCGTCGTTTCTTGCGAGCTTACCTAGAATAACATGGATGGTATTATGATAGCGGCGCCGACTTGATCATGTTTTGTCTATATAGCGTGACTTGTATTTTGCCAAACGCCTTCAAGGGAAGTGTTCCAAAAGTCCACTCAACACTGTTGACGTTGACGATGCAGCCATTAGACATCCAGCGTATAACAGAACAGCCGGTTTTGTCACTTCCCGAGATAGGACCAACGGCTGCGGTAGCAGATAAACAAGAAATGCTGCGTGAGCGCTGCTAAGTTGTTATCAGTCAATATTACGGATATGCAATGAAGGATTGGCTTGGAATAGCGGCCCAATCCTTCCAGTTTGCGCAGCTGAACCCCCAACCTCGACATGGATGTTACAAACAGTTAAGATTTGCCGTACCCCACCTGGATCAACCAACATGCATATCCGTATGTAGAGCAATAAAAAGCTAAATGCTGCGAACCCCATGTCAAACCACCAGCCGCGGAATTTATGAGCCTAGGTTGACGAATCACAACTTACCCCCTGACTCTTTGCGCAGGATCTTGTCTCCATCTGCGTGGTTTTCTTACCTGGAACCAGGATCATTCCGCAGAAATCCCATGGACCGTCTCTGCAAGGGCCGATCTTGGACACCAACAAAAGCAACAAAGTTCCCGCACAGGCTCTTCCCTCCTCAAATTTCGCACCGTCAATCGACTCTCGGCAGCCTCACCTCAGATCGGTTTCATCTCAATCATGAAGTCAAGCACATCATTCTTCGCTTGGATCTCTTCCGTCCTCGTCGCCAGTGCCGTTGCAGAATCTGCGGGCGTAGAGACTTGCGTAAGGCCTGACCTGTGTACCCCCCTGTATCACTACATCACTGACATAAGCTGTCTCAGTGTGCTTCACTTGAAGCTGCAGGTGTGAAAAATGTCTACTACCCCGACACTTCCAGCTACAAGACCCGCACCAAGTCGTACTTCTCCGTCTCGTCGCAACTGCAACCTTATTGTATCGTGCAGCCCGAGACTGCCAAGGATGTATCTGTAATTATCAAGACTCTGGGCCATAGCAGCCAGTGCAAATTCGCCATCCGGAGTGGTGGCCACACAGTTTGGGCAGCAAATAACAGTGAGCTATCCAATGAGGTCTGAGCGAAGCTTGTCTAATATCTGGCAGTTAACGATGGCGTTACTATCGACATGGGTTTGTTAGATCCCCTTTATTAATATGATAAAGGTCTGACCGTTACTAGGGTTGATGAACAAGACCACGTACGTCAAGAAAACAAAGGTCGCTCAGATCCAGGCAGGGTCCATTTGGCGAGACGTCTACGAGGCCCTTGAGCCGTATGGCGTCACTGCTGCGGGTGGTCGCACTTCGACTGTTGGTGTCGCTGGCTTCTTGACTGGAGGCGGTAACACTTTCTATACTGCACGTCGCGGATTTGGCTGTGACCAGGTCGTCAATTTTGAGGTTGTCCTAGCCGATGGGTAAGTACAGTGTGCATTGACATATACCATTCGCTATTAACCTTAAACCAGCCGTATCGTCAATGCGAACAAGGAAAAGAACTCGGACCTTTGGAAGGCTCTGAAGGGTGGCTCGAGCAACTTCGGAATCGTCACCCGATTCGACGTGCAAGCCTTTGATGCTCCCCTTCTCTGGGGAGGTCTCGTCACATATTCTACCAAGACAACCGATGCGCATGTCAAGGCTTACAAGAACTGGACTGACAATATTGAGAACTACCAAGATGGGTCCGTGATTCCTTTCTGGAGCTACACGCCCCAGGCGGGAGAGATCGGCATTACGGTGTCATACGAGGATACCACAGGCAAAGTCGCACCGAAGGCCTTGGATGCCTTCTGGAAGATTCCCTACGAGACCTCCAATCTGCGTAAAGATTCGCACCGCAACATGACAGTCGAGCTTGAACTTGTAGCTGGATACCGGTAAGTAGCAACAAAAGCTGTGTAGAGCCCCAGAACTGACCCGATATAGCAACGTCTGGTTCGCCATCACCTTCAAGAACGACCTTGCCTTGTATAAGAAGGCGCTAGATATGCACAAGCAATTTGTCAGCGACTGGAAGGCTCAGTCTCCTGATGGCGACTTCATCTGCCACGGTATCTTCCAGGCAATCCCTACCATCTTCTCAAAACATTCCCGCGAGCGAGGTGGCAACATTGTTGGACTCGATCGCGAAAAGAACAACGCCGTCATGTTCCAGGTACAGCTGATGATCAACGGCGTTGAGCAGGAGAAGCTGGCTCGTGAGCGGATGGTTCGCTTTCGCAAGGAAATGAAGCAGTACAGTGTCGATCAGGGCGGCGCTGTGGACTGGGAATATCTCAACTATGCCGATTTCACGCAGGATCCATTGTCTACGTACGGTCTGGAGAATGTTGAATACATTCGACGGGTAGCTTTGAAGTATGATCCGAAGGGGATTTTCCAGACTCGATTGCCCGGGGGCTTTAAGATCTCGAAGATTACTGAGAACATCATCAGCCACGATCTTCAGTAGAGTATATACCAATACTATACGTAATACGCTAGATTTAGAACCCCATCAAGATATTACCTGTTACTACTGCTGTGTCTTTGTAGTCTTGACTAAATTGAAGGAAGGTGGGTCAATAACTGATTACCAGCTAAGCTACCCCGTACGGAGCACGGATAGTTAGCCCGCACTAACTTTAACCCTAAAAACAATGTCGTCAGTCCCTCCATACTGCCTCGTCCGACCGCCTCGTAGTCTTGTTATCCCAAGGCCGAGGATACCGTAATATCTACTACAATCTTCTACTAACGCTACATAAGTCTTTCTGCCCTGTATCCATCAACATGCCGTGCATGAACCTGGGCCTTCCCTACAATAATTGCAGCCAACAACCATGCTAAGCCGGGTTTCAGAGCCCCAACCTCCTCCGTTGCAGCGGTTGCAGTGTTGTCAAGTACTGTGGAAAGGCGCACCAAAAGACTGACCGACCTAGGCACAAGGTCCAGTGTATCCCCATCGCTGAGCAAAAGAAAAAGCTCGTAGAGGAAGAGGTCAAGTTACGGGCAAATCCTGGCGAAGATACGGGCAGCCAGAACCCTTTCGACACTGTTGCAGGCCTTTTCTGGTTTTTCAAAAGCACGCGCCCTTATATTCAGGCTCGCTTCGACTACATCAGTGCCATCCTCAATGTCCGTAGTGGTGAAGCCGCCGAGGTTGCTTTAAATGAATCTCTTGAAATGCTGCGTCTCTGCCGAGGTGACAACATGGGTGTCCGTTCCCAGGTCCCTGCACTGTATCTCCGACTTGGGAGGGACCAGGACGCATACGACTTCATCAAGTGGTATTGCGTCAAAGGCGGCTCTAGCTATGATTGGCGCGATATGAGTCTTCCCTACCTCGACATGAAAGTAGAAGACGTATTTGAGCCTGTCCTTGAAAACCCTCACTACCACGACGTAGGCTTCACCGTGGCCTTAACCCTCATCAAAATTCGCCTGACAAAAGACCTGGAGTCTCTCCAGAAGTTCAAGCGGGGAAAACCTAACGCAACTGGGGAAGAGGTGTATGATTACCTGCAAGAGGAGGCCATGAGTGATGTGCTGCTGAACCGAGGGGATATTGCCGCGCAAGACAGCTACGAGGGGACAATTGTTGATCTGCGGGGCCAGATTCTGAAGCTGTACAAGATGGTCAAGGAAAAGAACGCCCATTTCTGGCCGGGTGTGATGAATCCGAGTCTCTACGCTTACGACGTCCCGACGGGTTATACTATGGGTTCGTGCGAAGAGGCCGTGCTTGTTTTCCGTAACTCATGGTACTCGTGGGCAGAGACTGAACCGGCAATAGGTTACATCAAGGAAATCATAACGAGGAACCCTTGATAATGTTTGAAGAAAGGGTCTGCGGCAGTTATTTAGCAGCTAAGAGTGCACTTTTGCCTTGGTTGAATAATTAAGATCTGCGAAACAAAAACACAAAGGTTTTTCCATAGCAGCTAAAGGTGTGTACAAAATTCTCCCAATGTTGTAGCTTTAATATGGCTCAAGAAAAATAATCATCTGATTATAAGCGCCTGAACGCAACGCTAGTGAATTAAGGACGAGTACCTTTCCGGGCCTATCAGGTACGATGCAGATCTCGCATGAAGAATATCTCCAATTATTCCGTGAGGAATCTTATCATGTATAGTAAATCAATCTTCTGGCCCGAGTCGATTACAATTACAACTAAAAGCTATGACACCAAGGAAGAAAGGAGGGGGAAGAGACCCATTGTACCTTATCGGCAATACGTCAAATAAGACGAAGGAGTCTAATTATTGAGGGTCCTCGCCCGTAGGGAGGCAATTGCGGTCGTAGAATAAGGCGCCAGTGCTTCCAGGTATTATGAGCTCTGCCACAGCTAGGCCGTACCTCCAACAAAACCCTTCATAGATGAGGAAAGCCTTGCATGAAACATCCCCAAGGCAAACCTGGCAACAGGAGTCGCGAGATACGGGAACTTCAACTTTATAAGGTGACGTCAGTGCCGATCCTTCGATGCCACAACTTGGGTTGGCGGCGGCTGTAATGGTAGAGGCAGGGGCAGCTTCTGTGGTGGTGGTGACCTCAGTTGTGGTGACGGCCTCGGTGGCTGTAGATGCTGTTTTCGTGAATGTAGTAGCCGGGCCGCTGGTGGTGATCTCGACACTCGTGACAGGTGTAGTGATGGAAGTTTTACAGGGTGAGGCAACTGAGAGAGGTGAAAGTGCGCCCTTAAGGGCAATCAGGAGTACAGACTTGACGACCGTGGTAAAGTGTGGAAGTAAAGTGATTGTATTTAGCTAACGGAGTGATCAAAACGACAACAAGACTCCAATAGTGGTGTGCGGGTAGCTGTGACCAGTCCTGGAAGAATTTACCAAGGCTAATGTTAGGCAACCCTCTCATAAACAACGGCGTGAGGTGAAAAGGAATATACACCTAACATGCTCTAGTCCGTAGTCTTAGTGAAATTAATAAATTAAGTTGAAGGAACTAGCGCAGGAAAAACAATAGTTTGTTTAGGAGACCTTGATATCGAGACATCATTGGGTCATCTACGATTGATCTAGTTTAGATTCACGATTACCCCTGATCTAATCCGATTTAGCCGGTAAGGCAACCCAGTGTTGGCCATACTTATCATAGGCTACCCATTTTCGTGATTGAAAATGGAGCCAGAATACTACGAATATCTACGTGTCATAAATCCTGCCGTCTTTTCAATGTTTTGACACTGGTTGACTATGCCTTAGCAACAGCTGAATACGCGAAGGTGTGGCTAGGGTAGTTGGTGATAATGTAGCTCAAGGCTTTTGTGCTTACATTTCCCTTCAAATTATGTACTCCAGATAATTATGGTTTCCGACATCAAATCCTTGCACGAATAAATCATTCCAAGGTATGTCTATACTAGGAGTGATTTGCTGGCCTGCCTCAGCGCCAGATACGTCCCTCCCAGACCCCGAATTCTGTAACTTTAGTCCAAACCACGACATAAACTCAGAATCTATATCATCGTTAAGCGACTGTTCTCGGTCAAAAACTTCCATTGTCGCCTCCCCAAGCCTCCCCACCACAGCGGCACATCGTTCGCCCACGGAGCGTCCATCCGATACACCGCGTAACAATCTTTGACACATATCGATATTCGCCTTTGCAATACCTTTGCTTAGCTCGCTGCGAATGACGGGGCTAGATCTTAGAGCATATAGCATGGTGACTGCTGCCATGAACAAAGAGTTCAGCGCGACGAATGTGTAACTAATTCGGTTCTTGGCATACAGCGTGTGGTAGCAGGAAATGAGACTTATCGCAGAGTCGGTGCAAAGTCTCAGTGAAGAGATATTACTGATGGGAAATACTCGCGATGGACGGTAGAGAGAAAGTACAGCATAATGATAGGCGATTTGGAACCATTCTGTTGTTTGGAGCATAGGGACACCGCCTGCTGGACCATAGCGGGGTGCAGTAACCAGCCACGCATTTAGATCGGCGTAGTGGCCTTCGCGAAGTAGATCCAGCCTTTCAGAGTCGCTATTCTCGCTCGCAGAAGCGGCGTGCAGAGACGTATAAATGGCAGCATTTATCTGGCGAATTCTGATGACATGTAGAAAGGTTGACATGTCTTTGGGATTCTGAACAATACTTGGCACATCTCCTGCACAGCAAAGTTGTTCATCTGTCAACTGCCGCGGTAAGGGTACCGTGATATCTGAATCATTTATGCCCAGCGGTCTACCCATCGCAATAGACATGCTGCGATCTAGGGTATAGATACACCAGAACAGACGGCGGGCCATTTCTTGGGACAAAAGATCTTGGCTGGTGCTTGATGACTCTTCTCTATGGAGATCGATACCAAGGGCTATGCGCAAAGCTAACCCGAGGGTGTACCAAATGTTGACTGACTGAGGCTCATTCGTTCCGTACAGACACAATAGCAGAAGGCACTGTATACAGTCCAGATCCTCGGCCGCGAGAACCAAGCCAAGATCTTTAACAGCTTTCTGGAAGAAATGTTTATGTGCCTGCTGATGCTGCTGTGGACCCTTGATGTTTGCTTCTGCACTAGCAATTGCGAGAACCATGTTCACCCGAAAGGGTGATAAAGTATTTCCGGGGTCGCCTTTAGTTGTAGGTAGGAAGTCATCCTGGAAGAAGGTTGGCTTATGGAGGATCGGAAGCTGAGGCCACCGGTTGGTAAAGTAGACCTCAACTAGCGCCTCAGAGTCGGTCGTAAGTAGATGATCGGGAAAGTCAGCGACAACGTCTGGCGACGTCTGGCTATCTAGGTCGCCTGCCCAAAGTTGCCATGGACTCCCCCGCAATGTTGACCTCAGGATTGAGCCGCTGTTTGATTCGGGGAACGAGGGTCGAAGTATACGACCATGATATGTCGCATCGTTATCGTCGACCAACTGGGTCGCGACACGACTTACAAGAGGCTGTTGGTAGGGTGGATCAGGCGCGCCAGATAATCCATTGCTACTTCTTTCGGCACGCAAAGCTTCAAGTTGACCCTCAAGATCGCGAACACGTTCTTTCAAAGCTTGACATTGACAGTTAGGGTCAGCTCTAATGAGCAGCCTATCAGACGGAACGCATCTTGCTTGAACAAGAAGGCAGGGTCCACAAGACGGCAATTTTCCGTCACACTACAGAAGCTATTAACGTTAGTAAGTGTTGTTGATAAGTGATGTTGTCGGGATTGTGGAACGGGCCTTTTGTTTACGCCTTCGACAACGCTCACACGCTGCAGAATTTCGCTTCAGAGCTCTTCTCGGGGTATGAGTCGGTGGCGTTGGCGGAGCTGTTGCCGAAGGTGATTGCTGGACAGTGATCTCGTTCTCATCCATGTCGGTAGCGGAAGGGGTTGTATCCCATCGGGGTAGAGAGAGAGGGTGAAACGATGGGGAATGATGGGGTCGGCCTCTTCCGAGGAGGAAAAGCCGCTTGCGTGAGTGAGATTAGCGCGTCACGGGGACAAATGTGTCGGAGGCTTCCGATTACCCTAGGCCTAGTCTGAATAACTATGTACCTCCGTTACAATTTATGCAGCAGCAGGCAGAACACGGCATGATTTTATTTTTCGATGATGCGTTTTAGATCATAACAAGACATCATGTTGAGGGTGTAGGGTCCATCTAAAAGAACAAAGCCGAGGTGCATGCCCGCTATCGGAAGAGTCCGATCAGAAGATATTGACAATAAAATAAGTACATTTCTGGTGTGGCAATGTTTACACCAAACCTGTCTTGTATCACTAATATTATATGAGATATCCAAATTAAGCGAGTATTGAGGATCAGCCAGCGTTTATCCAAAGATGAGTCCAATGCATCGTCCACCTCATTTACAGGTACTCTGTAGACCCCAAATTCTACAGCTGAAGCGCACTCTACTTGCCCGACCACACAGCATCAGCACACTTTCCCGTCAAAATCGTCTACCAGCATCATACTACAGAGGAGGCTCCTCTCGGGCAGTTTTTTTCAATAGCAAGGATCTTCCGTCGGGCCGTCAAAGAGATGACATCTTCCGCGGTGTCATCGGCAGCCCTGATCCCCATGGGCGACAACTCGACGGTATGGGTGGAGGCATCTCCAGCCTTTCCAAGGTCTGCATAGTTGGGCCCTCGACATACCCAGAGGCTGATGTTGACTATACCTTTGTTTCCCTGGGTATCAAGGACGATACGGTTGACTATTCGAGCAACTGTGGCAACATGTCAGCTGCAGTAGGGCCATACGCGGTAGATTCTGGACTTTTACCTGTCCCAGATGGTTCTCAGGAACAGTTTACTGTGCGAATACATAACACAAACACCGGCAAAATTATCAATGCTTCATTCCCAATCATGGGAGGGGAAGCTGTTGCTGCTGGAGACTTTACTATTGACGGCGTGGCTGGCACTGCTGCACCTATTCGGCTCGACTTTATGAAGCCAGCTGGATCTCGCACTAGAAAGCTACTTCCGACAGGCAGTGTTTCGGATATTTTCGACGGCTATCAAGCAACATGTATCGATGTCGGCAATCCCTGTGTATTTGTTTGCGCTTCCGAGCTCAAAGTCTCTGGCGAGCTGTCCTCAAATGAGATCGAGGCCAACGTGGAACTTAAAGATACACTCGACTCGATTCGCCGTCAAGCTGGCATCAAGATGGGTCTTGCTCAAGACCTCAACAGCGTCCCCGGAAGTGTTCCGAAAATAGCGATTGCTTCGCCAAGAGAGAATCCAGCAAATGGCGAGATTAATATTCGCGCCATGTCAGTTGGGCAAGCCCACAAAGCAATTCCGGTGACTGTGGCCTTGTCAGTAGCTGCAGCCGCCAAACTACCCGGTAGCTCGATTGCGAAGTGTCTTGAGAAAGGCGATAGCCAACATGGTCTAGATATATACCATGCTAGCGGCAGGTTAAGGGTGGATGCCTCTTTTGATGACGCTGGAGAGTTGACCAAGGCGACTGTTTTCCGCACAGCCCGACGCCTTATGGAGGGTATGGTCTATTGGAAGTGAAAATAATCTGATTTTACTCTTGCGGTTAAAACTTTTTTTATTCATACTCAGCAGATATCTTTCTAACATACCCGACGAAGTTATTAGTTCTAAGGGCTGGGGTCTGTCTCTGCAAACTACAGAGTTCGATTCCTTTCTTATGAAACCCTTTCCTAATCCGAATCTCCGTGCTTGCTGATTCGTGTGAAATATCTGGAATAATTGGTTGATTTCTGCTCAAACTCCTTTAGGCTACATGACCCGAATCCTTCCAGAACTTGGGTGGCCACCTGCTTATTACCCCCCACTTCACGATGGTTTATCGACCAATCGTGTTTGAATACTTACATTAACCATCGGGTAAGTGGAATATCCATCCTGAAGGATCCGAGTACAAATCTTGGAATGGCGAACGTTACCCACCTCGTGGGAAGGATTGCGGCAAAGTTGATCAATTTGTGGTTAAAAAGGGTGCGTTCCCTCCAATATCATAGCAGAGAGTATGACAGGTTTAGTGCATAGGTAGATACATTGCGGACCCACGATGCGTTCCCAGAGCATTCTCTATGTGTGTGTGCTGCCAATCACTGTTATTGCAGCCACTTGCACAGACTCGTCTAACGAAGCACTGCCCATAGTAGATCTTGACTATGCGGTTCACCAGGCTTCATTTGACGTCAGTACCATTTACCCACACCCATAAACACGGCTGACCCGTATCAATCAGTCGACCAACAATCTCTACGAGTTCAACAATATCCGGTACGCAGAACCGCCACTGAAGGCGAGAAGATTCCGATATCCGATTGCGCCAGCCACCGTCAATCGAACAGTCAACGATGGCTCCTACGGATACGCGTGCAAACAAGGGCTGCCTAGAGCTAAAGTCGTTGAACTATCGCGTCCGGGAGAGGATGTCATCACTGCAAGGGATCGATTGATACAAAATCCCCTCTGGAGCGAAGATTGCCTATTTTTGAATGTTGTCGTGCCCAAGGCCGTCTTTCCCAGTCAGCAATGCAATGCGCGTCAACCTCGTGCGACGAACAAAGCCAAAGGATGTAAGTGCCAACGAGTCATCGACAGCAAAGATGGATGCTGATTTTGTAAAGCCCCTGTTATCGTCTGGATACACGGTGGTGGTAGTTCCTGGGGTAAGTGAAGTGTGTAACTTGACAATCATGAGCGACTCTAATGGGAGAGCAGGGAGTAAGGATGACAAGGAGTTCACACCTTCTGGACTTATCGAACGATCCAAGACAAGCAAAAGTGACGGCGTCATCTTTGTGGCTATTAACTATCGTCTCGGGCTTTTCGGCTTTCTCAACAGCCATGGCGATAACCGCATAGACGCTAATGCTGGACTATTGGACCAACGCCAGGCCATCGAATGGTGAAGTCTTTAACCCATGCACCCAGAACGAAGCGCTAACCTTGTACTTTAGGGTTCGCAAGCATATCCACCTTTTCGGTGGTGATCCTGAAAACATCACTGTGCACGGTCAATCAGCCGGTGCTGCTTCAATCATGTATCACATTACCTCCCCAAAAGGCGTAAACTTCAAGAACGCCATCCTCCAGAGCCCAACCGCGCCGTCACTAAAGGTGGAAGACACCTGGACCGACAGTCTCAAACTCGCTTCCAACATCACTGAGAAGACCATCGCCAACGGTGAGGATCTCGCGCAGCTGAGTGAGAAAGAGCTTGCAGAAGTCAACGGGCTTGCTACCTTCAACGGCCCTGGCTTGTTCTACTGGGGACCTTCACCTGATGGCGCGTATGTTCCCGACTGGCCGAACAATCGCCTTCGCGACGGGAAGTTCAAGAAGAGCCCGGCCTTATCTCTTATCGCGGGACACACAGCAAACGAGTCGATTGCCAATATCCCAAACCTGCCTGTCGCCATCGATATAGCGCTTACCACACTCCTCCAGCCTATCGCAAACACAACTACAAAGTCCTACATTCTCGAAACCCTTTACCCACCACCTGAAAAGACAGATATCTACTCCACAGCATATGAGCGTGTTCTACTTCTCAGTGCCGAAGCAACAGGTTTCAACTGCAATCCACAACTGTTGTCCACCATCTTCAAGACATGGAACTACAGGTTCGACGTACCGCCTGGCTACCACTTCCAGGACTTGAACCACACATTTTACGACGGGAACAAACAAGGGCCTGTCAGCCCCCCTGCTGCACTTGCCATGCAGACGTATTTCGGACAGTTTGCTACAACAGCGAATCCTAATACAAAGGGAAACGGGCTGCTAGACTGGCCAAAGGCTGATAGTGAGCGACGTATGGTGAGGTTTGTGCCTACTGGTGTGGAGCTTGGGAAGGAAGTTGATAATGCTAAGCGATGCCTTTTTTGGGATGATTTTCGCAGAGGCAAGTTTGAAAATTAGTAGCCTAGATGGTGCAATGGAGTTGAAGATCTTGTAGCTATGCTGTCGAAATCATCCAACATCAGCGGCATACTATCTCCTGAACACAGATTCTTTGATAATACATTAAGCTATATCCTACTTTTATGGTTGTACTGGTGTATAATATCTAATATCGCGGCCTTTATAATTCTTGACGGGTAAGTAATATCCAAGCTCACAGTGATGCCGACGGGAAAGCTTTCTGTGATAGTCGACTAGCCATGACATTCAACGCGCTTCCAGCCTTGAAGTACTCAATCTGCTCGCCAGTAAACGAATGCTTAACCTCCGTAACCCAACTTGAGCCATCCTTCGAAGTCACCCTTAGTTGCAAGTTCTTTCCAGGTGTCAACTCTGTCAAGCCAAGAATGCTAATACGATCCGAAGCCTTGATCTTGTCATATGCGGCATCGTCCGCAAATGTCAGCGCCAGCATGCCCTGCTTCTTGAGATTGGCCTCGTGGATACGGGCAAATGATCTAGCAATGATGGCAACACCGCCAAGGTATCGAGGTTGAAGAGCAGCATGCTCACGCGAGGAACCCTCGCCATAGTTATGATCCGCTACGACGACCCAGGGAAGTCCTCGCTTTTGGTAATCCCTGGCTGTATCTGGCACGCCACCGTGCTCTCCTGTCACTTGGTTTACTACCTTGTTGACCTCGTTGTTGTCTGCATTGACAGCGCCGATCAGAGTGTTATTCGAGATGTTCTCGAGATGGCCGCGGAAGCGCATCCATGGACCTGCAGTAGTGATGTGGTCTGTCGTGCATTTACCCACAGTCTTGATAAGAATAGGACACTCTTGAAAGTCCTCACCGGACCAAGGCTTGAAGGGGGCCAGTCTTTGTAGGCGCTGGGAGTCTGGCGATATCTGGACGGTCACGGCCTTTCTGAATTGAGGATCGGTCGACGGGGCGTCGTAGACGTGATCTGTATTCTCATATGCGCCTGAAGGGAGAGCGTCTCCATTGGGAGGCTGGAAGCGAAACTCGGCGCCGGACTCTGTGACCAGACTGTCCTTTAACGGGTTGAAGCCAAGATCTTCGGAAAAAACTTTGGCCATGACCATGTCAGGCGAAGACAGGAATGCATGGGTAGCAGGGTTGCCATCGAGACGGCCGGTGAAATTCCTGTTATAAGATGCCAGAACCGAATTTGGCGTGCCCTGAAAAAGTGTCAGCAGTCTATCGCAGTTATAAAACCCAATTTCAACATGCCTTTTTCATCTCGGTTCTATCCCATGAACCACAGCAGGGCCCACAAGCATTAGATAGGATCTTACTCTCGAGACGCTCGAAGACATCCATAACACCCTCACGCTTCAGAGTCTGATTAGTCTGCTCGCTTCCTGGAGAGAGCAGCAGTGGCATCTTGGGCTTCAGGCCTGCATCAAGAGCTTGTCGTGCCAAGCTGGCAGCACGGGACAGGTCCTCGAAGGACGAATTAGTGCACGATCCGATTAGACCTGCGGTGAGCTTTTCTGGCCACTGGTTATCTTTCACGGCCTGATCTAACTTGGAGATTGGAGTTGACAGATCGGGTGTGAAAGGTCCGTTGATACGAGGCTCCAGCGTGGATAGGTCAATCTCAATGATGTGGTCATACTCTGCCCCGGCGTCTGCTTGGAGCTCGTGCTTGGCTACTTGCAGGGCATCAGCTAGCTCAGGTCGGCTCGTAGCGCGGAGGTATGCAGTCATGGTGTCAGAGTAGGGGAAGATAGATGTTGTTGCTCCCGTTTCAGCGCCCATGTTGGTTATAGAAGACATTCCTGTAGCAGATATTGTCTCTGCGCCGGGGCCAAAGTACTCAATGATGTTTCCGGTACCACCCTTGACTCCAAGGATCCCTGCAACTGCACTGATAACATCTGCACATGTCAACGACTGTTTCGAATTGCGCTTGCTCATGACATACCTTTCGGGCTTGCCCAACCGCTCAATTGTCCTGTGAGCTTGACACCAATAATCTTAGGAGCTGTGATCTCAAATGGAAGTCCAGACATAACGTCAACCGCGTCTGCACCACCAACTCCCACGGCAATCATACCCATGCCGCCAGCATTGGGTGTGTGAGAGTCAGTTCCTATCAGCATGCCGCCAGGGAAAGCATAGTTCTCAAGCACGATCTGATGGATGATGCCGGCATTTGGTTTCCAGAAACCCATGTTATAACGTTGGCAGGCGCTCGACATGAACTCATATACTTCACCATGGCTTGTAAGTGCTCCTGCGAGGTCCTTCTCGCTACCATCGCGTCCTACGATAAGATGGTCGCAGTGGACCGTAGTAGGAACCGCGGTTTTATCAAGTCCTGCAGTCATGAATTGGATGATTGCCATTTGTGCTGTAGCATCTTGGCATGCAACTCGCCGGGGCTTCAGTTTCAGCTGTGTTATGCCTCGGACGACTTTCTCATCCTGTTCGCCGTCAAGATGGGCAAGGAGAACCTTTTCAGCATACGTGAGTGGGCGGTCAAGACTGCAATGAGTTAGCGGATGTCATTGGGACATTGATCTCGACCTTACATCTTTCTTAGATGAGGTAGTTTGTCTAAGAAGCCAACATAATCAACACTGTGATCTGGCTCAAATCGACTCAATGGTGCTTGCCCCCTGACTCCAGCCACGGTGGCCAAGGATCGCAAGGCTGAGCCTGTGCGTATGTTACGGCTGGCTCGGAGCATTTTGCTTGCTATAGAGAACAAGACGGCAGGAAGTCTGATGGATATGATCTACCAGGATCAACTCTCACTGTTATGCTGAAAGCTCACGATATCTGCAAAACAACCACCAATGGCACAAACTGAATTTAAAATCAGCAAAAGTTGGAGACGCGGGGAAGTGGATACCATATCTAGCGTGGAGCAGCGGAGCATTCCCTCGGACAGGTCCGAAGTCGAAATTGGAAGTGGACACTATCGGAATTGATCCGATATTTGCTATTTCGGTCTAAATCACCTCCAAACCCAACAAATCTTGAGCCTATTTAGTATTCCGGTTGCATGAAAATTAGTAGTGTTAACTATCTTTCTTATGCTCAACTTGCAGATTAATCACCATGGCTACTACTGCCGCAACTATATCACCTGTCCTGGGACAAATCCAGTCAACTCGCAAGCCAGTCTCATGGAGCAATCTACTTGTTGGCGCCGCCATGAACCTTTTCCAAGGTCAGTTATCACTGCATGGACTGGGGCGCCTAGTTACCGAGAACTTCGCCACTAACCTTTCTTTCATAGTCTCTTCCTTAGGCCAACCGATGGAAGTTGTCAAAACCCATGTAAGTAACCCCAAAGTGACGTGAGAGTAATATTGACAGTTTTGACGAATAGGTCGCTGCAAACAGAGGAGACAGTCTTCGTACAGCGGTTAGCAAGACATGGGCTCGTGGAGGCGTTCCTGCGTTCTTTCAAGGACTCATCCCCTGGGTGAGTAAGGTCGTATAGTCCTATAGCGACATCGCTAACACTAAGTGCTTTGTCAGGCATGGATTGAGTGTTCAACGAAAGGTTCAATCCTCTTCCTTGTGTCAAGCGAAGTAGAGTACTATTCCAAAACATCATTTGGAACTTCTCCGGCAATAGCTGGGTTCTTAGGTGGCGTTGCTGGTGGAGGGGCTCAGTCATATCTAACAATGGGTGAGTACATAAAAGATGCAACTAATTGTTTTCAACCAACGAACATCCCTGACGTTTGAACCACAAGGCATGACAACCTGCATGAAGACTGTCGAAGTTACACGACCAAAGAATATCCAACCTGGAGTCCGCATTCCTGGCACGATGGAGATATTCCTTGGCATTCTACGGAAAGAGGGGATACGCGGTGTGAATCGAGGAGTCAACGCTGTTGCTTTGAGGCAGATCAGTGGCTGGGCATCTCGCATTGGTATCGCAAGGTTCGCTGAAGGGCACATTCGCTCGTTCCAATCGAAACCAGCAGACGCAAAATTGACTATCGGGGAGAAGATATTAGCATCGACTATTGGCGGAGCACTGAGCTGCTGGAACCAACCTTTCGAAGTGAGCGGCCACCGGTCTGAAACATCAATCGTCACATGATACTGACACCATGCAGGTCCTTCGTGTGGAAATGCAGTCACTAGCTTCCGGAGAGAACATCGCATCAAAACCGACAATGGCTGCAGCAGCGAAACGTATAATGGCTACATCCGGCGCACTGGGTTTCTTTAGAGGAGTTGTACCTCGGATTGGAGTAGCTGCGTGGGCGACTATCTGCATGGTGGGCTTCGGCGATATTGCCAAGGAATACGTTCGAGGGCTAGGAGTATAAATATCATTAGTGAGATCGACTGCGGAGAGGTTATGAGAAATCCCCTCGCGCATAAGAAGTTCCACCATTGCCGGTGTTTGCAGGATCGTTATCGTCTGCTCCCTATCCCGTAAATAGGCTCAAGTTGTATCCTTCTCTTTACAGAGAATTTAAAGAAATCAGTTTCTCAGAGTACTATCTATGTACGTATTGGTGATAAAATTATCTACATACATACTTAATCAACCAAGAGCCGATCAACCCATGATCAGCAGCGGAGGCCGCCGGGCGGTTTTGGGTAATCTAACAATGTAAAATTGCCTAATGGATGGGTGCAGTTCAAACACAACCTCATGGTGCTGGCTTCTGAAATGGACATATTTTTTTGAACACTATCTGTGTCCCTCTTTTCTCTATAAAGCGTCTGATTCTCACCATAGCGGTGGGCTTCGGCTTTATCCGTTCGGACACCATACCTCATACCTCCCCGCAAACATCGGAAGTTCTCCGCATTATGTTACTCAAAAGGCCTTGCCCGCACCATCAGATCCAACTTCAACCACACACACTGCAAACTGCATTATTTCATAAAATGGCATCGGCCAACTTACTGCAGCGCCTTCGCGTCTTTTCCACCTGTGACGTAAGACCCATTTCTTCTACCCCCCGTATCAACTAATAACCGCTGATGAATAGATCGGAGATGCTCTCGTCAAACTCAAGTACCCATACGGGGGCTTCTTAGATGGTATTCACATGTGGTCACCAGACATGCGCTCCGGACCGGCCAAAATCATAGGGCCTGCGATCACAGTCAAAATGGTTGAGGCGAACGACACCACGGCACCTAAGCCAACACGTCACTTTGCCGATTGCAATAGACCAAACAGCATCATGTACATTCAGCAACCCAAGGGTCTCTACTCGGCGTGCTGGGGTGGGTTGATGTCAACACGCGCCAAATACATTGGGGCTGGCGGTGTTGTTGTTGATGGTCGCGTGAGGGATCTTGGAGAACATCAAGAAATGAACTTCCCGGTAGGTCGACTTCACAATGAGTTGATATGAATCCGGTCTGCTGACACAACTCTGTTCTAGGTGTTTGCGCGCGAAACTTCAGTACTGGGATCCGGCTCGTTCACAAGAGCATCAGAGATCGACGTACCTCTTCAATTCAAAAATGACTTGTGGATCAATCCAGGCGATATTATGGTAGGTGACCGGAATGGTGTTGTGGTTGTGCCTCCGCTCATGATGGAAAATGTCATCAACCTTTGCCAGGAGCGCTTTGAAATTGATGAAAAGACCTTTGCTGCTCTCCGAGACGGCGAAGAAATGGGAACCACGCTCGCTCGACTGCGAAAGTGAAACAGGCATATAATTTCAACTCTTATTGTCTAGGTATCTTGAACGTTTGATAAAAGTGTATTAGGTCCCATAAGACCACGAGGAATGTTCTGGAGTCATAAGAAGTGCATGTCCATAAATCAGGAGACGCCTTGCTCCATTCAGAGATAAGTTCACACCGTAGACTTATCTGAGACAGGGCACATCTTGAAGGAATTTAACTGGAAGCAATTCGCTATACAACTCAGCCCGATAGAACTGCCAGACTCTGCATCCACTAAAAACAAGACTCAAACTAATACACGAAACTTGAACAAATTCCTTTCAAGAATATCCTGTTTCTTCTGCTCCAATTCCTCCATGTCCCAACTCACAGAAGCGAATCTGCCCGACAGCCAGTCACGTCGCTCACGGCAGAGCCAGACCAACGTATCGGCAGGCAACTCAGGAGAATCCGTCAGGATGTTCTGCCTGTCCGCAGGCATATTGGTGGCAAGGTCCGTCTTGACGGCACCTGGATGAATAGCAATGGCAATTACGCCCTGCTGGCCATACTCCTTGTCTATAAACTCAGTGAAGCGGCAGAGAGCAAACTTGGTGGTCTGGTAACTCGATGCGCCAGGAAACAGAGCGTGGGCACCGCCGCTGGTAACGTTTATGAGCGTCTTGGTTTTCGACTTTAGTAACAGAGGTAAGAAAAAGTGGGTAGCGAGATAGGTGCCCTTAATGTTGACCTCCCAAGTCCGCCACCACTCGCTTGGTTTGGACTCAGTAATAGGAACCCAATTCTCCAGGTTACCGGCGTTGTTGATCAAGATGTCCAGGCTACCGTCGAGTATCCCTGCAGCCGTTTCAGCTGCCTCTCGCACCGAGTCCTCTGAAGTTATGTCGGCCTTCAACGATTGCACATCTGGCAGGGGCCGGTTCGCTTTTTGAGCAGCTTCTTTGACAGCTCTCTCAACATCCACCATATCGGAACGGGCAATGAGCAGGATCTTAGAGCAACCCGCAGTAGCAAAGCTAATTGCGGCCGCTTTTCCGATACCCTTTGAGGCGCCTGTGATCAAGACCGACTTGCCTTCCAGGTTGGTCGCGGTGGGATCGATGAAGGGGTAGGTACCCTTGCGCGTAGAGACGTAGCTAGCCACATCAGGCCAATTGGTTAGGGAAGAGTCCGATACAGACATAGCGTTGTGAAAGAAAAAGTCTGGGATATGAATTCCGGTAGGTTTGGAAAATGAGACTAAATTGCGAGAAAATATACTGACCCAACTAATTTCCGCCGGTCTATAACTCTATATATAAAGGCTACACAGCCTGGATCTCGGTTGTTACTCCTGGCCAGTTAATTCACTGCTATCTTAAAAAATAGGGTAAGATAGGATTATGTAAATTGTTCTCGGCGGAGATTATCTTAAGTCCATGAATCCTCACAGCTAAGACAAGGTAGAAAGCAGACCACCCTTAACCAATACCATATCTTAACTCCGGCCAGTGATCGCGGTTAACGGAATTAGTAGAAATCGGATGAGTATTTTCACTCCTATGGCTAAGTCTGGAGTTTTAAGTCATTGGTATTCGAATATTGTGGAGAGAGAAACACATGACGCAACCAAGGCAGCATTTGATCGGGTTGGAATGTGGACACACGGGTTTTAGCGCGTGAAGGCCAGCAGCGGTTCAGGGTAGGCACCGGCAAAAGACAAACACAAAAACGAAAAGGGAAAGAAAAAAAAAGAGAATGTGTTTATATGATGTCATTCAATTAATACGTTTCAAGTTGAAAAAGGGGCACACCCTCGGTCAGTCCTCAATAAATCAATATTGATAAGTATCATAGAATCATGAATTATGGCATATCTTTTTACTGACGAGATTGCTATAGTGTGAACAACATCACTCACCCTATATACAAGCAATCCAATATCAGTACGCAATCCTCAATCCTCGTAAAGTGTAGGGACAGTACGAGTATATATAGTGCAGGTTAATAGAGATACATGCAATGCATACAATATAAACACGAATATACATATATATATATATCTAAGTGTTGCAAGTTCATGAAAGGTTTGTTATTAGTGGAAAGCCCTCTGAATGGAAAGTCTGAGTTAGACAAATATAAGACTTTTAGAGTGACGTATGTGTCTTGGAAACTGTGGTCATATGAAATTCTTAAAGCATTGAAAGGTGAGTAAAGTAGGAGAAGTACAAAAAATGTCCAACCTCTTCCTCAACATTCACGCTGCAAAAATGCACTGGATTCAACAAAAGCTAGTCGGCTGTATTACATAGTGTTTCCGATAAACCAACGTGGTCTCACGAACTAGAGGTAGGGCCAAGTTCTGTGCACAATGCTGCAACTGCCGCCTTAGCCGCTTGACATTGAGCAGCCCTGCCTTCAGCCCAAACAATGCTTAATAACTCGGTCCTTTTTTCATTTTCCAGAAACCGGGGCGGAGATCGCCAAGCCGGGTGAGACTACCAGATCGGTATAGCGTGTGGACGGGCCGTGGATCACAGGGGTGACGGCGATCATCAAATTCTCCATCATCCATAATTCCACATCAATCCCGTTGATTATTCCGTATCTGCCTAGATGTCGGCGGAGCTTGACGATCAGCTAGCTCCAACTACCGCGGAATTCCCCGTCATTGATTGCCGCTGGGCTGGGTTTTGATACAAATCTCGGCCTTGGCTATGGGGGAGAATTAATTTCCGAAGGCTGGATCTGCTAAAAAGAGTATGAGCAGAAGATGGACGTCTATTGTTCCCTATTGCGTGATTCGTTCGTCATCGAGTCAGGATTGTCTGCTGGATACCCTCAGCTATTAGCGCCTTTGCCGCCATTACCTCGGTAGACGTGCTTAGACGTGGAACTCCCCTAACTGGCTGTCCAAGAGATGTCCAGATAATCGGTAGATCTGTGACGGAAAGACTTACGCGCAGAAAGTTGACTGGGTGATGTGTTAAATTGACCAGAAAATATATCATTTAGTGGTTGAAGCACAGGCGGACAGACCAGCATAATCATTCTGAAACTTTTCAGGCAGAGCACGGATATGGATAGAATTGTTTCAACCAACAGGCCGAGTCTCTGGCAAAACAAACCATGTCTCGGATAAGAATAGAACCACCTGCATAGCGCGATTGCTCCGATAAGGGATAAGGCACACTTGTAGTAAGCCACGTGTGGATACAACTCAAAAAAGTGTCGGTACGATTTCCGGCCTAAATATCACCCTCGATCGGTGGGGTATTGTGTTTTGACCCTCAAGGACCGATAAGGTACAGATCTCTTATGAATCATAATGCTACCTTTGATAAGGCGCTTGGGATATGGTCCAATTAGCAACCCGACATCAAATTAATTTGATAGCCGAAACTACCTCGGGGCTGGGATATCTGCCGGATCGATGAGTGGCCAGTCAATAACGGAGCGAGTTAAACCGTGATGTACTTGAGTATACATACCTAAGGTATGGCCAATTACAAATAAAACAAAAGCACCTTTTTATCCGAAACCTCAGTTGGTCGAAAAGTCTTCAACGTTTTCGGACCAAAGCGGCCGTATTTCTGGCGTGGCCAATTCCTTGGCATCCAGAACCGTCTCCGTCCCTTCTACCAACAATTCCACAGACTAATTTATAAATTATAACTTAAGAGAAGGATCGGGACGACCGGGACGGGGAAATCGTCATATTCCCCCCACCTAAAGAGTCGATCTCCCACGTTGTACATCTATTGAACTGACCCAAGCTAGCAGCTGGCAATTAAATATTCGTAGATTGTGTCCAAAGAGGACTGAGCTGGAAGCCGAAAGGTTCAGTCGCTGGCGTCGGTGGCGTTCTTTGACATACTTTAAGGATACCGCTAATACATGTGGCGTTCAGTTAATGGTAAAATTTGAGCGAAGATTACTTACCAGGATTCGCCGCAGTCAGCGCTTCTGGAGAATTCGATTTTGAGGTGTGCTTATCTATCCACTAGAACCAAACTTCCCTAAGTCGTGACTTTTCTGTTTTCATGTTTCTGAAATCTATCATACTATACAAATACCGGTAGTAAATGGGTGTAAAGGCTCCAGCGCATTGACATATACTAGTATGGTATGAAATAAATAAGTCCGGCCACCTTGGAATGAATGGGGCGGCACTGTTCCAAACAAGTGTTCTCGTGTCCTCAACCAGTCCACAGTTCTCTTTGAAATACCGTAGCTAGTTAGTTGAGTCTAGAGCTACGGGGAATATCTCCACGTGGTTTGACTCGGTGCGGTATAGTGCCAGGCTTGAGCATTGATTGCCAGTTCGGCAACGGACGTAGATCCATGACTCGCGCAGAATCAATCTACTCTGGGCTGCGCTTTGACAGCTCATAAGCAGTAGTGTAGCAGGTGGGTTACAGAAAACCACTTCGAACTCCTTAGGGCCAAGAAAAACACGCCAGAAGCTGTCCCAGCTCACACCAAGATTTGTGCTACTTGTTTTAGTCCACCCCCTGACCTCGTAGCTCACCCACTAACCTCGACCAAAACGTGCTCATGTAGCTCATCTCATGTCGAACAATTCAGAGGCCCCGCAGACTATCGAGGTTTAGTTTCCCTCCCAAGGGATAAATTCTGCCAATGAAGTCCCCTACCGACCTCGTGGCTGGCCGTGTCGATCACGGAGGCTATCTCTCATAGGTAACGTGTCTCCGTTGCTCGGATCTAAAATATCCAATTTACGACGCATTACTCCGGGTCCTTGGTTCGTGCATTGAATTTTAAAATCTTGCGGGGTTGATTTGTTTTCCCTTTTGTTTGATGATCGCCATCCTTTAAAAGGTAGACCTTGTGGCTCTGTTGTAACCTCTTTTGAGATTGGTGGAGAAGCGCTCGATACCCTGGCTGGTACTGCGCAACATGCGAACATAGGAACTGAAGGATGAATCTGTTGTTGTTGTTGGTGACGTGGGCTTGCCTCATACCACATGTCTTCTGTTACGATGCGACGCAATTTCTGAGCCAGATCCCCCAATGCGCTGTAGGTCTTCTAATGAGTTCATTGAGAATCACATGATACTGATACTCTTGTTATAGGGAAACTGTCTCCTTTATTTGGCCTCGAATTCTACTTGTGGTCTGGATGTAGAATGTCTCTGCGCCGACACAAAGCTTCAGACCCAGGTCAAGAGCTGTGTTCAGGCCAACTGCCTCCCAATAGAAGCCTTATGTGGGTACTAAGGAATTTGTGCCTGACCTTCACCTACTAACAGTGCTGTAGCAACGTTGAAGGCGACTTCAATCGCCTGCAAGTACCCGGTGCGAGACAAGCATACGCAATTCAACGTTCTATCCATTGTCTTGTGTGTGATCACAGGAGTTATTGTTGGCCTTCGATTCTTCGAGAAGTTGCGATACGAGAAAAAGTTCCGACTTGAGGATTGTCTCGTTGCTTTCTGCTTCGTGGGTCACCCTTTTACAATATTTTTGAGGGACTTATCAACTTACCATGTTATCTATAGGCGCTTACTCTCACCAACACAATCACCTGTTTCTATGGCCGTAAGAAGATATCGATCATTTCAACCTCTGATCAGGCAACTGACAACATACTAGTTTCTGGAAATGGATTAGGAAGAGATACATGGATGTTCAGTCCGACTACGATTACGACTTTTCTCATGGTGTGTCACACTATTCGCTTGGAAATGATGTCTTCTAACAAGTCCCAGTACCTGTACATCGGCCAAACGATCTACGCCACCGAAGTATTTGTCACAAAGATCTGCGTCACCCTCTTTTACCTCCGTATCTTCCCGGTCCCCAACGTCCAAAGGCTTTTATGGGGAACTGTTGGTCTATCAGTAGTGTGCCTGGTAGCCTTCGACGTTCTGGCGATTGCGCAATGCCAGCCAATCAGCTTCTTTTGGCAAGGCTGGGATAAACTACATGAGGGACATTGCATAGGAGTAAACCCTCTCGGATGGGCCATTGCAGGAGTGTCTATCATTATGGACTTTTGGATGCTTGGCATTCCTCTCTTTCAACTCATCAAGCTTCAGATGAAGTGGCAAAGGAAACTGGCAGTGGCCTGCATGTTTATCGTTGGTACCTTGTACGTCCCACCGGATCACCCACATACTTCACTCACTAACTCGATGCAGTGTCACCATTGTCAGTATTCTACGACTGCGGTATCTAGTGGCCTTCGGCAAATCTTCCAATCCTTTATGTAAGCCCATCCATCGTCCTCTAGCCTTTCCGTTTCTGACATCAACATAGGGGATAGTTTCGATGCGATTTACTGGACCTCAATCGAAACCAATGTCGGCATTTGGTGTGTTTGCATGCCTGATCTCCGGATTCTCATCCGCAAGGCCTTCCCGACGCTCAAGAGCTCTGTCGAAAACGGGTCGAGCAACCCTCCACAAGGATCAGACCCCAGGTCAAGACAGCAGGGAAAATCGATGAACAATAAGTCCGTCCATGCACATGAGACGGTCTATAAAATAAAGTCGACTCAGGGACATGATCGAACATCTTCATCGAGTATGACGGAGTTGGTTGACATAAGGACCTTTACGCATGATACTAGGAGTATGGTGTAGATAGATAATTAGATTACTTTGTCCATTATTCAATGATTCGACGTCTTTGACTCAAACTCTAATTTTAAAGCTACTAACCTTAGATACACGGTAGCTGATGGAGGTTTTGCTGATTACCTCTATCGTCTTTCCTGTGCCATAATTTGATGGGACCTCGGTCGCTTGATACCGACCTCGATTCCCTAACCCGCCTCCTTCTCTATGTGTTTCCCTCAGTCATCCAGTTGGTATCTCGATGAATTATTATGTCTGTATTCCGTTTCACTGCCCAGGTGTGCTTCTAAGGGTAGTTCACATGGATCAGCTGCATTCTGCAAATCATCTGTGTCTTAATCTCAAGACTATGAAATGCTGGATTTTCTCCCCAAGACATCTCCTTTAGTCTAAGGCGGGAAACATCAATCTCTATCTTGATAAATCAAGACAGTTGACTAATAGTTAGCCCTAGAAAGGAAACAACTCTTGATATTCCATAGACATATAGTCTAGGCCCGAAAATAGGTGGAGATATACCAGAGTGTATGTAGCTCCCACCTCCTAATTGGGTGGACCTTAGGAGATGTTGCTGACATCACGTGGAACCCAGGCTGACTGGAATCAGTGTTACGTTAGTTTCATTCTGAGTGGTGGCTGGAACATCATCTCGTTCCTACACAAAACCACAACATTGACAGTATGGGCTTGCCAGAATATCTAGAGTCTGCTGTGAGAACTCGGAGATTTTGGACCGATTTCTTTTGGATCACATATGCCGATGACGATGGTTACAGTTGGGACCAGGCAGATCTCAAATTTTCAGTCGGGAATGAGTTCGGCTTATCGGTGATGATTGACAAGTACATCTCCACGATTCAACTCCGTTTTACCTCCCATGATAGCACGACACACTTCCTTGGTTATGACGATAACTTTCACTGGCAGCCTTATACGCTGCGGTGGCCTGAGCTGGAAACCATCTGCCAAGCCATCTCTATCGCAGACACCACTTTTTCACATCCTGGGCTGCCGTTGCTTTTCCTCGCTCGATTTGCCCCTATTTGCGTTGGTGACGACGTTGATCATATCGTGACAATGTTAGTTCGAGCGTGGAAACAAATCGGGGAGGATGTTCTTACAGACGATCAGATCCGACAGGTGATTGAGCGAATCGACAATCGACATGATGATTTGTGCTGGCATTATGACAAGTTCAGAAATTACTGGTGGGTTGGCAAAGGGCTGGATGCAAGCATAGCTACAAAAGCGTACACATATCGTCGCAACCGAGATTGGGATCATGAAGAGCCTTTTCCGAATAAGGAGTGGACTTCGTTCATATTCGCAGCTCATCTTGTCGTTGAAGAGTCCAGTCTTGGCGGAATTGCAAAAGCCACTGCATCATCTTACGAACGAAACATGATTGACAAGTTTCGACCGCGCAAGCGCTATGATCTGAACATCACTCTTGAGTTAAGGACAACAGAACGCCCATTAGACAAGGCTACGGTGACTTGCCTACTCAACACTCTTGAAGCCGTCTTGCAGAAACTCTGTCTTGGCAAATCAGGAACATTATACCAAGAAGGCACTATTATTGATGGCAAGCATGTGCAGACTAGGCATAAAATCTGGCTAAGAATCATGGAAGATTTGCCCTTAGGACGAGCGATCGTGAAACAAATGTTATGGTGGCTACGCGCTCCTATGTCAACCATAGTCAACGACAACTCGAGACCTGATGGTTCGCTGTTCCTTTTAGATGATGAAAGCGCCGACATTGTGGAAGAGATTTATATCGGCATATGCCAGCCGGCAATCTCCGAATCTGGCACAAATATTATTTGTTCACTCCCAATTGATAGTCAAACCAAGTTGGAGTCGATTGAGGTACTGAGGAGAGAGGCAAATGTCAAATCGCCCACTGCACTTGGCTGGACAACCGCGGATACACCCGACAACGGAAAGATCGACTTCAATTTCACAAGATTCCCACAAGGTGTTGCTACTGGCGAAGAGAACACTGGTGCCATAGTCATTCGAAAAGTCACACCGCAGGTAGCGGCGTTACTTCATCGTCTTATGGCAGTAGTAGATCTTGTGCTTCTACCAATGCTCCTCGTGGCCAATCCCTTACCAGATAATATTGCCTGTCACTTTGACCAGTGTCGCGTCGTCAGTCCTGAAGAATTATATGAAACGCTCTCCACGGGGGCGTATAACTGGTGCGCAAAGTGAGACTGTCCTGTTCTTTGTTTTATGGCTTTACGGCTTTGAATCGCGGGTATGCAGGCTGTGTCGTACTCAGATACCCTGCAAACAATAGCTGTAATTAACGTGTTTACATATGAGACAATTTGACATAGCCTAAATCCGTGTTTGCCTAGGGACCTCCTACAGCAAGCCTGATATCTCATCCTTCGACTGAGCGGCCGCCGCTAAAACCTTATATTGTCAGACGGAGCTGTGGCCTAAGCCATCCGTTTAGAAATTGACTTGCAGATCAGCACTTTTGTCACGATCCTATAAAACTGTTATGACTTGACATACAGACGATAGGCCATAAACCTCATAAGCTGGTGCATAGCGACCAAGTGGATCAGAATCCGTCATGTTCAACCTGTCTATACTGGTAGACTTTGTAGGATTCTGGGTACTTGTTAAGAAGGGCGCAGCGGATGGATTGCTTACCTACGTTTCGTAGGACTTGGTATGCCTTAATTATTCAGCATACTCTAACCTGTGTCATCGATCACTGCACGGCTTTAGGGGTATAAAAAGGCGGATTCCATTAGACCTTTTTGTTGTTATCATCTCATACTATTCGCCTTCATTAATCTCCAATTGCATACTCGCTCAATCAACTTAGCAGTACTTTTATCTTCCTATCGGCGATGAATATCACTCTGTTCACCTTTACCCTCTTCGCCTCACTGGTATCAGCTCGAGAATTTGCCCTCTTCGATGATGAGAACTATAATGGAAATGCTCATAGGGAGATACGAAACACAAATGGCGCCTGATGTACATACTGTCTATCCATAAACCCGGGTACTCGATAATTAATAGTTTCATAGGGAATCTCAACAGGAAAGGCGATCGAGAAAGCTCTGTAGGAGGCGATAAAGGGTGCACAACCTTCATCGGTAGGACTTCTTCTCATCACTCCGTATAGATGATACGTCCACTGATACAATATCAGAGAGCGTGATTGCACAGGATCCAGCTGGTAGCAGCGTGGTTCCGCACTAACTGTCCCAGACTTCCTCAATGATCACATCTGGTCGTTCCGTAATCAATGTTAGTGAGGAGACTTGGGATCTTTGTCATGGTTTTCGGGATCTTGTTCTGCGGCCCGAAAAGCTAGGTTTCTGATTGTCGGAGGAAGTAGTATGACTCGAGACTGCTGTAGGAGTACTTACTATTTATAGTTTTTTTATTATTTCGCAGGTTATGATTAAAGTGACATATGGCTTAAACTATCATACCTAACGGATTAAGTATCAAACGGGCTCAAGTCCAGGGTAGGGTTCATATGCTGATCATAGAGTGAGGGTCTCCTATTTCTTTCTATGCGAAGTACAGAGTATAGATCTACATAATAGCGTGCACGAAGATACTATAGAGAATTCACGATTTGATAGAAAAAGCAAACACAGTGGGTAGGACAAAAACTCGCAAACTAGTGCACATCGGTTTCGCGAGATGGAGATGACGTTGGTGAGAGAAAGCTCAAGAGTGCACAGTTACAACAGGCTAACTCAACAACATAGCACGACGGAGCACGTGCTTTTTGTATTTGAATCAGCACTGAGCAATAGTAAAAAGGGAATAATAGTGAATTTAGCACACGAGTAATAAGGCGGAAGAAATATGATGTGATACTACAGTTGCAGTGGAGTAAAAATATCTTGTGAGATGGAGACAATAGTGGGACGCCCTGTTCCTCGTACCGGCCAAACCGAAACATATGTAATTGTTTAGACCGGCAAGAAGACTTTCATTTTGACGCTAGTACGGAGTAAGCCCATTTAAATTGAAAAACAACAACGCAAAAGGCTCGTAAGGCAATGATCAGACAGCGGAAAGCTGTTTATTCCTGGTATTCCGCGACAGTCAGGGATATTAATGCCACTTTCGTATTAGGCTAGCAGGGGCAGGCTTGATAGTCAAACAATGTGACAAACTCTAAACGCGCATTAGAGGAGAAGCCTCAACGGTCCGAGACTAGCCAGACAGGGCTAGAGTTTGATGATCAGGGAGAGGAGGGAAAAAACAATAAGGATGGGGGTGAAATGCCGTGAGTGCCCAACGGCACTTTAAGAAGAGCAACACGACCATGACCCCATCCAGAGCGTTTCCAACCCATTGGCTCGATGATTTTTTTGGTTCAGTTCACACACGTGAGAACCGCGGCGAAATTCCCTCAGCAAGTGAAGAGCTGAGCAAGGAGCAAGTAGCTGCCAATACTCAATACTCCTCCAACTATCCGTACTCCGACTAGTTCCATTCACTATTACGTCTTTTCTTTCAATCCCCTCCTTCTTTTTAGTTCATTCCTCAAGCTCTCGAAAATAACGCGCCCAAACGTCAAACTAAAATAGGGAGAGACGAACAGAAAGAGTAGGCCTCGGCGCGGCCCGCGCAACAGCCAGCACCAGGCTACCAGAACCAACACACAAATGTCTTACGCAACAAGTGGGCGTGACTCGAGTTCGACGCGAAGCGGTGGTGGGTCAATGGACCCCCAACCCTCCTCAGCCGCGACAAGGGCCCCTGCTCAGAGCTCGCTGGCGACGCTCACCGCCTCGTCGTCGTCCAACTATGCCTCTAGCGTGTCTAGTGGCAGCCAACACCAGAACCAGACAGGGGGTGTCCCCGGCACGCCTGCGAGCCGACGCTCAGGAGGATGGGAACGGCAGACTCTTTCCCCGGCAGCGGTCGCAAGGGTGAGGGTTGATGATGTGAGAATTTGGTGTTTGGGTAACCGTATTGGGCTTAACTGACTGACTACTGGAATAGGATGAGCATAGTTTCGAGCAACCAGCCAGTTCACGATCAAAAGAGAGTTCCAGGGAGAATCTAGAAGACGAGTCCTCTGATTCATCAGCCGAGTATATGGGAAACTATAAGCTTTTGGAAAAGTAAGAATTACCCGATGTCCTGCTTTCAACTTGGCATCATTTGATACTGGATCAATATTGCCGATTGCTCTTCTATCTAATTATACTGACTCAACAAGGAACTTCACAAAAGCCAAGCCTAGTACTGCGTCCCGCTCAAAACGTTTCTTCCAGTCCTTTGTCAAGAAGTTTAACAAATCTTCAGTCCGTCAGTCTTCCTCTCTATTTTGGTTTTGACGTCCATGAGCTAACCAAACAACATAAAGGCTACGGATTAGTACCAAATAACCAGGTGTGTTTCTGTCCCGTCGTTCCTCGCGTTGGCATGTAAGGCGTGCTAATGCCGTTGCGTCACAGCAAGAACAAGACAGAAATGGTATAAATCCAATCCCACAGGCTTTTGGATGATGGGTATGCTGACAGACTGCGCCAGTTATTCAACATACAGTCATCATTTACGTCTTTGAAGGCCACCTTCACTTATCGCCCATCACATCAAGACCGAAAAGGGTCCTCGATGTCGGCACAGGACCAGGAACATGGGCCTTGGTAAGTTGTCAATATTTATTCACGTAATAGTTTGTATCCATCACTAACACGTGTTGTTTTCTGCTGTCAGGAATTCGGTAAACCTTTTAACCTATTCATACCCTTAGTGCAAGTCAGACTAACAACCCACGATAGCCCAGAAGCACCCTCACTGTTCCGTGCTAGGCGTGGACATCGAACCTGTGAAGCCTGCTTACAGCAGACCCAACTGTAGCTTCATGACAATGGACATCACGCATGATTGGGACTTTGCCGACGGCGGCAACTTCGATTTTATCCACGTGAGACAACTTGGCGATATCCCAGATAAAAAGGCTCTGATCCAATCGGCATTCGACAACCTCAAGCCAGGTGGCTGGGTCGAGTTCACAGAATGGATCGCACTTCTACACTCACCAAACCACTCATTGAAAGGCACCGCATTTCGTAAATGGAACGACCTTCTGGAGCAAGGCATGCGCAGTTTTGGCACCACACTCAATTATCCAAATCAATTCAAACCGTTCCTACAAGAAGTAGGCTTTGAGCGTATTATCGAGACGAGAAACGGCGCGCCGACAAATGCGTGCTATCCCGGAAAGAAGCTGCAGCGCATAGGCCATCTCATGACACAAAATTGGCTGCTCATTCTTGAGCCGTTGACAATGCCTGTCTTTACCGCGGGTTTGGGTTGGACTCCGGAGCAAGTCAAGCAGTTCCTTGGTGATGTGCGGGCAGAGATTGGTAACACGCAATACCATTCCTTCATGACTCTGTAAGTGCAATCTTGTCCTTAAATCTGATAGATATGTGCTTGGCAAAGACTTATATGCTTATCATTGTGACGCAGAATAACGTTTTGTGCCCAAAAGCCGCTGGATGATTCTTCTGTATTGTCGAAGTCGCCCTCGGCCTCGGTGTCTGAAGTTTCTGCTTCGTCACTAAAGCAGGCCCTTTGATAGGGCTGGCCACATGCTCAAGACAATCTACGGGGTGACCTCTGAATAAGTCAATCTTGAGCTAGAGTTGAGTGTGAAGACCGCAGCAGCAAATGCATAAGTTTACTTGACAAAAACGTGGTAGCTTGATCTCTGTATTGGCTGTGACTTAGATGCAGAAACGTCCGCCGGAGAGGTAAATACAATAACATGGTACCTTTTTCAAGGACCTGCGAATATTTGAAATTATAGGCAAGAAACATGGGGTTTCTGAAGGAGGCTATTTAATGCGAGGGAATGGTATGTTCTGGGATCTCATGTTCATCCTTTTACAGTCCTCAGTTAGGGTAGTCGGGGAACAATGTTTAGACAAGTAACGATCATGGTGTTTGGAATAGAAAGGTAGAGCTGTGCCGGTATCATAGCAAGGAAGGTTGATATCTGAAAATAAGTGGATATAGTTGGTATTTCTCGTATCGTGAATAAAGCTATACATAAAGCAGAGCATATAACAAAGAAAGAAGAGTCCATGATCAATCTAGAATTCGGTCAACCACAACAGAGTCTTAAACCGCTCATTGGATCATTCGAGAAACTCTGGCTGCCAGATCCTGGATACTATAAGGATTGGTCAAATCATTGATAGGCAAGTCAACCTGGAACGCGTATCTGGCCCAGGACCTAACCTCAATGGCAATGAGCGAATCCATGCCATACTGAACTGCTGATCTCGTTGGCTGAATCTCGCCAAGCTTCATTGACAGTACCTGTGCCAACTTGGCAACAAGAGCAGAGCAGACAACGGGCTGTAAAGCCGCCTCCTTACCCTCAGAGGCATCACCCAACCGACCTAAAGTGTTTCGGAAGGCCTTGACGGCCGTCTGGACTGCGCTCTCGCCACTGTCAGAGTCGGCATCAGCTGTCGCATTATCAGCAGCCCTAGATCGTAACAGCCCAAATTTGACATCCTTGGCCCATGATTGCCATTCTGCTGTCGCTTTGTCGATCATACCAAAGCCGAGCACAATTTGACTTTGTGCAAAGTGATCGTAAGAGTCTTCAGCGATCTTTGGCTTAGGAGAACCAGTCGCGATAGCTCCCTCTACCACACGGAGAACATCTCGTACAGTGATGGAGCGTAGTCCACGAGACAGCAGAGACGCCTGAATTTCTGGGCGGTCGCTGATGTTTCCGACATCTTCGACAAATCCAATGTCAACGGACGAGGCCGGAAGCCCGAGTGCTTGACGATATCGAGCAAAAGTGTCGAGGAAAGTGCTGCTGGCGGCATAGTTCGACTGGCCTTCGTTACCCAAGATTCCACATCCTGAACTGAGCATGACGAAGAAGTCAAGTTCCTGATCAAGGAGACACGAATGGAGATTTAGTGCGCCATTGACCTTAGGTCTAAACACCGCCTCGAAGTCTTCCAAGGTACTGTCTTTGAAGAATTGGTCCTAGATAAAGCATTTAGAAGCGAACTCATATCATTCTTCGGGAGTGGACTTACGCTTAGCTTCAAGGCTGAGTGAATAACTCCACCGACAGGAGTCTCAATGGCAGCAACGAGGTGCTGAACAGCTTCGAAGTCACCCACATCACAAATCTCGACTCTGGCAGTGCAACCATATGAGGACAACTGTTGCAAGAGATCATCGGACTGTAAGGCCCTGGAGACCGAGCTGGTGGCCAGAACGAGGTGTCGAGCGCCGTAACTAGCCATCCATACTGCAATGGCACGCCCTAAGCCACCGAGACCGCCTGTGATGATGTATGTCTTGCTTCCATCGAAGCGAGCAGTCTTCGGCCGTGTCTAGTGGATGTTAGATATAAAACGTGTTGAAATGACTTAAGGTGCATACCTTGATTAATTGGTTACTGTTGTCAGTCGTAAAAGATACAACCTGTTTAGGATGATCACTCTCCAACAGTGCCGAGAAAGCTGACTGCAGTGAGTGAAGTCCGGCTACCGAGACTGACATATCGGGGTCGATTTCTCGCTTCTCAACCATCTCGATGACTTGATCCAGCAATCTGATAGAGTTGAGAGGTTAGTTGTCAGAGGGAGGACACGAAAGAAGTAATCACTTACCTTCCCAGCTCCTCTTTGCAATCATGATAGGCATCTGACAAATCAATAGAAGCAAGCATGACGTTCCTGTTCGGTCGTGCATAAGGCTCAAGGCCCTGGCCTTCGCCCGAACCGATCTCGATATACGTTCCACAGTTCGCTATCAGATGAGAATGCTCAGCGTATTGGCCGTACTGAGTGTTCAGCACAAGCTTGAACGTTTGCCCATTAGTTGCACGGGAAGTGTTAGAGTTGCTGACGGTTGTTGGGATCACGAATACCTTCGAAGGAGATATTCCATATTTGGTGAGAATAGATTTGTTCTTGTCACTGATGGTGGCGTAGACATCCAGTTTCAGCGCTACAGCGGTTTTGATCAAAGCGATGCCTTGCCTTGATGTGGCGTTAATGATGAGAAGCTTCTAATATCATGTTAGTAGCCGGCTGATCTTGGCTGAATGGGCACATACCTGGCCAGTCGAGACTCGTGCCGCAGTAGTCAGAGCGTACAATGCAGTGACGAAGCTATTAGGGATCGCCGCCGCGTCCTATGTCCTGTCAGTTGCGCTTTCCGACATTCCACAGCTTCTACTTACCTCGAACGACAACCAGTCAGGTATCTTCTTGCAGCACTGTGTAGGAGCAAGATAGTGCGTGTTGAAAGTCCCTTGGCCAATGACCGCAACGCGATCCCCAGGGTTGAGTGAGGTGACATCGGCAGCACACTTCGTAACGATGCCTGAGCACTCGCGGCCAAACTCGGTCGCTGGGAGAGATCCTTGTGCGATACGTCCGTCCTATTCGAAAGTTAGAAATGAGCGTGAAGCGATGCAATTTATACATACCCGTTCATCAAGCCCAACGGCCTTGACCTCCACAAGAACATGTCCCTTAGGTAAATCTACATACTCATCATCTTGCGCCATGGTAAGACTTTGCAAGATTCCTGGCTCACCCACAATCAAGCGATGGGGACTCTGAACAACCTGCTCTGCAGGAGCCTCGATGTTTTGCGCAGGACCAAAGGCATCTTCCAGGCGACTATCGTGGACAAGCCGACAAGTCCAGAGCTGACCATCCTTTTCTGCTACTTCGTAGTCCAGTCTGGAAATGGGATCGACATGCGAGTAATGGATCCGTTCCAAGACGTGGTAAACGATGTTGCCAATTGTGTCGCCCTCGCTGCTCAAGTCAAGCGTGTATAGCTCGAGCTGACTATTCTCCATACGAAGAGTGCGCGCAAAGCCTGTCACAAGGCCTCCTGTCGTGTTCTGTGGATCTAGATAGACCTTGCGTGTAATCCAGATGCACTTGATGGGCCGAGTTAGTGACGCTTTCAGTGCCTCCAACTGCTCTTCTTGAAGAGAGGCGAGAAGACTTCCTTCGTCCTCGTCCACAACGAGGAGCCAATCTCCGGACCACTGCTGCGAAGAAAGTTCTTGCAAAGTACTGGATGTTGTGGAAACACCCCGCGTGCCCAAGTGCTGTTCAATTATGTCCCGGGTTGATGAATCACTACCAACTCCAGCAATATGGATCTTCTCCTTCGACAGTGGCTCAGGTAGAGTATAGTCCACTGGCTTTGCCCTGGCCATCATCACAATGGTGCTTGAGATCTGATCAACATCGTCCTTATCATGGCTGGCTTCGATCTCGGAAACGCTGTCGAAGTCTTCGGCAAGCTCTCCGCGCCATTCGTCCATGGTGAGGCCAGGTCCAGAGCGGCCGGGCGATCGAGGGCGTAACCACCAGCCAGTCAAGGGTCCCTACAAATCTGTTAGTGATGAAGGTGAACGAAAATGGGATGAGACATACCCAAAGGAAGTTGGCAGAGGTGAGGTCTGGAAATTGAAGTGTTAGCAATTTGACAAATTCCATCAGAAAAATGTGCTTACCCTCTGACAGTTCACCGACCAGGAGGTATCCATCATCGCGCAACAAAGAGCGAATGTTCTTCATTGCGAACTTCAAGTCGGCAGTTGCGTGCAGAACCTATCATGATAGTCAGTAGGAAATAGTACCCGGGGCAACTTCCCGGCACCTACATTGGCAGCAACCACAAGGTCGTACTTCTCAGTAAAACCCTGCTCAGAAAAGTCTTTTTCAATATCGAGAGTCTTGAACTCTATGCGGTCCCATTCTGCAAACTTCTTCTTCGCCTTGTCAAAGAAACCAGCCGAGATGTCTGTAAAGGTAAAGGATTGGTAAGCGTTTGAGCCACCGGCCTTGGAGAAACCACGAAGCAGTTCTGTTGTGGCACCACCGGTTCCAGCTCCAATCTCGAGGATCTTCATGTTGGGGTTCTTGTGCGCCAGGAGTTCGGCTACAGAACGGAGCTTCTGGTTCATGCTCGTTGTGAAGATACTCTCTTCGTAGAACCTGTACAGCAAATCGTTCTCCAGCCAAACTGCTAATGCTTCCACTTCTCCACGGAAGATTCTTCCCATGTTAACAGCGAGCTGGGATACAATGGAGGCATCGACAGTCTGAGAGATCCCCGAGTCTGAGACGACGCTTGAAATAGCATCATTCACATTGGCAGATCCATTCTCCAGCTTGTGACGCGCCGATAGTCGTTCTTTATATAGCTCAGCCTGATCAAACAACCACGAACGGTACATCTGCAAGTGAGGAGCCAAGCCTTCGCCCTTGTCAATGCCATTCTCGATAATGACTGGGATCAGATCCTTGACCAAGTTCTCAAGATTGACAAGCTTCTTCTCCGCTGGAAGACTCTTGATCTGGATGGAATTGAGCATAGGATCATTATTCGAGATGTCGCCAATGTCAGGCCGCCACATCAGTCTCAGCCAGGGCAGAGTAGCCTGGTCATCACCCGTGGCCCTGTCCATCTGCAGACCTTCCACGACGAAGAAAGGTTTGGAAGATGAATCATAGCACTCGACGCTTCCTTCGATCCGGCTGAACCCTACAGGTGATGTGTTGGTAGTGCAAGATGCGATCTCTGTATTGGCAGCGGGCATGCGGATCGAGATTCTCTTCATGCGGGATGGAAGCAGCAATGTGTCGATCTCTTGGAAGTGGCCAGAGCGGTTAGCCAATGCAGGTGTTTGCAAGGCCGCATCCATCATTGCTGGGTGCAGAAGATATCGCTGGCCACGAATTGGAGATTGGGTAACCGAGGACATGTCGATCTTGGCAGAACAGGCCGAAAGGTTTGGGCGGACTCTGACTTCAGAAAGGAGCTGGAACTTGGGACCGTAGCCATAGCCAACTCTTTCCAGAGTTTTGTAGTAGCTCTTCAACGGTACCTTGAGAGGCATATGGTGCCAAGAGGTCCTGTGCAGAGTAGCAACATCGCCGTCGCCTACTTAAAATTGTTAGCTTAAACTACTAGATGCTAAAATTATTTATCACTTACTTTCCAGGACAGCAGCCTTGCCGTGACAATGGCGAATATCGACATCACCGCGTAGTGACGAGATGGTAAAGTCATACCAAGTCTTATCGGACCTGGCATTGTCGTTCTTCGGGATCAGTGTTAGGAAGAGGTCGATGGGAGATTCGTCAGGAAGAATGATGGAATTGGAAAAGACAAAGTCTTCAAGTTCGAATGAATGGTTCGCCCAATCAATCTCTTTGGTCTCTTCCTGTACTTGCATCATGGCTTCCACCACCATTGCAATTCCGGTAGTGAAGGACAATGTCACAATACCATTCACCTATAAAGAGTTAGCGGGCTCTAGAGCAGAGGTTGTTCTTCTCATACCTGATGATCAACAAGCCAAGGCGCGTCTTCTATGGAGACCTTGTTTCTCCATGTGGGAGCTGACGGATTCACTCCACGACAACGCGAACCTAGGATCTCATGCCTGGGTGATTTTCGGAATCGCCATTCCTGGCTGTTTCGTGGTTCAGTCCATGGCGTCGAGGAATAGTCCCAAGCATAAGCAGGAAGATTGTCCTGAATATGATTGGGAAGGCGTGTGGACTTGCTTGCGGGATCAGAGCTGGCCGCGTTGACTTGGTCCAAATCCAGGTGCTTTCCGTTCAGAGCCAAATCTCCGGCAAGACCCATCAGCTGTTGGCTTGAGTCCACATTTCGGAGCATAGTAGAGAAGTAGGGCAGCTGGGGAGAGCCAGGCAGAGACTTGACAATCTCGGAGGTAGGACGAGAAAGTAACGAATGAGGACCAAGCTCGACACACAGATCAAACTTGCGGTTTGTGTGAGTCAAGGCTAATGTCACTGCATCGGTGTAACGAACTGGGGATACAAGGTTTGCTCCCCAGTAGTCAGCACCAACCTCGGTGCCAGTGAGCTCACGCCCATAGACAGAAGAGTACATAGGAACCCGTCCCGCCTTGGGGTGAAGTGCGCCCTGCAGATGGCCGACATACTCATATACCACCTTTTTCATGGCCTTAGTATGGTATGCTCGGGTCACAGCAACGGCCCTGTTAACAATGCCTTTGCTACCCAGCTCTTCGGCAAGGTTCTTGATTCCCTCAACAGATCCTGCGAGAGTCAGGTTTTGAGGGCCATTGAAGCATGCAATCTGCACATCGTGTCGTTCCAGTGCATCCTGCAACTCCTTCGCATCGGGTGCACTCCTGACAGCCAACATGGAGCCCACTGGTGCATTCTCGCAGGCGATTCCTCGGTAGTACCCCACAGTGATAGCTTCCTTGGCAGTAAGAGCACCAGAGGCGTATGCAGCGGCTGTCTCTCCACCAGAATGGCCTACGACGCCGTCTGGAAGCACGCCCCAGCTTGATAGAACATCTACCAACGCGATCTGGACCGCCAGAGAGAGAGGATGTGCGAGTGTTGGCGAATCGATCTCTTCTTGTGACATTTCGAGACTGAGCTTGTCTGTACAGAAGTTAGTAACCATCAGAGAGCAGCTTTAAGTTGGTAGGTCAAACGTACCTATCAGGGACCAGGCCGGTGTCTTGCCCGTTTGGAGTTCTTTGATGACTTGATCAAGCTCATACAAGGTGTTGCGAGCCACGGGGAATGCCTCAAGTAGTCGCTTTCCCATCTGAGACCACATAGCTCCTTGACCTGTGAAAGTGAACAAGATTCGAGGCACACCACCACTGCGAGGCGCTTGGTTCGACTTCAACGCCTTATTCTCCAACTGCTGTATCAGGTCATCGACTGATTGTGCCACAGCGAAGGATTTCCATGGTCGGATGTGTATATTGCTTCGAGCATTTAGCGCTGCAATAAGGGGACCTGTCAGAGTGCGGCACTCATCGTGGCTCTTGAGAAACTCTAGAAGGTTAAGGGTGTTTTTGTCCCGGGAGTCGCGAGAGGCGCCTGACGTGAAGACAAGGAATGGGGGTTTGCCAGTTTGCTGCTCTGTCTCATAAGAGCCATTGACGTTGTTGTCGTCGATGGTGCCTTTGACTTCTTGGATACCATTAATGACGTTGGAACCATTAACTCCATTGACACCATTTGTACCGTTGAGACCGTTAGTTTCATGAACACCATTAGCATCATTGGTGCCATTGACGCCATTAGTGCCATTTACGCCATTCACACCGTTAAGGCCATTGGAAGTAATGGCTGTATGGAGGCCATTGGCTCCGTTGGTGACCCCGTTGGTGATCTTCTTCGGTTCGTAGAACTCAACCACAGCGTGAGCAGTAGAGCCACCAATTCCCAGGGAGTTAACACTTGCTCGGCGCAATGATTTCGAAGGCCAGGGATGTGGGCTGGTAGGAACACGAACTCTCCATCCGTCAAAGTCAACTAGAGACATTATTGTTAGTGGGAAACAACTTTGGCAGGAGAGTAGATACTGTACTTTTTGGATTAGGTGTCTTGTAATTGGTGTTAGGTGGGATTTCTCCCTTTTCCAAAGCCATAACAACTTTGATGAGACTGCTCAAGCCACTAGCTGCCTCTGAATGTCCGACATTTGGCTTTGTCTGTTTTCTTATTAGTCTATGCGACTCTGACGCAAAGACAGTCTCCTGATGTACTTACGGACCCAACCCACAGCGCGTCTTGGGATTTGTGACTGTCAGAAAAGACGGAACCTACGGCTCCTAACTCGATACAGTCGCCGACCGGTGTACCTGTTCCATGACACTCGAAGTATCCTGTTTCGCTGAAGTCATCAATTCCTGCTTGGGCATAAGCTTGCAAAATGGTATCTGCTTGAGCTCGTCCGGATGGTTCTGTAATTGCTGGCGTAGCACCGGAGCTGGAGTCGTTAGCCAAATATTAATCCAACACAAGGAAAGATTTACCTGTTCGAAGATGTGCCTCTGATGATAGCTCGAATGCTATCTCCATCTCTGATGGCATCACTCAGTCTCTTCACGTAGACTGCATTGGTTCCTTCGCCTCTTCCATAGCCATTTGCGCTTGCATCAAATGTCTTACACTGGCCGTCGGCAGCTATGGCACCTAGGCGAGTCAAGGACAGTGCATAATCAGGGCTCAGAAAGAGGTTGGATGCACCAATCACAGCACCATCACACTCTCCAGCCTGCAGCGCTTGGCAGGCAAGATGCAGGGCAACCAGGGCACCGGAACAGGCTGTGTCTATGGTTACACTGCATGTGACGTGTCAGCTCAAACTCAAAAACCGTCGACACGTGGTACAAGTCTGGAAAGAGAATTTGATCAGTCACAACTTACCTAGGACCGCCAAGGTCGAGGGCATGGCTGATTCGGTTTGCAAGCATGGTACGTGTCGTACCAATCGCGATAAATGTTGGAAGATATTCCGGGTCCTGCATCAGCATGTCGTGATAATCACTCACAAACATGGCGCAATAACAACCGATCTTGGAGTTGGAAATCTTCTCCATAGGAATGTTGGCAGACTCGAGGCATTCATAGACTACCTCCAGTAGCTGCTTCTGCTGCGGGTCCATGGCCGTTGCCGTGTCTTTGCTTATACCAAAGAATTTATGGTCGAACTGTTTGATATCACTCTGGACGAAATGCGCGCCTCTGAACGCCTGAGCGCCCTTCTGATTAGGATCCATGGATAGGAAGTTCTCGGCATTGAACCGATCTTTTGGTATGGCTGTGGCGGAGGAGCGGCCTGCTCGGACATGATCCCATAGGTCTGCTGGTTTGTCGATGCCGCCTGGGAGGCGGCAGGCCATGCTTACAATAGCGATTGGCTCCCGCCATTGTGAGACTTGCGAAGGCATTCTTAAAAGTTGATGTGAAACAAAAGTAAATAATCAAAGGCTCGTTTCTGAGAGAAGTATAACTCCAGAAAACAGGCACGCAGGGGAATATGAATCGAAAATTGCTATGCCAGAGATGTGGAGATATATAATCATATCTCGTGAGTGAGAATCAACTACCTCAATACGTTGGAACAACACACATGAACTGCATCAGCGGACAAACCACCGTATCTGCACATGCGCCGGTTACCTGGTACACTGCCCTCTCAGTCTACCCCACTGATTATGCAGTGCCAGACACATCATGAGGCGACTCATATGCATGTCCCCAGTACCGATGCAGTGAGATGTTGGCTCTAAGAACTTGGTGGAGTTAGCCTGATCCTGGTGCGCCGAAGGATGTACGTTGGTCCATGGTGGTGCTGAGCTGCCAATTCGACCCTTGCTTTCCGCGCAGCGTATGAGTGCATACACGGCGACCAACATACTTATAATTTTGAAACTTTCTTGAACTTGAGGCCTGGGTCAAAGCGGACTTCCCGAGAGTCTAAATTGTTTCTTAACCCACTGTCTCCCGTCTCCCGTCTCCCTTCCTCCCGTTCCCGTTGAACGATGCAGGCTCAGGCCATGCAAGGAAAGAATGCAGGGAATCAAGTTGCGTCAGCTGTGGATTCCATTACCGGATCCTCGGTACCATGTAAGGTCATAATTGGTTCAGACACGACCGTCTCGATCCACCAGCTCCATGGTTTGAAGGGTTCGTCAACGGATGTCAGTGCGAGCCGTCTCGTGGCGCTGGTCAAAGGTGGATTAGCAACCCGGTCCCAATTTTGAACTCCACCGGTGCCACTGACATACCCATTACAGGGCTTATATCCCGCAAATTCCAACCATTCAGACGAATCACTACAAGATCGACACATTCTACGCCCGAGTTCGCGCTGGATCAATGCAACTGTCCAAGGGTGAGCCCCTGCACTCATGGGCCGCTTATGCAAACTAAACATCTTATGATATTTTAGTGAGTATTTGAGTTTCACTATCAACCCACGCGACAGCAACTCCATGCTAGTCCCGCATATACAACGGTGACAGTTCGAAAACAGCTCATATCCGACGACACTAATGCATGACAAGATTATGCCATTATAGGCTGGACCATATCGATGGGTTCCCATGGGTTGCGAGGCATTTGAAGAAGCGACAGAGAAAGAGGTAAGGATAATCTTGACGGGAAGGCCGGATAACCAATTAATTGGCCACGGCAAATACTCATGTGGCAACCGCGGTAAAGGTAAAGGTTAGGAAGGTATTGCATGGTGTTTGCGATTTGGTATTGCTGATAAAGCACTAACTGATACCCATGATAAGTAACTATAGCCGTCGTAATGCCTTGATATACAGGGGGTTACTTCTGGTCCCCGGCTCGTCTCGACTAGCCTTTCGTATTTCACAAAAGCGTACCAAGTAAAGCTTACTATAGTCCACAAAGAGAGATTAATTGAGATGGTTTGATTGTTTCTGATACGAGACAGGGGATAATAGCTAGAAATATACAGCTATCTTTACCACTTGTAGTATTTAAGCTGCATATATGCAGGGTCGTGGCAAAGTGCGATGTATGAACAGCATTGTGCATAATGCCTCTAATTGTGTTAAAAGTCACTGTAATTGCCGTATTATCTGTGGGGCAACCCAATCATTACCTTTTCAAGGTATATACAATCCTATTAAATGAGCAGCAAGAAGTGGGTTGACTATCCGGTAAGCATTTAGATGAAGACGCCGATAGTCGCCGTCGAAGTTATTGTGAGGTGATTTTGGTTTGTGTATTTAGAAGTGATTTTGTACGAGGGCTCATTTGGAGGAATAGATCTTCCTTATACCTCCGAAAAGGGCTTTTCAACTGATTTGTGGCTTAATTCATCAACTGTTGTGACCGAAAAGATGACTGATAGGTACCTGCGAGGGCACTAGTAGATAGTATCAACTCTACAGTTATGTGGAATTTCTTTTAATTCATGTCGCTTATTTTGGACTTCAAGACCGACGTGGAATCGGGCTTCTGTTAATACCAGATGATATCTAGTAAACTACATAGCGTGTGACTTTACCGCAATATGGGTATTATGAGCCTACTAGCCAGAGCCTAGCGTGTCGATTATAAACCCTACCTCCAGTAAGTACTGATTATATTCTCAAGCAGATAGTAGCATCTGGTAATTTTGTCGTTCATTCTCCTCGAAAACATAATGTTTCGTACTGGTCGTGATAAATATCCTGGCTCGCGGCTGCCTGGACGGGAATCGGTTTGAATTTGATCCGAATATTAACAACGGAAGCGGCTGAGAATAGTCTGTAGGACTCAACAAAAGAACACAATAGCATCAAAGCGATATATGAACTTGGTTTCACTAATCTGCAGCTTAGATAGCTGAGGCGGATATCTCATACGTTAATGAGACCCTAATCCACAGCGAAAACGTTATTTAGATAGCCTTTTCCTATTGGCACCCTAAACAACGTAAACAAGGGAATCTAGATGCGGGCGAGACTTTTCGGAAAGGTCCTTAATTCCGATTTGTGACGAAGCCACAGTGATCAGTGTAATATATATACTAGAATAAGTACAGAAAAGGTAGCAATTTTAGTTTGATGCAAAATATCAGCATCGGAAATGTAAACCTGACAAATGCTGCCATTCCGGAACTATACTTCATAAAAGTCTAGCTACTCCTTCGTGCGAAGAATCTATCGGGCATTGATAGTGTTCAAGCTAGAAGTGTAGGATGGCTTCTTGTTGAAGTTGTCATCCCACAGCAGAGCGGAACCTTCACCAGGGAACGTTCCTGGGACCCAAGAATACTTATCAGAAATTCCCTGTAATGTGTTAGTGAGAGTTAAATAGGGATTCTACTTGGGAACTTACCCAGACAGTGATTCCAACACATCGCTTGACATCCATGCACGAGCCGACCATTCTGGCGTAGGCATCGGCGTTGGTCTTGAGCTTCTGTGCGTTGGCAGGTGTGTTCATGCGGATATCCAGCTCAGTGTAAGCAACATCAACGTTCAAGTCGGTGAAGCTCTTGAGGACAGCAGCAAGCTGGGCGCGCGAAGGGGTAGGTGTGTTCTGAGTAGGGGTGCTCTCGCTGGTCATGTGGGCTTGGAGACCAACACCGTCGATGCGAAGGCCGTAGGACTGGATGAGCTTGGTGATGCGGATGGCACCTTTGGCCTTGGCACTGCCATACTCGAGGTTGTAGTCGTTGTAGTAGAGCTTGGTCTTGGGGTCTGCAGCCAAAGCCATGCGGAAGGCGATGGGGATGTATGCCTCGCCGATAACGCGGAGGAACACGCTATCACGGTAGGTTCCATCCTCGTTCAAAGCTGGCAGTTCAGTTAGTTTTGTCATATGACCAAAATGTGTGTCAGTCCGACTTACCCTCGTTAACAACGTCCCAGTGAGTGCACTTCCCCTTGTAGCGTCCCATGACGGCGTTGATGTGGTCCTTCATGACCGCCTGCAGGGTCTGGTTGTTCCAGTTTCCGTTCGCAACCCAGCTGGGTAGCTGGCTGTGCCAGACCAAGGTGTGACAACGGAGTTCGAGGCCTCGCGAAGTGGCAGCATTGGCGTGCTGATCAGCAGGACCCCAGTTGAACTGGCCGCGGTTGGGCTGGATAGCCTCCCACTTCATGGCGTTCTCGGGGGTGATGGATCCAAACTCATTCTTGTTGTTGAGAATGGCGGTTTCCTGACCGTCATTGCGAACGGTAAGAGCAGTGCCAAAGTACTGCTTGCCAGCAGCCTTCATGGCGGCCTGAAGCCCGGTAGCCTGTCGTACTTCGACATCACTACGACAGGTTAGCAAATTCTGATCTTTGTGTCATGGGTCAAGGAATATCACTTACGGAACAGGGTTAGCAACGGCCAAGCCGGCCAGGGCAAGTGTGGGCAGGAAGCTGAAACGCATCTTCGCAACCGGGTTGAGTGATCAGGGAGCGAGACTCAGAATTGCTTGAGTTGTATCGAAACATATTATCGAGGCCCGGTGATCCATCTTATATCGAATTCCGAACACTGAAGTCGTGGCAAATTGTTAATATCGGCCGGTTAAATGCATACCACTTGGCGGTTTCATGTGTCCCGGTACTTCTTAGCAACATCGGCTGAGACCAGGGTTATTAACCGGCTTGGCGAGGTACTGTCACGAGGCTCAAAGCTTGTTTACATTTACATGATGACAGGTTGCCAGCCTCTTCCTTGCATAAATACGGTGAATTAGAGATGTTCCTGAGTCCAGGAGCAGGGGCTACAGTACTCCGTCTTGCCGTCCATGTTTGTAGGGATACAAGATCTTAGTTAACTGTGATACATATGGCTACCTAAGAACCTGTATAATACAGTCAAGACACCGCCTTTCTTAGGCCAATTTAGTTTCGTTTCAATTGCACGTGGTTTAAAATTTCGAAGTGAATAGCCGCATGACGCATGATCCGAGCTCCCCTGAATTGAAAGCCACGAATAAGGTAGACTGGTCGAAATTAATACGAACAACAGCCTAATCATAAACATCCACCTCCGCTTCCCCACATCCCCGCAAAACCATATTTGCCGTCTTAGCTCTACAAATGGAACCTCGTGGCTTGTCTATAACAGCTGTTCCTGGCGGCTAAATAACACGTACGGAGGATGAGCTTCCGGCTTCTATATTCGTGCTCTGTTATAGTTTAGGCCAGTCTCTCTCAGGACCAACTTTATGATGTAGCTGTCGGATACATCAGATCATTTACATATGACTAGTCACCCCCGATAGAAAGGGCCACTTTAACATAGGCTGATATGGGCTGAATGCTCAAGTCTATGATGATTATCTTTATACGGCTAGGTTAAAGATCCGGCTGTGACGGCGAACTTCATGCACAGCTATTCGAAAAAAGAAAAGACAGCAGTTGAAGCTTCCGTAGTCTGCCGACACCTGTTTGATCGCGCAAATCTCCGACGTCTGGTGCATTGAGCATCCGTTGATGTATTATAACCGCATTACCAACGCAGAAAATCACCAGACCAACACCTTAGAACATTTCTGTGGTCTCCATGTTCTCCGTAGAGACAAAACAAATTATCGGTTTTTACGTGCTTAACTATAATAAATTTGAGACGTCGCACTTTTGATTAATAGAGTGACTCAATGCGAGTTCGCTTAGTAGGGGGAGGCATAGTTATGTTACTAGATTATAGTATAAGAAAGACAGCTAGCTACCTATGTTGTTCTATCCTTGGGCCCGGCTAATTGGAAAGGGTTGCTAGTTCGTCTCTGAGTTAAATGAGTGAGAGCAGTGTTCAAGCCACTATTGAGGAAACACACGAAAGACGCTACAGGCGCGCGACCCCAATATGGTAATGTGTGGCAATAGATAATGATATGAGTTCCTCAGCCGAGCTTTCTTATATCACGCTGCTTGCATGCGGATCACCTTGTCGCAATTTAACAAGCACTTTGGATCAAACGCGTTCTTCATCTGCAGGTCACGTCACAAGTTAGTCCCAGTCAGTAATGAACTCTAGGGAAACTTACCGCTCGCATTGTGTCGACAGCTCCCTTGCCAAGTTCCTTCTCTAGGTAATCTCTCTTGACCAGTCCAACGCCATGCTCACCCGTCGCCGTGCCGTTCATCTCGATCGCCTTGTCAACCATTCTATGCACAATATCCTCAGCAATATGCCGTTTGTCTTCAGGGAACAACAACAAGGTGTGAAAGTTGCCGTCTCCTACGTGACCAACGACGGAGCCGAGTAATCCCGACTTTTCGATATCATCTTTGGCAAACTCTATGATATCCGGTAGTCTACTCAAAGGAACAGCAACATCAGTTGTCCAGACTTTGTCGGTAGGCGACTTTCTCATCGCAAGCATGCTCCAGAGCGCATTCTTCCTCGCAGACCATAGCTCTTCCCGTTCATGTTCATCGGAGGCAAAAGTGTATGCCGTGCTGCGATTGCGTTTCGTAATATGACCAACCTGCTTGGCAAGATGCTGCACGATGAACTCATCACTACCAGTGAATTTGAAGAACAGAGTAGGCTCCTCCTTCCACCTAAGTCTGGTCAAAGCAGACTCGTTGATGCTTCTCATCTGTACTTCATCCAGGATCTCAACAGCAGCGACTTGAATGCCCTGAGATAATACTTCCCTCACTGCAGATGCCGCATTGCGTAGAGTGGGAAATGTACACACAGCCACAGCTTCACAAGGAGGCTTGACTGCTAGTTTCAGTGTTGCTTCTGTAACAAGGCCAAGGGTTCCCTCGCTTCCGATGAAGGTCCTTGTCAAATCATAACCCGCACTCGATTTTCTTGCTCGTTGGCGAGTCTTTATGATGGTTCCATCGGCGAGTACCACTGTCAGCGACAATACCCAGTCTTTCATGGTACCATATGCCGCCGCATTAGTTCCAGAGCACCCTGTCCCAACCATACCCCCGATCATTGCACCGGGGCCTGGATCTGGGGGAAAGAAGAGTCCATGAGACAAAAGCTCCTCATTCAGATCCATCCAGCCGATTCCAGGCTGTACCACGCAGTCGAGGTCATAAGTGTTCAGTTCCACAATGCGATTCATTCGACCAAAGTCGACACAGATGCCTTGGAAATGAGGAATGTATTGACCCTCAATCGAGGTACCACCTGAGTATGGCGTGACTGGTAGTCGGCGTCTAAAGCATACTTTCATCAATTCTGAGACCTGCTCGGTTGTCTCGGGGTAGAGGATGACGTGGGAACAGACAGCAGTGCCTTCGGTCCAGGGGTATGACTGATAATCTGATCCAGAATGCGTGACGAGATCTGCTCGGTCTGTGGATATGTTTTCAGCCCCCAGTATCGCCGCGAACTCTTCGCATGCAGCCTGTATATTTTTCACGGAAACATCATGTTCAATTTTGGGCGTGTTTACGAGTGACTGTGTTGATAGCTGTTGTAGTCTCATGGGGCGGCCATAGAAAGTAAGAGTGCTGATAACACCAATCGCCGAGATACCAATGACGTACAGCCCTGGTTGTTATAAGTCAGATAACCAACTCGATAAGTTATGTTCAACGGATGATTGAAGCGTACCGGTATGGCGCCTCGAACTGTTTCTAAATAGTGTAGCTGGTGTCGTGTACACGCTCGGGGCTGGACGGGCGTGCCTGATAGAGGTAGAAGAAAATAACCGGCTTGACCTCACCCAGTGCAATGGCTTGCATCTCGTATACATGATTCCAGTGGTGAAGCGAAATGCCGATAATTGCTGCTATGTGGTAGTTTGAGCGCGGACAAAAGACTTGGTATTAGAAAATGCTAAGAGAACTGTTTTCTCAAGCAGTAGCCTTTATGGCTATGAACTTGGCTGCGGAAGACACTCTACCTTGCCGTGCAGTCCATGGTCCGTTGTTAGATTTAGGAGCACCATCGGCTATGGACGTCAAGTTTCTTTTCGGCTATGGTGCGCTGTAATTGCCCCTTCGGTTATGGCCTACATTTCGCCCACTAGTTTCTTTTTAACAAGCTATACAAATAACTCTAACTAGGCGTATTAGTACGATCTTGCCTGCAAAAAGGCTTACTGATACATGTATTTAAGACAATTGCTGTTCGATACCTTTTTAGCGGGTATACTTCCCCGCAATTGTCGTGTCACCAGACGCACTAAACAAGATGCCAAGAAAGGCAAGCATCTTTTGCATTATAAGACTATAAGCTCTAAGAAGCAAACTAAGGGTTGTGATTCATAATGGCTCATCATTTCAAACAAGATCAGAACTAGCTAGCCCTAGATCAGCCAAAAAATACATGGCTTGGTACTGAGACGAATCAGGCTGTGGGAAATCCATAGTATCTACCGGATGTGTGTTTGAGAAGACACCATTTGCCAGATACGCTGGCCAGAATCCGCCTCCTTCAAACCCGACACAAGCCTCCCCAGAATCCTGATCGAACATGAAGTTTGTCTCATCATCTCCAAGATCTGGGGTGGGATGTGTGGTTTGGTCTTCCGAAGGGAGCATTGCCGCCGAAACCTCATTTGTATGATCGGGGTTGGTCCCTGGGTTAACGAGAGCCGGTGCATCGACCCTTTGTCCATCACTGACCATGCTTGTCTCCCGCCCTTGTGCGTCTCCCACCGTGTTTGCCTCAGAGCGGTTAAGGATATCCATAAAGAAGTTTCTGATCCATCGCGCAAGGATATAAACTGGCTCGAACTGCTTGAGAGCAAGTAAGCCGCGACGGATTTTGCCAAAGAGTTTATCACTTCTTGGTGGTGTCGCACCACCGTCTGCTGCAAGAGCCATCATGGCGGAAAAGAGAGCTGAGACACTAAGACTGGTTAGAATGTTGTACTTTAACTTCCGATTAAGACTCACTAAATCATGGGAAATTGCTCTGGGGCCCAGTAGAGTAGTGAAGTCTCAACAAGGCTAAACACCTGTGTTGCAGAGTCAATAATAGGTTTTGTTTCCTTAGAAGTATTGCACTGTCTCTGTAGTCGTTGATAAAGATTTACCAAGTAGTAACTGGCCAATTAGCCAGTTGATCATCCATGGCGTGGACTACTCACTGATAGCACACTTCCAGGGTTAAACTTAAGTGATGGGTCTCATTGGAGGTTTTCAGACTTTTGGAGTCATCGCTCCAGGATTGCAAGATCGTTTGTATATCCTGCATTGCTTTCTGGCGTACTGATGCGTCCTTACTCAGAGGGAGACGTGATGGCGAACAATGCGAGAAGTACAGTTGAGCCACTACCATCGAGATTAGCATGAGGCTCCTACCTTCAGTGTCCCTGTGAGTTACCTACCAGCTTTGCTCAATTTGGCTTGTGCAATCATGTAGTGGGCCGTTTCTGGGGCTTCTTCGGGGAAGTCTTGCACTACAAGTTCCTCGACATCGTAGTCCAAATCGTTGATCACCATTGGCGTTCCGGTAGAGATGGCAATCTGACGGTCACGAACCTGCTTGGTCAGCTGATGGTGCATGATCCCAATTGAACTATTGACCTACATAAAGACACCACCAGATGCATTTCCATCGCCGTCTTTCTTCAGAAGGCATCTGGCTATTGCTGGTACTTCTATGATAGCCAGTACATTGCGCAGATCTAATGGCGGCGGCGAGCCACCAGTGGCAGTCGCGATATGCTGTCGGGTTTCCAAACCAGTAGTGAAGCAAGTAGGAAGACAGAATCATGTGCATTCGGCTTGATTCTCTGTCAAGGTCGAAGGAAGCGCTGGCTTTGGTAAAGAGGTCCTGGTTGGCGTCTAGTCGAGTGCTGTGCCCCATGAGGTGCAGAACCTCCAAGTCGCAGTGTAAGGACGCTACGAATAAGACACTGCGTAACAAAGTTTCTGACATTCTCCCTTCATAGAGAGACGTGAAGAAGTATTTTCGCTCGAATATTGGACAAAAGGCGTGGAATCGGTTGAAGTAGACCTCGATCAGTCTGTCGACCAGGTCTGGTGACGGAAGATCCTCTAAGCCAGATTTCTGTCGAGGCTGTGATGGCTTGCTGGGGATGCTGTCTCTTGTAGTATCACAAGATATGTTTTGGACTGTCTCGTTACAATCGCGGATTGGCCTGTGGACGCTGTTGTGGCCTGGGGTATAGCCTCTCATGACATAGGAAGCATACCAACTCTCACCAACAACGCTTGGCTGTACAGTAAGGGTAGATTGCGATGGACTCGCGTTCTGGGTAGTCCGTGGTGCATCCATCGCTCTACTGTTCAATTGTAGCGGATCCATACTGCTCTGCTGGCCATTGCGTGCGGTGTTGTTGGTTATACCACGTCGCACGTTGCTGACAACTGCCGGCATCTCCATGCTGGAGCTGGCTGAGCTTGGTGACGATTGGGTATCGGGCAGGATTGTGTATCGCCCATCAGCACCTCTGTATTATGAGCGCGGGACCGGTATGGTTCTGGAATGATGGAGGCCTACCTTCGGCGTTTGGACTGTATCAGCGCACACTGCTCATGGTTGTTGCTCTTCTTGCAAGCTGAACATGGTACACCAATAATTGATCCATCGCACTTTGTCCTTCGTCTATTGCACCTCTCACAAGCAGTGCCTCTCCTCCTGCCATGATTCGGCATCCGTCGTGAGGCTACTGGACGTGAATTGAGTTCATTCATGGCATCATGCGGCATTGCCATATACTGGGGGACTGGACTGGATTGGCAAACAACGAAATCGTCATCTTTCCTCGCATATCGAAATCCGGGGTATGAGAGGATCCGCGTGAAGGATGCGAGGCCTATTACGAAGGTGGTTTAGCCATTACTTTACCCCGCAGAACACAAGTGTTAGGGGATAATTACATCGTTTGCAGCAGGCTTTCTATTTGCCAGACTCAGTGGGGACACATCCGGGAGCGTCAATGTCCATCGGCTACGGACCATAGCCGATGGTCGCCACCAAGGCCGTTTATGGTTCAGTTACTGTCGCCTACATTTGACACACCCTTTCAAACAACTATAGATCCTTATTGTGACGAAATAAACAAGCAGATTACAATCAAGCACACGCATGTATAAAGCTTATCACAGCTTCCTGGTCCAGATTAACATCTGCTATCAACACTACCTACACATCTTATACCGGCAATCACAATGATCGACCAACGCAATCCATCTCACTCCGATATCGATATGTTCAAGGAGGACAATCAAGAGATTGAGCGAGCTGACACTGAAGATCACGTTCCCAACACATACGATGCCAAGTTCGAAAAGAGGGTTCTTCGAAAAGTTGACCTACGACTATTGCCCATCCTCGGCTGTTTATACACGATCGCTCTCGTAGATAGATCTAACGTCGCCGTCGCTCGCATCTCGGGAATGGACGATGACCTTGGTCTCGCCGAGGGCAATCGTGTATCCATTGTTCTAATGGTGTTTTTCATCGGCTACATCATCTTCGAAATTCCCAGCAACGCCTTTATCCACAAACTTGGTGCTGCGAACTGGCTCGCTTTTCTTGCTTTTGCGTGGGGTTTGGTATCCCTTGGTATTGGCTTTCTTAACAACTGGGCAGGTCTGGCTGTGCTGAGAGCACTTCTGGGTATTTTTGAAGCTGGCTTCTTTCCAGGTACTTGATTACTTGAATTTTCTGGCCTAGGCCTCATGCTGACTGCTAGCAAGGTTGCGTCTATCTTGTGTCCTCTTGGTACAAGCGATATGAGGTTCAGAAACGCATGGCTGGGTTTTTCCTGACTGCCTCTGCCCTATCTGCATTCGCCAACATTCTCGCTTATGGTCTGATCCAGATCTCCAAACATCATCACTATAAAGGGTTAGTACTAGGATACAATCAATCACAGTAGTGGAGGCTAATTGCTACAGATGGCGCTGGATCTTCATCATCGAAGGTGCCATTACAGTCGTCGCTGGTATTGGATCATGGTTCATCATCGTCGATTTCCCTGACTCCGATAAAAACACATTCCTCACCATTGAAGAGCGCGCATTTGTGAAGGCACGTCTGGCTGAAGACCGTGGCCCAGAAGAACGAGAAAAGGTAACGATCAAGATCCTTGCCAGAACGGCCGCCGATTGGAAACCATGGGCATTCTCTCTCATGTACATGGCTGGTGCCGTTGGAGTTTACGCTTTCCTATTCTTTCTGCCTATCATTCTGCGTGGTGGTCTCGGGTACTCGCTCGAGCTATCCTTTATCTTAAGCACTCCCCCGTCGCTATTTGCTGTTGTGGAAGCCATGGCCATCTCTTGGCTTGCTGATAAAACGAGAATGCGGGGACCATTCGTTATTTTCCAAGGCGTCATCGGTATCATCGGGCTCTGTATGACTGGGTTTCTGGATGACCCGACTCCCAGATATATCGGCACTTTTCTCGGCGTCGCTGGTGCTAACGGGTTAGTCGTAACAACCCTCGCCTGGCAAGCCAACAATATTGTGGGAGATGCTCGTCGAGCCGTATCCACTGCCATCCTCATTAGCATGAGCGGCGTTGGTGGTATATACTCCAGCATGGTGTTCCGTAAGATACTCTCCCCAATTCAACTTTCCTCATCTAATACTTTGACAGGTCAGCAGGATGCACCCAACTACATTCCGGGACTCATTGCTGTTATGGCAATTAATGTGGCAGCTGTTGTATTTGCTGCTTTGACTATGCTTCTGCTTCGATATCACAATCGACAGGCAGATCAAGGAACGCATTTATGCGAAGGAAGAGAAGGGTTTAGATATACTTTGTAGACAATTTCAAGTTCCTTCATTGTAGTCTTGATGGCAATTACGCTGAAGCTTTTAATTTTAAATGAATATTGCCGCTGCTAACCTGTCGCTGTCAAAAGATGAAATCATTTTGAATCAAGTCAACTCAAGTCAATCTAAATCACAAATTTCATTCTTCAAATAAAATCAATTTTATACTCCTGTTCCTTCGATTTGACTTAGTTATAAGGGATATTAGAAAGGCATTGATATCTCTATGTAGGGTAGTTGTTTTCCTTTGAAGTGGAAATAGTAACATCTTATCTTATATCTTATTGACAGTCCTATCGATAAAATAATGTCTACAGCCAATTCAAGTGAAATCTCTTAAATTAAGTCAATTCTGACCTTTATCAATCATATCGAAGGGTCGTCAAATTGGTTCCCAAAAATCGATTTGAAATTTGATTTGTTGAAAGCACTATTTTGAGTTGTACCTAAAGCCCCTCACAACATGGAAATATAATTGAAACCAGAAAAGGACTAGCGTAAAGTGTCCAGCTGATGAGACGGATGAACTATATCCCGTTGTGAAAGTCAAACCGTTTATCCTGGCTAAACCCGCCTTCGGTGGTAGTATCCTTGGCTAATTTGGACCATACTAAGTACTCCGGAAGTTCTACGATGGGTTAAGACTCGTTTCTATACAGAACTGGTGTTGTTGCTATTACTTTCCATCTCAGAAGATCGTGACATCTGTTTGCCTAAAATGCCAAGACACGCTAACAAAGCTCAAAACCCCACCTTTGGTCTCAGCAAAACCCTCTCGGTTGCAATAGCGTGACTTTCATCCTTGGCATAAACTACCTCACAAAGTCCAGCGCCTAGCCTACCAGACTCAAGGTTCCCGTATGCGCTTGTTTTTTCGCCATTCTGCTGTGTCTGTGATCATCTTCTAGAGCCTCATGGAAGGCTCTGATAGTACAGTAAAACGGAAGAGGGCGCGAGGTCCAAAGGTCAGATCTGGCTGCCTTACATGGTAAGTTGTTGCTGATTACTTGTAGTACACGAGGCTAACTATAGCAGCAAGTTCGTTGTCCTTGAGTAGCGCTCCCACTCGGCTTCACACTAACCGTCGTGTTTTAGAATCCGTCACCTCAAATGTGACGAAAGAAAACCAATCTGCTCGCGCTGTGAGAAGGACAAACGAAGATGCGATGGCTACATTCCAGAGTCGGAATGCAAGTACAAGCCCAGGACCCCGGCTCTTCAGCGAAAGCAAAGCGAAGCTGCATTACAACGTCCCGCAGCAACCTCCAAGATCCTGGTCCCTGCAGGTCTATCACCAGAGACATTCGGCTCGTCGATAGAACTGGATCTTTGTCATCACTTCCGAACATGCACCATCTCAGAACTGGCGAGCTCTTTGAACGCGATGAGCTTCTGGCACACCTATGTGCTACCCCTCAGTCAAGATTCCGTGCCTATTAAGGCTGCCATTGGTGCCTTGGGAGGTGCGCACAAGGCTTTCAAGCTCCAAACCCAGACCGACCCCTTCACACAATCTCTCGCCAAGTCTTATGAAATTGCCTCTGTTCAGCAGTATAGCAACGCTATTAAGGTGATGCACGACTATATGAACTCGCCGGATAAGAAATTCCAGGTTATCCTGACGTGCTGTCTCATATTTATCTGCACTGAGAATCTTTACGGTCGTTACACAAATGTCACTCGTCACCTCGAGTCTGCATTCTCTCTGCTAAACACATGTGAACGCTGGAATGACGTAGGAACCCAGTATCGTGGTGAGGTCGGCCACAGACGCAAGGGAGATGACTTGTCAAAGTTCATGGACAATATCGGGCCATCGCTCTGTGGTCTCACCTCGGATCTGTTCTTTTACATGGGAGATAATCATTCTCCAAAGCTTGTATCAGAGCTTCAACAGTGGCTTCGAAGGCAAGACCCCATAAGTCTCCAAGAGCCTGGTGCCCCATTCTTCTCAGCTCAAGCAGCAGCGTCTTGTTTATCGCAGGTGGGGACCACATTTGGGATCGAGATGAACACTGGTTGTCAAATGTGTCTCGGCCAAGGCTATCCCTGCGGCAAGACCGGTCTAGTCTGCAGGCGATTTGATAACGGTTTGGAGTCGGAATCATTCTACCGGTACTGGAGCGCGCGATACAATGCCTTTAAGCAGAATTTCGATCCTCTGAAGGCTTCAGAATCAGAACTGTTCCGATTTAAGGTGCTTGAACTGGAAGAGATTACATGGCATGCAACGTTCAAGCTGGCTTCAATCGACAGTGATCTAGAACCAGCTGATTGCATTGAGATACTGAAAAGAGCAGAGTCGATCATTGACTTTTCGCAAAGAGATACCGGTCATATCTTCACTTTCCAAGCAAACCTGGTTCCGCCCATCGCCTACGTTATTATCTCTTGCCAGGATGAAACGATACAGTGGGAGGGCGTAAGGCTTCTACGGCGACTTGGAAGAAGGGAGGGTGTTTGGGACAGTAGGAAGATGGCGGATATCTATGCTAGTATGATCACCGCTAAAACAAGGAAGCTTGTTTCCTGGGAGCAGATTCCGGATGATGTGCCACGGTTGACAGAGCTTCTCGGTTCGGTTCGGTTAGATACCCCGATCGAAGACAATCAATGATATTTCATGAAAGTTGGCTTAGTTGTTGTATCCCCCTGCAGCCAGGTTTATAGATTACCTAGAGTCATATTTGCCAAATCTCAAGTGTACAAAGTTCATTCGTGTGAAAGGATCTCTTACCTCTCCCTTGCACTTGATCCCTTCGAACCCCTAATGACCTCATATCATCGAGGTGCCCGCAAGGCCTGTTGCACTTTCTCACTACCGTTTCTCGACAAGACACTTGACACACTGCGATTGTGATATGGAAACAGTGACTTGAGTCACTGTCAACTATACGTTTCCCTTCCTTCTTTGCCTTTTCGTGAGGATGCCCCCGATAAGCTTCAGGCATTTTCTTACCGCATATGAGCAAACCATATCTGTTTCAGTTCTGCCACACATGGTAGTCCTTTTGTATGATCGCTTCGCTTTATTATTCGTGTCCGTGATGGTTTATGCTTCGGCATATTAAGTTACAAGGATGAGAAACCGTAGAACATGGGCTTGTTTATCGCTAACGGAGCACGCTACTCAGATGTCTCGAAGACACTTCTTCCCATGATATCATTATGAGTTCATTCCTACTGTAAATTGGAAGAAAGAATGATGACCTCATATGTACTATAGGCAGTTATCAAAGCATAAGAACAGCTACCTGGCAGGGACTTGTTCTGTAAGACGTAAATGATCAGGCAGTCACTGTCATTATTCACAATAGGCTGAGAGGCTCAGCCTGTATCGGTGTCAAAGCGATACGGGACAGCTCACTTGTAAAACCGCATGTTAGTATGGAGGCAAGGAACTTGGCAAGTATATGATTGCAAGTATGAATTGACTTATTAGTTTCTCTATTAACCCTATTCTTAGTTAGGATATATAGTGCTCTTTACCCTAACTTATTCCTCTATAGCTTGATCTATACTAAGAGGGTTAACAACTGGGCACTTATAATATAAGCTGTTCATATGTTCCTCAAACTCCTCCGTTAACCTCCCCGTTAACCGCCCCATTAGTCTCTCCGTTGAGTCCTCCATTAACCGCTCCGTTGGCCGTCCCGTTGGCCGCTCCGTTGACCGCTCCGTTGACCGCTCCGTTAACCACTCCATTTACCACTCCATTAGTTCGGTTCCTACACCTGTTGCACGTCATACGTATGTTTTCTACCTTGGGCTCTATCCCGTCCTCACAGTCCGGAGGCTCATAGTTTTCGTCGATTGCTTTCTGGCATCTCGCGGGAGACATCGCTTCGGCCATAACCCTGTGGCATACGGTGCAAACTACCCTGGTAGTTATTTCGAAACACATGTTGATTTCTTTGTCGAACAAAAATTTCTGATATAATTTTCCTATTTCATCTTCTTTCGGGTTCTAGTATTTGTCTCCCAACTTGTCGGGCCCAATCGTCTTCTTATACTTGAGAGGTCGATGTGACCCAGCGCCAAATACTCGTGGTTTGGCTCCCGCGCTAGTATCGCGCACTGAACATCGTTCGTGATAGAATGAGGGTTCCAACATTGAACTGCACCGGTCTTGCCTCTGGAGAGTTGTTATTGGGCGACGTCGGATACTTGATTACAGAAGATGGATTTCAAAACTGTATACTGATTCACTTGTTTGTGAAATTGGCTATGTGTCTCACTGAGCGTTTTCCCATATCACACGGCTGAGTACGCATGATGAAAGCATATCAAGGCCTGTGAATGGATTTCCGGTTCAAATGATTCAATGCAACATTAATTTTTATCATTCCTTATAAATAACATAGAAGTTACTTGTAGCTTTTCCCCTACTTAATAAAGCCCTCAACAGGAGGGTGGTATCCAGTCACGCTCTCCATTCCTATTCTTCACGGGTTTGTTTCATTCTGGGTTGTTTTGGTTGCCCAGGTTACCACTTGCCATGAGCTCCGCCATGCATAGGGTACATGTTGATCTTGAATATGTTGTACCGAGAGTTACTCCATCGCCACACGCGCCAGCCAGACCGGTCTTATTTTTAGCCTTTTCGCATATAGTATGCGTGGACGCTTCGCACATTATTCTACGGCATATACAGCAAGTCAGGATGCTAACTTGTTTATGACACATGATTCCGATCTAGTTTTAGTTGAATTAATACTTGAGTTGCTAATTGTCCGAGTTTATTGTAATTTGTTTCCTCAAGATATTTATACTTTTCACACTATCGCTAATCACAGCTATCTTGAGAGTACGTTACAGTTGTGGTAGTGCAGCGTCTCTTAATCACTACCCTATATAATAAACTGGCTGTTATCATGCCGGACAGTTGGTAAGTTCTCTGGCGATGGTATGCTGTAATTTAGCCAAAAGACTAACTGGAAAAGTAATGTCTACATGCCCCCTTGACATCGTCTGATGCGACCGAACCTCACAGCTCAATGCGTCGATCCGGGGTACTCGTTTGATTTGTGACAAGTCTTCTTTGCTCTTCGAGTGTGTATTCGCTCCGATGTTCAAAAATTGACATATTTTCACAGACTGATTACATTCCCATACCGACCGAGACGCCCGCTCTATAATGTGCCATGGTTAAAACACGCTCTACAAATATTGCTCGTCTTCCTTAATTGCCTTTTTATGACCTGTGCTGTCTTGCCATCGATCCAACCCATAAGAAATAACCGGACACCCGGACTAAAATCGATTGATTTAGTTCAAACCGCCACAGTTCATCGGCCGAGCGGAGCCGCGTCTTAGTGCACGATTCGCGACAGGGTTCATGTCACAGACCAACGGGCTACCCGCATCGTATACAGTGAGGTATTAAAATTGTCTATGGTTTATTATCTAGTTATCGACGAAATCATCAAATGATGGGTATCTTTATCTTTGTGCTGTGGTGGGTATAGCTTTAAGAACCATCCAAACATTGAATACTAACATCAAAGACTAACATCAAAGAAAGGAGGGTTTTGAGATTTAGATGGGGAAGTCTTCCTCCTTTAGGCGTCGGGTCGAACTTGACTCGCTTTCAAGATCATCGTAATCACTGCGATCGCGATTCGGTTTCACGATCTCAACTTTGGTAGTCTGGAAAGTCCTAGAGATCTGAATGCCGTCTTCTTTCCTTTCAGGGAGCTCAATGTTTTCAGCACCAGCTTCAATATACGTCTGGTTGCCAGCAGGAAAGACCGAGTCCATCTTCTTCTTTGTGGTGGTCTTGCCAGTGGTCTTTCCACCAGAGCGAGATTGAGAGTGTGAGTAGTCGTAGCCATTGGGGTTGCTGGCCTTGACCACCTTGGTGATAAGCTCAGCCATGTTCATCTCAATATGAAGCTTGACCAGGTAGGCCAGAGGATGAAACTGGAGATAAACGATATCGTTGGGAAGGGACATCATGGCAATGAGAAGCACCTTTTCGCTTGTTAGTAGGGTTATGGGCATAGTTTCATAGGGGGAGGGAAAACTTACATCCATTGTCATCGAAACAGCAATCATAACCAGATTAACGCGGTAAAGTCGCGTGTATTTGGTAAGACCGTTGGCGATAAGTCGGGACCGAACAAGGTGGATGAAGTAGAAGTTGAGACCAGCATCGACGATCAGGAAGATACACTTCTCTACCCTATCCCAAACGGCGTTCACAGAGACCCATTGATGGCTGATTTGCAATCGCGCGGGGATCCAGACACAGAACACACTGATGTTGATAATCAGGAGCACGAGGAAGGTTGTAAGTTTAAGTCTCCAGGCATTGTGCCTATTGACCATGAGGATCGAGATTCGGTTGATGATAATTTGGAGTAGTGTCTGAATTTGAATAGCCCAAAGGAGAACTTTGAAAGTTAGTCAGGACTAGAAACCCAGATGCGTGAGGTGGTGGACTAACCAATGACAAAGAAGACAGGAAAGCCGGGCGGGATATATTGACGGAGATAACACCAGGTGATGGCACTCATGATCACACTGCTGGCCCATTCTGTCCAGACAAGCATCAGGTAGATATTCGTTCGTGTGCCACGCTTCCATGACTTGATGGTTTGTCGGGCAGCCTTCGTCCCAGCAAAGATCGAAACACCTAGGGAATATCCCCAGGCAATGCTCGCAATGTTCATGTCATTTGGACTAGGCTTGTGGAACTCGTAATTGTCGGAGAGTAAGAAACCGCCCATCGTGGAGGCTGTGGTCAAGAGCCGTGCTGGCGCTTGTTCAGGGAATATCGATGTTTGGGAAGAAGTAAGATGCAGGGACTATGAGAGTATGGTTTCCAGTGCGATGAGATACATATTTGAAGGAGGCTGCAGGACGTAAACACTAGTGGCAATGCACGTTCTACGCAGGGGCTACAATGAGGCGTTGAAGGCGCCCGTTCCTTTGAAGCGTTGTCCTGTGCTTCCGCCTCTAAGACTGTTCATATCCTGATACGCTTATGCATCGGCTTACGGACCGGTGAAGATCCTGTACGAGCTGCGGGCTTCACCCAGTCGTCCGGTTCCCCTGTGCTCATCTCTTTTGGGAGTACTACATTGCAAGGTTCCCCAAAGTGTGGCATCTTGAGGGATGCATGAGATGGCGGATCCTGATTAAGTGATGGTGATAGATACTGCATGACATCTTGAGCTTCCAACATCAGTCAAGTCATATTACCACCTAATCGTCTTGGTTATTCTTGACATCTTGAAAGATGAGAGGATTGAATTTTCTCTGTAGTCCAGCCGAAACCCGTATCGTCTCTGGTCAATTCATTCTCACACAGTATCATTGGCAGCAATCTATGCAGGGCCCTGGGAGAGTAATTGCTTTTGCGGCTCCGCAATTCTAGCGCTGCATCGACATCGGTTCCCAAAGTGCTGGAATCTCGTTCCCCGAGATTGTTCTTCAGTGGCGCGAACTAATGAAAGGAGAATTGGTCTAGATGAAGGAAAACGTGGCTTTGGAGACGGGATGAATAAGCTCGGGCAGAAGGGAGCGGCTTCCAGATGGCCCTGAAGCGGTTGCGTCTTAAGCCTTATCTCGTGTTATCGGTCCCTGACGATGTAAGCAGGTTATCCCATGTGGAAGCTCGTTCCATGCAGACTTCGGCTCCGCGGTGGATACGCCGGAGTTTCAGCCCTGGGACGCGAGTCACCATCGAAGCTTAATCAGAGTTAAATACGGACTAATGCCGTAAACATGCACTGAATCTGCGTCTAGGGAACAGGAGCTTCCGAAATGTTGTCGGCGAAGTAACTGAATACGACGATAATAAAGCTGATCTCAATCTCAGTATTCGAATTGTTGCGGCTTAAATAGAGTGTGCATTTTAGTGGTTCCGCTGCCATTGATCCGCCCGAGATCGACAAGCCCAGGAACGGCTTCTAGACCCAAGCTAGAGCAACTTGCGAAATATCAATCACGTGCATAATGAACGTTCTTATCACGTATACGTTATCTTGCGTTTACAGCACGTTGGCGAAAGATACATCAGTAAACTAGAGGGACGTTCAAAGGGATTTCGTGACGTTTGATAACCTCCATTTACGCGAGATGATGAGCCTTGGACTAAAACATAATTTGTGGAAGTTGGCCCTATAACTAATGGTTAGTCAAGGCCCTGTAATCAAAATGGTTATAAGGGATGTTCAAGACATTCGATGTCTCACAGATCAGCCAGACACCGTCAGAAGGAAACGCATAACAGCCAATAAAAATCACATAGACAAGTGCTCATGGAAAATACACGTCGCGAACAGCCAATGATACCTGCGACAAGATGTAATCCCGGTCAGCTGAAAAAGGCGGCTTGAAATTCACCTTCATTCTCACTTCCCCTCTTTTTCATGATCCTCCCGCCATGAGGTGCATAATCTGTGGCATTTAAGACCATGGACCCATTATCTATAGCCAGCGGGTGTGCAGGTCTTGTTTCGGCCATCGGCTCTCTCTCATTCTCTATTCATGCTTTCGTAAGAACATGCCGCGAAGCCCGAAGTGATCTCGGTCGGGTATCACGAGAGTTATTGTCTCTGAGGACTGTCCTTGAGCTCATTCAAGAAGACGTCGCCGATGACGCAACAACGTTTCCGCAAACCCTGGAATGGCATGTCTCAGGCATCGTTTTGAACTGCAATTCGGTCGTCACAGAGATACAAGAGTGATTAACCAAATGCTCTAACGACAGCCGTCTCAAGGTTAAGGCATCATGGGCCATCAACGGCCAAGGAGACGTCGCAAAATTGCGTTCAAGTTTCGCAGCCCACAAGGCGGCGCTGGAGCTAGCTCTGGACATGTTTGCGCTGTGAGTGGTCCTCTGATCTCCCAGTACGAAGATTTACTCATAATTCTCTGATCAGACACGTAACTAAGGATATCAAAAATGACACCACCGAGATCCGCAACGATACTACAGCAATAAAAGACGATACAGCACAAATCCTTGCAGAGATCGCTCGACTTCAAGATCGCCTCCCCAGGCAGGTTGAAAATGACTACATTCTACAGCACTTTCGGGAAGAAATGACTACGTACACAGAGCAGACTTTGGATAGGCCCTACAGCGATGGACGAAGTCCGACCCCTACTGTTCTCCAACCAGATTTCGATCCACCAAATGATGTTTACTCACAGAATTTGGGACCAACAGCAGTCGTGAGCACAGAAAATCTTTGGAATCAAGGGAATGTGTCATGCAAGGATGAATCACAACAGCTAAATCTACCTGCCACCGAATCAACAGTGCCAGCTAGCAAATCATCACTGCAAGGCATTCGGGGGCATAACAACTCCTCTGATTCTGAGCCAGGTCTTCAGGACATTAGACCAGTTAATCACGGAGGTTCAGCTCCCGCCAATATCCATACTGCAAAGCCAATGGAGGAAGGATTTTACTACGAAAGCAAGAATTGCGGAGAAACATTAGTGATCAACTACCCAGTCGCTGGATCTATTCGTCCAAGTATTCGCGATCAAGACTGCTATGAGTCCACCCATAACCGCTTCACTGCCGTTGTCTGTGATCCCAAGGAATTCTACCAGCTGAGACACACATTCCGTCCAAAACTGTTCGCAAACCCAAGGCACATTGCGATGGTTTTTGTACTCAAAGTTACTGGGTGGACTACATACGAGACTTTCGTGCATAAATGGAATTTCGTTACGACCGCGATGTCGCAGGCAACACAAAAGGTAGATGCCTTGAGAGAAAGTTTGCCACAAGATTACTCTCTACCTTAGCAGCATACTGTTGTTTTAGTTTACTCCCCTTCACGCTATCTCTGTGACAATAGGATCTGGGTAACTCTAACAGGCTTGGGCGTTCAGCACGGCAGAGATGACCTGATGAGCTTGATAGGTCGAACGTCTTCGAGTCCGCCTTTACTAAGACATGCTATTAAAGATTTTGACAACGGCATTTCGGCAACGATACATGAGGTTGGTTACTACAGTTGAACATATGTCAGTTAAGGTGCTGATACACATTCAGTACACCGTACAGCCAGCCACTCATCAACGTCGTTCAGAACTCAGATTGCCAGGTACTCCAGATACTGAGCCCTTGCAGGTGATTCATGTGACTAATCAAGAGGATGGGGCCATTTCTCCTCGTCTTGCGTGGATATCGAATATTTGTCTAACCCTTGATACCCAGTTCGTTGTTGAACTACCCGATGACATATCTATTAAGTCCCCTGGGGATTTCTTTTGGGAGATGTGGACTTGTCAGCAGCGATTCAAAACATCACTGGATGATCAAGTGAACAAAATAGTATTCACTGACCCAGAAGAGTTTCTCCGGGAGCGTAAGAAGCTTTTAACTCGCTATGATGGCCCCGGCGGATATCTGAAACGTTTATTCTCTAAAAGATAGAAAACGGAAGTAAATAAGATTGTATCAGCTATATTAGACAAGGAAATCAACCTGGACAATTCTCAGACCGAGTCGCCTGAAAGCATCTTGTATGATTTCCCACCGCTTTCGCTTTACTTTCAGTTAATTAGCGGTCGTCAGGATTCGATATAAGCAATGCTCTCAAATTCTGGCCATATTATCCATGGAAACACTACGGCCGGTAGTAACATTCTGGGCACTTACTTAGAATCTCAGATCTATCAGAACAGACATTCCACCCATCTCAGATTAGCACACTTAGTTTCTTTTACCCTGAAAGAGAGATATAGGTATTAATAATATGATGACATACCTTTTACCTTACACTGGTTAATTGGTGGCTGCTATCTAGGAAGTGTGGATGGACGCGCAAAGCTAACCGCTTCTGTGGACCGGTCATCCGGACACCCAATTTACAATTCTTTCATCGACGCCATGCATGGACACAGTTATAGAGGTAGCATACGTGCGTTCCTTTCCATTTGATACTTCCGATTTCAAGAGAACATGCTAGCAATAGGCTTTGTGCCTAAGGGTAATTGCATATTCTTACTAATCTCACTGTGCATCCATCGCTTTGTATCATCGTTACTATCGTGATCAGGTCTGCAAATTGTCATCATGTAAGACTATCGGCTGAAGTAGAATGTGGTCGCCTATATGCATTGTCATCTTTTGCAATTGTTATTTCAAATAGAGCTTCTCATGCATGATTCGTAGCCTAGAGCAAAACAGATATCTCAAATACTTCTAGTGCTTACTGCCCTGATGACGTTATCACGCCCCTTACAGAATTCCATATTCAGTAAGTTATTCAAATCAATGGTAGATATTAATCAATTTTCGCTATGTCGTAATCGAAAGGCTATATAAGACTGGATTCGGACCTCGAATAATCCAAAATACCATTCATCATCCCTCAATCTACTTTTCTACCTCACACAATATTACTTCAATAATGATTCCTGCTCGCATTCTTCTCGTTCACGGAGCTCTGGCCGATGGCTCTTCCTGGTCCAAGGTCATCCCGACTCTACTCGACGCAGGCCATAATGTCACTGCTGTCCAACAACCTTTGACAAGTCTCCCGAACGATATCGCCACTGTTAAAGAAGCCATCCATACCCTCAACGAAGACAACGACGTGCCCATTGTTGTCGTAGGCCACTCATTTGGCGGCTTCGCCATAACCAATGCCGCTACAGACGAGCCCAATATCAAGTCCCTCGTCTACGTCATGGCTTTCGCTCCCGATGAGGGCGAAACAGTCGCCGAGCTTGGCAAGAACTATACTACACTTGAATCCAATCTTTCTTTCAGAAATGATACTGCTGGCCGTTTGTATCTGCCTCCCCCCGCCTATCTGAAGTACTTTGCCCCTGATGTCCACCGTGACGAGGCAAGGGTGCTCGCGGCTACCCAGGGACCCTTCGACCCGCTGAGATTTGGATTTCCTTCAGGAAAGCCAGCTTGGAAGCAGGTCAAGAACAAGCACTATGTCGTGGCGACCAAGGACCAGATTATTCAGCCTGAGCTGGAAGAGTTCTTTGCTAAACGAATAGGTGCTAAGAAGCACACGTTGCGCGGAGCGAGCCATGCCGGTTTATGGAGTCGAGGCGAGGATGTCGCAGACATTATCCTTGAGGCTGCTCGAGGACTTTGAGGTGGTAGGGCATCACTGCGTGGCCACTTAAGGCAGACAGTAGTCGCATGCACCGGCTTTGATAAGAGTACTTAAAGTTGAGGAGGCATACTGGTCAGGATGATAAGTCGAAGGAAATTCCAGATTGTATGACCTGTTTGTAGGTGTGATGAGTGGATTAGGAGGGATTCAAAAGAAATGCACGAGACTTGTGTATGGAATATCAGACTTAGTACCTTAGATTCCCTGCTTTCCTAGACTAGAATGCTATTTCTTTAGTTTGTTGAGCCTTTTTGTTGGTACTTTGTGACTAATGACCCAGGTACTAGATATTTCATATGTTTCTCCAAATGCAGAATTTATGTTATAGAAGGACTATACTCTTTCATTCCGTTCCTGACACTGTCTCAACAGTTGTTTCCCATAATCATTGCCATTAGGAGTTCTGACCAGTGTGTGGATATGAAAAGGAAGAGGCTCCTTGTTATTCAGAAACACGCCCGAGTGATGGTCAAACTCAACCATAATGACAGGGGAGTGCACTTTATAATAAAAGGCATCTCTGTCACCGAATCCACCAATCCAGCAGAACCATGTGTCTTCCCAGTGGCCAGCAATTTCCTGAAGGTGCGCGGCTAGTGCTTTCTCCGGGAGATAGTCTAGGCTTAGTTTGACCAACTTGCGGACCGCATCTTGCTGGGAGTCAGAGAATGTCGATACCTTAACGCCTTCATATGGGATCACACGGTTATCTTGGAAAGCACCTCCAAGATGTCGCTGATCAGCCCGGTGCCACCTTCCAGGCGGATACTCAGGCCCACTCAGCTTCTTATAGATCTGCACATCCTTCTGCACCGCAGTATCGAAAGATTGCATGAGGTGGAGCGCAGTCTGTTCTTGATCAATGAAAAGCTCAAGGCCTTCATGGGGGCCTTCGTCAATGATATTCGGCTCAGCACCCATGAAAACAGGAGATACCACCATCTGGCTTCCGACCACGAAGCAGTTTATGCAGAGATGGTGGCCGAATATCTGCCATCCCCACGGCTCTTCCCGAGAGGGTGTTCCGAAGATGACAAAGTTGTATGAGTTCTCGTTCAGGACCTTGGTGCCATTCACCACCTCGCCTAGGAATTGATTGACTTTCATACAGCCATGGGCCTTTTCGTAACCCTCGGGGGATAAACTTGCTTTCATCAAGCCGTGTAGCGCAATGACTAGGTCTTTGGAAGCTTCCTCCAACCGGATACCATGCCTGAATGTGTAAATCTCTGGGTTTAACCAGAAGCGCCATTCAGGTGCATCAATCGGTCTGAGAAGCTTCTCCCTTTCCTCCAATGATGCGACATCAATAGAGTCCTGGGCTGCCTTGACGGCATGCACTGGAGCTCCGAAGTCTTCTTTCTTGTCTGCGAGGCGAAAGAGGTTGGGGGTCACATTGCCGTCAGTTGTGATTCCCTTGTAGGGTTGGTCGTAAAGTTCCTTCCATGCCTTCATCCAACCGATCATGAAAGGTTCAGAGCATCGATGACCAGCCCATTGATAGGTGTCAGAATTTGCCAGCTGTATGCTTCTTGGGACGTCAGCAGGAGGGATATAATCCCGGAATCCCGCGGGACAGCGAGTTTGTGACATGCTTTTGCTATCCAGAAAATAGTTGATGGGAAAGAAGTGTGTCGTGAGATGAAATTATCATAATTGCTGTTGTGTGGTACCAGCACATAAAATAGACGTGGTTTGAGCTTGACAGCGCTCCTCCTCCACAAAGGGACCAAGGTCTGCCGATTGGAGATCACTTGATAATTCCCAGTCCTCGGTCACATCCGGAAGACATTTGGAATAATCCTAGGGCTTAGTAATTGAGGTGTTGAAAGATCTCACGGATCTGTCAAGTTTCATTTCCGTGCTGAGCGTCATCACCAGTATTCCTTATCGAGTGCCGCTATCCTTCAACATTGGACGATGACACATGAACCAATAAAAAAGTGTCCCCACACACCATTTTAGTCGCGTGGCCATTATGTGTTGGTGACGCGTTTGAATTCCTTGACGCGTTATTCCGAAATCCCGTTGATATCCCTGCACGCCACCGCCTTATGACGCAGCCACGGAAGCAACCTCAGAGACCACAAGGTGACTACTTCAGAGCTATACGGGCTCAGGCATCTTTTTCATTTGGCTTTTAAGTGGATTCTAGGATCATTGAATGCAACTAGTTTAGTAACGATGCTAGCAATTTACTGAGAGGCTGGCGAATGCCGCTGTTCCGTGCTGTTGTGGCTGTGGTGGCTTATTATGAGGCTGGGTAAATTCCAGCTGAAGCTACCCTAGACTTTGGTAGGGATGAGAAGTGTGTTGATAAAAGTCAATGATGTGGTATAAACAATGGTTCATTTGTACCCTAGAAATTTATTTGGTATCGTGAAGATGCATATATGGAGTCATAAAGAGCTTTTAACGCGAAGAGTAGAGTTTTTTGCTTGTCGAAGATAATCCGTCTACCTCCTGAATTGTTTGGGAAGAGGCAAAACGAAGAAAGAAATGTGGTGAAGGGAAAGCTTTTGCACTCCTTTCCATAGGTTGATGATTGGGAAGAAACTGTGTTTTGTGGACAGATTTATACAAAGTAGCAGTTTATTAAATAATTGTGGATGGACACAACTGTCAACTGTGTGACTTGGCAATCATTCTCAATGAATGGTATCAAACTGTCAATCCCTGTTTATCTAGCTGATCACACTCCATCAATCAACGCACAACTTGACCCATGAAAGCTGGACGCGTATCCACACTAACTGCCGAGCTCTTCACAATATAGCCTCAGAATTCTTTGTCTTACCTGATCTGGCCAAACTTCAGACGGAGTCCATGACCAAATCGATGAACGATAAGAATAAGGATCATACTTGCAGCTACAATAGCTGCTTGAGTCCCGAAGCTCACATCATATCCAACCTTGGCTCCCCATGGCTGCTGATAATACCCTACACTGAAACCACTCAAAGCTCGGAATACATTGGTCAAACCGCAGACCTCTGCAGGAGCAGACGGGTACGCATCCAAAAGGTACGAAGCCACGGCCACGGATGTAAGCATGATTCCAAAAGCATGCATGCCCCATCCTACGACAATTGCAGCGACGGAAAGATGCTTATGCAGAGCCTGTCCCATCAAGATAAGACCAGCAATCATGGGTATCGCCGCTATGTATATTGTTACGAGACGAGCTTCGGGTTCGAAAACGCCACTGTGCTTTCGGACGTAACGTCGAGTAAGATAGTCGTTGAAGAAGTGGCCAAAAATCTCGCCTAGGAAAACGCCAACAATGGGGGCGAAGTGCAGGTATCCTAGCTGAGTGAAGCTATAACCGTAGCCTCCTAATTCTTGGGGAAGACCGAATAGGATGGCGGTTGAAATGTTGACGCCGATTGCCCACGCAAAGCACATGAAGCTAGTAACAAGTTGTTAGGTGTTGGAGTATAGATAAAAGATATAGAAAAACTTACTAAGCCAAAAGAACAAGGAGGATGACAGGCTTTGCCAGGATGAGCAAGACTCTTTTGAAGGCATCATGTATAGATTCAAAGTATCCAGTATGATGCTTCATCTGCCACACACCAGTAAGCCGAAGAAGCCGGGAGAAGAGACCCTGGCCTCGAGACGGTTGTTGGGACATTGGTAAGTCACGGTTATACCAGGTCTCATCAAGGAAAGTCAAGATGAGAAGCAAGCTTATACCGTTGACTCCAACTCCAAGCCAAAAAGCGTCCTGCCATTGATGGGTCTCTCCGATGACGAAGTTGGCAATCAATGGGCCCCAGTACGGAGACGTGATGTACATGAGAGCCCACAGGCCAATCTTTCGAGCCCGCTCGTGAAAGAAGAAGATATCCTTGATAAATGCGATGGCGATTGTTTGGCCGGATGTAAGGAAGAGGCCCTGAAGGGCTCGTACCCCAAAGAACATGTCGAAGTTAGTGGATACGGCAGAAAGGATGGTAAAAACGAGGCCGAAGAAGGTAGACCAAAACAAGGTTGGTGCACGTCCGATGATGGAAGTCATGGGAACCCAGATCAAGCCGCCGATAGCCCTAAGAAGAGATTAGTAAGTATGACGGTGGAGGGCAAAGTGATTGGGTTGCTCACATCATGAGGACGTTAATACTGTTATTATGATTAACAGAGTTGGGAGACCTGTGCCATTCTGCCGCCTGAAGAATGACTGGGGCGCTACCAGCAGCAGATGTAAAGTCTGAAGTCAGAGCAGCCCATGCCACCACCAAGAGGATGAGGTGCTTCTTTCGAGATGACCAGTTTAGGGGGTCGTTGGGATCGTCAGTCGGCTGGGGTAAAAGTACGGTCTTGTGGAAAGACAATTGTTAGAAATGATGGCAACCTTTCAATTGACGAAACTTACATGTCCATCTTCAGCAAGGCGAAGAGAAGTCCCCTCCGCACCTTCAACTTCCAGAAGCACTCCAGCTTCAGCTCGAGCCTCAGGTGGGAATTTGTCTACCACACGAGACTCGTCTGACTTCTCGTCATGAGAAAGGTGCTCAACCTCAGGCTTCTCCATAATATTGTTTCCAAGTCGCGTGTGAGTGTGTGAAATTAGAAGTCGAGTTGCTCAAGTCGAGCGGTAGTTGGCATGCTTTGAACTTGGAGTGGCCAGAAAGTCTATACAAATACAACTTCTATCGACAGAGCTATGATGACCGAGAGCAACGCCAAGATGGCAGTTCCGAAATTGCGAAATCCGGGGCCCCGTGGGGTAGAATAGCCTCCCCTCGTGGAGGGGACCTAGTAAAACGCTGGCTTGACTAGATCGGTCTGGGGCGCTGGTTGATTCCCGGGGGCCCGGTCAGCCCAAAAAGGCCAAGCTGAAAGTTAATTCGAATATGAGCCCAAAGTGTGATGAATGACTGCGGTGGTGTCTGGATGAGTACCACTGCAAAGGATATGATCAATCATTGCTCTGGCAAAGAGATCAAGAGTCTATATTCAAGAACGCAGCTCACTTGCCAGTCCAGGAGGCTTCATTGAGCTATTGATGTAATACCAGCATATCATTTACATGTTGATTTGAACCTGTGGATAAGAGCACCAAGTCCCGTGGACAATCTCGCTTATCTTGCCAGAGACAAAGCAAACAAGGAGGCCAGACCGCCATGGACCGCCACACCAAAGTAGCATTACAGGCCAAGGGCGCACGAGGTCTCTGCTGGAAACGAAGTCCCAGACGGAATTGAGAATTCCGGCGTGCTATTGAGTGCAGATTAGAATATTCGAACAAGTTCAAACTGTTTACGCATCTGACATTACAGAATTTGATTAAGTTCCGACACTGCTGTATGCCAAGAGAGTCTATAATTCTGCTCACTCATGGAAGTCGCCCGAGGATTGCGAAATGAAGTTGCAAGGTCAAGAAACACGTTGATCTTGGGCTCGGGAGATTATTTAGATTGAGACGGAAGTAGAAAGGAGTGGTGGGAAATGGTAATGCAGGATGGAAATTGTATTGAAGTGATTGACTGTTCAAACAAGCAGTCGCAAATATAATAGTAATACGATAAAATTCAATAGTCAATACTAAAAGAATAGATGCAGTAACGCGATCAGAACTATCTGTAAAAAAATCCCAAACCCCGTCCAGTAGTCCTACAAGCAGCGCACGCAGTCCACCATGGTCACCTCACGCCTTCACAGCCAGATCCCCAACCTCAACATTCCCGTTCTTGAGCCCATTCTCAAGACCATTCTTCAACTTACCGTTGGTGACATTGTTAGTGGCCACCCCGTTTTTCTCTGACTTGTGCTTTGCCATCTTCAAAGTAACAGCATCGTAAGGATGAGCACGACTGGCCTGTGTAGCCTGACCCTTGTTCTCGGCCCGCAAAGTATCCGCATAAGGCAAAACACCTGCGTTCTCAAAGGCACGGAAGGTTTCGATGTACGTATCACAGGTATCATCGTAGCGCTTCCAGCCAAATTTGCGCGCTTTGGTCATGGAGCTAATGGTCAACCAAGACTTTCCGACAGCCCAGTCGAAGAAGTCCCATGTACCCCATTCAAAAGCTTCGAGCTGACCACCGTACTTGGCTACTACTCTCTCCCAGACTTGTTTCTTGTCCTTGTGCCACTCGGTCATGAGGAAGTTGTTGGCCATGCGCTGGTCATTTCCCTCAGCTGCCCACTCAGTGAACTCTGGAACCTAGAAGGGTGGTGTTAGGAGGAGACAAATACACGAGAGCGGACATGAGAGGCTAGCTTACCTCAATGCCAAAGTATCGCCCAAGCTTGCCCCAGAGCTGCTTCCATACAAAAACGTCCCCGTTCTGGTGGTTGAATGCCTCATTTTTGGCCTGTTCTTCGGTAACAGCCCACACACTGAGATCTGCGATGCTGGGTGCGTAGGAAGAATCGTCAACGCATTGGTCGAAAAAGAACTTGTTACCAGGAAACATGGGAGGGACCCCCATTTCACGGCAAATGAGCATGTAAATTGCCAATGTGAGCGCCATTGACATGCCATTTCCTGCAATACGAGTCAATCAAGTGCTGCAATGCTGTCGCTTGCAGTGGAATCATACCTGCTGGTGTAAAGCCAATGATTGCATTTGGGCGAATTACGTTCCAGTTCCAAGTACGCTTGGCTGCTAGGGTTGACAGGAAATCCTCTTGGGGATAGTAAAAGTTCTCGCCCTTGTCCTCATAACGGCCCATGTCTTCGTGAAGAGGAACCTCTGTGGGTCCAAGATGGGGACCATAATACTAGGGATGCATTAGCTGGTGATATAAGGTAGTGATGTAAGGTTCGCTAACCTTTCCTCCAGTTTGGAGACAGACTCGCTGCAGTGTGCTTGCTGCAACGATATCTATGGCGACAAGAAAGTTGTGGAACAACGGAATGTTGCTATCGCGTAGCTTGGCAAAGTCCGATGTATGCACGTAAGATGTGAAAAAAGCATGGGTGACATCGTGGCAAAGAGGTGCCATGCGCTGGATCAATTCCTCAACAGGGCTCAGAAAGTCGAGAGGAATGAACCTGACACGATGGTCTTGCCATAGGCTTTGCTTGGGAACTCGTCTGGAGGTGATGATGATTTTGGACCTGGGTAATCCACAATTAGTTGTGCCTTTCGGCCGTGAGTCATAAAAGGAACGAACCATTCGGACTCTGGTTTGCGGATTAGGTGCTCGATGATGGCATTTCCAGTGATACCATTAGCACCAGTAACAAAAGCGACTTTTCCTCGTGCGGGGGCCATGGTTGGGGATGTGTGTCTGTTTGCGTCTTTGTATGAGAAGTAAGATGATGATGGTATGATTAAGAGTAGAGAAGGAATTAATGGAAGGTACAATAAGGGTACATGTTCTTATTAACTCTTGGTTGTATTTAAAAACTATGGAACAACTGATGAGATGTGGATGGGATTTACGGAAGTAAAGGAACAACCGCCGGGGCGTGGTGCTCACCTTGGCTGCTAGACGCCGGAATTTTCGCTAGGCCCGAACTCTTAGAATCGCTCTAAGGGCAACCAATAGCCTCCTGACGGAATTCCACACGGAAGTGGTAGCATATCTGAGTCTAGAACAATGCATTGCACAACATTGGGATGTGCCAAATGAGACATTGATCGCAATTTACAAAAAGGTCTAGTTGCAGTATCTTCAATTATGCCCACAATTAATAACTAATCTCGTCTAGATGCTATTTAGTATACCATACATTGATCGTTTCGCATAATTGAGGCCGTAAGACAAGATTAGGTCTCAGCAGAGTAGTGTAGTCCGATTATCAACAAGTTAATGATACTCAGTTGTATCATTTGTATCTTACTAGATACCGCTTTATTAAACCAGGTCAGGCAGAGATTACAACTGAATTTTGGATGCCATGCACCTATGGTGAATACATGCGTGCTCAAAACAGACACCTAACAAGACATAATTTTAACTCTGTTTCGTAACCAATGATGCGTAAATTACATGACTCCATCGCTCAAGTGACCAACTTCATGTATAACTTCTTGTGCTCCTCAAGAATAAGCAATGTCAAGACAGTCTGAGGCCCAAGGCGTAGAAAGCTAGGGACCCATCCTTTGAACATCCACAACGGCCCTTCGGACATTGTCGACCGTTGCAAAACTTGCCACACAGATTCCCTGCTCGTTGAGCCCATTACACGTGTTTTCACCACATCTACCGGCGAGCATACAGTTGTGGCAATGATACCCGCTGTGAAAGAAGCAACGAGATGAGCTTTGGTGTCATCTTTCATCCCAAATCTCGCGATACATGATGCCTTGACCATATCATAAGAGGCCAGCTGCGATGAGTTCATAAGCGATGCACGGAATGCATTAGCACCCACGCCGCGAAAGAGAGAGCCTGGCCCCTCAGTCTTAACGATGCTTGTTATACCATCGAATACATGCCTATAGTTTCTCCGCTCCGCTAATGGCCTTGATATGTCTGACTGCATTCGCACGTTGATAATGTCTGCTGGATTTCCAGCCACACCACCTATGAAACCCGACAGAGCCGATAGGCAGATCAACACCCCGGGTGACTGAGAGAGAGTCCCAGAGTCATGAGCTAGACGTAATTTGAGATCTTCATACACTCCAAAACGGATGGTGGAGTATGTGAATTGTCTGAGAAGAGCCGCACTCAAGCCAGCATAGAGCCCGAGGCAGCCCTCTGTGGTGATTACATGAGTGGTTATTCCAACCATCGATTTTTGAACTGGAATGAGCGTTGACTGCAGACGGACCTTGACTGCAGAACCTGTGAGCGGAATAGTCATCGGCGAGCATGAAGTCTAACCTAGGTCAAGCGGGTGGGTGAGCAAAGTAGCGATTGCACTGGCGCTGCCTCCGAACCAGAAGGGAAACTTGTTTGATGAAGGCAAAACAACATTTTTAGGAGACTGTGTAAGCAGTTCCTCCATCGCGTTAGAGTTTACGATAGGTTCATCTCGTTCCTGCGTAGATAGTTTGGACATCTTTTGTTTAACGGGGATTCTGTTGAGGAAGAGGGAAAAAGTCGTTTCTGACGGTAAATAATGCAATCAACCAAATATTGTCTTCTCATAATCTGAATCTTTCTAAGTAATGAGCTACGTTTTACATATTTACTATACGTTTCTGGGTTCAGGGTGTATTGAGATGCACGGCATGATGGATCATGTTGCCGATGGAATTTGTCCCAGCATTGGTGGGAAGCATCCTGTAGGGACTGCTTACCAGGCGCATGGCCACTTGAGCGCCGTGGCTGAAGTGTTTGACTTTGGACCAGGAATTAATTACACGGGGTATGTTGAGCCCTTGATAGAAATTCCGAAATCCCGAAATGCCGTGGCAATGGGTTGGCTCTAATTGGGTGTCACTCTTTCACCAAGCTGAGGTTCTGGACATTGGGCCTTGATGAAAGCGGCAAACCGAGGTCTGTTGGAGAGGACAACTTAGGGAATTATGAAGTGTTAATGATTGACGAGCAAAGAAACCAGTATGATATCTGGATATTGTGGAATGTGAAGATTTTTCATTGAAATTGGAATTGAGTTTTGACCTTCATATCTACAGGGGAACTATCGACACATATCAATGGTCAAGGGTTAAATTCAATACTCCAACAAATAAGTGTAATCATTCTCTATACTCGACATCTCAGCTCAATTTTGACACTTTGTCAGGACCGCTTAGTAAATCAATCTTACAAGATAATTGCAGTCCACAACAATAGCAATAACAAATGTGACTGGTCTACCCGGCAGAACCAAACCGAGGTACAAACAAAGCATTACCCCACTAAGACACGGCATAAGCACCTTGACAATGGCCGAGTGAGGGACTGACTTTAGTCGTGGCACGATCATGTGGGCAATTGTAGAGCCCATCCCGGCCTTTGAAACGGAAATTGAGGTGCTTGTTCCGATTAGTCACCAATAAATCTTTTCTTTTATATCATCAAAGACCTACAACTTGTCTATATCGCTATCGACCAGAGAACCCAACTATTCCAATTGAGATCAAGCAGTGTTTCAATATCGTCAATAACACTTGCATATATTTAACTTGATTGGCTAAAGGCTTGTCTTGAGCCACTTAATATCACACGCCAACAAGTAACCTCCGGCAATCGCAAACATGGTTACAGCCTTGAGACCTCAGCCAATGTAAGTTTGAAATAACACACATACCGTGTCGCACACTAAACAATACTTAGTCATAATGACCCCAAGTCATCAAAGTTACCTGAGATTGAAACGGAAGTCCTCATAGTGGGGGCTGGTGTAGCTGGGCTGTCATTCGCAGCCATGTTAGCAGCACTAGATATCAAAGTGTTCGCTATCGCAAAGCATAGCGGTACTGCCCCTGCTCCTCGTGCACATGTAACCAACCAGCGCACGATGGAAGTCTTCCGCGATATGGGCATCGAGGAGCGCATCCAGGGCGCAGGAACCTGTATGCCCGAAATCGGCAACATGGTCATGGCTACTAGTCTCACAGGCATGGAAATCGGACGTTACAACTGTTATGGTGGAGGTGACCATCAACTGACCGATTTCGCAAAGGCGAGTCCAAGCAAGATGTGGAACACGGCTCAGAATAACATGGAACCTATTTTGCTACACAGAGCACGAGAGAAGGGGGCTGACATACGCTTCTATCACGAATTGATAGACATTCAGCAGTCTGATGAAGGCGTCGTCGCCCGAGTGCGAGAAAGAACCAGTCAAGGAGAATACATTGTCCGTGCTCACTATGCTGTTGCTGCAGATGGAGCGAGATCGACAGTGGCCCAGAAACTTGGATTTGGTTTTATCGGCGAACCTGGACTTATGCATATGATAAGCTCATGGGTTGAGATGGATCTGGCCCAGTATGTTGCCCACCGTCCGGCTTGCATCTATTTGATGCTGCAGCCAGGTGACGCTTACTGGGTAGGTTCTGGAACCTGCATTCTTAAGAAGCCATGGGATGAGTGGGTTGTCAATCGGCAGTACAACGCAGCAGACGGGGAGCCTGATATGAGCGATGAAGCTATCATTGCTCACGCCCGTAGCGCCTTGGCAATCCCTGACTCTCTACCCATCCGAGTCAAGCACAAGGGCAAGTGGCAAGTGAACCACGTCGTGGCGACCGAATACCGCCAAGGACGTGTTTTCCTCGCTGGAGATGCAGCTCACCGTCACCCTCCTGCCAGTGGACTGGGAAGCAATACCTGTGTGCAGGATGCATATAACCTCTCTTGGAAACTCGCTGCCGTCATCAAGGGGCAAGCTGGTGAGGGCATATTGGAGAGTTACAATCAAGAAAGGCAGCCAATAGGAAAGCAGATCGTCGACCACGCTATCGAAACCCTTCACGACATGGCTGCTCTTCCCGGCGCTCTAGGCTTTGAGCGAGGACAGTCTCGAGACGAGGGCTTTGCGAAGCTTAACGAACTCTTTTCTGACGCCGACGGTGCGGCTGATCGCCGTGAGACGTTGAGGAAGACTATAGACCGTGGTAATCGCCGGTCCAATCCTCTTGGAGTACATCTTGGGCAACGTTATGCCAACTCGGTCGCAGTTGTTGACGATGGAACTCCTTTCCCTGAATATGAGCGCGACCCAGTTCTGTTTTATCACCCTACAACACATCCCGGCGCCCACATACCGCATGCTTGGATAGAGCTCAACAAGAAGCGTATTTCAGTCCTCGATATCTTTGAGCACGGCAGCTTTGGTCTTGTTGTTGGTATTGGTGGAGAGGCTTGGAAGGAGGCTGCTGCTGTTGTTAGCCGAGAGCTTGGAATCAAGCTACCTGTGTACTTTGTCGGCCAGTGCTGTGCGTATAGCGATGTCTTGGGTGAGTGGACAAGCAGACGTGAGGTCAGTGACCGTGGGGCTCTTTTAGTTCGTCCTGATCGTCATATCGGTTGGAGATCATTTGATCGTCCTCAAGACCCCACGGCAGTGTTGAGGTCGGCTCTGCAGCAGGTTCTTTCACGTAAGTAGGCAATTAAATCGAATTCCTGAAATTGATGAGACAGTTACCTGATACCTAATTTATTGGAAACGGGAAAGTGGACGTGCTGCATTAATCATGACTTTTATTATAGTATTTAACATTGTCCATTCTCAGTAATTTCGTTCCAAGTTCATATTCTCACTCAAAATCATATAGCATTTTCTTAAGCGAGCAAAATTATATAGTTCACGTTATGTCGGGATCTGATCACTGCTAGTTGGAATAAATGCAGCACTGTCTTGGTTGTGCAGAGAGACGGGATGGATGATGCTATTAGGTTTTGATATATATTAGTAGCCTCGAATAGTTTTGATTGATCATACATATTCAGGTCCCATCCCTTCCAATGACGTTATCATCGAGTCATGATTGAAATACCATTTTCGAGATTGAGCTGCTCTCGCCAAACGCCGAGATCGGAAAAAGCCTGTCAGGTGTGAGATGTGCTTTGCGAAAAGAAGGAGAATATCATCATCATCAGCTTGACCCAACTCCTCCTCTCACCTTCTACCACCCTGTCTCCAACGGATATTCCGTCCGAAATCCCGAGTTCATTTGGTAACTATTACGTATCAAGTTAGTGTTCAGTTTAGTCAACAGATGGTGGGGCCCGCGTCTGATCTAACGTTGGATTGGACATCTCAGCATCCGAAATGCAAGGGTCTAGACTTAGGATCATCGAGCTTTCAACTCACAGGTGACTCGATACACTCGGCATGAAAGCCGTTTTCACCGAAAGAAAATGCCGAAAATGACATGCAAGTCGGAATTTGTCTGTGTGCCCGGCCCCGTTAACCTTAGGTAGTAAGTAAGAATCGTGTATACGATCCTCCGTTAAAAATGATTTATGGAGATTAAATCACGATATGAATTGACGTCCTGGTTTCTCCCAGAGTATTCTTACTGTTATAATATTGAGTTTTCCTTGAACGTATCATCTCTTACTCAAAATCCATTGGTATCTCGGAAAAACACTCACCTACACTATCATAACTGCAACCATGGCCTTCCTTCTTCAAAAGCGCATTCAGCCTCGCCTTCTCTCCGCGCTATTTAATCAAGGTCGAAGGAATCATTCATTGGCACGCTTCGATTGGGAAGATCCCGTTTCCACAAAGAGCCTCCTTACTTCGGAGGAGCTTGATATTCAAGAGACTGCCAGATCATACTGCCAGGAACGCTTACTACCTCGAGTTCTCGGTAAGTGACAAGCCATAGAACCCTAATTTGAGCTTTGCATTGACTTTAAATCACAGATGCTTATCGAAGTGAGAATTATGATCGAAGCATTCTTCGGGAAATGGGAGAGCTGGGTCTTCTTGGAGCCACCATATCAACTCATGGCTGTGCGGGAGCAAGCAGTGTGGCCTCAGGTCTCATCACAAAGGAGGTTGAACGCGTAGACTCAGGCTACAGATCCAGCATGTCTGTTCAGAGCTCACTTGTTATGGGTCCTATTGCCGAACACGGCACACAGGAGCAAAAGGACCGTTTTCTTCCTCAGCTAGCTCAAGGAACTATGGTTGGGTGCTTTGGCCTCACTGAACCTAATCATGGGTCTGACCCTGGATCCATGGAGACTATTGCTCGTCCACATCCAACAAAAAAGGGATATCTTTCTCTTTCGGGCGCCAAGACGTGGATTACCAACTCCCCCATAGCTGATCTACTTCTGGTCTGGGCTAAACTGGAAACCACTGGCAAGATTCGGGGTTTTCTCATAGAAAGAGATCAATGCCCTCCTGGAACACTTGAAACGCCGGCTCTGAAAGAGAAGAATGGCCTGAGAGCATCCATCACCGGCATGATCCAATTAGACAGCTGTCCAGTTCCTGAAGAAAATATGCTTCAGGTTGAAGGTCTCAAAGGGCCTTTCAGCTGTCTCAACTCAGCCAGATATGGTATCGCCTTCGGAACCATGGGGGCTCTTGAGGACTGTATTGATCGTGCTCGAACCTATGCACTGGATAGAAAACAGTTCGGGAACCCTCTAGCAAAGTATCAACTCATTCAAAAGAAGTTGAGTGACGCTCTTACTGATGCCGCTTATGGTACTTTGGCAGCAATTCAGGTAGGAAGACTTAAGGATGAGGGTACATTGGCGCCTGAGATGATCTCGATCATCAAGAGACAAAACTGTGATCGGGCGTTAGCAGGAGCTCGAACGTAAGTCATATTCCATTTGACTACGACGATTGGCTAACCGTCATTAGGCTGCAAGAGATATTTGGAGGGTATGAACCTTGTTCCTTTTCTTTTTCTTTTCTCCTCTTTTTCCTCTTTCCTTTTCTGGACGATACTAACAGCCAGTTTTAGCAATGCTGCTTCAGATGAGTATCATATAGGTAGGTTGGCAGGCGACCCTTTACCTAAGTCACGTTGATTCTGACTCCAAGTAGGACGCCATGTAGCAAACCTCTTCGTCGTTCAAACGTATGAAGGACAATCTGATATCCACTGTGAGCACTACTACTAGTATTTTAGTACTGTACTGACCTGGCCATAGCAATGATTGTCGGGAAGGGTATCACAGGTTTGCAAGCGTTTTACTAGACTGCTGCGAGATGAGATGTAAAAGACAGCTCGGGAAAGTCCTGTTCTTGAATTGATGAATTCCGACTGGTGGTTTTACTAGTATAGCTTAAAAACAAAAACGCATTAAATAGGACTGATACGTATTTCTCGTGTTTATCTTAGGGGTACAGCATCCTCTTGTTGATCCTATGGCCTTGCCAGAGTACTTGATTACTTTAAGTTGCATACAAGAAATAGATATAGAAACCAACAACTTAATTTACAGTTGGAAAAGGCCAGGAAACGATGTACAGGACCGCCCAAAATACTCTTTACGAGGCCAAGGAGACACGTTAAACACATTACATAACAAAATTACTGAAAACAAGTGAACCGTTCGAGACAAGTCCTTCATCTTTACGATACCTCTCAACTTGAAATATCAGTGCGAGAGGAAAGCAAATTATCTCAATGCCAAAAGTAATTAGCGTCAAATTCCCTCAACAAGATCCAACATTGTGAGTTTGGGATCAGGGTGTGTTATTGCATACCAAGACCTCATCATTCATACTCAGATTCAGTATAGACTTCTAATCTAAGCTTCTCACTGAAAAACCATCTTGTTGCGTATAGTACCAATCCCACTGATAGAAACTTCTACAATATCACCATCCTTCAGCCACTGCGGTGGTTTCATCCCCAAGGCCACACCACCTGGCGTGCCAGTCAAAATAACCGAGCCCTTCTCGAGCGTAGTCCCTTGACTAACAAACTCAATGATCCTCTTAACTCCAAATACGAGATCATTAGTGCTCGCCTCCTGACGAACCTCTCCATTCACCTTGGTCTGGAGGGTGAGTTCGTCTGCTGCTCCGAGGACCTTTCTTCAAGTTAGCAATGTTCTATACTTTCATCAGTCAAATACTCACACTTGGAGATACGATCACTGGGCCAAGTGGAGCAAAGGAGTCGAATCCTTTAGAAAAACACCACTGCGGTACCTCTCCTGCAAACTTGGGATCTCTCTGCCATGTGCGTGCCGAGACATCATTGGCAACGGTATAACCAGCCACATAACTCAATGCATCTTCAGTCGAGATATCCTTTCCTTCTTTACCAATAACGATAGCCTTCAGTAAGTCAGTACTTCAGAAGTATGAATGATGAACATTTGGCCTACTAGTTCACCCTCATAATCGAGCTGATCCTTTTGTGCAATCTTCGGAACAGGGATATCGTTGCTCCAGCCTGTGATTGAGCGAGACGGTTTTATAAAGATTGAGGGATGTGGTGGCGGAGTCCTTCCCGTTTCCTTGACTGGTGTTGTTAGTATAGAGTACGAGGACGGTGAAGGATGGCATACTATGCTTTGCGTAGTTCAACCCGACGCAACGAATTATTGGGACATCCTGGGGAGTCAAGGGTCCTAGGAGCTTCTTGACCTGGATGACCTTACCCGTAGGTTTTGCGTCAAATATATCGGTGCCAAGTAGTTCATTGGCGGTGAGGTTCCCGGCTTCTAAGAGATTCTTCAGCTCCTGAGCAGATTCAGATACCGCATCTCCAAGATGAACTTGGTCGTTCTCATCAAGGAATCTGATTAGTTGACTCCAGGCCATATCGTGCGGACTTGAGTTAATGGGTGTTGGGAAGTGTGATGGAAGAGCAGTGGGTGGTTGGTCTCGGAATTTCAGAAGGAAGTCAAGCAGCCAGCATATCGGGGCAACAGACGCTTAAGTACAATCCGTGATTCAAGGTGGGGCTTTGATTGCGTTATATCAGTCACGTTCATCTCAGTCAAGTTGCTGGTGAGGCTTACCAACTCGGGATGTTTGACCGAACCGGAATTTGTAAATATCTGGCCACCGGTCACGTACCGAAATACCGTGCATTCAAATGTGTTCAAGTTATTCCGACTACCCACTTCTGAGGATCGAATACAATCTAGTTCAATAAGGGAATATCTGTAAACCTCTCATTAGGGGCGTTACTTGCTGTTTGCTCATGATTCGAGCAACAGTTACGCTATATGGAAGACTTTCGCATTTTCTCCAACCCGGCTCTGATTGACTGAGTAATCTACTGTTCTTTTATTTCTTGAGTGCATTCTGAATTTCCTCAGAGAGTGCATCTACGTCGAAATTCCCAATAGGACGATCAGCCCACTCAGCTATCTTCCTCACGACATCCAACACAGTCTTGACGCTTGCAACTGAGTTGCCTATTCCCAAAGTGGCCTTGATGTGACTCTTTGTTTGTCGAGTTGCTCCCAACGCAGCTATGGAAGCTGCAATGATCAAATGTGACTCGTTTGGTTGGAAAACCTCCTCATTCGCCTTTGAGATGAGATATCCCCAGATGACAACGCTTGAACATGTAACTGGCGAGACAAAGTTAGCAAGATAGCAGCGTAGGTGTGGACCCAAAGGCCAACGCACATAAATCGGTGAAATACTTATCCATCAAACTGAAGATGCCGGAATTTCCAACGCCGCTGTATATGCGAGACTTGAGCTCACTACCCTTTTTGACGTCTTCCTCATCGATTGTTGTCTTTCGGAGAACTTTGGTGGAGGCATATTCTGTGCCTTTTCGCTGCACAACGCCAATCATGCCATAGCATGCAGGGATGCAAGTTGGCATTCCGAGATAAGGAAAAACAATGGTGATGGCCTCTCTAACGCAGAGGAAGAATTTCTCTGATTCCTCTGGTGTCAAATCGAACGTGATGTCGTCAAAGAAACGTCCTACTACATCTGCACGATTGACAGCGCAGCATGAAACAGCCTGTCAAGTATCTCGTTAGCATTTTATCAGACAAGCCATTGTGTTTTTAAATTCAGACATACAATTATTGCATGGCTAACAGATTTCAGCTCTGGATGTGACGTAGCCAACTTTGAATTGAGGACCAAGAAGAAATCTCTGTCATACTTCCGTGCTTCAGGCTTGACGTTTGTCGAGACATATTTTGCGTCCCAGTCTGACATGAACGAATCTTCATTCCAGTCCAACATGATGGCTGCTTTTAGGCAAAGATGTTATTGATAGATTAATGACCTTATGAAAACACTGAAATTAACAGCATCAATGTATACAACTTCTGACCGTAAGTCTCAATCAAAGTTCATATGTCAGTACTTATACAAAGGCCATTTAGTTAGTATGGGGCCGTGGGGCAAAGTCAAAGCTTGACCAAAGACCAGGTTTGGCATACACTCCAGCCCTTCTCCTCACCTGCAATAATCACCCTGTGATCGCAATGATCACGGGTTCTTTGGAATAACATAACCCCGCTTTACAAAAAAAAAGCTCCCGAAATTTTCGGATGTGTCGGGTTTGGCCGCAGTGCACGCCGGAATGAGGTCGGAAATTCCACCCCAGATGGTATGGTAGGTTAGAGGTTAGATCTTCATGTAGATGGTGGGGAAAGCTCAATTTAGCTTAGTTCAACCAAGTGCAAGGAACAGGAAAATCGACGGACGGCTTGCGAAAGCATAGTTTCTGGAGCTGCTGGCAGCCACAGTCAACATTCTCCAAGGTGATTAGATTGCAAGTAAGCTGAAATTCTTGAGAACGGTCGCCATGCCAGCCAATATCGCTCGCCGCAGAGGTAGACAGAGAAAATGCACATATTGTGAGCGCGTTTTCACCAAAGAGGAACACCTAAAGCGTCACGAGAGAGCTCGTAAGTCCTGCCACTAACAACGATCGCCTTGACTAACTACTGATGACTGTAGACACTGGTGAGAGACCTTTCAAATGTCACAAGTGTGGAAGAAGTTATGCCAGAAGGCTAGTCAAATATCATGCTATACACACTTCGCTCGTAATAACTAATATCCGAGTGTAGCGATGTGCTCTTCCGGCACACACAAAGGCATATATCAACAGACGACAACGGTGAAGGCGTACATGAAGCCAGATGCCTCTCCTCAGATGTCTGTATGTTGGATGAGGAAAACTCTGCAACCGGGGATAATCACATGTCTCCGCTTCTATATCCAAAGCGACGGCTGGATGCATCTCCCAAGTCCCCCATTCGCAGAGTTCCAAGATGCACCACCAAACCATGGCCGCAAGATACACCAGGGACTATATCGGCATGCGCTACGACAACACCACCTGCTGAATCTGAAGACGATACTCCACGTTTCGACGTTGATGAAAAGGAGTTCCTAGAAGACAGCGTTATGGAGCATTTGCTCGATTTCGCCTCGCAAATTCACCCTCGAGGAGAAGCCACGGTCTCGAATCACATTGGAACAGAAATAGATGACAGAGGCGACTCTCCACGACCACATCAAGAACAAAAACTATCACGACACAATGATGATACTATCCAAGGAGATATAATGTGTCAGTCTGCTCTCATATCTTCTCAAGCTTTCGAAACGCAGCTCGATTTTGACGTGTCTTCCGCCTTTCCTAGAGAAGAAGCCGAGCAGCAATGCTTTTTCGAACATCTAGACGAATTCGATGTCTTTGAATTTGACATGGAGAAAACCTCAACTCTCAGCGACACGCAATTCAACTTGAACGTCATGGACACCCTCGACTGGGATATTTCTAGCCTCCCGTTCTCGATAACCACCATAGGGGATGAATCAATTAGCAGTATCCCCAGCAGTGGTGGTCTCATGACTATATCAGCCGTTCAGATGCAGAAAGTACAACGAATATGGTCAAGACAGCGACCGAAAGTCCCAGCACCGATCTCCAGTCGATTGTGGAGTGAGGTTATCAAACATAATGCTAGTAACATCTTTACCACACCACAACATAGTTTCGTTATAGAAATCTGTCAGCCCTTGGGCTGCAATGTGGACAAAGAATGTAGGAGTCGTTTGATCCGATATTGCAAGGACCTGGACAGTTCATTTGGCTTGTCAACTGCCACTGATGGTATTTCCATGCCTACTGTGGACATACTCGACTCAAGCCTGGACTTTTACTTCCAGTCTTTTCATCCGATATTACCATTCATACACAAGAGCACATTCGATGCCAGAAATACGCCAAGTCCTCTATTACTCGCCATGTGTCTGGTTGGCCTATCCTACCTAGACCGGATAGAAACCAAGGCTTTTCTCCTTAGATATCTCAAGGTTTGTTCTCAGTCCAAACAAGTTGAGATAAACTGCTGACCATCTTTTAGAAGTTACTACCAGCTTGTCTTGTCGATTTAACCTCCCAAACGCTCTCTGAGTCTGCGACGTCCCAAACTTTTACTACTCTTGCGACTGCGCTCATTGTAGCTTACTTGGCCTTGGGATTTCGCGTACAGTTTCCACATTCTTCAATCACAAAGGTGCTCGCTGACTTATCCCAGGACGAGATTGATGTATACCAGGCGTACACGCTCTGTACCCAAACACTTGGTGTAAGATTCCTATGTCCTACTTCTGTTACCAGTTTCATACCTAACCAAGAATTTCCCATAGCTAGCTAATAAACAGGGTCTATTCTCTGCTGACGATGGGGAAGGCACCATTGTCAAGCTTGGACATGACGTATCCAATCCACATAGGATCTGGACAGCATGGGCACGAGTTGAGTCTATCAAGCGGTAAGTTAGCCCGGCAGGTTGAACCAAGTTAACTAACCAAGAGTACAGTCTCATATGCTGTCTAATCTACTTGGACATGGCGTATGCCCGACTAATGGGCACTTCTGGGGTAATTGAGATAGATAAGGTCGAACTCCATTTGCCGTGTGACGACAGTCTTTTCGATGACTCGGCGACTGCCTCGGCCTTTCTGCGCCTCATCCAACAGGGGGCGCAGATTACCACGCCTCGAATTAATATTCGACATTTCCATATGACCTCAGCATCAAAGATTAACCAAAACTCGATCCAGACTCTTCTCCGGTCTCTCTACCTGAGAGTGATAGCAGCTAACACGAGGTTGTCGAACAAAGAGAGTCAGAGTTCAGTCTCCCGGTCAGCTAGTCCTGTTGAGAGACTTGCGATGGATGAGGGTTCTAAAGCTATTATTTTTGATATTGTGTTACTCCCCAAGATTCATGCTGACGTTTTGGGCGGACGACATCAAAATAACGCGTTAGGGTGGCATTATCTCTGCATCATACTGACAGCTGATGTTGACCTTTTGGAGACGGCCTGTGGCCGTGATGGCTTGGAGGCTGCCGAGGCTTCCCTCGTGGATGTTTTCAAGTGGTCACAGTCGAGCAGTGCTCGCAGGGCGGTCCTCCATGCAGCACAGGTATTCAATTTGTTGGATCTGTGCCATATTCGTGAGTCATATCTTACTCGGCCAGATCTCGTCTTGTTTGTCTCAGCGCTTGTGATAAGTCAGTATTTTCTTGTTACTAGCCACATAAACATAGGCTCTGATGTACCTGCGTTCGAGTTACTGCATGATATTGATTGGACTACAGTGGGAGATGAAGGCTTTGGCAGAGCCACGGGTTGTGTTTCTTCTAGCGTTACAAGTATGCCTGAACTAGGAACGGTCACATCAAAGTCATTAAGAGACTTTTTAAAAGACGGGGGCCCAGTTTCGTTTGCTGGAGAAACTCAAGTGCTTGGGGGCGTGACAGCGAAGAAGATAGCAAGGAAGTTTGCCCACCTCATGGATGGGTTTGGCGAATGGGATGGACGCAACCATTCGCGACTGTTGAGAGAAATGTGTGGTTTTACGCACGAATCCTAATGGCACAGCTTTTGCGCAGTTCTAAAGTGTACCCAATAATGTCACATTGAAGTGGTCTCACCACACATCGCATAAATAGTGTTTCTTGTACTATGCTAAATATGCTCAGAAATCGCAGTCAAGTCACCGCTATGCTGTGGTTAGATACCATGTACGAAGAGTCTGCCTTCGACCTGTTGAAAGGTCTTTTCATGTGCAGGCTCGCCAGTCGGCTGGCCAAAAACCAACTGTGCTTTCAACGACCACTGTGATGAGATGTCCCACTGCCCGATAATCCGTTGATCTATGATGGGGTTGATGTGCTGCAAGTTACATCCAAGTCCTTCAAGTGACAGTGCTGTCCACAAATTGAAAGCTTGTATGGCATTGTTGTGCTCGGAGAACTGCGGAAGATGTGTGGCGAACCGAGGAAACTTTGCTTGATATTCTCGAACGACATCTAGATCTTCAAAGAGGAGTACCTGTCATGCCTCATATCAGAATATATATTCTCAAAAACGTCAGCGCAGCTCGCAGGCTTACCGTTCCATACGCCTCTTGACGTTGCAATAATTTCTTTTCATATCCACCGTAGACATCTGGTTGCATGGTAGCCTTGAAGCACTCTTTAGCCATCTCCCAGAATCTCACGTGTTCATCTCGAAGAAGGACTACAAGACGAGTAGACTGGCAGTTAAAAGAACTGGGACTGTGTTTTACCACCTCCCGAGCTATCTCAACAATACGAGCATCGCTGATTGGAGATTTGGCCTCGACCGAATAACAAGTTCTGCGGGTTTTGATTTCAGTTAAAAAGTTGTCAGACATTGTGTAGAACAAAGCTGGTACAAGGTGGTTCAGTGCCGTGAATGCTGTGCCGGCGAAGAAAGAAGATAAAGACGGAAAGAATGTCAGAACTGTTAGTCTTAAAGAATCATGGGGCTTTCCTCTTACTCGCAGTATCGACGGCCTCGGAACTATAGGCCCCGTTAGTGGGACGGCCCCATGTTCCCCATGTTCCCCATGTCCCCCACATCCACATGACGAAACTGGGGCTCGAGATCCTACTTATTCCATGCCCACACCATCTTGTTATTACTTATCTGTACCAAGTCATTTGAATCAATTATTCCTCCTGTCTCAATCTCGTGATCAGATATCACCTATTTCAGCAGGAATCTTCTCTTTCAAGCACTACTTTGTCAAGACTCACTCCAACTTAGGCAAACATGGCGAAAACAGTTTTGGTCCTTGGTGCCACTGGAACACAGGGTGAGCATAGCCAGCAACCTTATTATTGCCTTTGAACTAGACTAATTCTTGTCATTAGGCGGATCTATTGCGAAATTATTGGTTAACTACCCAGATCAGTACCTGGTACGATGCCTTACTCGGAATCCTAGTTCGGACAAGGCCAAGGCACTTGCTGCAAAGGGAGCCCAACTAGTGAAGGCTGATTTGACCGTCCCCTCAACCCTTCCAGAGGCATTTAAGGGTGTTTGGGGTGTCTTTGCAGTCACTGACTTCTACGATACGGTCAGTTCAACCTCCTGTAATTACTTGTTTCATACTGACCATCCAGTCTGTTCTCGATGACCCCATGAGTGAGGAAAAGCAAGGCCAACATATTGTTGAGGCTTCAGTAGCAGCGGGGGTTGAGTGTTTCTTGTGGAGTACTTTGCCAAGCTCCCGAGAGATCTCTGGTGGGAAGTTTGTCACTAGACTTTACGAAGGTATTGCAAAGCGACACATCTATGCAAACACAAAGCTAACAACATCATTGTAGGCAAACAGTCAGTCGATGCTGTCATTCGTAAAGCCGGCCTTAAGGGAGCTTTCATTCGCACTGGAAACTTTTATGAGAATATGATCTCTCGAAAGTATGCTGCGTATGACAAGGACGCTGATGTCATCACCATGACACGACCCATTATCGGACCTGACGCTGAATGTGAGTTTCTTACCATACCTCCAGTGAAATTCTTTTCTAAACTATAGCGATGCAGTGACTTCTCTTTATGTCGAAAAGGATCTCGCGGCCGTTGCCAAAGCTCTGTTCGATCAGTGGGAGGACAAGAAGGACAGGCTTGATGGGAAATACTTTCTCGCCAGCGGAGCCCGTGAGACAATGGGAGATATCAACGCTATTCTCGAAAGAGGTATGCCCTTATCGTGCAATAGTCCTTGATCTGTGGCTAATTTGACTCGCATAGTCTCCGGGAAAAAGGTTTTATACAAAGTGAAACCAACGTGTGGGATCCCAGATCGCGACATTATGCTACAGCTTTACAACAACGTGGGAATGTACCCTGGTGTTAAAATTCCGACTCCTGAGGTGGCACTACTGGGCGTGAAGCTTCATGGTGCTGAGGACTTTATTAGGGAGAAGTTGCTTCCACATCTGGGTCTTGATGCGCAAAGCTAGATTGTTCAAGCACAAAGCATAGCTTGACGAAGCACCGTTGTGCTCATTTCAGTTGAAGATAGAATCATCACTAGAAAGTCTCCACTCGCTCCGATTTAAATTGCTTGTCACGAAAAGAAAGACCGCGAATGCTTGACTGACACTTATGCCGAATCGCATAACTCAGACGATGAATTACCCTTCTTAGAAGATAGGCCTACCCTGTACAGTTGTGCTGGGATATTAAGATCGACCTTTATTAAGCAGCGAGAAGCATGAAGTGGGGTCTCTGAGCCTATTTGCTCAGAATCAGAGGGAAAAGGACACGTTTATTCTCCATATTCATCTACACCAAAGATCCGCCAGAGAGGTAGAGAGGGACTGTGTTTTCGTTCCACCCTTGAGTTAAATGGTATGAACCTATCCTGGTATGGCAGTACCTAGTCAGGCTAGTCTAGCCTATGCAGCACCGATGACAGTCCCCTGGTTGCGTAGCTTGCAGGCTGGGCTTACTTTAGCCAAAGTCTATCACTGTCGGATGCGATCTAGACTGTCCAATGATCTCGAGTCACCACACCCTTAAGATCCCATCGACGGAAATTCCAGCCAAATTCCGGTTCCGTCCAGGCTGATTCTCCAATCAAAGACATGCGCATGATCAACCAACCAGTCACAAGGAGCTAACCGTACAGTAGTGGACACTCCGAGATGCGAAGCCCATCAGACGCTACTGAGACCAGTCAAGCCTCAGTTTGTGGGGATGCGGGGAACCCTGACGCACTAGACACCTAAGTCATCTCAGCAACGGTGACTAGATCAAAGCCGACTCTGGGGATCCGGGGAATTAGAGCTGAGCTGTGCTGTGCTGCAAAGAAGGGACCACGCCGACCGACCGTAGTCCGCAGTCCGTAGCCCATGGTGCTTGACTAACCTTTGTGCTACCAAAGATCTGAGTAGACTGGGCTTCTGGCATCCTGCAGACTTCCTTTTGCCTCCATATAAACTTCAATCGATACGATGTCACCACCTCGAACTCCAGATTGGGATACAGCCTGCGAGGCCGCAGACCAGAACACCTCAACCACTGATAGACGCGACACCGCGGCCAAGAACGACCAAGATGGTGCGAAGAAAACAGACATCGTTGAGGGAGAAACTGCGTCAGCCAACGCCGAATCTTGGGAAGAACGACCTACGAAAAAGATGAAGAGAGGAAAATACATATCTAGAGCTTGGTAAGCCACTTCTCCTACCTGCTACCAGTTGCGTGCTTGAGTATATGAACTGCATGATTGACTCTCACAGTACATCCTGCCAGCAGCGCAAAATAAAGGTTTGTTCATGCCACATCTTCCCCCTACTTCAATGTCGAGATGCGAGTGGATTCTAACTCGTCAAACCACGCCAGTGTGAGGGAGGAGATCCATGTCGACAATGCGTCGCGAAACGACTCCCATGCCAGTCCTCTGCTCCAAGAGGCGGACAACAAGGCCGTCGCGACTCAAGGACAGGTCCCGCTGGAGGCCAAGATCAGGTTAATTACCCGTCAAATGATAGGTAAACAGCACATATGCTTTATTGACCCACAAGCTCATTCATCATAGCAATGACAACATCAACCGTGAAATATTAGCTCGCCTGGAGGCAGTAGAGAGTCATCTACGTCTCATGCGACCACCCACCCCCGACCTGTCCAGACCAACACATAACCACGCATCTGTCAACGGCCAGCTCGAACCCTCGACAGCCAAACTACAAAGCGCCTTGGAAACAGATGGACAGACGTTCGCTGGGGAGATAACCATGACTCCGACATTTGAAGATGAGAGCGACCGATTAGATCACGATAGCGCAGTATCATCGGCGATACGTGTGGATTACTCTTCCCCAGCATCTTCGCTCCACCCCCCAGCAACATCACCAAGCGATGTGACAGGTAGAAAGAGAGGATGGTTCGAGCGCATACTCGCGAGGCATGGAGTTGTCACCGATCAGCAGCAATGCAAGTATCACTTGCAAGTTTACATGGACGAGGTGCATCCTATGTATCCTGTCGTCCATCCTCCAGCAGTTTGGGACATCTTCGACGAGATTTGGCAGCACCTAGGTTCCAGCTCCTCCACCGAGTCAGGTCAAAGTGAACAATTTCGTGTCTCGGTTGCTTTGGTATGTTTTTGCTTAGCACTTGGGAGATGCAGCATGTCCGCAAGAATGAGTGACCCTAGCGGCGTCGAATCTTCTGGTTGGAGCTTGTATAATGTGGGAATGACTTTGCTCGGCGATCTACTTGAAACCAGCAATACCGCTATAAAGTCGCTGTTGATGTTGCAGGTGCTGATGGTGAGGGTAAGTCAGCAGGCCAACCTACCTGTGTTTCTTACGGCATTACTAATAGTATCTGTCTAGATAATGTACATGTTCCGATTAGACGCAAACCAGAAAGCAGCAAGGGTCCATGCTCTTGCTGTGTCGGTCGCGCAAACAATCGGCTTGCATCGCCAAAGCACAATCGACAGTATGCCAGCTTACTACAGCCAGCTGTACTCACGCACTTGGTGGTCTTTGTATCTCTTGGATCGCCGACTAGCTCTTGAGTCAGGGAAACCATATTTCATCCAAGACAGCAACGTTGATACATCGTTGCCCTTGGATCTCAGCGACGAGTGGATGACACGATTTGCGTCAAGAAAGGAGACCATAGCTGAACTCCAGGTTGAAGTGGCTGCCGAGATTGCGAGGGATTCCTCCCCTTCATGTGTCCCATATGTCCTTGCCATGGTGCGTTACTGTCGTGTAGCGGGAAAGACATGGGAAGTTCTGTACGGTGTCAAGTCATCAACTGCTTCCATGTCAGCCATGGTCGAATATGTCGATACTGCCATAGGCAAACTTCTCAACACTGTTCCGACATGTCTACAATATGACCTAGACGTTTCTTATGAAACCCAATTCAGCTCGAGGACACGATGGCAAGTCAAGCAAACATTTCTCTTCAACAATGTGAGTTTTACAGAGCAACAAATCTGTTTCTTATCTTTGCGACTAACAACACTCAGTGCTGTACATATCTTCGTCTTTTAATAAGAAGGCCGCTATTGCCAAGTTCAAGTGCTATATACCATACAGAAGAAGACGATCTTGAATCCTCAATCGAGTGTGCTAGTCTTGCTGCCCGGATTCTCACCACACATCAAAACATAAAAGATGACGGGCTCAAGTATAGCTTTGCACTCAGTCACTACGTCACTAGCTGCGCAATTGTCATGATTGGCTTGGTGTCGAGGGAATTGGGCTCCAAGAGAAGGTACCGAGGTCTCATACTTGCAGCCACTCAGTGCCTGAACGGATACTGCCAGAAAATTTGGGTCTCTGGAAAGATGATGCGCTGCGTGTCTAGGCTAAGTCGACTGGTTGACCGCGTTTTAGCTGTGGAATCACCGGGAAGCCAGGATCGTCAGAGCCCATCAAACACAAGGCGGGACTCAGTATCAGTATCTGAGCGGTTGGCACAACACCTAACACCGCCCGAAACTGAAAATCAAGATCCTATGCAATACAGAGTGGGGATATCTAATATGTACAACAATCAGCTCAAAGAACTGGGCATGGATTCTAGTGGCAGTGTACAAAGGGATCAAAGAGAAGATTATTATTCGTTCAATACCGATTCCTTAGGCACAATGGCCCAGAGACCGACAGGAAGCCTCAATAAGCTACCCACAGGTTGGCTAGCTGAACCAAATCCTGATCCTCAAGATAGCTGGATCATGTCAGACTTCAATTTTGAGACATTTGGGGAACGCTTCGGCCCCAACGATGCGGAGTTAACGACATTCGTGGAAAACGATACCCTTGATTTTGCCCGGGGTATGGGATTGACTTCTGACCGGGGACCTAGTGAGGCAAGACTTGGGGCTCTGGGCGTCAATGGCGTGTTTGACCTTGATATGGACTTGGTTCCTACTATGATGAATCTCTACGCAGGTTAGCATGATTCACCGATAAGGTGGATCAACATCCACTTTGTGACGTTAGTGTAGGATTGGAACATCCAGCTGAGGGTTGAGCATAGTGAGATAGGGCCATAAGAATAGCACCGAAGCATGATGGTGTAGTTTTCATTTTATCCTATTTCCATTCTGACAAGCACGTGCAAAGTCACGATGCCTTCACACATGTATGCGGTGTGACTGGATTTCTCTTCAACACTAATGAGTAGTACCTTTATAACAAATTGGCCTTACATATGAGTATGTTGTAAGTGTCAATTTTGAACTTGATATTGTCCATACTGAAGTCCTACATGGGAGTTCCCCGATAGATCTCTTCCAGCTAGTAGTTTACATAAAGAACTCTTCCTCCTTTGACGGTCTAAAGGATCTTCTCCCTTTCCTTGAGCCGCACATTGAAGCCCATCTGTCTAACAAACCAGGCATTGTGAAGTTTCCACGGCTTGTCTGGATTGACGAGTTCGAGCTATAACTTTGGTTAGCACGATGAATAATGAGAGACTGGACGATCGTACCTCAAAAATCCTTAGAATAGTTGGCACAAGCTTATAAAGCTCTAGCAAGGATATGTTCTTACCAACACACGTCCTCGCCCCAGCGCCAAATGATAACAGACAAGTATTCATCTTCTTTCGTTGTTCAGGTGTCGCTTCGATCCAGCGCTCAGGGCGAAACTTTGCGGCATCGGGACCATAAACTTCGGTGTCTTGATGAATAACCCAAGGTGAGCATCCAACAATGTTACCGCCAGGGATGAAATGCCCGGCCAGTGTTACTCCAGCCTCCGGGACAATTCTCTCGAGAGTAAGTCCCACCGCTGGGTGACAGCGAAGCGCTTCGTTGATGACGGCGCTCAGGTAAGGCAAATCTCTGACCTCTTCCCACTGAACTAGCCCATCATCTCTTGAGAATCTACCAGCCTTGCTCTCAGTAGCTAGCTCTTTGAGTAGGCTATCCATCTTTGAAGGATCCTTTAGTAGATAGTAAAAAACCGCTCGCAATGTTATACCGGTTGTGTCAGAGCCTGCAAACATGTTGGCTACCGTCAGAGCTAGGACGAGCTGCTCGGTAATAAAATCGGGATCTTTCTTATGCGCCTCCTTAAACCGATTCAAGAAGTCTCTGCGGGGAACCTTTTCCAAGCCCGATTCTTCCTCCTTCTGGCGTTCGATGAGGTGCTTTCTGGCGAACTCTGCAACTGGCGCACTTGAGTTGAGGAACCCGTGTTTGACCATCCAAATCTTGATGGGGTTTTTGATGAATAGATTATCTAGGAAAGGGATCTGACCAATCTGTATAGGGTTTAGTCGTTAGTTATTGATGCGTAAGAAGTTCGACAAGGGGCAGTTACCCATGACACGTAGTTCAAGAAACTCTCCAAATCACGGATAATGTTATCGACATCGACGCCTCCTTCGACAAACCCCAATCTTTTTGAAAACGTCAACTCTCCGATAACATCAAAAGCATAAAACTGAAGCCAAGCCCCGAAATCACACACACCCGCGTCGTTGGAGCGGTCAGCGAATCGAAGCTTGAGCTGTCTGATAAACTCGGTCGAAGTCGAGTCAACAAATGGTTCAAATGTGACAAGTGTACTCATGGCATAAGCATTCGAGACTGATCTTCGAAGCCTAGCGTGGTATCTGTCGTTGGCCGTGTTGAACATGGTTTCGAGTCTCTTTCCTTTGGCTAAAGCTTGTTGCACGGGGTAGAACTTTGACTACAAGTGTTCGTTAGTAGGCGAACCAATAGCTGATCCCAAAGTCGTAAATCACCTTTGACCACCCTGCACTTGGACTGTATACAATCTTCAATGCATCCGTATCTGCAATCGATACAGCTCGAGGACCTAGTCTAACAGCAGGCCCGTACTTTTTGTGTAGTTCGATATGTACCTCCTGGGCCCGACGGCCTCGTACGACGAAAAGCCTCCATAGATCCGTGTAGCCCGCCAACCACGGGCCCGGTATGTTATGCAAGCCACGTCCGTATTTGTTGTATAAGAGTCGTGCCAAGACAGCCCCGAGAAGCCAAAGTACAGCAAGGCTGAACGATTGAGGGACTAGGCGTTCTAAGATCATGGTGAAGTGAATTGTAATAGTGAGATTACTGTGACTATTTCTGGATGCAATGTATGTGTGAGGCTCCAATGATATTTCAAGAAGACTAATAAGACTGTTGTCGCCGGTAATTCGGAATTTCCGGACCTCCGTGTCCGGCCGCAAGCAGACCCGATGGCGTTCCGCAGGACAGCCTCACTCCCCACATGTCATGTCAATTCCTCAGTAGCCGATGAACAGGTTTGAGACCTATAGATGAGTCCAAAAGCGATATGTAAGTCCAGAAATTTTATGAGTGAGATTGTCGGAACATTGACATGCAGCTGGCCTATAAGCCCGCTAGAACTACACGTTGCTTCAACACGTCGCCAGATATTATGCCCCGTTAGAGCAATTATGGTTTTTATACTGTGTGCATTTTAATTTGACTTTCCGGAATCTCTATCGGAATATGTTTCAAATCTCGAAGCTGTTCCCCGGACACTTCAAAACCGGACTCAAGACAAGTCACCAGGGCTACCATATCGCTCGGCAGATACAAAAGCCCGACATCTCATGCGGGGTGCATCCAGGTGTTCCGACTGCTCTAGCCTTCAGAGTCTTTCACAGCTTTCATGGTTTCTGTGAATATCTTTGTTCCAGGGTGTGTAAGTTCTCATCGCATTCCCAAACTATTGACAGTTACTTACTACCTTCGATCCGAAACAGCACACAAATAGGTTTCTTTTAAACGCCTCTCCACTATTGTACGATGAGTTCTTCGCAAGTAGACAGTTCTCAAACACGAAGCGTCGCGGTTACTTCCTCTATTAAGCGGTACATAACAAGCCACGAGCCCACAACAGGAGAGAGCATCTATGTAGATTCACCTGAACTACACAGTGCAACTGTACCTAGTTTTGGCACAGCATCTCGGTCTTATGCTACGTTAAAGTTACCGGCAGAACTAGCAGATGACCAAGACTTAAAAGCACACTTAAAACAAGACTCCCTTACCAGCCACACTCGAAACACCGACTTTCTGGTTCCTCCATCACAGCTGAACCCAAAAACAGGGGACATTGAGCTAGGAGGATTGAATGTCATCAACCTTGACATAGAGCCCGGTGCAGTTGGGCATATGCATCGCACTGTGTCTCTGGACATATCTACATGCGTCATGGGAGAGGTGTATCATGAACTTGATAGTGGCCAAAAGGTTCTGTTGAAAGCCGGGGTAAGCGTTTCCATGATCTCGTTATTAGTCCGTCACGAATTTCTTTGATAGACTCGCCCACTGACAATTGTGGCTCGTAGGATCACATAATTCAGCGGGCAACCATGCATAGATGGATCAATGCTTCTAAGGATCATCGTGCTCGAGTTATTGCTGTCCTCCTACCCACTACTCCATTCAAAGTCAATGATAAATACGTAGAAGAAGAGCATAGATTTGGATGACCGATAGGCATTTTAAAGCAATATCAACTCAACTCTGCAAATTAGAATAAATTTTCGTATGCTTATATTTTATCTCCGAGTATATTGGTATTTGCTACCCGCAATGACTTTCTCTGAGATCACAAGAGGCTTTTATCCTATTATCAACGCCGTGGCGGATATCTAAAACCGTTATTCTCTAAAGGATAGAGATGGGAAGTATTCAGGTCAGCTGAGCTAAGATGAGATGTACCGGCCCATATAAAGTGTCATCAATTAACCTTAGTCCTGTTTCCTCCCTACAATCCCTCCCTTCTTCAATCCAAGCCAAACGACAACAGTGACAGTAGTACAGCTGGCAAAGATAGTCCAAAAGGCTGCTCGATAGCCTTTCATCAAGGCTTCTTCACGGGCTGTTATATGGGAATGCTCTGTGACCGAAGCCGCGATTGCTGCTGTTATTGCTAGACCGACAGAATTTCCAAATTGAGCTACTTCATTGAACACCCCGCCTGCGAGTGATTGCATTTCCGGAGGATAAGCGTCGGAGATAACTAGATTGGAGACAGTGAAGAGCACTAGAGAGGTCAACACCAGTTCATGCGAAATAGACAGAACTTACCATCAGGATTAACTGGAGAAAGAAACATGGCCCAAAAGGGAGCGAGCCAGTAATTCTCGCCTACATCAACAGTCGCCATGAGAGGTGCAGCGACCATTGTAACGAGTGCGGAAACAACAGCTAACGTGCGCACTTTGACTTTGGCGATGAGAAATCCGGTGATGATGTTCACCGCTACGCCCACAATGACATGAGGTAGAAACCTGAGAGAGCTCTGTAAAGCTGAAAGACCTTCAACTTTTTGGAAGCTGCAAAATGATGTTAGCAGCTAAATAGGCCTTCTAAGACAACAATACTTACTACAAAGTCGTAAAATACTCGATGCCATTCAGAGAAGCCCAGCACAAAAAGACGGCAATGCACACCGATGTGAAGGACCGATTCTTCCACAGACTATTTGGAATCAAAGCTGGCTTCCCGTGTTTGACTTGATAATCCATCCAGAATGGGAATGCAGCCAGCATGATAATTGCAATTGTCAAAAGCACGATGTTGGCTGGGTCGTCGAGTCTTTTGTAGGATGAGGATATCATGGCAAGGACGTAGAGTAGCATGCCAAGCGCTGTACTAATGGTAGCTGCCCCGACCCAGTCGATCTCAAGTCTCAAACGAGTTGTCCATGGTCTTTCAGAATAAGTATGAACAGAGGGTAAAGACCAGATTGCTCCAGTCGAGAGACAAAAGTTGATAATTGCCATCATGTAGTAAGCCCATCTCCAGCCAATCGTGTCGGTGAAAATACCACCAAGAACGAGGCCCAACGCGTATCCCAAGGGACTTCCCATGCCATTGATAGCGAACGCGACGTTTCTCCACGGCCCTTTGGGGAAGGTGTTGGCTATCAGGCTAACTGCTGTTGGTAGACACATCGATATAGAAGCCCCAAGCAACGTTCGAAAAAGGATGATCTGGATCCCAGTCTGCGCGAGTCCAACAGCCAGTGTGAATACCACGAAGAGAAAGCTTCCCGTTATCCACATCAATTTGGCACCGATGACATCAGCGATTGCACCGAATATTAGTAAGAGACAACCAGCTTCAAGAGCATACACTGCCGCAGGCCAGAGAATGAGGTTTTCGGAAAGGCCAACGTCTTCGGCAATCTTTGGAAGAGCCGCGATGAGAATGCCAGAGCCCATGGTGTTGAGAAAGCTGATTCCGGCAAGGGTCACGATAACAACGACGCCTCTGGTCTTGGATATTGTCAAGTCACTGGAGGCTACTTCTGTGTTTGTAGCATCTTCGCGCTCTAGAACCGGCGGGTCAATTGGGTGGTTGTTTGTGTTGCTTTCGTCGTTGCCGTGGTTGATAGACCTGGACTTTACTTTCGGGTTCAGTTCTTCCAATGGAATGATTCCATGACGGATATCCGTTGTAATGTCGAAGCTGCGGTCCATTGCGTCTGCCAGAGGGTTAGTTTATTCAGTGGAGGTGTGGAAATATACACAATCAATTGATAAAGCTGTTTTAAGCTTATGTGCTATCAGCCTGTCGGGTCAACGTCATCGCTTACGCGAAGGGCGCGCTTTGCGCTCATAGATGACATCGATTAGTAAGCGCGCCAAACACATTGATCGGCGTTGACAACCTACAAACAGATTGCCAAGGGTTTGACCTCTTTTCAATTACCAGGCTCCAATGTCAACTACGCAAACTGCCAGTACTCAAATACATCATATCACCACATGTAATATCAATCGCGTTTTCGGTGCTCAGAGAACTGGATTCAAATAGGGATCTTTAAAGACAATTTTAATTCAAGACATCTACTATAAGCCAAATAATAAGTGAATTCAAATGATAAAAGACTCTTTCAGAATCTTCGGGAATACGCGAATGAACAAACCACCGGCCGATGGTCTGAGACATACTTTAAGCCTTCTTAGCCGATGCCCTGACCTCCTGGACCTCCAAACCCTGTATTTCAATATTGTTTCCTTCCTTGCTCTTCCACTCCTCAACAAGTCCACAGAAATCAGCGGGGAGATATGGAGATGTAAGCTCCTGGAATCGACTGGGCTTTCGATGCGTCTTGAGACCAAGGTCCCGCATAAGCATATTGCAATAAGGAAGTCCCTCAAACACAAGATCAGGTAAATCAGCGCCGTAGCCACAGGGGTAACGCCACTTGCCCCATTGTGTATGTAGCATTATCTCATCGGTTATCTCCTTATCAGATGTGGGAACACCATCAATCTTTCCAGCGAGGAAAGCAGCGATCCAGTGGCCCTGAATGGTTGCGCATGTGGCGGTGCTCACTGTTGAAATCATGCCTGCAAAAGCGAGATCCCGTGATTTAACCATACCGGATGGAACTATGAAGCGATAGTATCGAAGAGGGTCTGCCTGTTTAGGTTTGACGTTGAGCTGAGGCTGGTTCTTCAGGGCGGGGTATAAAGACAGCACTGTTGCGTCCGCAGCTTGGCTTAATTCTCGTTTCTTATCTGCCGAGTAGGCAAGGCCCAGGTTATCTTCAGCAAACTTAATAGTCGACTCCTTCTTCCAGCCAGTCGAGCAGATGATCGCATCTGTTTCGATGATATTGCCGGATGTGAGAACTGCCCTTCCAGGTTCCAACGATTCGATGTCGTCAATGTGAACTCTGATCTTACCCTGCTTGACAAGATCAAACAGGGAGCTATCATAGTTGAGAATGCTCAGTCCACTGCCAATCCAGAAAGCGGAGTGCCAAGGCTTGAGCTTTTGAAGCTCTGGGTGAGAGTCGTAGCCATTGGCTGAGATGACATCTCCACTCAAGGCTTTCCAGAAGTTGCTGACGATAAAGCGACCAACGGCTGTACCGTGGAGGAAGTTCCGAACACCCGGATAGCCATCTGCTTCTCCCCATGGACAGGGGCTGAACCAAGTCATCCATCGGATGTTGAGGAGTTGATCGAGCCTCTTCTTCAGGGGTGTGACGAACGGTGGTGCAATCCAAACGGGTCCGTTGCCTGTAGGACGAACTATCAAGTCCACTTCTGCTCCGTCATGGACTAAAGCGTATGCGACGTCGAAGGCGGACTTTGCTCCACCAACGACGATAGCCTTTTTGACATTCAGGTCGGGAGCTCTTTTGCAAAAGTCTTTGGCATGGAAGAGAGGAGCACCAAATGCTTCAGCGTTCTTATAAGAGGGCATATTAGGCGTCGAGGTGAGACCAGTGGCTAGGACAAGCCTCTGGGTAGTGATTAAGCGGCTGCCCTGAGGCGAGGTAACAGTTAGTCGCCAGCCGGCATCGCCATTGCGCTCCACCAAGCCGACTGATGTATTAAACTGGAGCCGATCGTAGATGTCGAACGCTTTCGCGAAGTCCGTTAAATACCGATGGAGGACGGTACCAGGAATATGGCTATTTGGCTTGACACCGTATGTCTTTTCCGTCATTGGAAAGTCGGGGAATTCGTATGTGCCTTTCATATTGTTGGACTTGAGGCCCGGATAGAGTCTGTTCTTGGACCAAGTGCCCCCGCATGACTCGGCGGATTCGAGGACAGCGAGTTTTGCATCTGGCTCGATTTGTCTGATGGCTTTGGCGGCGGCGAGACCGAACCAGCCTGCAGAGGTTAGATAGGGGATAGACTTGCTAAAGGTTTGATGGCTTACCAGCGCCCACGACTACGACATCGTATGATTCTGTCATTATGTTTATTGTATAAAGAGAGGAGTTTGAGACGTAGAAAGAAAAATTTACTATTTTGGTTCCAAAGAACAAGTGAGAAGTTGCACGTCAACGGAGGCGAATGATATATTCTATATTAATTTAAGAGTAGCCTGTCGGATATCCCCAAATTCTACCCTTGGCTCCAGGGACCAGTGTTATCGTATGCTAATTCCCCAGTGGCTGGTCGGATAGTAAGTCTGGCATTGCCAACGAAAGTCCACCTTCGGAACAACAACACTGCTACGGTTCCCCCCATTCAACTGCCGTTACCACATATGCCTATGACATCCGATAAGGCTAGTCCATACCCCAGATTACGAGTTCCGTAGACCTTGTGATACCCCGTTCCGACCCCACAGATTGCGCTCCCGGAACGGTTATCTGAGGGCACCATCTCCAGTCTGCACTACGCAGGATAAGGACTGTGTGCTTAACCTTGTTGATCCGCCGTCTTAACAATACTAGCGAGCTGGAATTTTGGGATTTCCTGATAGGAGCTGAGCTTTCGTCTGACTCGCTTAGACTGATTCGTTGATCGACTTGGCGTGAAGTTGCACAGCTGAGCAGACTACGGACCTTCCGTACGGAACTTCCGAAGATAACTGCTACCACTCCGTTACCATTTTGGGTGGAAGCAAGGGTCCGAGATAGGCTCCTAATCAAGCCCATAACGCGGGGTGCATTATTTGATGTCATTGTTATTAACGCATCGACCATTTACTGTCTATATATTGCTAGATCTTAACAGCGTCTAGATTTTACATACCTCCGCATCCTTGTCACAGCCACCCAATCAACTTTCACCATGTACGCCGACATCTCAAAGCCTCCAGCTCCTCTTCCTCAAGCCAGCCCTAAGTCAATTGGCGAGGGCATCACTCTTCTACCCCCGCTTTCACGTCAAGGTCATGGCCCTGGACTCATCATTCTGCACTCAAACTCAGACAAGCACTTGGAGATAATTGAAGGTGTCCCTTCTGCACTCATCAAATGGGCCGAAGAAGGCTACGCGGTGGTTGAGATCCAAGCTAAAGCGTTCGAGAGGGATGCTAGCGAGGTCCTCGGCGATGCCTTGAAGGCATTGAAGAGTTGTGATAAATTTGAAGCAGATAATGAGATTGGACTTATTGGTAAGCTTTACTCTAGGGCCATAATGTCTATCCAGTACTAATTTACTTATCGCAGCTTACGATCCCCAGCTCTGGAATTTGGTGGCGGGGACACTTGACTCTGCTCCAAGCTTAGCAGGCGCGGTCATATACGCCAATGATTCTGATGTAGTTACCCTTCAGAAAGCCAACATACCAATCCTGCGTCATATAGCTGGTAGAACAGCTAAACTGGAAAGAAATAACGGTGCCACAACATATTCCTACCCCAACGCCAAATCCCATCTAATTGCCACACCTTTCTTTGAAGATTTCGATTACTGGGTAGAATCTCTATCTCATACAAGAAATCTGACATTCCTCAAACCACTCACCGGAGGCCCATATTTCGACCTTGAGGCTATCTGGGACGAGCATACGTACTATGAGTTTGCCGACCGTTCTGTTGAACATACTATGAGCACGATGGTAGACCAACCTTATGTTAATCACGTTCCCACAGTAGGTCCACGATGAATCAGACCCGGGTGAGAGAGTTGCTAATACAATATCAGCTTACTGGTGGCATTGGCCGCACGGCGTTGACCAAGTTTTATCGCGATAACTTCATTTTCCAAAATTCTGTAGATACAGAGTTGGAGCTTATAAGCCGCACGATTGGTATAGATCGCGTGGTAGACGAGTTTATCTACAAGTTTACGCATAACAAGACCATCGACTGGCTGTAAGTATCCTTGCAAAAACACCATTCCACAACTATGACTGACAAATGCAGGCTACCCGGTATTCCACCTACCTTCAAAAAAATGGAAGTTCCTTTTACAGCAGTGGTAAATATCCGCGGGGATCGTCTTTACCACGAACATATCGGGTGGGATCAAGGTACAGTTCTTGCTCAATTGGGCTTGATACCACATTATTTGCCTTTTCCATTCCCGATTGAAGGTCAAGATAAGGAAGCGAAGTTTGAATATCGTGTTCCGGTGGTGGGGATTGAGACAGCTGAGAAGATGAGGGATCGCAATTCTGTTCCTTCGAATGAGTTGTTTAGCTTTGGAGTTCGTAAAGTATAGTTGAGATTAATTCAATGTAAGTTAATTCAAATTAGAAAGCTTAGTACTCAAACCAAATCAATTTTATAATCTTACTTATTTGATTTGACGTGGTTGTAGAATTTTGTGCGTAAGTATACCCAATTTCATTCAGCATGGATAGCTTTCTGTAAAGAGAAGAAAAGAGATGTTTTATTTTGTCTCACTCTCTTTATCTTGTTATCTTCTTTAATACTCCATACGTAATTTAAATTAAATTATCTAAATCAAGTCTTCTTCCCTCTATATATCAAATCCAAAGGTTACCAAATTGATTTCCAGAGTTATGGTTACCCTAAACCTTATCCGACACTTTCGTTGTGAATATACAGACTTCTGACCCTGCTGTCTGAGAGGAGCGACAAGCCCTTTACAAAACCAGCTTTCCCATTGGATGAATTTTCCAGTTAATGGCTAGAAGCCAAAATGGATCAACACAAGCGGCCCGGGGAGGTACTTGTCTTTAGCCGGCGTCGAGCGATGATAAGAAGTATCACTTTAGCTCACTATAGTACTGCTCATCTTGGTCTAGCACACTTTACCCCGCATGGGTCCAAGCAACACCAGGAGATAACGATAGGCTAGGTTGAATACCACGTATCGTCAACCTTTGCCACCGTGTTACGCTCTTTCTCCTGACTCAATCTCATATTTGAGCCACTTGGCGTCACTTACTCCCCAATACATCTAGCTTCTTACAATATCATTGAAGATATTCATGCATTCTAGGAGAGCTGTCATACTCATCACGATCGCGGAGCGTCATGGCCCAAGCACGAGAGTCGCGAGGTGTCAAAAAGTCAAACAACCAAACTGGAGAAACCGGAAAACGAAGGACACCATACGCGTTAGTCGCGTGTGATGCATGTCGACGCCGAAAGGGAAAATGCGATGGAAGACAACCGTGCAGATATTGCGCCGGGCGGAAGCAGAACTGCAGCTATAGCACAAGCTTCGACACGGATGAATGGCAGGCCCCATCAATATCGAACATCACTGATCCGGCTCCTGTGAATGACAGACAAGAGAGTGTACGAAGTGGGACAGGATTGGCTTATCATACCAACCAAGCGGCTATCGTTGATATGCTTGCAAATCTCCAATCACAACTGAACAATCTTGCGTCTCAAGTCCAGTCATCAAATCAAGACCAGGCCAACCCACGACAAACAGCTATGGCCGAGGCCATTCAACCTCACATTAAACCTCAGAATACAGTACCTGCCACTGATCAAAGTGCCGAAGACATCAACGACGATCTTAGCTCGACCGCCCAGTCTTCTCGCACAGCTGCATCTCAAACCTTTTACGGGCCGACATGTCCGGAGTACGCCCTGAATGTTGGGCAGTTAAAATTACGGCGTAACAGTTATCATAGCTTACCTCTGCACCAACGTCAATTACAGCTTGCAAGCATTCACGAGGATGAAACTTCCGACGGGGCTGATGCCAATGACGGCCAAGATGCACAATTCTCCCCGTCACCTCGGACCATCGACAAAGGAGATCCAGCTATGCTGTTGACTTTCCGATCAATCATGGGCTTGCAAGAAGCTATCAAGCTCCTCTACATCTACCAGGAGGTTGTTGGCGAACTTCACCCTGTTGTTGATATCGATGCTCTTATCGTCCAGACGCAGTCATGGTATGCGGATGCTGGCGCTGGAGTGTGGGATGTCATGGCAGCAAGCACGGGAGCTAATTCGTATGAGATGCTGCTGATAATTAATCTCTGCCTGGCTATCGCCCTTAGTGCAGATTCAAGACCGAGCAATTCCAACACTGAGAGGCTTCTTGTGGAAAGCTTCCAAGGCGCCGTGAACGGGAAGCTCGCAGCACCTGCTAATAGCATCAAACATGCTACAATAGTCTTCTTGAAGGTAGGGACTTCAACTTTATGTAATTTGTCAGATGAATAACGTAATTTGACAGGGTTGGTATGATTACTTCCAAGAGATACCGCGCTCGGCTTGGCGAATGTGCGGCATCGCTGGACGTATGCTGATGGAGCTTGGGCTACACAACTCAGAAGTCTTCAAACACACATTGAGAACCGAGGCACAGCGCACAGAGGCCTGTACTTTGATAAGTAGTATTGTGATTCTTGATCGACAATGGAGTTATGCGACTGGCCTGCCAACACATTTCCACGAAACGAGCTTTAGCTCCATATCAACTTCTTCCGTGAGTAAAACAACTACTATCGCTTTATCTTCATACTAATAGAAACACAGGTCAAGAACCCGTATTTGAAGGCCATGCTCTCCTTCGTACTCATCAGCGACCGTTTCAGCGAACCAATATCTAAAGCCGCTAAAGGCGAAGGATACAACGACGAGAGCTCCTTCGAACTAATGAGCTTCCAAATCGAGCAGTGGAGGAAGAAAGCAGTTGGCAACTATTCTATAGCTCAGTGTCACACATGGCAAACGGACCCATCAACTAGACCGCCGACATGGGCGATATTACTCAACCTCCGCGCCGAGTCTGTGCGGAGTCAAATCCTCAAACCCTTCTTCTTTTCAGAGCTGGATATTGAGATCACCAAGAACCACGTCAGACCAGCGACCGAGCGCGTTTACGATACCATCCATGTGTTACATACCCTCGATGCAACTACGGACCTCTATCGCAAGCAACATCCTTTTTATCAGCACATACTAGCCTGCACGGCCGGACTAGCCTTTTTGCTTATGGCATTCATTAAACAGAACAGGGACACCATGCTACCAAGCCTTACACCAGATCTTGTAGAGTCACTTGGCGGTAGCTTCAGCATGTGCGTAGCTCTGACAACAAAGTATACCAGTCGATCACGCGCGGCACGACGACTTGCAAAGAGGCTGATAGAGATGCGTCGGAATCTCCTGAGCTTGGGAATTCTTGACCCTACGAGTCCTGGGAGTCACGAAGGACTTGACAATGTTACAGAGTCTATAAGGAGGGCCAGCCTCTCCCAGCACGTTCCTGAAGGTTTACAACAATTCTCGGAGTACTCGCCACCGTTTGAAACGCAGGGTGTGAACATGAGCTACGGGATGGCTGGGACTTCTGTCATGGACACGGAGATGCAGATGGGGTGGGAAGACTCACTTCGTCTGCAATGGCCTATCGGCGATGTAAATCACATGTTCTCCGAGAGCATATTTTAGCGTTGATACAGAGCTATTATAAAGGGGCATGATTCCGTAGCTGGAAGATCTTCAATTGACTCGTGGTGTTTGAGTTCCGCTGTTGATAGCGGAAAAGGCCCTACTGGTCGGGTGTGTCTGTTCGTTAGCCGCTCAACGGGTGCAATATCCGCCTGACGTGCCGCAGACGTATTTAATGGCTATGTACCATTTTGGTTTTGCCGCTATCCGTATGTCGGGTAGAACACTGCTCAGATTCTGTACTTCCGACCTTTCCAAGTGTGGCTGGTAATGAATTCATAGGACTATTCAGCAACTTGCTTGGTGGTAAAAATAGTGTTGAGGATTACCTGTGAGTAAATACCCGTTGTGAACTGTATGTTGGCAGGCATAGGAAGCGACTTTATGTATTTTATATTCGCTACAGAAAATAAAATCAGATACCCTTAACTACTTGGACTCGTAACTAATCAATCCATCAATCGTGCCCGCGTGAAGGCCCCCAGTGATGGGGATATCCGCAGCAGTAGTATGCTTAGCCGCATCACTCAACAAGTAGATAACCGCCCCCGTGAGATCATTCTGCGTGCTAAGTCGCTGGTTAGGCGGAGCCATCCACATCTGCTCTCCCTCCCGCTTGCTTTTATGCTCACGCACGTTTCTCGTCATATCAGAGTCAACGAAGCCAGGTGATATTGTGTTGACTCGGATATTATTAGGCGCCAATTCCACCGCTAACGCTTTGGAGAGCATCAAGATACCACCCTTGGAGGCGTTGTATGCTGCCATGCGGTAGCCTGGCAGACCTATGTGGGCTGATTGGGAGGCTAGTAGCACCATGCTACCGCCTGTGCCTTGCTTGATCATTTGCCGCGCTGCGAGCTGGGCGACAAAGAATGTTCCTCTAACCTGTTTTGTGTCAATTTCTGGTACAGAATTTTCGTTAAGAAACGACTTACGTTGATATCTTGAATACGAGTAAACTCGTCCCAAGTCTGATCCAAGAAAGGCTTATCGATAGCAATACCAGCAGCTGGAACCACACCATCAATAGACCCGAATTCTGCCAAAACCTTGTCAAACGCAGCATTGATACTAGCCTCAGAGGTGACGTCGGTAGGAATATACAAGGTCTTAGCGGAGAACTTCTCGCTCAGGTTGTTGAACTCGGCCACGGGCTGCTTTTGGATATCAAACACAGCCACGTTTCCTCCCATCTCGCAAATGGCGCGGGTACACGCGAAGCCAATACCCTGGGCACCTCCGGTGACGATATAGTTCCGGCCACGCAGCTCAAACATGGGACGGACATCTTGTAAAGCTTCGGTTGCCATCTTGGACGGAGTGTCAATTGGAGGCGATAGATGAAGGGATTATGGTACAATTGATTGGAGGACAAGTGTCAATTGGATGTGAGAGATGAAGAGATTCTGGTAGAATTAATTGCTGAATGGTATGTATTCCACTGAAAGTTGATGGAATTAGTGCTGTGACTATCCATTCTTATCGACTCTTTACTTATCTTCGTATGGAGTACCCCATGAGGCGTCCGGAAGGTGGACCTAGACCCACCTTCCGTGGTTCGGAACGGACACGGACCTTTCCAACGCCAACATACACCAAGACGGAGCTGAACTTAATGATTGATCATCAGATAGGGACATAGCGCATTACTTCGAACTCCGGCTAAGGGAGAAAGTGACTGATTGCTGGTCTCGTGAGTTGTGTGCCAATCTTATTTATGCTCTTGAAAGTTTAAGTTACTGGCTTATCTAGGCGTACGTTTCCAGAGCTCCAAAGTTGAGTCGAGCAAATTAGTTCATCTAATAGTCCAAAATGGCATCTCATCCTCCTGCTACATGCTGCACCGTTGCGAGCCTCCATGAGTAGGTCTTCCAATTTCGATTTCCCCTAGAAATAGAACGTTACGCTGACTCACGCAGAGGAACTCCCAAAGGCACAATTATACAAATTAATGGCAATGTCAACGCCTATTTAGCCAAGCCGTCTTCTGGGGAGCCCAAGCAAGCGGTTCTATACCTACCGGATATCTTTGGTATCTGGCAAAACAGCAAACTCATGGCTGATGCCTTCGCCGCACAGGGTTATATTTGTCTGGTGGTTGATACCCTTAACGGCGACCCAGTGCCGCTGGAGATGCCTGACGGCTTTGACATTATGAAATGGTTGACTGAGGGCTCTGATGGCAATAATCCTCACACTATAGACGCTGTGGACCCTATAGTAGTGTCGGGGATAGAGTACCTTAAAAGCATTGGCGTAACTAAGATAGCTGCAGTAGGCTATTGTCTAGGTGCTAAGGTTAGTTGCCTCGTCATATCTGATAACTCTTAACATGCTGACACAATCTCTAGCATCTTATTCGACACTACAAGAGTGGTATCCAAGTCGGTTTCATCGCTCATCCTTCTTTCGTGGAGTCAGAAGAGTTGGCTGCGATTACCGGGCCACTATCAATCGCAGCTGCAGAGCTAGATGATCTTTTCACTATTGAGAAGCGCCACGAGAGTGAGGAAATTTTGTCCAAGTCGAAGCAAGACTTTCAGATAAATCTTTTCTCTGGAGTCCATCATGGTTTTGCGGTGAAAGGTGATTTGAACGACAAGAGGCAGCTGTTTGCAAAAGATCAGGCTTTCGCTCAAGCAGTTACATGGTTTACTCAACATTTGAATGGCAGTTAGAGTTCTCATGTATACCGGGATTTATATCAAAGATAATTGCGCAATTCTGTTACCATCTCTTCTACGTAGCCGACGCCTCCAAGTCTTCAGCGGCGGAGTCAATAGGACTAAAGAGCCATCACTTTCTCCGCAGAGCTCTAAGCCCTGCGTATAGTCTTGCCAAATCCCGTCCTCCTTTTCCGTACTACCATCATAATAATATCGCAAATATCCTCCAGATTACTCTTGCTGCCAATAAGCGTCCATGGAGCAATATAGTTGTACCCATCAATATTGACTGACGCCAGTCTTAGCATCTCTCGCAGTCCTTCCGTAGAACATAGCCACTCTTGATCTTCTTGGCGATCGAGCTTGAGGTTACACCTTGAAAACTCGAGAAGGGTCACCGCTGTGCTTGCTGCGATGACGGCCGAATATATGGCACCTGAGACGTATTGGGAGTCATGGCCATCGTCTGCCAGGCCAGTTTTTTCTACAGCTATGCCCAGCGTGGAGAAGTTGTAATCGCCTTTCACTGGGACTGGGCTGACTCCACAATCCTTTCCACGCCCATCAACCGCGTGTATGCCAATGACATACGGGCTGCTTACCGGGTATGATCGTCGACCTTCGAAGCTGAATGATTCAGCTCCAGCCATCAAAGTTTTCCCTTGTTTGTAAGCCTTGTGGATGGTAAACCTGAGATCCTTGTTTGTCGATGGTAGCCAGGAAGGAAGAACTATGATATCAGCATTCCAGGATTCTATTGCCCACTCAATAGCCTAGAGTAATTTACGTTAGCTAAACTTCGTGTATGGGTGCAACGTAGTACAGCTTTGACACACCTCGCAAATCGTCAAGGTAGCTTGATCCAGATCCACAGACGGCTCTGGGACTCTGGCAACGTAAACCTCGGCTTGAGGTCCATATCGAAGTGCTAGGTCTGCCAAAGTCGTGCTATGGTCGCGGAAGTCAATTTCACTGCCCTCGTTGACCCAATTCTTCCAATGGACTCTTTCTCTCTTTTCTTTCTCTTCTAGTCTGGGATCACTTAGTTCAATCTTCGCCGTAAGAATGGCAATCCGAATGGCCTGCCGCCACGGTTGAATTTCTGAAGTATTAATACCCTTCTCAGTGGCAAGAAAACTCTCTATGAATGTGTTGTAATGATTCCAGTGATCTTTTGCAACTCGAATTTTCCTTTAAATGATCAGTTCTGAGAGACTTAGATGACGATCCAATGACTTACGCTTCGTCACTGTTGAAAACACTGTAATCATTTCTCAGCCTCGTACTGTCTTCATAAACCACCATGCGTATTAGTTTGACGATACCCACGTGTCCCGCATCTACCGCCCTTGATAGGGGCGTAAACCCAGCACTATCCAAGGCTTTGGCATCTGCTCCAACGTCAAGAAGAAGGCCTGCTATGGCTTCGTGGCCTTGAGCTGCGGCATGGGATAATGCTGTTCGACCCTTGTTGTCCTGAGCATCGAGGTCTGTCAGCCCCCACTCCAGAAGTATCTGAACAACATTCCTGTGCCCATTTGCCGCCGCCTCGATAAGCGGCGTTCTCCCAGTATCATCGCAACTACTCATATCAGCGCCGTGGGCTAGTAAAAGTCCGACGACCACGTCGTGTCCGTTTGCTGCTGCTTGCCATAGTGGAGCTCTGCCTTTCCCATCTTGTAGGTCTTTATTCTCTTGCATTGTTTGAAGTAGGTCGGTCACCATTGCCTCGTGGCCAGCTTTTGCTGCATGCCATAGTGGTGTACGATTTGCTTTGAATTCTTCAAAAACCACGGTCGGCAGGAGGCATGACATGGCGTCGTCTCGAGACACTAATCCTGTTTCAAGCAGAATATCAACGAGGTCAGAAACAAGATGGCTCTCCAAACGTGGGCCTGTTGGCGTTTCTCGGACGCTAACTTCACCTGTGTCCTCCATTGTTTCTAGAAGACTTTTCACGCACACCCCAAATATTTCCTGCATGCAGAGCGACGAAAAGGAAGACTCAGTTGGCAGAGTCCAGACTGGCACGTCTCCCATATCTGCAGGAATAAGAGACGGCTCTCCCGAATACCACACGAAAAGTTGCATGAATGCCTCGGTATCGGGATACAGCGATAACGTCGAATGAACAAACTTTTTTGCGTTCTGATCCTTGATTGATTCTAGGAACCATATTGTGCGAGGGGACCAACTTAAATTCGGCCTGGAGATTCTGTTTTCGCGGGGTTTCGACTCTCCAGTCCAATGTTGCCAGCCCAAATCCCAGGGACTTTTATCCCAGCATAGGATCCTCCTGTTGGACGTTCTCTGAGAATCCCTGATAAATATCTGCCTTTGATGGCAACGGAGAGACCAGCTCCATAACCCCAACACAGCCTCCAGTTCATATCGATCTTTAACTCCCACTGGTCTTCTCCATTCTTGACTAGAGATACGAGCTTGTGACGTTTCAATTCCGGGCTTGAATGATAAAAGCGCGCCAAGGGTTCCCAATTGCCTAAGCGTGCACGATAATATTTCCGATCCAATCCAGATCCAACACTGCACTTGACAGCTATTTTTATGTGACAACACGACTTCCATCTGTTCTTCAACCTTGGCGAAGACATGAACACTTTGGTTGTAGCCGACTGGATGGCGGAGGCAAGCTTGGTAGCTGTGCCTCGCACTTCGACATTTTCTGTTCCCCACTGTAGATAGGACATACCTCTTTCAGCTTGGTTAGGGTCAGTGAGTTCTCCAAGTCGACGCCGGTAAGCAACCACCTTTTCAACAGCATAAAGACTCTCAGCTATGCCGTGGCCATGGGAGCCGTCAAGCAAACAATCCAATACCCTTTCTCCAATATCTGACATGCCGTGGAGCACCCATGAGTAGTAGAAATTGCGATGATACCATGCCGAGTCAGAGTCGTTCATAACCAACCCCAGGTCTTTCTCAATATCCTTTTTCCCCAGGTGGAGGGCGAGCCAGTCAAGCTCGTAGTTTCGTTCCTCACTCAGTCCCCAGAGAATGTCATTTCCCACGTCGTCTAAACGCCTCGCACGTAGACCAGCCCTTGCGATAGTCATGGCCAGAGCTGCTCCGAGCTGGGCCACTGAAACTGCTGAGTGGATACCACGAAAACCGATAAATTGCATGATAAACCCAACGACAGTAGTGGCTACCGCGATCCAGACTGTGGATTCGTGATCTCCATCGTTATCCGTTCTGTCTGACTTTGTATACTGCCTCAAAGTCCCTTTATTGATGAAGCAGAATGGCTCGTAAGTCTGATCTCCCAAAGTCTGGCGGGGCTGCAGCCAGCATATAGATGTGAGTTTCTGAGCACTTTTATTCCTGCTGTACGTTGTTTCCAATGTGGACTCTCCTACAATAAGTGCGCAGAGAAACACACCTCCGCAAACAAGGACAGTTCAAGCGATGGCCATAGGGCAAGCATATTTGGAGGGTTGTTTGTCGTCTTTCTCCCATCGGAGGAGATACGTTGCACAAGCAGCAAAAGCCAGAACACCTCTCTGAATAACAATCCCAAGCATCGCAACAACTCTGAACCACCATTCATCAGGACGAACGATACCGACGTTGTGTGAGAGGTTGGGAGGAAGATATGTTTTCTCGGCAGCTTCTTCTTTCTGGAGCGTCCATTCCCGTCGACCGTTTTCTGTTTTCCAATATTCCCCAAATGACGATATGCCAGCCGTTCCGTGAGGTCTTTGAAACGCTGCATATGGAGCATCAGGATCGTACACAAGCTCCAGAATCTTGGGATGTCCGATGACACGTGCAATACTGCCGTTATTGAAAAGTTCGCAGACATCGTGACTTGTTGAAGATAGAAGCTCTGCCTCGATATTGCCCTGGCCTTCCTTGGCTCTTCCGACAAAGGCACGCAACGACGGGCTGCCGGACACTCGAATGGCCGACACTATGGCTGTAATGACCCCGATCGGGGCCATGGCGAAGATGACGTAGTCAAGATAGGTTGTACTCTCGCTAAGATACTGCTTGGTTACCTGCTCTCCAAAGAGCGAGATGACTGGGGCTAGATCGGTGGCCAGATTGTTGGAGAAATCATCCCAAAAGTCCGCGGACACGCCGACCCCAAGACTAATAGTGGCGATGATCAAATATTTAATTTTTGATTTCATGGTCAATGTCGTGATTTTGTGCTATGTGAGGGATTATTCAAGATGGTCGAAGAGAACTCCCTCAGCTGATGAACAGGAATCAGGCTGAGGTATCCAAGGACCAGATTGGCTGAATCAACTGATAAACCATGACACAGCCTCTCTGCCTGCCGCATGCAGCCACGGTGTTATTTTGACGAACCACTATCATTCTGGCTTATGTATGCTTACTTGGTTGTTGTATGTGATTACCTACATTGGAGGGTGAACCAGGGCTAACAAGCCACGTACCCTGTTGCCTCTGTACGACAGCTGGCTTATCATCGCGGCATATTCGAGTACCAACTCAATACTACTAATCATATGGACGTCCTATGGCGAGGTCAAATCCTGATATTATGAAGTTCACAACTGCCCATTTTGACGGATTGCATTTATTACATGAAGCTTGATAGAATTCAGCACATTGGTACATAGTATCTTTGGATCTTTGCAACCTTTCAATAGGCATCTCTATTCTTCGAGTATTATCAAGTCACCACTGAGCTGCCAAGCATGCAAAAATGAACGGCATTCCTAGAGAACACATAGCATTTAACTGGCGAGGTGTAGTGAAGCCGTTTTAGCTTGGTTGATGGCTGAAACTAGGTTCTCTTTTCCCACCTATCAATCGATGTCAGTCAAATCTCAGAGATTCAACGAAGTTTACTCACAGGTCCAGGAATAACTTCCAAAGAATAGAGAATAGAATGCCTTGCAGACCATTGGCCAAGATACGGGTCTTGAGTCCCCGTCCTAGTAGGCCGAAAATGCCATCTTGGACGACGACAGCCCGTGCCGCTTCCGCTGGAAAGAACGGGTTAGTTATTGAACGATCATAAGTGACTGGGTGTGGTTGGCGCTTACAGTATGAGATCTTGGTATCATTGACCTGGCGATATGTCTTGACAACCCTGAGCGAGTTGGAAATAGAGTCAGATACGATCGAGGCGCAAAAACCAATGAACGCTAGACGGAGCAGCCACCAAATAAGGGGGTGTCTTGGGGGCTCTGTGATAGCCTCAGATAGGTAGTTGTACTTTTGACTGTTAGCCATCCGTTTATCCTCTTCCGGTGAATACTAACCGTAGCAAACCAAGGGTAGTGTCCCACAAACGTTGCAGCGGCGGTAGCAAATGCACCCCACCACAGGCTACCAATACCGTTTGCTTTTATACGCCTTCTTAGGATGGCTGTTCCACGAGCACCTTGAGCTTGGAGAGTAGTCTTCAGGGTGTCGATAGGCGTGAGAATCATTCGAAAGGCCGCAGCACTAGAACAGATAAGTATTCGGTTGTGGAGGATGGGTCGACAAAGACTCACCACAGAGAAGCAAATATTGTCTTGATTGGCGAGGGGAGATCTTTGAGGTAAGGGTTTGATTGGAGCAGAGCAAGAATACCAGCGTTGGCTGCTGTGTCTCCGAATCTTGAAATCGGGCCTTATCATGGTTAGAATGAGAGAGTCGGTGTGGACATTGGTAGGCAAACCTTGAAACAAAGCAGGCGCAATACCCTGGTAATATCGTCGGATTCCTCCCTCAGTGTAAAGCGTGCGTGTGGCGACTGTGAAAGACGTGCCGTGGCGGTACTGATAGTTCATGATAGTTCGTAGAGGCTGTTTTTACGTGTTAATGTCCCATTTCCACCCATTTTTACTGTGTTGTCTTACCATGAGGAGCAGCACCTGCAACACCATAGCTGCTGCACCGCTGAGACCACCTCCAAGCGCTCTCTTGAGGGCTTTTTTAAGATCAAACTGAACGCGTTAGTGAATCATTCTCTAGTACGCGGCAACTGCTTACCTCTTTGCTATCTGAATCAACCCATCCTTTGATAAACACGGCAAGAATGACTATAGCGAGCAAAGCCCAGAAAATCCGCCACGCGTACCAACTCTTCGGCCTCCTTTCCGGTGTCGGCTCCGGCTCGGCTTCGTTATCGGCCTCATGTCTCGCGGAGTCCGAAGGTTGGTCTGCAAGCAGCGGGGTTTGCTCTGTGCTCCTCTGCAGGCTCTCTGGATCGATCTGAGTAGCCATTGTAATGATTGAGGAATAAACTCGGAATTTCTAACACTTGCTGAAGAAAGAAAACATGTTTATTTGGAAATTCTTTGGTTTGGGGGCAGCCCCCGCAATCGTCATTGATAAGCTGGGGTTCGCGTGCTTGAGGCAGCGATAGCGTGCGAATTAAGCGGGGGCACGCCATGAGCATTATTAATCCATCCACCCACCTTATCTATTCAACTGGGGTGGTTTCTCTGAGCCTTGCATCTTATGACAGTCGAGATTGTAAAACCAAGCACAAGTTGTTTTTTGTCTCAGAAAATGTTAAAAAGACATTCGGTGCCTAAACTGACCATGTCTGATAATGAATCAAGACATCAAACCAATTCGCCTGTCCATCGCTAGCTCACATATTGTGGCGGGCTGAAGCAATAGTGCTATGCATCTCCCCATGCTAAGCCAACTATTGGCAAAGCCCAAGACAGCTATTCGTCAATTCATCAGAGAAAGGGCATATTGCAGAACCCTGTAAGAAGACACCGGGTCTAGACCTGAATATTAAACCTTGACTTCGTGTCACTCTTAAAAGCATAGATCCCTCCGCAATGCCTTGAGTATTTTACCATTTTCTAAACTTCGCCATCATCCTAAAATGCCATCCAACGCAGACACCGGTGGTTTCGTTGCCGGAACAGTGGTAGAGACCACGATGGGGAAGAAGGCCATCGAGAACGTCGGAGAGAATTCAAGAGTCTTGACTCGTGCTGGTGAATCACAACAGTGGGGAGTGAGAAGCGATGAGGTCGTCATGGTCCCAGCATCCGACAATTTATACTCTTTCAACGGGAGTGATCCCTTCTTCACCGCTGGACAACCTTTTTACACAACAACCGGTATTCGTGCTATTGATCCAGTATCTGCACGTCAGCAGAATCCGTGGCTGGATGTCGGTACACTGAAAATTGGACACGCCCTTCTGCGTCTAAACGCGACAAACACTAGCTACGATCTTGAAGAGATCAAATCAATCATGCGCTCTCGCAGCCAGGGCGGCAATGTATATGGCCTGCACTTTAGGGAGGGTCTGAGAAGCTATCACGCCAACGGCTATCTGGTATCACTCAATTATCCTGAAATAACTGGAGCGTCTCTGTCGTATCAATTGCGAACCATGCCCGACCAGGACAGAACCAAGGCTCTCCAAAGTCTTCGGGATCTCAAGCTGTTATTCGATCGATTTGGAGCTGGGTCGATTATGGACTGCTTGGTAACGGTCGAGAGTTTTCCCAACTCCTAACTTCCTTACAAGGTTATGCAGCTCAGTCAAAATCTCAGATGGGCTCACACGAAAATAACTAGATTAGTCTACGCAATTGATGGCAGATTCTTCCAATGCTATGATCTTTGAACAAATCAGCCGCACACCACATGACAACGTCTTGGATCTCAGTGATAGTATAGACGGTGACTTCCGTGGTCCTCTAGATTAAATATCTCTAACCAGGCCTGGCACCTGGTCCTGAACCTGCCGAGACTCCCTCGTATTTGTGCTGTCTTTTGACCTTGCATCTTCGTACCTGACATCAACCTATCCAGTGAGAAAGCATTAGAGACGACAACATGTCATGTAAGGAAGGCTGACTTACAGCGGTCGTTCGAAGGATACCATTATATGTCATAATCTCCTCCTCGCTGCCATTCGGTGAGTACCCGCGAATCTCAGTTTGTGTCCTACTGCGGTGCATGTCCTTGAGGTGGAACGACACAATTCCAGCTCCGCCATTGCCTCCTGTATTTGGAGTGTTATAATTTCCAATCTCATTGGTAGTTGGCCCTGAGAAAAGGCGAGGAAACATGCTGCGGAACAGTGGGCGTAGGGTCGGCCCGCAACAAGCGATTATGGCCAAGTTGACCTCGATGCTACTCAGAGTATCGCCAAGAGACTCTCTTGAATCGTACCCTTCATTGTAAAACTTCTTATGCAACTCAACTACACGCAAGATGGTGACGATTGTCACTCTTGGAGAGGGTTAGCCATCTTCACTTGGATAATAGGGAGATGCTCACATTCCGCCCAGAAGGAATACCACAATTAGACCCACTTTGGCCACAAAGCCCATCTTCAGACCTATGAAGATCCACAACGGGATCAAAAGCACAAGTAAATCTGTCACGATCGTTATGATCGCGCTGATTATATAAAACAGTGGCCCATCGATCTGTCGGCGCGGTTTCAGAGATTGATCCCAATATGCGGCGATAGGAATTGTTTGTAAAATGACCGTCATGAATATGGCAATCATGAGGGCTATGTTGAAGATGTTTAGAACGTAGATAAACCACCTGATACTGCGTCGATGGCCTCCGAGTCGAAGTAGAAGGAACAGGACAGACGACTTGACAAGCGCTAGAATGGGGTTATAAAGAACCTGCATGATCCAGTTGTAGAATAGGACAGGCTCAATGTCATAGGACTCTGGAACATCTGCGGTCGAGAAACCTATATATCCATATTTAAAAACTATCCAAAATAAGTGCTTGCCCATGGCGTAAGATCCATAATTACTCACAGAAATAGTTTGGAATGACAAGGCCAATCAAAAACATTTATCGCTATCAGCCACTACATCGATGTGGATATCACGATAAGTTTACCATTGCGACAGTAACAAGCCAGTCATCTGCGGCAACTAAATCAGATACAAAGCTCATGGGCATATATACAGAGTTGCTGAGAACTCACCAGTACCAAGCTGCCTTTTACTGCATCTGGCGTACATGCGGGCAGCCCACGTGATGAAAGCCAACGAGGTCATAACAAATATGATGGCAATAGCGCTTTGCTGGAGTGGTGTGGTTGGTAGCTGAGAAGCTGGGACGTAACGAGGTCGGAGGCCCATTCTGGCTGGTGCAGAAACCTGCCTTTCTGTCATTCTAGAGACAGCAATTTTTATTTTGCAGCATTGAGATCGTCGTTGGTTATTCTAATTACTATATACATCGGAAGTCTCGGTGATTGACAGCCACTTCTTCAGCAATTTCCCGTTGCCTGAACCTCTTTCTCAGGAGCTAACCAGCCAAGATGTTTAAAGCCAACAACATCAGGCGAAGGATCACTCATTTGCAATATGGATCTCTTCCAAGCTCATGATTATCCCAGTCAATAGGTGGAGAAAGTTACTGTTGCCCAGATCTCAACCAACGGATGGTTCCATCGGGACAAAGTCATCCGAAGTGGGCATCGTCTCTAAGCGAGCATCATCTTCTCCGGATTTTCACCTCCCGCTCTAGCTGTACTTGAGCTTAAATGTACTAACCCGTACGCGATTCACCTGGTGTACTCGATCTTGGAAGATTCTCTTACTTCGCACCCTACGATAATCCATAACCGGAAGAGTGTTTCTTCAAGTCTCTTCCGACTCGGCGAACTGTTTTCCTTGGCGAAAATCTTGGGTACTGATGTTGGTTGTAAACATGGGACCTGCATTGAAAACTTAATTTTTGTGTAGCTTCAGTGGCTCGGATCAATTGACCAACTAAATCCCTGATCACCTCCAAGTCCACCAACCGGAAAGCATTCCTGAGACTTGGCATCACAATAAGCAGCAACCAACAACACCTCGGAAGCCTTGTCGATAGCTCACGGACATAGTAGTACCTAGGTGGCACATACAGAAAATAACGCAATGCAGGAGGAACCTGGACGATGTATTTCCAACCCATAGTAGCCAAGATCCTTTGGATGTTGGCTCCATCCATGCGGAATGTGCGTTCCAACACCTGCATTACCGAAATGTGGCATGATCGATTCGCAAGGGGCAACATGAACCACTTGCGCAGTTCATCCACTTGGGATTCGTACATATAGCTCATTCTCTTCACATTGTTTCGTTTAGTTACTCACCGGCCCTCTTCTTCCACTTTCGTTTGTAACTCTGTGTCGCAGAAAATTCAGTGCAGCATGCAAATCACCCCTAGCCTGTTGGGCAGCCTACTCGCCTTGCTGATCTCTCAGCAAAGCGTAGTCCGGGCCACTCGCTCTCAGCGGCGCGGCGAAGTGGGCGAGGTCGTGCAAGGAGATTACTTCTCTGAGGAAGCTTTTCAACTTACAAACGACTCACTCTCGGCCCTCGATGACATTGATGCAGCACATGCGTCTCTCTTTTACCCTGAGAACACGTCCCAGCGTCGAAACGTCGCTTCCTATTCGTCGCGAAAATGCAAGACGTTCCCTGGAGACTCGCTTTGGCCGAGTACCACTGTCTGGCGATTATTCGACTGGGTCACGGGAGGCGCTTTGATCAAGACTGTTCCCATTGCAGCTTCTTGTTACGATGATTACGGAACCTATGACAAGTCTCTTTGCAACCATGTTGTTGACCAATGGACCAACTCTTCTTTGCAGTCAGTCAACCCTCACCACGATCACACTCGATGACTAACCTAGCAAAGCATTGCCGACCCATCATCTATTATGTGGCCATTATATCAAGGCCGTACATGCCAACCTGGCATTAGCCCCGAGGGCAATTGCACACTTGGTGGTTATCCTTCGTACGTTGTTGATGCGCAAAATGTTGCCCACTTGCAATTGGCTGTCAACTTTGCACGATCTACAAACCTACGGCTGGTGATCAAGAATACCGGCCACGACTTCAACGGGCGCTCGGCTGGCGCTGGAGCTCTGTCGATCTGGACTCATCGCTTCAAGGGTATCCAGTTCTTCAAAAGCTATAAAACTAAGTCTTACAAGGGGCCCGCACTGAAGGTTGGAGCTGGTGTTATTGGCTCAGAGCTCTACGCGGCAACTGATAAGTATGGTGTCACTGCCGTTGGAGGAGAGGGAATGAGTGTTGGTTTTGCCGGCGGTTATCTGGCTGGTGGTGGACACTCGCCGATGTCTCCTCTGTACGGGATGGGTGCCGATCAGGTAAGAGTCAAATTTTGTGATAAGTTCGGATGAGAACTAACCATACATAGATCCTAAGCATTGAAGTTGTCACTGCAAATGGTCGATTCGTCACCGCTAACGAAGAGAAGAACACTGACCTTTTCTGGGCTCTCAGAGGCGGTGGAGGAAGCACGTACGGTGTGGTGACTTCTTACACCGTCAAGGCCTTTCCCAAGATCAAAGCTGCCGTGATGTCATTTTCCTTTTGCACCAGCAAGACAGTCTCTCACGATGCATTCTGGGCCGCTGTCCGAGCTTACTGGAAGCTCGTTCCTACATTCAACGAGGCGGGCAACTACGAGTACTGGGGTATCTTTCATGGAGAAGGCGATGCGCTCATGTTCTCCATGTTTCCTTGGTTTGCGCCCAACCATACCCTTGCCGAGCTGAAGACTCTAGTCGCCCCTCTATTCAAGACATGGAAGGAGCTCGGCATCGAGTTTGATGTAACAGAGTCAGAGCATGACAACTTCTATGGTGCTTGGTCTGCTGGCTTCCCCCGTGAAATTGTCGGTGGTGCCAAGACCAAGACCGCCGGTCGTCTGTTTCCTAGGTAATAACTTCTCTTGGCCTGTTTCTGCTGTTACTAACATAGTGCTTTATCTAGTGAAAACCTTGAGGATCCTGCCAAGTTCAACAAGACCTTCGACGCGCTGAAGAGTCTTTCCGACAAGGGTGGACAGATTATTGGCTTTGGAATCACAGGTGGTCCAGGACCTTACCCAGACAACGCCGTGAACCCTGCTTGGCGAGACGCTGCCATGTGGGTGATCTCGGTTATTGACTTTCCCGAGGGTAGTTCTTGGGATGTGGTGGCTGAGAAGAGCAAGACGTTGACAAATGATTGGATGAAGCCATGGAGAGAGGTAACTCCTGGCGGTGGTGCATATGCTTCTGAGGCGGATGTCACTGAACCTAACTTCCAGCAGTCATTCTATGGTGCCGATAAGTATAAGAGGCTTCTTTCGATCAAGGACAAGGTTGACCCTAGTGGTCTTTTTTATGCACTTCAGGGAGTTGGAAGCGAGCGGTGGTATGTCAAGGACCAAGTAGATGGCGTGCCCACCCAAAATGGTCGCCTCTGCAGAGTGTAGGCACGAGTATGTCACGATAGAGAGGAAGTTCCAACGAATGATCAAAATTTGTCTTCGAATTTTCAAAAGTCTAGTCTAAAATACAACAGCATGCTTGCAAAATTAAAAATGCTCAACCTCTCCATCTAGTAAAGCTTGAAGGCCTTGGGACCCTTGTAGGCCTGGACCTCAGCGTTGGGCTGCTTGGACACCCAGAGCTCCTTGTTAGGGATGGAGTGCTTGGCGGTTGTGTTGCTGATGGGGCTGACTGGCTGGGAGACGGAGAAGGTCAGGCCCTTCTTGCTGCGGACAATGTCGAATGTTCGAGAAGACTCGTCGCACTGGGCTTCCTTGACGTTGGGGAGAAGACCATCGTTGGACTGGACGAGGGCGGTGCACTGGACAGGGTGGCCCTCCCAGGACTCCATAGAACCGGCCTGGATAACCTTGAAAGCGTACCTTAGGTGATATTAGATACTAAAGCTAAGGTTAAGAGAATGGTTGGTGACTTACCTGCACTGGGAGCTGTGGGGAATACAGCCAGCAGAGAACTCGCGGACCTCGAAGACAGGGTAGGCGGCAGAAACTGCGGAGGCAGCGGCGAGAACGGTAGCGAAGAACTTCATTTTGATGGTGATGAAAAGGGAAGTGTTGTGTTGGGTGGAAAAGGTTTGAAGAGTTGGTGTTGAGATGTAAAGATGTTATTGAGATATGGAGGAAGGATCAGAGGCATTTCGATGTTTTTATAAATGTTCCGTCACCAGAACGCTCGAACCATTATGCATTACCTCATTTGCCGATCCCTACAGATCGACCCTGAAAGTGATGTTGTTTGTGGGGAACATTGACGGTCACGATCTCAAAACCTCGTATTTCTACGTGCCGAGCGGAACTCGGCATTCCAGGGGCAACGGTAGATGCTTGCTTGGCTGGGGCAACACTGCGCCTCAACGAAAGCCGGTATTGGCATCCAAATCGTAGAGCTGCGTGAGCTGTCTAGAGTGGGAGGATAATTTTCGTACTACGTTTGTTTTTAGTGATCTAGAACAATCGAGACGTCTGAACAATCCCGTAATTGAGGGTCCTGGGATATAAATAGCATCCACCATGGGGTGCGCTTAGCCCATCTCGGACAATAAAAACTGTCCGAGGTTCCAGAAGAGGACGATGATGTCACACAGAAACCTCCCTTGGTAGGGAGACTGAGAGCTTGGGTCGCTTTGATATCGCAAATGACATCGTGCATTCCGAGAACTTTCTTGGCAATGGCTCCCTCCAACGTATTCATAACGATCTACGGAGGACAGGTCCATAGCTAGATACTACACAGAAAGTTGAAGCTATTTGCAAATGGCATCAATGCCGAAAATTAGGTGCTACTTAGGTGGCCAATCGCTCCACTTCAGCATATGTACAGTTAACTACACTGCAATTTTAACCCCATCGGCCACCCTAGAGTCCTGTACCACATTCATGCACGATACCGTATCGACTCGAACAATTGGCCACGCCCCGTGGACCCCAACCATCAGAGATACCTAAGGCTATTGATTCGTTTGGATATAAGACGGCTTTCAAGGCTAGATCTTGCTGATTTAAGCCACCCTTTGCTACCTATCATCATCGTGACTTTGTCTTCTTACTCTTTCTCTGTTCTTACTGACTAGTTAGGCATTATTGAAACATCTAACAATATTCCGATTGTTATGAAGATTTGGCTAATTTCCGTCGATCTCAAGAAAAAAATCGAAATATGAAATTATTTCGCGAACCTGCAGGACACCTATTCCATCTCGCAACCGGAACGCTTCGTCGCATCCGTCTCCTTTTCGTCCGCAATCTCGGCAATTGCTTTTGCTTCACGCGTTGATACGACATCGGGACTGAAAATTTCATAAGGCATCTTTTCAAAGAGGCCATGTTTTATTACCAAGGCGTTAGCATAGCAGATTCAAGACAGTCACAAAAGAACAAGTTCTTCTGTTTGCTTAAGTTTTAGGAACCAGAGCTTACCCTGCAGTATTCTTCAATACTTTAGATAGAATAGGTTTTTCTTTTCTTTTTGCTTCATCCTTTGACTTTATTAAGCCTAGGCTTTCTAAATCTTTCAATAATAAAAATATTAAAAATATTAAAATAACATTGTCTAAGGTCAAAACTCAAAATAATTAAGGTAGCAGTCGAATACGGCAACTAAATCCTAATTCAGTAAACACGTAGATGACTCAAACAGCCGTATTTGAACAGAATATTTGGTCGCGATGCAAGTGGACTACCATACGACGGCTAGCACTCGAAGCTTTCCGGTTTTTTCTTCACCTTGGATTTCTTTGACTCAGACCTGGTGTCAAATTTATTTAAACTCACTCCACTTGGGTGTTGTATGAGTAACACTCTTCCAGGAAACTTGCCGTAGGAATATGGTCGTCGCCAGGAAAGAAAACTCGCGATCTGATTATCCTTGGGTTTACCTTGACTCTTTACAGAAGAAAGTTACGTGAATGACCTAGAAAAATATTACTTTCTGTACCATGTTCTCAGTAGCCTCCATCATTGTCGTTGTGCTCAGCGTCTTCCAGATCCGCTACAGAACATCGGAATTGTTATTACCATTGCAGCCACGATCCGGATTGCGTGGTATTGTACGTGGTGCGAAACAATAATCTGACCGCATTTTACAGAACTCTGATCATATTCGAAGGGATCCGATCTAGGCATCATAGCCTCGTCAGCCGTGATCTTAGGGTCAGCAGCGATTCTGGCTGTCAGAGTCGTCTGTCTTGACTTCTTCGTTGTGCATCTTTGACGTTGAAAAATAGTTTTGTAACTGCCTCAGTGTCATCCCCTCCCCATGACAATCAGGAACTGCTTTTTGCACAAATCTCGGAAGTTTCTAGCCATTTTCCAAAGGCAATAAGGCTGCTCATGTTTGGTGGTCCTGTTCTTCACCAGCATACTCTCAACCTGGTCCATGACCTCTTTGACCTTTCTTTTTCCACCTCACCTACGACGTCTCTAGGATGGAGCCTGATCTGCTTTGCTAAAACCACGTTCGAATTGGGGCGTGTATTGACAATCTCTCCACGCCAACTTTCGGTCTTGAGGAAAAACTTCTTGAAAAGCTCTCTCCATTTCGGGTTAGTCATGGCCTCTCTGAATTTTCCATTCTGAAAGGACTCTCAGTCTATGCCAGCTATATCTGGGGTTCCACTTGATTTGGTCACTGACACGATCCATGAGCAGGCGAGATGAGTTCTTGTCGAGATGAGTAAATGTTTTGATCGTCCTTTCGTTGTTAGGATCCATGTCAAGGCGCGCTACCTGAGAAGTAGCTGTCAGTATCGCCAATATCATAAATCCTCGCATAATGAGAAACATAATGTCGTGTAACTCCCTTGGCTAAGGAGCTGCTATCTTTCAACAGCATGTCTGTGTTTCTCATCATGGCCTTCCTCTGTTCGCATGCCTCACCCAAGTGTTCAAGGCTTTTGTATTTGTTCAATCGAAACATTGGTCCAGTATCAGGGTTGAGGAGTGCTATTTTCCAACACAAGTTGTATTATCTTCTCTAGTGACATCAATTAGTTTCTGCGCTTCTGAATTGGGACCACTACTAAAACAGAAACAACTTACCTGCTACATCTAAACACGAGAAATGAAAATGAGATGCTGCACCGGTCATGCAAATATAAGTACTTTAAACTATTGACAAAGGTGAAGAACTATATACATATTCAAGTAACCTATTCTCAAGCCATAGACGTTGCTTACAAAGCCTTCTTAGCCCATCCAACCTGCTTGTTACCACCATCGAAAACAACGAAAGCAGCCTTGAGAGCGATATCACCAAAGATGTTGATACCAATGTCGTCGCTGGGCTGAATACCACCGAGGCAGGTGGAAGAGCCTTCCTGAACAGGAGCATAGTTGATGTAAGAGCCGGGAATGGTGATGGTAACACCACCAACGGCAAAGCTGAAGCTGGGCAGCGTAGCAGAGCAGCTGAAGACATATCCGCCGTAGGAAGAGCTGTACTTGGCTCCGCTGACCTTAGCATAGTAGGCGGAGTTGACAGAGTCAGGGAGGAGGAGTAGGGTGGTGCCGGTATCAGCGATACCATCGATGGGGCTTCTGTTGAGGGCAGCAGAGCCAATGGCGTAGCCAGAAGCAGTGAAGTCCCAGAAACCCTGAGAAGAGTCCACGGGAGCGTATCCGATCTTGCCAGTGTAGGCTGAGCTGTCGATGTAGCCAAAGTTGTAGGTTCCAGGCTTCTGGTGCTTGAGGTCGGCAGTGAAGACAGGGTTGCTGAGAGTAGAGATGGCGTTGTCGAAGAAGGTCTTCTGCTTGGTGGGCTTGACAGTGTTGATAGCACTGAAGCCTAGACCGAGAAGGCCATCAAGACCAGTCTCTTGCTCGAACTCAGCAGAGACCCTCTGGGCAGACTCAACAGCTTGTGAGCTAACGACCAGGCCACCAATAGAGACCTTGTCCTTGTAGACATCTCCAGAAGAGGTGCTTCCATCACCGTAGCTGATAGACCAAGTTGCACCAGCGAGCTTCTTGGCAGTGCTGCTCTTGGCAGGGTTGTACTCATCGTGGCCACTGCTACCAGTAGTCTCGGTGCTGAAAACCCAAAGATCAGAAGAACCAGTATCGAAATCCAAGTTCAAGGTCTGAGCAGGAGTGCCGATTTGGACGGGTGTCAACCACTCGATATCCTCATCAGAAGGGGTGGTGATGACAGTGCCGCTTTGTCGCTTCTGGTGAGGAGGTCGGATAGCCTTGACGGCCTTCTCGAGACCCTTGGGGAGAGGGACGCCGTACTTGTTGTAGACGTGGGCGAGGGCAAGAGGACCGTTCTTGATGAACTGGGGGTTCTTGACTTGCTCGACGGAGAAGTGCTTGTCTTGAGCAGCAGGTGCGCCAAGGGCGATGGAGGCAAAGGCCAAAGAGGCTGAGAGAAGGGCGTTGAGAGAAGGCATGTTGATGATCGAGGTTTGAAGATAGAGAAAAGGATAGAGAAGAGTGTGAGTGAGGATGATGTTCCAAGTCTAAAACGAAGAGATTAGAACTACACTTATATATCTCTATCTATCCAAATAGTCTATCTCTATCGGAATGACCCTCGCTATTTTGCGATTTCGTGATGCTTCATTCAACTTGTGCTGTCACCTCACTCGGCTCCAAACTTCCGTTCACCTTCCAAGAAGAGCGCTCAAACTTGACGTGATCAGTCCCTTTCAGCCGCGGTGTACATGCCGAGCCTAGTGTCTTGGCTTGATCTGTCTATGCAGCCTCCCGCCCTTGGCATCTGCTTGTCCGCCTTGGCACTCATCACTTCATCGCGGCAGTGGGGACCCCTAGCTGCCCAGACAAAGGATCTTTTTAATTATCTCGTGCGTTATTGCGGGTGAAATAGCGTCTAGTGATGAATCAGAACTCATCCCCGCGATGCAACCCCTGTCGCGTGTTAAGTACCTACCGAGAACGGATGCTACCGCCGACTATGTCCGGAGATTTCGGCATTGCTAAGGCTCTGAGAGGCAGTTGGATCGGGACTTCGGCAATGAAGCGAATGGAACGTTTGTATGCGGCATTCAGGGCAAGGATCTATCCGTGGACGTTAATGGAACTATTGGTTGGTTTTATCATGTGAACTATGGAAGATCCGACCAAGGAATGGCTAGCGACGATTACAATTGGTCAAAGCGGGCGGTTGCGATAAGCGTAATGAACAAGTTAAATTCCGCCATGCGGATACCCCTGCAGATCATGTCTTATCTACACCTAGTTTCATCATGGACATCCTGGAGGGTATTGCTTGTTTCGTCTTAGACGATATCGAGTCAGGTGCTTGGGCCTTCTGGACCATTCACAGGTCAGGTATTATGCAGATCTTCCTCAGGACTTGCTCGGTAGAGCGATTTAATGACAGGAATTCATTACTTCTAGTTAAGCATATTCCTTAACTATCAGCTGACTTCCTTATCTTCCACCGCTAGTCTCAGTAGAAGCTATAAGGAACTTCTGTAGAGACGTGACCACTGGCAGGACTCGGAATTGAGCGTGCCGAGTTGCCTCTGAGATGTGCTGTCGTCCGACCTCTTGCAGGGATCTTGAGACTACAACGCTTTGACATAGAAGATGATAAGATTAGCGCGTAACAAAGTCCCTAAGGAGATGTTACAAGAGCACCTTAATCCAGTAATATCTATTCAAGCTATGCTCGCTATAGTTGTGACTCAGCCAATGAACACATGGTCTCTACCACCTCATTGTAGAACGCTCGTATCACTGACCCATCTTTCTGATCCAGATCACCATTCAGGCAACTTAGTGTAGCTTCTTGATACCCCGTACCGACGAAGTGTGCTAACCTATCATTGACCCTGTCTATAACAACCTCCCGAAACTTATTCGGGCTTTCGCCATCCCGGCGGAGGCTCCATGCCAAACGCCATAGGCCAACCTCGACAAGCACAACCCCAAGGCTGTATATGTCGAATCCCTTACGGAATGACTCCCCGGGGATGCCTTGCGCGGATGGATGGCGGTATAGATTGAATCTTATACTTTGTTCTGGCTTTTCGGTGGCTTCATCGCTTGAATCTGGACGGGAGAATTCAAAGCCAACGAGATATGGACGAGACCAGACTGGCTTTTTGTTTCTTATTGGAAACATGATATTATGGCTGCGAACACTTTTGTGTAACCACCCTGAAGCATGTAAGATGGCCAGAGAAAGCGACAGGGTGTAAGCCATGCGGTATCGATCTCCTAGACTAGGTAGTGTCTCCGGCGTTGGAAATTTTATCAACGATTGTAGTGACAGAAGATTTTCCTGCTCCGTAACACCAAGCGGATATTCGAAGACGAGGCCATATCGACTCTTCTCAACATCTTCAAACACTCCTAGACAGTTAAGAGTCAGAAGTTCTTCCGGTTTCGACTCGGCGTGTAGAAGTCTTGCAATATTCTGTATTCTTCCTCTGAGTCTGATGCCCTTTTGTCCTTTCCAGCTCAAGTCGTATCGCTTCCACTCGATGATTACTGGAACGTTAGAGTCTACTGTGCCGAAACTTCTTAGTCCTCCAGAGATTTCGTCATCTTTGGTGATTTTGACCCTATCAGAATCGAGAGCAAGATCTGAAGTTCCCATGCTGTTCTTGAAAGCTGCAACTCTATCCTCTAGATCCTTGTCAAGATCATGGCCAAGTTGACGAAAACTGAGAGCTCTTTGCAGTGTATCAAGTTGTAGATCAGGTTGAGTTGCGATCCTGTCGTTGAAGAGTTCCTTTGAGTCAATGTCGATATGCTCTAGTGAAAGTACAGTCTGCGAAAGTGCCACATTCGGGTCACGAGTCGGTAGTAAACGATATAAGTCGCTCAAAATCGAGCTAATTTGCGTCAACGTCTCGCGATGTTCTGACGCCCCTCCAGTCGCCAGGGTGAAGCGCTCAAGTGCATGCCCCGGAATCGAAGTCTTACGGAGAGGCTCTAGTGACTCCAGTAGGCTCTTGACGGTTACTAAAGAGGCGAGTACGGCATCTTGGTGTCTTAGAAGAATCCGTTGCTTCTGAAGATCAGATCGCCTTGACGTTGGAGCATCTAGCCAGTCTCTTTGCCACTGATCTAGCAGAGCTTCTTGCAGGATGAGCTCTGTGCGAAGAAACCCAAGATATCCGTTGAGGTCGCGAAGAGATTTCCAAAGTCCATACAGCTTGGAGCAAGCTGTGAAGGCATCTATGAGGCCACCGAAGGCTCCAAGGCCCAGTCCAGCCAATCCAACTTGGAGGTCAACTTGATCGCTCACCATTGTTAAGTTCCGTTACTGCTGTAGTGTCTAAGGTAGTTGATTATTGGTATCCCGGATTATTGATACAGCAAGGTAAGAAGTGTATGAAATGAGGCCATCAAATCAAGCTGCGGGGTCATGGACTTCCTTGTTTCTGACTGGGTTAATTAATAATCCGGCCAGGCTGTGAGCTAAGAGCATGTGTCACCTCAAGATATCAGGCTCTGGCTTTCATGGGTGGAATCTGATGAGAAGAATGCGATACTCATCATCCGGCGATACCCCCAATGGAATTCTCATCAGCCTTCACCTTCAGGGCGAGGGACCGGGAACCGGACCAACACCCCAGCGTCAACAACCCTGTCGCTCCTCGATCCACAGGGACAAACTGCCCTCACTTTGCGGGATTTATGGCAGTGTGCTTCGCTGAAGGCCACAATAATCTGGGTCTTCATCCCGTCATCACAAATACTACTCCGAACTTTGAAGATGTATCCCTGGGAGGTGGATCATTCGATGTTCGAAAAGTGGAGGTTTCTTCATTTCCAACTGGACTTGGTACCGATATCTTCTTGAATCGCAAATACGTCGCCGTCAAGCATCCTCGGATACAAGATGACAACTCCGTCTCTTTTGGGGATATTTCCCTAGAGCTACAGATCTTGCGCCACCCTCCACTTCAAAAGCATGAGAATATTGTCGATTTGCTAGCTGTGATGTACCACGACACGGGGAATGAAGAAGGAATTCGCATTCTTCCAGCTCTGGTTCTCGAATATGCTGAGCACGGAAGCCTTAAGGCCTTTCAAGAAGCTGGTTATGCAAGATCTATAGAGGAGAGGCTGGGTATCGCACTTGACACAGCGAGAGGCCTTGAAGTCCTTCATGATTCCGGCATTGTACATGGCGATATCAAACCTTCCAATTTGCTTGTGTTTAAGCACCATACTCGCAAGTACATCGTCAAACTTTCTGACTTTGGTTTTGCCATGCCAGTGGAGGGAGGGCAACTAATTGGCAGTACTGAAGTCTACAGCGCACCTGAGGCCGATGGAGCTTCTGGACCAAGCCAGTACCTTCGTCAGCAGGACATCTACTCTTTCGGGTTGACCTTGTGGACCATCTTTAGCGACGGCATCCCATACTATTCATCACTACCGGAAGGAGAAAGGATAGAGAATCTCAGGAAGATCAAGAAGTCCAACCTGCTGCCGAGCCTAGCTGCCTTCAATGTTCTCTACCGTCTGCGGAATGAGAGCTACCCACTGATGACTCTCGTCAAGGTCATCATCTACTCTACGCAGCTGCAACCAGAAAAGAGATTCTCCAGCATGTCCAAGGTTATTGAGCACCTTGAAATAACCGAATCTATCGTCAAAAATAGAAACGGGCATGATACTCCGGACTGCCAAGGGCTGAGAACGTCATCTAAGCTATTACTGAGATTGGTTTCGGAAGCCAAGCCTACAGAATCAGAGGACGAACAATCTGAAAGACTTATGCTTGTTGGTCTTATTACATTATCCTCAGTATTCCTTAGCAAAGAGCTTGGGATTGTGGGATCTGAGATGACACTGGACCCTGAGCAGTTCCGCAGCATCTTGGTCAAGTTCTTGCCGAAAGCACATGAAAGATTCTATTATTTCCTAGAAGAGGAAGATATGCCACTTAAGAAACTACTGCAAGATATCTCTAAGGGAAGAATCGAGCGTGCTGTAGCAGAACTCTTGGCTGGGTCTGCTGATTCTGGCGAAAATGGTGTATCGGGACCCGTTTCTGCCAGAACTGCCTGTCAGATAATCCTCGATTGTGCTGGCTTCCTAAACGAGCCTTCTAGTGACGCACCGGCGGCAAGGCAAGTGGTTCCACAGATTTGGGGCTGACGTACTAACCACACCATAGTGACACCTCGCCATCCATCCCGTCGCCGTTGCATCTGATGCGTGACGAAGACTTTATCCCTGACGTAGGACTATCCTTATATCCTTTCAAGTACTAGGAACTCAAGCTGACGACACTAAGATCTCCAAAAGCTCCAACATTCTACAAAAGGCGCCAAAGCTTGTCAGAGTTGCACTTGCAAAGAGTTTGAAGAATATATTCAATACATCGAGTAATGAGAATGAGAAAGCTCATGCCGCCCTCAACCTTGCGTACGCCTACGTTGATGAAATCGGACTCGACTACGATTTGAAGATGGCTGCAGAGTATATCTCCCAGGCGGCGAGTCTAGGCTTGGAAAAAGCCCGCACACTGTTCATTTCCATATTCTCTCACATTCCTGGTGCCGAGGCGCCAGACGAGGAGACCCTACGCCATTGGCTACTCGAATCAGCGCAAGCTGGAAGTCCCACCGCGCTTCGAAACTTGAAAAATGTGTCGTTATCAGACTGGCAACAGGTGACTCAAACGTCCCGAGATAAAGAACTAAACCTTTTGGGTGTGAGTCCCAACGTATCTGGGAAGATGGTCTCCATGTTCAACAGCATGTCCTTGGGTGACACAGATACATCTCAAGTCCAAAGCGTACTTCTCTGGAGCATTGTGCAAGACAGACCCGAAGTCACCTTATCGTATCTAGATCGGCAGCCTGGGCTAGCCGCAGTAGCACTGCAGAGCGGCGAAACTCCTGTGTTAATAGCTGCTCGGCTCGGTCGCAAACGCGTTCTAGAGACCATTCTAAACCACACTGGTTGTGACAACGCTGCAGAGCTTACAGACGAAAGAGGCATAACAGCTCTTCATTGGCTGTGCTCCTTCGCCGATGAGGATACTGTAGCCATGGCTTCTCTCCTTGTTGGCAAGGGTACTGATCTTAATTCTCCTGCCTGCGCGATATCATCGACTCAATACGGAGTGAAAGTCCACGAGGAGAGTCTCTTGACATATACACCGCTGCATTGGGCAGTAGTTCAGAATCGTGTGGCTGCGGTGGATGCTCTCATCAAACTAGGCGCCGATCCAAACTTTTGCATGGAGGCTGCGGAGGGAGAGGAAGCAAACCTTACACCTCTGGAACTTGCATGTGGTTTCTGCCACTCGGAAATCGTAGCTCGTCTTCTGCGGGAGGATTCAGTACGTCAAGTAGTTGATGCACCCACGCCGATGGTTGTTGGTAAGGATGTGATGTACCGCCCTCTCTTCCATGTGGTTCGCGGAGGACCTCGTTGGCGACGACTTGTTTTGTCGGGAGTCAACTTCGAGGAGGAGTCAAGAAAGACGATCCAAACTCTCATCGAGAATGGTGCGTCGACGGATGCAGTCTTGCAAGTTCACGATGTCAAAATGCCAGCCGTTTTCGCCACGGCCTATCATCAGTGCTCAGCAGACTTTATGGTTTCTGGTCTGCAATTGGGATTTGCGGAGCAGATAGATGCGCGCTTCGGGGGAATCTCTAGTGGCGGGTCTGCTCTATTTCTGGCCATTACCCATGGCGATCGTGTCATGTTCAAGGCTCTACTTGATGCTGGAGCTGATGTCACTGGGGTGGACAATGGCGGGCTCAATCCAATGCATCGTGCTGCAAAGGAAACCGATGATGTGTATTTTGTCGAGGCCCTTCTTAAAAAAGGCCTGCCAGTCGATCCTGCTGACCAGGAAACTATAAGTGCTTTCTGGGTGGCTGTCTGGACAGGTAACTTGACCATTGCAAGATATCTTTACGACCGGGGTGCAGATAGGGATCGTATTCCCACTACGGTCAAGAGAAACATTCTAGGGGAGATGCTTTTCAGACACACCAGAAATGCGTTGGGACGAATCAAATTCCTGCTAAGTCTTCCAGACCGCGACGGATCTGATGGATTCATGGTTTCAATCGATGAGAACACGCGCTACTCATTACTCCACTTCGCCATTCCCTACATCTCAGAATTTGCTCAGGACAACGAAATCACTGGAATAATGATGGCCGAGATTCTGCGCAGGTACAACACCCCACAACACATTGACAACACATCAGGCCCACACGAGATGACAGCCCTCGCCATGGCTGCCGAAGTAGGAAACTACTTCGTCGCGAGGCGCCTCCTCGAGTGCGGAGCAAGTCCAAACATACCCGATAAATATGGACGAACAGCGCTGGACCTTGTCCATAAGCGGTATTGCTTCCCAGAAACGTTCGTGGCTATGGGCAAGGTGGATACTAGGGATGAGTTGGCCGTCTCAAGGACCTTGAGGGCTGTGAATGAGAATACGAGTGAGTTGTTGGGACTTCTTTATTCGTACAAAGCCGAGATTAGGAGTTGGAGACCACCGGTGTGGTTGGAAGGTGACCCTGGACATCGAACATTGGCTTGGGTTATGGAGCGTCTGCGGGAGGATGCTGGTAGCTCAGAATGATTGGAGTTTGTATGAATGCATCACATATTGCCAGTACCTATATTCGCTGGTAGCCGTTATGTAGCAGATACTGATCTTTTGGCACTGCCCTTCGTTTCAAATGATTCGACTTCATACTACGTAAGAGGTGAAGCACGAACAAGATGAGTGTATAATGATTAAATGTATATGTACAATCTATAAGTATATACATTCTATAAGCAAGTACAATCTACAGGTATGTACATTTCATCCCCGCAATCAACTGTTCGAGCAGGCGTTCTCGTATGATGAGTACGGTGAGTTATCCCGCACTATATACACCTCCCCAACCAATATCAGACAGCCAACAGCCATTGAGATAGCAATGATTGGAAAGTTAACCCGTGCGAATTCGTGGCTTTTCACGTGAATATGCTTTCGAGCAAGGATGTCTCTCCAGAGAAGACCAGCTAGTGAGGCGCTGAACGCTGTGCTGAACGCGCCGTAGTTGACCCCAAGTGCCATTCCGTATATGGTTCCCCAGTAGGTTCGGTCGCTGATAAGACTGGTATCTTGGCAGTTGATCTCTTTCCAGGCTTGGATGATACGTGATAAGAGGATGGTAGTACCGATGTTAGTACCAGAGAACTAGATTGTGACTGTTACTGACTATTACTCTCTTCGTTAAGGCAATGGAACTTACGTTGGACAAGACACATGAGAGAAAGCCCATTCCACCTATGCTTCCTACTGTGCCTGTTCGCTTTGACCAGTGGTACCAGCCGTATGCGAATACATTAACCCAACCTTTACTGACGAGCGCTTGGACAAGGACAAACATGGCAAATGCGAATGGCACCAGAGCAAACGGCAGATGGGCCATGACAGCCATGACTGTAGGAAATGTCTCCTGTGACCACATGTAGCCTTTCTGTAGCGACCCATAAGCTTTCTTGGCTTCTGACAACAAATTCGCTTTATCTGCCGGGAGGTCTGATCTGTGACGATTGGACTCGAGCTTTTCTGGTTCCATCTGGGGATTCGGCAATGTTGACATTGCGTCGGGTTGTGCAGAAATGTCGGAATAAGTCCCCGAGTGGTGAATGGGCGACTCTGGCACTGACCCTGAGATAATGACGGGACTGTTGCCGGCGGTATTCGACAGGACTACTCGAGGAATGGCAGATTGGGAGTTTGTATGGTTATTGGCGGCAGGGAGATCAGAAAGGGAAATACCTTGTTGTCCTGTCTGTAAAGCAGTACTGTAACCAACTGGCGACTGGCTTGTCTGGTTGCCAATCGTAGTATCTGTCTCAAGCTCAGACTTTATCTCCGAGGTCAAATCAGCAGGGGAAGACGCTCCGTGTGCTCTTTCATAGCTTTCGTCCCTTTCGGCTCTCTCTGCTCGCGCTTCCTCCATTTCGCGTCGATAGGAAGCCGCTGTTTGACGTGTTTCGTGGCGATGAAGCCATCCGGATCCAAGGTCCCAGCATAACATGACAAATGCAGCCGGAACAGTCACCCAGTAGACAGGGTGCTCGCCGGTACCTGCACTCGCAGCATTGAGAGCCAGGACTGTGATGAGTGTAGCGGCCATAATAAGAGCACCAAATGCTGCGCCCTTCTTGTCTAAGAAAGGGTTCATGATGTATGCAAGGGAGCGGGCCATGGCTTCTTCACCTCCGTCTTCGGCTTGGCTTTGAACATATGGGATATTGGGGTTGACAGGCTCTTGTCTTCGGACTTCCTCGGGCAACTCGTGCATCAGGATTCTAGAGGGGATCAATTTCTCGTCGGCGAATATGACGTAGAGCAGAAACGGGAAAAGGACCAGAGCTGTGACTACAACGGGAACTATCATGTTGGCGGTGTAGACGATGAACTTGATGTCGAAAGCTCCAGCAAGGACAAGATTCGTGGGATTCGAAGAGACAAGAATGGCCGAGGCTATGTTGGCGATGGCGAATTGGGAAAAGATCCAGGCTCTTGGACTTGTAATATTGCTCGAGACCCGAGTCATATAGGCGAGGAATGCTGTTCCTGAGAGAATGATGGGATCATTGCCGATGAAGCTTCCCAGCAGGAAGAAGAAGGAATACAGATAGAAGAACAGCTGGTGGCCGACCTTACCGCCCATCGACAATACCTTGAAAGCCAGCCAACGAATAATACCTGACGCATCGATGGAGATAGCGATGTAGGCCAAGGTGATGAAGAAGAGCATGATGTCGATAGGGTGGATATTGTCGGCACCTATAGTACCGGCATACACTTCTTCGCGGCCTATCGCAGAAATGGCTAGTAGGAAGAGGTCTGCTATCAGTGGCGCGGTGATGAAATTCAGCGGGAAAGTGAAGCGCACAAAGTACTTTGAGCAATTCGGATTGTTGTGGATAACGTCATGATGGGCGCTGGATGGGATTATGCGCAGCTTCGCTGCCAAACCCCATATCAAGTTGACGAGGGATTTTGGGATGTAGATGGGGAAATGGAAGGGCCACAAAACAAGGATATCTGTAGTACAAGCGTTAGTGAATCTTCTGTAAGAGGTACAGTAGGACAAGACGTACTAGCTATTACAAATGCAATTAGAGTGACAACAGAGCGCCATTGTCGGATCTCACTCGTGTCCACGGCGTTGGCCATGGTGTTGTTATGAAGGGATTCTCACTCGCCCTTGATTCAGAAAATGAAGCGGCACCTTTCTTCTCATTAATGAGAAGAAAAAGAAAACCTGACGACGCAAAGTGGGGGGCGTATTGATAGTGGAGAAAATATTTCCAGCTGATCCAATTGTAGAAGGGGGATGTGTCGTAGTGTCAGCATGTTTCGAGGCAATGGCCCGACAGTTAAAGCTTAGCCTCTGAGAAATAAGGAAAGTTGGCGATGCGACATGATTTTGCGGTGAAGGTGATGAACGCAGGGCGATAAATGATAAATGCAAGGTTAAAAGAACGACTGCCAAGAAAAAAGAAGGAACCGAGATGTCTTCTAGAAGCACGCACAAATTTCCCGATTGTCACGACAGGGGACATTTGCTGATGCCTAACCAAGTATGCAGCCCGACCTGAGGGATCTGATGAGGCGGCGCACCTTTCTAAGCCTATCACCGCCCTCTCCAGCGATTAGCTTTCGCCCGGTTGATTACCGAATACTAGCGTTTGCAGGATGAACGTGTGGCTGTGTCGAGCGTCAGCTGAGGCCCCCCCAGAGGCAAACGCAGCCGTTACCAGTCGAAAGCAGATGCCTACAGAAGCAATGCAAGTCATCGATGCGCTGCTAGTGACAGTGACACTCTACCAGTACGGGATAGCCTTGTTTTTGGGCAGGTATTAAAGAAGCCCCGAGGGGGGCTTTGCCCATCTCATCTTGTTCTCCACACGTGGGTTTTTGATTGATCTGGGGAAATTTTGCCTGCCAAGACCATGCTACCAAGACGTTGATATGCCTGCGCTTCTTGTCACAGACGTCGTCGCCTCAGCACTTCACGCGCGAAACGAGAGCGTTGACGCATTGCAGGTTATTTGTGCGTGGCCTGTCTCTGGGCAATATGGTACAGGTACACGCGTGCTGTAAGTGATTAGCTATTCAAAAAAGAAGGCGTTGTCATTGGGAAAAGCTAACACTTATTCCTAGCTATTATGTTCTTATCGCAGCCTGTCTTGTTGCGCGGAGAGAAGACTGGCTTGTGAATCCTTGCTTGGCTGCCGCGTTGGTGCTCCCAGCTGTGGCTGCTATCCACGGTATTGTTTTGACGGCGATGCATAACCCTGGTAAGTCATACGAAAAAACACACCATAATTCAGAAGCTAACATGCCAGAAGATGCTGTCGATATGGATATTTTTGGGGCTTTTCAATTATGTGCAATTGGTATTTTGGCAGCTCCTGTGACGGTCATGCTGTCAAAGACCTATTTTAATGATCCTGGCCGGAATACCATCTTTCTCTGGACATTCTTGCTCCTAATAGGTACGTCGCATCTGCAATCAACATTTCCACTTTCTAACTTAGTCGCAGGGTTACTGAGCATGACTGTCGAGTTTTACCGGATCGAAACACATCCTTGCACAATCAACGCTTCAGGTCACCCAGTCTCGTCAAACGCAGCAGACTTTCAGTACATCGAGGGAAACAACTGCAACCTCATATGTTCAGTGCAAGACGGTCCTTCTTCACCCATGCGAGGCGGATCTGCCAATAACATCTACGTTATTCCCGCACCGCACACGCTCACATTCGGCACGGCTACTCTCCTTGCTGCTGCATGCTGTATCCATGCCGTGTTGTGTCTGGTATCCATGTGGGATAGAGTACTTGAGATCAACTGGAAGAAACGCTTTGCTCGTAAGGATGACGATATTGCAAGCGAAACAAGTGAGGATGGCGGTGCTAACACCGGCGTTATGAAGAAAGTTAATCAGACGATTGGGTTTTTCCTGCGTATTCTCGCCATTCCTGTATTTGGAGGTGCGGGGCTGGGGATTCTGATTGTTGGGGAGATTAATTTCTTCAGTCCTCAAGTTGATTACCAGACGGAGCCTATGGCCAATATCGGTGAGTTTACAGAGTTCCAAGGCTTTGAGTATGTGCCCACTTGCTAACATCATCAAGGCCAGTGGGCTCCGGTGACGGGTACTGCAATGGCTATGATTGCATCGCTCTACTTACTGGTAGCCCGACATGCAGACGAAGCGGGCAGTCCATATGCCATGCATCATTGCAATTGCTCCCATTGTCACATCCAGGATGGTTCACACCTGAGTCAGACTTCCCACCACAGCAACCTCCCTTCTATAAGCCACCACGACATCACTTCAGCCGTTTCAGATACAGAAACACACGTCAATGGCCAGCTATCTCCTACCACAGGCGCACTTGACCCTCGCTCTTCAACATCCTCACGGATGCGCGAGACATACATAGAAACCATCCACGTTCCCACGAGAAACCCCTACAGACAGAAAATCGAGAACGCTTTCTTCCGCTTCGGCGAAATGGTTGGCACCCCGGCTCGCGATTTCATCACCGAGCCCAAATACCGCGACCCACATCATGTTGACATCCCTATGATACCGGGAGAAGAGTTCCGTACCGATCGTGTCTCTGCGGTCGAGAGGGAGCAAAGTCAACACCGAGAGGAAGAGCACTCTCCTGCCAGGTCAAGGCCAGGTAGTTTTATTGGTAGTGATGTGTCTGTGCGTACTGTTGGGCGCTGCACGTCGATGCCCATACCACCGCCACCGCGAGCAGTGACGAGACCGAGATCAAGTACTAGTCCGAGAATAATTTTACAGTCTCCAAATCGTCGATTGAATTAATGATCGGTTGTTGAATTGTGTTGTTGAATACACTTCTATTAGAATAGACTATTATAATATTTGAATCGCTTCGCTCTAAATCATGCTTTTTTATGCTTTTGCAACAGGTTCCGTCTCCTTTGTCGACGGTTCTGTAGTAGCTGTAACCGTGACCTCGTGGCTATGTTCCAGTCCAGACAAAACTATCCAGGTTGGCACGATACACAAGATGGTGATACCGAAGTTGAGGCCAATGCTGACAAAGTGATTGGCGTTGCCCTCAGATTGCATCCTAGCCATTGTTAGCGTTTATTCAGTTTTGTCAGTTAGAGGGTACTCACGCCCAAGCAACGGTTTGTCCGAGAGCCTCAAATCCTCGCAAGATACCGCAGTGGTAAGATAGTGACGACAGATCAGTGGTGTACTGTCCAATAAGCCAGTAGAGGAACTGCTGGAAGGCTTGACCTCCGAACTGCCAGAAGAAGATCAGAGTATACGCCTTTCCGAAACCACCCTTGAACCAATCAAAAACAGGTGGCTCCTCCGCGTCGTAGAATTCCTTCTGCAGAATTGATGCCCAGATCCAGGTGCCAATAAGGATAAAGATGATAGCTGAGAAGGCAATTCTAGCTCGTGTCTTGATAAAGATCGACTGACGATCCAAAAGAGCCGCAATCAGGAAAGAGCTGATAATTCCGGCGAAGTTGGTAAAGAAGGACGAAAACGCGCGTGCTCGGACGGTGAAGTAGGTCGTCAACCAGGTACTCATAAAGCCGTTAAAGAAGTAGCTGATGAAGAAGGCTGGAATCAACAAGAGCATACGCTTCGTGACTAGCAGCGACAGGACAGCCTTGAACTCGGCGAACCAAGTCGGCTGTTTGTGCACCACGACGAGGGTGCGATCTTTTCGCTGGACTTTATCTGCTGGACTCAGAAGGAGGGAGATGGGAAGGCCGAGACACATAATGACGATAAAGACGATGTAGGTAGCTGAGCTGACCGATCCTTTCGATGAGGTTTGCGCATTGAGACCGAGGTTGATGGCGCCTCCGACAATGGGGCCTGCTGCTTTGGCGGTTTGCCAGATGGCTAATCAGGGCTCAATTAGTCGATAGTCCAGCTTGACAACTTCCAGGTATAAGACTTACCCAGATAGAAAGCACGATCTTGAGGACTTGGGTATCCGATGATAATCGCTGCCTCAGCCGCCCAGAAAAATCCAGCGGAGATACCACAAAGCGCACTACCGAACAACAAGAACCACGTCTTGGGCGCAACATTGTTCGTGTAGAGACCCGCTCCGTAGATAGGATATCCTATAGCTCCCAAGGCAAGACCATACCGTAAGCCAATTCTGTTGTTGATAGCACCGGCCGCCATGCACACAGCGGCGAATAGACCGTAGACTAAAGCGTTGGCGGCAGAAACGGCGTACGGCTCGGCTGCTCCTCCGGCGCCTAGACCACCGAGGGCATCCCACATTCCCGGCGCCGTGAAGGATACACCACAGGCGACTGCGATCTGGAAGGGGATGGAGCGGAAAAAGGAGGTTTTCGTGGGTGCTTCATGATCTGGGCTGTAGACCGAGCCATCACGAGAGGAGGCCATTATTGGGTACTGTATGCGAGCGCAAGCTTTGGAGACTCAAGAACTGGAGAAGAACGGGAATAATATTGGTCTTGAGCTATTTATCTATAAAGAGCCATGCCGCAATGAATATTGCGTGCGATTGCGTGCTTGAGAGCAAGAGCTTCTCCCTGGCTTGATCAACGTTGAAACTGGACTAAAGGGGGACTAATGGAGATGGGTGAGAGACTAGTTTCCGGGAGGACCCATCGCCAATCTTGTTCCTGCAGTAAGATCTGTAGTTTTGTTGTCTTGGTACTGAAAAAGATCGACTATGCAGTAGATGTATGTATCTGGATGACTAGCGTCTATACCTTGTTCTCTTTTTGACTCTGCCCAGGACAACCCACGAACACGACAGCAGCAATTGAAGTAAACCTGAGATCATACTGAATGATATTCACTCACCCACCGAGTACCGCCGAGCCGGGCAGAAAATTCCACCTGGAATTACCTAACATGAATCGAAATAATTGGGGCTCGCCACTTCAAATGATGCTGAAGTGGATATAGGGAAGAGATTGATCCTTGTAGCTCCTTCAATATTGGGTGCTTGCATGATAAGTTCAGCATTCGTAATAAAGTAAGAAATAGCGTTTGAGATATATCAGACTAAATGCGACATCCCATATCCGTAACTTTGATGAAGGAGAACGTTTGTTTGATAGAGAATGCAGGATTTTGTAGTCCACTTTTTGTGTCGTTCGGCGAACCCGGAAACTTGTTTAGCGACCCGCATCCGGCGGCGCCACTCCCGGTAGCCGAGACCGTTTCGTCATTGTCAAGGCGTCTTTATCGATTGGTGGTTTATCTTATCGGAGCGAACTATCACGAGATCAAACATTGAATCTTGGTCTTGGCTGTATGCGTGCCTCAATCCTTTACCTGCTCAATCAGGATTTATAGACATATTCCGGATCGCTTTTGCCGATCATGCATTGGCATTTGCACATGAGCCTCGGCAAGAGCAGTGTCCCAGCTGCACCCCTCTTTGCACAAGATATTTCTGGTGTGAGCACAAGAACAAGTTTGGGGATATAATAGACAGATATAAAGCGTTTACAGCACGATTAAGATTAAAACACTATTCTAGAGTACGTCTCGTGACATCATGGTCGTCGACAACACCCAGCCAGAGGGTGAAAATCCCATCAGCAACTTCGCAGTAGAATTCCTCGGAACCCAATCCTCCAGCAATAGCGCCAGCCGACGAGATCTAGGCTTCACCGGTCAACTCGGAGGCAAATGGTACGCTGTCTACGGCGACGTATTGTGGTGCGATAGCGGTGTTACCGACCCAGCAGAAGACACAGAAGGTTTTCACGGCATGGTGCGAAATGCCGTGTCTGCCTTGACCGATGATCCTCTTGTGGTAGAAGATCTGCATCTCAACGATGATGAACCAGTTCCTCATCAGAAGCAGCTCATGCCGTTTAATGAGGAGTGGGGAGAGACCAACACTTTTGGGTTTGGTGGTACGGGAATTGTTGAGACAGATCCTGATACTGCGACTGGTGTTTTGTACTACCTCGTTGTGAGTAGACACTCGAACCACATGATACCAGGTACTCATTATTTACAGAACGCCGACGAGCACTACAAAGGCGCCGGTGTAGCCAAGATCGAACTAATCGACGACGTACCCACTGTAACCCAACGGTATGGCGACAACGGTTATTGGTGGGACGGAGATAATTATCCCAAGTACGGCGACGTTGCAACCTATCGAGACGTCAACAGCGAGTATATCTACATCCTCGGGCATCCTCCCAACAACATCACCGACTTTCCCGATAAGTTGTACGTATATATGGCTCGTGTGCCTGCCAAGGATGCATTTGATCTCGACAAGTATGAATATTGGTGGGGAAGAGACGACGGTTGGAAAAGTGAGGTTCTTACTACTTTCAACTGCGAAACAGCTGTGATGTGGGGTGTAGGACAAGGACAGATTGTGTACAACAATCATTTTGGGACGTATATCTACGTGTACCTTGATCTTTGTAAGTCGCCATGTTTCGATTCCATGCACGTTACTGATAGCCACCCTATAGCCGGAACTGTCTACCTCAAAACTGCTCCTAGCCCGGAAGGTCCATGGACGGAAGGCAAGGAGATTTACAAGGATGAGCCCATTGACGGCGGATTGGTTTATGCTGGGATAGCGTATCCTCATCTTGACGAGTCGGGGGAGACATTGACTATCGGCTTTACGAACAACAACTGGATTCGGGTCATCAAAGTTACGTTTGAAGATTAGATATCTCTGAATTATCATAAATAGTATTCATACAGATTATTTTACAACGCCAAATGAATCATCGCATTACAGGTCATCTTCCTTTTCCGTGTTATTCTCACAAACACCATCGAAATCTCCATACTTCTTCAAACCCGCATCAACAATCTTCTTGAACTCCTCAAAGGGGCAGCTAGCACCCGGTCCATTCTGGCAGAGCGGTAGAGGTCGAGGCGCGGTGTTGGCAATGAACCTAATGTACTCTGTCTTCTCAAGCGGGTCATTCTTCTTGGGACCAGGTCTCTCACAGGTCATCTTCTCCATGCCAACGTGGCCGAGGAACGGAATCAGATCAGACATCTTCCACGCTCGCACGTGGTTGACGTGGGTGGTGGGGAACTCATCATATCCATCATGCGATGAGGAGTTGAAGATTCCCAGAGCTGTGGCGACGAAGGGTGGGACCTCGCGATGGGTGAAGTAGAAGAACAGGCGCTGCCCCTCGGGCCACCCTGATGATTCAGAGCCAATGCGCTCAGAGTTCTTGCCAATCTTCTCAAAGAGGTCGGACTGCGAGTGCAACCAGGGGAAACCGAGGTAGTTGGATAGAGGGTTGAAAGGTCCGACCATGTGCGCGTACTTCATGTCCCAGGCGTATTCATACGAGAGCCACTCTGCGTCGGAAAACAGACCACAGATAGGTGACTTCTTTCCCTGGATCGCTGACTCGTAACCGCAGATTGACTGCAGAGCAAAGACATCCTTGGGATCGAGCTGGTAGTCGTCAGGAGTGTGGGGGCGTAATCGCTGGGAGACTCCCTTGCCGTAATTGTCGACAAACTCCATCTGCTGCTTCGTGCCTGGGGATTTGGAGAACTTGGAGCACGCCTTGTGGGGCAGAAGGGCGCGTGTACCGTTGTTCAATTCCTTCTTGTCAAAGCGAGTGATCTCGATGTTGCCGTCCTCGGGGAATGCTTGCAGGAAAGCTTTCGCGGTATCGTAGGTCCTGTCCTTCGTATCTGCAATGACGCGCTTGACAGACGCGGCGAGGTGCTTGTAGCGCTTGACGAGATGGTGTCCGACCTTCTTAGCATCCTTCTTGCCCGAGGGCGTTACATCCTCGAGGTGATCCTCCTCAATTGGCGAATGCCACTTATTCAGAAACTCTAGCGGTCCCGAGAAACCACCGCGGTGCTTCTCCAGCTTGAAGAGGAACGGCTTGATGTAATCCTCGTACTCGGCATCGTTGGCGTAGATGGCAGCGTGGCGGATGAGGTACGACGCAGCAGTCACCGTGCAGCCCTCAGGCGGAGCATGCGACAGACCAAAGCCTACAGCATCGAAATAGGGCGAGATTCCAGGGAGGTGCAGGAGGGGATCGAAGCGGTAGCCCTGAGAGTGGTCGAATGTGTCAATTGGCTGCTGGAGGACGGATGCAACGGCGATGGATGGGAGAACTGCAGCCGCAATGGCACGCAGGCTAAGAGGCATTGCGTGGGTAGCAATTGGGATGAATACTGGGGCGCTCTTCTGATATGTTGAGAAAAGAGTAGTAATGCGCAAGGTTGCAGCGGACTTGAGCTGGGTATAGCGAAGAAAAAAAAGACACAGGGTTGGGCGAGTCTATGACGTACAGGGACGTGATTGTGAAGCTTGATTTGACTCTAAGATAAGGAACAGGGCGGATAAGGAATTGAAATTAGGCTACATTTGGTGCTAATTTCAGGTACACGTCATTTCAGGCCACTGTTTCTAGAAGCCACTAAGACTAGAGCGACGATACATAAGTAGGTGCTCCCATCCAGAACGACTATTAACTTATTTATAAGTTACCTTACTGTGCGAAATAATAATAGTTATAATAAGCATTAGCTATGCTAAAATGCAATTAGTTATCTATTATAATCTACACTTAGTATAGTATACCTATATAGTATATTTAAATAGAAACATATTAAATATATACCTTCTCCGTGAGTAGGTATCTAGGACCTATAATAAAATATACAATGTTTATTATTTAGTTCTGTATAATTACACTAACGCCATATTGCATTAAGTTTCTTTCTTAACCTATGTGTTGGCCAGCCAATACTTTTTCCAAACTCATCTATAAAGTTAAGCACCTCTTGCTGCTCTGTAGGATCAGTTAACAAACAACCACCTATAAAATTAGTAATGCTGTTAACATCAAATAAAAACCATTTAATAACTTACAAGTGAAAAGTATATGGTGTACAGTAAACCCAGCACCGACCACAGAAGGGTTATGGATGCCAAGACCGATAGCGATACGAAGATCATTTAAGGCCGCTTTCTAGTATCTTCAGTTTAGCAATTAGGTTTGAATGAATGTTCCTTCACGTACATCTGCGGCTACTCGATTCTCAATGGTTCCCAAACTGGAAACCCTTAGTCTCGGCTCAGAGATATGTAGCAGGATGCGAGCCAGACAATAGTGTTGATATCCCATGACTGCAAATTATAAGTCCTTATTTTCCTTCGCAGTTGGCATGGGAAATACTAGCCTTGAGCAGGATTCATCATCCATACTGTAGGAAAAGCCGATTTAACCCCGGTAGAAGTAGTCTTCACATCAGAATAATAAGGATGATAATGTGCCGGTATAGAATCATGCCATCTCGCGACCTCCTCACCAAGCTGTGCCCACGTTGCGTAGTCGGGCTGTGCACCTGGGTCAAAACTTGTCGCTAATACCTGACAACAAAGGAGAATAACCCGATTGGCAAAGTCCTCGTCAGTCGTGTTTATGAATGATCTGGAACGTCTGTATTTGTTCAGATCTACTTGCATAGGCTCGTGTTTAATGAGAGAGATGTGTAGATTTTGTCGAAGCATTATCCAACTAGCTGCTTCGCTTAGACCTCCTTGCGCTATGAAGTCAGGGATGTCGTTCCAGAGTCGCGCGCTCCCAGCAAGATGGGTTCCAGTATCGACATCTTCCGACGTTAACGGACAAACTATGGTGATAACTCTGTTTGGACTGGCTTACCACACATCTCCTCATATAAACGTAGTAGGACCGCAGCTGCTAAAAGATTTTCATCCAAAGATGACATCGGGTCGTCAAGGATGGGGATCAGGATGCGTAAAGCATAGCTGTGATACTCTTCGCTACTTTCATCATCAATACCAGTAATCAACACTTGATGACGTGACGAGAAAGCTAGGATGGAGTATGCTAGGAGGGGAAGTTGGCGAGCTCTCTTTGGCACTTCACGACCGAAGCGTTTCGAAGGATCACAGAGATCAATCTGAAAGATGAGACGTTAAAGACGTCATGTTGTCTAAATGGAAATCACTTACTCTTGGTGCAAGTTCTTGGAGGTAATTCATCAAGAGAAAAGCTTCCCGTCGGGTTTTCAACGGGGAGGCGAATCCATGTGGGCTGCCGACAGAGTAGTCGGATAGGAAAGACTTAGGAGAAGACATGCTTGCTTTAGGTTAATTTGAGCCAAAGGTCAATTCTGATAAAAAAGACTCACTCAACATCCTTGCTAGATCTAGACTCTGGCGAGTTACCTTCAAGGAATAGGGAGGGCGGTATAACCGCATCGTGGATTGGGGAATGCGCCATTGTGAGATGAAGAGATGAAAAGAAACGACCTACGTATGGAGAGTGAATTAAGCTCACCATAACTGGGTTAGGGGGGTTTCCGCGAAGATCTCCCCACAAACTCATCGCTCAGCAAGCTGAAGACTTCCCGCATGAATGATCGAAACAGAGTTCGGTGTTTGTCTGGGATGGGACTTAGTGAGAGGACTTCCCCGCCAACAATGGCTCAAACAGGTGAATTAGTTCCGGGGCTAACTGAGTGGCCAGGGTTACTAGCCTCGGAACAAACACCCCAATTCTGGATATCATTTTTTCGTTTACTCAAATGAATCAGCACTGATTGGATCCCCAATTCGTCACTCAATCCCAAGGTTATAATCGATGTCATTGCGCTGCACAGATCAGTAATAGGAATATGTTTACCATTCATTTCGTAAGCCGTTATTCTCTAAAAGACAGCCAGGTAGTAACAGTTGTTTCTGATCCACTTGGGGCCGGAGTTTCCTCCCTACCGAGACGAATATGGGTATAAGTCTCCCACATGCCCCAACTTGTTCCCCTCCCCCGCTATTTCCATCTTGCTTTTCGCTTCCCCGGACGCCCACCCCAGACTGCATGACACGATATGGGACGGACCGGGCAGAGACTCTGGGGATGTAAGGTGAGCTAAGACTTGTACGTATTCTCTTAGCATTTGGCTAATCCGTCACAGAATTGCCAGTTAAAGTGAGCTACGTCATACAGGTATCTTGATCATGGCTGACATTAGGCCTGTCTTGCTAGACATCTGAAATGTAACCTGATCTCTTTCAATTTATCTGCAATACCCCTTTGCTAACCCGATCTCCACGCTACAGGCGACGATGAAAGCCCATGTGCCCAGTGCGTCAAGAGAAATATCTATTGCGACAGAGGTCTCAAAGTCCGATTCCGCCACAGCAGCCTTGGCTCCACGTAAGTAATGGCAATGGTTTGCAACACAACTTGCGTACTGAGAAAGCAAAAGAACGAAGGGGAAAAGACTGAAATTTCCATCTGATCAACGCTGGTGCAAGCTATTGAACCAAAAGATCGAGTTTGTGGATCAGACGTTAGACACTGTTCGATCATTCAACTCTTGGTCAGAGCCCGAAGCCGACCCCGTCGATTACCCTTTTTCCTCCTTGGAAATACAAGACGCACAGCATAAGTCGCCATGTAACGATGACCAAAGTGATGTCCAACTCCAAGACTCTAGCAATCTGGATCACGCCACTTTGCCATTTCACCAACATCCGGATCAATTACCCCAACTGGTGTTTGAGGAATACACACCCATCGCCACCGGACAGATCGATAGTGACTGGTATAACACAGGATATACACCCCAGGGTACCTATGCCTCATACGGTGATAGACACCAACTAGGTCTACCCACTTGCACACTCAAGCAAGGTGAGGCAGAGTTGGTCCGTTACTTCTTTTCCGGTTTTAGCGATGCTTTCGATCTTGGAGATCCAGATCGGGCCTTCTCTAGTTGGTTATCGACCCGAGTGTTACAATACCCTCGTCTTCTTGAGTCTGTCTTGACGACCGCCTCAAAGCACTCGGGCAAGGAGGTGATAAAGACAGCTTGCCTAGACCAAGAAGAACCATCTTCTGACCGCACACAACGTCTACCTGGCATTAATTCAATTACTGACTTCAGTCTCCGAAAGACTGATTCTGTTGCTAGCCTGTTATCGCGATTTACACATACTATGGAAGGTTAGTGTCTTTCCATCACTGTCTTTTACTACTTGCCACTACGCAACAGATTCGCGGTGATGTTGTGAGAGGAGAATCTTTTGTACTAATGAAGAGAGTGTCATAGCTAAAAGTTCGATCTCTGCTCCCATTCTCGGTCAAGCGAGCGCTATGGACGAACGGACAGAACCCTCTGAACAACTGGACCTACCAGAAGCCGCGTGGTGGGCGAGCTTGCGACTAGAGGTCTACTCAGCAGTTGTAACTCAGACACCGTTCACACCGACGTCGGATCATTTATACCCGGATAAACGGTTTGTTCCTGTCGATGACAAAGACTGGGCAAACCTGATGCTTCTCCATCTGGCAGGTATAATCCGATACTGCTTCTCGGAAAGCAAAGATACAGACAACTATATCAAACTGCTGAAGGATCTTACTACATGGTCGAATTCCAAACCAGACTCTTTTGATCCGATATATACATGCAGTCAACCCGAGGGGCGGGTGCTTCCAGATATTTGGGTGTACAACGAATCAGTCGCTGCTGGCCTGCAATACTACCATCTTGGTCGGATGCTACTTATCTCTCATGATCCGCGTCTTCCTAAGATAGGGCCTGCAAAAAAGAAAGAAATGAAGCGAATAGAGGTATGCAAATACGACCCTACTGAGTAATCTCTCTAATGTTGAGTAGCACGAGATGAAGAACGATGCCAAGTTAGTCTGCGCGATTGCCAACGGCATGGGCGAAGCTAATCCCACATATTTGTACATTGTGTTTCAATTCCGAAACACCAGACATTATGCTTACATATCTTTAGGACTGCTTGCATGGCCATAGCCTTAGTCGGAGATCTTTTCGATAGCCGCGCTGAACAAGATGCCCTCCTTGGTGTTCTTGAAAATGCGACCGATCGGTTTGGATGGCCAACTTCTTACATGTATGATCTGACCTATTTACACATGTTCACGATCTGAAAGCTAACCTTTCGTAGCCGAGACCATCTAAAAGAGGCATGGGGATGGGTTTAGCCAGGTCGTGGTAGCTGTAAACTAGCATATTTACGTGTCTGCACTCCACACAAGCCAAGTATTCACTCTACATGAGGTTCAGGCAGCCTCACTAGGCGTGGAAGTTTGAGATTTTTTTATCAATACACACGATCTTCAAATTAAACCGTGTGGTCAAAAGCCAATCGGAGAAGAGTAAAGAGAGACATGGACGAGGGGATCCAGAACGTGCTGTACCATGGTTCCCCACGGGGTATTCTAGAAGGCGTACATTAGCACCAAACTCAAAATACCCCGAAGCATGGGCTTGATACGACGATAAGAGCGTCTTGACAAATCCAGGGTATTTGTTCCGGTGGCAAATGAGAACATCTACGTGCGCTTCGGAACAAGAACGCCAGAACGGGAACAACGTCGAGACTGTCAACACCTACCTCTCAGGCTCTCACCACTTTTCCTTCCCATGGTCGCAGGCTTTTAGCTGAGCCACAAGCCGGAGCACCATCCGATCTCTCCTCAACGCCAATTAACAGCGACTTAAGTAAGTGTCAAGGCTATAGCGCCATGATTCCCAGTAGATTAAAGGTCTGGCCTCTAGACTGGCCTTTCTCCCCACGGAGAAATGGATCGCGGAGAAGCGGCATCATCCGCCTGATCTCCCTCCAGACTGACAAAGGAAAATAACTCCGGTCCAAGCCCACTCTTCTACTCCCAGGCTCTTAGACTCGGGATTCCAAGACTTGGATTCCTCGGCAGCCAATGCGGAGAAATGGGGTCGTTTTCTGGGGAAGATCGCTTTTTGTATCGAGATATCGCGCAATTCCCAGGTTCTTAGCACTTCTCCGCAGGTAACCCCAGCTTTTGGGTGACCCACCCCCAGAAAACAAGGTTTCTCGGAATCATGAGAGAGGAGTAGGCCAATGAAAGACTATGCAATTGTCGCATGAATCGTAAGTCCTCATGAGACTATATATATGGCCTTGCGCGCTGGTTATGCATTGCGGAATTCTTCTCAACAAACTCATCTGCATCACTGCTTCCAACCTCAAGTCCTCAATTGAGGGCCACGCCATGGAAAAGTCACCGTCCGCCAACTTCGACCATGTCGAAAAGTCTCACGGCACCGTTGTCGAGTTCGACGACTCCATCGAAGATACCAAGCCATCCAAATCAGTTTGGCTAATCACCTTTACTGTCGCTATGGGCGGGTTTTTGTTTGGTGGGTAAACCACACCCCTCTCTTTTGGGCTCTCCTAACAGTAGCTGTCAGGTTATGATACTGGTGTCATCTCGGCTGTTCTAGTAACCCTCGGCGACGACCTCGGCCACGAACTTAGTTCCCATGAACAAGAACTCATCACTTCAATCACTTCTGGCGGCGCTCTCATCGGCGCTTTGATGGCTGGTCTCCCAGCTGATAAATACGGTCGCAAACTTGGAATCTACATCGGTTGCCTTCTCTTCCTCATCGGCTCTGTTGTCCAGGCTGCCGCATTCAATCTTGCCGCCATGACCGCTGGACGTCTTATTGTTGGATTTGGCGTCGGCTCAGCTGCCATGATCATTGTATGTATTTCCTTCAACTCGCAGTCTTCTTTTGACTAATCTGTTTAGCCTCTCTACATTGGAGAACTTGCCCCGGCCAAGTATCGTGGTCGTATGATTGCCTTCGACAATCTCAGCGTAACACTCGGACAGCTGGTTTCCTACGGTCTTGGAGCCGCTTTCACTGATGTCCCTCATGGCTGGAGATACATGATCGCCATTGGCGGCATTCCTCCTATCATCCTCGCTGCTCTTCTCCCCCAATGCCCAGAATCGCCTCGACAGCTTATTGCGCACGGAAAGAGAGACGAGGCTGAGAAGTGTTTGCGACGAGTATACCCCGCTGCGACTGAGGAGCAGCTAAAGTCTAAGCTTGATCATCTTGTGTGGACTATTGAGGTCGAGTCTTCGGTTGTGGCCGGAAAGTCTCTCTGGTGGCAATTCAAGCAACTCCACTGTGTGCCCTCCAACCTCCGGGCGCTTGTTACTGCTTGCACCGTCATGGCCAGTAAGTCTTCCAACATGCTTGTGAATTTGTACTTTTGTCGCTAACACTACCACAGTCTCTCAGCTCGGTGGTTTCAACACTCTTATGTACTATTCTGCAACCTTGTTCTCCCTCGTCGGTTTCAACAAGCCCACCGCCGTTGCAATCGTTGTTGGTGCCACAAACTTCCTTTTCACTTTCGTCAATTTGGTTGTTATCGACAAAGCCGGCCGCCGCATCATTCTGATAGTCACTGTGCTTGGCATGGTAAGATATTCTTAAGTTCCCGGCAGAATCACAATACTAACATCTTATCAGTCTGTTAGCATGATCATCGCCGCCATCGCATTCCACTGGATTCCCATTTCCAAAGACCTTGTCCTCCAAGCCGATTCCGTCAACTGGGCTGGTATCGTCGTGCTTGTCACCATCATCTTCTACGTCGCCTTCTTCGCCAGTGGTGTCGCCACGATCGGGTGGGTTGGAACTGAACTTCTACCTTTGGAAGTTCGCGCACTTGGCACTATGATGAACACAGTTACATGCTGGGGCTGCAACATCATTATCGCCTCTACTTTCCTTTCCATGATGAAGAGTATGACACCCAGTGGTGCTTTCGGCTTCTACGCTGGCATCTGCTTCTTTGGCTGGATCTTTATCATCTTCTTTTACCCCGAGGTTAAGAATCTTCCGCTTGAAGAAGTCAGGAAGGTCTTCGAGAATGGCTTTGATGTCAAACTGGCCAAGCAGATGCAGCGCGATCTCAAGACCAACAGCCAGGCTGCTATGGTGTCCAAGGCCTAGATGATGGAGTCTGCGTATTGCATGCACGGGTATACTGTCTACTTCAAACCATGTATCGAGGATATCCTCCATATTCTCGATAGTCTATACTACATCAGAATTCAATAGAATACCACCAGTTATTTCTACAAGATGACCACTAAAGCCCATAAAGAGACTCACTTCATTGAGCATGGTATTATATTCATGACTTTTATGTGTCATAATGAAAGTTTGAAAGAATGCATTGATAAAATACAATCAAATGGCTTCTAATCTTCTTTCACTCCATCCTAGCCCTTGAACATCGCTTTTTTAGACTTCGTATTGAAATACAATAATCCATCCACTTGAAACATGCAAACAATCGCATCACTTACGGGTCATTATGCATCCAGGTTGTAATACATGTAATGAGGCCTCATCCACGAAAGCTGTATTCACTGTATTAATATCTGCAAATGACACATCTGACGCACTATTTGATGAAGTCTGAAGAATAGTATTTTCTCTTATTTACAATCTTCACTAACCTTCCAGGCAGGGGAGTGTTGGAAAGTGTACCGTCGTGAACATTTTGCTGCGAAATGCGTGCAGTATTAAAGTGATCTTGGTACTATGCAGAAATTCCGTCACCACTATGCCGGTCTTGGAGAACCATAAACCCGATGGCAAAAGTTATAGAAAAGGCTGTAGGCGACCGAGAAAAGAATGGAAATGGCAGGGGAGATATACCTATGTAGGATATTCATATTTTAATCGATTGTTATCTCATAACTACAACATAATTAGACTTGGGAACCAAAATGAAAGATATTAATAGTAGACTGAGGTAATTATTCTAAATTCTTAGAATGTAATTTTTAGCTTCTGATCAGGGTGGCAGGTCTGACATATATGGATTTTCCCTCACGCTTAATCCGAGACCATTGGTGTACCAGGCAGATGGAGTTAGTAGTCTAGACGAGGAAATTTTGGCCGGATCTGCCAAGACTTGAGAAGCAAGTCGAGTCTACTCCACCACCTTAGCTTTCACCATGCCTTAGCACCTTACTCTTTATTCCTATTTGAACTGGCAAGGTAAAATTCAGAGCTCGTGGGGTAGATCCACGCGGGGTAAAACTATGGGGAGCGGAGAAAAGTGCCGAATCTGGGAAATCTCTCCATCATGATTGAATTTGGCAATGATTGATTAGTCCATCTACCATCGAAGAAACTGCCATTCATGTATAAGAAAGCCATGTTGTCTCCGTCGTGGCCATGGTTCATTCGAACAGCTTTATCAAACCTAAGCTCACTTACTTCCTTGACTTGCTTTATTAGACGTTGGTTATTGAGTGACTGTCTTATCTGATCGAGATTCTCAACAATGTCGGCCTCCATTGCCACCCTTGGCTCTGTGCCTTATGCGACTGCAGTCGGTGCAGGTCTATTCATCTACTTCTTCCTTTACCCTTTAATCCTCTACCTCAAAGACACCAAGGGTAAGATATCCTTTCTGGATAGCGAGCTATCACCATAGTCATACTAACTCCATCCAGGTCTTCGACGTTTCCCCAACATGTCCACGTTTTCCGGCATGTCTAATCTTCCTTTCATGATTCTCGCTCACGGTGGCGCACGATCGACTCATCTCTCGAAACTACACAAAAAAGAACCTATAATTAGAACAGGGCCTAACACACTGTCCTTCGCCGGTGGTCAAGCGATAAAAGACATTTATGGTCATGGAACGTCCTGTACAAAGGATGAATCATACATCGTAGGAGCCGGAACGCACTTTCATCTAGCCGACGTGGTTGACAAATCCGATCACGCTCGCAAGAGAAAGGTTTTGTCATCTGCCTACGCCCTTAAGAATCTCGAGGGTTGGGAGTACAAGGTTGCGGATAAGGTGCAGAAGATGATCAACCACTTTGATAAGGTCTGCACTACTCCTCTTCCCAAGGGTACCAGGTTTCCTGATCCTAAAGACGTCAACCTCGACTTCCGTGCCTGGTCCAACTTTTTCTCTCTCGACGCCATCGCCGATATTGGCCTTTCCGAGACACTTGGTCTCCTTGACCGAGGTCACGATCGTGTGGAAGCCCAGGAGACATGCGGCACGGTCTATGAAACTAACTTGCGAGAATGCCTTTATCCCACGGCACGGAAGCAGTCTTACCTTCTTTGGACTTATGACTACTATAAGTTGCTTAACAAGATTTCCAATATCATTCCTTTCTACCGAAGGATGTCCGAGTCAGCCAAGGGTTGGGATGGTATCGTGTTGCGACGAGCTCAACTCCGATTGGATCGATACCAGAAGGGAGAGAAGCTGGATGACTTCTTCCAGGCTCTCATGGAGGACAGGAATGGTACCCCCCATGGTCTTGAATGGGGCGAAGTTGTTGCCGAGATTAATATTATGATGAACGCCGGAAGTGTCACCACTGCTATCGCCCTGGCCAATATTCTTTACCAGTTGCTGCTGAACCCCAGAGCAATGGAGCTCCTGCGAGAAGAACTCGACTCAGTTCTCGAACCCGACGAGGTGGTTGCTCCCTATGACAAGGTCAAGCACCTTCCCTACCTCCGCGCCTGTCTCGATGAGTCGCTTCGCCTCTGGCCACCGACTCCTCAAGGCCTTGGTAGACAGACCCCTCCTGAAGGCTCAACCATTATGGGACAGTATATTCCTGGCAACACAAGTGTTAGTGTGTCCGCTCTTGTCGCGCATCGCGACGAGAGCATTTATCCTGAGGCAGAAAAATTCATTCCTGAACGATTCTTGGGTGAGAAGGGCAAGGAGCTCCAATCTCACTTCATCACTTTCTCAGCTGGCGCTCGGGGTTGCATTGGGCGGAATATTTCCTATCTTGAACAGGCCGTGTGCCTTGCATCGGTTGTTCACCGTTATGACTTTGCCTTACCAGCAGGGTTTGAGCTGAAGAGAGAGGAGACAATGAACCACATCCTGGGGCCCATGCCCGTCAAGGTGTGGCGGAGGAATTTAGATTGATAACTTAATAGTCAAAAGTTGGTCATCAGATTTAGCTATGTAATGATAGAAATAAATTCAGTGCAAGTGGTTTTATTGACTTTAACTAAGTGCCTTTCCACCAGAGCAAACTGTTTATAAGCATACTAGGTAAATCTTGTATCGCTTACATTTTCAAAAGAGTTGCGTTCTTCGCTACTGTTCAGGTACTGGAAGGGTTGAGAGAACCTCTGTGAGGTACAATCCACTTTGCTCTTGGTAGCCTGGATGATTATTGGATAGTCAATCTACGCAATACGTGCTGTATACTTCAAGACAGACTATCTCCCTTGTTGCAAGGTATTGCTAGAAATATCTTGCCAACGATCATTCCCTATATTTACTCGTAGGTAATAATACTTGAAGGATCATATAGGGTAACCTAATATTCTCCATACACAGGCGCTGATGGCAGAAGGAGACTATAATGATAATACAATAGATAAAGACGTTAACAGCGGAGAATTGAACACAGTTTAAGCCTGCTGATATTCGAGGGAAGTTTCTCCTAGTTTGGCAATCGGTTGACCCTACTTGCTTTTAGGTAGATTAGGCAGTAGAAGATGGAAGTTGTGTTCGGATTACATATCTACGATAGCACGCACAGCACACACAAACTCCGGCGATCTGTACTTCCTGGCCTTAATCAGTGTAGCTCTTATCCTTGGGCCTCTTATTGATACTACCCTCTATGAATTGACTTTGGTGAATGAGCTCCAGTGCCAGGCCATGTGCGGCTGGAATATTCGCAACTTTAGGATCACCTGTCCGGCTGAGTGCCAATCATGTGTTACCGGAAATATCGACGTAGACTCATAAGATCATCCTAGCAATGCCTGATGGATGGTTGGATGGCTTAATAGTTGGCGAAATAATGCTAAGTGTTCAAGGGAACAGTGGGGGAATGGTCGACTGATCGGAACTTGGCATATGCAATGCAACCATCTCAGCCGACCCCAACCCCCAAAGTAACCTCAGATCTGAGGCCCAGGCAAGGTTGGGGCGATGAGTTTGCCTTTTGAGTGATGAACTGATTGATAATACTACGCGCCAAGACCTTGGGTAACTCAGGTTTGATCGCAAGGACACGGCGAGCTGCTTGTGAAGTGAGCTCTTGTCCAAATCGATCTTAATCCGGAAGGTAAAGTAGCTAACCAATGCCCCCAAATGGGATGATTGGGGGCTGGGGAATCATGCTCAACACATGCATATCGGGAAAGAAACACAAGTGCAGAAGCAATATTCGTCGAGTGATGGTTCTACCCTCTCAACATGTCCGTTTCACATGGCATGACAACCAACACACAGTGACACCGAATAAGGAACTCACTAAGACCCTGGTTCGCCAACCTTTATCTTTAACCGTAATTGCACGGAACATCACTTTCCACCAGTAGAGACAGTCCTTCGTAACGGCGCGATCCCTTCGTGCAGATCCGGGAGCCTTGTCGTGGAGCCTATTGGTGCTTATTATTGACCCCGACCAGGGTTCCCCGCATATACCCCCGAAGATGGGCTGTAGCTATATGCAAACCTGTGATGCATGAGGGAAAAGATGAAAATATTGTTGAGTACATATACCTCGGTCGCGAACATGTCTTGAGCCATTGGTACTCCAGTTCCACGTCTTTCATCTTGTCCTTGTTCCACCGTCAAGATGAAGTTCTCGTCGGCTCTTTTCTGCGTTTTCGCGACCCTCTCTGTGGCTTTCCCTTCTGATTACCTTAAGGTTGCATCTTGGGGTGTTGAAGGCTATGCTAAGGATAATCCCATTGGAATTACCACCGGTGGCAAGGGCGGAAAGACCGTCGTCGTGTCTACTGAGGAGGAGCTCGTTGCTGCTGTCAACGGCACCAAGCCTAAGATTGTGAAGCTGAAGGGCAAGGTGACCCTTTCTGCCCGTCTTAAAGTTGGCTCCAATACCTCTCTCATTGGTGTTGGACTGTCGGCGCACATCACTGGTAAGGGCGTTGATGTCTTCAATGGCGACAATGTCATTGTGCAGAATCTCAAGATCACCCATATTCTGGACAACGACTGCATCACCATTCGAAACAGCACTCGCGTCTGGGTTGATCACAACGAATTCTCCTCTGACATCAACCAGGGCCCCGACCACTATGTGAGTATAGAGTTCGTTACCTTATGGAAGTTCAGAGCTAACTTATACGACTAGGATGGACAAGTCGACATCATTCGCGCCTCCGACTGGGTGACCGTCTCATGGAACTACTTCCACGATCACTGGAAGTCCTCTCTTGTGGGCAACGACGCTACATTCCGCGATCTCGACTACGGACATCTCCACGTTACATACCACCACAACTATTGGAGAAACATGGGTACTCGTGGTCCTGCTGGCCGATTTGGCCATCAGCATATCTACAACAACCTTTACGAGGACTTCCTGTACCAAGCCATTCACAGCCGATCTGATAACCAGGTATGCAGCGCCTTGACAACAGACGAGATTATCATAGCTTAGAAACATAGGTTCTTGTCGAGGGCAATGTCTTCCGCGGTAACACTAGTGAGGCCCTGAGCACCCACGGCCTAGTCATCCCCATGGACTCTCCCAACACCTGCGTTTGCGGTGACGAGGAACTTGACGGTTTCGCAAACCTTGGAGCTAGTACGTATACTCAAAAATCATTGTCCCACTGGAGTGCTAATCAAGAAACAGAGAACGACTGGGGCAAGGCTGGAGTCAACATCACACAGAAGGGAGACTTCTACAAGGCTGATTACAAGTTCAAGTTGACTCCTCTCAAGCTTGTTCCAGCTGTGGCTAAGCTTGGTGCTGGTGTTGGCAGAATCTGGTAGACACTGAAATAGCAGGGCTTTTGGAGGAGAGTAAGATTAGGTTCCTTGAAGGACTTGAGTATGATGTTTCCATGCTTCGTGTGTATAAAGTAAAGTATAATAGGGAATGCTACCAAGAGTTGAAGTCTACTCAAATACCGAGACTTGTGTCTAACTTCGTCCAAAGGTGCACTATGAGGGGCATTTATTCTGACCACAAGTTCACCAAGAGCCCACCACTTGATTATCATTATCTTCCAGCGACCAAATGTGCACCAGCGGGCTAACATACAAGAGGGTCAATCAGCTCTCTCTAAAACCACTAGTCGCCTCCAATACCTTTTCCCGAGAGTTAAGACTATATCCAACTTTCTTTGAACTCCTGCACTATTAGGAGACAGTGCCTGGATGGGGTCGCCTCATCGGGACCGCCGTCTATTCTGCTCAGCTGACGGCTGCTCCGTCTCCATCCACAACCCACGGACAACTAGTAACAAAGCTAAGCTCTGTGTGGATACATAGACCTTTTACGAATATACCCCAAGATAGCCGGTGGTCCCTTCAACCTCCTTGTACGCGGACCGAGGGATTTACCCCAGCTTCTTTGCAGCCGATTAGAGTGCGGGGAGAAAGTCCGGGGAAGCTACCTGCGGAATTAATACCGATCGCATACGATGCCGCGATGGAGTATATAAAGAGAAATTAAACGTCGATAAATCTCAATGTCCACAAACACAGCTTCTTTGGAGTCACATCTATTTCCTCTGCTGCATGAATCCTACCAATATGGCTATTATTAAATCCCTCGTCTGCCTCGCTGCAGTCTCGGCTGTCCGCGCTACTATCAGCCCTGGTTCCCTCAACACCATATCTACAGCAGTAGACGTCAACAGCCAGGCCGGCTGGTGGAATCCCCTCGATGAGTTCGGTGGCTACGACTGGTTCGCGTATTTGCGAAACCCTCCCAGCGGCAGCACAGCCAACAACAATGTCATGATCGCCCGGCGCTCCATCTCGGATGGTACAATCACACGAGACTGTGTCAAGACGTCAGACGGGGAATGTGCCATCTTTGCGGATGACTTGGGACATAATACACCAAGCATCAGCGTTGATGGAGATGGCTATGTCCATGTGTTCACTAGCATGCACAACGAGCCATGGCAGTATTTCCGCTCTTCTGAGCCGTACAGCAGCTCTCTTGTCGATGCCAGCTCCGACATGCCCGACCAGGGCGTTAAGATCACATATCCTGTTATCAAGCGTGACGCCAACGGAGATCTCTGGCTTATTGTTCGTGGACAGGCGGCCAACGACAATACATCCAAGGGCGGCTACTTCTACAAGTACTCGGTTGGAGATAAGAAATGGTCCAGGGTCAGTATCTGGGCATATAGCAAAGGATACTCGGTTTATCCCGACGACATCGCCTTTTCTTCCGACGGTGACGTCCATCTTCAGTGGGAATGGAGCAAGTACCCTGCGTCTGCTGTGCGCCACCAAGGAAGTTACGTGCGCTACAGCCCATCTACAAACTCGTACACCTCAGCCTCCGGAGCCACCGTCTCGCTTCCCGTTACGCAGAATACTGCGGATATTGTGTACCAACCGCTCACATCTGGCGAAACCTACAGCGGGGACATCAACGCATCCCCAGGCCCAGCTTTCCAAAGCGCAAAGATGGCACTGTACGAGCGCTCTAGCACAGTTCATATTCAACACGCCTACCGCTTCAAAACCTCCAACGGCGGCACATGGCAGATCCGTCGCGCTACGGCAACATACGGTACCCAGGATCCTTGGAAGCGCGAGATTCTGTACGACAGCAGTGAGACCAGCGCTGGTATTGGCATCACGCACGATGGCACGACTGTGCGTATCTACTACTGCGTTTCTTCGGCTAGTGTATCTGTGCTTGAGAACGTGGGAGGTGCGGGTTGGACTAACACGGCTATTGGGCCGGGTGTTGGTAAGAGGGTGCAGCGTCTGCAGGCTTTGATGAGGAGTGATGGTACGGATGTGCTGTACTTGGGGTCGCCGAATAATGTTAACTCGACAACTGGAAGTTTGTATCTTCTGACTGTTGGAGGGCGGGACTAGAGTGTCATGATCGGTGCCATGAATCCAATGGACTCATTGTTGATAGGTGTGGTGTAACAGTCATACCTCTGTATTTCTCTCTATTACATATCCTATCTCTCTCTTATGAAATGTGCAGACTACTGCCCTGCATGATATCCTTGCATGTAATCCCCCTCCTCAACATACTCAGCAGGCATATGAGGCGTCATATTACTCAAATCTCCATGAAAATTTAGAATACTATTCGTAAACGCTTCGTCCGGCCTGCCAATAGAATTAAACTGCGACGTAGCCATGTCATCCACACCTAACATTGGCGCTGAAAAGTAAGTCCAGAAATTCAGTTCGTCCGGTGCAGCCGCGATGTCGGAGAGATCGAAGAGAGGCCATAGTTCTTCTGTCGGTAGATTGGACATATTGTTGAACTGGCCGTCTTCAAATAAATTGCGTTGTTCAATGCTGGTAGGCTGGTTGATATTGGCCCAGCCTTCCGCCGATGATTGTGGAGGGAAAACATTTGTGCTGCCTGTTTGATGCGGGTTATCGTTCATGGTAGTATTGTATGCGTGTTCTGGTTCGACCCTGTCAGAATGTGTATCAATTGGACATGCACTAGACCCCTGTAGATGGACACTGTCCGTATTCTGTTGTGAGCTTTGTTGAGTCTGGCTTTCGAGGTCTTGGGTCCGAAGCTGCTGTATGATCGAACGCCTACGATCTCGCCGGACTTCCTCAAGATTATGCTGTATCGGCAGATTATGACCCCCACCTGCTGATCGGACCAACTCTTTCTCGACGAGATCAATAGTAGCATCTGCCAATTTAGACAGAGCCTCTCTCGCTCGTGCAATCCGTTCCCATCGCCCTCCAAGACGTTCCAGTATAAGTTTCCACTGGAACAGGCAACTCTTGAACGATACCCAGTCTTCTTTCGCTTTGGCCCGTGCTTCTGTGCTTTTCCAGACAATAAAGACGAGTGTGATGCCGCTCATGAACTGGAAGTGTAGATCAACCCAGGTAAAATCCATCAGCCCTTCACTGATGCGGAGGAAGGAGAGCTGTATGAGATCTTTGGCTGCTAGATAGCAAGATAGTGTGTCTGTCGCATTCAAATTCGGTCGTGATGGAGATGGTCTGTATAGAACGAGCAGAGCTGTCCTATACCAGTATCCCCACCAGTTGATATCGTGGCCATCTGAGTCGGTAAGGGTCTGAGCCAGAGAATTCCAAGCTTTCAAACGCTGGGCCATCTCGCTTGTCCATTGGGAAAACTCTGTTTCTTCCTGGTCTGGCTGGGTGACATCAGCCCGCACTGTATGAAGTTTATGGACAATCTCGCTTTGAAGCCGCTGTAACTCAAGCCAATGGAGTATTTGACGCCTCTTCTTTGGTACCAGAGATTGTTCTGGCAATTGGATGTCAACAGTAAAGTCGTCAAAGGTGAATGGGCGACCGAGAAGTATGTTAAGTGTTCTGTCAAAACTGTACGTGACCCAAAAGAGTCTTCTTTTTGTATCTGCTTCGCTCACTTTCCTCACGTCGCTTTCCCTAACCGACGACGAAATAGCAATCGTTTTCTTTGAATGGTAGCCGAGATCGATGCACATTCTCATACAGAGACCAGAGATATACCAGACTGGTGCGGAGGTTGAGTCCAGGATGGAGAGTAGGAGCAGTAACAGCAAACACTGCACCGACTGCACGTTTTTAGTCTGCATAATGAGACTCACATCAGCCATAGCGTTGGCAGTGAATCCCTTGGAAATAGCCAAGCTCTCGTCATGGTCACTAGACATGAAAATCAGAGAGATTGAAAGGACCATATTAAGCATGAACCGGGTCCAGACATCGCCAGGTTCTGACTGAGAGTGTTCGGCTCTTGTATCTTGGCGGTCATAAAACTCCGAGACAGACTTTACGAATTCGCCTTGATCCAGTATGGGGTACTGAACCTGATATTGGCTGAAAAAGGTGTCGATGAGGCTGTTGGCAGTCTCTCGTGATGGGAGCGCAATTGTGGTATTACTGCTAGCTGTTTCTTTAGGTCCAGCCTGTGGGACATCTGTAGACTCAGAAGGAGAATCGAAGTTTGGGTATTTTTGTTGCGCAGACTCTAGCACCGACCGAACCAAGTACATACCTAAATGCAGGTCAGCTCAAGCCGCTAATATGGGGTCGAATATCAGTGTTATACCACTTGAGGCTCCGATAAAGTGAGCATGCCCCTCACCGCCGACGCGAATGAGGTCCTGGGCATGCTCATCATCAGAGCGTAGCGTTGAAGTTGCAGGTGATTCCTCAGCCTCTGTCTGGCCGACCTCTTCAAGCTGGCGCTCCAGATGCAACAATTGGGACTCGAGGTCATGGATAAAACTGCGTGGGTGGACCTCACCCGATCGGCCATCTGTGTATTCACATATTGATCCTGAATTTTGACAGGGCTGGCAGGCGGGAATCTCTGCATCAACATCAGCAAATGCAGACAAATAGAATCAGGGGAAGTCTTGTAGTGTACGGGTATCACAGCGCGCCTTGCGTTTGCGACAGCGGTTGCAAGCATTAATCGTCTGCCGTTTGGTCAGTATCATGAATCTATCGATAATAACAGAACGTACAAAGTACGGCGGGTCCATTTTCCGCGAGAGGTGCCATGGTCTTACGCGATAACAGCTATCGAGTAGTGGTTTCTGTCCTCGGCGTCAAAGATGATTGTCTAAGTTCCGAGGTCGATCCAGCGCATAGGAAGTGCGGAGACAGGATGATGTGGAATTCGTTCCGCTATCTTCAGCCTTTGAACAGAGCTAATGCCTTCCCCGCAGAAGTTTGATCCTTCGTGCCAAGCTAGCCAGGCCAGACTGTCTGTCATGTCTGTGCGTAGCAAGGTTCTCATTGGGTAGGATGAGCTTGAAGCATGCCAGTCTATTGATTGATTGGGTAAGTTTACGGGACAACTTCAGGGTAAGCATGTGGTTAACGACGATGATACATCCGACAATCAACAGTCGAGAGATGAATCCTCACCAAGAGATCTTGCTCAGCAAATTACACCGGAGATTACTTTAAATTACTAACGGATGCTTATCACATTTCTATGTGCTATCATGTGACGAAAACATCTGCTGCTCTCGTTTTACCCTGCTCCGACGACTTGCGATTTTTATGGGAGTTGTTACCACCCTCGAATACGATGATTTTGAATAAGCTTGGAAATGCTACAAGCTTCAACTCCAGGTTCTGACTGACTACTTCCATACAACACTAAAAACACTACCCCGTCTCGCTGCCCCGCACATACTGAGTATCACAGCCAAGATCAAACACTCTTTCCACGCATCTCAACCCTTTGTTCCTCCCCAGCAAGCATCTGCTTTGGCGTAGCATCTTCCTCTGAATGAACATTAAGCGACCCAAAGTGCGAGTCCAACTCCTCCAACGTCTTGTTCTTGGTCTCAGGATAGCAAGAATAGACCAGGATAGCGGAGAACACGTTGAACGACATAAAGATGAAATAGACCTTTGGACCGATACGTGAGACTGCAACAGGCCAGACTTGACCGACGATGATGGAGCCGAGAGACGCGCCAGAGGAGGAGATACCGAGACCTTTGGAGCGGCAGTTGGCGGGAAAGATTTCGGATGCGTAGATCCAGGCGCAAGGTCCGAAGCCCATACTGTCTGTTGGTGGACACTCATTAGCAATGTCTGGCATATAGTGGTGCTTTTGACTTACATCCGACGGTGAAAAAGAAGATAAAGAAGATGTTGACATAGTTCGCGTGCGAGTTGGTCTGTCCAGGATAAGCAAGCTGTAAAGCGCCGTTGATCTAATCATCCGTTAGTAGATATTTCCAGCCAAGACCAAGACAACTCACCATTAAGCAAAAGGCCATGATAATAGCCCCAACACCTAGCGAATGTCGTCGACCAAGCTTGTCAATGAAGAACATAGCCGCAACAGTGCAAACAACCTGCACAGTCCCATCGATACCAGAAGCCAGCAAGCTGAGCTCCTTCGAGGTACCAGCGGCGACAAAGTTGGTAGGGAGGTAGTATCGGATACCAGCAGCACCGCTCATCTGCTGGAGGAAAGCAAGAGACCAGGCTCGCCAGAGGCGCGACCAGAGGGGCTTCTGCTGGATAAAGACGCGGGCTGATGTGATGGAGTTTTCCTGATGCCAGAGAATGTTGGCGTGAATCTCGTCGAGCTCGGGCTGGACTTCGGCAGTGGTGAGGCCGCGAAGCTTAGCTAGAGATTGGCTTGCGGCTTCCATTTGGTCGGTCTCGACGAGCCATCGGGGACTTTAAGAATGTGTGAGCAGTTGAGAGAGTAGGAGGCGGGACACAGGACATACCTCTCAGGAATAAAGGGAACACCGCCCAGGAACAGAAGCGCAGGGACAAATTGCATGGCATTGGAAAGGCGCCACTCCAGTTCGATACCCTTGCCGTAGTTCCAAAACGAATACCCATAACCGACCCAAAAAGCCATGGAAATACTAACACTGTTAGTCTTGAACCAAAATTACCCAATCTGAGATACTCACCCAAACACAATGCCGACTTGGTTAGCAGCAACAAACAATCCTCGATGGTTCGCAGGCGAAATCTCACTGAGATAAAGCGGAACAGCAGTAGACACCACACCAGTGCCCACGCCAGCAACAATTCTTCCAACAACCATCATGGCGAGATGAACAGCACCGGTTTGGATCGCGGCACCAACGCACAGCATACACACGCCGCCGAAGCCAGCCCAGCGTCGACCAAACTTGTTGTTGCATGGGCCAGCAAGGAATGCGAAACCGGCGAATTGACCAGCGTAAAAGATGGACGTGATGAGACCCTTGTCGCTGGAGTTTGGGCTGTCGAGGGCTTTATTGAATCCGGGGGAGACATAAATGGTGCTCAAGATTCCAATGTCGTAACTAAGATTGTAAGTTTGTGCTTCTGCAAGTATCTTGTGTGGAGTTTGGACTTACCCCCAGAAGATAGAACCCATAGAGATGACAACAATGCTAAAGATGAGCCAGGCGCTCATCTTGGGCTTGACTGAGCCCACTTCTGTAGTCATCTTGAAAAGTACCGTATGTCGAAGAAAGGTTGGATAATTTGAATGAAGACTCCAAGGTTGGATGATCCCCGTTATAAAAGTCCGGGGAAGCTATTCTTATCATGTTCGTCGACTGGGACTGGAATCTGGGGTAGCGTGGAATTCAGGAGTCTGGACGAGCGGAGGTTAGTGGTCTCATTCCGCTGTGGGGTTCACAGCTCACTAGAGCGCTGAAGGGACGGAGCCTCCGCTTACACTTTTTGCTGGCTACGGCGGTTCCGTCTCTGGTAAAGTGATCCATAGCGCTGAACTATTCCCAACTTCTTGAGCGTGATCAATTAAATGAACTGACTATTTGATGCACGACTCTAACCTTAGCTAACCCTACCTTCTAACTCTGAACATTCCACTCATCCAGACTCGTCAAATTGCTGCTACCCCAGAATGAACCCCAATGGGTTCCCCTCTCTCGGCGAACTTAAGCATATATCCTCAACTCGCTTAACACCCAGCCTCAGTATCCATACCTTTTCTGCCCCAGCCAGTCACGAGTTTACTCGGAACTACCGTCCCAGCCAACACCTGACGCTTCAGTTCCCGCCTGATCTCGACCCAGTAGCGGGACCCCAGAATTTATCGGACAAGGACCGATGCCTTTCTTTTACGCCGTATCATGTGCAATACACTGATGGGGAAGTTAAGACTGTTTCGCTTATGGCTCGTAATGGACGCGTTACCGGGCTGTTGGGACTGCCTCGACCGCAGGGGCCGTTGATTGCAGATGTTGTTGAGATCGATGGTGGTTTCTCCTCTGAAGTCCTAGACCATGCTGATCAGGCGGTTTGTATTGCCGGTGGTACAGGCATTGCCCCGTTTATCGCTATGGCGATGGCCAAAAAGCAATGCACTACTTCTGATACCCAAAGCTTAAAGCCCAGTCTTGTATGTAGTCTTCGCGGGGATGACTTTGGAGTCATAGACTATCTCTGGAGCCACAAGATGCTTCGCCCACAAGACTGGAAGTCTGTGCGAATATTCGTAACACCTGGGGAAGAAAGCAATGGGATGGCTGCTGGAAAATCTCAAGAATGGTGGAGTCAACGTTTCGAAGCTCTGGACAATGATAATAGTATCTTCCGTCTCGGAAGAATGGAAAAAGAGGATTTGAATGACGTTTTGGGGGCTCAAGATGGTCCTGTTCTCTTCTGCGGAAGCAAGCAGTTGGAGTGGCAAGTCAAGATGTGGCTGCTTGGAAAGAAAGAGACACATTGTACAGAGAGATAGACAAAAGTGCTACAAAAACCAGACATTTATCCAAATATACGAATAATCTACTCATAAACGCGAACTTCGAATATTCCACCAAAAACAGTCTCGTCCCCGTTTAGTTCTAGAATCTCAACTCCAAGCTCCTTCACACTCCTGCCAGACTCAAGCTCAACCTCCCGTCGGGAATGATGGTTATCGTCCTCGAGATAAATCTCCTCCTCATCCGCAGAAAGATCTAGGAGACGCCACTTCTTGACGCAGAAAGGAATATTCCGCTCCGGGTGGCCTCTCAAGACAGATTCCAGCGCATGATCATAGTCCGTATCGAAGTGGACAACAACCTTGTTCAGTTTGATAGGGCTTTCCCAGCTGAGCTTCATGATTTTCCTGCCAGATCCTGGAACCCAGCAGTTGGTTCTCTTAGTCGGACGAGGAACTCCATTGCTAATATTCTCAACTCCCCATGCTTTCAAGGGCGGATCCAGTGTTAGCGCAAGATTGTGCCCCAGCGGTCTCCTGACTGGTGTCCAGCGCTCGAAGGTATCTACTCCGACGTCGCTAGGCGGCTCTTGCGTGCACTCATGCTCAACGGTCATGAGAGCTGACACACGTGTCTTCGTGGTACTGAGCGCCACGGAGTCGTTTTGGAGAAAGGCTAGGAAGACGTACTGCGTCTGTGGATTCTCCATCTCGAAGTTGATGGCTATGTCGTTCTCGCCCGGGACCAAAGAGAACTTCTTTTCGGCGAGTATTACCTCAGGGGTGTAGTTGTAGGACTTTTGAGAACCACGAAGTTGAACCGTTAGTTCAGTGTTGTCAACTGACATAGCCGTAATGCAGAACTTTGGCACAGGACCTTGTTGCAAGGGAAGCATCTGCGCGAGACTTCTGACCAAAACCTTAGGCGGCCCATCAGCAGGAAGCTGCGATAGTTCAAACGCAGAACCCTCGATCTTGGAAGCCGAGCGAACCAGATCAGTTGGGTCGTTGAGTTTGTATCCCGGGATGAACTGGCCAAAGCGCATCAACTCGCACTGGAAGTTCTTCATGTTGCCTTTGACTAGTAATTGCATAGGGTCAATGCTTTGCTTCTTACACAGTGATGCTGCGATTCCGAGGGCGTTGGCGTTGGCGCCACATGTTGCCATGACGCGAGTAGATGCGAAGGCGACGTGGGATGCTGACATGATGCGGCCACCGTACATGAGGTTGGGAATATCGGCGCATACCATGGAGGAGAACGGGATTTGGTAGACGCCTGGGAGTGTCAGTGAATAATATCAAATCTCGTGCGATGGAGCTTACCCTTGGAATGCCATTGTGTGCAGCCGTCGACTTCGGAGAATACACCATCGGCGGGATGTAAGTCAAGGGACCAACCGCCAAATGACACAGCATCGGAATGAAATCGTTGCTCGACGATGTCTTGTTGAACCATAATAGTAGGACCAACTACGAACATTAGCCTTGTTCAAGAAGATATAACAGAATAATACTTACTGAACCGTCGACTCTCTCTCTTCCCTGGAATCGTACCGACCCACTCAAGAGTCAAATTCTCAGCCTCAGGAAACCTCCCCGAGTTCTTGAAATAATCCCAAACACCATACACAACCTTCCACAGCTCCCACTTGATCTGCTCAGTATCGTGTATGGTGTCAAGTCTACCACCGTACTCAATCCACCATAGATTGCAGCCCATCTCCTTTGTGCTAAAGCTTTTGAACCGCGGAATCTCGCTCTCGACATCCTTCAATGCGTATGAAGGCGCGACGTACTTGACGGGCTTGCCGGTGTCTTTGGTGTAGAAGTAGATGGAGTGGCCGAGGAGATGACCGTACTCGGAGGATGGGGCGAAGAGCTCGCCGAATTCATCTCGCTTTTCGGCGCCGATGCGGAAGGGTGCGCCGGCAAGGAATGAGAGTGTGCCGTCGCCGGTGCAGTCGATGAATTGCCGGGCTTGAATGTTAAACTTGAGAGAGGACTGCGAGTTGAAGGCGCTGACAGAACTGATCCTCTCATTATCTTTCTCACAGCCCATCAGGGCCGTATTCAAGAACAGCTGGATCCTACTCTCAAGTCGAACCTTTTCCAGAAGGATAGTATCCAAAATCAACGGATTACCTTCGGGGTTGCGATGCAAATTCTCCAAGAGAATCTCATCAACAAGTCCACCCTCTCTCGCATAGCGGTTGTTATTGAACATATGCGACGTGGCTCCAAGAATCCACAGGCGCACCTCACTGGAGGCGTTGCCGCCGAGAACAGGCCTGTCTTGGATCAAGACAACGTCGACGCCATTTCTGGCTGCTGCGATGGCGGCGATAGTCCCTGCGAAGCCGCCGCCGCAGACGCAGAGGTCTGTGCTAAGGTTGCGGACTTGGAAGTCACGGCTTTGCGTTGCTGGTTCACGACGGAGGACTGGGTCGTGGGATATTCTTGCTGGGGCCATGGTCAGGGATTATGAGTGTGAGGTTGTGAGGTGCTATGGGTTTGTGTGAGCACTGGGAAATAAGCTAGGATACAAAAACGTGATAGTAACGGAATGAATACCTGCTTCTCTTTTATTTTATCTACATGACAAGCAATCCCCTGACCATAGGCGGGCCATCCGCTTAACTTGACTTAAAACAAATCAATACCTGATCGACTGATCAAGGTCAGCGGAACCACCGCTCTTTTGACTATATCCTCACTAGGCATGTCGGCGGCGGTTCCGTCTGCTCCACCTTTACCCCGCAAGATGCCCCGGACCTTGACTTGATTCTGTGAATCCGACCGTTTATGTGTAGGCTCCTGTCAAACGAATCGGATGATAAGAGTCTTGTGATAATTTTACTGGGTCTCTCTCTCAGTCATAGTGTACTTTCAGCTTTGGTTGCCGGAATTGTTGCGCGATCCTTCATTCCAGTCCCCACTCTATATTCGGGGCAGTAGATTGAGATTGAGCCTCCCTCATCGATTTCCAGTCGAGGGCTGCAATGTCACTGCGCAGTGGAACATCAGTCTCTCATGTCCAATATCAGTAGTCAAAGTCAACCAAGAGACTCATATTATGAATCAGCCACAGCTTCCATGACCTCTCCAACCGCGTCTACCACAGCGATAAGTCGCACTGAGACCAGCTCTGGGCATCCCAGAAGAAACGTACCACTGCGCGTTGCCCAAATATCATCTGCCTGTACCTTCTGCAAAGCTCGAAAAATCAAGGTAAACACCCTTACATAACCAAACTCTTCTCAAGCATCACTAACTCACAGTCCCAGTGTAACGGCGCTACTCCAGCCTGCGGCGGCTGTATCAAGTTTGGTCGACAAGCTACCTGTTCCCTCTCAGCCAATACTCCAAATCGCGGGAGGGATTACCCAACTTATCTACGTCAAAAGATTGAACTTGCTCAACAGCGGCTTGGCCAGCTCCAGACTACACGAGATGGTGTTACATCTCCAGCATCGAACGCTGACCGATCAGATCGGGACGAGTCGACAGAGCAGCGGTCCATAATCGACTCTCTCATTGCTGATATCGGTGCTCTTCCCATCATCGCATGCTCATACCCGTCTGCAGCAGAAGGTCCGACATTGTCATCGCTTGTACTAGCTACAGCCAGCACAAACCAACTCTCATCTACTCTGCACTCATTGCAAGGCAACGACAATACTCCTTGTTTACCAAAAGAGTCAACGGCTTTAAGCTTGGCTAAGCACTACTTCGCGAATGTTTACCCACGCCTTCCCTTTTTCTCTATCCAGGGCTTCTGGGTGCAGTTTGAGCACGTCTTCTCCGGTGTTGGTGCACCTACTCAAGCAGAAGGTCTCTGCCCACGAGATCCAGCCAGCGTGCTCTCACCAAGCGCAGCAGATCTTGACCGTTCCTCCCTAAGCCATGGATATAGCTACTTCACGGTTCTGCTGGTACTGGCGATATCAGCCTCGAGTCTTTCGCGCAGTGCTGACAGCGTGACATCAACTCAAGCGCAACGCCTCTTCCGCACAGCGCTGACATTTCGAGAATCTGCAATTCTTCCCAATACCATCGTCGGCGTGCAGTCGATACTATTCCTCGTGCAGTTTGCTACTCTGAACCCTTCGCTTCTCGACGCTTGGTATCTCATTGGTGTTGGTATGCGCATGTGCGTCGACCTTGGTCTACATCAAGATCCACAGCCTCTTGACTCGGTCGCTACAAGTTTGCTGGAAACAAGGCGGCGCCTTTGGTGGAGCATGTACTCTTTCGATCGTTCCATGAGCTTGGGATGCAGTCGCCCAACAGAGATCTCCGACTCAGCCATTAATGTCTCTTTGCCCACATTTAGAATAGAAACCTCGGCTACGGCTGTTGAAGTTCACGGTTATCTGCAGCGATATCGCGCTTTGCAGATCCAGTCTGAGATTTATGTTTGCTTCAACAAATCCCCAGGCTCAGAATCTAGCGAAACGCAGACAGTCCTCGCACAACTCTGTCAAAAGCTGACTGATTGGAAAGAAGACAGCTCTCAGCTACCAAACAAAGCGCTCATAGAAAGCGAATGGTTGATGGGCCGTATGCTTTTGTTGCGGCCTTGCCGGTTCTTGCCAGATCGCACAATGGACGAACTCAGCGACCTTTGGAAATCCGCCACTAGATTCATCGGTCTTTACCGTCGCCTTGTAGAGTCCAATTCCATCTTCTACGTTCAAATTGCCTGTGAGAAAGTGTATTGGACTGGTCTCATGGCCCTTTACAGCTACTGTCAACTGCGTCGCAGTACCGCTGGAGAACATAACAAGTTACGTCCACTTGATGTGTGGGTCATGGTTAAAGATGTCATATTCATTATGCGGGCCCTCAGCGAGCGTTGGGAACAGGGGAAGCTTGTCTGTGGGCGCTTCGATGTTATTAGTACTCGCATTCTAGAGCTTTCAGAAGCTGCTTCGGGAGAGAACATGGCGGTGGAATTTCCGGCTGAATTGCAAAATCTGGACCAGTATACCAGTCTGACGGTTGTCTGGGCTTCAAACGAAAAGGCGTTGACACAAATGAATGGTGTCGCGCAAGACACGAATAACCTTCGACAATTAGTATCAGAAATGCTATAGCAGCGAAGGATAGTACGAATGGGAGGGTAGTTTGTTGCCCCTCAGCAATGTAAACTCTGATGTACCCTTCGAGATACAAGACCTACACTAGGCACAAATAATTTCAGCCAGCAAGCGTCACAAAAATTCAATCATATTATAAAGCAGAGGAGACACAAGATTCAGTTCCAAAGTTTCATCAATTGAGCCGGATAAACATAATCATGCTAACAAACGCTCGCTTTAGTTGTTGCCCTTGACACGCTGGTCAGGGCTACCGTCCTTCTTGAGTCCATCGTGCTCAGTAGGCTTGTAGTCGCCGCCAGAGCTGCTGCTTCCGAGTCCTGAGTCACCACCATCGCCGCCGGAGGTCTTTCCACCCTGCTCGCCGGCCTTGTGGGGGTCGACCTTGCCGTGGGCGAACTCGCCGGTGCCGACACGGCCGTCAGGCTGACCATCCTTGCGGAGACCGTCGTGCTCTAGATATGTTTGTTAGAAAACGTGTTATTGGGAGTGAAGTGGGGAAGAAGTACCAGTGGGCTTGTAATCAGACATGTTGAGAGTGTTTGTGGGGAGTTGGTGAAGTTGGTTGTTTGATGTTGTTGTTGATTTGGATTGTGATGTTTGGATGATGAGATAGAAGCATAATTTCGAGCGTCGAAGGACCGTCTTATATACTTCAAGATCCACCAACTTGCTGTCCATAACCCAAGACTTTAAACTCATGGACGTCATGAATCGACATAGGCGGAGTGTTTGTTCCCGTCAGCAATGCGTATACTGGTCATCGACTTTTGCATTCGTGATACCCTGTTGGTAATTCATCATTTCTCAATAGACAGGGGGCTTCCTATTGTCAATGCGTATAGTTGTCATTGACTTTTGCTTTGTTCAGTTTCTACCCCAGAATTGCCCTGAAAGTTAACGGTCAGGTACCGTCAATCTCTACGATCGAGATCCACATTGGGCTTAGCGGGATCGCGAATCGGCGGTCAAGCTTCAAGACACTGTTTCAGCTCATCGGTGATCATTTGTGCTGTGATGATGCAATGGACAAGAGCAAACAAACGAACAGCGCGGTATGACCAATTGGAGACGATGGAAAGCCACTTAACGCGTGAATAGCACCTGAAGCGTTGATGATGCTTTGGGCTAACCTCAGCTATGGCGAGATCGCACGCGAGCAATCGTCGCCATGATTCGATAGCTGTGATGGAGTTGTCAGGCACGCGATGAGCAGCGGGGATACTTTAATTCACCATCGCTATTGTGAGAATCCAATCAATCTCGATCTGGTGTCTTGGATATCGATACGTCGTTTTCCTTACATCATGATGACAAGGTGGATTCATGCAAACAAAGCGTCTTCATTCCTGGTAAGCGGACCAACACGTGTGCATTACCAGTGTTGGCAGGACATTTCAGGCGACCCGATTGAGCTAAAACTAGTCACTCCAATGGAAAGAGGTTGGTCCTTGGTCCTGCGGACAGACAGTCTGACAGATAGGGTAGGTAGGTAGTGGATTTGTGTACCCAGAATATGCACAGCAGTATCTTACTAGATCCAGGCTGATGATGTGTAGTCATGGAGCAAAATTCAACTTAACAACTAAACCCAAACTGAACATTACCGGTACTTGAGTCCTCATAAATAAACTAACTACTATTTTGAGATAACCAGCAATCCACCGTGCGACAAGATTTTCAATGGGAGCTTTGGTAATACCAGCAAGTTATATCATTCTAAATATCACTCAGCAAATAAGCTTTTCAGCTGTTATTAATATCAAACGTCAATGCAATTATTATCAACCAATTATCAACTAGTAGTGGAAATCCGAAACGAAGCTCTAATCCTGTAGCTTCGACTCATCGATGTAGAACGTCTTGATAACCCCCTTTATCACTTCGTCAAGGTTCTGGTTTTCCGCCTCCCTCTTGAGAAGCTCACTTCTGGACTTCCTCATAGCATCAGCAACATCACTCCATGCCAAAGACTCTTTCTTAGCAACATCCTGCATACTCTGCTCAACCTTGACATCAACCAATTTCCCACCACGCTTCCTTATGATACCATCCACAATAACAGTATCCACGTTACCGATACTGCTGTGCAGAACAATTGCCGCAACTGGGTCCTGTTCAGCAGCGCAGGCTAGCTCGGGGGTGTTGGCGTCGAAGATGACAAGATCCGCAAGTTTGCCTTCGGCAATGCTACCAACTTGAGCTTCCTTGCCAATTGCTCTCGCGCCCTGAATGGTTCCTAGATTAAATGCCTCCTGTACGGTCTTCGCAACGTGCCGAGGTGCCATACCCTGATCTAGGGCTTTCTGGTGGTGTTTGGCCCTGGAGGCTTGTAATCCCATCCTCATTTCGTATACGATACTCGAAGCCTGGTTACTGTGACAGTCGATTCCCAGACTCGAACATGCCTGGGCTTGGGGAAAGTTGTCGTTCAGGCAGACGGGAAACCCTAGGGACATTTGTAGCTCGGTCGAAGGAGTGCTGCTAATATATGCACCGGCATCTGCTAGTGCCTGGATGCTCTCAGCGGGATACCCAGTGGCATGGCTGAACAGCATGTGCTTATCCAAAAGACCAAAACCTTTGACCTGCTGGATTACATCATTCATGCCAATCTGTGGATTGCGGACAGCGTGTGTTGTTGCGAAGTCAATACCAGCTTCTCGAGCCCGTTTGAAGACATCCTGGATCATTGGCTCTGGCAAGAACCAAAGGTCAAAAGCCAGACCCATAGTTACGCGATCATCGGCAAAAGGTGCTTTCTTGCCTAGTTCTTGTAGTTCGTCTAGGAACCATGGTCCAAGAATGTCTGCGTCCATCTTGAAGGGAGACCAGGAAGCAACGCGAGCGGTTGCGCAGTAGGCATATACGCTACGTAAGCCCGAGGAAGCAATTGCTGAGATGGCAGTCGATGCTAAAAGATGATGTTAGTCTCTGTTTCTAGGCTCTGACCTGTTGGCTGACCAGACTTACCAGCGCCTTGAAAGGTGTTGACATGCGAATGGTCGACAACTGTCGTGGTTCCAGCATTGATAGCCTCAAGACATCCTCCGAGCTGGCCCCAGTAGAGGTCTTCCCTGGTATAATTGGAAGACTGCAGGTTACCTGAGGCCATGTACTCGAGCAAAAGTTCATTCGCATGTCGTCCCTTGAGTTGCGTTTGCCAAAGATGGTGATGGGTGTCAACAAAGCCCGGAGAGACTATCTTCATATGACAATCGATAACCTCTGCGTCGGCGACATCGTCAATGTTTGGTGAGATCTTGGCGATGAGGTTATTCTCAATGAGAATATCCGCTTCTCGAACTTGGATGTTGTCATTGGCATCGTGAACAAGTACTTTACCGCCTTTTAACACCGTTCGGCGGACTGAGGCATTGCTCTGAGAAGAGTGCGATTGCATTGTGATAGCAGATATGTCGATTGTTGTCCAGACCGAATTTGATGAATTATGAAGCTGATTCTAGAGTCAACACAGAGGACAGCGGTGGCTCTATATAGTCAATGACGAAGTGGCAACGCCATCTCACTCTGCATAGAGCAAACAACATTTTGAGGCCTTTGTGCACGATCTCCGTGGCACTCCGTGGCCCGTCTTCGCGGCGCACCATGCAGATGTTTGCTAATCACCAACATACGAAAACCACCTTAACCCCGCCAATACGAGTGCAACTTTCGTTTGTGCTGAAAGCGATCGGCACGGGTATGATCCACTGTCGGTCCCGGATTCGGCTGTTCGGAGATAGCTACAGCGCGATGGCAGTTGGTGGACCATTTTTGAGTTTCGGCAGAGCTCTTCAGGCAGTAGATGATTTGTAACAAGGTTTCGCTACCTCAAATATGTTTCAAGCGCGACGGTGATAACAATAATTTGGTTACATCGCGACTCGCGAGAAATCGCTTTCAGAGCCAAATGCCACATTCACAATAGCAATATTCGCCCATTAGGATATATGGTAAACACTAAAAGCATCATCTAGGATCAGTCAAAATGATGGGTTGGCCGTCGGCTACAACTAAGTCTAGGTAAACAAAACAATCACTACAATTTTTATCGATCTATCCGTGGACAAAAATGCGACTTGACATAAGAAACCACGTTATTGTCTGTTTCTTTTACATTCGGTAATTGCGCGTTTCAATTACGCCAGCACCAATGAATTAGGATTCTAAATCTAAATATAATCCAAGTATAGCTTCAATCGAAAAATTTGGTCCGGTGTGGCCAACCGAGGACAATAGAGAATCACACAGGCGTCATACCGAGCAATCTACACTACCCATAAATTAGGGAAGTCCAACAAGCAAGTCGCGAAGCTTTGGGAATTTCGGGGACCCCATTCCTGAGACAGGATCCCATCCTTTAGCAGCCTTGAAACCCGCCATTCCACATCCAGGGTTCGAACCCTCAGTAATCTATTGGGCGCTCGATTAGTCATGAACCTGTTTCAACAACAATCGACTTACATCAGTGAAAACTTCTGGGTGCTGGTACAGAATCTGGTTTAAGAAGCCGATGGGCTTCTTTCCTTGGAGCAACCGTTCGTCGTTGATCCTGTTGATCATGGCACCAAACATAGGAGCAGCAGCGCTAGTCCCTCCGCTGACTGTGGTCTTGCCATCCTCCACCATCGTGACATTGGCCCCCAACAAGGCGACATCGGGGAAAGCACGTCCAGATGCGTTATATGTTCCTTTGGGGTAGTGGGGGTTGTTGGCAGCGAGGTAGTTGGCCACGGCCTTGCGCTGGTACGCCGGCTGTGGGTTGATGTTGCTGAAGCCACCTAGCAATGATGTTAGTGTAAGTTAGTTATCATGGGGTGGGCAGTACTGACCTCCGGAGTAGAAGTTGTGCTTGGGATCAAACACAGCAACTTCATGTGATTTTGATCCGCTGAAGTTGACTTGGGTCGCTCCAACGGCTGTGACATAAGGGCAAGAGCCTGGAAACAAAGCATTGAAAGCTTCCTTAGTCTTGTCGTAGGGGTTCGCGGTACACTGCATAGCTCCCTGAACTCCGCGGTCCCCGGAGGCTACAACAACCGTGACGCCAGTGAGGGCAAGCTTCATCCATTCGTGACACTGTCGCTCGATGTAGTGTCGAGATAAACTTGTCTCATCGGGAGCGAATGAGATGGAGACGACATTCGTCACCTGGTACTTGCCACACATGGCGGGTCCTTGGAATCCCTGAAAGACTGGGAACCTAGGGTCGAATTCAGGGTCGTCTCCTCCGTCGTATTTGCAGTAGCTCGCGTCTACAGCATCCAAGAAGTCGTTCAGAATACCCCCCGCGTTGTTGTAAGGAGTCTGGAACATTGTGACTGTCTGGGGATAAACAATGGGGTACGACATTTGGATATCAAGTAGTTCCTCGCCCTCAATAGGCTCGCCAACTGCTACAGCGCCATTGATACTGTTGACTTTGGGCTTAGTTCCTTTGGGAATGTAAGAAGCGTGCTTTGCCCAGAACATGTCCAGATCGGATAGTCTGTAGGGGTCACCGTATCCGAATAAGCCCATGGAATTGTTCTTTGCGGCCTTGGTACCGAGAGGAATACCATACAGCTCTAGAGGCAGTTAGTCACACTAATGTTTGCGGAGATCATTCTCGAACTTACTGCGGATACAAGCGGGCGTCCAACTTTCACTACAATTGCGTAAATCGTCGGCCACAGGAAGCTTGTATGGCGGAGGCAAAGGAGCAGGACTAGGCTTGGCAGGGCGGCTGCGCTTGACCTTGCTTCCTTTTGTTGATGGGGCCAGAGTGATGAACTGCACGTAGTCCTTCATCTCAGATGGCACCTCGTGGTCAGAGGGTTCAATTCGAAAGTCCCCGGTCGCATCGTTGTGCATAACTTGGACCTTGTTACCAAGGAGATGCGCAAGTTGAGTCACTCGGGCAGAAAATTCCATAACAGCGGCTGCTTTCTTGAGGTGGACGGAAGACATATCGATGCCGGCATCCTGAAGCCAGCGCATGACTTGCTTTTGGGATGCCTCACTAGGAGCGAAAAAGGTTTGCTGTGTGACTGTCAGATTGTGGATGATGCGATTAGATCGACAAACAACATACGACTTCCTCCTTATCTAGATACTGGCCGAACTTGTCTGAAGTAGGATCCGAGATACTCATCAACAGATCTTCAGCTTCTGCAAGCTTGGGTTGATGGAACGCGACGGCGGCACGAACCACTTCGCTACTATCAGATTCCGTTACATCCTTCCATTGCGACTGAGGACGCGCAAAGGCGAACTGCGGGCCCAGAAGCGCGACAAACGTCACGTAGTACAAACCACTACGCATATTGGAATGTCATAAGGCGTGGTGTTTGATAACAAAGTACCTATCCAAGAAAACGATGCCAAGGTAAAAGAAACAAAGAGGTCCAGAGCGAAATAAGGGGTATTAATATTATATGGTTCGGTCAATTAGTCTAGAACGCTCGGGGCTTCTGTCTCGTATAAAAACCTCGTATTCACAGAAACTAAATGAACCGGTTTAGACTAACTCAATCCGGGCGATCATTTAATGCATAAGGTGAAACCGACATCACCTTAGAGTGCAGATCATGATGCGACTTGAAGATTTATTAATATGAGGTGCAAAATGATCAAGTCAATAGAAACGTGAGACAACATGATTCCGCCTTGGTGGGTAAAAAGCATTGGCTGTCAGACAATGGCCTGTCCAATGTTGCCGAGGTGGATCCTACGTTTTGTTTCAAGACCAATCAATGGACAGCCCAGTAATCTCTTCAGGCTTATCCGTAGTTTAAATTGATATAGAAGCTCAAGTATAACCTCTGTTTTGTAATCCCTGTACAAAACAACTTCCACCATGTTTCTATTGAGATCTTTCCAGGTTCTGGTTATATCGGCATTAACTACTGCTATTGTAATAGGTTGTCAAAGATCCAATGTCTTAAATCAAAACCTAATAGATCTTAAAGATTTGCCGAGAACTACCTGAAACCCTTTTCCAGAACTCTTAAAAGTCTGAGTCTAGGAACACATCAGCTAAGTATCTGGATCTTGATTCATTCTACTTGTCAATTTCTTTCCGTGACATGTGTATCGTATTCTATTTTATAGATATCTGATCGCGCGAAACAAGCATCTCCAGGTTGAGATTTAGCATAAAATACGCAATTGCATTTTCAGCTACCTTATCAAGTCCAACTAGCCCACAGAATAGACAAGAGCTCAAATGCCAAGTAGTCTCTGCCAGCTATGCGAAGTCACTCACGCCTTACAAATACCTCGTTAACGACGGCATTTTCGAGGACGAGATGACTTGGGCCTCTACACACATCTTTCCTCTTGTTCAATGTGTGTCAAGTACGGCCTGATATTAATCGAAAGCTATTAGTCAAAATATCTGAGCCCGACAAAAGTCTTACTGTGTCGCCTGATAGACAGCGGATACCTTGAGGATCATAGGTACTTGTTCCTTTTCTCGTGTTCAGTAGTCCCCAAACAAACCTCCTTTCGCGGGCAGACTTTTATCTGCCTTGTCGAGGCTTGAGAGCGCAGACTTTATGTCATTAAAATGTAAAACCCCTGGCTACGTGGCTGCCTTTTGAATGTCTTTCCCGACGTTTTGCGAGTCTGGGGCATGGTCTTTAGAGCTTTTAGGCTCCTCAACATCGAAGTATTCTTCCTCTCCGTCACTGCTCCCATTCTCAATCACATCTTTGTCCTCAAAAGACAGTTTTGCAATGCCCTGGTCATCGAGAACGTCGTTAAGTATAGCCTTATCAGACGCAAAGGCCAGGGTTAGGACTGTTATCAACTCTTGACCGTATTGATACGAAGGTTCCAACCACTTTGCGAAGAGCTTTGGCAATTTTGAAAGATAGCAAATTTCTTGCGCCTTGGCATTCTTAGGTACATACACTGTAAGCGCTCCACTATTCTCAGAGATATGAGCGCAGGCGGTCCCTAACGCTGCCTCAGATTCAATGAACTGAGAGTCTTGGAAGACCATCAAGGTGGATGATATTTGATCAGACTCGATGGTTCTGATAGTACGCAACTGCTCATAGAACGCAGATTCATTCTTGAAATATCGACCACTGCTGTAGGTTGCTGCGATTCTGATAGATACCATATGATAAGCTTCAATTCTCTAATTCAGTCAGTATAACGCACCTTGTAATCTGATAGGCTTTGTGTTTCAAGTCTCGACTATCCAATGATACTGGTGATTCGTCAATGGCAAGTATGGATGTGCCTTCTGTAACTCTCGATGAGAGGTACCTTGCAGCCAGACACAGTTTCCAAAAGAGCGAACTTAAGCGGCGAACTTCGCTTAATTCCATGTCTAACAACTTGATCCTTTTGTCAAATCTTACGTTCCAACCTTGGCGGTCGCCGATGAGGAAGCCCGAATCTCTATTCTCTAGTAAGACACGCCCGTCTGGGTATCTCACTGGGAACATGACCTTTTCACATAACTGACTAGTCGAGAACCACGAGACATCTTGTGCATCATTCAAGAGTGCTAAGACTTCCCTAGCCTCCTCTGCAGTTGTTGGAGGAGACTTGAGCAGTTCCTCACCAGAAACCTTAACGCCGAGTTTGAAAGTGAAGAAGCGCTTCAGCTTTGTGTAGGATGCAGCTAGTTCAGTTCCGGTTTCATCATGGACCCAAACAAAGTCGGCGGTCTTTTTCCAGCTCGAACAGCCGTCGGAGATTTGAAAGAGTAAGGGTGATTCTTCGAAGGCAATACTATATTTCGTCAGGTCACCAGGTAATCGACTCAAGAATTCACAAGAACTCACCGCAATTCAGCTGCTGCATCTATTTGCTCATCCAAGTATTTGTAGATTCCGACAATACGGGGGATGTCTTCACACTCTGCGTTGCGTAACTCTGTTAACTCGACCACCAAGTCGTCGATTGTAGCGTTGCGTATTCCCATCTTCTTTTGGAATAGTGCTTCAAGAGTTTTCATCTGTTGAGGGTTGCAATCTCTTTGGGTGAAAAAGCTTTTGAGGGAATAGGATGTAATCATATCAGGTGGTGCAGCCCATAGGCAGGAAGACGACCCCGTCCAGATTGGACCGTGATCGTCAACATAGAGAATGCCGGAATCGTCAAAGAATTCTCTACTGTTTTGTTAGTGATATCCCACACCTAATTAACCGTGACTTACAAAGCTCGCTCATTTCTCCCCTTCCTTGGCTCTGTAAGCATGGTATCGATCTCACTGTACAGATCGACCATGCTGCGGAACTGGCTATCAGAGACATCCTTGGCGCACAGCCTCTTCATAGACTCGACAAGTTCTATAAAGAGTTCCATATCCTGATCATTCTTCGCCAGAATGTACCTTGTAAGAAAATCCCATTCGACCTTTACTGATTGACAAGTGTCATCCCTCTCTATCTTAAGGAAAGGGAAGTAGGAAAGATCATCGACATATCGCTTGACAATCATTTCAAGATCTCGATCCGGAAGCCATGTGTTTTTGAATTTGACAGGGAAATCGCTGACGCAAATGTCCTCGGCGGGGAAGTCTCGAAGGAAGAGGATCAGGGTATCGCAGTTCTTCAGTCGAGCCCCTTCATTCACCCAACGGTACTTCAAGAACCCCAGGAACTTGTCAGGACGACATTTGTAAATGTGTTCAAGAATTTCGAGTGGTTTGGCACCTATCTTCGGCAAGAGACTGATCTCCCCACGTACACCAATACTTTTGCAGAGCCAGTCTCTCCATGTAGGCACAAAAAGTCCCGTACGGGACGGGCAAGCCTCCAAAATTGTGCGATGGAGGAAAAGATCGGGAAATTTGTCGGTAGGCAGCAAAGACTCAGGGCTGTAAGGATGATCAGTCCCCGCCAGATAGATAGCTTTGAGATGTGGTTTAATTCGTCTCAAATTCATGTCCATAACTTGAACCTTTTCGTATTGCTCCTGCTGACGAAACCCCGGAACTTTGTGTGTGAGATAAAGATAGCTTAGACAGCTGAGGAGGTCTTGGATTGACAGGTCTTTGGGTGAATCGAGACACGTAGCACTCAAATCTCTGACTTGGTTGACTGTAGCTGAGGTAGCCCCTAAGTATTGGAATAGGACATGTTGAGGTATGGGTAGTGAGAGACTCAACATCTGTATGTCCAGACAAGGAGGGACTTCAAAGCCTAGTTTTGTTGAAATATAGACTGGGCCAAAGTTGAATGACACCCATTTGCCATTCTCCAGTGGCACCAAAGAAAGTCCTTTGAGAGTTTCAGCATGTGAGGGTCGTATTCTTGCAAAGCTTGAGAGCAGATTAGCCATCTGAGAATGCCACTCATCACTTGTCCCTCTTGCTTTCATTTTAGAGTCTTCGCGTTTCAGATCCTTTTCTAAAAGTGCTACAAGAGCATCAAATCCCGCTGTTTTCAATCCATGGTTCTTCAAAGCTTCAACAGCACTGTCTGAATAGTTTGAGGAGAGAAACAGGTCATGGTCTGGATCGTCGAGGAGGGGCTTGCCATCTTTATCTCTCATTGATTCTGGAAGAAACATGGCGTCTTGCATGGTACGCATGCTATCTCGCCTACATTCCACCACAATGTAGCTACTCTTTTCACGAAACGCTGTGTCCAGGCCGTCCCAGAACACTTCATCGTTCTTTTCGGGAGAGGGCAAAAAGGTTGGCCAGTCGTAACAAAGTGTTGGGTGCCTCCAGAACGAATCTAGAGCATTGTGGAAGGCATCTACAATCAACTCACGGAGCTCAAGATTGCGCCTCGATGTGGCGTTGAGGGTCTTCCGGTCGCTCTCCAGATCGAAGTCCGCGTGGAGGTGGAACTATGCAGAGCTGTTAGTGGGCGTATGTTAGCACCGGTGCAGTAAGACTTACATTATACTTTGTGAACGCGATAGGCAGGATATTGAAAACTTCCATTTTCCCATAACAAACCGTTGGTTTGTGATCCTTATCGAGTGGGAAGGCTAGGATAACGCTCGTTGCCAGACTTTCCGCCGGCTGTTCCGCGACATGGTAGATCTGGCTATCTGTCGCTTGTTTTCCTTCAATAATACTGATTCCCTCTATGGAAACACGGCAGTCGTCGATTTTTTCTTTACGGAAGTGCTTTGACTTTTTAAGTTTACCATCGGTGTCGTAAAATTCGACGGTGATTCGCTGCAGCTTCTTGAGAAACAAGAGGCTTGTTCCGGACAGTTGCTCGAATTGCGACAGGACGGTATCCCTCATGAATTGCAAGTCTTCGTCGACGCCTTGATCATGGAGGCGAAGTGTTAGACGCGTAAGGGTTTCGGGGACATCGTCGACAGGAGCTACCCATACTGGCTTTATCGTTCTGCCTTCTCCCTTGTGTTCGAACTCAAAGGAGAAGTAGCTGGACTGAATGTGCACTGTCTTGGAGGCGATAAGAATCGCTTTGAAGCTGGCCGCTTTGGGGTCCAGACGACAGATCGCATCCAAGTCCAACTTAGTAAGGCCGTCTTCATTGCAGTCGATGATGATCTGTTTCGGGTATATCTTGAAAGTGGCGAAAGGAGATTCCTTTCTTGCGGCGCATTCAGAATATGCTTTACCATCAGCGTTCCGGAGCAGTTCAAATAGGAGTTTGACGACGTTGTCGCGGATACGCTTTTCCGTGGTCTGGCTCGGCGCAGACTTGTTCTCGTTGTTAGAGTTGCGAGGAGGCTGCCCTGCTCCCTGCGTGTTCGCCATGATTACGTGGTAGTGTAGATTGATATTTGTAAAGTTAATTAAGATAAGTTAATATTTCGAGTATTGAGGAAACAAGGCAACGTGTTTCTTTGGGTTGAAATGAAAGTCTTCGTAATTTGCGGTTGACAGGGATGATATAGGTGTTGAACCAACATGCATACTCTGAGACGCCGCTTCTGCACGTTGGTTACAACAATCCCTGTATTTCATCTCGAGCTGAATATATCCCCTGTGGAATCGCATCCTAAGAGTCGCAACCTTGTAGCTTCTGGTTTGTATTTCAAGCCAAAAATATTTACTAAAATGATAAAGGCAACTTCATTTCAGGTGAGTGGGTTGTGGCTCACGAAATGCGCAGTTGAATGCCACCAAATGAAGCCTTACACACGGCTATATAAATTTTCTTCACGAGCTGTGGATATCAAGTCAATAGCGATGGGAAGAATACATGCAACCCTGAGGCACGAACCAGATGAAACTGTGGGTTTTATTTTTTATATAAACATAAGACTCATCCACCTAAGGGTAGGTCTTTTCGCATTTCGACGCAATAGACGCATTCTCCCCTCCATCAACTCGCAGTAACCTGACGAGTAGGAGCGCTGTCCGTTTCCGACAAATAAATGATCTGGCTTGGTCCTAATATGTCTCCTCCGTCACCTGTGTGAGTTTGGTTAGGCGAGATAGCCTGTCGCAATACCAAATCGACTTCTGGTTGCGAAGGTCCAGTTTCGGCTGGGGCTTCGGGTGTAGATGGTACAACTTCCTGTGAAGTCTCATGGGTTCTTGGAGAACCCTGCGGGATAGCAGCCTCTTTGCAAAGGTCATCGCACGTCTCAACACCTTCGTCAGGCTCACCCTCCCTTTTGCCATCCCCACGCTCGGAGTCATCCTCCTCCTCCTCCTCATCGCTACATGTCTCCTCCTCGTCGAGAGTCCCGTCAGGCAAATCGTGCTGGACTTTTGGAATGCTAAGCCTGTACAATATATCATCGATCAAATCCTCGTCACTGGCAAGCAGCGACGTAAGTGCGTTGACCATCTCGAAGTCAACGTTTCCTGTCTTTTGACCTTCCGGATGCATGAGCCACCCTGCAAGCTTCTTGGGTAAGAATGTGCGGAAACAAATCTCCTGGGCCTCTTTCTCCTTAGGGACGTAGATGATAAGTCTTTCAGGGAACTCGACAAAATGACAGTAAGCTTCCCGAGTAGGTGTTCGTAACTCTTGACCGTTCTGTGTAATCCTTTCTACAGAAGTAATTCCCTCAATCTCAATGATCTGCAAATTGCGTAATTGCTTGCGAAGCCCCGGCTCATCCTTCGAGAAGCGAAGACTACCAAATGCTGCTGCGATGCTAGAAGAGAAATAATTATTAACTCTGCTCACGTATATACGTTTAAATCCTTACCTCAAGATGTGATAGTACCTTCGCTTGAAGTATCGGGGACCTGACGATATGAGAGATCCCACATGGTTAGGAACTGACGTTTGTTCTTCAACACACCTGGATAGGTAACGATCTTCGATACCTAGCCAGCTGAAGAAAGGCTTCAGACGGCGAAATTCTTCCATATCGAAGTCCAAAAGGCTCAGATGACAGAGCCAATCCTCGTAAAACAAAGTGTCTTTGATGACAAAATCTGCATCAACAGAATCCAGTGAAACGGTGCCATTGAGACCTTTTACTGGAAATATCTTTGACTTCCTGATAGGTTCCGAGTCTAAAAATACCGTGGTAGTACGCAGAAGGCTGCTAAGCTGCATGACAGTAGCTTTGATATCTTTAACACTGCAGTGACTCGGATGTTTCAGTTTGTCGTACGGTGTATTAGGCTCTGAATCCTCGACGCCTAGTTTGTTAACAAAAAATTCTTTCAGATCGCCATAGAGATCCGAGAGAGTGGCTTTGCCACCAAGCGATGTATTACTTGGCCAAACGCAATCACGGATCTTGTACCAGCCCATGCTATCCTGCCTTTTTGCAAAGATGAGTGGAGTTTCTTCGAACAGAGCTCTAATATCCTGTTAGTATCTTGAATCAAGCCGATCACATGAGAGACAACAACGAACCTTGTTTCAGGATTTACATCCAACTCAACGTTCCAGTATTGGTATATGCCTAGAATCCGACGAGGGTCCTCGCACCGTAGCTCCATAAGCTCAGACGTCAAGGTGTCCACTGTGGTGTTCTGTATGCCCAAAGACATATGGAGGAACTTCTCGATATTCTTCCTCTTCTCAGTGTCTTTGATCCTGCTCATGTATAGTCTTTTGAGAGAATGCATCTTTATCGTTTCAGGTGGTCCATTCCATACGCAGGAGGACAGGTCAGTCCATGTAGGCGTCACCGCATCGGGAACGAGGATACCACAACTTTCGAAAAACATTCTGGTTCCGAGTCAGTATAATAAAGAGTAAAGAGATACACAGTACTAGCCTAATCTTTGCAGTTACTTCCGCTTTCGAAAAGAAACCAAGGAACTTTACAAAGATCGATAGGTATAAATCAATCACTTTTGATGATTGGCGAACTGATAATGGCCCAGGAGAAGCTTTGTTAATGTACTTCAGTATCGCGAGATCAAAGTCCACGTCTAGACTCTTTCCAATTGCGAATTGCCCAGCCAAAGATGTATATTTACCGTAGAATTTGAATACCGAGGCATTTTCCTCGCGTATGAGAAATGGGAAGGTTTCGGGATATTCCATGTATTGATCGACATACCTCTCCGAGTGAGGGTTTGGAAACCAGGCGTCTCGGAATGTAAGTGGGAAACCCCCTTTGCACAGCCGACCAGCTGCGAGATCATTTATCTTGGTTACGAGATCGGGGGATTTCTCCAGCCTTTCTGCTTCGTGCGTGAAAAGATGCTCGAATAAGCCAACGAATTTGCCTGGTAGATGATTGTGGACATAAAGAAAATGATCTGATAGATCTTCCGCAATGGGTGAGAAGAGAGTCATTCGCTCACGTACTCCACAAAAGTCGCGAAGCCATGCTTTCCAATCCGATGAAGGTTTGCCAGGCTCACCAGGTGCCTCGGCGAGAATATCAGGGTGCAAGAATGAAACAGAAAGTCCGCGACCCTCGTCATGAGGAGCTAACAGGCTTTCAGGACTATATGGATGATCTGTGCCTGGAAAGTAAACAACTTCGTCCTGAGCACTTCTTAGCTTCATATCCGCCGTAAGAACTTTCACTTTTTTCGCCTCTGGTTTGTCGATGCAGCTAGAAGTCTGCCGTGTGAGGTAGAGAAAGTGAAGACAGCCTTTGACTTCTGGCAGCGAAAGACTTTCGGAAACCTCGAAGCGCTCGAGAACCAACTTGGTCACTTCAGGAACCGCAGCTTTGGTGACCCCCAAGAGTTGGAACAATGCATACCGTTGTGGGATGCGGGATGCAGAAGAGCAGATGACCCTGATATTTGGTATTTCTGGGATATCTGCATCACCTGTGGAGGGGGAAAAGACTGGTCCGAAATCAATGGTAGCCCATATGCCGTCTCTCAAGGGTAGTAGAGGAAGTTTCTTCATCCTTTGGAAGCTTAGGGAGTTTTGCGGTATTTTGCATAAAACACTTGCTACATCTTGATGCCACTCATCGGTTGCAGTTTTCTGATACATCTTCGCGTTGGTGCTGTTGAGATCAAGCGCTAACAAATTGACAAGATCGCCATGATCTATGACTCTAAGGCCGTACTGCTTCATGCAGTCAGTCACTGGTTTTGGATATCTTATCGAGAGGAATGGGTCGGTGGTTGGATCATCGAACAGCGGGTTGTGGTCGTGATCTCTCGCGTCACTGGTGAGGATCATCACATGATGGATAAGGCGCAACTGCTTCAGGTTCCTCGTTTGTATAACAGGGTTACGTTGGATCCATTCGTGAATGTTGGCATCAAGACCTTTCCAGAATGTGCTCTCGCCGGATTGGAGAGGGAGAAATAGTGGCCAGTGATCACGTAGTTTGGGATCGACGCAGAATGTCTGAATTGCTTGGATGAGTGCGTTCTCGGCCTTATCGCGATGCAGAAGGTTGAGAGGTGATTCGGGATCAATGGATTGCCGTTTTCCATCCAGTTCGAACCTACCATGGATGTGGAACTGCTCATGGTAGTCAGCAAGGGACACGAATTCAGACATCGGACAATTTGACTTACGTTATACTTGGACGGCTGGATTGAAAGAATGTTAAAAATCTTTCCGGTGGAGACCAAAGGTGTGCCATCCTGTTTGAGTGGAAAAGCCAAGGTCACACCCGAATGTTGCTCGACATGGAAATAAAGACATTCCATGCTCTTTTCCACTTTGATGCCAGAAAACCTTTCCAGAGAGACACGAGAAGGTCCTGTGGCTTTCTTGTAGAATCTATCTGTGGAGTAGAGGTCAGACGTTCCATGCTCCATATACCGCCGCACTGTGACTTGCTCAAGTTTCCGAAGGAAGAGGAGACAAGTCCCGTCCAGGCCCATGAACTGGAATATGACGGATTGCTTCAGGCGTGACACGTCTGACTTATCACCGTGATCGTGAAGGTAAATTGTCATGCGGGTCGTGAGATTAGGCATCTCCTTAGCAGCGGGAGCCCAGACAGGTTTCAGGCCAGCCTCCTTGGGATCGATGAGATTGTGCCGAAACTCCAACGAAAAGTTTCCAGATTGAATGTGAACTCTTTCAGCTGCTGCGACAATTGACTTGAATATGGCGGCGGTGGTGGTCGCTTCCTTGTCAGTAGTGGCTTTGCAAATGGCCTCCAAGTCTGACTTAGTAAGGCCATCATCGTTGCAATCGACAATGATGTGCTTGGGATGGCTTTCGATAGAAACGGAAGGTACGCTTTTATTCGAGGCAGCCTTGGTAAACGATTTGTTATCGGCTTGCAGGAGAAGGTTAAAAAGCAACTTGGCTGCGTTGTCGTGGACATGTTCTCCCAGTCTATTCCTCAGTTAGTTGCTGCGCTATGATGTTTTTGGTGCGCACGTACTTGTACCCCCCATTCAGTTCAAGAATGATCTGTTCCGCTTCCTGTGCACTCGCCATGATTGGTTGGGAGGTGTAGAACCCGATTGATTCAACACAACGATTACGACGAGCTTGTGAGATGTAACTGCACAGTTGTAGCAGTTTATTGATCAAGATGTTGACAAGATATGATTTCTGCGAATTGAGGCGAAAGTTCGTGCAAATATGAAAGAACAATTGTAATGAGTAGGGGTAATTTCTTGAACCAACATGCATAGTCTGAGACGCCGCTTCTGCATGTTGGTCACCAACATCCCCGTATTTCATCTCAGCTGAACGCATTCCCTGTGGATTCGCATCCTAAGACCACCTCAACTAGGAGACTATGCTGATAACCGCTGATTCTGATGCTACTGTTGCAATTTCCGCTACCGATTGAGCGTATCTCAACTTAATTCTCAGGCTTGTCCAGTGCTTGCACCTTCTTCACCACCCTGGCCGGAGAGCCCACAGCCACGCTCCATGCAGGAATGTCGCGAGTCACGATAGATCCCGCTCCGATGGTACAGCCCTCACCGATCGTCACGCCCGGGAGGATGGTGACCCCACCACCAATCCAGCAATCGTCGCCAATATTGATGGGGTACGCGTATTCGATTTCCTGCCTTCGGCTGGCCACTTCCGTTTCATGTGTCGCTGTCGAGATCATAACGTTGGGCCCAATCATGACTCGGTCGCCGATGGTTATAATGGCTGAGTCCAGGACGGTTAGGTTGAAGTTGGCGTAGAAGCGCTTGCCAACAGACATGTTCGGACCGTAGTCAACTCTGAACGGGGGCTCTATAAAGATATCATCGTCTGCTATGTGGCCAAGGAAAGACTTGAGCATGGCAGCGCGTGTTTTGGCGACGTTTTCGATATTCAAGTCGTCGCCCTCTGGGAACCAGTTGTTGTATTGATGCATGTGCTTCCGAGCATTAAGGCGCGCATTTGTGAGTATCGGGATGAGTGAATCGTAGCTAGAAGAGCGCCGTGTGAGGTCAAACCCTTGCAAAAGAATAGGAAGTATTCGCTCACAGCATGCCTGAGATCATTCGTTCATATTGTTCGCAATGGGGAACATTTGCTAGGTGCTTGGACTTCTCTAGCTCAACCTGGTTCTTTTCTTGGGCAGCCATTGTCGCTATAGCACAGATAAAATTCAATATAAGTATAGTAATGAGAGTAGACTTGTTTAGGGAGAATTGTAGAGAAGATTGGAGTTTTTATTTCCATGCATCGAGTTGTTGCCAAGCCCGAGTCGAATGGTCATTTTGCTAGACTAAGCCCCAAAGAGAAATACTCCCAACTCCGACCTTTTCACCGACTCCGATTCCGATTAAATACCCGACAACGTGGAGCACCAAGATATGTCAGCCGATCAAAAGAATAGATACGCGTGTTGAGAACGCAGAAGCTCAGAACAAGTCTGCAGGGATTCAACATCAGCATTGAGGAGGGAATCGAGTCGGTGAACTTACAAACTCCATCCAAGGAATATTCGACCAGCCGTGGGGATTATCCCGCCTCGCGTCCCAGACCTTGGTCAAAACTTCAGTCATCGCTGGATGCTCGAAGCCCGTGGAGTGCTTGATCTCGTTAATGCACCAACTGGCATAGTGTATCTGGTGCGGCGAACAAGTATCTGCTCCTGCTAAGAACAGGGGGAACAAGAGTCGTTTGTAAAAGACACTATCCCTGGGCATGGTCGCGCAAATGTCGAGAACAGCTGCGACGGATGTCTTGATACGAGGGTCTTCGCAGGAAATAGCAAAAGCATCTGGGAACCTAATCACCCGCAGAAGGCAGGCGTGTCTGTACGCTTCTGCGAGTTGCCGCCATTCTTGATCGGCTGTAGGATAAACCGCTTGCTCTGGATCCCAACCGCGGAAGAATCTTTCCGCTCCATCGAGTAAACGTTTAAAGTCCTCCAGCGGTAGGTCTCCCGCTAAGAATTCCTTGCCTGCTTCCAGGACTTGACCGATCTTGAAGAAGATAACGGGTGGACAGCCGACGAGCGTATGCAGGCTGAGACTGCCGTGGTCGCGAACGCATTCGCGCACTTCTGCAGAATAGGTGAGCTTTTCTGCGCCACTGAATCCTCGCAGCATGTCTAGCCTAGTCCATATCAGTAAAGAGAAGGATTGGGGGAAGATTGAAGATACCATGATAGTGCAGAGATCAAAAACATGCCGGTTTTTGAACGCGTTGAAAAATCATCTCGACAAGCCATCCGTTTGCAAAGAAATGACACACCGGTCAAGTGAGCTCCATGCGTAGAGACGCCAGATTCGCATACCTGCAGAGATGTAAGTGGTCGTGTAATTACAGTTGTGAGAGGGGTATGAGTTACATCGTGTAGTACGAGCAACAATACCATAGCCAAGACATATTCCTCCTCAATATGCGTAAGCAGTGATGTTTCCTCCTTCGCCAAGAGAGTCGCAAGCGATCGTATTGCAGATAATCTGTACCCAAGCGACATAGTGATGAGGCCTGAACTATGGTAGCTACCAGTGTTGTGCATGTGGCATGCTGACAACCCTAACAAAGCATGGAGAATTCCTTGGTTCTGGTGGGCAAGCGGAAGTATGTATTGTCTGAAAGGGTTGTCCAAGCCCTGGACATGGATTATGAAATGGCCGCTGAGAGTGTGATCGACTGAAACATGTTAATTAATTTTTAGGAGAGATTAAGGTGGTCTTACAGTAGTCAATGATGTGTTGGTTTGTGAGGATGTCATTTTCGAGGTCAGAGTTTCCAGTTACTCGACCATCAAAGCTTTCCAGCGGTGGCGACAAGGTAGGTGTTGCAGACGATAGCGGAGATGGCAGAGCCAAAGCAGAAGAGTCAAGATTGGTCTGTTGTGAAGGAAAATCTAGTGCAGGTGTATCCGATACGTCCAGCGATTCCGGAAGAGAGGGGTCTACTGCTACCTGTGTAGGCGAGGAGGTGTCGGCAATACGTCGAGGTCCCTCCTGAGATCCCTGGTTAGAAGATATAATCAGTGTCTCCTGGAATTGGAACCGAGGCGGATAGCCCTCGCAGTGAAGCCCTTTGGTGCGACATCTGTCGCAAATGGGACGTTTGCGATCGCATTTTCGACATTTCTTGCGACATGTTCCACACGCTGGATCTGCATAACTGATCAATACTCTTCCGGTACTAGCATAGATTAATTTTATTGGAATATGGCGCTAACCTTTACGACGCGCTGTTGGGCGTGTTGAAGCAGAATTGTCGTTGCTGGACATTGTTGCTGTGTGTATTACCGAATATGGAAATAATGGGAGATAGTTATGGAATTTTTGAAAGGATGAAATACAGTGTAGGGGTTGATCTTTTAGTGGAGAGGATACGCGGGACTGCTCGGACTCTTACGTAGTAGGTCATGCTTGCATTTCGTCATCTCCGATTGACTAAGACCGATAAAAGAGCCCCCTCGGAGTAAAATGATACTCGGATAACACTTTGGCTTTTTATATACGCTAAACTTACACATTGCATTCAATATCTTCTTGATTATACCCGATTCAAATTCATCAAAAGTCCGAGGGTCCCTTCTCAAGCTCTGGCCGTAGTAGATATATCGGATCCATCTGCTCTACATAGCCACATGCAGGATCACTCATGGAATAGCCCATAAACGCCTGGATATCCTGATCAAGCTTCTTGGCTGTATCTCGAGGAACAGCAAGGAATTGATTCTCTTCTTGTCGTAGAAAGCCACGGATCGAAAAGGTTGCAAAGATTAATCGTTGTTCGTCTTTAGTGGAATTAGTGCCGCCACCGTGGTATGCTGATGCAAGCATGATGAAGGCATCGCCCTTGTCCATCTCTGCGAAAGTACAGTCTTTAACCCGGGGTGGACCACGCTCGGAGCCCCTACAGTTTGTTAACCCTGATTACCGTTCAATAGATAGGTATAACCTTGAGACTTACCATAAATGGCTCCCCTGTATAAACTGCGTGCCGCCATTCTCCTTCGTGACCTTACACCCAGCAACGAACAACCCCACCGCAGATTCACGGTTAATATCACGCTCATCATCCCACTTGTCAATGTCGGTATGGATGTTATGACTGATATAGTCATCACGATGAAGCGGTTGTGCTTTTCCACCAGGTCCAATCCTCATGGCCGCACAAGAATGCACATACGGTTTGGAAACAGACTCTTTCCTCTCGTCACCCCACCAGAACCAGCTACGGGTGGTAACGAAGTGATCGACAACTTGCTGATAAATAAGGTTCATGACTTGGGTTCTGGCGTATGTAGGGCTGAGACCCAGGAGACTTGGCGCACGTTGCGTCTCCTCTGGGGATAGCCGAGTTAGTAACCGCGAGTGTAAGTGAAGGTGGGAAACCGACTAGGGAAGAAGTTGCCTGACCATTCAACATCAGAGTCAAGGCGCTCACGGCATTCGTCGTAGGCTTTGTCAACCTCAAATTCGGGTATGAGGCTCTTGATAAAGACCCCGCCATCACGCTTGAGCAGAGCTATGATGTCTTGAACTGGTGTATCTATCGATACTTTTTGCACCTCTGGGCCGTACTTGTCTAGAGTCGACATATTGCTTGGTTGGGACTGGGGGAAGCAATAGGATTGACTAGGGCAGTTAGACCGTCCACCTGGTGAAGAAAATGAAACCTTGGGGCAAAAAGCCCACACTGCTCCATACCGGAGACACGAAGGTAAGGCGGAGTCTCCATCCATGATGTGGGCCTAGCCGATTGATACCCCATTAGGAAATAATCCCAACCATCCTGCAGGAAGAACTCTTAAAGATGAACTGCCAAGCACGATATTAGATAAACGTTGATTCCACAATGCCAAGGCTGTATATTATAGTGTTGAACATCCCATCGAGATAGATCAAGGTTACCTCTATAAAAGAACTCAGCTTCCTTTTAGCTACCGGGGCAATATATAAATTGTCCTCACACAATGTCTTCCTCTCGATATTCTTGATATTGTAATCTAAACTCATATGAGTCGCATCTACTACCCCCATAAGAATATTACTTTACTCTTAATTGCATTAATTGAACTACCTGCGAGCTGTGCAATCTTATTCCCATAATTGACGGTGCGTTTATGAAGACCCGTGTATACATGGACTTTACATCAGGAATCTTAAATGTATTAGTAGTTAGCTCTCTAACGTTAGCCGTGTACTCAAGGTAAGCATGAGCACTGTTTCTCGATGATGGAATATGCGAACTAGTAGAGTTTGCCCTACCTGACCCTTGCGGGCTGTGCCACGGTTGTTGTTCAGCGCTGCGGCAATCACTTTGGGGACTGTATGCAACAAGACCTGACCGCACGCTTGAGTACACATAGGTGGAAGTCATAGTTAACTATGAAACCAGCTTGGAGCTCAAGAACTTTATTTCCTGCCTATCCTCGTGAGCGGCAAACCCTCCAAAACGGCCACGATAAGGGCATTAAGCTAATACTAATGCGATGAGAGTATGATACGCTTGGTTTTGCTAGTGAGGGCGCCGAGATATAGTGATAATGTGACACTCAAAGTCTTTAAAGAGTGAACTGTACTTGCGTTGATTGACCCGTTGGAAGGCCTTGTCACTCAAAACAAAGCTGAATCCACGATTTGTCCAAAAGTGCTATAATAGCCATACCATAGACAGGTTAATGCTAGCTTCACTAGTCGTAAAGTTTCTTTTTTATGTCGTAAATCCTGCTCGAGGCTGTTCTACAAGCTTACATTACAGCCCCTATAAATTTGTTACACAAAGATTTAGACGTCGGCACCCTAGATCTTCAACGCTATTTAGCTTCTAAACCAAACAAGCCATGCACAAGATGTGTTAAAAAGGGGTCAAAGATCTATATAGTAATCATATTTAATAAAAAGTATATATTTTCTAGCACTCGTTTTCTGTCAACGATGAGAATCAACTATATTTGCAAGGGTCCCCTGCAGGCAAATCAGCGCTAGACAAACAAACAAGGGGCGAATTGTATGCAGTGTGATCTGATTCGCATCATTAATTGGCCCAAGCCGTCATGAACCTCTTGGGATGGTTGCTCAGCTGACTGACCTTATGCATGCCTGTCTCAAATTACCCCGTGGCGGCGGCTGAATATGTGTTGCGGGAATAACCTTCTCAACCTTTCCAACTATTCCTTTCTCCAGCATGTTCGTCGCTTCCAGATCTCTAGACTCTAGAAAGGCATGACCAAAATAATGTCGGGGCTCAAAGTGGCGCAGCAGCCATTTTGGCTAGGCAAGACTGCCTTGGCTTTCTTCTTTCTCATCTTCATCGCTTGTGCTGCCTCTCTCGTTGCTCTTGATAGGGTTATCGTGTCTCGCAATGGTCTGCCACTGACTATTTCTTCGAGTTCGTACTCTTGGACCTACGGCCCTACAGCCATCCTCATCGTCATCCTCAGCCTATGGAGGCGCGTTGATTACTACTACAAATTTAGAGAGCCTTGGCGTGAACTACTAGCCGGGCCGTCGCCAGTCGACAAGTCCCTCTTGCTCGACTATATCACGACTTTTCAAGTTGTAAGTATCTTCCAAGCCATAAAGCGCCGCCACTTTGCCGTCGCCACATCCATTGCAGCATTCTTTCTCCTCAAGTTTATCATCCTTATCTCAACCACTCTTTTTGTCGTCCGAGAGATAAGTTCCGACGGAGTTTCGAATGTGACTATGCAGGATGCATTTGACACTGCTAAAGCATGGTCCATGTATCAAGGATACAGTGTAACTGAGAGCGAGTCAGACGATCAGTTATTTGGAGGGGGATCGGACAGTTCTATCTGGACATACCTAAGCGGGCTGAACAACGTGACCACCGTTGAGGCCAACTGGAGGCAACCAGAAGAATTGGTGACTCAAAGGTTCGCTTATGCAACCGGTACATCCAATGTCACAAGGCTCGAAAGTCCCGTCGATATCTTTGTTCCCAAAATCTCTTGTGAGGACGCCACACTATCGGAATCAGAGAGTTCAAAGTATCACAGCCCAAGTTCACGCAATTACACGTTCACCTCGAAAACCTGCGCCAATGGTGGCATCTGGGTCCAACCATGTATTGGTCCAAGATACGGAGACCCGCCGACGCCTAAAGACACCTTCACTCCATGCGTACCAGACCCTCGAGTCTACTCTTCGTGGCGAGTCAACTGTTCACATGGCCTGGAGAGGGCAGACTATGACTTTTCCGCTCCTGGGGCCACGCACCAGGATATGGAGTTGTTCGACATACGATATGCCATTTCCGTTGCAGACTTCGAAGCTACGGTCAAACAAGACCCTGATGCTCGTGAGACTGCCGATGTTACATCAATGAAGCTTGTTAGATCCTCATCTCTTATCTGCAAGATTGGCTATGGGATTGTAACCGCCAACGCAACACTGGATCTGTTGACAGGTAATGTGTCAATTCCTAAGACCGCCCTGGATGGGAATTCCAAGCCTCTACGCAATTTATCAAGTATTGCATTGGCAGAAATGCTGTGGACAAACCTTAAAAAGCCGGCAGGGGTTCTTGTTGTCGACGAAAAGGTCCCTACCATCAAGCCATTAGGACCAGATAGTGGGAATCCACCAGGAGCATCAGATGTTCTATTTCAGTTGATGTATGCGCAGCTCGGGCGACCAGACAATCTCGACTCATTTTACAAGACACCTCTTCTCAAGAATGCGACAACCTCGGTCTTGGAGGGGATAGCTCGCGAGTTCGCTCGGCAAACACTTCTCGTCCCGAAGCCTGTCAGCAAACTTGCCAAGGCTTGGGTGACTGAGAACCGTTTGCATGCCAGGAATGTCGCGCTTTGGATTATGGTGGCAGGTTTCTGTCTTTTGGCTATCATGTGTCTGCTCCTATTCCTCATGTCTGACCAGTTCAGCTGGATTCCCGCCATGTCTGGCTCTCTGGCCGGAAGCGCGGCGATACTCGCCAATAGTCCCAAGCTGCAGGCTGTCATAGCCGGCTCTGGTCATTTGGCCCTGAAGGAATTGAAAGAAAAGCTTGCTGGGGTTAAGTTCTTTGTGACAAGGCAACCAACAGGGAACTATGAAGTTCAGGCTGACTCCAGCTTTGAATCTCGAAGTTCAAGTGCCTCAATCAAGAGCGAAGAGAAGAAACATGCTTGGGTCCCTCTATCAGTTCGTCTCCCAGTCATTCTAGCGACCTTTGCCGCTCCGATAATCGCCATTGGTGTCCTTGAACTTCTATACCACATTCTTAGAGACGAAGGCCATTTTGTGCAGATTAATGGGGATACGGCTACGTTATCATACATCATTCGCATTTCATCGACCCTAGTCGTCTTTGGCATAGCTACAATGATCAACAACCTGGACTCCACCATTGTCGTCTTTGCGCCTTACTCGAATCTCCGGTCTGGTAGCGCCCCAGCCGATCGGAGCATCCTCTTCCATCTTCTCTCGGTTAACCCTTTCCTCGTCATGTTCAAGTCTCTTCAGCGCCGTCAATTTGGGCCCGCACTATCCAACGGCGCGACGCTCATTGCAGGATTCCTGACTATCATAGTGTCTGGTCTTTGGACACCGACTAACTCTCTGATCAGCAATCAGCCTTCGGTCGCAGCTGTGAATAACTGGGATCGTTCTTGGTTTTCTAATGCTACCTATGACGGGGGCGCGGCCTCTGGTTTGAACCTGATACGCTTCGGCGGTGCGAGAACACCCACAGGCATCTGGAAAGATGTGGTGGTACCCCAGGTTTCCCTCACAGCTGATTCCGCGGTGTCGGACAGCGCGCGTCGCGGCGCCAATTACACCTACGATGTGCTGGCTCTTCAACCCTCTTTGAACTGTACCGTAATTCCGCAAGATGCTATATCAGTCAGGAACATGAGCTATAAAGTGTCGGCTGGGGTAATAGGCCAATACGCGTCGGCAACTGGCACATTGATCACTGTTCAGCCCCCAGGCCTAGATCGACGGTGCTCGAATTCTTCGATCAACGGTTTTGCGAACTTGACCTTCGGAATGGAGCTCCTTACCATGGATCCAAGGTGGATCGGAAAGTACTTTGATCTAGCTCAATCAACTGCGGGACAGGTTTCCGCCGATTGTCCGTCAATTGGCATGATATTTGGCAGCGTCACAAGAAACATAACAATAGAAAAGGAGCTCACTGCAGTCGTTTGCTCTCAAGGGATCACGCAAGTTCCCATGAAAGTGGCATACAATGGGAATCCGACCCTCGGGAAAATTGACAGTATGCATACACATGGTGAGTCCAAGAGCGTACAGAATGGCACAAGCAAGGCGTATACCCTAGGGTATAAACTTGGAGGGTTCCTAGATGCAAACCTTTTTTCTTTTCCTGCCAACTTGTCGGCCGAGTTATATGACTCCTTTTTCAACCACTTACTTCTTCGCCCCGAGGGCTATTCGCGCGATGACCTCTCAGGGCTCAAGAACGCGGATAAGTTTGTCAAGGCGGTGACACAGGACTACAATGAGTACCTCAGACATGTCATCAATCGTAATTTCAGGGCCGAAAAACAGAGCCCTAGTGTCAATCTTCTGAGCGCTACCGAGGACAAATCTGCGCGGTCTCTATCGACCAATTCAATGATTACTGGCGAGTTCTCCGCAGAAGTGACACATCTTATCGTCGACAGAATATCAAAGCTCATCCTCCAGGTTCTCCTTGCCACTATGACAGTCCTCAGTTTTATGGGCTTCTGTCTTGTCAAGATAAAGGGGACACTTCCCCGGGACCCCTGCAGTATAGGGAGCACCGTGGCCTTGCTTGCAGACTCACAGATATGTGACCCGAAATCCGGTATTATTCCTGAAGCTGGACAACAGATGAGCGAGAGCCAGTTAAGGAGGGTATTTGACGGATGGGTCTTTAGCCTCGGATGGTGGAGTTCCGGCTCTTCAGTTGCTCCGAGCCAGGCACCAGAGGACATACAAGGTTCGGTTACTGCTCGGAAGTTGGATAGTGATACAGCCATCACAAACATGCAGGGAGGGAAGCGGTTTGGTGTTGATGTGGGAAAGGCCAATGGTTAGAGCTAATGATTTGTATTGAAGGAGAATTTTCGCAAACTGAGATTACCAAATTGCCAAGCAATCGCTATTTTCAAGAGGCATCTTGTCTTTACACTAGTGTTGTTGAGATTTTACTCATTCTTGCGCTGTTGGTATGATGCCCTGAGCCTATTGATGGCTAGCTGGCACTTGACCACAGCATAATACACCGACTTTTCGTTCGATAGTGCCACCCCAAGTGCCCTCCTTGGTCGGTGTCGCATGATTTCTACAGGCTGCCAGGACATTAAACATATAATTGAACTTTGACTGCTTTCCTTTCGACTAAAACTACATAGTGATGAAAAGTCTCTAAATATGACAAATGAGGACGATATTTTGGGAAAGGATCATAGACCTGAAGCATCCCAAGACATACCCCCAAGATTATTTCTCAAAGTCTCTATCGGAACGCCAGGAGGCTCAGGTCCCAACAACGTCTCAAAGGGGCAGAACACAACACTACCCTCGTTACTACCCTTCTGTCCCATCAACGGGCTCTTGAAATTCATCTTGGCCATAAGACCTCGAACCTAAACACGAGTCAGCTTACTCACTCTCAAATAAATAAAGAACATTCACACCTTGTCCATAGCGGACGGGTCTATTCCAGTTTTGCGTAGCTCGTGAGCCATTTGGACTGCTGCCGACGCCGTGACCTGGTTGTCTTGTCCGATTGCGATCATCAAATCCATCAGCGCATTCATCTTCATCTCGCTGGTGCTGGCCTGCGATGCGATATAGTCTTCGAGGAATACATAGGTCGCCATATACGTTGCAAATGCTACAAGAGGATTGCGGAACATGGCTGACACATCTGCCAGTGCGGCAACGATGCCAAAGATCGCTTCGGCAGAAGGCAGTAAGCGTGCTTGTGTCGAGGATAGTATATCGGCCGAGATATCGTGTTTCTTTGCACGCGCAACGCCAACGCGATGGATGCAGATAGATGCAGTGTGAAGCTGTAGATTTATGTTTATAGCGTCCCGGGTATCTGCGCCACGGAGGGCTTCGGGGAGTGTGACGAAAGCTGTTGCCAGACCTGTATCGAGATCATGGTGGCGTTTCCAGAAAGGGCTGTTCTGAATATCTTTTGGATCTGAATCGGGTTGCTGTTGGTAGGTGTGATCAAGACATTCATGGAATAGATGCGTAGTAATGACGCGACAAGCGAAAGGTGAGCAAAGAGAGTTGTCACCGCTCAGTACTTGTGTTAGTGTCGTCGAAGCCTCTTCCATGCCGAGCTGGAAGGCTTCTTCCGAAGCAGGCAGCTTTGTGCGAATCTAAAATGTCAGTTACTCGTCTTATATATATATCACTCGATCAGCTTTCTTACCTTCTTGACATCCATGAGGCTCGGCCAACCTGTCGTCCCACTGGTGTTCTTATCGCTGCAGAAAATAGCCCACAGCGTCCTCCGCCTCTCTTCCATCTCGCACCAATCTTTTGGCGGCGGGAGCGTCACGCTTTGATTCCAGTTGCAGTTATTATCGAGCTGGTGTAACCCTAGAATCTGTGACAGTCGCACGGATTTTGATGTACTCATTGATGATCTGGAGAACCACATGTTGTGTACTTCAAAGTGAGCCATGAGAACGCAGCATTGCGCGTGAGCAAGAGTAACGAAATGCTCTCCCTCGCCCTGCTGTATTTTAGCTACTACCTTGTAGATAGAGTGGCAGACTGACCCTTTGCTCGTCAGCTTCTAAGTAGTGCCTTGCTCGACGGTAGAATGGATCTGCCAGGTGCCTGTGAGGTGGTGAAACAAGCGCAGCTCTGGCCATGACGATATATTGCAGGCACATGGGAGGCTGCATGTGAGGCGGTAGATATAGTGAGGCTAAATAGCGTGAGGGATGTATATATTGTGCTTCAGTGTGCACCTTTGTGAAAAAGACATTTGTGCTGTAATCCATGAGAAAAGTCAATATCAGGTGTACATACTTACAGCTCCTCAATAACATCCTGTGGCGGCAACTTTTCAAAGCGCCCAGTCTCTGATAGTTGATTTCCTACAGGCTCAAAGGGCTTGAACGACTGATAGCCTTCCTCTTGAGCCGCCTTGAGACGATATTCCAAGTCCACTAACACATCACACTTAGCTCTGTTGATCCGATTCGCAGGATAAACACTCACCCAGACGCGACTCAAGCTCTTTGACCCTTGGTCTCGTCGCTGTTATGACAGGCCGTTTACGAGTAGCCGGGTACTGGCACTTCAAACCTGTGCCGGAACACCGACTGCATTCTGGATCAACACGGTCGCATTTAAGTTTACGGCTACGGCAGTGGTAGCATGAAAAGGGCATGAGATTATCGGGGGGGTCTGATGAGGACGACGCCATCGCGAGGAAGTAGTTGACGAGAGGCTTGGAATTAAAGGCGGATGTCCTTAGTCATGAAAGGTCTTTGTTAATTGAGGCTAGCCGGGCGAGGCGGCAGCGATTTCTAAGCCGCGAAAATTGGTTGCGATACAGTGGGTCACGTTATCAGCTGCGGAGTATAAAGTTCGTACTTTACCACAATATCTCAGTCTTGAGTCAAAGGGCGCCCAATAAAGCAGGTAATACATATTTATATACACATTATAAATAATTAAAAGTTATAAGTAAATACCTAAAATAAGCATGAGATAGTTGCATACTTAAATACCTATCTTAGAATTACTACTAATACTGGCCTATAACTAATATATAGAGTTAAATATAAATACTTAAAGGATAATTAATTAATAAGTTATATTAAGTTTTTCTTCATAGTTATAACTACATTTCTGAACTCACTATTTGAAACTATCCCTAGATTGTTCTTTTCTCCAATACTAAGTAAGTAATTAAAAACAACCCTTGGCGACTAAATATTCAACACTTATGTCGTCATCGATCTATTTTTATAATCACAACTAAGTGCCTCCAGTTTCCTTCTAACACCAATTCCTACTACTCACTCTTATCTTGTGGTACAGGCTCATTTAGGGCGCATCTGTTGGAAAGTGGGAAATAAGGACATTGGCCTCAGCGCCAATTGTCCGTATGTGACAGCATTAGAGAGGAGGCCCCTCACTCACATTTTGGAATGACGCGGTAGAGCTCACCCTCCCTCCTTGCTGCTTGAGGCTAGTGGAAGTAGTTTGAATTGGAGTTATCCCAACTTGGTTAGAAAGAGACACTCGGTATATTGTATTGAGTGCTTTTTTCTGACGTGGTGTGTAAACGGTCACCTCCTGTGGTTTCCTCATGCTTGGTTCTGTTATACCAATTTGTGCACGCAATTGTATGACTCTCCTGCCGTCAACAGTTCGTTCTTCAGTATGGCGAATTCTAACCTCGGTGTAAAACTCCATCCTAGAGTCAGCATCGGCGGGTTACCCAATGGGACACAGAACTGGCAGATAATCGTATATTCTTATGGCTCAAATGTAAGACAATCGAAAACAGTAATACAAGACAAAAGCACAGAGATACCAGCGATAAATGGTATAAAAATAAAGCGTACATCGTTAATTTCAAGGGCGATCTCCTACTGATACAACAAACCCACAAACATGACGCAACAAATCCTGTCATTAAAGCTCAACTCCCGGTCATATGCATATTGCTTGTAAAACCAGATCCTGAAACGAGAAGTCAGCATGCCGAATCTACGGCCAATCACTCTCGATAGAACTCAATTCTCGCGCTGAAGCAAGCAGCTTTCGTGCAAATCTTCTCGTCTGAACAAGGCCACAGACATTGCAAAGAAGGTGGGATTCGGAGGTCATACTGCCCCGCCAACATGGTGTTTGTGTCACACCACACAGATGGCAGCGTTTCTCTTTGTCACCTGCTGCGGGAGATTCGGAATTAGACGGCAGTGTCTTCTTTTTTATTCTCTCAAAGTGGCGCGGTTGTCTCGACGACGACCGAGTTCCTCTGGCTGTGGCTAGACCCGATTTAGACTGAACCACGGTATTCATGACTCTGGAAATATTGTCGGCGAGGCTAGCCATAGTTGATAGCTCTACATGGGAGATATTCGGTGTTTGGTTTAAGAACTGAGTTATGTCTTGTGATTGGACGAGTTGTTTTAGTGTGTGGGCATCTTGCAGGATCTATTCATGTCAGCGAAGGTTTCTGCAACGAAGTGTTTGTTGTGTGTACAATTTGGATCTTGGCTGCTGTTTTGTTATTATCGGGCAACTCAGAAATTGGTGGTAGGAAGAAGTTGGTGGGCGGTGCCAGGGAGTTTCCAGAAGGTAGCATTGCTATCGTCTCAACTGAGGCAAGATTCACAAGTATCACAATGATGGGCAAAATCCACCCTATCCCTACGGACATAGTTCAGAGTTAAATAACACGTAGGCAGCTCATTACTCTAGAGTGATGTAATGGCGATGTAAAGCTGTAAAGCTTGTGGTAAAGCCAATCATGAGCTGGCGGAGAGCCGGCGGAGAGCAGCCGCCAATCCAGAATGCGATGGGTGAGACGGGCAAAGTGAAAATGGGCAAATGGTTCAGGCTTCAGGCTTCAGGGTCTAGTACCTACCTAACGTTAGTTCAGGGTCTAGGGTTTAGAACAGGCTCGGCAGAGCTGGACCAATAAAATCACTGATTGATATTGTCCCCCGAGGGAAACGGCCGAGGGAAACGGGGTTTCTCTCCATTATCGATGCGACAAGACGGTTTACCCATTGAGTACAGTATTTCCGTTGTTCAGGCTTAGTTGCACTCACAATCGCTTAGTGCTCCGTATTTGATACCCGTTGACCACGGACAAGGTTTCAACGGACGTCCGACATTCTAGACTCGAGGACTCTCCCGCAGACGACGGCGCAGGTCTGGACCGCCATGGGCCTGCTAGGCCTGTGACTAGGCTCTGTCCCTGACGCTAGTACCCCTCAGCGGAGCGGACGTTTTCTGTTTGTTTTTTTCTCTCTCTGTCTTTCTCTACCTATTATCAGCTAGCCAGGGTCTACCCGCTGTCGAGAAAAAGACCCTGATCTAGACCTGACCTAGGGGGTTGTATCCTTTAACTGCACAGGCCACAAGGCCAAACCACATGAATTTTCGCCACAATCAAATGTCAATTGTTTACCTGTTCCCTGCTCTTTTGGAAATTGATCCAATCGCTGCACGCTGTCGCTGTGGCTGTTGGAAAAGCAACACCCAAGAATTGCTTGTGGCGACTGTTTCAATAAAAAAGGCTGCTGCTTGTGCTTTAGGTTTAGCACCCCGATGGATGGACTTCGTTGCAAGGACACACACATCGAACCAACCACGGTATCCCTACGCCCTGCAATGCCCGGCTGCCCGTTGCGTTCCATGTGCTGCGTTGCGTTGCCGTTGGAGGGAGCTTAGTTTCTCTTTCGCCTCCGCCCCTCACATATGCTTAGCTCTGTTCCGCCTCTGTATTCATTCCGCCTGTACCTGTGACTGTGCCTGCGCCTGTGCTTTCTTCACTGATAGCCAGCCAACGACTATATTGAGTTAAAACTGCCTACCATCAAGTTTTCTCTCGCGGCCTGTCACCGTATTTTACGTCCGTCTCCCATCTCAAGCGGCTCGACATCGCCATGTCGTGCTCAGCTTGGAGACAGGCCGAGCTTTCTCGCGAGAGAGAGACTTTTAGGTTTGATCCCCCCTCTCACGTCCATCCACAGAGTCAGCACTGACCGCCGCCAGATACGATCCAGCTTTGATAGCAAACTCGATACCTAATTCACCAACAGATCTCATTCCATCGCACAAGCTCACCACTTCAACTGATGCCACATTGACGACCTTTTGTCAGCTTGCTGCTCTGCGCTTGAACACCTCCAGGGCCCTCATCTCTCTCTTTGATCGCGCCAGCCAATTCGTTGTCGCTGAAGCTACCCAAAATGTTCGCCTGCGGCCCAACTCGAGCCCAAAACGCAACGACGAAGGTTTGTGGCTATGCGGTACCCATTTTCCTCGTTCGTTTGGAGTCTGCGAGCGTGTAGTCCTTGACTGCACCGATCCCACACCATCCGTTAACCCAACTTCTCACCGTCTTCCTCTCACGATTATCGACGACCTTGCCAATGATGAGACCCTGTGCCATCGACCCTACTGTCATTCCTGGCCGAACAACCGATTTTATGCCGGAATCCCGCTCATCACCCCCAGAGGCATCGTGATTGGAGTCCTCTGTGTTTTCGACTCACAACCTCGATCTGGCTTGGATGAAGCGTCGGAAAATGTATTGCGAGACCTTGCAGACTCGGTTATGGCACACCTCGACGAACGACGTGTCAGCGAGCGATATCGCCAAGCGGATCGTGTTACCCGAGGTATCCGCCGCTTTTTCCACGGACGCAGCACCGAGACGCAAATAAAAGACGATCAATTACTCGCAGCGGAACCGCGACTTCGTACTCCTGGAGCTGGCTTTAGCCCCCAGTACAATTACTCCAGCGACAACAGACCCCACGGAGACAAATTGGCAAGCACGTGCGCAAGTGCATCTGATATCATGAGAGATGCACTCGAAGTCGACGGTTTGCTACTACTAGATGCCAGGAACGCTCACCGCAGCCACCTTGGAAACCCCCAGTCGGACATCGATGACCTATGCCCGGTGCTTGGCTCGTCGGTCACGGCAGAGGCTAAGCAGGATGGCAACTCATACTTCGGTCATTCTACGATATATGCCTCCATCCTCAAGAAACTACTACGCCATTATCCGCGTGGGACAATATGGACTTTTGACAATGCTGAAGGTGATGCAAGTGATGTCTTGAGCGACGACAGCCTTTCTGGTACCTCCAACCAAGGACCTGTGATTGATGAGGCTGATGAAATATCGCACGAATCACCAGCCGACGCATGCGGCTCCATCCAGAGACAAGAGCTCCGAAAGGCAGTGATTCAACTTCTCCCCGGTGCCGCAAGTGTTGCGTTCTTTCCAATCTGGAATGCCCAGAAACGACGGTGGTTCGCCGGCGGGTTTGCGTACAGCAACAGGTCCAGTCGCATTTTCTCGCCAAAGAGAGAACTTAGCTACTTACGAGCCTTAGGGACAGTTCTCATGGCCGAAGTGTCTTTCATTAAAGAACGTGAGGTGGAACTTTCCAAGCTGAATGTGCTGGACTCCATCTCCCATGAACTTCGATCTCCGCTACATGGCATCTTCTTTGGCGCTGGTGTTCTGCGCAGTGGAGATCTTAACCCTTCGCAGGACGATGCACTGATTTCTGTTGAAGCGTGCAGCCGCACTTTGCTCGACACCATTGACCAGATCCTCGACTGGAGTAAGATCAACCATTTTACCTCGTCACTCGCCAAGGGCGATTACACATACACCGATGTCGACAGCCGTGCCTTACGTTCCTCCCGAAACAACAGTGTCGAAGCAGGCATGATGAGCATTGCATCCGATGTTGACCTCCCTCGCCTGATCGAAGAGGTAGTGGAGAGCGTACACGTTGGCCACGAGTTCCAGAAACTTTCACTAGGCCAGGCAGCACTAGGTTCCGATGCATCGAAAGATCGCGTCAAGGTTGTGGTTAACATCGAGCCTATGGATAATTGGAGGTTCCACGTACAGCCTGGCGCGATCCGACGAATTGTTATGAACGTGCTCGGAAACTCGCTCAGATTCACCTCCCGCGGCTCCGTCCATGTTCAAGTTGAACAAGCACCAGCCGACGATCCCTCCAAACGACTTGTCAAACTGACCATTGCCGACACGGGTTGCGGTATGAGCCGAGATTTTCTCACAAACGACTTGTTCAGCCCTTTTACCCAGCAGAATATCATGAGCGCGGGGACCGGGCTTGGTTTGAGCATTGTGAGGCGGATCACTGAGGCTCTGGGTGGAACAGTTGAGGTCCAAAGTTCACCTTCTGTTGGGACATCAGTGTGCTTGAGCCTCCCTCTGAAGCTGAGCGAAGCTCCCGACAGGGCGAATGTTTTGAATGCTCTTGCAAGGCATGATTCAGAACACAATATCGAGGGGTCCAAAGTATCGATCTTGGGCTTCGAAGATTCCGCCGATGACCTCCACAACCCGTTCCTAAAGAAACAGTTAAGTGAGAAGGAGATCGTATCGTCCATGTGTCGAGATTGGCTGAAGTTGCAAATTCTTGAAACACGCGACAGCCTGGTCGAAGAACCGAATGTGGTGCTGTGCGATGAACAATCTCTGGATAGAGCCAGAGCACTCACGCAAACCAGCCAATCGATCCCCATTGTTGCTGTCTGCCAAAACGCGATCGTGGCTCGCAAGAAGGAAGCAGCCGATGCCCACAGTGGCCCAGCAGGCGAGCAGCAGGTTCTGTTCACGCATCAGCCGTGAGTCTTTTCCCTTTGATTCCATGAACGCCTTGGCTGATTTATCCTTGATATAGTATCGGTCCACGAAAACTAGCAAAGATGCTATCACGATTTGTCGAAGACAAGGCTACCGAGACACAACCTGCGAGTACCCACGGCCAAGCTGCGCCAAGCATAGAAACCCACAGCACCTCAGCATCAACAATGCGCCAGGCTCCCCCAACACCGCCCACGGGCGAGAGCGAGTCCATGACTCTCTTAAGCAACCCCTTCTTCAATCGGACAATACCACAACTACCACGCTCACCCCTCATCACACCACTTGAGAAAGCAAACCCCATACCCGACGATTCATCATCACAAAACACCACATTCCTCCTCGTTGATGACAACCCTATCAACCTGAAAATGCTTGTACTATTTATGAAAAAGCTCAAACTACAGTACGCCACCGCAACCGACGGCCAACAAGCCGTGGCAAAGTACAGAGAGAACCCCAAAAGCTACAAATGCGTGTTTATGGATATTTCCATGCCGGTCATGAACGGCTTCGAGGCCACGCGGGCGATACGAACCATCGAGGCGGACGGCGCGGGCCCGCGGTGCAGTATCTTTGCGCTGACGGGTCTGGCGTCGAGGGATGCGCAGCAGGAGGCGCTGCTAAGCGGGATTGATTTGTTTCTGACCAAGCCGATTGCGTTGGCGGAGATAACGCATATTTTGGAGTCAAAGGGGTTATTATGATTGAGTTTTACCTACATTTGGGTGATAGGCGTTTTGGATCTTTTGCTCTATACCTAGTTGTTTTTGAATATTCCGGGTTTCGGGACATGTTCAGTGGAAGCTCCCATCAGCGTATTGCATTATTTGAGAAGTGTTATTGATTAAACTTTCTGATACATCAAGTACACATTTGAATGTCAAGTTTAATATATTTTGCTACCTCTCATTAATTCTTCGTTTGTTAATTCATAAATATATTTCAACTTACTGCTTGTTTCCCTACTTGATGATCATGGCTATTCACAATCAATATTTGGGAAATTTGTCCAGACGTTGATGGATTTAGAGGCTCAACACTAATTTTTACAGAGTTTAAGTCTTCAACACTAACTCCACGAAGTAGAGCTTCATACAAATATTAATGAATGTGTAAAAGCTGGACATGGCCTAACAAGCTTAACACTGTCGCTGCACTTGTTGAGCTTTCAAGTTTCTGTCCCTCTGGTGGCACGTCAAAAGTACGGCAACTGCGGCCCCACCACAATTTGTTTTTAGTGTTGAGAAGATCGATAAATTGTCAAGAAACACACGATATTACCAACTCTATTTGAGATCCGGCTTAGCATCTATCTAGCAGGGTGCAGTCTATTATGTATCGTCAGCAAAATTCGAGCCTAGACCACCTGCCTTTGTTAAAGGTTCAAAACACAAGTGCATTGCACCTGCCAAAGCTCACTCAGTTCAACACATACCCTGCATCTCCGCCCGGCTCAACCTCGGCTGCACCCCACCCATAAAACTTCTTCGCATCGCACCCACGAACCTTCCTTTCCTCTCTTCAAGCCATCGCCCTCCCCAACGCTGCGTTTCCATGCTACAAACAGAGAGACTCCCTCACCGGAGTCTCTCAAACAAGAAGTCTCGTTCTTCTTATCCTCTATGCATGTGGGAAATTCGGAGTAAGCCTCATTACCATCCGCCTCTCTCTGTCTCGGCAGAGATGATGGTCGGTCTGCCGGTAACGGCCTGGCGTCAATGTACGTCTGCAAATGATATCAGAAATCTCAGAGCGCGTTCTTTTGTTTCGCTGCCTCTATGGGAAGTCTTTGCGAGGCTTGTTTTGGGAAAAACTGAAGTGCGATACGCGGCGTCCTTGTCTCCCCTTCGGGGGGGCTGGATGACTCAATTCCGATCACTCTGGGGAGGGCGATGGCTTCACCTTTTTTTCTCCCAGGTCAGTGTTTTTGATGTCGCTTGAACAAGGATACTACTAACGGTTTGGGGGAGGGGAAATAGCAGGAAGGTGGTGGTGGTAGTGGCTTCTGTAGCCTAGGAGGAATGGAGTTTTGTCATTTCGGTCATAAATATGAATATTCTTCTGATATCATCATTTCCATCCTTGTCGCACCAATGCAGTTGCACTAACCCATCCAAACCGATCACGAGCACACTCGCGTGCCTGTTTTGTCCCTAAAAATCACCGTCAAACGCCAACCTCAACGCCCCCATCGCGCCATAGTCATACCAGAAAATCACGAATCATTCCTATCCAGACCCCGCACAATCGCATAACTTGTTCCAGCTGCCAACATGCCGATAAATAGCGTCTGCACAGCGCCCCAGACTCCCGCGCGGTGGTTCCGAATGGCAACGTAGTTCTTGACGTACCCGAAGACCAAAAGTACGGCGACTGTGATGCCGATTGAGACCAGCAAGGCTTCGCGCACACGAGGCATCACGAAGTAGGGGATCATGGGGATCAGGCCGCCGATGAAGTAGCTCAGGCCCATGGTCACTGCGGAGATCCATGCGCGATGCACGTTGGGCTCTTCGAGCTTTAGTTCAAAGTCCATCATGAAGCGTACCCATTCGCTGGGGTTCTTGCACAGCTCGTCCACCAAAGGCGCCGCAGCACTGCGTGAAACGCTGTACTTCTCCAACACATCATACACGCCCGTTCTCTCATCAGAAGGTCTGTTCTGCACCGCGAACTCTTTCTTGCCCGCTTGCGAATGGTAGGCGTCGCGCTCTGTCACCGCTGCTAGGTAGGCGCCCAGTCCCATACTGATCATGCCGGAGAACAACTCAGCGAGGCCGGCAATGATGACGACTTTTGCGCTGCCGAGACTGGAAAGGCCTGCGGTTAGGGCGAAAGGAACTGTGAGGCCGTCTGAGAAGCCGATGATGATGTCGCGGAGGACGTCGCTGTAGTCGACATGGCATTCCTCATGTTTGCTGTGGTTGGGGTGTAGTGTGCGAGGGTCGTAGGCTTGTGAGTTGTTGTAGGAGATGGATCGCTCAATGGCGGGTTCCGGAGAGAGGAGGGGGGATGTTTCTGAGGAAATGTGTGTCATTTTATGTGTTGTTATGGTGTATTAGAGTTGTTGTCTTGGTGAGATGATCAGATGAGGTTGTATTTTTAAAGTAATTCGCCACAGATGTCTAGTGGTGTTATTCTCGGATTTTATTTATAAGCAATGAATGCAATAGAAGTCTTCTAGTAAATACTCCCAAATTCACTTCCCATCTGCTCGTTCCCGAGCCTGTCTTATACCCATCTCGCTCTTTGTCTCTCCACCCCCTGCACAGACCGAAAACCAGACCTTTCTCCGAAGAGGATAAGCCCGAAGCCGAACCCATCACGTCTTGCAGTACAACCAGCCAATCACAGTGCGTGTTTTAGTAATCTGATGGTAAACAACGAAGGGGACTGCTTTGTGCCAATTTAAGCTGGAATTTTCTTTTTTAAAAATCTGGAGAATTATTCTGTTGTTAGAAGAAGAAAAAAAAGGCAAATTTTATTACACCGCTCAATGCTCTTGTACAAGATTGCTATAGCTTATGGTCGCGCTTCTTGCGCTGGTAAAGCATCACCTCCAAGCCCTGCACGCCACCATCGCGAATTACCCGTCGGAGAATCTTACCGCTCGGTGATTTGGGGATCTGCTTGACGAACACAATTCCACCAACGAGCCATTTGTACCGCGCGGCGTGGCTCTCGACCAGCGACTTGAGATCATGCGCCAGTACTTTGAGATCGGCCTCTGACTTTTCTTGGTTTGCTGCGACGACGTAAGCGCGAGGCCACTCTGTTGCTTCGGTCTTGTCGTGCACGCCGATGACTCCGGCGTCTGCTACGTCGTCGCTGCTGCACAGAATGGCCTCGAGCTCGGCGGGCGCAACTTGGTATGCGCGTACTTTGATGAGTTCCTTGATGCGGTCTGTGATGCAGAGGTTTCCCTCTTCGTCGAGCGTGCCCACGTCGCCGGTGCGAAGCCATCCGTCTGGCGTGAAGGCCTCGGCTGTGACGCTCATGTCGGGGGTCTCTGAGCTGCCCAGTCCCTGTGTGGGAACGTAGGCGCTCATTAATCCGGGCGACCGCACGAGGATCTCACCCGGTGCGCCGAATGGAGACGCCTTTGTGGTCGGGCCTGTAGGTTCCTCGCCCGTCGCGGCGATCATGAGCTCAACGCCCCAGTGAGGTCTGCCTGTGTCGTTCTTGTAGCCGTTCATGTCTTTTTCTCTCAAACCCTTTTGCACCGTGATGCTGCACGCTTCTGACATGCCATAGCCTAGTCTAACCAGGAACCCGAGCCTTTGGAAGACTTGCACCACGATCTCGTGGCCCAGAGGGGCACCGCCTGTTACACCCGCGACGACACTGCTAAACGCGTTACGACCGCGTGCGTCGCGTCGCGCGAAGGGCTCTACAACGGGCGATTTGGCGAGCATAACCGCCACGGGAGGCGCCATGTGCAGATAGGTAACCTGTCTTCGGGGAATGGCTGACAGGACTGTGTCGAGTTTAAACGCGGGCATTGTGTACACCGTAGAGCCGGTCGCAAAAGCAAGTAGGAAGATGTTGGTTAGGCCAAAGACGTGGTAAAAGGGCACGTAGCCTAGCCATCGCTGGTGAAACCCGTAGAAGTCGGCGTCGTGCCATAACGATGCGATGGAGAAGTTGATGGCTTGGTGAGAGAGCAGGACACCCTTGGATCGACCTGAGGTGCCGGAGGACCAGAGAATAATAGCCGTACGTGTCGCGGCTGACTCGGGTGAGAATGGATGAGCGGCAGTGAGAGGTGACTTGGATAATGTGAGAAGGTTCTTCCAGTCTCCCTCCTCAGCGTGCGAGGCGGGTGAGAGGGGATACAGATCCGTCGCTAGATCAACAGTGTAGACGCGCGCGCTGTTCTTGTAGGCCTCATCCTCCTGTGATTCCAGCGCCTTCTCGACAGTGTTAAGCATAGACTTCGTAGTGAAAAGCACGCGCGGTCGCGAGTTCTTGATAACCCACGCAAGCTCCGTGGTGGTCAGCGAGGGCGAAGCCAATGTGGCGGTGAGGCCAGCTGCGATGGCACCCATCATCAAGGTCGCAAAGGGGAGGCAGTTGGGGAGCTGGATGAGCACCACTGGTGCGACTTCCGGGCCGCTACATGATGCCGTAGGTGGAAGGGTTTCTATAGCGTTGGGATCAAGGCCGAGGGATTGAAGGTTGGTGGCGAGGGTGAGGGCGTCGCGCTTTACGCGGGAGAGTGTGAGGGGGCGGTCTGAGTTGTTAGCAAGTGCGCGATTGAGTTTTGTGTAACCGTGAATGAGAGTAATGAGATGAGAGATGAGAGTGAGAAGTGAGAGGGAGGGAGTGAGCGATGGACTCAGGGTGGTGACTTACCGCTGGCGTGGTCAACGAAAATGGGCTGATCATCTCGAAGCTTGGGTACCCGTCGCGCCCTAGGGGCAAAGTCACTCTCGTGCTGGAACGGGCTGCTAAAGACGAAATCGAAGACATTTGCACCGGGGACATTGGCAGGTTTTCCCGCGTACGCAGGCAGCACAGTCTCAGTCGCCATGATGCCTGTTGTGCGATGGTGTAACCTTTCTGTGCTTGGGAGAGAGCTGTGTTTTTCTACGTGTCGCTTCGGTTAAACGTGGCTGGGAAAATACAGGGGGTGATGGTGATGAAGGTAATGGCAATAGGGGTGGTATTGATCGTGAGAGTTAGTGATCAGGTTTCAATTGGACTACTTATTGAAGCCTTTGATCTTATAATTGAGGCTCCCCTTTATCGTTTACCTTACCTTGGGTATCTGGCGGCCCGGCGTGGAGATTGCGGAGACCCCGCGTCGTCGGCCCTGAAGAGCGGGAAGCTTACGGTTCCGTCGTGCGGCAGTTGGCGTCGGCTGGAGATTTGGCCCGCTAAGACAACATATGAAATCTCCATGTCTTTGGTGAAATAATAAGACTTTACACTGACTTCAAATATACTTAACAGACTAGAATAGAGAAATATATCTATATTGAATCAGTGGGCCATTCATCTCTCTGCTCTTGTCATCTATTCCATCATCTGATGTGATCGCTCTAACGCCCGGATATAGCGATATTCACTCGACTTCCCGAATAGGCAACCCGAGGCCGAAACCCAGAACCCATAAACCAAGAGGATGAGATTACACTTTAACTATGCTTTACTTGCCGAGATATATAGATTCATTTAGTTACCAACTACTCACCTCGGTCAGAGGCTAATGTTTCACCTTGGTTCGTTCCGGTCGATGAGGTGCCAAACCGAATTACTGCTTTGGTTATGGATACCATCGTCAGATCAGATAAGCGTGATGAGATAAATCGCCAGAGGTTGATTGGTGCATGAGTTGGTAGACCTATGATACCTGCATCTGCTTATTCTTGACCATGACCTTTCGTCTCCGCGAGATCTCTAGCCATAAGGTTTTCCTTCAATAGGACGAGTTGCTAGAGCTGCAGTGTCTGAAAAACCCTCATGGCCTGATTCTAACTTATTCTCTTGTGCAAGGCGATGGATCTGAGAGTGCCAGCCTGATGGCATATCCTTATCGCAGATCAGTCCACGGTATGGAGGAGAACGCTTCTTTTGTACACAAGATGCGGTGTTTGCCATTGTGTCTAAGTATGGGAAGCTTGTTGATCCCTCATACTAGGAAGTTCAGAAGAGATCATCAGCACGACCATAAACTACTTGAGAAACTTCGGTTGATATATCAGAACCTAGAATATGCTTTCCTCCGCTATCAGTTCAAAAACAGTACGTCTTAGTCAATTGCATTCACAAGCAGACTCTCACTGTATCATAATGGTATCACGGGATATTGTGTATGTCGGCGTGAGTGGTTTCATCTGATACATTTTACCCGAACACTTATTTTCTCGCAAAGCAATATCTACAAAGCAATATCCTGCCAGGTTGGAGTATACAATACCACCGGAGTCACTTGCCCTATTTGCAGGGCGAGTAACATATCGCTGCACCAATCATCTGCCGATTCAAGGCCGCCGGTAAGTCTCCGAGACATCGATTGGGCTATCACAAAGCAGTTGTTTTACTGTAGATGCGAACATTCCTAAATATATACCATCACTCTTGGCACCAATGAAGCGTCACGGAGGGGTTGTCCGTGGGTTGGGGTAGGACAGCCGCACATTTCTTTTTCTGCGCAGGCGTATCACTTGGCACAGCGCCACAGTATGAAGTCCTTGTCGCTGGCATGGAAACCTCTTGACAGTGGATGTGTTGTACAGAGCCATGAGAGTGATGCGTGGAGTTAGGCCGTAACAGGTTTCTGTTGCCGGCAAGGTCAGTTGCTGGGTTTTGCGTAACCGATCAACAAACATCTGCATCTCCATTTCTTCCTAGAACGTAGCCACGTCTGGTACTGATAGAGGTCCCAGTTCAATATTGAATGGGTCATCCACACTATTCCATGCAGTGTCTGGGAAGAAGGTCTGAGTATGCCGTCGAGAATTCCTATCTGCAAATGTCGATACGGAAGCTCAGCGGTGGATGGTGATACTATAGACATATTTCCAGTTTCCTCGTGGCTAACTATTGTATCGATTTGAAGTAATATGAACGTTTTATGAGTAATCAGTCAGTGGACCTATCTAGTCGCCATCGGAGCCAGCCTTGGCGATTTAGCAAGCCCGTCGACGCTGTTGCGGGTCGATCGAAATAGCAGGCATCCATCCAAAACAAAAGGCTCTGTCCCAAGACCATTGGTATCGCATGATGTTGGGCAATTGGTAAGCTTGAGTGCAAAGCTACTGCTGGGCAGATGTTGTGATGCCTGCTTGGATTGTGATAAACCGAATGTTCTGTCTTTGGACGAGCTTACGGCCTTACTCGTAGTAATGTACTAAGAACGGTTCGTCTGATGATGGGATGAGTGTGACACCAATTACTCCAGAGCATGGAAGCTCCTTTGACATGGAGAGATAGCACTGGCATCCCGATCGTCAAGCCAAAATTATGACAATACAAGCCACCAACTGGCAGTAACACAAATGCTGTACAGCCTCCAAGCTCCCTCGGGGACCATAAGGGTTGTGGGGAATATGAGACGTGCATCAGCAAGGGCCTTCACAAAGCGGATAAAGGCGGGATCTGCGATACTTTGATCGACTAGGAAATTAGCTGGTGGAAATAGTACCAGCAATTTCCCGACATACATAAGAATGTCTCGCAAGTCTCACATCTATAGTTCAAGACACAGGTAACTCCAAGTATTGGGCCAACTACCAGGGTGGTATAGGGCTGCCGAAGCCTAATAAGCGTTAGGAGAGATCAGTCTCAGCACGCAGCGAGAGACCAGACTCCGATTGGCTATCCAGCTACTCGGAGACACAGTCCGTCCCACGATGATTGGCTCACAATTCAATATGTGGCTTTTTGGTTCTGCAGCCGATCAAACGTCTAGACCAGGCTGCATGCGGTGCAAACATGAAAAAACGACTCCCAACATAACGAAAATCTCGATTTGATCCCAGCAGAACGGGCCTGAGAGTTGCACAGCGGCTCTGAATCGAATTCTGTGCTGTGGTTTAATGTCTGCATTGCAGGTGGTGGCATTATTCAAGCTTAACATCTCGTTCTCGAGCCTATCGCATCGAGTAAAATCGTGTATGACACCAGGAACCGTGCGTTTCCTTCCGCTACGGGAGATCCGCTGGGCATGTGGCTATACCAGAAGTGGTAAAGGATGGGAAGGTCCCTAAACTTTGCCATGGCGTCGTTGTGGGGGGGGGGGATTATCGGTGCTGAGTTCCTATGCTTGATGGTCACGTCGAGTCTTCACCAGCTGGAATGATGACGAACCGAAGATCAACACTACCTCTCGGTATGTACAGATACTGGGAGGTATCTTCTATTCTTGCCACCATTTTCTAGAGTTAAATCAAGGACTAAGTTGATGTTATTCCCCCACAATTCCCAGGCTCGTTCTCAGCTTTTAAGCGTACCATCTCGCGCTTCGATAAGGCCGAGTGTGCGGAATATTTTCCAGAGACTGTTGTAACACATTAACATTCTCAACATGTTCGATTGCAGTAGTGATTCGCGGAGTCCCCGTCTCATACGATGAACATAATAGGTTGGCGATCAGCCGGCAGTGACAGGAGTTCGTACCGGTCTCGTCCACTCAGATCTCACGGAAATGGATCAAAAGGGCGAGAATCGCAGTGCCGAAGGTAGATCATCGCCGCAAGAGAGATATGACATATAGAGTCAACATTAAATGTGCGTCAGTCTGTCGGATGCCCGCCGCAGCACATTAGTGGCTATAGCTTGTTCCATCCAATTTTGACTGTTTGATACAAGGTTTAGTGCGATTGATGAAGCAGTTGTATTGTTGTTGACCCGTCCTTTTCGTATAAGCTACCTTTGTACGCTCTGCTTCGATGGAGGAAAAACCGGCAAGACTAGGACATTCGGCAGAACGCCAGTAATTGCCAGTTCAAGGGTACGCTCGCATGGAACAGACAAATGAAAGAAAAGCCCAGTATAGCACGTGCCAATGTTTTAGAAATAAATAGATATCATCCCGAGTGTAACGCCACAATTCCTTTTCCCAGTACGTTTTGGTGAATCATTATAATCGTACTCTCGTCCCAGTCCGTCGACTTCCTGCCTGTGCATCGTATATATAAACTCCCCCCGTAAAGAAAGACGTGCTAAGATCGAAAGAGATGCTGTGGTGGAAGGGGCGGTGTCATCTGCATTGCCCTCCCGCTGTCCAGGTCCTGGATATATCGGTGCGCCTCGTTCGCAATATAGTTCTGGATCAAGTGGCATTCGCAGTCGGTGTGTTGTAGAAGCCTCATCTTTAGTTCGTAAACTTGCAGCGTGAGATCGGACACGGTGCCAGAGAGCTCTCGGTTGGTTCGTTCCATGCCTTCTTCGTCGACTCGAAGTCTCTTTGCGTCTTCGCGTTTCTTGACACGGAACTTGTTGGAGGCGACGCGGTTCCGCTCCTGGATTCCTCTGCTAGGATGATCGGGTTCTTCTTCCTCCTCTTCTTCTTCTCCTTCTGTGTCGGGGGACGGCTCTTCTGTAGGCTCTACAACTGGTTTTGTTTTCCTCCTGCTGGGCTTCGGCTTCTGCTTTTCCGAGGAGACCTCTGGTTTTGTCATCTTCTTGGTAGATGCGCGTCTTGTCGATTTCGTTGCTGTTGCTGTTGCTGTTGATGGGGTCGCGTTTCGTTTGCGTTTTTGCTTATCGGAGGGTGTCGAGGTGGAACCACGGCGACTGTCGAAGTCACCGGTTGAAACCGCCAGGCTTGGAGAGCCGGTTGATGGAGAGGGTTGGGTGTTACTGTGCATCGAGGTACTTGGAGAGTCCCATTGAGTTACGGTGTCTGGTGAGAGGCCGTAGCTGTGGCATTGCTGTTCATGAGGGGAGACCATTGGGAAGCCCATAGAGCCTGGTGCAGAAAAGACGGAGTCTTGGGGAGACAGCCATTGTGTCCAATTAGCTTGTGATAATGCTCCGTAGAAATCCAAGCTTGAGTGATTAGAAGCATTTACGTTCACATCGGCAGTGGGTGGATAGGCTTCGTATGCTAGTGATTCGTCGTGGAGAGGATGTTGCGCCGTTTGGTGCAAGTCAGGGTAGACGGTGCCCATGTCTCTTGGCGTCGTGGCTGTCAATTGAGAAATTTCGAGCCGCGAGTCAGTCAAGTTCAAGCTGCAATGGTTATGGTCAACAGTCGAAAAGCTTTGATGTAATCTTGACCGCGGAGTAGAGATGAAGTGGGGGAGGTGAGGAGGAGCTAAATAAGGACGCCGCTTGGACAGGTCGAATGGGCCAGTGTGAACGGGGTGGGTTTGGTATAAATAGGATTGTAAGAAAGACACAAGCAAGACAAGGAATGCAAAAGGGTCTGGGCAGGGATTCCAGGAAAGGCCTGTGGGATATGCAAGGATACGCCAGGTCCAGAGGTGGCGACATATGTAACGTGATGAAGAGGCGCAACGTGCAGTAAGTCTTGCAAACAGGCTTCAAGCCATGTGGGAAAAGAGGAAACTTCAACGCCCTATCAAGCATCAGAACGAGGCTAGACCCACGGGTAACTGCAGGCAATAGTCCTCCGGGGACGTGCTGAAAGGGTTTGTTTGATTTAAACATCACGTCAGTGGGCTTTGGATAACCCAAGGTGTTTCACACAGTGGAGAGAGGCCAGGGACTGGAAGAAGCAAATGTGTGGTAGCTAATGCGGAGGGAAAGAAGAAGCTAACAGGTACTGGGTGTACTGTCTCTCAGCCGGTGAATCTGCCGCCCTAAGGTCGTGAGGATAAGACAACATGTAGAGGTGGCCGTTCGTGATAGAATTCCATGGAAAGAATGGATGCAAACATATGATTATGCTACAGCAGGGGAAAGCTTATCCGGCATTGTCTCCCAATCAGAGACAGACGGACAAGCTAGAGGGCAAACGGAAGTTTACACAGGTTGAGCAGCAGACAGATAGCAAAGCGCAAAGCTGACGCTGCAGCTGCAACTGCTACTGCAGCACACTCGGATGCTCTTTTCCTGGTGCCCGGGTCCAGATCCTCACTAGGATCGCATTGTCGAACGATGGTGAGACTAGACCAGAAGGAAGCTTAAGCTTAGGCAGTCGGTGATAAACAGGCAATGAACTGTACGGAAGAGAAGGAGAGAAAAAGAAAAGAGAATGAGGGTCAATGAGGGGCAGAGGAGCCGAGGAATGAGATTGGTTCACTGTGCGCGGACCTATATCCGAGATTATTTATTGGTGGACGGCTCTCCGTGAGATGTGATTGGAGGTTTGTACTAGGCACGCACTACAACTGCACTGCACTGTCTTTATACTGCAGATGTGTGCTTTTTTTTATTAACTGTGGTGGAACGAATACGACTGAGACAATGACCAACAGGTGAATACCTGGGTTCTTGTGAATGTATAAGAAGAGATGACTAGAGATGGAAAATCGGACAATACTGAGATGACTGATGACCCGCCTGGTCGATTATATCATGTTAAAGTAGCTTCGCTACAAAGCCATTTCCGAGTCTTGAAAACAACTGATCTATAACGTGCCAAAACAAAGAAAAGGCCTCGACTCTCGTCTCTCAGACAAAGGACACAAACATGCATCGGCACGCGTACATCCTGACTTAATCGTTACACCTTTGCAACCAGTCCAACACGCCCAACAGCAAGTCTCACCCGGGGAAAAGAAAACGACTCTCATTGGCTCGCGCTTCCTATCAACCTATCAAAGCTCACGGAAGAGCCAGCCGAGCTGTCAGGGGTAGCAGCAGCCTGAGGTTGTATAAAAGTCAATCAAAGGATTTGACTCCAGGCTTGTCACAATCTGGTGGGGGGTTATCTCAATGACCTAGGGAGGATCGCCGAGCTTGCCACAGAGTACGGAGTACAGTGCTTTTTTCTTTGAGCTGAGAAGATGTTCCTGTTGACATCACGTATTTCAGTTGTGGCGCGCTTTACTGACGATCGTCCATGTGCCATGATCCCTTGGATGGAAACGAATGGCAGACTGGGTATGCCGGGGTATTGTTTCCACAGGCTCCTTCAATCGGCATCATCGCTGCGTATGACGAGCTTTGTTCAGGAGGGAAGAGCCTCAAGGTGCAAAATGCATCCTCTGGTCTATAACCCTGGCCCTCATCCCGAAGATGGGTAGCACCAGACGTTATCTTGGTTTCTCTCATGCACTGCTTGACCGTGCAGCAGCTTCTGGGTCCTGTGACGCAACATCATATCCAGACTGCATCAGCAAAACCAGAAACATCAAAACTCCACATCTCTTCTCTTTTCCCAGTCTCGCTCAGCTCCCCGAGCCAACTCTTCGCTGGGCATATCCAGAAGAGTGTGCGGTTCCTAACGGTCCGAGTTCATGCCTCCTGCCGGTAGAGTTGTACTGTTTCCATCCCTACCAAGACCAGGCGAGCTAGAGCTCTTCGAACGGTGGGCGCCGGGTATGCTGTTGATGCTTGCTCCCATGTGGAGGTGAGGTGTGGAAGATTGTTGGCGGGAGCCTGACTTGGCGCGTATCCATCTCCCTTTGTCGTTATCCACCGCGCCTTTACCTGTTTGCTTTCTCTAGAATGTGACTCCGTGGCTGCATTTCGCCCGTCATTATCTCGCTACGCCCGTTTCCAAGCCGCTATGTTCCAAGCATCGGACCCGATTCTCCAACACAGCCGAAGCAGACAACGATGTGGCTCCGGCGGATGAGAATGACCCTTGGTAAACTCACCAACGTAGAGTATACCTCAACAACATAAGTAATTCGTCAATTTGTGCCATGATGCTGCGGTCCATTTCTGAAGAATCAAGGGTCCAGCAGCACGTTTGATCAAGATGAGATGTCCGTATCCATGCTTTTAACTGGTCGACAATATCGAGCGGGTACTACATCTGCGTCCACGAAACCCCCTTGCTAGTGTTGGCCATGGCAGGGAGGGGGTGAAATTCCAAGAAAAGTCCCCTAATTATCATGCCAGATAATCCAATTGTCCGATCATGAGGGTGTTGAACGGTTCGTGGAGATCGAGTATTGATGGACTTGATATGTGATACAGAAGTAGATGCCTCAGGGTTTCCCAGACCTGGAGCTTGCGGACATCTGAAAGCTGACTGAGTCAGGTTTGTTCCAAGATAGACGTCTGTATCTATCGTTCGTAGTTGATAGCATTTGACTTGGACTCTGCTCGCCCCTAGCCCAAAGCTTTGGGCGCACTACCTGTTAAACTATTCAGTATCCCCATATTTATTAGTAGCACACTGCCAAATTATTTGCTTCTCTTGTATAATTCAAGTGTTGGTTAGGCTGGATCAATTTATTTGCGGTTTTGCATTTGCGCAACTCCTCATTCTTCCTGGGCCTACATTAGCAACATCGCAAATGCCCCCTAAACAACCACCACGATGATTCACAGCAACAATTCCTCCACAGCGAGGGCTCTCTTGTTTAAAAAGCATCAAATGCAACCTCGCATGCTTCTTTCTCTCACAGCAACTCCATAATGTATGCCAGACCCCCCTCTTCACTCACCTCCACCCTCCGCCCACCCGAGGTCTTCCCAGCACCTTCATCCTCTCATTTGATCGTCAAGGGAGAAGATCCAGAAGCAGAACCTGTAGAACCGATACTGATCGACAGCCGCAGTCCCTTTCCCGAACCCCGATCTACCGCCGATTCTCGACAACGTCTCTTCGCTTCGCTCGAACATGGCGATTATGTCCTCCGCGATGCCCGGTCCATTGAGACTGCCGACGATCTTGATGACATCGAGCTGAAGCGTTGCTTTGATATCCTTCACGCTTGCGGCCTGGCGACTGATGTGACTACGAGTCTTGCTTCAACGAGTGATACGATGGAGGACTTTCTTAATGCTGTCTTCAACGGCTGGACGGGGAACAATGGTGAGGAGCTTACCAAGCCAACTATGGACTTTGTCGTCCGTGAGCACATTAGCGTCGGCAATATCTGCAGTAGGTCATCATCGATCGGCAATACACACCAAATGATGCTAACCCGTTCCTTTTTTCAGACCAACCAACCAACCATCACACCAGCAGTTCATGCACCGACTCCCCTGGCTGCCATTCTCCCGTCTACGGCATCGCCACCTATCGAAGCCGACCAGCCCAACTGACCATCAGCTTCTCCACCGAGGAGCCCCCCCGAAACTGCAGCCACGCAGCCCAAGACCTGTTCTGTCCCATGGAGCGGGCCGACGTTCGCTGGGAGGAAGACGACTGGATGGCTGAGCTGAGACGAGGTCTGAAGCGCTCGTGCACGATCAGGGTCCACAGGTACAACAAGTATCTGGCAATTTGGTATGCCAGGAGCTTGATCCATGGATGGGCTAGAGGGAGTATCTGGATGGGCAGAGATGTGGACGTTCTCGCCTTTGTGGCCAAGGATGCCGTTGATGCTGCTTTTGCCATGATGGGCGATGCGTGATGGGAGAAGGATGCTTTTGATATGCTGCATAATGAGGTGCAACTGGGCTGAAACTATGGACGGTTGAAAAAGGCAGCGGTCCAGATGTAAATCTTTGATCAAACATGGGAAAGGCGTTACACAACGAGGAGTTAAGGTTGGCATTCATGAACTCAAGATACCCCATTCCAACACAATAACACGAATTGACTTTTTGTTTCTATCATGTCTAGTCTACCTCTTGAATATGCGCCTTTATCGACCGAAGACCATGAGGATGCGAATGGTCATGTCCTTCATGATCTTCCTCTCCATCCCCTGACCAATCTGGAAATCCATCATCAAACAAGTCCTCTAGCGCCTCACGCTTCTGCTCATCATTCTTGGCACCGTCTCTCATAACAGCCTCCCAATCCGAGAACTCCCCGTCAGTTAACAGACACCCATCAAGTATGCTCTCAATGGCCTCGTGGTCCAGGTTCTCTCCGATGAACACAAGCTCCTGTCGACGATCACCCCATTCGCCACCTTTCTTGATATCATGCTGGACCAAACCATCGACTTCTGGGTCACCAGTGGTGTATTCCTCGGGTGGCAGAGTGCAAAACCATGGCCTTCCGCCAGTCATGGTGAGCATAGCCCCGGCTTGCGACCAGTCTCCCGCGCGGTGAGGACGGGTCGCTAGGAAGAATTCGCCCTTGGAGCGGAAAAGACGAGCGAACACAGGGTGTTTGCGCTTTGTCTCGAGAATGATTTCGTTGGGTGGTGGGCAAAGTTCGTCAGAGTCAGGTGTCTCAGCGTTGTCTAACTTTTGCTTCTTTGATGCTGGTTCTGGTGATGGTGCTGTTTCGATGGTTGAGTGTGGGCTCTGCGGGGATGAGGGAGCTGAGCGTTTGCCTCCTGACGAAGACGAGTCTTGGACGTCTTGGTCGGTGCCTGTGGCATCTGAGACTGTATCTCCAGCGTCTGGGTAGTCGACCATTTCGAGATCTTCATCATCATTGTCTTCTTCTTCACCCTCATCATCTTCGTCGTCATCGTCTTCGGGCTGCTCAAGTTGCAAGATGAACTTGTCATACAGCAACGCCCAAAGCCGACGGGGATGGAATGGCCGATGACGACTGTAGATGCAGCTGCGAACTGAGTACTCCTCGGTCTCGGGTTTCGGAGTAACTACTTTACGACCGTTAACCTATAGCGGTGTTAGCATTGGCTGTCGAGTCTGAAAAGCGCCATGCATAAGCATACCTCACGGACGGTCATGTCATGAAGATCCTGGAGCCATCCATAACCAGACTGAGCAACCTCAAGATTGAACATGCCTGTGTTGACAATCTGTTTGACATCTACCTTTCCGTAACTGGATTCGAGAATCTTGGCGCGATGGTTGAGCTTCTTGATCAAGTCTAGCAAACGAGGTCGGGTCGACTGATCAACCTAGAAGACAGTCAGTTGATGTGTATGCAGAACGATAAGCTGACGTCTTGACTAACCGTATCGAGCTTGTTGAGAATGATGACATCGGCAAACTCGATCTGATCAACCATCAAATCTGATACTGTCCGCTCATCTTCCGGTGTAACATCATCTCGACGAGACGAAATCAGATCATCCGTGTCAAAGTCGTGCAACATAGTGAAGGCATCGATGACTGTGACGGTAGTATCGAGCCTGGCGAACTTCTCAAGACCACCAGCTTCCTTGCTGGACTCGTGTTAACAGCCACTCCAAGCCAAGGATTCAAAACTTACAGTTGCTCAAGAGTCTTTACCATATCAGCATCCAGCCCTGGAACGCCCTCGACAGATCCCATCGCCTCCATCTGTTCCGCCAGTCGAGAGTCAAACGTTTCAGCGACCTGCTCTGGTTCACTGATACCACTGCTCTCGATGATGATGTAGTCGAACTCTTGCAGCTGAGCCAGACGGACGAGTTCCTCTAGCAGGTCTCCACGGAGGGTGCAGCAGATGCAGCCATTTTGGAGGGCGATGACCTTTTCTTGAGTCTTTGTGAGACGATGGGTTTGCTTGATGAGGGAAGCATCGACATTGATGCTGTACAGGTTAGTTTATGTTTATTCTTCAAAGGAGCGGGGAGATTTACGCTCCGATGTCGTTGACTACCACGGCGATTCGGAGGCCGTGCTCACTTCTCAGGATATGTTGCAACAGTGTTGTTTTACCGGCGCCCTTGGTTATTGTAAGTCGAGGTTGTGGTCAGAAATATAAGGAGACTTACCAAAAATCCAGACAGTAGTGTCACAGGTAACGCCTTTGGTGGGATGCTAGACTTCTTGTTCCCCTTCGTCTTGGTAGCTTTCTTGACCTTGTTCTTAACCATTTTGGACCTGGACAGAGTGAACAAAAGAGAAAAGAGATGCCGTGAATATGAGGATCGTGTGAAGCTTTCGCATATGAGATACAAATCAGGCACCCGAACAAGACGGAATCATAGGCCTTTTCTACACGTTATCGACTTGGAGTATATCTGGCTTACACGCATCCTGCTCATCAAGGTATAGACCCTTGTGACCATCAAGGTAAAGCAACGGCAGATGAAAGCACCTTGATGACAACTTGAACCGTCTGATTGGCTGCCGTCTTCGAGATCGATGTCATTACTGAGAGATTTTGGGTTCCCAGGGTCCAGTGGCTGACGCAGGTCAAGCTGGGGATGCGGAGCCTCCAGAGCGTTGACCACATTTATTTATCATGATATTTGACCGCAATTAGATGTTGGCAACTGTCATTATCTCAATATACCCAGCCCATTGGCTTAAAAAGGATTTTAGCATGACACTTCAGCATTGTCTTATCATTCATAAAAACTAGAAGTTTCATTGTCAAAAGGTGGACGATCAGCGGAATAACGGCAAGCCATCAACCTCGTTTGATACGCAGGGTCAACAGGGTGCATTAGCAATTCTCGCAAGGTCATTGGTACAATCAATAATCGTGGCACTAGCATCGCCGGTATGTAAGTTGTGGAAGCAATCCGAGTCAAAATGGCGCAAGACCTTGTTGAGCTTCTAAGAACCTTGATGATCACACAGATTTGGCGGAAGCTGGTGCGGCACGATAGAAGGCTTGGTAGGAAGGCGAGTATAAAATGAAAGCTCAATAATAATTGACTGCCAGAACTCAGCTTCTCTAGCATTTCATCATCACACTTACCTGTTGGATTGTTGAGCTCATCGATGATCTCAAGTGCCAAGTTAGAGGTAGGTATGGTTTTAGTAAACCAAACATGAACGTTATCAAATTCACCAAAGACCAGCTACAGATATCGTTATCGTGAGCACTGGTGGGTCATCGCATCACCAAGTATCGTATACTAGGCCAACCACATCACTTCACGCAAAAAGATAGTGGTCTGACTGACAAAAGATTGCGACCGAGGGGAATCGAACCCCTCTCTAACGCTTGGAAGGCGTTAATGCTAACCACTACACCACGGTCGCTTTTCTTTGTACTTGATTGGTAACTGCTTTTACAAGAGGGAATATATAGAGTATCACAAAAAATTGCACTACCCTACGGTACTCTTGCGGCTCATTCTGGACTGGTCATTGTCTTCATACGTTGCGGCATGGTGGTTGAAAAGCTTTCTGATTCGAGATATGTGGTCATGAGAGATTTTTACATGAATGCAATTGACGGACGTTATGAGCCGATTTGGCTCATGTGTGGACTAACGCCCCAATGACATGTCATTTCAACGGTTCTAAAACCGTTATTGTGGCGCGCAAATAGTTCTGTTTCACTAAATAAACGACCTACCCCAACAGGCAAAACGTCCTGTTTCGAATTGTGCAATGACACTTGGTAGAATTGAAGTAATTATTAATTAGGGTATTATTGTATGAAAAACTAAATTGCTCAGAGTGAAACCTCGGATCTTACTTCTGAATTGGCACTCTTGTGGTCCAAGTCCTTCATATGCACCAGATACGTTTCATCAGTCTCGCCATATTCGACCTCGTACGAGCGGTCAATCTGGATCCCCGCAGGGTCAATCCTTTGTCGCTTTGACCTGTCTACTTGCGACGTGGCATTTGTACCAAGAGGCTGGGTACGGCTTTTGTTTGTGTTTCCACCGGTGGGCTTGTTGCTGCCGTAATTGTAGTAGCGCTGTGATGTGCCAAGCAGCTTGGGGAAGAGGCGCACGAGGAGGATGCGCAGAGAGGGCATGCAGGCGCACACGATGCCGACGTTGGCTTCGATGGTCGACCACTTGGAAATCACTACGTAGTCCCATGTGACGTTGATGGAGTGGCCGGCGCCAGCCTGGACCACGGCGCTCAGTCGTAGGATGCTCATTATGGTGACGCTTTGTGATGTTAGTGGTGAGTTCAAAAGAGCGGCTGCTGAGATTAACTTACAAGACACCGACGCTGAACATCATTCCAACGCCAATTTTCTTTCTCCAGTCCAGGTTCATCTGCTTGAGCTGGGACAACGGAATGCCCATGATCCAAATGTCGAGAGCAATGTTGATAGCAGCACTGGAGACCGTTATCGCGTTGACATCGGCGCAAGTACCAGCATGCTCGCCATCCCACTTGGTCCAGAAGTAGTTGATCGGTTTGCACTGGAAGATGGCGACAAAGACAAAGACCAAACCGAAAAGAACAGTAAAGGCTACGGTTCCCCAGAGAAGACGTCGCACGCCTCGTGTCGGGAAGATGCGAAGGTAGAAGAAGAGCATCGATAGCTTGAGGGTTGTTTGCAGGGCAAAATATAGGATGGCCATGACGAAGAAGAACATTCCGAAGTGGGTGATTTGGCTCGCGGTCAAAGTCCAGAGATCCCTTCCCATACCGTTAGGGGCCAGACCGTAGGAGTTAATGGTAATAGAGGGAATGGCAAAGCACATAGCCACGAGGATGAACAGGTCGTCGAGGCCCAGGGGTAGCTTCCAGAATAGCTTTGTGGCGAATCGTTGGAAGACAAAGATACCAGTGACGATTCCCATCACATCATTTAACACGACGAACTCGGTTCTATGGCTTCGGATAGGGACATTGCATGAGGTCATGGTAGCGTTCTTGGTCCCTGTAGAGTGTAAGTAGATGCATCTCAACCATTGTAGGGGAGAGACATACCTAGAGCTTCTCTGACAGTACAAGACATGCCAACGCAAACTTCGATGTCATGCTGGAGTGCTGCGTTTGTGCATAAGCATTTTGAGTCTGTAGGTTCGCATGTCGAGCTGGCAATAGCAGTCTTGAAACATTGTTGCTGCGACAGTTAGTCAAACCCAGGTCGACAGCAAGGGAGCAAGTGAGATACATACAGCACACGCAGGCAGAGCAGACAAAGAAGAAGCAGACGACGACTCGGCCAATGCCAGAGGCAGAGCCGCAATGCAAGCAAGGATGACCCCACGAATGAGCATCATGCCGATGCTGTAAGCGTCACAATACTACAGATCGAATGTATAGCGAAATCTGGGGTGCAGACCACGCCGTATTCTTCTTCTGGGAGGAGGGATGGGATGGGATGGGGGCTAGGGATATTATAGAAGAAGTTTATGCTCGGACTAGAATGATCGTCTGCAAGGGATTTTCAGCCTTGAGCCATACCACCTTCTTAATTCTTTTCTTACCCGTACGGATATAGGATATACAACCCGCTGGACCCAGTCTGACGGAGTCTCATGTTTTAGTCTTGCGATCAGACGCGCACGGACACGTATTCCACTCGAGAGACTTGGATGTCGCATATGAGCTAACGAATAATGACGGAGATGTCTGACTTTACGTGGAGATGAAGAAAACATGGTCAAGCTAGACCTGGAAGAAATTGAAAATTAAATCTACAGGTTCCAGCGCGCTGGAACTAGATCGCATGAACCCTGCCTGGTGAGGGTATTTTCCAGATTAACTATGTACTCGCGTGGTTACGAATAGCCAGAAGCATGGTTGATACCCGCTGTGGGTGGTGGGACTAGTGACTTCATTGGCGAATAAAGGTTTCTGGCTGTTTTGCTCTCTTGTCCCTGACTAGTAATTTTCCATGTCAGATGTGTGTGGCAAAGGTCAAAGGGGGGATGGATAGAAAGGCGTGTAGATTCAATGGCTGAAACCCAAGTCCCGGTAGTTGAGAGCGGACAACGCTCGAGCAGTGCGGAATTGACGGCCGTGATGGCTTCATAGCGCGTGGCCTTGACGTTGCAAAAGGACGATCACAGCTCGATGTAGATGTAGATCAAGACTGAGATACCCGAGCGGACGTGCCAGTACGGAGGACGGGGCCTGTAGATCTCTTTCACTTGAAGACTCCAGCGCATGAGCCACTAAAAAAGAATCCATCCACCTCCCATCTCTATGCTAACTAGACCATTTTGGTGACATATATCCGCCGCGTTCGCCTATTGCGCCACCGCGGCAGCGAGGCTCTTTCGTCTCTAGCGGAAAGTATCTTTTGGGCAAGTGTTTCGCAGGGCAGGGCAGGTCCAATTCCGATTATGAATGTAGACGAAAATAAAACCATCCCAACAAGTCCACCGTTCGGCGTACGGACTACGGATTACGGAGCGCGTATCAAGCGGTTCAGGGATTTGGCAGACGCAGTGGCACCATCTTTCAAAAGCGGAGTCGGTGGGGAAAAAAAAGGGACAAAGCAAAACCCCCTGAGTTAGGTTTAAAAAAAGTCAGCGCGCGCTAGAAGCGTGCTAACTTGACTGGCATCGGACCTTTTTCCCAAGCCAAATGGTACGCACTCAGTGGCGAAACGGATAGCGAAGCCCGGTAATTCTACTCCATCTCGCCAACAGCCTTTCGGTTTAGAAGCTCAGTTAGGAAATGCCATGTTACCAGGATTTGAGACGTGGCTAAGTCTATCAGCGCATTGATGATGCCAGTACGGAGTACAACGGGGGGTGAAACTCTACTCCGCATGAACCCTTCTGCATTGCAATCCGTTCGGTGGAGATGGCTTCTGGGACCCAGTAAACTAGAATAGCGGTTGTGGACAAGAGAAAAGGGTCTCCCTGACTCGATTGCCAAGAGTTATATCCATCTGCATTAATCAGTTATTCCCCTCTTTAAAGCTCAATCTTCGATAGTCCATCTTCACGTCTCCAAATTATTGACATGATCTTCTTTGGCTATTCTTCAGCCGAATGTCTCTTTACACGTGGCGGGCTAGGTTCCGGCGCCAAGACGGTTCTGTTCCGGATGTGCAGAGCCAGGGGGGACTGATGCACACCAACCGCTTTGCATCTTTACCACATTGATCCTTAATCTCCGCCGCTTAAGCACGTCGGATGCAAGGCCTCCCAGACAGAATGACAGATGACCATCTATCTACCTCGGGCACTTCGGTTATCAGACAATCGCTCAGCTCAATGCTGCTGTAATCCTCCCCCGCTGGCCCCCTTATTCCCCGACCTGCCCAGAAGAGAAGCTCTACCAGGGGGCCGATAACCCTGTACCTTGCGCGATTATGCTTTATCACCCAGGTCAAGAACTGTCAAAGTATACTAGCTTGACTAGTCGCATATTGCTCTGCCTGAAGGATTCATATCCTGTGATTGCAGCGTGGCAGAGTTACATCTGGCAGAGTCGCATCGCAGAGAGACCCTGTCAAGACGCAGGGGCAGACAGCACTCGATAATCGCTCAATAAATAGCAGAATGCCTTCCATTTCCTTGACGTCGACTTCTCTGTGCAGCTCATCCCTCTCGTTCTTCCACCAATCTACAGCCAAGCCTAGCCAAGCTGAGCCCCGTCAATATGAAGTCTTTCCTCTCCTTGGCTCTCCTGCCTCTGGCTGTTATAGCCGATATTACCAGCGACACTGCTTCTGCTTCCGCCGCCAGCGCCAAGTGTCGCTGTCTGCCAGGCGACGCTTGCTGGCCGTCCAATAGTGCGTGGGCCAAGCTTAACAGCACCGTTAGCGGCGCCCTCATCAAGACCGTGCCCATTGGCTCACCCTGCCATGATCCCACCTACGATGAAGCCGCCTGCGCAGCCCTACAGGACTCGTGGACGCTTGTTGAGACTCAGTAAGTCGTGTCCAAACTAGAGTAATACAGTTGTTGCGGGTTCGCGGAGCTAACATCCCGGGAAAGTATCGAGTCATCGTCTTCGATAATGCAGCAGTTCTTCGCCAATCAGAGCTGTGACCCATTCTTGGCTCAGGAACGGCCTTGTACTATCGGAAACTACGTCAACTACGCGATCAAGGCTACCAACGCCCGCCAGGTAGCTGCTGCGGTGCAGTTCGCCAATGCTAACAATATCCGACTCGTCATCCGCAACACTGCACACGAGTAAGTGCCTGATCCGGAGATTAAACCAGAACAATCCCAATTAACCTTTCAACCTAGCTACTTTGGTCGCTCTACTGGCGCTGGCTCCCTCGCTATCTGGACCCATCATATGAAGAGTGCGGAGGTTGTCCAATGGGCTGACAAGCTCTACACTGGTCCTGCGTTTAAGCTTGGCGCTGGCATCCAGGGTGCTGACTCTGTTGAGTTCGCCGCTTCCCAAGGCCTCACCAGTGTCCCTGGCGAGTGCCCTACTGTTGGCCTTGCTGGCTTCACTCTTGGTGGTGGTCACTCTCCTCTCAGCACCAGCTTCGGTCTCGGCGCGGACAACACCCTCGAGTTTGAGGTTGTCACTGCTGCCGGCCGAATTGTCCGAGCCTCACCCAATGAGAACAGTGATCTCTACTGGGCGCTGAGTGGTGGCGGTGCTGGAAACTTTGCTGTCGTTACTTCCATGACTGTTCGAGCTCACAAGACTACTACCATCGGTGGTGCCACTCTTGGCCTTGGTGTTGGTTCTGATAAGGAGGCCTTCTATGCTGCTATTACCAAGTTCCACGAGCTTCTGCCTGCTATGATTGACCAGGGCCCTACTGTTGTCTACCTGCTCACCGCTGCTGGTCTTTCTATCAAACCTGTCACCCTGGCCAACTCAACCGGCGACTTCGTTCGTGACAAGGTCCTTGCTCCTTTCACCGACTACCTTACCAAGAACGGTCTCAAGTTCAGCGTGTCCTACACCACATTGAGCTTCCGTGACCACTACGAGTTGTATAACGGCCCTCTTCCCTACGGCCACATCGAGGCCTCTCAGTTCCAATACGGTGGCCGTCTCATCCCCCGCTCAGTCCTCGAGAACAACAACGTCGAGTTCAACAAGGTCATCCGCAACCTGACATCCAGCGGCCTCGTCCTCGCCGGCAGCAGCGGAAAGTTCGCCAGCTACCCCGGCATCTCCAACGCTGTGCACCCAGCCTGGCGCAAGGCCATCATGTCCATGCAGATGGGCACCCTCTGGGACTCTACTCGCTGGAGCGACATGCTCGCTGACCAGAAGAAGATCACCGAAGTGTACATGCCACAGATCATTGCTGTCACACCAGGAAGCGGCACTTACATGAACGAGGCCGATTTCAACCAGCCAAACTGGCAGGATGTGTTTTACAGCACCAACTGGAACCGTCTTCTGTCTATCAAGAAGAAGTGGGACCCCAAGTCTCTGCTGTACAACCATAAGGGTGTTGGCAGTGAGGTTTGGAAGGTTGCTAACGACGGCCGCATGTGCAAAGCTTAGAGAGATGGCATACCATATAGAATAATTAGCGCGAAACCATACACTATAGATAAATTAATAGATACACATCATATTGATACATTAGCGTGTATTCTGTAAACTGATATTTCTTCAAATCTTTGATATATCGATCATGAGTTGACAACTGTTGTAGCTCTAACCGGTCGTTGCATTTTCTTCCCATAGGCCATGTAGTCTGTATTATGTCAGGACTGGGTCGCCGCCTACTCTGTCAAATCTTGTTATTATAAAAGGTAAATCTGGCCAAGTTGATTTTGATAGTGAGGCAAGGATATGTGTCAGCAAGAGTTAGGGCCAGTTATGAAACAGAATATCTGATAAGATACGAGTTGGTGTTTTTTTTACACATCATCTATTCCTCCCGATGCATTACAGACACTTGTTTTCCAGTGACACAACAGGTGAAAGATGACATCAATGGTATGTCAACGACAATGCAAGCCCCTCACCTCAAAGTCGTACTACACATAATTGACTTACCGTGTAGGATAAAGATCATCAGCAAGCATACATAAAAAGTAAGCAGAGACAAAGAAGCAATTATCTAAGATCTACAGACACTCCATCCGAAACTATTCCCGGGCACAATTACACAAGGATAAACCATCCCATTTCCTTAGGGTAACTTATCTGTTAGTGGAGAAGCGCTAACCAGGTCAAATCTTCAAATATTGCCGAGCGCCGACTTTTTTCCCCGCATCGTCCCCCCAGATCGCATCAGTTTTGAGAACCTTGTCATTTTTTATTATTTTTCTGTTCTTGACCAACGAAATTACCAGGCCGTCAAAATGGCGCCCGTTTACAAGATCGCTGTTATTCAATTCGAGCCAAAGGTATATTATACTGCACAGCCCAGATTAAACGCTCAGATGGTTTATGCCTCGGGCAATGTCACCGTTGCATTAGCTCTTATGACTGACGTGCATATTCTTCTTCTAGCCTATTGTTGTCGAGGAGAACTTTGCCAAGGCAGAAAATCATCTACGCTCTGCAGCTGCCAAAGGATGTGACATTGCGATTCTGCCCGAATTCCATCTCACATCGTGGGTTCCTGAGCATCCTGAGTTCATATCTTCAAGCAAAAAGTCCAACGACTATTTATCAAAATATCAGGATCTTGCCAAAGAACTAAACATCAACATCGTACCAGGTACAATCTGCGAAGTCCACCAGGTCCCTGATAGTAAAGATGAAGAGCTCCGAAACATGACCTATTTCCTTGCCGCTGGGACTGGCGAGATTTGCGGTTCTTATCAGAAGAAGAATCTCTGGCATCCTGAACGACCACACCTAACTTCGTCAACCCACACACCTCACACAGCCTTCGACACCCCTTTGAAACACGCCGATGGCCGTCCTGTCCGCGCAGGTCTGATAATCTGCTGGGATCTCGCCTTCCCCGAGGCCTTCAAAGCACTCGTCAACGACGGCGCCGACATTATCCTGATCCCCTCGTACTGGTTCATGAGCGACGGAGGCGAAGAAGGAGGTGACCTTAACCCCGAGTCTGAACGAATCTTCCTCAACTGTACGTTGACCGCGAGGGCTTTCGAAAACACAGCTGCGATTGTATTCTGCAACGCTGGCGGGCTGAGCTGTGTAAACATGCCCATACTGGGACCTCTGGGAAGAATTGAGGTTGGAGAGGAGAAGCTGGAGATTGTTGATGTGGATCTAGATGTTTTGAGGGCTGCGGAGGAGCAGTACAAGATTAGGATGGATATGCAGAGTGAGGGGTGGCATTATAAGTATGGCATGAATGGAGGCTCGAAGTCATGAGACTAAGAATATTATGATTGAGAATGAGCCTTGCCTGGCATGGCCATTATTTGAGATGTGTTCCTCAAACATATTAGTAGGCAGTCGAGTTGTATTCAAAAAGGAAGAAGTCAAAAGGGACGGGGACAAATATGAAAGGTAAAATGTCGATTGAAAGTTGAATATATATCTCGAAAGGAATGAAGAAAATGTAAAGTCAACGTGTCTATGAGTAAATCAAAACCAAATCCGTTCATGCACCCCGTAAACCCCGTCCTATATCCATCATTTTATGGATTAAACCGTAAGAAGAAAGTCGTCATCTAACCGTTCTTGCAAGCAGCTTAGAAGCCACCGTTGGGGTTGGGGTTAGGGCCAACCTCTCCGCCCTGCTCAACAGGAGGAATAACCGACACCCCAGTCAAAGCAGCAAGTTCCTTGTGGCGACGCAGACTAAAGTCTTGGTTGTCAAAGTTCTGGTTGATGACACCGACCATGCCGGCCTGGCAGTGGTTGCCCTTCTGCTGAGGGCAGTAGTACCAGATGGGCTTCTTGTCCTCGACGATAAGCTGGAAGACGTCGGGAGCCTGGCCCTCCTTGGTGGCGAAGTTGAAGCCGGCGAAGAAGCCGGTGCCGTCGGCGAGGGGCTCACAAGGCTCGCCGAAGCTGGACTGTGCGACGGAGTGGTTCATAGGGAGGAAGTGCCACTCGATGATGTCGCCGATCTCGGCGACCACGTTGTCTGGGTCGAAGCGAAGCCCGCCCAGGCCGGCGTTGACGGAGTGGGTCACGCCGGTCAGGGTGACGGTCTTGTCGGGATGGTCACGGGTGGTCTTGGAGGCTGGGGCCGCGGAGACGGTGGCGGCGACGAGGAGAGCGGTGGTGAAGATCTTGGAGAACATTTTGATTGTTGTTTGTGGTGATAAGTAGATACTAAGAGTTGATAGTGAAGTTGAAGTTGTTGAAGACGAAAAGGCTTGAAGTAGATTGATTGTTGATGAGTGTGATTGTGATGATGAGAATAATGTTGATTGAGCGGCCATCCCATCCCATTATATACAAATCCAATCTACATCAAATTGCCCAACTTCCAAAGCCATCACCATTCTCATCCACGGAGCCTCACTCTACCGTCCTCGCCAGGTCTGTGCCACCGCCTTAGCTGGGAATAGCAACCAGCTGTCAACTCAGCCAGCTTGTGTTCCCCGGAACTGCTCCCCCCCGAGAGCTGTCAAGCTCGCCATTGCCAGCCTCTCATTGGCCAGATCCGGCTGAGCTGGGCTTAGATGCTGACCGTTTCTCGGCATTTACTATGGACGTAAGCGTGGTTCACACTAGCCCCCAAAGACTGCGCCTCGGAGCTAACTTGGCGTGCCCTGTTGTCGGGCACTTGTTTTAGATCAAATTCTTATTTTTATCTGAGTAGTCACTTTGGTATTGGCTGCTTTATAGGTGTATCTTTGGACAGCCAGTTATGTGGTACTATACTAGAGCCACCACAGCAGAGCTCTGGCTGACCCGCAGGAGGAATGTGCTGTACTACCGATAGTCCGGCTGTTATGATTTGCAATTATGTTCATAGAATAATGGTTAGTCGCACGGTGATTCGAGCCGTTGGGTAAGGCAGTAAGCTAGGCTCATTAAGATGTTTTAATTTCGTCGGGGACCATGGTCTCACTCAGCGGCCATCTTGAAAGTCAGAACCTAAGCGGTCAGGCTTCTTAGCTTCTCAAAGTCCCTTAGAGTCACTTGACAAGTACAGCAAAAAGTCCGGTTTTGTTAGGCAAGTAAGGCTTAAAAGTTCAAATAAATGTGTGACAAATGTGTTTCAACTAAATTCATTGCCACGAAGAGGCAATTTAATCGATACGACAGACTAATAGAGCATATCTTTATCCCATATTCTCCTCGACATGTAGGACTCGGCTCAATATCCGTCGGGTATTATAAACTGCAAATGTTCTGCGCTCTACTCAAGACTAATACCTGACATACGGTTGCATCGACGATGTTAGTGGAAATTAGGATGCGCATGAAACCTTCCCCGTGGCCCCCATTTCATAAGCATGCAGATTTAAATAGACAAGGAAAAATAGTTACACTAATCAAGCCGGTTTTCTATGGTACAGCATATTTGGTGGTGGCAGTAACCGAAGTTCCTGTCAGAAGGGAAGAAATGCACTTCGGTGCAAGACCGGTCAGACAGCAACGTGTCTGTCAGCAATTCGAATTACACTTGCTACCCTGCAGGTAGTCCACTTAATAACTACAAAAGTAAATACTACTACGGGATGTATGGACTGCCAAAAGAGAACCGTTTGCGATTACACACCAACTTGGCATCCTGACTTAGTGAAGATAAAGTACATGCTAAAACTGGTATCCATATAAGTCAGATTTTGTTGTCTTTCAAGCACATACGACCATAGCTCGTAGAATACACGGGATCCCGTCCGCTCTCCCTTAGTTAAGCTGCGAAGCGCTGGATTAGTAGTTGGGTCGGTGACGACCAGCGAATCCCCGGTGTTGTATGTTTTTTGGTGTTGAGATTATTTTTGGTAGCCCCGATATCCGAAAACATTTTTTTGGACAGCACAGAATCTAGATCTAAGGCAAGAATAGTATTTTTGATGAATGTTCAATATGCATATTCTTTCTGTTCTATTTTCATCTCAGCTCAATGCAATAGCATTCGGATGCCGTGTTGCCGAGATTCTATGGCATGGATCACCCTTGTACAGAGCAAATGTCAGCAAAACCAAGTCCGATCCACAGTCATCGACTTACACCGCCGCTGACTGAGATTCTCCAGTAAAACTTAAAAGTAATAACGGGTAAGTAAGGGAGTATGCTTCGTCTCACTAATCTAAACCAGACTGACTTTCCATCCTCTAGGAACGCCTCGTGAAACACAGAATGCTGGATTTTCAGTAGTCTTCTATCTTGCAGACTCGAGACATCTAGACGGGCGAGAAACTAATGGAAATGGTAGCTACGGACCAAACCCAAAAAGCACAGAGAAAGCCATCACGCGTGCGTGTTCGCCACACACAGTTAGCCAAAGTGCTAGTACAAGAGCTCCACATGAGAGTGATGTGAAAATCATAGTGTTGAATGCGCCAAAACGAGTAGCGATGTACCCAGGTAATGCACTCCTTGGCATAACACCTTTATTTAACAGGACGTTGAGTAGATGGGCCTCTTGCGGTGCGAATCCATACGCCACAGGAAAGAAGAAAATCATAGTACACTGGAGGTTTCACAGGATGCTGAGCAATTGACGGGGTGATCATTGCAAGTAGAGAAGTTCATAATATCAGACAAGTAACAACACCAACCGATCCAGGTAATATCAAGACTCGGATATCGTAGGCATCAAATATCGGGCCTAGATTGAGTCAGCCTAAGCTGGTCGTGCTGAAAGAATATAAAACTTCATTGGTATATCAGTAGGTGGGTAAGATTTCTGATAACTTCCTCTCTTCTATACTTTATCTAAAATAATAAAAATTACTATAAACTCTCTTATCTTATATAATTTTGTATACTCCTATTCTAAGATTATTTATGAATTATTCTATTTATTCTATATTTAATATATCTTTATGATTATACATATTCCTAGTTAGGTCGTTATCGGTATTTTTGCACAGGACTGTACCAACTTGTGCATAACATGCAGTAATAAATTAAGCACGGCAGCTAAAGATTCATCCGACTTGACTCTCACCTACCCTACCGAGTTCGTTCTCTCAGATCCAAGCCTGCCCCTTCTTGATAACGTAAGGGACATATAGCCAAACAGTTTTAGTGTCGGGGGTAAAGATGATATCTCTCCGTACAGTTCAAAGTCGGATGCAGGTAGTCGTTCTAGAGACAACTAAGTAATCACATTATTAAACAACAAAGAAACTAGCACAGCAGACTAAATACAACTAACTCCCCAGTCTCGATGGCGTCCGAGTAACCCGAAACCAACCGATACCAGCATCTCAAGCAACGCGTACAACGCGAACGATTCTTGACCTATAAGGCACAGCATTGAGTTCTTCCTGAGAGACGCCATACATAGGCAGACGCTCCAATCTCGCCGGCATGGCAAGGAATTCGGGGTGATATGGAGCCGCCTGGTTGTTTCCCATGCAACGGATTCCTTGCTGGACACGTTATTGGCGAGTGATCCTGGGGGTCAAACAGCCCCGCACACTACATGTGACCGTGACGAGCACTTTCATTCTGCAGACTACAAACCAACAATCAATTATCATCCTCAATTTACATTTTGAGCTTTTTGTCTCACGAAAGGCCATGGCAGCTCTATACACTCCAACTCAAGAGATTTCTAATCTAGATATCCTTGACGATGACCATCGAAATACTCTGGATCGAGCAGTGAGAAACGTCTTGAGCACAGAACCAGCTGAGCGCGCATACGCCCAGATTCTCGATGGCTTGCCCACTGAACAGTCGCTCAGGGACAGCCAGGACTATGTCAAAGACCACCCCGTTCACAGCATTGAGCACAGCGAGATCTGTCCTGGATATATAGAAAAAGCTCGCGAGTTCAGAAATGGCTTTGACCTTTTTCAATTACGGTTGGGATCCAAGGTGAGATCATCTCGTTCGACACTCCTGATATCTTGAACTTATACATATTCAGACACTGGAGCATTTCCAAAATTCCGTTTTGGGCTCAGAAGAATTCCATCTTCGTTTGATAGAGCTCGTCGTCACAGCGTGTCACCAAATTGGTGCCTACCTCTTCGAGCTTGATGAGGGCGCACACAAACATAAGTTCTACCAAGACTGGAGGGAGAAGGTGTTGTATGAGAAAGAGTGCGGTGTACAGTCGCGCAGATTCTACGACCCTCTACCCATCGCCTTTTGTCACAGAGCATATAGGTATTATGAGCAATATCCGCGAGGAGTCGCCGATGTGGCTGGTTATTGGGCTGAATCGAAGATTTTTGGCGGTGTCTTTGTGTTTGACCGGGGCGAGGGTGAAGAAGACGTGAGTCACTTTGAGTTACTTATTGTAGAGGAGAGGTTGATACTAATTGGCAATTAACACATCAACAGTGTAAAGCTTTGTGGATTCATGGAGATTTGGTGAGAGGTCCAGAGACTCTCTATCCGCCAACCAAAGAACAGTTTGATGTCCTGATAGCATTTCTTACTACGCCGGTGCAAGAAGACAAAATATGCCCATTCCCAATCCACGGAACACGCATCAACCGACCACGTTGGCATCCTTATCATGCTTTCGCATATCACCACATCTTCCGTGATAGGTATGAAAGAAAGCTTCCGCCACATCCGCCACAAGTAGGATGTGTTGGAGAAGGAATCGATTGGCCAGAGCTGAACGACAGGAGGATTCTCTTGCTAGGGGGATTTTCTGACTCTGGTGTCGGTGAAGATGAATATGCGGCCGCGGAAGAGAGGATACGTAATATCACGCCGTCTTCACCACTGTGGAGATCATTTGGGAACGGTTCTTGATTGCCTGTAATTTGATACGAAAATACAATTCCATTGCTCAATAGTTACATGAGGGCCGTTGCAGAGTGGCAGTCTTTCCATCAGCAAAATAAATTGCATTTTTATAGATTAAGTGGAATTGTAAGATGCGTAATCTACCTATGGTAGAAAAGCTCACCCCTCCTGATAACATAAGTCTCCTGGAACTAACTCGCTTTTAGTGTTGGTCACACGCAACGTCGACCAGTAGAGATGAGGGACCCGAATACGAATTCCTGTCTCAATATTGAAGCAAAGTTTGCTCTGGCTGGGAGCTTCAAACCATTGAACTGTTTCGAAACTTGCACAGAGGGGATACTGGGAGGGCTACAATCATAATTCTGCCTTGTGCGGATGAGAATGGCCGTCATGTCCAATAAGGTTGGCTGTACAAGCGACTTTGTTGATGTCGGACCAACAGCATAACCTTCTGCCTGAAATCATTTCTCCGCATTTCCAAATGCCTTATCTAACTTCTCATCATCAACATCATGTCCATCGATTACACCTTTACTAAAGAAACGATGGAGACTGTCGAGTTCCTTGAATACGATCGTGGCCAAATTCTGGATCGGGCTGTCACGAACGTTCTGGGCACCGAGGTGGCCCTACTTACGTACGCCCAAATCCTAGATGGTCTTCCTACCGAGCAGTCTCTGTTAGATAGCACGGATGTATGCACTCGTTGCAAAGACCATCCCGTACTTGCGATGAAACACAACGAAATCTGTCCTGGGTTCGTGGAGAAAGCTCGTGAATTCAGGGCTAAGTTCGATATTGCGGTCCTGGAGTTTGAGTTGAAGGTATGGCTCTTCCTTAGTCTACCTCTAGCAGCCCTGACATGTCACAGGCCCTCGATAAATTCCAGAATGCAGAAAATGGTTCTGAAGAATTCAAGCTTCGTCTCATAGAGCTCACGGTTGTGGCTTGCCACCAAATTGGGGCATATCTCTTTGGACTTGACGATGGGGCGCATAAGCATGATCTCTATAACAACTGGAGGGAAATGGCCATGGAAGAGAGGAGAAACGGCGTCGAGTCCCGCAAATATGCCTCAATTACCCCTACTGCCTTTTCTCATCGACTGTATCGCCACTTTGAGCAGTATCCAAGAGGACTTGCAGATGTGGCTGGATACTGGGCTGAATCTAAGATCTTTGGCGGTATTGTGGTTTTTGACCGTGGCGAAACTGAGACAGAGGTAGGTCTTTATTTATCGGTCATTCTCGTCACCAGTTCTGGATACTAATTAAGTTCGTCAAGTGTAAATCGATATGGATCCATGGAGAGCTGGTCAAAGGCCCCAAGACCCTCTACCCACCGACGGAGGAACAGTTTGACAATCTAGTCAAGTTCCTCACTTCTTTTCCCAATGAAGATTCAACATGTCCGTTTCCCATACACGGAACGAGTGTCAACCGCCCGCGTTGGGATGCCTACGACGCATTTACACATCAGCATATTTTCCGCGACAAGTATGAAAGGAAACTCCCATCAAAGCCACCACGACGCGGCTGTGTAGACAATTCAGTAGACTGGCCAGAACTCGAGGACCAGCGTATCCTGATGTTGGCTCACATTACGACCCCTGAGGGCGAGCCCTACAACAGCGAGGAAGAGGTTGCGGCGGCTAGAAAGAGGACACGTAACATCACAAGCTCATCGCCTCTACGTTACTCAGCTGGCGATTCTCTTAGACCATCTTAATTCGTATTGTTAACTGCGGAGTAATATCTCTAGCGGGGACTTGGACAGCACCGCACGCGAGACATTCGTCGCGTTTGGGAATATTCCACCATCTGCTAGTTTCTCGTTTTTCTCTAACGAGAGCGCCGGGTTTGTCTGTCCAGTATCAGGAGTCTGGCTTCATGCTCAGCAAGACAATTACTCTATCTCCAACTCTTCCAACAACTTTCAACCTCCCCAATCCCCAATAATAGTTCCCGTTCATCCCTGGAGTGAGATCCAGCAGACCTGACTACCACTTGTTGCATGGACCTCATAGCCCGTTGCGTGTTTTTACCCAGGAGTGGGTGATTTACCTTGAATCTGGGGACTTGGGGAAAATCGCTGGTGAGGCAAAGTCTACAAAGACAAGTCGCTCGAAACTTATGAAAAAGATCGAGGAGTTGTCCGGTGCGGTGAAGATTCTCAACGAATAGCTAATAACTATTTCCTTGATGCGCGATGAATGGAATCACGTCGCTTGGATAGAAAGTAAATTCAATGATAGACAACATCATAAGAGCTTGTGCTTATTGACACACACTCTACATCTCGTTTTGTTGTTATTTGTTTCTGAAGTATGTGCCTTGCTAGGATCGACATGAGCCTAGTCGTCGTTGCCCAATTGCCCGACATGTAGCTGCAGTCTGTCAACTTCCAAGGCAGATTCGCAGCCATCAGAAGTTACTAGGTACTAACCTGCTAGTATAAAGATCCATTACTAGGGACCCTTACCACCAACAATATAAGGCAAAGAGGATAAATATGGAAATTGAAAGAAAGGCTTGGTACTTTTTATTTGTCTGCCCAGAGCTCAGAGAGCAATTTTAATACTGCCACACCTAAACAGGTACGTGACGGGGAACCAGTTAAGACCTATTTTGTTTATAAGAGGAGCCTAGTGCTGCTGCAGTGTCATGGTTATTTCGTAGTACTTAGAATCGAAAATTGCCCGCTTTTGTATTCTGACCCAGTCTTCAAAGTGTGTATATTTGGCGATAACTTCTCTCGACTCTTTGCACGCTCTCCAAAGACCCCCATCGATCAAATAGGCGGATCTATTGATTTTTGTCGTAGAGATTTGTTCTGGGGCTTTAGGCCAGCCGCAGGGCATTGCCACTGCCCTATCATTCCGGACGTTGACGTATTGCAGGCTGAGATGGGAAGCCGGGAGTCCAACGCATGCCGCTTCCCAAATTTGAAGTCGCAGCTCGACAGGTAGTTGAGAGAACTGGTGAAATACGGACGGCGCCATGTAGTGGGCTACCTGTAGCTTGGCGATTATACTTGAGAAGGTAGGTCGACTTCAAGGCCGAGGTAAGGGGAATTAAGAGTAGACCTGAGTGATTAAGGATGAGATTGAAAAACGGATGGTGCGTCTTCTCTATAGATGATCAATCAAGTATATTTGCAGGAAGGTTTGGATCAAGGTTCATTTGATGGCAAGAATTGAGGACAAGTCATCACATGGCTATTTGACTCTCTGCTAATATCAGCTCCCTGCCCAGGCTGAGACAGATAAAGTTCGGACATTTTGATAAACTTTTCGGGACCGTGACCGATGACTCGAATACAAGTATCCCCCTCATCTGCCTACCTCCTAGGTTAGTAGGTACTAGGTAGTTAGTCGGTGGATCTAATGAGGGCAGTTCTTGAGCATGAAATTGTCGAAGGGCATCACCATCAGGGGTCTGCACTTTCCACAGAGCCGACTTCCGTGTTGTAAGGGCCGCAGCTTCACATGAGAGTTTCACGACCCATGCTAACGTTAGTGCATCGCACTTGCCATGTTCTAAGACGGAGACAGACATATGTTGGACATTTCCCCGAATCGAACCTTTTCCTTTCTTCATCCCGAACACAACCAACCACGTTGAGTGTCCCCAGCTTGGCCCCCAGCGATCGATCTGTTGCCCAGCGATTGTGATATATGTTTACAGCGTTGGCAAGCCATCGCTGACGTAAGTATCTATTGCCGTTTGGAGTCTTGATACTGACTGAGCCATTTAGAAGCTTCCGGACGTCCCTGTAAGTTTCATACTGACGTGTTTTATGAAGAAGCAAATCGCTAATATAGTCTCTCTGTATAGGACGCGGAAACCCTTGTGGCTGTACGTGCATTGATCGAACCAACACACTGTATGTTCTACTGTACATCTACAAAACCAAATCTAATTTATCTAGACCAACAACCACTATTAGTATTGGAACTCGCTTCCATATAATTACAATCATTATTGCGGCATTCTAACCCGCCCATATCGTCACCCTCTCCCTCTCCGTGGGGGGCGGGAGGAACTCTTTCGAGGCTAATGACAATACACTTTTATTTGACATCGCTATTCGACATTATTCATCGAATATCCTCTGCCCCAGATGCCGCGACGTGATGGTTTGTGTCATTGATCGATGCATCTCCTGCCGATAACGACCGACGAGCCTCTCGGGGCAGCGGCTTCGGCCGCAGCGGTAACCCTCCTCGGGGTCCGGTAAGTACTATTCAATCCAAAGCAAAGAGGTTTCCCACTAATTAATCCCCTCTCAGTGCAACTCACCAGTATGCCTACGTCTCTATCCCAAGCTTGGTATAGTAGGTATCTAACAGTTTATAGTACCAACGTCCACTATCCTCCATGAGAATCGCTTCCACCAGCAGCAAATCATAAGCAAGGCAAATCAGAAAACTTGATTGATACAATATCTCGTGTCAGAATGGACGCCAACGAAGCAGAGCAAGTGGGCCCAGAAGAGTATTGGACCAAAGTGATTCGATTACTACGACGAAAGGACAAATGGCGGTTACGATCTTGGTAACAGAGGAATTAATACTTGTTTAAGCCTGCGGTATTCGTGCATTTACCTAGAGCAGATTGCGTAGGAATCAAACTACCTATAGCATCATTATCCGCTTCACCCCTGTTGACTTTAATGGTGTGATAAAAATACAGTACTGTGCAACGATTTCCATAACGAGCAAACTAGGAATATATACAATAACATAAATATATAAAATATAGAATATTTGGACTGGTTTATGTGTAACTTTATCCTAAGATTATTCAAGATAGGATAAAGTAGAAGAGTTTGATATAAATTTATATTATCTTATATGAAATAGAAAAGTTTAGGATAATTTATAGAATCTCATATAGAATAGGAAATTTTAGTATACTTTATATTATCTTGTATAAGTTTTAGAGTAGAATTTAGGAGCACTTTTGCACACCCACTGGACATGTGAGCTCTTGGTATGAGTCAAGCCTGGACTTCATCACAAGGTAAGTTCAAACATCAAGTAGTTGAATCAGAAATATCAATTACATAAAAGCATTATCAATTACATATACATACAGCCATTATATAAACTAAAAGGGAACCGCTGAAAGTAGGTGCTAAAAGATTCCATCAACCACCCGAGCCTGAAGACCTAGTCCTACTTGAATAGTCACTCTTCGGGATAGCTTGGACACTCGCTATTAGCCCAGCCTCGTCATGTCCAAAGTTAAAGGCGTCGCTGTCCGCCTGTTTACTCGCAGTATCAACCTGAAAGGACCGAGTCATCATAATCTCGCCGTGTCTGCTGCCATCGACTTTCCCAGAGCTTTGGAAACCGCGGGATGGGTAGCCGTTGGATGGGTAGCCATGGCGGCGTACGATGAGGGCGCTTATTGAAGGGAGACATGCGCATATTAGACCGATTCCAGCTTCTGCGTTACTGTAAACTTTGTTAGTATAGTCAGGTAGGAGTGGGAGTAAGTACTTACCCAGATAGAATGACCTTTGTGAAAACAATGGTCTGGTTACCCGAGTTGCGCTCATGTAGAATCATAGCCAGTCGGTAGATACTGAACCCTGTGGCGACACCACCAGCACAGAGAATACCTGTCACGCGGAGCCGCTTTCGCCTCGAGATTTGAAGCGACCACGTAAGCGGGGTTGGAAGAAACAAAATAGCCAAATCACTAATGACACTAATGATAGCATCTGCCGTGATAATAGCGTTCTGATCGAGGCACATCTCCAGATCACCGTTCCAGTAGGCGCTTATAGGCTTGCAGATGAAGAGCTTGATGAAGAAGCCAGATACGTAGTAGGCGACTAGCATACCGATGAAGACGTTGATGCCTATCATGGTCTTTTTGTGAACTGATCCGAAGACACGCGTGGTGATGAAGAGGAGGGAGAGTTTGACGGTGAGGGCCATCGGGGCGTAAAAGAGGGTGGCAGCGTATCCGCACTAGTGAGTTGTTAGGTCAAGAATTCTTGTAGAGATAGAGTAACTTACTTGGAGGAATGTCTTCATATCCTTAGGACTTACATCCCACTGATTGAGTCCAGCGCCATAGTTTCCAGCTAGCAGATGTAAGCATATGTGCAAAGGACAGGAGAAGAACAACATTGAACGTACCGATGATGGAGGTAATACAATAGCCAACCATCAACACAAAAGAAGTATATGTAGCAACTAACGAGATTAATATCTTCAACACCAAAAACTGCAGGGAAACTCACTGTCATCTTTCGTGACACCTCCTCCCATAACCTTGTACTTTGCGTAAAAACGGGTCGCAACAAAGAAGCTGGTAAAAGCAAGCGTAAGAGCCTGAGTGACATAATTCGCCGTCCTGAGCACATCGACAGGCTTCTCCAGGTTTGGCTCAACTCCCGCAGGAGGAGGTAGCGAACCAGGATAGCTCATAGTCAGAAAGAATAAAGCCCTACAGATAGCAAATTTTCCGAGCCGCGACAAGATCGGGGGAGGACCATTGCTTTTCTACGGAGTACGAGCCTACGGGGTAACATGGAGTATATTGCGTATCACGGGGTATATGGTGAGCCCCTCGGGCAAAGGGGTCTGGGCAATGTATATCATTGCCGGCTTCAGTATAAGCTGGGAACTTTGAGAGTGGCTACACCTGCAGTGTGATGGTTATGGCCCACGGTTCCATGCTATCATATAGCTCTGATGCCATTTAGCATTGATCGCTTGAGCCGAATGGTCCGACTGCATGCTGCATTGGGCACTGAACCCACTGTACGGTACGTTAACCGAGTCAGATCAGCGAGCCAGGGGAAGAAGAAACGTGGGACCTGACAGGCTGTTAGCTGAGGCGAATGGACCAAGCGCTCCGCATGTCAAAGCTGCTGCAGTGGCAGGTTACAAGGAGTTAAAAGGTATGAAGATCTGAACCCGGAAGGATGAGTCCCAATCTCTCCAAACTCACTGCCAACCCCTCGTTGGCCTATCACGACGCCGTGATCGTCTCTCGGCAAGGCTCAGTAGCTCGGTTGGGGCAAGCCCGCGCACTGACATAGCACGTAGGAGGTCTGAGGGCATGATAAGGTCAAGGTCAAGGATGGGAGTCTCGCACGCAATTCAGCGTCGGCTGTCAGAGCATTCAAACCGATTCACGCGGCTGAAGCGTCAGTTTGGTTTCTTCTAAGTTAGTACTGTGGCATGGTTTCAGAGATCTACAGACGTCACGGGACTAAGTTTCATTAGCAGTGAAACGTCGCCCGATTTTAAAGCCCGCAAACACCGTTCGACAAGTGGAAACTTGAGGCTTGCCGCTTGTCACAATTTTAGTCCCAGGACTAATCATTTAGTGTTTCCGACTCTACCGAGAGATGATATTTACTTTGTCATCCGGAAATAAATAATTAAAAAAGGCCAGGATCTCGCTCCTTCTTTCAAGATCTGACAGTTCAGCTTGGATCAGGGAAATGTCAAAATTTGCTGGAGATCTGGCGAGAGGACCTTTGATTTGGCTCCCCTGTCTACCCACGTTTATTATGGGCCAGAGTCACATTCGGCAATATTGTGACGTCGCATGTCCAAGGGGGCAAGGTTCACGAGTCGAAGATTTGACGGCAGAGATAAGAAAAATCCTCAGGGGAAGGAAATAAGGCGGAATGGCGTGCGCGAATCTTCCACCCATTTCTTATTTCTTTCCGCTGTCTTGGTTTCCCCTGCTAAAGAAAAGCAAGGTCGTCAGGGGCATTCTTCAGCAATAGATAAGACCCATACGCGCATAGACACTTCCGTAGATAACACAATAAATTACAAACTCTACTCAATTTTAAAAACTAAGGCGAAAGAACCACAAATCACGCTTGTTTCATGCTAATCATGCACAACAGCGAGTGAGTATTTTGATGCTATAGACTAAAACGAAATATCCTTATTCCGCCTTCTTATTGAAACCCCAGACCGTCAACGTTGCGTTGCCTCAACTCAACGCTGCGCCCTAGCTCGGTCTTGGCGTTCTGGAGATGATGGGTTCATGGGTGACATGCCCAACCCACACCAAGAGACTCCCCCCAGTGACGACGAGAAGTCCCTGTCTGTGGAGAACGCCGAGGCGATACGTGAGGCAGAAGTTTCACTATGGGGACTACGGATACAAAATATTGTTTAAAGCCTGGCATTGGTCTGCCAAACGACGCTCCTTTCTTGGTCCCCTAGAAAATCCCGGTACCACCACGTATTTATCAGACCCTGATATCGCTGGCTTGTCGATCGTTAAAAAGGAGATTAAATATCTTGGCTTGATAACTTGACTCTGGAAAACCCCCATTTCCGTCACACACCTTACTATCACGACATCATTACTTCTTCATCATGGGTGATATTCTAGACGCCGGTGCGGCTTCAAAGCTGTTTACCCCCCTCGATATTGGCAATGGGAAGATTCATCTTAAGCATCGCGTTATTCATGCGCCTCTTACAAGAAACCGGGGTACGCCGGTGAATCCCGAGTCGACGCCTGAGAACCCCAATCGCCTCTGGATTCCCAATGATTTGATGGCCGAGTACTATTCTCAGCGCGCAACAGATGGTGGACTTATAATCTCTGAGGGTCTTCCCCCTTCACTCGAGGTAACACACAAATTGCCACTATTTATGCGATGTAACTTGTAACTAATACCAACGCTAGGGAAATGGTATGCCGGGTGTTCCTGGCATCTTCCTCTCAGAGCAGGTCCAAGGCTGGAAGAAAGTCGTTGACGCAGTTCACGCAAAGGGGGGTTACATCTACGCTCAGTTGTGGCACTCTGGTCGTGCCAACATCCCTCAGTTGACTGGCACTCCTATCCTGGCTCCCTCGGCTATCCCTTGGGATGATCCCGAGGAGACTTACCCTTACCCACCTCCCCACACTACCACCCCAGTCAAGCTCGCAGAGTATCCTCCTGTTGAGATGACTGTCGAGAAAATCAAGAGCACCATCAGCGACTACATCAATGCTGCGAAGAATGCAATGGAAGCTGGATTTGACGGCGTGGAAGTCCACGGTGGAAACGGCTACCTCGTCGAGCAGTTCTTGTCTTCCAACATCAATAAGCGAACTGACTGCTACGGCGGCTCAGAGGAAAAGCGCTGCACCTTTGCACTGGAGCTTATGGAGGAACTGGCAAAGGCGATCGGTCAAGACAACCTAGCCATCCGTCTCACACCATTTGGTCTATTCAATCAAGCCCGTGGCGAACAGCGTGTCGAAACGTGGGGCCATCTCTGCCGCGAGCTGAAGGGCCGCCTCCCCAAACTCTCCTACGTCAGCTTCGTGGAGCCTCGCTACGAGCAAATCTTCTCCGAAGCCGAGAAGCAGAAGTTCCTCGGTTCGTGGGGACTGCCGACCGTTGACCTGTCTCTTTTCCGATCCATCTTTGGCGATACGCCTTTCTTTTCTGCGGGCGGCTTCAACGATGCTAACTCGTGGGGTGTGCTTGAGAGTGGTAGATATGATGGTTTGTTGTATGGACGATACTTTATCAGCAACCCTGATCTTGTGGAGAGGTTGCGGAATGGGTGGCCGCTGCAGGCTTATGATAGGACTACGTTCTATGGGCCGTTGAAGGATAATGTTGCTGGTTACACTGATTATCCTTTTTACAAGAAGGATTAGAGGTTGAGCGTCAGTGTTCGATGACATTTGCCGTAACAGATATAAATACATAAATACATAGAATCAGCTTCCAATTTATAGACTTAACTGTGCCAGGTTTAGCCAATTGAACTTCCTATCCCTGAATCCGTCGGCGTCAATGGTCCCTTATCATCATCTTCCGACTCTACATAGGCCGTATGGCCTCCACCGGTCTTCGAACCATAGCTCGGCAGGGGAAGAGGCAAGCGATCAGATTTGCGCCCAGACTTATAGCGTTTTACAAACTTGGAGAAACGAGACCTCGGAGAGACATTGGAAGCTACTTCGCTTGTGTCAAACTCGGTCGTTTGGACCTCTTTCGGTGTAGGTGGAGGTGTGATAGATATTTGCGGCTGAATATCACTCGGTTGTGTGTTGTTTCTGGCTCTGTTGACTTCTTGAGCTTCGGGTGTTTCCTCTTTGACTAGAAAGCTCAAGACATCGACTTCTTCTTTGTCATCACCCGTAATGGGTTGCGGCTCGGGCGTCGTTGAAGGTAGAATTTCCATCTCTGGTATTGCAACACTCAGTGGTGGTGCAACTTCACAGTGTTTTTGCCGAAATGTAGCTATAGAGTTATAAAAGGTCGGCATGTATTCTCGTCTCTGACGCATACATCTCAACTGCAAAGTTGTCACGGCGAGCTCGTCAATCATAGACTGGAGAGGAAATCAGTAGTTATCCCAATGCAAAAGAATTATGTCGGACTTACCCAGCTGGTGCTTGGGTCTAGGAACACCCTCCCCTCTTTTCGACTTTTGACAGATAGTCCAAGCAGCTTCAAAGCTTCGAAACTGGCCCATTCTTCTCCAATAGCCACATATTCTTGTTGCATAGCTGCATTGTCGTCTTCCTTGGCTGGATAAAACTGCGGTAGATATCCGCAGTGGAGAAACTGTAGAAACACTGGTCGTTCGTTGATGAACCACGTCTCTCCAAGGTCTGAAAGGTTAGTAGGTTCTCCGGAGTATGTCCAAGGGTGTAGCATACCGTTCCCTCGTACATACACGAGCTGCAATGTTTCGCCGTCCACCAAAGTATACGCGAGGTCCATTGCACGTAGATTTTTGTCCCCAGCAAGGGCGCCCATAATCCCTTTACCTGGAATCCCATGCTGCGACATAAATTCGTCGCAGTCCCATATGGGATCTTCCTTCTGTCTGACAATACTCATGTTCAGACATGGTGCGATGTCGAGCTTGGGAGTTGTTGGACCGAGTTCTGAATTGGCAGGGTCTACATAGGGGAGGACAACCACATGAGGCTTCGGTTCTGGTCTTGTGCTCTTAGCAGGTACTGGTGCTCTAGGAGGTGGTGAGTATGTGAATTCAGGTGGTGGTGACGGATAAAATCCCGGTGGATATGGGTATGGCTGACTCGAGGCAGTTTGCTCGTAAGCATTCTCAGCTTGAGCATACGCCCAAGGTCGACTATATTTGGTGTAGGGCGGCTGTCCGCTTTCTGTCTCGCCGAGATACGGACGTCTGTATGCTTCACTACGAGCATTCTTGTTGAACTGATCAGGTCGAAGTATGCGTCTACCACGAGAATTGTATTCAGGAACGCTGTATTTCACATGTTCTGAAGTATAGGGGCTCTCAGGTCTTGGAATGGATGTCTTTTGAATGTTAGCATACCCAAGAACGATTCCCATGGTAAATCTAGGACAGATCACTTACTTGAACCCTCTCATCTTCATCCTCAGCTTCACTTACAACATATGCTTGTCGCGCAGGATTCTTTCTTGCATTGGGCTGAGCATCAGAACTGCCCTTCTGGATCTCGTTTTCACTTAGTGATGTCCATGCTAAGAGTAGCTGATTTACGACTCTGCCCGGCTCCTGGCGCTCAGGGTTTACGTGTCTTGACGGGACCCTGTAGCTCACTCGACGACGGGGTCCCGAATCGTCCGAATCCGAGGAGTCTGAATATACATCCTCTTCAGTCTCCTGGCCCGAGCCCCCATCGTATGCTGCCGGTGTGTAGGCAGTTACTTCGTCTAAGTAGACCAGCTTATACAGGAACGTAGCTGCATCGCCACGAAGGTGAAAGTCTCGACCAAATTGGGCAATCTTACCGGAGAGCGGGTCAAAGCCCGTCCCTCTTCCACGCTTCCTCCCTGCGTCTTCTTCTTCATCTTCCCATTCTGAGATTATTTCACTTTCACCATCCTTGATGCCAGCATCACGACTAGGGACTTCGGGCGCTTTCGAGGTTCTAGCCACAACGGAATAGCTTTCATCTCCACCGTCCTCGGGGACATTGAGTGTATCTCTGATTGTGTTCGATTGGCCGTACAAATCCTCTGTTCGTACGTGAATCTCTGATTGACGTACTGGACTTGGCAGTCGCTTCGTGGTGCGAACAGGTGGACTTGGTGCCCTTTCTCGAGGGGGATCTGGTTTGGGACGCAATGTCTTGTCGGCCTGGAGCGAAGCTTGACCAGCTTGAACAAGGTTCTCGGCTTGTATTTTGAACCTATTGTCGGATTTCTCATTGCCTGGGGAAAAGCTGCATTGATCAGTAGTACTCCATTTTATCAGAGCGAGTAACTCACCCGCTGGTAGACTTGACCAAGACTGCCGCAGAAAGAATTGTAATTTGCAGGGTCAACGTGACCTTGTGCTTGTCTATATCTGACAATAGTCTCTTAGACTTATGCCACTTCAATTTCGCAAAGGAACGTTTATCGTCGACATTCTTTGCGAGATTTTGTATTTCCTGCTGAGTTGATTGGATGTTCTTGATAACATTCTGGATATCTTCGAAAAATAACGGTTTTGTATAGGCATGACCCGTTGTAAGAACATCGCGCAGATGTTCTAGAGTACCCGTCAAGCCTGACATCTCGATTGCCATTGATTGGACCTCCTGGGGAGCCTTGTGATATGTTCTTGTGAGATGGATTAAGGTATTGGAGAGCTGAACTCCTGCTGTCGCTATTCCAGCGATACTCGCTATTATTGATAGAGGGTCCATTATGGGTAGCGATTGTCTACCAGCTCGGGCAATTGAATGAAAGAAGGGGAGAGACAATGGAAACAAAATCGAGGCTGCGACACTACAAGGCGCTCTTTTGAACCAGCTCGAACCAACAGATCAAGGTAATTCAATGATTATGGGTCGCCTTATGGCTGCCTCAGAGGCTGTGCAAACCCTGTTCTGCATATCCAGCTGCAGGTGGGATTCTCTGCAGTTAGCCTAACAACCCTTGCATCTCTTGCAGTTGAATTGAGCCTTGAAAATGGTTCTTGGCCCCCAAAAAGTAGGACTGGGAAAAAGATGAGTGAATTACCTCTTTTCTCCCAAGCTCTCGTCATAGGAGGATGTTTGATTACGAAGGGCTTTGCCTGAAGTTGTAAAATACAGGAAACATCCAGATGCGGATGGTCCAATTGATGCGAGTTTTCGGAAATAGGTGAAACGAGGCTTGCTCTGTACAACGTGCCACATGTATCATGTACTCTCACAAACAGCATAGCCTACCTGTGGCATCTTCCCCGAAGCCTTGTGTTGCGCCAAGTGAGGAAACAAGAGAGTTTGGTGAAGATAGCGATTGGTGTCCAATCGTTCTTGCAAGTGGTTGTAGTACGAAAGCAAGGTCAATTGACAGCCTAATTATGCAGTGAATATACTCAGGAACCATCTGTAATCATCTTCCACTCGCCCATTACTCGGAGGCCTTGCCGCTCGCTCCATGCTTCTTACCCCAGTTGCGCACCTTGACATCCATATCCCACCGAATAAAAACCATCACGACCATAACAATCCAGCTCAGGATAGTATTCACCAATCCCGTCCAGAACCCTCCTCGTATCGCACCGCCCATAACAGTCGTCATAACAAGTCTGATAATCGTACTCGTCGCGACCAGCTCTTCTCCCCTCTCCAGCCCCGCAATCGCACGTCGGGCACACTCATCTGGTGAGAGGATCTGATCACCCTCCTCGAGCGCTTTTGTAACATCTGTTTTGACGCGGTTTTCATCATCCAATGACTTCGTTGGCATCGTCGCTGGGAAGACGGTGTGTATGCGAACGCGAGGCTCATCCGGATGAGCACCGGCGTACAAGTTCATTTCCTGTGAGAGAGAATCTGATAGAGATCTTATAGCAGCTTTAGATGGCGAGTAGGGCGTAAAGCCTGCAAAGCTGTACAGAGAAACGAAAGATCCAGTGAAGATGATGTGACGAGATGCCAATGATTTGGACTCTGAAGTCTTCTTGACAACGCCGTCAATGGCAGGTCGTAGCCACGCATTCAGCGTAGCATGAGCCATATAAGCACTCGAGAAGTAATTGCTATCCATCATGGTCTGAAGCTGCTCAATGGGCGTATCAACGAACAGCGTAGGATGTGCACTTCCGCTACAACACCACACGATATCTGGCGGGCTATCATCGTTCCAAGCAGTGACTTCCGCAATGATACGTGCACATTCCGTAGCTTTGGTCACATCGGCTGTGAGCGAGAAGAAGCGCTGAGTTGGCGAGCGGGCAGACTTTTCTACTTGTGCAAGGGCTTCTTTGAGGACCTCGGGGTCCCGTGCGCCGATGGCTACGTTGGCGCCTTTTCCTGCGAGCTGGCATGCTGCTGCTAGACCAAGGCCGCGAGAACCACCGGTGATAAGGATAGTCTAATAAAGTTAACTCAGAATTACATAGGAGGTGAGTGGGAAAGCTTACTCTACCCTCAACAGGGAATTCATTTTGTGATAAGAATGAGCCCATGTTGTCGATCTCAGACAACTTCATGATAGCAAAGCTGATGGTCTATGAACTTGTCTTGGCGTCTTGGCAACTTGAAAACGGACTTTGCAACAACGCGTCGTGGGCTGTCAGCATTTGAACCGGAGATAATTAAATGGAGGTCCACATCTTGGGCTGAGGAGGGAGACGCTAATTGGTCTGTGCCCCTGATCTAGAGGTCAACGGTTTCACAACCAATAAGACGATGAGTTTTGAGAGGGTGTAGGGTGGTGAACCTGATATCTGTTAAAGATGAGATGATCACCTGTCCTGTAAAGCATCTTTATCAAGCAGCTAACGCGATATAATAAATTACCGTATTAACAATAATGTGTATATATGAGTGGGTATGTCAAGGTTAATGTGAGTGCATATGAGATAGATCGTAGAACTGATGTATCTGTATTGCTACAACCCGCACAAACTGGTTGACTTTCTACTATACACCCCACAACACAGGTGAAATCATCATGCGACTTGATCGTTACTCGCAAAACAAACTGGCAATGAACTGAGGATGACCCTTTCTGATGGTCTATCAGATGGTGTATCAACTTATCCTGATAATACTTCCGTGAACATAATTGGAACATCCTCTGAGAAAGCGCCACAATCTCTTTTGACATCAAACACTGTTACCCTATCCAGCCCAGGTACCGTATGCCACTGTTCAACGAAAATGCAAAAAGAATTCGACAACGGCAGGATTCGAACCTACGCGTGCGAACACAATGCCTATGATGTCTCGTAAGAGATAGCAGGGCATCGCCTTAACCACTCGGCCACGTTGTCTTAACTCGATTAGGAAGATGATCAAAAATTTTGTTATATATATGCTTCGAGTGAGCGAATGCTTCTCTTGACCCTGTAAATGGCACTCTGGATAATCATTAAATGTGAAGAATTTCTTTTACAAAACTCAAGGAAGTGTTCGCGATTTGACTTTCCATCCATATGACCTGTCCATCTACCTGAAATCCTTAACTTCGTGATAGCGTTCTGTAAACTACCTAATTACTCTAATAGGATTAGGAAAACGTTACGACGCTTATAATGGTCAATCTTCTGGCATTATCCTGTAGAAATAGCGATATTAGGATATGTCCTAGCTGTTGCTGTAGTAGGATTCCATCGGCTGGAGTAGAACCTTAAATACCTTTTCAAAATAGAGCATTTTTCATATAATCACTGTATTTCCATGATAACCACACGTTTCCTATAATTAATATAAATCAACTAGTCTCTGTACACCAATAGAGTTTCAGAGGATTCATAGTCACTATACCTTCAAGCATTGGCCAGGGCTAAAGAATAGAAAGCCAGTTCTCGCAGCATATTGCCCAAATTTCCTAGCTTCTTTCCGAGCTTTCCTCCCACGTCCGAATAAAGTTTCAAATAGACAGAGGATGATATGTTATCTAAATACTCATCAAGACCAGCACGTGTCATACTATGAAGGAACTGGCAGTGATCGTAGCTACATATGTACTTTTACACTATGGTATGATATGTGTTCTCTGCCAATTATATCAAAATGATCAAGTTGAGGCAAGATAATATTGCACTGGTATTGTCCGACCTCCTTTTGGAATTATGTCGGCACTCCAGCCTTAAGTAAACGCCATTACAATGAGTTCGCGAACAACCCAGACGATTTTCTCCGAGCTAAAAACATTGAAACGGCCATCAGCACCTTTCTCCATAGAATCAAGATCTGAGAGGATTTACATAGGTGCAATCGTCGGCCCAGTGACGCATCAGCTCCTTGATCACTTGTCGCCTTTTGCTGACTTAAATGCAACGAGATCATCTCAATCTTCTTTGGCGCAAACACAACATCATTGTCAGCTTCTACACCAGAGCGTCAGTCTTCGATATCTCCGGTCACTATAACGGCGGAATTCTTGTATCAAGCCTTTGAGTACAGTACGATCCGCCGGACTTTGAGGGTTGACGATCAATAACTTACGTGCGGATAACCATTGAAGACAGAATACTTGCCTGTGCCATTGAATGTAATATCGATATCCTACATTTCTACGAAATGAGAATACTCGTTTGGATCCCTTTGAGCGATAGAATTTCGAAAAGCATTGAAAAGTCTGTTAAAATCTATTGTTTGCGAGAAGTAGAAGCTGTCCGATTATAGAGGAGAAGGTGAGCAAGAACTCGACAGATATATATATCTTCAACTCTCACTCTCAATCACAACCCCCTCACTACAGCAGTTTCAATACTGTTTATCTTCCGTAGTATAGTGGTCAGTATGCAAGCTTGTCACGCTTGAGACCCGGGTTCAATTCCCGGCGGGAGAGATCCAGCCACCTGTGTTACACAGGCGAATCTTTTTGCCTTATTTTCTTGATTGCTACTTCTAGACAAGCATATGCTTTGCAGCCCGCTCTCCTCTTTCATACTTGTGGCGGGTTAGTGTTGTGGTTTTATCACTGTGAAAACCACTGGAAACAACGAAGTAGCCTCAAACTGGCTGGAATGATGCAACTTTTGAAATAAAGCTGAACACACTTGCTTTTCTGTTGATACAGTGGCCGCTAGGCCATATAATACAATTGAATACACGTCCAAAGTCATCCTGTCATCATAGCACTATCGTACAAGTTCCTCAGATTTCATCCTCGCCTCGACCATCTCTCTCGTTATAAAAATGCTTCTTTGCAATAAGCCCTTTCATACGTCCAAGACGGCTCGTAAGAGTGGCATCAAAGGGAGGTGCTTGCATCATAGCCATAACGAAAGGACCCTGGGCGCCCCAAGTGCAGCTGTGCAAGTGATCTGAGATCTGTTCGATCAACTCCTCAAGCTCCCCAAGTTTCTCGGTCGGGAACAAACCCAAGGGCTTCATCTCGTCGAGGACGTCGAAGGCTGAGGTGGCATCGCCGTACCGCTTCCAATGGATTTCGGCGAGCTTGATAAAAAGTGGCGTTGATACTCCGAGAACATAGGAGGAGAGTCCAAGTTTCTTGATTCGGGGGAGGATGTTGAAGGCAAGGATGGATGGTTTCGGAAATCCGGTGTCGAGAAGGTTAAGACCGTAGTTTAGGAAGTGAGAGTATAGATGCCCATGGACATCCATAACTGCTTCATTGTCCTGCGTCTTAATCCTCTTCTTATTTAGCTTGCGGATCTTTTGCGGAGTCTTGTTGTGCTCAAGAATCCCCAATTTCTCTGGTAGTGAAAAAACCTCCTTCTCCAAAACCTCCCACAGCGCAGCGTCAGTCTGACAATCCTGCATGAGCTTCTCTACTCTTGACCTTTCAAGTTCCCTCAAACTCTCATACTTCGCCCATTCTTGCAACTGCTTCTTCTCTGCTTTGTCTAACTCAGTCATATTATACAAGTTAGGACGTTTGGGTGCAAGCTCGAACTTGCCAAGAGCATTCTCAGCAGCTCTTCGCAATGAAGACGGGTAACGCTTCAGAAAATCTTCGCTAAAATTTGCACCACGGGCTTTCTCAACCAGTGTGTTTCCTAATCGCCTTTCTGCGCCATATCCAGTTGATGGGGATGCCTCTCTCGGTTGTTGTTGATTCAACTGAGGCTTCTTGTTTTGTGGCAAGCGAGCGTGAGAGATATCATCGAAGATGCTTTTGAAGATCTCAGTCTCTGAGGGTGTCAGAGTCCCCTGTTGCTCAATATCAGAGACATGAGCGTTTGCTTGCTCTTCGTCGTCAAACTCGAAAGGAATGGAATTATCGATCCTTCTGGGGCGTTTTGTCTCAGTTGCAACGCCTGCCTTCTGGGTAAAGAGAATAGTCGCAGGACGGCGAAATGCAAGTTGCAAAGTCCGCGTTTGGTAAAGAAATGGTAAAAGATTTCGGGACATTTTGATGTTATGCTAAAGACCAGGTTGAGTACCAAATCTTCACCTGAGATTTTAGACGTTGAAATTTGATACTGAGGCTCAGGTATGGATGGAGTGCATGCAGGGATCTACGGCAGAACCACGGCTCCAAAACGCGACCAGTGGAGCGCGTGACTTCGCGCCAAAATTAATTAACAACTCGCGTTTTTGGTGGCGCCCTGCACGTCACCATTCACGATCTCCCCCCTCTGTTTCTCATTGCGCAAAACAGACCAGCTGCACTTCTTAACTTGATCTCGTTACAGCTGCAGTCTGGCTTACCATTGTCTTATATGTGCACTCATATATGTATATTCAATCTTACGCTTTCTCCCCATTTTCATTTCTAACACATTCTTTTCGCCTGTACTACCACAAAGATGCCTACAAAGAAGGGCGCGGACGCTCCAATGAGCGAGTTCGAGCGACGGCGACTAGAGAACATCGCTGCGAATAAAAAGATGTTGAGCGACGTAGCCGTAATTGCTAAGAGAGTTGCGCCGTCGCCGAAGAAAAAAACCACTCCATCGCGACCGAAGACCCGTACGCCTGTCAAGAGAGAAGTCGCAAAGCCCACTCGCCAGAGTTCAAGGCTGGCAGGCCTGGATGCAGACAACGAAACCCTTAAGAGAAAGCTTGAGGTCGAAGCCGAGGTCATCGCGGAACAAGCTAAGGCGAAGAGACTTAGAAACAACGGTGATTTAAGCTTGGGAGATGTTGCGGTGGATGGAAAGAAGTGGAATGCCGACGTGGATGTTATTAAGGGTATCACCCACGGCGCTCAACCTGGCGTGCGAACGTTTACTGAAGATGATGTCCGAGAGACGACTGATAAGGGGCTCAAGGAGCTGAGAGGGCGCATGGGAGACCTCAAACTGTACGAGCACTGGCTTCCAAATGGTATGTGATAGGTACCACGGGCTGGCAGAATTATCTTACTAACGTACGATGCAGACATCAAAATTACGCCGCAAAGAGTCTACGCTCTTGGGTTCCACCCCACCGAAACGAAACCGCTTGTGTTTGCTGGAGACAAGGAGGGCAACATGGGAATATTTGACGCGTCGCAGACTTCTCCTGATGTTGATGACGAAGACGAAGATGCCGCCGTTCCAGGCCCTATTATTTCGGCCTTCAAAACTCACACCCGGACGATATCTTCGTTCGTCTTCGCACAGAATGAGCCAAACTCGGTGTATACATCGTCCTACGATAGTTCGATAAGAAAGCTTGATCTAGAAAAGACAGCCTCAGTACAGGTGTGGGCACCTCGCGACGAGGATGAAGAGTTGCCCATCTCAGCCCTCGACATGGCCGAATCGGAGCCTAATCTCTTGTTCTTCTCAACTCTTGACGGCGGCGTGGGACGCTATGATACGCGAACTTCTGACAACGCCGAGATCTGGACGCTCTCTAGTCACAAGATCGGGGGATTCTCGCTTCACCCGTTGCAGCCTCACCTGCTTGCGACTGCATCCTTGGACCGCACACTGAAGATTTGGGATCTTCGCAAGATCAGTGGTAAGGGAGACCTTCGACACCCTGCACTCCTCGGTGAGCATGAGTCACGACTGTCTGTTTCGCATGCATCGTGGAGTCCTGGCGGGCAAATTGCTACCAGTTCGTATGATGATACGATAAAGATTTATGATTTCGGCAACGCTTCATCATGGAAGACTGGACAGGACATCAAGGAGAGTGCTATGCAGCCGGCTCATACGGTCCGCCACAACAACCAGACTGGACGATGGGTCACTATCCTGAAGCCTCAATGGCAGAAGAGGCCACACGATGGTATTCAGAAGTTCGTTATCGGTAACATGAATCGCTTTGTGGACGTCTTTGCTTCAGACGGAAGCCAACTGGCCCAGCTTGATGGCGAAGGAATTACAGCAGTGCCCGCGGTCGCTCATTTCCACCCATCTCAGGACTGGGTTGCTGGAGCCACATCCAGCGGTAAACTTTGTTTTTGGCAGTGAAAGTGCGGCTCTGCTCGGTTGAGGATGCATGGAATTGTCAGCATTTAAGCGGGAGTTTTGGGTTTGCTACAGGATGATAGCCAGGTGATGGATTATAAAAGGCCGCAGTGGCGGAACTGAACATATTTGCTGGTGTATTTAGATGCGAAAGCCTAATGTACGAGTACGAGAAAATAAGAACCACAAACATTTGCTTTACTATTTACTTTCGATGCACATGGCTCGATCGAGGCTGAGTCGATCACGTTTGACTTTGTCTCAATCTGCCACTCAAAGGTAGCGTAGAAAGGCGCATTCACATAGTGGCGTTCCTCTGACTCAGGCACAGAAAATATTGTGCACACATGTCATGACGTGTGTTCTCCAAGCAGGTGATCTTACTTCTGTGAATGAGGGCCTTTATGGTCAGCATGGCTAAAGGCACTCAGTATTCACATCATATGGGCCTGTCTCAACACTTGACCAATGCTTGCATGTGATCCGTTCACGGTGTTGAGGAAAAGACCGCCCGATTGGCGTCATTATTTATCGATAAGCGCATGGCCAATGGTTACCGCGCTTAGACGTGCAAGAGTGGATAAGGTCGTAATAGCTCCAGTTGTTTCCCCAGGGCGCCTCGACCGCTGAGCAAGTCAGATCCACTATCAGTCCCCTAAAACCCGCAGGCAGATGGGGCCTAAAGTTGCCTAGACGTCAGCCCTGGGTCAGGTTCCTTCTTGATTAGGATTGCCGTGATCCTTATCTTCACTTCCTTGCGATCCGATTGTTTGCTGCCTTCAACGATTCCTCCTCTTCACATTTATTTTCTCCATTCACAGTATCAACATTTGTACCCCGATTCGACACTCGTACGTCTGTGCCGTTTGCTGACACTCGAAGCGCACAACGTAGGTGACCAAGCTTGTGTCCTGTTATTTCCCCACGATAGTGTTGGCTGTTTGCGGCGCAAACCGGACCCATCTTCACGACTGCATGACTACCCGTACCGTAACCTACGATCTTCCTTCGAGTTACGCGTACGAATCGTACTGCCATTTACACCCGAATATCTAGGCGACATCATCCATCCTGCTTTGACCGCCTTGCAAGCTGGACCTTACCACTACTTGCCGGTCGACACCCCGCTCGACTTGAAAGGCTGTCATGGCTTCTCAAGCTGATGATGCCCCGGCTCAAGCCAGCATTGGCGAGGAGGATATCAAGGAACATGTGCATGATGAGCTCCAGAGAAGACAACGACAAGATTCGACAGCGACAGTGTTCCCCGAGCCTCTACGAGAAAGCGATGACTCCGCTGACGAAGACGATGGCCCTACCCAAGGGCCCCCGATGTTTATGAACATGAACCAGAGCATATTTGGGCTTATTGCGACGGCTAGTTCTCGCGTGGACTTCAATGATCGTTTCGATGGTATGAGCAGCGACGAGGAGGGAGAAGGTTCCGGATCACAAAATAACCGTCACGAGGATATCGCACAAACTTCGATCCTACAGCCACCTGGCAGAGGCAAAGGCAAAGTTAACCGAAGAAAGAAGCTTTCCGACCACAAGCTTCTTCGATCATTACCCGCATTGCCGAAACTTCGCTCGCGACATAAATCCCAACCTTCCCGTCTGGCTCCAGTCGAAGCTGCTGATGAATCAGACGGCGAAGGCAGCGGCACCTTATCACCAGCACCTGCGCTTACTCTCACACGTCATGATACGCAAGGTCGGCTAGCCCCTGTCATGAGCAGAATGTTGGAGGCCAAGGCGGACTTGTCCAGCAGGCCAAGCTTTGATCTTGATCGTCTGTCTTCGGATGTCAGTCGTTCCAGCGATGGCGATGAAGCGACAGCTCTCTCGAAGAAGCTCAAAGAAATATTTGAGTTTGATGAATTTGAGCAGGTTATTGAAGGTTTGTCAACCGCGACTTGGTGTTTCATGCGTATGAAGTGCTAACTCGCTACAGAGTATCCTTGCTGGCTATTACAGAGTGTCCTTCTTCAAGGATACATGTACATTACCTCGAAACATATCTGTTTCTACGCATATCTTCCCAAGAAGACGGTAGGTGGCAATCGCCCGATTGTTAACGATGTACTGACATAAAGTACAGCATGAAGCCGCCAAATCAGGATATCTCTCGAAGAGCGGCAAGCGTAACCCAAGCTACACCAGATTTTGGTTCCGATTAAAGGGTGATGTCCTGACATATTACAAAAACGCGGCAGACGTTTACTTTCCCCACGGTCAAATCGATCTGCGTTACGGTATCTCGGCAAGTATTGCAGACAAGGATAAGGACGGTCTACATTTCAATGTCGAGACACATCATCGGACGTACAAGTTCAAGGCCGACAGTGCGCCGAGTGCAAAGGAGTGGGTCAAGAGCCTCCAAAGAGTCATCTTCCGAAGTCACAACGACGGCGACAGTGTCAAGATCTCACTGCCAATCAAGAACGTGATTGATATTGAGGACACTCAAATGATTGCGTTTGCCGATACGTGCAAAATTCGAGTCATCGACAACGACGAGACCTACGCCATTGATGAGGTACGTAGTTTATCTGCTCCAAAGTTCCTTGGCTGACCGTTATAGTATTTCTTTTCCTTCTTCAGCTTTGGAAAGGAGGCCATCAATGTTCTCAAGATTCTCATTGATGCTTCTTCAGGGAGTCGCTCAGCGGAAAAGGCAGTCTCTAGTCTCGAAGACAATGACGGCACAGAATCACCTTCTCGCGGGGCTTCTCTGGCGACAAGCAGACACGGCTCTAACATTAGTAAATTGCGCACCGGTAAGCTGCCTGACACTGTCAAGGCAACATTATCCCCTATGTCGCCTTTGTCGCCTCGTTCCCCCGGTCAGATGAGCCCTCGCGCCAGTATGGACGGGCCACGATCGAGTTTCGACGCCTTCAAACGGTTTGGAAGAAAAAGCATGGATGTCCCAAGCTCAATCGGAGATGGTAGCCCTCGCAGGAGCTTTAGCGGAACGAGACACTCGACGAGCTTTCATCAACACGGTACCACGACTCCTAAAGCTCAGGACTCAGGAGACTCGTTCCTTCAATCATCAATGGAGCCGAGCGTCTCTACCTTATCGCCTTCTTCCTTTGAGGATACCTCCGCGAGCCAAATCCTAGAAGGGAGTGAAGTCTTTCGCAGCCCGACGATGCGACGATCCGCTTCCGCCTCGAGAAAACGTGACCAATCCGGCAAGCAGACACCTCGTAACTCCAGCTCCCAAAGAGATCGGCCTCACCCTGTTCATCATGCTGCGACGACGGGCGCTCTGCAGGAAATGGGTGGCGAGCAGAGTGATTCTCAAAGGCCGGTAACCCCAACGCTCAACAGTATCACCAAGATCGGAGCGTATCCTTTACAACGAGCAAATGCCTTTGCCGAATACCTGAGCCGCACAAGTCAGCGCATGGGCTCCATGTTTGCGACCGAATCCCTTGGTTATGTTGAAAAGGTGCACGGCATGTGGAAAGGAGAGCACCGTCATTATGACGAGCCACACGAGCTTCGGACCGATGACGATGCTGAAGACATGGATTCGGATACGGATGACAAGATGCAAACCACGATGGATCGATTTCGAGCACATTTCGCCTTACCCGAGTCCGAGAAGCTCGTAGCGACATACTTTGGTGCCATCTTCAAAGTTCTCCCTCTGTATGGAAAGTTCTATATCAGCGACCGCTCATTCTGTTTCCGAAGCTTGTATCCTGGGACACGGACGAAGCTCATTCTCCCACTAAAGGATATCGAGAATGTCCATAAAGAAAAGGGGTTCCGATTTGGTTACTACGGTCTTACAGTTGTCATCCGTGGTCACGAAGAGCTTTTCTTTGAGTTTAGAAGGCCAGGGCTGCGAGATGATTGCGCCGTTACTCTACATCAACTCATGGAAACTAACCGTTTTCTCGAGAAGTCTGGTATCCTTGATCAAGAGGAACAAGATGATGAGGAGGCTGCTGCTGCAATTGCGGAACACGATGCCCTAAAAGAGGCACGACAGCATGAGCTCGCCAATCACGAGTTGGAGCTGCCACACGAGATCTCTGGTGTCTCCAATGCCCCGACAATTCTCTTTGACAATCCCAACTCTTCTGGCCTCGCTTTCAAGCCGCAAAAGTCAATGAAGATTACCTGTCTCACGATTGGATCCCGAGGAGACGTGCAACCATACATCGCTTTGTGCAAGGGTCTCCTTGCTGAAGGGCACAAGCCTCGGATTGCTACACACGGCGAGTTCCAGGAGTGGATCGAGTCACATGGTATCGAGTTTGCTCGAGTCGAGGGCGACCCTGGTGAGTTGATGCGCCTCTGCATCGAGAATGGCACCTTTACCTGGGCTTTCCTACGCGAAGCAAACTCGACGTTCCGAGGATGGCTTGACGACCTGCTGGACTCTGCTTTCACAGCATGCGAGGGTTCAGAACTTCTCATCGAATCTCCATCAGCCATGGCAGGCATTCACATCGCAGAGAAGCTCGGAATCCCTTACTTCCGAGCGTTCACTATGCCTTGGACTAGGACACGGGCATACCCTCACGCGTTTATCATGCCCGAGCACAAGATGGGCGGAGCCTACAATTACATGACGTACGTTATGTTCGATAACATCTTTTGGAAGGCTACTGCGTATCAAGTGAATCGATGGAGAAACAAGACGCTGGGACTTCCCAGCACAAGTCTCGAGAAGATGCAGCCGAACAAGGTTCCGTTCCTGTACAACTTTAGCCCTAGTGTGGTTGCTCCGCCCTTGGACTTTTCGGACTGGATCAGAGTGACAGGTTACTGGTTCCTTAATGAGGGTGGTGACTGGAAGCCGCCTCAAGAGCTTCAGGACTTTATCGCCAAGGCCAGAGCGGATGGAAAGAAGTTGGTGTATGTCGGTTTCGGGTCTATCATTGTCAAGGATCCTGCCAAGATGACACAAGAGGTCATTGACGCCGTTCTCAAGGCAGACGTCCGATGTATTCTCTCGAAGGGTTGGTCAGATCGTATCTCGCCGAAGGATGACCCATCCAAGCCCCGGCCTGAAGAGCCCATTCTGCCTCCGGAGATCCATGTAATCAAGTCTGCGCCCCATGACTGGCTCTTCAGCCAGATCGACGCTGCCGCACATCACGGTGGTTCTGGAACAACCGGAGCTAGTCTCCGAGCTGGTATCCCGACCATCATCCGTCCATTCTTTGGCGACCAGTTCTTCTTCGCAACCCGAGTTGAAGATCTCGGAGTTGGAGTGTGGGTGCGTAAATGGGGAACCAACAGTTTCGGCCGAGCCCTTTGGGAAGTGACGCGTAACGAGCGCATGATTGTAAAGGCTCGGGTCCTTGGCGAACAGATTCGCAGTGTGAGTCCAGCTTCTGTCTTGATCTTGAATCAACTACTAATAATTCGCAGGAGTCTGGTGTTGATAACGCCATCCAGTGCATTTACCGCGATCTGGAATACGCCAAGAGCCTCATCAAGCGCAAGGCTGGCAAGAATTCCCAGCACGATCCTGCTGAAGATGACGATACTGAAGAGAGCTGGACCTTTGTCGGTAGAGACGAACACGACCCCGACGCGGTCACGAAGAAATTGAGTGAGGGTTTAGTCGGACTTGGAACAGGTAGCGACCGGCCGCTACCATTGGGAAGCCAAGCACCCTCCTCCGAAACGACATGACGTAACTGTTACACGAGATGTGTTTTTTAATTGTGATGATTTCCTTTGTTTATGGACTGAACATTTGGGACGAGCGATCAAGTGGCTTTATTACTAGCCGCAGCATTTGGATGCTATGGATTGTCAAGGAGTCTGGATGACTTAATGTGACCACTATCAGGCATAGATGCGATATTCTAGATAACTATAGAATACGTATAAAGATAATACTGGCTTATCAATGAATGGGATTGTACTAAAGTGGGACTGACTGATGTATTGATGTAGTGTCACATGAGGGGACTGATAGAGATCGTTCATCATTTCGAGCGCATAGTAGAAGATGCGACTAAAGAAGCCTAACAGTTTCCATTTTCCGAAGCTTCATCACATATTCGTCTTCATTACTGTACGTATATCATAGTCCGGGCCTGCGGAAGTTTAGCTTTTGCGAGAATGAACAGGGTGTTCTTCACGGACACTTCGCGAGACTCAAGGACATAATTAAGTTTTCTTTTGATACGGCAGCATTTGCCAAACTTTTCTCAGTAAGATTTTACCAAGCCTTACAGTATAATGTCCAAATGGTGTCTTTTCCTAGTTGATGTAATGGCAGCATCTGCCCTCCGTGTGACTTAGCTTGATGCTTGAGGTTTAAGCTGGAGTAACATTTGGCCACACATGCTTAAGGTTTGAGGTATTATGCTCTTCTTCGAAGATGGAGGTTTTTAATAGAAGTTTCTGTTGAAATGGTTAAGACATATAAAGCCCTGTGTTGCTGTCACTCGAGACATTTGCAACTTATCTTTCCTGCCTACTTTTCCAGTCTATCGTCTCCAGACATATTCACATCCAACCTGTTTAGGACCTACACAATCACTCACACCTTACCACCACCTTCCGTGTCAACAAGTAACTTGAATCAGACGAGCTTAACTGTCGATCATACCATAAGTTACAAATATCCATCATGCCAGACTGGAGCTCGCTACCCTTCGATATCCGCAAGGGTATCTTGGAGTATATCACCACACTCGACCATATAGCACAGTACTCTACCGTCTCTGAGGAATGGCGCTGCGCAGTAGAGGAGAAAACCTTCCGCGGTATCAGAATCGATACAACAGTTGTTGCCCCCTCGCCTTTTGTCGTCCAAGATTTGCACGTTCTTAATGGTCTACCGAAAAGGCAAAAGGGGCTTATCAGGCACATCTGGCTCAATATCGCGCTACAGAGATACAACTGTCCGGATTGCTATCACAGAGAGTCAACTGTTCAGCGGAATTCTAATTCAATGACGATGCGACTTGCCATCAGCGCCTTGTTTGTTGTCCTGGCGGGTTGGGAGCCTACCAAGGAAGGGTTGACACTGGAGATGAACGCGTACTCTCCAAGTGACTCTGAGCACTGGTTCCGAGGCTGGTACTTTGGAGCCCCGGGAGAAGAAGAGACTCTTGAGAGGGGGATGCGATATCTTCATTTCGGTAAAAGGCATCCAGCTTGTGAGGATGGCCTCCGACGACCTTTTGAGGTGCTTAGAGTTATCCCGTCAGACCTTCCTGTCGTGAGAGCAGTGACCAAGTTCCTCATCCGCCGTCAATGCCGTCGTCAGCTCGACCCAAACGCGTTACTCCAAATATGGAGGAAGCTGCCGAGCATGGGACATATCATGCACGAGTCGTGGAGACCCTGGGGAAACGTCTCCTCGTACACCTGGGATCTCGGTAAGTTTGAGAGAAATTGTTGTGTATTAATGTTTCTGTTATTGACTTGGCTTTGAATAGCTTATGGGAGAGCACTATGCCATGAATCGCTGCCTACCTCAGTCAAAAGGATAACTGTCTTTGAGGACTTCAATAACCAGCATCAATTCTTACTGAAGAAATATAGAGTGTTAGACCAGGTGCATCAAGGAGTACCAGTGAACCCAGACCAGGGCACAATTCGTACTGGAGGTCGAGCCCTCGCGGGGTTTTTCGCCAAGAAGAGCATGCAGCTGGAGCATCTTTCCGTTGCCTTCGTCATCGACGTAGCTAACTTTTTCCTTGCCTGTGAGCCTGGGTGGCGATGGGAGGACCTGCGTTCGCTCACGCTGACATCGGAGGCTCTAGCTAGAAAGGCGCATCGTGGGGAGACATATCAGCAGCTACAAGCTGCAGCGCGGGTTGCGCTGAATATGCCCAAGCTAGAGAGTCTGACGCTGTGGAATGGCGATGTAGGCGAGGCTTGCCCGTTTGTTTATCGGCGGTATCAGGATGATGTCTCGATAACATGGCGGGCAAATTGGGAGTTTGAGTTAGGGTCTGAAGTGCGCAGCGCTTGGGAGGCTGTGGCCAAGATGCATTCTCCTCGCCGTGCTCTTACAGTCGAGACAGAGATGCTGAGGGAGTGCGCCCTCCTCTCTCACGGCGATGCTATTCACCATTTGGGTCTTCATTCGGTGATTGACAGTGTGTCGTTAGAGCAGATACGAAAGGAGAGTAGGCTCCCAAGATCATGGCTTCAATAGCTCAGCTCATTATGTGTTGACAACACGTGAGGAGGATTCATATCCTTGTCCCTCCGCAGTGTGTCAAACAAGCTTAATTCTCCCACTAAGCAAGTATACCAAACGACATCTAGAGTTACAATCTTACCATGGAGTTGGCTTACAACTGGGGTGATGTGACACCAGCTCGGGTCTAAGGCGCCCGAGGGAGAGTCAGGTGAGGTGCTCAGGCAGCGATATACCAACTTCTTTTATGCGTTCAAATGGGCGAAGGGATGGGGATAACTCGGGGTCAAAGACGATGCATGAGGCGGCTAAATGGAGGGTTGGATGAGTTGCATCGTGTCGGGTATATAACCAACAGACTGGGCAACTATGTGCGACATGGACGATATCGTTTCCAAAGCTCATATAATTTCATTTCTAGAAATACTAAGATAGTTTCAGGTTCATTATGGCTAAATCATCGCCAAAACAACCTTTCTTTGGGTTCAGAGGAGGATGGTTAACATTCTGGATCACAGTTAGTCACTCCATTACCACCTACACTCAATCTGATAAGAATAGGTTGCTTGCGCAACAGACATGACACTCTTTGGATACGACCAAGGCGTCTTCAGTACGTCCAAAAGCACAAATACGAGCCTCTAGTAACACCGTAATAGGCGGCGTGGTTGTCACTCAGGATTTTCTCAAGCTTCACAACCTTGTCGGTCCAACGAAGACCAATCTCCTCGCTACTGTAACTGCTATTTACGACATCGGGTGCTTCTTCGGCGCTGTAATTGCCTTTACCATCGGTGAGAGACTTGGTCGTAAGAAGGCTATCCTTCTCGGTACAGTGATCATGTCCATCGGGACTGTCATCAAGGTCTCGTCGTATAGTCTTCAGCAGATGATCGTTGGCAGGATAGTACTAGGGTAAGAGTCACTGGCTAATTGAATCCTGTATACTAACAGGAACAGAATTGGAAATGGCATCAATACTGCCACGGCACCTATCTGGCAGACCGAAACATCACAGGCGAAATGGAGAGGGAAACTCGTCATTCTAGAGATGGCCATGAACATTGCTGGTTTCTGCCTTGTCAACTGGATCAACTACGGGCTGTCCTTTGTTGATGGATCTGTCGCTTGGCGTTTTCCACTGGCTTTTCAGTTTGTCTTCATATTTGTGCTCTTTGCTACAGTCCCCTGGCTTCCTGAGTCACCGCGGTATGTCACAAAGCTCACTAAATGGATACTTGCTAATTGTCGTTAAAGTTGGCTCATCGCGCATGGTCATGTTGAAGAAGCCACGGAGATTCTTGCCTGCATTGAAGATAAACCCACAGCTTCTCCAGTTGTAACAGCTCAACTGCACGAGATTCAGTATAGCGTAAACTATGAACGTGAACACACGATTAAGTGGAAGGATATCCTCATGCGACGCAACAAAGACACTGCCGACACAAAGACCCTCCGGCGTTTGCTTCTCGGTGCAAACACGCAGCTCATGCAGCAGTTCGGCGGCATTAACATCATGAGCTACTACATGCCCACCGTACTCATCAACAGCGTCGGTCTCACCGAGAGCATGGCTCGCTTACTCTCCGCGTGCAACGCCGTGTCCTACCTCGTATTCTCATCAGCGGCGGTCTTTCTCGTGGAGCGATGGGGACGAAGGGGTCTTATGCTGCTGTCCACGGCGGGCCAGTTGCTGTCCTTTTTGGTCATTACTATTCTTCTGAGATATGCTGTCAGCGATAAGAAGGAGGTGCTTGGATCGGCGTCGACTGCGTTCTTCTTCTTTTACTTCATCTCCTTCGGGGTGGGTATGCTGGGGGTTCCGTGGCTGTATCCTACCGAGGTGAATTCTCTTCCTATGCGGACCAAGGGAGCAGCTCTTGCGACTGGGACAAATTGGTATATCTACACTTCTAGCTATTGGGCCTTACTTCGTGTGCTGACAGGAACAGGATCACAAACTTCATCGTCGTAGAAATCACGCCCATCGGTATCCAGAACCTTGGCTGGCGTTTCTGGATAGTATGGACCGTCACAAATGCGCTCTTTCTACCTGTCATCTACTTCTTCTACCCTGAAACTTGTAGGTTCTACATCACAAAACGTGCAACTAATGCTAATCGGCCTTCAGCAAACCGGAAACTGGAAGACATGGACGCTTATTTCCGAAAAAATCCCTCTGTTATTGTTATCAAGGACAAGGATGCGACGATGGCCAAAAGACCTGAGAAATATGTTTTGCAAGATCAGGAGGATATGCAAAGGGAGGAGGGTATTGGCTCTGAGAAGGTTCTGTGATGGTCAGCCATTGCTTGCGGTTTTGTATGAGTGATGAGCTGGCTTCCCAGGCTTCTCATAATGCCATTCGCATCAACACCAATTAAACCTATTTTATCAGAATATGTAACATTTAGAAGAAATAATAAATATTTGTAACTTTGTAATAAGTTAACAGAAGTAGCCATCTTTAATCACCTTAAACAGCGTCCACTTGCCTTCAAACGGATTTACCCCGGGTTTGCGCCCGCCCAGAAACCAAAGCTTTCCAGCCTTACGTAATACAGCAGCGCCTTCAACTGGGGAATCCATTTGGCAGCTTCACAATCAATCACCTCACAAACCACCAACCCCCACGAGAAGCGACAGCCACGAGGTCTCGCCCGCCCATACGAGGGAAATCCCACGGAACGAGACGATTACCTACGGAAATACATTGAACGCGAGAAGCTCCCAGCAGCCATGCCTCAGGATATGCCCCCTCGGGGCGGGTACGAGCCCGTCCAGTACAAGGTGCGTTTTCGGCGAGGTTGCGATGGAAGGATAAGCGGTTGGAGAGGTCAATTGGATGCGGTGCAGTGGAATTGAAGCGTGGGGAAGAGCCTGGAATAGTGCACCATGGGAGACGAAGCAACCGGAATACAGCAGAACTGCGCAGGGCGACAAGACTAACTCGGAGCAGCGAAACCTCCCCGCCAAGGGTTTCCGTCCTGGAATCCTCCTCCTCGGAATGGGCGCTGTCATGAGCTACGGCTGGTACAAGCTGATCGGCGGCATGCGCGAGGCCAAGTACGTTTGTCCCTCTCTCATCGTCTCACCATTTACATCCCAATACCTACGAACTACGTCAATCAGTAAAGGACCAGGTACTAACATTGAAACAGCGAACTCGGCCGTGAGAAGATGTGGGCTCGCATCAACCTCATTCCCCTCCTCCAGGCCGAAGAAGATCGCGATCAGGTCCGTCGATACCTGGCTGACCAGAAGCGTGAGAAGGAGTTGCTGGGCGACAATGCCAAGGTTTACAACAGCGACCGGTTCGTCAAATCCCCTTGTCTTTCTGCTGGAACTATATCAGCGTTGAGATGTGTATGTCGGCGTGGGAATTGTATTAACGTGCTTGCAGATTCGTGAGGCCGACTTTTGCCGTCACCCCTCCTCCTACTACAAACTAAAGGTAAAAGATTGGGAGGCAGATATGAAAGAACCGATGTGATGGGACCGTGTATATATTTTTTGACAAAGTGGTTCTCAATGGAATTGAAAGGGTTACAAGGCAAATGACCAACTGACTAACTGTGAAACGACATCCATCTACTTCACACTCTCAATCTTCTCTTCTGTCCATTCCCACAGCCTCTTGCCCAACTTCTCATCGAAACACATTGCATCACCTGCATTTCCCTTTCCAACAGGCTCATAGAACGCTATCTTGTCATCCTTCTTGACATCAGATGTTGCAGCCCACACAGAGTTGTACCCCCCCTGCTCAACCGTTATCATCCGCGGGTTCGTCACGTACACAAGCATTCTCTTCCAGAACGACAATTCTGTGACCAACCCCGTAGCAATCACGCCTGGATGGACGACCACGCTCGTGATACTCGGATACCGCCTCTGCAGCTCCTTCGCGAACACGATGTTGGCGAGCTTGCTCTGTCCGTAGCGGCCCCATGTTCCGAAGGATATGTGTTCCTGCCCAGAATGCAACGTCTCAAAGTCGATACCATTCTTCGGATGCCCTGCGTATCCGAGAGAGGTGACACTGACAAATCTCACATCACTTCCCTGCTCAGCAGTCCTTAGCATAACCGGCAAAAGACCCATGAGCAGTGTCGCGTTGCCAACATGGTTCACACCAAACTGGAGCTCCAGCCCATCCTGTGTGAGGCCATCAACAGCCATGATCCCCGCGTTGGCGATGAACACATCCAGACGATCATGAACGAAACGCTTGGCTGCGCTGCGCATGCTGTCGATGGATGTAAGGTCGCATTCGAGAAAGGTGGCAGGGATGGGGGCGATGGCGTCGATGAGGGATGTAGCGCCGCTGGAGGAGCGGCCGGTGAAGTAGACATGGGAGGGCTTGTGGGTGCAGAGCGTGAGGATGGCGGACCTGCCGAGGCCGGATGTTCCTGGAGTTTGTTAGTTGATAGAAAAGGAGCTGTTGGAAGGGGTTATATACCGCCGGTTACGAGAATAACTTTTCCTGAAAGGTCGGGCACATCAGTGTCCGGATTGAAGCCGTTGAAGTAAACCATGGTGATGAGATTTGAAGTGGTTTATAGGATATAATTGTATAGAAGTTTGATCAAGGAAGGGAGTGGTAGTTGTAAGTCTGAGGAGGCTTGTTTTCTTCCTTTCAACAGGACAGCTCGCCCTTCTTATACATATTCCCCTTGTATTTGAGAGCTTCTCCTCTTTATCATCTAATTACAAAGCGAGACATCAGATATCATGACGCGTGCTCATTTATGAGTGTTCTGGTAGTTGAAGCGGGAGGACAATCTGGCCGAAGGCGGACGGGTTTGTTTAGTAACTGTCACTATCCCGGGCTGGTGCCAAACCGCGCCGGCACTGTTAGCACGGGATACTTCTGTAACCCGCAGAGCCCCGCAAGAACCGGCCTAAATATTGTAAATGGATTGAGCTTCAAGCCTGCAACCAGTCTCCGTACCCATAGACTAATTCGGACGAACTAATCAAAACATAGCATAGCTCAACCAGGTTCACGTTCTCATTTCCAACACCAGATAAACGGTGCTTGACCGTGCGTAGAAGGGCAAAAGATACATTCGCACAAGACGTAAATGGTGCTTCAGAGTTGATTGTACCTAGGGGGTATACTAACACTACCTGCAACATGCAAACCAACTCCATTTCCCAGTGCCATTGCCATTACTATTGCCGTTGCCATTCATGTACATCTTTCTATTCGCCTTGTTTTTATTTTGAGAATAAATATCCTATTTCCTATGGCGCCTTACTCCGTTCCCCTGGTCAATCAAGTCCTATCAACTTGCCATCAGTTCGGCCAGCAACTCCCGCTCCAATTCATCCTCGTCGAAATCCTGGCCCTCGTCCGCGTTGATTACAGGGTCCTTGTCCCTATCTTCCATGGCTTCATCGCCTGTTGGTACTGGTGTTGGTAGACTTCCGTCCTCTGTGTCTTGGTCATCGCCGTTTGGCGTCTGTATTGATCGTAGGCCGGAAGCACCGCGGTTACGAGCGAGACGCTGTTTCTTAGCAAGTACACTTTCGCCGATGCTTGATGTGCCGTCGTCATCCGACTCATCTGCATCCGCCTTCCGTTTGAGACTCTGCTTAGAATTTTGTCCGTCTACGGTTTCGAGATCGGATTCTGTTACAGTGGCAGCAACACTCTCTTCATCATCGTCGTCGTCGTCATCGTCCATAAACTCGGCGAGTTCATCTTCAGCCTCACCCCAGTCGAAGTCCTTGAGCTCTTGACCGGTCTGGGCATCTTCAACTTCTTCGGCTTCTGATGTTACTTCCGTAATATCGTCTCCTCCCTTTTCCCTATCAGCATCGAGAATCTCCAGGTAGTAAGGTCGTTCGTCGAGCCGTCGCCATTGACTTAGACAATCAGTGAGCCAGTTCTGGTTGACGATCTTGATGCTGGGAATCTTGGCTGCCTGCTGCACCTTTTTTGTTCGGGGACGTGACGAGGCAACAACAAGATGAGTCACTCGCTTCGAAATCGTATCCAGAACTTGGGCGCCGTAGCTCTGAGCTTGAAGCCCTATTTCTGACTCCTCCACTCTAACGCCAAGGGGTACAAGGCCTGATAACACAATCACGAGACCAGACAGGACGTTGGACTTGAGTTCATCAAGGATATCGCCAGCATCCGGTACCATAGACAGATCAACGCCATCATCAACAGATGCTCTTCGCTTCGATTTGCTGTGCGCTGGTGGATGTGTTCCTTCCTTTTCTCTCCGCTCCGCTCGTCGCCTGTCATACGTTTCGTAGAAAGAGGTGTGTAAATCAGTGAGGTGATCCTGAAGGGCAATGAGCTCCTCATCGTCGTCAACAAGGACATTTCTATGGTGGACAGATGGTGAGTCGCTGGTGGTATTCGTCTCCTGCTGATCGTCTTCCTTATCCAGCTCTTCTTGCATATGCAACAAAGGTCGCTCCTTCAGCTGCTTCTCCAATGTCTTCTCCTGCTCCTCGGTCTGACTCTTTAAGCTGGCTGCGTCATCTCCGCCGCTCATCTTCACTATCTCATCGATGGGCGAAGCTTTTGAAGGTGGCTTTGGGCTGTTATCTACCACGGGCTTCGACTTCAAAATGGGCAAAATATCTTGTCGCTTGGGCAGAAAACTCGAGTTGATATCACCGATGCCCTTAAAGAAATCGTATGGTACCACTTTGATCAGATTTGGTCGGTTCATTGGCCATACGTCGGCTCGATCGTCGATGATGACTACCATATCTGTACTGACGGGAAACAGACGTTGCAGACTCTTTGAAGTGATGCTGCCATTTTCATCACGACTGATGACGCGATTACCAAAAAGCTTCTTGTCGGGGTCGACAATCTTGGCGATATTGAGAGCGTAGGCGCGTGTTCCCATGGTATAAACGTGCAGCTCGTACATCTTAGAGACCTCTTCAAGGAACTCCATCAGTCCAGGCCTAAGTTTGATATAGTATGTGCAGCCGCTTGTCAGGCCGCGAGGGCCGTCGTCATTAAGCTGGAAGCTCCTAACATCCTTGACGGCATTGTGATTCGGATTTGTTGGGTCGTTTTGCCATTCGCCGATGGTAGGCTCAATACAAGCATGGATAATAGTCTGATCAAGATCGACAACAAGGCTCAGCTTCCGTTGTCGGAGTAGACGCTTCTGGTTCTCATGCTCGGCCTTTGTCGCGACGCTCTCGCTAACTCTCAAGACAGTCTGGTCATGGCTCATGTTGATCATGGCGCGGTCTGTGTCGAGGTTGTCGCTCGCCCAGTTGGTCTCGGTCATATCAGCGCCACACAAACTACAAAGGCCCTGCACCTGAACCTCGTGGCCGCAAGCTTCTTCAACCATCAGGCAAGGCGCGTCGGCCGCAATCTCTTGACCTTCGCGGATGCGCCATTGTTTGAGCTTGCCTTCAGCAGGACTATCGAACTCGGTATATGTGGTTTCGTTGCTCCAAGTATCGTCGTTGACTTGGCGCTTCCAGTGGAACTTGTACTCAAAGATGCTCTCCTGTTTCTTGATTGCGTCGCCGGGTTTCTTCAGTAGTTTGGTTACGATGATGGGGTAGTGTAGGCGCGTGCCTAGGGGGACGACTTTGTCGTACATGATGTGTATCGGCGGTAGGTAAAATATTGGGAAAGGGTTCTTGCGATGATATCGGTAGCCTCTGAAACGGTCATGAAAATTAGCATGCATTCGTCGAACGGGGCAAGACAAAGTCAATCCACCAGCCTTCGCATTCACGGTAACGAGATGGCGACGTCACCAATGACGAAAAAGACATACCTAGAGAGCTCCCCTTTCTTTAATCCTTCTCAGCGCAGGCGCTCCAGTCAAGCCCATGACCTCACCAGAATACGGCGCGAAAGCGAAGTGAATCAGCGCGCAAATGCACGTGCGAATCGCAAGTCGAGGATCGCGTAAACGAGTTCAGCGGGGATTGTTGCGAAGTGGTTCCTAGTACGATGAAATGTTGCTGAAATTGCCAAGGCTATGATTGTTGATGTCGCTGGGTGATTAATGGCCGTTATCTTTGATGTTGACCTTCAAAGAAAACGGAATGGAACCTGGAGAGCTTGTACGGAATACAGAGGATTGCACTGAAGGTGACGCACTAGGTTGGCACAGCTCAGCTACACTGTAGCGCGGGCCAGCTCCTTCCTTGTACTGCAAACAGAGCGCTGAAAAAGTGATCACGTGGTGATAAACTGACCACTGTCCGGAGCAGCGCTGCAAAGTAATCCCGGCGCGTAGATTCGTGGCGGACAACGGACAAGTGGGGTTCTCTTGGGATTCGCGATCGCGATCGTTGGTCCAAGCTCCGGGGAAGAAAGATGCGATATGATAATATCTTGCAACAGGAGACTCAAAGATGGAATTTCGCAGCAGTTTAGACAAAAGTGAATAGTAGCTTTTTCGTTTCACTACCACGTTTCCCTAATCTTATCTTATCAAGGAAAAGTAGGAAAGGTGAAAACAGAAGGGCACTTCTTCACGTCTAATGCCTGTCTTTCTGGAACAGCTCCAATAATGCGACCCAAGATGCGACAGGAGGGGTCAAGGTTATGTGTGTCGTCACACCAGACGCGGGGGGATAATGTCCGAAACGTGTACCCCGATACAGCTGGTTTGGCCAAGTTGCTGATATAACAGGTCCTGATTCTTCGAAGCAACGAGTGTTCTTATCTTGAATACATATTAGCATCATTCATCTTCAACTCACCAAGAACAATATGCAAAGTAAAGAAAACATACCATATAATAACCAATCAGGTTAACAAAAAGCTGTCCTATGATGGCTCAACTGCCGCAAAAAGAAACAAAGGTGGGAAGACCCGCCCTTTTTGTATTTGGAGCTCTCCTCGACCACCACCCCCAGATGCGAACCTGTCAGGCCTGTCACATCATTCAATCATCAACAGTTTATTAGCTTTATGCCCTGCATTTCCCCAGACAAAGGTGTTCTAGGATAAAGAAGCCGTGTTGGCTATATTTTCCCTTAGACAAAGGACTTTTGAAAGTGTTTGTCTTGTGTGCTTTTCTTAACCTCGACTCCTTTGTTGAAATACTGGAAACACAGTACCGAGGGTCATGTCATGGTCAAAGCTGTCACTTGGACAGCTTGTGTGGGGCTTCAGGTTGTCTCGCGACGCTAAAGTGGTCTCAGTTCAGTGGCGTGTTGTGTTTACCCTAGATCAAACTGAGATACGACAATATATCACAAGCTGAGCTTGTCACAAGCAATTGATCACATGTGCATTATACTCTGTGTTAATTTCAATTTACTTATAGCCTTTTAACATAGAACTCCGGAAAATGGGGTGACAAACTCGGATTTCTGTGGTTGAGACATAATGTGGTAAAACACCATGAAACAGAACATATTCCCGTGAGAATACTTTCAACTTTTATCACTTCTTCATATCAAAACATCACAACCCAGAAAAGTGGAGGCAACACACAATTAAAAATACCAAAATTATTGTAAAACACTGGTATCTATCGCAAAAACACAATCGAGGTACCACTCATCAATCAACCATCTATATCCATTCGTCGTTACATCCCATTTCACATCACTCATACCGTCATTACGGCGACTATAGCATCGATGTTCGACATCAAGCTTAAGCCGATGCTTGAACCACTCTGTAACCCTCTGACACCAGCTTTGTGATCTCCTCGTTCTTGTGCTGCAAAATGCCCAGCGCGTACGCAACATCGTTCCACTGTCGCTCCGTCTCGCATCGACCAAGTCGAGCCGCAAGCTTCTCGGCCAATTGCTTAGCATGCTTGTCCTGATTGACGCGTTAGTTATTGCTTTCCTAGACATAAATGCATCACGTACCTTTTCGACAAAGCCAAGCAGGAATTTGACAACCCTGCGGAAACTCTCTTCCTCCATGTTGCCACCTGCACTGAGCAGACTGAACATATCGACAAAGTGGTTGTACACAGCGTTGTCCTTGGTACTGAGCTCGGTGAAGAACATTCTCGCCAAATCCGCAATTCTGCGGTCCTCATCCTCCAAGCATTTGGCCATCTCTCCGAGTTGACCCTTGACCTTGACTTGTCCAGCCAAAATGAGGAAAGTCAAAGTCATGAGGCAGGTGCGCTTGACCGACGCGTCGTCGTCCGCCAGTCGGCGGTACAGGAAGTCTGTGTTCTCATCGATAAGGTGGTTGAAGCAAACAGCCATGTCTCCCAAAGCGATAACAGCGTTGCTTCGGACTGTGGCGTTGGGCGATCGCTCCATGATAGTGATGAGAAGCGGCAGGTTCGTCTCGCAGTATTCAGCAGACACACACATAAGCTTGGCGAGACAGAGGGTTGCAGCGGCTTGGAGTCCCTTGTCGGCGTATGTCGTGTTGTTGGCGCAGATATCTGACACCAGGGGACCAAACACCGCTAACAACGAGTTGGGCCCGTATAGAAGCTCTCGCTCACGAATGTGTGCCATGGCTTCTGTAAAGTCATCTTCCGTTGTGCCCCCAATGAGATCTAATTCATCTGCATCCTCCTTGTCCTTGTCACTTGCTGCAGGGGTTTGCTTCTCCTTCTCCTGCTTTCTGCGCTTGAAGTCGAGTTCGCACAGTTCAAGATGAACGATTTGCTTGATGGCGACGTGGCCAACAATGAATAGGAGCTGGGAGAGGGCAATCGCGTTGTCGCGCTTCTTGGGTTTCTCACTCTGGGTCTGGGTAAGGGTTTCAGTCTGAGTCTGAGTCTGGCTCTCAGCCTGGTCTGCGCTTGAAGCATCCTGCGCCTCATCTCGCGACGCGGGCCGGGAGTTGGGCTGTGAAGATGGCGGAGAACGCGTTTGTCCGAAGACCTGTCGCGCCTTTCGTCGAATGAGATCAGAACAGAGAGTGTCAGGATGCTTGGAGATGGCATAGATGGCGCTGATAGCCTGCTCTGCCACTCCATACCACTCCTTGCTATCTGAAGGCACCTCGGTGATGGCAGCAAGTCTGACCGATACAGCATGATCGTTGGGCAATCGTGAGAACTTGACAGGTGAATCCTTGGCTTGTCGACCCGTGGGGTTGATTCGCCTCAAAGCAATGCATGTGAACTTGGCCAGCTGAAGGTCATTGCGCCCATGCACACCAAGACCAGTTCGAAGCATAGTCTCCATCTCACCAACAACAATCTCAGGGTTCGCGGTCGCCAACATTCCCAAGACAATGATAGCACCTCGTCGTTGAGTTCGTGAAATCTCCCGTTTCTGCACACCGTAGACCTGCCACAACTTGTTGATGACAACCTCAGGAATCATGCCACCCTTCATCATCGTCGCCAAAAGCTGCTCAAGCGAGGTGAGCTCAGCAGGCGTCGCGCCAAAGGTCAGACTGATCATGTTTCGTGCAATGTAGTTAGCCGCATCGTTGGAGCTAAATGAGTCAGGGGCTTCAAAGAAGAGTCGCTTGTAACACTCGATTAAATGTGTTTGGACTCCCTTGCCTTCATCGCTGTTGCCCTTGGTCCAGATGAGACGGAGCATACGTCGGATACCGACCTTGTTCTGTTCAATGTTGTAGGCGTCGCCAACCTCGAAAAAGTCGATGGCCTCGATGACTTCACTCTTATTCCTTGAACCAAGAAGCTGGCAGATGATGGTTGTAGCCTCGTGGACGACCTCAATGAACTTGAGCGCCTCATTGTAGTATCTCCTGGTCAGAGTGAGCTTCTCGATAGCCTCGCTTGTGGCAGCCTCCTCCTGGGCCCTCTTGATAGCAGCGACCTTGTCCTCCTCGGTCATCTGAGCAGGCTTCTGCGGAGAGCCAAGTTGTGTAGCCTCATCTAGGAGTTCGTTATCAACCGTGGTGTTGGCCTGCTCGCCTCCAAATCCAGGTATGCCAGGTGGGGGCTTGAGAGCATCTAGTTCCTCCTGCACCTTGTCAAGACGGGCCTGCCATTCCTTTTTGGACAGCTGTGCGCCGTGCATGACCGTGAACGGATGTGTCTTGATGAGTGTGCCAATCAGCTTAATAGCGTTGCGCCTGACATTGCTGCTCTTGTCCTCCAAACTTCTGCAGGCGAGTTCGGCAGCCTTTTGTCGTCGCTTGGGGAACTTTTGGGCCAGATCGCAAAGTTTCATGTAAACCTGGAGTGTTCTGCAACGGCAGTAAGGGTTGATATCGAGGAATCGCTCTTCCAAAACGTCGAAAAAAGCGTTCAGCTGGGACTTGTGGTTCTCGCTGCGCTCGTCCTGCTTGCTGAGATAGGCAACCATGTTTCCACAGACCTCGATCAGGGCACATCGAAGAGTGTATGACTGGTCCTGTTAGTCAAAGAGTCTGCGTATAATTTTGAAGACCTACCTCGCTATCTAATTGCTTCGCAAGCATGGTCATCTGCTTGATAACTAGTCGGGGTGCCAGTTCGGAGAGTTTGGCAATGAATGAAGAAACGGATTTGGGGCCTCTGGTATCATTAGAGTTGAATTCCTTGTTGCTAATCTCTCTCAGCACCTCATCGGCGAGCTGGGGATAGTCGTATGTCTCTGCTAAGATGTGGAGGAACTCGGCCATGGGTTCCGATAGATGTTCGAAGTAGGTCAAGTTCTGAATAATGTTGATTTGCGCCGCTATTGATTGTGAGTCTCTCAGCCTGTTTGCAAGGTCCCTCCCGAGACGTACCATATGCGTGTCCATGATGCTTAACAGCAATGCACAGGACCTTGAAGCAGTGCATACGGATAGCTGTGGTCTTGACCCGCTGCTCGCTCTCCAAGACCATATACACCGGTCGAGTGAGGAGGCCGATAAAAGTATCTCTCTCGCTTGTGGTAAGGAAGATCTTGGAGAGCTTGAGCTTGAGGACCTTACACATAACTTCCAAGGCCGCTTGGAGCTGCGTAGCCGAGTCCCAAGCTGCATCCTTGTCTTTTGCCGCTCCCTTCTTGGCTTTTCCACGACCTCTGGCAGCAGGCGCCGTGGAAGACTTCTCAGCAGCCTTGGTCTCGACAGCAGCGATCGTCCACTGAAGGAGGAAGCCATATATCTCGAGTAACTTCTTGTGGTGGGATACTGAGTCCTGCTCGTCGGGGGAGTCGATATCGGAGTGGACAGAGTCGGCCTCTGCGCTCAAGCCGCTCATGACCAAGTCGAAGATCTTGCTGAGGGCGTGGGTGGGGAGGTGTGCTGTGTATCTGGGATTTTCTAGCTCAGAATTTCGTCCCAACGTCGCTGTATCTGGGGAGAGATGAAGGGAAATGGGGGCTAACTTGAGGAGAAACTGCAACGAGTCCATGTGGGAGGCGCGCATGATTGCGTCCGGGTTATCTGCAACTGAGTCGACAATGGGGTTCAGAACCGCGTTCACCACAGGAAGTGTGAGAGCTTCGGGGTCGTTTTCGCAGTCGAAGAGAGCACCGTCAGCCTCGGGCGTAGCGATGCTAGCCGGGTCTGACATGTAGTGCTTCAGCGCATCGTTGAGGTCGAAGTCAATGGTGTCCATAGTGGGCGATTCGAAGGTGTCGTCGCACTGGAGCGAGCGACAATTAGGAGGAGACGAAACGAAACGGTTGAGAACGTTGAAAGCCTAATCAACAGGATATCATAAAATTTCGCAATAACCGTTGTTCCCTTTATGTTGACCGTATATCGCGACCAGGCGTTTACCGTTGAATACCGGATCCGTCGGTATGATGTTGTTGACGATAGCCTGTGTATCAAACTACGGAGTCGGTGGAGGGGATTTGGTGGAGGGGAGGATCACCCCTGGGCAACGATTGTTTTTGTTTTGTTTGTCGCGACCAGTCAGGACCCTTCCCCGCCATCTTCCACTAAAAAGACAGCGCGTTGTGCCTGCCACACCCCTGTAGCCAACCAGTCGAGTCTTGTCTTTAATCTTTGTCTACAGCCCCTCCAAAACTGGATTGGAACTGTAAACTCTGGTCTACAGTTGTCGTTTCAAACAACCAATAACACTGTTTTGTTCTTTTCCCTAGTTTACTGTACCAGTAAGAGTTCGAATTGACTGCGGAACGGGCTGAACTTACTTTCATCCGACTTTTCCATATTACCAAGCGACTCTACGAGATCATGACTACAGCGGTCCAGCAGCATGTTGACGAGCACTTCGATATCCATGAAGATCTCAGGACGGAAGACACGGAGATGATGCCCGAGGAGGAGCGCACAGAGGAGGCTGCGCCAATGGACGAGGAAGAACGCGCTCAGTTGTTTCAGCAGCAACTTCAACAACGCCATCATATGCAGCAAGTGCATCCCCATCAACAACACCAGACACACCATGGCCAACCACAGCGTCAACCCGAAGATGAGCCCCAAGAAGAGGAAGAGGAGGAGGAGGAAGAAGAAGAAGCAGCCGAAGAGTCTTCTGAGGAGGAAGCTGTTGATCGCAGTGTTCAAGCAGACATGGACAAGCTGCAGAGCGACTTCCCGGGCTTTCGCAATCGGTATAGGTTGATCAAGCGTATCGGTGAAGGTATGTCAACAACCCCTCCTATCTGGTCACCAATTGAGACTAACAAACACCACCAGGAACATTCTCAACCGTCTACAAAGCCGAGGATATAATGTACGACCACTACGACAATAGTTGGGACTATGAAGACGACTCGTCAAAGTGGACGCCACCACCAAAAGCAACCGACAGTCCAGTTGCTCCTCGTCCCCGTCGCAAGGCACGCTACGTCGCCATCAAGAAAATCTACGTTACCTCAAGTCCGTCACGAATCCTCAATGAACTGGAACTGCTTCACGATCTTCGTCAATGTCCCTCCGTCTGTCCACTCATCACCGCTTTCCGCGAAACCGATCAGGTCGTAGCTATCCTACCCTACTTCCGTCATGGAGACTTCCGTACATATTTTCGCGACTTGACCATCCCCGAGATCTCCGTCTATCTGCGCGAACTTTTCACCGCCCTCAAAAGTGTTCACGACCACAAGATTCTTCATCGAGATATTAAGCCTACCAACTTCCTCTACGACCCAGGCACTCAGCGCGGTGTTCTCGTTGACTTTGGCCTTGCGGAGAGAGAAGGCTCTGATGCTAAGCCTTGCCTCTGCCATGAAAGTCGAGAAGTCCGCAAGACCCGTCAGACAAACTCAGTTTGGGCGCAGAATGCTGCGACCCCTCAAGCAGGCTATCCCAAGTCCGATACACGATCATCGCGTCGCGCCAATCGTGCAGGTACTCGAGGTTTCCGCGCCCCTGAAGTGCTTTTCAAATGTACAGAGCAGACTACATCCATCGACATCTGGTCCGCAGGTGTTATCCTACTCACCATTTTGTCCAAGCGATTCCCCTTCTTTAACTCGGCCGATGACGTTGAAGCCATGATTGAGATAGCAACCATTTTTGGTAGCAAACGCATGAAGGCCGCAGGTTTGCTCCATGGATGTGTCTTCGAGACTAGCATTCCCACTGTCGGTCAAGGAGGCTTCTCAATGGAGAAGATCATCATGTGGAGCACGTGTCGAGGAGAGGACAAGCCTCTGACACCAGACGAGAAGATGGCTATTACTTTCCTCGAATGGTGCATGGAATTGGACCCCAGCCGGAGGATAACGGCCTCGGAAGCACTTGACCACGAGTTCCTCCAGCTGGATTTATCTGCAGCTGAGCAGGGGGCTTATAGCGAATAGCCAGTGGCTTCAGAGTATTAATATCAAGATCATGTACCACTAATGTAATCATACTAGCATGGAAAGGCGTTGGGTTTGAGTACGGTGTTATGTAGGAGGCTGGAAAGGTATCTGTGTATAGGAAGGCTACATGACTGCGATACCCTGTTCATCAACAATGTTTCACAGCAACATAACATGGCAAACGTCGAGATGACATAGTCACAATTGAATTTTAACAGAATTATCATTGTCATAATCATGGGCGAAAATCGATTTTTATTTCGTTAACTCCGTGCAAGAGTCCCTGATGCAATGCCCGAAGCCGACCGACCTAGGTCCCTGGCTCATTTCTCGAAGCGCAGGAGACCTATTCTCCAGTGCCCAGCTATTGACCGGGTTGGAGATTTTTTACTTTCCGTTTGAAAATGTCCCATACAAGCCCAACCGACTCCTAGCAAGCACAACATTTAGAGAACAGTTGCTTGCTTAAGCGACAAGCTCAACGACACCACCAGCCTGCTTGATCTTCTCCTCAGCGAGGCGGCTGACCCAGCGGGCGCGGACGACAAGAGGGATCTCAGGGAGACGGCCCTTGCCGAGGACCTTGGAGTAACCAAGGGGGAGGAGGTCGAGGACGGGGACGGTGTCCTTCTTCTCGCCGGAGACGTAGGCGTCACGGGTCTCCTGGGGAACGAGAGACCAAAGCTGGGGAAGAATTAGTCAAATATTTCGAGAAAGAGCTTGCGACTGGATTCGAGTGAGTCGCGCGGGGTGGTATGTACCTTGTCGAGGTTGATGATGGGCTTCCAGAAGTGGTTGGGCTGCTTGTGGAAGTATCGCATACCAACCTTACCGAAGTAACCGGGATGGTACTATTCTCAGAGTCAGCCAATTCGCGTCCTTTCGTTTCGTTTCTCGTCGTCGGGCTGTCGAACCTTGTCCATGTTGGTACGGTGGTGGTGCTGACCACCGGCAAGACCACGACCACCGGGATGCTTGCGGTGCTTTCCGACACGTCCCTTACCGGCGGAAACGTGGCCGCGGCTGATTCACAAAGTCAGTCCATCACAAGTTCTTTCGTATATTTTATAATTCGACCGGTGTTGTCGTATTTTCGTGCAGCCGCCGACAAAGGGCGATTATTGTGAGCTCCAGCGGTCTATCACTGCTTTCCCACGAGGGGGAAAACAGAGACGGACGCGGTCTCTCTCAACGACCAACCTCGTCGACGGCGAGGGGGATGAGGACATACTGCTTGCGGGTCTTCGACAAACGGGTAGGCATGGCGACGGCTGTGGGTGGTTGTCGACTTTTCGGGGTTCACAGTCGAAAAGCTGAGAATTGGGCTGGTGATGTTCTGCAAAACCTAGCACTTCGAGAATCTTTAGACGAGGGCAGAGCAACCCTAACAAAAATGGCTGTGGGAAGGTGGGGCTCTTTCCGCCTTGGGCTGTCAGGTGACCTCGTGGCCTGACCGTGGTGAAGCTCGGTGAGGACCCACTCATGACGGGCCGTTGATTTGAGATCTGAAGCTTGAGACGCGACTCATCAACGCGGTGAGATACAGGCAATAGAGCCTTGCGTATTGATGAAGATGGCGCAAACCGATATCGATAATGTTATGAGAGACCTGGAAAAGCTGGACTTTCATCACCCATACACGCCTTATGATGTTCAGGAGCAGTTCATGAAGGCTGTTTACAATGTCCTGGAGACAGGAAAAGGACAAGTTGGTATATTGGAGAGCCCAACTGGTACAGTGAGTGCATCTCCGAGGATAACGTAGTGCCTTTGTTGCATGGTGATGATTGTCGGGTCGCACAATGATCGCTGGCTGTAACACCCAAGAGACTCGCTAACATCAACAGGGCAAATCGCTTTCCCTTATTTGCGCTTCACTAACATGGCTCCGAAACCACAAATCACATCAATTCGAGGCCTCACTCCAAGAATCGGCTGAAGCTTATAAAGATGAACCCTCCTGGCTTGTTGAACAACTCCTCCGTCGCAAGCGAGAAGAGCTCGTCAGTCGCTGGGAAGAACGAGAGAAGCGTCTAGAAACCCTTCGCCTTAAAGAAAAAGCGCAAGAAGAGCGCGCCCGTAAACGTCGCCGTGTCGAAGACTCGCTTCCAAGTAGACCACGTGTAGAAGATGAAGATGCGGAGTGGTTACTTGACGATCCTGATGATCGCGACACTGGCCCCCAGGATGCATTGTCAGGACTCAGCAAGGAGACACGGGAAGTCCTTGCGAGTATCGGTTTAGGTGGAGCCAAAAAGCTTGAGGAGGAAGATGACCTCGTAGAAGAGCCCATAAAGGTGCGCACATCATTGATGACTTGTGAATGCTTGGTAGTAACAGTAGTAGATCTATTACACGTCAAGAACACATTCTCAGCTTTCGCAATTCATCGCCGAACTACGTCGCCCTTCTTTTCCGGCTTCACTTCCGTCGTCTTTAGACAAGAAGGAAGAATCGAAGACTGAAACTGTCAAATTATTACCATTATCTTCACGACAGAGATTATGTATCAACCCTTCAGTTTCCCGTCTTGGGTCTGTTCAAGCCATCAACGATCGCTGCTCAGAGCTTCAACAGCCAAAGACAGGACAGAAGTGCCCTTTCGTTCCCAAAGAAGAACTTCTTTCGCAAACCCACCAGTTCCGAGACTCGGCTTTGGCCACGCTGCCTGATATTGAAGACCTTCACCAACTTGGCAAATCACTTGCCGTATGTCCATACTACGCATCGCGTACTGCCCTTCCGGGTGCCGAAATTATCACACTTCCGTACCCGTTATTATTGCAGAAAAGTGCCAGAGATGCACTTGGTGTTAAACTGGAAGGCAGCGTTGTTATTGTGGATGAGGCGCATAATATCATGGATGCAGTGGCGAACGTTCATGCGGCCGAGATCAAGCTAAGTGATCTGCGAAGGGGACGAGGGATGTTGGGTGTATACGTAAAGAGGTTTGGGAAGAAGCTGAAAGGTGTCAACCGAGTAAATGTCGGGAGAGTGGGGAGAGTTATCGATGGACTTAGTGAATGGATGGATGGGGCGCTCAAGTTCAAGGTCAGTTCACTCTATCACTACTTACACAGCGGCTAACATCTTGATAGCAAGAACATGGTATTGTGGATCCCAACGACTTGACCAGGCCGAAAGGTATCGACCAGATCAACATGTTTGAACTCATCCAGTACATCCAAGAGTCGAAGCTTGCCTTCAAGATTGAGAGTTACATATCCCATGTCGAAAGCGAGGATGAAAACAACAAGACACCTAGATCAAGTACGCCGGTGCTTCACAGCCTGGTATCATTTCTCATTGCCCTCACGAATCTTAGCTCTGAGGGTCGGATATTTTACCAGAAGGTCAAAGGGTCAGCCCCTGATATACAGCTTTCTTACCTACTCTTATCGCCAACTCATGCATTCTCATCCATCGCATCGAGCGCGCGAGCAGTTATACTTGCTGGAGGTACAATGTCGCCCTTTGACGACTATAAAGACCATTTGTTCCCGTCACTAGAACCAGGTAAAATCACGACTCTCAGCTGTGGGCATGTTATTCCACCAGAGAATCTCTGTGTTTGGACACTGGCATCGTCGCGACCAGGTGCGCCGCCCTTTGAGTTTAGCTTTCAAAGGCGAGGCGACGCAGAGATGATAACTCAGCTGGGCCTTGCCATTTTGAACCTCTGCTCGCTTGTACCAGATGGTGTGGTTATTTTCTTTCCCAGCTACGGATATCTTGACGAGGTGGTTGCAGTCTGGCAGAGGAGTCAAGGGGCAAATGCGCAGGCAGTCTGGGATCGATTGGGAATGCGTAAGGCCTTGTTTAAAGAAACAAGAGGTGCATCAAGCGACGAAGTGCTGCAGGAGTACTCCGACGCCATTGTAGGCGACAAAAGCAACGGAAAAGGAGCTCTCCTCCTCAGTGTAGTCGGCGGCAAAATGTCCGAAGGCATCAACTTCTCCGACCGTCTCGGCCGCTGCGTCATTGTCATCGGCCTACCCTATCCCAACATAGCATCACCAGACTGGAAAGCCAAGATCGAATACATCGAGACAACAACGCAGAATAATCTCATAGCGCAAGGTACGGCCAAGGAAGAGGCCGTGAGTAGAGCCAAGCAGACGGCACGGGACTTTTACGAGAACGCATGCATGCGGGCCGTTAACCAGAGCATCGGCCGTGCAATTCGGCACCGGGGTGACTATGCGGCGATAGTGCTTGTAGATCGACGGTATGGCACGGAGAGGATCCGGGGCAAACTACCGGGGTGGATCAGAGGAGGTTTAGTGAGGGATAGTCACGAGAAGGGTCTTGGAGGATTGATGGGTGCCGTCGGAGGATTCTTCCGAGGCAAGAAGAGCCAGAGCCAGAATCAGAATTAGTGAGGCTTCATTTGCTACCACATCGGGGCATAACCAGACTTTCAGACCACGAGACAGCCTGAGCTTGTACAAACATGGGAGCTACTCGTGGGTGGAGGTCGAGACCCTTCTTGGCACTGCAAGTCAAGAGGCGAACACAATCGAAGCTGGTGCGGAGAGCCAGTTTAGGCTTTTCCGCCACCGAGACCGTGCTTTTTGACGGATGATGGACAGCCTGTAAGAAGGGCGCAGAACATGCGTCGAACATTCGATAGCGACAAGATCTAGATATTCACTCCATCACCAATAAAGACCATGCTTCTTATCTTACGCGAACGCACAATATAAATTATAACAAGAATGCCCTGCACAGCAAGGCTAGGGCCGGCAATATCAGGCATTTCTCTTACATATTCAACATAGGCCTACCCGAGGCAAAATTAAAATAAAAAGGGCCCAGGGGCGATATTTATCCCGCAGACAGGCCTTAGCTGGCACACTAAATCCAATTGCCATTGGCGAATGATTGAATTCCTGTTGGTTGATAAAAAAGCTAGTGAGGAGATAGAAGAAAAAAAAAGGCGGAACCGACCACCGGGACCGGGACCGGGGCGACCGATCAGTTTGACGATTTGCCCGCTGACTCTTCATGGTATGAGTCTTTCTATAAGACTCACTCACACCTGCTCTCCTTCATACTGAAGTGTCGTTTTATTGGTATTTATTCTCAGTTTTGCTGTTTCTAAGTTGGCTTCAACAATGGCTCCAGCAACAGATACCATGCCGCCTCAGGCCGTTGAGCACGATGATCACAGCGACACGGAGAGTCTCAAAGCAGCTGCTCTTTTCCACAAAGCACTGCGGATGGGAAGAGTAGAGGAGAAGGGTATCCAGCCCATTCCCGTTGAAGAGCGCACTGCAACACGGTTCTATAATATTTTCACCATCTGGGCGTCTATCAACTCTAATATCCTTGGGTGAGTAAATTAACACTAATAAGTAGAATAATGCTGATGAAGGGGATGTAGTATCACTTTTGGCATGTTGGGTCCTTTGGTTTATGGCTTGAGTTTGAGGGATTCCGCGCTCATCATTCTCTTCTTTTGTCTATTTTCGACAATTGGACCGGCTTATCTTGCTACTTTTGGACCAAAGACGGGAATGAGGCAGATGATTCAGGCCCGGTATAGCTTTGGGTAAGACATCTCCAACCGAAACCTCATGGTTTATGCTAATTCATTACAGTCGCTACCTTGTCTCAATCCCGGTACTGCTTAACCTCGCAACACTCACTGGTTTCATGGTAATCATCTTCGTCGTCGGCGGTCAATGTCTCTCTGCGGTATCAAGCGGCCACCTGAGTCCCGATGTTGGCATCGTCATCATCGGCATCCTCTCGCTCCTTATCTCCTTCTGCGGTTTCAAGGTCCTGCACTACTACGAGACGTACGCATTTATCCCCGCCATCATTGCCATCACCATCGCAACAGGCTGTGGCGGTTCTCAGCTCTCCAAGCAGGCTGCTCCTGCGGCGCCTGCAACTGCAGCGGCTGTTCTTAGCTTTGGTATGATTGTCGCGAGTTACATGATCCCCTGGGCGGCCATTGCGAGTGATCTCACCACGTACTTTGATCCCAAGGTTCCGTCGTGGAGGGTCTTTGCGTACAGTTACCTTGGCCTTGTTACCCCTACGATTCTTCTTATGACTCTCGGAGCTGCTATCGCTGGAGCTCTGCCTAATGTCCCTGAGTGGTCGGAGGCTTATGATAGAACCGCCGTTGGAGGTGTTCTCGCAGCTATGCTCTCAAGCGCAGGTGGATTTGGCAAATTTGTCGTTGTGATCCTTTCTCTCACTCTGTTGGGAAACACAGGCGGTACAATGTATGCCATCACACTCAACTTTCAGACTCTTATCCCTGGTCTTATCAAGATCCCTCGATACGCTTTCGCCGTTGTCGTCACCGTCATCGTTATCCCCACCGCCCTCCGAGCCCAGCGCGATTTCTTTGTCAACCTCGAGAACTTTGTCGCCCTCATCGGTTACTGGTCCGCTTCCTTCATCGGAATCGTCTCCGTCGAACACCTCGTATTCCGCCGAGGTCGCTACGATTCGTACGACCACGCTATCTGGAATGTTGCCTCCGAGCTGCCCCTGGGTGTTGCTGCCATCGCCGCGGGCATCATCTGCTACGCGCTTGTTGTGCCCTGCATGGCACAGGCTTGGTGGACGGGCCCCATTGCCAAGACCACTGGTGATATTGGCTTTGAGATTGCGTTCGTTATGAGTTCGGTGTTTTATGTGCCGTTCCGGTTTTTGGAGAAGCGTCTATCTGGCAGGTAATTGAGTGTGCATTATGGCTTCAACGCCAAGATAAAAGGTTATGACATAGAGTTAGAAGGCGTTCGAATACAACTAAAATGGCTTCTTTTTTCAGATGGTGTTCTCCTTAATATCCTAAGTCAGATGTTATGCGATTTCGGTCGTGACGAGACTGCTGTTGTCCAACTAGTAGCTATTCCTTCGTCCTATGGTCCCCGCAGGTTGAACATGTTCTGCTTCTTCGATGTCTCTTTCAGATTGAGTGTGTTTTCGATATTCTGGAGACAGTCAGGTTTGACAAGTGTGCTTTCTCGAATGGGTTGATCTTACACAATACGCCTTTGACACATTCCAGCAACGTCGCGGCACAGAGTATTAGTGCGACGATTTGTCCAAACCCCCATGCATTCTCAGAATCTCCACTGAGAAGACGCTCATTTGCAACCCTAAGGGCGATTGCCATGTACAAGTGTATAGGATATTGATACATGGCCAGGGATATGATAAGCCATGAATAGTCCTCTAGCATCCTGCTGTTATGGAGCACACCGTGTATGGGATCGGGGACTTCCTGTATGTGGGTGGTAAAGCTGTCCTCAGCCATCGGCTGAACGGATGATGAAGACGACCGCAAGGCCCTGCGGGCGTAAACCAGGAGCAGGTTGAGTAGAGATCGGAGGAAGCGATATGGGAAAGAGGCAAGGCTAGCGGCAGTTGAAACCTGATAGCAAGCCAGGAGAGCAGAAAGAAAGTATAGGGAGGTAACGCTTGGATAGATATAGACGCCTGAGGGCTGAGTCGTAGACTGTGCTGCGGTAAACTGAGTGTCATAGCAACGACCCGCCAGTTCCTCATCCCACCCAGTAAGTTTAATGGCCAGAGTTACACAAAAGCAAATATATGCAATGGCAAACAGAACCAGTGATGGTATCATGTGGGGATTCTTCATTAAACCTTTGGGACCAGAACCATTGATAAAGCTCGCACAAACTGATATGCTATCTCTTTATTAAAATTTCGAACGTGTTTTAGGGGAGTGCCCTACCATGTGAAGCTGGATGTATCATATACTATGCGCAAGTGGTACAGGCTCATGGACTGCTGCTGAACAAGAGAGGCTATCAAAATCGGCAACGCTTCATGGGGTTAATGTCCAATCTGTTCGAGGCTATATGGGATAGAGATACCGACCGTTGAATACTTGAACGTTGCTGATAGTTGTGAGAACCTCATCTATGACTTTCTTCTTGCAAGCGCGATGTGCCAAAGACAAAGGATTTGTCATATTGCGATTTGAAAGATCCAGGAACCTTCTTCGCAGATCGGAAACATACACTTCATACTGAGCTGATGATCCTAAAATTGTGAGGCGTAGTAATATGAGCCTTTCTTTGGCAGTGAGGCACTTCCAATAAAGTTCCGGGTGGAGGGCGATGAAGGAAAACCTGGAAAAGTGCGCAGATCTCCATAAAGAAAAGGACCATAGAGAGAGAACGATGGAGAGTCCTGCTTGGAAAGCAAACGAAATGATGATCTGAGTAAACAAAACCATCAATGCTTTTTGTCTACTTAAACAAGTTTTTCATCGCGCACTTACTCCCAAGCCCGCAATGTCCGAATTCGCAGAGCCGACGTTGACGCAAACCATGATTGATAGAGACACAAGGATTGAACAACGATGTAAGTTAAAAACATAGAAGCTAAATAATGACTTGGAATAGAAACATATTGAAAAGCAATGGGGATCTAAAGTCTTATTATAATAGACGGGTGTCAGCCATGGAGTACATAGACAAGAGGATGCAGAGGCGGTGGCTTGGGTTGTCAAATCAGGCTGTGGGCGAGTCCTATCGTCAGCGCAGCGCTGCCTGCATGAAGCGAGACTCTCTCCTGTCCTTACAGACATCAATATGTTGTACTTAATACAAGACCTCACAAAACCTGTAGCCTCCCAGTAAACTTACCTCCTCCTCCTAACAGTCATCATCATTCCATCCCTCGGCCTACCCTCCAACCCAAGCTGCTGAAACGCAATATCCCCAAACGTCACATCTAGATCCGTATGTAAAGTCCTCGGCTTCGAATTCGGCTTCAACCCAGCACACTCAAATGTATAATCCCCCGCAACCATCACCATGATGACCTTGAGCATACTCATCCCCATGCCCTGTCCGGGACAGGACCGTCCATCCCCTCCAAACGGTCGAAAGTACCCTGGTCCCAGCGACACTTTGTCCGGGCCAAGCCATCTCTCTGGTCGGAAGGCTGTGGGATCGGGATAGATGCTGGGGTCATTGTGTATGCTGTGGCCATTTGTTGTTACGACGAGATCGTTGTCGATGGGAAAGTGTTGGCCGTTGTGATACACTGTTGCGCCGGGAGGGCCTTGGTGAAGACTGGAACCTGAAGGGAAGAGCCTCAAGGACTCCTTTATGACGGCCTCTGTGTAAAGTAGCTTATGTAGAGTTTCTGGATGGGCCCGGAGCGTCGTTTGGGGATGAGTTCCGAGTACTTCAACATGTTCTCGATGCATCTTTTCCACAGTGTCGGGTGCTTTGTTAAGAAGCATGAATAGATACTACGACTTTTATTAGCCACGCTGAAAACGTGCGGAGACGGTCTCGTTAGACTTACACTGAGAGCATTCGTCGAGGTACTATGACCTCCTAGAAGTAAGACTCTAAGGCTATTTGCCCACGTTGGTAACTGACACATTATGGGGTTAAACAAACACTTACTTGCTTAGAATTAAAACCTCGTCATCTTTGGAAAGCTTCACAGGCTCTTCATGACCCTTGTCCCCTTTTCTAATCGAATCTTCAATGTACTCCCGGAGAATGAGATCGAGAATACTATTCAGATTCTGTCTCGATGGGACATCACCTTGACTAAGCAGAAGTTCAAGTCGATTGTAAATCCTGTTAAGAAGAGACAACTCAATCTTCTTGACAACTTGGCGTCTCCTCCACCGTCGGGAAATCTGGATAATGGGATTGTATGCAACGCGGATGTCGGTTTCTTGTCGAGCAAGGTTTACTAGTCCTCTCAGATCTGCATGTATTTGACTCCCAGTTGTCTGAGCATGCAAAGGGACATTGAAGATAACACGAGCAACGATGTCGAATAACACTCTAGACACTGCCTCTTCCATGGGAAATGTTTTTCCGGTATCAGAGAGCTTTTCCAGCTGTGATCTAAACACTACAGCTTCGTCGACCATTACACCGGTAAGGTTACGGACGTGAGTCGCCGAGAATACAGGACTCATCGCGTTGTGCATCTTTTTCCATAATACACCATTGAGTGCTGCGATACTCCCGTTTCCAACCATGAGTGACAGAAATGCATCCGTTTGGGGGTGTACAGGCAATGGCTTAGGGGTTGGAGCCAACTCAATGAGTTTCGGGTCTGTTATGACTACCGTTCCTGGACCGATGGGCCAGAGATCGAGATAGAAAATTCCCTGAATGTTATAGCGATGGGTTATCTCGGTATAGTAGAGTTGAGGATGACAGTTTGGTGGCATCAACGCTGCTATCTCGTGCATGACTTTGAGGTGGCCGAAGAGCCAGCTATGAGGGGGGCCTGGCTGTTATTGTGTTAGTGGGCTCAATCTAGAAGAACATTGGTGTCTTTACTAAGTTGCGGTAGAAACGGCGAGTTCTGTATCCACTGTATAGCAGAATAGAGCCCAAAATGAGTACCGATAAAATGACAAAGGGCAGACTCAGCCCTTGCAAGGTCAAAGTCGACATATTGAAGGTAGCTCGAAATGCCCGGCCGTATTCAGGTAGATAGAAACTTGAACAATGAAGATGGTCAACTGTGTTCATCTGCAAAAGTCGTATCAGACATCCCTACTTATACGCGGCGCATCTCAATCATAAACCTTATCGACCTGGGGTAACACCGTCTTCAATGCATCTCAGATTTTCGGCTTCCGAGTTCAAACTGCCCTGTGATTCGATAAGAATACCGTTCATTTGGTATATATCTTGATCGATGAAGTACAATGTGTAACCCTAAATGTACTCTATGTAACATTGATTGAGAATGCAAGTGAGGCCTTGAACGAGACACCACCATGCTCGCAGTTAAAGCATAGCAAATTAATATCTAATCAATTCTCAGTGTCCTTGTGAATCAACTTCATGAATCTTTGCCATATATTGTATAATGCTCCTACAGGAATAATTTCTTGTCTCACGTCCAGGAGTGTATAAGTCCCATGTGACGTCGTCACCCCATTGGTGTAGAAACCACCACAAAACTCGACTAAAATTCCAAATATGACATAGCCAGCCGTCACGACTTTGTTCCTTACATTCCCTTCATTCTCCCAAAATGGCTCATAATATCTGGGCAATCCCTCTGCAGACGACGAATTTCAACATTGTCGTCGCTTTTCTTGGCGGTTTTGTCTCTATCTTTGGTCTGGTTTCGTATCTGCTCAAGGAAAACTACTACCTCTCTGAAGCGCGTAAGTACTCAGTACAATAACCCTGCTACAAATCGACTCTTGGCACTTGGCACCGAAACTAAAACACCACTTATAGTCATTTCGCTCTTGGCAGGCGTTGCTTTTGGACCGCATGGGGCTGACTTTATTCGGCCGAGGGACTACGCTCAGTGCGACACGCTCTCGCGCGAGGATTGTGAGGCTGATCTCAACGCCATCACACTCAATTTTTCTCGCCTTGTCCTTGGTGTTCAGCTTGTTCTCGCGGGCGTGCAGCTCCCGAGCAAATACCTCGTTAGAGAATGGAAGTCCATTAGTCTTTTGCTCGGCCCGGGCATGACTTGCATGTGGCTTGCTACCAGTCTTCTCGTGTGGGCGCTCAGTGGACAGCCGCCCTTCCTCCACGCGCTCGCCATCGGAGCATGCGTGACGCCCACGGACCCTGTTCTCAGCGCCGTGATCGTTAAGGGAAAGTTCGCAGACCACAACATCCCGCAAGACCTGCAGTACCTCATCACTGCAGAGTCGGGCGCCAACGATGGTCTGGGTTATCCGTTCCTCTTCCTTGCGCTGTATCTTATCAAATTCACGGGCGCTGGAGCGACGTCTGGCGGAGCTGGCGATGCGATGGGTTTGTGGTTTGGCCTTACCTGGGGCTACACCATTCTGCTCAGCGTTATATACGGTGCTGTGGTTGGATGGATTGGCAAGGAGTTGCTTCACTACGCCGAGAAGCACAACTATGTCGATCGTGAGAGCTTTCTTGTTTTTGCCATTGCCCTAGCTTTGTTTGTCCTGGGAACGTGCGGTATGATTGGCACTGATGATGTGCTTGCTTGCTTTATCGCTGGCAACACATTCACATGGGATGATTGGTTCCGGCTCGAAACCAAGGATGATTCACTACAGCCGACTATCGACATGCTTCTCAATGTGACCATCTTCTTGTGGTACGGAGCTTTTATCCCCTGGAAAGAGTTCCACCATAACTCGGTCATCTCTCTGCCGCATCTCGTCGCCCTGGGCATCCTTGTGCTCCTCCTGAGGAGATTGCCGTGGGTGTTTGGGATGCACAAGTGGATTCATCAGATCGAAGAGGTTAAACAGGCTGTGTTTGTCGGCTTCTTCGGACCCATTGGTGTCTCGGCCATATTCTACCTATTCATAACTCTTGAATTTATTGAGGAGCATCTCAGCGACGAAGAAGGGAATTCGCGCAGCGATGTAAAGGATTTTGCCGAGATGACGCGCGTTGTAATTTGGTTCCTCACAGTTTGCAGTATTGTAAGTACACACCGTCCAATGCGAGGCTCTTTGTGCTAATCATTGCATAGATCGTTCATGGTCTGAGTATCCCAGTTGGAAAACTTGGATTCCACGCTCCGAGAACACTGAGCCGTGTAGTCAGCGAGAGTCTGAGCACAGAGGGACAAACCACAATCGGTCGACGAAACATCCCAATAATTGGAAGGTTTCTACCTGGTGGTGACAAGAAGAATGATGCTCCAGTCAGAGGCCCAATTGTCATTACTGGTGGACGGAGCCTCCGCCCAGAGTTGCCTGTTCATGCTCAACAGGCTGGCGATAGTACACCGAGAAGAGAGATCCGATTCCCCGATGAGATCTGATAGAGTGCACACATACACTGCATTACGCGAAGGAACAATTATTTGAACGGTAATTACGGGTCATTTAATAGAAAGCGTCATCTCATTAAGCATACACATAGAGCCGAATTCTCATGCACGTCTCATAAATACAAGACACAAACCCCAGTCCTTTATCAAATCTTAAATTCTCCATTCTCACCAAACCACTTCAACGATTTAAGCAAGGAGCATAGCAGCACCAACGACAGCACCCAGAACTCCAACGGGCGCCATAGCGGCAGCAGCATTGGTCTCATCAGGGCTGGAAGCGTCGTTGGTAGCCGAGGCATTATCATCGTTGTTGTTGTTGTTGCTGTTGCCGCCACTGCCTCCGCTTCCACTGGTGTTGGAAGGCTCGTTGGAATCACGAGTTCTGGTGCCACCGGTAATGGTGGTGGTCAACTGCGAAGCATCCGTGGGACGGCTAGCATCGACTGAGACGCCAGAGACAGCTGCCGAGGCGGCAGATGCGACGTATGTAGTAGACGAGAAACCACAAGTGAACAGAATGTCATCGATATCTACAAAATGTCAGAACAGTCTAGACCAAGGGTGGATGTAAGCTTACTTTCAGTCTCATCACGGATATCATCATCGTCGTCATCATCATCTCCGTCCCGAGCTGCGTTCTGGTGAATACAGTCGGCGCAAAGCGCAGCGATGCGACCAACGTTGAAAGAGTCGTTGGTGCAAACGCACTGGACCTCGAGACGGTCTTCTTCACGGTCCCGGTCTCCGCGGAGGTCAGTGTCGCATGTTCGCGTCAGCTGGACGATGGGATCGCAGATGGTGTCGCATTCACGCGGGATGTCGTCGCGGTCGAGACTGACGTCCGCGCGGGCAAGGTAGAGAAGGGGAGCAATGGCAAGGGCGATGGTGGAAGTGTACATTTTGAAGGTTGGAGATGTAAAATGGAGTAGTGATTAGGTTGTATGTGTTGGTTGGAGTTGGTTGATTGAAGCTGTTATTGAGATCGATGATGATACGAGAACTGAACGAATTGAAGGGCGAACCCAAATATTTATAGATGACTTCAACTTTCTTCTTCCCGGTTCACGTTTCATGACCTTACCTTTGACTTTCTTGGCATTCCCGTTGTATGTCACTTCCCACCCGACGATCTCTATGCAAGAACCAAAGCCTCATCCATGATCCTTGTTCATTTGTTTGCTTTTCAAGCTTCTTCCAAGCCACGGCACTCGTAATACCGCCAAGCACAAATCTGCCCAACAACTTCCCCGTCCAATTGATCGTCTGCACGACTCGCGGCTACACAGCGACTGCTCCGCTGTGGAAGTCTTGGCGAAGCGTCATGGTGGGAAGCTTCTATTAATCTGGGGTATTCTTTTGTGGTCGTGTATGGGAAAGCTCAAGTGTCAATGTTTTTGTCTTGGATGTTCTTGTCTTGGGCGTTGTAGTGTAAGATAGGTAGCATTAAGCATAAGATTAAACCTCATGGCACACCTTAGCTGATTATGCTTATAATTCTCCCGAGCTGCACTCCGAGCTTAATTCTCGTGTAACACATACTGCGCCTCTTTCATTAGAACCAGGTTTTTGTCCCCAACTCCCCAAGTGACATATCTTCCCCAACCTGGGCTCGGCAGTTAACGGATGAAACAAAGCGACGAAAAGAATCCTTGAAAGAATACTGTCATACTTCCAGAAAAGATCATCGATGGAAAGAAAAGAACATGGATCATCAGTGGCTGTCCAGGGCCACGCAACGCCTCCACTTCCCCAGCTAACCTCCTAAGCTCTGGGGAATTTATGCTTGATCGTCCCCCGACGTTGTGAAAAGACGAGTGTCGCGTGAGGTCTTTCCTCTCTGGGAACAATCGTCTGCGGGATTATTACCCACGTCATGATTTGCTTGAAGCTATCGACGCGCAGGCTTTCAGCTGCCAAGACGAGATCACAGCCTCATTAGCCACGCGTTTCTGCTTTGCTTCTATCTTTATTGTCCTTTTTTAAGGACTATCTCTTGGCGATGAGCTAGTTTGAGCCCTATCACATTTGAGCCTTACGCAACGTGATGAATGCGGCTCGTTTCGTTTGATGAAAGATGAATAGAGTCAAATTCTGGGCGCGACGTCGCAGTAAACGAGTTGCGTAACGAGGAACACACAACAGTTCTTGGCACATTGATTTGAAGACTTTCGTGACGTGGCTCAGTGCGCTGTGAAGGCCGTTGGAAGATCATTGCGTCTGTACAACGTCGACTATGGACTATCTGTTCCATAAGAGCATCGCCAAGACATTTCAGTCGTCGTTTCAATTAAGGCTGAGCTTTCGCTTGGATCTAATAATGGTATTGCGCTAGAAGATCACGGGAATTCGAGGGAACTTCTTGAAGGGGATGAGACTGGAAACGGTCGGTTCCCAGAAAAGAATGCCGATGGCGATTCATGCAATTCCATGGTGAATATCATCTGGTGCATGATTCAAATTGGTTGAACCATGCATCAGCCTTCAAGAGAGGTCCGAAACCGCAAGTATCTCCATGTCTCGGGATTATAGTCAAACAAATTAATAGCTCGAATCATTACTTTCTCAAATTAAGTCCTAAAATATGAGCCCTGTAATTAATAATATGACTTGAATTTGGATCTTTTAGCAGAATGATTCCGGATCCATATCGTGCCCCTCAGCTATGCTATCCGTCACCTCCGTACTGTCGATCATCGCGAGAAGCCGGGTAGGTAATACTCTCCCGCGGGAAACACCCGTGTCGGACTCACTCAGAAAGATACACTGCATTCGCCCCAGAATTTCGTGGAATAAATTATACGAGAGATAGGCGAATTGCATCGATGTTGCGTTCCTTGGTACAATATTCCTGGGTTCATCAAGCTAATGTTGCCGAAAGCATTGCAGGAGCTCTCATGCAGGTCGGGAGATTTCCTAAAACCAATATGATCCATTCGAATGAATAAACAAACTGTCTAGGTAAAGGCTCACTGTACACAAATGTTAGCTTCTCAACACCACATTCTCAGAGCAACTCACCTTTGTCTATCTGGCCTCATCGATACAATCATCTCGTCAATTGCACCTAACCATCCTCCCATAGAGCTCAAGCAAAGCTCTTCTCCAGCTCCACAAGGAGCACCTCTTCTTGAATCCCAGGAGCTCTATCAATAGGCAACTCGGTAATCGCACCTGTCTTGGCATAACCCTGTTTCTCATACCACTTCAGAAGCCCCTTTCTCGTGTGCAGCGCATTGAGTCCAATCTTCTCAACCCCAAACTCCCGCGTGAGATGCTCCTCCCCAAGCACAAGCATCTTCTTTCCCAAGCCTGAGCGCTGGAGAGTAGGATCGATAGCCAGGAGAGCGAGGCGGCCAAAGTCGGGGGTCTTCTTGAAGACGTTGACGCAGCCGATTATGGGGCCGTCTGGGGTGTTGCTGGCGACGAGGAAGACATTATCCAACCCGGTGATTCTGTTCAGGATCACTTCTAGGGGGATTTCGAAGGTGTTTGCGAGCTCTGGGGAGCCGATCCAGTCGATGCTCGCGTCTGTGAAGCGGAATGCGGCGTGGATGAGGTCTTGAATACGGGGTGCGTCATCTGTGGTCGCGATGCGAAAGTGGAAGTTGCTGGACATGTTGAGAGCCTTGGTTTGTTTATGAGTCAACGTGATTTGCAGTTAATGTGAGTTGTTGGAGATCAATCGATATATTTTGTCTTGTTTGACTGAAATGAGTAACTACTTAAATACCCTACTTGTGAGACGAAGTTCTGCTGAGGATATCGTCGTCAAACAGGAAGGTCGACCAAGGGCGCGCGCAATTGACGATGAAATCACAATCATGACATGTTCAACGGCTTACGGTGTGCCGTATAAGCGGTATTTTTACCACACAGGGCGAGACTTTTACCAGCATACTCAGCAAGGGCGCAGGCTGTGTTTTCAGTCTGGAAAAGAATCAGATCAATGGTAAGCTTTGTTAATTGCCTCAACTACCAGGGTATACATGATGTGTCTTGCAGCATTCTACCTGTCTATTGCGTTTCTAGAATTAATATATGGGGACAGCATTTTCTCAGTGTTGTAGAAAACTAGACATTTTATCAAGATACAGTACCACGTCGGGGCAAAAGCACTTACCCGGGACCAGTCAGTGTCGTGTTTTTAAAGATGTTGGTATAGGCCTTAAGGTACTGGTGTTAGTGCATGCTCGCCTTTAGCTTTACCTGTCTACAGTAAAGTTTGCGACTGTCAGTGGTATCTTTTAATGTAGTCCAGCCCCAAAACTCCTAGATAGACCAGTCGTATGTTGTACAAGTCCATGTAGAAAAATCGGATCCGAAAATTGCTTACTAGCTCTTCCCGTGTACCTCCGTGGGTATTCGGCATCGGGTCCTCGGACCCGCGCAAAAACCCGACGACTTCATCGCCCTGTAAGGCTTCAATCGATCTTTATTAAAACAGTCCTACCAATTGGAACCTAGAGATTACTTAGCTGGCTGATATCAAATGTAGCACATCATCAAATCAATCGCATTGACTGTATCGAAAACTATGGATGCTAAATTCGTTTGCTTGATGGCGGTGCCTTGATGTTTATTCCTAACAGCTTCTCAAGACGCTCATCTAATGTTGACCTCTACAGCAGCCCATTAGACTTCTCTGAGTCACAATTAAACACACAGCCCAATTCTCCATCCAATTAATCTAAAGTTCATAAAATTACCAGAAACAAAAAGGGTAATCCGGATTCGCGCCTCGGGTCCACGGGTCCATGCAAGCCATGGCAATAAGCACTGCCCGTAAGACAAAGCGTCCCTTAGCGTCGTGTGCACCCCATATCCAACACACTGTACAGCACACCCCTCCAATATAAAACCAAGCTCAACCTCAGTCCTCAATCTCGTTCTCTTTTCCCTCCTCACCAACCTCAAAAACGGACTCACTTCCCGTCCGTCTCTCCTTTCCTCTTCCTTTTTAGCCTACCCGGCCTCTCTGCAAACGTAGGGTAGGCCGTCGCCTCCCTAACTTGAATCAATGGCAGCAACGTGCGCAACAGCAGCAACGTGCATCCGACAGCCTGCAATGGCCTGGGCCGGATAGTCTCATCAATGCCCCGGCGCCGTCCAGCGAAAACAGCAGTGACTTTGGGCTCTTTGGCGACGTTTCCCCCTTCTTGGATATTCTCCCTCTTCCCTGCGACTTCGACACCCAGGCAGTTTTCCAGGGCCTTGATGATGCGACGTGGGATTTTGGCAACACTGTTCAGACGAACTTGGGAGATGGACTGTTTGATAACATCATGATTCCTGATATGAACGTTACTCTGGATGCACAGCAGGCGCTCGACATGGGAGATGGCTTCCTCGCTCAGGAGCAGCCTCTCCCCGTCAACTCTTCACCCCTCGAGCAGCCATCTGCATCCAGCACACCTCACCCCACCAACAAAACCCCCTCCTCATCAATCCCCGGGACATCCACCTTCTCACTGCACCCCTCGCCATCCTCATCCTCAGGCTCCTCCCGCAAGCGCAAGTCCTCGCCCGAAGACGAAGACTCCAACGTGGCCCTCAAGCGCCAGCGCAACACGCTCGCGGCTCGCAAGTACCGCCAGAAGCGTCTCGACCGCATCAGTGAGCTCGAAGATGCTCTGGCTGCCATGAAAGACGAACGGGATGACATGAGGCTTCAGCTCGCCAGGAGAGAGGCTGAGGTGGATGCCCTGAGAGAGATGCTCGCAAAGAAATGAGATGGACGAGATATTACGGAAACTTACCCAAGGGTTCGGCATTGTTATTATTTATGGTGGTTCGGGGTATTGGAAAGACTTCTGGATTTTTTTAATTTGACTTAGCGAGGCGTATTTCTTATGTATGAGTGATAGTAATTTACTTGTTTTTGTCAACTGATGGGCACTTGAGTGAACTTTCCTGCCATGTATGCTGAGATAGTTGCCCGACTTGCAACCTACAACTCAACGATGATCTTGTAGAAGTCCCATTTGTCTTCACATTTGCCCCCATCTCTATATCCATGATGTTGGACATGTCATTGCGTCGATGGTTTTACATTATAATTGTAGCAATTACTTGGGTGTATCTACCTCCCACGCGCCTATTTATACACACATTAACCATAACCACTATCTTCTTATGCTCCGGATCATCCGGACTCATTTCAAATTCTACCTCAGCTTCTCAATATCAAGACATTCACACAACTGCCATCAGTACCTAACGAGCAATAATGTATCATTCTGACAAGTCGTGATAAGGCCCAGTGCATCACGAATACACAAATACTGTGAAGACCCCGGACAAACCAGAGAAGTGGGGGGATGTGGGGTCGATCGTCTTTGATGTAGGATGAGCCAGAATGAGTCATTTTCCTCTTTAGGAAGGACTGAGCTTGCATGGTGGAACTCGTTATCGTTATCGCTGCGAAGACATGGTCGTGATAACACCCTTGGGAGAAATGAAGGCGTATTGTCCGTCTGGTTATATAGCGGCTCGAAGCTTTATGAAAGAGGACATCTTCGAGTAGTCAATTTCTTAACTTGTTAGATCGAGTCATCGTGCTCATCATAGTTCCTACTTTTCGCACACCTCGACCTGAATGCGCCCCCAGTGTCAATATTGCTTGCCAAAGAACAGACATATATCTTTTAAAATACACAACTAATTGGCTACCTGATATTACAGGCACTTATATGTAGAGTATAAATGGCTTTCTTTCACACGATGTTACAATACCCGTGCAGGTTTAACCATAGTAGTAGCCGCTCTGTGACGAAGCTCTATCGTAATGGGCAATAACAGTCCGCCATTGAAGAGGCACTTCTCTGTCAGTAATAAATGCACCATCTCTAAATACCTAACTATCTCTCTTAAACGTGGCACTCGCAAGGCTCAAGAATCCTTCCTTCTTCATTTCTCCCCATATTATCCAGCATTGCATAGAAACGAGTGTCAATTTGAAGCCTCAACACCAGCCCCATGGTCCGACATGATCGATATGTTACCGTTTCACGCATCCACAGTCGAAAAGAAGTAATACACTGACTCTGGGGCTTTCTGCTGTATCAAAACAAGCATGCCCCTTCCGATCTTTGCGCAGATGATCAAGTAGCGTTCGCCCTATGATGGACGATTATCCCAATGAACCTAGGCGGATATAGCCCGAAGGATACAACACGCGCTGCCATGTGCATAGCGGGTGATGGACGATTGGGACAGGATTCTGATAGGCAAGGCAAGTCTAAGGACTGGCAAGTACCCAAAACAAACTTCCAGTGGGCAAAATATTGTGCATGGCGTCTTTCACCGCTTCACCCATTCACTGAGAACCCTAAGCATGTAGTCTTGGGATCAGTATTCAGTTCTCTTTATTGTCTCCTTTACATGTTCAAATCGTAAGACCTGATAGCGTGTTTGGTACATAGACTCCCACGGCTGGTATCTCTATTCAGACTATTCTTCCATACTCACCTCCATATCCCGCTCCTTCCGAGCTCAAATACGCTGACGAAATCAAGGAACATCATCTTCCCCTCTGCAATATTTTCCTTCTTGAGACACCAACTCGTGACCATACTTGTGGGTTCAATCGTATCAAAAGTCCTTCGAATATCTTGGCACAACCCCTCTGCCCCTAAGTCGGCACAAGAAACTCACTCGCAGTATTTGAGTGTCACTTAAGGCCTACCTTCATCCACATGAGACTGCTTGTCTCATAATAATAGACAGCGGAAGATTCAGATCCATGAATTACACCGAAACAGAAGCAGACCGCCTTTGTCCTTCAACGCATAAGTAAGAAGAAGGTAAACGCCACACCACATTCCGTCACTTTGCACCTAGCGGTTCTAGAATACCAATGGCTGGCTGGCACACTTGCACCCTTCTCCAACTTGATCAACAGCACCAGCCACGATTTCGAGCAGCTGCAACACCACGTTCTTCCAAGCATTCCCCAACCTTCACCACAGATGTAGACAGCGTCTCCTCCACAGTGGGGAGATGCGGCTCGTCACGCGTCCTGCCTCTCCGCCGAGGGCCCTTTGACTCAACTTAACTCACCTCGACTTACCTCGCCGGCCCGTTCCATTCGCTGGTGCTGATACGAGACCTTACGCCCGCCGGGCCTAAATCCTGCTTTTCGATCCTGGGTCCAAACCGAGACATGCACCAGGCAAAAGGTCATATGTGCTATCGTGCCTATGGTGGACGTGTAGCAAGGTATACTATTGGGTTGCGGATGGCTTTGTTGTGAGCTTGTCAGCAAGAGGCTCTGAGCGCTGGACTAGATGACTGAACACATGGTTGGTGTAGTCGTGGACCTTGAAGACGCTGTCAGCCGGTCTAGAATGTTAGAGTTGGTAACATTATGATGCTTTGTCGTGATTCATAATAACGGTGTCATATCGTGTTCTTAAGGTCAATATGGTGTTCCCAAGTAACATCAGATGGGGAGGTAAAGCATGGTCGCAATGATCTCGGTTCCTTCGGACCCTAAACACTTGACACACAAATGAGCCATCGTATCGCGAATGACAAACATAATGGTCTTTTGAAAGAACCAAAACGTAGCGTTGTTCAGAGATCGTCCTCAGGGTCGCTCTGCAGCAAGGAATACCGAACTGGACCCTTGACGCAGGCGGGGCAATGCCACGGCTCCGGAGACTTTCCACCGGCCAGTGCACTCGAGTTTTGAGGATAACAAGAATCAAAATGGCTGAGTCTTGGCGATAGTACCGCAACGCGTCCAAGGGGGCGAAAACACCAAAAGAGTCGTGACGATGGTGGGGGAGCAGGGCTGATGACGCCGCCAGATTCGAGTCGGATGATGTGGGGCAAGGATCATGAGGCTTCTCAAGATGCGACTATGTTGCCCATGTCAAGGAATAAGTCGATCTCGTCGGACCTGAGGGTGTGGTGACCGTCCCATCCCTGGAATCTGTTGATGAAGTGGTTCGCTGCGCGATCGAGAGAGCGCACGGGGACGGGTGGTGTACATTAGTGGGTGTCAGACTGCTTGGGCTTAGCGCAACACTTGCCGAGCCAGCGAGCGCTTATTCCGGATCATGAAATACCATCAGGTCAGTCTTGAATATTGATGTCTCGTGGTGGTGTTTGGGAGTGACTCAGGGCTTGCGCGTAAGTGGAAGTAGGGATCAGAGACATTGGCATGGTAAGGTAAAGTGAATCCAGCTTTACGGGCAGAGGGTGCGGGTAGAACATTCGATAAAGCAGCCACTTATGCGAAAGGCTGTCAAATCTGGGGACGCCCAGTCAAGCCACTCAGCTGCCAATAATTTTACGGTGAAGTAGCCAATACCTTTGTCCAAGGCTGGAGGGTATCAACTACACCGACTAATAAGAGAAAAATCACAATTCCTCCACAGCTTTGCGAAGTATGTAAAAGCAGTAACAGAGTATCAGACCGGGGTTCTGAAACGTCGGTCTTGCTCGGCAGTTGATAACTCACGAGAAGACAACTGACGGAGTGGCTCGCAGAAGTGACAGTAACAAGAGGGTCCAGGCTGGTGAAAGAAGGGTGTAGTGGAGTTGCGGGAGAGACGAATCAAGAATGGTGTCGTGATGAAGAGGGTCTTGATTGTAGTGGTGGTGTTGATGATCACCCGCCTGAGACAACCAAGGCTGATGGCTTAACCAAGGGCATCTCGCCCGGCCGTGGCGCAGTGCAGCCCAAAGATTGGAGAAGGCTGTTCTCCTATTCTAACCAATATCGAGTTCTCATTCTTGACTTGACGGTGCAGGAGACATATCTCAAGACAGAGGAAACTGAAGCCGACTGGTTGGCATGATGTCGGGATTGTGAGGTCAAAACTCAAAGTAACCAGTATGAGACTAATCCCATGCACAATAAGCTGCGAACATCTGCCAATATGTAGATCTATAGACGAATCAGCTACAACAGCCACTGTACAATGGGAGCTGAAGGAGCAAGGATGCGTGATGGGATGGGACGAGTATTGGTTCACCATTGGCCTGAAGAAATGCGGCTGCCACTGCTGAGTATGTTGGGCAGAAAGGACCTCTCATCCTTGACATCCTAGCCTGCGGAAGCTACCCGCAAATACACTTACAGCCTAGTGATGGAAACCACAACTGTAGGCAAGATGCCATCATCCATAGTCGCTGAGCGGAGACAGCGGCATCGCGGGATGCCTTGAACGAGGTGGAGATGGACAAGGCTCGGGATGGAACGAAACGAGCCGGGGTGAGCTTTTGGCGGGAGGGCATTGAAAAGGTGCGTCTATAGACAAATGATGGAGGTGTGGATCGAGGAGCCGGAGATAGGACGATCGTGGTGTCGGCAATGAGAGAGGTCATGTGGGAAAAGTGGTGATGATAAACGACGACACTCCAGCCTCACAGCACCCGACTTTGTCCGGTCGCTGACAGTAGATGGGTCATACAAAAACAACTGTATTAGTATATGGTCTTCATCAGACTGAGACAGACGTAGCTTTATTGTATTTTGCGCGCTATGTCGTGAATAACGTCCAAGTTACTTACTGATATGGCGATGGAGTTTTGAAGTTGCCTGCTGTACTCCGTATGGTGCCGTCACTCACGGCTATTTCTGGACCTGGACCCACTAGATCAACGCTCGGACCCTTATCTACCCCTCATTGCATTCATCCCCTGGAGCAGCTGGCTGTAAGCTGTAAGTGCACTGGCATTGGGCGCGTCCGTCAGCTAAACCACCGGTGACAAAGTTCAAGTGCCACTAGAACGGCGCTCCAAACTCGATTCATTCATCACTGCTTCCCGATATGTCTTGCACTCTGCAGGAAGTATCTACATGCAGCTGTGATGGCTGGGAGTTGTGTAACTCAAATACCCATTTCCATGTCCCATCTGCCCACTGTGCTACCCAAGTTATCTCTGTCTTATATCGCATTCCCTCTTCGTACAGTAACAGGGGTCGTGGGCAGTCGCGTATGTGTAATGGCGTCAGTGACTTATAAACAATGGGCTGGGGGTGACACTGAGGTCCGAGATGAGAAGGACAAGATCCTATGATTCCACAAATTGGACATTGGCATCTCAATGCGGAGATATCCCCACGCTTCAGTGAAACGAATACATCGATGTACGAGGTCAAATGTCGTACAAAAACACTGCAGCAAGTCATTTACTGATATCAATCTACCAAGATAGGGTTCAAGTGCAGTTGCATGTCGTAGAATATCCTCAGAAGTACTTTAGGTAGTATCTGAAGCGGTGCATCAACGGTAAGCTGCGCAAGCGCAAACGCGTTGCAGTCCGAATCGAGACCGCCTTTGACTAACCATTCCGGGCTGAGCAGTGACGCCAAGGAGATTGACCATTCGAAGGAGACCCTGGGGGGATGCATCCAGGCGCGCACATGGACACGAGAGACAAGGGACTGGGAGGCCGAGTTGGGCATAGCCGTCGATTGCCTTGATTGTCGAGGCGACTGTGAACGGTTGGTGGCTTGGGGAAGTGTATGTATGTCAGACAGGCAGGGGTACCCTTTCTGTACAAGGTTTGTGCTTTGTGTACTCTACTCCGTACTTGGACATCTGATGTTCTTTTACGCAGTACAATAAATATGATGCGTAAACATCAAGTTGTTGACCAGGGGAACAGGGCCACACGAGAGCTTACACGACAAGACAAATGCAGTAAACAGGGAAGCTATATCGTCATTCTCGCGAACCACAGAGGCAATGCAAGATCGTTAGCGGCACCCTGTATATCCGGCTCTTAGACGCTGTAGGGGTCCTATTGAAGGTGGGCAATAAATCGGCGGGTGGCGACCTACGATCTTCGAGGACCCTTGACAAAAGATACGAGCGATATCTCTAAATTCAGCTTGTTTATGTCTGCTCAAAATGGATCTTTTTATCATATTGATAATGGAGAACTGCATGTGTCTCAGTGTGTGGAGAGTCTGGTGCACACCTAACGTGACGGGTGGCAATGACACGGGCATCTAGACATGAGCTCCAACGTCAACGAACCTATACAAACGCACATCCTAGCATTTCTGGCGAGCTCACGGACGCTCCGTTCTGTTCTACTGGAAGCTTGTTTCATCACATACCCTGCTATCAGATGTGACTGGAGGAGATTCTCATAAACAGCAAGATCCAGACCGGCAGAGATGAGATCTATGATACTAACATGACATTTCCTCCGTACCAATGCAACACAAAAGGACGTAATATGTGCATTAGAACAAGTTATTTGGCACATACTTCTGCGTGTGTGACCCTCTGATGGTCTGATATCTCTATGGCTTGTCATCCAGACAGCTCTTTTAGGACAGCCTCGTAGAGAATGGACTGCCAGACGCATGGGAGAGGTGCCAAGGGGACATCAAATAACCTAAAAGTCTAATTCCTCTAGCTCGGCGGTATACAAATCAGAGCGATAGCCTTCTCCCAGGTTCGTGGAATGAGGCTTGGACGGTACATCAGAGGCTAGTCTGGACTTTTCGGTTCGTGTCGTTCCGCCACGAAGGCGTATAAAGTGACCAAGAATATGTGCGAAGTAGACAAGCAGGAGGGTATGCGATGTCTCAGTTTTTCTTTTTACGGGACTACAAAGTTGAAGAGCTCACCTCCATTACATCCATATTGCTAACCCACCCTCAGTCGGCGTTGTGTCTACACCCAACCGTGCAAGCGTGTGGGCCAAAACAGACACGCAACGAGGAGGTTTCGTTTCGGGTCCGACAATCAGTCACGTTGGCGGTTTTCGGGTTGAAATCTTCTGCCTAAGCCTAGGACTGTTCATGTGTAGGATACTGTCTTGTGGTGTCTCCGCTCCTCGAGGCTATGTAAGCGGGTTGTAGATTAAAAGGCACGCCTTGCCCACTTACAACGGATGGATCTGCTATCTTGTTTGATGGCTCTTTCATCCTTTATTCTCCGACTTTCTACATTCTTTCCCTGTTCTGCATGTCATCGGAGACTAGCACCAGTCACCTGAGATATCACACTTCACTAAGAGTCAACACTATAGCCGGCGCTCTCACAACGTCTTACATCAAAAACAGTATCCCGACGGATCCGCTACTTCATTTTTGTTGCTCTACTGCCGTCAACTGGGACTATTTTCTCATATAAGCCAGTCTGGAATATTTCCGGATATAGACGTGTCTTACTCGCTGAGTGGAAGCACAGTGACTTGGCTTACAAAGACTGCGACTCGATCATTTAAGCTGATCGCTATTCGATGCAAGCATCTCGACCATCGCGCCAAATAACTTGCGGTGCAAAATACAAGATAGGAAAGGCAGACTACGGGGTACAGTAGCAGAACAGGCCTGTCTTTTTCCCCTTCTTCCCTTGTCTGCATTTGCCTGCCCGAACCAGGTTCCTTGTTGGTGTGTCAATCAGGTGCCTGTCACTCCGCCATCCCCCAGCTGACGACCAGCGAGGTTTCTCCTCATAAGAAACTGACTGGGACGGTTACTTCTCTCTCCAATTCAATTGAGTTTCAATCGACTTTATTTACCGCTTCCCCTGATTTAACGCCACATTTCATCTAAAGGATACTTTCGCGCCTGGTAGTAGAAGCCGCCGGTTGCACCATTAAAGAGTCGGGGCACGGCGACATACCCCGAGAGGTACAAGGCTGCGCATAGCATCACCGCGGACCAACAAAGTCACTCTGATCGTTATACCCGTCGCTCGTTGCTCATTGCTCGTTGCTTCTCGCCAGGTTAAGAAGGCCCCCACCATTTACCCCATCGCATTTGGATCGCATCACCTCATAATCGGACATCGCTCATCGCTATTCTCCATCGCGTCAACGCCTAAAAGCCCACGCCCACGCCCACTTCGGCCGCTCTCGCCCGCTTTCACCCACTACGGGCCCTCGTTTGCCGCCTGCTCCGCCGCTGGGCTTCACGCAACCAGCAACCAGAAACCTCCATACCACGCCCGACTCCGACTCCAGCTCCTCACTGGAAACTTGGTACCTAGAACCATTCTTTTCTAACATTTGACTCTCTCTTCCTCCACTTTCTAAAACTGCGCCTAATTCCTCCTCCACCACTTCGACCTTGCGACTTTGATCTCTGATCTTTGACCCGCTCCCACCCCCGATTTCGCCTTTGCGAATTGCTTCGCTCAACACCCCCCCATATATACCATGCCTGAATACCGCCACGCTCGGAGCGGTAGCCTCAGCGTTGCCAGTCCCAACGGCAGCTCACAGGCGACCCCTCTGGCGACCGCTGCCCGCTTCGATGGTCCCCGAAGCCCTCCGAGTATGTTCTGTGCTATGGTGGTTGTGGTTGCATGTTGCACACGACCCTTTCCCCGCCAAACCCAAATCCTTGGGCGTTCGCAAATGCTGTACAGATCTACTGACACGCCTTAACCGTAGATACCTCCCACGTGCCTTGCAAGTTCTTCCGTCAAGGTGCTTGCCAGGCTGGAAATGCCTGTCCCTTCAGTCATGACCTGAGCAATGCCGCCGAGAACGTCTGTAAATACTTTGCCAAGGTGAGTGCGCCATATCATGATCGCCTGTTGCCCAACTGCGGCCACCACCCGTTATGCACGTCGCAACGACTTCAACGCATAAACAACGCTGACAATTAATTTCTGAAACGTAGGGCAACTGTAAATTCGGCCCCAAATGTGCCAACATTCATATCCTCCCCGACGGTCGACGCATCAACTACGGAAAGAATGGCGTCACGATAGGCAACACTTCCACCCTCGCAGGGCGCTCCAACCCCACCTCGGCAAGCAACAATCAATCCTCCACCAGCGCTCTCACCACCTCGCTCTACCGCGCTGACGTTCCCGCGTACGGCTCGGCATATCCCTACGATGAACAAGATCAACACACTCTAGGTCGCCAGCCGAGCCTCGAGAATGGCCTCCCCACCATCGATATGTCCTATACTGGTTCCAACTATGGTTCTCCCAGAGACGAAGAGTCTTTGCGCTTTGGCATGGGCCTCTCTCCTGTTAACAACAAGGGTCTTTCTGTCCTGGACGCTCCTCTTCCTGCATCCTTCGATTCCAATGGCATCTCAAACGCCGCCCGCTTCCCCGCTGGTCCATGGCCCTCGTCTGTTCCCAACCAGTTCGGCATTGAATCTCCCACACCTTCGTTGAGCAACGCTAAGGACTCTCGCACTTCGGAGACTCTCAAACTTCTACACACATCTGCATTCGGTTCCGAGCATCTCTTGGCTCCTCTGGATAGAAGTCCACCAAACTCTCACCAAGCCAACGGGGAAGAGTACTTCGGCAGGCGAGCTATGCACTCGTCTCGCTTTACCAAGCCCCGTATGCTCAGTTCCAGCATGCCTAAGACGTCTGTTGATCGAGACTGGGAGCCTGGTTTTGCCTTTGGCGACGACGACGACAACCTTCCGGAAAACTATGTGCCCGAGAACCTACAGGACCTCCTGACGCCCGTTGAAAAGGCCCGACGGGGTTCTATGCGAGCCGATGGCGAAGACGGCCCAAGCAAGTACGGCAGTCCTATCGGAACAAGCCCAAGCCGTTGGGGTCCCATGTTCCAACGACAGAAGGAAGAGGAAGAAACCTCTCGATCGCTCCGCGGTGCCTCTGCCTTTGGTCATGTGGGAAGCCCTCTCCGAAACTCTATCCTATCGCAAGAAATGGGAGGCACAAACGGCTTTGCCCGTCCATCTTCCTTGCGATCTGCCAGTGATGGTATGTCGATGCTGTCTCAACAATTCCAACGAAGCCGTATCGATGATACCGCAGGCAACTCAAGCCCGCTTCTCCACCCTTCAACCGCTCGAGCTGGCACCACCGCTAGCGCCATCAACCCCATCAGCCCCATTGGAAGGGAGCGTGAACGTGGTGGCATTGAACGTCATGTGTCGAGCGGTAGCATTAGCTCGTCCATGAATGGCCGATTCACCACCCCCATCAACGAAGACGACGAGATGTTCCACATGGAGGGCATGGAAGAAGATGGCGAGCCTTCCGTCAAGTCACCTAAGAGGACATCGGCTGGACTGTCCATGAACGTCTGGGGCAGCTATGCTTCCGTCGCCGGCAAGTCTACCAACGGAACCAAGGGAGTTCCTGTCAGCGGCCGATGAACGACCAAGGCGGTTCTCTGAATGAATGTTTTCCGTTTTACAAAGTCAAGTGTCGGAGTTGGCAGCTGATAGACGAGCGAGACAATGAAGTTGATGAGCCATGACCTGGAGTGGACAGCACCACGATTGCCACGAACATAACTACATTTCGCCCGACTAGGTTCGGACGACATACGAGCTGAATGGAATTTGAGGGAAAGAAAAAATGAGGTTGCATGACAATCCATGGCCAAGATTCAAAAAGGATATAGGATACACGGCCAGGAGTTTTTGGCTTTTTTTTCCACATCTATTGCTTGATAATCGCTATCATATTTGGGAGGGATGGTTCCAATTGGCTTTTGTCAATATTGCCCACATACAGTTTTCGACGCTTGATGAGATGGCCAAGTGAAGTGTTGTGAAGGGACTATTCTTGGGCGATCTATATTTCAGTTTTACTTGAATGTAGTCACCCATGATAAGTCAACTTCGGATCACACGCTCGCTTGGACATTTTAATCTGCGTCTGGGCATGGTGTTTTGGGAAGGTATCGGATCTACAAAAACAATCGCAAATGGAGAGGCTGAGGCCCATCGCTAGATATAGCAAGGAGGGCAATCGTGTATGAAAAATATAGCTACATGTATAGGGAGGACGCATAATGGATATAGCGTGTTCGCTGGGCCTTTGATGGCACTGGATTTAGATTGGCTGCAGTGATGTCAATTTCGTCTTCGTCTTAGAACTGATGATGCACGTGAAACACGATGTAGAGAGATAGGGAGTTTCTATACACTAGTACAAGGTCAAGCTACAGTAGTAGACATTTAACCATTGACCGCTCGTCATCCAAACAGCGCGGATCGAATGTGCCTCCATCTCCACCATCTACTTACACTCTTTCACGATATGAACAGGGAAACAAAAGCCAATCATCACAGCTCGTGAAAAGTGAAAAGCAGAAGGATGGACAAAGATGCATTCATGCCGACCACTTGTCGCCAAGTCTCTTCATTCGTACGTCTCATTCCTCCTATGGCTCCTCCTCCGCAGCCCCTTCTGTAAAACAATGAACCGTCTCATGGTGCGCCGAGATTAAAAAGAATTTGGTGCTTTATATTGTGTTTTCTTTTATCTCCTCCCACCAAACATCCTCCCCTCACTTTTCTTCCGCCCCGGAGATTTTTTTCAATATCTTTGGCGTCTTGGGAGATATTAAATCCTTGCCGAGGAAGGATTCGCAATTGTGTGTCATGGAGAGTTTTGGGGGTAATTGTACAAAGAGAGGGGAGAAGAAGCCAAGACAGGGAAGGTGGTGGTTTGAAAGTTGGGAGATAAGAAGAGCGTTTAGTTGGCGTCGGGCTGGTTCAGAATGTACTCAACAGCCTGGTTGACTGGGAGGGTGTTAGTAAAAGCTTTTGAGCGTGGGAGATGTAGAATGTACCGGAGTGGATGGAGTCGGCGTCCTTGTCGGGGATCTCAATGCTGAACTCCTCCTCGATGGCCATGACGACCTCAACGGTGTCAAGAGAGTCGAGGCCGAGGTCGTTGGCGAAGTGGGCGGAGGACTTGATCTGTTATATATGTTAGGTGAGTATTCGAGAGACATGGTTTCCGAGACGTACGTTGGAGACATCGTTGACCTGAGAATGACGTTAGCTTCTTCATCTTCTCAATACATAATTGAGTCGGCAATTGGAGGGGGAAATAGCTTCCTCCAAGCTCTTCCGCCCCCCCAATCGCTCCCCTCTGACGTAGCTCACCTTGTCAAAACCCTGCAGCAAGCTGATAATTCGGCCCTCAACCTCGTCCTTGTTGAGCGCACCGCCGGCGCTGTAGAATCGCACGGCCTGGAAGCTCTGGATCTTGGGGACGGCAACGGCAGCGGCGCGGGGCGCCACGGCGAAGGAGCGCATGGCAGGTCGGGCGGCGACGCGGACGGATCGGAGGACAGCGGATCGGAACATTGTGAAAATCGTTCTATTTTTATTCTTTTTAATCTGTGGTGTGGTTGTCGTAGAAGGAGCACGGAGGGGCAATTGAGACGGTACGGCGGGAGTTGATGATGAGGTTGAAGCGTGATGATAAATTTCTCGTTGCTACCCGGGTTGACTGGCCTGTTCCGATGGAGCAAAAGCTAAGTAAGCTAGGCTAAGCTTGGTTTGGTGAGAGTCACGTGATGCAGAGTTTCCCGGGACGGGCTCCGGTGTACGTCAGCGTGAGGCCGAGGAAGTCGGATATAAGAAGTGGAGGGCATCATGACATTGAGATTGATATGAAATTGAGCAAGAGGTAGAGGTGAACTTCGACAGTTTGAATTGGCATGTTGGGAATTGTCTTTGGTGGTTAATTGCTAAATGCTGGTTATAGTCTAGTCAGCATAATCCAATACGCCCTTATTGGTCTGTTGAACTCTGGGGAAATACAACACTTACAGCTTAAACTGTTCAACACTCACGACAGAAGAGTCAATTGATTATCTTACTTACCAAAGGCGTTCCTGTCTTAGCATATCAAATGTTTGATCAAATACGTTTCCTTGACAAATACGAGATAAGCTTAAAGCTGAAGACCAGGGTCAACATTCACAACATCATCTATCACCCTACCCTGAACCAGACAAGTTAGTCCATCGGCCTATCGGTCAGAGCATCCTCCATTTCCCCCAATAGGCTGACCACCTGGACCCAATCCTACTATACGTAAGCCTGGACATCCCAGATATATCCCCATGCTCAGCCTATATCTCCAAGTTATACTCCGTACTGATGATCTTCCCCTCCCGCCTCTCGCCAAGGCCATCAAACGTCCCTCGCCGCTACCCAATCATTACCCCCTGCATAAGGTTATCTATCGCTTCACCTACCACATCAAGTTAACCCCCGGACTACTCTCTCAAGATAATTAGGCCTGGGAACTTTTTTCCTTGCGGACAACCGGCTGAGATAGGAAGGAGATGGAATGAATAGGCGCTGGGCCTGGGAAATGATAGCTCCTAGGCTGTGAGCTGTGCTGACTGTCTTACCTGTTTGTTAATTTGCAACCGGGTCGCACGAGATGCATACGATGTGACCTGGACATGGGCATTGTTATGCTTAAATAAAGATGGGCTCTGTCCCCCAGATTCCCAGATTGCTCTCTGTCTCTCATCCCCTTTGAAACTGCATCCTTTGGTCCATCATGAAGCTCGGTCTCCTCACTTACGCGCTCTCCGCTTCGGCGTGTCTCATCCCCTCCGACTCGCTGCCCGCCTCGGAGCGCCACTCGGCCCTGTCCGCGCGCCAGACCCGTCCGGAGCCCGACTTTCCCATCGGCACCGGTGACCGCTTCAAGAAGGGTACCATCGTCCCCAAGGGCTTGTCTACCTTGGACCGCAACCTCAAGTCCATCCTCACTCCCGCCGAGGTCTCCTCTGCTCTTGAGGGTCTTGCCAAGACGTTCAAGGAGGTCAACCTCATTCACACTCCCTACAAGACGTACGAGGGCGTGAAAACCCTTGGTGCCAGCGTGGGAAAGAACCCCAAATTCTTCATCATCAGCGGCGCGCATGCCCGTGAGCGTGGAGGTCCTGACCATGTCGTCTACTGGCTCTCTGATCTCCTGCACGCTCGCAAGGCGAACAAGGGTCTGAAGTATGGAAAGACCACTTTCACTGCTGCTCAAGTCCGCAAGGCTCTCGACGCAGGCATTGTCGTCCTCCCCATCATCAACCCCGATGGTGTCAAGCACGACCAGGCCACCAACTCATGCTGGCGCAAGAACCGCAACCCTAAGAGCTCAAAGGGTAACCCCGATGCCATTGGCATCGACATCAACCGAAACTACGACTTCTTGTGGAACTACAAGAAGTCGTTCAGCAGTGCCATTGACCTTGGCTCTGTTGCCTCTGAGGACCCCACCAGCGAGGTCTTCCACGGCACTGCGCCCAACTCTGAGCCCGAGACCAAGAACGTCGTCTGGACTATGGACAAGTTCAAGAACCTGAGCTGGTTCGTCGATCTCCACTCATTCGGCGGTGATGTCCTGTACGCATGGGGTGATGATGATGCGCAGACAACAGACACGAAGGAGAGCTTTGCCAACAAGAAGTTCGATGGACGTCGCGGTGTCCTCGGCAAGGCTGAGACACCCAAGACCAAGTACAAGGAGTACATCTCCGCGAAGGATCTCTCCGTCCAGAAGAAGACGGGTGAGCGCATGAAGAAGTCCATGGAGAATGCCGGTACCTCCAAGTACGTTGTGCAGGAGGCGGTTGGTCTGTACCCCACGTCCGGAGCCAGCACCGACTATGCTCTCGGCCGATTCTACGGCAAGGCATGCGGTAAGAGCAAGCTGCAGAGCTACACCATTGAGTTTGGTGAGGAGAGCGGTTCGGCAGCGTGCCCATTCTACCCCAGCGAGAAGCAGTATCATATGTGGATGAAGCAGGTTGCTGCTGGTTTGATGGAGGTGGCTCTGCAGGCGGCTGATACTAAGACCGAGACTAAGAAGTGCCCATACACTAATTAGAAAGTTGTGGCGTTTATAGTCGAATAATGTAATTACGAAGTTGAGGTTCACTGTTGGATTTCTGCATAAGTGAAAACACAACACCAAAGAACTCACCTTGCTCACCTGTTAATATTATAATACGTGCTCATCCTATTGTTGTGCATCACACATCTCCATCTCTCTGGCATCACACCGCAAGCCAACCAAATTGAGTGACAAAGGGGCATTTTTTGGGCATCTAGATTATGTACACCACATCTCATCCCTTCAACTATCTGAAAGCCTCATTCCGCTCTCTCATTTAGCAAAATCCCTTGCCGCCTTCCACCTAAAAAACTGTTCCTACAATACGACCGTCTCAAACGACCCCGAGGCAACAAACAAAAACTGAAAACTATGCAATTCAATCGACGTATCCCTTTCCTTTTCGTCATGGCTTCGATCTAACAGGTTTATCGGTATGGCGAGTCGGCGCGGATGCTGGCTGCGAGCTCAGGCTCCCACTTGTCTCCGTTGGAAAGGAGTTTCTCTGTTTGTGACGTTAGTTAGGATCTGGCGAGTGGTATCTGAACAGATTGTCCAGAGTAGTCGCAGATGGGATACGTACCCTTGTTGTATAGAAGCTCCTCTCGGGTCTCGGTGGCGTACTCGGCGTTGGGCGACTCAACGATAGCGTCGACGGGGCATGACTCCTGGCAGAAGCCGCAGTAAATACACTTGGTCATGTCGATATCGTACTTGGTTGTTCGGCGGGAACCGTCAGCTCGCTCCTCAGCCTCGATGGTGATGGCCTGGGCGGGGCAGATCTATATATCCAGGTCAGCGACTAAACCTGACAATGCCTTTTGTAGGTGTTCGTACAGCTTCGCAGAGCTTGCAGGCAATGCATCGCTCTTCGCCAGAGGGGTATCGTCGAAGGGCGTGCTCGCCACGGAATCGAGGGGAGATAGGGCCCTGATTAAGTTAGTGATTCGTTCGGTATATAAAGATACATCCCTCGTTGGCCACGTACCTTCTCGAAAGGATAGTAAATGGTGTAACTATGTCCCTCGTCAGCCACTTCTATTTCTCCACCTCAAATATCCAGATTTCCTTAACGTACGGTGGTCGGAAGAACTGCTCGAGCAGGACATACATGCCCCTCGCCATCTCGGTCATGAGGAAGTATTTGCCCATGCGGTCCAGCGTGCTCTCCTTATCCCATGTCCACTGCACACGCTTGCTCTGTCGGAAGTTGGCGGGAGGAGGTCCATGGGGCGTCGCGTAGCCACGGTGCTGCTGCTGGACGAGACCGATGATGCTGGCTCTGCTGCCGACCAGAGAGCTCGAGGCGAGCTGGCGTCGCACAATCATGGCGTGGGCCATTGTGGCTTATTCGGGGATCTGGTTCGAGGAGGGAGTTCGAGGTGGAGAGGACAAGGCCGAGGGGGAGGTCAATTGACGTCCGGGGGTCAATTGGGTCGAGCTGGTAGGGCGGGAGGCGAGGATTTGACGTGATGGATGTGTTCGGCTAGGAAAGTTGCTCAGCGGGATTACAACTCTGGGCCGTTGATTGGCCGAGAAGATGCCCGTGACCTGGCACGTGATCTACGTCAATATGCTTCGGTCATCACTCAGATGATGATCACGATATTCGTCCATTATGTGGTCAGTGACATGCTAGTATAATTATTTCTCATTTATTTACATAGGCCGTCTAATTGGTATGTTTGTCATTTCGTTCCCGTATCCTGTTCGTTATGTCGTTTCAGTCCTTGCGGCTGCACAGCTCTACTAGTTCAGCATGTAAACTACCCAAGTAGCTTTCATTAACAGCAAAAACTCCCAAATCATGCATATAACTCAAAGATCTGCTTATAAGATCGTGAGCTTTAGAAACTCTTCTCCCATGCCTGCCACCACAGGCCCATATTTGCAGATACCAGTAAATCCAGCATTTTCAGACCATCAGGATAAATAATGAGCTTACCCAGCTTGGCTCTCTTTCCGCGATTGCCACCGCCGGCTTTCTCTTTGCCCAGGTTTAGATCGAACGGCGACACCATGCCGTCGTTATCGTAGGTTTCGCTTCGCTCGTCTCGACGTAGTAGTTTGTTGAAATGTCCCTGAAGCTGACTCTTGACTTCCTCACGACCTTCGGCAGACTTGAAGAGTTCTGCGGTCGGGAGATTGAAGCGAAGTTCGCTCATGCACATACCACCACCGCTGCCTGGAGCTTGTCCGTTACCAATATCGGCGAGAGGATTGCTTGATAGTCTGTCGTCATGCAGAATATGATAGCATCGCAGACTTCGGCCGGCGGCTCCAGTGCGGAACTCACATCGGCCATTCCAGGGACTTGTAAAGATGTATCCCCTCGGTCTCAAGCCTGGGCCTGGCTGCATTGAGATTGCTGGCTCGACGGGTGAAGATCCCTCTGTAGAATCCAGCGACCCAACGCTACCCTGTCGCCCATGTCCCTTTCCAGCACCATCTTGCATTTTCCCACGCCAGTTGAACGCCCAGCTCTTTGAATAGCCCATAGCAACCTGTCTCTGCAGTACGACACCACCATTCTTGGGCTGGCTCATATCTGCGCCGGGCCCAGCATCGAAACTACGTCGCGCAGGCATACCGCGGAACTTTCCGTATCCCAAAGTCTCAATCTGGACGTTGATCGGGGGATTTCCGGTATTCGGCGGTTGTGCAACGGGTGGCACAGAAGAGAATAGCGGATTTGCCTCGTCCTGATCGGGTGGTGGTGCTTCAGTTTGAAACGATGAAATATGTCCCACGTTCCACTGGTTTCCTGTACTGGGATCACGGCGTATCAGAGCTAATGTAAATGGATGCTTTCCCTCATAATTCTTTCGCGGTGACGGGGAACGGCTTTGGGCGGCTCGGTTTTCTCGCCCTGGTCGATTTGCAAACATTCGGTCGAAATCGGAAGCTCCTGGGTGCGAACTGGGGATAGGTGGAAGAGGATGGTCTTCTGACCTGAGCGCATTTCTCGTTACTGGCTGAGGTCCAATTGGCTTTCGAGATAGTGAAGGTTCAGGAGTCTGGATTCTAGGTACGTTTGTTGGCCGAGGAGGTAGAACGGGGCTGGGTTCTTCTGGTTCATGGCCATAGCGGGTGGACGTTTGTCGAGGATCAAAGGTTGAATTGACTGATAGGCCGCGTCTGCGGGTATGGTCTTGGTCCGTATCGCTGTAGCCTGGGACAGGAAGACGTTCGTATGCGGGAGGTGTTAGAGGTCTTGCGCCACCAGGAACAGGTTTCCTCTTGATATTCCGTATCGAGGAGCTCTCATCGCTCGAGGATCGGTGGTCTTCATCTCGAGGCTGCGCTCCTGCTGGTTCTAACGAGGGGGCTTCGAAGTGGACATAGTAAAGGCAGCTGGCGACATCTTCGGCGCTGACAATTTTTAGCTGCGGCTTGAAAGGTGAGAGGATGACATCTGGTTTGAGGCGGTGTTAGTGTCAGACCCGGTGGGGGGTTAGTTTTAGGGGTGTTTGTCTTACCTCGAGTGCCAGGAACTCTGGAGATGTAGAGAGTCAAGGGATCTTGTCTCTCTTGCGCAGGGTTGATGGGGTATTGAGGCGGATTGCCTGCAAGATTATTGAGGGCAGTTAAAGAACGAGCTTCCATTTCTTGAAGTTTGTGGAGTTGGAAGTCGGAAGTCGCAAGTCGCAAGCCGAATTGTGTGGGGGCGTGAGATGAGGAGAATAGCCCAAAAGGGAGGTTGGAGTAGTAGCAAACAAATCGACAACCAAAATATCTCCGACCTCGTTTGTTTTGAGAGGATTAGAAAAACAAGGGTCTGAAAAAGTCGAGAGACTGTAAAAATATAAGAGTAAAAATCAGGGAAAAACGCTGGGGTATCAATTAGGTCCGAGTCGAATTATGTACAGTAGATCAGGTACGTGACGTTGGGCTAGCTGAGAAGGGAGGGGAAAGCAGACGACTAATAAGGAAAGAAAAAACTTGTAGTGGTATCAGCGACGTGGCAGAAGAGAGCGAGTGAGAACGAAAAGTAGAGGAGAGGATCTTGGCGTGTGAAAATAGAGAGAAGAAAAGAAAGGATCAGCCTTGCAATTTTGAACTCCCTTATTCGACTAAGGTAGAAAGACACAGCAAAAAGCAGACGGCGAAAACCCAACGTCAGCTCAGCACCAAGTGGCTGTGCTAGAGAACCGTGCCGTGCCTTGATAGAAGAAACTAAGGGAAATAACGGCTGCTTATTTCACTTGGCAGGGTCCATTTGGATGTTCTAGATTGCCTGTTCTATGCTTTGAGCTGAATCCTTACCCTATTCTGCTACGGGGTTATTACTTGAGACTTGCTTTGTTTGTGATGCTGTGGTTATTGTCTCTTTGGTGATACTACGAATATTACAGTGAGTGAGTGGTGTAGGCCGGAGTCGGAGGTGGACGAAAAGGCGGGCTCGGGCTGTGGAGACGCGTCTGGAGTACGCACAAGCCCGCGCACTGCCGACGTCACTTGGCGGGATCAGGGGTCATCAACTCTACCGGGCCGGGGCCTGTAGGGGACCCGCGGGACTCATCATGGGGCCTGTTGACACTGTATTATGATGCTAAAAACAGGCGTAATCCACAGTGCCTTCATCACTCACACTGTCCAAGGGTCATCATCGTCTCTCGTAATCCTCTTCCATCTTTGATGCCAAAAAGCAAGCCACCTCCAAACTGTTCTATTCTATTCTCAGAAACACTTTATCTACCCGAACTTGATTCTTGTCACATGCTCAGCAAGGGTGGTGCTCGATTCTAGAAACTGGTCTTGTGCAATACGCTCGTCACTGCACTTCCGCTTACATGGACCATCCTAGATCAAAGCCTTTCTACCATCACCAATAGATTATTTCACAAGGCTGGGCTGAATAGCTGCAGTGACGTATTCCTGCTACGCATTAACTGCCAAGAGAGTGGTTAGATAAGTTTCTTTTGACTTTTCATCTCTTTGTGACGCTCGGATGGACGTTGACTCGCTGAGTTGTCAATGCTGAAGCACAGATCAGTCTCTAACTAGTTGTAGGTTATCACTGCAGCATGATTAAGATGATACATCATCAATGTGGCTTTGCTAATTGCTGTCACTTTGAAAGAGCCCACATATCAACGCCAGTATGCTATTGACTTGGTATGATTGGCGGCTAGTTTATTGCGGTTGTCTTTTTGAGCTCTACCAGTCTGGCTCGACTCGAAGACACGTGCGAAATGCCATCAGGCAGCACTACCACGGCTGAACTCCAGATTGTCCAACAACCTTTCCCACATCCCCATCTTTCTCACCCTCAATAACGCTCCTGATAAGCTCTCCCCCAGTAGCTGGATCCCCAGCTCCAGCCTTCTTCAGCAGCTCAGGGTTTCCTCCCAGCCCCGTAGCTAGGAACCCTGGACTGACAGTCCATACTTGAACTCCATCTCCCTTAAGCAGATGGTGCCACGACAACATCACCATGTTGAGCGCTGTCTTGGCAGACCGATAAGCCACAGCTGTCGGCAGTCCCGGCTTGGGCCAGCCCTGCGGGATGGACCCTGAGACCTTTGTGAGGAACGATTCGTGTGCACCCTGCAGCGTGGAGAGGCCTGAGGTTAGGAAGATCATGCGTGGCGATGAGGATGCGAGCAAAAGGGGGACGAATGTCGCGGTGAAGACCTGGGTGCTTGAGACGTTGACCGAGTATGCTTTGTCGAAAACCTCGCGAGCCATGGTAGGATCACCGCCATCGTTATGGTTGAACGACTCAAAGTTGGCGCCTACAGCAACGGTCAACTTAAATCAACTCCAACTCATTTCACAACGTACCAGCGTTGTTGACAAGAACGTCGACCCTGCCAAACTTGGACTTTACAGTTTCAAAGAGTCTGTTGATAACCCCATCATCGGTAATGTCAATCTGCACAACATCGACGCTGCTCTTGGCGTCAGGAAACTCCTCGGCGAGCTGAGCGACTGCTTTATCGCCATTGGCAGGATTGCGGCTGCCAAGAAGAACATGGTAGGCCTTCGAAGAGCGAAAGAGGGCCTTGACGGCTTCGAAGCCGATACCAGTGTTTGCGCCGGTGATGAGAACGATTTCTTTGTTTTCAGCCATGATGGACAAGGTGATGAGTTGGGAGATGATGGTATTGACTTTGAGAAGAGGGGTTGCCATTTATATACATGGCGCTTTTTTGTGTTACTGATTCATTGTTGCAGGTGCAGCCCCGAGTTGTTACCCTCGTGCAATGGCAATCTCGCGAGCAAGCGAGCTCGCAACAGTCTTAGACACCTAGTGTTACGGACTACTACGGACGGATTTAGGACATAACCATGGGAAGCTATCTGCAGTGGGAAGACGAATCCCTGATTGTTTTTTATGGGTCTCAATAAACTGGAGGGAGACACAGTTAAGACAAGTTTGTGAAGTCACGAACGGAATCTTTCCTTAAGCAGGGGGATGAGGGCTCATCTCAGCCTTTCCTCCTTATCGACGACGAAGGTTGGAACGGTTTGGGCCGGGCTCTCGGACATATGTGGAGCTCGCAGCCCGAGATGTCGCGCTAGCTTCCGGACCCGGACTTCAAGCTTGTGCGGGTCGTCGGACACGGAGTAACTTATTGTAGAGCTTGCCAGTCTATAACGTTATACGTTATGCAACTTGCCCAGACTGAAAACTGTCCGCGTTTGCTTTCCTCTTCGTTTCAGACTAGGCCACCGACGGAAGGTCTCCGCGGTGGGCATCAATGGCTCGTCGGATTAACGTTCCGGTTCCTGTATCGGAGCAGAGTCCCGATGTCATCATCTTGGATGTGAAGTGTAAATAGCTGTAAGTGAATACGATAACTACCCCGCATTGGGTGAATTACCCCGCGGTGTCGTACTGTCTGCTTATACTCCATGGTCTACCTAATATAAGCTCAACATCTTCATAACTAAGCTTCCATACACCTATACTGCCAATATGTCCCTGAAGAAAGTCCTCCTCGTTGGCGCCAACGGCAGTCTAGGCTCTGTCCTCCTTGAAGGTCTCGTCGCCTCCAAATCCTTCGACGTCTCTGTCGCCAGGCGCGAATCCTCCAAGTCTACCCCCGCGCACGCCGACTCCGTCTCCATAGTCACCATCCCCGACGACTTCTCCCTCGACGGCCTTATCCCCGTGCTTAAAGGCCAAGACGTCGTCATTGCCTCGTTTCCCTTAGGAGGTGTCGTCGATCAGCACCTGCGCCTCGCTGAGGCTTCTGCAAAAGCCGGCGTGATACGCTTCATACCCGCCGACTTTGGCAGTTGTGATGCGCAAAGCGAGCAGGCTAAGAAGTTGTTGCAGCTATATCGTGATAAGGATCTGGTGAGGAATAAGGCTGTCGAGCTTGCGGACGAGTATCCTGGCTTCACATGGACGTCGCTCGTGTGCGGGCATTTCTTTGACTATGGTATCCGCGACGGCCTTCTACACACCGATCTTGAAACAAACACGGCAGTAATTCTCGACAAGGGTGATGTGCCAGCCTCAGCATCCACCCTGCACCGCGTCGCCGAAGCGCTAGTCGCCGTGCTCAAGCGCCCCGACACGACAAAGAACCGACTCCTCTACGTGCAAAGCTTCTGCAAGACACAGCTCGAGGTGGTGTCCGCGCTGGAGAAGGCCACGGGCGCAGAGTGGAAGAAAGAGTTTGTAGACTCTAAGAAGTTCCTGGAAAGGGAGGTGAACAAGCTGTCTGTTGAGTATAGTAAGCATGCGATGGAGGAGATCGTGTTTGTGTTGGGGGCGCTCGATGCCGAGTGGCCTAAGAGAGGGGATGCATTTGCGATGAAGGAGTTGGAGCTCGAGGATGAGAACCTCGATGAGGTTATTCAGAAGGTTGTGGATGACTGGAGAAGGGAAAAGGATGATAAGAAGTGATGGGCGAAATACGAATAAAACATAGAGATAAAGGGAGTCTCAATGATTGTACATTGGCTGTGAAGACTAGACATCTACAATATTCAGGGACAGCAACGACTGGGACGCAGACTATTTTAAGAATCCTTCCTCTTTACAAAGCACATTAATTTGGGCCAGTTCATCAGGACACCTTCATTGAACTAGTCGCCTATATCTGTGGAATCGCCTGCTTAGACTATCGCAAAGTATGAATGATGTCTCACGATGATTCCTCAAGAGACAAGCGACCGCCCAGAAACAACCCGCGCTCTAACTTCCGATATCTAAAAATACCTTCACCAATCTAGATCGGCACACAACACCAATTCCGTCATATTTTACATCACATCCATCGTATTTCTCCCCCTCGCATAAATACCAACGCTCGATCCGGCGGGCCAAGAGTGATCTCCCGGCGCCATCTTTCAGCCACAGCTTACTTCACATGTCTCACTCTGCATTGCTTCCATTCCTGTTTATCAACTCAGTGATTTTCTACAAAAAGAGGGCTATCAGATCGTCGGAAGGATTGTGACATAGTTTCTTGACCTCGTATTGAGGTCTCGGCTGACGATCTTTGGATGTCAAGAGTGAGGTTGTTAGACGAGCTGGGAGTATATATACATCAGTTCCCCCTCTTGTGAACAGGAAGTTCTATCTTTAAATACAGCATCGCAACTGACAATAGACATCCTATCATACTTGTACTCAACAAAACTTTATACCTCTACATTGAACAATATGTGGTTTCCATACATTCTCACTGCCCTCCTCGCCATGTAAGTCCCCCATCCTCCCTCAAATCTCCAACTAACACCCTCAGAACCCCCTCCGACGCAAAGAAACCATCACACACCACAAAGCCCTGCCCAACCATCACATCCACTGCATCAGTCTGCTCGACCTGCATCACCCTAGCTTGCATCTCCTTGTCCACAATCACCCCTCAGAAGAACTGCCCCTCGAGCGTTCCCACCACCAAGACATCCTTCCCCTGCTCCAAGTCCCAGTGCCCCAGTGGCTGCGCGACATCTTACGTCTACCCTTCATCGTATGGAACTAGTAAGCCTGTTTGCCCGACTGTCACTAAGACAGCAACTGTTTGCTCGGATTGCATTAGACCTGCGTGTGTGTCTTTGTCGACGGTCAGTTCAGTCTGCGGATGTCCCAAGACCCCAGCCACGGTTACCACTGGGTTCCCCTGTGGAAAGAAGTGTCCAGAGGGCTGTGGGACGGAGTTTGTTACTCCTACTGTGACTCCGACTTGTAAGAAGGGCAAGGACAAGAGTGAAGACGAGGATGACGATGAGGATGACGATTAGGGAAGTTGGGTGAGGTTGACTAAAGTGTAGGCGTGGCTGGACATGGATCTAAAGGGAGTGGCTGTGAACCCCGGTTTCAGAAGAAGAACATGTCACATAGGAGACTGCAAAGGATGAGGTTGTTGATTGTCTTTGTTACTTTACTATGATGCAAATCGTTGTGTTATTGGGCAGGACAACATAAACTACTTTCAATGTATTCTCTCAGACCACGTTCACTACAATCAAGATTGACCGACTCTGCTAAATTGACAATGGCTTCTTAGGAGTGAGTAAAAGGCTGCACTAACCTGGACAAGCTGGTAAAACCTTCGCGCATTCCTGTCAATGGCTTTAGTGGCCGAGACATGTCGCCCGTTGACTGCCCGCCACCACGCCAGGTCGATCTGCCGCCGCTTGGAACGAAAGCTAGTAACCTTCATGTGTAAGTGGTTACAGATCGACTAAAGTCGGAAAATTTACAGCCATTCATTAAATTGACGCTGTCGCTGGGGTTGTGATTATTTGACAATGAAGAGGTTGGGTTGATGAGGTGATATATAAAACTTCTATTCTTCAGCCAAACGTATCATTCAGAACAGATTCAACCCAGATCACTTTCAAGACAAGAACTGTTATTTTAAAGAATACCTCAAATTACAAAATATCGTCACCATGTTCATATTCATCCTCCTAAGCCTCGTCCTCCTCACAACCGCCCTTCCAGCTCCTCACTTCCAATACATCGGCTGCATCTCCCGCCAGTCCTCTCCAACATTCACGCCCGCATCCCTGACAGCTCCAATAACCATCTCGCAATGCATCCAAGCCTGCTCCGGAAAAGCCACCCTCGTCGCCATCGGCAACGGCATCTGCTTCTGTGACCAGGGAAGCGCCTCTGCATCCTTCGAACTCGTCGATGAGCAGCGCTGCAGTGTACCTTGTGTCCCAGGTGACGGACGGTGTGGCGGAGAGGGCGTGCTGAGCTTGTACCAGATCTCTGGCTGTAAGGGAGATTGCACTGGGGGCAGAAATGGTACTGTCCCACCTATTGTGCCGCCTTCGCCTTGTACGCTGTGTGGTGCATCAACGCCTGTTCCTACGCCTGCGACAAAAGTTCAGTCAGCCGTTTGTCCACCTGGGGGATGTCAGACGGTTGTGACGGTTCCGACATCTACACCTGTTGCGAGCAACTCGACTGCCAAGCCTTGTCCTTCTGGAGGCTGTTCCGCCGACGGCCAGTCTGGCAGCCAGGCTGGATCGGACAAAGCACCGACTGGCCAAGGTTCTAACGCAGCACCTGGTCTTGCGAGTGAGAGCCCGAGGTTGCATACATCAGGTATATTATCAGCTATTGCAGCTGTTATTTTTGGGTTGGCATTGGCATGAGTTGGCACGATCATGATGGGAATGGGACAGAAAAGGACGATATGTGTATTTTCATGTTGATTGGAGTTAAGGTGTATATGAGTTTATGAGTTAGATTGTAATTGAAATCTTAGACTAAAATATTTGTAACTGTGATCCCTTCAGACAACGTCCCTCATGATCTAATCAGGCAGTGACTTATGGGTATCGTCCTCACTGCTTCGGTGCTTCAGTCAGCGGGACATATCGAACACCAAACAACTTCTTCTTGGTGATCTCCCCGTTGCCATCCTTCTCAATACGCCATACGTGCTGGTTATATCCCATCTTGTCGTCATCAACGGGTATGAACATGCTATACCTGTAAGCCTTTGTTCTCAGAACACAGTGTATAACTCACCATCCAGGAGCCTTCAACTGCTCAAGTAACTCTGGGTGAATCTCCACGGCCGAAGCACCGACATGAATAACATCCCACCCCGTCCCCTCGCTCTGCTCGCCCTCTCTCGGCTCCTCGACCCATCCTTTCCTTCCATCGCCCAATCTGAACCTCACTTTCCCACTCTCGAGAAATCTTCTCCCGTGCTCACTTTTCGCCATGTTACCCTCGCCTAGCTCTTTCAACTGTCGGATATGTTCGAGGCCCACAACGAGACCCTTCTCGCCGACTAATTCGGCCATCACATGCGTCAGATAGCCAGACCCAGAACCAATGTCGAGAACGCGTGGAGAGGGCGAGGCTGATGATGGGAGGAGATAGCTCAGGACGTGCTCGATGGCTGAAGCGTGCATGTGCGGTGCCGATATCGTCGCTGAGTGACCAATGGGCTGGGGAGAGTCCTCGTATGGCATCGCTGGAGCGTAGTGCGCTCGGTCAACCTGGGCGATTAGTATTTAGCTGGTACATGAGATAAGAGTGTACCTTGAGAAATGCTTCCTTCACCCGAGCATCAGTAATGAGTCCATTCTTCCACATATTCTCAATCAGCGCCGAGTTACTATCTCCACTACACGTCCACGCCATCTTGATTCCAAATAGCCGTCTTTGCTGTGTAAGTTGTGAAGTCTGCCTGAAGAAGTTCGGAAGCGGAGATAGGAAGTGCAACAGTTTCTTGGTTGAAGCCACGATGACGGTGAAACGATGGTGGAAGATGATGAAGTTGAGACTGCAATATCTGTTTTGAGTCCAAATAGGTTGCTGTGATGGAAAGGAGTGAGCTGTAGGTCACGAGAGTCGTTGTAATGTTATCATCATGAGCTGCCGAAGCTGTGCGGGGCCGTTCCGTAATCCGGGGATCGGCGACGGGTAACCCCACAAGCGAATCACGGCTGGCACTCACTATCAACCTAACAGGGGCTTTAGATCGATCAGCAGGGGATGTTTAGATATCCAGCATGGACGTCGCTTTACAAGTTGGGCCGATCTTGCCTTAATTACAATGCTTAGACCTATGCCAGATACATCATATCACGTACGAAAACAAACAGTATAGAACACGAAATCAAGATCGTATGTTTTGTAGACATATATAGAAACGTATGAAACTGCGTGCGACGCGCCAAACAATAAGCTTGTAGTAGGAACCCAGATATCCTTCCTATCCTCCCACCCAGAAAAACGCCAAAAGAAAAGGAACGAACGCCTGCGTCTTTCGACTAATGCGCTTGCACAATGGTATTGTTTGTTGTACAGTTGTAAAAACCCGCTAATAATTTCTAGACCACTCGTTCGTTGGACTCGCCCTCAGCAATGATCGGGACGCCCAGGCCACGGTCAGGGCTCTGCAGGACGAGCTGCTCGTGGCGACGTGCTCGTAGAAACTCGGCGACACTCTTTATAAGAAGGAACCAACCGACAACCATAAGCACGTATCCTAGCCACTCACCTCCGCTAATGCTGCCTAGATCGTCGTCTGTGACATCGCCCTGCTTGAAGTTGTGCGAGTTCGGGTCGGGAGGTGCGGCGTAGCCATCGGGGCCGCTCATGGCTGGGGGGTCGTCTTCGGCAACGCCTTTCATGTAGAAGCCGTATTGAATCAGGGTGATGCCGAGACCAGCGCGGGAACCGTTCTTGGCGGCGTGGGTGGAGTGGAGGAGATATGTGAGGAGGAAACCGACGAGCTGGAATGATGTTGAGATCATGCCGTTCCAGACGAATGAGAAGAATGAGCCGACAGGCATGCCGTCGATGTAAACCTCGTCAGGCCCGCCCATACCAGGAGCAAGGATGGTCGTCTCCCAGTATGGAGGAGCAGCGTCGGCCGCGGCTTGTTCGTAGGACTAGGAAACGTTAGTAACACAGATGCAAGAAATCGAGTCGTAAGTGACATACCGGTGGTAGTTCGTCCTTCTCGGGGTCACTGTTTCCTCCTCGCTCGGGGCGCGCTGACAGATTGGCAAAAACACCATCGGAACCAGAGCCCCCTCCAACGACTCTTGTTGACCTTGATCCAGAGGGCGCTGGTACCGGAACAGCCGGTTGAACTGGGGCATGTGTCGTAATATTTTCCATAGATAGTGTCGAGTTCTGTCGCATCAAGCGTCTTCTATCATCAACTTCATCGTCACTTTCGTCATCATCGTCAAAGGCATCGGCGAGGGTAGAGTCGACCTGGCGCGTTGGTTGGGGAGAAGAGGATCGGGAGTGAAACGAAGGAGGTGGCGAGCGGGGGGTCGGCTGAGAGAGGTGATTGTTGTTGTTATTGCGAGCGCCAAAGTCTTCCTCGTCTTGGGCATTAATCTGAGACTTTTTGTCAGTAATCCAGGAATATTATCTCGATAAACTCGCGATTTACTCGTTCGTATCGTCCTGACATGATGGCTATCGTCTGGCGGTGTCGGGCTGCCTCCCAGATCCGCTAACCAAGAGAACAAACGCGATGTAGGGAGAGAACCGTTGAGGTGGTGAAAAGAAGAAGGAAAAAGGAGATTCAATCTATTGGAGATGTAGTCGTGAACAACGGCGAAAAAAAAGAGAGGTTATCAAGGAATGACGGCGAAAGAGTTTTGGAGTTTGAATTGGTTGTGTTTTCGTTGCCTTGAATGGAGACTGCGATTACGAGGCGAGGAGAAACCTAGAGCCTGCAACTGGGTTAGGTTGGGAGGCGCTTCAATATGCGGCGGGCGGCTCGGTCTGTATTCGGGTTTTAGAGGGTACCGTCACAGTGTGGATAAGCCCAGGGGCGGGTCTAGAAGGGTCTTCAGGGGGGCGTATCGCCGTATTCGTTAAGGACGATAACGTCGCGATGCACTGTGTCGCTACTTGTACTCTCGGTCAAAACCCCTTGTTAACTAAGACCAGGGGCACAGCAAAAGACAAAGGGGATGTGATCCCTGGGGAATGGGTCTTTCCGCAATCGAAAATCGTGGAAATGAATGACAAACCATTCTCGTCGCTGGTCACAGAATGGATGACTCTCTGAGGTGGGCTGTGTCAGGTAGCGTTGGCTCCACCTCCACATTAATTCACATCTCGGGCTTTTCCCTTTCAAGACTCAAGAATGCATGAGGCAATCACTTTAAAGGGTCTCGTGGCGGCCTGAGGCAATTTACGCATGACCCAATCATATGCATTTTAATTACAGTCTGAACAAGCTATAGCACTGTATATACACACTGTCATACGGAATTTCTCTAATGGTTGACGTCGAGATATTCAGTAGTAGAGAAGTCCCATTCTAGCAACGACATTGCATTCAATTCACAATGTCGCGCTCACTATCTGTAAGCTACTATTACTCGTGCCGCATCGGAGAAACCAATATACTAACCATTGTCTCTCTCTCAGCAAAAGATCTACTCCGACGTCTTTGCGCGCTGGCCAAAGCAGGCCCTCCGTCCCGATCACCAGCTCCAAGATGTGCTGAGCAAGGCTGTGACCGAGCGATTCCAAAACTATAAGCCCTCCATGGAGCGTGAGGAGCTTCAAAAGGCGAGGGCGCTACAGTTTCTTCTCCAGGACCGGTACAACGATCGAGTATGTGCTCTGATATAACAAGATAAAGATGGAGCTAATATCTGGACAGTTTAAGCTCAAGGGACGATTACTCGAGCCAAAGAGCCAGCCTACATACTTCGCGGATCTAGTAAGGGAGATCGATGAGGCGCCGAACAGATCGTGGTTCGAGAGATTGGGTAAGAGGTTATCTGGTATGATTCGGTTCAGTAATTGAGATGACGACAAACGACTTAATGCCAAAGGAGGATACCAAAGAACATGCAGCAGGCATCTGATGTGTATATGTATTGTACTTGTACATTGTATCAAAAGCGATTCCATTATCTTCCCCTACTAGCCAAACGCAATGCCCTGTAGAATACTTTTTTAAATTTCCAGACTCGTCTAAATATATCTCTCTTCGGGATCTATCTTGTTGAACCACACCTGGATCTGTTCATACGCAGTAAACACCAATCCTCCCGACACAACCAACCTCGCCAGTCTAGGCAGCGCACCACTCCAGAACGTCAACACACCCTCGTGCTTGAAGATAGTCGTTGCGCACTTGAAGCTATTTCCATAAGTCTTGTGCGCTTCGATACTCTGCATGCGCGTCTTGATCGTGTCGAGCGGCTGCGTAACAAACACGGTGATCAGACCGGCAAGACCACCAATGGCAAAGGTTCCCACGGCGCCGAGCTTCTCGCCGGGTGCTGTGTACGATTCGGCCATCTGCTTGAAGAAGTTGTAGGCCGTGAAGCGTGTCGCGCTGTTGGCGGCTTGTCGGGCGGTCGTGGGGGCGAAGCCCTGGAAGAAACCTCGGATGCCTCGCTCGCGGGCGATAATGGGGACGGCATGGAGGAAGCCGCGCAACCTTGGCTTGGCGGACTTGCGGTCGTCGATTCTGAGGAGTGTGAGACGTGGGCTCTTGAGGGTGGTAGAGCAGACTTACAGAGTGGTCTTGATGCTTTCGGTAGGAGTCACGGCAAGCAATGACTCTGTGACTCCCGCACCGAAACCCGCAAGCACAGTTCGGGGTCCAGATAGTTTGCCCTCCTCGTCAACAAGCAGCGCCTTGTACTGATCAAATGCCACGAATCCTACCTTTAGTTAGCCAACGCTTTACTTGTGTGATATATACTTGGTTGCGTACGAATTCCAGCCTTGGCTGCGTTGCCAATAATAAGAGTGGTGCATCCTGCGTACCACTGCTTGCCGAACGGCGGCCACGGGAGCTTCTGGCCCTCTGCTAACCGTCTGTTCAATTGCGACCGGGTCTTTGCAACTGTGCTCAATCAGTCCTGTCCCAGCTATGCATTTTTCTTTTCTTTTCGACAAGGCTATAACGAGGCGGGGAGCGACGTACATTCGGCGGGATAGGTGATAGCTATAGTTCAGAGCTTAAAGTTAGCTACAAGCTTGCAAAAAGTCATGTCGCGTGTGAGTGTACATACCAATCTCGATGGCGCCAGCTGTTGAGCCAGCGATGACGGATCGCAGAGGGCTGGGCTGCTTCTTCTTTTCGCCTTGTTGCGCTGTCGACGCCATGATTAAAAGCGATTGCTGGAACCTGCCCCGAGTGACGATTTGCAAATGGTTGTTGGTGGGAATGAGACGGGGACTTTTTTTTTTCTAAGCGTGGGGGATGGGATGGAAATGTATTTCGTCACTGTACAGAACGGAGCTGTTTGATTCACACGTGCGCCGATGTCGCTGTAAGTTTTAGATGTAGGGTGGTTGGGCTGCTGTTAAGCCTAAGGATGGGTTGCCTGTACCACAGTAAATAGCCAGAGGGATATGTATACAAACTTAATGCTGATGATCTATACTATTACTTACTTTAAAAGAGCCCTGCTCCTTTCTATTAGTTTGTTAGTCGCTTTTCCCCTTCTGTGATTAGATGTCTGTGCATTAATGTTCCGGTCTGCCGCGGCAGAGGTAACTCTGAGATAACCTCAGCGCATGATGTTTTAGGAGAGATAACCTTCAACCTGAACACCCAAGATGATGGGGTTTCCTTTCGATACAGCACGTTCATTTTAGTTACCGATAAGTCCAGAGTTCAGGCCATGAGCGAAAATGTTCTTATTGAAACCTATATATTCTTGTATCCAGGCAAATGCTAAGTAGATGTCCAATCCAAATGCTAATGCAACTTCATCCAATCCAAATGCTAATGCAACTTCATCCAATGCTTCATGTCCTCATATTCTCATATCTAAAACTCAATTCTTCCCAACCTATTTCTTTTCTCGCCCCCATTTCTGCTCTAGCCCAGTCTTCCACTCACCAAAACTCGCCACCTTACCATTCACAAGCAAAATCTCCCCTCTGTGCAACACCTTTCCCAGCGTTGGCACGGTAAACCACTTATGATCACTCCGACAGATCAAATCATTCCTATGATCGCTCGTCTTGTTCCCTTCTCCTTTGATAACAGCCATGCACTTGGCATCATACGTCTCCATGCAGTACTCACAGATATAGTATTCGTCTGATGGAGGAATGAGGTCGAGACATTGCGCGCAGTTTTGACGCATGGTTTGGATCTCGGGAAGCTTGGGCTCCATGCGTTGTAGGACGGGTGAGTCGTCGGGTGTGGAGGTGAGGATCTTGGGGTCGACTTTGCGCATGGACTGGCTGAGTGCTAGGGCATTCTCGATGTCGTCGGCGGCGATGAAGAGGCCTAGGAGATTATCCAGCGCATACTCGTCATTCTGCACGTCGTCATCGGATAAGATGTCAAGACTATCGTTGATAAGCTGGCGAAGATCACGATCCGTAGAAGAACTCCGGCCGAGCAATCTGTTGAACAGGATCATGTAAATAGCTGCAGTGTTGACATCCGATCCAACCATCTCAATCGGCATATCAAGATTCTGGTGTCGACTCTGCTTCTGTTTGATCTTCTCTAGATCCTCAAGCCAAGTATCTGCTTCAGGCGTCTTCAACCCAGCATGGAGAACTCGCTCTTTATACAAAGACGCCAGTTTCTGGAATGCCAAGGCATAAGCCTGTCGTGTGGGAACATTGCCACGAGGTCGATAACCTAGCTGTGTGATGCCCTCGAAAAGATCCAGCGCGGCATCGATGTCACGACTGTATGTGTATGTTGCGCCGAGAGATAAGCGGAGATATAGCGCTTTGAGAGGATCACGCGTTGCGGTGGCCACGTCGATCGTGAAGAGTAAACGATCAAGGACGAATTCTGTTTCTCCCACTTTACTGGCTGCTTTGGGGATCCAGTCGATAACGAGCGGTTTGTTATGAAACTCAAGAAGGAAGTCCACGAGACGAGTGCGGCTTTGCTCGGCGTCGGTGACTTGTTCAGAGAGTTGTTTGAGGAACTGAATCACAGCTTCGTGGCGGTTCTCCGTGGCCACAAGTTCAAGGTATCCGAGCTCTGGCTCGAAGTATTCCTTGCATTCTCTTCGATCGAGACCGGCGTCCTTGGCACTCTTCATGGATTTGAGGAAATACTCAAGGGCTTGATCGACCTTGTTGAGTTCCTCGTAACAGCAGGCAATGACAATATGGTCTTTGTACAGCCGCCACTTGCAGCTCTTCAATGCCTGTTCATCGAGCTTTCCGCTAGCGATGCTTTCCTGCTCGATGATTTCGCATTTGAGTGCCTGCTCTAATGCCTCTTTGAAGCGACCATCTCTGGAAAGACAATATGCGATACGACCACGAGTCTCAACGCTGTTATTGTCGAGAGCAAGGGCTTTGTCATAATGGCTCAGTGCCTTGTTATTCATGTTGTTGGTGAGGTAGGTACTTCCGCATCGACGGTGCCAATGTGCGCTTTCTGGGATCTTCGCCCACTCTGCAGCTTTGACGATTCTCTTGTCGACGGGGATCTCAGTCCAGTGATTGTTGCAGTCGGACCACGAGTAGCCTTCCTGCATGAACGCGATAGACTGGACGATCTTGAAGCAGAAGAGCGTCGGGACGTATTTTTTGAAGTCTTCAGAGAGCCATGCCCTGGCGTAGAGGTCTCCAATGGGCTTGAAGATACCTGGTGATTCCTTGACGCCCTTGCTAGCCCATTCTCGTGCCTCCGGAGCCAGGGATGAGAGGACATCGGGGTCGCCCATCCACCTCTTGAGACCCTTCATGTTGGCGTCTGTAAGGACGTCAAGACCCTCATCGTTCTTCTCATACATGAGTGTCCAGTCGAGAATGATGTTATCGTCAGTGAGCATCTTGTACACATACTGTCCAAGCTCTTTCTTCTCTGGCCCAGGTACCGTCGCTGGATCAAGGACCGCCAAATGTTCTTGCCAGTACCAAGCTGCGTACTGCTTGATTGACTCGCGGCCACTGGGACCGAGGCGATGTTTCTCGAAAGCGGCTTTGTGGGTGAAGATGGAGAGACAAGTCTTGAGAATATGAATTCGCGACATGAGAGGATCAAATCCGATTCCAGAACCAAGCTTGGCAGAGTTCTCAGTGCTGAAGAAGCCCTTGATAGAAGAGTGGAAGAAGGTGATCCACGTGTTTGTCTTGCTCGACCGAAAGTCCATGTCACTCATGGGATCAAACAGATCAGAGTTGGCCGCAGGACTCACACCACGACCAGGACTTCCGCGCACAGGGCTCAGCGCCTGAGTTGGGCTGGCGCGACGAAGAGGAGACAAGTTGCGAGCTAGATCAGGTGTACCTGTTTGTCGACCAAAAATAGTTGGACTCTTTGGACTTCCACTTCTTCCGGACCCTGGACGGCTTGCTGAACTTGATCGTCTTCCAGAACCGAGATCGCCATTCTTGATGCGCTGTTGCTTCTCGTGCTCGCGGATGAGATCATCGGTTGTCAATCCGTCTTCGCGCTCGAGTTCAAAGAAGCATGCATATTGACCACGTAGCGTCTCTTCAAGATGGAAAGGCGGATCGCCGAATTTCATGATAAGCACTGCCTCTAGTTGCTCCAGGGACAAGACTTCTTCTGCACATGATGCCCACTGTAGCATCTCGTTCAGGTCCTTTGTCTGGTCTTCGTACAGGGTCTCGGAAAGGTTCTTGAGCGTCTGAGCGATAATGCCGTTGATCTCTTTCGGGTAAGACTTTAGACTTGTGAGGATGCTCTGTGGGTGTCGCTTGCGGCTGATGTCCTCGAGCATAAATTTGGCGAGAATGAAGAGACCGTCGGCTTGCTTGATCATAGCATCGATAATCTTTTGTCGGAAGTCGGGAGGTGTACGAGTGAGGTTGCGGAGATGCCAGACGCTGTCTTCGATGTACATCTTCACATCATCCGCGTTGCGATCGGGCGTGACGTGGAGAGTAGTGATTACTTGACTGCCGCGATTATCTGGATCAAGCGAATACGTAACCACTTCAGTCAAATATGTCCTTCCGATAAGCGCTACCTGCACCTTGATATGCTTTGGTCTTCGCACAGACTCATCATTTGAACCAAGCTGTTCGAGAAGCTCTTCAACCTCAGCAGAGTCCGCCTCGTCAACGCCATCGAGGAAGATGTAGACGGTCTTTGGTTGAGTATCCTCCTGGAAGGGTTGGACGAAAAGCTTGCGGTATGCACTAGGGATGGTGCGGATCTCATCGATGCTGCGAAGGTTTTTGAGAAGTTGTTTTGCGTAGAATGGGTCGCTCTCGCTTAGTTGGTAGGCGACATCCCGGAGGGCTTGAAGTACTGATCGTGTTTCGGGGTTGTTGTCACGGAAGTAGAAGTAGGCCAGGCGGGGGATTCTCTCTGTGCCCCAGGAGATAAGTCGAGTTGTTAGATAGGACTTGCCGGTTCCTAAGTCATTGTTAGTGGATGTTTGGTGGCCCATAAATGTTGCGACTGACCTGATGCGCCCGTAATCCAGAGGAAATTGGTCTTCATATCGAGCCACGCCTTGAAACCCTCATCTGTGAGGATCCAATCTCCCGTAGACTCAGCCCTGGACTTGTTAAACATGTTAAAGAAGTCCTCCGGAAACGGCGAAGGATCTAGAATCTCCTTAAGCTTATCCTGATGCGCTGCGATAGTTCGTTCACGGCCCTCGGTCCGTATTTGCATCATGGTCTGGTTCATCTCATCAAGCTTGCTTTGCATGTTCTCGGTTGTAACATTGAGCTTACTAACACCGCCATACGTATCAGCGAGAACTTGTCTCTCCTCGCCAATGTTGAGCGCCTTGAGCTTGTCCAGCGATTCCTGCACGGGCGTGCCCTTGCCGAAGACACTCCTGAAGTACGCCTTGAAGCGGCCTCGGCGAATCTCCTTGGCAGCCACGATGAAGACTTCAAACAGAGTCGCTAGAATAGTAACTACTTTGTTTCGTAGGGCACTGCCCATTTTGTACTGTATGTAAACATCCAGTCGTGATGTAAAGTCCTAGATGTCGGTTAGCAAATCCTCAAGCGGGGTTACTGGATATCACTCACTTTGAGAAGGTCGAACAACTCAATGATTGTATCGTACGCTGAAGAAACATCGCGAGCAGCATTGATGAGATACGCCACGGCGCCAAAGATACCTTCAGCCGGCGCAAACGAATCCGCGGCGGCACCGCTCACAATCTCGCCGATGACCTCAACGGGAGTGAGGCACGCAGCGAGGGCGCTAAAGATGGACTGCCGCTTCTCGCGAAATTTGTTAAACTGTTCATTCTGCTTGTCAATCTGGCCAAGAAGGCCTTTGACACTGCTTATGGGCGGGTTGAGAAAGTCGACGAGTTTGTTCTTGGAGGAGTCTGAGTAGAGCTTGCTGGCGTCGTCTAGGATTTGGGCGAACTGAGCTTCAGCCCCTTCGTTGTCTTTGCGGACCGCCATGAGCCCTCGACGGTCCTGCAGACTGATTAAATCGATATTCAATAATGAATAATGATAGTTATTGAAGAGATGTCGAGAGTTAAATAAAAACGGTTGGTGTTTCAGAAATCAGGCTGAGATGGACGCTGCTGTAGCCTTCACGCTATGACTCCTAACGTTAGCGGGGTGTCCAGGCCAGATGATCAAGTGAGGCATCAAAAGAAAAGCAAAAAGAGGACCAAGACCCAGAGAAAACCCCTGTAGGAATGCCCGGGGAAAAAAAGAGACGGTCGTACTCGGTAGAAACTAAGGAGAATAAGTTGGGGACTGCTGCTTACGCTGCATATTATACCATGCCTCTGTTGGTAAGGCTGAGGCGGTGTCAGGACGATCTTTGCTGTGTTGCAGACTGCAGTAAATTCTGGGGCTACTTCTACGGAACTCGGCTGGGTAGATGGGATTTACAAGTACGGAGTTCCGTGTAACGGTCTTCGCATATATAAATAACGGCGATAAATTCAGCCTCAGAGGCGTCGTTAGTGCTCGTCATCTCACAGGAGGCGTTGAGTCTGAGACAACGTAGGGTTTCATGCATCCTGTTGATCTCCACTGTCCACACACACCCTGTGGCTCATTTGGAACGTGACTAACAGTCGTGACTATTTCTGTTGTCTGCCTGAGTAATGGATTTTGTACATCTTTAATTAGGCAGCTGTAAATTGTACGTAATTCACTGTCCGTGTTCCAGGTTTCGGTGTTAGCTTATACTTTTTGTTTATTGTTAGTACACTTACAACCATGATTCTCCCAAGCTTAGATGGTCTCCCAAAGTGGACTCTTTATTCCCACTGACGGCTCGGGCCGTAGCGACCAGCCACAAGTTGAACACAGCACCAATATCCGATGCGTCTCACCTGTTGCCCTCAACCAACAAGACACTGCAGCCTCATAGCTAAAAGTTATTGGCTTCATATTTATGACTCTCTATGTCAATTTGATCTTCTTCTTTTCGCTCTCCGACCAACCGTGCAGCCGACCGGACTGTGAGAGGTTCGCGGCCGTGAAAGACAAAGCTAACATACACATCTTGAGTTTTTACACAGTAAGGAATAGAATAATATTAGAATGATCTACAGCTACTAGAGAGCGGTGGGAGAGTGGTTCTGTTGATCCAAATGAGTGGCAGATCCAAATCAACTATGATATGGAAAGTTTTTCGTGTCACGCCATTACAATGGTGCAGATCATGTCAATGCACGAGAACTCTCAGTATATATGCAATTTTCCTAATTATGATATCAAGTCTCCGATAGACGTCACTGTCCCATATGTGAACCTATTTCCAAGCATCTACTAACCTAACTTTGCCATATTCAATATCAAATGCTAGCCAAAACAGAGCTAGCAAGACTCTCAGGAGTTTCTTTCTTAAGCCCAAGCAATCCAGAATCAGAATCCTCCCATGACTGCGCAACGAGACAGCGTGCTTTTCCTTCTTCATATAACTGAGCCACAGCCAGGTAAAGAGGCCAACCACCTGTTCCCTCTTTGAGCTTCTTTCGCCCCTCATCTATCAATTCCTGTGTCGTGGACTCCTTAACTTCCCACTGGCTTTCTGTGGCCTTCTGAAAAGCCTCAAGAAGATCGTTCTGGCATGTCTTGATGGATAAGACTTTGACGTGGCGGTTTGCTGTTTCTTCGGGGTGTTGAAGGACTCCAACTACCGACTGCCCGATACCTTGAAGTGTGGTGCCGGTAAAGTACTCCTTACCCCCATCGTAGATAATAGCTGAGCGGTTCTTGATATCGAAGCCCATGAGGGTAAAGCGCTTCATTGCCCAGTCGATGGGATTGCCACTTGCGATGCCAGTCCAAGTGAAAGTTGTATCGGCATTGGCATGTTCTTTTGCGCGGTCAACACCAACAGTGCGTTGAGCGCGAACAGGCTCGAATTCGGGGTAGCTCGAGAAATCAGGGCCCCAGCCAAAGTCATCAACGATAAAGCGCTTTACTCCAGCGGCTTTGGCGGCATCGATCATAGTGACTTGGTACTTGATGCCTGCAGGGCCCACAACGCATACAACAGCATCTTGACCTGAAAGGACCTTGATGAGAGCCTCGAGGGTATACTCCGTTCTGATAACAGGGATACCATCCGGGAATGTGGATGTAGATTCATTACGGGTGATGATGGTGGTGTCGAAGCCAGCTTGGGTGAGAGCGGCCGTGATAGGAGCACCAAAATTCCCGGATGCCTGGATAGTTTAGTGATTGGAATGATGATATGCATGGACGACTTACACCGAAGATGGCGATTTTATTCAATTGATTGGAAGACATGGTGGAGAATGTGGTGAGATTGATGTGTGTAAGTGAATGTTTCTATGGTAAAGAATGTCTCGATTTGGTCGACTTTATGCACTGGCGCGCCCCACCAGGCGGAATTCCGCCCAGCTGACCTAAGGGTTGGCGTATAGTCTACTACCTAGAGATATACATAAAGCCATAATAACTAAACACCAATTAACCAGTCAACATTCGAATCTTAAACTTAATCCAAAGGCTTCCTTGCATAGATTGAGTATCTAGAGAGGCTCAAATTAGACCGCTTATCACAGACTACCAAGCCAAAAAAAACTTACATTGGCCAGTATGCATGAGTGTTCTTATCACTCATAGCCTTCCTCTGATCAACCAAGAACAAACTGACTTCCTCTGGCGTCCAGTTATGAGCACGAGTTAGCGGGGCCATAGTAAACGCCTCAAGGCCAATGGAGAAGTTGGCATGGCACCAACTTCCCAGCAACTTTGCCTTTGTGTCCTTTGGCCATGAATTGATAGGCCGCTTGAACATCTCGACAACAACATCTACAAACCCAATCTTGGCCATGACGTCTGCAAGGGCTGGGATGTCCTGGTAGGGCCGGCCGAATTTGATGGATGCTTCCATCAGAAGAGCAAGGGATTTGAGCATTATATTGTCCGGGCTGAGTGTGCCGTCGTCGGATCTAATACTCAGATCGCATTCTTGGAGCTCGATGTAGCCGCCGGGTGCGAGGTTGCTAAGTTGGTATGTTAGATAGCAATGGTGTGGCTGAGGAAATATGCATACTTGAAGCACTTGGTAAGGTAATCTGTCCAATTTGCAATGGAAGATGTCATGAACCGGCTGTGAATGTAGTCAAAGGGCTGATTATACGTCCAATCATCTTCGATATCGTCAATTACGAAGGTAAGATTCGGAGGCACACTGTATCCGTTAGCCACGAAGACTCACGTATCAATTACCTGAGGGTTGTGAAAGTCATACAAGCCTGGCTGAATGGGCGAGAGATCAACCCCGATAACCTAAAACACACATGTTAGTCCCACATAGATTCGGTTTGAGACGTCAACTCACCTGAGCTTCTGGGTGCTCATCAGCATAATCTATGGCCCAGATTCCAGTGCCTGTACCAACGTCCAACACATGCTTGACCTTGGCCCCTGTCTCATTTGGCGGAGCAAGACCGAGCTTGTCGTTCAAAGTGAGAAGGAATAGGTTGTGCTGTAGGTCTTTGTGGAAGTTAGTTAATAAAAGAAATTTCCCGGGTTGATGCTTCGCGTGTCACCTAGTCTTTCATTCTCAGCCTCATCGTTAGGCAAAACGTATTCTTGAGTGTGTCAGTGATATGTGCGCATGAATTGGTTATGGAGAAATTCACTTCCGTCTTTGTACGCATGATAAGTCCTGCCATTTTCACGGCGGTATTGCAGGATAGAACTAGAGACACTTGCGGTGGATGATTGAATATCCTAAAATCGTGAGTTCTGACACATTCATCACAACAAAAGGTAGAGTTGCATACATCTCCAAGAGAAGAGTCTGTATCATCGGCCTAGTCATAATCAGTCTTTAGAATAGCCTTGGTTCAGTTGAACTGAGTAGTACTTACCGCATTGTCAGGCACAATGACAGCCGGATCGGCTTGGAGAGCTTGAGACATTTTGCAAAGAATCTGGAGACGGAATTTGTTCACGGTGGGTTTAGTAGAGTCATATCAGGTTCTTTGACCACTTTATATGTTGGTCGTCCCCTGTCTTCGTCAAACTGCATGTTACTTGACTTCCTAACACGGATTTACCCGCTGTATTCTCGACTCATGGGGAGAGCAACTGGTAGTCTCTGAGCCAATAGTTGTGGAGAGAAATTTGGAGTTTTCATTAGAAGTCATATCAGATTCCTTTGCAGTTGACATGTCAGGCTACGCCGCGTGTTGTTGGTAGACAGAGTAAGGGGGTCCGCATAAGGTAACTACGCCTAACAGAAAGTGCTCTGCTCCTTCTAAAAGACAACAGTGCATTCTTGTTAGATAACATGGCATTGGTCATGCTAATTGGAGTTGGCCGTTAAACTCCATTTTAACCTTCATCACACATCAACCCTTATGGCTGGCTGACTTTGTAAAATAATATCCAAAAGAACATTTACCAGCCTGACCTTTCGGGCCATTGCGTATGCTCTTTTGAATTATTAGAACAACACCGTTGACCATGATAGTGGAAAGGAACCCGTCAGCAGAACTTATACTGATCGATACGGACATGGAGGACAAAAGCCAGGCCAAAAGTACGCGATCGGCAAAAGATGAGGCCCACTGAAGGCCTGGACGTTGCGTAATCTGGGAATCGAACCCAGGGCTCCCCGATGTTACACAGATGGCAACGGAGAATTTTACCACTAAACCAATTACGCTTGTGGTTGATGAGATCTTCTGAGTCTAAGACGGCTAAGATAGGATGTCAGCATGATAAACTTGACATGCGGCTAGCTTGTCTGCATAGAGGGAAGTTTCAGTCATGATATATACCCGACTTACATTTGAATATTCCATCGAAGATACTGTGCCATAAAACAAGACGCTCGATTTCAATAGCAAATAGCAATAGAGCCATGTGCTCTAATGCCTAGTAAGGACATGTAGTAACTATTACTACTGCATAACGAAGAGGCTCTTCTCATTTTATAGATGCAAGACGTTAGGTGTATATGCTCTGTTGAGCTTCGTGTAAGACGAACTCTGATGGTAGCAGTTCGTGGGGGTTGAAGACTTCCCCACTGCGCTAAGTCGTAAGTTTGGGGGCAATTGACGAGCTCTGATTCATGGAAGAATAGTTTAGAGGAGGGGAATAACCCGGTCTTAAACGTGGCATATCCTACTGTGTATTCAGAACTGACTCAAAGCCATCGAGTCACAAAGAAATATGTCTTTCCGCCGAGTTTCTTCTGCATGATCGATACTACCATTCCACTATGACGACCAGTGACACTACCTCTATCTTTCAGAACCCCATAATCAAGGGGTTTAACCCAGATCCTACTATTTGTGTAGTACCCGCCACTGACTCAACTCCGACGACCTTCTTCCTCAGCACGTCCACATTTGAGTTCTTTCCCGGATGCGCCATTTACACATCTACTAACTTGATTGATTGGGAGCTTATCGGCCATGCACTTACTCGTCGAAGCCAAATTGATTTACGTACTGTGGAGCCAGGTGCGGGGAGTTGGGCGAGTACTTTGAGATATCGACCTGAGGAGAAGAGGTGGTATTTGACCAATGGCCTCTTTCATCGATATCGACCTACTGTTGATGTGAGTAGGCTTTCCTCGAATGAGAATTCATATGGCTGATGTGACGGATTAGGAACGCATATTCCCCCGAGGCTTCTATGTCTGGACTGACAATATTTGGGATGATCGTGCATGGTCTGACCCAGTCTACTTTGATAATCCCGGCTTCGACCAAGATGTAAGTAATAGACGCCTCAAGGAGACTTTTACTCACAAACCTAGTTATTCTGGGATGACGACGGAAAGGTCTACCTCTCAACGACCATGCGCATCGCCTGGCGAGACCCCGACTCCAAACAGAAAGACTTTGCAATTCATATCTCAGAGATAGACATTTCAACTGGGAGAACCCTTACCGTTCCTAAAGTCATCCGCGAATCTCCTCATGGTATTGCAGAAGGATCTCACATTTTCAAGCGTGGAGATTGGTACTATCTCCTGACTGCAGAAGGAGGCACGGAAACCGGCCACCAGGAATGGGTATTTCGAAGCAAGCAAGGCCCTTTTGGCCCATGGGAGGGTCAGGGCAAACCTCTTTGGTATAATGGACCGGATGAAGAGGTTCAGAGGACGGGACATGTTGACGTTTTCAAAGATGGGGATTGTGATTGGTGGTCTGTTCTGCTAGGCGTGCGGCCGGTGAAGGACGAAGGGAGGTTTTTGGAGCCTCAGCTAGGTACGTGGGGTTCCTTATCTGATGCGGCAGTATGATAACTCTGTTAGGCCGAGAGACCTTCCTGGTCAAGGTCGAATGGAACGACGATTGGCCGATTTTCAACGATGGCAAGAACATCACGCTGGAAACTGCTGGTAGAGATCTCGTTAAGTCGGCATCAAAGCCAGGTCTGCACTCGTGGAACGCTGATCTCTCGAAAGACACCCTTGAGCTGGGATGGTATCAGAAAAGTATTTTCATCCTATACCTGAACTGCACCCCCCTAACATTCAATAGATACTCCCATCAAGCAGTCCTACAGCCTGACAGAACGACCTGGTGTGCTAAGACTCTACGGCAATTGCTATGACTTAACAAGTCCTGAGTGTCCAGCAATGCTTCTCAGGAAACAAACGTCCTATAATCAGATCTTTCGTACCAAGATGGAATTCAAGCCTACAGTTCGTGGTTACGAAGCTGGAGTTGTGCTTTGGTGGAGCCAATATTCTTATGCTTCGCTGGGAGTAGTCGCTTCACAGTGCGATGATGGCAAACTGGAGTCGAAGATCAGCTATAAAGGCGCAGCTGGCAAAGCCGGAGACTTCACTGTAAGTCCAAAACCCACTGTTGTTTGACAGAGACTGACACTACTACCGCCAGACCTCCACTGTAGACTTCAGTAGCCTAGACAGTGTCGAGTTCGCCATCCGCGCGTATCCAACCAAATACGAGCTTTCATTGACTGCTGGGGAGAAAGAAGCAGAGGTATATGCAGTAGAGGCCAATGCTCTCACCGTTATGCCGCCTGTAGGAGGATGTTTCACTGGCGTCATGTTCGGAATCTATTCGTTTGGGAGGAATCAGCCAGTCTTGGAGCCGGCAGACTTTCTGGAGATTAGCACCGAGGAGCTTAAGTAGAAAATATTAGCAACTATAGAAGCTAGTGCCAAATAACAGTGGTTGGCAGTGTCACGTTAGTTCTTCTCGACCCGTTGGATTTCTCACAACAACATGCATCAGAGCTAGACGAAGAAAGGTAGCAAAAGGAAATGAACTATAAACAGATAGGAAACAAAATTGGCAAAAAGAATTCAATGGCATGTTTGAAACATGTGGCTGGATCTCTCCCGCCGGGAATTGAACCCGGGTCTCAAGCGTGACAAGCTTGCATACTGACCACTATACTACGGAAGATATCAGGTGTAAACACCTGAGTAGCTGGTCATTGGTTGGGAGTCAGTGAGGAGTTTACAGTATATATAGCTGAAAAAAGAATTGCTCGATAAGGTTGCTTAGCTGATCAATAATAGGTGGAAGACGTAATTGACAAAAGTAAGTTGAATTACGCAGATACTTTGCCTTGTGTTAAAACTAAAAAGGATATTTTCCCCATCATGTATCCACGCCCATATTCGCTCAGTCACTAAGCCTCGCCCCAAATCTCATCTGCAATCTCCCTCACCAACGCAAGCTTCTTCTTCTCCTCCTCGAGGTTAAGAGGATAACCACTCTCATGAGTACTAAATCCACACTGGGGACTAACAGCAATCCTCTGTAGGGCCTCCTTCTGGCTCTCGCCGGTTCCCTTAGCCACCCAGTCCGCAGCACTTAGGACGCGCTTCTTCATCTCCTCCTTATCCTCAAGCTGAGGCAGCTTGGTGCTGATAACACCAACAACGACGTTCTTGTCCTTGGGTAGGTACTGCAGCGGCTCAAAGCCGCCGGAGCGCTCGGTGTCGTATTCCAGGTAGAAGGTGTTCACGTTGAGGTCCTTGAAGAGCTTCTCGGCGATGATGTCGTACTTGCCCTCGGCGAAGTGGCGGCCGCCGATGAAGTTACCGCGGCAGAGATGAATGCCGGTGTGCATGTCAGAGGGGATCTTGGAGAGACTGTCGTTGTAGAGCTTGATGTAAGCGTCTAGAAGATCATCGACGGTGCCGATGTTGTCAGAGTCAGCAGCCCAGCCATCACGGAACTTCTGACTACAGAAATCTGTATCCTTGTCAGTATTATTCAATTATTGAATATGGTAAACGTACAGGCCATGCCGGGATCATCGAACTGAACGTTTCGAAGACCAGCCTTGTAGAGCATGTCGAGCTCATCCTGGTAAACCTTTGCGACGTCCTGGAAATACTCCTCGTCGTTCTTATAAGCCTCAGGAGCATATGCCTTACCCTGCTTGTAGCGCATGTGGAACCAAGCAGGTGTAATCATAGTAAGCTTAATATGGTCCCAGTTCTCTCTGGGCACATACTTCTGTACGAGCTTCAACTCATGGAGGTTTGAAACGGACTTCTCGGGGTTGTGAGACAGCTTGTTTCCGGCGATGACAGAATCACCGGGCATGACCTGGCGATCCTTCTCAATCAAGCTGACGACGTCAGGGTGGTAGAGACGGAAAAGGGCAGCCTCGGCGTTGGAGAGCTGGGTGGTTCCGTCGAACTCATCCCACATAAGACCCCAGAAACGAGTACGAGTGAATTCTCCGCTGGTGACGGCCTTGAAGCCTAGATCCTGCTGCATCTTGACGACCTCGCTGACGGCGTCGTTCTCCACAGTATCGAGACCTGCATTTTCGGGGCTGAGACCCTTTTCTCGGATCTGCTCTCTGACGTCAAGGAGTGCCTGGGGTCGGAGCAGAGAGCCCATGTGCTCAGCGCGGAAAGGCTTAAGAGTAGGAGCCATATTGATGAATTGGTCTAGATATTTCGTATGAAGCTTATGTTTACGGAAGTGAATATTATCTCACCAGAAGAAATCCTCCTTTAAATGATAACCAGAGGCAATGTAATCTTGAGAGGAGGGGCGTGCGGGGCTATCATCGTGGGGCGGGGTTCAGAAAGGGCTGAAAGACCGAGAACTAAGGTTATTGTTAAACCGTTTCCATCTGCCGTTTTCCGTATTCCCGGTTTGTGGTTCTAGAGGTGGTATTCATGGGAGGGGTAGTTTACCGGAAAGGAAAGGACCCGGGGAAGATGAGGAGATGGTGAGATTCATGATGCACTGTGTTGCATTTGGGCAAATCATCTTACTGTCTATCGAAGGGAGGTTTGCTTTGCTGTGGTGAAGACTGAAGACGGAGGAGATTGACTAGTGGATTATGAGAGCCTGGGGCGACCGCGATATTTATGCTCACAAATCTGAGAACCTTGAGGTCCTGACTAAGACGCCGAATTACGATTTTCACATATACTTGTTTCTGTAAGCACGATATTAAATATTTTCGCTGATACTCTGTAGATATGCTATGTGCCGCTTTGGGACTAGTCTCATATGCTGTTAAAGTTGACATGTGGGAGCCCACTTTGTGAAACGTTTCATGCATATAAATCCGGGGATGCCCAATGATAAATCGTCCGTTTACCATGGATGAGGAATGATAACATTTACGGTTTGCAAGGGACCCTGCGAGTTAAGGGCCACTGACCGTTTGTGGAGCCCAACGCACCCGGCATTTGATATCATCAATACATGATAGGATATGTTTCTCTTTGGTCGCAGGGGACCATCTCAACTGAAGGTTCTCACAGGAAATCAATGCAAGTGTAAAGCAACTTTAACTCTAAGTAAAAGAAAAAGGGAATTGTTTGTATCACGCTAAGTAATAGATAAGGCATATAAATCCTGTGCGGCAATAGAATTGCTTAAGATATGAATATTTGTTCACTGTGAAAGGTACGTTATGTTTATATCGCCTGGATACAAAACTGATATTTACAATAGTTATTAAAACTATCAGACTGTTTATATAACTAGTAGAACCTGTTCTTAATAGTCGAAAGATACTAGTAAAGTTATTAAAGTTCTTATATCTATACAGTAATCGGAAATACAAGTCAAATATCTTTTCCTTCCTCTTCCCAGGTAGTTTAATTGTCTTTTACCTTAATCCTGTTTTAATTGGGATAAGATAAAGTCACTATGGCTCTTTTTATAATAGCAACAGTCCTGTGATATGAGGGCCAGTAAAGCCAGAAAAAAGATTCTCCTATTATGGCGCACGCATTGATTTAGACATGTCAAGTGTTAAAACTCCTTGCTAATATGCAAAGGGATATAAGCAAAAAGAAGGAACAGAACGTGGCATTTCAATAAAAATCTTAAAGTTGGCACAAAGATCTAACTTAGACAAACGAGGTGCAGGCGCGGTCGTCGCTGTTCAACTGTCCAGATCGCCATCTTCTCGCATGAGTTCTCTCTGGGAGAGCCAACAGTTTAAGCTCTACTGTCCCTTATTTTGGCGTCTATTGTTTCATTCAAAAATTGCTCTTTAAGAGCGAATGAGCTAGTAAACGCATGACTGAATGTTTGATCGTCTAACGCCATGTTTAATACAAGCACTGACTGGCAGCTTCTCGATTTATAGACAACGAGGAAATCGTTCCCTTTCCATTCAGCCAACCACCTTTATTTCATCATTTCCAGAAGATTTAAACCTTAGTCCATATTTCAATAATATCTTACTAGGTATTCTATGGATCAATTTTCATAACTCTTACGACACTAGCGACTCTTAACATGCACTTCAAAAACAACAATAACATCACTTACAGCGGAAACGGCCGAACAGCGATCTCAATACTAACCATCAACCGTCACATCTACAACCCATTGTTTCCAGGACAAAGCGAAGAATCGCTGGACAGTGTGTTTGTAGAATTGGAGGTATGTTTGAGGAAGGCTGGATAACTTGCCTAGCAATAAAAAGAGGACGATAACGACTCAATGTCAATTTTTTTCAGGTGGCCAGGAAGAGGAGCAACCGACCACGCAGGTATCGACAGCAGATTAGCGATCATGTTCTGTTGTATATGCACCGTTTTGACGAGATGTATTATCGGCAACTTAGCTTGAATGTACCGCGTGATTATTGAATCAGTGGAAGAGACGTTGGGGATTATGCTTTCCGGTCTCTTCAATAAGATGCAAGGATTTTTATTTTTACAAGGCCATCCAATTAGTTGGATTTGATGATCCAGTGGGAGAAGAAATGAGTGGCAGAAATTGGCTGAGAATAAAGTCTGGAGTGTTGGCCCGTTATAGCACCAAAGATTAAGCATAAAGGCTCGCTAAAAATACTGCTTTGAAGAGATCGATATAGGTTATCGCATACTTTTGGTGTAGCGAATCAACAGTTAATGAAGATATTCACTTAATTCCCGGCTTTTTCGCCCAGTTATCGTATGAAGTCCACCAGTGAAAGAAGTGCTCGGTTCAGCCAGTCAGCGCACAAACATGTGGTTCAAAGGTGTGATGATGCGTGGGGGTCTGATTCTCCTCAACTGAGTCCAAGGTGCAGCAGCTGAAGATAGGGTTACGTCAATCAGACAACGAACCTATTATAACAGAACCAGTGTAATGTTGATCTGACAGACTGATATCTCGTGATCGGTACTTTCTCGTGTGGAGGGTCACAAAAGATAATCTCGTGTAATTTGTTCCTTTTGTGGCTCTAATATTCGGGGAGTCCGGTGAGGGCCGGAATGCTTTTAGTGCGACAGATCAACAGATCGGCAGATCGACGCTTTTCACTGAAGACAGTCAAAACGCTTCGGCCTCCGGGGAGAACTGTTGTTAATACATAAATACTATCCCGTTTTAACAATAAAAATAGCGGTATAAACACAAGAAAATTCCATCTGAGGAACAGCTGAGAAGACAACTTACGATGCCCCCCATTCTCCCCGATGTCCATGACACCAACAAGTGACGCCATAGGCGTGATCACCACCAGCATCCCTGTATCAGTGCCCCAATCACCTGGCTACAAGAGCCTTCCTTAGTGGATTGCGCGATCAAACCCCGCGACATCGTAACCTACTTGCCTACCGCGGCAACGCGGGGAGTCTGTTTCTCAATTTCTGATCCCTTGTAATTACTCATCCTGTCACAGATAAAAAGCAAGGGAATAAGCAAGCCACTGACGATCCTTTTCAAGCCCTGTGCGGAAGTACATATAACCGAGATGCAGCACCCTTCAGGCTCGGAGGCTGCTCGTCTTCTGGATTCTTCCTACACTGCTGGCTCCTACACCATGGCCTCACCAGATAAAGAGACCGAAGAGCGAAAGGCCTACGGGGCTATCAACAACGATGGCCGAAGGAGTAGTCTTGTCGACGCCGCGGAGGATGAGGCGATTATTCCAAAGGGCGCCCTTGATCCTGTGTACGAAGCGAAGGCTCGTATTCTTAACCGTGCTGTGAGTGCAGCCTCCCCCGCCAAGGGGTTCTGACCGTGGTAAAAATTAACGCCGTCAGATCCAAGATCTCGGCATGGGGCGTTATCAGTGGGAGCTCTTCATCGTTATAGGCTTCGGTTGGGCGTCTGATAACCTTTGGCCAATTGTTACATCGCTTATCCTACCGTCTGTCGCCAACGAGTTCAACGTCACCCACGCGCCATATCTCACCCTGGCGCAGAATATTGGTCTTTTAGGTATAAGTCACAACTTAAATCCGACTACACTTCAACACTGACTTTAGTTCAGGCGGAGCTATTTGGTGGGGTTTTGGGTGTGATGTTTGTGAGTACACCGTCACAGTTTCAAATCATCTGCTTATTTTCTTACAGTCGGTCGCAAATGGGCCTTCAACTTAACACTGGGAATCACTGCAGTCTTTGGCTTGATCTCAGCCAGCGCCCCTAATTTTGCCGCAATTGGCATTTTCGATGCGCTGTGGTCGTTCGGTGTAGGAGGAAACCTCCCAGTTGACTCAGCCATTTTCCTCGAATTTCTACCTGGGTCGCATCAGTATCTCCTCACGATTCTCTCCATCGACTGGGCCATTGCTCAGGTTATAGGTACACTTATCGCTTGGCCTCTATTAGGCAATTTTACATGTGAGCAAGATACAGTATGCCGACGAAAAGACAACATGGGGTGGCGATATTTCACCCTTACAGTGGGTGGACTTACACTTCTCATGTTTCTCGCGCGATTTCTTCTCTTCAAGATTTACGAGTCACCGAAATATCTTATGAGTAAGGGCCGTGATGAAGAGGCTGTGCAGGTTGTACACACGGTTGCCAAGAAAAACGGAAAGACGTCAAATTTGACACTCGAGGACCTCAAGGCTTGCGAACCGGAGGGATATGTCGCCCAGACGGACGCAAGCGCAGCACTGAAACGATACTTGGAAAAAGTCGACTTGTCCCATATGAAGGCTCTTTTTGTTACAAGGAAACTCGGCCTCAGCACTGGATTAATCATGGCTGTTTGGGCTCTGATCGGTCTGGGATATCCGCTCTACAACGCCTTTATCCCATTCATCCAAGCAACAAAGGGTGCTGATTTCGGCGACGGCAGTACCTATCTCACCTACAGGAACAGTCTTATTATTGCAGTTCTTGGTGTTCCAGGTGCGCTCTTGGGAGGCTGGCTTGTCGAGTTGCCACGCTTGGGACGAAAGGGAACTCTGTCCGCTAGTACGGTTCTCACAGGCGTGTTCCTCTACTGCTCGACCACAGCGACGACCAGCGATGCGTTACTCGGCTGGCAATGCGCCTTTAACTTCTTCAGCAACATCATGTACGCTGTTCTTTACTCATTTACGCCAGAGTTGTTCCCTACGCCTCATCGTGGAACTGGCAATGCTTTGTGCGCATCTTGCAACCGAATCTTTGGCATTATGGCGGTAAGTCTACCCTTTACCTTAATAATGAAAACCTGCCTGACTTTTATAGCCTATTATCGCCATCTTCGCGAATTTGGAAACGTCTGCTCCGGTTTATACAAGTGGTGCATTATTCATTGCCGCTGGACTACTGGTATTGGCTATGCCGTTTGAGTCCAGAGGCAAGGCTGCGCTTTGAAGTTGATATTGTGATACCCGAATGGATATGGAAGATCCTATGATTGAAATCTATTTGCATTTACAAATCTTGAATCGTCAAAGAAGTTACTGGATAGCAGCCTTTCACCCATCTAATCAAATATACTTTGACTCGAATTAGTCGACATTCTACCTTGAATCTTTCTTCTCATCCCTTTCCTTTACAAGATCAGTTTCAAAAGACAATCCTGCCTCCTTCCGTAGTATGCCGTACATAGAAGATGAATCTAGCGGTCGTTCCTCGGCGTCCGAGAACTTTTTGGCATCATTAAGATGCTTGATAGCAATTTCAGCAACCTCTAACCTCGAGCCAGATTGCTCTGCAAGAGCAATTCCATGACCGACATCTTTGATTGCCAAGTTTAGATCTGACCACGGCCTGTCGCCCCTTTCTGGCATGTATGCTCCAGTTGTCAGCCGTTGAGACATAGAGAGTGCGAGGGGGCCGTATTGCTGGTCGATCAAAGCTTCAAGGTTCTTACTTCCTAGGCCAGACTTCTCGGCTAGGACGTGTGCTTCTGCTATGACCTCCATCATACCCGCCGTTATAAAGTTGCTAGCCAAGTAATCAGATATGCATGTCAAATCTAAGAGACGTACTCACCCTGCTGTCTTCATTTTGCTCGACAATCGCACATCTTCGCCAACACGAATAACTCCTCTCCCCATCACACCTTCGATATACGGACTGATCTTTTCAACCGCATCATCAGGTCCTGCGACAATCCACAAAAGTCTTCCCTGCGCTGCAACTGGACTTGCTCCAAAGACAGGCGATGCAATAAACTGGGCGCCTTGCTCATTGAGACGAGCTTGTGCTTTGGCTGATGAGTCTGGGTGGACCGTTGATGTATCCACGACGAGTTTCCCGGTGAGTCGGCCAGACGTATCTGCGTCAATGATGGCGTCGAGTGTCGATTCAAGAGCTGAGTCGTCGCTCAGGGAGAGGAAGATGATGTCAGACTTGGTGACAAGCTCCTTAGCTGTTGATGCGGGTTGAGCGCCGAGGTCTTTGAGAGGGTGGCCGCGAGTGATAGTGCGGTTGTAATAAATAAGATTCGAAGCATTCTTTGAGCTCAAATGCTTTTGGAGGTTGCTGGCCATGGGTAGGCCCATCGATCCCAGGCCTGTCACATTTTGTTAGCACCGCAGGGAGGCCTTGGGAGTTGGAACGTACCTATCCAACCGATTTGAGGGGAAGCCATTTTGGAATTGAACAACTTAAAATCTTCTGAAGATATACTTAAGTTGCTAGAATTCTTGCTCCTACAGGCATTGGTATTTATACGGGGGAAAAGAAGTTGTGATGACTCAATGTCATCCTTCGGTCCAAGACCCCGCAGTGTCGGAGATAACCCGAAGTTTTTGTGCCTTCCTATCTCGGTCCCTTACAATGCGAAATATCAATAAAATGGAATCACTCTTGATTGAATTGACATTGGTATAAGGCAAGATTTCTATACCGATAAACGTCTGGAAGACTAGTAGATGCAGATTTATAGTTCTGCAATGGTTCTACGAAGGAGGTGAAATTGAACCCCTCAGTATACAATTCTACGTCTTCATATTTGTGACAAGGCCTATCCATTATCTTGTCACGAGGAAGACATCTTTAAGTTGTTTCTTATTAGAATAATAAATAATGACCGCCTTCTAAGAATTATCCTGCCATGTAATAGACCCGGCTGTGCCTTTTGCATTGTGTTTTTAGAAATGTAACTTAGCTCAAAGCAGTTCTCGCAATTCTTCTCTACTTCGGGGCTCTCTTCCGCCCAGCGAATCTGCTCTCCACCATTTTACTCTTAACCATAACAGTAGAGCAGATATTCACCAGCAAAATCATCAGTTATGGAGGTTGCGGGGACTACAAGGGTACTTGAAAATGGCTTCCATGTCGGTTTATAATTTGTCACAATAACCGCACTATAATGTTGCGCTATCATTCTTGATATCAGTCCACCCCTCGGTGTCACTCTTCGGCAAATCCATAATCGTATCATCAGCTCCAAATCGATCCAAAGGATCCTTGCCCCAGAACTCAGGAAACTTCTCCGGTCGCCATCTCCAAAACTTGGTAAATCTTTCCTCCAAAGTACCCTCCATACAATCTGAGATGAACTTGCCAATCGAAGTGATGTGCTTATATCCTGTACCACAATCACCCGAAGCCACGACAAGAGAGGTATGTCGAGGGTGGTAGGTGATGAGAAACATTCTATCCTGTGTATCAGCACACCAACAGATTCGCGCATGAACGAGTGGTCTATCTGCCAGTTGAGGCATGGTATCCTTCAAGAAGTCTTTCATACGACGTTCAGACTCAAGGGGGATCTGATGCTTGGCAAAGGGGACAGAAACTGGGTATTTAGAACCAGGCTTGGTGACCCAATTGCAGTATCCAGGGTGCTCATCGCACATCTTGAGCTGGTGGAGATCCTCGTCAGGTTCCATGAAGAAACCTTTGTTGATGTTGAAAAGAACCGGAAGGTTCCTGTAAAGCTTAGTCTCTTCGGGAGTCATCTGGATGTGTCCTAGAGTCCAGGCTGTAGGACGAATCTGGTTCTCAAAGTCGAGGAACATTTCTGCTGATGCACCAGCAGAAAGAATGGTCCTGTCCGCTCTGTGCTCCGTTCCATCTGCAGTCTTGGCACCTCGAACATCGCCATCTTCAAATATTAAACTTTCGACTTGTCCTTCTGGAGAGCCCGTGATGAACTTGACGCCGAGGCTTTTGCTCTCCTCAAACGCAGCAGTCAAAGCTTTTCGCGCATGGACCCAGCCGGAACCCTTCGACTTGAAGAAGCCTTTCCATCCAGTAAAATCGCCTGTCAGGACACCAAGCGGCATAGTATTTCTAAAGTCTTCTGCAGTATTGAGGGGGGTGAATTCGTTTATTTTGTCACCGACTTCGTCTTCTACCACCTGCTTGATAGACTCAGGCGTTGAGCCAGAGACGACGTAGCCTGTGTCATGACAGTATGGCATAAAGACAGGGTCTTTTGTCCAGCCTTGGGCAGCGGCATATCCAAGTGCCTGCCAGATTGCGTCTTCGTCATCACCTTTGCTGTCAGGTTCGTCTATTCTGATCAGCGAAAGTCCACGAAAGGTCTGTGGGAAATCTTACTCAACCCTCCTGCAATTTTGTTGACATCATGTCCAGCTGAGATGGGTGAAGGAATATAGTTTATATCGAGAACAGTGACCTTGGTATAACCACGACGGGCGAGATGGAGTGCTGTTGAGCATCCCCAGGTACCACCGCCCACGATGAGGATTTGGGACTGTTTACTGAGATCTGGGGCCATTATGCGAAATGGGGTCTGACAGTGTAGTAGCGCTGAAAAGGATGAGCAGTAGGAAAAGTTTAGTCTGAATGAAGAAGATATAGGCAATGCTTAAACAGTGTCGTCTTCGGCTGGACCTTCGTTGGACAGCATTGAAGGTCCAGCCGATGCAGACGTTCAGTGTCGCATATTCTGATTGGCTCGCGAGTTCTCAGAATGCAACTACAGCGATGATCTAAGCCAAATACAGCAGCAATAACGCCATTCGCTATCATCAGGTGATTCACCACCAAGTGGATAGCAAAGAATAATCGGCAATAACCAGCATCTAACGAACCATCGCTCCAAAAACTCCCCGCTTTTCCCGTCTCACCTCAATTTGATAGACTACTGCATTTCACAGCAAGCCCTACCTACTTCTGACACGAGATCCTCTCCTCAGTGGTTTCCACTCAGGCTCCTGCCTATCTGAGAGACACCATGCCCCGGCGCCGCCCGCCCGGCCGGACCGGACCCGTCCAGCGCCGGTCTCGCTCCGGCTGCCAAACCTGTCGCTCCAGAAAGATCAAGTGCGACGAGACCAGACCGACGTGTCGGAACTGTGCTTCGCGCGGGCTGGCTTGTAACACGCAGCTGCAGTTGAAGTGGGAGCAGGAATTCGTAGAGAAGGGATTGTCGTTTGGCAGAGAGGGTGTTTGGTGTAAAGAGGCCGATGGGCCCAGGCAGCGCAGACAGCCGCTGGCACATGCACCCAGGCTGTTGGCTTATCCAGCTGTTGAACCGCGGCATTTTATCAATACTTATCATAGCGACTTTGTTCGCAATCCGAATTATGAGGCCAGTCTTGTGCGGGAGGCGATGGAGTTGAGAGAGGAAGCTGAGCCAGCTCTTGTTTGTCGATCATATTCACCACCGAGTCTAATACGTTCCATTTCATCATTTCCTACTCTTAATAGTCCCGAGACAAGCCTCTTTGAATATTATCTCCTACGGCTCTGTCCTCTTACTACACCATCGTCGCAACTCTCGTCGCCTTTCGCAAGCATGATTGCTCCCTTGTTTGCCAACTACGGTCAAGATCTTCTTGTGCAGTCCGTCCTGGCATTTGCTGCTCGACACAGAAGTATAACAGATCCATCGTGGTCTCGATCGGCGATGAGGATGAAAGGCAAGGCGCTTACTGGACTATTGCGAAGGATTCGATCTCCCGATGTTACTGCAGACGTCATCTTGGACCCACAGGTCCCTGCAACGATGATGTTTCTGTGTCTTTACGAGATACTTGATAACGGCGACTATCGCTGGGTGTTTCACCTTCGAGCAAGTCAAGACTTTATGCGCAAACGGCAACAAATTGCACTTCCGTCGAGTGATAAATCCGGGTTAGAGAATCTCGCCGCCTTTGCAGAGCGGTATTTCGCATTTCAAGATGTCATAAGCAGAACAGCCTGTGGAAACTCTCCCATCTGGGGTCTGGAATATTGGCAGCGACCAGATCATACCGAAGATATCGATCCATGGATGGGATGCAGTCCGGCAATGGCATCTGTCATTTTCAAAATTACTGAACTTGCTCGGACACGAAGTCGAGATAATCTCTCCCAGGCTGATTACGAGCTTCAAGTTGAGGAGTTGGACAGAGAATTGACCTTGGTCAGTTCCAACATCACCATTATCGAAGCCAGAGATGAAAACGTCAGACGATCTGTCGATTTGAAAAAGACTTCAGTACAGCTCTACTTCCACTGCCTACTCCGGGATGCAGATCCATCTACAACTCAGGTCTCGCACCTCGTCATCAAAGTTTTACATTCCATCCATGGCCTTATACAACAAGGCTGCGCCGCAGGTCTACTATTCCCATTATTCGTTGCAGCGGTGGAATTAGATCCTCTGGACGATGAGAGGATATTCGAGCACAAGGTACTGGGTACATATATAACAGGAAGACAATTGGTTTTAGAAACCCTAGATGCCATGGTGGGATCGTCATTAGCAAACATTGAGCGGACGAAAGCAGTTATCCTTAAGGTTTGGAGGATGAGAGATTTATATACACAAACGGAACCTCGCTTGGTGGAAATACGAGATGGGAATGATTGGAATACGTTTGTGAGTCCGTACACTCAGAATTTGAACTTGGCTTGAAACGGAATCGGGACGAAGAAATACCTCCATAATGGGATTAATGAAAAAGGGGGGGATTCAACATGCTTGTTGCATTAATGAATAATAATATCTTTAATTCAGGACATATCTGGGATACATTACTACTATGAGACGAAACTTGGGCGATAGTGACTGGGTGGTGGTGCGGTCACTTCAAATTTTACATGCACCAAGGGTGGTGTGGGTAGCAGATCACCGCTGAGACTCTGGTGAACGATTGAATTCATTCTTCCATTGGTCGGTCGCGAGCAGAGTGGGCAAAATGATGGACATCAAAGTTGTCTCAGGCTAGGGTTTCAAAGTCCTGAAGTCAGAAAAGCAAATAACTGCGTTGGTAATCTATCTGTATGCTTTCAGTAACTCTCAGAGATGGGATATCCCGCACGAGGAAAATGACAATCAATCAACACACTTGCCACTGCTCATCATATTCCCATTCACCCTTCAAGCACACTCAGTGCGATATTCTCGCAAGTGGTATTGCAAGCTCTAGAGGCGGGAATAGAACGGTCGCACCCCTCGTCACCCCGGAGATGTGTGAGCCTAGAACGTCTAAAAGTGTATTAGTTAGTGTCAGGGTTCCTAAAAAAATCAGATCTCAAATCACTTTTCGGGACTCAATTGGATGACTTCAGGGATTTCATGTAGAGATGTTAAGATTGATGTGATTTGAACCCATTGAATTAAAGTGGATATAGGGTAGCAGATAAGGACATGGCATGATAAGATAAGATAAGCAAATGTATCTCGTCTTCCGATGCAGGCGGTAGGTACATTCCTTACTTGCTATGACCTAACTAAGATAAATTAAATGAATAAGGTTGCAGAATCAATTTAATTTGAATATTGAAATCTTTGATTTGAATTGACTTGATTCGGAGGGATTTCATTCATAGGGAGCGTTGGTCGACGTCGCTGACTTTCGTTAAGAGCCTCTGGAGTCGACTGATTTCGGCTTCCTCTCTCCTCCGCACTGTCTCGCCAAACCACAGCCTTGCCAGAAATTATCTGCCCTGTCATTTAATGCTAAAAGGAGTAAAATCACTGTCATCGCTATCTAATCTCTTTAGCCTGTAAGTGTCTGTGCCTTTGGAATGAGGCCTCCCAACATCCCAGTCTATACTGATGCAGCAAATCAACTCAACAAAAGGCATGGGGCTGTGGGCAGTAGATAGCAAGCTTAGCTTGTTTTAATAGGATAGATTGCTGGCTGCATCTGCAGTCATCCCATTTAGCATTGCTTGAACATAAATGTCCGGGCAAAAGCGGAGAGTAAACCATGTGATGATGACCAGGAGCGAATGAAGCTGAGACTACGACAGCCTAGCATGTATGATTGGTGCTGGATACCCGGAACGATGTGGTCAGGCCAAGACGCAAACAGAGATGGATGGGGAAGTACAAAAGGGTGGCAACGCCCACATTTCCGAGCAGATCTGATTCTCTTCCTTCTTATCCTTCTTCTCAGAGGGAATTGGAGAGGCTTGTCTGAGAAGAGCTCAGTTACTTCGAGGATAGAAACTCGTCACCGTTGAACATCTTCTCCTAACTTCCAGGTAAAGGTAGTTAATTGTACGTACGAAGCAAGAAAGGTAAGATGGCGAAGCGGCCACGATGCAGATCTTGGGTGTTAATAATGGTGTTTTGATGCAGGTTCATCCGCGTATCATCAAGCTGGGCGTAGCAGTTGTCGGCTCTTATCGTTCTGATATCAGTATAAGTTAGAAACGGAGATGTCAGTCTCATCATTCAACCCTGGGACGGAGCAGCCTATGCAAAGCGTTGATAGCGAGATGCCAGACGTAAGCGTTGATAGCGAGATGCCAGACGTGTCTGTGGACAGAAACTCTGTTAGCTCTGAGGATGGCATCAAGCGATTTAGTCATGGTAGGCCCTCAACATCCCCTGCTGGTCAGGGCAATTTGTTCAATAATCGCGATGATGTGTCTCGCGGTGGAGAATCAATCCCGCAAGGCCAGGACGGCCGACCAGCTGTAGTAAGTAATATAGCAGGTTATGCTGTTCTATCGGATGGCGACAGACCCATTTCGGTCTTTATTCTTGGTCCACAGGAATTGCTTGCCTTCGATGCCATACGTGATGCCCTATATCATGAATGCTCACCCATTCCAGATGGCGAAGACATAATACAGGTTGGTTACGATCGATACGCATTTGAGTTTAGTAGGGCGTGCGAAGAATACCTTCGTACAGCTGGCCAGAACAACATGCACTGGAGCACCGTACTCTCTTGAACACATCTGTGTTCTTCAGGTCTGCGCGGAGCGCGAGACATTGGCGGATGCGGTCCATGATGTTGTTACAGACTGTGATGGAAATGGGGAAGTCATGTGGACTCCGATGTGGATGGGGAATAAGGGATGAGGCTTGGACACTCGTTAGTATACAGGACCTAGATCTGCAAACTGAGAATGAATAAGTAGGTGAAAGGCTATTGTGATGCTAGAATGCTACTGTGATTTGCCTCTTGTGAGAATTCATAAACTACAAGCCTCAATGTTGAGAAAATTTAAAACCGGCAAAGCTGTTCCTCATACGGCGGTATGCGTTATATGTTTGGCGGTCGTTAACGTGTGAAAGGAGTGAAACACGAGGCGCATACGCGTATGGGGTGCTCTAAGATTCCTTCAGCTTCCATGGGTTTCTACTCATGACAAAGCTTTACAATTTGTGTTGACCTGTACATATATGGTGCCAAACAGGTACCTTATGCTTGGTATAGTGACAAGATTTGCGTCGCTGTTAACACTACAAGAAAAGTATTGATACAGATAGATACCTGACGTCGCTTAGTACCTGGATGCAGGAATTATTTGCTGCCTCATCTTGGCTGTACTACGTAAGGCACCTTCCGTTGGGCGTGCTCTAGTATTTATTGGCTGCTTATTGATCCGCCACAGATACAATAGCAGCGTTAAGGAGGCACAGCAGTAAGAGTCAAGGTCGCGATCCTCAAACTGTATTATCTAAAATACCTTGATTCCGCCTTGGTCTGCTTATAATCAGAAGTATCTTTAACACAATACTCTATGTCCCCCATCAAAGGCATGGGAAGGTGGCCAATGGCGGATGTAAACGGCAGGATAATGGGTGAACCCGCATTTACAACTGCCATGCTACTGATCACTTAGAACAACTTCCTTAAACCCGTCTTTACGGATGCTATGGTAAGTTACCTGGCGTGATCTAGCAAACCGGCCGTGCACTCAGCAACGAAGAGGTTTCAGAATCTTTCGAAGTGTGCAAAGTCATTGGCTGAGATGTTGTTCAGGTTGCGTGTTCGGATGCAGGCCAAGACGGACTTTCAGGGGCCTGCTCAGTCACCTCGGCCCAAGCTTAGCCACCTTGTCTGACTGGGTGTGAAATTGTTGTTTCGATCAGGTCTTGGTTACTTGGTATCTTCCTGAACTATTAATTTCATATCTCCACCTCTCTACCGTAGAAGAAACCCTGGAAAGACGGTGTCAGAAGGATCAATAAAGAAACTCATCTTCCCCACCAAATTCGCGGTTCCTCTAACCCTCGGTATACAGGCCGGAAACTCGACAGGGCTATCCTCCCCAGAGACAATATCTGCTTCAAAAACAGTATCAATGATAGATCTATGCAGCAACTTCGACTTCCCAGCCCCCAGTCTTCCCTCCGCCAGAAGGACTGCTACCCTTGACGCTGTGCCTGAGCCACATGGTGAACGATCGATCTGGCCATCTGCAAAGACAGTGACGTTCCGTTGTCGGATTTCGCCGCCTTCTCCAGTTCCTTCGTCGTTGAAGAAGATGACTCCATATAGGTCGTATTCCCCATAGTGTGCTCTTTTGCCGAGGGAGGTTTTGATCTCCCGTCCGAGATTGATGAACTCGATGTACTGACGCGGCTCAACAACAAGACCTAACTGAGATGCGTCAATGGCAGCGTAGACAGCTCCACCGAAAGCCAAGTCAACTTTGATATCAATGTTCCGTGAAGAAAGGGAAACAGATACGTCCTTGGCGATCTGATAACTCTTAACATTGATAAAGTCACCATGCACAGGCCTCCCCTTCTCAACAGTAATCTTGGCCACAACTCGCCCTGAGGGAACATCAATAACCACATCAACGCTGTCATCCTCAGGCACCTCAACCATTCCCTTGGTAACAGCCCAGTAGCCAAGAGCTATGGTACCATGCCCACACGCCGTCGAGAAACCATCTTTGTGCCAGAACAAAACCCCGAAATGAGCACCGGGGTCGTTGGGCGGTGTGACAAAACCGCCGTACATGTCTGCGTGGCCGCGGGGTTCATGGCAGAGTGACTGGCGTAGCTGGTCGAGTGGGTGGTTAGGAGTGTTTACGACGGCGAGACGGCGCTGGGTAACTGTTTGGTCATTGGGGAGGTGGTTTTCTGGAAGGGTGGCGACGATGCGGAAGGGTTCGCCGGCTGTGTGCCAGTCTTCTGTATCGATCCAGAATGACATTTTGAGTTGAGTTAATGTTTGAACTATTGATGAATTCTGTCAATTGTAATATGAGGCTGTTATTTAATCTGTTAAAATCGGTCAGCACATCCCATCGGAGGTCCTCGCCGAAGTGGGGCTGTGCCGGTTCCGACTCCGGGCTGGCATTCAGAGTTTTTGAACATCAAAGTCACTGGATCCGACCATTGTATTTCCACTAGTAGTGGGAAATAGTCATTAACATTAGAGACGTAACTCGGGGTTCTAAGCGAACAGCGAGCATTAAACATCCGGCAGTTGAGTCATGACGACGTTGCGTAACCGTACGGGTTACTCAAAGATGGGCGCAGCAGTATTACATCGAGTGGCAGATCGATCAGTGCGACGTGATGGCGTTGTTGTGACAGCAAACAATTCTACGGCTACATTCCTATTAAGTAATGAATGAGACGAGACGACGCATTAGCTGTTTTTGTTCTTTTGTGGTAATTAAATCGAACCAGTTTGGATCATCCTTAGTGAAATGTCCTGCATCTGCCAAGAAGACAGATATGAATCAGAAGGTGCTATTTTCGGAGAGTTGAAACGTGGCAGTACACCCCGACGCAAGGAGTGAATAAACACAGTTTTCAAGCTTTTTACTAATATTATCCTTGGAAACTTGAGCTGAAGCTATTGAACTACAGCTTTCTCCTTGATCCCTTACCATCTGTGCGTAGCCGTGTTCATCAACCACGAAATAGTCACCTTTAAACAAGTATCCAACCCAGCTGAGAGTACGGAGTAGCGGAAAATATATTGCAGAGACTGTATTAGCTGACGCGGCTCTGGAAAATCATGTCCCAAGATGGAATGCAGGGAGGAATTATTGGCATGCGGCTGAAGCCTCCCTTGCAGTCGTTGTCAGGGCGTTGTTGTTTCCTTGCCAGCTTGCACCAAATATCCGTAGACTACTCATCTTTAAAAGGGAAGAGTAGGCGGGGTAACTAGCTTGACTTGTCAATAGCACCGAATGGAGATGTTTCCCTTGTTAGTTGTGGCACTGATGAATGTGCCTCCCGTCTTCGGTCTTCGGTCTTCGGTCTTCCATTGTCCGCCGTTTGTAAGAGGTAACACTCCGTACTGTCACGTATCACTTCGGCTCTTTTCTTATTTATTCCTTTCGACTTTTACCCAGTATTATGGCCCATTCTAGATATCAGTTAGGTTACATCAGGCCTTATTAGACGTAAAAATACCTATTTCTCCTTATGATTGTATTCACATATTTTAAATTTTGGTTTTATTTTCAATCAGTTCTATGTATCTCACAATATAAATAATAGAAACTCCTCTAGGATTTGAAACAAGGAAGTTACTCTCACCTTGATCATTCTGGTCATCTTTGACCTAGACCCCCCCTCACCAGGGCAGGTAGTAAGGGTGGCACACATCAGGGTGGGCGCATAACCTCTTTCTTCAACTTACTCCGGAGCGTTATTTCCTTCTTTTCCCCGTTTCTCGACGGCTTCACATTGTTTTGTCTTATTATCGGGTTTCTCCTGACTCACGCAGGGCCGTCAGTCCCCTCTCCTGGGCTCATTATCAAGCATATTGGCATGCTTAAATTGCCATTTAGCCCACTCGAAACCCCTCATATCAATATGCCCCGAAGGTCTCAGGAGGTCAAGCAAGGGAGAACATTCTTAACACGCCACTTGATTCACCATGTCGCAGTACACGCAATCAATGCCAAGAGGGCCCTTCATCTTTTGTTCTCGACATTGAACCAAAACCTGCGCCGGCTACCCGTCTTGGCTTCCACATCCATCTGCCGGAAAAGATTCGTCTTTCACTCCATCATGTTGGAATCACCTTCGCCTTTGGCCCTTGCAGCGAGACTTCTCCCGGTCTTCTTTTCTTTTCTTCTTTTTAGCGCTTTCGCCGTTAATCAAATCTGGACTTACGACGATCCTCATCGATGCAGGGCGCTGCTTGGTGAGAGTGAACGAAATGGAAGCTGGCTCCATGTCCCCGACGAGGCGGGTGCTCGAAAACCCTTCACCAATTGGCAGCCGGACGGATGTATGCTGCATCACTACACAGCGAATGAGATTAAAGAATGTATGGGCGACCGACACATGGTCTTCTCGGGAGACTCGACAACGCGTCAGGTCTACTGGGGCATGTCAAGATTGGTACGTTGAATATGCGATTGCCTGTTTTGCTGCTGACACGGCGTAGTTGGATCGTGACAAGTCATTGAAAGATCGCGAAAAGGCAAAACCTCACAAGAGCTACAATATGACCTACGGCGGTTTACAACTATTGCATATTTGGAACCCGTATTTGAAGACCAGAAAGGATATCACGAAACAGATCAAGCTCGTGACCAACCAAAAGCACAGTGAGATCGACCATGAGGACACTGAGAGTAAAGGAAAGGGCCAGCCAGGTCTCATCATGCTTGGCGGTGGAGCCTGGTACGCAGGTAACTACTTCGCAAACCAGTCCAATGTGCGCTTTCAAGAAGCCTTCGACAACATCACCGAGCTTCTTGACTTCGGAGACCTCCCCAGATTCGGCACCACACTCTTGGATCCCGTCGAGGGTATCGGAAACGAAGTCTTCATCGCTCCTATAGCACCGCCGTACTACAACGAACTTCCTGCTTATCGAACAAAGCCCAAAGGGCTCCAACGGGGAGAAATCGAGGCCATAGACGATATTATTTATGAACTGGAGGACAAGCAGAACCTTCGCTTGCTTCGGGCTTTCCCGCAGTTGTCCGTCAATCAACCTGAGGCCATCGTCGACAGGACAGATACTGGACTGCACGTCATTGACTCGGTCGCCGAGATCAAAGCACAGATATTGCTCAACCTACGATGCAATGCCAAGCTCGACAGGACGGCTGGCTATCCTTTTACTCGAACTTGCTGCACCGACTACGGCGGCAAACCTTGGGCTCAACTCGCCATTGTTAGTTTCGTAGCCATCTATGCCGCTCTGTGCATATTTTTCGAAGGCATCAGTCTTGTCTCGTCTGTTGATTTCAAGTGGCTCAACATCAAGGTTGGCGTTTTCGCCATTGCCTTGCTCTACTGCTACTCGGCAGACCGCACGCAGATGTTCGCCAAGGGCATGAAGGAGTTTGTCCCAACAGAATTCTATCTTCTCAGCGGTCTCTGTGCCGTCATAGGAGTACTTACCTTTCGCAAAACCAATGTCCGCGCACCTCGTCTTCCCAGCAATGGGCGAGGGCCTGCTATAACAGTACAAGAAGATGCGGGCATCCTCTCTAGAGACCAGACTGAAGAGTGGAAGGGTTGGATGCAAGCGATTATTCTTGTTTATCATTGGACTGGAGCTTCTCGCAACCTTCCCATCTACGTCTTCATCCGTCTACTCGTTGCGGCGTATCTCTTCCAGACCGGATACGGACATACCATCTACTTTCTCGCCAAGAAGGACTTTTCGTTTCGTCGCGTTGCGAGTGTTTTGCTCCGCCTTAACGTGCTCAGCTGCGCCCTCCCATATGTCATGGGAACTGACTATATGTTCTACTACTTTGCGCCGCTCGTTAGCTTCTGGTTCCTCGTGGTCTATGCCACCCTGGCCATTTGCTCTGGGTTCAACGATAGCACCCGATTTGTTGTTAGCAAGATCGGCGTATCATTTGCTATAATTACAGTTGTTCTCAACTTTACACCAGTTCTCAGCTGGGTATTTGCAATTCTTGAGACCCTCTTCCGTATCAAGTGGGATCTTGACGAGTGGATGTTCAGAGTCACGCTGGATGGTGTCGTTGTGTTTGTTGGTATGCTCGCAGGTATTGTCCATCAACGGGTCAAGCGTGATTCTGCATGGTATACCAACTACCACTTCGCCAGCATTCCTTCGATACTGGCCATCGTGGGCTTCACGTATCTCTGCGCGAATATCGAAAGCAAAGACCTTTATGTCGTCGTACATCCGATCATTTCAATTGTACCCATATTCGCCTTCATCGCTCTTCGAAACGCTACGACACCCATGCGAAACGTGTTTTCCAGCACAGCGGCATGCCTAGGACGATGTTCCCTCGAAACTTTCATTCTGCAGTTCCACATCTTCCTGGCTGCAGATACGAGGGGCGTTCTCTTACTGGATGCCTTCAAAGGCGATGGCAGTTTGATCAACGATCGATGGCGAGATCTCGCAGTCCTTGTGCCTATCTTCCTCTGGATCAGTCATCTAGTAGCAGAAGCATCTAACAGGATAGTTAACCTTGTTATAGGTCCGGCTCCGGGGAAGTCAGTTGTTCAGGATGGAGAAGAGGATGAAAGCCAACTTAAAATCATTGAGCCTGTGTGGGAAAGTATCCCAATACTGAACAGTCCGCATCTGCACCGCGCTAGAAACCTTTGCAAGGCCATCGCCGCAGGTCTCCCGCTGCGAATTGCACTCATTTTAGGGGTAATGTGGTTTCTCAACTTGGTAAGTTGATCCTCTTACCTTGCTATAGCTTATCTAACACTTCCCAGTTGTGGTGAAACAAGACGTCCTTCCTGGAAATTCATGTTGCTTAATTTGTTGACTTGGGAACAACTATATAATGGTGTCTTTCTTACAGCGTATTGCATAAGACCCCAGGGGAGACTTGCTAGCCGGGCATGAATGGTCTTCGGTAGCCTTGAAATTAAATAAATATGAAGCAGTTTTTATCCTTGCATATTGTGGCCGAAGTGTTTGCTGAAGTTTGATATAGATAACTAGGAGATATGGATGTATTAGTATGGCATGTAGGAACATCTCATTCTCTTGCGTCCTTAGCACTGCTCCGTTCCTCACTTCATTTCGCTCACTAGACTTCATCGGTGTATTGAAAGACGGAGCACGCATCATTACTCCTGTAACACAGTTTCTTCCTTTGTCAACCCAGACCACTTCCAACAAGCGTTCCACAACGCATTTCTTTTCTCGTCGTTTTTACACATCACATCCTCTTCATCCGGCCGTAACCCTATGAAGTATCCCCTTATTCCTTTATACTTATCGTCAACAGCCAGCTCGGCGAGTTCCCGACCTGATAACGCTGCTGGACGCAAGGCATCCGTGAAATACTTTAGGACAGGGAGCATGAAGGCGATAATGCCGAAGACAATACGAAGTAAAGGCTTCTGCATCCTGTGTGCGCGTGAATCAACCATGCCGCCTGGGTCCATCGCTAAAGCTGTTATACCGGATAGTTTTGGGCTCTGATGGTCTTATGTTAGCTTTGAATACTGAGAGAGGGAGTGGCTTACGCTTTGAAGCTTCGCGTTAAGATCGTGCATAAACATGACATTTGCCAATTTTGAAACTCCGTATCGATGGAATCCATGATTATACTCCTGGCCTGGCGTATCCGGTCCAGGCTTGACAAGCAATTCCACATCATCATGAATACCAGTCCTGATACTAAACAAGGGGTGCGACCTGTCAGTGTAGTGCGCATCAGAGCTCAGCATAACAACTCTTCCATCCGAAGCCATAGACCCGAGGAGTTTGAGAACAAGAAGATAATGCGCTAGATGGTTGACCTGAAACGTCTGCTCCAAGCCATCAGAAGTAAAGACCTGCCCCTTTAAAGACATTGTGAAGGCGTTGCACACGATAGCTTTGATAGGTGGTATTTCTCCCGAGGAAACGCGCTTAGCTACATTCTCTGCGAAGGAGCGGACGTTGGAGAGGGAGCTGAGGTCAAGGGCTTCGATGTGAGCATGGGAGGGGTTGCAAGAGATTGCTTGCGAGAGGGTTGCGGTGTTGGGGTCTGAGGGGGATGCTTTGCGAACGGTGGCGAGAACGGTGTAGCTCGGGTAGGTGGTGAGGATGTGGGAGACGAAGGGGATGGCGCAGGAGCCGTTTGCGCCTGTTATTATGACTGTTCCTGTCATGATGTTGTTGAGGCGGTTTGACAGATCGGCTTGTCGGTATTGATCATGAAATCTTCTGCTTCGGTTGAAAGATATACTGCTAGAAAGGGTTTTGGGGTTAAGATATTTATATAAGTCTTCTCTTTGCTTTGTTTACTACGGATGATGGTTCATGGATTATGGATCACGGTCTGGTTACGGACTCGAACCCGGACTCGGAGTCGGAGTGGGGCGGATGCCGGAGTTCCACGGAACTCCCGAACGGTATGGAACTCCGCCAGAGCTTCATTACGGGATAGGATCAGTCACAAAGGATTGATTCAATCTCGCTTAATATGTTCTATTCATCCTTTACTTCAAATCAGGCTAGAGTGATTGGTTTCAAAGGTTCATATCAAGGAGGCTGTTAGTAAAAGTCACCCAGGATGCTTATTGTGGCAACGTTAAGATAGAATATAGCCTCTGATTTGCATGATAGGTCTAACAAAGCACCAACTTATTACAAGCCTCATGAGGGTCGTCTACTGTACAGGAAATGAACCATAAGATGCCATGATGGCTGAAGGCAATAATGGCATCGTCTGATTCGTCAGTATGTCAAGCTATTATCAATCTGCTCCACATCGTCATGTTTCCAAGTTTCGACCGCTTGAATTACATCACCTTCTCTTACCACAAAGCACCAACAATGACGGAAAGAATCAGATACGACCAGTCTCAGCTCGAGGCATACTACGACCGTATTGCGCTTCCTTCAAAAGTTCGCTTATCCGGTATCCACTATTTTGCACCCGAGGCTCAGCTTGAATACCTCAGCACCCTCACGAGACAACAACTCCTCACTGTTCCCTTTGAAAACCTCACTCTTCATTACTCGTGGAATCGAGTCGTCGATGTCAGCGCAGATCATCTCTATGATAAGATCGTGGGAGAGAAGCGAGGCGGTTACTGTATGGAAAACAACAGTTTCTTCCATACGGTTTTACTCTCCTTAGGCTATGAGGTCTATATGGTTGCTGCAAGAGTCTTCAGTCCTGATGTAGGGAAATATGGCAGCATCACTCATTGCCTCAATGTAGTGACCATCGCTGGGAAATCCTACGCCGTAGATGTTGGTTTCGGAGCGCGCATGCCTACTATCCCCATGGAGCTCGTCCACGAAAAGGTTTTTGAGCGATCAGATACAGGCCAAATGCGTCTGCGCTATGACACCATCCCTCAGTATCTAAGCAAGCAGAAGATCTGGATATACGAATACCGCTCTCGCGATGGGGAAGAGTGGACTCCTCAGTGGTCTTTCGCCGATTTCGAGGTTCTCCCCGACGACATCCGCGTCATGAACATGGCCCCTTCAAGAAGCCCTTCGAGTTTCTTCACGTTCAAGGTTGTTTGTGTGCAGTTTACTTCTGAGAATGAGGATTACTCTGAGGTGGATGTGAGAGGCGTGGACAAGGCAGGTGGTGATATTGATGGTGCCTTGATTATTGATGGCAATTCTTTCAAGTATCGCAAGGGCGGCGCCACTAAATGGGCAAAGACTTTCAAGACGGAGGAGGAGCGTTTGGAAGCGCTGAGGAAGTATTTTGGTGTTGAGTTGACGGTGGAGAACCAAAGAGCTATCAGGGGAACTGCTGGTGCCGTTGCGTAACTTGATCATGATAGATTTGAGATACAGTACATTCGCAGCATCAACCATCTATGGTACGAAAACCGAGCAAAGCTCCGACTCCTAATTAGTCAGGCCCTTACTGAAAGTCCATGTCATCCAAAATAGCCCACGCCATAGAAGGACTCATCTGAAAATCACCTATCTCATCAATAACATCTCCCTCGGCCAACATGAGTGATACCTGTCCCTTAGCCCTTTGATACAACTGCTGAGACACAGAGAGCAAGGTTCTATACGGCTCGTGGGGCAAATTGCTTCCCATATGTCCTAAAGTGCTAAAGCACCCGTCCAGTAGTTCACGATCCTGCAAAACAAGGCTGTGGTCTGGGAATTCAATCATGTTGATTATGAGGAGAACAAGACATGAGTATGAACTACACGTGTGAAGCCTATTTCCGATGTGAGTACTGTGCTGATACTGGAAGGGCATTCTTACCAAACTGTGTACTCGGTCGGTCGTCTTGCTATGAGTAACTGCATACAGGTTCGACTGTATCCAACGCACTGGCTCCATTTCGGAGGTAGCGGTGGGAGATCCCCTCGGCGAACCTTTCCAACAACATCATCGCTAATGTCTATCAGAGCGGGAAACAAATAGCGCTTCACCCTCGTGATCCATGCATCTTCAAAGGTAAAGATAGACCGAATCTTGATACGACACTCAGCATGGTGAAACCACAGACTCATTATGAGATCTCTCGATACCGGAGGAAGCAGTTTCTCAATCCCCTCCGCAGTATGAAGTTCCACGGGTATTTCACGCGTCCATTCTTCGAGCATGTCTTCTATACGAACGATGGTATTTGTCCTTTGTTCTTGGGTGAGCTTTTGGGATTTGTGACTGTAGAGGAGATCGTGAGCTTTGCCTTGGATGAAGGCAAACTTTGCGATTGTACGAAGGTAGTTGAAACGGATATTATCTGTTGAGGAACTGATAGCTCCGAGGTCATCTTCGGGTTCTGGGAGGTCCATATCCGTTTCGCTATCGAGTTGAAGAAATGGGCTTTGGGATCGTTGAGCCATTTCCTGCAAGTGATGAGTATCAGCCAAGATGAAATGGCAATGCCCATAGCGTACCTTATCATATATGTATGAGAGCCAAAACAAACGACGTCGATGTGCTTTTTCCGCTCTCGACAGTCCAGCCTGTGCTTGTTTCAAATGCAGTCCTAAACTTTGAGTAAGTCGAACCACACTCGCAGTCAACACAATAGCAAGTTGAAAATCCGGAGATCCTTGAAACAAAATGACCATGCCTAGAAGAACTTGCAACCCCATCAGGTCTTTGCCCTGCATCATCAGATCGGACATAACAGACCGTACATTCTGAGTACACTGGGCGAATGCTGGATCGTCTATTGCCCGTCCTTCGACTATGCGGTAACTGATAGCCAGAACAATGTTTATAGCAGCCCACGAGATCATGGTGCGCTTAGTTGAGCCAGAGAACCAGTCGAGAAGCATGCGCATGAACGCAGTTTCGTCGAATAACGGGATGATGGCATTGTAGTTCCGGAAATAGTTATCCACAACTGGAAGGATTTCTGATAGAGGTGCGAGTTCCAACTGATCCGAGGCTGGAGTCTTGACGGTCTGCGGTAAGGGATCTGTAATAGCTGCAGATTGAAATGCTGAAACATCTAAAGGCGTGTGAGCTTCCGACGCAGTCCTGTCGCTAGAAGAGCTAGAGTGATCGACATCGTTCAAAGCGCTAGTATGTGGTTGCGGCTCTGGTGCTGAGGTTTGCCCTGCGAAGACAGCTAGAAGAGCCTCAATAGTAGCCAGACGCTCCTCCAGAACAGCAACTCGATCGGGTCTTTACAGTCAGAACCACATTTTAACAAACTCAGGCCCATTTTCTTACTGAGGTACCGTTGAAGGCGTTTGGTTTAATCTCCTATCGCGAGCAGATGCCCTCCTTGTCACAGTAGTCTGACAGCTGACAGCATAAAGCGTGCAATTGGAACACGTCGGCTTCTGCCCGTCGCATTTAATTTTCCGCGACACACAATAATCGCACGCTAAACCATAAACTCGGATCAGCTTAATCACTACCTACGAGCATACACCTTCAGGTGCTTAGGTCTCACCTTTTCTTCTGCTCGATTGCATGGCCGTTAAATGTTGGGATAACGATCAGACCATAATTCTAGCGGGGACAGATTTGATCCAGTCGGATAGCGGTGTTTGCGAAAAAGCCGCCAGGGAACAACTCCGCCGCATTTTTACAGGCGCAGGTGCAGGAAACCGGGGGATTTAGGGTACGTTGGTTAGCTAGCTTAGGTCCTAGGCAATTCATCCCTGAATATCTTTCTCCTTATCGTGGCAAATGCGAGGATATCGGATATCTATGATGCGACCGTATTTGTGTGGTTGCAGGCGTTAGAGCAATCTGGCCTTATCTCATTATCACATCATTCGAAGGTCGAGTGGTTTCATAATGTCACAAGCTTTGTACACCTCCAATTCACCTCAAATTGTGCATTGACCGATTTGGAGATGCGGAGTTGGCTGGACCAAGCTTCACACGACGGAAGATAGTTTAAACGTCCCCGAGACAAGTGGCAATGGCAATGACAATGCGGGGATCGCCAGCTTCAGATTGATTTACATTCACATTCCATCCATTTCAGATCCATCCATACTCATGAATAACAAACTCCATTTTTATTGCGGCCCAAGCGCTAAAGCAATGCTCTAGTTCTATCGCGTTTATCGCGTGAAAGTCTAGTCTATCGTTTATATCTATGTCGATGTCTATCGCCTCGTAACATGCCGGCTACCCAGACCCGGAGATCTACTCCTTGGCCCAGCGCATGACACCCTGGTTGACGGGGTCGTGCTCGACGTACTTGAGGGTGCCGAAAATGGTCCAGAGCTGGCCAATGAAGTTGCGGTCGTCGCGGCAGTAGTGGTCGCCGATGACAGGCTTGATGGCCTCGGTGGCCTCGTCAGCCTTGTAGAAGGGGATCTTACTGCGATGGGGGGTTAGATGTGGGCAGACTCAATTGAGTGGTAGGTCAACTTACGGGAAAAGATGGTGGACGACGTGCTTCTCGATGATGCCGTGGAAGAGGTGCTTGCCAATGAAACCGAACTCACGGTCAACGGTGGCGAGAGCACCCTTGACATAGGTCCAGCCCTCAGCGGTGTAGTGAGGGACATCGGCGTGGTGGTGGTGAAGGTAGGTGATGGCAACTAAGGTCATATTAGAAACAGCCCTACGGTTCGAATCGATTTCGAAAACTTACCGAGCCAGTTGTGAACCCAGAGGTAGGGAACGAGGTAGAGGTAGAGGACGGTGGAGGTACCGACATACTTGGATGCGATGTACAGGGCGGTAGCCATCAGAATCAGACCGAGATCGGAGATGGCAATGAAGATGGCCTCGCTGGGGCGGAAGACAGCGCTGGTAGGCTCGAAGTGGCTGACGCGGAACCACTTGGACAGACCACTCTTGGGCTCCCACTGCTTGCTACCCTTTCCGGAGCTGGCGTTGAAGAACATGTACACCTGCCATCCGAAAAGCTGGTGGAAGATAAGCTTGACGAGCTGCGCAGCAGGAGTATCCTCAACGAGCTCGGCAATGTCAACACCGCCAATGACGAGAGACCTGGAGGGCTTGGGCTGAGTGGCGGGGACAAAGGCCATGTCGAGCTCCATGTGTCCATGGAAGCGATGGTGGCGGTGGTGAGAGTACTTCCAGCTGAAGTAGGGGACCATCAGGAACGAGTGAAGGGCCCATCCGGTGACATTGTTGACCTTGCCGTGGAGAGAGAAGGCACCGTGGCCGCACTCGTGTCCCAGGATCCAGATGCCGGTGCAGAAAAGTCCCTGGACGAAGCCGTAGACCATCCAGGCAGCGACACGGAGGGTCGGGTCGGGGATGCTGGGGATGTATGTGAGGGCGGCCCAGACGAGGGCAGAAACCATGGCAAAGTCGCGGAAGACATAGTAGTAGGATGTGAGGAGCGAGGGCTGGAAGCAGTGCGCGGGGATGGCATCCTTGATGGTCTTGATGTCGGGGAACTGAGGCTGGGAAGTGGCCTCAAGAGTGACCTGAGGGGATCGAGAGTTAGAACAACCTGCTGCGGAGCCAGATGCGAGAGCACGGAGCTTGACCGACTTACCTTGAGGGGGTCCTCAACCACCACGGTGGTGGCAGTTCGTTGTCTGGTCGCCATTGTACCTTTGTGTTTGGGGGGGAGAGTGAAGGAAGAGAGAATGCACAGCAGTCAATCGATCAATCACTCGAGGAGAGAGGACAACACAGAGTTTAAAAAAGAAAAAGGTGAAGAGGGAACGAAAAAGAAAGAGAAATTTCTCGGGAAACCTTCTGCCCCAACAAGCTCTCTTAATAACCTATTTTACTCCTCCTACCAGTCCGTCTCAGGATTGACAGCCTTGACCTAATCCAGCGATAGCTCTTCGAGAGAAAAAAAGAAGCGGATCTCAAGCAGCAAAGGAAAAAGGGACACACAAGGGCTCTCTCTCTATCTCCCCCATGCTCGGTTGGGACTTGTGAGAGAGGGAAAAATAGGGGTCCAGACTCGGTTTGCTGCCCCGGCCAGGGCCAATTAGGCCGTGCTCATGGGCCCACGATGTGCGGGAGATCATGGAGAGAAAAGCAGAGGCCTTGCGCCTTGGTCCACCAGAGAGGGAAAAAAAAGTAGGAGACGTGTCCCAGCATGTGGAGTCCCCTAGTTAGTCCCCCGAAACCCTTAAGGTCTTTGCTTGGCTTTTCTGAGAGAGCTTAGAGTTAGCACTGCGCGGGTCTACGGGTCTCCAGTCTCCAGAGGCAAATAAGCCCCCCCCTCCCCTCTTACGAGCAAGGGGACCATGTAAATCCCTTATTTTTGTTGAGATTCTGAGGATCCGCGATTGTTCTCTTTTTTTTTGTTGCGGTGAGAAAAAAGTAGCGGCTCTGGGTTTTTTTTCGCCTCTTGACGAGAAGATAGCGAGATTTTCGCTTTCGCAATCTGTAGTAGTCTCCTTTAAAATGTGTCTCTCTGCAGATCTCATCTCGAATAAAAAGAACAAATTTAAAAAAAAGATGAGGCGACGCCTGGAAGGTTTCCGGTTCCTGAAGAGTGGGGCAGCAGGTGCCAAGATAAGGGTCTGAGTGGCTGGAAGGTTGCATGTCACGTTATTTAGCTCAACAGAAGGTTTCTGGAACTGATACGAGTCGGTCTCTTTTTTTTTCGCATGTGTCAGGTATTAATTATCATCGTAAAAGATCTAACTCGATTGGCAGAGAAAACGCGTCTGCCACCACGATAAGCTTTGTTCAATTGCTCTAGTCGAGAATTGTCTCCGATTGACAGGCAGGAATTGGCCCATGCTTTGCTCCTAAAGCTTCTCTTTTCATCTTAGCCAGCTTCCATCGAAGCCTGCGGATCTCAAATTCTGCAAGCCACCTGTCGTGCCACATGTGTTTGTTTCTCTTCGTCTGCGTATGCGAGTCGTGGGTAAAAGCGGACCAATGGGTTCCGAGAGCCGGACCAAGGTAAAACGCCAGGAGCGCCTCTACTTGAGTCAAGATTCACATGCTACAGATCTAAATTATCATGTGACTGGCTGCCTCGCTCAAGTGGTACATGATAAGATGTACATCAAAGTATTCCTACACTGGTGTCGGATGCAATGCAAATGCCATTCTATTATTTCTCACATCCCCGCCATCAAAGGCATATCTCTAGACTGTTCTATGTGTAATATAATGTGTGCACTTATATACTGTGCCGTATGTGAAACAAGATCCGTAGTATCAAATGAATAAAACACCAAACGTGCCAATGGTCCCTGCGCCTGGTTTTATTGACATGGGCTCCCTCCCTTCGTATGCTTTATTTCCTCCACTGCCCTTCTCCTCGTACATTATCGTTACATTTCATTAATTATACCCACGTCCATTTCGTCTAGAAAATGAACGAGGCGACAAAGACCAGGATTGTGTAAACGGTGGTGACCGTGTATTCCGCCTCGAACCACGCTGCTTGACCGCCGAATGCGATCTTCTTGCTCGCCGGCGTGGGATGCGCCACCTGCGTCTTCGGATCCCGGTTGAGCAGGTCTTCACGGTCCGGCATGGCAGGCGGGTCGATCGCGTACGAGATGGGCGTCCACAGCGAGCTGCAGATGAAGAGAAATGTCAGAGGTGGCCAGAAGGCGTGCGTGAGAAGGGCGGTGAGTGTATCGCGGACTGTGTCGGATGTAACGAAGGAGCGGAACGACGTGAGTGCCACGGCGACGAGGGTCAGATATACAAAAGCTAGGTGGAAGATGGCCATGTAGTTGATGAGGATTCCCCAAAGGCGGCGGAACATGTTCTTCCTGAGCTTGGCGTCGCGCTCGTTGAGCGCTGAGCCGAGAGAACCTGTGGGCTTGAAAGCCTGCGTTTGACCACCGAGCCACGTCGGAAGGACAAACGAGCGGATAATGCACAGCGCGATGTAAGGTGACATCCAGAGCTGGTATCGCGAACCTCGCTGGCCGGTATGGTAGCCTGCGGGAATGAACAGGGCGAACTCGCACAGTCGGTTCGAGATAACAGACGCGAAGCACGCCCGGATCAACCATCGGAGCTGCTCATCGGTGGCGTATGCAACAAGAGGTTTCTGCATGATCAAGATAATCGGGATAGCGAACATCGAAATGGTAAGGAGAACCGTGTACAGACTCAGCGAGGCGTACAAGAAGCCGGAGAACCGCTGGGCGCTGGTCATCTGTCGCACGTCTTCGCCCCAGAGACAGAAGTTGAGCTTGAAGGAGGTATCGACGGTTCCAATGGCCCATCGCGTGCGCTGCTTAAGATGGCCGCCGTAGTCCTCAGGAACAGTACCGAACTGGAGAGGCTCGTGGATAAAAGCTGTCTTCCAGCCCTTACCAAGCATGAGCGTGGATGTAGCGACATCCTCGGCCAGAGATCCAAGCGGGAAGTTACCGATCTGGTCGAGGGCCTCTCGTCGAGCTACGTAGCCGGAACCGGTGCACCAGGCGACACCGAGGGCATCCTTAATAGGCTCGATGACATGCACGAAGAAGTCGAGACTCTGGGCTAGAGGGTCAGATGGGGGAGTGTTGTAGAAGAGTTGGGGAGGACAGGCGAGAGCCATCTTGGGGTCAATGAGCATATGGGGGACAATAGCGCGGAGCCAGTCACGCTCGGGAATCTAGCATTGTAAGCATGGTGGATGTAAACGAGGGAATGATACTTACCATATCGGCATCCAGAGCTGCCATGAACTGGGCGGCGCCTCCAGGCAGCTTGTGCACCTCGTCCAAGCCGTAGTTGAGATTGCCTGCCTTGAAGTGATGAGGCTGGCCGGGAATCTTAACTCGCGCCATGTAGTACAAATTTGGGTAGGTCATGGCCAGCTTTGAACATTGCTGATCGAGGCCAGTGGATTTTCCATCGTCCAGCACAATAACTCGGTAGCGATCACGGGGGTAGTCTAAATCACAGGCTGCCCGAACCGTATCCATAACCAGGTCGTCGTCCTCGCCACAGCAGGTAATGAAGGCATCAACAGTAGGAACATCGTTACCCGTCAATCTCAACTTCGGGCGCTGTCTCTTCTTCATCGACCACATCGTCCAGGTATTATGCATCATCGACGGAATCGCCACTGCAATCTCAACAGCGATGAACGTCCACGCACCTCCGTACGTCTCATCAGCAGCGTTCTGCGCCCAGATAACACAAGCGATCCTCAACGCCAGATACGCCAAGTACAAGCCCGTGTTGGCGAACGTCAATACCGGTACAAGCCGGAACACCCATCTCTTCCAGCCCTTCCAGATATCCACATCGTCACGCTTGTGAATCTGCTGGATAGTGCTGGTGTCGACGCTGTAGTCTTTGTTGTCGTCTTTGTTGTGCAGCGTGTTGCTGCTGACGCTATGCGGAGAGCCCGCGCCGCCGCCGGGCAGCAAGGCTGCGAGACTTAGGTGGCTCTGGTTCTGTTTGTCGGGGAGAGAATAGTCAGTTATGCTGCGCTGGTTGACGAGGGTGCGGGTGCTGGGTACCATGAGGCTGGATGGTCTCCAGTCGACGGACGAGTTGCCCGGGTGGTGGTGCAACCGCGCGGGCGTTTCTGTGCCGCTGCGCAGAGACGGCGTCGCAGAGCGTGAGCCGCCCGGTGTGTCGGCGAAGTACTGCCCAGGGCTGCTGGCGATATGGGGAGGCCATTCTGGAGCTGGGCTGTAGTCGTCGATGTGTGCCTGCAACGGCCGAGCTGGTCTGCCCTGCTCTGTGATGGAGCGGCCCTGCATGTCTTCGACTGAGGACTGGTAGGGAGAATACGGCGTGTAAGGCTGCCCTTCTGGCGGACCGTATGGTGAGTGCAGGTCCTGCTGGAAGTATTCCTGCTGTTGCTGCTGGTACTGTCTTTGCTCATGCTGCTGCTGATGTTGACGCTGAACATCGATCTCTACCAGCTCCCTATACTCCCTCTCCTGCTCCTCCTCTGCATGACCACGATGCCCGTTCATCTTAGACGCATGCGTCGAAAGATTGTCGTCCGTGGGCCCGCTTTGTGATGGTGGAAGTTAATTGGTGAAGCTTGGCGTATGCTTGAGCGCTGGATACTTCAAAAAACGAGTGACTATCTGCAAAGAAAACAATGCAGAAATTGTAGATGAAAAGAGAGGAAAATACCAACGAGGTACGGAATACAGTGTTCAAGAACGAGAGAGGATGGTCCAAGGCGAGGAAGAGAAAAAGCAAGGGAGAGGGAAGAAAAGGAACCTGGGGCGTGTCATTTGAGTTCCAGCGAGAGACTGGCACGTCCCCCCAGGCAGTACAAAATATGTATGGCATTGGTGGACGAGTGTTATTCTTGGGAATAAACAAGCTCCAGCCACTCCCATCTATGTCTCTGGTCTCCTCTTTGCACGGAACGCACATGCCGAGGAGAGATAGAAGGCTAGAAGCGAGTGCAAGACTAGGACCAGACCAAGTGATCCAGGAACGGGCAACTTTTTGACACGCCCATCAGTGACATGATGCCCTCTCGTATAGCAAAGATCCAGTGGCCAGTGGGCCAATACGACTCCCGAGCCAGGTGGTCCCCGGCTCTAGATCAGGGGCATGTTCAGCTGGTACGCAACGCTATCAGCTGTGATTGTGAATTTTAGACGCTATGATTGGCTTACGCGCTGACGTCTTGGTATGTCGGCATTTCCACACAGGGGGACACCTCTTAGCTTTGCATATGCAAGGGAGGGGGAGTGTGCATTGACGAGGGACAGAGACAAGACAACAGCGCCTAAAAAAAGGAAATACAGGCCTGTGCAAAGATACACAGGATGAGAGAATCGTCTTTGCGCCAAAAGCTTGTTCTTCTTTTTTCTTTTACCCCCCTTCCCTTGGGCTTCTTCCCGGAATTGTAGACGACAAGCAACCTCCTCGTCTTTCTCATTCTGCTCCTCTTCAAGGCGACATCATGACAATTCGCTTCCTCGTCAACTTCGGGCTGCTTGCCCTGCCCATCGCCATCACTCTGGGCGTGCTTATCGGTCTGCAGAGCCAGCGCGAGGCCAGCGGCGGTCCGCCTCTGTTCAAGCCTGATCCCAAGCCAACGGATCGGATCAAGAAGAAGAACGGTATCTTGACTGAGCAGCATTGTCAGAAGTCTTTTGGTATCCATCCCGAGACCAAGGGCCAAGAATATACACGTGAGTACATCCTTATTTCCTCTATTGCTTTTGTAGAGAACGTGGGTTTTGTTCCACGGATGCATGTAACTTGCCGTGGCCGTTGGATGCTGTGCTACTTTAATTGAGTTACACTGCTAACTGTTGTATAGTTAATCCCAATCAGTGGGGTTGGGATGAGGGTGATGATGGCGGATTGTGCTTATATGTAAGTCAAGCCTCTCTTATACATTATATATACCTACCATCCCCAATCATCCAGTGTAGCATACTGTTATTGCGATACACCTACCATGCTACCTCAATCCTTCACATCCTAACATCTACAGGTTGACATCAACAACAATGAAACATACGCCACAAAGACCACTGCCCCTCACTGGTCAGTAGTATGGGAATACCCTCAAGGTCCAGAGACAGCCCCTGTCCACGCCTTCCCCAACATCAAAGTCGACGGCGATGTCTTCCCCGCCAAGCTCAACTCCATCGACAAGATCGAGATCGACTTTGAGTGGACGTACGCAATCGGCAACAAGTCGACAAAGGGCTCCAAACCTGTGACCAAGACGGATCTGACTGACCTCAAAGACCATCTGCTCAACGCCAACGTCGCGATGGATATCTTTATGGACAAGGACCAGAAGAAGGCTCAGGACAGTGAGGATGCGTCGCATGAAGTCATGGTGTGGTTTGCTGCTATAGGTCCTGCCACGCAACCCCTCGGCTTCAACGTCGACGGCTCTAATCCATTGGCCACAAAGACACTCCACGGCACAGAATTGTAAGTTTGTTTCTCTGCACATTTCGACTAAACTAACCCCTCATAGCAAACTCTACTACGATATCAACCAGTCCAAGCAAAAGGTCTTGACATGGTATGTCGACAAGCCAACGGAAAAGTTCGACGGCGATCTATGGCCTTTAATCGAGGAGATTCTCTCCATGGACAACAGCGATTACCCCTCGGCTTCAGACTACATCGGCTACATGTCGTGGGGCACAGAAGCCTACTCGGTTAACACAACCGTCACATTCGATGTCCCCAGCCTGTCAATAAACGTGGAGAAGAAGGCATAGGGCGAACTAGATAATTTTAATTTTTACCTGCATATAGAAATAATGAATGGCGTTTTTGTTTTGGCTGTAAATCACGAAACACGTCTCAGTAAACAAGAACATGCTGATTGCACGCCACGTTTTTGCTTCACCAGGCAACGAGAGGAAACATGTCCCTTCAAGCAAAGGGATTAATTACGAGGAACGCCATGGCTTATGCAGGTTGATTAGTTGGTTAGACTGCGGTGCGAGACCGTCGCCCGGGCCATAGTAGCGTGTGTGACTGAACGGTAGTGGCCGCTGAGAGGCCGAAAAGTTCGTATTCTCTCTTGTTTCGGTTTGTTAATTCGTGATCTAGACGAGCGTTTTTGAAGGGAAGGTGCACGGGCCTGGTCCGTTCGCTCAGGTACCGGCTGAAGGGAGTGTGTTTATCACGTTGATCTATGGAGAAAATCCGAACTTTGTTCAAACAGAGATTTTTTCCCGGTTCGTCCGACATCAGAATCTTCAATATTGATATTCTCTCTAGTCTTTTTAAATGAGTGTTTGCTAATCATTTCCACAACGAATTGATCTTGCAAAAGGGCTCGTGTTGGATGGCATGCGACCAACACGAGCGTCGCTATCAGTGATCACCAAAGCCAGGGCCGTGCACAAGCACGAGCAGGGGGTTAGCGTTTCCAAAAAAGAACACATCCTTGCAGGCCCTGCTGACAGCTGGCATGGGACGAAAGGGCATGTCGTATCGTATTGCTTCATTGCGGTACTCCGTAGTAACCTCGTTATCGAACGCAGAACGCAGTATTGGCCGAGACAAGTCTAGAGCAATAGAAGCGCAACTCATCTTTCACTTACGATATGGTAGGTACTGCAATATCTGAATAATAGCGTCATGTTAAAATGGCTCCTCCGCTGCCCACCACCAACAATCCACTCGCAGACGCCACCAACATCAATGACCGTTCAATGTCACGGCACGAAAGACATACGTAAGCTTGTCCATTACAAAGAAAACGTCAATGTGAGGTATCAATAACAAAATATCCCTGCTCCATTGCCGATCTAATCATTGACCGGGTATCAATGTTGGGTGGCCTGATAGCACGAGATAAAAAGAAAACACGAACACCGTTGTCTCAAAGTTCGGACACCAGTACGGATACTGGTAGCTCACCGGGCCGCGCGAGGTGGCATCTCCAGCTCTCGAAAGGGCCTTGAGCCACTCCCGCAGAGCTTTCTCGACGCTATTGCAATTGACATTTCCTTTCACGAGGTTTGAGAAACTTAATTCGAAGATCCATATCAAGGCTGCTCTCGATTGGCCTCCTGAGGGCTTTGGAATCGCGCCGTCGAAGAATGGTATAAAAATATCTCATCGTCGATCCAACCTCCAACGCAAATGTTTTTCCTGCGTATCAAGAGCCGCAACTGAACGTCTGCTCCCTAGTGCAAACCTTGCAAACCTTAACTCGTCTATCTTGAACGTCATAGTTTTTCCTTGGCTCCGAAATTAAGCATTGCCCAGGTCTTGCCAAGGGGTGTGTAGTCCCCCCCCTGGTTCGGTACCTGCGTCGGGAGGTTCGTCTTTCGCCCTTGTGTTGTTAGTGTGGGCATGGAAATTCGTTCAAGATAGTTATTGATGGGATAGGAGATGGCATGGGATGTTAGGGCTGGATCTTGAGAGAAAAGCTTATCGTCGTTGCATTGTGGTAAATTAACTTGGAGATAACTCAATGCTGTGTCCGTAAGCTTGGACAAAGACCGGGGTGAGGGCTTGAGCGATAAGGATAGCCAGGGCTGGGTTTCATGGAGGGGTTCCCTATCGCACTTTGCACCGGGCAAGCCAAATCCATGGCGGCCTCGCCGAGGATAAGGAGTATTCTTCATGTGAATACCTGATCTGCACTGCAATCTTGTAGTGGTGACCCAAACCTGAAAGCAGCGCAAAATTGCATCTCACCCCACGGCTGGAGCCTGGAGATGGCCCGCAGCGGGAGGATTCACACTTTGACCTTCTGTCAGCACTTTCTCTCCATTATCCACAGAAGGAATAGCCCCTGTGAAATATCCGTACCCTTCAATTTACAGCAACATGATGGAATTTACAACATGTCGTCAAGCAAATAGCCAGACTTGTCTTGGTCTCCAAATATGCATGATTCATCTACGTTCTGCTGCGAAACTACGGCCCCATCAACTTAAAGCCCGCATGCAGCTATTTTGGGCCCGGCTTAGGGTCGCGGCGCCTCTGTCCTACCCTGTATCATCGATAAGGCACTTTCCGTGGCAGTATTCTGATGCCTTGCAGGTTGTTCAAGCTACAATGACTACATTACACAAATGGCCTATTGTGAACTAGAATTAAGATTGGCACGGCTTGCTTCAGTTGATGGTGTTGGTAATCTTCAGATCCAGCTGTGCATTGAAGAGATTGGGGCCAATGTCACCAAAGACAGAGACCAGTTTTCCCCTTCGTCCAAATTTCGACACAGATATAAGCATATCCAATTGCATTTAACACGCATCAAGCCACAAACATGGAATCAAATGCTTATTTCACTTCAAGATCATATCGCGAGACATGTCAAACACAGCCATCCAAGCCTACAAGTTAGGCTGTTGCCAGCGAAGGTATCCGTGGATTCCCAGCAATTAACTCCGAAACAACACAGGAATGATAAAGTGATTATTTGCCAAAATCTGCTGTAGATGCAGTGACCTATGTTTCAATTGAGCCTCCCTTGAACCCAGAATGGCCGCTGATCTGTCTGGCGGAGAGTCTCCGACCGTACCATGCATCCGTCCGTTCGGGCGGCCCGCAGTCGCCATTCCATCATGGCCATAACAAAACCTCACTTCTAGGGGTATGTTGACCGGGTGCAAATAGCGAGATTGCGCGTACTTTGTGCATACTCGGAGTAAATAACTGTCTGAGACATTGTAGCCTGCGGGGACTTCGGTCCGCTTGTATTCGGGGATCTCGTGAGCCTAAATCACGGCTATCTCAACATCCGCAGATGATGCGCATACATATACCCGACTAAAGACCCGCAAACATCATCTCATCGGCATGCTCAAGGTTGAGTTACCCCACGATAGTATTGCTCATTTTGATGAAGATGTGGAGTGGGTGATTGGCAACATGCCGACCAATTAACCCGCCATGAACAGCTAGTCTTTGCTGGAATATCCCCAGACTTATTATCGATTGAACTAGGGATATCTGGTTCTAGGTATCAAACAAGCTGCGGCACGAAGAAGAGACGCTGACCAGCGACTAGGATCTCTAGATGAACAGTGAACCTGCAGGCTGTGCTGTTTCCACTGCGGGCGAACAAATCGACGGGGGATTGATGGATGCTGCCGAATCACCCATGCCTCAACCACCTAGTTCCCGATACATAGATTGGTCCGCGTGTAGGCTTTTGAACATGGCACTTGGCACGAGAAGTTCCGTTGGTATCAAAGCTTCCTGGAAGAATAGTAGGCTCCGACGTCAATACCGACTTTTCCCTGCATCACACCAATCCTCAGTCTCATCAAGCGATGGAATCATTCAAAGACTCGGGCGACCGGGTGGAATCATCAAGCAAGATCTTGTCGCGAAGTAGTAGATACTTGAGTACATCGCCTGTTCTCATTGCCGTCGGATGCTGTCGACTTCATTCCTAGGCATGCTCGTGTTGAGGCCATAACCTCAATAGACTGAAGCGTTCTCTACCCCGGCGGTCACTGCATCAATGGCAATGATAAGCGAGCGGAGGCTCACGGCGAGCCTCCTTCAGCGACCGGGTTGATCAGAAACCCGGCAATGGCTACACAATGTACGGCAGATGCAGACCCTACCTTTCGCCGGGCTGCACACATCGTCAGCCGATGATGTGCGAGTCGAGCGCCCATCTCATTCGCATCGGCATTCCGTAAACATAGCAGTTGCTAGAGTTCCACTCAGTACACATGCCTGTTGTATACAAAGGTTTGGCAAAGCTGATACAGTAAGTCCCCTAGCGTAGTGAGTATATGTAGCAGAGCCAAGGGATACAGCGGTAGTAGTAGTGATACACGACCAAGCGCTGTAAGACCGTCGAGGGAAACAAAAGAAGCCAGGCAAATCGACCTCGGATGAGAGCCAAGCCGCAGTAGCACAATCGAGAAGATAGTTTGGCACAAGAGCAGTGAACTGTGTAGTCTCAAGTCCTTTGCGCGAGGCGTGCGTGCTCGGTAGGTCGCATCGAATGCGGGAGAGGGGGAAGGATATGTGGTGAATTGCAGAGAGCCCTATTCCTCTCAGCAACTACATGTCTGTCGTAGTAAGATGCCAATCACTTCTTTCCACCATCTCCAATCTAGGGTATCATTGAGGTCCCTCTTTACCCTCCTCCCAATCCTTCACCGCAGCAGCAAGTGCCTTCTTCGCCGAAGCCTGTCGCGCCAGAAACGGTCCATTGAAGATCGTATAGAAAGGCATATGGCTGTTCGCATGGTCGGCTGCAAACTCAACAGTGCAGTCTCTTCCTAGCGCTCGCTTGGCGATCTTGATACTCTCGCGAAGCACATCCCCACCGAGTCCGCGACGTCGATACCTCGATTTCGTCGTCCATCCACGAATGAGCGCCGCGTTGTCGCTTTTGTTGAGGCGAAGAATAACAGCTCCGATAATCTCCTCCCCAAAACGTGCTCCGATGATGCTGTCTTCCACATCGCTGCTCTTGAGCCAGTTCAGCCAATCCGTTTCCTCAGCGATGCGGATATATGCGCTGGTGAAGTAGCGAATGGCCACGAGGTACGTGATTACAATACCGGGGTAGATGGTTATCATAGTGGTGATGTCTTTGCCAACGTTGGCACCATAGTGCGCGATTGCGAGAACCGCTGTGAAGATTGAAAGAGCAATAGGGTGGAAGATGAGGGCGCGTGAGGCTGTCTGTCGCTGCTGAGCTACGCTGTCGACGACTAATTTGAGGGCGTCTTTCTTTTCACTTGGCTGAGTGAGGATCTCAATTGCCAGTGGCGGGGGAACTGTCGCTTCATACATGGTGGTGTATGTTGCCCAGGGTTATTGTCGGTGGTGTCGCGTGAGGGCTCAAGAGCATCCTTGACAAGCCTTGTCAGCATGCGATAGCCTCTCAGCAGAACGACAAAGGTCAGAAACAGCAGCCACCAGAGATAAAAGAGCGAAATATTAGTAATGGATCAACTTGAACACTTGTCAAGATGAAAGCGCAAGGTACAGATAATTGTCGACGCAATTAGCCCGGCAACACAACCAAAGCTGAAGCCGTGATATCCGATTCTCGCAATTCGGTGTCCCAAAGTGGCAACCGTCAAAAACGATAGCGCCCGACGTCTCGGTGTCTGTTGTCGATATGGTTAAAAGAACCATAAGCTGTCTGTTCCGTCATGATTAAGATTACAGTGAGAAAATGGACAACAGTCCCCTGCCAAGACGGGTCGGAGCACACTAAATCCGTGCCGCCTGCCGAGACCCCAAACGGCGAGAGCCAATCTGGAGGGCACGTGGGGACGTTTATTCGCTACCAACGTGTAAGTCGTCTTTCACTTCCAACAACCGAACATGGAGCCTCAGGAGATAGCTGAGAGAAGATGGTCGAGCATGTACGCCAAGGCGATCATATTACTGGAGGGAAGATATGTGGGTATGCGTTTTGGAGTGGTGGTTCTCGGTTGTGACGGCAGTAAATGGGATTTACTCGGTGGTGAAATGGAGAAGTATGGTTTGATTAATATTGCTTGCCGTTTAATATATATGCGGCGATCGTTCTTTCTTTCTAGATCTCTTGGCTTGATTCTTGGCTGCAAGGATACTCTCAGCCTGGAAAGTAGTGCCTCTTGGTGCCATCACCACTTACACCATATTGAACCACCTTCACTTTTTTATTCTTATCATTAATCACATTATAATTTCTTTCTCGCCGTAATGGCTGAAACCAATTCTGGCGCTGCCGCCAAGACAGCAGGAGGCAACTCTGCTTTTCATAACTTCAACAATGATTTTGCTCATGTAGCTGACCCCAACGAGCGTCGTCGTCTTGCCCTCGCCGAGATCGATAGGGCTCCCTTCGGATGGTACCATGTCCGCGCTTGTGTCGTCGCCGGTGTCGGTTTCTTCACAGACTCTTACGATATCTTCTGCGTCAGCATGTTAACCATCATGCTGGGAATCGTGTATTATCCTGAGAAGGGAAAGCTTCCCACCAGCTCTGACAATGCTATCAAGCTGTCTACCTCTGCTGGAACGGTTATCGGTCAATTGTTCTTCGGTGCTATGGCTGATATCGTAGGTCGTAAGCGGATGTATGGTATGTGCAACTCACCTCCTAAGATTTGTTATCTCTGACAGTTTGCGACCAGGCCTTGAGTTGATTCTCATCATTTTCGCCACACTGGCACAGGCTTTGACTGCTGGTTCACCCTCTGTCTCTATAATCGGTGTTATTATCTTCTGGAGAGTGCTGATGGGTGTGGGCATCGGTGGTGATTATCCCCTTTCTTCGATTATTACATCCGAGTAAGTTTATTCCGTATCTGAATGGCACGGCTTCATGTTAACGCCAACAGGTTCGCCACCACCAAATGGCGAGGTGCTATGATGGCTGCTGTCTTTGCCATGCAGGGTATTGGACAGCTAGTTGCTGCTCTCGTTATGATGTTCCTTACTCTCGGCTTCAAGTCCTCCCTCGAGACTGCCGCGGACACTAAGAGCTGCACCGGGGGCTGCCAGGTTAGCGTTGATAAGATGTGGCGCACCCTCATCGGTTTCGGTGCCGTTCCAGCTTGTATCGCTCTTTACTGTAAGTCTCTTTTTCCGTTTGATTCATCAAAATCAATTGAAGTTGAAGTTGTGATAATTTGTTGTGGTGTTGTGGCGTTGTGGCCCTGTGGTGAAGCCAACCTCATGTGGCGTTGAAGTAACTAACACCCATACGCAGATCGTCTTACAATCCCTGAAACTCCTCGTTATACCTTCGACGTCGCTCGTGATGTTGAGCAAGCCGATGAGGATGTCAAGGCTTACATGACCGGCAAGCGTGAAGGTGAAACCGATGAGGTTGCTCGCGCTCAAGTTCACCAGGGTGCCAAGGCCAATCTTCAGGTCCCCAAGGCCAGCTTCAGAGACTTCCTGAAGCACTACAGCAAGTGGAAGAACGCTTCTCTCCTTCTTGGTACTGCTGGTTCATGGTTTTGTCTTGATGTGGCCTTTTATGGCCTCAGCTTGAATAACGGTACTATTCTCAAGGTCATCGGCTACTCCACGAAGAACACTCACAGCGTTTACGAATATCTTTATAACACTGCTGTTGGAAACATCATCATCGTCTTGGCGGGTGCTGTACCCGGTTATTGGGTTTCAGTCGCTACGATTGATACCCTCGGCCGCAAGACTATCCAGCTCGGTGGATTTATCATTCTTACCATTCTATTTGTGGTATGTACATCCCACCACGAGACAATTATATGAAACTAACAGGCACAGGTTATGGGATTCGCTTACAATCATATCCCCTCCAATGGTCTCCTCGCTATTTACGTTCTTGCCCAGTTCTTCTTCAACTTCGGCCCCAACACCACCACGTTCATCGTACCCGGCGAAGTCTTCCCAACTCGCTACAGATCTACCTCCCACGGTATCTCTGCTGCTTCTGGTAAAATAGGTTCTATCATAGGCCAAGGAGCTATCTCTATCCTCCGTACCCGTGGAGCGACTGAGACTAACGAAGCCCCTTGGATGGACCACGTTCTCGAGATCTACGCTCTCTTCATGCTTCTCGGTGTCTTCACTACTCTCCTTATCCCCGAGACCGCTCGCAAGACTCTTGAAGAGCTCTCTGGTGATGATGACTTTGCTAACACGCATGATGACCACGCACTGGAGCACGAGTCTCACTCTGGCAAGCCTGAGCGAACCAGCGTTTAAGAGGATGTCACTTGCTCGTGTCACGGGCTGCTGATTGGTCTCTGTGGAGTCACATTTCCCGGATTATATTTAGCCATTGCTTGATTTATCCTGGGCTTCGTAATCTCTATAGTAATGGGCATGGAGGAAGATTAGTTTTAGGGAGTCAGTCCTTGGAATATACCATGCCACATGTACAACTGTGGCTTAACACAAGCAAACATATCATCCAGTGTCGTAATATATGCTCAGTAACTGTAAACTGTTCGTGTATTCTTTTATCATTAAATATTCACGCAGTGTTCTGTATCACAGTCCTTCCCAGTACCAGCCCACCAAATTGAAGGTATATCCATATATCCAAACCCATTACCGAACACCAAAAAGCACATATCCCTAGGCATTTACTGCTTCTTGCTACCGCCAAGAAGTCCGCCAACAGTGTTTCCTACACCCTGGCCTACGCCTTGGAGGCCTTCAGCGGCGCCCTTTCCGCCGCCAACAACAGCGTTCGCCGTGCTGTTCACCGCAGCAGCACCAGGCGCATCTTTGTTGACGTAACCACCATCGTTGCCCTTGCCCTGTCGCTCGGTTCTGTTGATGCCCTCCTTAGACGCCAGGTCGCCGACGGGCTGCAGAAGACCGCCCTGGCCGACCTGGCCACCGGCAAGGTTGTTGACGCCATCTTGTAGGTTGTCGACCTGCTCGATGCCAGTGACTTTGGTCTTGTCGAGGTTTTCTGAAGAGTGTTAGTGTACAGTTAAACGAAGAAGGAGAAAGGAACATACGCTTGGTGGCGTAGCTAGCCTTGTTGTCTTTGGTAAACCACCGGAGGTAGACATCCTCGAGCCAAGGAACCCACTTCTCGTACTGGTCGTTGTATGTAGCCTTTGACCACTCCATGATGAAATATGTATAAGAATGTGTTTAAAGTATTCGTAGTATCGTGTTTATCGTTGAGATCTTATCAAGACACAAGAAGAAACAGGAGCCGGACACGCAAATTTATACACATTACGCATCTCATGATGAAGCGGGTACGTCATAAATCAAGCAAGGATCTGAAACGATGCAGGGTTTACTTCTCGTTAATCTCACTGGCTGTTTGGTGCCTGGTGGTGGTTGAACAATACGTATTATGATGCTGAGGTGTGGCGCGAAAACCGGTTCTCTACTGCAGAGTCGGTGCCAACTTCGGAGAGTGCCCTGTGGCGGCGACGTCATGTTCAGGGATGAGCCACACTGCAGGTTGCCAAGCTGGAAATGTTGGATGTTTAGATCGACTTTACAAAATTAAGAACAAATTTGTACCAGATCATAGAATGATGTTAGGAAGCTCGAATATCTCACCATAAATTCTATAAAGATATTTTTCAAGTTTATTCTGTCTTATGATGATACTTAAGCTGGCAGCGCCGTGACTTGTACCTCATGATGCATTTCTGACCCCTGTAAGCTGCCATCATTGACATGTGAAAACCTGCAGGCGATTGGCTTGGAATTATTCACGGGATGATGGACATGCCAAGGCCGATCGATCAACGGTTTAATTAAGCTTAATACCTCCGAGCTCGCGTGGAAGGAACGATGGATTTATTGAGTTCATTGATGGATTCAAGCTCATCAATGCGCAGGCCCAAGATGGCAGAGCTGTGGCTAGTTCACCATTTGCCCAACTAGCCAATATAGTGCGCATATTTTACCCATTCCTCATCCACCTTCAATCTCTCTATATCCTCATCCCTAAACGACAACGCCGCCGTGATCTCCCCATCCGGTCTCTTGGGCAAAAGGTACGCAAGCGATTCAAAAGGCTCAAAGAGCGGCCTCCGTACACTCTCTGGCATCCCTAGCCCAAGCCCAAAGTCATACCCCCAGAATCCCGTTTTCGCCCACGAACTCAGCATGATATCCGTTGAAGAATTCGCATCTGCTGTCAATGACACGACTGACTTGTCCGGCTGGTTGTGAAGATATGTCACTAACCCTCGTGTTCTTTGACGCAGGCTTGATGGGCTGAGTTCGCGACGGAGACGGGACGCGACTGCACCCAGAGGCTCATTGGCTATTTGCGAGAGCGTGGAACTGGAGTATGTCATGTTTTGAAGCATGCCAGGGTACTCCTTTGGTGCATCGAGCGCTGCGCGTACGTCCACTGCGCGACGGAAGTTTGTCGGCGCGGAAGCATCAAGATGGGCAAGACGTACGCGTGTAACAGACTGCCAGATGAATGCAGAGACGGCATCGTCCGTGGAGATAAACTTGGTTGACGGGTCGAGACTCTGCGTCGCCTTGTCTTTAAGCTCCGAGAGAGCTTGGGGACTAAATGAGAAGAGCACCCAGCTCGCCGGTGGCGGCGGCGATTGCTCTGTTGGTGGTGGAGATTTAACAAGCTGGTGATCAAGCTCGGGGCCGACTTCGTAGTTCTCGATTAAAGGGACCGCGTTCTTACGGTCGATATTGATCGTGGTTATCTCTTCTTCCGTGAATTCCTCCTTGCGACAGGCTTTTGACAGCAGTCGAACAACGGCATCCTGGCCCATCATGTCCATGCAAGCATGCTGCGCATTAACGGTGAGTATAAGTCCGCCCTCGATGAAATTGACCTGAACAAGCAATACAGGCTCTGGATCATTGGGAGAATAATCCGGTCCAATGGGCAAGGTCTTTCTCGGGGCGATGACATTCTCATCAAACATCCTCATTGGAAACTCAGCCTTTCTTAAGCCCTCCATTGTAGGCGCTGAGGGGTCATCGCGTAGATCCTTGACCACAAGTCGTGGAACTTTCTCAAAGGGAACGATGCTGAAGATACCGCTAGTTCCTTCCTTGGCGTCGCATTTCACCTGGCCTGCGACCCAGGGGAAGCTCTGTGCGAGGCGTGAGAGGCCATGTTGCAGCGTAGCGACGATCGTGGAGTGTTTGGAGGGATCTGCAACAGGGAAGCAGAGGCTGATCTGGGTGTAGATTCTGAGGAGGGGTTGCTGACCGAGGGTGTCAAGCTCCATGTGTAGATGAGGAGTATCTATGTTGGCCATTTTGTAGAAGTTGAATTGGTCGATGTTGAAATGCAATTGTCGACTCTCGTGGCATATTTGTAGACGTTGAAGTACAGCGGAGTGACCCACTGAAAGATTGCCAAGACTCAGACTCAGGATGAGTCGAAAAGCAGCTACCCTTTTTAGACTAGCTGTTTTATGACCAAAAGAGATGTTGAAATGCTTTAAAAATAGCCAGAAAGTTTGATAGGAATAAATAAAGCAAACAACTATATGACGTAGGAAAATGCCATAAGAATCGAGGAGGGATTTATGATGATAAAGTCCCCTGTAGTTAAGGTTGTGTTGTGACAAACTTCCGGGACTCGATTGTACATGTCATCACACAAGAGTAGAGACCCAGAACTTCAAACCGAGAGCACTTCAGCCTGTAATGTGTCCAAAATTCATGTCTATCATTTTTCTCCTAGGTATAGTTCATTTTAAGCAACCAACGCCAGCCATGCAGTCTAAAAGCCTCATTATCTCACGTCCTACGTAGTTCTAAACCCTTATCCCCAAACCAAGATCCCGTCCCACAAGCCTTTTCCAATTCCCAATGCGCATCGACTCTACATCTAAAAGTTGGTCACGTCGCTGACTCCGTTAGTCGCACTCTGCTTCTTGTGGGCAGCCTCGATGATCTCGTCGAGACATCCGGAACTGGCGGCAACGAGACCGAGCACTGTCATATCGTCAGTCATTGTAGATGTGTAAGCTGGGCCATGATACTCACGCGAAGGGGCGGGTGCCAGGGTCTTGGACTTGTACTCAGGATGAGCCTGGAGACTAGATGAGAGTTAGAAATTGCCATGACCATAGGACATTGTACTCACCCAACGAAGAAGGGGTGATCCTTCAACTCAATTGTCTCAACACGAACACCTTGGTCGTCCATTGAGGTCAAAGAAAGGCCAGCCTTCTCGAGATCCTCGATGTAATCGGGGTTAACCTCGTAACGGTGACGGTGACGCTCCTCCACGACATCAACTCCTCCATACAAGCCTCGAAGCTTGCTCCATTCAGTGCCAGGCTTGAAGTGTGATGTTCGGCTACCAAGTCGCATGGTACCACCCATTTGCCTGTCGTGTGTTAGTGTCCGTGTTCGGCCGCATTTAATAATGACTTACTCTTTGGAACCCTCAGGCATGAAGATAACAACACGGTGCTCCGCCTGAGCAGAGAACTCCTCGGATGTGGCCTCCTTAAGACCCATAACGTTGCGAGCGTACTCAATAACGGCAGTCTGCATACCCAAGCAGATACCCAGGTAAGGGAGCTTTCGCTCACGAGCCCACTTGGCAACCTCAACCATACCGCGGATTCCTCGTGTTCCAAAGCCTCCAGGGACGATGATACCCTGTGCCCGGACAACATGGGCCCACGCCTCGTGGTACTTGCGAGGGTCCTTCTCCTGCATCTCAGGCTCGAGATGCTCTGAGTCAACAGAAACAAGGTTCAGCTTGCGCTTGCATCGCATTGCTGAGTGCTCAAGCGCCTTGTGGACACTGAGATATGAGTCGTCAAGGCTGACGTATTTGCCAACCAAGACGATGTTGACGGGCTCGAGGTGTCGGTCGGGGACGACAGTCTTCTTCCAGAGGTCCCAGAGAGCCTGACCCTTCTGGGCCATGGGAGGAGTCACCTGGCAGTTCTCGAGGGCCAGACCCTTGCGCAGCAGCTTAAGAAGACCCTCCTGCTCGAGGAGAAGAGGAACCTGGTAAATGGTGTCCATGTTGCGGACACCGATGACCTGCTCGTCTTCGACTTGGCAGCTTCGGGCGATCTTTGTGATGGTGGCCTGGTCCAGCTCTCGCTCACAACGGCAGGCAATCTTCAGATCGTTAGGTAGGTCCTGGGTTTGAGAGACGAAATACGTACCACATCAGGGATCAGACCGGCGCTTCGCACTTGTCGAATAGCATGCTGAGTAGGCTTTGTCTTCTCCTCTCCATTGATAATAGGGACGTAGGAAACGCTGATGCTCAGGAAGTTTTCCCGGCCAAGTCGGTGTCGCAATTGCTTCATAGGTCAGCGTTGGATCCTGCAGTCGTCCTGGTTCACGTACCGAAAGAGCCTCAACGAAAGGACCAGATTCAAGATCACCAATTGTACCACCCTAGTCGCAATGTCAGTCACATCCCGGGTCGCGCGCAATTGCGGATGGTCATACAAGTTCAACTGCGGCAAGTTAGTAATTTTCCTCCGAATTATTGTCACAGGTTGACGTACTGATGCAAACATCTGGCGCTTCTCCTGAGGCGTCCACGGGGATCTTGGCGACGCGCTCGATCCAATCTTGAATAGCGTCTGTGATGTGAGGAACGACCTTTGCGGTTGTTAGTCAAGTCGGATTGATCGCGCAGCTTATGCAATGTACCTGAACAGCTGGATCCATGTTAGTACAACAAACATCGCGACTAGACAATACACATACTCTTTCCCAAGTAATCTCCTCGTCGCTCTTTCTCCTAATTAGTTGTTAGTCGTGGGTCGCATATATCGAGGAATCGCGGGCGCCGTACGATGACCTGCTTGTAGATCTTGCCAGTGGTAATGTTGCTGTCACGGCTCAATTGGATACCGAGGTATCTGTGTCGCATTAGTTCGCTGCTCGAGGGGATTGCGCGGGTTGGTTGTCGAGTCATACCGCTCGTAGTTTCCGAGATCGAGATCGGTCTGAGGAGTCAGCGCAAAGTCTTTCATGGGTGGAGATCAATCGTACCTCTCCTCCATCGTCAAGAACGAAGCACTCGCCGTGCCTGAGACTTTATTAACGAAGTGTGACCGGTATTATTGGACCAATACATACTCTAGAGGGTTAAGAAGACCGGCGTCGGTGTTGATATAAGGGTCGGTCTAATCGAGGGTCAGAATCGTCGGTCGGTCGGTCTGTGTTGGTGGGGTATTACTTTGATCGCCTAATTGTGTTAGTCACAGCTTGTTGACCATGAGCAGATCGTATCGTACAGTAACGCGAAGACCAAGAGTCTTGAGAAGGAGACCAGCGCTACTGGCTATCGTGATTGTCAGTTGCTGGTAGATTCGGAGAATGCTCGTCCATTGCCATACCGATAATGCCTAGAGTCAGAAGTTAGTACACAGCCAACCAAATGTTGCGACGAGGCGAAAAGCTTACCTTTGCCGACACCGGAGATAACTCCACCGCTCACAAGAACAACCTTCATATTGACGTATGGCTTGTCGGTTGTGTGTTAGTTGGGGGAGGGTATTGAAACTGTTGCTAGAAGATTTGAAGGGCGCGATCAAAAACTTCGATCAACGAAAAGAAAGATTCAGCGGTGGGGTACGAGTTTCTGCCACTCCTTTCGGAGCTCAAGGTCTCACCGCCTACCGTAAGAAGCTTAATCCTTGCTACTGTTAGATCCACTCGAAGCCAGGTCTGAACTTGATTGATGGTAATTGCCAGTTAAAATATTAACATAGACTTACTACGTAGTAGAAAAGTGTGATTTGTGAAGCATCCGTTAATGGGCGAAAGGTTCCATTATCATGTGTTAAGTGGTAGAACTGGTGGTGCAATTCAGAATGTGCCCTCTGACGCCATCACACGGAGTAGGCCTGTAATTGTTCCAAATAATGAGCAGTGAGATTGATCTATCGATCTTTTTAGACCTTGCATCGGTTCAATGGATAGTAAAATAGTTATTTTTCTAAAATTTAAGCTTTTAGAAATAAAACTGTCTATTCTCACTGCTTAAGATTATTATTCAGAAGCTTGCGTGGTTAGTGAAGCTTTCACCAATCCCCAACTCTAGGTTAGCAATGACGACTGCAGGGCATTTAGCGGGGTCTTTAACTTGATCGACATTTAAACCTCGGAAGTTCACCAGTCCAACCAACGAAACGTGTATAGCATCGTCGCTATCATTTGAATCTCTTTTGTGTTACAAGGCGAGCCCAGATTGACAGATTAGTTGAAGCCGATCGAGTGGGAGCTGTTAAGTATGATGTCACGATTCCGGTTTCGTCGCCTCGGCGCAGCTGCAAAGCACTTCTCTACTTCATCTTTGCGGAGCGGTCCATATGAAACAACGATACAGAACCTGAAACTAAATGCCCAGACTAGAGTTATCTATCAAGGTACCACCCGATAACCATGGCATCTGATACTTATGTATGCTAGCATGACGCAGGCTTCACCGGGAAAGTGGTATGATACGAGACAACGAGTTGCGGAGTCGTACTGATCTTGAACTTACCAGGCAACAAAGAATGCTCAAGATACAATAGAGTATGGAACCAAAGTCGTAGGAGGTGTCTCTCCCGGTAAAGGAGGCCAACAAAATCTCGGCCTTCCAGTCTTCAACACTGTTCGAGAGGTGAGTGATCAGCCTTGTTATTGAAACAATCTCATAACATACTAGGCTGTGGATGAAGTCAACCCCTCTGCCAGTGTTGTCTTTGTCCCTGCTCATTCTGCTGCCCTAGCTATCATCGAAGCCATCGAGGCCGAAATTCCTCTAGTAGTCTCCGTGGCTGAATTTGTACCTGTACGAGACATGCTTCTGGTCCACGAGGTTCTAAGGACCCAATCTAAGACACGACTGGTTGGTCCAAATTGCCCTGGGATTATCGCCCCGGACCAATGTAGACTGGGGATCATGCCGCACAAACAATTTGCGCGTGGATGTGTTGGTATTGTGTCCAAGTCAGGCACTTTGAGCTACGAAGCGGTGGGATCGACCACGCGTGCCGGCCTAGGTCAAAGCATTTCTGTTGGGATGGGAGGCGACATGCTACCAGGTAAGTGCCATGGAATGTCTACTTTTGACGCAGAATTGACATACTAGGCACTACATTGGCCGATGGACTGAGACTTTTCTTCGATCATGAAGAAACCAAGGGGATCATTGTCATTGGAGAGATTGGGGGTGAGGCAGAACTCGAAGCTGCGGCACTCATCAGAGAATATCGTCGTACAACTCCCATTCCAAAACCGATTGTAAGTCTGGTAGCTGGACGAACAGCGCCGTTAGGAAGGATCATGGGCCATGCAGGCGCAGTATACTCAAGTGGCGATCCTACTGCCGAGGAGAAAGCCAAGGCTTTGGAAGATGCGGGAGCTGTACTTGTTCCCCATCCAGGGATCATGGGAGAGAAGATGAAAGAGCTTCTTGTCCTCTGATTGACACGAATGATGTGTTGATCTCTGGAAAACGTAAGGTAGTTAGGCTAGATCACTTCAGCTCCATATTTGAAAAAATCTGTTGAGAGGGTGCAGCTTAAGCAAGTTTGACTTGGTGAAGATCGTTCGAGCATATCGAGCGGTTGGAAGCCTGGTCTTGAGCTGCTGCGTGCCTCGGGGGTGCAGGGGCTGCCTTGCACTTACTTTGATTTTTGACCTATAGAATATGGATTCCTTCCAACTTTATCCTCCCAAGCTTTCGCGCATCCATGGTCTCAGGCTATGATCAGGATGGTCTGTATAATGCACTTCCCTTTATGTGTTTGGCCTCTAATGTATTGGTGACATTCACCCTGAAGGCCTCGTTCACACAATTGACCTGTCTTTCCAAACTGTCGTACCAGGTCTTGTGCTTTGACTTGTCCCCCTCGTGAAAAGAGATATCGGTCTCGAGGATTGGCTGCCGTTCTCCTCTTATTACGAAGCATTAGAAGCTCGTAGCCAAGAACGACCAGTTTGAAGTTGGGATTGTCCCGCATAGTATAAGGAGCCGGTCAGATGGAGGCTTGTACTGCAGCAAAGGGTTGTTATCTCGATAGTAGGATTCATCGTGTTAGGTGGTAGCTGCGAAAGAGCCTGGCGATGTGGATCGAAAGGAGACCCTGGGTTGATTGACTGACTTCGTTAAAGTCGATTGACCAGCTTATTGTTTTAAACTGGTGGAGGGATGAAGAAGGGAAAACAGATGTTATGCATATGGATTTATTTATTCATATTGATTAGAGTTTAGTTGCCGTGTGTGATTTCTGTTGTGTTGATCTATTGAGTTTTGGCCTATATGGAAGTGGAGAACTTTATCACTGATAATACTGAGAGAATCAGAAAGCCTGGGCTTGATAAGGTTAAAGCTTGAAGTAAGATATAATACTATTTCGTTCTTTTATTCTGCTAGATTCTCTACTGTAGGGTCACTGACTCTGATACTTCAGGTGCTGGTGGTTCCTGGTGGTGCACGCCACATGATCTCGATGTTGACCTGTGTTCAGGTGAATGGATGTATCTAGTGAAAAAGGCCGAGGTATAACGTGACAGTTGCATATACTTTGCCTCATAAAACTAATCCGGCTATCGGAAGTATGTTGCTGGCGGTCTGTAGACTTTACTCTAAGGTTGGTGGTATCTCCGGGGTGGACAGAGTGATATATGCCTGAGGCTAAGATGCGCAGACAAGAAGTATAAATAGAAAAGAAGTTTCCTAGAACTTGGAAGTGATTCCTTTCCTGATCAGGTGTGGTTCCTCTTTCGTAACAAGGTAGGGCTCAGTTTAAAGCACGTCTCAACCAAGAAACGTGGATACTTGGGCATCAGGGGAGAAGTTACAAAGTCGTAACAAAAAGTAGGGCAATGATGATAACTAAATCGTGTAAATGCCTTTAGAGAAACTGAGCCCTCGAAACCAAGTGGTGCCCTAAGTGCGAGATGTTCAAGTGGACTCTTAAGCACTTTTTTGTCCACAGTTTGTCTTGGATTTACCACACCCAAACTACAACAACTCACAATCGCAGAAGACAAACATAGTCCAGCAGACTAGTAGGTATGATCTCACAAGTACTGCAAGTCTCCTTTAGATAACATGCTTGCAAGAAGTTGCCCCCAGTAGGTCAAAAATGGCAGAGGTTATACTAGGTTTGAGACCGGACTTGGGCCGTCTACTGATTATATGGGGTTGCGTGAGAATGGTGAATGCGTCTTGATATGTCGAATCACGAGTCTGCCCATGTTCGATTTAGTGTGTTTCTTCAGTATCTAATCAAGATTTAGCAACAATAATGGCGGAACCTTGTTCGATATCTCGCCGAGGAGGATCAAAATTATGCAATTATAAAATCATAGTTTTCTTGTACATATTAGGGAGTTGTTGAGAAGTTAACCTTGTTTGAGAGCATCGTGTACAAGAGACAGTGGAAGAATATAACAACAACGGCAGCTGGGCAAATAATGTTTTGTGAGAACTTGACAATCTCACTCTAAAGCTTCGTAATAACGCATTTCGGAATAAGGTCCACATGGTTATAGAGCAGTTTTTGGTATTCTTCTGACACATACGACCAAAGGTAGTGGAAAATACGGGATCCCGTCCGCTCTCCCATAGTCAAGCCACTAACCGGCGGATTAGTAGTTGGGTCGGTGACGACCAGCGAATCCCCGCTGTTGTATGTTTTTGCAATTTTGACATGCTGTCTACTAGCTTGGCTGTTAGTTTTTGGACAAGGGTCCACTTCTTCCCCCTAAGTAGTCTAGTACATCTAAAAGCATGTGTTGAATCACCATTATTTGAGGAGACCCCGTCCGCTCTCCTATAGTCAAGCCAGTAACCTTTCTTTTTGATCTGTTCCTATAGGTATTAGTTAAACTCAGTATGAACTGCTTTGTCAGTATTATAAACAAGAGGCTGTTACTTCATGATCAAGTTTTAGTGACTCACGTGAACTCACACGTGACTATTGGTCATGTCGACGACACCTACATCTAGCTCTAAATTTACGCTTTAATGACTTGTGATACCTTCATCTATGCCCTGGGACAGTTGGCTGTATCTAGCAGTCGAATTGCGGTGCCATTGGACATTGTCTCATTGACTGTAGCCAACAGCGGTGCTGTCATTTGAGCGTCTACCCCTCATACCAACGTTGATCATTTGGCAACATTCATTCTTTCGTTCCCTTCACTGACAATCAACCCTCCATCACTACAACAACTTTTCTCAAAACTATACCATGACTCTCAGAGCTTGCTCGGGCTTCTCCTCAGTTCGCCCCTTGATCAGCCCGTTAAAGGTAAGCGACCACCACTCAACTTCAATCCTCATGTGCTAATGACGCAAGCTTAGTCGCTTCAACAGACTCAGTCCAGGAGCCTTCATTTACTAGAGTATCAGTCCCAGGAATTACTCAGAGCGGTATTTTCACGCCTCCAGAATCGTGGACTCAAATTTGCTAACAGATAGCTTTCTGATCTCCAGGCCGGCATTTCCACTCCGAAAGGCCAGCTCTTAAAGTCAAAGAAATGGCGGGATATAGCGCTGTCTCGTAAGTTACCTCTGAAAGGATCGTAATGTAGCTAACACCGATACAGAAAATGGTAAGATACGTTTGGTACCACAAGTTATAGGTCACCGACAGGAAATCACAAGGGAGGATATTTTGAATGGGAAAGTTGTCACAGAATTAGGCCAATTTCAGAGATCAAACACGGGAGGAAGTTTTTCGAAAGAGGGCAAGGTCAAAATCCTTATGGAGTATCTTGTGGAGCATGATCAAAAATGGCGTCTCTCAATGGCAGTTGATCGCGAGAGTTGCCGGCCAGCCGTCAGAATACGGCAGGACCCAAACGATGCAAAGCTTCCAGATCCTTTATATGAGAGAGGCTTTCAGCAAACATTTGGATTTAGCCTGACGACTGGGATCTCCGAATCCTTTGTCACTGATATATCCGAAACATTCCATCTCCCACAAAGCTCGTCAAAGAGCTTGGGGAAGATACTTCGTGGGCTGTTCAAGATTTTCGACGATGGAGAAGCCATCAGCCTGGAAGTAGACCTTCTGTATCTTCCAGATGGTCAATTCATGTGCTCGAACTCTCTATTCTGGTTCGATGACGCTGCCAGAGATCGCCAGCATGCTATTCACGATTTGCGGGCGAAAGAGCAAGAGGCCGAACAAGAACTTTATGCGGAGGAGCATGGCTTGGTATATATCAAGATGCAAGGAAGTGTTGGAACTGTTGTAAACGGGGCTGGCTTGGCAAGTGCCACGAATGACACCATCAGTTTATATGGTGGCTCCAGCGCGAACTTCCTTGATGCAGGAGGCCAGGCTACCAAGGAGACTATGCTTCAAGCCTTCAAGATTATCATAGCTGACCAGGACGTCAAGTCTATCCTGGTGAACATATTTGGTGGTAAGTATGACTTTTTTGATGACTCGACTGGAACTAACAGATGGATAGGTATCACGAGATGCGACATGATAGCAGAGTCGATTATAGCTGCAGCTAAAGAGCTTGGCCCTTTTCGCGTTCCCTTAGTGGCACGATTGCAAGGAACCAACTCAGAAGCCGGGCTGAAGATGGTAAGTGTTGAAGCTTGCTTGTTGGCAATTGCTGATAAGTGTTTAGCTCGCCGATGCGGATCTTGGAATTGAAGTCGAAGCAGATTTCGGAGAGGCAGCCAGGAAGGCAGTTGAGTTGACAGGCCAGAAATCCAAGGGACTCACCCACAGCGGGACAACATCGTAACCTGGTGGCCTTACTGGTAACCAAGCAAGCTCAAGTCAAATACATGTATTTCAAAGTCTTCAGATAACTAACTCATCGGAATAAAGACAAATATGGCCTGTCACGCTTTGCTGTAATAAGACTCTATACCAAATTTTTGTAAGTTATTATAAATTAGAATACCTTATCAAGGTTTCACATAAATCACTACTGAATTTTATCAAAGTTATATGATGTTATGTAACTTTCCTGACCAGATCCTAAAGTTTCCTAATCTTCTCCCACATACTTCCTCTTTTAGCCTTCACCTAGAGATAGACCGGATGTGTGTTTTGTATATGTTTACCTTTTCTTACACATCGAAACCGGGGCTTGTAGAAATGTCTAGGAGGTTCCTAGGTTGAGGATCGATGGATTGTCTTGACGCAGCAAGAAATATAATAGTAGACGCTCGATTACAGCAAAAGTATAAGCATTACTGGAGAGGCAAACTTTTTTCAATGGCAAGTGAAGGAATTCAAAGGCAAAGGTTGATTGGTTAATACTTGATCCTGAGTTTCTCTAGATGCAAAGTGCTCAGAACCCCGTTCCCAAGCAATGACACAGCGATTGTACAATGCCGTACTGCCCTGATCTACCCCCTTGCATTTTCATAGAATCTGGGCTGTCTTGTAGGCGCAATTCAATCGACGAATCCTTCGTGCCTGAGGAGTCTACGCCTAGCGCTTGGATTCAAATCCATTGCAACATAGGAATCCTTCACATCTCATTTCCGTGGTTATGATTCGCCAGTTGAACACTATGACACCAAGCTCTACTCAAACGAGGATATTAAGCTCACGTAAGCACAACCCATGACACCACATTTCCTATGTTATTGCCCCTTCAAATTGAACATATCACCCTGATAACGACCTACAGAATAGTTTGGCAGACCTTCAGTCTATGTCGACAAAATGGCTGCACTCAAACAACGTCTCGGCTTTAAGACCAGAAGTTCCCTGGCGCTCTTCTCAATTTTCGGCGGGGCACTATTTCTCTTCTCAACACTTCAACTACCCTACATCGACATTGACCGCGTCTTTTACGCTGCTGGAAATCCTTGGTCTGTACCTGGAGAATGTTATTGGTTCCAAAAGCCTGGACTCATGCGCAATGGGATGTTATTGCATCTGTCTACCATCTTGCCCGCTGGTGCCCTTATTTGCTTTCAGTTCATACCAGCGCTTCGACAGGCCAAATACGCAAAGTTCCATCGTATCAACGGATATGTGGTTTTGTTTCTATCGGCGTTGGGGACAATTGGTGCGCTTATAATTGAGAAGCGCGCTATGGGAGGGGGATCCTCAAATAGGATTGGAACTTGGATCCTCTGCACTCTCTTCACAGGTGCTTCAATCATGGGCTTGGTCAGCATCAAGAGGAGACGATTCGAGGAGCATCGGGCGTGGATGCTTCGGGCCTGGTTCTGGGTATGACATCAACCCTAAGCCTTCAGAAACCCACTGACATGTAAGGCAACATCGATTATCACCATGAGAATTATCCTCATCTCTATGGCCCACATAATAGGAACCCCTTCACGGGCTTTCGAAGTGAGCATGCCCTGCTACATTGTTGAGTATCTGCATGAAAGCTTTCCTGGCACGATGAAAAACCCGTATCCGAGCTGTGCCGCATTCACATCTGGAGAGAATTTATTGCAGGAGACTATGGTGACAACTAATTGGGATCTCAATGATTTGCCAGGTATTACAGCCGGTTTGAGATTTGGCTATGCCGTTGGTGGTTGGCTCGGATTTGTTATTCATGCTATTGGAGTTGAAGTCTACGTAAGTGGATTCTTCCATATGGTGATTCTGCTAATACTTTATCCAGATAAGGGCTACTCGACCGAAGCGGAAAGTAAAGGTCTGATAGGAGGAGGTTGCTTAGAGGATATTGTTCATGCTTGCCATTATTTGCTGGAATGGTAGTGCAGAGGTTGCGACAAAGCGCATCAATGCTGGGCAGAAACAAGAAGAACAGTTATCATACAAGATAGATGTCATAAAAGAGTGGGATAAATCAAGATTGAACCACAGTGAGCAGGATAGTCGACCTGGATCCCTTGTTAAATCTCTGATAGTTGCAAAATTGAGGCGAAATTAATGCAACCTAAGACAAACACAAGCCAATTGTAGAACTAAAGAGCCTGCCAAAGTCTAGATCTAGAGCCTATTATCTAATGGCCCCCACATCTATTCAGCTTTATGAAAGCAGTGTCTTGCGGCTGAACTACCGTGGGTATTCCAGGGGCAATTCTAAGTAACGGCCAAATCTTGGCATTACACAGACGATTGCCTCCAACCAGTCATATGATGATGCTCAATTATCCCACCCCCATGAAGTCACACGATCCACATAGCTATCACGCATATGCATAGGAAACAGAGTCCTAGCCAGTTGGTCTCTGCCGGACGGGAAGCTCGTGGGAAAGGACATCCGCCCGCCACGCAAGGGCGGGACTAGCTGAAGCCGATGGCTTGGGATTAGTGAACGCCCGCTTTTGACGGGGAGTTCGAGGCTGCCACGGACCGTCGCTGTGGGATGAGCGTTGACTGTTAGTGGAGGCCTCAGGAATCACGACAGCGTGGTGGTTCATTGCGAATCGACGTGGTGAGGGAGGGTGATGTAGAGCTGGGATGGAACAGTTGGATCTTGAGTGGTCTCCAGAGACTAATTAAACGTTCCCTGCACGGTCCAGACTTATCTTCCGCTGATCTGATTCTTGAGTAGATTTCATGAAAAAGGTAACATTTGAGGTTGGAATCGCGACATCCGAAAAGACAAGGGTAGAAAAGGGAGAAGTTGGGGGGATTCCACTCGGATCATCGGTGTGGAGAGGACCCAGAGCCATCCGATGTAAGAACATGCATGCACGCTCGGACGGAAGGGATTTGACCCAATCAGTCATTTAAATTATTGTCGAGCTTACGCAAAACAAGAAGTAATGTTGCACCAGGTTCCCACAAACTTGTCTTGTCTTTGGTCATCGCGTTTCTTGGGCACGCAGAAGTGACAGAACTAGCAATGGGGTGATCTTGGCCCCTTTTAGCAATCGTCTCATCAAGCCAAGAATTCCGTCATCTTCGGATCTCGCGGTAATGAAGACTGATCCAGCCAGCGCTAAGGTTGATTCTGGGTGCTGATGGGTTGGGTGCTGACCCACAGAATAAGGCTTGGATTAGAGCTTTTGAGCTAATTCTTAAGCTTATTTGTCTACTTGCATGTGATTGATCGGCACGAAGAGTGGCCGCGTTCTTTTTTCTTTTCTTTTGGGAATTCGATAGTTCGTAATTTCAGCAGAGTGATTGCAACCAACTCCCCGATCGATCTCGGGGAGCAGGTCGAGGTCCCTTCTCTTGGCACGCTCGCCACAAACCCTGCGCTAAGTGCGCTGTAACGAAGTTCGGGGAGTCTGCCGGGGAGTTGATCCACTGGCTGACCTGTTGGAATAAAGTTTGCAACCCAGGCTGACGCCTCGTCGGGGAGCTTGCAATGGTCAAGGTTAATGATTGGGGGTTTGAGCATTTCGGTGAGTCATTTATTTTGAGTGCCCCCACCAAATGTCATTGAGATAAGGCATGCATGTCTTGGCTTGTGGTATCTGAGTAGGCCAGGACTTGGTGACGGGGAGTTCTAGGGTGGTGAGGTGGACAATGGACGTACTGTTTAAAAATGGTGCAATTTGGGTTATTTGGATTGCTAATTGAATGGCAGGTGCGACGGGTTGGTCAATTTTTCACTGTCTCCTGCCGTGGAATGGGTAGGCGTTGTGACTGTTCAAGATGTGCCAATTGACCAGCAAGGGATAACCATCGAGACTTTTGCCTCGACACCATCACCTTCATTTTCAACTCCAGTCAATTATTATTTATCGTCCCTAATCTCATCTATTCATCCCTCTTTGAACCCACGCCCCGGCACTTGCGTGTATTGCGTGCTCGGCTTGGCTTGACGCCAAGACTGTCTAGACCCAGATGGTGAACCACCCTCAAGCCATCAACCCTTGGCTAGCAGACTCAAGAAATGATTGAAAAGGGCCAGCGAAGAACCTGAAAAAACAGCAGATTCATTATATTTGACAGTGACATTCATCACCTTCGGCAGTGACATCCATCTCCTTCGGCAGTGATATCCATCATCATGGGCAAGCTTGAACAGACGTCGTCAAACTCCGACTTCCCTCAGCCTAGAGATGATGAAGAGATTTTGACACTTCGCAATGACTGGAGTGTCGAAGAGGAACGCAGAGCTAAAAGGAAGTAGGTTCGGTCCTCAACACCACGGCCTCCGCTCATGACCTAACGAACAACCTCTAGGCTTGACTTTATAATTATGCCTTTGCTCACTCTCGGTTTCTTTTGCCTTCAGCTGGACCGGGGAAACATTGCAAATGCGCTTACTGATAACTTCATGGAGGATGTCGGCATCACACAAAACCAGTTCAACGTCGGCCAGCAAATGCTCTCTCTTGGCATAGTACTCTTCGAGATTCCATCCAACATGATTTTGTACCGCGTAGGACCGGGCAAGTGGCTTACTCTACAGCTCTTTCTCTTTGGAACTGTCAGTACCTTCCAGGCATTCCAAAACAACTACGGCTCTTTCGTCGCCACGAGGTTCTTGCTTGGTATTACGGAGTCCGGTTTCATTCCGGGAGGCCTTTGGACTCTTTCGACATGGTACACTCGTAAAGAGACTGCCAAGCGAGTTATGTTCTTCTACTTCGGAAACCAATTTGGTCAAGCTTCGTCTAAGCTGTTGGCCTACGGTATTCTTCACATGCGCGGTGTGGGCGACAAGGCCGGTAAGTTAAGAACTATTCATAAACTCAATAAAGTTACTAATAATACACTAGGTTGGTTTTGGCTTTTCGTTCTGATGGGCGCCTTCACTGTCCTGTCAGGAGTTGTACTGGGCTGCTGTCTTCCTGATTCTTTCAAGAACCCGCGAAGCACCTTTCTCCCAAATGTCAAGATCTTCAATGAGAGAGAGTTGCACATCCTGCAGAGTCGTATTCTTCTTGACGATCCCATGAAGGGCAAGAAGAAGAGAAAGATCGGCCTTGGCGCTTTCAAGAAAGCGGTAAGTCTCATCTTCATCGTTCTAGTTCCCGCCACGCCATGACTCTGTCTCCTAGCCCACTCTCGGCACTTCATACACCCATCTGGCACCGTGTCTAATTGTGATTAGTTCTCCAATTGGCGTCTGTGGATTCATGTCATTATCACACTCACCAACAACGGCCCCCAACGTGCATTCGACACATACTCGCCTTCGATTGTAAAGAGCTTTGGTTTCGAGGGTTTGACTAGCAATGCTCTGGCCTCAGTCGGTCTATTTCTCCAAATCCCTGTCTCATGGTCCTTTAGTTGGGTGTCTGATCGATTGTAAGTCTCATCTGTGTCTCTAAACAGGCTGATACTAACCATGATCCAGCAACAAGAGACCCGAGACTGTTATGGCAGGTTTGAGCATGCACTTACTGGGTTACGTCTTTAATCGCATCTTCACTGAGCTGTCCCTTCGTGGTGTCAGTTATTTCGGTGTTGTATGGACGCAGACCTTTGGTACATTCTCACATCCATTGAACATTGCGTGGATGTCCTTGGCGTGTGATGATTCAGAAGAGAGAGCCCTTGCAATGGCCATGTGAGTAATTCGTTTCTTCAAGTTTTCAAGGCTAACCATTCAGGGTCATCATGGGAGCCAATATTGCTGGAATATATGGCGCTCAGATCTTCCGATCCGACGATAAGCCCAAGTATCGTCGTGGCTTTACTATCAATATTGTCGTGCTTGCTGTTGGTTTGGCCCTTGCAGTTTTGCGGTTCTTCGATGATAAGATCTGGCGCCGCAACAAGGTTGCTGAGATCCAGGATCAGCTTGCACGCGAGAGAGGCGACCATGACAGCAACAGTGACGAAAAGAGTGATGGACAGAAGGACGATCGCACTCCTACTCTTGGCCTGGAGAAGACCTCGCCTGTGGAGTTGAACGCCGTTGCTAAGGCTACTCAGTAGCTCATCACCGTCTTTGTTTGGATCAGATTGGCTAGATAAACCTTGGATTACATACTTATATAGTAGCAGCACAATTTCTTCTTGACAGTGATTTCCACTCTAATATGTTGGGTGATCTTGAAATCGCAACTCGAGGCAGTCAAACTATACAGTTCAACAATATTTCGAGGCATCATGCCCACCGAGAATGATCGAATAACAATTTGTTAATCTAAGAGTTCCCGGACTTTACAGTTTTATAAATGGAGTTATACCCCAGCAGTGATTTCCTTTCCAACTCCTCAGATTCTTCCCCCAGAAATCTTGCCGGGCACAGAGCCTGCCGGGTCTGATCATCCACATCCTCCCCATCCACGATACTTATCAAGAACTTCGCAACACCGACAGAATGGGTAATCCAAACGGCCACAGCCATATAAAGACCCTCTACAGAATCAACCTTTCCAGCAAGGGGCATGTTGTCAGGCGTCATGGAGAATACGCCGTTGAAGCTCCTCCCTTCTCTGAACTCTTGCGCCGCACCGGGTGGGAGTAAACCCGTGGCGAATTTGAGAGGCTGCTTGAATTCATCAATCCATTCACCCGTGGCCGTCCCGTTCGATGGCTTGTGGCTGGTTGGTTCGTGATCATAACTGCCTATCCCAAAGTTTGATCCGTGATCGCGTGCGTAGACGTGGTGCTCTGGCCAGCGAACAAAGGGGAGTTTGTGGGTGAGTGGATCGTGTGTTTGGCCGTGCATGTAAGGGTGGCCTACTGGAATGACTGGAACTGGGAAGTTGAGTTCTGAAGAGAGGTCTTGAGCCCAAAGTCCTGTTGTGAGGATAACTTTGTCGGCGTTGAGCTGTTGAGGGGTGCCATTTACAAGAGCATCAACACCCGTGATACGGCCTTGCGTGATGACAAGCTTTTGGACGTCGCCTTCCACAAAATGCGCACCTCGCTTTCTTGATTCGTCCTGATACCAAGTAGCAATCCTCACGGCATTGGCAGTTCCATCCGAAGAAAATAACACCGCAGCTCCAGGTCCCGATGCATTGACCAATTCGGGTGCAAGTGCATGCGCCTGCTCGATACTGAGAATCTCCGCCGGAAGTCCTGACTTCTTGGCATCTTCACAGCGAGCCTTCAACCGCTCGATCCCAGCCTCTTCAAAAGCAATCTCCAGTCCGCCTACTCTGTCGAAACCGCCAGGGATCTTGACGATTTCAGAGACGGTGTCGATGGCGAGTTTGGTAAGGATCTCGGATTCGTTGAATTGACCAACAAAACCTGGGGCAATTCCGGTTGAGCCAAGAAGAGATTTGAAGGAGCGGTCGATTATGGTGATGTTACGATGGGTGGGTGATAGGCCAAGATGGTAAGCAAGTGTGGAGCCAACGATGCCTGCGCCGACGATGATGATGGATTCAGTGGATTCGGACATGATGAAGGGTAGGGAGGAAGTGAATGGTTTAATTGAATGAGTAAGATGTGCTGGAAGAATGATTTTTTTGTTTCAATCACTCACATCTTATATCTTTAATCTGGTCAAAGCACTTACACAACGACGCCCATGGGGCGTCAAAGTCAGTTCAAGGGCGCGCGGCGAGGCCAAGATCCAGCCAATTAAGTAAAACAGCTTGTCCAAAATCGACGACATCGAGACCCGCATCGTAAACCCCACAATCGACCCGCTGCGCGCGCCCTTAACTGCGGGTATTTGCGAATGGTATGATAATTGCAATTAATGACTTCTAGCCCCGTATATCGCCAAGACCATGATATTAAAAAGCAGTTGCTTACTACAGACGAGTGGATGGGGCAGCTTACGAGGTAGTTCTGTAATACTATATCTGAAGTTACGAGTAATTAAACAATGTTTCCGACAGGTTGTCCGTTTGTGTCAAAGCTGCAATTCTGCAAAAGCCGACAAGATAATACGACGGGGTGTATAAAGTTCTCTAATGTTGATAATAAAATTATATAAAACCTGTCACTATGAGACGACTTTTGACAAAATTATATCCCTTATCTAAAATTAGAAAAGTTTATTATTTAGCAGAGGAAATTATCCTCAATCGCGAGACGCGAGGTGTGGTACGTGGCTTTGACGCTGAGTGAGATGTTAGCTGGTGCCCAATGACTGTATCGGTGTTGGGCTTACTATGCATCCAAGATATATAGCCATACCGTTATTGAATGCATGACAGCTTACGGTTAATGTAAGACGTGGCGCAGGTATATAAACTTGCATGGTATCCCACAATCGTGGACCAAAGTCTCTCCCATGATTATCTCTAGAACATCACCTCGACAGACAGCTCAACAAAAGTAATTATGACTTCTCCTCAAGACAACGCCATCAAAACAAACATCGAGGCCACAGTAAACAGCTACCTCGCAAGTTTCATCGACGCCAAAGCTCAAAATGACCCTTCCCTCGTCAATCGTAACGTCAGCCCCGACTGCATACGCCAGATGCTCCCCACCAGTCTCGGCGGAGGCGGTTCCATGAACAACGAGGATTACCAAAAGGTCTTTACCCAAGGCATGGACTTTGCGGGGATGAAGAAGAACACTTCTTCTGATATGGTCATCGACGTGGATGCTCGCAAAGCGGCGGTTACAGCTGTCGCGGAGCTGGAGCTGCCCAATGGGGAGAAATTCAATCTGGACTTTGCTTGGTTTTTGCACTTGAATGACGATGGGTCCAAGATTAAGAAGATTGTTGAGTTTGTGGACAGTGACACGTTTAAGGGCATGCAGCAGAAGGCGCCAACGTCGAGTGATGGATGAGGCTGAGTAGGTATGATATATGTACGTTTTGGTAGTGTCAAGTTTATTCAATACCATATGCTACAAAGGTGAAGCCAATCACGAACTTCTCGTATTATCAAGCCATTAAATGCGACGTTTCTAGTATCGTCTTGCTCCCAAGTAACTGGATTATCAAACCAGTGATTGCATAGAAGTAGAAGTAGAAGTAACTGAATGACTAGAATGTCTGGCAAACCTCAGGGACAATGGTAGAACCACAGCATCTCAACACAAGATTACAGAGCTATCAGTTGAATATCCTGATACGAAAAAGAGGTGGGGGGTGCCCAGATTGTATATCTCGTCATAGTCAACTGACAACCCTATTCTGCTTTCTGCTTCATACTCTCCCGATACTTCAACATCCATTTCGCCGATTTCTCAACTACATCATCATGATCGGAAACCGGATTAAACAAGAGCCTCTTCCTCGCCTTTTCGATACTGTGAGTATGTGTATAAATGCAATACTCCATCGATACTCTTCGAAGCTGAACCGGTGGTTTGATGGTGTTCAGAGTGAATATCCAGAATAACCATTCAGCCGCCAGAACAACCACGATCATAATCCATGCGGGTAAGACAATCACGTCTTTGAGGGCATCTTCGCCGCGAGAGGCTTTCCATATGACACTGATATGGTGCCAAAATGGTACTGGATGGCCATCAGAAACATTGAAGGCTTCGCCATCCACCTTTCCTCCAGCTCGACGTGGATCTAGGAGGGCTTTGGCAGCGAGGATATGCGCGATTGCATTGTTTTCACCAGAAACAACCTCCATCAAATTCTTGCCGTCACCAACCTGGACTAACTTCTTGTCCCCATCGCACGTGTCGAGTACTTCAACCATGCCTTGGATGTGTCTCTCCCCGTAAGCATGGCCGGGGCGTAACGCAACAGTTCGCAGTCGAGGGCCATTTGCCTCGCGGACAAGAACATCGCCAATTGCTTTGGTGCGATTATACTCGTTTGACTTGTCGAGCGGCGACCAGAGAGGATACGTCTCGTCGGCATCTGTAAACGGTGGGCTCGCGTACACGTCAACGCTGGACGTCAAAACAAACGCTCGAACATCGCTCTCAGTCGCTTGTTTGAGGAGTAGCTCAGTACCCTTCACATTGGTCGCGTAGAATTCTCCGTCTCTACTGGCCGGTAACGCAGCCACCGGTGACGCGCAATGAAAGATGACACTTGGTCGGACCTGATCAATAACTTGTCGCAAGAGACCACTGTCGGTTATGTCTCCCTTGAAATATGCGGCTTTTTCGTGTCTGTTTCTTGAGACATCACGGTCAAAAACATAAACCTCGTCGCATTCGTGGTCTTCCAGTAGCCCGCGTACCAAATGGTAGCCAAGAAAGCCGCAGCCGCCAACAACGAGACTCGAGGCGATAAGTGGTGGAGTTGGCTGTGTTTCGGTCATTTTACCAATCATGGAACCAAAGGTTCAACTGCGGGATGTAGGAGTAGCTGTCAGGTACGAAAAGTAAAAGTGTATATGTGCCTGAATGAAGTCCGTCGGAGTCGCAGTCAGGTACTAGGTCTCACAATGGCATCCATCATTTAGCGCTCTTGTCAGCCAATCTCTGGCGAGAATCAATACGGTGTGTGACCTTTTCGTATTCGGAAGCCGGTTCTTAAAACTCGCTCAATTTGGCTCACTTGTGCTTTATTGTGTTGAAAATTATTTTGTCTCGAATCACGCATGCTGTTAGAAAAGTCCAAGCCTCACCAGATGCTCCTAGCAAAGCGCGTAGGTGATAGGCTCAAATCTTGGACCCGAGAAATCACAGATCACAAGGTTTCGTGGTCTAACGGTTATGACTGCGGATTCTGATTCCGCCAGCGAGGGTTCGACTCCCTCCGAGACCTTTCTTTTGGCCAATCCGCATCCTGAGGAGCGGATGTTTCTCCACCCAAAATTCTTTTTTGCTTTCAATTCCTCCGACTTATTTTTGGTTTCCTTTTTCATTCGCCCGTTCGTAAGGGCAGCCATCTCCACCTGTTGGCGACGCCTCATCAGGCCTAGCGCTTCAGGCAAGCAGCTCTTCAAACAGCAGTCAGCATCTTCCTCCTGTTCACCAATCTTTCTCATACGCCTCTTTTCATGTCCTTTCAAATCACCTCGTACGGGCATTTTTTTGAGTCATGACACGCGTTAAACCGGGACAACGTCAACGAACCAGAGCCCCAAAAGTCACTTCAGGATGTAAAACATGCAAGCATGTAAAACCTGGCTGACCAGTGTTAACGGTCGTATGACTAACAACTTACAGGAGTTGGTCATTATTGACTTTGTTTTGTTTCGCTAGCTGACCGCTGTAGTCCGAAGAGTGAAATGCGATGAAGCTCGCCCGGCTTGTCTACGATGTACTTCAACCGGCCGCAAATGTGATGGATACCAGCCAAATCCACCCAGTACACCAAGTACATCACCCCAGTCAACAGCTTCCCCTTCATCCGTCGTCTCCACCTACACCACTTCTGCCGAGGCGCGGTCCTTCCAATTCTTTATTGAAAAGACTCTTGCGAACTTTCAAACCTTCTTCCCCGATGATCTATGGAGTACCAAGGTCTTGCAAGTAGCCCAATCCACGAACTGTATCAAACATTCTCTTGTGGCTCTGGCGAACTATCACGAACTCTATCTTACCCATCAGCAATGGTTACAACTTGAATCGGCACACGCGCTGAAGCACTATAACCTCGCCATCAGGGAACTACTAACTCCTTCACCTGATGACTTGTCACAGGGTCATATCCCCATTCTGTCATGCTTAATATTCATTTCTATCGAGGTAGTTCTCCATTACGCAACTTGGATATTGTGCTAACAAGTTCAAGCTCCTCCAGGGCAAAACTGATTCGGCCATTGTTCTTTTCAAATATGGCTGCCGAATGATTCAACAGTTCAGGAAGTCTCTCTCAGCTGCCAGAGACGCTGGTAAGCGCTCATGCTCTGACGTTGAAAATACTCTCGGTCTAGTCCAGGCTTGTTTCAGACGTATCGCCGTGCAGATCTTAACGGTATGCCCTCCCTGTCTGTACTATTTGCATACCTAAATAATAACACAGCTCATGGGTGATATTGACCCCGACCTCTGGGAAGCTTTTCACGGCACCTTTGATAAATCTTCCGTTTGCTACGAAATACCGTTTGCGTCCCTTGCAGATGCACGAGAGGCATTGTTAGAACTTCTCGTTGAGCAGGCTAGTCCTGGCCTAAAAGGAAAATCGATTCATGAGATAATGACACATTCTGCAAAGCTCGAACAATGGGGCAATTCATACGATGCACTCTTGGCCGACTGCGATGTTATTGGCAACATATTGAGCGATAATGAGACGCGAGCAGTTGCCCTTCTTCAACTACACCGCAAATATCTCGAGATCAATGTTTCGAAATACCTCTACGGTCAAGGTGACCCCTGCTTCTGGGATCGCTTCACCGCTGATTTTGACGAAATTGTCAACTACGCCGCCACCGCGGCTGGACTGGATAAAAACTACGCACATCGAAATTGGTCTACAGATTCCACACCGATGGCATACTTCCACCTCGATCTAGGCTTCAGCTCTGTTTTAGTTGCAGTCATTGCTCGGTGTCGCGATCCTTTCATTCGAAGAAGGGCTATCGCAGTGATGCTGGCTGATCGTGTACAAGAAGGAGCTTTCAATGGGTCACAGTCTGCAAGAGTTGCAGCGAAGGTTATGGAACTTGAAGAAGCCAGAAGTGGCGATGTCAAGTGTAGCAGTGATATACCTGAGGAAGCCAGAGTAAGAACGATACGAGTGCAATTACTGGGATCTGAGAGGCCGAGAACTAAGATAGTGTATGGGTTCGATCAAGGGTTTTGTGAAGAGGAGTTTGGCTTGACATGATATTACACCGAAGTGTCAATCAAATTCCAGGCTCGCACCTATGAAACTCGGCAATCCTCGCTCGCAATTCATCAACATGATTCTCAAACCTCATACACGAACTTGTTTTTCGCATTCACAAGCGATGGAGGATGGAGGTGAGTGAAAGAATAAGCAGAGCCCACATTTTGCGAGAGTGGCGGCGCTAAGAAATGAATCATCGTCATTTTCGGTTAGCTCCTCGGATAGCCACAAATTCGATCTTAGATCAACCTATCGCGTCGTTGGTTCAATATCTCAAGAGTCAGAATAGAATGCAGCTACTCTCAAAAAAGAAGTCGACTCATATTGATTCACTCCACAATCTCATACATTAACAGCTTCGAGTCCCGTTGATTCAGATCTCTCAACTACACTCAACTCATTCAGCATCAGCACACCCCCTGATGAGCCTAACACTGCTCAACAACAACACTGCAACCAACACAACCACAATGGGCAAATTCACCATCCCTGCTTGCAGCAAGGGACTTCGCGAGATTGACCCTTCGCTTCTTGACCTCCGAACAGACGCTGAAATCATCGCCCAACTCCAAACCTACCAGCCAATCACCTCGGAGAAGAATGTCTGGGCAGTTTGGGACAAAGGTCTATTGGCCATGCCTGATTGCCATCAGCAAACCGTTCTCAACTGGGTACGCCGCCTAGGCCCCTCTTGGACTGTTCGACTTGTCGACTTTATTGAAGCATCACCTAACAACATCTTCACCTTTGTCGGCAAAGAATGGTTTCCGGAATGTTTCGTCAACAAAACCATGGACGGAAAACACGCCCCTCAGCACGCAGCTGACCTTGCTCGTCTTCCACTTGTTTATGAGTATGGCGGTATGTGGATGGATGTCAGTAACGTACTCGAAACTCATATCGACACCTTATTCTGGGACCATCTCTCTGCACCTGATACACCTTATGAAATGGCAGCTTGGATAATCACTGGTCAAATCAGGAACAAATGGGGTGACTTTGGTAATTTCATGTTCGCTGCCCGCAAACACTGCGAGTTTATAAAACAGTGGCATCAAGGGTACATTGAACTATGGAGAGGTCGAACAAATGTGGATGGCTTCCACAAACACCCTCTTATACAAGAGATCGGACTAGCTGAAGGCTTGGCAAATCCAGATGACGAAAACCAGATCAGATTCATGACAGACTATGTCGCACAAATGGTGATTGGCGATCGAACTCGCAATCTCGTCGATGTTAAATCAGGCTGGAGTGGACGCGAATTTTGGGAGACTAAGGTCTTTATGGTGGAAGGTATCCAGAATGGTATTCTGGGTGCTCTCAGAACCAATCTCGACGGCCAGAAGCAAGCCGACTACTTCACAACACGCCTGGATGAACCCGATCTAGAGAAGAGAGCTGAGGCAGAGGAGTTTATGGTTGAGATGTTGGAGAAGAGCCATATCTACAAAATTTGGCATAATTCGATGGGTGACTCGCCCGCTCTCGGCGACCTTGTCAAGAAGAAGGGAAACGAGGATATCACACATCGTCCTGGCACATTTGGGGAGTTGTACCGCTACGGGACTGTGCATTGGGAATCTACAAGGGAGGTGGAGAGGTTGGAGCCACAGAGAAATGGTGACGAATTGATATATGGCACAGCTACTAAGACTGCTGCTGAGGTGGCGATTTAGATTAGATCAGAGAATATAGACTAGAAAAGGGCTGGGAGTGTGCTAATGATAGAGTTGTTTAATAGAGAGAATTTGAGTGTAACTTGTTAGCCGTTATTAGAACTTCTTAAACATAGATCGATGGAGGATAGTACGGTATTCAGCCAAAGGGGGTGTAAGAGAGGAGGAAGGAGAGAAGTGCAAGTGTAGATATGTTGATAGTTTATTTGATCCCATGTAAAACCATAAAAGCTAGAATATTACTGGACTTTTCGATGCCCACTGCAGTGTCTAAGAATTAAAAGAAATTGTCTAGTCAAATCACAGACCGCTGAAGAAAGTCCCAACACAGCTGCCAACCTGGATACGGAACGGCGAAGGTTGTGGTAGTTAGAGCAGAAAGAGAAAGGTTAAGGCAGGGGAGACTTAAAAGTTTGCGGAATTAGTCCTAGACGAAAGTATCGTGGCAAGACGAGACGAGTAAATGAAGCGTTTTCAGTTCGACGACACACGCGTTGTACAGTCAGGGGATAGTGAGCTTGAAAGCCAGTCCAATGAGACACAGGCTGATCACCATCGTTTCCCAATACCCAAGACAAATATCCAGTCGCTAACAAAAACACTAACGTGGATGCCGAGTTGTCTTCCAACCGATCTCATTATGAGTGGTGATCGAATTCGCAACCTTGTCGACATGACAACAGGCTGGAATGGACGCGGTATGTCAATGATTGCCAAAAGACAACACAAGCCTTCGACAAATCGAATCGCTTGGAATACTGTTACAAATAACAATAAGCTACATGAGCATCATGAATACGAAAAGAGGGAGCTGAATATAGTGGTAGAAGCCTAGTTACAACGAGCCTCATTAGAAAATGTAGCCAATCCAATAATACCAAGTGCTGATGCACTCCTTCGCCCATTGCACCTTCTGGAAGGTCACCAGTGGTGACGTCGGTGATAATGACTGCATATAGCGAGTCGCGCAGCAGTAGTGCTGTCAATCTCGCAGCCTGGTTAAGAATTAACCTGTCTGTCGCAAGTGCCGCGATCAATTTCTTGACGCAGTGGCCCGTTGCCTCCAGATCAACCCTCGTCAACCCATTCACAAAACCCAACTCCCCCGCCTCGACGACGACAAATTTGGCACCGCCCCAACTTATATCCAACGAAACTAAAGGCTTGCCGCTGTCGAGCTAGGGCCACCGGAACTCAGGGATTATCTGGACTTCGAGCCCAACTGATTTTGGGTATTATCGGGTGGAAGTGAACTTGATCGGCCGCTGAGGGTTAGAGTGACCATCCTCTCTGATAGGTACCTCGTTTAACACGACGCCGCAGGGAGCAATCGCAAGGTCGTAACCTGCCTAGTCGAATCTACCTCAAGTCTATGCCGCTTGGGGAGATGTCATGATAGTAGGTGTCAACCAGGAAGTGCCCTAGGGCCCTAGGTTCGAGCATCAGCCGCCGCCGCACATTGTCGTGCTCGTTACGTGCCTGGGCACGCTGCTCAAGAAGAGTGCCCGAAACCTCCGGAAACCCTTTGTAGAGGATCCGAGCGGGCTCGCCTGTGATGTGCATGTCGATGCGTTCGAGCGTTTCTCGTGGCTGCTGCGCTGCGAGCCTGAGTCGCTGTGTAAGTGACATGGCTACGGACGAGCTTGCTAAGCATGTGCTGCTAAGTGTTTGAAGAGAGACGAGCAACTTCTGTCAACAGAGAGTAAAATGTCCTCCCGGCCATCGCCTGTCGTGTTGAATGGAGAGTTACAACCATTGGGTCGGATCGGTCCACCACAATGGGTTATACTTATTGATCAGCATCCAAGCAGTGTAGTCTCTAGACTCCAGACTGGTAGACTTTGCCGCCACAACGAGCAAGTACCCGCCCCTTGACGAACGCTAGGCCAGTTTCATGTCGGAATAACTGGCCGAGGGGTCTCATGTCATAGCTTGCTCAATGCACGAATTGAAGAATTTCCCGTCGGGGCTCCTGCCTTTAGGAAGCTCTTCTCTGAGACTTGTTGCGGTGAGTTTACATTCGCTAAGAGGAATCCCTGAGTCCTCCCTGAGATAACCTACCGCGTGTAGATAAAGAAGGAAGATATCGAGAACATAGTCTAAGACCAGGGTGCATGGTTTATGTATAGCCGCTATTAAGAGGACCATAGACATTCTAAGGCTATATGTATTTATGTAGATATAAGCGGCCGGATCTAGACTATCTGCAATACCAAGCAGGGTGCAGAGCCAGGTGCTCAGAGGTAACCCGGCTGGTTTGATCGGTTACTGAGTCAGTTTCCATGTGGTGGATTCATTAGACAAAAGCTCACCTAGATTGTAGTACACGTATAACATCGCTGTCGAATGTGAACGACACAGGATGGCCTCGACATTGTGGCGTGCCAAAAGGGTCCCCAGCAGCATGGTCCTTGACTCCTGCTGCTGAATGCTGTTCGGTACTTCGTACGAATTCTCACGCAGTCGTCCTTGCACTTCTCTGAGTATCTCGCAGATGGCTTGATTGGTCACCGGCTCATCGGTCACTTGTGTGAGCAAATCACCTACACTGTCGCGAACAGTGCCAAGCCAGACTGCGACCTTCTTGAGTGCCAGATTTCGACATTAGAAACAACCCCGCACTTCAACTCTCCCAAGTCCGAACTTTGACTCGACAAACCACCGTCTTCACATATTCTCCTCAAGGCTATGTCTAATATCCTATACAAGTGCGATGACCTTCGGATCCCAGCCTCCAGCTCCAGCATCAACAAAGAACCAAGATCTGCTTCGACTCTTATCCCTCTCGCTATCAGTACTCCCTTGTCCAAAAACCAAACATGCCAAACTTCATATGGCTTCAGAATCTACCCAAAGTGAAGTCATCATACGCAGGCATTGGTGCTTACACTCCCAGCATATTCATACAAATACTACTTCAAACTTTCAGATCCCCTAAGTTCTATTCACCATACTCGACTGGCAGCAGAATGCGCAGGTGGTGGTGCTTACACTCCTCCAACCCCTCCTAGCCTAAATTCTATTCTGTTACTTCCAACCTTGCACTTCGCCCAAGCACGTCTTGCTCTTCCGATTTGTGTTCACACCCAAGTGGTACTCACCTGAACCTAAACCTAAACCTGAGTCATTCTACCTCTGATTTCATATTTCCAAGTGCCTCTACTAACTCTGTAGAGCATGGCCACAAGATGGCTCCGACGACCAACCCCTTATCCCTGTTCGACGTGCCAAGGCCGTCAAGTTCAGCCGCCCCTCCATCTTCTGGTCTCCGAAGGTCTGCTCGTGGCCAAGATCCTGTCAATTACGCTCCTGCTCCACTTATCTGTCGACAATGACTTGACTGAGGAGGAAGTCTTTAAAGACGAGGATGAAGATGAAGATCTTCCTATCAATGCCAATCATCTCATACAGGGACGACCGGGTGAAGCATCCGGAATCAGACCCACAAACTAAATTTAGATACAAAGTGAAATAAAATGAGTTCAAGCTGAGTCAAATTTGAGAAAGCTTTTAGGGTATTAGATGAACTTAGAAACATAAAACTTGTATGTAGAATCTAAACATGAGGAGAAAGCTAATCGAACGCTGTGGTACATATACACGATTGTAAATAACAGCATTCCTGTGCCCGTGTATGTAGCTGAAATTGAGCGATATCTCGTTCAATTATAATGTCGGCATCGGCAATTGAGACATCGCAAGATGAGACATGAGCCATCATCTTCAATCCACGATCCAAAATTATCCCCACAGTTGCGGCACCATTCGTGGTTTTGAACAGTATCGATTAGTTTGGTAATCTTATTGTTCGCCGCGTGTTCGCGGCCCATAAACGCAATTGCATTTTGCTTCGCTACATCTCGCTCTGCCTTGAAGCTGTTAGATCTCTTCAGCTCCTCCGAATACTGGGTTTCCAGTCGTAGCTTTTGGGCGGCGTAAACTTCAGCTTTCTTGTTTGCAGCCGCAAGAGTCTCGGCCTTCAGTTTGTTCTCGGCAATGAGCCTTGCAACCTCTTTCTGCTCGTCCTCAAGAGCTTTCTTCAGATCATCTCGCTTGCGGGCAAGGACGCTGGCGTCGCTGTTTTTCTCAAGTTCAAGTGCGAGACTCAGGTCTTCGTTCGATTTGGTCAGAGTTATGACCTTTTCCCTTTCTTGGTCCCAACGTTTTCTCAGTAACGCACGCTCAGAGCTAGCGACTCTTAACTCTCTTTCAGCTGCTTCCTGGGCCTTGGATTTCTCTTCGAGCTTTTTGGCGTATTCGGTGACTTTGCCCTCCGCCGCCCTGAGGTCTTGATCGACCAGTTGGCGTCCAGAGGTAATAGCCGAGATTTCCTTCCGAAGTTGATTATTCTTAGCAGTGTACGCCGTGAGTTCATTCTGTAACTCGACTCGGGCGGCGGAAGCTTCTGCAAGCTCACGAGTAGACTGAGATGCCTTCTGTTCCTCGCCCTTCATACGTTGCTGTAGCAGTTGGTGCGCGGAGGAGAGGTCAGTGACGCTCTGGCGTAGTCGGTCGTTCTCAGACGTAACGGCCGCGAGCTGCTTCTTAAAATCGGTTTGTTGAACTTCTAACCTCTCTTTGAAGTCAATATCACACTGCTCCTCACTGACAACCTTATCCTGGACGCGTTGCTGGAGCTGGTCACGCTCAGAAGAAATTTCCGCTACTCTTTGACAAAGCTCTTTGTTCTCAGATAAGGTAGCTGCAAGCTGTTGCTGAAGATCGTCACGTTCGGATGAGGTTGTTGACACTTGCCCCCTGAGCTCTTGAAGTTTGGCTGAACTATCGGCCTCGGCAGTCGTTTGTGGAAGTGTGGAAGAAACTCGAAAAGTGCTGTGAAAGCTTCGCAGCATCGTAGAATGATCGAACTCTGGTGAGATGATCAGGGAATCCAAGTGCTCTCTGGACTTGGCAACCAGCAGGCGTTGCAAGTATGGATCCTTCGAGCTCAAGGCGACAGTGACAGTATCGAGAAATGCGGAATCGAACCAATAATGGTCCAAAGTCGGTGCGATGTGGGATCTCGTGAGCTGGGAGAGTTTCGGAATCTCAAAATGAGCGCTGATGGCGTTGACTCGTGCATGGCTTATCAAGAGATCCCTGGTGTAGTGTTCGGGGATAGGCTGGCCAACTAAAGATGATTAGTGCACTACAAAGAAATAAGGATATAACATACTGGCCGATATCACACTTGGAAAGTTATCAGCGTTTACCCCGTAATTCCCAGTCTCGAGATACTGAGCCAAGCATTGGACAGTAGGGAAGTCGAACTCAGTGACAGGAATAATCGTAGCATTCTTGAGTGTGAGAGCACCGGCAAGCACAGGAGAATGTACTTTAGCCACCGATTTAGGGACACTGATTTCGAAATCTTGACCTGCAAAGGTGAGTAATGGAGGGTTTTGGCCATCCATATTGTGAGGTTGCAGCTAGACACAGATTGAGTGAAGGGAAGAGATTACGAGGAGAAGAAAAAGAAAGATGTTGCGCTTGAGGAGAAGCATAAAGTGGGGCGTGCGTTGCTTCACTGCTGATAAAAAGATATCAATCAAGGCAAGGATACGAGGATTCATCAGCCGGATTAGTCGACGGTTACTGTGATAACAGTTGACTGTATTAATGAAAGAAATTACAGAGGTTGTACAGGTTCATTTGCTGGTGAGTGTTGAATGACGGAAAGTGGCCCCATGCTGCATCGACCAGAGATCAGTGCCAGTGCTGGATGATTATCAAGAGCAACAAGAGGCAACAGGAGGAAATGCAAAAAGAGAAACCCCTGCTACTAGATTCGAACTAGCGACCTCCCAGTGCCCTTATTAAAGAGAAGAAAACCCTCCCGAGAGAGAAGTTTGGTTAGCTGGGTGTCTTACCACTAGACCAAGCAAGGTACGTCTTATGTTGAAGGCATGATCTATTGAATCAGTACATGTAGCCGAGTAGGTATGGCAGTAGGTTGCGCTCAGCAGGTTAAGTTCATTTTCTCCCCAAAATCCCTCCCATTTCTGCACAGGTGTTACAAACAGATGTTTGATCTGACTTGCTTGTATTCCACGCGATGATTATCAGAAATGACAGGAAGAAGAGCAAAGAATAGATCCCCGGTTGCCAGGTTCGAACTAGCGACCTCCCAGTGCCCTTCTTTAAAGAGAAGAAAACGGTTCCCGAAGGAGTCGTTAAGCTAGCTGGGTGTCATACCACTTGACCAAGCCGGGCGCGTCTTATGTTGAACGCATGATCCGTTGAAATAGTACTTCTAGCCTACTAGTTAGTAGCTTTGCGCTCACCAGGCCGGTGCCTACTAAATAACTCCCATCTATGCCCCTTGTCCTTCCCTATCTACTACCCCTGAACAGGCGGGGGTCTTCCGCATCTCACCAGGAACCACTGAACTTCATGTACTCTCCAAAGTCCACCATGTTTTTGCACCGGTGCCACAGACCCCAAGATGATAGACGTTTGATTTGACATGCTCGCATTCGAAAGTCGTTAGCTAGCCCTTAATTGCCAGTGTTGACCGTAACGCTCTGAATTCAAAGCTGGCTATGATCAAAAGACAGGACCTGCCGGTTTCACATTTCTTACGGAACAGTTTCTGTCATACGATTTTACTGGTGTTTCTTTAGGATGGCTCGAGAAGCCCTACATTTCCCCGTGGATAAGACAAAGCTGATCTCAGAAGAAGGGTGGATGCGAGTCAAGAGAAGACTTCTCTAGAGTGAAGCGAAGTGGTAACAGATTAGGGGCTAGGCAGCAGCCTTTCCACCAGAACCTTCTCTCACAGGTAGGAACCGCTACAAAAATTGCCCTGGAAGGATCTCTAGGTTACATAGCCTAATTCATTGCATCATCCCTCAACAAAAACTTCCCCGGTGTAGTATAGTGGTCTAGTACCCCTGAGTGTACCCTTTCGAGGGATACTTTGCTACAGAGTGGCCAGGCAACATGGGTTCAAATCCCGTCATCGGGAGTCTTTTTTTTCTATTATTGCCTTTTACATTATATTATGCCGAATCAATAAATTTATCTTGTTCCGGTGACATCTATGGGGCAGTGAGGAACATATTGTACATACACGTTGTTTGCACCACCTAAGCCGTATCGTGTTGGTCTATATCGCTCCTGCCCAGTTATTTGATCTCCGATGCATGTTGTTCCTGTAGATCTCTGCTTTCTTTCGCGCAAAGATCCCCATGTCGACTTTTCACGTAGCAGCATCTGAATCTTTCGGTAGTCTTGGCTACCATTCAAATATACATCGACAATCCTCCAAATGCTGAACAAAAACACTGAAAGGGATAGACCAGGTGATATGCGGCACAGACTTTGCAGGTGCTGTCATCGCGTGTGTTTGCTTAGCCTTCTGTGAGATTTTGTGAGTGCCTGAAGATTAGAAAGAGGTGGCATGTAGTTGAAAGTGGATCCGCCGGTGGAGCTGGGGGCGGATCACCTACCAGCATGGTCGCCTGATCGCCAACCACGAGAGAAACTTTACTCGCATTGCATCCTATAATCTCCTGCTTGGTCTTATCGCATAAAGGATGGAAACAATCTTGTGAACTAAGTCTCCCTGACTGAGAAAAGGACTCCAGAATCTCCACGATCGCTCATGTCTGAAAACTCCATGACGGTTGTGGGTACCACACCAGCTTCAATACGCAGAGGCTCAGAGTTGCTGAAGAGAGAAATGAGAAAATAGAAAGTGAGTAGCAGAAACCCAAACGCAAGTAAGCATCATGAGGTGTAGTCAATCCCATAATATCAAGTGCTGATGTTGTGAAACACAGAGTCAAGTTGGTCTACAGATACGAGCCAAGCATATGATCCCTCAACACCATCATGCTTGTAGGGTCTGCTTGTCAGTCGGCCATAGCAAACAATATACGACAAACATACCAACCTCAACTGAGGGAAAGGGGGTAAAAGGAAATATGATCTATGTTGCAAGAGTCAAACCCACACCCTCCCGAGCCCCAGTTCCCCCTATATACCATCTCAACCCCTGGGTTTGCAGGGAGAGCAGCGGGATCAAAAGAAGAATTACGGGACTCTGTCACTGTTCAACGCTGATAAGTGGTTCGTATCGTTTGGGTAGAGATTCAGGCGGATGAGAGCCAAAGGGCTTCGCAAGATTCGGATGCTTATGGCATGATTTCAAGCTCTTTGATGGTGTCAACTGCTGCCGTCTCCTTTGAGATGTCCTAATAGTGCAGTTGTTGTTTTTCATCGCGTTAGCCTGTGTTTATAAGAGCGATCGTCAAGAAGAATGGAGACTCCAACTGCAAAGGAGGTGAGACTTGGAAGTGATTTCTGGGGATGAAAACGAATGAGCTCCACTGATCTATCGAGGAGTGCGAGGCTCTCTACTTACGGCGGCCGTAATTCTGACTGATCTGGATCTGAAAGAAAAGGAAGTTCAGCCCCAACGTGTTGGTCTGAACTCGTCTGTGCGAATGCGGCAAATGATTTTGCCTTCAACTCAGAATTAACGACCGGTAGCAACGATGGGCCTGCAATCACCGAGACTTCACAGTCTAGTTAGGATTGGATACTCAGGTTGGATGAGAAAGACTCACAAGAGGGCTTACGTGTTGGACTTCTTTTTCATTTTGTTCATCTTCGATGATTGTGCCACCATGGTGAGCCATGGGATACGCTCGAACAACTAGAAAAGAATAACAAAACAAGCTAGGGAGAAGAATGATTCTCCAAACAATTCTCAACTTACACTGTGCTCTAATCATGATGCGGGGGGACAGCGAAGTTGTATGCTTACTGTTGAGATATGGAAGACCTTGTTGCAGGTAGCATGGGTGGTGAAGGAGAAGCAGTATAGGAGCTACCTACCTTTCCTACCTAGGCGGGCGCGGTACTGGGTTAAGGACTACTTCAGGACTTCCATAGTTACTACCTAAGCTCCTAGGCTACATATACTGATTCAACTCAATCTCCCTTCAACATAAGACGTGCCCGGTTTGGTCTAGTGGTCAAGGCACCCAGCCCAACGATTCCTTAGGGTTTCGTTTCCATATGTTAACGATGGGGTTGGGTCACATCGGTTCGAATCCGGTAACCGGGAACATATTTCTTTTTTCTCTTCTCAATTTTGACACTCATCCGGCACTGGCACTAACTGACCCCTTACCGACGTTCCATGTGGTTGTCTATTTGTCGTTTGACTTTTGGCAACAACGAGTTAGTCTATCTTACCGATGTAACTTCTTAGAATGCTATATCAAAGTGGAATTATCGTCAGTCTGACTCGATTTAGGTAACAGGTCCTCCTATCCTTGATATCCTTTTATCGGGTGTGAATCAATCACATATTGCCCCCATCCCCCCTTTATGCTCTTTTCTTAACCGCAATGACAATTACAACTTCTTTCCTTTTCTCTCTTCCTTATTTCTTTCCCAGTATTTAAGCCAGAAGGCTTTCCCAAGGAAAAAGGGGTAACTCTCATTCGAGAACTTGGTGTGAATTCCTGAAGCTTTCACGTCCCAGGCTGTTGAATCCCCTGATTCGCCCCTCAGGTTTGTGGAGGAAATCCCTGTGTTGAACAAAGCGATAAAATACTGGGATTGCAAATTTGTTTGTTCTTTGCCAAACTCATTTCATATGCCATGTCAGCCAGTTGCTTAGATTGTTCGGCACTGACCACCACGATTGGTTCGCTCGCTACTAGGCAACAGCAAGAATTTCAGAGTAGAATGTGAATTTGTCTGTGGGGACGCATTGCGGCTCGATGGATGAATTCTGTTTCTCCTGTGCCACAGACCGTGCGTGTGCCTTTTCCCACTTAATATCTCCACGACTTGCCATCTGGTAAATATTGCCTCCACGGCGGTTGACGTGCCGACAAATGGACCAAAAGTCGTTTCGTTTACAGCGCGCGAGAGTTTAAACCTCCCCACTTCCGATAACTGAGCTGACGTACATGGACTTCTGTCAATACCTCTTAATGATCGTTGACAAACGCTAGATCAAAGTCCGAGCCTTCAACGTTCTCGCCGAGCAGGGATACTGAATCAGAGTCGAGCCGTTTCCTTCACCATGCGTCAAAATGCGAAATCAGAATCAAGCTATTATATTCTTCACCGAGAGGTGAAGAAGCCGGATCAGAACTCGCCATTGCTGGTGTACGATGTTCAAAATGGTCAGCAATAGTCGATAGCCACTCTCATCTGCTGTCGCTACTGTTGGCAGATATTGCTTGAGAACCGCACCACAAACAAGGGAACTATCGCGGAATGGGAACGACTGAATAGTGACTTTATCCGTCTGGGGTTTGGGAACATCGTGGGCACACAACTGTGCCCCAACAGGAAGTCCAGAAGCCATCCCTACAACCAGTTCCGGCCACGGATGTGGCCGATACTTACCAGCCGAAAGAGACAAAGGACCTCTGGGACCCCGGATACCATCGGCTTCAAGCAAGTTGAACCCAAAAAGCTCGCCAGGGCCACACGGAACGTGGAAGCCATTCGGACACAGAACTCAGCCAACCTGGAGGCATTGGCCGAGTTCTGGTCATTCGTGCTGCTGATTGAGCCCGATAATCGACGTATCTACAACGAGGCTTAAGCATTCCATCGTGATCCGGGGAGCGTGGGAACCTGAATAGGATGCTTGAAGGTGCCAGAACGATGGAATGACTGATGGGGAAACCATTGGTTCGCGGGATGAATCCTTCCAACTTTGGGCCTGCGGGACCCCGATTCTCTGTCGTCCATAACAAACACAAACGATCAGCGCTCTACCACCAATTCAAGCCCAGTCATAGAGAACACCATGCCGTGTCAGCCTACAAACCAACTTTCACTTCTAGGGTAAAAGTCCTCTTGTAGCCTTTCAAGCGCCCAGCCGGATTTACGATACTGTTTCACTCTGTGATCATGGAGCATCTCGTACGGAACGAAACCACAGCTCAATATCACTCTCGAGGATGCCACGTTGCACCCTTTATCCCCGGGGAAATTCGTTTTACGAAGCATCGTCAAAAGCTTGACGATAGATGAGCCAAACTCCCACGTGGAGCGAGGGGCACAGCCAAGCATTTCTTGACAAGTATCAGCCTAAGCATACTGACAATACCCCCCTGTTTCTGCTCCCTTGGTGCGAGACAAAACCCTTCAAACAACAATTTGGCTCATTCAATTTCTAGAATCAGATTACCATCGTTGTTGGGGACACTGGGCCTTGAAAGACTGCCCAAACTACCCAGACCATTACAATTGACGAATGGCCACACAGGCATATTGGATGGAGCCAACCACGACAGCTTTCTGAAATCGGATTGGCTACCCGTGACTGATACGACAACGAGCGTCATGGTTCCAGTCATATTGAGTTGACCGTTTGCGAGCATTCTACGACTGTGACATGTACTTGAAGGAAAAGGGCGCGAACGGTGTCAGGCACTGGCAGGCAGCCGATAGCATTGATACGTTTTGTGAGAAGCGGATTCCTCACCAAACTTATATCAGGCAACCGCATGAAAGAGAAAAGTTGTTTGTTTACCTTATATGATTTACCCCGCATGCCTGAAGAGAAGAATCTCTGGGAACCAAGACCTACTCCTATCCTCACCACCACACAAACGAAAGATAGCAAGTCATTAAGTCTTCGAGAACCAGAACCTACACAAATATCAGCCTGAACGGAAGACCGCCAGAATGGAGGAGCCTCCGTGAGGCGAAACCCGAATAGGCACCAAAGAAAACCCTTTGTTGGTCAGCGACGACCGCGCATCTTCCGACGGAGCCAACACCCCATCATTCTTATACCATCCGGTGCCGGTATAACAGACCGAAGAGCTCTGGTGATGGACGAACCCCACGAATACCTGGCTCCTAGACGACACCCCAAACCTGATGGCTTTTTCTCCCCTCACAATCCTACACAGATGGGAAGCATCCCGCGCGACTCTATTGAGTGTGCTTGATGGGAGGCATTAATTTCAAGATAGAAGAAGGCCAACAGGAAGAAAAAGCTCCGAACCATTAAGGCAAAAGAATTTCACCCCAACTGGACCTATCAGGAGAACTTTCGGAAAATGATCTTCCTGAGAACCAGGAGGGGAGACGAAGATGGGATGCGAGTACTGGTGGGCCCCGGCGTTGAGGATGAGACTGAGGTGTATATCCCGTCTGTGGTCTTGGGGACCCGCTGAAACTACTTCACTCACGAAACCAGCACGTAGTGGCAACTGGACGAGCCCTGATTTCAAATAAACGACAGAATTATAGCGAGGATTCGACGCGGTCAGATAGACCATAAAGTATACACAGGCCCCCTCACACCACATCTACGACTGACCTCGATGGGTTTTCCCATTGATATTATAAAGAGGCTCCTAAATAATAACACTCCGATACCAAACCCAGACTACAATTACCTGACCGGTCTGCCAGGCTTCGACGCCGGCCAACTGGGACTTGAAGACAGACTGAACCAAGCTCGGAACAGTGTGGACGAGCTCTTCGAGGAGCGGTTCAGGAGCGACCCCGCCAAACGTTTCGAAGTCGAGCATATTGATCTCCTGGCGCGGGATCCTGAGTACATCTTCGCTACAGATGCGGATCTTATGGAGCGTGCTGCTGAGGGCTTTGCACGAGTGAGAACTGGTGGGCTGGGACCCGGAAACCCATCCATGAACAAGGGACTACCAAGGAATGGAAGCGCTTGGAAGACGCCTTCGTCGGACTGAGTTTCGAAAATACCATTAACCGACAACCACAAAACCCACCTGGATTCTCGCCATGGTTGAATACTTGGGGCAGGCCTGGAGGAAGACGTCGAATACCCATCGAAAGCTCTGAAGCCTCGGACTCTGATGAGTCAGAGGGCACCAACGAGGAGTAAACCTCCAAGGATAAAGCAGCTGCAGCTCCGGGGCAGTTTGACGGTTAGAGGACTGTAGCCCTGACCAATCAGAAACACCAAGCCGAGGAACTCTCGTAGAAGAATTGGATTCCCACTCCTCTAACCCGACCGTGTCAAGTCCTCAGCGCGAGGGGAACTCGTAAGGAGGACCGCCGAAAGAAGAGAAGAGTTTCTACAGCTATGACCTCCGTTGAATCTGGCCCGGATGATGCTCGGGACGACGGAGCAGACAGAGCTGAGGGCAATCGAAAAAGAATGAACGGAGTACTCCGCGACGGAGGACTCCTGACCTGGAGATAGATCGCTTAGGCCGCGATGAACGTAAAGGTCATTCGAGAGTGGGATCCAGCCGACTTGGAAGCACTGGCCGAGTCTTGATCACATATTATCCTAACCCAACCTGATTATCAGCCGGTTCCCGACGAAGCCAAAGCGTTACAAACCCTGTTGACAGGGCGCGGAAACCGAGACAAGGTGCGAAAAGGCGCACAAATAATAGGGCGCTTAATGGGGAAGACGTTCGACCGTGGAATCAACCTCTTTGACATTGGGTCTGAGGAGGGACGGGAACCTCCTGGTAACTAACCCTTATACTTCCAGATGAATGCATTTGAGCATACGTTCCGACCTGATACCCGAGAGCGCTCCCAAGCTCGTCACGAACTAGACGGTACCTTCGTGGGACAACCAGGAGAAGTCCAACCTCCTCAACTCAAGGTCTCACCTGACACAGAGGATATGGATATGGAACCTGAGAATGGGGACCCCAAAGCAGCCCAGATTGCCATTCTAAACGGCTTCGCAGAAAGGATGGAGTCCTACTCGTGCCTGGGAAAGCTAAGGAGACTGTAGTGATCGCTACGTATAAGGATAGACTGTGAAGGGATGCCAAAGGGGAGCCCACAAGGTACCACTCTGAAAGACCTCAGTTCAAACGAGTTTGACAATCAAACTCTAGAAGAGCAAGCGAAACCAATAGGCCTTATCATGTCATCAGAGAGAGGATGAAGGCCATATAGCTCCAGGTGCCCCAGGATGGGGCCCTAAACTAAAAAGGCGACTCCTGGTGGAATATCCATTAGGCAACAAACCTATGCCTTTCTTATACATTGTTATATCAAGGATCAGGACTGAATAAGCAGCCAGTATACCGTATACGCCCCAGCCCGCCGAAACAAAAAGAAAGAAGCGGTGCATCTGAAGAACCCTTGAGCGACGACTTCTCTGCGGTAAACTTCAAAGCCAAGACTTCTCAGACAATTACGGGAAGTCAAACCATATTGACAGAAGCATATACAATGCCGAAGAACCTAAGGCACATCGAGAAACACCTGATGGGAATAGTCTCTAGCTTCCACGCCGACCGGGATCCAGCGGCAGTAACAATTCGACAAAATCAGCGGGCAATCCAACACCTACTGCCACGCGGATGAACTTGTGACGCGATGAGGGTCCTGTTGAATTCCAACCCTCTGGATCCCATATCGGTGAGCACCGCCATTCACGCGGCGAGCCTTTTCATTGAGATCAAGCACGTACCTGATTCTAAAGTGGAACCGTTAGCCTATAAAATGCCGGTTCGAAAACTAGTCCACCCTATCCCATCTATGTCGATGGGGGTATTCATTAACTTCCCATACTACCCAATATTCTATGCAGTATACTCGCTGACGGGGTATATGCATCTTTTCGGGTTCTCAGCCGAAATATATAGGCTAGACCTGAAGCTACAATCAGCATGCTCGATTGAGACGGGGATCCTAGACGAAAATCGGATTAGAGGACTACTTAGATGCATAATGTCGAGCAACCCGGAGGTGCCGGAACACTATCTACTCCCACTCCTTCCATCGTCAATACCGGGGACCTCAATGAGATGGCCCGAGGGTGTGATAATCGAGATCGCCCCTCCAGGGACCTCTTCACCTTGGGGTTGCTAGACGATGTTCGAACCCTTGGCCTACCAATGTACCACCCACGTGAGATCGAGACGCAGCTTGTGGCGGTGCCAGAGAGCGTGGCTTGCAACATGGATGGAAAGAAGAAATGGAACCACCATAGGTGCTATGTCCCACCGAGACCCCATCCTGGGTACTGGCTCCCAGAAGAAAAGGCATTCCTGGTTTCGTTGACAGGTCCGACAGAAGCTATCGAGCCAGCCAGTATCATGAGGATCCTGCTGACCCTGAGATCGAGTGATTACCGAACTGCCCTTGTTACAGTATCCACACCACTCATACAGCAGCAGCCGATCTTCCAGATGGCAATCGCCGATGTAGCAACGTTATTAGCTACACGAAGTTCTCGCCGAAACTCACACAATGTCATCAAGATCTACGCGTGCTTGATGGGCTACAGGCAGCTTTGTCAAACCCACCTTTATTTCAAAACGAAGATCAAGATCATTGCTTGTAGCTGGTGAGTCTGACTCTTCAGCAACCCGGTACTGATCTATCATATATGGCTACTAAGTCAGGCTTTGTGAGCCGGAAACTTTATTTACCGACGAAGCTATGTACAGGACAGCATGCAAATCAATTCCGAGTCTTCGTGATCAGACCTACGAACTTCAGTGGCAACCACATCCATACACAATATTTGGTAAAAGGCGATGACATACCATACGGAGACACCCGACGAAGCTTGTCATTACAAATGTTTTCCGTATTCACAAAGTCCACACAAGCATCTTGTAAAATGGAGTTCACTATGATTAAACAATTCTATACTAAGATTGTGCAACGGTACACAAAGCAAAAGAGTTTATAATAATTTTATTTTACATAACGTTAAACTTTAGAACAAAGGAAGTTGTCGGAGCCTTTACACACCCATTATAGCTATCACGTCGATCTAACGTCGATCAGAAGATGAGAAAATAAGAAATTTAGATCTGCGATATATATGATCAAAAATACGTCGTGTACAGAGCATTGTCAAATAAAGGAAGTACCCCTCTGATTTCAACACCAATGTTGCTAGCTCCTGCAGCGCCAAGGCTCCCGCAGACCCCAAATTCGCGGCCATGTAACGAGGCTGTCGGATCCTTCAATCCTTTCCGAAATTTCAACGTGTACAATTCCAGATCCGGACACCATGGAAGCGGTCAAAGTTTGCCGTACCGCAATTATACAGAATAGGAATTTGGAGAAATCGTGTCAAATATGTAAGCCTGCATAGGGGATCAACACCGAAGAGGATTGGGCCTCGAAGTTGGGCTTTCTAATGGTGTGCATGATGAGGGGTTAATTAATTGCAACGATGGGGAAAAAAGATCGCAAGGGCCTTTCTGGCTGTCGGGATTTCCAACACCTAGTCCCTTCGGCCTTCGTTCTTCGTTTTTGATCACGCAAACGAGTAAGCGACTGCGCTTTCGAAAATCTTTTGGACGATTGCCCCCAGTAGTTTACATCCCTTTTGAGAGTTTGGTGGTGGTAGACTAAAGTAAGTTACCCGTCCCTTGTGCCCATCCCTTGTGGAACGGTCAACAGTAGTCAGGCTAGCCAGGGGCGAGACAATCTGACCGTTGAATGATCCAGATCGATTGAACGTCCCTCAGCGAATCGACACATCCACCACGCTCTCGGTACCGCTCACGACAGGCGCAGCGCATCGTCGGGTTCGCGTGACTCGCCAAACCTAGGGCGTGAGCTCCAGCTTGGTTCGGGACGGAATGGTCATTCATGGATCTTCCTGCACCCGCCGACAAGTAAAACGAAGATCGCCATCACCGCCCAACGAGAAGGCGCCGTCGCATCACCCCCCAACCGACCCGGCCCGACCAATCCGTATCTACCTGACATTAAAAGCCGGCGACTGGTGATAATGAAAGCCGCCAGACGAGATCGTAGCAATACACAAAATAATTCCTTTCTCTGCGTAATCGCGGACGCCTATCCCCAGGCTTGCGATAAGAGCTTCCCCAGCATAGAAAAGCATAAGTGCGTCATCCCACTCCGTTTCCAATAATGTCACTAACAGTGCCTAGCGAGCATTTGAAACGTTGCCATTCATCGGCGTTTTGGTGCAAGGATTGCTTGTTCAAGTTCAATAGCTCGTTATCCGACAAGCATCTCAAACTTGCCAAAGCCGACCATGCACTGCATTGTACACAAAGGTTCACGTCGAGAAGCCTGGATGTCTGGATACAAACCCATGTCATGAGTGAAGAGCAGTATGATCGCTTCAAGCTGCGTAGATGGAAACAAACAGAGGTCCCCTACAAGTTCAACAGCCGCGGCGGGAAGGAATCGGTTCCAGAAAGGAGCTGGCGGCAGATTCGTGAAACAATCTTCCCGACTAGTCAGGCGAGTGAAGCAAGGGAGTTGAGCAGACTGCCAACAGTCGGCCAGGTCGATGACGGGATCCAAAATGTCATAAACTCAACCGGGAGACGATCGTCGGATTTCAGGCAGATGACTATTACCGAGTTCAGGAGCCCTGCCATGGATGCGCCCTCTCAAGTGAATCTGCCACCAATCCCGGCATCCTTGACCACCGACACCTCCTGGTTGTCCACTGAGTTCTCGACGATGACTGATCCGCAAACCTGGCCTTCGACATTGATGTCCTCCCATGCTGGAGTAGACACACAGGGAGATGCCTATAGTTGCGGGGACGCTTATAGCTATGGCTTTGGTGAAGCAACAGAATATGGAGAGTCTTCGTCTCGTCGTGCTCCTGATCCCTCACAAGGGCAGCCGTTTTCGAATTCTTTGAGAGGAACCGGTTTCTGGGACGCTACCAACTAAGGAAATATGCGCTTGTTAGAGTCCCAAAACCACTCGGATAGTGTTAATCAGCATCAGGGAGTAGTGGAGGTTTTATGTTTTGATGAGGGATAACTTACTAAACATGGAGGACTTTTACGGTGGACCTTTGGAAGAATGGACCCAGCCCAGCTTTATACAGATTGTATTGGCCTATTGATGCCTGAGAATGATGTAATGAGGAAATGCAGATTGACTAGTGGTGACTGCAGATTTGAGGCCACCATTTGTATTTTCAGACGCGTAGCATATCATGCGTTAGCAGTGTCTGGTACGTCTGGTATGAGAGTCTTTTGCTTGAAATAGTTGGCTGAAATAAATAATGGGATTGGTTGACTTGTAGGCAGCCCTCATCCTTGAAGCCTCGAAGCTGCCTGATGCTGATGGTTTGTGTCCGGTTGGGCCTAGACCCGCACATTTGAGCCTATGCCGGGATAGTGCGTTGAGAAAATGTTTCTGATTTGGATTGTTATGCAGGAATCTTGGAATATATGGGATCCAAATGTCGTGAGGGTGGAGGGTGGATATTCTTTCAATCTAATGTGGTTAATAACTAAGGAAGGCGCAGATGACATAAAGTGGGGCCCTTTTGGCCAACTCTGAGTCTTCGTTGAACCTCATGCAACGTACCTACCTAACCTAGTTTCATTTCATTCTTATCCGGATACATTGATCCGACAATACAGGCTATGCGTACTAAGAACACGGCAAGTCAAGTCTCTGGGGTTACAGACAGTGGCGCCCCTCCCGCAGACATGAGTCCATCTCAGCCCGACTCTATGGGTGGGGATCTTATCTCTCCATTTCTGGAGATTAACGCCTTGGCACTTGATTCTGGCGAGCCGACCGCCTCTGGACCTGGATCAACGGAACCTTGCAATGATCTCCAACAAAATGAATCTTTAGAACTGAGCTTTGACGACCTGTGGTCTGCGGATTTTGCCCAAGTTCCCCTTGATGCAGACGTCACTGATCTTAGCCATACTCCCATGGAATGGCACCAACTCCAATACTCTGAGATCCCTCCACATTTTGCGATACCACAAGATGGAGTGCCGCAGCATGCATCTGAAAGTCCAAGCCGTGAACTTGGAGATATTCTGGGACCTAATCGCGGATCTCCAGCGTCAAGTTCACCTCACATCCTGACCCCAGTATCTACCACGCTACCTCCCAAGGTAGGCCACAGATTTACCCTAGAATCTCTCCGCGCGTTGAAAGACTGGTTCTCGCGACATAGTGAGAACCCATACCCAACAGAAGAAGAGAAGGTTATGTTGGAGCAACAGACGGGATTGAGCCGCACACAGGTCTCTAACTGGCTGGCCAACAGCCGCAGGCGTCAACCTACTGCCGAGAGCAGTATCAAGACGGCGTCGGCAAAAACAGTGAAGATTCCATCGGATTATACGCCAACGCGTAGAGCGACACCGATCCCACGAAGACCACAAACTGAGCGAGATATGCATCCCCTTCAGCGATGGGTTGACTCGCCTCCAGAAAACGAACCTGCTGCTGTGTCTGCGATTGCTCGTGCTATGGCTTCGGGCGATTTGGTATCTTCAAGTAAGTCGTTCTAGCTTACTTTGCAAACGGATCTGACAAAGTATAGGAAGTCGCAGAGGCACCTTTTCCAACGATGAGAAGTTACCTCGACGACGTCGCCACAGATCCATAACAAGCAGTCTTGGCACATCAAGAAGTGCTTCAAGTGATTCAAGGTCGTCTCGAGGCTCAATAAGTGGGGCTTCGTCTCAAAGCCGTGGCCGTTCTATCCAGAAGAGACGGCCACAAAAGACATCTCTAATAAAGCCCCGTCTTATCTACCAGTGCACGTTCTGCACGGAGACGTTCGCTAGAAAGTACGATTGGCAGCGGCATGAGAACTCTTTGCATCTACCACTAGAGAGATGGCAGTGTTGCCAAGACGGACCGACAGCCGCGGATCCAGAAACAGGAACAGTTTGTTGTTTATTTTGTCTACAAGAGGATCCCAGCGAAGCCCACTTAGCAACGCACAATCCATCTGCTTGTCAGGAGAGGGTGTTCAGCAGGAAGGATCACCTTAAACAGCATCTGAGACTGGTGCATAATGCGGCACTGACTGACCTATCGACGAGAATGTGGAGAACTGCGCAACCGGATATCGTGTCTAGATGCGGATTCTGCCAAGCTTCTCTGAGCACTTGGCTTGACAGGGTAGACCATCTGGCAAATCACTTCAAGATGGGCTGCACAATGTCGAAATGGGTGGGCGACTGGGGTTTTGAGGATTCTGTGCTGAAGAGTGTCGAAAAAGCCTTGCCACCATGTAAGTGACAAGATTTTCAACAAGGTAGCCTGCTAATAACCAATAGACTTAGTCGAGCTAGAGCGTGGTACCCCGTTCCCATTTGCAGCCTCCGGGAAGCCACCTGATTCTCCATGCAGTGCCTACGAGTTGATCACTATGGAGCTGGCCTACTTCATCTCAAACCACCACGATACGGTTGGTGTTCTGCCGAGTCACACTAGCTTACAACTAGAAGCCTGCCGCATCGTGTTCGCGTCGGAAGTGGCTTTTCCTGTATCAAGCCCTGACTCTCGTAGAGGGTCTTCTTGGTTCCGAGACTTACTACTGTCGAATGAGGAGATCGCTCAACAAGCTCGGTTTGGTCCGATACGATCAAAGGCGGAGAGCAGACTTTCTCTGCCGGAGATTAAGGGCAAGACTTCTTTATTTGAGGATTGTCCTTTGGAGTCCCGCTTACAAAAATTTTGTCGACGCGCAAAAGGGGCTGAAGTCTCAAATGCTGAAATACAAAACGAGGCTAGACGGATTATCATGCAAATGGAAAGCGAGCTGCAGACGGAGCCTGAGTATGTAGCTAATTGGTTAATTGGGTTTTTATACGACTCAAAAAGCTGGATTGGCCAATTTAGACGACGTTCAGATTTGAAGTTGGGAGACAATGGTTGGGAGTTGCCGTCAAGTCACCAGTTGTTTCCAGGAGATACAATGGGTCAATCTGATACTTCACCTTGGATATCAGAAATGGCCTTACTGGATGAAAATGTTTGGAACTTTGGCGAACTTGGTGCCCCATCCAACGCGAACACGCATTTTTCAGATCTTGGCTTTGATAAGAGTAACGATCAGATAGTCATCGATGATGCCTCGCCGAGAGACTTCACATGGCTATGGTCAGGCGAACACTCAGCACCGGTCATCCTTCAGACGAATAAAAGCCCCGCAGCAGAGGGTTCAGCCCTTCGGCCATCTTGGCTCGGCCCAGGGATATATGTTTTAAACGATCCAAATCACATCTTGTGGTTTGCGCGTGAGATGAAGAGGTGGGTAAAGGCCGCCATGTCACCGAACAATCCCATATGCCATGTTCCATCGGATGAGGAGTTGAGACATCAAGCCCGATGCCTACTTTATAATGAGTAAGTACATGCTTTCAGTTGGTATAAAACTTAGCTTACCAGGATAGTGATGATCCTTGGAATCAAACGCCAGCAGATAATGGTCAATGGTTAGAAATGTTCAAGAAGGAAGTTGGTATCATAACAGGCACTTAGAAGAAACCATAGACGAAGCGAGCTCATAACATGTTTCAACTATTCAAATCTATTGTTCGACATTTCTTTCATCAAGGGTGACTGTGAGATTGTATGATTATCTGCAATACCCCATTGTCAGAATCATGTCGGAATCATCTCGACTTTGCATGGAGGGCAGCACTCCGTGGGAGGCGGTTTATTATTGAATGCACATCCACGACGTATCTGAGATCCGGTACATGGAAGCTATACTGCCTTTCACTTAGATGATGCCGCCTGCACAATCTTGTCTGCCATCTCACTCAGGCTATCCGCCATGACGTCCATTTCGCCAAAGATATCGACCAAGGCCTCTTTTTCTAGCACCGAGCAGTACGCAGACTTGAATCTGGAAAGCCATTAGCAAAGAGTGGCTATAAACGGAGCCCTCACTTACCCGACCTGCTTGGCAGCACTCACATCCCACATATGTGCCGCCGCAAACCAAAGCTCGTCTGCTCCCTTCAGCTCATCATAGGTCGACGAGTAAGCCTTCAGATCGGGCTTACCGACTCCAAACGAGTCGCAGGAGATAAGATGTTCACGAGGCATGTCGATCCCGGCCTTGTTGAAATATCCAAGCACCCGATCATAATCTCCAGCAGTCAACCCCCGCACCTGGAATCCAGCAGCGCGGAGCTTCTCAAAGCACTCCTTGGCATCAGGTCTGGGCTCCAGCGCAAAGTAGCCCTTTGTGATTTTCTTGATATCGTCGTCGTTCGCAAAGGTACGGGGTTCCTGGATGCCGGCGAGCCAGAGCATGCGGTAGAAGAGAGAGGCGAAAAGCTTGTCAAATTCGATGTATCGATTGGTGATGCTGAGGTATGTGTATCTGCAGATGGGATAGCAAAGTTAGTCTTCATCAAGCGAGTTATCACGTCTAAGATCAATACTTTCTCTCTTTCTGCCGCTTCTATCCAGAGGTTTATCAGAAGACTGGGCTTGACGTTTTCAGCGCGAAGTTTATCGCCGAGTTGCTCGTCAAGGGCATCAATTAGCTTGTCATAGCCCACGATCGTACCAACTATATCAAAAACCACAAATTTGGACATGTCTAATTACTGGAGAAAGACAAAGGGTTGATTGTTGAGATTGACAATTGAGTAATCTTGTTCGATATCTCGGCGAGATAGGTAATGATTGAGACTTGTTAGTGTTTACCTGGGACTCCGTCAGTATATATATACCTTTCCTTGTTGACTCACAATCCCCTCACCCTAGATGATGTAACCTTCTCCAACTAGTGAAACTTCTCCGGAAATCGGAGATTGATAACCGGCTGTTGGCGTTGATAGATTTCGGAGACATATTTGTTTATCTCATGCGGGGACGGCCGCGTTGAATAGACCCACAAGATTCAAGCTGGAATAAGAATAGTTCAAGTTTGGTCAGGTTTCAAGAAAACTCTTAGGATGTGACAGTACTTGAATATTAAACAAGAATAAACTTTTCCAAGTTTGAATAATTATATTAAAACTCTTCTATCAGCCTCGCCATGAGCGATGAGTCCGGTAATGCTCCTGCTTAGGTTGAGGTTGTCGTTTAGCCTGTTGCCACTATTAACACTCATACCACCATAACACAGGCAGTTAATAGACTGAGGTGTATAGGTTAAGAATAGAGGGAATATCAAAGCGTTGATATTCTGTGACTCGTAGGCAAGAAAAGAAGGAGTGACACTGATAGCTATCAAGAATGTCTTCAGCAGCCTTGCACGAGCATCGGTCCAGTGCTGATGACACTTATGTATCGGAGTGCTCCTCTAGGGAAGCAACGAAGGCCGGAGTGTCGGTGGCATAAGTGGACTTTTCGACTATGAAACGCCTCTCGCGAGTCGTGCAGAGTCTTTGAATCGTTCTAATAGAGATCCCTGGCATACGGGTTGACTTGTAAGCCCCTCTACAGAGCATCATGTGTATTGCCACTCTTGACGAAAGGGCGGGTCTGATTAACGTCACCTTTGAAGATCCAAGCGACGGGCTCGAAAAGAGTGATAGGTGCAAGCTGCGTATCTGCTCCACATACGGGTTGACTTGTAGGCCCCTCTTCAGAGCTAAATACAGGGTTAAACAAAGAACTTGTAGTAGGCTTGTCTTCCTACCTCGGTACCCCTTGTTACTTTCTGTCTTATCAAGGAAGCTCTCGATAGTCAGGGTATGTCGAACAGTGGCGGTATACCTCTTGGGAGGATTGTCTGTCTTTGGTCTGGTGTCCGTTCTCTAATGCCTTCTTCTCGTCGTGGTGGCAACGGATGACAATGATGTATGAAGGGTGGTAGGTGATTCAAGTTGGCAAGAGCAAGAGAAGTGTGATTGCAAGGACAGGTATGTGAATGAACGAGTATAAGTGAAAAGGGTAGGATATCGTTGTTGTGATTATATGGAGGCGGTACGGACACATAATGTTGGGTGTTAAACCAGAACCTGGCCCTGCCACCCGTCCTACCCATACAAAACCCTACTGTACCAGCCCAGCACCTTCCTGAGGCTGAATTTCGATGAAATTTCCATCTGGATCAGTGAGAAAGATTAGCGGATCGACCGAATTGCCAAATCCTCTCACAATAGCCTCTCTCTCCTCTAAACTTAACTGCGCGACAACACTCCCAGATAAACCAATGGCTGGACCAACCACACTATCAGTATCAAGATCAACAAATGGCTCTCCAAACTTCTTGATAATATTGATGTGAGGCATCGTGTCCAGTCGCTCCTGGAGTACTTTGGTGTCAGGCACCACAATCCCAACATGTCCAAACGTGTTGGCTCGCTGAGAGGCAGACTCGATGTTCTTGACAGGAATATCCACGTAGTAGATCTCAATCAGACCCTGTGCATTGTTCTTCTCGCGATTCATCTCCAGCGCTGTCTGATAACCGGTCCCGTTTTTACCACCCTGGGCGTGTCCTAGATAAGTGATGGAATACGTCTTGCTGAGTTGCAGGGTGAACAGCCTGCGAAACCCAAGCACGTCGGAGTAGAATTCGACACTGGCAGTGAGGTTGTTGGTGGAGATAGCAAAGTGGTTGACGAAGTAACCTGTCGTTGAGATACTTGACGCCTCATCGGTGCCTAATACAGGGTAGGGGTATTGATCTTCTTGTATATTGAGGATTGAATGGGCGGTGATTGAGTGTAGGAGTTGGCATCCAAACAGGAAGTAGGGTAATAATTGGATCATTTTGCTCGTCATTTGAGTGATAGTATAGGAGAATGGAGAAAAAAGTGATGATGTCTTTCGAATCACACTGAAACCGTGGAGCAATTGAACGGGAATTTGTTTTCTTTTGTTGTTAGACTACCTCCGTTGTCAATACCAGATTTATCATCGAAACCATCATGATTTCATAACATCAACCGATGAAAACTCATTATTGAGCAACCCATGAGGAGCGTTCATGCTGTCTTGACCCAATCGCTCAAGCTCGCGATAATTCGCGTCAAGTCGCGCGAAAGGCACGATTGGCTCCAGGCGACAAACGTGAGGGTAAGCTTACGTCAAACTCAAGGTACCTCACGGAGTAGTGAATCGGACATAATTGCCCTGTATACATTCTATCATACGTATTAATCCGAGCTCAATGTGAGTCTTGTTGAGCACGAGGGCAGGTGAGCTTGGTGATGTCTCAATTCAAATGCCGTGAGTTTGCGTGGTGGTAGATCGACCACTGACGCAATTGCAATTCAACTTCTGCTGCGTTAGGTTCACTCCCGTCAGGTACAGTACCTACTACCTGGTAACAGAAACGGTCGCATTTTGTAAACGGTGAAGATGTCGTCGGAGAAAAATGAATCGCTGACCATGGAGTTTTCCAAGCTTCAGCAGGTTTCTTGCTTGCGCCTCTCGATTGAGTTTGGTAGTTGCCCTTGCCGACGCCGATCTTTGGGTTTGGTGATCGAGAAGTGACGGCTGATGATTCTGCGTTGCGTCATGAGTTTATAGAGTGCATCACTGCCGACCGCTAAAGTTTTTAGAGGCTGCGGGGCACATTCACAGGCATTGAGAGTGGTAATTTGAGAATTTGCTTTCAATTCAATTGAACTGCTCCAGGCAATTCTTCAAGACACAACCTGAGGAATTCTCAGTCATGCCTTGACCTAATCCAATCTATGCTATTGATATCAAGATTCTATATCGCTGATCTATGCCAAAATCCCATGATCAAACTCGTCGTAGACATTTTTGATTCCTAACCCAAACGCCATTTTAAAAAAACATAAAATTCGTAGATTTGCGTTAAAGAGACGTCATTAGCGCAACACTTAGACGACAGCGGCACCATCGTTGGCATCACCGTGCAAGACGGGGTTCATCTTCTCGTCGAAGAAGCACTTGAAGTCGTCGCCGAGCTGGGCACGGAGAGCCTTCTTGACAGCCTCGAGAACGTTGGGGAAGACGCCAAAGTTGGCGGGGTTGTTCTCGTCGTTGTCGCCGCCCTGGAAGACACCGGTGCGGACAAGGCAGGTGTTCCAGCCGTACATGTTTCCACCGATAATATCGGAGGCAGGGTTGTCACCGATCATGTAGATGTTCTCGGGGAGACGCTCCTCGCCGTGGAGCTCACCCATCCAAGAGGTCAGGACGTCATCGGCGTACTTGTAAGTAGCCAGCTCAGGCTTGCCGTAGACGACACGCTCGAGGTCGGCGCCGGTAAGGGCCTTGTACATAGCCTCAAGACCGATGCGGAAAGCACCCTGAGACATGCGGGGGTTGGGGTGCTCGGTAGGGCAGAGGAGATCGCCCTGGGAGAAGTAGATGGGGACTCGTTCGGCGACGGGGTCCTCAGCGATCGTGCCCAGGCGACCGTTCTTAGCGCGGAGGACATCCATAATGATCTGCATGTCGGTGGCATAGTCTCGCGAGTCAGAGAAGACCATGATGGCCTCGATGCAGATCTTGGTGAAGTCACGAGGACGAGAAGTTGCGCGCTCCTCGTCAGTGAAGACGCGGTAGGGAGCAATGGTAGGGTCCCAGGCGACAATGTCGTTGGGGACGACGATGTTGCGGAAGCCGTACTGCTCGGCGACCTCACGGCAGCGGTAACCCTCACCACCGACAACAAGGACGGTGCTGTAGTACTCGGACAGAGCACTCATGGGGGTGTGGGACTGGATGAACTGGTCGGTGCTGACAGGGTTGCCCAGGATGCTCTCGAGTTGCTGGCAACGATCCTTCTCAATCTTACCGGAACCGTTGGTGAGGAAGATGTGAGGGATCTTGATGCCGAGCTCGTTGTCTCCGTTGAGGATCTCAAGGGCCTTCTTACCCTCGGGGATCAGACGGTCACCGTGGACGAGGACACCGTCAATGTCAAAGGCGAAAGCCATGTTCTTAGCCTTGGTGACCTTCTCGGCCTGGAGGTCCTGGACCTGGGCGACGAGGAGCTCCCGGGTAGGCTGGATCGGGGGCATGCCGGGCCGGGTGGGGCGGCCGTCGGCATGGTGAACGGAGGAGAGGCGCGACTGACGCTTGCGGGGGATGGGCAGAGCGGTACCGAAGGAGTTTCGGGAAGATCGTCGGTCCCTCATGGAAGGAGACACGCTGAGGTTGTGCATGTACTTGGCCGCCTCCGAAATGGAAGATCGGGTGGCAGGGATCTCCTGGGGGCCGTTCACCCCGTCGCCGGGAATGGCGAGGCTGTCGCCGTTCTCAACGTTGGACATCTTGCGGAGGGCGCTGGGAGAGTTGGGGACGTTAAGCTCAGAGTCCTCGTAGGCGGGCATGTTGAAGTAGTGTTGAGTGGTAAGACGTGTAGTAAGAGAGATGTGGTTTGAAGGGAAGAAAAGACAGTCGTTGGGTTGAGTCTCGGGGGTATCAAGTATGAGTGAATGGAAGGGACTGCTTGGGTATGATGATGTGATGAATTGAAGATGGAGCTCTTGAATGGGGCGGGGATCCGTATTTATCTATCTGAGGGAGTCCTTTAGATACCATCAGCGTCTGGGTTTTCGTTGTCCACCATCCCCCTGCAGAGTGAAAACTCGCCCATCTTTGTTGATATCATCGTTTTTTTCTTGCCTTCTAGGGGGAGTAGGAGTAAGAGCCAAAAGTCATGTTTGTGTCAAAACGGCGCTACCCAAGTGGGACCCTTGACCCTTCGGTCGTTCACCGTCAATGCCAATGCTGTCCAAGATACGGATGCAGAAACAGAAAACAAGTGTATCCGTTATCTAACGAATATCCCCGAAACGACACTAGAAGCAGCCAAAGAAGGGACTGGAAAACGACACGTTGGAGGCGGTGGCATTGACCGTTTCCGCGACAGCCAGTGCAAAAATTAGAAATTGGAGAGTAAGACGAATACCGTCCGTCGATACACGCCCCTAGGTACTTGGCTACTGTACAGATACTGTCTGTCTGCTGCTATCTGCCCTGCAAATGGGACAGTAAACTTTCAGCCCTCTGCCGCGCCAGTCGTCATAGTGGAGGATCACGACAGTGACGTGAGTTGTATCAGAGTTTGACTCCGCAGCCCCTCTTGCGAGGCCAGGTTACACCATCCCGACAAAGATATGCCTCAGCAAAGCGCGCAAAGCACAGCGAAACGGCCCGTCAATTGCAGGTATCTTGGCTGTAGAGTGCCCGGTATGAGGCGGTTGTTCCGAGAAGAGTCCGCACCAAGTGGATATCTCGGTGGAGTTTTCTGTAGGGAACAACAAAGAAGCTGGACCCCTGCGGCTCTTGAACTTTTGGTGGTGGTGGTGCGCTGTAAGATGCAGGCTGCAGGCTGCAGCGGCTCCTTGGTAGCTTGGATGGGCTGGTACCTGTTTTTTTTTTTATAGGGGAATTAACAATTACTGTGGAGCAGACATCGATAACTGATGCAGAAATGCATGCCAAGGGTTACCTTTCTGACATCATCCCTGTCTCCACTGCCGAGCGGGACCCTACTTTTCCATTTTCATTATCTTTACGGTGGATACCGTTACACCTTTACGGGCTACGGCTGGGGCGGGTGCTAGGAGTTTTCCCTCTCGAAACGGCGACAGACGAACATTTCCATGCTCCAAGGGAACGTCCTTGAAGGATCGCCACTGCGGGTCCACAGTTTGTGATAAGATTACTTTTCGTCGAACCTTTGGTTGGTTGTTCTGCCGTTTCCCTGACTCAAGCCTTGTCCACGTAGCTCTCCTAGCTGAAATGGCCAGGGCAACAGGGGGGCAATGGGCAATGGGCAATGGGCAATTGCACAGTACGGCCAGACGGCCTCGGACAGGTTTTATCCTTACAGTACGGATACAGAGTACGGAGTCCGCTCGTTATCGTACGCTTCTTTCGAACGTGAAAATTTGAACCCTCATTTTCTTACGGCTCGTCTAACCGAGTTGACTTTGACTTTGACTCTTTTCTAGAAGTTTCCCAGATTCGGTACATGACGTCAATGTCAATCTTGTCCAAATCGCCTCGCGCGGCCTCGGCGAAAATCAGCCACCTCATCAAGAGGAGACCATGAAAAAACGTGCCATCGACCATTGCTGCTGTCATGGCGCCTCCACCGGTGAAACCAAGCAATTGAGATATTTTACTGTTAATCCCTTTAAAAGCCGTTCATCTGTAGAAAACGTCGCCTAGTAGCGGACCATATTTCCCACCAACACTCACACCCTAACACTCATACCCAACCTCTCTCTAACATCTACATCTACACAAAATGGCTGTCTCAAACAAGACCACATTCACCCTCAACAATGGTGTCAAGATGCCCGGTCTGGGCTTCGGCACCTTTGCTAACGAGGGCGCCAAGGGTGAGACCTACAAGGCTGTCATGTGCGCCCTCAAGGTCGGCTACCGACACCTCGACTGTGCCTGGTTCTACCTCAACGAGGGCGAGGTCGGCGAGGCTGTGCGCGACTTCCTCAAGGAGAACCAGGACGTGAAGCGCGAGGACATCTTCATCTGCACAAAGGTCTGGAACCACCTCCACGAGCCCGAGGAGGTCAAGTGGTCCATCGAGAACTCTCTCAAGAACTTCGGCCTCGACTACGTCGACCTCTTCCTCGTCCACTGGCCCATTGCCGCTGAGAAGGGCGACGACTACAAGCCTAGGATCGGCGCTGATGGCAAGTACGTCATCAAGAAGGACCTCACTGAGAACCCTGAGCCCACATGGCGCGCTATGGAGGAGGTTCTGGCTAGCGGCAAGGCCCGTGCTATTGGAGTCTCCAACTGGACCATCGATGGCCTCAAGAAGTTGATGTCCTTCGCCAAGGTCAAGCCCGCCGTTAACCAGATCGAGATCCACCCCTTCCTCCCCAACGAGGAGCTCGTCAAGTTCTGCCAGGAAAACGACATCCTGCCTGCCGCATACTCTCCCCTGGGCTCCCAGAACCAGGTCCCCACCACTGGTGAGACTGTCCGCAGCAACAAGACCCTCAACGAGGTCGCCGACCGCAGCGGCAACACCCTTGCGCAGGTCCTCATCGCCTGGGGTCTCCGCCGGGGCTACGCCGTTCTGCCCAAGAGCTCCACCCCATCCCGCATCGAGAGCAACTTCCAGATCCCCGACCTGTCGGATGAGGATTTCGAGGCCATCCAGAGCGTCGCCAAGGGCCGACACACCCGCTTTGTCAACATGAAGGACACCTTTGGTTACAATGTGTGGCCCGAGGAGACTGTTGAGAATGGAACCACTGTCGTTTAAAGCGATTTTACGAGATAATGATGATGGATACCCTGGAGCGTGGCGGGACCGCGTGGAGAAAGAATGGAAAGAAAGTGTATTATAGCGTTATTGCAGCGGGAAAACCGCTGTTTGTAGAAGTGAGCTTAAAGATGAATTGAATCACTTCAAACATTTGATTGTCATTTGATGTGATACAGAGCTTCAATGACCTAAGTGATCACTATGAAAACTTTGGACACTGGGTCAGGAGCGGGAAACTGCCCAAATCTCAGAATGGTAATTGAACAAAGCCAGTCTATGACACAATTTACGACTATGAGCTCCCACACTTGGCGATAGCCTCATTAATGCTTAAATAACTCAATCCATTATTTCGGCCAGACAGACTGGGGTTGCACATGTTAAAGAAAATGGCGACAGCCTCACTTCACTATTCGGGATCCTAGGATAGCGCGCGCACCCTACGCCAGTTCCCACCACGACAGCCTCAACCCACGCATGTTCATAAATGACCTTTTCCAACAGGATATAGAAACTCATCAATAAGGCGTGCCACCTCGCGCGCTACGCCGAAACCGTAAATATAACCTCCTCCGGTGATCCCTTCATCGTCAGCAAATCAAGCAGTCACAGCCATCGAAGACTTATCGTAGGCATGGACTATCTTCTGGCCATTCTTTAGTTCTTTCTCAATTCGCATTCCGTTTGATCTATACGGTCGAATACCAATGTTGTGGCTGATGATGGCGGAATCTGCTGGGTTGGCGGAGAAGTGCCCAGGTAAACTTTCGTTAACTCTTCTCATGATCTAAAACTGTCAGTTACAAGCCTGCAACGAACTAAGAAGCGATTGGTTAACACATCTTTGTCAACCTCCAGGTCAACATGGGTATTCGTACCATGAAAACCTAATCAGCCTCGATGCTTCATCGGTCCATGAAATTCAAACTCACGAAATATCCGGATCTTTTATAGCTCCCAGGATCACCGTTCCGTCGAGTCGAGGAATAACATAAGTATAATCTTTCCCACCGTCACGCATAAAACTTTTATTATAGTCACTCTTGATGACAATTGTCTGGCCCTTGAGAAAGAGCATGTTGGGATCCTTGACATCAAGTAACTCTTTGGGACCAAGGCCACTGGCATTGATTAAAACATCACGGCCTAGATGATGAGCTTCGTGTAATGATGCGAGATTCATGCGTTTGAATTTGACGCCTGTGCTCTCGAGGCTAAGCTTTAGACAGGGGAGGAAGATGTGTGGATTGAGGACGATAGTCATGTCTGTCATTGGTCAGCTAGTTCCTATTCATATCAATGTACATACATGTGACTCCCCCTTTTGCACCTTGTGGCAATTCTTCCTTTGAAAGGAAACGAACCTAGATCCTGTCAGCTCCAGAGACGTCTTCTCAACCTTGTGCTTACATTTGGTACAAACTCCCTATATCAAAGGTCATCGTCCGTCCGCTCCTGATCAAACACCTCCTCCATAGGAGTCTTTCTCACGCTTGATTCAGGACATCTTGTAGCCAGTCTCCACAACTCTGTAAAAGCGTCACGCTGCATCCTTCTGTCGCTTGGTAAGGAGCAATAACCAGCCACAAAATTAGCACCCACCCACGGACTAGCCCACTCCAGTGTTGGTTCGTCTCCGGGGAGGTTCTTGGCTACTATGGTGATTTTGTGATTGCGGGATAGTGTAGATGATATGGCTAGCTCGGTGATGCTGTTGTGATAAGTAAGAGACGCCATGAAGGGGATAGAGTTTACCCTGCTCCAACAATGGTGATACGTGCCATGATTGTCGACTTGTTGTAATGAAGCGACGAAAATTCAACCTAAATCTGATAATCTGATGGTAGAAGTTAATAGTCCTTGAGATAATTGTCTTCAGCTTGGTGGAAGTTGGCGAAATTGTACCCCACACGCATTCACCGACCTACAGCAGGCCAAACAGCAGTTCCTAGTCTCGGAAAAGACATCCGTAGCTGAAAACAATCACATTCAAAGAATAGTTGTGTTTCATTCTTCAACATAAAGATGTGTTTAACTTAGACTAAGTTTATGAAATTCCTTCAGATACTGGACATAGTATTACACGATGTATATGTCCTCCACGAATAGCGTCAGATCAGAAACCAAACATATTCTCATCCTCAACAAAGCCCCAATCTATCAATTATTAGCATCACCCAACCATCAAAGCACGAAAACATACCTTTCAACGCCGGTAGAGCAGCCTTCTGTATCATAGCCGGCGGCCCACAAAGAAAGACAGCACTCTTCTCTGACGGTCCAAACAAACTCTCCTTGATAATATCCTCATTCACATGCCCCGTCTTTCCCTTCCAGCCTTCGCCCGCATGGCTAAGCACATGAGTAACCTTTAACTGCCCATTAGATGTACTCTCAAACTCATCTAGCTCATCCTTCAAGAGTATATCAGCTTCGGTTTTGTTAGCGTCCACGACTCGAATCTTTGTTTTGTCACCGCTGGATAAGAGGATTCGAGCGAGTAGGGAGTAACCTGGTGTTATGCCTGAGCCGCCCAGGACAAGGGACACGTGGTCGAAGTGACGTTCTTGGTTCTCGATGGTGAAGTTTCCGTTCCCGTTGTAGATGATTTCCCCTGTTGGGCCGCGGAGTTCGACTTCTTCACCGATGGGCATGCAATCTAGAATGTTGGACAGGGCGCCGCCAGGTTGATTCTCATCAGGAAAGTATGTTTTAACTGTGAGTTCAAATGTGCCGTCTCCATCACGAAGTGCCTTCTTGTTACCGTTTACCTCCTGGTCCTCGCCTGGTGCTGGTAGAAGAGGCTTCGTGGGCGTGTATGATCGAATGAGCATCCGGTCTAGCATATGGAAGCCAATTTGGACGTGTTGGCACGTTCCAAGGCCAAGAATAGGTTTACCTTCTGGAAGTTGAAAGGTATAAGCCCTTGTGTCTTTCGATAAATCCTTACGATCGACCAATTTGACTGGAATCCATCGATGTTTCTCCAGTGCTAGATGCTCATCTTTGTTACTCGTCTCACTGGCTTCTTTGGCTGCGGCCACTGCATTTTGTTTGATGAAGTTGGCTACTTTCTCGGTCACTACCCCAAGAGCGCACTCTGTTCTCGTTAGATGTGTACATGATCCCGAGATGGCAACAAACCTTTGAGCTTTTTGTAAGCATATTCATCATGGATGCTGGCAAATTCATCACTCGTCTCTTGATGCACCTTACCTCCATGACCAATGATAGCAGCTGCACCTCCAGGATGCCAATCCAGTACACTCGTCGCATCGTAGACCTTTCCATCAACTACAAGCCAGCAGTCATCTTGGGTATTGTGCTTCTCAATCTCTTCGCGTGTGAACTCCTTCTGGGGTGCGCCGGCTTGTTGTTTCACCTCGGCCATCTGGTTTTCCACACTTGGTTTCATCCAGCCCCCTGTTTTCGTCGCCGGTTCAACGGGATGTCGGAATAGAATAGCTGGCGTATCTGATTCACTGTCCTCGATGATTTCAGGACGTACGGTGTACCAACAATTGTTCATCATACCCATGATATTCCAATTTGGCTCCCTAGGCTGTGTGTTCTTGAACACGTTGAAGCAACGAACCATGATACTCTTCGCACGAATGACGTGTGATAGTTCAACGTCAACATGCCAGTGAAGCCACGTCCAGAACTTATTCCCATGACGGATCGGATAGTCGGGGAATTTGCGGATGCAGTAGAGCCACGTTTCGCTATCGTCGAGAGAGACTTCGACACGTTGGACTTGATGACCTCCACCGTCATAGGCATAGCCCTCGATGCGATAATTACCTCCGTTCTTGACGTTACTCAAAGGGATCTTTTCACCTTGCGCAGGCTTAACAATGACTGAGTTGAGATTCTGCTCATTACAAGCAGTATCAGGGTGTCTAAATAGCGCTTCGGCAAAAGGCCCGTCTTTTTCAGTGACAAACGAGGGAAGAACTCTGTTATCCCAGATGTGATAATAAGAGTCATTTTCCTTATCACTGATCCAGATCTTCTTCAACCATTTGACATTTCTTCCGCCAACATATCCGGGAATAATAACACGAACGGGATATCCATGGTCAGGAGGCAGAAAAACATCATTCATCTCATAAGCCAATATAACGTCGTTGTTGGGAGACATGGCATGTTCAAACGGAATGCAGGTCGAATATTTCCCCTCACTTAGATCATCTGCGCCTTCAAAGTTGACCCAGTATCGAACACTTCCCAGGCTTGGAGGTGTTTCGGGGACGCCGTGCGCGAGAAGCACATCTCGAAGAAGAGGGCCTTTCCAGTATGCACAGCTAGTAGCTCCAGCACCCCAGCTGAAGCCTTTGCTCTTCTTGATCATGTTGAGCTCCTTGCGTCTGTTTCCATCACACGCGAGTGCCACAGCAATGTTGATCGTCGCAAACTTCTTGAGCTTATCCATAGAAAGCTTCTGTGTGTTCCCATTGTATGTAATCTCCAACTCATGAAATTCCCACAGAATCCTTGGCACCGGGCCGTGATTTCGCACGTAGTGTAGCTCGTTGGGTGTGATCAACCCGGCATCGTAAAGACGAGATAAGGGAGGTTCTGCGTTGAGAGGGTGTTTTCCTGTGAGTCGGATGAGGTCTGAGGAGCGCGGAAGCCAATTGTCGGGACTGAATTGGTCTTGCTCATCGATGGAAATTTGCGTCATGTTCTTGTGCTGAGGTGATATCCCATTCCCGTCATTCTCTTTGAGTTGCGTGATGTAGTCCTTTTCATACTCAAGGGCTCGAAGAAGGGCTATCTCTGCAGGTGAATAGTTGTCCGAAAGCTTGGGCTTCTTTTGATCCCCGTTGGTGGATTTATCTTGATCCTCATTGTTCTTGTTGTTTTTCGCGTACGCATCGTGGTGTTTGCTCTTATCAGAAGGGCGATTCCATTCATGCTCTTGTTGGCTAGAGTCAGGTTTTTGACCCCCTTCCTCTTCTTTCTTCTTTTCATCCTGCTCCCTCTTCTCTTCGTCCTGTTCCTTCTTTAGATTTGCTGGCCATTGCTCCTTGTTCTTCACCCAATCTTCAGTAGCATTGAGGACATATCTCCAACCCAGTGAGCGATTCTGGGGGTATCTTAAGTGGAAGTCCTTTCACTGATTAGTACCTTTGAGCTTCGTATGATTGCTTGCAGGGAAACTTACCTCTTGCTTTTCAATCAGGTCGCGAAAGTTGACCAACTCTCCGCTCATGGCCTTCTGTTGGATAGCCAGATGATTCTGCTTTTCCAGTGCCACATCCTCTCTATGCTCATCATCTTTGTGAGTTATTCCTGGCAATCGGTTGTTCCGGTCTCTGAAGCCAACTCTGTGCTGGTGACCAGCAGCCCAATCTGGTTCATTGTGAATCTCCTCAGCCGTAGAACCGGGATGAGCTTGTACTTTGACTGTCCAAGGTCTGTTATGAGGCATTTCTTCGAATTTTTCGGTAAATAGAATGCTTCCAGTAGTTGCAGATTCGAAGTCTTGCTTAGTATGAAGAATTCTATGTAACGTTTCTAGGTTTACGATGCCGCGGAGAAACCTAAAACATGACGTCGATGATATCCATCACAGCACAGACTAAGCTGCAATAAAGAAGGATTGACTAAAAAATACTTGTAGAGCTTGATTTTGAGTTTTAATTTCAAGGGTGATGGCCGGGACTGCCGGCATTGCTGAAGCTGAGTAGCTTTCAGTTGAGTAATTGCGACAACGTCTATGGACAATTGTACCTCTCATCCCATTTAATCACATTTTACCCCAGACTACATAAGATAAAACTGTATTACTTGTCAACCATGTTCAGTATTCGCACTCGATTTAGATATAGCCAGCACCATTAGCAAACAGAAAAGATTATCGCCGCAATCCAGCACAGCAAGGAGTACATGCCTCCGAATTAAAGGCATTGTGAGTAATAGTTGTTAATCACTTTACAGACCGAACCCCATTGACAAACACTTGGTCCCGTATACTCTTTTCCTCCACACTGGCTGTATTTGGCGAGGCCTACAGCTGGGCCACAGATGATGTTGTCGTCGTCTGTAGGTGCTGGGGTATCTTTGGTGGTACTGGAGGAAGAAGACTTGCTTATTGTAGTAGTCTTCAACGTCGTGTCTCCACCGGCAGTGGCACTGGAAGATGTAGAGGTGGATTTGGATGTAGACGACGAGGAGGTGCTGCTCTGGCTCTGACCTGGCACAGTCGCGCTAGAAGTCGCAGTAGGAGTTGCTGGACGCTGAGAGACTGTCGATGGGAGACCAGGAACCTGAGTAGGACCAGGGATCTTGTATGAAAGCGGAGTCGTGTAGAGATTGAAGAGAATTCCAGGATCGTCAGCCTTGTAAAGTTGAGTTCCCTTGACACCAGCAGGAGCCAAGTCTCCATCACCAGTGACCTTGAGATTGAAACACTGAGGATAGCTTTGAGCGCCATTAGGCTGGCCTGAATAAAGAAGAAGTGTTAGCACCTAGAGCCTATTGGGTCTTATATCTCAACATACCTGATCCATGGAGAGCAATGATTTCATGACGCAGCACGTAGTTGCCAGGAGCAAGATCAGCAGGAATCTGAACTGTCCAAGAAAAGTCATTGGAAACGAGAACATCAGCAGCCCACTTCCCACTATGCATCGACATGTCAATAAGCCCCTGAGCACTAATCTTGAAAAACTCAAGATCGTTCTTATCAACAGTCTCGCAGTTCCCAGGACATCTCGCCAGGTAATCAATGACAGGTCCCTTGTGTGACTCTGGCCATGTGTTCCATTGCAACGTGATCTTGTCGCCTGCAGCGACTGTTACATGGCCCTTGCCCGGGCGGGCACCTCTGTGGCAGATGATGTCGGCGTCACTGAAGCTGTTAGGTTCTACATATCCGTTATCAGTTGCACCATTCGTCCAACCGACTACGGGAGGATGATTAGGATTCCATGACATTTCAGGGGCAGAGTAGCCGCGAAAGGCGACGCCGTTGGTGTGAAGCCAGTCAACGTGCCCGTGAGCAACAACTTGGACGACTGATGCGAAGGTAACAAGGGAGGATTTGAACGAAGGCATTGTAAAAGCTGCCAAATTAGGGCTATGGATAGAAGATACACTGATAACGACTTCTCGATATCCTTTCTGGTTCATTGCCACGCAGTATAAATATCCATGGCCACATGTCGTGACCTCAAGAGGAATGACTGAATCAACAGTGAGACGGGCCAGACCAGACGCCACATGTTCTACAATGTGATTATTGGGAATGTGAGACAGCTCCCAGCCCTAAGAACCATTGTCAGTCACAATCAAGGGTGAAGTGGTCAGGTTTCAATATCTTGATTTTTTCTACAGTGGCTTGTTTGCGCCCCTTAGCCGAATTATCTTGCTCCCTGAAGCGCAAGCTCGATAGATAAACTTTAGCCACCATGTACAATGTACAATGTACAATGTACGATATCGCCTATCCCAACTGAAACATTCGATAGCCCTTGAAAATCCTGAATATTGTTATGCCACGCATGGTGGCGTTGTCAAGAAGCAAGATTAAGCTTAAAGTGCAGACACATTACCTAGCCAGTACCGGATACGGATTAGGCAAGATTGGTTTGGCGCCAGCAACAGGATCTGCCTTATGCTGTCAACATATTCAGCTGTCGATTTAGGAATGGGAGTCAAAAGAAAAGAGCAGGTCCAAGGATAAGCAGTTGTTATAAATATCACATTACAGAACGCCGCATTGGGCCAAATAGAATACCTTTGAATTAAGAGCTCCTGTAGGGGACCACCAGCCATTATCCCATTCCGGACTCTGCATACAACATCAGTAAATTCCTTGTTTCTGTCAACTAACCATGCCTTAACATCCCAGGTACTAGCAGGTATGCTCATTTCCCTGCGACAAGTATGTCTTGGCTCGGTAGTTTTCTTGGCAAGGGTGAGATGTCTTGAATACTCATGTGAGGGTTGGACGGGCTGGAATGAAGAGATTAAAGATATGTGACGGCGGGGTTTTCGCTAACTTTAATAGCTTTAACTGCGGATCAAGTATGTGTTTCAAAGTGTCAGAGTATATTTTTTGACCTGGCAGCTGATTACTTAATACTAATCAGATGCTATGATACAACTCGCGAAGGCAAGGAAGAAGCAGAGCAACGCTCGAAGCTGAAGGCATCACGAAGTGCCATTTACGTTGCCAAGCAAGATTGTTCAGGATTACCTAATTATTATGTCGACATAGAATACCCTCTAGTACAACCATGAATTAACTCTCCTGCCCGCAGTAGATCCTTCCAGATAAACAATATATTAAGCATAATTTGCCGCATTTCGCCACCCATCAAGGCGATTAATCTGTATGTCAGCAAATGTCAGCAACAGGCACGCCAAGGTCGTGCAACGTTCATCCTCAGATTACGTACGCTTACATAACATCACTTACAGTATATAATTACGCTTTAGCTTTTTCTGCTACGTTATTCATTTGTGGTCGGGTTGTTCTTTTTATGGATAGTTCCATCTAAATCTATCCCGACATTAGCCTTTCCAGACATCACATCAATCTTTATCTTGACAAATTCACCATGGTCGGCGTCCCTAGCAGTCGAGGCTGTAATGCTTGTCGAAAAGCCAAGAAAAAGGCATAGGACATCAACTTTGTTCCTGATACCTCGTACTAACGCTTAAAAGTGTGACCTGGCGCAACCCAAATGCGGACGCTGTGCAAGAATAGGCAATATCTGCGCGGGCGGCGGAACCATACGCTTCAAGTTTCAACAGTATGAACCTGACTCGCAAGTTACCGCAACTCCTTCAAGGGGTCTAGACAATGAGGCGAGCAAACTGGCGGCAGAGTTTGTATGTCTTATGGAGATCGATGATGTGCGGTACAGCCTTGGAAAGTACGGACCATACTTCTTTATAGAATTACCGAGTCGTTTAGGTTCACATCCAGCGATGGATGCTACTACTTCTGCTCTGACTACATCTTTCAAAAGTATTCGTCTCCGAAAAACCTGTGATCTAAATGTCCTTGCCGTGTATGGAAAGGCTCTGAGGACTTTGCAGGACTGCCTGAGTGACCCTGAGCAGCCGGCTGTGCAGAAGCTGGAATTGGTCTTGATGACGATGCTTTGTCAGGTATAAGCTCTAAACAAAACTATCAAGTTCGCTGCTGAAGTTGCTGTTAGTTATGGATCGACAACAAGCACTCTAATAAGCACCGAGGTGTAATCGCCCATCTATTGAAAGAGGCAGTCTCTCAGGGCCAAACTCTTCACCTTGGCGATATTCGCGCCTGGTGTTTGCAAGCGGTACTTGGGCAGATCACACCTACCGACCCTTACTCAACTAACAGCACTTAGGTGTATGCAGCCCTGTGTGTCCCCCAAGTCGAACTTGGCTCGTGGTTCTGGGACGTAGCCATTCAAGATGTCATCATGACCAGGCCTTACCACTACGAACAAAACTTATACTGTTTCGAACTTGGCGCTATAGCAGATCTGCCTGTATTTCTTCGAGATCCAGAGAGATATCTCTATCAGTTGAAATGCTACTTCAATATTCTTTCACAGGAGCGGCCGATGATGCGCGAACTGCACATAATGTCAATGTCGAGAGCTTTCTCCCCAGACGCGACTCTAGACCACAAGGAAAAGGCTGTAGAAAACGCAGCGGGGCATGCTGCATTGCTTCTGCAATCAGGACTCATCGCACCGACACTCAAACAGTTTGGGGTTCTTTCAAACTATACTGAAGCCTCTCATGAAATTTGTGACGAGGCCATATTGCTGGCCCATCAGTGCCAACCATTCCGACCGTGCGGCGCATCGTATTGCCCTGAGCTTTTGAAGGTGGTCTGGGCTGCTCTGGACGATGGGTATCGGCACGAAGAGCTTGAGACTTTGATTAGTAGTTATGGGGACGACGTGCAAGGTGCAGATTATATTGGAGAGGCAAAAGCGATGAGAAAGCGATTGGACAGCCTGGGATGGAGTAACAAGGACCAAGTCTTACCCGAGAATGATGAGCGTCTAGAGACACCACCTTGCGTGATACTTTAGAACTGCTATGCCAACGCCACATCTACATAAGAAAAATAAAATAAGACAAATAACAAGATTTGAGAGCAGTGACTACCGTTCCTGGCGCCATCAGGCATCGTCATTAACAAGGTTGCTACTGTCAATTACCCTAAAGCGTCACTATTTTTAGAACCCTCCAAGTCCCCCAATGCAGCGAATTAAGGACCATTCCAACTGCACCCTCTATCATCTCTCAGAAAACACTCAATCGAAAGCCAAACCCAGGGTAACCCGAGCACACCCTCAAATTCTGCAATGTTATTCCAAGCTTGGCAAAACATCCGCTGCGCAAAGCATGCCCAACTGGACATTCGACAGGGGCCTCTTTTCAGCTCTGTGATGATCTCAAGGGCATCCCTGTCTGTGTGATACCCACGGTTATCTCCTTAACGTGTACGGGCGGTAATTGAGTGAGTTAGTGATAGCACCGTATCTAAGGCTGTGTCAGCCACACTGCGCTAGAGTGCATCGCGTGCCCCTCTAATTGATTGATGAGTTGTTTGGTACTTGTTGATCTTCAGAACTTGGTCTTGGCCTTGACGATCATGGATTGATGCTGAACGAGAGCATCCGTAGGCCTCTTGTGTAAAACACAAAACGATGGAACCTTGTTTTTCTCATCAAAAACACAACAGACGGTAACAAAAAACGATAAACACCAAGAAGCAAAGCAATCATGTCATTAAACGACCAACCCTTCATGATATTACCCTCCCACCAACTAAAACCTCTACTAACTCACCACTTATCTAGCGCCTCTATCCAGCCGCGGTAGCTTGAAGGCCCCTGTCGTGGCGGTCTCGAGTGCAAGACAGCTTGACTTGGCGTGGTTAAGCTTAATTGAGTGCTTGACCCGTCCATCAGCCCTGCGGTGTTCAAGTCCAACGGTATTTCAAGACCTCCTCTCCCCCAGCCTCGACTCCCTTCTTGTCCGTCCGCGAATCTCCTGCACTGCCATCTATTCCACACCTCTACGCCAGGTTCATAAAGACAATACCTTCCTCATTCCATGGCCTCAAAGACCTCCCCTCTCGCCACAGACACACCCTCCACAATGACCACCGAAAAGCAGTCCTCCGGCTTTCTCAAGCTTATGGCCTTCCTCGACCTCGTTGTCAAACTCGCCGCGACAGGCGCGCTGTTCGGTATTCTCGTCCTGCTCTTGCAGTTGAACGGCAAATTCGACAAGATTCTCGACGGCACCGAAACCCTTCGCATTCGAGTTTCGGATGCTGCTCCACTGCAAATAATCCCTGCGTACACGAGCCAGTTCCAGGTTCAAATGACGAATAACCAGAATAACCCCGTGTGGTTCAAGGCGGATACTTAGAATGGTATAGAGACGGGTGGAGTTTGGTCGTTTCGTGGGAGTTGGCTTGTGCGTTTCGGAGATGGGTTTTGTGGTCGGTGATTTCGGTAAAGCCTGTAGCGTTTGAGTTAATGATAATCTGATGGGTCTTGAGGTGTCTTGAGGTTGATGCGTACCTTTTGCGGGTTCTTTTAATTGAACGTTTTCTACTCTCAATCACCCCATTATGTGACATGAACCCATGATGGCCGAGTAAGACACCGACACGTCGAACCGAGCTGCGACACGTATTGAACACACGACCGCACCTGCACAGGAACACAAAGACAACGATTGTCTTGAAATAATATAATTAAGCAAACAATGCCATAAACTAAAATGCAGCCTATATGTAGTTCTAAGCAGAAACAAATGCTCTCCCGTCTAACGCATCGAACTAACAATTATTTGTCCGCGTGCGCTCAACTCCCGATCGCGTGATATCGTGTGAGGGGGAAGTTTATTTGCGCGCTCGGTCCGGGAAACAGGGAGGGGGAATAGGGGTGCACGTGATCACCCGGATCATGACCGTTGCCGGCCCCACCCGGGCCGAGGATATGGATGGAACGCCGAGAACGATGAGAACGCCAAAAGCAGAGGGGTAAAAGCGCAAATAATTGTGTCGAAGGATGTCTATAAACAGGCGCCGCCTGATTGTTCGCTCAGTTTGTGTTTTGTGGTATTTGACGTGGTATGTTATCTTCGTTGTCTTGTTGCGTTGGCTGCCGCCAATGGATCCGTGCCCGAAGTCGGCCCTACGCTCACGCTCAGGCCTTCCACGCGACCAGGTTTCCGAGCATGCTGCGAATGCCCTGGCGGTTCTCCTCAAGGGTCGCAGTATCCTGCGTTCGCTCGATCTTGCCCTCGACTGCCGTTAGCACTCTGAGATGCTCTCTCTTGAGTGCTTCAAAGTCGTCGTCCAGCTGCTTGTGCCATGGGTATAACACACCCACCTGGAAGCTCAGCGCGGAGCTGGCGACAACGAAGTTGGTGATGGACAGAGCGCGGGTGATGATCATGGTGGCGGTTGTGGGTTTGGGTTTATTGACGGTAGAGTAGAAGATGTGAGGGCTGCGGTTTGGCGGCATATAAGGTAGCAAGCAACAAAGTGAAGAAAGTAGAAAAGGAAAGAAGAAATGCAGAATGAGGGAAGAAAGAAGAAGAAGAAGAAGTTAAAAAGGGAGTGTCAAGAAATAACAACGGGCAAAATGGGAGAAAAAGGGCCAAGCAAACCCCCGCATACGTGACATTCGGCTCGGTGTTGCCCAATCTATCCAAAAAGGTAACGGTCCCGTAGGAATAAGCAGGAGTCACAGTCTCGCCTCGCGTGAACATGGATGAGTCTCGACTCTGACAAGTCACCTTTTTTTGCGTTTGACGTTGAGACTAGGGGGGTTAGGTCAAATGGGAGCAGCCTGTCATCCGAACTCCGGATTCACATGTCCGCTGACAGGAGAGTTTCGAGGTTGCCACAACTTCATGATTCCCCACATGGACGCAGGGATGCTAAAGCTTGAATCACTGGCTGTAGAAAGTTTGCGCTGAACTCTAGTGAAAGAGTAGACCTCATCGAGGATTCTTCGATATTCGCTAGACTGCTTCAAGTGCTGGTTCAATTAAGCGATTTCTACGTTCTGGACGGGACCGCCGCCGTTAACCGTTCAGTGGGGACTCGCTGGGGCAGGGTTCCCACGTTTTTAAATGCAAGGCTGCATCGGTTCATCCATCTATCAGGTGCTCCGATTGAATGTATCCACCTGCCTACCGATGCCGGGCCCGCAAGTGACATGCCCGTCTCGGTATTCATCCGTTGTCGCGTAAACTACCGCACCTCGGTACCCAGGTCGTGGATCCCGGAACCTCCGACCCAATGCTCCATCGTCAACCCCGACCGAAAGTGTGCAGCAATGTGATCCGTCCGTTCTCCCCAGCTTTCCGTTGTGACTTGACAGAAGCCGCACTTGCTTCGAACTGTATCTTGTCGGTGCTGTAGCAGGCTTAGGTCCGGTTTCCAGCCATCCCACTTGCGACACCCGTGAAACTTGTGCAGGTGTTGCCAGAGGTGGTCTTTGCGGGTGAACTTGCGTTCTGAAACAGGTCGTTCGGCGCAAGTATCGAATTCGTGAGCCTGGATGTGTTCATCGCTGGGTGCGTCCTGGCCACAGAAAAGACATTGTGGGCCATCTTTGCTCATGCGCCAGACCAGAAACGATTGATCGGGCGTAACGGGCAACGCGCAGATCCATGAATCGAGTCCGGGAAGGTGAATTGATCGCTCGTGACGAACCCAATCGTACTTCTTTTTGAAGCTTTGCTGGCAAAAGGTGCATTGGAATGCGACAAACCTTTTGGCCCTTGATCTTGACGATGTGGTCCTGGAGACGGAGGGCCTTTCTGCGATGGAGCTACTACCAGAGCGCGGCAAGAAGGCAGCTTCCCGAGAGCGATACGAATAACATGAAGACGCTGAATTGGATGAGCCGCCTTCGTGGAAAGTAGATTGCCAAAGCGAGTCATTGCTTGCAGATGAACCAGGTCCATCAGACACCCCCGCGCCATCGCTGTCCAACGAACTCTGACCACTGGACTGGGCCGCAAGCGCGCTTTGGATTGCCGTTGCCGATGCTGGCTCCTCATCGGGCGGAGAATGCTTCCAGCGATCCATTGGCGACATGTTTTTGCGAAGATAGTGCGGCATGGGGGATCCTGGTGCAAATCCTCGGCTTCCACGATCAGGTGACGCGGAATAAGTAGAAGAGAGTCGATGTCGTCGTCTGGTGTTTGCGAACCAATTGATGACTTGACTTCTACTTAGCCCGGATTGCTGAGATAGGTTGAGCTTTTCCTCTTCCGTCGGGTAGGGATGTTCGAGATTAGAGATGTACCAGTTGCGCAACACCCGTGTTTTTCGCACAGATCGAGTATTCGTTCTCTTTCCTGACAGTGCTGCGATGGAAAGTCCTTGTGATGATGGCTGGCCCTCTTCGACTGTCGCCGGGACACCAAGGACATTGTGCTCACTGACACCATGAAGACGACCGATGACTGGCTCTGATGTCTCGAAAGCTGAGGGTTCTCTCTTTTTGCGGCCAGCTAGACTGCATTCCCGGAACAAAGCGACACAGCTAGAGCACGATTTAGTAGGGTTGGGGTTGGCGACGGTGGTTTGCAGGATGAGACATTGCAGACGAGTGCGACGACAATTCGCACATGGCGCAGGTGGTCGGTACGCGCCATTCTTGATAAAGAATTCATCAATTGTCGTCATGGAAGGTTTGGTAGGTTCATTTGTGGTTGGGAGAGGTTCTGGGATACCCCAATCGCTGGTGGATTGATTGAGAAATGAGAAATCTTGATTGAGGTCATCGCCAGGAGCCTCAGAGGCTGTTTTAATCTGCTGGAAGTCGGCATGCCAGTCAATCGAAAAGTCCGGCAGCTCTTGAGTTGGTATATTGAACATATCCTGGGGGTTCAAGGTCTGCATTGTCGCGTCCATATTATTAGCTTCCTCAACAATTGGGTTGGAGGGGCTCCGCGATTGAGGGGCTATGTCATCAATCTCATTGTAGGGAAGCGTCAGTGCCGAGTCGTCGCCTCCGGTGAATAAGATGTCATCAAGCGAAAACTCCATTGTTGCGATGAGCTGAGGACAAATGCCTCTCAACGGCGAGAGAATGAGGAGGCATGTGAAGATGTCGGAGTGGAGTTTTTGGAAAGTTGCGACAACGTCACGCGGAGAGTCAGCCATTTGAAGCGATGTCGGGCTTAGTCACAGCCGCGTTTTCCTGCATTGGTTCACCCATCGCGGACCGTCTTCAGGATATATTCCCATAGGAATTTATGAGGTTTTCTTTGTATACTATCATTTGGTCATTTTTTGCTTGTATCGATCGGTCCATGCATCCAGGATTGCCAAGAACCTGGAGACAGAGCTTGGCGCTAGAGAGCAAAAAATCCTTAGAGGGCGCTAGAGGAGTGTAAAATCCCAATGACTTCCTCGCTCTTATTGATTCAACTTTACGTAAATTATGCTGAACCATACTAGACTATCATAATTTATTGTAAATTAGAAGATCTTATCAAAGGTTCACAGAAATTACTATAAATTCCGCTATAGTCATATAATTCCATGTAACTTTCCCAATCTTCTCCTAAAGTATTCTAGCAACTAATCATGAATGTGCAAAATTGATAGATAGAGGCCCGTTAGATCACGCTGGGAATGCTATGTTGTGGCCACTAGCGGGGCATTACTATTAAGAAGGCGCAAAACAAAGGGCGCACATGTCTGCAATCTACTATAAGAACCTCCAATAACTCCTCAGCAGGCTCAGTAGTAGCATAATCTCTCAAACCAGTTCCCCTTGAGCCTTTGTCTCGACATACCTACCTACTAGCGAGTTTGTCACCATTAACAAACCTTGAGCACTTGCCTATCATGACTTCCCGTCGACACGTCCACTTCAACGCCAAAGCCAAATCATGGACATCGTCTGCATCATCCTCCCCAGAGGCTATTGATCGTTTTCACCAGAGTCTTCCCAACTATAAACCAACGCCTCTCACCAATCTCAAAGATGTTGCCAAGGATATCGGGGTTGGTGCTGTTTATGTCAAGGATGAGACAAATCGCTTTGGCCTTCCCGCATTCAAGATTCTTGGTGCTTCCTGGGGTGCATTCCGCTCAATCATTGAGAAGCTGAAGCTATCTCTCGATTCTGATATTGACACGGTTCGGGAGGCAGCCAAGTCGCATAATTTGACCCTGTATGCTGCTACAGAGGGAAACCATGGACGTGCAGTGGCTCGCATGGGAGCCATCTTCGACATCTCGGCCCAGATACATGTCCCAGCATCGATGCATCAAGCTACGGTAAACTTGATTCAATCCGAAGGTGCCAAAGTCGTTATATCGAAAGGTCGGTACGAAGACGCTATGATTGAAGCTGAGTCTGCTTCCAAGCACGATAAGGGGATCATGGTTCAAGACCATGCTTTTGGCGACTATCAGACTGTACCACAGGTTAGGTCCATCCCATCTTAAGCGCAAATCATGAGTCTAACAGGAAAAAAGTGGATAGTCGATGGCTACGGTACAATGATGCGAGAAGTCGATGAGCAGCTAGGTTATACCAAAGCCGACCTAGTTGTTGCTCCCGTAGGCGTCGGCTCATTCGCCCAGTCTGTCCTCTCTCATTTCAAGAGAAACGGCACCACCACATCCATGTTGACGGTGGAGCCAGACACAGCAGCTTGTTTGTGGAAGAGTCTAGAAAAGGGTGAGTTCACCGATATCCCGACAACTGGCACCATCATGGCTGGTCTCAACTGCGGGACTCCCTCAACACTCGCGTGGGATCTTCTGAAAGATGGCGTCGATGCAAGCCTGACGGTCTCGGACTACGAAGCCCATGATTGTGTCCTGTATCTCCAGTCACAGGGTATCAATGCTGGACCTTGTGGAGGGTCTACGTTGGCTGCACTGAGGCGGCTTACACCAGCTGATAAGCAAAGTCTCGGCCTTAATGAGAAGTCAATTGTGGTTATCTTCTGCACGGAGCGTAACCGCGACTATGATATTCCTAAAGATGTTTCTGGCTCCGATCCAGTGGCGCTTACACAAACTCTCGTACAGATCAACTCAGCAAGCCCTGATTTGGGGTCTGTTTCTGGGCCAGGAGAGATGGCCATAGCTCGGTACGTCGCTGCATGGTTGGAGCACCGAGATATCGAAACGCATTGGGTCGAGTATACTAAAGACCGCCCCTCTATCGTTGGTGTCGTCCGGGGTTCTGGTGAAGGAAAGAGTCTCATGCTCAACGGGCACATTGATACCGTGACTCTTATGGGCTATGTTGAGGATCCACTCAGTGGCAAGATTTCCGACGGGCGTCTGTATGGTCGCGGATCTGCTGATATGAAGGGAGGCGTCGCAGCTGCCATGATCGCTTTGGCTAATGCCAAGGGTCTTGGGCTTCGGGGAGACGTGATCTTCGCGGGTGTTGCCGATGAGGAGAGTTTGAGTAAGGGCACTGAAGACATACTTCGGGCGGGTTGGAAAGCAGATGCTGCGATTGTCTCAGAACCCACGAATCTCGAGATCAACCATGCTCACAAAGGGTATTGTCACCTTGAGATTGAAGTCCATGGACTCGCGGCTCATGGATCCCGAGCTGATTTGGGTATCGATGCCATCGTCAACGCAGGGCACTTTCTCGTCGAGTTTGGTCGATATACGAAGAAGCTGCAGGAAGGGCCGAGTAATGAAACTCTTGGTACAGGAACAGCACATGCCTCGGTGATCTCTGGCGGCGAGGAAGCGTCATCCTATCCTGGGCAGTGCACCATCATTGCAGAACGCCGCACAGTCCCAGGGGAGACTAACGCAACCGTCCAGCGAGAATTTGATGATATCATTGCCAAAGTATCAAAGGAGGTTCCAAACTTCAAAGCAGAGGCCAAAATCATCTTCAGTCGCCCTCCCCAGTTCACGGCCCCTGACCACCCCTTCACCCAGCTTGTATCCAGTATCGTCACGAAGGCGATCGGTCAGGAGGCAACTGTTTCTGGTGCGCCGTTCTGGACAGATTGTGCTTTACTTGCTGAGAAGGGGATTGTACCTCTTCTGTGGGGACCAAAAGGCGAAGGATTGCACTCGAAAGAGGAGTGGGTTGATGTGAGGTCGGTTGAACAGGTGGCAAAAGGTTTGACAAACATAGCGGCTGAGTTTTGCCAGTAGATTTGCTTCAAAATGGTTGTTTTGATGATTGTGTAAACAAAAGAAAAGCAAATGACTTTGATGAATGTTGACTGAAGGTGAAGGATTACACACCGAAAAATAGGTAGGGAAGGTTTTGTTATTTTATACCTATCTATAGCTTTAGTCATTGTCGGGCAACGTCTCTGCCACCCCACTATAATCAAGTTGGTTTGTTCTCTCTCCTCCGCCTCCATCTTTGAAAACCCGTCCTCCTCTCCCATGTAGGGACACCTTGAACCAAGATGCCTGCTGGATCCTTGAAACTGACTGCTATTTCTACAGCTTCATTATACGGGCGGTGAGCTACAAATACTTCCCCGCCTTGTGGAATAAAAACAAACCCCGACATGCCTCCGGAAATGTTATTGTACTCCAACAATTTAAAGATGATACAGACTCGGTAGCCGCATGGCTAGCATCAACGGAGAAGCTACGCAGCTACCAGAGCAGTCTCTCAGATACTAACCAAGCTCAGAGCGTGGAAAGAGGCAAAGAGCAGTGCAGCGCCGACAACGGGAACAAGCACAAATATCAAGCGTACAGTCGCAATCGCAGACTTCGTCCCCGAGTCCCAGTGAACTTTAATATTGAAAAGCAGAATACCGTATTGCGAAGGTTGGATCCACCAGCAGAAGTGGCCTCGAGCGCTTACTACCCCTGGACGATATACAGGCCGAACGAAGATGATGCAACGTGGGAGTCACAGTATTCGAACACTTTGTGATGCTGGATTGATTAGAGCATGGCGTATGCATGATGAGGTTTAATAGCCATCCATTTCTTGACAGGGGAACAGTGGCTTTCCAGATCTGTGTGGTGGGATTCTAGAATTTGAAAGATTGGGAAGCATCGTCAAATTTCGTATCAGAAGGATATTCAGGAATCTAAATCTGTTGCTTTTGTTAGACATAAATCCAGAGAGAATGGTTGTTAAGATAGTCTTTTTCACGTATACAAGCTTGTGACTCACGGCGATTACTGCAGTGGTGATAAACTGTCGAGTCAGCCTGACAGAAGAGACCACCGACAGGGATGCATACGGGCTGAAAGGCGAGCACTCGTATCATGCTGACGGGTGAAACACTACCTAACCAGCGACACCTCAACAGTCGATAACCGTCCGAAAGCACTGTCCCCCGCAGCCAAAGGCAACGTCGTGAGACTCGTGACACATGTTTAAATTGACAGGTCGATGAGACGGACCAGTCGCGTAACGATGCACCCAGTAGGAAACGGTCCAGAGCAAACAATAAATTACTTGCTGGTGACATGTACGTGCGGGGGAAGCTCTTGTTTCGCTCTTGATGTAACCAAACCACCCACAAGCAGCTGTGGAAATGAGCCAAGGGTTCAGGCTTGTTACACGAAAACGCGAATAGCTTCACAAGACAGAAAGAAAAAGGTAAAATGAAAGAGGGAGGGTCCAACGTAGCGTAGCAGTAGCAGCCGTTATCAGGTCGGGAGAACAATTGGTGATAAATGGCCGGATTGGAGCCGGTTTGTTGCATGGCATGTTCCACAAGAACTTGTCCAATTTGACTATTTCCCTATCGGAAGGTCAATCAATGACACCCTCCACCACTCTTGCTCTGGGTGCGGTAGTGGTAGTCTGTAGATCTTAGAAGGCTAGGGGGACTGTCAGGCGAGTGATGTTGCCCTATCAGTTCCCAGCCGAGGTGGCCAGGGTTGGCCAGGGTACTGGGCCCATCGCTAATCAGCAATCATCTCTCCACTGAGACGCTAATCCCTGGACCCCGCGATAAGTTTTGGGGCTGGGGCCCAACGGAGATGGTAATGGGAATGAGACCCTAGGGTTCCTTGGGTGTAACGTCGCACTGATAGCGTCCGTCTCATCTGGTCTCGTAGCCCGTGTCCTTTTTTATTTTGAGAGTCGCGTGCCCCCCCTCCCATTCCTCTTTCAACCTAGCTACTCCGTACTGTAACCTGTTGTTATCATCAATTCTCATTATCGGGTCCAGCACACCAAACACTCCACTTAAAGCCGTTGCTCCACGCCCCACCTCCGCCTTTTCGCAACGGCCCTTAAGATAGCTAACCTCCGCTCGCTTTCCTACAAGTCAATCAACTACAATACAAAAAAACCAAACATCATGTCCACCGAACCAGCTCCCGTGCCTTCGAAGGGCGGCATTTCGAGCGATGCTGACTACACTGACGCTCAAGCTGGCGTCGACCTGCCCCGCGGGTGGAAGTATCGACGGCTCGGTTTCATCAACACCTGGTATGCCTCGCCGCGCATTCAACTTGGCATGGTCGCATTCGTTTGCTTCCTCTGTCCGGGCATGTTTAATGCATTGGGTGGTCTTGGAGGCGGAGGAAAAGCAGACGCGACTTTGGCGGACAACATGGTGAGCATTTGCGATGGTTGAGTTGTGGTGTTGATGCTGACTGAGGATAGAACACCGCACTTTACGCCACCTTTGCAGTCGTTGGTTTCTTCGGCGGCACATTCGTCAATAAGCTCGGTGTTAGGCTCTGTCTTTCTTTTGGTGGTATTGGTTACGGTATCTATGCCATTAGTCTTCTCGTCTCTGTCCACAAGCATGTTCCAGCTTTCAACATTTTTGCTGGTGTGTGGCTCGGTCTGTGCGCTGCGCTTCTTTGGACCGCCCAGGGTACAATCATGATCTCATACCCTCAAGAGAACATGAAGGGAAAGTACTTCGCCTGGTTCTGGGGTATTTTCAACATGGGTGCCGTTATTGGCGGTTTGGTATGTCCCCTCGCCCGCTCGTAGATGCTCTTACTAACCCAAGGCAGATCCCCCTCGGTGAAAACATCCACATCAGAGAGAACAAGACAGTCAGTGATGGAACTTACATCGGCTTCATTGTCCTCATGTTTTTCGGCGCCATCCTCGCCCTCACCCTTTGCAATGCCGGCGAAATCGTCCGAAGAGACGGCTCCCGTGTCATCCTCATGAAGAACCCAACCTGGCAGAGCGAACTCTGGGGTCTTTGGGAGACTCTTCGCTTCGAGCCTTTTGTCGTCCTTCTCTTCCCCATGTTCTTCGTCTCCAACTGGTTCTATGTCTACCAGCAAAACGCCGTCAACGGTGCCTACTTCAACACCCGCACAAAGGCCCTCAACAGTCTGCTATACTGGATGGCTCAGATTATCGCTGCTGCCATCTGGGGTTATCTTCTTGATAGGGAGAGCGTGCGCCGTAGCACCCGTGCCAAGGCCGCTTGGGCTGCACTGTTCGTGTTGACCTTTGCTATCTGGGGTGGCGGATATGCCTTTGAGAAGACTTACACTCGCGAGAGTGTCGCCCCGGATACTGACTTTGTCCACGCAGACTGGACCGACTCTAACTACGTTGGACTTATGTTCCTTTACATCTTCTATGGCTTCTACGATGCTGCCTGGCAGGCCACTATCTACTGGTGAGTCACTTCACCATTGTTTTCCACTCAATTGCTAATAGATCAGGTTCATGGGCGCTCTCTCCAACTCTGGTCGACGATCTGCCAACTACGTCGGCTTCTACAAGGGTATCCAGTCCGTTGGTGCTGCGATTGTCAACAACCTCGACTCCCGCAAGATCTCGTTCCGATCCGAGTTCATCAGCAACTGGGTTCTACTCGCGGTGTCTCTTGTCTTCGCTGCTCCCGTCATTCTCATGAAGATTCGCGACCACGTGAGCACTGAGGAGGATCTCAAGGGCACAGACGAGACCCTTGCTGATGTGCTCCCATCGACTCACCCCGAGAAGAATCCCGAGCGGGGTAGTGTTGCCTAAGGGTGTTGGATGTAATGGATTGATCGATGACTTTGGGAAATTGACACCTGTGTGATTTTATGATGTGCATAAGCAAGGATTCAGTGTAGTAATGACTCAATAACGTATTTATCTTATGATGATGACATTCTAGCCTTATGATGTAACATGGTGTTGGGTGCATTCATTTTACCCTGCTTACCTGACCCGAGCTCTTGGGTCGACGATGTGACAATAACGCCGCACATATGCCTCGATGGTACGATGACAGGTAACGACACCAACGGCCTTGATCGGAGCATCAAAACTTCGATTAAAAATAAAATAAAATCTTTCATTTCAATTTAAGATTAACTAACGTTTCAGCGACATTCGACTACTAAACAAAGTGAACATGCCCGAAGAACTTTGTAATGTGAAAGCTGGCCTTGTCAGGCGAACTCCAACCACCCAATTCCTGGTCCGGAAATGTCTTTGGACTCGTAACAGTCCTGAAGAAATTCATCCTCCACTTCGTTCCCTTTGCATGTCCAGGATCGACATTGAACAATCCTAGGGGAATCTTAACCTTGCTGACCCATTTTTTCGCACGCTTGTTCAGCTCCGTCTTTGCCTCGAAGCCATCACCTTCTGGATCTGTGATGAAGAAATGATCAAATGGCGCTCCTTCCTTTCTATTCTTGGACGGATTGTAGACGAATGCTTGGTAAGTCACATTGTTGGGATTGATCTCGTATTCGAGATACGTCTGCGGATCGTCGGTGCCCTTGTAGATAAACGCCTCGACAACTTCGTAGGCCCAAATATCATCGTTGGTGCCTTGGGACGAATTGAAGTAGAAGTTGCGTTCGTCGAGGGCTGTAAAGGTCAGGGACAGAGCCGTGTGCGTGTAGCAGAGATCGACGGCCGTTCGGGGAAACGAAGTCTGGTCGGGGACGGATTTGGAGAACTTGATGGTGGTGGAGGCCGGACAGCTGGGCACGCTGACAGAAGGAACGCGCAGCGCTGAAGTAAGACAGGCTATGCCCGTGAGGATCAGCAGAGAATACATGTCGAGGCTGTGGTGATGAGATACGAGAAGTAAGAAAACGTCGGAGAACAGCATTGATATTTCAAGTCAACACGACTCCCTGCAACAGCTCTCGGACCCCAAAGAGTCCATCCACTCTGGGCATCTGTCGATCTTGTTCCTTCAGGATGGGTGGTGCTTTAGGTTCTGAATCCTCAGCACACATCCGAAGTGATTGGTAGCATTGCAGATGAAAGACAGTTGCAACGTAGCACGGCCCAATCATGTCTGGTGGTAGCTGTAATGCAAAAGGACTGCTCGTGACCAGATAAGCTGGGCGGGGAAAGAGGTAAGAGGGATCCCTGCTGTCAGCTCTACTAGTGTCGTCTAAGAATAGGTAACCTCGATGATGAGTCAAGACTGGATTTCTGAGACATTGTGATTAGGATTTCGAGGGGGCGAAGTTTGTTTGATTTTATCTACGTGAGGAGATGGTAAGATGGTAGATAGTGAATATGTCTATGTTGTGGTGGATGCACAAATGCTAATTCAGAGCCGACATCTTGAATAGAACACTGTTATGATATCTCTTCAATCGCTAGTAATTATACTGTTGATTAAATTATGCAGTTTAAACTATTTAATACGGAAACTTTCTGTTTTTGAGTGGGGTTTCATAACGCGCGCGCCACCAAGAAGAGCTTTACTCGCTGCCGGGACAACGCTATTGACAGACTGGAAACATCCGAACGACATAAATCCATTAAATCACATCTCATAGGATTTTGCATACATCATGTTACCATAACTAGATTTGTCTTCACTTAGGGTCTGTTGCAATCCCTCCAGCCAATATCTTGGTGGTGAAACTCCTCACCGGCTATAATCCGGCACGCAACACCCGACTATTATAGAGCTACTATCGTCAACAAGCTTTCACATACAGCCATAGCCCTCGGAGAATACGGGATCCCGTCCGCTCTCCCATTGTCAAGCCGAGGAGCGGTGAATTAGTACTCAGGTCGGTGACTACTGGGGAATCCTCATTGTTGTATGTTTTTGTCTTTCTTTTCTTTTCCTCTTTTGTCAAACTGTACGATAACTTACCGCGTTAGTTATATCAGACGTTATCTCTATTTTATAGACACAAACTAACACCAGTTGTTAAGAACCATTTATAGAAAAGATTGATATCTACTCCGTTTAATGCCATCACCAACTACGCATGAAGCGCTTTCTCTAGATCACAGTCCAACTAGTACTAAAATTCATATTCAATTCATAACTATCTAGAGAGAGTTTAACTGCCATAAAAGCCCATGGTCTTGGTCTTTTTTATCTGTGCCAATTTCAAAATTGTAAGACCATGTTCAAGCTACTAGTACCATACGGCTCTCTGATTGGCCATCTTGACACCTATCAGCTTAGGTAATCGGCTATCACCCGTCACGATAAATAACAGCTTAATTCGAGACTGCAAATTGCCTACGCCACTCCTCGAAATGCCTCGTAAAGGCAGCACCAAAGTCAGAAGCGGTTGTAAAACATGTCGGTACGTGATATTCGCCAGTCCAAAGTCTTCTATCTTGACTAAGGTCTTCCCTAGGGCTCGCAAGGTCAAATGCGACGAGGGTAAACCAACCTGTCAGCGGTGCATTAGCGCAGGTCGGAAATGCGAAGGTCTGGCATATAATCAAATTTCCAGCCCTCAACTCCAACTATATCGACCCCGTAATCATTTGTTAGGCAACACAGCTAGGAGTGATACCAGAAGTATCGAGTTCTTCTGCAAAGTCGCTGCTCCCTCGTTGTCCGGGCCCATCGATCCTCACTTCTGGACCAACACTGTTCTTCAGTTCTGCGAATATGAGCCTGCTGTGCGGCATTCTATCATGACGATTAGCTCTCTGTTTGAGAATCTCCAGTCACGGGATACGTCTTCGTCATCTATGACACGGAGGAGTGTGTTTGCGTTGAATCATTATAATGCCGCAATACGGGAACTCCAGACGCCTCATAACCCCGACCTTGTGCTGACGTTAATGAGTTGTTTGCTTTTTGTATGCATCGAGGTTCTGCAGTCTAATGCTGACGCCGCTATTCGCCATTGTTACCATGGTATCAACTTGCTCGGTACATCGAATCCGCCAGAATGGGCGCTACATCATCTCTTACCAATATTCCGTCGCCTCAGCGTCTTGCCCTTTTACTTCGGAAATTCGCAGCCATTGGCCGACTGTCCTCCCCTCACACAACCCTGCGAGACCATCTATACATCATTTTCTTCCTTCTCTCAAGCTCAGGCCTCGATGGACGCCATCTATAACTTAACCATACAGCTATTCCGTCGGACGGGTGACTATCGTCTTGGCGAAATGAGAAATCAACCTGCCGAACCAAGCATGTTCCTCGAACAAGATCAAATTCATCAGTGTCTTGACCAATGGCGGTCTGCGTTTGACAGCTTCGAAGCTGAAACTCCTGCTGGTCTACGTCAGACCTCCGAATCGTGCCGAATATGGATATTCCAGCAGTATGAAGTCTGCATAATCCTTTCAAATGTGCCTTTTGTTACCGACGAGACTGATTATGACATATACATGCCTAATTTCAAACGCATGGTTGAAGGTGCAAAACGGCTCGCAGGGATGAAGACAAGATCACCACCACCTACCGAGTTCCACTTTGAGATGGGATATGCACCGTTTCTTTTCTTTGTGGCTATCAAATGCCGGCATCTCGAAACTCGAATTGAAGCTTTGCGGTTGATGAGTGTTCTTTGTGCTGCTCAGGAAAGTCTTTGGAATAGCCATACACTGCAGGCAGTTGCGCAGCGTACGATTGATCTTGAGCATTGCATAACAGGGCAGGCTGCCGAGAACTTCTCAGCGCAGTATGACTCGTTGCCACCTGATGATATGAGGGTCCGGCACTTTGTTCTTGGGCCTGCAGAATCTGGCCAAGGGTCGCTTGGCAGAGAGATAACCTTCTACATGCCGGCAAAGGATGGCAGCATATGTATCAAGCGCGAACGCCTTCCCATAAAACAGTTAAATGAAGCCCTTGAGGGTGCGCCGGGAGTATTTGAAGTGGACCTTGAGATGGAAAGGTTGAGCCTGTATGAGATAGAGGATAGTGAGACTAGCACGGTCTCAAGTCATGTAGAGAGCTTGTTATAAGAAACGCCTCAATTCGTTCATCTTTGTTGTCAGTCTATAGAGATTCATAATCATTACCCCAGCAACTTAAAAACGCGCACTGATCTCCAATCTAGCTTGCGCGTGCATCATTCCGCCACGTTCTTTCACGGCCTGTCATTTCTATCATAGTGACTCAGGCCTCTCGCGGTCTGGTGATCTATTGGAAATCATTGGGCCAGCACTTCTCCTTGGGCCACAGCTTAGCATCGTGAGTTTCGGCGTGGACCTCGAGCTGGAGCTTGTTGGTGTTGACAATCTCCTTGCGGCAGTTTTGGCACTAGACAAGTCAATCGCTGTTCCGTTTTCTCAAAAGAAACAGGAAGCGCTCACGATAGAGGTGGGCTTGGGAGCCTTGACGGGGAGTCCGTTGGCCTTGACGGGAGCGCGAGTTCCAGCGGCGTCAGCCTTCTTGTGCTCCTTGGTTCTCTGCAAGAATACGTCAGATCAAGTCTTGATGAGTGAGACTCAGAATACGTACGCGGTCCTTCTTTGAGATAGGCATGATTTCGAGTGTATGTGTGTGTTGCGATAAATAGAGAGAGAGAGAAAAAGGTTGAAGGAAATGTAGTTGAAAGTTCAGGGTCCTCAGGTGGAGAAAGGAATAACGTGAAAGTGAAGAAAATAGAAGAAAAAAACTCCAATTGTGGAGAGTAAAGAAGCGCATCACCCCACCCAGTATCGCAACCGAGGCCTTAGTCAGGCGACAGAAGATCTAGAGCGATCTATTGGTGCTCCACTTGATCGTTATCTCCGCCAATCGGGCTGTTCTTGGTGACATTGCAGGGAACAGCCGGGATTTTTGGGCCTGGACACCTGTGAAGATTGTTCTTGATCCTGTAGTGTTTGCAGGTTTGACAGCGAAGAGCCACAAAAGTCCGAGAAGGAGCGTTTCTGGCGGGCTCTGTGACGACCTCTGTGACGACCTCTGTGACGGGCTCTGCGACGAGGGGCAGAGGATGCTCCTCCACGCGTCGAGAGCGTAGCCTAATAGGGAGAGAGATCTGAGACATGACAGACAGTGGAGGAGATACTGTAGATATAGTGGTGAGTAGTGACTCTGTGAGTAACAGCTGGGAACGAGTGATCAGTCGGATAGGTCGAGGAACGTGGAAAAGAGGGATGGAAGAAAAATGAAAGATAGAACATGCTGAGAAGGGATAAATCTCTTTCTTATAGCCATCTTTGTAGGAATCTCGGTCAATAGAAAAGTGTATCCGAATGATAGATTGCATATGATTGACAGGAAGGGTTAAGTTTCAAACTGTAACTGTACTAAGTATAGCTACAGCATAGAAAATTCACGTTGAAAAGGCTTACAAGAAACTGGATTCTTATTAATACCCTTGGTCGATTGGCCAAAATTCCTCTCAGAGGCGCTTGAACCCGGTATACAGTGGAGGTGGCTGAGGTTATTCGCACTCCTCGACGTCTTCTCCTAGTGCCACGCGTTATAGATAACAATCTGACTTGGGATTATGATGTCCGAAGTATTAGACCAAATTTGCGACAATTGCAGTGTTCTTTCGTCTACAAAAGCGTCCTTGTTCGCCTCTACACCCAAGAGACCTCCACTAATACGAATCGTGATATTTCATCCAAGAATGATAGTCCTACTATCAGAAGCCCCAAAGATGCACACGAGCCGGGTTTCCGACGAGTTTTCATCTAGACTTTGCCTTTGACTTTCTTCAAACATTAGAGAAGGCGAAAGAATCATACCAAAGGCCGAACATAATTAGATAATGACTTGAAACCACAGTGAGAATGGGGACCTTCTGATTCGGCCTTTCTGAAGTGAAGGCCTGAAGGAATAGTGTTTGCCTCTGCTGAGCTGGCCAGGCATTGGATAATCATTGACCCACGGTGACTCACCTCGAGTTGAGGTTACTACAAAAGGGTCAAGACCTAATTACCCTCCCACTCCTTTCGTAGCCCCAGGTGAGAGATTAGGTTAATTCCCTCACTAGACATTGCGGTTAAACTCTATAAGAATTTCAGCAACAAGAGATCTCAACAGGTATGCAGAGAGGATTATCGAAGACTGGGCGAAGGCATTTCCTCCACCTAAGGTAATGACTTTCTACCATCATCAGGACTCTCCATATCATATTAGCTGCGAGTTACTCCAGTCAGCAGCAAATTTGAGTTCAGAGTGAAAAAGGGTGAGAACTTTGAAGTGCTGGTGGTGTGTAGAAAAAAGCTTGACAGGTCTGAGACAGGGTGACAAGATTATTGGTGCATACATGCAGCTAGTTGTCCAGCTTCCCTGTTCGACTATTTTGGTTCCCCCCGGCGGAATCATCATGTTTAGGATTCAGAGTAAAGGTATGTACACACGCCCTGCAGACGGCCCGGAATAATAGAATTTCACACATTTCTGAATCGCACAATCAGATATCACTGCTTTAAAACAAAATGTTCAAATCTCAAGTCCGAATAAATTGCGTGCTACGTGGTCGGCCTTCTGGTCCCTTTTGGTCATGTTCAGCTCCAAGCGGCAGTGTGATGTTGCGTCATAATACTGAAGGAGAAGTCTCATCTAGCCCTCCAAAGAACTGTTGACGTCTTGTAGATAATCATGACTCACTTCAGGAAGTCATAGAAATTCGTGCTACTAAATAATTAGGGAAACTCGGCATCGATTTCTTGGGTAACTTAAAGTGATTATTTTCTAAACAGAGAAATCTGGATGCCTTACTGGCGATGATAGTAATGTTTGAATATCTCCTTTCGACTTACAAACGCAACTTTCTGTAGGTGGTACTCGTTCATACTCGAATTTCTAGTTAATAGAACACCTCTAAACACAACGGTAAAATGATTGCCTGAAGACATGTTCCTCTAAACAGACATGTTAACTATTCTCTGGTCATCATAACGTTCATATTTGATCCCCAAATATTATTGTGCTCATACTCCCGCCCTGCATTCCCAAACACTATATTCCCCGCCTAACACAACGATACATCCTGCATCAGCCATACACCTTTCTTCCCTAACCTCTCCGGACTCTCAGTTTTCTCCCTATGCTTCTCAATCCACTGCTACGTGGGTGCCTCCGCTCATGATGCACCTCTGTCGCAGGCGCTGTGTCCCCCTCAAAATCAACCGCCGGTGTAGACCCAAGTAACTTGGCCAGCTGCAGATTACATGACTGTGATTGCATAAGCACGTCGTAGCCAGAAGCTGGCTGCATATAACGGGGCACATCATCTGCTGTAGTTAGTTCGGCCAGTCTTGGTAGGGTATCCGCTGCCAATTCTATAGGTGTGTTGTAAAAAACAACACTTTCCGTTGTGAGAGAAGATCTTTCAGGTCCCCTCCCCGTCGATTCTAAACTCCTTGCTTGTGTCAAGCCCCATGCCAATCTCTGTGTCGGGTCCGGTGAGAGCATCTCATCAATTTCAACTGTTTTGTAGCCTCTCTTCTTCAGACTTTTGCGGACTGCATTATTTCCTTCATCATTGTGCGTTGTGTCTGCGTTGTGGTTAATCAGTGTTTCGAGAACCTGTCGTCTTTTTCCACTAAGCCTCGTTCCACCGTTGAGCTCACTAACTAAGCAATTGATCATCAACGGTGTGCGGTTCGATTTCGAAACTCCATTGACCTTTGCGCCTTCTGATACTAAGAGTTTGACCATCCTGGCACTTCCTATCTTGCAGTCTCTGTGGAGTGCTGTTTCTCCGTATCTATCCTCCGAGTCGATGTCAACTAGGCTAAAGTCTTGTTGGTAAGTGGCATAATTGGGCGGCTCATGCACGGGTTTCCTTATTTCTTTGAGTAACAGACTCAGTGTCTCTTCATTATCACAGACGTGTAGTGGTGTCTCCTTCTTGCTGTGGTGTATTGCCGCCGTAGTTCTCCTCGGTGATATGAAGTCGTCCCTCAACTGTCGAGGCTTCGTGTTTATGATGACGGCACCATTCAATGGTAGCGGCCATTGCCTTGTGACTCGATGCTGGATTATAACCCAGCTCTCTGAACATAGACCTCTCAAAGGCAGACCGGCTGTCTGGTTGCACCCAACGGTCGTATTGCTTACAGAGCAGCGTCGATATCCACTGTATCTTCTGTTCATACGCTTTATCCTTTAAATATGCGTCAAGAGACAGTCTGAGAAACTCCTCAGCTCCTCCAAAATCATCCATGTCGGCGCACAGAATCCCAACCCTTTTCTGCTGATCACAAAGTTCGGGACTGATGCCTGAGCTACAAGCTTCACGGAGACTGGATTTGAGACTTTGTAGCTGATCGTTTGCCACTACTTCGTAAGATTCACCATGTGACACGCACTCTTTGATGATCCGGACGTGGATTATCTCCATATCGATCCACTCAGTAACGCCAACAGTGTCTATCCCTTGTGACTGCATCGCCTTTCTGTCTTCCATGGCTTTGTCATATGCTCTCTTAGCGAAAATGGGGTACCCAGCCTGGTACATTTGTTTCGCGCGAGAAAAGGCGGCTTGGAGCTCGTATATGCAGGAGTTTGGCGCCTTGCAAGGCATGCGCTCGCTGGTTCGCATGGGTTGTATCGGTTGCTAGAGTCTGATATCGAAAGCACACTCAGCTCCGTGTCCTGGCAACTGGCAATAATATATTACCACCCTCCTTGTTCTTTCTTTGATCTGTAGATCGCCTCTACTACTCTCTTTTCTACTCAACTATTTCACTAGACAATACTCCCACCCCTTGCCTCATCGTCAATATGCTCCAACCCGAAACTGAACAGGACCCTATACCCACCCTCAGACAGAGATTGGAAACTTGGATTCAAGACCAAATTGACTATCGCAACAAGTTTGGTAACTCTCTGGGTAAGTTTTTCAGCAATGGGTATAGCTCGACACTTTCTAATGGCTTTAACATATGGTGTATCGGACGAGCACATTCGGTAAGGTATCGATGCCATATGCGAAGAACTCCCCATGCTCGAATGAGAACAAGTAAGGCGAGCTGCAGAGGTTGCAAAAGAGGGGTACTACTATTAACGCTTGTCCAAAGGTAATGTCAATGGTGACCTCTCTGTCGAGAATCTCTCTCACGACGAGAAGGATGGCATTGTAGCGGAACGCGAACGGCTTTTTAGTCAACGCGGTATTCTAGTGACCATATTTACTGTGTCTCTCGCCGCTTTTCTCCAGGGTCATGTTCAGTCCTCCATCAACGCCATAAGCTTGTTTGTCAAAACTGTTGGTATCGATATTAAGAAACAAGGCGAAGCTCGGGGAAATGGGGCCAACACCACAGCGCAATGGCAACTCGGAGCAATGAATGCTGTGCCATTCTTTGTCGCGGCCTTCCCCGGTGTGCTGCTGTCGTTACCATTGAACTACTGTCTGGGCCGTCGGGGGTCTCTGGCATTATCGGCACTCCTCATCATTGCGAGTTCAGTCGGGTCAGGCTTCGCCATAACTTGGCGGCAGATCTTGGGTGCAAGGGTTGTCGGCGGAATAGGTAAGTCAAACACAGCTCTTAGCTGTGTTTCTCGTCAGAGACTGACAATAGGTATAGCTATGGGCATAAGAGCATTTAGTGCCCCTATTCTCGCTTCTGAGACAGCTGTGGGATACTGGAGGGGCTCTACTATTCTCGCTTGGCAACTCTGGTTTGTCTTTATCTTCACTCCAGTTAGCTTCTTAGCTAATTATTTGCCACAGGGTTGCTTGCGGTATCATGATAGGATTTGTCTTCAATTTTGTCATTTCCGCTGCTACGGCTACTCTGGACAGCTCACCTGACAGTAGTCTTGACAAACACGGAAGCCGATATCACGCTCTACAATGGATTGCTGCTGCGCCCGCTATCCCGGTACTATTCCTCCTCGTCGCCGTGTGTTTCTGTTATGAGAGTCCCAGGTTTCACATGCGACCCGGCACGCCCAACTATGACCTCGAGCGCGCATACAACATTCTCATCCAAGTCCGGCAAACACGAGTAGGCTTATCCGTACTGATCTCATTCCAGTTCATGCTGACTTTACTCTAGCTCCAAGCTACTCGTGACCTGTTCTTAATCTGGTGGTCTACTCGTGTTCGCCACAGCCGGCAAGGCACAATTCCCAGTGTAGCTCCTCACCTATCTGGGCGAGGCGGAAACAGCACTGCTAATCAGAGAAGAACTATCATGACACTAGACTCAGGCTTGACTTATTCCTCACTCGTTCGACTAGTGATGAAGTTATCCGCTGACCAATTCAGGCCCTTGTTTACAAGGCGAAGACTTAGGAATGCTCTGTGGAGTAGCTGTACTGTCGCCCTAGCTCAACAGCTCTGCGGAAGTGAGTCCCTACACCCTCATCATCCTCGGTCAGCCCACTAACGAATACAGTCAATGTTTTTGCGTTCTACTCGAGTAGGCATCCTGGTCTTTGTCATTGAGCCTCATTAACTGTCTTTATAGACGGCATGTTCAGCGAATACGGAGTCAAGACAAGTATGGGTTACAGCCTTGGCTTTGGTATACGTTCAGACCTACCCTTGGGTAACAGCTAGCTTACAAGTGATAGGCGCTGTCAACTACTTCTTCGCATTGCCAGCAATGAGGTACCTACCCAAACCCCCATCGCAATCGCAATACTAATAGTCAGGTAGGTCCATTGACATCATCGGACGACGAAGCTGGCTTCTATCAACTATACCTTTCATGAGTTTCTTCCTTATGGCTGCAACAGTTGCCTACGCCTTGTCGCCTCAACAAAATGATGGAGATCAGTCGCAACCTGTGGCCAATCACGGTAGTTCCACTGATCATCAGTGGTATCATCTTAATATATCGTACGAAGTCTGGCCATTTGGTACGAAACTAGTTCTAAAATGTGTTAGTGTTTGCGGCGGCATATTCCCCGGGTCTTGGGCTAATTCCGTTTATTCTGGCATCTGAAACGTTGAGAACACACACAGTTTGCGATTGAGTAGTGGCTTACATCCTATAGCTTTCCTTTAGAGAACAGAGAAGCGGTATGCCATGCCTTGTATTTACTTGCCGGCTTACAAGTACTGATCCCCTCCCTGCCTTAGGGTGCCTCCGTCGCAATATCTATTAATCTCCTGTTCGCGGGGCTTCTAACGATCCTCCTTCCTCGCATAAATGCACATTTCAAGATGTCCGGCACTCTTGGGTTCTTTGCTGGGCTCAATATCGTCGCTTTCATCCTCATATTTTTCTTTGTCGAGAAAACCAAACAGCTGACTCTAGAAGAGCTGGAGCAAGTATTTGACAATCCTAAGAGTCGATTCGCGCGTGACCGGCTTGCTAAGAGATTGCCTTCCTGGGTCAGGACTTCATTGCTGGGGAGAGAAGATGCCGAGCGAATTGTTGGAGATGATGAGTGGGTGCTCGAGAATAGATCTGGGGGCCGCAGTGGCCAACGGAGCTCCTGATCGATTTTCGTCATTTGACAACTATTTGGCCCCAATCTTATCTATAGACCTTGCACAACATCTCTTGTCTTTATAAGACTATAGAGTGGTTGATCACTCATGTATGGACATGGACATACATGATTCTTACTTACTCCGTAGCAACGTCAATATTCGCATTTCGTATTTTAACCTTTTTAAGTTCCCCCTTATTCCCCACGCCCCACACACACCGATTGTCAATGCCGAGAAGCAGAAGCAGAAGCAGAAGCAGGTCGCAGGTGAAACAAACGTCCACATCCACATTCCGCCCTGCAACGTCATGTCATGCTCTCCACCTTAAACTAACTTGAGTTGGTGCATCCGTATTCAACTCTTCCACCATCATCAAACGATCCTCAAGTACAACCGCCAAAATGGCTCCGCCTTATCCATACGCGTATGGTAATCAGCAACAGCAGACCCAACAACAGTACCAGCAATACCCCCCTGAACAGCAACCACAGCATAATGCGCCGCCTGCCTACGGGTATTACCCGCCTTACCAAGCCCAGCAGCCAGCGCCCTACCGTCGCGCTCCTCGTCAGAACTACGCCGTGGTCCTGGCGCGACAGCTCAATATCGGTCTTCCAATCGCTATCGTTGTCTTGAGTATCTGGTGGTCTTTTAGATCGCAGGTTTGTCCTAGCAATGCGCCCGTGGGACATGAATGTTCATGGATGCTGTGGACCACTCTCCCAGTGGTACGTACACCTCAGGCCCATCATCTTTTCTTCTGAGGCGCAAAAGCTGACTGATCTTAGGCTATTGTATCTGCTATATGGGCCATTATAATGAATATCTCTGGTCGTCGCGCAACGCACTCTATGTCCCATATTCCTCCAATCCCCAACACCATCGTCGAGCTCATCCTTGCGCTAGGCTCTACGGCTTGCTTTGCGATTCTTATTTACCACCTTGAGACATATGTCGTTTGGAATCGCTCCACAGAAACAACGATGATTGTTCTGCTGGTGATACTAGCGTACGTCAAACATACCATAGACTAACCGGCATGGAGACTAACAGTTATCTAGGCTTATTAATTACATCCTCTTTGCTTGGTCTGTTTATGAGATGATGTTCTATCGACGAGAGAGACAGAATGCAAATGGCCATATACCCATCTAAATTGCGATGACTGTCAAATGGGTCTACTCCTCTCTTAGAATGGAGACTGACCTTGGGCAACGAACTGATTCATTCTTGTTTATTACACGTATTGCGTATCGTATTCTCCTACTTCAGGGCTTCGACTACTTACCATAAGGACGGAAGTCTCTTCAGAGCGGGAGGTTTGGTATAGGCTGGGTTACAGCGGCTTTGGTCCACCAATGACACCTCCCAGCTTGCTACGCTCCGAAGGCACGCCCTACTGTCTTCATCGCAGCATGGTAGCACGCACGAAGGATCAGAGTAGAATCATCGGGTGGTGTAGCTCGCGCAATACTCGCCCCGGAATTTTATAATATAACTCTAGCTTTTTCGCAATAACAAACATGGAGGTGAAACTCCCCTATTGCTACAAGTTTCGCGAGACTTTTAACCTCGGATCATAAGAGTGGCTGAGATGACTTATGCCTACTCGTCGATAATCATACAGTAATTCTGAACCCCATTATTCGTAGTAGTGTGGCGGGGTTATTCGGTGTGTCGCAAACTCCACGTTCTTCTAGCTTTCCCTTACAAGTTCCCAGCCCATCCGCCATGAGCCGCAAACCGCAACTGGTAATCTCGGAGGTCCGCCCAGTGTCGCAGCTCCTCTTCCTCGTCCTGAGACGTCATCTGCGACGGGTCTTGTGCATCCATGCCTCCTCCGCTACCGGCACCGGTCTTCTCCAACTTGACCAAAATATTGATCAATTGCGACAACGCCTCCTCCGATTTGACAGCAAAAGGTCCCTTGCGCTCAGGTGCATCGTTGAGGAGTGTCGACGCTACCTGACGAATCTTGTTGATGAGTGATCCCCCGTTTGGCTCCATGTTTCGCTGTGAGATTGACCCCAGAACTGTAAGAAGATTTTGAACGATGAGCTCGCGCTCTGCTGACATGAAGTCGTGAATCTCCTTTTCGTCTGCATCTTGAGCTGCCTTTTCCTCCTCCGACTGGCCCTCGATTGGGTTGTTGTCCTGTTGCTGCTCTGCGAAGTGTACATCTCGCAGATCAAAGTACAACTCGACGAAGTAAGAACGAGTGGCGAGCTGTGAGACAAAGATGTTGGCTTTTTGGATCTCGTACTGTAAATGTCGACGCCGAGAGGGCTGACTCTTAATCACGTTTCGCAGGTCGTGGGCGGGCTGGCTATTGGGCCAGGCGGGAGGTACGTATTGCATGCCAGACTCGTCGAAACTACCCAAGGTCATTGCTTCGACTCCATGGTCCCCAAGTTGAAGCTCCGGCGGCAGGTTGTCGGTGATACTTTTGGCTGCAATGAGACCATCGCGAAGCAGAATCCGTTGATCTGCCCAAGGCAAGGTGCTCATACCATAAGCTAGCTCGAGACTGACAATGCCATTCATTGTCGTGTAGATATCAATGGCGAATCTGAAACCCGTCAATAGCGTCACACTGCCATCCTGTTGATGGATGACTTCATTCGCAATAACGCAGATGTCGTCAACATTTTCCGGGTATGCGGGGTATGGAAGACTGGGTGTCGACGGTGCAATTACCATGTCTGCAGACGATGCACCCAATTGCGAAAAGGATCTACACATGTTAGGTAGGGTTTATGGTCATGGGACTGAGGACATACCGCACACCGAGAAGCAAGCAATAAAAGATGCGCTTCCCAATCTGGTCTTTGACATGGTTGAATGGAAGAGGATCTGGCGAGCAGTTGTCATTGCCGAATGTTGGCAAATCACCTGGGTGCTTAGGTCGGTTGAAACCCAGCTCACGGAGGAGGGTCAGGGTCTCAGCCATGAACTGACCCGAAGCGTTCCATTGGTGAGTGTATCCCGAAGCCAATCCCAGAAAGTAGCTCGTTGCAGCATCGTCAAGGGTTTTAGGCTGCTTGAGTTGCCACTTGCTCCCACGTGTCAACAGCGCAATCTCACGGCATTTCTCAACCATGACGATGGCGCGAGGAAAGAGATGGGTGCTGTGCTGAGCCTTGAGATGCTCTCTCGCACTTCGTGGAAAGGACGCAACAAGGGCACAGACCATGCTAGCCAGCAAACCAAGAAACTCAGGCTTAGTACGATCTTCACGATTGGCAAACGACTGGCGGAAAGTTGGCTCGTGCGGGAACGGCGCAAGTGGGTGAATGTAGGTAAAGAAGTCGTCGACAAGGAGTTCCAGTACTGGCATCGGTGCAATGGCATCGGCATCGAGAACACCTTCAGTTGAGATGTTCATTAGTGTTTTGGCAGCTGTCTGAGGTGAGGGAGAAAGAGGCGCAAAGACTGCTGCAACAGCCGTCGTTGCTGTTTGTGGTACGTCTACCCGTGTACGCTTGGCAGCTTTCGCGGCTTCGGCATGCTTGTTGGGTGGTCCTCGACGCTTCGTTTCACGGTTGAAGGTGCAGTCCACTCCAAGCTCTCGACATGGCCGGCAGGGCATGTTGGAATCATCGCATTTCACCTTGCGCATACTGCACATATCGCATGCACGTCTAAGGCGAGTCAACTTCGGGTTGATCGTAGGATCACGCATTACAGCTCCATTTCCAGGCATAAGCTGAGTAGACATTTCGGTCGCGTGAGGGAGGACATCGTGAGGAGACTGATCCAGAGGCTGGTGCTGCTGGTGTTGCTGGTGTTGCTGATGTTGCTGGTGGCCAACGACCTCAGCAGCAGCTACGGCGGCATGCTGTAGAGCCTGTGACGCTGAAAGACCTGTGGGACTGCTGATGTGGTGGGTGATGGCGTGGGCCGCATCGCTGGCAGCCTGTAGCATCTCGAGCCCATTGCTCGCGTACGCGTGGGCCGTCGCGTGGGAAGATGGTGATGGTGGAGGTGAGCCCGACATGGCGGCGAGCTATCAAGCTGCGCCGGGCCTTTAAAGGCGGCGGCGGAGCACGGAGCTCGGTGAGCGGAGCTGGGGTAAGCGGGACCCTCGAAGACGGCGCCGAAATGGATGATCGCGGGCTTTGGAGATGGCTGATTGTCGGCGGATTCCCGGGTGTTGGAGGGCGTTGAAGCGAGGTGAGGCCGATGTGCCGAAGGCGAGAATTTGGTGTAGAAGACACGATCACGGGGATAATCACGTGCTTGTCTAAGACAAGCGCCTACCCTGGAGGCGTGCTCGGAAGGGCATTATTCGGTGTAACTTGTGCAACCATCTAAGGATCTGCTCTTTTCCTGAGAGTGCGTTTGAGTTTTCCATGGCACTTTTGAGGTACATCTATGTTATATTACAGTCTACGTTGAATCCTACCTGGATATTTCAGAAAATCTGGTAGCAATCAACCAAGTGTGAAGATGAGCCAAGCTGACTGGATAAGTCGGCTCCAACCAAACATTGAGTCAAGTAGCGAACTTTGGAGTAGTTGGTGGATAGACAAGGCCATCATTACCGGATTTCAAATCAATATGCAACTCATTTCTGAAACCGTTTTGGTGTTCAGATCTCGAACGACTTCCAGAAGGATGGCATTGTCTTATTATTTCAGGTTTAGCGTCGCAACCCGCCGCCCTGCCAGCTTCAAGTTTAACGGTCGCAAAGCTTGGGCCAATCATCTTCATCTTATTAGATTGAACCAATGCAATGATTGACTGCTCCCCCACATGCCGTGGTTGATCTATCCACGCTACTGCATGTAGCTGTCAACACGCGATAACCCGCTGTTCAACGTGAAGGAGCTACATGCTCTGAAATGTTTAGACCAAGATAACTCGCCTTTCCGTAATCCTACTATACAGTAAAAGAAAATCCCAAGGCTCTCAGATACACCAAAATGTCTAATCTTCATCTCCTTTCGGGTGCGTTCGGCTGACACTGACCTCCCAACGGAACCGCGGACCCTGGAACGGCCCCACTCATCAGCCCACTGTCACCATCGCCTGATATTATTGACCTGGCGTGATGCGCTCAGCTTAACAAGACGCAGCGGAGCAAGGCGAGACTCGGGGAAGACCTCTCATGTCATGAGCGTGCGTATGATGAGAAGGAAAAGTAAAAAAAAGTTGACATGGACAAGGGATTGAGGGGTAAAAGATCAAGGATCGGCATCTAAATAAATACCGTCTGCTGGCTGTCATCCCGGGTCTTTGAAGTTTTGTATAATCGATCTACTTCGCCCGTTATATTCTTGAACTACTCACCAATATCGTCACTTGAGTTCTTTGACTGAGCCGAGTCTTATATTGAATACCGTCTCACTTCTCCTCTGGCGTCAACGAACAGCGATAACTTCGTCCACACCACAAGATCTTGCAGGATAACTACCACATAGCCTATACTCACACCATATCAATCAAGACGACAAATTTAGCGTCCTATCTCCACCAGTCACAAAACTGTTAGAAACGATTCAACCCCAACAATACACAAAACCACAGCCAAGATGAATTCACGACTTATGAAGCACATTGATCGCGAGGATCTCTACACCAACCTCGAAGCGCGTGTCCAGTACCTTCACTCATTCCTCGACTTCTCTAGCCGTACGTGCCACCCTACCCAAGCATGCGACGAATCTTTGCACCGAGTGTTGCAAGTGAAAGGAATCGCAATGATTCGACGAGCTCCAAACTGACACTCCCCTCCAATAGGCGATATCGAAGCTCTCATTACCGGCGCAAAATATGTCAAAGCCCTCATCCCCGCCGTTGTCAACATCGTCTACAAGAAACTTCTACAATACGACATTACCGCTCGTGCTTTCACCACACGCAGTACCTCATTCGAAGGACCTCTCGATGAAATACCCGACGAGAACAGCCCTCAGATCCTGCACCGAAAGATGTTTTTGCGCGCTTACCTGATGAAGCTGTGCTCAGATCCTAGCAAGATGGAGTTTTGGGAGTACCTAGATAAGGTTGGGTATGTGATCCCAAATCCTCAAAGTAACAGACATGAGCAAGAACTGACATAGTTAGCATGATGCACGTTGGTCTTGGTCGCAAGCACCCTCTTCACATCGAATACGTCCATCTCGGCGTCTGCCTCGGTTTCATCCAGGACATCATGACCGAAGCCATCCTATCTCATCCCCGCCTACACATCCAGCGCAAAACAGCCCTCGTCAAGGCCCTAAACAAGGTCATTTGGATCCAGAACGACCTCATGGCCAAATGGCACGTCAAGGATGGCGCCGAGTTCGAGGTTGGCGACTCTGATATCGAGGTTGAGCGCGAAGGTTACCTACACGGAAAGCGCATTATAGGCGACGGCAGTGGCTCCAGCACCGAGGATGATGATGATGCTTCAGAACAACATCAGAGCAACCCCCCATCACGCATTCCGCATCCCGCCGGCGCAACAGCTGGCGGAGTGTGCCCTTTCTCGGGGATGGGTGCTCCTGATAAGGAGTAGGCGCGCGGTATCAATGTAGTGCGCGGAGGCAACGGCAGCCTTTCAAAAGACCTATTTGGCGTTCATGATGATGACTTATTTGGGAGGCTGGTATCGGGCACTTGGGGTTCAAGGAAGTATTTTTTGGCATCGTTCTTTAGGATAGAGTATCAGGACAAGGACAGTAGGTAGAAAGGATACCACAAATCTCTTTTTCGTTTACCGATCCTCTGCTATGAACTGTATTACGAGCTCACATGATGTTTGTTCGTGGCCATCATGCTTGGTTTTGCGGCAAATAGTCGCAAGTATTCATGAAAATGTGTGAATTTCAGAATTTGAGTCTTTCAAGAGCAACTTGTCCATCTCCGTGCGGGGCTATATCAAAGTCAACAATCTCGATAACAATTAACGGAGCTTGCTTTTAAATACCGCTCAAGTCGCTACGCGTCATGCTGCTGGAGCTTTTAGTCCTCCACGGAGGGGCAGAGAATTCACGATTGACAGATCACGATTGCTGAGTCTGGGACCACCCTCCAACATCAAGGTTCCTGGGTGAGTCTAACTAGAGGCCCCATCCGATATTAATATGAGGCATATCATTGGATCGTGACTGGACTTCTGGAGCGGGATGACGGATGATGGTGGAGGTTTTGTCATTAGGGGCCTAGCGAAATGCCCCCCAGTGGGGGTTGTGAGGTTGGAATTGGGCAGATGATAATATGATGGGGTTAACTATGGTGACGAAGAAGAAAAAACAGTACCTTTTGTTGACATGCAACTAATATACTGAGAGAATCTACACAAAAGGGAGGCCTTGCTGCATGTGTTAATAAAGAAGTTCTAGACTTGTAGTAACGGGATTACCGGGCCGGAGGTGTGAGTCTTGATGAGGTTCTAGTCTCGAACCTCATGGAAAACTTGTTGCAAGACTAGGGAATCAACTTCCAATGGCACTTCTTTAGTGAAACACACATCTAGCAGAAGATCCAGGGATAATGCAAGACATAGGGCACGCCATCTTAGGAAGGGCCTTGATAGGATCGGGTAGTCACGCAGGCTCCTGTCAGAAAAGAGATGGCTTTCCATTCACCGGATAAACTCAAGTTCGGTAGAACCGTCCGAGCACAGAATTGTGTGTCAACCACGGGCAAGACGAATGGTGCGGCCACGTTCGGAGGTTGCAAGCGGTGGGTGGCTCACAAAAGTCGATTGACGATATGAGAGTTGGATGATGGAGGCATGATGAATGAATGGCCCGGCCCGCCCATGGCTCTCAACAAGCCCCGCAGCTCGTAGCTCGCACCATGTGTCAATGAAACGGCGGGGGAGGGGTGAATTCTCACCAGGCGGCTCCGGGGGATAAGCCCCGGATGCGGCTCGCGATGGGTTTCTTGGACCGGACTCTTACCCAAAGTTGACCTGTTCACGGGTAATGAATGGCTAATGCTGTAATGGGCTACGATAAATGAAGCGTTACGTACTATGTCCAGGCAGTCTAGACTACCTAGGAGCTTGGACAAAAATTGCTCAGCGCAACAACCACCTCAAATCCACCCCCTGGGGAGGAAGTCCGTTATCGTGGGAGGCGATCATGACTTTTACGTGATTGTGCAAAGTGCGCTGGCATCCAATCTCGGTAGTGCGTCTCCGTTCTCCGTTGGAAGGGAAAGGGGGCCTCACCGTCTTTTGTTTGGTTTGGGACACTTTCGCGCGCACCTCTTCGCATCGAGAATAGCTGGTGCCTGTGCCGTATTGCTTGTTTATTGTTGGTGCATTAACCTGTGGAGACCTTAGTCGAGAACAGCATCTTATCGATCGTTGAGGTGGAACTGTCGATGATGATTAGAGTTGGTCGATCTTGGAGTTGCGTACCATGAACTCGGGTATGTGGCATGCCAATTACCAACTGAATATCAATGAGGTAAAGATTTATAGTAAAATGTACCACGTTGAGTTACATATGTTGTCTGATTTAACTTGCTGAGTGTGAGGGTGCCCTGTGCAACGATATCGCAACGACTAACGTTAGCTCCACGCTATGATAAGATACCAGATCTCCTCCGACCACGTCCTACTGAAAATGTAGACATATGTTCGCTTTCACACGATGGAATATCTAGGTGGCCTATGAGAAGAGGAATTCAGCCGGTGTCAGAATATAATGTTCATGAAATTATTAAACCCCGCAGTTCCTTCGCGATAAAGTTCAGCCTCCAAACTGATAAATGATATCGAGGAGCATTGAACTCAACAGAGAAGAGCACACTGTCCTCTTGACAATGAGTAAATAGCATCAAGATCTTAGTCAATATAAGTAATGGGATTCCCGTGCTGAGTAAGAAAGTGCGGCGTGTGTGGCTTTTGAGTTATTATCTCGGAGCATGACCATAAGTATCGAACGAACGAACGACAAGTGTCGGCCGAATGGTTTTCATGATGCCCCTCCCCCGCCATTATCCATTATCCCCAACTCGCGTCGCCTGGCCGCACGGTCACATGAAAAGAAACACCATGCGAGGCCCCAGAATTTCCATGATGCCACCCCGTTCGTTAGTATGTGCACTACACAGCATGAAAGGTTACCTTGAAATGCCTAAATAACGACAAAGAGCAGACAAGAAGTGGTGAGATACTTACACCACCGCCAAGTCGTCCCGTGATACGAATCTGGTGGTATTGAGACTTGAAAGGTTCGATGTTGAAGATTATGTACATAAAAAAACACTGACCACATCCACTATGCGTACGACATGCGTGTCGATAGAAGCTAGAACTCTTTCAGCCATTGAATGTCCGTCTGTACCTGATCGGCATCGGTCTTCTGGGTTCTCTCAAGTTGGCAACCCAAGTCGACAGATCTTGGCAGCTCTCGGGCCTTTAGCAATTTCACTTCGTCTCGTGAGCCAGAAGGTGTGCTGAGGCTTTCATGATATGGTGACTGGATGGAGGGATTGACTCCCTCGAGACAAGAGAACAATCGAACCTACTTGAGTAGAGACGGGATTTGCGTACCTTGACCACTAATAAATTGACTATTGAAACATCCGTCTTCAGTTGCTTTGAGTTGTATTCCTTGTGTGTCTGTGCCTCACCCATTTCGTCTGAGCTTAGACAAGTTACGGATACCATGTGTCAGTTTTGATGCACCCGCAAAAAAGCAAGGCACCTGGAAAGATACCTACCTAGGTACCAAAAAATGCCCCACCATCAACCATTTACCAGCAGCAGGCAGGTGGGAGGTTCTACCGTTCTAGCCTCCGTCTCAACACACGACGATGAATCGCCGAAACCGCCCGGCCCGATATGCACAAGACTAACTACTGTACCCAAGTCCAAGTCCAAGCCCAAAGCCTCGAGTTAAGTTGGGTGAAGTAGAGGTTTCTCACGTCACCGTTACTATCTCGCCCGACCTAATTCAGCCTGTGCACGCTTCTTTCCCCTTCCCTCCCTCGCGCTCGCTGTCCCGCTCTTAACTCTAATCTGAACCTCTCTCCTCTGCCGCAACCTAAACAACCTTTCTCTTCTTCCACCTTCTTCACTCAACCGCTTTTCTACCTTTTACTTATCGCGCAGCTTGCATAGCTTAGCTTTAATAATCTTCTACTCTTCGTCATCACTTTCCTCTTCCAAAGTGATCACGGAAGCAGCGCGCGCATTACAACAACTCCCTCGCGTGAGAGAGACGGCAATTCCCCTTCTTCCGACAAGACGACTCAAAAGGAGACGCCAGCTGTCCCCCTCCTCGTCCACGATTCTCTTCATCCTCGTACATCCACGAGCTTGATTCTCAGATCGCATCACCCATCAGCAAAATGGCAGACAATAACCAAAGCACCGCCGCGCCCAACTTGCGCCGCCGCGAGTCCTTGTCCGATATTCGAGCTGCCAACCCCGACTTGGCACTGAGCGGTAACATCATCTCGGCCACATTCAACACACCGCACTCTTTCGTCTACCGAAAAGGCGGTGATTGGGTATGTAACTATTCACTTCGCTTCGACTCGCTTCCTGGGTATCCCGTATCAGCTGCTGGGGTGGGCTCTCTAGCTTGCATTTTCCCCTCTTCCCCAAACGGAGCTCCCTGCCAGCTTCAGCTCCCTGCCCCTCGCGCCTTATGCTGTCACATGAAAATTGAATGTCGAAAATTGACCTTGAACTAAAAACTGACGCCTCTTCTAGGACCTCAAGTCTCGTCGCGGTCAATCCGCTCTGTTTGACTCCTTCGCATACCTTTCTTCCGACGCTACGCCGTGGAACCACACCGTCGTAGCCTGGACCGGCGAAATTGACGCTCCCACCGATGACGTCGTTTCTTCACCTGGCACACCCGCCCCAAACACACTTGGTGCCACTTCTCTTAACGCGCTCTCCGCACCTGTGCCTATCGATGGTAACACGCGCCTACCGACTCCACCACCAGTCGATGGTCTCTGGGTTCCCCGCCAGGACCAAGATCGCCTCGAGTACCGTCTGTCTCACAACAAGACTATCCGTACCTATCCAGTCTGGCTCTCCGATGAGTCCGAGGCCACCTCTGAGGGCATCCTCCTCAAGGACCAGGCCCGCTGGCGACGATATGCCGAGCACGATCTTTACACACTTCTTCATTACAAGCAACATGAGCCCACCGACGGCCGACGCGAGCGAGTCCAATGGGCCGACTACTACCGCATGAACCAAAAGTTCGCCAACAAGATTATCGAGATTTACAAGCCTGGCGACATCGTCATCATCCACGACTACTTCCTGATGTTGCTGCCCAGCATGCTTCGACAAAGAGTACCTAACATGTATATCTCTTTCTTCCTGCATTCGCCATTCCCCAGCAGCGAGTTTCTCCGCTGTCTGCCCCGCCGCAAGGAGGTTCTTGAGGGTGTTTTGGGCTCCAACCTCATTGGATTTCAATCTTACAGCTACTCTCGCCACTTCCTGAGCTGCTGTACTCGAATTCTTGGCTTTCCGTCCGACACACTCGGAATTGATGCCTACGGAACTCGTGTACAGGTTGGAGTTTTCCCTATTGGCATTGATGCTGCCAAGGTTGAGAGTTTTGCTTGGAGTGATGCCGTGACCGAAAAGTGCAACGCCCTGCGCCAGTTGTACCACGGCAAAAAGATCATTGTCGGACGTGACCGTCTCGATAGTGTCAGAGGTGTCGCCCAAAAGCTGCAAGCATTTGAGCGCTTCCTTGAGATGTACCCTGAGTGGCGCGAGAAGGTGGTGCTTATCCAGGTCACTTCACCTACTAGCGTCGAGGCTGAGAAGGAGGACCTGGAGGATGACACAAAGGTTGCTACTCGTGTCAATGAGCTCGTTATGCGCATCAACGGCATGTACGGCAGTCTGGGCTTCTCTCCTGTCCAGCACTACCCCCAGTATCTCAGCCAGAATGAGTATTTCGCTCTGCTGCGAGCTAGTGACATCGGCCTTATCACCTCAGTTCGTGACGGTATGAACACAACAAGTCTGGAGTACATTATCTGCCAAAAGGAGAACAACGCTCCTCTTATTCTGTCCGAGTTCAGCGGTACCGCCGGCAGCTTGAGGGATGCTATCCATATCAACCCCTGGGACCTGAGCGGTGTTGCAGAGAAGATCAACGCTGCTCTTACCATGTCAGAGGATAAGCGCCAGGAGATGCAGTCCCACCTATATCGCCATGTCACCGAGCACAACGTTCAGTCATGGATCACAAAGTTCATCCGCAAGGTTTACAATGTCCTTGGCGACACTAGCTCTGCAAACTCGACTCCTCTGCTTGACCGTGCTCTTCTTCTGACCCAGTACCGCTCGGCCAACAGACGCCTCTTCATGTTCGATTATGACGGTACTCTGACGCCCATTGTGCGCGAGCCTAGCGCTGCAGTGCCTTCGGAGCGCCTAATCCACACCCTCGACCTTCTAGCTGCTGACCCCAAGAATGCTGTGTGGATTATTTCAGGACGAGACCAAGAGTTCTTGAAACGGCACCTTGGCAACAACACACGACTTGGATTCTCAGCCGAGCACGGTAGTTTTATGAAGCACCCTGGATCCGACGAGTGGGAGAACCTTGCAGAGACGTTCGATATGGGATGGCAAGCCGAGGTGATAGAAGTCTTCCAGAAATACACGGACAAGGTTCAAGGTATGTTGGCTAATGAACTTGCAACTCAACACATGCTGACATATTCACAGGTTCTTTCATCGAGCGAAAGCGATGCGCTTTGACCTGGCACTATAGACTGGCAGACCCCGAGCAAGGTATTCACATGTCGCGAGAGTGTCACAAGGAACTTGAATCTACTGTTGGAGCCAAGTGGGATGTTGAGGTGATGCCTGGCAAGGCCAACATCGAAGTCCGTCCTACATTCATCAACAAGGGCGAGATTGCGAAGCGTCTTATTACTATGTACCACACCCCTGGTACTGCCAAGTCCGAAAATGAGTCGGACACTGGACACCTCGAGTTTGCGCTGTGCATGGGTGATGACTTCACTGACGAGGACATGTTCCGCAGCCTCAATGCCGCGTCAGGTCCTGTTTTAGACACCAACCATGTCTTCACCGTCACCGTCGGTGCGAGTACTAAGGTCACTCTAGCAAAGTCACATCTCTTGGAACCAGAGGACGTGATTGAATGTGTTGCCCTCTTGGCAGGCGTTCAGGATGCCGGAGAACGACTGGGCGAGGTCAACCTTGGCGCGCTGAGTGCTGTCGAGGGACGCATTCCCGCCGAGGAGGTGTAATGGACAAGATCTCAAGGCAAGAAGGATATAATTTTCGCAGGCGTTTCTGGACAGGATGAAGGCACGATAGACGAGTGAAGGGCGTATGGGATGGATGGATGGTCCGATATGAAGCAAGACAGGATATCGAACATGGGAGGAGAGTGATTTGCTAAGAATGTGCTACCGATGAACACTGTTCTCGAAGCATTCATGATGCCAGATATTGCATACGTCAATGATAATGAGTTAAAAGCGATGATTGGGTTCTGTAGTAGCCAATGCTCGAGTAACTGTCACATTGCTATGCTACTTCCAGGAGCGAGCTTGCTACAATCACTGTGAGTTCGATACCGCGTATGAGTAATCCATTGTGTAGCAACATTACGCCAACTTAAAGTACTAGAACTGGTTCACAATTCCTTTTTAAATGCCCCCAGGCTGTTTTATGGGAGAGTTTGGAGTTTTTCTCCCTCCATATTATCTTCAGTCCAAAAAGGAGTGACTCCACACCACATGACCACTTCGATATGAAACATTCACAATTCGACGTAGACTTTGCACTTATGCTCTAATTACAAGCGAAATTTATCATGCGATTGCACCTTCTCTCCCGTCTGCGTCCTCCTTTCTGTGAAAATTTCACTTATCTCTTGGACCAGAAACAAGAACATTCAAGTCAAAACACACTTTCAATCACAACCAGTATGGATCCCAAATGTGTGCTTTGTAGTCTTTCCCTTCAACCCAGTTGGAACGATCTCAGAAAATTTCCCTCTCAAATATGGCTCCAGATGTTTAGAACAGGTGAAGGTACATTTCCACGAGTGTGACTTACAACTTTCTAACCTTGTACCAGGGACCCTACTAACGCCAACTCGGAATCCCTCCTGTAGCCTGCTTCACTGCGTGACCGACTGCTTTGGTATGTGGTATCTTGACTTGCCTAATCCAAAGTGGACGCTGATAGATGCCAAAAGTACGGATGTTCCTCAACCACCACTCTGCATCCCGCACGTTGTTCAGAATCTCGGTCCCAATACAAATAGAGATCTTGCACAATTCAAATTACTGTTAAATGTGAAATATCCCGATCCAGGAACGCAGGGAGAGCGAAGCATGTCTAGGCATCGCGTCATGAGACCATGGATAAGAAAGGCCATAGCCACATAACCACAATCGGGTGCAAATGGGTTTTGTTGGGGCAGCTGGATCTCTTTTTCAAAGATGCTACCAGACTCGGTATGAATGAGGCTTTGATAGAAAGTCTTCGTTCAACATCTGCCAACCTGGTGCTTCCTGAATGGTGGAATAAACTGTCTCCGGCTGTCTCAAAACAGCTCTCAATCCTTCAACATATGGTACAGTCGTAGTTGTGAATGTCTCGGGTACAGCCCTGCGCGTCGCCACGTGTTGATCTTCTAGCCATGTCGATATACCGTCTATCTTCAGTTTATGCGCCAGCTACCTGGTTTAGTCCACTCCTGTTTCGTAAGGGGCCAACGCCGAAAGCAGGCCAGTCACCGTGAACCGACCTGCGCTGTCATGAGGATCAGCCTTTTCAACGATAACGCCATGGTCTCTAACCTTGACACCTTGCAACTCCGCAGCACCCTCTCCGCCGCCGTTGGGCAGACACTCCCTAGCATACGAAGAAATATTCACCCGCTTTTCCTTAACCACCGATTCAATCGAACAAATGACTTCCTCTGCGACGGGGAAAGCCACGGCAACTTCCATGAGCGCTCTGCAGGCTTTGATGAACGTCTCGAGGTGAATAGGGCTTTCCTGAAGGGCGAAAAGAACTTTGAAGGCACAGACGGAAGCGGCTTGGATGATCCAATTTTCGTTACGCAGGGTGTAGAGGGCGCGGAATTGCCAGATTGTTGACATGGCGTTTGTTGCATGAGCATAGGACATTGAGCGCGGGTCGAAGGGACCAAATGTAGATTTGGGAGTATGGTCAAAGGGCTGGAGGATGCTAATGGCGACAAGATCGGCGCTGAGGCTAAAGAGAGGTTCGTCATCAAGTACGATGCTATGGCCATATCGTGGAACCTACTGTAACAGTATAGCACTGGGAAGTATTGCGTTCTCAGCTCTCAGCTCTTCGGGCAACGAGAACTTCCACTCCATGAGACTCGAGTACAGCTCAATCGCACGTTCAGTGCCGCAAGACACTGGAACCCCATCTTCTATGGGAATGAGAAACTCAAGCACTTGTTCTGTAATCTCAGTAAAGCGGCACTCGACGTCAAGAATCTCGCGCTTGAGCGACCGTTGTGGTGCGACGGATACTGGGTATGGAAACCACCAATACTCCGGGTTCTCATGTCTATTCAGTGGCGCAGATTCTTCTTGCCAGGTTTTTGCTCGTGTTGGTCTTTTGATGACGAGGCGGCGACAGAGGCCGTGCATTGGCTTCCTAGACAGGCATCAGATACTGGTCACTTGGGTGAATGTAAGACATACCAGTCCCACACGTAGAAACCCCATTGAATCCAGGACAGGGCATGTGCTTCAGCTCTTTGTCTCGATCCAGCAATCGCTGTATCGGTTGAGCGATGTACATCGTCCAGCCGAAGGGCCATGTACCGCGTCTGCATAAGCGTATGAAGCCCAAGTGCCGTTTCTCCGTCGCCCAAAGCGCTTTCATACATATACATGAATGCTAAACCCTGGGCAACTGGTAACGAAGGGCGTGTATCTTCAAGCTGCAGGCACCTGTTGGCCTCTTTGGCGAATGCTTTACCTCTCGTACTTGTTCTGCCTGTTACACCAAATGTCGTTGGGTTTGTAGAGTACAACTAACATCCTTCAAGTTAGCCAGCAAAATTAGAACGTGGTATGAGGAGGGAAAGCCTACATACACAACTAACGGCTAAAATAGCATTGACGAGGAACGGCGAGCAGAAGCGAAGCTCTGGAAGTGCACTCGGGGCAGAAGGGTCAAGGTTTCGTAAGTCTTCTTCGAAAAGAGTTCGGTCGATCACCCGGTTACAAGCTGTATCCCACGTCCAGAACAGCAACAGGAGGTGACTAAGAAGCTTGTCGTCATGATGCACGTTTGTCCATCTTGAAAGCGGAAGAGTAAATCTAGAAATGTCGACGAATACCGAATCCTTAGAGGGTTTCCGCTGAGAGCCTCGCCATGCCTTCTCAAAGACATGTTCAGGGTGATCATTGCTGGATAAAATTAGATGGAGTATGCATGGCTGGCATGGAGGTTTTCGTGGTTTACTCACGGAGCAGTGAGTCGAGCTTGTGGGATCTGTGAAAAGCTCATGCGCGGTGCAGAGAAAGTCGGCGAGCTGGCGCTGCCAGAGGTAGTGGCGCTGTTTGAGGTATTGGCGCTATCATTCCGTAGAAGAGGGCTCTTATTCTGTTGGGTGGTTGCGTTATTCTGCATTGTCAACTCTTCTCCATGAATGTCGTCGGTGACAGCCTCGACGTCCTGTCCGGCGCGTATCCTCCGCAAAATCTCATCCGCCTCGTGAGGCTCTCGCGTCTTGAGCGATGAATAAAGACTCTCATGCTGAATCATACGCGCTTGCAGCTTATCGTGCTTCCGCTTTAGGGCTGCAGCCTCGGCCTCCAAGGGGTGACTAGCATATTGACAGTCACGCCCACCGACGATGCAGGCAGAGCATCTCGGTCTTTGGCCATTGCACTGTTGACGTTAGTATGAAGAGCTCCATCTTCAACAGTACGGTAGTGGTATAACCTTAGCTTTGCGCTGCCTACAGGCTTGACAGGCGGTCTTGACTGACGTCCGCTTGGGGATGTTAAGTTTGGCAGGAGGACGCGATCCTGAGGGACCATCACGAGTTGGACCTGGTAGGAGCGCCCGAAGACGGCCAGAGGCGCTATCGTCCATGTTTACCAGAAGCAGCAGCAGTGTGCGAATCGAGTATGATATGTGAAATTGGGTGCGAATGACACAAGCAATTGGCAGTGATGGATATCAACAACAAGCAGGCATCTCAGCGTGAGTCAGCCTATCAATGAATTAATTTCTAGGGGAGGGAGCAGAAACAGGGCTCCAACTCTGCCCTGAGGGCTCGGGTTTATGCTCAAACGGGATGACATGGCTCTTTCCTTACCTAACGGCGGTAAACTCGACGGCATTTTTCACCGTAATGATGTATCAACGACGTCACTTGAACCCCGACCCCAGGGGACCAGAGTTTCTGTCAAGAGAATCTGAGCTAATAGTAAGGGAACGAATTGTTCAATAGGTACCAACCTACGGTACGGAGCACCTAGGCTCAAATAGTGTCGGGAGTAATATTTCTATTTCTACGGTTATTTCCGAGTAACTAATCACATATTAGGTAATACCTACCTACACACATTGCCCAAGACTTCATCAAGGGGTTTTCCTTCTTACACATTTTCAAGATAACGAAACAGCTGCATCTCCCACACGTTTACAAACACATACATGGAAAATATACGTGACAATTGTCAAGAGTTATCAATCTGCAAATGCCCACTATTGACAAGGTCTTCCAATTTTACCACGTGGGGCTGGACTGTAGTACAGATTCAACCTCCAAAGAAACCTTTCCCAAGTGTAACTTTTCTTGAAGCAGGTCTCATCATCTGACAACCACTACCTTGTAAACATAACTTAATTGTAACTCCAACTTTCATTACAGCCCAGTTCTATTTCTGGGCAACACTATCGTGACTATGAGAGACATCATCGTAACTATCAAAAACACACCGCGTCATCAATCTGTAAACAGAGCCGCAACTCCATGGCCAAACAAATCGCCCAGTAACAAAAGAAGTGATCATGAAATCCTGAGAAACAAGTCTAAACTGAACATCTCGACAAACGCCAACAAGAACGCTTTAGCCATCGGGTATCAAATTCAAACCCTTCCTCCCCACCGGTAATCGCCAAGGGTGACCAGCCCCTCTTCTCGGCACCCTCAAGCTAGATAAGCTTGGCCTGAAAGTAGGACTGTGCTCGACTAGTCCAGGCATGGTACCAACAAAACATACGCAAGAAAGCCGGAGATATTCGGAGGTTTGATGAGATAAGATGAGCGCTCGCTTCGTTCTCGTATCATGAGACTCTCGTGTCGGTGCAGGGGGGTCTACTAAACTGGAAACGCCCTACAACGGATGAACGAGAAGAACTAGGTAGGACATCTTGAAAAGACGAAAATGGTACGGAACGTCTCCCATAAAAAAAGCCCAATCTAACACGCTCGAAAATTCTCCCGCCCGTTGAGGTTAAGGCACTGGCGTGGAGGTCGATATCTTGAGCGAATTGTCGAACACAGTCATCATGAAATACTGCCGTTGAGGTATGCAAAGACACAAATCGGTAGGGATGTCGTTATATTGCCAAAAACAAAACAATCCGTAGTTCATTCATCGTCCATAGCGTATCTCTTACCGCTTCCGGGTATAAAGTCAAAGTCGAACGAAATCCATGAGAAAAAGTCATAAGTCATTAACATCGTTGTCGTCTCAAAACGACAGTGCGCGTGCCAAAAGAAAAATGCCGGGCATCTGTCGTTTTTGTTGACACAATCAGAAGGAAAATTCCAATTTAATAAGCAGCTGCAGTCGATCCTTCGCTTGTTGCAACGGCAACCAACGCCTCCAATCGTCCCAGAGAACCGTTGCTGCTTGGACGCCCCTGCTGCTGCTGCTGTTGCTGTGGGTGCTGTGGGTGCTGTGGGTGCTGTGGGTGTTGGGGGTGCTGTGTATGCTGTGTCTGCGTTTGCTGATGTTGATACTGATGCTGTAGAGGATGCTGTTGCGGATGCTGCTGGACTTGGGGAGGAGGCATCTGCTGCTGAGGATGTTGATACTGCTGATGGGGAGATGGTGCTTCCTTCAGGGGGAATCCGCTGAACCCCGTGAAGTTCGGATGCACCATCCTGTCAACATGCGCCAGCCGCGGGTCCTGCTGTTCCTGAGGTGGCCTCGTGTCTCTGTGAACGGAAACTGGCCCATGATACCACCCGCGGCGCTTGTTTTCTCTAGAGGTCGTAATAGAAGGCGCCGACATGGTGTGCTGGTGGAGCGATCGCGGGGCAGACGTAGGCTTGTGGCTCTGGTATACTGGTGGTCGCTCTTCAAACCGAACAGTAGGAGGGTTGAGTCGCACATGCTCGGCCTGGGCTTGAACCGCCTTGTTTGCTTCAGAGGCCCAACTGCCTGCACTATCGCGGGGTGGTGTGCTGTGGTTGATATCGAGACGCGTGAGGCCACGCTGTAAACTGGCATCATACATATTGAGGTTTCGTCTTTCGTCCTGCATCGGGGTCTCGGGAAGATGAGGTTGATAAGGAGCACGCATATGAGGCTCCGGGTCGACCATCATGGGTGAAGACTGCCTTCTGGGTGGTGTAGCAGGGCGAGGTGGGAGAGGATCAAATGATTCGATACCAGGTAGGCGTAGTGAGGATTGCGAGTTGGATGGGTTCGCGATCGGTGGAGGTGGGTTCGGGCGGACGGAGGACTGGTTTACAACGGAGCTTAGCTGACTTGGATTCCCATTGATATTGCGGCTGTCTGGATGCCAGGTCCTTCGGCGCCAATCGCTCTCCGACATCGACTCTCTGCGCGGCCACTGAGAAGTCGAGGGTGTAGGGGATGGAGGAATGCCGTTACTAGTTGGCGTAAGAGCACCCACATTATTATTGACAGGACCATGTCCAAACATCACAGGCCTCCCCCCTGAAGCTCCAGGAGATTGAAATGGGTTAGCACCTGAGGGGACGCTCAACCGCCGACCTGGTGTGCGAGTGCCTGTTGTATACATGCTGTGCGAGCGTGAGTGTGAAGTCGCTGGAGAAGCCATACCGGGCCCCCATCGAGGGCTGCTCTGTCCTGTTGAAAATGTAGACGAGGTTGGTGTTCCGAAATCGCTTGGAGAAGCCGCTCGGTATTGAGCGTAGTTACCGTCCATGACACTCCGATACGATTCCAACGATAAACGCGACCGAGGATCGGCCATTACCAGAGGAGGTGGTCGCCGCCTTGCATCTTGAACGCTGTAGGCGGAGCCAACTGAGCTTATACTAGTGATACTTGACGTCGATAATGATTTGGAATGTCCTCGTTGCGGCCCCCCAGCGCTGCCACCTGTGGATGCTCTTGCCCTATTGCCAGCTTGCCTTACACGATCAGGGCGCATCTGTCGTTGGAACCGCGAGCCAGTTGCAGCTAGTGAGTCCATAGGAATGTTCTCGTTGACATGAACAGTTTGTGCATGTTGTCTCAGATTGTCAAGTCTCGAGAAACGGCGGGAGCAGTGGCACTGAAATGGGCGTTCACCTGTGTGTTTCCTATTGGAAGCAATCAGTATCACGACGAATTTACGTATTGAAGTGAAAAGATGAGATCGACGAACCTGATATGCCGCGCTAGATGTTCACTGCGCGTAAAGCTCAGGTTACAAGGTGGGTAGTCGGTACAGTAGAAACGCTGCGACTTCTTCTTCTTGCTAGATCGTGGTCCGTCTGCTCCTACACTTTCGTCGTCTGATCCAGCGCCATCATCGATGGTCCCAGTCTCTCCATCGGAATCGTCCATATCTATATCTTCTGAATCTCCTGATTTGTTTGAGTGTCGTGAATCGTGGCGCCGGGGCATCTTCGGTTTGGGCGATTGTTCAGGTACCTGGATCCCTTGGGGGAAAGGACCTGAGGGCAGGGGCTTCTGGCTGGCCATATTGAAAGTTGCTCTCGTCGGAGTCGCACCATCATCCGCAGGTCTCGATGGATGCGATTGAGGGGCGGTGTTCGGTCGTGGAGTTGCGGACGATGAAGCCATGACGTCTTCGCGGGTGACAGTCATGGCCAACGGCGAATTTACTGGTCGAAATGCGGCCGCCATAGCAACAAAAATTCGTGATCAATATCGGCGGGGACGTTACAGCTGGTGGTGACGCTGTTGCCGTTGAGAAGTCACCTTTCGGAAAGGGACGAGAAGGATGGCCGTAAGGTGCAACTTTCGGGTTGCACAAGTACGAGAAGCAGCCGGTCGGGTAATCGTTATGCACCACTATATGATATTTCGGAACTGCGCTATTCGCACTTGTATCCGCGTACACCAGTAATCTTGCTGGGCTGAGAATGCAAGATGACAAAAGCTCAGCAGGAGGCGCGTGGCGGGTTATGATGGCCAGGCACAGGCAACCTCGTTGGAAGAATAAAGGCACCCTCCCGGGGACGGAGGAGATGGAGATAAGAAGGAACAGCCCGGAGGAGCCAGCACGCAACGAGACACGCACACACGGGAACAAGACAAGGTCCAAGGCGGATCCCGGGGGATGAAGGGATAGATAGATGTAAGGGGGTTCAAGAGGAGAGACAATGGGGATGGAGAAACAGGGAGCGTGTGTGAGAGTTGTAAGAGAATGAGTAGAGGCGTTTTCAGACTCCTACAGTATAATAATCACGACGTGCTAAGGCCCGCCTCAGAACATACACAGAAATGCCGGCGGGGGGAGGCGTGCGTAGTGGTGATGCAAGCGAGCCAAGGCCAGGGCCTAGATCCGTGCAGTGACACGGACCAGACTGAGGTGACTTATTGTTTTTTGGGTGACAGTTGTGTGTGGTTGTCAAACTTGTTCAGTGAAGCGATTTGTTTCTTTCAATGCCTTTCCAGCATAGATGCCTCAAGATAATATCCAAAGCGCAAAGAGCAAAAGGTTAAAGCTGCGCATATAGCATATACTGTAATGCAAAGCTGTGTGACGCCAAAGAAAGGAAGAGGGAGAAAAAAAAAAGGTTGACAGTCGCAACTGGCAAGTCGGGACAGGGGCATGAGGGCAGAAGTGGCAGGGCCACAGGGACAAGCGTGGCGATGATGTATGTCTGTGGTTACTTTACTGCCCCAAATCGATTGTCTTTGTGGAGTCCGGATCCGGGATGGATGCATGGGGACATGGATCGAGTCGCCCAACTCTCTTGTTTCCTTTACACTAACGACGGAGTCTTTGTTAGTTGCGTTGCCCGACCAATCAACCTAGAAGCCAGCCACCTCTCACAGCTGTCCTTGTTCTTGTCATGCTCATCGACCCAGATCAACGCAGATAGGAAGACCGACCAGAACCTAATGCTCTATGGCTCCAGCTGGCTTTAAATCAAGCCTGGCACTGGATGCATCGAGTCTTGAGTTTTGCTGGGTGCGGAGCTATGGGCTCGGTTCAAACGGCGCCAACAACGAACTCCGCTTTGCCAGCTTACGACCGATTACGGGTCGCTTCGTCTCGTCTCGTGGAAACCTGACAGGACAGCACCGCGGGCTTTGGTGGGTAGCCTGTAGCAGGATGATTCGATGCTTGTTACTCCGTAGAGGTATCCGTATTCCTGAGCGGTGACTGTTGGGCACGATATAACCTGGATGTATCCGTAAGATGGGGGTGTGGAATCACAGCAAGTAAGAAAACTTAGGCATCTGTTGTATCCAGGCGCGCGGGTCCAATATCTAACGAATGCCAAACAAACCACGCATACTGATTGGAGTCGCACAACACATTGCTGAATAATTTCACAAATTGAAGGCACACCGAACAACGACTCATGCCAGTCAGAGACGTCAGGTACAGGTCACCTGCACTGCTGGGCAGGGGGCGGGCCAGGTACATAGCGCCAGCATGTATGTACCTGATATGACCCATGCAAAGACTAACCCTGCAAGTGTTGCAGCTTGATCAACCAACGAGCAATAACCTGGTGGTAAAGCAAGCTGACGGTTGACCAGCCTGGCAAGCATGATATTGTGAACTGCGATAGTACCCGACTGGGTGTGTTGTTTCTTGGCTGGTAGGCTGTATGGTCATATTTTAACCCCCCAACTGCAATAATATTTCAGTGGTCTATTTTATGGCAATTTGAATAACATGAATAACATAATGGTCAGAGCCATGGGCGGGCGGACCAGCTCTGTTCATGGGCAGGGCACAAACTCGGCTGCAGGACTCGCGACATTGCCAACCTACTAGGTACCTGTTTAGGGCCAGCATACGAAGTACATGCGAGGGGGTTGGGTTCTCAGCCTTGGGTGGGGAAGGTTGTGGGCGGCGCTTTGATAGTTTGTTCGACTCACAAGGACCCCCAATCTGCCGCTGTACAATGGTAAAAATAAACCTCGCGCCAGTTGCATGGTGAACCAAAAACCTGTGCTTGACTCGAAGCGAAGCCGTCCCTGGCCGGCCAGCCGCAAGGGGCCGCATCGGGGGCTTGGCGCCGACTTTACAGGTCCCCCGGGTTTGCCGTTACCGACAATACGCAATTCCGGCCTTCAATATCGGTTGACTATGAGGCTCTTCCAATTCTGGTTCCAGGTTACCATAGACACACCTGTAGCATACCATATGGGTGATATACACAACAAGCGACCGCTTATATATGTACTGAGCTACAAAGGATTATTGATCATATATTATATCATCCAGGCCAGGTTATCTGAAGAAAGCAGGCTGGCTCATGCAATCTGATCTGACGCCGGACCCCTCACCGCGTCCCTAACGCCAGCGGGTGTTGAGTACTGTACACACAGTTCCTCTTATTCAGCTTGGTGATAGGTGGGTTGGGAAACCATGGTGCCTGGATCCCGCAGGTCGGTGGGCATGAGATTCAGGTCGATGATGAACATATCGTGCGGGGTGAAAAGGTGCATCCATCCAAGCAGACTGCAACATTGTCTAACAAAATGCATTCTTTCGATATTACCCTCTTAAAGTTATGCCGAGATGTCTTTGCAGTGTCGTTGTTTGCTTCCAATATCGTGGTCCAATGATTGAGACAGTGGTTCTAGGTAAAGTGGCTAAGCATAGGGCGACCAAAGCCCCAGTGTATAATAAGTCAAGCGCGCCATCAATCCTCGAGACCTATCTCACTTATGCCATTGCGCGCAAATAGTTATGGCGTGGGGTTCTGCGAGTATCTGCAGCAAACATGCATATATATATATCGCTGGTAGAAAAATAATTAAAAAACTAAGGTAAGGGTCGTGATATAGCGTTGAATGTAGTATCCAGATAGTTCGCAGAATGGGATTCCGAACATGCCGCACAGAGTCAGGCTTAGCAGCCAGTCCGATGCTGACCTTTGATGACGCACTGAGAGAATGTACTGTAGGGTGATGTTGCCAACAAGCGCCAACTCTTCTCAACCACAGTGGTAAACGTCGCAATCCCCCTCGCCATGCAGGATAAATACCACCAGCGGGTTTCTGCAACAAGTGCCTCCAGTGTTTGCCTGCATGAAGTAAGTTGACCTACTACCTATGTTTCACGGCGGTGTGTGCTAGCGAATGACCTAACTCAACTTCTCAAGTGGATCGTGGCCAAGGCCAAGCTACTTTATTCTTTAGCATAGGCCTTTCAAAGCCTACTATGCCGTACCTAGCGAAACTACATGGATCTTGAGAAAGGGTAGGGAAAGAAAAGAAGAAGAAAATGCGTATTGCATTGATAAACCTGGCTCGTATCCATGAGACCATGCAATTGAGTCTTCCAAAAGAAACAACTCTTTGTAAACCGTGTGGAAATAGTAACACGGCTTCATGTGGGTTTCTGCGGGCTTTTGCTAGACGTTGTGCATGCAGCTGGAAGGAATGCAGTTCTGGGTCGAGGCTTACAAGCTTGCTAACCCGCTGTACGGATGGATAATGAATACAATCAGTCGTGGTAAATAGTGGACCTGCTGTCCAGTACGGATGCTCTGTAATTACACAGATATCCTCATCTTGCTGTATCCGCCGGTGCGGAATAGTCTACACTTGTGTCTGTGCCATCTGTATCGAAATCCGGCGATGCCCTCAGTGGTCATTTTGGTGCTTGCCCTTGATCGGGAGGTTTGATGAGATGGATCGGAGTCAGCCGGTTGAAATTGACTTTTGGCGTCGTTCTGGGGGAAGGTTTCTGGTTTCTAGAGTTTGACGTGGCTGGTTGGACGTGTATTGAGGGGTTCTTGAGGGATCTGCCATGTTTCCAGCCTTGAGGGTTTTCTTTCTCCAAAGCGGCCAGTTCCGTAGTTAGTTGCTTGTGCTTGTGCTCGAGGAAGTTGGAGTTGCGCTTCTAAGCTGTCAAATCTACCAAAGCAGCTGCCCTTTCGTCTAGGTACCTAGTACCTAAGATGGAGCCGCTAAGAAAGGTACAAAACTACCTACAGTACAAGCATTACCTTTGAGTTAGACCCCTCCAAGGCCCCTCCCTCTTGCTGCTTGAACCCCTCCGCCATGAACGGTAACTACCCCACCCCCTCTTTCTACCTGTCCTTCATGCACGTCCCCCTCCTTCCCGTCATCAATGCGTCCTGTGACCCTCTATCGATAAGAGATAACTAGCAACTCGGGGAGGTTAGAAAAATACGAACACCAAGGAACACGCTCCTGTCATGTAGGGGAAAACAATCGAAGCAGCTTCTGGTGTAATGCCCTTCGAAACTCGCTTTGTCTTTTCGCCGTATCGCTTAAGACCTTCTGTTGTTATTAACGCAGTCCACCCTCTTGCATGATTCAGGGTTTCCATGCTTATAGACACATCCCCGATGATCTTTTATCGTTTGAGATTTCCTAGGCCTCTTCATGCTTGCTCTCATTGGCTTAGATGCCGCCACAGACTCGGCAATACCTACATACATACCGCAATTCCCTGCGTCTTCTTTGTTCTCTTTGTCTGCTGGGCGCCAGATCGAGGTTCATGTGGTTTATCCAAAATGCCAAGCCCTTCATTATTGCGAAATCGAAATCGGCGAGACGTTCGGGAGCCAGTCCTTAAACGAGAACCGGTACTCCGTTATTGGTGGCGATCCAGTTAGCTGGCAGTGACCATTAGACTTCCAGCCTCTTTCTCTTCGTTTTTCTCATCCAGCCACCAATATCTTGAAAGCGCGATTGGATTGTTCGGTTATCGTGTTATTATCTGGGCACCTGGCAAGTCCAAGATAAGACAGCTCATGTATTCCGCTACTCTCAGTCTCATCTCTATGTAATGCGCGACTCGCCGAGTTGTCGAAGCCGTCTTTCTCGCATCTGTACGCCAGGGATCATTGATACTCGTCAAGATCCATGGTGAAAGTTGACCTGCATAAACTAAAACAACGCAACCAGCCGCCTCTAAATCAGCCGCCGTTTGCGCCTCGTCGCCATGACAGCTCCACTTAGCGTAAGTGATCAACATTGAGGGGTCTTTTCTACAACTCAATCGCGCAACTGCTTCATCATGATCGACCGGAAGTTTGGATGAACTGGCAACCAGTCCTATTTCCAGAAACCAGTTATCAGATTGATTCTCATTCTGAAATAGTGCGGACGAAACTCTGCTCCTCTGGAATGGATGAGCCACGGACCAGCTTACCGCCTTTTAAGCCTCCTGAAATCCTCCGGTTGCTGGGAGATAGCCGCCTTTCTCCTCAATACTATTCGGCTTACCCAGTCTATGGTCTTGGGAAACGCAATGATACTGAATAAATTCGAGCCAAAGATAGACCATCTCACTCGATATGTACGGCACCCCGATCGTTCCTGGGCTACTGTCCGAGCCCTCGTCCTAGCTTTTGGCCCGCCTTCCAGCCATGCCACCAAATGCAAGGCACGGCGCAGGTTGACGGCAGACATATCCACCAGGGTAACATGGTCTCCAAAGGATGCCACACAGCACGCCTTGACCCAACTCCTAGATACTGGCTCGCACACCAAGTAGATATTGACGACAACTAATGACTCTTATTTGGGAGACACGCACTTGAGCCCCGCGTCCGCCCATTCCGACCACACCCATGTGACGACTCCGTCCATAAGCAGGGGAATATCACTCATGGGTCGGTCGGTAGGTGGGCAGCCGGTGAGGCAAGGGAGTTACCATAAACTAACCTACTGTGTGTCCGTCAATATCTATTTCGTCGGCCGAGGTATTCTGCATCTTGTTTTCACAACGACCCCGCCTGCCTCACCAATCTAGTCAGATTTCCACTATCCAGTGTATGCCATGCCCTGGAATTCAATCAGTTTCTGGTTGTCTCGTTACCTTCCACGAGAGTATGTCAATTTCAAGATGTCTTAGGTCGTCTTTGTTTCCAAGCCACATGCTAGTAGCCCTGTTCTATTGCCCGATATAGGTCCACAACATTTTTCATCTACCTGTCTTGTCCTGAGCTTGTCTCATCTTGTCTTTAACTTCTCTTGTTCGGGCCTTTGATCCTACACCGCTCTTTTATGCTCAAACCCAAAATTCCCCAGGTCCTTACTCGTTCGGGTGAATCTCCCATACATACGGAGTAGTCACACATGTGTTTGAGTGCCGCAGCCTAACTGATCAATTGACGTTTGAAGTTAATCCTCAGATCAAGCAGGTCCTGCGACAGTGGGCTTGAACCTGAATCTGGCTGCAGCTAACTGCAATAGGCCAAGATGTTTCTTGATGGTCGGGTCCTGAGCCCGACCTGTTGCCAACTAAGATGTGCTGTTACATATCATGACTGCATGCTTCTCAAAGGCATTTCATGCAGGCTTCCTCATTCGCGTGCGCAAATGCATGTACGTATGTACGTCAAAGTCCCATGATTCGATTCGCGATGTTTTCGTGCAACCTTGAAGCATTGTTCATATCGCCTATCGTGAGGAGGTGCAGCACAAGTCTGACGGCCCTTCGTTCTTCTATTCTCTGATCATCCGCTCGATGTCATTTATCCGACCCATCTCTCGGTTTTCTTCGGTATCTCCAACCTGGTGTGCTCGTGCTGACGCTCGGGCTGGTGTTCATTCGGGGAGTTTGACACCTCGCAACGTTGTGTGATACTACAGTTCTTTCATATGTGTTAAAGTCGCCCTTGCGGAGGCGATTTCCTTCTGCAGCTCAGCCTAGATTGTTTGTATATCCGAGTCCGACAGGATGGTGAGCTCTAGACACCACTATCAAAGGATTCCAAAGCGTATACCAGGTTTTGAGGCTCCGCGATCAACGCCAAGTAGTCTATCGCCTCCAGCTGGGGAAGATCCCCGCATGGGATAAACCTGCATACTAATCAACCATATTCCAGATGTAGTAAGAACTGACATCATGATGGTTCTAGTGTCGATCCCCAGGGTCCTTGACGATCAGACCGCTGATGCTTCACAATGTCCAAGTTACCCCGCAGGTGGCTTACAACGAGCCCTCAGCTGCTAGGATGCGAAAGTGATAATATTAAGACAAATATTCACGATTAATATGGTGGCTCTTGGGTTTTGCCATGGACTGCTGTGCAAAACGATTTCCCACAAAAACATTGCGGGACTCATACTCCCAATCAACTCTTTTGACCCGGGGTACAGGGTAGCCTACTCTATGGAGCAAAGATTCTCATACATTCCCAGTCTATGAATTAGAATCAATGACTGTGCCTTGAATCGCTGCTGTATGAGAGCACCGGAATGATAAATACTGGCTTGTATCCATGCGCAACCATGAGAATATAGGGGAAATCTGTGTACTGTTATAATCGTTGGTTTATGTGCGTCCTAACAGGTGACTTAAAGTCTTTACTACAGTCTCACTGGTAGAGCACCGAAATTTTACACGGCGGACGAGATAGTGATGAGCAACTGGTATACATCGTTAAAACATGTCGATTTTCGTACAGGTTCATATCTAACAGTTCAGGTACTTCATGCTAACGACTTAGGTAAAGCGACTCATATGATAATACCACAACTTCGTAGAACCCAATTGTTCATGCAAACATGACGCTCTTTGCATCATGATATATCCATCTTACTAATATGCAAAATCATTCATAATTTTAAACTTCAGCTCACAACATGATTACGCGCAAACGCTCAAGGAGCATGTTCTCAAATGTCCAACATGCTCCTGATTTGCTGTGGCGGAGATGTGATGGAGTTTGTCGTCTCGGTGCTGTTGCTGCGCCCAGTAGATCCGGGACGCCCCGGCGCTCGGCCGCGAGCCGCGGCGTTGTCGCTGTATGGAGGAGGGGCCGGGCCGTCGAGACCGAGCTGCGCTTCGCGGCGGGCTCGGTCCTCGGCAAGGTTGTTAGGGAAAAGAACACCGGCAACAGCCTCCATGTGGCGCTCATGACGACGGCGCTCGCTTTTGCCAGTGTATGGTTGGACGAATGTCCGTGAAGCATTGGAGCTGATGGAGGCACCGCCAGCGCGATCGACTCTAGGGTTGTTGGTGGCATCGAGAGGGCGGTGCATGTGACCCATCTCGATATCGTCGTTCTTGACATGAGCCAGAGCCTCCTCACGCAGATCTCGCTCTGCTGCCTCTTCAACACGCCGCCCTGTAGCTCTACCACCACCGATCTCGTGAACGTTACGGGCGAGCTTGTCCTTGAAGGTTAATAGATGGTCGCCCCTGACACGTTTCCACCAAGCAGGCTTGTTGACAATGCCAAGTTCGCGGTCAAGCATCTCACCGCGCTCACGCCGCTGACGGATAAGAGCCTTATCTTCGTTCGGGGTGCACAACCCATAGAGGTACTGGATGTAGAGTATAAGCAGAGTTGGGAGGAAGCCCCAACAGTAGATAACAGGTATGTTTCCGTTGTACTTGACGATAGAGTAGTCAAATTCCCAGGAGATGAAGCCTTGGTAAGCGATGGTGGCTGCTGACAGGGGCAGAAGGAACCAGAAGCGAAAAGGCACATATCGAAGGAAGCCTACGGCGCAATTGAAGACGCCACGGTGTCGAGGCTTGTAGTGCTTGATAGAGTGATAGAGGGAGTAGACAATAGTAATCCAGGCGACAACGAGACAGAAAGCACCCGCCTTGAACCGAATGCTTGTTGCTCCCGGGACTGCCTTCTCCAACGTCTGCTCTTCCGAGTGCTGTAGTTGAGTGAACTTCCAACTGCGTGGAACAACCATGAAAAAGTTCAGCCAGAGCCATAGATAAAACCACAATGGCAGCCAGAACTCGACTTTAGCGCGGCGATCGTCGTCGCGTACGATGAAGGGGTTGGGATCAACAAATTGCCTTTCTTGCCAGGAGCCCCAATGACGAACAGCCTCCCAAGTCAAAGCAACGCAACCCATACAAAGCAGATACCAGAAGAAGACGTTCACAGTAATGGGCAATTCCTGCAAGTAGTAACGATCGATATCGACGCCAACGAAGAGACTGATAAGAGCAGCAGCGGCAGTAAACATAGCCCAGTACCATTGCCAGCGACGTCCAACAGGATAGAAGCGCGAATCGCGTTGTGTGTAAATCTTTCCATGCTTGGCAAGGACGGTAAGGTTGAGGACAAGAGCAATTCCAAAGGCAACGGCAAAGCCAATGCCAACATACCCACGAGTTCCTATGTTATCGATGGCAGTATAACATTTAGTAGCATTGGTCCACGTGCCGTTCTCGAAGACGTAGGCCGGGGTGTAAGGTTCGAAGGTCAGGTAACACTTGGAGCCATTGGAGATGGTATCGTTGCTGTAGAAGGTGTAGTTGAAGTACTTGAGGGTAGTGAGGTTGAAGTGGACTCCGGAGAAAATAGTGTCACTGCTGTTTCCCTTATCGCCCTCAGGCCAATCCTTTACAGCACGGGCCGAGATATGGTTGAAGGCTTCGAGTAAGCTATTCATCGTGGGCGGTCGTTGTGATGGTGAAGTCGAAGGCGAAGGCTAGGGCGAAGGCGAGTTGTTTGTTATTTAAACTTTTGCGTCAGGTCGTATCTCGGCCGATTCGGGTATTTAAGAGGAACAATACAGGCGGAAGACTCGGGGAATCTTGAGTCGATGCCGCGTGAACGTCGTGATACAATTGGGTGCTCTGAAGGGCAATGTGCCCTTGAGAAATCGAGATGACTGTCAATCAATAGATGGATGGCGATTCAACAACAGAACCCATCAGGACATGGCTCAAATCGACGAGGATCTCAACAGAGAAGAGATAAGACAACGTCGAGATGGAGAAGGAAGAGAAGAGGAAGTAGGAGCGAAAATTGCCGAGAAAAACAAATGTTGTTGGATGGCAATGGATGGCATGGATGGCTGGATGGATGCCGGGCATGCCGTTGCGACAGAGAAAAGCCTCGCGACTGAGTGGTTGGCCATCATCTTTTTTTTTGGGGTACGTATTTCCGAGGGTGTGGAGGTGGAGACGCCGAACCGTCCGTTTTGTTCACGGAAATTCTCTCATATTAGATATTGGATGGTGACGTGGGATGTACGGGAACTGAAATGGCGCAGGATGTTTGTTAAGCTTGGAAGTGCTAAACGCTCTAAAGGCCTTCGATATTTTCAGCAACAATAGACGTGTCGGATATTGAGGTTATTTCAGCTTTGTCGAAGCATCTGCAGAGTGCAGACTGCTGCTTCATCATGCGATCCACCATAAGATGGTCCGCTTAGCACCCATGCACTAATGACCTCACTGTAACGAGCCCTGCACTGTCCAAGTTCTTGAGCTTCATTGGTTGCTGTGCCGGAGGCAGCTCCCACTAACTAATCCCCGCGATTCTGCTCCGTAAGAGCCGCCAAATCGAAGAGCTTGCGTGAGGCGTGCCGTGTGCCCGAGCTGCAGGACTGATCAGGTGCAAGGTACGTACCTGGGACCTGGGACCTGCGGGAGAGCGATGCCCGAAAAGGCCAGCAAGCTGCCAGATAGCCAATTGACCAGCTTGGACCTGCGCCAACATCATCAACCTTCACCGGTTGCATTCTCGGGAACTAGCAACAAGATATAGTGGCCACTGTCACCGAGACTCTTTAATAGCCATGGAAGCAAATACCACTGTCGATGACGAACCATCGTACATCGACTACGAAACCTTCCTCGACCCTGAATTTTCCCCCGCTTCCTTTGCGAATACGCTGGTCATTTCCACCAACAACCCTAATGATACACCCCTCGACCTCTCTACACCTCTATCTCGTGTTCTCTTCGATGCCCAGGAGATCGATTCGCACATCGACGTTTTAACGACCCGCTCGGCGGTTCCACTGCTCAACTATACCCAAGAACAAACACAAGCCTCGAAAAACATTGTCGGCGAATTAGATGGTCAGATCCAGAGCTTGAATGACAGTTACCGCCAACTCGAGAAGGAGGTTATTGATAAGCATGCCGAGGCTGATGAGGTTCGACTTGTTGCTCTGCGGCTATGGGAGACCTTGAAGCTTGGCCGCTCGGTTGGTCGTTGTTTGCAACTAGGACGACAGCTCGAAGTCCAGCACTCAGAACTCGACAATGGCGCCGGCAAGGAGGATCATCGGGCCCTTGTACGATGCGCCTATACAATCTTGTCTCTGAAAGAAGTTCTCGATCGCAAGGCTCCGGGAGAGGAAGGATTCGGGCTTAACCGTGTTGATGCCGTCAAGAGCTTGCAGGATACGGTCATAAACCCCATTGACCGGTCAGTTCGCGAACGCGCAGAGCATATTGTTCGCGAGTTCTCGATCCAACCGACATCTACATTCGCGCAGGTCGAGGAGATCAAGGCTCGGACGGCATCTGCTCTAACAACGCTCTACCTATTGTCGCCAACCGGCGGCTTCAAGCCCGACAAATGGGTTCCAAGGCTTCTCCTCCAGGCTTTGGAGACTTACATACGATCGGCACTGCAGGCGAGCATCACGGGGTTGTCCCGCTCTCTGGGCCAGCTGCCAACCCTCGATAAGGCCTTGTCTGATGTTATGGCCAAGTGCCAAAACGTCGTGTCCATTGAAGCTGTGCTCGAAACGACGAAAGCGCCAGCCCATCCTCTACTCTCCGGCTCAAACCAGCCTAGTCAACCGAACTTGCTTCAATACCTTCTTGCTTATCTTGAGACAGGGAGTCTTGCCTCATTTTTCTGGAGGACCATGGCCAGCAGCCTCGCTACGCGTGTGCAGGACATCATAAATCGCGGGGGCGTCGTGGCTAGAACCCTACGGACCAACAAGACTACGGTTGGGGATGCAATTCGTCAGGCGGTCGTGAAGGGATCCCAGCTACACAGCGCATTGACAGGATCCAAGGGAAGAACGAAGGTGGATGCGAACTGGGACCGAGAGGTGGCGGTCATGGTGGGTAGTGTGGTGAACAATCTGGGTCGATAAAAACAAATAATAGAGAAAGGCAGATATAAAGACGTCATGAAAGCACTTGTTTGGATAACCTAGGACATGGCCAAATGCCATAGATATGTATGTGTTCGTCTGCCGTGATTTACGAGGCATCTACTCGATGTGGCTTGTGCTCCGAGCTTGTCAAACCTGTATCTGATTCATACTTGCTCTATTAATAAAGGATCGCCACTACACATGAAGCTCGCCTTGATGATCAGTCATCAATCTGCCAAGTGAAATCCAATCAGATCGCGTTCACTCCCCGCATCGAGTATCTCACATACATAAAAGACAGCATCTCATTCGAAAGATTGTGATCAATTGAGTATCAATCAACTTTAAACATCACTGCAGGCGAAAGCGTACTCTCACAGTCTTCTTACTATTAGCACCAACCTCGATCATTTCACATACAAAGCAAAATGGCGCCAAACCATGGTCTCGTTCATCTGAAGGAATACGATATCAAAGACAGCAATGTGGAGCTAATTGGATCTGATATTGACCACCAGGTCAAATACAATTCTGCTATTACTGAGCCAGCATGGAACGATGGGCGGGTTGGCCTCGAGCCTGGACTCTTCATCTGGCGCATCGAGCAGTTTGAGGTCATTCCATGGCCCAATGAAAAATACGGCCAATTTTATGATGGAGACAGTTTCATCGTCCTCTTCTCGGAGTTGATTGGCAACGGTGACGGCACGGAGAAGCTCGTTCATGATATTTACTTCTGGCTAGGACAGCATACGTCTCAGGATGAGGCGGGTACTGCGGCATACAAGACTGTCGAGCTGGATGAATTTCTCAGGGGCATGGCGACTCAGCACCGAGAGATTCAGGAAGCACCATCAGACGACTTCTTGGCATTGTTTCCACGCATATCCATTCGATCTGGAGGCACTCGATCTGGATTCCGGCACACGGAGGAGGAAGAGGAACCGCAAGAGACGCTCACTTTGCTGCGTGTGTTTAAGAACCCTGCCGCTGGTGTCAATGGCGTTGTTGTTCACGAAGTTGAGCCCGTCTGGACGAGCCTGGACGACACGGATGTCTTCGTGTTAGACGTTGGTGGCAAGATCTGGGTTTGGCAGGGCAAAGACTGCAGTCCGATGGAGAAGGCAAAGGCTGCCCAGATCGTGCATGACATGACCGTCGCAAAACACTCAGAGGTTGAAGTAGTCTCCCAAACCGAGTCCCGCTCCCGACGAATTGTCGATCTCCTCGGCGGTGATGACGAAACACCGCGAGGCGGCTTTCACAGCAAGAAACCATTCACTCCGCGCTCCATCAACCAAGCATCCAAGAAGCTATTCAGACTCAGCGACTCATTGGGACATCTCTCATTTGGTCTCGTTAAAGAGGGTGGACGCATATTGCACGATGACCTAGAGAGTGACGATGTCTTCTTGCTCGATGATGGCGGAAGGTCTGTTTGGGTCTGGCAAGGAAGTGGGTCGAGCGCCGCGGAAAAGAAAAGCTGGCTCAAGGTCGCGCAGGCGTATGTGCGTCGGCTGCAAGCTGAGAGTGGTCTCGAGGATGCGTATCTCACACCAGTGGCCAAGGTTGTTGAGGGTGCTGAGAGTCGGGCTTTTGCCAGGGCTCTCGCTGCCTGATATGTTACTCCATTGAGAGCAAGCTTTTAAGGAGCCAATGAAGTCTCTGGCTGTAAAATGTATCATATACCTGGAAAGCCTTTAGACCTTATGTCTGTCTTGGTCAAAAGAATGTAAATTCTGTATGCATGTGTGAAACCACCATATCGTTTGATCTTGACTCGAAAACCTTGTCTTCGCCGTGATTGGAACCAGCTCTGGTCAAAGGAGATTCATCTTTAAACGTTCCATACATGAGTAAAAGGCATTTCGGAGCCTATAGTTGGAGCGTGATCAGTAAAGTTTAACCACGCTATTGACGCGAAACTGGTGGTCTTTGCCTAAGGATGAACAGCTTCGTGTTATGCTTCAACCTGATGGAATTCATGGCAATACATACCTACAGGTATTTTGCGTATCATTGCGCCTTTCTATTTCATGTTGACCGTCTTGACAAACCTATTAAAATGGAAACTGTTTCAACCTTGACAAAACTCATCATTTAGCAGTTGATTGGTATTAGTGAACATCCTTCTCCAACCAACAAGATGAAACCCAGTGAGCCAATCATAAGGCATCTTTCGATTTCCATCCAAGCTTTTGAGTCCCGCCATGTATGCTAAAGTTTACGCTACCGAGAGGGGAGCACGGGAGATCAAAAGCCAAGGCACATCAGCACAGGGGTTCATTCTTCTAACCACATGGAGATGACCTGAAGGAAGTGCAACAATAAGCGTGCCAGTTGGTCCAAATGTCCAGATAAACGCAGTATATTGACTGTTGGGTACCATGCCAATAATCAGCACCATCACACTCTTTGATTAATCCAGACCAAAAGTGACGAGGCCTGCTTGACAGCGACGAGTTAGCCCTTCAACTGAAACCCTATTGCAACACTGGTGCGCATATTCTGGGTGTCATTTCTGCTGAACAACCGCTCAGTGAATCAGCGGCGATAAAAGATGCGCGTTGTCCAAAGACGGCTGTGATTTGTGAAACGCTCGGAAGTTTATCTCTTGGCTTCTTAGCACATTCTCTCATCCATGAGATAAGACTGCCGAAGGTCCCATGTGTGTTATCTGTCAGCGTTGACTGGATCGAGAAAACCTGCATGACCACCGCATGAGGAACCTTTTTTCTTTTTCTTTTTCTCGCGGATAGATTTACGCGCTGTGATAGGTAGGGGAGATATTTGAGTTACAACATCGCACAAAATGACCGAACCAAGCTGGGTCATGATGGATTAGAGCGGAGAGCGATATCAGTATACCCTCGTGCAAGAAATCCCGTTATTTCAAAAGAGCCGTACAGGGCTCGTTTAGATTAAGACACCGGGTTGTGGGAGATGCAACCGATGCCAACCAAGGATTGATTTGCTTTGCTTTGACTCTGCAGCAACGCACACCACACCAACCAGCCTCTCAACTCTACTCTAAAACTAACCAACCAACCTTATCATGAACCTGCAGATAGCGCGCCACTGACATAGGGCCACGGGTGCATTGCGTAACTAGAGTACAATATCCATTAGACGCCCAGTGATATCCTGGAGAAGTAGGGTTTGCTTTGCTTTCCCATCACTGGGCACACGGGCCTGGTCATCGTCATTGAGTCCTCTTAGCGGCTAACCGAAGCTCCCGATATCATACAAGAGGTGACGATGCCCCCTCCAGCTAGAAAGCGGCCAGGGTTGAAATGCATGTTAATGCCCGCTGTTTCGATCTGCCCGCCCTTCACTGTTGAATATTGACAGTGTCTAATACACAACACACAAGCTGCGACATTTGCATTGCGTATGCTCCAGCTCAAAGTATAAGGGACCTCGATCTGCCACTGTCTGCGGACGAAAACGAACTCCATTCAATGCTACTCACACCGAATAAAGCTTCATAACATACAAATATGAAATTCATCTCTTTTCTCCTCAGCGCCGTGGCTGTGGTCGCCGCACCCCTATCACGAACCACCGACGTACGCCTCATCACTTACAACATCCGCCTTGCACCAAACAAACCCCAGCGTGGCGAAGAGCTCTGGCACGTCCGTCGTCCACGCCTCTCCTCCCAAATAAACTACGAAACCTCCGGCAGGCCAGAATCTCTTGTTTGCATGCAAGAAGCGACGTATCCTCAAATTCAAGACCTTCAACAAGACCTGGGCGACCAGTGGAACTATTATGGCCTAGGACGCAAGGGCGGCCATGGGGGAGAGTTTTCTCCCATTTTTTATCGCCCTTCCGTCTGGAATATCGAGGAGAAGAGGACCTACTGGCTCAGCCCGACTCCTGACAAAGTTGGTTCTCGTGGATGGGATGCTGCATTCCCCAGGATCGTCACTGTTGCACGATTCCAGCATCTCAGTACTGGCAACCGCGTGGTTTACATGTGCACGCATTTCGATCACAAGGGGAAAAACGCTCGCGCGAACTCAGCAAACCTCATAACCGAACTTGCCAATACGTGGTCATTACATCTGGGCGAGACCATACCAGTCTTTCTTGGCGGCGACCTCAACTCTGCTCCCAGTGGTTCAGCTTACAAGCATCTCGCCAGTAAAATGAACGACGTGAAGCACCTGGTGCCTCTGGCGAAGCGATTTGGACATTCGTCCTACACCTACACGGGATTTACTGTGAACCCGCAAGACGATATGTATCTCGATCACATCTTCGTCAAGGACCCGACCGGAATCGAGTTCAAATCATTTGCAGTTCTCAATTCACTATTCGAGGATGGAGTGTTTATTTCGGATCATCGTCCGGTTGTCGTCGACTTGCGATTGAATCATGTCAGTCGCAAGCAACGAAGGTCAGGGGAGATATCGGATAACGAAGAGTAGAGGATGGTGAACTGCATTACCAGGGCGTTGGCGCGTTTTCACGATATGATACCCATACGACACTATTTAATATGTAGACATGAATGGAATTGCTCTACCCCACAACACTAACTGACACGCATGCATCACTTGTGTCCCCGAACTTTTCTTTCTCGCCAGCCAAAGAAGGCTTTTGCAAAATGTGTGACACCCTGTTCACTCTTTAACAATAGCTCGATGACGTGCGGAATGCAGCTGATGAGGTCCCACGGGTAGATCAAGGCACCGTTCTTCTCAACAGTGATATATGGTGACTGAAGTCTAAATAATTCGCTGTAAGCCCCAAATTTGGGAGCTTTGAACATCAAACAAACCCTGCAGAGATTTAGTATGCATACACAAAACTGATGATCAATCTGCTTAATCATGAAAGAGACCAGCCCTGGCAATGGCACTGGAGGCCAGTTTCTAAGAACTCTGGGTTGATTGCGTCCTTGGTGTTAGAGACGCATATTCCTACCCTCTGCTATCTTCTGGTCCCAACTTTTGAGCAGTCCCGTGGGGGAGGAGTAGGTTGCCGGCCTTTCTTATTATGTGGTTCTCTATCTAGTTAATCTTCCGTCACTTTAGGCTCCTTCTTGGCGTTATCTAGACAATACCGCTTATTGAGTTGCGAAATAATGATTCCACTTTTTGGACGGCTGAGGTGGCTCTGGAAGGGTTTATGTAGCTGTGTATGTAATTCCTTAATAAGAGTAGGTAATTTTGGCTAGTTTAAGACTAATATTGGATGTTGCGCTAGTGATGATGTACGCTCTGGATGATAGAGAGGGAAGAGTTATGTCTGAATAGATATTGCGGTATAATTGCCCTGCGAGATATAAGGTGGTTATGATTGTTATTGTGATGAGGTTGACGTGTTGATAACAATAGAGGAGAATAGGCATATATATATATTGTTCTGAACAGTGTTTTATTTGATATCTCCTCGTTCTATTTCTAACTGGTAATTATATTGCCTAATTATGGCTCTCTATCTTGTAATAAAGACGGGCGTATGTTGGAAGGTATTGTGGAATCTGGAATTGTGATAGTCAAATCTGGCCGGAGATGGACTTGGGATCGAATTTATGGTATTCTCCACTCGTGAACAGGCGGCTGGATTCCTGACGAACCCACCCGCATGCCGATACATGATAGACATCAATATCATTTTACGGAGTAGTCGTACAGACTTCTGTCAGCAGTGATCCTAATATTTAATGAAATGCAAGTTATTAAATAGCTCTTCTACCTCAAACCACTTCTTGTAATGTTAACGTCTAAGCTTCAGGCGCTGCTAGACTGCTTCCTTCAGGCACAGGTACACGAGTACTCCGAGTATAAATATGTTTTACACTATTCCAGCTCAAGCCCTCGACTAGTCCACCCTTAACAGACAACGTGGGCTTGGGTTGACCATTAGGCAAGATGCTGCGATGGAAGACTCTTACGCCGTATTATGTGTATGTGTGTGTATATATTTTTCGTTATACGGGCACCTAGGTCCCGCCAACCGCCTGCTGGCGTAAGATGATGTGCTAGGCTATCTATAGGGTAGGTAATTTATACTATATATAGGGTAGTTAATTTCCCGTTTATTAATACGGTTAGGCTTTTCTTATTTTAAGGTTATATTATATACCAGAGGCCTTAAAATTACTTCTAGCTACCTATTATTATGCCCTTTTCTCTTTATTTTCCCTATAGCTATTTAGTATTTTATAGTATTTTTATATTTTTAAGCTAGTAATCTATTTATAGGTCTTTTTATTATATATATAAAGGACTATTATTATATATTTTCTTTAATTAGTATTTTTCTTTAGGCCTAAAAGAATTATTAATTTTTATTTAATATAGCTATTAAAGCTAAAATAGTTAGTAAAAAAAGTATTTATCTTTTTATTAACCTTTAATCTTAAGATTAAGAGATTTTATTAAATAAGATATATATAGTCTTATAATTAAATATAAAAAAAATATATTATATTTTATATAAAGGAGATATTATAAAGAAATATATTTAATAAGGGATATTAATAGTAAGGGTAAATAATTTTAAAGAAGTCTATTTTTATTATTATATTTATAAAGATATAAAAGTTAGTATTTAGTAGTCTATAAATTATAATAATTAGATCTTACTATAATAATATCTTTTTACTTTAATTTACCTTTCTAAAGTAAAAGATATAATATAGGTTTTTATTATAACTATAGAAATATTTAAGTTAAATATCTTTATAATTAAATTACTAGTAATATATAGTAAAGTTATTATAATAGGTTTTTATAGCTAAGAGGTAATATAAGGTAGTCTTTAAAAGTATTAATTTCTTAAGGTATTTTACTTTTATTTTAAGGCTTAAGGGTTTATATATCCCTAGTATATTATTATATTATTAGGTTAAGAATTCCTTTTATATTTTTATCTTTACTATCCTTTTAATATAGAATAGTATAGGGGGTAAGTTAAGGGGGGGTTTATTATAGCCCTTTTTTACTAAGGAGTCTATTACCTTATTACCTTTAATACCTAGGTATTTTAAATACTATTTAATATTTATAGCTTTATATTTATATATAAACTTTTAAAATTTAAGATAAAAGTATTATAAGGAGTTACTAAGTCTTCCTTAAAGGCCTATTATTATAGCTAAATTATCTAGGTATATATATATAGAAATCTTATAAGTTATTGTAACAGCAAAAGGGAAGGGTGCCCGTTGTGCCAATTCAACCAAAAGATTGATCAATGCTGACATTACATGTCAGCTTTGCCCTTCACAACGGTATATAATGCCTTCTGCAGCCTCCAACTACAGAAGGGTGTTACAACTATCCCCCCTCTCACAGGCGATACGGCCCCGTATCGGGCGCCTATACCGTGCCGACTTTTGAGGTAGCTAGTGCACAACCACTAACTATAGGGCCTAGCACAACCGATGTCAACCCCCAAGCCCGTGATACGGCCTGACGCAATTTATGCATTCCAAGCTAGTCACGGTCTTGTGAGCCCAGACGTAAGCCTATTGCGATCACAGGGCTGCGAGCACCAACCGACCGATACACACACGAATTGGGGATCGAACGCAGAACCTTCGCACAGCCGGAAGACCCATGTAATGTCAGCATAATTGTAACAGCAAAAGGGAAGGGTGCCCGTTGTGCCAATTCAACTAAAAGATTGATTAATGCTGACATTACATGTCAGCTTTGCCCTTCACAACGGTATATAATGCCTTCTGCAGCCTCCAACTACAGAAGGGTGTTACAGTTATAGATTTAAGAATATACTTTAGGCCTATTACTATTTTAATAATTTCTATATTAAAGACTTTTATTAATTTTAATTCTTTATAGTTTTATATTATTTACTGCCTATTTTTATAAATACTATAATTAAAGCTAACCTTATAGTTTTATATTAAGCTATTAAAATAAACTATTAAGTCTTATTATAAGATTATATTTAGTTAATATTAGAAGTTAAGTATTATAATTACTTTATTTATAGTTATTAGCTATATTAAGGGGCTTTTAAAAAGGAATAATAGCCTAGAGGCCTATAGGAATATATTAACTATCTTAATAAGAGATATATATTAATTTCTATATATTATAGTCTAGGTAATTAATAGGTAGTCTATATTTAGGCTAAGTAGCCTAATAGTATATTTTCTTTAATAGCTTTTAAGAAGTATTTTAAGAAAAGAAAAGCTACTTTTATAGTATAGGGCTATTAATAGTATTATTTTCTAGATTAAAGTTACTGCCTTAAGGGCTAAATAATATATAATTTTTATTTTTCTTAAAAAAGTAATATATTTAATTAGCCTTTTATTTTCTTTATTCCCTAAATATTAGGTTACTGCCTTATAAAGTAATATAGATTTAATATAGGCCTTAATTACTTTTTTAATATAGTTTAATAAAAGGCTATATTTAATATTAATTATTTAGTATAGTAAGTTAAAGACTATACTGGCCTTTATAGTCTATTTTTATATATATATTTTCTAGTTAAATTTCCAGTCTAGCTAGAAGCCTAGTTAATATATAGCTTTTAATTCTATAGTCTTAGGGGTATCTTTATAGTAAATTAAAGGGTTTTAATATACCTCTTTAATCTTATATAAGAAGTATATAATTTCTATTTTAAAGGGATTAAATTAAATACTATTATTAAATCTCTAATTAATTAAGGCCACTAGGTCCCGGTTAATATCTTTAGCAGTTTTTTTTAAGGAGCTCCTTATCCTAAGTATAGCTATATTATTAATATATTTAAATTATATTATTATATTATAATAATATTTTTTTACTAGCTATATATTTACTTCTAATTTTAGCTTTTTAATATTATAAATTACTATAGTATAAAATAAGAAAAGGATTAATAAGGCTAGAAAGCCTTATAGTAATTTATAGTTAAGAGAAGCCTTCTTTATTAAGGCCTTTTATAGTTTAACTTTTACTTTCTTATTAATTATAAAGAAAAAAGCCTAACTAACTACTTATATTAACTATCTTTACTTATATAGAGATAATATAAGGTAGTTCTTTAGTATTATATTAAATACTCCCTATATATTTACTATAATTAATATAGCTACTAGCCCCTTCTATAAGGTATCTTTAATATTACTAACTAGGGTAAATACTAGGTCTACTACTAATCTCTTTAATAGGGCTTTAATCTATTAAGGGTAAAGAACCTTATATATAATCGCTATATATAAGATATACTATATAATAAGTCTTTCTAGTCCCTTACTAAAGTATAAAAGTAATAAGATAAGGTATTAAGCTTTTAAAAAAAAGAAATCTCTTTTCCTTAATTTAGGGATTATAATTATCTCTATACCTTTAAAGTAAATTAGGTAATAGCCTACCTAAAGGCAGTTTTTAAAAAGTATTTTAATATATTTTTTAATATATAGCTAGGCTTTTTTAAATAAATTAACTATAATATTATTTGCCTTAAGGAAAGTATTATTAATATAGATTATAATATTTTTTATTTCTTTAAGGGTAATATTTAGGTAAAATGGTATTTTCTTAATATATTTTTCTTTTTAAGGGTTATTAATATTATCTTCTATAGTCTTTTATTTAAATATAAGCCTATATAGTACTTTTATTTATTCTAGTTAGGTTTTATAGATTATTCCTTTATACTTAAAGGGTAAAAGGTAGAATTATTTCCTTTCTTTAAGCTATATTATAATCTTAAAGATATTATTAAGTCCTTTAATCTTTAATAATTATTTCTATTAGTAGTCTTTTTTACTTTAATAGGTAATCTATTATAAGTAGAATCTTATTTTTAAGGCCAGTTTTAAAAGCCTAGTTTAAACCGTAGTAATATATTCTAAGTATATTTCTATATACTTTTTTATTTATTATAGGGCTTATAAGGTATAATATTTAGGCTAATTATTAATAAAGAGAATAGTAAGGTTAAATAGATTAATTAGTATTTATATCTAGTTATTTAGTTCCTTATTACTTCTAGCTATTCTATACTAAAGGTATATAGTCTCTTTTTTAATAATCTTATTAAAGTAATTAAGGTCTTTAACCTTTTACTATCTTTATATTATTAAGATCTTTAGGTAGGTTAGAAATATAATACTTATAGTAAAGTAATTAAAGGTAGTCTATAGGTAATCCTTTATTATTACCTTAGCTTTTAAAATATTAAAAAATATTAAGTCTATAGTATATTTATATAGATTTATAGGTATATTATAGAGATTTAATATAATAAGTTTATTACTTTTAGCCTATTAAGTAATATTTTTACCCTAGCTATAATATAGTAAGGATTACTATATATTATAGTAAGTATTAAAGTCTTTTATAATTATATAGCTTTTTAAAACTATACTTTTAAAAAAGGACTTTAATATACTATTATCTTTAATATCTCTATAGAAGTTAATAATTAGGTAGCTATTTATCTATAATTATAATATATCTCTTAATTAGGATAAATAAATCTAGTTAGTTATAAGCTTTTTAAAGATATAGGTTATTACCTAAGGTTAGGTATTTTACTTTTAGTATTTTATAGATAGGTAACTATAATATATATTATATATTTTTAATTTATATTTATATTTTATTATTATTTATAGTTTCTATAGTAATATAATATTATATTCTCCTTTATAGGCTAATATTAATACTATATTATATAAACTAGGGCCTTTTTTTATATTTACCTAGAAAATATATAATAAGTTATTATAGTCTTATTATAACTAGAAGCTTAATATTTAAAATACCTAGGATTAGAGTTAACTTATTACCTTTTAGTTAGTAATTATACCCTTAACTAGATATTAATATAATCTAGGGTAGTTATTTTTAATTTTATATAACATTCTATAGATAAGAAGAAAGAAAGCCTAGCTAGGAAAGAGCTCTTAGGTATAGGGGGGTTAGCTTTTATATAGAGCTTCTTATCTATTTATTTAATCTAGCTCTTTTTATTCTTAATAAGTCTTTATACCTATTTATTTTCCCTTTTAAGGCAGACTAGGTATTTTTTATAATCTATTAAGTAAGGGCCTTTATAGTTAATATACTTTTTTATTTAATAGTTTATTATTTTATCTTTATATCTCCCTTAGTTATAGTCTTTATACCTTCTAGTATATATATAGTAATTTATAGAATAGAAATCCTAATAATTAGTATACTAAGGGATAATAATAAGTTTATTAATTAGCCTAGTAAAATAGCTTATATTAAAAAGCTAGAATCTTTTTTTTAATTTCTTAAGAAAGAATATTAAAATTATTTTTACTAGTTTTTAATTTTAATTATATTTTAAGTTATAGATATTAATAGGGACTATCCCTACCTAGGTTTAAACCTTACTAAATAGCTTAATATTAATATTTATATCCTTTACCCTAATCTTAGTAATTTTATAAAGGATTTCTATAATAATATATATATATTAAATTTAGGTGGCTTTTATATCTTTAATATTAATCTTAATATAGATCTTAGTCTTAGCTTTTAGAATCTTATAGTATATATTATAATCTATAGGGTAAAAAGCCTACCCTATCTTAATTTAACTTGCCTATAGAATAGTACTAGAATTAAAATTTATAAATAAGGTTATTATATTTTAAATTTTATATACTTAAATATTAAATACTAGAAATTTAAAATAAAGTTTAATAAAAACTTTAATATTATTATTAAATATATTATTATTAATTTTAATAGGTTTTTATTAATATTTAGGCTAGGCCTTAGCTTATTACTAGGTATATATCTTATAGTCTTAAAGGTTATTTATAAGAATTATAATATAGGTTAATTTAATAGGCTTTATTATAGTCCCTTAGGTAAACTACTCTCTTTTAATAAATATAATATAGACTTAAATAAGCTTTTATATAAGGTCTTTAGCTAGCTTAATATTAAGTCCTTAGGTAAATTACTAGGCTATCTTATTAAAGGCTTTATAGAAAGTAATAATAGTTTTAATTTTATTTTTAAAAATACTATAGCTATATTAAATAATATTCTAAAGGACTTTAATAGTTTAAAGTATATAATATAATATTTTAAGTCCTTATAGCTTAATAAAGATAATAAGATTACTATTAGCTAAACTAGCTTATTAATTAAAGTCTTTTACTATCTTTAATAGGCTATATTATAATATATCTATAGATATAATGGCTTTTATGCTGAGGTATTAGTAGCTATCTTTTAGGAATGCGTTTCTTAATCTATAGTTAAGTCTCCTGGGGGTCTTATTCCTAAGGTTAAAGTGGCTAGAGGCTATAAGGCCGTCTATCTAAGTTGGTTTATATCTATTAGTGTCTTAGGTATATATATAGGTAACTCCTTAATAGCAGTTGCCAAGGAGTATTGATGTAGGAGGGAAGTTGCTCTTACGCCGCACGTCTTATAAAAATAGCACTCTAGGGTATTTCCCTCGTCTGTGGGACGTTTCCAGATGCCGAGTTGGGACTGGACATCTTCTGAGAGGGGCCACATTCCTTCGGCTGGGAAGATGGCCGATGTGCTAAAGGCTGAAGCGGATTGCTTCTGGCAGTTTAGATAATGGCAGCAGTATACTCCGATTGGTTTGAGGCGTGAAGCTGTGATTTGGACTGCACCGCACTGGCATTCGATCTTGGGATTCATCGTGGCCTGTCAAGTTATCAACACATTCTCTTGTATAATAACGAACGTACACAACAGTATCTTACAGGCAGACTCATGTATGATACAAAATCAGTGGGTGAAATGTCCAACCTTACTGCGAGACTTTCAGCTGCGAAGTCCCAAAATAGATACCTCGTCGCTCTTGTCAAGCTAGGTAAAGGGCTTACACGCACCTGCAACCCCGCTTAGGCCATATATCTGCTATTATGATATTGAGACGTAGTTCCAAACAGTCACTGTCGAGTTTATGTTATGGATGGATTAATGTTTTCATTTGGGCACCATCAATAGCTAGAGTTGATTTCCAGCCTCTGGCCTCAAATTCCAGTACGCAAATGGAAAAAGCGCTTTTCATCCAATGAGAGCCATGCCCGGTTAGCTCAATCGGTAGAGCGTGAGACTCTTACGAGTACGCGATCTCAAGGTTGCGGGTTCGACCCCCGCATCGGGCTGTTCCTATAAATTCGATTGCGAGCGACAGCAAGGCTATCTTTTTGTCGATCTATGTAATTGGAGGCCAGGCATTTGATTTGAAACAGCTGTTAAACCAAAGGTAAAACTTAAGGTTGAGGAGTCTTGCGAGCTCCACCTTATCCGCCAGTGAGATTTCCCACCATCTGACGTCATCTCGGTCGTTGAGGTTTGCCTTCAATACTGCATGCGACTGCAAGCTTCCCATCGTGATACTTTGCGAGTCCCATCCCTATAACACAAACTCAAACATGCCTTCCAACGGCTCATACCAGAACCAAAACCACCCGCACTTCGGGCGATGGACAGGGCCAATTCACCGGCCTTTATTGTACCTCAAAAGAGCCGGCGCAGCCGCGTCATATCCTATACGTGGCATCTGGTTTTTTGTTCGAAACCGCGAATTTTGGCCTCTATTCGTGAGCCGAATTCTGCCTCTCTCTCTCATGTCCTTTCTTGTATACTTTGTTCTTTTCACCTTCACTTTCCTACCTCAATATGCCTTCTTAGCTATCTTTCACGGCTGGGGCGCGTGGGTCAATGCTGTGGTTCTGGTGCTGGGAGAGGGATTGGTCATTATCCAGGGTCTGTTTGAAGGTTTTTTTGTCGATGAATGTCGCGTGGATGTGTTTGATGTAAGTCCTATCGCTCTGAAGCATTTGCCTTCTGTAGCAGGTTCGCTGACAGCAAGTAGGCGACTCTCATCAAGCTTGGACACAAAGATCTCATCGCGCCTCAGCGGATTCTCTTCCTCGACGCGCCAAACCCGGTTAGGATGCTAGGAAAGCCCACCACTGATGCCGTATACACGCCGTGGAGCATGATCCAAATCATCGAGCTCATTGTCTTCTTGCCGCTCAATTTCGTCCCCGTGGTCGGCACGCCCGCTTTTATCATCATTACCGGAACACGACTTGGCAAACTTGCACATTACCGTTGGTTCCAGATCAAGGGTTTCTCAAAGTTGGAGCAGAAGCAGGCGTTGAGGGATCGTGCCTGGGAGTATGTTTGGTTTGGCACAATTGCCATGATTCTCGAGCTCATTCCTGTCTTGTCGCTCTTCTTCCTCTTGACTACTACGGCTGGAGCGGCCCAGTGGACAGCGCAGATCGAGGATGAGAGCAAGAGTCATGCCGAACACGAACGGGCGCATGAAGAGGACACTCATCCTGATGCACCCCCCCCTTACACGGATGATATTGTATGAGTTTTGTGAGTATAGAGCAATTCTACCACGAATATGGACTTGATAGTCCGAACTTGCACGCCTTTGGCTTATATCGTGCTGGAACTCCTTTCTGTGTAAAGTTATCATATTTCACAGAAGTGTTCTGCCTATTCAAATGACCCTTCTGTTCTCCCCTTTTGGTAACCCCTTTCCTTCAACTTGAATCAATGCCTTGATGGAAGCCCGGATGGTTGACTAAGGCAGGCAACCTCAAGTGTGTGCCTGAGGTGCCTCGTGCCTGGTTCGCGCGAATTCGTCCCATCTTTGTGCCGCCACGCGTTACAGGGCACTGTGTTGGGAGAAAGAGGGAAGGGGAAGGAAGGAGGAGCGCATTACCTGTTGAGCCTTGCCTCCTTACCCCTTCCTCAAGTCGAGTTGCAACGAGGTGAAGGCCTGTGGTACACCTCCACAGCACATCAAATAGTTGTTAACTAAAGCGCGCAGGGACAGAGACATGATGATAATGTTGCAGATTAAACAGTGAAATGAATTATGGCAGATATAATATGTTCAAAGCTCGTTCTCCTAGGACGTACTGTGTTCACCTAGTTGGTTGACTGTCAAGTAGAATCACCGTTAGTGCACACACTCCTTCCTCTCGTGCCTTCCTCTCCTTCGCAGTCGCGCAATTCCTCAACATATCGTCCCAACAATCTGCCACTTCAGAAGGAAGGAACTCCTGCCTCGCCCCCCTTCCCCTCAGGCAGCCCACGACATATACCTTCTCCCACAATTCCCTTCCCAGCTTTCTTTCAGATCCCACTTCATCTTCCATTCTCTTCATCCTCAAATCTCATCACCCCGAGAAGATCCGTTTTCTCAGTCCTGTCGTTTCCCTTCATTCATCTTCAAGCCCCCTGCTTCTCTTCTGGCAAATCATTTTAGACCCCGCTCGTCGACAACTGCTCGTCTCACTTAATTTGCCCCCCACATCCCACCCGTCAACTCTACTCCCAAGTCGAAGTTGACCAAATACGATGCGTGTCACCGCATCCATCGGGGTCCTTGTGGCTGCCGGTCTCTTCGGCCACTCTGCCTCTCAGGCAACTGGCTACGGGTAAGTTGCAACTTGCCACTGTTCTTGAGCTTGAACTGACTTTCGGTGGCAGAAACCCAAATGGCAGCCCGCTAGGCGACTCGGCCGATGGTTCTGGCAACAACATCCCTGGTAGCAGCAGTGGAGTGCCTGGCTCTCTGCCTTATCCAAGCAACTCTGGAGGATCTGTTCCTGGCTCTCTTCCCAGCGGTATTGGTCCTGTCTCTCCTGGTGATGGCTCTAGTGGTCTTCCCCCCAACGGACCTGGCGGTCTCCCTGGTGGTGTTCCCGGTGGTGGACCCGTGGTCATTCCTGGTAGCTTCCCTACAAATGCTCCTTCAAACGGTCCTGGTTTTCCCAACTTCTCTGGGTCACCTGACTCCGGTGCCTCGAATCTCCCTACCTGCCCTTACCGTTCCACTACAACTGCAACCGTTGTTGTCACTGTCTATCCAACGGGTAGCCAGGACGGATCTGATTTTCATTGGCCTGATGATTCTGATTCTGACGAAACCGACTTCCCAACTCCCATACCCACCAACCCTGCCCAAGTCACTCCTTTGACTCCCGCCTCTGTTATCCCCCCCTTTACTACTTTGACGCTAGACATTTGGGGCCCTGACGGCAGCCCTTCAGGTAATGGCGATACGGGCGATGACAGCCCTAGCAACGACAATGGCAACAGTCCTGGCGAAGGCAATAGTCCTGGCGATGGATCTGACTCCGGCTCTGGTGGCAGCCCTGGATCAGGTGGCGACAATGGCTTTCAGACCAGCCCAGATTCCCCTTTCTTTTCTTCCGCTCCTGGCACCAATGGTGCCCCCGAGTACTCTGACAGTGACTCTTCTGCGGAACTTCCTGGAGCTTCTGGCGCCAACACACCTACACCTGAGGCCCCTCCTATCCAAACACCTGGCTCCTCTAGCAATGGAGCTGTTTCTGGTAACCAGCCTCAGACACCTTCTACAGGCCCTGTTCAAGAAGCTAGTGGTAGTTTGCCCGTCACCACCGAAGCCCCCAAAGGTCAAGGAGAAAACTCTTTCAACACCATCACTGGCCAAGACGGATTGCCCACTATCATCAGTAGCGGTGGCATTATGGCCCCAGGCCAGGGACAGCCTCCAACAGCCCCAGGCTTCCCGCAGAGCGGCAACACTCCAGGTTCTTCCGGTGCAGCTTTTCCAGGAGTCCCTCTTCCCCCTTCCGCACCTACTGGCGTTCCAGGTTCACAAGGACCTTTCAACTCTCAAGCTCTACCTCCTACTGGTAGTGGACCTGTATCAGGTATCACAACATGTGCAACACTGACCATCACTGGGACCGATGGCCTTCCTACAGTCGTTGACTCAACATGGGTTATCCCTCTTAACACACCTGCCTCTGCGGATTCCTCGCAGCTCCCAGTCACCGTCGATCCTCAAGCCTTGCTTTCAGGCATTCCACTTGACATTGGTAGCATCCCTACAGTCGTCGGCTCGACTTGGGCTGTTTCTTCCGACGCGCCTATCTCCTCGAGCTCTTCTCAACTTCCAGTGACCTTCGACCCCCAAGCCATTCTCTCGAGCATTCCGCTTGACGCTAATAGCTACCCTACTGTGTCTATCTCCACACTTGGCTTGCCCCAAGATGGACCAGGAGGCTCAACCACAGCTACATGTACAAGTTACACCATTATTGGATCGGATGGTCTACCTACTGTGGTACACTCTACTTGGACTATTCCTGTCGTTACACCCGGTTTTCCCGGTTCAGCTGGAGTTTCCCACTCGGTCTCTTCTGGAAGCCTTCTAACTATCACTGGCCTTTCGACCTTTGCTCCTTCTGATCTCACGAGTCCCTCTGCCACTGCATCTAGCATAGACAACCAATCACCTATCACTACTTACTCAAGCTACACCGTCATTAGCACTGATGGACTTCCTACTGTAGTCGACAGCACATGGGTCATTCCTGGGCCAACAAACACTGGTGCCACTGTTAGTAGTGACCCTGAGGACCCATCCCAAGCTACAGGCACTCTTCCCACCGGCGCTACGTCAGACGCTACGACGCAAATGACCAGTTCTCCTGAGCTGTCATCTTCTGGATCAACTGATAGTACTGGGCCTGGAGAGATTGGAAGCGAAAGCTTCACCACATGTATCAGTTACACTATCACCGGACCGGATGGTCTTCCTACAGTTGTCGACTCGACCTTGGTTATCCCTGGATCTGTTAATACTCAACCTGGACCACCTGGTAACCCTTCATTCGTTTCTGATTCACTTCCCTCTGGCCTGCCCACTGGAAACTCCGGCCCAGTAACTGCATCTGCTGGCTCCCCCTCTGCTGGTAACCAAGACAGTACGCCTGACATCACAACCTGTATCACCTACACCGTTGTTGGAACAGACGGCGTCCCAACTGTCACTGAATCGACTTTCGTGATCCCTACAGGCGTTGCAACACCTGCCGGAACGAGCCTTGATCTCCCTACTATCACCATCAATGGCCAGGCTGGTACTTCACTTCATGTCGCTGAACCCTCCACTATCATCACAACGGTAGCCATCCTTGGACCTGATGGGAAACCAACACCAACTGTGCAAACAATCATCCTCAGCGATTCATCCGCCCTTGGTGTTTCAGCTAGTGTTCCTGAAAGCATTGTTTCTGCCAGCACAGGTACAACCGCAACTGGCACTCTTCTTACTACCGGAGACTTTAATCCTCTATTCACGGGTGCCCCAAGCCTCAACGGATACGATGCTGGCATTCCGAATGAGTCCATGTCGATTGTACTTACTGATGCTAGCGCCGAGGCACAAGGCGCATCCGCGACTGGGACAACCACTGGAACGCTTACATGGACTGTTACCTCTGTCACCGATGCTTCGGGAAATGCTGTGGTTTCAGGCGGCACTCCCGAATCCTCTCTTAACCCATCAGGTGAAGGTGTCTCGGGCCAACTTCCCCAGACAGCGTATGGTCCTGTGGTCAGCGAAAGCACTCTATGGCCTCTTTCAGCAAATCCCACCAATCTGCAAACTTCCACATGGACCAATGTTATCAAAGCGGAGACTACCTCTTACACAATAGACTATCCTCTCACAACCCTTGCCACCATCGCTGTACCTGGAAAGAGATTGTTTCGTCGTCAAGAGATGTTTACATGGTCCAACTCGACCACAGCTGCCTCAAGTATGACTTCGTCCTCATCCACAGCCATGGCCTCCGAGACCAGTTCCCCTTCCATCTGTGCTACAGGTGGAAGTATCGGTAACACCACAATTGATGTAAGTTCTCATGCCCCGCAGCCTGTTCTCTACTAACTCCACTAAGTTCGATAACTCCAAGCCCGGACCCCTCTTCAATCCTGTTGAAAATATCTGGTTCTCTGGAGGATTCCTCATCGCACCTCTAACCTCGCATCAGCCTCAACCATATATCCCTTCTTCCGGTGGTCAGCTCGTGGAATTTGTGCCTCCTGCCCTCTCGAACACTACGACTACGATCTCAGGAGACGTCGCACAGATCGGTGTAGGACCCCATGCTACCAGTCCCTGCTTTCGATTCGATTTCTTTGGTGCCAATCTTGGATGCGATGCCCAAGGGGACGAGAAGTGGTGCGAATTTGAGATTTCGGCTTACCGTTGGAACGAGACTTCGTCGACCGAAGAGTCCATTGCTTGGTCGGAAACGAAACAGATCCCTGCCTGTTCTACATTCTCCGAAGGTGGCTACGAGCTGACTCGTGTTGATTTGGATGGCTACAGAGATCTTTCATCTGTCTTGATCACCGTACGCGTCTCCTCCAATCTCCGAGTCTGGTGGGGAGATGATTTCCGCGTTGGCTGGACTGACAACAGCTGTATTGCTGCGTCTTGCCGCACAAACGCGCCGTCCCAGATCGCCAAGCGAGAGACTGTTCTATCAGCTCTGCGCCAAGGTGTGTACCAATGGACGCCAAATGAGCTCAAGCGCCTGGAGGACAGTTTAATTTAGGAGTCTGCAAACTGAACAATATCATGCTAAACTGAGCCTTATGTGTTTCAACAAATGGCGCTTTCATGTTGAGCGATTTGCTCTGTATTATTGTCACGATTTGAAATGAATTTTCTTGGACGGGCGGTGTAATGGTCGATGCCGGGACATGGGTTTAATTGAGAGGCAGTTAGATGGATGGGAAAGCACCATGTCAGATATGATCGGATAACCCTTGTTTGCCCCAGTAACTAAGATAAGAATGCATTACTTCTTTCAACTTTGATGAGTTCGCCATTGCCAATCGTGTGACTGTCAGTCTTGACGGTTAGCCAATACAACGTCAGATGCTTTCCGTACAGGCAACCATGCAGATTTGCTTCGCTGCCTTTACTCGCCGTGCATACATAGCGTATTGATCTGTTAATTCTGTTTCTGACCCAGAGTTTTACAACATAATTCCATGTTACGTAGACGACGAACTTACCCGTAGCGCTGGTCTATGTAAGTAATACTCTGAGGTACTCCAAAGATCACTGCTCACAAACTCTATAGTCATTGTCTCGTAGAACTCATGGTCAAGCCTGTAATAAATAAATGGTGATCACACATAAACTTATCTGAACACTACCTAAGTTGATAGAATACAGTATCAACCTCTTATTCCGGATTCCAGAGAGTTGGTTTAAAGGCTTCCAAGTAATCCATGAATTGGAAAGTTAGAAACTTTGCATACAATCACAAGACTATTTGTGAAATCACTCCGGCCAACTAATCTAGTAACTAGTCCAAATCCTCTGCTTTGTCTATCACAGATAATAAAAAGACAGCAGGACTTCCTGCCAGCTTACGTACTACATACATCCAAATGCCACACAACAATATCTATAGTTAGTAATACGCAACTCTCGAGCACTCTCAGGCTGTGATAATAGTGTTTATGGTTCACTCAGACAAGCCAATGTCGCATTTGAAAGCATGATTACACCACAGTATCTCTTACACTAACTCGACTGTATATACACATGCTTCAAAAGCAAGACTGAGCCTCTAAATTCGTCCAACTCGACCCATGAAGCAAAGCAAAGTATTTTCTTCCAATCTCCAAAACTGTTTAAAACCACTAGACCACGTCTCAAACTGCACAATAAGTGCCGATGCCATGAATAGCTAGTTACTCGATGATGCATTGTCGACGTACTCAGATTCGTCGTATTCAATGTCATCGTCGCTAGAATCACTGTCTCCAGCTTCATTTGCACCCATATCGTCAACGCCGTAGTATCCGTCGTCTAGGTCGTTTCTTTCGGTTGATGCAGTGGTCAGGGGCAATGGAGCCAGGACATTAGAGCCTACGGCATGCTCAGCTTCCTTGAAGAAGATGTGGTCTCTTTGAAGGCACTTTCCCTGACCGACAAAGCCCATCGGGCTATGAGCAAAGTCCTGACCGCGACGGTGGACCGCAAGCCATTCTTGGAGGAATGACAATGGATTCTGGGCAAGCTTGCACTCAGCTTGCAGCTGTTTGTGCGGCTCGAGCTTGTCCGTGGCAATGGACTCATCGTTCACTGGGCCGTCATTCATCTCTCCCATAAGTATCTCATCATCTTCGACAGCTCCATCTTGAATCCCCATCAAGGCACACATATTCTCGTACTCGTCCCACTCAAAATACAACCGTCCAGCGTAAATTCCCAGTTCAATTTGTAGCCAGCATGGTGCTTTCCAGTCTGAAGGGAGTGGAGGAATGCTGTGGAATGTCAGGTCGTTGAATAGGAGCATCTTGCGAGTGATAGGTGCCGAGTAAACAAGAAGATGTGTGGGAACATTCGAGCTGGGGTCTCGCATAATAGGAATCAGAGCCTCAGCCTCTTCAGGCATGATCACGATCACAATCTCGGCGACCGGACTCCAAAGGATCCAGTTGACTGGGCGCTGTGACTCTGTTAGTACATTTGAAGGCAGCAATTGTAAAATTACTTACCAAGAAGTTATCGGTGGAGAGGTCGCCCTTAGGCTTGATGGTTCGGCCAAATTCAACTGTCTCAAGAAGTTTGGAATTCGTGGCTTTAGCATTCACCTTGAATTTACGCCCTGTTCCAGTTCGAGCGAGAGCATGGAATACATGGATAAAGTAGTTAGTATCTGCAGGCAACCTGCCAGTTCTGATAAAAGCTTCGAGGCTGGGATTGAGGCCAGGGAAAGAGTAGGCTGCGTAGTGCTGAGGCTTCTTGACTTGTCGTACAGACTCAACTTCAAAGGCCACCTCTCTCTCCTGCTCAACCTCTTGCAGAGCAGAAGCATGCACCGCCTTTCCTGTATCCTGGAAGGTCTTCTTCCTAGCATTGAGATCTTGAATGAAGCCTTTGAGAACCTCATTTCTGGAGGTTTGCATCCCAGCAGCGCGACTTTTCGTTTTCGGTTCGTAAAGGTTTTGCAAGCTCTGTTGTTCATCTTGCTTGATGGCCTGCACATATGACTTTCGCTGAGATCTATCGGTCAAGAACTTTGGGTAGTCCAGTGCAGCCTGCATTCTGCGACAGTAATCTATACCCTGGGAGTAATAAAGTGGCTGTAACTGTTCTATCTGGTCACAAGTATTATCCAAGAGCCATTGGATACTGTAACTTACGTTAGAAGGAGTTGCCGTTTGGGAGTTTCAGAGACCTACACGTCGCTTGAGTCAATATACTCATGCATTGTTTTGTTCTGCAGATCGGCAATGCTTTGATGAACCTCGGGGGGAATGAAGAAAGAAATAACTTGAGTGGTCCCTAGCTGTCTGAGACGCATAGCAGCTAAAAAGAAGATCAGTAACCCGCTACTCATATGATGCATCAAGCTTAATTACCTTGAACAGTATGGTCCTTGGTCTGACCCAGTCGAAGAGTCAGAGCGCCCTTGGCATCAGGAGGCAGCCTAAGATCAGTTCCACGAGTGTGTGCCTAGACATATATTAATAATGTACCTTCAGAATCATTTGAACCTATAGCCCACCTCATCTAGATAAATCAGGCACTTAGTGAGGTCGTCAGCAAACGGGGAAGCAAGCAGAGGCGTTCTCTGTCCTTCTCTGGTCAAGATCCATGGCTTGTTCTCTTGGTCGAAGTACAGTCCAGCCACAGCATGGGTGTCGACTCTCAACCAATGTTCAACCAAAGTGATGTTGTCCATTTCCAGGATCTGAGCCCCTGCATCGATTAAAATATGAATCGACTTATTCTTGAGACATTTTAATAGGTCCATCTCAGAAGACCTTCCCAGGTATGACGATATTTGGACATCCTGAGGCAGAATGCACCTACGGTTTCGAGGATGAAGAAGATAGGTCAGAACCTCAGCACTGGTGTGTTGAAGACTGGGTAAGTCGTGTTGTTCAATATTCAATGGCAGCATTGTTCGATTGTCGTTTGTACCACTGAAACCTGTGCTCAACGGCTTCTCCGATGAGCTCTGATCGTCCGATACAGTACTCAGTGGCGAGAGTGGGATGTCCCAACCGTTCGACTGGAGTTTTACCTCAAACTGTTTCGCGTGTCGGGGGAACACAAAGTTGTTCAAGAAATAATCAACCACTACCTCATTGTATCGAACAACTTTCCATATCTCACCAAGTTGCATCTCATCGTCCACATTGATTGAGTTCCAAGCTTTAAGGGACGAGGGGAAGTTCTCAGTACTTTTCGTCCAATTATCATACTCGGTTGATGGGTCATCAGATTTGAGGATATGCTCCAGCGATTGCCGCAGCTGAGAAAGATTGACACCATCATAGTAAAATGCCAGACAAGTGAAGAGGATGGCAACGTCGGGATGGCCCCATTCCGATTGATCACTCGGGACACCTTTGGCATGAAAAGGCACTGCAATTGGATCTCTGTGAGGATGAAGACCGTATTCGACGTTCCAACGTTTCTTGAGAGTCATCATCAATATGCGGTTGACAAGAAGACCGCGAAGCAGATAAATCGTTTGCCTTAAGCTGGGTTTGTCCGGCGAGAAAGTTCGAATGTGGCTGATACTTGAAGATCGAGGCCTTACTGAAGAAATGAAATCCTTAACAGCAACTCTGTCTTTTGTCGCCATAGCCTGTTCGGTCATTGGCAAGATCCCGCCAGCACCATGACATATGTCTGCCGTGAGCCTGCTTACCAGCTCGTCTTCAACATCCTGTCGAAGAAAGAAAACAAAGGGAAATCCGCCACCCTTACGACGAATGACACTGATAGAATGCGGGAAAACATGGGACAAATCACATAAATGACTATCAACCAGCCGCAAAACGGCTTCGGCAACAAGCCATCGGTGTGGGTGCCCATCGACCGTCGTTTGAGATCCAGAGGGGTAGATGAGCTGGGTTCTCACTGCCAGAGTATAATCTGACTCATCTAAGATATCTCGTGAAATCCGCGTGAGCCACTCCTGGACTTTTATCATTGGACCTGCTTGCGCGGGTTGTTCGTCCAAAAGCCGTTGTCGGCCGCTGAGCATAAATGACATATGATGCTCAGGCTGGCATATCATAATACCTGCGGACTTGAGCATTTGCCTATGAATAGAGTGATATGCTCTAATGTTCTTCTCGGTAGTCGGAGTTCTGCGCGAGAAAGGTACATGCCGGATACCACGTCCCAAAATGCCTCCAAGTCTGGCTTGCAATAGCTGAGCTGTCTGTTGGAGAAGAGCTTTTGGTACAATGACTCGCACAAGTTGTTTCTTGTTAGCAAGCGTCGCTGCCGCCATGGGGATGATACAAGAAGTCTTGCCTAAGTAACAGGTCAGTGATTGGAACAGGAGTCACAGTTTTCTTTAACTTGAAGTCAATCCAGAGCGATTGTTTGCTTACCTTGACCCATGTTCATCTGTAGCACAGAATTCGATCCAGACAAAGGAGAGATAGTGGCCAAGGCCACGTCGATCTGAACTGGCCGAATCATCATGTTCGACTCAATCTCGAGTAGCAGCCAATCTGGATACTCTTCTGGGCTCCAGTTCGAGTGACCCTTGTTGGATTCTTCTTCGTGGTACCTCCCTGGTGCCTTCTTCAGTGCCAGATCGTGAAGTCGAACCTCTCTCTGGTACTTGGTGATATCAATGCCCATTCCCAAAATGGCCTTTCGCATTCCACTTCCAAAACCAGAGCCTTGTGTCGTGGACGCCACGGAGCCAAGGGAAGAAAGCAGTGTGGCCTTCGTGACAATCGGCCACAAGTCTCCAGCTTTAAGCCAGACTATCCTTCGCCGTGAACACACTGTTGGATTTGGGGTATCAAGAGCTGAACAAATTGCCACAAAGTCATTCTCAACGACCTCAGAACTGAGTTTGACTGCGGAGTCCCGCATCTTCATGGAGCCCTTGAGGTTTTGCGAATTATCGAGACGCTGGAATGCGGCCAGGCTCTTCTGGAAGTCTTCGGCGTATCGCTTTCTGACTGTCGAATTAGATTCCCCAAGACGCTGTGCAATTGAGTTCAACTTCATCACAGACTCCGTCACATCTCTGCTTGTAGGTAGCAGTACAGAATCACGTTTCGAAACCCCAGCCCAGTGAGAATTAGTGAAGTTGGCAAACCCTTGCGGAAAGTCGCTTGTACTCAAGAAAGGTCGATCGGTTGAACTGTTTACTGGAGTTCGTTGCTTGGCCACAGTAATTTTGAGAGTGCTATAAGGCTTCGCCAGGAGTTGACGTAAGTTGATAATTTCACCCCCGCGAATTCTTACTGAAAAGACCTCTTCGGAGGTCGGAACTGGAGGTGGTTCGTATCGATCCTCCAAGGTGTGACGGTCAAGAATTGATTGGAAGTTATTGAGATGTTCAGCCAAATCTCTATTCATGAAGAGACGTTTCCACTCTGGTCGGATAACTTCCAAAGCAGGGCCGATATCAACCAGCAAAGACCGGGACAAATCGGCAACATTGGGTTCTAAACAAGGCCACTGGCTCAGAAGATGATTCGCCAGGAATTTGCAATCTTCTTCAACCTTAGATTCGTACTTGGCTCGTTCAATTTGGAGTTTGCGCAAAAGTTTGCCGCTCGAGTACTGGCCCAAACCCATCGCATCGTCTTCCGGCGGAGCAACTCTATGGGGCTTGAGAAGCTGAAGAAGATAATCGAGTTGTGGTGCCTGGTTAGGTTGAAAGTGGTCAAACCCATCCCCACTGGGGTAGATCAAGCTCCTTCAGTTCCCCAAAAACTGCAGAGGCAATCAAGGTTCGCAGAAGCGGCATGTTAGCATCCAAGTTAAAGGACATCTGCCCAAATAGATACATAAGCTTATAGCGATCTGTATTCTCTCGGGCGAACCGGATGAGTGATCCCCAACATTGAAGAACATTAACCTTCAATTTCTCATTCAGGGATGTCGCTTCAAACGGCGCCAAGAATCCACCGACAGTGCTGCCCTGTGACAGAAGCTGAGCGAGGCAATCAGTCGTCTTGAATCCCTGGGGCCATTTGCGTATCAGCTGTGCCACTTCGAGTACATTGCGATGCATAATGTTCGCAACTGAAGGGCGATCCCGGGGAATGTACTTTTGGTTGACAGGCTGTGCGCGGCAAGACGCGTCCCCCAGGTATCTTTCAACAGCATTTTGTCGAAAAATGACTCGTGCATGAAGATGTGACTCTCCTGGAGAGGCCAACTGGGGCTGTTCCACAGCACTCTGATCTTTAGTTGCAAAGGTTGCCAAAGTAGCGGACTCTTGTAAGATCTGGTCTACTATGGGTCTGAATTCGGAACTCTGGAGCCTCACAGGTAGTGATTCGATCCAGTAGTCTGTACGCATCACTTTGAGGTCAGTTGGATAGTAAACCCTGCGAGGTGTTAGTTGGGCAATTCTTTGCAGCACCTGAATGGAAGGCGGAGTAAGGGGCGACCATGGCTGTGATATGCCCGCTTGCAGCCATTGGATAGCTTCTTCAGTTCCGGTGCGGCCAGTCAAAGGATCGGGCAAAAGGAAAGAGGTGGAAGCATGTAGAAGAGCTTTCATAAATACGAGAGTAGGTTCTGGTGCACAGTCAATTCTTCCCAGTGTTGTATTGATGCTGAATCTTCCATATTTCCCATCTGGTCGAATTCGTACCACGACATGACAACCTTCAGATTGAGCACTCGGGGTACCCAATGGGACCAATATGAATCTGTGCATCGGGTTGGTAAGGCTAGTGCATACCAGCTTGCTACGTAGGCCGTACCAAGTGCCTGCATCCTGATTTATATCAATCTGGCATTGCAACTGTGGCGACTCGAGAAGGCGGTTTTTGTTGGTGTAGAATAATATGTTGAGCCGTCTGAGCTCTACAGTGAGGTTGCGATTTCCACCTGGTTGGTAAACAAGAATCTTGTCACGATCCTCGAACGAGTCAAGAATGCGCGTCACGCGGTTGAACAAGGGGCTGTATGTGTTGATAACATAATCCTTTGTAGGAAAGCCTTTGTACACGCGTGGCCTTGCACATGTTGAGTCTTTGAGGCTCAGAGTGTACCATTTGAAATTATCATCCGGCCAAGGTCTGGCTCTCCTGGTGATCAGAACCTCTCCATTTCGCAGGTTCCTAGTATTCTCAGATTAGTTTCACTGTAATACGTATTCGAAGTCAAATCCAGCAAACTTACAACCAGTGGAAACAGTCATCCAGTAATGGACCTGGTAGGTCAGACTGTAGGTTGTTACGAAAGGTGTCCCGGGGTATCAACTGTAATGAATAACGACCTCTAAATGCTCTTACAATGAGCTTGCGGGCGTTGTCACAGCCCACATGAACTTGATATCCATGTGGTCTCACACAGAGCACATACTGCATTGCTCGGCGATCTGAAGGATAAGTTAGAAGTGACTGGTTCCCAAAAAGTTCGTTCAAAACCAATGACTGTTTGGGGTCTTCCGGAAGCTTGCCAATGGGTCGACCGTCAACTAGTAGAACTCCCTGTACGCAATTGTAGAACACAGTTTGCTCGTTCGCATCCTCAGCTGCTTTCGATCGGCATGAAATCCAGTGAAGGGCATCTGGCTCTAGCTGAATCTGGTAGAAAGCCCTTGGACACCCTTCTTCTTCAGGCCACATCTCGCGAAGTGAAAGACGGAAAACCTCGGGATTTCGAAGGACAGATTCTGAAATTAGCTGTGCTAGTTTGTAGGAGAGCCGAATATCTCGTATGATGGCATGTTGTAGAAGTTGAGGCAGGGATTCCAATTTAACCACGAGATTGTCGTTCAACATGATGCTGCTTTGGATGTAGGTTTCGAGAGCACAGTCATCTAATTCCAGGGGACCGTACGTTAGAGGCGTGAAAGTTCGCTTGCATAAAAGGGCAGCCCATAGAGAGTACTGTTGGAACCTTTGTGCGGCTTCAGCATCATTGACCTTGTACGACTCCGTACGTAGGAGCTTGAACCAGCGCACACAGGCATTCCTAGCTCGCAGCAACAAAGACATCGCCTCCTCCGATATATCCTGCAAACCAGAAGCCCACGAGAAGTCCAGCATACGCAGCGTAAAGGTGATGACCGTTTCCATGACATAGGTCTCTCTCCAGTTTGCAAATAGACTGTCCAATCGAAGCGATAGTTGCTGTAAAAGTCTTTTGCAGAAGCTGGGATCGCGGAAAGCTTCATGAATAAGCCTGAAAGTGCTCCCTGAGCTGTCCAAAGGACCACACTGGAGAGCTAGGTGGCTCAAAAGCAACATGATTGCCTCATTCGAGAAGTTTAGATTGGCGGAGGCTAGTTCGGTGAGAATAGATAACCAGCGCCTCGACTTCCCGGAAGCAATAGTCTGGAATGCGAGAAACTCGTGAACATTGATGCCTTGAGGGCATCTGGATGCCGTTGCCATGATTTCGTATGAAGAGGAACCATACAAACTCTTGAAAAGGGTAGTGTCTTGCAGAATTTGGGAAAAGGGCGAGGTACTAGGAATCTGTAGTTTGACATGATGCAAGAAGCTAAGATGTCCCCGGCGGCTAGGCCATCTTTTCGACTGTCCGTCACAATATGTCAACTTTAATCCATTGGGGCGACAAACGCCGTGTTTTCCGTTGTCCCATTCTACAGGGAACCACAGCGAGGAGTAATGAGTGGTTAGGACTATTCATAAAGTCTTGTTAGATCGCTATGAACATGAACAAACACTCAACTAGAGTGGTATGTACTTACAGGGCTTCGTAACAGATGCCAAGGAACAGCTCATTAATGAGTCATTAGAGAACTGGTGTAGTTGCTGGTAGTCTCTGACCCAGCATTTCGGGTCGATACCTTCTTCCCCCTGAAGAGCCAGGCGCGCGATGATGGTCCAGGTCACATCCCGGTATGTCGCCAAGGTCTGAGGACAGACAAGTTCAAAAATTACAGCTTTGGCAACAAACGGATCAGATGGGAGAGGATGCTCATAAGCTTGGATGCGGATCCTTGCCAGCTGTCGCTTCAAGTAGCAACGGCGGCAATCAGGGTCATGATAGCCAGGTGTAAGCGGATTGTTGTCGTCGACCTGGTAGACACAAGTACTTTCATCAATGCTTTTGGAGAGTCTTGTATATTCTTGCGATTTTGTTTTCCATTCCTGTTCTTTTGCATTGCGCAAGTTAGTTGCCCATTTCTCAATCGATTCATGCAAGTCCTTCATCTCATTCGACATTTCTGAGGAGTCGTAGACTCGATGACCAAATGATCCACGGACAGGGTCATCAAAGATACTGACTGGGCCTTCGCAGGCAGCAATGCGATCTTGTAAATACACCTGAATCTTCTGGAGTCTCTTCATTTCAGTAACTGTTGAGAGGAGCAGAACATCCAGCATCTCAGGTCGGAAGATGGGATGGAACTCTCCTAGTATAGGGTAGAGGCTGCAGATTGCCTTGTCCATACTGACCCAAAGATCCATGACGTTCAAAATCAAGGTGCTCTTGAGCTCGGGGATATTTTGGTAAACTCCAGAAGCCTGTACAAGGTAGTTGTTGACTAGGGAACTCGCTTTCTCGATTACTGATCGTGGCGAGTAGCTGGTTTCGTCGCAGAACGTATTTTGGGTCATCTCCTTTTTGATCAACTTGAAGTGTTCGAGGGCGAACGACATTAAGTGTTGCTCGGCAGCTTCCGCAACGCTCACGGAGTTCTGCTGACCCAAATTGAATTTGATGGGCCGAGAATAGCCTTGCCAGATCTTGTGCAAAGTTTGCCGGCTAAGCTTGAGATCAAGCTTCGTGTCTCCAAAAGCAGCTTGTTTCGGAAGCGGAGGAATTGATTTAGTCATGGCAAGCTTCTGCTGCTTCCATGATGCCTCGATGAAAAGGGCTGCTTTGGAGACCGAGTTCTGGATTCCAGGGCCGAGACCAAGAAACAGATACTCGATCCTGTCCGTGACTTGGGAATTTTGCGATCGGTCATTATCGACGTCTAGTTTGACCAGGCGCCTGCAAATCTTCTTCTTGAGGAAGTCCAGTCGATCGATGCGGATCCCGGAACGTTGAACATGTGTCAAAAATTCGCTGAAAAGATGGGCCAACAGAAACTTGTATTCTACACGTCCAATTTCCCCTCCGAGGCGCTGGGACAAGTATCGAGAGACGGCCACGCGTAAGACGAGCCAATATGGGAGTCGTTTCCACGGCTTCTCGGCATTCTTCCAACAGACGTCGTCCCGTACCATCTTCTGCAATAGTGTTGGTGCAAGGCGGCGACCGTTTTGTTGAAGTATAGCCATGAGCATAGAAGACACAAGAGCGGGCTCCGAGGTGTTTCGGTACTCAGGCATCGAGGTGCCAGCTTTCAGTGCGTGAGCGGAGAAAGCTGTGAGTGATTCTCTAGAAGCGTTATCAAGAAAATTGGCAAGTGTCGAGATGAAACCATCGTCACGGTATATCTGCAAGGGGATAGCCACCGCGCAGCCAGGAAAATCCCACTGGAGAGCGTTGTCGGTTGCTAAAACATCCTCGTTGCGGGCGGAGGTTTCGAAAGCCTCGAACACGACTGAGGCCCCAAGGGCAGGACTGCGTGAGGGTTAGTAGTGGGTACTATGTGACAGAGAGCACAACTTACTCTTGAGAACGCCGGATGTACAAAGCACAATTCTGACTTCGTACGTAGACCACAAGGAAGTCGGACTCTCCAAAAAGGTCGTTCAGTTCTCGCACAAGCGAGGTTCTGTCGACATGTCCTCCAGGGTGAATGCTCTTGGTGGCGAGGAGACCACGCTCAACCGAGCTCCAGACGTAGCTCAGGTCGTTATTGGGAAGATCTCGAAGATGCTTTACAGAGGCTAGAAGCCGGTCGGTAACAGCATTCTCGATTGCGATCAAGTTGGAGTCTTGACGATGGGGAAGTTGGGGGGGTAAAACGAGATGATTATACAGAGCATCGTTGAGAGAGAGAGGTTCATACTCGCCTCTTACAGTTGGTGAAGGCTTAGAAGAAGACGCAGCCGGTGCTCCGCTTTGACCCGAATACGGCCGGCCGACAGGCCTTACAACAGGCATCTTAGTAAGGTGCCTAGGTACTAGGTAAGGTAATAGCGATGGGTCGGTACTTTATTGTACAAATATCTTGGGTGACAGTGAGTTGGGATACAGCAGTAGCAGAGCAGTAGCAGAGCAGAGCAGGTATCAGATCGAAGTAGAAAGCACCTGCTTCAGTGCTTGCCAGGTTGGGGCTTTTATCGCCCGCTCTCAAGCAAGACAAACGAGATAAGTAAAAGAAGAGATTACACAGAATGTGAATTTACTTCCCATTACTTAAGTAGAAAATAATAAGAGAGATATGGGATAGAGATCGCAGTTTTGGAAACACAAAGACGCTGCGGAAAGAGGAGATGGATGATGAGAGAAAGAAGAACGCGCATCGAGATGGGAAAAGAGAAGAGAGAGAATACAAGGCTTGGGGGGCTTGGGGCATATGAGGCGTGAGCGCGTAAGTAAACAGAATTCAGGTAACGAGGCAATCGAATGAAGTGAAGTCAAGTGAAGTGCAAGTGACCGAATATTTGCTTTGCACTGTTGGTTAGCATGCGGTTGACACTGGCACTGGCAGATCAGCACTGCTAACTTCTAAGCTGTGGAGGTGGTGGAAATGTGCAAGTAGAATTAAACAAACATGCATAGAGTTATACCAAAGCGGAGAAGTAAACCACACTGCGCAGATAGAAAGAGACTCATCACATGTGAAGCAAAACCTCAGCAGTCCAGTAACCTGACGCTATCACACACAATATGATATCTTCATTTTCTGCAGTCATCCGCAGGCTTAGATTGATGTTTTAGTTGCAAATCTCTGCAGCGAAAGCGCCACTGACCAAACCAATTCTCATAACTGGAAAATGTGCTTCAGTTACATGGCTCTGAGACTGACCGCTATCCTCATTCGAGATAAAATGTTGATTATGCTATGCGGCTGGTTGCCTCGCACGCAGGGGGCCGGCGGCTGCTGTTGGCCTTAACTTATATGACCAGGCGGGCCTCATGCAAACACAACCAACCATTGGATTTTCAATTGCAACTCACCTGCATATACAACAAGCCTACCAAGTCTACCAAGTCTACCAAGTCTACCAAGTCTACCAAGTCTACCAAGTCTACCAAGTCTACCAAGTCTACCAAGTCTACCAAGTCTACCAAGTCTACCAAGTCTACCAAGTCTACCAAGTCTACCAAGTCTACCAAGTCTACCAAGTCTACCAAGTCTACCAAGTCTACCAAGTCTACCAAGTCTACCAAGTCTACCAAGTCTACCAAGTCTACCAAGTCTACCAAGTCTACCAAGTCTACCAAGTCTACCAAGTCTACCAAGTCCACCAAGTCTACCAAGTCTACCGAGTCTACTGAGTATAAAGATGTGAGATGCCGCGAGGCTGACTGGCCAGCCAGGTATAACAGTCGGTCCTGAGGAAATGAATGCATCATCCCAATTTATTAAAGTACCCATGTGTAGAGCGTAATCCATAACTACCTACATTCACCCAACTCAAGAATAACTAGCAACAGCCTCGCCCAAAACATCCAAGCGAGGTGTGATGCCCAGTCCACGCTCTGTTGGCGCATGAACCCGTCCATTCTTAACCTCAAAGTTGCCGTCCACCGTCTTGCCAGTGATCATATCTCGGCACTCCAGAATACAACGCAGATATCTCCCAGGAATGGTCTGTCCGAGGTGAACAATCGCTGCGAACGCAATGTCAGATCCGGTTGTTTCCTGGCAGCTCATCGTGTAACCTGCAGAGATGCCAATGTCCCTGTGTCGTCGACTTTTGGTCAGGCCACCATTCTTGGAGATCTTGATGTAGAAACCTTCTGCTGCGTCGTCCGCAATCATTTAGATGATGGATGCATCTGTGCTTGCCAGTTCGCCGAAGTGAATAGGAAGGTTGGTTCTCCGGCGGAGAGAAACAATCTTTCACCATGTGGCACAGGGTGCTTCGAGTACAAAGTCCAGGCCAGAGGGTAGAAGCCTCAGCATGCGCAAAGCACTCTCAACAGTCATGCCACAGTTGGCATCCACAAGGAAGAACTCGCCGGGCTGCTTGTCGGCAAGTGAAGCAGTGATCCGCCGTGCGTCTTCGCCGGGATCTCCGCCAACCTTGATAGAGTGACCGATATATTCTCGTGCCCTGTGCTCTGCAACACACCTTCGCATATCCTCCGGTTTATCCATGTATATTGACGATATCACAGGGAGTCCGACGTCCATGCGGCCACCAAGCAATTCACAGACAGGCATTCCGACTGACTTGCCAAAAATGTCCCAGCAGGCAATATCGAGAGGGGTTTTGGCGTGCTCATGGCCGACTAGTGTAGCATCCGTAGTCTCGTTGATACGGTCCACTCTTTTGGGGTCCAAGCCGATCAACCACGGTGCTATCTCTGCAATGCCTGCTCTCACTCCGAGCGCATGTGCGGCGATATAAGTTGATCCGAAAGGGGTACTCTCGCCCCAGCCTTGGATGCCTGTGTCGGTGGTGATACGAACAAAAGTGGCATCAAAGCCCCAATACTCTCGGCCACCAGAAAAGTGATAGACACCACCAGAGTATGGAAGATCGGCTTTGAATATGTCTGTTCTTGCGATCTTGAGGCCAGGCATGTTGGCAGGTAGAGAGGCAGAGAGCGATGTACGATTGTTGGGAAGAGTGTGTAAGACAATAGAACAGAATATGAGACATCTAATTCAGGGAAATCGGGCATGGATTAGGCTGACTGTGAGCCGTCGAGATTTGCTAGCTATGCGGGATCATCTCCCGAATTGGTGTGGGTGAAAACAATCGTGTTAGTCGCTTCACAGTTCGACATGTTGCTCGGTAGTAGTCAACACAAGGAATGTTCTGCTATGTCACAATCCTGTGTTAAACTTACCCGCATACCCAGACTTCGAGGCCCAAGTTAGTGAGTGATATGTCGGCACAACAATAGAGTCTTCTGTTCATGTCCTTGATCTTTCTTTGCTGTAGTTGACATCGTTTGTCAGCAAATGTGGATACCCTACGGCTCTGGAAACCGACACCCAAAACACAACAAAAGATCAGGAACCTGAACCAGGGAAAGATTGCAACAGATAGCAGCAACAATGACGATATCACGCAATGTAATATGAGTTAACTGATGAAGCCGTTGTTGATTATCAATCCACCTTACCCCGCCTGCATGTCAGCAGAGAAGGCGTCTCCATTGCGATGACATTTGTATAAGAGCAATCGCCTCCTGTCTCGGGAATTGGTTAACTATACGAAGCCAGAAACAAAAAAGAGCACTAAAGTCGCTGACAAACAGGCCTGTCTTATAAACCGATTGTCTTTACACAAGAGGTAATGTCTCAGCCAACTCAACGACAAGCCTGGCGTCGAACAGATGACTACACCAAAGACACCCCCAAAGTGAAGCTCGTCACCGAAGGCCTTCCTCTTCCTCTCCACCCTACGGCTGTGCTTATCAAAGTCCACGCTGTCGCTCTGAACTACCGCGATGCCAATATTGCCAACGGCGGTAACCCCTGGCCTGTCACTCCCAATGGGGTCCCAGGCAATGACGCAGCAGGTGAAGTTGTCTCGGTTGGTGATAGAGTTTCGCTTGTCTCAGTAGGCGACCGTGTTGCTCCTATCACCGATTCGGAATTTGTGAATGCTCGATCGACTGGCAGGTCTTGGCTCGCCGCCAATGAAGACGGTCTCTTGGCCACTTATATTGTCTTTGACGAGAAGTTGGTTACTAAACTCCCGGATCATCTTGACTGGATTCAAGCCTCTATCATACCTTGTGCTGGTACAACTGCATGGTCTGCTCTCAAGGGGGCCACCATCGGCCAAACTGTTCTTATTCAAGGTAGCATCGCCCCAAGACCGAGCCGAAGCATCTAGTAACAGATTTCTAGGCACTGGAGGCGTTTCCACCTTCGCCCTTAAACTCGCCCGTGCCTCTAGTCTCAGGGTCATCCTTACTTCCTCGAGCGATGAGAAGTTAGAGCAGATCAAGAAGCAATTTGGAAAGCCAGAGATCCAAACCGTCAACTACAAGACACACCCGGAATGGGAGAAGGAGATCCTTCGCCTAACAAACGGCATCGGCGTTGATCTCGTTATTGAGAACGGCGGTAGCAGCTCACTCGTCCGGTCTATGGAGTGCACCCGGCGAGGAGGAATTGTCAGTCAGGTCGGTTATTTAGGCGGCCCCAAACCAGAGCACCTCAAAGAATTTGTGTCTACCATCATCGATCGACGGCTCAACGTACGGGGCATCAACGCTGGCTCCAAGGACGATCAGGACGAACTCATGGCTGTTATTTCGGCAACGCAAATGACTTTCGAGGATATCCTTGACTCGACTTGGTCATTTGATAAAGCTGAGGAGGCGATTGAATATGTCTGGCAAGGGAAACAAATTGGAAAAGTTGTCATTGAGCTTGATAGGTAAAATGAGGTTCACATTACGGTTGTAGAGACAAGATCAGCAAGCATTTGTTTATGGGAGAGTTAATACAACACCAGGTTTTGTTTTATTGGTCGGCCAAGGAAAACACGTGTTTTGAAGGAGCAAAAGTTATTCTTCAGACTATTGGTGCACATTCTCTCATAATCTCAATAAAGCAGTCCCAAACACCTAGACGCCCGACTTTCGTATCCCTCGTCTACTTGTAATTCCAAAATAACAACACCACTTAAATTTTATCCGTCCACCCAGCTCCCGTTCTCTTCATGCGTCTCTTCTTCGCCGTGATCAAAAACTGCGATAAAGTAGTAAGCAAGATAAACGGCCAGGCAAGTAAAGAAGGAGGCGATAATGTACAGCGTATACTCGATATCTATAAAGGCCGAAAAGTCAATTAAAGGACCGGATCGTCGCGGTTTGAATCTCGGTTTGGCTAAGACCAGAGCAATTGTCAAGGCGAACAACTGCACAAAGCCTGTGATCCTCAAAGTCCACGCAAAACCAACCTCGGGGAGAAGAAGCCGTACTATGATAGGGAACAAGACCCCTCCTGTGGCACTTCCGCAGGCAGCAATTCCCATAGCCAAAGCTCGTCGCTTGGCAAAGTACGTCGAAAGAACCGCCAAAACAGGGCAAAACACACAGCTATGCCCCAGCCCGACAACGACGCCCTGAACAGCAAAGTAGTGCCAGTAGTGTGTACTTACCGAAGTAGCCATCACTCCAGAGACCTGAAGGACAATGCCCACGCTGAAGACCCAGGGAAAATAGCCTACGTCGACGAGACGGCCTGTCAAGGTTCCAACAAAGAAGAGAAGGAAAATGCTGATTGATCCGATCCACGAGACCCTGCTTGCAGGAAGGGAAAGGCTCTGGGTGTAGTAGGCTTGAAAGATGCCGAATGAGTTAACCCAGCCCCAAGTGTTCATGTACACGAGATGGCTTGACAGAACCACGCACCAGGCTCTCCACCCACCATCAGGAGGCGGCGCTGGCACAGAATCATCGCTCGATGAGATATGACTTACCACTTCTTCAAGAATGCTCTGGCCAAACTCTACAGGCGCCCCGTCTGTATCGGTCGTCTCTAGATCTGGATGCTGAGAACTAAGAGATTCTAGCTCGATGTCGTAATCGATCTGGTTCATGTTGGCGATGTTTGAAAAAGTAGGTTCGCTAGTGTCGTCTCGATAACAGGCCAACTCTTTGTTTCCTGTTAATAAACAGAAGAAACCGAACGCCATTGAGATGGTTGGGACGATCGAGACCCCAAAGGACGTAGGATGAGGTAGTTTATATACGTGTTTATTTGCATTTGTATTGTTCAATGAACATCCGCTCTTACGATTCTGTTCCCCAGATCTGCCGCTTCATCTGATCGTCTGTCTCGGATCGTGGAACAACAGTACTACAGCACCAAACACATAGCCGAACATAGCAAAGATGCATGATCATACAAACACCCGACATCTGGGGGGCATAGGCGCTGTGTGAAAAAGAAAAGTGTTCATCGTCATGTATTGCCGTACACGCAAGCTACCCACGGCTCATATCGTGAACTCTGTACAATTGAAACATCATACTTACAATACTTGATACCCAACCCTCCGGCGTATGGACGCATTCAAACCTGCCAGCCTGTTCCGATCCACGAATGTTTACTTCCGAGCCCAGTACAAATGCATTCCGTCCGCAAGCTCGACTCCAAAAAGATGCCCCTCCTCCCAGCTTTATGTGTTCGCATTGCTTTTGTCGACTGATTCGAGTATTTAGTGACTGCTGCAAACTTCCCTCGTTCATTTTCCAGGTCTACATGACAACCTAAAAGTCCGTTAGCTCTTGTTTCGGATACCCGAAGCTACCGGGCAAACTTACACAATCATTGTCTTGTTTTCCCTGAGGGATACCCATATCCTCAAATGTTGCTGGCCCTTGCTTACCACTCTTCGACGGGGGCATAGTTGAAGCACTAGGAGCCGGGCTCGGCTTGTTATCTGGCCTCTGGAACTGTGATGGGGGTGCGCTCCCAGTCCTTGGGGGACCAAATGAGCCCCCTTGGGGCCCTCCTTGAGGTCCACCAAATGGTCCCGGCGAGGGTCTGCCGCCGGGCCCGGCACCACCTGACAGCATGGGGGGCTGCGCACTCGAGGTACGTGGGGGTCGCGCGTTAGCCGGAGGAGACTGGGGTTGTTGATTCTGAGGAAGGGAGCTCATGCGATCGGGGCGTCCACTGGCTCCAGGCACACGTGAGAAACGCTCGTAGTTCTGGGACTGCGGGCTCTGCAGACCCGGTGAGTATTGACCGCCAGTGGGAGTCTTTTGGAGACCGCCTGGGTACTGAGCTCCATGATCCTCTGGGTAAGGGGAGGGACGTCCTCCAGGGCCTGGTTGCCCCCCTTCCCATCCTGTAGACGCAGCTCTGTTACGGGGATCAGGGCGGCTAGTACCACCAGGACCTCCAGGACCTCCGGGATGCAAGTTGCCCAAAGATTGAGACTGGGGCATGGGCCGAGGGCCAGCTCCTGGCTGCGGCTTGATGCCAAATGCACTTGATGGGCGATCTGAGGGAGGGCCCATGCGTGAGCCCTGGTTGAAATGGGAACCTGCTGCCTGGGTGTCGTCCTCGGGGTACGGGGCAGTCGATTTGGAACGCACTGTGAGGGGCGGTGGTCGATCGTCTTCGGGGTAAGGAGCCGCCGATTGCGGTCGGGCTGGAGGCTGATTGGCGTCCAACCGTACGTTGAAAGCAGGAGGCCTATCTGCTGAGGCCACTGCTGGCAGTACGAAGGAAGCTCGCGAAGGATCGGGGAAGTTAACTTGCTCCGAGACAATGGTAGGTCGCATCCCGAGAGAGTTGGACGCTGCCCCATGAGGATCTGACTGTGGCTTGGGGTAACCTGGCCCGTCAAGCGAGGGAGAGGCAGGGTTACTTCCCTCACTGAGGGTCGGCATCTGCTGTGATGGCTGCTTGAAGCGGTCGGGGCGTTTACCTCGCTGAGATCCATGTTGCGATTTGATACGGGTGAGTGTGGTAGTCTCATGGTCAGACTTAGACAAAGTGCTGTTCTCGTCCAGAGAATCAAGTCGACCGAGGGCATCCTGGTTCCCGTGATCCGCGGCAAGTTGATACCATTTTCGGGCTTCCGCCAAGCTCTTGTCGACATGAATTCCTATCTCATTATAGTAGCCCAAAGCAAATTCTCCCGTAGGTAGCTTAGCAGCGGCAGCTTCTTGAGCGTACTTGTATGCCAGCGACTCGTTCTTTTTGAAAACGCCTTCATAGCCGAAAAGGAACCACCGACTCACGCCAAGGGCTGCCTCCGGTAGGCCTTGCTTAGCCGCAAGCCCGTAGTAATGAAGGGAGAAGGATGGGTTAAAGTCGCATCCAAACTGACAAAGTTCATATGCCTGTCCCATCTTGAGTTGTGCCTTGGCAAAGCCCAGATATGCTGACTTTTCAATATACATCTTAGTGGTCAAGGGTGTGTTGGGCAGTAGACCGTCAGGGATGGTTATATCTGGTAGGTCACGTCCTATGAGCATGCCATACACATAAGCACCCTGGGGAGCATCTTCATCGGAGCTGTCTGCCGCAGCATTAATCCGTTCCAGGCCAGTGGAATAGTCCTTGGTCTCGCCATGTTGACCCAAAAGACTCATCATACCCATTCGGTACAATGAAGCCGAGTCTTTGAGGGAAAGACCGCGGTAGTAGTGCTCCTTGGCCTTGGACATGTCGTTGGATTGTTCGTACAACATACCCATACGGTATTCAGATCTTCCATGCCCAAGCTCCGCAGCGCGCTTGTAGCCAATATAAGCCTCACGCTTATCGACGCGATTCCCAAACTTGCCGAACTCGAGCCATTTTGATCGCATGTATAATGCTTCAGGATGCTCTTGTTGCGACAAGTATGTGATGATATTGATAGCATCGACTCGGAGTTCATGTTCTATGCGGGGTGTAGCAGGACGTGCCTTTTCACCATATTCCCGAATCATGGACTCTTGGGAGATATCGGCCCAAGTAAGGACGTCGCGCGCCCATGTAATTTGCATGGACACATTTTGTGAGTGAAGAACATGCTTGCGCGCGTTCCAGAGTATTTCTTCTTTTTCCTCATCGGTTGGGGGAATATTATCGCCCTTGACCTTGGGGAATGGCGAAAATGAGGGGGCGTCGAAGCTCATGGCGCCGAGACTCTCGGTGATCTTATCGGTGGACTGGTATGCTCGAATGTCGTCGTTTGAAACTTGTGTAGCAACCTGCGGCCGAGGCGGGTCGGCTCCCCGAGGATGGGTGTAAGTCGAAAGCGATGGCTCGCGGGAGTGACGAGGGCCTGATTCGGTTCGGGATCGTGGTTCAATAGATGTAGCCTCAAGCTCCATGCGTTGAAGGTCCTCTTGCATATTTTGAGGTACCTGAGGGGTTACCCTAGATACAACAACAACAACAAAGAAATCGTCAGCACGCCCCACCTTTTCACCGTTGCAACCGCATCCGGCGCTGGCAAGCTTTATATGAAATCGTTCAAGGAAAGGAGGATGGGGATTCGGGAAATAGAAACTGGGGACCTGGCCAGAAATAGGATTAAGGGGGAGAGCCAAGAGACATACCTTTGAGGGGCGGGAGCAACAACCTCTGGCATATAATAGTCATCGAAGCCGCCGGGGACAAATGTCGCGCCTAACTGTGGGGGAGCCATCTCGGTTCGTTGGCCGTCTATCGCGAAAAGGACGTAAGATGTCAGCAAGAGGGTCGGGGGATAAGACGAATAAAGAAGGGGGCCCTTGTTCTCGTTCTCTATGAATAAATGTAAGAGCTGACGGGGCGTGGACACTGATGACTGCAGAAGCGGCGGCGTAACCCCTCTTTACCTCAAGCCAGCAAACAGTAGACTGTTTTGACTGCGCGTGCGTTAGGCACTGGCCTGGCTCGGTTTATATGCTGAGTTGAGTGCTTGCTTGTTGGACTGATTGGCGGCAACGGTTACAATCCAGAGACTCCTAAAACTTAATTTGTTGTTGGCAGTTGTTTCAAAATGCCCGGAATCGAGACCAAAGTAGACTGCGATGCCCTGAAGCCCAACAGTGAAGAGACCCAAAAGTAGGGACAAAGGCCCAATCTTTTCAGGGATTGGTGATCAGGCACAAGGGTTCCATTACAGGGAGCATCTAACACCAGTTCATAGGGCCCGCTTGTAAATGCTAATTGGGGTTGACGGGTTGGTGGGGTTTGATGGTAGATTGCGGTTTCTTTGTAAGAGAAAGGGCCAACAATGGTAGAATCTTGCGTATAAGAAACGACGCTAAGCAGCACTTGCAACAGACCAGCAACCAGTGCGCAAAGGGTGAATATGTTGTTGTAGGCGAAGCCCATTCTTTTTTTGCTGGTAACTTCTGATGTTCGGGCATTCTTATGCACCCTGCGACGCCGCTTGTCTGAGACCCATAGTGGCTTGGCAACCATGAATGGTAGGTGGGCTATGCACTGGGCGCCAGACATAAATAGCTCCCGGTGTACGGAGTACAGATAGTAGTAGTGACCAACGCTGGAGCTTCAGGAACGTTGGCTTGTAGGTGACATGTCGTACAATGATAAAGCGGGTAGATTTCTCCCAAGTCTCTCAGCCGTTGCCGTAGTGGTATTTCAAGTTTCGTGTACATATTCTGAGCTTAGAGTATCTCAGTTAAGGAGCAAGGCTCCAGGTCGAGTACGCAAAATTGACCACCAATCAGTTATCAAGCAAGCAAATCAACTTGTGCAGCCAGATTGTTGCCGTCAAGTTTCAGCACCGCTTCTGCATATCAGCTCTCACGAGGGGCGTAGAACAAGAGGATGACGGGAGCACGACTGCTTACATGAGGAATTGCCGCCAGGGGCTGAGTTGCTGTTAGGGTTCTTGCCAAGCTGGGCATACTTCTGATAGCTTGCCATTGCGGCTGACAGCGGGCGAAGGAATAGGCTGCGCGCTGCGGCTGAGAGAACAAAGACAGCCCACAAGAGAGAAAGTTTAGATGGCTGATAGTTAATGCCCTGGTACTGCGGCTTTGTTTTGTACCCGTCAGTCGATGCTTTCAATCGAGTCTGGAAGGAGCTAGAGTTAGAGCCGGGTCACCACAATCGCTGGCCAGCATAAGGAACCAACCCTTGACTGTGGACGGAATGCGACGATGGCGGGCGTGGCAGCTGTTTCAAGAGTGGGGTACACCAGAAGAAAGATGCGCGATAGGCAAAAGATGTATGAGGACTGAGGGAATAGCAGGCTGGTAGACTGGAGGATGGTACGAGCCGGCTGCAGCAGCGTTTACGTGTGCGCCGTGTGGATGGTATGGAACGTTGACGGCTCTAGGTGAAAGTGAACAGAGTGCCGGAATTCTGGATTCGCAACAGGGATGTTGATCCAGTTGCTTCAATGGTGGCGCGTCTCGTTTCAAGTCGTCAGGTCAGAAGATGAATCGATCTACAGATAACCTTGGGAGCTATCGCATCGATCGATCAGCGAACTGACGTGTGGAGGGGCAGATGCGGGTTCAAGCGTCGGCCAAGTAGTGCGAATAGATAAGGACTGGGAAGGACGAAAAAAAAGAGGATATGATCGTACCTAGGTATTATAGAAAGGGAGGGCTCGGTCGCAGGATCAAATGCAAAATACCTGAAATTTAAGGTCTCCGACGTCAGCCGGTTACTTCTTGCACCAGCTTAGGTGTTCATGGAAGTGAAGGAGGCCACTTGTATACCTGAAGGTGGGTGCCACCGAACGGCGACTGCCTGTCCTATCGTTAGGCGTAGATCTTTAAAAGCATCAAAAGCAGACTCCAGAATACCTATCTATACCACAAAGTAAATACCTAGGCACAATGCTCAGCGTGAACAAACGCGGGACCTTGCAGCTGTACCTAGTGTATGTAATGGATTAACTCTACGTACTCCGTACTACCCTACGGAGTCTTGCATCCAGCCTTCCTAACTTCTCATCGCCTTGCCGTCAAACCCAACCAACGCGGAGGCTGGTCACAGGCGAAATCGAAGAGGAGTAGTTGAATGGCTCCAAGAGGCAGGCCACAATACACAAGTAAACATGGAGGTGAGGAAATTGCGGGCACTTTTACACAGCTGACTTACTGTACCTACGTGACGAGTCAAGTTATGTGCTCGCTCAGCCACAGACACTTCCCGTCACTATTTCAGACGCGTCTCTCTGGCTTTCAGGGAGTGCTGAGATACTTCTTGCAACAAGGTAACTCCGTAGGTAGAAAATGGAAACGGGACAAAGTGGTCCTTTTGTTTTCACTTATGTAAACTGATTTTAAAGACTGGCGCTAGAAGCTCCATCAGTCAGTGATCAGTACATAAACACATATAAAATCTCCACGCACACGGGCACAATGGCCGGGGTAACCACTAACAAGCCACCATACTCCATGAGAGGGAGCTACTTATCCCGAGACTCTAATGGCACTGCTACACAAGCGACAATCTATTGTGACGGCATGGAAGCGCTCAGGTTTGCGCGTCGAGAGGTAGGCGACTTGCTACTTATCGAGTGCCGTGCCAAGGTACCTAGTGTTGTAAGTCGCAAGGATGAAAGTATTAGGTACTATATGTCGGAGCTTTACTCTCTACTCTCGTTTCCTTTGTTGTTCAAGATTTTACTGCTTGCGGATTCAAGCTCGGTTTACTGATTGATAGATAGACCGGATTTCTTCAAGATAAACAATCGAAAATAACAGTAATCGAATAATCATAACATATATCTGTCCCTGAAAGTCCGTTGTGTTTCTCACGAATTTTATAGTGGTGATGCGGAGGGACGGAATAATATCCACCCGGACGGACCCCTGCAATAAGGCCAGCTCGCAGCAACCATAGACAGGTATGTGCCGTGGCCTCGCGTCACTGGATGTAGCCTGGTGAAGCTTGAATTGAATATCATCACCAACAACAATCTTCGACCACAAAGGCCACCACAACATCAATCACCTCTCCGCATCCGCAACTCCCAATACAGCCTCTACCTGCGAATACTCAGTACTAGAATATTAAAAACTATACCACGCTTCGTCGCCCATCATGGCTGAACGCAATCTTGCCCAGATCATCTCGCAGCTAAAGCACTCCCCCTCCATGAGCTACACCGAAGCCAACGCCCTCCTCTCCAAGGCCAAGCTCGCTCTCCTGCAGCTCAACGCCCTTACACCCTCATCTTCGACCCCGACGCATCTCCTGCCGCTCGCCCGCGAGACCTACGAGCAGGGTGCTCTATTCGCCATCCGCGCCCGCAACCCCGAAGCCTTCACTCGCTACGTCCAGCAGCTCCAACCTTTCTATGAGCTGCCCGCTTCCGCTCTTGCGCCTAACCTGGCCGAGCGTAACAAGGTCACCGGCCTGAGCTTGCTTCTGTTGTTGACGCAGGGCCGATACGCAGAGTTTCACACCGAGCTCGAGAGTCTGGAGAACCGTGAGGGTGGTGGCGGTGACGTCGAGAGCGATCGATACCTGGGCTATCCTATTCGTCTGGAGAGATGGTTAATGGAAGGATCTTACGACCGGGTGTGGAAGGCCATGAAGAGCAGCGAGGTGCCTTGCGACGAATACAGTGTATTCTCAGAGGTGAGCTTCTCCACCCAGCCATAATCCCCTCCGACTACTCGATACTGACTTAGCCTAGATCCTGAAGAACCAGATCCGTTCCGAGATTGCTTCCAGTAGTGAGCGCGCATACCCCAGCCTTCCTATTAGCTCCACCAAGTCCCTTCTCTTCCTCGACTCAGAGGGCGACGTTATCTCTTTTGCCCACCACCGTGGCTGGATTGTCCGCGATGGCAACATCTACTTCCCCGATGCTGCTGAAGGTGATGACGGCAATCAGAACAAGGAAATGAGCCAGATGGTGATAGAGAACACTCTGGGCTATGCCCGTGAGCTTGAAACTATTGTATAATTGAGGTGCATCAAGGCAAAAGCTTTGAGGCACGGAAACGAACGTAGATAGACAAGTCGAAGGGGGAAGAACAACTGTTGTACAATTAATTCAACTTCTGAGCCCGTCATCGAGCGAGCCTTAAGAATAAGCTTATTTAAAATATGTAGCTCTTTTTAAACGTGATTCCTTGATTTGTGCTTCTTGCATATAATCAGGCTAAGTTGCAACTACCAAGACAAAGACATAATTCCTTCGTCATCTTTCTATCAACCAGTCGTCCAAGTTCGACCTTTCTAAGCCCTAGACCTTCCACCTCGTCCATCTGGCTCTTTTTGTGCATCGTTGACTCGACCTTCCTTATCCCAACTTTGCACTCTTGTCATTAAATTCTTGGGCTATATTCTCCCGGCTCAGGCAAAGAGCTTCAAACCGCTTCCGTGCTTGCCAATCTCACACACTTCACATACCCGGCACACGGTGCCCTTATACTTGGAGTGATATTTAGAGCCATCGAAGGCACACTCCTCGTATGCAGTACCACTGTAGATAGGCGTATGGCTGGCTGCGCACACATCAAACTCGGCGAACTGGTCGAACTCAATTTCAATGGCGTCATTAGGGTTGCGCTCACACTGAGCCTTGGTCTTCTTGGCCTACATGTTTTCAGTCAGTGAATCAATCAAAATGACTTGTTCAGTTCAGGTTAACTTACGTTCTCCACGATTTTGGTAGCGCCACCGTTAGCAATAATGCGATTGGCGAAGCTCAAAGCAGAGTTGTAGTTCTTATTGCGAATAGCCAACTGCATGGCGCTCAACAGAGCAAGTTGTCTGTGAGGCACCTCAATCTTGGGGATGGTAAAGTAAGCAGACAACTCCAGACTCCTCTGAAGCTTCTCGGGATCCTGGGCAATGGTCTCAGTACTGCCCAGCTGTCTCCTTGCCAGTTCGATGCTCATAGCAACCGCATACTCGCTAGCCGATGTAATGAGCTTCTTTGCCTCAGCAACCTCATCCTCGCTTGTTACGGCGTTAACGAGGATAGAGTGGAGGATACCCTTAAAGATACCGAGACCAGCCTCTAGCCTGTTGGCCTTCATCGAGTCATATCCTGCCTGCAGATCATTGGAGGCAAGATGCTCCAAGTCCCGGGGGATAATAGGAAGAACCTTCCTGGGGTCGGTTTCATCCAGAGTTCTGCGGACGTAGTTCACCAAGGGTGGTAGTCCTTCAGAGGCAGGGAGGAAAGTCTTAGAAGCCGAGTAGACCTCCAAAAATCGTGTCTTTAGCGGCGCAAAATCGACGGCACCAACCTGTCGGTTGAGGAGCTGCATGGCAGTTTCGAACGAACCACCAGCAACATGGTCCACAGCCAAGGGCGAGTTCCGTGCCCACATGTCAGCCTCGCTGCTGGCAGCACCACCAGCGTCGACACTCTCTACGTTGACAAAGTCGCTGTCAGCCTCGGGAATATCGTCATCTCCCATATCCCAACCAGCAACATCTTCGTCATCTTCGTCAACCAAGCCGCCGTTGCGTTTGGCAGCAGAGTCAAGCTCCATAGGGTCATCGAATGCTGCATTGGCGGCAATAGGTTCGTCCTCTAGAGACAATCCTTCGACTTGGCCAAGTAGGGCCTTCTCAAAGAATGATTGTGAGGTGGCTTTTGTGGGCCACGAAGACTTGAAAGTTGGCACAATAGGATCACGAGCGGATAGAGGTGCCCCAAGAGTGGGTAGAGTAAGATCTTCCTCGGTCACGCCGGTGGCCTCCAGAATAGCTTGGCATTCTTCCTCAAGGCCGTGGGACTTAGCAGTCATGTAAGCTAGGGGATCTAAAGGAAGTTAGTAGGATGCACAACAAAATTCGACCAAGGTACCACTTACAAAGATCAATCTCCTTGAACATCTGGATGCGGTCTTCAACCTCTCCAAGATAAACAGCGTTCTGGAACCGTGAGGTAAAATCGCCACGGTGCTCAGCAATCTTGGCCATACGGGCAAGCTTAGATCGGTCACCAGTAGCAAGGTACAAGAAAGATAGCTTATCAAACTGCTTGAGCTTTTGGTAACACATCTCAACAAACTGGTGATTACCGTGGGCCAACGCTTCTGTGCCCAAGCGGGTCCAGAACTTGGGCTTATCAAGTTCCTTAGCCATCTCAACGGCAACGTCGAGGTTGCCACACTCAACAGCAAGATCGAATCGAGTGGTGGGGTCCTGAACGAACTGAAGAGCGATCTCAGGGTAACCCTTCTTTTGAAGATAAGAAATGATAGATTGGCCGACCAGGCTAGAGTTTCGAATAATATGAAGCATCTCTTCATAATTGCGCTTGACGAGTGCCAACTTAAATCGGTATTCCGTGGGGTCAATCTGAAGGATACGAGGCTTGGCGGCTCTGTCAAGGCAGTAAACGTTACGACCCTTAACCTTGACCAAGTAGACAGTCTGGTCAAGAGTTCGAACAATGCCGTTGTCGCCATTAAGCAGAGTGTACTTGACATGGTTAAGAGTGGAATAAAGCAGAACGCCAGCATCGTCCCAAGTAGCGCTCTTGATGCGAATAGTCTCGTGCAGGGTGCTAACCTGCTCGAGGGTCTTTGACACAATTGTGACATTATGCTTGCTCAAAAGAGCGGCATAAAGCCCGTCGTTGGACCAAACAACATACTTGACACCATTGACAGCAAGCTCGGCAGTGCTCTTCTTTTGCTGAATATCATAGAGGTGGACAGCGGTGGGAGTGATAATGAGAAGGTTACCAGTGCCTCCGAAATAAATGTCGGTAGTGCCGGTTGGAGGCTTGAAGGACCGCGTCGTGTTGTTGGAAAGATCTTTAATGTCAATAGTCTGATTGGCGGAGTTAAGGACGGCAAATCGATTTCGGGCGACGAAAATGGCAGAGCTTCCAGCACCGCGTTTGGATTCAGTTGGCTCGATACCACCGGATCCATCTTTGGGAAGGTTAACCAGTTCGTATGATCCACCGTCAGCGGGCGAAGTAACCAAGATAGAACGCTCAGCAGGGTTGAAAGACAGTGTTCGGGGCGCAACCCAGGCACTGCCAAGCTTCTTGAGCGATAGAAGTGTAGGGCTCTCAATATTCTTCTGGAAATCATAAGACCTGACATGCTTCTCCTTGGTGACGTAGAAAAGTAAATTCTGGTGGACAGCGGAAGCCGGGCGCTCTCGCTCCAATTTAAAGACCATCACACCATTGTCATGACCGGCCGCAAAAAGGTTGATCTCAGGGTGTGCTGCAATGACCCAGAAGCGGTCATTCTCTCGCTTGAATGACTGAACCGCGGTTCGCTTATTCAGATCCCACACACGGATAGTCTTATCTTCTCCAGCAGACAAGATCAAGTCCTGGTGAGGGTGGAATAGACATCCCGATGCATTCTGGAAGTGGCCTCTGCATGTATCGACTTCCCAGGCCTTGGTCTCGCTCATGCGCCACAGCTTCACTAGGCGGTCGTCTCCAGCGCTAACAATGAGGGGCATGGTGGGATGGAAAGCAACCCAGTTGACGCCACGATCGTGGCCCTCGAGAACGAACTTGACAACAGCATCCGTATTACCAAACATGTCGGTTTGGTTCTGGTTGGCGCGAGCCATCTGGTCTTCGAAGGACATCGAGGTGGGGGCAGAATGCTTCTTTCGGAGGCCGGAGATGTCCCAAACACGGACGGACTGATCGAGCGATGCTGAAACGACAAGGTCCTCCTTAGGATGGAACTGAGCGCACATGGCATAGTGGTTATGGCCAGTCATGGTGCAGACTATCAGAAGGTCAGCACTGTCAATACCCGGGCCAACGAAACCAATTCGACTTACTCAACGACCGGTTCTGCCAATTCCATATCCGAATGGTCTGGTCATCGGAGGCTGACAAAATCCATGGAAGTTCATGATGGAAGAAAACGGTCCGAACGTAGTCAAGATGGCCATTGAGTGTAAAAAGGCAGCGTCGTGTCTGGTAAGACCAGACCTTGATCTTGTAATCGTCACCGCCAGAGACGAAAAGCGGCTGTGTCTTGTGGAAATCGACTCCACGGACGGGCCCGTCGTGCTCTTCGAAGCGATCAATCAATGTTCCCATTCGGTAATCCCAGAGTTGGATGGTGGACGAGTGTAGCGACACGAGGATCCATGGTCTGATGGTAACTTGTCAGCTCTGGAGCTTGCGCTGCAGGTTCAGCGTTGCTGGATAACCAACCTCTTGGGGTGAAAGGCAATGCCTTTAGCTCGCGAGGACTTAGACTCGAACTACGCCGGGAAAATTGTCAGTCGTCACAGAACAGCAGGCATTGTGAGGCTCCCATACCTTGGTCAACATTCCCGGTGAGGACTGCATATTGGCGGGGAGGTGAAGCCGCAGCTTCGGGCATTAAGGGGTGGAACAATACGGGCGCCCAGAAAGCAGTTGGTGAAAGCAGCCGTTGGACTTGCTCTTAGCTGGATCGCGAGATTCGGGAGCAAGCTGACCAGCACAGCAGGGGCGAAGCGAGGTATACGGGAGGTGAAAGGAAGAAGGTGATGTAGTCGAATGCTGGCCAACGAGGCGAAGCGAACTCCTAGGCTAGGCTTTGGCAATTGAACACGATGCTCAATTGTGGGCTATCCTGTCATGCTAGGGGGGAGTGCAAGTGCGAAGCCACACATAACGCAACATTGTTCCCCCGGTTGGAGCTGCAGGGTGCGAAAGGGCAAAAGAATCGGGGACCGGCCCCCTAGATGTGGCTGAAGATGCAGGGGGTGATGTTTCTGCCACGTAAGGAACTTACTTGACGGATGCTCCGTGCTAAACCTAATTCAGGCAGCTCCTAGGTCGAGGGTCTCAGTGACGCTATTCAACTTCAGAGCTTAGAAAGTTCGGCCTTCTTTATTCGTGATTCATAACTGAATCCATGCATGGCAATTGAGAGCTCTTGCATGTAGACAAGGTCTCAAACGTACCCGCCTCCTAAGAAGACCGTCGCCGAGAATTGCGCCATCGCCACGTAATTCCAGCCTTATCCTTGCCAAGGCTTTTGAGAGCTGTCCTTTGCCCCTCCATCCCAGGCATCAAAGCTCCTGAGTTGGCAGACAACCACTCAAGCAACTACATGTATTGCTTTGCCTAGGACGCAAACATGCCGTGTGTCTCCCAATGCCTGGCAATGGCCCTGGTGGCTGCTATGGCTACTTCTGCGTCGCCGTCAGTCAACGTAGGCATGAACGCTGCCTTTCTTCGTGGACCGTATCTACTTGAACTCCTGTAAGCTTATAAAACCACAAGTGAGCTACATATGAGGTTGCTTCTGACATTGTACAGCGAAACTGCTGCTGAAGAAAACTCGACCGCATACTTCCCGCTTCTCGATAAGATTGCCAGCGGTCACTTTGGATCAGCCACTTCGGACGCAGAGCTCTACGATCAATTTCTCGAGGTTCTCCAACAAAACGGGCATATCACCACACCCGATGCGCTTTCAACTTTCAAACTTTCTCTGTCGTTACGTGCTGCTGCGCCGCGAATTGAAGCACACTATCAATACTACATTACGGCTGTTGATCCCAAGTCCAAAATCGACGGTGCCGACGACTGCCAAACTTGGGCCCTCATAGACAACAAGAAATACTGTTCCCCAGCACTTGATACAGTGGTAGAGAGCGACCTATCTGCTAAGTAATCGCAAGTCTGACCGTATGCCAACATGCGGGTACTAATACCATAATCCTTAGACAATTGAACGTGTTGCCTTTTGATCGAGTTCTGGGACTTGGGAAGGATGCTGTCCTCTATGCAGACCCTACATCTGCCTCTTTCGGCCCCTTTCACGATTCCCTTTCCAGAGCTGCGAAGCAGGGCAGTCTCTCATACCGATTGCGATATCGCCGAAGTGCTGGTATTCCTGCCACTCCATTGTCTGTGAGCGGCTACGGTGTTAAACTGGACCTGAAGAGAACAGATTACATCGTTCTTGATGACCGTGAGGCAGACCACAAAGGTCAAAAGCCTATCGCAAACGATGTAGATCTTGACGCAGACGAAGAGGTTGCTGATTTGAAACCCCTCTCCACCTCCGAATTGGCATCCTTAGGCTTGAAGACCGCATCGTTCATTCTGAAGAGTGAGAATCCTCTTGATGCTTTGGTTAAATCAACTCAGGACTTTCCCAAATTCTCGGGATCGATTGCTGCACACGAAGTTACCAAAGAATTTGCTGATGAGCAGGAAAAAAATGTGGCTGCTGGTATCCCAAGCGGTATCAACTTTATCTGGATGAATGGCGTTCAACTTATTGAGCGCCAGATCGAGCCCTTCAATTTGGTTGAGATGATGCGACGTGAGCGCAAGCTTATCAATGGTGTCCGCGAACTTGGCTTTAATGGTCAACAAGCTGTTTCACTTTTGGGCCACCCCCAGATTGCCAGTTCCAAAGCCGATGACGAAGCCCCTCGTTTTGACTGGACTGATCGATTGGAGGACGATAAGGCTCTTATGTGGCTCAACGACCTCGAGAAGGACCCTCGCTACCAAAACCTTCCAAGCGATTTAACAGCGGCATGTATAAGAATCAGTCGCCAGAGCCACATTACTAACTATATCATAGTTGCTCCAACGCACATATCCTGGGCAGCTTCCACAGGTCGCACTCAACCTCTTCCATATCGTTGCGCCTGTAGACTTCACAAATATTGAAGATGGAAAAGCTTTTGGCCAGTTGGCCCAGTTCATGCAACGTGGAGTTACCTTGCGTTTCGGCATTGTTCCCTTGGCCACTACCCCTACCGCTGCTGCTCAAGCTAAGGTCGTTTACCATTTGATGGAAACATATGGATTTGAGGCTCTCATAACTTACTTACAAGAAAGTGAAGAAGGACCTGACGGCGCAGCTAATAAGAAGGCATTCTCCAGAACGATTGATGGTCGAGAACCGGTCCCAGGCGCTTCCAAGATGTCCTTGAGTGAGGTTCTTGAAGCTGAGTCTTATGTGCAAAGGGTCAGATCTAGCCAGGCTTGGGCGAGTCGACTCAATGCAGGCACTTCTGTACGGCCTGTTTTTGTCAATGGTCTAGCTATTCCACGCGAAAACAACTGGGTACAGACGATGGGTCAGCGACTGTCTGATGATCAACAAGTCATCCAAAAAGCTGTGTACTTTGGACAGATTGAGGAGGGAATGTCAGTGTCGGACCTGTTTCTTAACACTGCTCTTTCCAAGAGAAACACTTACATATTTCCTGATGACGACAAAGCCCTTCGCATCCTCGATGTCAACAAGCTTTATACAGACTACATAGGATTGTTCGGCAAAATCGCCGTACTTCCCGCTGATCTTAAGGCTGCCAAAGCAGATTGGGCTGTTTTTACAGTCGTTGCCGATCTCAACACAAATGATGGCCAGGATCTTCTCGTTGCTGCACTTGAGTTTAAGCGCAAAAGCCCGGGTGTTCGACTTGATCTTATTCATAATCCTTCGTCCCCTATGGATGCCCACGCCATTAATGGCGCATTCAAGGTGAACGAAGGTAGACTGAGCGAAATGAGGAACAAAGATGAATTAAAAGCCATTCTTGAAGCATCATGGACATCTGAAGATGAGGGCTTCGGTACTGCACTGGCTAGCTTCCTCTCGATAGCGAATATTCGACCAGGAACGAAAGGATTGTTGCTCAACGGCCGGGTGATTGGTCCCTTACCATCCAATGTTTCGTTCAAGAATGACGACTTGCAGCAGCTCTTGGAATTTGAGCAGCGCACTAGGATTCTTCCTGTTTATGCTGCGATCGAGGAGCTAGGTTTCACTGATAAGCTGCTTGATCCAATTGCGGCCGCAAAGCTCACCTCTATCACGGCGCTTTCTACTATTTCCGATCTTCCCCAAGGAATTTTCGAGTCAGCTCCGTCAATTCGGAGCACTCTTTATACCACTTGGAATTCAACGCATACTGCTATTGAGGTTGGCAACCCAGAGACTGCCAGCATCCATATCGCCGGTCTCTTGAACCCCATCAGCGAGCAGGGCCAGAGATGGGCACCCATTCTTAAAGTCCTGTCTGAGCTTGATGGGGTGTACCTCAAACTTTTCATGAACCCGAAGGAGGTAGTAGGAGAGCTCCCCATCAAGCGATTCTTCCGTTATGTACTCAACTCGAAGCCATCTTTTGACAAGACTGGCTACGTTCAGAGTCCCAAAGCTACTTTTAGGGGTCTGCCTTCAGAGGCTTTATTGACAGCAGGCATGGACGTTCCTCCAGCTTGGCTGGTAGCTGCCAAGGATTCGGTCCAAGATCTGGACAACATTAAACTTAGCTCTGCTAAGGCAGATATTGATGTGACCTACGAGCTTGAGAATATCCTTATCGAAGGCCATTCTAGAGATGGCAAGCGAGGTGCGCCCAGGGGTGCTCAATTGGCCTTGGCAACGGAAACAGATCCTCTGGTAACAGATACCATTGTCATGGCCAATCTGGGATATTTCCAGTTCAAGGCTAACCCCGGCTTCTACAACATACGGCTCAAAGAGGGCCGTAGTTCCAAGATCTTTTCTATTGAGAGTGTCGGCGCACAAGGTTATGCAGCTGTTCCTGGAGATGAGGGTACGGAGGTTGCTCTGCTAGACTTCAAGGGCACGACCCTGTATCCACGCCTCAACCGAAAACCAGGTATGGAAGAATTGGACGTCCTGGAGTCGCCTGACAAGGAAGATAAAGGCATTGTCGCAAAGGGCCTCAAATTTGCCGAAGGTCTCCTCGGAGGAACCAAGTCACCCAAGGAAATATCAGCTCAAGAACATGCTGAAATCAATATTTTCAGTGTTGCCAGTGGCCATCTGTATGAACGCATGCTCAATATCATGATGGTGTCAGTGATGCGAAACACCAAACATACTGTCAAATTTTGGTTCATTGAGCAGTTCCTCTCACCCTCATTCAAGGAATTCATCCCCCATATGGCAGCCGAGTATGGGTTCAAGTACGAGATGGTCACTTACAAGTGGCCTCACTGGCTTCGACAACAAAAAGAGAAGCAGCGTGAGATCTGGGGATACAAAATCCTGTTCCTCGATGTACTGTTCCCTCTTTCCCTTGACAAAGTTATTTTCGTCGATGCGGATCAAATTGTTCGCACTGACATGATTGACCTTGTGAACCATGATCTTGAGGGTGCACCTTATGGTTTCACTCCCATGTGCGACTCACGTACTGAGATGGAAGGCTTTAGGTTCTGGAAGCAAGGCTACTGGGCAAACTATCTTCGCGGACTGCCGTATCATATATCAGCGCTCTACGTTGTCGACCTTAACCGCTTCCGCCAACTCGCTGCAGGAGACCGTCTTCGACAGCAGTACCATGCACTTTCAGCTGATCCAAACAGCTTGTCCAACCTGGATCAAGATCTTCCAAACAATATGCAGTTTACAATTCCAATCCATAGCCTGCCCCAGGAATGGCTCTGGTGCGAGACGTGGTGCAGTGACGACAGCCTAGCCAAGGCACGTACTATCGACTTGTGCAATAACCCACAGACGAAAGAACCCAAGCTTGACCGCGCAAGGAGACAAGTTCCAGAGTGGACTGTGTATGACGATGAGATTGCGACCCTAGATCGTCGACGCAAGGGTGTTGAGGACAGCAACGATAAGGGTATCAAGAGCCAGGCAGTAGAGGGAGGAGCACATACAAAGGATGAGCTTTAGAGTCGATTTGATCTGCCTCTAGCAGAGTTTTGGTATATCTGGTATCACAAATATCTAAGCAGCCTTGGTTTATCAATAAATAGCATATGGTATGCTAATATCTGTTATGTCTCAGTCTGGTCGGCCAGGTCGGCATTCGCACATCAGCTTATTAAGATATATTCGCCCGGCTTTAAGACCACACTTACTTTCCTCTCAACAACCTTTCATAGCATATCTTCGACCAGTGGGTGAGTGGATATGCTTTCGGCCTGCCCCTTATAGTATTGATGCAGCCACGATGCCAATGCTGGCTTCATGGACCGAAAGTCAGCCCTATTGTTGACAAGTACAGCCCAGCTTCCATTTTCCGTACCACTGCCAAAGCCAGAGCTTCTCAGTCAAGGTAATCATTTAAACCAAGGTTAGAATAATCACGTATCAATATTCTTTCGGTATTTTGTAGACCATAGTTCGCCTCGCCATTGTAACGCATATGTGTACGTAAAACTCCTGGGGCACAACCAACACAGCACGCCCGCTGTAAATATTCATTCGCTCCATCGATGCTCCTGACAATGCTTATCTTGCCTTGCTAAACATGAAACCGAACTAGGATCCGCACAACTCCAGATCACCCTGTATGTTAAGTAGAAGCTCGAAAATGAGTCAGGTAACCCGATCCTACGGGGATAGCCAGTAGATACGGAATATGTGAGCGGCTAGAGGCAGCATTTGCCCAAGTTGTGTCCAGGCTATCAAGCTATCCATTCCATGAACGCCTCGTGTATGTACTAGGTATATTCGTGTCTATTCCCAAGCTCCAATCCATGTAGCCTCGTACACCACGGAAAGAATGAATCCCCCCCCCCGAACTAAAAACAGACCAGAAACACTCAACGCCGTATACTGAGCTTCGAGACATTGTTGTCACAAATCTCTTGATATGTCTGTTGGCCTCATCCTTGAGTTATAGGCCAACATAAAAGAAAGAAAAGTGGTGGGTATCACAAATGCCGTATAATCAAGACACCTCGCTCCAAAGATCCTTTACCAGATTGCAGGTTCATGAAACAAAAAGACCATGAGGAAAATTGTATCAAGGTTGGCTTGTCTCGCGCTCTTCTTGAATCGATGCCATCGAAGAGGCCTGTCCCATAGGCAACATTGACGAATGGCTTAGTGGCGGTAGTCCAGCTGAAGATTTAACCCCTGTTGCTGAAGGAGCACCGCTAGGAGCAGCAGTCCCATTCTCAATCTTTTGTTTCGTGAGCTGGGCCGGGTTGACGCCACTCTCGCCGTTGGGGGTCTGTGACTTGGAGCTATCGGCAGACAATTCTTTATGCAGTGGCGATGAAGGAGAGTTGGACTTCTTGCTTCGGGAATCACCGTTTGCCGTGTTGGCCCCACGTGAGGAATTGCGTGGAGAAACCCGACCAGTCTAATCAAAATGTCAATGAGTATTTCAAGGGTTAATAGATTTGAAAGGCTTACTTGTTTGGCCCAGCGGAGGCCACAGCTGTTGCAAAGGTCCCGTTGACCACTGGGTCCTCTACGCCACTCAGGCGTGTTTCTTGTATGGCAGTTTGCGCAGTCTCGTACGACGTTGCCTACTCCCTTTCTTCTCTTACGCTTCTTCTTACTGGAGAGTAAACCTCCAAGCTCCTCAGCCAAGATGCGGTTAACCTTCTCCATCTGTCGCAGCTCAAATTGCCAGCTGGAGCATTTAGTCGTTCTAAGTTCATCAAATATGTTGTCCTCCGATGCCAGAGCAGCATCCTGGGTACCAGGAGCCAAGGCTCCACCAGCAGGCTGGGAGATATGACCTGTCGCGTGGTTTTCGCTGCCATTGTGGGATCTTGGGGTCGCAGCAATAGATCTGGAACCAGATATGCTGGCAGGAGCAAGGTTACGTGATGAAGCCTTGAGAAGCTTCGTCTGAGCCAAGAGAAATGATGGCTTTTGTCCTTCGGAAGCGTCACCCGGGTACAAAGTTGTCTGTGCCTGTAACACTTGACCCCTGCGATTCTGAACTTCGTGCTTGCAGGTAACGATCTTTCCGCGCCTTGCCTTTTCCGTCGCTCTTCCAAACTCGGGTCGTGATTCCTTGCGCATAAGATCCTGTATGCTGGTTCCTACCAGGCTATCGGGCTGGAGATCGAGGAGAGATCTGATGTTGGAGGAGACATACAAGAACAAGCCTGATGTAGAGAGTTTTGTCCAAAGTTCACTGTCGCCAATGCCTCCATTTGCTTCGAGGTTGCGGCGGCTAAGAGCAAACACGGGTCGCTTACGGCCTACCAGAATAATACACTTTCGACCCTTTCCTTGTTCAACAAACAACGACCCATGACTCTCAAACCACGTATAACCACTGTTCTTTCTCCGTATTCGAAAAACGATATTGACGGGGTTACCAGTCGTCGTGTCTTTAAGCTCGCGCGTGACAGGGACAATATCAGATGGGTGGCACACTGTTGACAGCGAATTGCCAACAAGGTCCGCGGCTTCGTATTCCAAAACCTTCTTGCAAGACGGTGAAAGGTAGAGGAACAGTCCCTTGAGTGAGAGCACGTGAACAACATCGTCGGTGTTCTCCAGAAGCATCTTGTCCCATGATTGCTTGTGCCAATCCGAGGTAAGGCCATTGGGGCTAAACTGTTGCAACAAGGTTGAGACGTCGTCTACTCCCAGTGTCTGACCATTCTCTGGTTCCCATTGACTAGATTGAGGCGGTGTCCATATGTATTGGCCGATATCACTGTGCTTGTAATTCACCTTAACACCGCCGAGATCTTGATTAGAAGCAATTGCGTCCGGGCATTCAACAAGATCGATCTGGAAGCCAATAAAATATCTGATTTCATCTGTGTCCCAAGGAATGGGAATCATGGTTAAAAGGTTCAAGAAAGGCTTTCCACCTTTTCGATAGTTGATAAGACTCTGTTGCACCTCCCTGCCCTCGTGAACCATCTTCTTCAGATTGAATACTGCACCGTCGTCCACGAACTCACGCTTCGATCCTGCCTCGACTTTACCATCGGGAGCTTGAAGAAAGCGGCAGTTCTGGCCAACAATCTCATGTCGACTATAACCGGTAAGGTTCTGAAAGTTGTCGGAAACGTATATGATAGGGCAGTCGTTCATGGACACGTCGCAGACGACGAAGGCGCAGGACATATCAACGGCACCAAGTTGTATTTTAGGGTTCTTTCGCGTGGCGACTAGCCATAAAGCCTTCAGCATATCGAATCCACTCTTTGAGTATATCGTCTTTTCTTTCGAGTCTCTAGGAGTATCGCCCGTCGATGGGGTTGTCGCGACCGAACCGCTGGTCGGTTGTGTAACAGTTGAAGAAGACATAGCACCGTGTGATTGTTGTTGAGGTGGGGAAACAACGGAACCAGAGGCGGTCGAGACCTGACGAGAGAGCGTAGGCAAGTTTTGATTGTTTTCTCCAGTATTCACATTATTGAAGTTCTGGTGATTACTCATCATATTCTCAGCTGGCTCCTCTATCGTGTCCATAGTAGTGTTGGCAGGGGCGGGGATCGAGTTGGTGGTGGGAGGGTTGCTTTGGTTCATGGCCATAGAGCCGGCATCCGGGGAGAGATCCATGGGAAAGTCGTTGCCAACTTGAATTTGAGGGGTAAGTTGACCCTGTGGAAACTGTCCTATGGATGGCGAGTAAAGGTTCATCGGTGAGCCATTACCTGCCATTTGCGCCCCTACACTCATACTGGCAAATGTAGAAGGCATCATTGAACTCATCATTTCAGGAGAAATAGTCGAATATTCGTTTGGATCAGCCGCCATGTAGTTACCGATTTGGTCTATGCCCATAGAGGTATTGATGGCAGGAAAGCCGCTTCTTATAGGTTGATTGAACTGGTAGGAATTGAGCTCGCCGTTATCAGTCCCAAAAGTCATTAAATCACCGTTCCCGACGGACGACATCCGTCTCTGTCCTTGTTGTTGCTGCTGCTGTTGGTGATGGTGTTGCTGATGCTGCTGGGCCATTTGAAACTGGCTCATAGAATTCGAGTAAGCTTGGGGCATGCTCTGCCGGCGATATAGCTTGTCTTGGTTGTCGCGAACAATGTCGTCGAGGGAATCCCCTCCTGGGAAAAATACAGGATCGTTCACATTGTGCTGCATACGGTTCTGTTGATTCTGCGACATGCGAGGTTGTTGTTGTTGTTGTTGAAACTGCTGGTGTTGCTGTTGCTGCTGTTGATGGGGGGAGTAATAGCCATCCATAGCGACAGCATCTGGCTCAACGGCCTAGCCAGGCACTCGAAGAAAACGGTGAGCGGGTGTTGTCCCGTGTATGTCTTGCTTAGCCAAGCAGATGATGTCGATTCGACTACCGATGAATCGGTAGGGGCCGCTTGGTAAAAGGACCCTTAGTGCAGCGGAACAAAAAGCGGATATCGATGGCGACAGTAATAATATCAAGAAAGCAGAGGGCTCTTGCGAATGCTTATGCGAGTCACGTCAAGCCACTTCGAGTCGGGTCGGGTCGATGTTGAACGTGATAAAACAGACCGGCAACCGAGCGGAAAAGAGAGGGCCAGGGTATGGATAATCGCAGATGGCAAATGCGCGGGGGTGGGTAATCGTGCTCGCTCAAATTTGTACTGCTCAGGGTTGGGCCGTGGCTCCTTAAATCGAGAGTCAGAGGGTCGGAAGGGCGGGACAAAGGTGATGGGAAGAAGCGGCGCAAAATATTAAATTCTGCCTTTGAAGCAGGATCGCATCACGTCGAGGAGGGGAAGATCGCTGCGAGTATCGTTGGCCGAAGGGGGAAACAGGAGAAGGATGGAGAAGTAGAGTACGGTATGGCAAAAGAAGAATGGGAATGCCCAAGAACTACCTAAGCGGATGGGTGTGTGAGTGGGGGGAAGTACAGTACCTTGCCAGGTAGTAGCCAGGACCAGGCCAGAGCAGGATGGCGCACGGTGGATAAGTTCCATTAGGTAGTGGACTGGATGCCAGATGGATAATATGTGGTGGTGGATGGGACGGATAGTGGAGGCCGATAGACGGCGGACCGGGCTTGAAGCTGGAGAATGAGAGACCAGAGGCGAGAATGGGCCGATAGCTAAGTAATTCATCAATAACTGCCGTTTTCTGTAGTTGACCCTTAAGAAAGGTACCTAAGTAGGTACCTAGAGTAGGTTACCTAGCAGGTAACTTCCATAGGTTGGTAGGCAGCGGATTAGTTGATACTTACTAACTAATAATCGGCTTGTTATGCAGCTGGAGGTGCAGCAGGACATTAATAATCCGCACAGTGGGCTAATTCATTTATTCATTTCATTCGGATAGGCCGCAGGCTGTACCTTGGCCTGCGCACGAGTTTGGTGTCATACATCTAGTACCTAGGTATCTCACTGTTCTCACTGTTCTCACATAAAATGCTAATGGGAAGGTAAGACTTTACCCTGCCGAGGGTAGCGCATGCACGCACGCACACAAAACCATGCGCGAGGGGGAGAAAGGGACTGATGAGGCACCAACCCGTCCAGGAGCAGCTCCGGCAAACGTGGCTGGCGTGGCTTGCTCGTTCCCAGTCGCTCTGCTCTGATCATTCAGTACCAGTACTTGGGCACCTTAGAGTACGTACCAGGATACAGGATTCTATAACCAATACAATACCTACCAGATCAGAATCCGAGTTCTGCATCATTTCTAGAAGCAAGACTACCTAACATTCAACAACCAACCTCGATTGTAAGAATGCACTGACTTGATACATACAAAATTGCCTACAGAGAAAACCTGCCTTTGCCTCGCATGCATAGAAGCTAGTGGTAAAACATGGTGCAATGACTGTTGCTAAGAAGCCTAAGCCTTACATGTCCCTTTAGAGATAAGACATGCATTCCATCTTTCTCCCTACACTTAATCTCGGGATAGGGGTTCCAGGGGGTGGTCCCACGGCACGAATGTCTTATTCCTTTCCAGCGAGAGCGTTTCGTCGCCATCTTCGGGGATATGTAGTCGAAATCGATCTTCGAATCACCACCCTACATCTTGCATGGATCATGGTGCATATTTATAGCTATGCCGGCATTGTGTACGAAGTGTGAGACCGCACAGTTACTAAGATGGACAGACTTATAAAATTCTAGTGTAGCATTAAAGGCGCCATGTGGTGTCAAGTATATAACTCTCCATAAACAAAATGCCCTCTTACTTTTGCCCTGACGCCAAGCACAGGCGTCGTCTATCTCTCTTCGTATCAATCTTCAAGTCATGGCAGTTGCTTGATGCTGCCTACTCTAAACTGTCGCTTTCAAGGAAAGCGTAGCACCTTGTATCATGGATGCCATCATCGCTGTACGGTGCTTGTCTGCCTTGAATGTGTGACGGCTGGCCGGGCTAGTGGTCTGCAACTGGCAACTGATTGCGATCGTTTTGGTATCATCCGGAATTCAGAATCGACATTTTCCTCATCCATAATTTCGTACGCTTTTGATTCTATTCTCTCTCTCTGGGATTTGCCCATCATGTTTTGAGAAAGAACAGTGCAAACCAATCGCCATAACTCATTGGACATGGCTCTATGTTATTGAAAACACTTATGAGCTTCTCCACTTAGTTAAAAAAGCCCATGATGGTTCGTTGCGACTCGGGAGAGAATTGCTGCAAAAGTGGCGTAGGGTCGACGCCGGTCGTCGTCAGAAGCCCCTTAGTCGCCAATGCCACACGGTTGGCTGTTTGTCCAACGAGGGTCTCTGCCTCCAGGGCCTGGGCGATGAAAACAAAGACCTTGCCAGCCTGGGTTACCACAGCCGGGTATCGCCTAGAAGTTGAGAGACAGAACGTTAGTTTGTGCACACAATACGCTGGTAGTGTTGGAACCAGGAATTACTTACTGCTCAATCAACTCAGCCAGGTAGGCGTAAGCATATGGTGCTGCTTCCTCGTCGTTGGTTACAGGCAAAGTCTCTACCCATTGTGTGATCACGTTTTGGACGTCACCAACCGTGCTGGCGTTGTAGTGGAGAATCTTGGCGATCGCTGCGCATGAGTTCTCAGTCGCGTAGACATTGTCCTCGCTACGGGCATCAGGCACCTGTGTGACTTGGAACAGGAATGGGACTGAGCCACCTAGGAACTGTGCCCAAGGGGCTCCGCCTCTATGAGCCGCGACTCCAATACCGTACGCCGCCGCCTGGCGAATGGCCGGTGAAGGATCTCGGCAGCCTTCAATGAGAGGCTGAGTGATATAGTTAGCATATCGGGTGCTCTCAGGACCGCAGTATTCAAGGACGTCGTCCATGATGCAAAGTCCCCACTGGCGCTGAGTAGGATCGGCAGATCCAAGGAAACCCTCATATGTGCTCATCAAACGCTCCCAAGCGGGTAAGAACGCAGCGCCGTGGTTCTTGAAGATGGCATGGAATGCCTTGTTCATATCTGAGAGCAATGTTTGATCATCTTCGATAGCCATAAGAGTATCCTCAGCCTCGTCTTCCACGTCGTCAGCGGTGGCTCCTTCCTTGTCTTCCACACGCTGGGCAACGCGATCCTTGTAGTCCTCAATGGCGGAGTGAACTCCATCGATAAAGCGACTGAGATGGTCTGCGGAGAGGCAGTCCTTTCCAACAACCTCGACGGATTCGTAGAAGCATTGGTACATCTCTGCGAGAGTGTCAATGGCGGGCTCTGCGGTCAGGACCTCGAGCAACTTGTCAACAGTGGCAGTCCATAGACCACGGAGCTCGTTAGATTGAGGACCGTACGCCTTCTTGTATGAACTCAGCAGCTGAGGGACGAGCTTTGCAGAGATGTATCGCACAGGGTCGTGGAAGAAGAATGCCAGACCAGGCAGAGCAATCTTCTCCATAATCTCTGCGACATAGGGAGCAAAGGAAGCCTCGAGAACCTGAGCGTAGACAACCAGAAGCTCGATAGCCATATGCTTGTCATCCATAGTACTTGTCTTGATGCCAATCATCTTTCCCTTGAGTGGAACAAGCTCCCATCCTTCCTCGTTCTGCATCTGCTCGACCTGATCATCATCATCTAGCAGCTGAATGTCGGCTTTAGCCATGGCAAGCTCCAGCAGGGGTGGCATAACGTTGTGAAGGAAGGGGAGGAAATCAGAGCCGAGAACACGGCACATGCGACCCCAACAGTGCATCAAGTATTGCGCTTGGGGGTCATCCGCATCTGTGATGTTGGCCTGGATATGGGCAAGGAGTTCGACAAGAGTCATGGCATCCTGGCCAAGACGCTCCTTACCAACTGCCAGAGCAATCAGTGTAGCACATTCCATAGCCTTGGCACGCAGAAGTCGGTACTCCTTTTCACTCTGGTTCTGCAGAACGTTGACGAGTAGAGGCATAAGGGTGTCGTAATACTTGGAAAAGGCAGCCTCAGCGGCATCGGCGATGGTGGCGATGGTGGAAAGAGCCTGCTCCTGAACATATCGCTTCTCGTTCTGGAGAAGCTGGAACAGGTGCGATAGTAGGTCGTCCAAGTATGGCTCCAGAGTGGACTTCTCAGCCTCCTCGCAGAAGTTAACGAGGGCAGCAGCGGCGTGAGACTTGACTCGACCTTCAGGAGAGTCAAGAACAGGAATGATTGCCTTGAGGACACGATCGTAGTAGTCGGTCTGCATCTTGGGCGCAAAATCAGTGCTCATTTGGCCGAGGGCATTGCAGCCGGCCCATCGAACTCGAGGGTGAGGGTCTCGAAGCGCAGGAACTACCAAATCAAGCACTTGGCTGAGCTCACCAATCATGAGATCCCGGCAACCTTCTGAAATGGCCGAGATAGCCATCAAAGCAGCGTGTCTATCCCTCCAAGCCATAGAAGTCATCATGCGGGGGAGCCAGTTGAAGGTGGGAGCAAGAATCGTCTGTCCTCCAAGCTTGTTCGCAAGGCGATCCATAGTTTGCTCTCCAGCAACATGATTCTGGTCGCTCTCATCCTGGTCAAACTGCGAAAGGCGTTAGTTCCGTAAGAATTAATGCATCCCCTCTCCTATAAGCACTTACATCGTCCGAGGCCATCCATTCGGATGCATCATCGTCGTCCTCACCTAGATCTGTCATGAGACTGAGGCACTGTGTAATCATGTCGTTTGTGTATGAGGGGTCCTTTCGGCAGACGGAGGGTGCGTAGTCGGCAAAGGTAGCCATAAGTTCCAGGGCGTTCTGTCGGCATATGTTGTCAAGCTCCTTGTCCTGAACAACGGAGATGCTAAACTGGACGAGGTTCTGGAAAAGAGGCTTGAACATCTTGGGTGCTGACTCGGCGAGATCGATAAGGGCAAGGAGCGCCTTGCTGAGGTCGTCGGAATCTTGGGAATCCTTGATCGGGGGGAGGATATTGAGGACATCGGGAATAAGGGCGTAGTATTTAGCCTGTCCCTTCTTGCTTATAGTCCTGAAGAAAGCGGCAAAAGCCTCCATTGCGGCAAGACGGACCTGTAGCTTTCGTTAGCAGCGCAATGGTGTATAAGGTGGGACAAAATTCTGCCCCACGAGAGGGATTCTGTACCATAACGGCCTCGTCCTTGAAACCTTTCTGGAAAGCTTGGAGTACAGCTTCCTCATGCTGTTTTTCGATGATTGCAGGTGTCGTAGCAAATACTCGGAATGCATTTTCTCGCTTCTCGGGTTCGGGGGCTTGGCTGAGCTGGAAAAGAGCACCCAGTAATTCGGGCCAAAGGTCACCTGTTGCAGCGCGATGTCAGCCAAGATCAGGAGAGGAAGAGAGGCACAAGGGTATTGTGTTACTAACCGTTTTCTGTGTACTGTCGGGCCAGTTCAGCCACAGCATCACTGATCTTGTTGCGAACAAGGCGCTCAGACTCGGCCGCAAGGGTCTCGAGGAGTTTCTGGCGGATGACGGCGGCTTGATCCTTTGTCAAAGAAATGAAGAGGTCAAGACTCTCACCAGCCTCATTCTTGCGAGTCTTCGAAGCAATCCGCCGGAAGATAACGGCGGCGAAGGAGCGAGTCGCATTGTCGCCAGCAGCTTGGATCTGTTCAGCAAGTCCCATCAAGAGAACTTCGGGACGAGTGGCGGTCCAGTTGTTCTGCAGGTGCTCCTCAGCCTGAGATCTGTTACTGTTGTCTGGGGACTGCAGAGCTAGCAGAAGCTGCGAAAGCTCTGCATGGATATCGGGCGAGAGTTGAGACATTGTCGTGGAGGGTTGCTGATGGTGATGTCCACCAGCAGACGACAAAGAAGGATGGGGTTCAGTCGGAGGATGCGAGCCAAGATAGCGACGCAAAAGACGAGAGGATAGTTATGAAAAGCTACGAGCCGCTAGGAGGTCGTTGGCTTTGATCGGCCGTCGCTTCGGTATGGGGAACGAGGTTTCCAAGATCCCGAATGGTGGGCAGTAGAAATGAGAAAGAGAGGAATGAATGGGAATGAATGGGAATGAAATCGAAGTGGGGGAGGGGAAGCCCAAAGTTGAGGGTCAAGGAGAAGTACCCTGCCAGCAGTTTATTGCGGCTGAGGTACTTCTGGTGCAACTTAAGCCCAAGGAAAAAAAAAACAAAGGGTGCGCGGTGACCAGGCCCGTCGCTAGTGGGATTTTATTGAGGGTCATACATGATATACGTTTAAAAAGAAAATCGAGCACTTATCGCTATGTACCTAACCTTATCAAAGTCAATATGAATCATTTCATTGGAAACATGCAATAATGTACAAAGGCCATAATTCCTTATACGCTCCGCACGTATTATATTGGAAGTATAAATATATCTGCCGGCAATAAAAGGTAATCAAAACCGCCTAGACCAGACACCTTTCGTCATCCAGTGAACGAAGAGTACCAACACAAAGAGCTAGAAGAAAGTAAGAGACACAATTGGCCAGGTACCGCATTCCTCCATTCCTCTGTCCCTCTATTTCTCTACTCCGTAACTATCCCTCTCTTGTTATTGTCGCTTTGTTCGACCTGGCAGTTGTCCAGAAGCTCATGCCCCACCACACCGCCAGAGTGGCTTTCAATACACCTTCATATAATCCTTATCAAGACGCATCACAACGATAGCCAATCAATTAACCACTCTTTTGACTACCCACCGACTTGGTAGCGGAGTAGATGGTTCAAACAACTTTCAAAGCAGTTGCAGATATGTGTACCTGGAAGGGTTCATATTCAGCCATACTCAATCTATCAGGCCCAAACACGCTGTATGGGCGTTCTGTATCAGGTAGGCCTTAGGTACCTATCAACTCTGTGTTGCTTGATCCCATAGGATTGTTCACTGGCATATATAAACCTATTTGCTTTTGTAAGATACTTACGGAGTGTTGTTCCACAATAGTCGAAACAGATCTCCCGTGCGACAGATAGTTTTGACTGCAATGAACCTTCTCCAACGCTCCGTCGATAGATGAGACCCCTCACCAGCCTGGCTGCCTGGCTCTCGATTTCCCTACGCCATCTGGTAATATTAATTGACCACAGTGATCCAACAGACGCGATTACCTGCCAACCGCGGACGATCAGCGCGTGTAACAAATTTCCAGTATATGAAGGTGTATGAGAAAGTACTAATGTATCGGAACCGATCCCCAGGTGTCAGCCAATTGTCAGCCAGTTTTGGCTCTTTTAGTTAACGTTAGAAGGTTGAGGGCCCCGGGCCGGCCTCGTTTTGAACATCGCGGGGCACTGAGGTGGGCATTCTAGGCACTCCACCAATCTGCCCCCCCCCCCCCCCCCCCCCCCAGGCGTGCTATGTCATCTCCCCCGCCCATCCAATTGCTCCTAACCAGTCATCACTTTGGCTCGCAACCTCGTGCCCCTCGCGACCGTCCCCGTCCAGACCAACATTCGCCGCGAGAACCCATTCTGCCATTCCACTTCATCGCCTCTCTGCTAAGCTTTGTCCTTGGAAAATGACCATTTCACCTATTTTCCCGATTCCCAATTGTGACTCTTGCTCGACTTGAACCTTGATTATCCATCTTATCGAAACCATCCAATCATTCTCTCGTCCTGCCTGCGCCGTTCGCCCTCGCTGTCTTTCTACGTTGACCTCTGTGCCACACCATCGTCTCATCCATCCCAATTGTTGCGACAAGAACTCGCCATCATCTCACCACTCATCTTCTCACTTCCATACGCGCAGCGTTCTTAAATAGCCCAAGCGGTGCCCTTTGCCAAACCGAGCACGATCTCTCGTTATCAGCCATTTCAACCGTTGATTTTGAACCAGAACTCTCCCACCATGGACCCATCACCGAGCTCCTCCCGCGAGCTTAAGGACACCCGTGCGACCAGTTCGACAAGCCTCAACAGTGCTGCCTCGGGCTCCTCCTCCACCAATAAGCCGCCCACTCTATCTCAACGATCCCCTTCAGTCTCGATATCTGCCGGCTCTGGTCCAAGCTCCTTATCCGCCCATCGACAGAGCTTCGCAGAGAACTTGCGCAACGCGCCCTCTTCTCCACGCTCTCAACGACACCCTTCTTTCACACAAGCTGCTCTCCAAGAGCTGCTGAATCATCCTCCTGCCGGTAACAAACATGCCAACCCAAAGTTCGCTGGTCGTGATTGGCGTGATGTAGCTATTGGAGAGCTCGTGTCTCCCGACGACATAAAGTGGGTGGAGTTCGACAGTAGCGTCGAGGAAGCTACCAAGGTAAGCGCAAAACTCTGTGGAACGTGATGAGTTTCCAATGCGCCTTCAAGTTTACTGTGAGCAAATACTAACCCTAAATCCTGCAGCTCCTCCTTAAGAGTCCTACCAATGTCGTTCTGGTTCGCGAGGATGCTTCCACCCACACCGCCGTCTCCACATTCGATTATACTGATTTGAATGCATACCTGCTTGTCGTTGTTGGTCTCGCGAAACCTGAGGAGGATCAAGTTGATCTGTTCAATTCGATCTTGGCCAAGGCTCAGGAAAATGGACAAATACCTTTACGAGATGTGTTTCCCCTGTTCCGCAAGGAATCGCTTATAACATTGCCCGGCGATGAGCAGCTTGCGCAAGCTATTGAAATCCTTGGCAGCGGAATCCATCGGCTATTGGTGACAGCCACGAGTGGTGAGGTGGTCGGCATTGCAAGCCAACTTCGAATTGTTGAGTTCTTTTGGAATGAGGGCGTTAATTTCCCTTCCATCGATCGGCTGTATCCAGTTTTGCTCCGTGATCTGGGTGTTGGTGCCAAAGAGATTGTCTCTGTCAAGTAAGCTATAATGCTGCTACCTCGTAATGAAATGATGATCTGACTTGCCATAGCTCTGACTCGCCTCTATCCGAAGCTCTTACTCTTATGAGTAATGAGGGCCTTACAAGCGTTGCTGTTGTCGACAATGGTATGAACGTAGTGGGCAATATATCCACCAAGGATGTCCGACACTTGACCAAGAGTTCCAACGGCCATCTGCTCAACTCTTCATGCATGAACTTCATTTCGGTGATCCTCAATGAGCGAGGAGTCGAACATGGACGCGACGTCTTTCCTGTGTTTTATGTTAACCCTTACTCAACCCTTGCGCATACTGTCGCTAAACTTGTTGCTACGCGATCGCATCGGATGTGGGTAGTTGAATCGGCGTCACCTTCGCCCTCTGCTCCTGCTACGCCTTTAATGGGGCCTCAATCATTCACAGGTACAGCACCTCCGCCTCCAGCCGTGCCCGCATCAGCACCCATACATGCTGCGCCTCCATCACCTGTGCCGACTGCAGCGGTACCCGCATCCCCAGTTCCTACCGCCGCTGTTCCTGCATCTGCCATGGCCGGAGCTCGTCTCTCGGGCAGACTCACCGGCGTCATCTCGTTGACCGACGTTCTAAACGTGTTTGCAAAATCTACTGGGTTACACCCATCTGACCCTAACGAACAACGAGCGCGACGTAGGCGAAGCTCAAGCAGCTCGGTACGGCCCAGCTTCGACTCCTCCCGAGCAAGCATCGACTTCCGTCGATGATGATCAACCAACCACTCTTTTACGGATCGAATTTGTCTGCCACATATGTAAAACGGACAAATGCGAACGAAATATGGGCAAAGTGGGTAAGTTCATCATATATGGGGGGATTAGCCTCAGTCTCGGTTTTAGTAGGCAGATCGAACAGCATCTCAGGGTTCCTTGAGGCTACATATTCGGCACCTCATAGTATAAGCTTCACTCAAGGTTATCTGGTGAGACAGGAAGTGTTCTTTTGTTACCGGAGCACCTGCAATTGGGCGATCAGCCGCAATTAGAGTTAAAGGATGAAGCCTTCATGTAGGAAGCAGAGATAACAATTTGACGAGTTACTGCTCCATCGTATCCATTTTTGCAGGCGCTACCAATATCGTGACAATGAATCAGAGTCCCGGGATATGATGATCAAAGAGCTGGGAGTCAGAAATTATTTGTTGATGTCCAGATTTGAGTTGAGAAGTTAGACACTATATAATAACAGTGGTGGCTACCTATGGCAGTATGGCTACCTATGGCTATCTTACATTGGAGCCACTTTCAGGCAGAGAGCTCCTTGTGGGTCCTATCGAATCGACGTTTGATGGCGTTGCAGCCTTAGAGCCACACTTTCCCCACGTCGATTGGTCGACAGCTCGCCACATCGGAAGCCGGAAGCATCAGCCCCAGCGCATCGCCATTTGACTCATCATCCCCGTCTCCATCAAACGTCCAACTTCTATATCTGCTTCTCATCAATATTCAAGTTCTCATCTCACCGCGTATAGTTCCTTTCTTGCTATCTTTATTCTCATATTCGTGTTTGCTTTGCTTTGTTGTATATTACACAGTCAGTAAACCCAATCAGGCCCTCAACCCTGACCTGACCTTGCGAGATCTGGATAGCTCCATCTCCGCACTTAAATCGACTTTATCATTCATAAAGCGGCGACATCTGACGCACTTGATTTGAAGCTAACATCCTCTTGACTGGATCGACTATGTTTCTGTGAGAGGGTTATTAGTTCAAACGATCTTAGCTCTTGTTCTCGCCTATATTTAGGACCTGTCTTTCTCAGCCGATTCTGGACTCCCAGCTCACCTGTGGCAAATTGCCCTTTTGCTATCCTTTTCACCCTCCAGCACGCTTCCAGAGTTCTTGGACATTGCACTCCTCGCTTCTTTTGCTTAACTGAACTCGTTTGTCAATTTTTCTTTCCCTTCTTTTTGGAAACACTTCACCACTCATCTCACGTCTCAAATAGACGTCGAGTGTGATACGAAGCCAAGCTTCAGCCACCGGCGCCCTTATGTGCTTAGCCGCCTACAATGATTACTATGGCATCTTCAACGGCGACTTCAACAGACGATCCCCCTCACGAGCCTCCAGGTAGCGGCAAGCATGGAAACAAACCCGCAAGTGATGGCCTATTCAAGCTTGGTGACTTTACCAGACTGAACTCGCAAAATCTCGCAGACTGGGCTACTCCGAAAGACACGAAGACTTCTGATTCACCCCCGACTCTTGGAAACTTCAAGCGGCTCTTCGAGCAGCTTCGTTTCAAAGACAGTGCAGCATCAGATCCGCAGTATCGGTCATCTGTTTGCTCAGGGACGCAACCTATCGCAATACTGAAACCGTCTTCAGAAACATCCCTCATCACCGAGGCATCTGCTATCCCCAAAACTATTGCTGGACCTATTTTCGACCCAATCACTGATTCAGAGGCTGGATGTAACTCCGACACTGACGTGTTGCCTGCGGCATCCTATTCAACCGCTGCATCAACACCACCGAGCTCAAGCGAGTCTCCTCTCAATCATTACAACGAAACTAAGACAATCAAGAACAAATCGTCAAAAGCAAAAGACAACGCCAATTCTAGAGATAGTTCGGAGCCCAACATTATCCTCTGGGGTGGCACTCAGCCGGATCTGGTCAGACATGTCATCTCGTATCAACATTTCAAATATGGCCCTCTCACCGAGATTCACAGCAATGTGCAGCCTGCTTCTGCAAAGCACCAAGCACTCATGAGCAGGCTTGTTCATGAACGTGTTGTGGACTCTATGATCTGCAAAGACTTCTCTGCTATCGCGGAAAACGGGATTCATGTCTTCATTGACATGTCCAACATCATTATTGGATTCCAGAAGGCCTTGAGGGTAAAGTTTGGTATGTCAGAGTCAACGCGCTTTGTCCCACTTCCACAGATGAATCTTTCCTTCTTTCACGAGCTCTTGACTCGTGATCGATATGCCGAATGCCTCAACGTCGGCTGTTCAACACGTCCCGACCGAGGTGAACCCCACTTCATCCAAGAACTCAAAGATCTTGGCTATCGCGTCGATCTCCGCAACCGTCGCCCTGAGCAATCTGGTTCCAACGATCACACTACCTTCGAAACTGGCGGGTTCCGCTATGTGGAGGATATGGTTGACGAAACACTTCAAATCCGAATCGGCGAGTCTGTTATGCAGTATTTCGAAATGCCCGGTACACTTGTTATCGCCACTGGGGATGCCCGGCCGGCCAAGTATTCAGATGGCTTTCTGGCTTATGCCCAACGCGCCCTGAAAATGGGCTGGAGCGTTGAGGTTGTGTCCTGGAAGGCGAGTCTTTCGTCCGCCTGGAATGGACTGTTGAGGGACAAGAGCCTTGGCTCTCGGTTCCGCGTCATCGAGCTCGATCAGTTTCTGGATGAGCTTTGGATCTGCTAAACTCATACCGTTGTAGCCTCTTTCTGAAACATGTAGAGTAGCTTGATGGGAGATAGATGGGGTATTCATTCCGAAGATGTCTGCACTCAGACAATCACTTTTGATACCCCTCTAACAGTGAGAAACCAGCAGACCAGAAGCTTGCCATGATTTCTTTTCGATATCTGGTCTATAACATTATTTGATTATTTCTTGTTTTAGAGAAAGTACCCTAGGTACTCTTATACGCTCCTGCACGTTATCCGGCCCCCTCGTCCCCAACACCTATTTGGTGGTTTATGGTCGGTTAACTACACCATATTTTACTTGATAATCTCGACAGATATTATTTTCTGCTCAGCAAGTCGAAACCAACAAGTGAGGGATGCAATTATCCCAAAGAATATCGGTTATAGTTCTGTCACCTTTAATCAGACCGTCTGGGGGTATCTTCCGTTTCCGGGGGAGACACAACATTTGGAAGTGGTTTCATCACTGGGTGGAGGAATACATCTTGGAAGCTACGAAACCTGAAGATCTTGACGATCATTCGTCATTCATTACGGGCAGTGAAATGGTCCTGTACGAGGTCACTATGGTCTCAATGTTGTGGAATGAATGTGGCATTGCCCAGGACACGAAGTCATATGGCAAAGTGAACCACGCCGGATATTATAGGATTGGCTCTGCTTCATGGGCACAGTATACAAATGGATATTGCAGATGCTTCTGCCTATGTTCTCTTCATAATTCGATCATTATGAATAACAAATTTCGACTTCGTTCCCATAACACAAGTATCTTGATGTTAAGACGGACCACAGACATTTCGACTCATATGAAAACACAGCATAACTCTTTTTCTCGTCCGCAGTACGGCTTCTGTTGAATTATGGAGGTGTGTACAGACAGTTTAGGCTTGGATAGTAGAAGCAGAGTCCTTCATGATGCCTGGTAAGACATCGAGTGTGTACAGTGCCACAACAACGTCGAACACTCGATGCTCACAAACAGATATAACAACGATACCCTATTAAACGACATATAAAATGAAAAGGGGAAAGACATATTCTCAGAGAACAAACATGGCCCCAAACCGCTCAAGGACTTGAAGGGCTAAGTGACATGACAAATCGCGGAGCTCTACTCTAGTTAGAAGACGATTTCCTGCCTCCAATACCCCAGTGTTGCTCAGCCATGAAAGTGGCAGCCTCAGCCTTCTTCCAAAGATCATCGAAGGCAGAAAAGAGAATTAAATCCTCCAGGTGATCAGCAAATGCCTCTTGAATAGACCCAAGAGCGGCCTTCTGTTGATCCATGCCAGGAACAGCCTTGCCGTTGGCGTTGCCCTGTGTTGGCCAGCCAGTCTCGCATACAACAATCCGCTTGTTTCCAGGAATTTTGGACCTGAGCCCTTCGACGGTGTTAGACAGCCACTTGCCAGCCTCCTCGGCAGAAGTATTAGGGTCAAAAAAGGCGTGGGCGTTCACAGCACAGTAGTCGCTTTCGGTGCAGAGCTCTGGGTTTGCATTAGCAGCCACAAAGGTATCAACAGTGACAACAGGGCCTTGGTAGCCTGCACCTCGAAGGATAGCACGAGCCTGCTTGAGGGCTGCAATCACCTTCGCGGGGCTGGCGAGGTTCTGGTTGACGAGCTCGTTACCGACGCTGATAGTGTCCACTATACTCCAATCGCCAGCAATGCCGTCAATGATCTTCTGAGCCTCGGCCTGGACGTCATCGATGTTCCAAATGCCAAGGAAGACCTTCATATCATGGCTCTTGGCACACGAGTACACATTTGCGACTTGGTCGCATTCTGTGCCATAGATACGGAGGAGAGAGTAGTCTTCCGCCAGCCGAGACATATCATGCATGATCTCATCCTTCGTCTTGCACTGATGGTCAGCACGGAAAGGGGCGTATGAGACGCCTGGGAGTCTAGAGCTGCCCAAGCCCCCCAAGCCTCCTGAGCCGCCTTGGCCACTTGAACCGCCTTGGCCACTTGAACCACCAGAGCCACCACAGTTACTAGATCCACAATGACCGCCGAGCCAGTTGTCGTCAGTATGGGGCAAATAGACATTGAAATCGGGCACTGGAGTTGTCGTGGGCGTGGCGGGTGTAGCATGTGCAAGAGTTGTAGTGTAGGTAGAGGCCGTAGTGAGAGTAATAGTGGTGACACTACAATGCTGTTAGTTGACGTGGTAGTTTCGAGCCAGAAGATCGACTTACGGGTCTCGCTTCTCAAGTGGGCGACCTGTAGCTGGGATTAACTTCGAGTTATCATTTGTTATTGGGAATACTTACCAAAGGGCATGGCAGCAGCAACTGCCGCCATAGCTACCGCCGAAGTCATGAAACGCTTCATCGCCATATTGGTAATTTTTTGTATCAATAGTCGTTAGAGAGTGAACAAGCTACTTCAAAGAGCTCAAATAGTGTTTGTAACGTGCTTGATTCTCGGAAGTGAGTGTATAAGACGGGAGTAAATAACCCGCTATCCAAAGAACGAATAGGAATCTGATAAAGAGTGTTAAGAATTGAAGAGGTAAGAAAAGAGTGAAAAGTGATAGGAAACGATAGTGAGTAGAATAGTAGGAAAAGCGGATGTGATGGTGAAAGAAGTAGAAGAGGAGGAGGTAGCGGAGGGAAGGGGAGGTGGAGAAAGTGAAAGCAAAGGGAAGAGTTTCAAACCGGGGGAGAAAGGGACTTCTCAGCCCAAATATAAAGGCAATTCAAGATGAAGTTAAGCCAGGGAGGGAGTGACAACAAGGAAAGACACGTATAAACCGAGGTAGGTAGGTACTAGGTATCTGCTCCCAGTCACAGCCGAGCCTACCTTTTAGATACAAGAGGCAAGTAATCAGAAACAGGAGAGGACCTCTTTACCCTGGTAACACTTTCCAACCACCAATTTTCATCCTGAACACGACCTTACCTACCTCCAACTGCTTACCTACTAACCTACCTAGTATCTATCAATACCTTCCTCCAAGGCCTCTCACCCCTAGAGCATCCCTCCGTCCAGTTTCGAGACTCAGCTTTGGCCCTCTACCAAATCCTGAAACATACGCACACAATCACTCACTCAAACCAATACAACGTGCCATCCTAAATTTCCCGGAAGCATAACCTTAAAATGCATCACAGCAAAAGGCCACGGCGCTCGCAATTGATTGGAATGGGGTGACGCCCTGCCATGCCGCGGAATATCGAAATCCGTAATCTCACCAGGAATGCATCAACTAAGACATAACTGAAGCCCTTCACAAGCTGCAGAGGTTCTTCGTCCGTCCAGCAACTGCGACTGGCTGTGAGACTGGTTTTATCCAACCTGCTTCCCCTTGTGGATATGTGACGGTGATAATCCTTTTGCTTCGATTCTGGTGCCTTCGCGGATGCAAACTAGTACTGAGCAGCATCTACACGACTTGGCAAAGGATCTTCCATAAGACACGCAAAACAGTTGGCGCAATATTCCCACGCTCTGTCAACTCAAGCACAGTGAATTATCATAGGCAGCTTTGATTGGACGACCGAACAAGGTAGTTATGTGATCAGGCTTCCTGCTTATTGCCCCTTTCATTAAGCATCAGAGTTTGTATCCCGATGTTGACCAGTCAACAGCTTTTCACAGTGTCCAGGAAACAGAAGCATTGTTCCGATAATCTTCTTTCAATGCTGGCGTACGGAGCCGCATCTATTAATCATTAACTTGCTAACTGGCTAACCGCCACTCTATGAATTGTTCTGCGCTTCCCCTTCTGGCGATCCTACTCACGGTCCCATTCATAATCAAAATGTCTCGGCGTAATATGACGGCCCAACGGCAATGTTCTCACAGTCAGCCTCTTGCGGTCATCAAATTTGGCATATCAAAATCCCTGGTTCAAGCAGCTTTGGTACTCGTCTTGCGCGTCATAACCTTGGTAATGGCATGTCGAATAGTCACGCCAGCTTTCTCGATATCTTTCTTGGACAAGGCTGATGTGACACAGATGCGAAGCGCAGGCTGGGCAAACCACGCATCACCCTTGGGCTTGATCGCATGGGCATATGGCCTGGTCTTGGTCCTTGTGATCAGGACACCGTTGGCAAGAACCTATGCAAAGGTCAGTTCAAAGAGGCCCCTCCCTTAGTAATCGATACACATACCTCTTCCACGCAGTCTGATAGGATGCGCTCTTGGTCTTCCAGCTCCAGCTTTCGCGCAGTAACAACTTCGGGCTTGAGGGTTAGGAGCATGATGGGGTTCTCGGGATCGCTGGGGCTGATGACCCAGTCACTGCGGGGATCCAGCTGCGTCTTCATCGCCTTGATATTCTCGCGAGATTGTGACAGGATTTCAGGGTTAGACTGGAGCAGATTAAGGGTCTCGCTAGCGATAACGGCCAACATGGCAGGGAGAGCGGCAGAGAAGGTATAGGCAGAAGAGGTAATACGCTGATGTTCAACGACATCTTTCGGTCCGGCGCAGAAACCACCACCGGCACAGAGAGGTCCGGCAAGAGACCCAATGATCATGTCAACTTGCTGGGGATCCACGTTCTGGGCCTCGGTAATACCACGACCCGTGCGGCCAAGAACACCAAAAGACCAGGTCTCATCAAGAATAACACGGAACTTGTACTTCTCCTTCAGCTCGACCAAACGGGGCAAATCACTGGAGTCTCCGGAAAGTTCAAACAGACCCTCGGTGACGACAAAACGACGAGTGAGCTTCTTAGCATTTGTCTGCTCTTTCGCAACAGCTCGCATAGCATCCTCTAGATCGTCCATGTCATTGTGCTCAAACCAGCGGATGGTGCTTCGTGACTGCTCGAGACCCTTTCGAATGGAGAAGTTGACATTGCGGTCAGCGATAATGACATCGCCACGCTTGCAAAATGATGGAATGACACTGGAAATAGTGCTGAAGGCCTGGGCATAGACAATGCAACCTTCGGTGCCCAGATACGCGGCAATATCTGCTTCGGTCTTCATGTGAACGTCTTGGGTACCGTAGAATTGAGGTGGGCCACAAGGGCCAACGCCGTAGGTACGTAGAACCTGGATAGCCTTCTCCTGAATCTGGTCATTGCCGTTGAAGTTGTAGAAGTTGTATGATGCAAGGTTGGTCACGGTTCGGCCGTTGGCGAGCTTGGATCTAGGTCCTGTGGGACTGTTGAAAAACATTAGCTTTTGTTATTGTCTCTGATGAAACTGTGCACAAATAGGACTCGGCGCTGCTCACCCAACAAGGACAGGAAGGCGTTCGGTCTCAGCAACCTCAAATGCGGTCTGCTCGACGACGAGAGGCTCGGGCTGCCACTCATCGATCAACTCGTCGATTTCCTGCGACACATCCAAAATTAGCACTCAATTGCGCCGAAACGTCGATTCAATGTGGTCATGATCTTACATCCTCTCTCAGCTTGACGTAGTTCTGCTTATGTGTCGAGTATGAAGGCGACAGGAGATATCGAATAAAGAAGAGTAGCAGCACAAGCTCGATGGCGGATCGCACGGGATCGTTCTGATAGCTCGACTGGATATAACGGATGAACACGGCAGAGCCAGGCACTTTATGGAAGTATACCGAGGCTTGCTCAAGAATGTCGCCCAGCCGGGCCTGGAGGGCGTCGAGTTCCATTTCCTTCCAGTCGTACTCAGCGGTTGCGCTAATATGTATGGCTCGACTCGCGCAATTGTTTTTTTGCGTCTTTCGATTGTCTGGGTACGGTCGTTTGTCTTTGGTCTTCTGTGTTGGTGAGGAAGAAGGTTCGGGGAAAGATCAATGTAGGAAGGAGTATGAATTAGGAACTTAATGGGCCATCACTGCCCGCCAGAGTTGCATGGGTCTACAAAGGGGCCAAGTCCCCAACTTGAAGCGAGTCAAGTTGTCGATCCTGATTGGTCACACCCCTAGGCCTTTAGGATCCAATTCTTACAGGGGCTTGACGGGTACCTGAACGTCACAAACAGTAAGATGGGCCATCCATTACAGTGGAAGTGTATGGACGGACCATCGGATAGCCCGGATACAAGGTAGAATACGTAAAATGGGCTGATGCTTGTAAGTTACAATCACCACGGTATGATTTTTGTTATGAACCTCTAATTAGAAAGGAATGAAAAACAGCATTATTTGCTTTCAGGCCCAAGGTTTCAGCCATGTGTTGCTTCCTTTCATTGTACACATTAGAATAAGGGGTTTTTTTTTGTAAAAAAGAAAAGTTACGCCTTGTACCAACAGAGATCAGTCCAGTTCATCCAGTGAATGTCAGGTCTGACTTATGTGCCAACCTCCCCCCATCTCTCACTCATCCTATTCTATAAAACTTTAATGCCCATATGCATCAACCTGAGGTGCAGAACGAAAAGCAAAAAGCAAAAACTGTACAGGTTCGCAATTTTTCTGTGCAGTATCAAACCAAAGTGAGTCCAGCCAGTCAAAGGACTCCCCTCCAAAGAGGGCATTTCCAAAAGATCATGCCGCTATGCTAGTGTCTTAGAACAACTTGATCTTGCCAGTCACTGATGAGTCTCCACCAGTGGTCGATGGCTTGCTACCGGCGCCGGTGTAGCCTTCTCTTCCAGTGCCAGTGGCCGAAGTGCTGTTGGTATAATCGCGATCGAGACCTGTAGGTTGGACAAGCTTGAACTTGAGGCTACTGAGAGCGTCATCAATGGCAGGGTAAATGAATTTGCCAGCCACAATAGGTCCGACAATGAGGGCGATGAAAACGACCAGGAGAGTGAAGTAGAGGATGGCGTAACGAACTACGCGTCTTCGTCTAAGCTTGGACTGCTTCATCGAGTAAATAGGAGGTCGAATTTGACGGCTGTTACGACTATTAGCATACACACTTAAACGGTAGAAAAACAAAACAAATCACAAGACATACCTGGGGCGGAGCCAGAACAGCATCATGGAGTGCAGCATGTCGATCTTGGGGATCAGAATGACAGGTGCCATGAAGAAGAGCAGCCAGTGACCAAGAACGAAATCGGCCGAAAACATAGAGAGTTCGGTAATTTTGCAAAGGAATTCACGAGCAGGTTGAGAAATAGTGTGCCATCCCATGGAGTACCACTTTCCAGTCCAGAAAGCAATGTTGGAAGCGTCCGACTTGAACTCTCGAGTGAGGGCAAGAGACACGATCAACTTGACAAAGAAACGTTGAATTGCAGTCACTGCAATCATACCGGATACGGTCTTTGTGAAGTCAAAACCCTCAAGAACAAACATGCCCAGGAAAGAGATGAGGAGGAAGATGACAGCTGTGGCATGCGCAATACCAGCGAGAACACTACCGAACTTCTTACAGCACATGCTGAGAAGAGGACCCATGCAACAGGCCATGCCGAACATAGCAGCAAGAACACCTGCATTGACAGCGACAGGGGCGAAGGTAATGATGAGTAGGCGAATCAAGGCGTCTGTCGGTCCGACCTTCTTTTTGTCCTCGTCTTTCTGGTTCTCTTTTAACACACCGGTTTGGGCATTGATGAACAGGTAGGGAAGAATCGTAACGACAGCAAGCATAAGAGGTGAGAAGATCTCACTGAAGAAGATGTTGGCAAAGGGAGCACGCGGAACATCAGCCGACATTTTGGCAGAGGGGTCACCCAAAGTCTTGCGCTTATAACCAGTAAGTCGAGTTCGGGAAAGTCGACAGTACGAAATCCAAGACGAGGCGTGGCTGCGTGAGTTACCACGCGACAACCAGCGCAGGTAATCTCGGTAGTCGATGAAAAAGTCGGTCCATGCGAACTGATGAGGGTTGTACAAGAAAGGCGAGATGGTGAGAGCCAGCAGCGTAATCCAGAAATAAATCAGGACACCCTTCCAGACAGTGAGGGTTGCAAAAAGAAGCATCATTAGCAAACGAGCGCCGAAGTAAATAGCAGGTCCAGCAAATCGAGAATACAGGACGCCAAAGGGTATACGGGCAGTAGCGAAACCACGGCCCGTACCAATGTATCGCGCACCACCAAACGAAATGTTCTGCTGCACAGAGTTCGCATAGATCTGACAGACGAAGACTTCGAACATGAGCGAGAGCGAACAAAACTGCTTCATCAATCGGATGAAGGCACGCCAAATTCCACGCTCGGAAAGCTCCTGGACAATAAGAGGGATGAATGACAAGAACAAGACGAAGAGGATAGAGACAATGCAACGGTATATCCAGTCGGTCAGGGCATCAGTGTTGGCACAGCCCGTTGGGTAAAGAGGATCGGTGATGGGGACGTTTCGGTTGTACTCGCAACGAATTGTCTGATTGCGCAGCGCTCCCAGGTTGATCATTGTGATCATGAACATCTGAACAGAGAACATGATAAACATGTTGTTCAAATGGAAACCGGGATGTGCGTAGTAGAACGACAGGAATCGATCGAGGGGAAGTTGAGTGCCAAGGTAGTAGTACTCGCGAGACAAGAACTGTTCACCCATGCCAGTACCAATTTTGGTCGTGAAGTTAAGGACTGAACCGAAACCCAAATCACGACCTTTACCGCACTGGAAGTATTCGCACTGCTTGATGCGACCTCCACGCAGTAAGGCGGTCATTCCGGCATAAATATCTTCGTTCAAGTGGAGACCCTTTTGGGCTTTGGAGACACCACCACGAGTAGTCATGAAGATACCGTTCAGGAAATCAGGATGTCCGTAATGCAGCTTGCCACCAATCTGAGCCATGGTTCTAGCGAAGAGTGTACCGAATGTCTGTTCCTTTCCAGCAGCAATATCACCGAGAATGCCAATGTTCTCCGAGAAAATGTACTCGCGAGCACCGAGGATAGCAACAGGGGAAGACACGTCATTCTTGACACCAGGAGTGTATGGAGAAACATTATCTGTTTTCATCTCCTCAAACTCCGCAAGAACACTGCGAATCTTGAGGCACTCTTCAAGGTAGTTGTCCTGATTAGCATCAATAAGCTGAATGTATTCGCCACGGTAGAAAATGATGGAGTGGTTCTGGTTGTCAGATTTTCCGTCACCAAGGATAGGGTTGCCAGAAAGCTGGACTCGGAACTTGGGACGACGCATGCCGTTCTCCATAACCTCAGAGTGGCCATCAATGAGAACAGAGTACAGTCTTGGCTCTTCGCCTTCGGCAGTCGGTGGTTCTTCATCCAGGTAAGCGATTTGAAGATCGGGATAAGCGCGGAGCAGAAATTCGGCATTCTCCATCTCTTCTTTTTTGAACTTGGAGAACCTTTGCATAGAGACGACGATCTTAAACTTGCGGCGGGCCATGCGTTCAAGCTCACGCTCGAGTTTGTCTGTGTTGCCGCCAAACATTTGCACGACCTCGGGATTCTCGACCCGATAGAGAAGCTTGATCGCACGACTGTAGTTCATGAAACCAGAGATAGTACGGTACAGAGTCTGGAAGCGAAGAGAAGCCCAGATGCGTGTGCGAAGGGTGTACTCAGGCGCGGACGACTTGAAACCGATGCAGTAAAATGGAAGATCGTCAATCTTGCTCTTGGCCCTGTCTTTCTCATTCTTGTCCGTTTCGCCATTGTACTGAGAGGTCTCATCTGCTAGAATCTTGGTGTCCTTGACGAAGCAATCCCATTCGTGGGGGTGCAGTTGCTTCAGATATTCCAGGAGGGTGACACGGGAGTATGGCTCATCCTCACGAATGATCTCACGTAGCGAGAGGAGAATTTTTTCACCGTAATGAGGAATCATAACAGTAAAGGTGGGCATGTTATCAACGGGCACGGGCTCAGGAATGGGTGTTGACAAAGACTGAGCAAAAAACGAGATTCGGCGCTCTGCTTCACTATAAGGGGGGAAATACTCGGTCTTGAAGGAGTGATCTTCTTGAGAGATGAAGAAGGTAGGAGCGCGCAAAGTTCTCTTGCCTTCCTGCTCCGAAGGAACCTGATGGTAAAGCAACTTCTGAACATGCTCGATTGCCAAGAGATGTTCGCGGTACATGGAAATGACGATGGCGTTCCAAACCTGCGAGATAAGAACCTTTGGCTTGTATTTGATCTCCATATCCGTAGTGGCAAGAATCTTGGAGTAAACACGTTTGGGAAGACGAGAGAAGACGTTTCGCCAAGGTGTGAGGATGGAAGATCCAATGTAGAAAGATCTTGCAACAGAGAACACAGTGTTGACGAGGACATACCACAGGTAGGTATCGAGAAAGAAGAAGATGACATCAGTAAATGCCATGAGGGCTAGGACGATCGTTGGGTGCCATTTGCAAAGGCTCGGGCCAAGGAAGGTTTTGTCGCCCAAGCACGTATCGACCTTCATGATATTTAGATATCGAACAGGGTCGCGGAAAGAGAGAATGAGGTAGATGTACGAAACACCCATCTTGACTCCAAAAACGACAGCCCATAGTCCATAGGACATAGCCATGTCGTTACCACGAAGCTTAGGCCAACTGGCAGTGAAGGTTTGACTAGCAACGTAACGTCTTGTGTTGGTAGACAGGTAGCTGCCAAACAGACCACCAAGAGGCATAATCGAGAAAAAGATGAAGGTGATAATAGCGATGATAAAGTGGACGATACCAAGAGCTGTATCGATCTTCTCGCCACCGACACCCTCGAGGAAGAAAACCTTGACACCAGGAGCGATGTTGAGTACCAGAACAAACAGTAAGAAGAACAGTCGCGTGGTAAGATGCTGGGCACCAGCCCAACGACGAGGTACATATGCCCATTCACCAAGAGTGGCAAGAACCTGGATAAAAGAGGCAATGGCACCACCGAAACCGACGATAGAGAAAGACTTGGCAGTTGAGGGAGACTGGTTCACCTGCTGCTCGTAACTTGGTCCAATCAAGATACTCGGAGCATTGTGGGAAGTATAGAACCAGAACATAGTCAAGTGGATGATCCAGATACGGTTGAAGTTGACGAGAAGATGGAACCAAGAACGGGACTCGCGGTATGTCTTGAAAAAGCACTTCTTCCAATTAACATCCTTGAGCTTTACGTATCGCTCGGCAGGGGGGACGTCAATCAATTTGCTCTTATCTTGCAGGACGAGCCGTTCAATGCCTTCGGGATACCAGAAAAGTTGGTTGCAATCATCATAGCCAATGATATTCTTATGATCGCGCTCGCGACGAACATAGACGCCATCTGAAATTTCGTAACCCTGGTCTCGAAGGTATTGATAGAGAGGGGTGATCACATTGTTGAGAAAGGTGAACTCCTCCACTGGTTCAACAAGTGCTTGGCAAGCGGGAGAATTGAGGTAATCATCCGCACACTTGAAGATGAAGCACAAGCACTCGGGCATGAAACGAACTTGGTTAGCTTCACCCCAACACAGCAGATAAAGAGCGATCTGTCGGATCCGGTCGTGTTGTGACATCTTGTTCATGCGGGTCTTCCAACGGTACTCAGCGGCCTCAAGACTGTCGTCTCCCTCGAGGTCCTGCAATGTCTCAGCTTCGTTGGCGTCAGCATCTTTCTTCTTCTTCTTTCCCCCCTTCTTCTTCCGCTTCAGGCCCTTGCCTGCAGCGTTAGCAAAGCCAACGGCATCATCCAAATCAAGATGAGCAGCAAAGTACCACTTGCGAAAGTTGGCATTATCTCCGCCAATGTAATCAGCATGTAGCGATAGCAAGGCTTGATTTGGGGTCATGCGAGAGGCTCGGGAATCCAGAAGAATCATAAGATGATCGTAGACGTTTCGCATGCTGTCGCGTTGGAAACCAAACTTGGAGGTCAAATCCAGGAATATGTCCTCAATCTCCTCCTTTGACAATGGGATCTGAGCATCTGACGTCCATGCGGGGTATGGCTCCCGAGATCGTTGGCCAGGCGGGAGAGCATTTCCATAGTCCATGCCGTAGTTGGGAGTGGATGCGCCTGAAGACCGGTTGCCGCCATACGAAATTTGTGATGACGGGGGCCGGTAACCGCGTTGTCCGTCATTGTAGCTATTATAACGCTCATCGCCACGGCCGTAGTAGTCCATTTCAGCAGCTCGAGCCATATCTGACCTCATTGTGAAGTCGCTGAAGGTCTCGGAATCTTCCTCGGAGCCTTGACGAGCACCTTGTCCTGGGTGTCCCCGGTCATAGTCCTGGTCATAGTATCCTCCTTGGCCTTGATCGTAGTACCCGTCTTGATACTGGTCCTGGCCATCGTAATAGCCTCCATCCTGGTGATAGGGGTTGTTGGGGTCGGCGTTGTAGTAACCACTTTCAATATCTATTAGCTATATCCATCCTGGAGCAAGGATGGGGATGATACTTACGATTCATCGTAGTAGCCGTCGTTATTATTGGCGCCGTTGTTGTGTTGATTGTTCGGGTTGGGAGGACCACGGTTATCGTATCCTTGATCATAGTACTGATCATCTTGGTAGTAGGAGTCTGTGTTTCCACCTTGCTGGTGGTTGCCTCCCTGAGGATGGCCGTAGCCATCCTCATACTGGTCACGTTGACCACCGCCTGGATATCCCGACATGTTATTTAAAGTAGATTATCTGCGAAAAAACATCAGTCAGTCAAGGTCCTCCACTGTCAAATCTGAGCCACGTCTTGGTGTTCTGCACCGTGATCTTTTCGTGAGCAACAAGACGAAGCACAGAGTATCACTGGATGGCGAGTCAAACACGCGCAACTTACTTAAAAGGTACACATGGAGATGAGCAGAGAGGGTAGTTGTGAACCGAGTTTAGAGGAGAACAAGTGTGGCCGGCACTGCGAGATGTTTGTGGTCAAAAAGATCCGTCTCGAGGCCGAATGGGCAGTGGCTTGACAGAAAGTCCAAGAACGATATTGGGTCCTATGTCGAGTGGAAATCAAGAAGATGAATTGATCACAAAGCGTGATTCACGGCTTGAGGAAAAGTCGTCGCTAGAGGGCGAGACAAAATGATTTGGCGAAGCCGTAAACGAGTGTCGGCAATGCGTAATGCAAAGAACAGCAAAGGGGCGAGACGGAGGGTTGGTTTTTGGTGGTTTGAGTTCCAAACCGCACGGGCAGGGAGAGAAACACTGCGTGTCTCGGCGCCGGGTTATCCAGGGCGAAGTTTGAAGGGGGTGTGGCGACAACGGGTGTATCCGTAGAACAACAGGGGGAGTCTGGTCCACAAGGCGGTTGCGATCGATGGCAGCAAGTTCCCAGTGAGTATCAAAAAGTGGTTTTCATTTATTTATTAGTGAATCAGCAACAGGAGGTATGCGAAAGAAGCACATGGATTGAATATAGCGAAAAACCAAAAATGCGTTGAATGTTTTGATTTTAATGACCGAACGATACGTAAGTAGGTATGTATACAAAACAAACGTGGGAAGTGGGAAAGGGAGGCAGGGAGCAGCATTCAATGGGCAGGAAACAGGCAGTCAGAAAAGGGAGACGTTGGGAGACGAATTGAGTCTTGTCTCCTTTGGATCAAGTAGGTAGTAGTCACTCAGCGAATCAGCAGCAGTGCTCATCACGGCCAGCCAAGAGACTCCCTACCTAGACTCCCTCTCCCACCTTTGGCTTGGAGCCACGGGCTGCTTATGCTTCTCTTCTCAATTACAAGGCGCGCTACCCGCTAAGCCCGGAAACCACAGAGGCAAGACCGCTGAAACTCAATTGGGATCAAAGGTTCAACCGTCAATCTTCTTGACATTATGGAGTACGGGAGTACGGATAAGCATTTCTCATCGTGATGTGCTGTTACAGCAGTGGATTCTCCGGGCCGTTTCCTGGACGTCCGTCCCCTTTCGTTCCTTGCTTTCCTTCAGACAGTCCCCATCTTCGAATCCTAGAGGTCAACTCCCATATTACAGGCATACTTAGCCCCTAAAGAGAGTTGGCTCGCGCCCGCGACTCGCAGTACAAGCCAGGGGTGCGGACAAGGAGTGTCAGGGGAAAAGAGTGTTCATTGGTGGTATCAGGGGGTTGTTGGGTCCATCTCTGTCAAGGTGGTGGCTGGCCAGTGTCGACTTTACTTGACGTATTATGGCTACGGATTGCTCGGATGGATGTGCGTAAGGCGCTGCAGTTGAGCGTTATCCCCCACCAAGTACTTTACCGATACCTACTGGCTTAGTTTCTCAGCTTGTTTTGTCATGCTGACATTCCGATGCGAGGCGGTCTCTTGGCAGTGCCTTGTGCGAGACTAAACGAGGCGGAAACGACGACAAACCTGTACTCCCCAAGTACCGTTGAGAAATAATCAGCCACGCGTCTTCATTGGTACGGAGCGACTCCCTCTGGTGGGCCTGATCCTGCTGCAAATCGGGCTGCTACAATCATCATCCACTGAGGGGGCACCAGCGCGCCCCTGAACGGCGCGTCCGAAGTTCAAGTCAATTTCTTTCTGAATTGTGGTTGGGAATGGATGCCTCACTCACACTGGCTGGTACCGATCCCAGCAAAGAAAGGATCAATGACCGGAGAAGCATTTACATTTTGCACGTGGAAGCTCGAGTGTCCATTCTAGGCTTCCTAGCCATCTAATTTCGAGCGCTGCAACTTGGGATTTGGTCTGTTGTGTTGCAGTAGGTATCTAAGTGTACGACAGTGATTTAAGAACCTGTTCGACAAGGCTGGCAACACGGATAGAACTGTTGTTTCTCAAGCGAAATCAGGAATCAAGGCAAATACCATGCTTATCTGCAGGTCTTCAAATGGTTTTCAGGTTTGAGCTTGGTTACAACTTGTGCATCAAGCTACACGTGTCTACAACCCTGCCAGATGCTGGTTCCCGTTCACGGGTGCGGCCACAGCCGAAGCCAGGACTTCGAGAAGCTTCAGCTGGTTCGTTCGTCAGATCCATTGAGGAGGCTTTGACCATTGAAGTTATACTCCTAAGTTATTACATACTCTCCATGTAACGTTGACAAGGAGCTCATTTGGAACTGTTACTTGAGCAAATGGGATTGTTTCAGCCTTAATGTGAATGCACGCGGAATATGTACAGAGGGGTCCAACTTCCATTGGTGTACAAGCAGTGCGAAAATAGGTAGGGAACAAAGGATGATAGCTTGGTAGTATAGTATCCTTTCCTGCCTTTATGCAGGAACAGATTCTACACACCCTGCATCTTTGAGAACAGGACCAACGAACTGCATAAGACGATATTGGTGTGGAAGTTTACAGAGCCCGGGAGCAATATGATAAGGGGAATAACCAAACCAATGGGAGCAGCCGGCCGAAATTGATCAAACTTTTCGTCCTCTGTTATGATAGCCGACTCGTTCTATTTCTTCAGGAGTACGGATACGGAGTGTTGGTATACATAAGGTAATTACAGTCGATGACGAAGGTCTACGCGGCCTGTGTGACACCTCTCCAAACAGTAGCTCCTGGACAAGGCTAATCCCTGCAGAAAGTGTCCAAAATTCGTCCCACACGATTATCGATCATCCATTTCGAGGTACATACCGTGTTTCCTTTCATCTTTTTTCTCTCGCAGGTTGTGCTGTGCGGTTCTCAGCTGGTACGGGGTTTTGAGTTTGTAATTAGTATCGTCTTCTAATCCTAATCTGCTCAAGCGGCCTGTACACCATGACTACGTATCCATCTCACTAGAAAGGATTCCTCCTGATGCGGCTGTTTGAAGATGATAAATCAATCGTACGGGAACCGGACTAAAAGACTCAGATTCTGCTGCCAGATAAGCTGGCGCTCCCGCCACCCGCTAGCTAGCAGCGACTGGTGTCAAAATTGGTTATGAAGTCTCCAGGAAGGTTTAGGTTTTGAAATGCTGATGTTCGTAAGGAGTACATAGTACGGAGTATTGCTTACGATATTGATGGCAGAATGTGATTGACCTGCAGCACCAACTATTGGACTAGTCAACTCGCCAAGGTCACCCATGGCTAAGATTGCTGCAAAAATGGATACAATGATTTCGGATAAATTCGACCTCTTTGATCTAAATATGTAGGAAAATATATTTCAGGTGCATAACACAGCCTACAAGGAAACATAACCACAACAGAGTTTTGCCATATCATTATCGAGACAAACACTCTATCACGTGGTACATGATAATTATTGAGTAGGCTTTTTACAAACTTAGGTTAATTATGCACGAGAGGTGTTGATAGAATCCTGTCAAATCCCACACCTAACTTAGAGATATTTTTAAATCTTCATGACAGACAGTACCTCATCATGGCGCACCGTGCAGAGATCAACACATGGGGCTCGAAAATGGAAATGATAAGCATGGCCACCTCCTTTTCGTGTTTCCACCGCTTGACAGTTGACATTGTCCAAGAATGGTCAAGGCCTCAAGGCAGTCAACACGTCACTATAGACTACCTAGGCAAGTTCAGCCGGTTCATTTCCCAGAGATAGCTGTTGCTACTCGATTGGTGCCAAATGAGCCTATCAATGATACTGATACGATATAGGTCTGTGACTGTGACAGTGCAGGTTCCAATCCGAAACAAGGATATAATTCGAGACAAGGGTATTCTAGCATTGTTATAGTAATTGCCCCACCCGTTGCGTTGAATGATACTCATGCTATGGCTAAATAATCAGTTTACCTTACCTACATGTTACTCAGGGGGTGGTTAACTAATAAGAGCAGACATCGACTGTCTGCTTTGAACTGTACTCTGCTCCTTGCAAGATACCAGGAGCAAATAAGCCTGTTCGCCAAGAGACTGCGAAACAAACCAGGGCCTAAAAAAAGCATGCCAAAGCCTGTCCCCGTTGGCCGTTCATAGTCGTCGTGAGTAGCTCTGGTGTTCGAGATTTACAATCGAATACGATTCATGATTACAGCACGAAAATAGTCAATTGTCTCAAATCCGCAATTAAACTGTCCGCCGAATGCAATAAAACACTTGCCGCAAGCCTACATACCGATCATCCCATGTCCAAAACTCCGGTCCCTAACCAGATCATCGAAGCATTGATCGATGTCACGTGTTACCGCGATGACACATTCCACAGATCTGTTGCTCTGCCAACGCCACCACTCTTTACATTGAATCCAAGCTGTCGTAAAAATTATACCTAGAAAATTGAAGATTCTACTGCGTTTACCTGCACGCAAGCTAAGCCCATTCTACACCACACACATATGTTTTCATTTTGTCTCCAGGTCACCACATACGCCCATACGCATACCAATATCAGCTAACGAAAAGTGTTATTCGACACCCGCATACTAGCATCACCCCTCAAGTCTCAATACTTGCATCGTCTTTTCCATTAACACACCTTCACAATGGCGAGACTAGCAGAAATATGTCCCTCCAGTGAAGACGACCTTCCTGATCTGAAAATACTGCTCCAGAAACCGGCCAGGACAACGGGGAAGACGTCTCAGCCATCATCTTCAGCTACCAAAGGACTAAACTCGAAAACTACCTCCAACTCTGAAACCCGACGAGTGCGACGTCTTGGGGACTCGGCTCAACCCTCGGCCAACCCTTTATTCCAAAGATGGAATTCAGAAGAACAAGGCGGCTTACGGGTTAGAGGGGGGAGAAAAGGAAGCAATGCAGCTTCTGATGACAAGTCTTCGCAAGAAACACCCCCGATTGACAGCCTCTATTGTCAACCAAAATTACAGCCTGCAACTGAGGAAGATGAAGATATGCCACGTTCTAGTCAAAGATCGAGGAGGCCGCGAAACAGAAAAATCATAGAAGATTCAGACGATAGCGACGAACAATACGAATCGGAGAAGGAGACTGTACTGACAAGAGTACGACGACTTCAGAAAACGAAGACAAACAAGGCTGCAATGCCTAGCTTAACCACGAAGCAGCAAATCGCCAAAGGCATTCCAGAAGCCAAGTCTAGAGCATTGATATTCGCACGGGAGATCGATAGTGGCACGGATACTGAAAAGGACCAGGGAGAGGTTGAAGCCGAGGAACCAAGTATTTATCAAACTGCAGACGAGGAGTCTGACCCTGACTCGCAGCCAGACTGGTTGAATGATTCTTCTGACCTTCGAACAAAAAAGGGAGCGAGGCATTTCAGCTATCAACCAGCAAACACTACTGGCACAAAGGATCGTGTACCATCGATAAAGAATGCTCCAGCTCTTCTATTAAAAGCACGCCACCCAGTCACAAATAGCAACAGTGAGATAACTCGCGACGTGGCCAAGAAAATTGCATCGAGTCAGGAGGGTGTTGCGTCTCGAAAGATCGGTGCAGGCAGACAGCGAGGTGACTCGGGGACAGGCACCGCCTCAGATCTCGCAGACACGCTATCCAAATTACAATTTCAACTCGACGACTTTTCTGATGAAGACAGCAAGACCTCTACCAAGGATCAGTTTGCCACACCTCCCAGCACCCCGCCCAAGATGTTCAAACACAACGGGCTGGCTTCACCGAGCAAGAAGATCCTGATTCCCAAGACACCTCATCGTCCAAGCATGGATGCCTTCTGGAGCCAGGATTTCGTCGATGATTGGAACGACCAACACTCTCCGCGTAAACTCATGCTTCCTCCTGTAGCAAAGAGCCCCAGCAAAGCGAGTCCTAAAAAGGATCCCAAGAAGGAAATCAAAAAGTCTTTCGCCGCTATAAAACATGCGCTGGCTGAGAACTTTCTCGCCGAGCTCGACCGTGAGATCACACAGGGCAAAATCGCCGAACTCGCCGAATCTACAGGCGGCGTCAAGCTTGTATGGACAAAGACGCTCAATACCACGGCTGGCCGAGCGAACTGGCGTCGCGAGACCAGTCGCACAACCCGCAAGGCCGACGGGGTAGAACTTTCTGTGTCGTACAGACATCACGCATCGATTGAGCTTGCTGAGAAAGTCATTGATGATGAGCATCGTTTGCTAAACGTCATGGCACATGAGTTTTGCCATCTTGCCAATTTCATGGTCAGCGGTATAACAACGAACCCTCATGGGCGAGAGTTCAAGGCCTGGGCGGCAAAATGCTCAGCTGTATTTGGTGACCGTGGCATCGAAGTAACTACTAAGCATAGCTACGATATTGACTTCAAGTATGTGTGGGAATGTGACGAGTGCGGGACAGAGTTCAAGCGACACTCAAGAAGTATTGATCCACAGCGGCACCGGTGCGGAAACTGCAAAGGATTGCTGAAGCAGACCAGGCCAACACCGAGAGGGGCGGCAGCAGGAAAGGCGCCTACTCGATATCAATCGTTTGTCAAGGAGCAGATGGCGATTGTCAGGAGTGAGAATCCTGGTAGTCCGCAAAAAGTGGTGATGAAGCTCATTGCAGAGAAGTGGGCGAAGCAGGAAGGGAAAGCATGCAGTAAAGGATCTAGCAAACTGGGGGTTGAGAGTGTTGTGGGCAGAATGGTTGATCTAACGATTGAGGCTGAAGCATAGTTGGCAAGTACATTAGTTGCAGAATGATACCCAGTTCTATAGCATCATGATACCGTATGCGTTAAGAAACTGATCAGCATATCCTCCACTGAACCCTGGACGATTCACATTATCATTCATATAGATCAACTGTTGGCTAATTGGCAGGCCGTCACCATTTATTGAGGATATTGTTACATGTCCACGGATGATGTACCCCATATACCAACCGATATAGCCTCAACAACAGTACATAGCCTGGTACGCATTTCTAGAATAGGTACCCACGTGGCAAGAGAAGACTGTGAACTACCACACACTTATTTGGTGGTCATCACAACTTCCGACTTGGGTTTATTACTGGGCAATACCACTTTCTTGGCTGTACAATTGTAGGATTTGCTTGTTTTTACGTTCTTAGGTATTTATTTGCTCATGTATCCATCCCCAGATAAAATAGATCATCAGTCGTGGTAGTCATCCTAGGATATCCTAGCTCTTGCCGTTCCATATTCCGATATGAATGCGATCTCACTTCTTCACGTCCAACAACAAGTGGACTTTTCAAGATTCACCAAACAGACCCCAGTCCTTAATCTTAAACGTTGACCAGATGGAGGCCGAGTATTCAACGGCATCACCAATGAGTTTACCCTGGCGCCCCAGCTCAAGATCAACCTCTGCCTCGTCGTATTCTCCCTTGATATGGGGCACGTTGATTGTGATTAGAATGTCCGTCTTGGCCTTCTCAAGTCGAAGAAGTGTTAGGATGATAGCGGTAAAGTCGGGCGCAGACGTTGAGTCACGAGATTTGCTAACGTGAGGGGTCTGCGTGGAAATGAGTGTATAGGCGGGCATCCCAGGTCTGTGAAAGGTCAATAAACATCCATATTCTTCGGGGACTCACAAAATTACGCACTCTAGGTTTGAGAACTCAGTCTCGGCTGTGTTCCAGATTTTGACAGTGTCGATATCCGATCCAACCATGTCTTCGAGGTGAGTGGTCATGGCACGACCGTCAACTTCAGGGCCAGAGCCGGAACCTCCGACACGCTCTGTAATATCGAAAATGATACTGGTAAACCCGTCCTGATCGATCCAGACTTCTTGGTTATCGGGAACTTGTCGCAATTTGCTACAGCCGGATCGAGTCAGCGCATAATTCAGACCTAGGCGCAAAGGTAACAGGGTACGAACCTGACGTCGGCAAACTTGGCGGGCAGATCGCAGACGATCGCGCCACCAAATAGAGGGGTACTAATAAATTCAGGCATGTCCAGTAAGTTGTGAGTGTTTCTGGCTCATATGTAGTGTGTAGCTCGAAGTGATTGTGGCAAGCTTGAAAGAGATACGGGTCGCGATGGTCAGCGTGTATAGCAGGCTGCGATGTGTAGGAGCTGGATATTTCGAAGGATCAAGTCCGATACGGTGCCGTGACTGGTACTTATTGCGACGACAAATCTTGGCAATAAGTGCTACGAAGAAGGAAATGGGCGCCTGAAAGTGGGCAATGAGCGTTGGATCATGTATGCCTTGACGGCTATCCGCTTGGGTTTGGAGGGGCTTGGATGACCCCGCCGAGGTGAGGATGACGTAAAAACCAAGGCGCAGGTGCCTCACTCCAGGATGTCAAGCCACACAAGAGCTCATGAAGAAGACTTTGGAGAGCTCCAAAAAGATGTACAATAAGCTTGTAAAAATAGCAAAATGGGATAGTGTTCAATCACTGATCTCCAGGATGGCAGACAATTGCACAAAATGCCAAAAATACAAAATTCGAATCTAGGGTCTCTAGACGAATGGTTCCAAAGATTAGGTGAATGGAGTCTGTTGGGCCAATCCCACGGTCACATCTGGTAAAAGGCAAGAGGTGAGTTCGATGGGAGGTCCCACTCCGACAGAAAGCTCTGTTATTTTGGCTTATATACCCTGATTTCTTCACAGAGCAACCAATCATAGCCCAATCTCAATTCCCCCTCCTCAGATCGGAGCTGTTCCTCATTATTTCCTGATGTAGGTAATCTGCATTGTCTTCATTTGACAATTAAGCATCATCTCCCAAATTTCCTCTTCTTCATTCTTCCTCAACATATCAGCCTCCCAGCGCATCACAAAATGGTTTCCTGTATTTTTTGTCGCATCATCAAGGGTAAGAGACGGGGAGAGTATGTTGAGGGTGTCCATCATCGGCCTTGCTATTTTGATGTCTTCGGTCACGGAAACTAACACCTGCATTGCAAACAGGTGAAATTCCCTCTTTCAAGCTCTTTGAAAGTGACAAAACCCTTGCGTTTCTTGACATCGGCCCTCTCAGTCAAGGTCACGCTGTATGTTCTAAGCAACCCCCATCATGCTGTTACTGACACCATATAGCTTGTTATTCCTAAGCATCACGGTGCTAAGCTGGCCGATATTCCCGATGACCATCTCAGCGAGATTCTGGTGAGTGCCTTGTTACACAACAATTGATGAACATGCACTTACCATGCCTATAGCCTGTTATCAAGAAAATCGTCAATGCGACTGGTGCCACCGACTATAATCTCCTCCAGAACAATGGTCGCATTGCCCACCAGGAAGTCGATCATGTAAGTCTAGTCTGCTGGGTGCTCTCTAGTATATAGGCGCTAACATACAACACAGGTTCACTTCCACATGGTAAGAAGGCCCAGCCTACGGGGCCCCGAGTTACAACTGACAAGTGTGTAGATTCCTAAGCCTAACGAGACGGAAGGCCTGGGCATTCAATGGCCCACGAAGCCAGCCGATATGGAGAAGCTTAAGGCTTACTGCGAAGAGATCAAGTCCAAGATCTAAATCTTTGCATAAAGTAACTCTGGCAGACAATATACAATTAGGAGCTTGGGCTATAGAAAACACTTCTAGTATTATTACCCCGCTGCCAGTTTTTCTCTCGTGCCTATCATAGGAACATGGTTACTACAATCCATATTCATTTTGTGCCTCCTCCATCTAGTCTAAATCATCTGCAGAAGTGCCGGCTGCGGCAGTCGGGGGCTTCAAGGAATACCAATCAGTCTTGCCACCGCTCTGGATGGCTCCCTGTCTATCATACAATGTTCGTGCCCGGATGTACTGGTCGAGAACCCAGTAGCCCTCCTTCAACTGCTTGGAGATCTTCTCACGCTCAACCTTGAGCTCTTTACCTTGTTCGCCCTCTGGATGACGAATCCAGTCTCTGGTCGTCTGCTCAAATCTCTTGACCACCTCTTCACGCTCGGCCAAAAGACGATCCCGGGTTTGAGTGTCTTTCATCTTGTCATTTTCACCGGCAACAGGCTCGACATACTTGTACTCCCAGTTCTCATCACCATCAAGCTCTTTGATCAAATGGTTCGGTGCAATGTACTCCTCAAGCTCGGCTCGGTTGTTAGTGAAATGAACCTTGGCTGCCACAACAGGATCAAGCCAACCACGAATAACCTTCCAGATGCCTGATTCTATAGTTAGTTTGTGTTCTTTGTAATGTTGAGATTGGTGTACCTTGGAAGAGCCAGGGAGCTTTGTGCACTAGAACGGCACCAAGAGACTCTGGGTAGTTGGCCTCAAAGCATTTGATCATAAACTTGACTGGCGTGTAATCCATGTTCGCCATGGAGAAACCCGTCATATCAAATACGATGCACTAGTTTGCACGTCAGAATTACCCCTTGCGAAATGCATGGAGAGAGTGAGTGACTTACAGCAGTGTCAACAGGGGGCTCGAGAGTCATGCGAGCCGTTTCGATGATATAGACCGTGTACTTTTCCAGACTTTCTTCACACTCCTGGCCAGCCTTGTGGAGGCGCACTCTGACAACGCAAATAGGTCGACCTTGCTTGTCAGTGCCATGCAGGAAACTCTTTCCCATTCGAAGTTGCTTCATCATATCGGCGCTAACTTGCTTGGTAGGGGAATCAGTCTTCTCATCCTCAACCGCAACAGCATCTCCATTCTTCATGATATCATCATCAACTTTCATGTCGTTGTGTCTCCAGTTCATAGTTGCTACCAGCATCACGAGGGCCTTCTCGACGTCCCACTTTCGTGCTCGGAGAAAGCGCAGAACAAGAGCATCAGGATGGTCGTGCTTCACCATACTCCAGATAGTATGACGAATGGTCTCAGGAGTCTCCTTTGCCAAAGTCTCATGATATTGCTTGGTCTCGTTGTACTTGTCCTCTTCAGCAGAGGCTTCAGTCGGCGTCGAAGTACCAGATTTGCCCTTCTTGAACATTCCAAATCCGCGCTTCTTCTTAGGATCGGCATCCACCGGGCTCGCCTCGTCCTTGGGAGAGACAATCTCAACACCAGAACTGTCCTCGTCCGCTACGCCAGTAAGTTGGAAGATGGCAATCCATAGCTTACGGAGCTTCTCTTCTTGTTCGGGAGTCAGGTTACCTGGGCGTCCAGGGGGCACTTCGTAAGACATAATTGCAATTTCTTCTTCAATTTCCCGTGGTGAGTGCAGGTTGCTGGAGTCTCTTGTAGGCCAAGCTGACACGGCAAGAACAGCAGCAAGAACCGTTAAGGTTACAACGGCAGAGTACAGGAGATTGGCTTCAAGCGAAAGTTTACCACTTGTGGTCGAACCAGTGTTGGTAGAGGGGTTTATGTATGTCCTTTTATTGGCGGTAGTCGAGTAACTGCAAGTTTCCAGAATGGCTGGACGTGTTCTTGAGCCTCTGAGATACCTCGCGGATACGATGCTCCTTGTAGATGCAGGGGTTACTCGTGACTTGGTAAGGGGTAGCCTCAGTAAGCTGGAAGAAAGGACAGATGATCGCAGTTTAATGTGGCGCGAGAGCGGCTGTGATGAGTAGGCCAAAGGGCTATATGAGCATATGAACCGTCCCGGTATAGTCCTCATAGGTGAACTGGAGAGAAAGATAGGTCAGACTTGCAAGCGCGTGAATATACGCCGCAAATATTAGAGTCAATGTCGTCGTTTATGGGGAATTTTGAGAATGCGGGACACCCCTTCCTGGCGTCGTATTGGCTCCACCGATCCACGAAAATTGCAGGCGCGACAAGAACAAATCTGAGAGGCCTCAAAGGAAATGACAACGCGGTAAAACGTAAGTAGGGGGTTTGAGATGAGATGGTGCAAGCGAAAGGAAACACCTGTTGATGGATGTTAAGAGTGCGTGCGGGACCTGGAGCCCCTCGCGGATGAAGTGGACGGGTTACGTACTTGACGTAGGAGTACTGTTAGTGTCCGGAGTACTCGGGGGCGAAAGCCAGGAGGCCCATTTAGGTCAACGTTATCTTAAATTCCATATGTAAAGAAGTAGGGTTAGTAACTGTAGTGAATGCATTTATTGAACCAAACTGTTCCGATACGAGAAATATAGAGCCTAGGTATCTTGCACTATAACTCAAAATTTTGTTCAGATGGTTTTTAATGGAAGCGCAGCTACCTATCCGTACAGGACTACCCTGCAGCGCTCAATATCTTCACCTGTGATATGCGTGGTCGAGTGTTGTTGTATTATATACGCTCTATATAGTAAGATTACCGTATAGTCTCATCATTCTCGCCACGACATCCTGTCGTATCTGCATTTCCAGTTCCACACTCATGTCGTACGTGTTTAATAGCTAGCTTCCTTTTGTGGAAGATCACTCACACGACATAGGACACGGAAGCAATGCGTGAGAGTGACAGCCTAGGAATCATACTGGATTATGAGTAAATACATAAGAATGCTTAGACATTGGATTTTGATAGAGCTTGCCTTTTTAGAGAGGATACATCCAGATAGTATACAGGAAGACGAGTCATGATGCGAATGGTTAGTACTTATGATGCTATCAATGGTAAATTCTCCAGAAGAAAGCCACTTGTCCTGACAGCCACACTTCGAATTGTGGGGGGAGCGCCACAACAGAGACCTATGGATGTTTGTTGGCTTCCTTAACAATTCAACTCCATGGCCACGATATCTGAAAGAGACCAGACTTCAATTTCCGGAACGACAATTTCTACGCACCTGAGATGTCCAACACACCGCTCGACGCCAGCAAACGCTCCAACTCTCGATCGCGAACGTCACGACCGACCACTCCTCTTCGACCTTCGTCGCGGTCATCCTTTCGCGACTCTGCGCGAGGGGCCGGCGAAAATGATGCGCCATTCCCGTTAAATGCGTTTGAGCCAGCGTTTGCGGAGCTTTCTGACGCCATGGCCGACCTTGAGGCTAATATGATGCACTTTCAGCTTATGCACGAGAGTCTGGCGCGATTCAGCGAGTCTTTTGCGAGCTTCCTATACGGTCTTAACATGAATGCTTTTTGTGTTGATTTTCCTGAGGTATGGTAACCAAATCCAGGCGCCCAGTCATCTGCATAGCTGTTATGGTTCTAAAGCTTAAACCTCTGGCAGGGACCTATTCCAGAATCGTTTCGCCGCGATAGGACTCGACAGGAACAACCGGCTGTTACCCCATCAAAGTCAGAAGGTGATGTAGATATGACATTCATGTAAGTTGCCTCTCCAAAGTTGTCTACCCCTTCTCTCTCTAACCAGTCTCCAGGACTACGGATACGTCCTTCGTCGAAAACCCGCCCACCACCACCAAGACTTCCAAGTTTACCACACCAGAACCTCCAACTCGACAATCGCGTCTCCCTGCTGCTCCTGGTCGTGGCACGTCTTCGAGAGGAAGATCAGCCCGGGGAGTCGGGCGAGGCCGGCCTAGCGGGCTCGCCAGAGCGCGTGGTCGAGGTGCCAGAGGAGCATGATATATATATCGACAGAAGTACACCAAAACGCCATTTGCAATGCCGTAAAAATCAAGACCAGTCCCAATGCGCCCTCAAATCATTAAATTCCATTTTCAGCGTATGTGGAGGATATTGTTTGAGATGGGATGAGACTTAGGCGTCCATGGCCACGTCGTTGTCTCTGTCGGCAAAGGTGCGCTTCCGGTCGCCATTGTCTGTTCGTAGACCGACAGCGGCTTCGGCCTCTTCCTGGGTGTAGGGTCCCTCGGCGATCTGCTTGACCCTGTAGACGTGTTAGTTTAAGTATAGAAAAGGCAAGTATATACCCCTTGTGAATAAAGGAACCACATACCTTCGTTTATGGGGCTTTCCTTTCTGATGCACAACCAGAGCAGAATCCGTATCGAACCATTTGGCGCATTCTACGCAGTAGTGTCGACCAAGACCAGGAAGGTCCTCAATGGCCTTGGTCCCCTGGAATTGCTTCAGGTGCTTGGGTGACAAGATATCGGCCTTCACCTGATCGACATCTCGAGTCTTGCGTCGCGTCTTCGTGATCGTTCGCTTGTTGGTGACGCCCATTTTTGCGGTAGCTTGGAGAGTTATGAAGGTTTATTGCTTGCCTCTTAAAGTCGTGATAATCGTGTATCTCGAGTGAACTCTTCGTGGCTGGATGTTGGATGTTGGCGATTTTCGAAAAAAGTTTTGGCGGGGACTGACTGATAAGAATGCGGGGCACACACAGCCACGATTTATTGGTGGCTGGACTTATAATGAGCGCCACAGCATCAACAGTGGCGCATGATGAGAAGGTCTATCGTCTTACGATACTGTCAAAGCTGCAAAGTGATCATTTATGTGCTTTCCCAGAAGGTGAAACGTGTCTCAAAGAGCAAGATAAACCTCTGTAGCTTTAAAAAGAATGATTAATGACCACTTGCAGAGTAAAGACAAGCATGAAAGTTTCACTTGGGACACAGTAGATTTTGAACGTCATACCATGGTTGTATCAGTAGCCTCGTACGTACTATGTATAATAGTAGTGTCTCAATCAACCCGCTGTTACTGATTCAACACATACTACAAGGTGTAGTCTGGTTGGAACGCTATGATTAAATGCTTGCCTCTAGTGAGCAGCCCATTTAATGCCCGACCATTGTAACGCCTACGAAATTCGTAATCACGAGCTGCATCATGACTGTAAGCTGTTTATCATTAAACCTCACAATACGGGGTGCCGGTAAGGTCCAATCCATACGCTCAGCCAAACAGGATTTAAAAGAGAAGAGTGATGGCAGACAGTGGGTCTGGGGTTATCGGCTCCAGGATTTGGATCGGCGGCAATGAGCGTCAAACGGACCAAGAATGCTATAACTGGTAAAGAGGAGGGATAACATTCATTAGAAAGGCCATTTCTTGTTCGCAGCCTGGCTAATCAGGTAAAGAGGGACAAGCATTGGGTCTAGGATTTATCGGGAATAAACGACCTACCCGGGTAGCTAACTACCACGTTGTGTGATAGTCGTTTGAGATGAAACATGGCACAAACTTATCATTTGGTTTTCATTGATTGATATGAATGTATAGGAACTAATTGACCAAGTTCTAGGATCTAACTAAGTCGCTGGCGAGGGTGCCCATGTTATCTCAGATCTATACAATATGTCGCTACGCATCGAAGGCTAGAAGACAAAACATCACGAAGCCTAAGAACCAGCAACACAATTATCAATATCTCATCTGTCATTGGATAATGTAAATGAACTGGGCGGTCTTCGGCAAGTTGGCAGAACGACAGTTGGGGATGTGCATACAAGGGCATAAGGGGGGGGGGGGGGTTTGTTTAGTTTCGTGAGAGCTTCAAGTTTGACCCCATTTGAGGGTTACTCCAATTCTTTTTTCCCAGCGGTTCGCAGGTGAAATGTGAAGACCGAAAAGGACTCTTTTTACTAGAAGTTATCGGTTACCGAGCGCCAAGGCCTCGGATTCCCGCATGTGCGAGAGAATCAGGACGGCGACCGAAGATAAATCCGCTGGTCCGAGGCTTCGCTGTGGTTGAACCCTGTGAAACGAGTCAAAATCCCGCCCAAACAGACTGCTTCTTTTGTCAATGGATGAAAGCGCCGGGGAGTATGAGAGAAGGCTAGGCTGTTCCGGGGCCAAAGATGCGGAAATTCTTCATGGTTCCGGGGCCCACGCCGTAACGGGTGGCGCTGCAATGCCCACAACACCCGGAAATGGGCAGGGCAGGCAAAACAGCTTCTACAGTGCAGAAAAAGAATTATCCTAAATGAACTGCATATACTATTGGTTGTGTGACTTATGCGGACCGATCAACAGTCAGAGGAATTCGAAACAATAGAGTATCAAACGGATGCCCAGAGACTGCCATACAATTACTCAGATATATATGTAGCCCATCAAGCAGAGCCTCGATGGAATATGAGCCGCGTTAATTAAATACCTGGTGACCCCCGCAACGCGATGTTTTTAGTATGAAGGGCCGGAGCTGCTACCCACATGCTCTCCGTAGTATTGTTTCGTCCGCGCACCAGAGATTACAGGCAACAGACGCAGAATAAATAACTCCTGATAGTATCCCAGATGACCTCCACGTTTTTCACTTTCTTCCCTGGAACTCTTGATGTATTTTTACTCATGGCCTGTTGGATCTAGAGCCGAAGAGTGGATGTTGTTCGTAACGTCGAACCTAGCCGAGCAGGTCCGTCAACCTCCGGTCGGTATCCGGGGCAATCGTCGGCGATGGATCTCATCAAACTGCTAGGTGCCCGGTTAGGTCAAGCACAAACTCTGACGCAACCAGTATCCTTCCCCAGTGACCCAATCGAGCAAGGATGTCACTTGGCCAATGAACGAGTTGAATTGTACCTGGAATGGTGGTTTTCTGCCCTCTCTCACTGGCTGCTATTGTGAGCATTATTTAGTCGCGTGCGAAAGGAGCTTGAAGTGAAGGCTCGGTGCTTTCGGCTCGGAGGGGGACGCTCGCCTCCATGATGCAAGCAAGAAGTCATCGCTTTGCGGCATTACTTCTATCATTCTGATGTCTTCACGCAACGACGATAAATATGTCGTCGCAGGAACAAAATTATGATAACTAAATGAGGTGGGTGCCAGACAGAGGATGGGAAAGGGAATTAGAGAAACTCGGGCAAACGCCACATGTCAATCAAAAGCCAGCTTCCTTTTAGAGCTGAAGAAGAAACATGCCCGTACTGTGTACAAAGCAGTAGATAAGGTACTGCACAGTTTCTCGTACGGCCCCAAGACGCCTGAACCTTGGGATAACCGTTGCTGAACTTTCGACAAGATGTTGCTTCCTCGGCAGAGTGGAGGTTTTCGGTTACTACCCATGGCGAAGGAGAGGTGCCGATTATTTTCTCCTATTTGCTGATTGGCCATGATGTAGAAGCTCTCCATCTGCATCATAGTGGAGAGTCGAGGTCAGCCTCGAGCCTCTCTCTATGGTCGCTTTGTCAAGTTTTAGTAGTCTTGTCCGCTCAGGTTACTGCGCACAGGGCATGCGGACTGCCCCGCTGAGAAGCGTCGGCCAAGATCTTTGGGGCTCTGGGGTGTGTGAGGGAGGGCGTGTGATACTTCTTGCGTGCCTTTGGGCCTCGAGAGGTTAGCCGGGGTAATTGTTTGGCAGCGCGAATGAGGGCACAGCGAGGTACTTCACTTTACTGTGAAGCGAAACTGAATTGCACCGTATCTATTTTGCTCGGTCTCGGCTGCCCTGGCTTTGCCCCGGGTCAGGAAACGACTCTCCACCTTGTGAGGGTGGTTGTTTTCTTCCTCTTTCTTTTAATACTCCAGCCTCCCCCTCCTTCTCTCCCGCTGATCTGTGTCTGCGAGCGTCTACCTTTTCTTTCTTCTTCCTTCTTGTGATACCCAGAGCATCTACCCTCTAATTGCTTTCACACTCAACCAAGACGCCTCACCCTTGAGTGACCAAACCGCCCATCATGCTCGCTACTCGCCAGGTTCTGGGCAACATGACCCGGGGCCGCGCCCTCGCTGGCGCTGCTTCTGGCATTCGCCGCATGGCGACAGTCTCAGACAACCCTCTGGACAAGAAGGTAAGCATGGAGTTACTTGGTGCTGTTCTACATTTAATCTCATTGCTCGAACTTGGAAGCTTGCTCAGTCGATATCTGGGTTCAATCGGCAGACGTCATAGTGCATTGAGCTGCCAGTACCGGCAATCCCAAGACTTGCGAGCTATTGACCACAGCAACTCAATTGTAACGGGAGTCCGAGAATTGAAGCCATGAGAAATTAGAGGTCGAAAGTCGGAAAATGGTTAAGAAAACAATGAGACTAATCTGCTTCGCTTTTGTAGGTCCGCCAGAACAACTGGGAGGAGGGCAACTTCATCAACTACAAGAAGATGTCCGACAACCTCGACATCGTTCGTTCTCGCCTGAACCGACCCCTGGCCTACGCTGAGAAGATCTTGTACTCTCATTTGGCTGATCCTCATGGTCAGGATATCCAGCGAGGTACAAGCTACCTCAAGCTACGACCTGATCGTGTTGCTTGCCAGGATGCCACTGCTCAGATGGCCATCCTCCAGTTCATGTCCGCTGGCATGGACAAGGTTGCCAACCCCACCACTGTCCATTGTGACCACTTGATTGAGGCCCAGGTCGGTGGCGCTAAGGATCTTGCCCGCGCTGTTGACATTAACAAGGAGGTTTACAACTTCCTTTCTACTGCTTGTGCCAAGTACGACATCGGTTTCTGGAAGCCCGGCTCCGGTATCATCCACCAAATTCTCCTCGAAAACTATGCCTTCCCCGGTGGTCTTCTCATCGGCACTGACTCCCACACTGTCAACGGTGGTGGCCTCGGTATGGCTACCATTGGTGTTGGTGGTGCCGATGCTGTTGATGTCATGGCCAACCTTGACTGGGAACTCAAGGCCCCCAATGTCATTGGTGTCAAGCTGACCGGCGAACTCAGCGGCTGGACCGCCCCCAAGGGTAAGTTTGAATTCGCGGTGTTCAATGTTGTATGTCGACTAACATTCAACAGATATTATCCTCAAGGTTGCCGATATTCTCACCGTCAAGGGTGGCACTGGTGCCATTGTTGAGTACCACGGCCCTGGAACCGATGCCATTTCTTGCACCGGTATGGCTACGATTTGTAACATGGTATGTAACTTGTCCATCTCCGCAAACAAGACTAAACGCTGACCGTTATAGGGTGCTGAAATTGGTGCCACTACCTCTGTCTTCCCCTTCAACGACCGTATGTACGACTACCTCGCCGCCACCAAGCGAAAGGAGATCGGTGACTTCGCCCGCACCTACGCCCACGGTCTTCGCCCTGACGAGGGTGTCGAGTACGACCAGCTCATTGAGATCAACCTCTCTGAGCTCGAGCCCCACATCAACGGTCCCTTCACTCCTGACCTGGGTACTCCTATCTCCAAGTTCAGCCAGGCTGTCAAGGACAACGGCTGGCCTGAGGAGCTCAAGGTCGGTCTGATTGGATCTTGCACCAACTCCTCTTACGAGGACATGACCCGTGCTGCTTCCATTGCCCGCGATGCCCTCAACCATGGCATCAAGGCTAAGTCTGTTTTCACTGTTACCCCTGGTTCTGAGCAGATCCGCGCTACTATTGAGCGTGATGGCCAGCTCCAGACCTTTGAGGAATTCGGTGGCATCGTTCTTGCCAACGCTTGCGGCCCCTGCATTGGTCAGTGGGACCGACAGGACGTCAAGAAGGGTGAGGCCAACTCTATCATCTCTTCCTACAACCGTAACTTCACTGGCCGAAACGACGGCAACCCCGCTACTCACTCTTTCGTTGCCTCCCCTGATCTGGTCGTTGCCATGTCTATTGCCGGCTCTCTTCATTTCAACCCTCTTACCGACACTCTGAAGGACAAGGACGGCAAGGAGTTCAAGCTTGCTCCTCCTACCGGTGATGGTCTCCCTACTCGAGGCTATGACCCCGGCCAGGACACTTACCAGGCTCCCCCTAAGGACCGTGCCAGCGTCAGCGTCGACGTTGCTCCTACCTCTGACCGTCTTCAGGTCCTCACTCCCTTCCAGCCTTGGGACGGCAAGGATGCTAAGGACATGCCTATCCTCATCAAGGCCAAGGGCAAGACCACCACTGACCACATTTCAATGGCTGGTCCCTGGTTGAAGTACCGTGGTCATCTCGACAACATCTCCAACAACATGCTGATTGGTGCTATCAATGAGGCCAACGACGAGGCCAACAAGATCCACAACTTCACCACTGGCGAGTGGGGTGCTGTTCCCGCCGTCGCCCGTGACTACAAGTCCAAGGGCATCAAGTGGGTTGTCATTGGTGACTGGAACTACGGCGAGGGTTCTTCCCGAGAGCACGCCGCTCTTGAGCCTCGTCACCTCGGTGGTCTTGCTATCATCACTCGATCTTTCGCCCGTATCCACGAGACCAACCTGAAGAAGCAGGGCATGCTACCCTTGACCTTCTCCGACCCTGCTGATTACGACAAGATCCGACCCGATGACAAGGTCGATATCCTCTGCACCAAGCTCGAAGTTGGCAAGCCCCTGCCCCTCGTTGTCCACCCTGCCGATGGCAGCAAGTCTTTCGAGATCCCTCTTTCTCACACCTTCAACGCGGCCCAGATTGAGTGGTTCAAGAACGGCTCTGCTCTCAACACCATGGCCAAGGCCTCTAAGAAATAAATAAGTAAAGAAAGCAGAGAAGAACAAATTGATTTTTTGGGTCGCAAACGGCGTATATCCTGATACTCTCATGTTGGGTTTGGAGAGTAGACAGTAGAGGGGCTTTTCAACGGACAGCATAAGTCGGACACAAGGTTTGATAACCTATGCTTTTTATATTTTGTAGCAAAGGAATAGCCATGCTTTCATTAATTGTAACAAAATTCGAAATGTTTAAAATCATCTTTGATCGTGTGTCCTTTGTCTCATTTAATTAAATATTGACAACTGCCTATGGAAACTGCTCTATTAATCCCATACGAGCTTGGAGCCTGTTGTTGATTACCTACCTTGAACTACAGATCCATCTGTGGCTGTGCCTTGTGATCACGTGTGACGTATGGATGTGAACCAGCCACACGGCAATACAAGGACCTGTGTCCAGTTTCACTTGGTCATCGTCTTGCGCCCGACATCGAGGACGTGGAAGTGATCTGTGGTTCAGAATCATCGAGCTTTCGTTGTAAAAAGGTCGAGCTTGTTTTCTTCCCTTTCATTTGCTCTCTTTTGGGTTTCCTATTACCCATTCTATTCTTCGATTCTCGCCGAAACCAGGGATTGTCCGGCTGCTCCGAGCAGTGCGAATCGTATAGAGATGCGACCTCGTCTCCAGAATTTCAATGCTTTAAGAGCTCGGTCGTATTTAACACGGCTACCGCTATTCACACGAATTATTGTTCTTGCTATCATTGCTTTGTCGGTCGCGTCACTGCAATCTGTCTGGAACTTGCGAGAATGGGGCGCCCTCATCCCTGAAGAGATCAGTATCACAAATGGTAATCTTGGTCGCTGCTCAAACATGTTGCATTCTGGCTAACGAAGAACTCTCTAACTAGCATATCGACTCTCCACGTTTCCGTTAATACATCTGAATGCCATCCACGCGATCCTCAACCTAGTGGCACTTACTCCCTTACTGGAGCGATTTGAGAACGAACATGGCACATTGACATCCTTGGCTCTGTTCTTTGGACGTAAGGAGTTGTTACCCTGAATATAAACCGTGAGCTGACTTTTTGGATACAGCTTTGACATCGATACCAGCTGTAGCCTATGTCCTGATCGAGCGATTCGTATTCCGAGCAAATCATGGGGTTCTAGGAGCAAGGTACATGATAACTCGACTTTGAACAAGGCTAAGGCTAACAGTTAATTCTAGCATGTGGGTGTTCACTCTACTAGCAATGGAGTCTATTCGAACATACAAGACGAACCCTCACTTTATCATTGGCACAGTCCATATTCCAACCTGGACAACCCCCTTAATCATGACTCTAGTAGTTTGGGCATTGATTCCTGGTACAAGTCTTCTTGGTCACCTCTGCGGTATCGCTATTGGATATGTTGGTAAGCTCTGCAATTATTCCTCTCCCAGATTGATACTAATAGTTGGAACAGCTGGCTTTGGCTACGCCAAACTGCTTGCCCCCCCTGAATGGGGTCTTCGATGGGTTGAGAACCGACTCAACCTTCTCAAAATCCTTCCGCACTATGTTAGCATCGACAAGACAACATACGGTCGATTTGGTGTGCTACCCACGACCAGTCGGCCTGGCCCTAGTGGGAGCGCAGCGACAGAACTTGTTGGCACAACCCAACGTCTTGGGCCTTGAGAGCGTACATGATACGCGTGTACTTTTGTGTAATTGTGGACTCGTACCAAGGTGCCTGTTGTATGTCCTTTGTGACTTGATTATAGAAAGTGGATATATCTTTGGGCATTTCTTTTCTTACGGACTGATGTAACGACAAAAAACCCACGCAATGAATGGATGGATGGCATAATGTAGCTATCATAGTTACCTTCACTACGAAATATTCTGGGTATAGAGTGTAATGGTAGAGCATATAGCTAAGATAAAGGCTGGAAGGTATGAATCAAAGGTAGCCACTGGAATGGTTGATCAATCAAATGGTTCCTTTCCATTGGTATCAGGCATCGCAAGTCTCGATGATGTATGTTCCGGTTCCGAAGTCACTATAAAAGAAAATAATTTTTTGGTACAATTTGCTTCGTAGTACACACTTTCCAAGGTTTGTTGAAAAAGACACCATAAGTAGGTAGCTATTGTGATCCGACCCAAATGCGTCTGTTAATTATACAATCTCATTGACCATGGAGTTCAGAGACTCAAGCTCCTGGATCGACATAACCCCCCGGTAACCGCATACCTACGCAGCCCCGCATGCAGGCACACGGCCCGCTATCCTCTCCCCCTGACACCAGAAGCTTTGCTGGTAAGGGAAAGTTGTCATGATGGTACGTACCTCAATTAACGATTGAATGTCAACGACCTCCATAAGAATCGTCAAAAGAGTCAAGTCTTATTTCGCACAGGCGTTTGTTCAGCCATGTCCCGACTACTATGTATGAGCTTTGGATCAACCTCGCTCCTCTCCACCAGTCATTGGCTAACATGTTCTATAGCATCGGCGCTCTCGCTGCGTCGCGATCCTCGTATCCTGAAGCTCCCCCCTTACCTGTCCTTCCTCTGCATTGCGGTCGGTGTGGTCTGGCTCTTTCTCCTGCCCTTAAACGAATACTCGCGACGGACGTACATCTCTGAGAACGCGCTACTACCAGGCCAAGTGCATACCTATTTTGGAGGAAGCGAACAGAACATCTTCCGTGCATATCGATACGAGGTCGACGAGGTCGCAGACAAGAACAATTATGAGTGGGTCTTGAGCCTCGATATTGAATAACTTGCTGCAAATGCTAATGACACTGGGGACAATAGAGTCAACGACAAGCTTGACAAGATTCTGACCGGTGTCGGGCTCAAAGTTGGACGCCAGAACTACACCTACCACTCAGCCGGCCATGAATACTCAGGGCAGAACCTCTACGCTATCTTGCAAGCTCCTCGCGGCGATGCCACTGAGGCCATTGTCTTGGTTGCTGCATGGAAGAATGTTGAAGAGCAGCTCAACCGCAATGGCGTATCCCTGGCGTTGACTCTGGTCCGCTACTTCAAGCGTACGTATCCTCAGAAAGTCACGAAACAATGATGAATATAGACTAACAGGTTCAGGCTGGTCACTCTGGTCCAAGGATATTATTTTAGTTGTCCCTCCCGATAGCAAGACAGGAACACAGGCTTGGGTAGATGCATACCACGACGCCCACAATCCCAATCTTGTGGCCCCTCTGCCTCTCAAGTCTGGAGCCCTTCAAGGCGCCATCGCGATCGACTATCCCCAGGACCAAGGCTTTAAGTCTGTACACATAATCTACGACGGCCCCAATGGTCAGCTTCCTAACCTCGATCTCATCAATTCTATTGTAAATATTGCCGGCGGCCAGATGGGTATGGGCACTCTCATCCAGAAGATGACTCAACACAAGGGCAGTTATCCTGATCGCCTACAAACTATGTTACGTGGTATGCTCAACCAAGGCCTGGGCTATGCGGCTGGTGCTCACAGCAGCTTCATTCCGTATCATGTTGATGCCGTGACACTTCAACCTCAGGGTGAAGGATGGCACGACGAGATGGGCATGGGTCGCTTGGTCGAGGGCTCATTCCGAAGTCTCAATAATCTCCTCGAACATCTGCACCAGAGTTTCTTCTTTTATCTTCTGATGCAGACTGATAGATTCGTAAGTATCGGTACTTACCTTCCTAGCGCCATGTTAATTGCTGCCAATTTTACCATCATGGCCATCTCCCTTTGGGTAAAGAGTGGACAGTCGCCTGCAGCTCAGAAGCTCAAGAAGAAGGTATCGACCACATCTGTCGAAGCGGCACCAGGTGGTAGAGATTTGTTTGTACCGCTGGCTGTTGTTGCTGTTTGTCAAGGCCTGGCAGTCGTGCCTCTGTACACTTTTAATCATCTTCCTGCTAGTGTGAGTATTCTCAGATACCATTCTCAAGTGTAACGTTAACCACCTCCAGTTGCTTTCGCCAGCATTCGCTGTCTTCTCTGTCATCTCAGCCATTCTTCCCCTTGCAATCTCAAGGCTTCTAACACTTGTCACTAAGCCCAAGATGCAGCACTTCCAACTAACAAAGTCTTTCTCTCTACTCGTTCTGGGAATGTGTTTATCTACCCTCGCCACGCTTAACTTTTCTCTTGCCTTCCTGATCGGCGTGCTCTCTAGCCCGCTAACCTTCGTCCAACCCGTCAGGAATTCCGCCCTTCGCTGGTCTCTAGCCGGCGTACTCAATGCTGTAGCACCCCCTACTGTATTATATGCTGCTGCCCAGGTTTGGAATATTAGTATTGCAGACTTGTTGAAAGAGGCGAGCTTTGGGTGGAACGTCTGGGGCATGTATACACCTGTAGTGGTTTGGTGCTTGTGGTGGCCCGCATGGCTCGTTGGCATGGTCAACGTCTTTGGAGAGGTTGCAGCATAGTGATGGGAAGTTATTGTAGGATATTGGCGACAGGGTGCATTTGTGCAGCTATAGAATTTACTCTTAGACTTCAAAATTGGTAGCTTACTGGCATAAGCAAATTCAGAATTAGTAGTCTTAACCCGGGCAAAGGATCATCATCTGCCCGTAGACAAGCTCTATCTGTCTATACTGTACATTCATTGGTTTTGTTTGCTCCATGGCCCCTGGCCCAGACTCCTTGCTGAGAATTGGCTTTAAGCAGCCCACACATCTTTGCCAGCCGACTCAATCCAATTGCCGAGCTGGTTGACGCTCGAGTCCCAATCAAGAAGTCGCTCACGCATTGCGGCAATCTGCTTCATGTCAAGCACCTTGGGCTGAACCCAAGTGATTTGAGCCACACCGTCCACCTGATCGATAGTGCCTCGAAGCAGACCCAGGCTTAGAGCCTTCATGATGAGATGCTCAATTTCCTCTGGTCGGACCTTGGTTTCTTGTGCAATGGCGGTGAAGGTAAGGGTACGGTCATGCGGGGGTCGGCGGAAGACGGTCTCAGTGAGAGCAGACAGGTAGATCTTCTGACGGAGATGCATGGCGTTACTCTTGAGAAGCTTGTTAGAATCCACGCGATCCGACAGTTGATCGTAAGCTGCGAGATCTCCACGGTTAAAAGCGAAGAGCAGATCTCGCATCCAAGCATGCTCGCTCTTTGTAAGGACGTCAAGAATGGGGTGTAACAAAAGTTCTCCAAAGTTGTAGATGCTGGTCGAGACGAGGGCAGCAATACTGAGGTGGTATGCCCGCTTATGTCGCTCTTCAGGGGATAATGCGTTGAGGTCGATGCAGGCAAGGTAGAGAAGGGCAGTGCGGTAGTAGTTGGAGAAGTCCATCTTGCGCTGGAGAGGGGTTAGCGGGGTTCAAACAAATATGCTTATCTTGGGGTCGCCAGGAAAATGAACATGCCTGATAGTAGATGGCGTTGGCGTCGTAAAAAGCAGCATGGACTACATTTTCGACAGAGTCAAAGGAGTCCAGTATCCTCTCAGCTGTGTCCAAGTCCTTTCGCGCACCATCTAGCTCATCTAGGTCTAATTTTGCTTGCGCAACAGCGACCAAAGCAAAGACGTAAGCGTCCTGAGAGTTTTCGTTGTCGACCTTCTTTGCAACCGATTGCAAGAATGACAGGCGTTCCTCATCTTCTGAATTTCCAAAACATCATCAGTCAGCAAGCGGTCCGGCTTCGAAGCATGTTCCTATCAAATCTCACCTTCGCACTCTGTTGCTGCCTTCAGGGCCAGGTCCACCAGCTTCAGTTGATTAATCTTGTCGGCGAACTTCAGGATAAAGACTCTGTAGAATGCTAGTCGTTGGGGAGCGCTGTCCGCATGGCTGAAGAATTCAACAAGGGCATCAGTAAGCTGGTGCCAGAGTTTGCGTTCCCAATAGTTCTCGAAATCGAGAATGAGGGGTTGAAGCTCCTCGGGAGCTTCATCACGCTGCTCGGCAAGGAAGTCTGGGATGTCGACGTTGCTCATAGTGGCGGAATATGTATTTATGTGATGTTGGTGGAATCGAGTATTGGTGACGTGCACAGCAACTGAAGCTAGCTTGCTTGTACTGGGCCAGTAGAGCGTGTGCTGCTCGACTCAACGTGTGTTTTCGTGTTGCGGGACCGCGGAGGAACGGATTACTCCCTTTCTTTAGAAATCGTATTATCGGTGAGAGGTCGTCCTCTAAATCGGTGAAGCTGATATGTTTGTTAAGGTTGATAGATGCTTCAGTGGAGCTGGAGGGAGGTCCTTAGCTCATCCATGAGGCTGCCAGGCAGCCTGGTCGTCGCAACGTAAAGACGCACGGCCCACCCTGGTGCCGAAAGAAGCAGCCCCAAGGACATGAACCAATAATGTGTTGCAAGATTTGAGTGACCGGTCACGTGATCTGTAATTACCATCCTCCGAGGCTCTATCCTGCCTAGCATCACCAAACATTGCTATTAAGACGAGACGACTCATAGCCAATTGCGAGGCACAGCAGCGTTCGTCACGCAATCTGCAAATTGCAACAATGGCTTCGCCTCTCCTTGCCGCGCGGGCGTCCCGCAAGGCTGCTTTCAATGTCGCTGGCAAGCGATTCCTATCTGATATCTCCATTACCCGAACTGGCAAGCCTATCATGCGTGTTGAGGGTGGCCGGTAAGCTAAGCCATGACCCATTGGCACTGTCGAGGCACTTCCTAACAATCTTCTGTATCTAGTTCATCCCTTGGAGGTACAAACATCGAGCTGCGAGATCACGAACGACACTAACGAGGAGCAACCAGGCCATACTGTTACCGTATTTGGCGCAACCGGTCAACTGGGACGATATATCGTCAACCGCCTGGGTGAGCCGACCTGATGCTGGACTACCATAGCTAGGATTGGATACTGACGCTGGCTTCAGCTCGTCAAGGATGCACTGTCGTTATCCCCTACCGCGAGGAGATGGCCAAACGTCATCTCAAGGTCACTGGAGATCTTGGCCGTGTTGTCTTCATCGTACGCTTCATTTCATCACGACTTACCTATGGCCTTTTCAGTAACCTTCATACTTAGGAGCACGACCTTCGAAACACCCCTTCTATCGAGGCAAGCGTTCGACACTCGGATGCCGTTTTCAACCTGATCGGCCGCGATTACCCAACCAAGTACGTTGGCATGAGATGGACTTGTGGGGGAGGATGAAGACTAAACATGTACCAGGAACTTCTCTCTGGAGGATGTGCACATCGAGGGTACCGAACGAATTGTCGAGGCTGTGTGCAAATACGACGTTGATCGATATATCCACGTCTCATCCCACAGCGCGAACTCCCAGTCCGTTTCTGAGTTCTACCGTACTAAGGTTTGGAGATGGAACCTGACCACACAGGAAAGACCGCTAATCAGAACTCTAGGGTCGAGCGGAGGAGATTGCTCGAAGCCTCTTCCCTGAGACCACCATCGTCCGACCTGCGCCCATCTTTGGTTTTGAGGACAATCTCCTGCTCAAGTTGGCTGGTGTCACCAATCTCTTCACTTCCAATAACATGCAAGAGAAGTTCTACCCTGTTCACGTAGGTTCCCAGCGAGTTTGTTGATGGTAAATAATTCTGACCAGCATGCGCAGTCAATCGACGTCGGTGCTGCTCTTGAGAAGATCTTCTTCGACGATACTACTGCTGGACAGACTTTCGAGCTTTACGGGCCCAAGAAGTACAGTATGGAGGAGATTTCTGTCATGGTTGACAAGGAAATTTACAAGCAGCGACGTCATATCAACGTGCCCAAAGCTATCCTCAAGCCCGTCGCTGAGTTGCTGAACAAGGTGCTCTGGTGGCACACTCTATCCGCTGACGAGGTCGAGCGAGAATACTTGGATCAAGTCATCGATCCGGAGGCTAAGACTTTCAAAGACCTGGGAATTGAACCTGGTGATATTATCAACTTCACCTACCACTACTTGGTAAGCTTGCCGATTGGCGTACTATAAGTTTCAAACTGACTCCCTCATAGCAAGGATATCGAAGCCAAAACTACTACGATCTGCCCCCTGCGACAGAGAAGGAGAAGAGGGAGGAGAAGAAGTACATCCACGTACTGGATGAATTGTAAAGAAGAAGAATCGAAATTTTGCTTACTATGAATACTGGAATGGCGGTCGGTGATTACCGGCTGAGCGGACGGGTCGATAATAGTCCGTGTATATAGGACCGCATAGACTAAAGAGTTTGCGAGTTCAAACAATTGTACGGGTTTTCTTTGGTTTGAAATGATCTCGGAAGATACTAAGGTTGAGAGCTTGTTGCCCCTACCTACCCTGAACTCTATCTAGCGTGGTGTAAGAAGCAGCAAAGACGACCCCGCCAAACCCCTCACAAAACCCTTAGTCGCAGCAGTCATCGTCTGGCCATCGTGTTTAGCTGCGTATCAAAACAAGAATAAAAGAATATATTCGAAGAAAAAATTCCGATGTCTTTTGATGATGAAGAGCCCATGTGAGAACTCACCTCCCCTTGTAACTACTATTACATGCTTCAGTTTACTGACTTGGTTCGCCTGCAGAAGCCTCTCGAGTCACGCCTTGGCCGCGTTAGCCGAGTTCCACGCGGAAAAGGATGCCCATGAAAAGAACTTCGAGAAGTTGAGAACCGGCGCTGCCCCAAGAGCCGGAGCCGGACTCGGGGTGGTCGAGCCGGAGGACGAGGACCCTGTAACGGAGGATGTGGACAATGAGCCGCTGAGCATGGCGGCCTTCACGGAGGACTGGAACGAATCGCAGTTTTGGGTACGTAAACAGAATGCGGGAAACAAGGCAAGGAATGAATCTGTGGCCCAGTTGCATTTCATCTTTGGCTACGGCGGTGGAGATGGCTTCTCGGTCGGCTTTTGGGAACCTGCCTGGGCCCGTGTTATGAGCTGCGGTATTTATTACGTACTGACCTGGTATTGGTACTCTTGGCGCAAGGGCCCGAAGACAACTTCATGATCTTGTCCAACAAAAAAGCTAACGTAGGCTTGGCCATCTAGTTCTTAGACGAAACTGCTCTGGCTTTGGCCGATCAGCTTCTCGACGGTGTATCGTCAAGCTCGACTATTGGTGTCGTGTCGACACCTAGTGTATTCATTGCGCTGAAGAATCGCCTTGTAAGTTCAATAATACATATGCGAACCCCTGAAAATTGCAAAATGGATCTGGGCAATATTAGCTGACTCGAATACCGCAGAGACTCTGGCCTATTGAAGATCGACCCAGGTTAGTCTTGCTCGAGCATGATCATCGATTCAGCGTCTTCCCCGAGTTTGTCTTTTATGACTTCCAGCGACCTCTTCAGCTTCCAGGTACTGCCTCGATCGCTACTACACACATAGTGTTTTGAACATACAGTAGACTAATGTGTTTATGAATCTAGGTAATCTGAAAGGCAGTTTAGACAGTGTTATCATTGACCCTCCCTTTTTCAGCAGTGACTGCCAAACAAAGTGTAAGATTGTTACCTTCCTATTGCTACGTTCCATACTGTCCAGATCATGGGCCTTGGTACAATTGCTACTCAGTAGTTGTCTGATACTAACACGACATCTTCGCTAGTTGCCCTCACTGGTCGCTGGCTTGTCAAGCCAAAGTCACCTCGTGTTATTGTTTGCACTGGTGAACGAATGGCTCCTATAATCGGCAAGCTCTATCGCTCTCTTGGAGTGTATGCCACAACATTTGAGCCTGCACATGCGGGCCTAAGTAATCACTACTACTGTTACGCCAACTTCGAGAGTTCAACCTGGGACTGGCGATCCGATGGATCGGACTAGCGAGCAACGGCAAGAGCTGTGTGGCATTGAAGAACACCATCTGCTGTCTCGAATCGTCTTGAACTCGTGAAAGAATCGACTCATGGCTGGAAGCATGCCAGATTCAGCAACACAATTGCACTCGCCAGCATCCTCGGATCATTCAAGTTCGCTGGTAAACTTCACTCGGGGACAAATAACGTTAAATAAAGAGATCCCCAATGTGCGATTTAGCCCTGATTATCATGGCAATTACTAAATTGAATGTCTGCGCCAAGCAATGCATCCTACTCCGCTCATTTGTTTCTGAGATGCGTGGCTTCCGCTAACCTGTAGATTATGTCCTGTGACGCCTCTCCATTTTCCTATGCTTTGAGACCTCTGTACCTAGCCCCTCATTTATCATAGACTCCAAGATCTCAAGTTCAGGCTAGCGAGCGAATGATGTAGAAGAGCAAGTATGCTTGCGCTCCAAGGACGTCAGACAAGCTTGCCATCTCTACCTTGTGATCATTGAATTTAAACCACTAAAAATACGTTAGCAGACCGTTGTAAATTTACAGTGAATAAGGATGTTTACCTGATCACCGACTCGACAATACGATGTGTAATGACCAGTATCAATCTCGCCCACGTGAACCACGACGCTAAGGAGGTCATAGGTACATGATCGCTCTAGTTCAAGGCTTTCGCGGCTATCGTGGTTGCGAACACGATTTGTATAGGGCAGCATGTTGAGCTGTAGAGGGAATTTGACCTCATTGTCAACCTTGGAAGCCGCACGATCATGTCGGCCGTGCCTGTACTCGAAGCGCTGTAAGACGGCTAGTTAGCAAATGAGCAGCTATTGATGAGCTGGAACCTTCATTCACCTTAAGCTGTATCGACAGCACATTTGGCAACCTCTTAATGCTGGTGTGCCGTTTTGCTTGCTGAGGCCCGTTGCAGTTGTTGCACCGATACTCACACTTGTCATACTTGATATACTCCTCATCCAAGCAGTCCTGCAAAGATAGCGATGGCTTCTTTTGCCCAGTTCTCTTACTCTTCTTTTGCACGACGTTCTCAAGACCCAGGCTCAGATCCAGGAACGACTGGATGGAGTTACTTTGGCCCGAGCAGTTCTGACATGTGGTTGTTGTCTGCATCTTGCCGTAAAAGGTCTGATGCATAATACAATTGCAGCTGTGCTCGCTGCCAATCTCTGGCTTCTTGCCATCGCCATTCCGCTCGTGGAGCTCTTCAGCTAAAAATTGAAAGAACTCATGGGCATCTTGCTCTTTGGTGGTTACAAGATTCTCGAATGCCTTTTTCTCGGAGATCCAGAACCCTGATAAGATGTTTGCAGCAGTGTAGCCGTTTGTATTCTCTAAAGCATAGAAATCTTGAAACATATCATCCATGGCACAGCTCAAGCAGTGAGGCACCTGGCAGTCATTACTCTGATGGCCATCGCTGAGGTAGAAGTTCCGTAACAAAGGATTATGCAAGAAGCTTTGAAGAACGACATTCTGATAGCATGTTGCACCAGCGTTGTAAATGCCGCGCAGGCCGTTGGCGCGGCATGAAGCGGTTGTAGTATTGTTAGTAATGTACCTCGGGTCATCCTTAATAGAGTCTGTGAAGAGTTCGTCGTGCTTTCTCTTTCGACCTAGCCACCAGTCAGCCGCAATCAACAGAATGCACTTTACAGTCAAGCATAGCTTTCAAGAAATGGGTGTTTTCGTTAAACACAACCAAAATCCTTGGATAGCCAACACTCGATGTAGTATTGCTTACCGGAGAAAGAACCAGTTCCTATCTTTCGCACCCGAAGCTCCTCGAGAGTAGGATCCCAGACAAAATCGTCGCATATTTGACAATAAAGGCAACCACTCCGGGAGTCAACATCTGCGCCAGGTTAGCAGAACAACGGAGAGGAAGCACAGGGCAACTCACAAAAGCGATGCTGTTTCTTAGTTCCATGTTTCAATCGATCGTCTTCGGAAACTGTCGTCGGACATTGTAGGCAGAGATAGTTCGAGGTAAGCGACGTTACGGGTCGACCGTCTTGTGTTGAAGTTTGGGGGACAATTGGCGTCGTATCGAATATGCCGCGAAGGATCAATTTATAGTGCGTAATGGAACTGTTCATAATCTCTTGATTCTTGCTTAGTAGAAGTTGTACATGTTCTAGAGACTGTTAGGTAATGACACTCGAGTAACGGAGGGTGAAAGGCATCATACCACAGCCGAACATTGGCGATCCCGGAACCGGAGACTTCACTTTGACATTCTTGGGTGAGGCAGGAGTCGCCGGCCGCGCAGACATTGTGGGAGATTGCGCCTTTACGACTAAAACTGTTGCAGCGAGCAATTGAAGCTGGTAAGGATGAAGGACTGGCAGGATATGGTGGGCGAAAGGGAGCTTGATTCCCGATCACGGCGAGGAATTACTGATATGGTTCTACTTTGAAAGCCCACCAAGTATATATCTCGGACGGGAGGCGAGTATGATTATGCGTTTGCTCGGTTACTCGTTCGTGATCGTACCGCTGGTTGGTCGATTGTTCGTTTGGCGATGCGAATGGCGAACGAGGCTGAAGGATACGAGGCACAGTGCCACAGCAAGCCGAAGGTCGGACAATAAATCGTCAATGGGCTTATAAGATAAGGTTGGAAGATAAAGCGCTCTGAGAAAAGAACCAAAGCTGCAAAGTGTGTTTTATAGATAAATCAACGAAGAAGGCCCAAGCAGGTGGGCTTGCGTTGGCGAATTGTTCCTGTAATCAACACAATGAACAACGGATTGGAAATGTAAGAATGATTACAGCCAGAGTGAAGCCGCTGTATGTCAGGGACGGGACAGGAGAGATTGCAGATTGCAGCGTGTGCAGGCTGCCTTAGCGCGTACCTTGGGGTATAAGATTGGCGGACAGGCACATCACAGTGGCCTGCTCGAGAAAATTACCTATACCCATGTCATGCAGGGCGATAAGATAAGCATACCACTAGCTAACTGGAGTCTACCTAACATTAACCGCGACTAAGATGCGAGCATCCTTAACGATAAACATACGTCGCGATCAATACGTTGCCAGGAATCTTATACAGCCCAGCATACAATTAGAGTGTATTCCACAACCCTAGAAGATTTTCTTTCGCTCAGATAATTCTTCTGTAAACATGACCAAGTCTGTCTCCTAATCCCGTGCTTATGTTATGTCGTGCTCAAACCATTGTCTATATCCCGTACCTGCTCCAGCTGTCCCACCTGAGCCGAGGTTTACCATGTCTCCTCCCTCACTAATTTCAGTTGCCGGATGACGACAGCGTGCTTACATTTGTACGTGTTGAAGAACCAAACCACTATCATATTTCTTTCCCTTCGCAAACTAAATCGCAACATGAGGATATTTTGTTCCTAAATCTTGCTCCGCGCCGCCAGACACTTAGGGAACGGGTCAAATCTCTCCGCAATCCACCGAAGAACCCGGCTCCGATCTGCAGTATCCGGCTCCGGGCCCCTCACGAACAGCACCTCGAACGTCGTCCGAACTACGGCGGCCCTGGTCGATTCCCCCACCCGGACTGGATATCATGGCCACACAACTCATTGCTCTGCCAGCCATAGAGCGTCTCAGTCCTACTTGCATCCGCATATTGGGTGGTAACCCAGGCAAATTCACCCTTCAAGGCACAAACACATACCTTCTTGGTACAGGACGTCGTCGGCTTCTCATTGACACGGGTGAAGGTCGCAAAGCGTGGGTCACGTCCATTCGCGACACTCTGCAGCAGGAGAATGCAACCATCGACGCCGCACTCATTACGCACTGGCATCATGATCATACAGGCGGTATAAAGGATCTTTTAAGCATATCACCCGGGACGAGAATTTACAAACATACTCCTGGAGAAGGACAACTAGGCATCAACCATGGACAGTGCTTTGAGGTCGATGGTGCGACGCTAACGGCGGCGTACACTCCAGGACACACCAAGGACCATGTTGTGTTTGTACTCAAGGAGGAAGATGCAATGTTCACTGCCGATAACGTGCTCGGCCAAGGTACTGCAGTTTTCGAAGACTTGGCCGCCTACCTGGGGAGCTTGGAAGAAATGAAGGGTCTCTTCAAAGGCCGGGCGTACCCTGGACACGGGCCAGTTATCGAGGACGGTCCAGCCAAGATTACAGACTATATCGTTCACCGAAAACAGCGTGAACAGCAGGTAATCCAGACACTAAAAACAGGACCCGATGGAAAGGAGACTTTAGATCCCATGCTATGGTCGGCTTGGTCAGCGACAGAGCTGGTCGAGGTGATATACAAGGACGTGCCCAAGGATCTCCACCCGGCAGCTCGCGGTGGCGTTTTGCAGATTTTGGGAAAGCTAGAGGGTGAGAGCCGTGTATCCCATGACGGCGACAAGTGGAAGATGTTGGCGGAGGATCGCTCGTCGCTGTAAATGTCTTGGTCTTGGTCTTGGTCTGAAGTAAGGCAGATATATTGATAATACCGGATCGGCGAGTCAACTGTGGTACCTACCTCCAACCAACCCAAACCTACAGAAGTGGTAATCGAATCCATTTGCCAGATATGTATGGGCACCAGTACATATTGCTGCTTCTTTGTATCATGGTATATTGAACGGATGACTGCGGATCCATATTGGTCTGTTTTGCTGATTTTCATCCTCGCTCTCCAACCCCCTTTGCTTTTCTTTCTGTCATTTTCTTTTGTCTCTCTTATCTTACGGTTTAGCCCATTCGACTTGATGGTCATGCCAAGAGCTCAAGCTCATAAAAATCGCGACCTTCGGCAGCTTCGGAATTTTGCATCATTGAAGGAAGCCCTCGATGAATGTTTTAGCAATGACCAACAGGTGGGGATCGCCAGCTGGGTAAGGTAAGGGTTTAAGCAGATCCCTGCCTGCCCACACTAACCACCTAGCATATTGAGCTAGTGCAGCCACTCGAGCAATTAACGTTACATACTGTAGAAGCCAGCTAGCGGGCATTGATAGACTCTTTTAATATACATTATGGCTAGAGATCTTGATGATTTTCGATACGCAGTTCTGCTTCATAAACACCTTATAGTAAGTTAGGATTACCTTGGCAAATGATTAGCTAGAATGTAACATTGCTACATTGGATAAGCATGAATAATACGATCCGAGTCCGCAGACATGATGTTGCAACACTACAGTAAACCTGTTGTTTAAAGTGATGTTTCATGCAGTCGCCTGCGGCCCAACTTTTTCGGACGACATCATACGACAAGCTATATCCTACCTGGTACAAGTTTTGTGTTTTACGTACCGAGAAATTCAGAAATATCGGAGTGCTCGGACATATGTCTACCTGTGCATTAAAGAATGGAGAAGCACTGAAGCTTGCCAAGCCAGAAGTCGAGACAGGCTGACCAAACATAACAATTTTTGGCAACATGAAGACGCCAAAAGCGATTCTGCGACCAGGAATTGCAACCTAGCACGGATGGATGACTTGACGTGTTGTCCTTCAGATGATCAATGTAAGTCAGCATGCAGTGTGGGCCAGCACCACAACCGGCAACCCGGTACCAATAGAAGATCGATGTCAAGGGCTACTTTCTACTACAAACTTAGTACCTACCTCTTAGGTACTCAGTATGTACATACATAGCAGAAGCCCTTATTGTATTTCGAAGGGAACGAATCCGTCTATCTACAAGAGATGACAGTGCAGTCCCTTGGGTATATGTACTGGTGCAATGATCTAACATTGCGAAACGGATATAAACAGAGCTTATCAGCTTGATGGGGATGCGCCTGGACGGAATCGTCGGGTCATTCGGAGATAGATTGAAGCTGAAATACCTAATTAACCGAAAGGTCCGCAGTCCCATTTCGGGATGGCAGTGATTCATATTGCCAAGATTCATTGGCAATGGTCCTTGCCCAGTAACGAGTTTTGAACGACGGTCCTATGAGATTGGGCTCCGGTGCCTTGACGAGAGCTACACATAAGTCAAGACGCGTATGCATGGATGAATACGCCGGTCAAGTATTATATTGCAGTGTTGTGTAGTTGCCGTCGACGTAGATACCTTGGTTAATTACCGCCATGACAACTCAGCTTTCAATATCGTAGTCATCCACGTTGACTTCACTGCCTTAGCTGAGAGAATCCATAAGGCCGTGCCCACTTCTTCTCCGTGAAACCGACTTTTATGTCAACCATTGGCTTCTAGAAGATGCTTTTCGGTTGCAAGTGCGTTATACTACTGTGCTGATCGACCGATTGCCTAATTTGGCATATGATGAACTACCTTACGGACAAGATGAAGAGGATCCTGACCTAATCTGATTGTCTGAAGACGCATTCTTCCACCCGTCGCGGTTCCCACCATTACGGCGTAAGATGCACGCGCTGGCCGGCCCCATGATCCCTCTCCACCAATGCTGTCGCCTGCTCACCGCAATTGTATTGTTGTTTCGCTCTCACGTCGTCCAGATACGCCTTCCTCATGATGAAGCAATTCGGAAGCTCCGGAGGTATAACTTCTGGATATTCTTTCTTGGCTTTCTGTCGCTTTGTCGCCGACTTGGCCAGGAAGCCCAGTGGCTCTCAGGTCAAGGATATAAGCCTGTATAGTTCCGGCATCTTGGCGCGATGGGTTTGATTTAAAACAATCCGATGTCATGAGTCCTTGAAACAGCTCCTGTTTTGCTGCCTGCTTGATCGAACCATCATATACAAGCCCATTTTATTTCTTTTGTTTTTACTTTACCGGACTAGTATAACATCTGTCTGCGAACCTCGTTCGTCGAACTGGCGTATTTCATTCTATTGACAGTTCCGCACACCCTAGGAAACCGCCCGGATCGAGGAATCCTAAACTCTAGGAACATGATATACACCAAATACATCTCCTATGCATCAAGTGCACTGCTTCTGGCGCTTCTTCCTATTGCCGTTGCTCACGGTGCTCACGATGGTAAAAGTATGGGAGTGGATATGACAAAACGCCATGGTGTGAATACAACGCAACCCTCCAAAAACGAACACTACCCTGATACTTACTTTTCCCATACTCAACATAATAGTCTAATTTACACACACATAGCCTTGATGGTTCTATCATGGGTCTTCATACTCCCAGTCGGTGAGTGGCTAGTTACAAGACCAAGCCAATTGCAGCTCTGCTTATCGACTAACACACACCCCAGTTGTCATGTTCTCGCTAGCCAATTCACGTTTTACACTACCTGCGCAGTTCATGTTCTTGGCTTTCAACATTCTGGGAGTTATTTTCAGCGTGATCTACAACGCCCAAACACCGGACCTGTATCCCAACAATGCGCACCACAAGATTGGTTGTATAGTGACATGGGTTGTCTGCGCTCAGGTTCTCTTAAGTGGCATCAGATATATCGTGGGTGCCCACAGGAGCGATGTCAAGAAGTCAGACAACGAAAGGCTTGCATTTTTACCAGTCTCGACCGACGAAGTCGACTCCTCCTGGCGCAATGGCTATCGTAACGATAGCCCATATCGAGGCACAGACGAAACTGGATCAGGGATCGAGTCCAATTCTGCTTCACTTCATAGCGACTCAGCATCTACGCTGAATTGGATAGAGTCGTCCTTTGAGATCACCAGGAAGGAGTACGATGAAGACGATGAAGAACTAACATTGTCTTCCCATCTTCCCGGGGGAGCTTTTGCCAGGCACGCCTCCAAGCTTGTTACGTCGCGGGTTTGGAAGTATATGGATATCAGCCGGAAATTAGTAGATCGAGTCATTCTTCCTTTCGGCTTCGTCACACTTGCAACTGGTGTGGTCACCTTTGGTCGATTCTTTGTAAGTTACCGGCGAAAGCCTCAACAGGGTTATTCGACTAACAAATTGCCACAAGGAGGGCCAAGAAATCTTCAACGGTTTGGCGCACTGGGTTAAGGGCGGTGTCTTCTTCTGGTTGGGCATCTTCACTCTGGGTCGTTGGACTGGAAGCTTTAGCGAGCTTGGCTGGGCATGGAACATTCGCCCTAAGAAGTCTCAGAAATGGTGCCCTTCTGCAGAATTTGTTGAGAGCTTCTTGATCTTCTTCTATGGTGCTACCAACATCTTCATGGAGCACCTTGGCGGCTGGGGAGGAGCCTGGACCGCTCAGGATATGGAACACTTGTCCATCACGGTTCTTTTCCTTGGGGGAGGCCTGGTCAGTCACACCCTTTTATTTTCCCTAGTCGTCATTGCAGAAGCTGACAGTTTGTTCTTCAGTGTGGTATGCTCATCGAGTCGACACGCGTCCGCAATCTACTCAACACGGCCGCTCAAGACGTCGAGCCCAAGCATCCTTACACAGCCGAAGAAGCAAACGCCGCCGAGTATCCTGATACATACGAATTCTCACTTAACCCTATCCCGGCTTTGGTCATAATGCTACTCGGACTAATGATGAGCTCTCATACGCAGCATAACATGATGTCCAGTATGGTTCATAAGCAATGGGGAGATCTTTTACTTGGAGCTTCTTGCGCCCGAGGACTTACTTACCTACTTATGTTTCTTAAGCCACCCAGGTCCATTTTCCCATCACGACCCCCCACTGAATTACTGGCTGCCTTTGGGCTGATATCTGGAGGAATTATCTTCATGGCTAGCGTAAGTCATGCCGTCTCAAGCACGACAATTCGGAAATTAACCTGAATCAGAGCACTGATACCGTCAACGGAATGATCCGCTACGATCTCGATGCCATGTTCATGTACACCGTCACTATGGGCTTAGTCGCTCTTTTAATGGCTTGGGTCGTCATTGTCCTTGCCATCAAGGGTTGGGCCGTACGATTCGAGAGACGTCGTATCTCGAGCTAAGAGGCTCAGGCACTTATATGTGTATAATTTTAGAGAGGAGGAAAAAAAAAGACAGTCATAAACCAGCCACGGTGGTAAAGCTGAGATAGATAGATTGCGTCGCACGCTTGATGCAACGATATTCTGCTTTGAGATTTGAGATACCCTTATGAGACAACGCCCTTTAGCTAAACCCCATTTCTGGAATATCTGACTTGATTCAATCCGTAGTGATGTAAGTTTCCATCTCGCCTTTGGAGGTGACATCCCTGATGCATGCAGTTGAGGATTTGCCTCAGGCCCAGCCGGAACTAACCGTGCATCTTACACTGGTGTTTCTGTCTTGAAAGTGAAAGAAGACCTTTTCCAAGGTTTGTGTGTCGGAGGGATGCGTGTCTTATGCTTCAAAGAGCGGCCTCATGCCATTGACTGCGGTGTTTGGAAGTGAGTATGCGCACTCTTCTCATGCATCGCCATCCTTCGTCTTTGGCTCAGCTACCACCCTTTTTTGATCCTCAGGCGAGAAGAGTCCAGCGCCCTGCTGTAGGGCGTGAACAAGGAATGGAATGGAATCGGCCTTAAAATCCTCTGCATTGCGAACCTTGTCAAGGTCCTCCGAGAGTTCTTGTGTCGTTCGTTGGAGATAGTAAGAGGCGAATTCTGGAGAAGATTGATCGGCGGATTTAGAAGACATGACCAATGTATTTGGATGAGAACTGTAGATTCCCCTTCGTTGAAATGAAGATGCTGATCTGAATGTTTTAAGGTGAGTTGTTGATTTGAAAATCGTCTAATCCGAATCTAAAAACAGATAAAAAGTTTGGCTAGCAGTTTCTTGACAGTGCGCGATAAGAATATTTAGCTCATGCACTGTACTACATGCAGATTTATCGTAGACCACAGTTTGCTCATAATCAACAAGGGATAACTACATGTTTTAAAACGATCTTACAACGATTCAGTTTATTTACTTGGTCAAGTTTCTGCAGGCTACCTGAAATGGCCCCTCCCCAAACACTCAAGCGGCTCACCTCAGTGAAACAATCGACTATTGCTTCACATGAAAGGCACAACGTAAGTTTATTGAGCATTTGAATAGCCCATTGCAGTACCTAAGGTAGTTTGGTAAGATTTCCGTATTGCAAATTCTACAGGGTGCTTGGATCAAGAGTTCGAGCACACCAGTCGATAACTCCATCTATTGCTATTTTTGCGTGTAACTCCATAAAACAAATCATGATCCTCAAACACCATCAACTCATAACGACGCCCGCACGCTTCGTGAACATGAAAAATACCAGAACATGACTGGAATAACTCAGTGGGAGATGTACTGGAAAACAGCAGAAACCTCGGACTCTCCACACTCCTGCCTGAGTAACAAATCCTGAATAGGTTTGAGTCCTTCGTTAACAAAATGGTTCCATGTGCTGGTATCACCATACAGCATAGCCGGTGCTTTGATGAATTGCTTGCCGTCTGGCTTGCACCGTTTACATTTGAATGTCTCGTGGGTGTCACTCTTGGTGTCCGACCGATACTGGAACAACTCGCGCAGGCTGTCAAGAGAGAAATGTCGTTCGACATCTTCCGCCGAGTCGACGACACAAGAAGACAAACTTTGCTTGTGAGATTGCCGCTGAAAGATCTTTTCCTCGATGGTACCGGTTGCAATGAAGCGGTAGACGAAACAGTCTTTCTTTTGCCCATCACGCCACACTCGAGCCAGTGCCTGTTGATCTGCTGCGGGATTCCAATCAGGGTCAAAAAGGACAAGACGATTCGCACCAATAAGATTAATGCCACATCCGCCGGCTTTGCTGCTGAGCAAGAAGATAAACTCATCGCCTTCGGGGTCATTGAAACGATCGACAAGCTTCTGGCGCTTGTTGACATTCATGGTACCATCGAGACGGAGACATCCGTATTGGCGGGAACGGCACATTCGTTCGAAAAGATCAAGCGTGGAAGTATAGTTGCTGATCAGTACAATTTTGTCATTCGTGTCTTGACGGATGCGGGCCAGCATGCGATCTAATACAGCCATCTTGCCCGAGTACCACGGCTTAATCTCGCGATCTCGACCACGGGCTTCCTTGGGGACGTAATCATCAGGGTAACACTGCTCCGAGCCTGGTAAGTCGTCTGCCATGTTCAGCAAATCGGGATGGTTGCAAAGCTTCTTGAGAATATTAATGGCCTTTAGGGGCTGGCTCCCTTTGCCTCTCAATAGGGCCTGGATGTCGGGGCTCTTGATGAAGTAATTGTAAAGATCAAATTGGAATGGTGCCAGGTTGCAAAACACAACATGTTCGTACTTGACAGGCAAGTATTTGGAAAGGATATCGTTCGTGCGGCGGATTAGGAACTTGTTGACAACACCAAGCAATGCCGCAGTGCACTCATCACCCTTCTTGCGGTCCACCTCTGACGCATCGGCGTCTCGACCTCGTAAAATTGGGATTTCGTATCGTTTGCGGAATTCCAGCCTTGTTCCAAGCAGATCAGGGTTCGCAAAACTTGTTAGTGAGAAATACTCTGTAAGATCGTTCTGGATAGGTGTGCCGGTCAGAATGACACGTCTTGAGACATTAAGACTGTTAAGAGCATTGAAGGTGTTGCTGTCACTATTTTTGAGACGATGGCCCTCGTCACAGAAAAGCAGACCGATCTTTGTATGTTTAAGCTCCTCCACGTTCAATCGTAGAGTCTCGTAAGAGACAATGATGACTGGCCGGGTTACGGCGCGGCCACTTGCAATAGCCCACTGTCGAAGCTGTCGTGTCAATTCCTCTTTGGAAGCCTTTCCGTCAATGGCAAATGGCGTTACGGCGTTAGCGCCAAGCCATTTAACCAATTCGTTGGCCCAGTTCTTCACCAAACTAGCAGGACATACAACAATGGCTTTCTGGATTGTTGACTTGCCAGCATCAGGGGATTGCTTGAGTAATGTCCACATGAGGGAAATGCACTGGAGAGTTTTCCCCAAACCCATTTCGTCGGCCATGATGCAGCCGTTGGCCTTCTCATCAATCAGGCCGGTGACACAACGATACATGAACTTGACACCTTCAACTTGATGCGGCCGGAGAATCTTGGCGAGCTTTGGATCAATGACAACTGGAACACGAGGGTGTTCGCCGTCCACCTTCTTTTTTATTCCTAAGATCTCAGACAAACTTTTGTGAACGAGCGGTGCATCGAGATTGCCAGACGAGGCATCAGCTGTGACCGGCTCAATAACCTTGGGAACATCTTTCGGTTTGTCGTCGATTGTCGGATCATGAAGAACGATAGCGAATTCACCGCTAGGGTCGTGCAATGGCTTAGCAACAAAAACAGCCCCCTGCCGAAGGCCAAGAGTAGGAGGGGCACGATTGGGGTTATATGCAGCGCTATCTTTGTTTTTCAGCGGAACAGAGAAAGCCTTGCGGAAAACAAGAGTCTTCTCCTTGGCTTGAAAAACGGGAAATCGATTTATGTCTCGAGTGGCAAGGGCGAGCCTGTCATCATTGGAGTATGGTTTGTCATTATCTGCTTCTCCATCGGCACCGCCATAATCAACTTTTCTTCGTTTGCGGGATGGCCGATCAATGGCAGGGCTTCGTCCAGCAACTCCAGGGCATTTGAATGGTTTGTGAAGGCGGTCGATTGAGGCGGGCGTTGGCACCCGCTTGCCAAAAGGTTTGTCCTTGCCAGCAAGTGGCGTCGTCATAAGAGGTGATCTGATTTTATGTGTTAGAGGTTGTAGTGGTGATCCAGAGGTAAATTTGACAACTTACGCTGCTCCCATATTGAAACCTTGTCGCTGTCCAGCCTGAGGAAAGATTGTGGTGGGATTTGAAAGTTCCTTTGCCACCCAACAGGAATCGATGCAACGTAAGTACAATACTAACGCATCTAAGCGCGATGGATGACTCGACGCGACAACAGGCAGACACACGCTATCACGTGCTGCCACTAGCAGTTTTGGGAAAGAGAGATAAAACCTCCACTAGCTTAGGTAATGGTGGGCGACAGTCGAGTTTATCGTTTTGTTAGCCGATGATGGAATGTTGTAGTTACTAACATATGCTCACCTTTACATTTCTTCTTAACCTCAGTCTGGTCTACTACGAAGAAAAAAGATGTTGGAGAGTTCTTTCGCAAGAGCGCCGTCTGGGTATGTTAGCCTGCTGATCTCTTACCTCTTCAGTATGCGGCTCTAAATGACCCTGTATCACTAACACATGCTTCAAGAGTCAATCTCTCCCAGTCCGATCCAAGCCGATCGGCCGGTGTGGATGCTTTTGCCGAGCATCAATCCTCTGGGCCGACCCCTCTTCAAGTTGCTATTGCTCAACATCGCACCGGTATCCTAACTGCAACTGTGGCCGGCCATTTTGCTCACTGGCAATATCTCACTCGATTCCGCCGGATTCATGTGCAAGCAACTGCAAACCGACCCCCTCTCGCAAAGCTCGGATTAGCTTGGGGCCTTGTCTACCTCGGCGTGCTGAGCACCCTCACCTTTTCTCAGCGCAAAGTCGCCCGGGGTTCTGATCCTTTTCTGTTACCTTCAGAGTCTTGAGACATAGCTTCATAATGTCAGCCGACTTCTGGGCTGGCTATCTCAGCGGGGCTATTGGTATCATCATTGGAAATCCTCTCGACGTGATCAAAGTACGAATTCAGGCACAAAACAACAACCTTGTATCGAATCCATCTTTTTCGTCAATACCAACAGGAACCGCAGCGGCAGCTTCAGCCATCAATCAAGGCACATCATACACAACACGGTATTTTGCATCCTACAATTCTTGGATAACTGGGACTGCAGCACCAATTCTAGGCTACGGTGCTTTGAACGCCTTACTTTTTGTCTCATACAACCGTACCGAGGCTGCTTTGAACAACACATCTTCAGTGCCCGGGTCATTGTGGAATACATGGATCGCTGGCGCCGTGGGTGGTCTTACAACCTGGGTTGTTAGCACCCCTACCGAGCTTATCAAATGTAGAGCACAGCTAGCGTCTCCCCCCGCCTCAAGCTGGGCTATTGCCAAACAAATCTGGAGAGGTGAAGGTATTCGAGGGTTTTATTTTGGAGGAGCTGTAACTGCCGCTCGGGATAGCATTGGTTATGGCTTCTACTTTTGGTCTTATGAGTTGAGCACACGTTGGCTAGCCACAGAGCCGGGTAGGGAGAGCTCGTTTCAGCACGAAGCTGCCAAAGTGCTACTCTGCGGAGGTCTAGCTGGCGTGGCAACTTGGACTAGCATATTTCCACTTGACGTTATCAAGACAAGAGTTCAGGCTCAGATCGTAGGAAGCCAAGCAGAACTATCCCCTCTTTTGCAGCACAATGGGCCATCACCAACCGCACGAGCAGGTGCTCTTCAAATCGCGCGCGAAGCTTACCGGGAGGGAGGCTCCCGCGTTTTCTTCAAAGGATTGACGGTTTGCAGTGTCCGAGCTTTCATCGTAAATGCCGTCCAGTGGGCTGTGTATGAATGGGTTATGTCCGAATTTGGCCATGGACACAGGCAGTCAGCGCCATCCCTGCCTAGCGTAGAAGTAGCATTTACATGATGAATCGCCGGCTGACAATCTACCCCAACCCATATAGTTGCCTTGGCCAAGTTCCCCGTTGTTATGTGCCATGAAGTTGAATGATATTGCGAAGTATACGCGAACAATTCGTGAAGGCACCCAATCCTAAAATACTGCTCACAATATTTAATGCCACTCAGCCATCCGGGTGATAAGTCTACCAACAAGCTCACCATCATCCTTCTCTCATGGGACCAAGTCGACGTGAGGATTGGCTACGTGGTTACATCTATGTAATGTGCGACGTTCTATCAGCCGTTAACGGTTACGGAGGCAGGCTTGAATAGACCCTGACGACGCTGGACAAAAGCGACCGTCTAGAACCCTGATTCATGTGATGACACAAAACGGAGACGGGCCAAGTTCATGTACACGGTAGCGAAGAGACTGTGAAAGGTGTGAACCTCCATGGACAATGAAACGATCAGCAAAATCAACTGAGTTGACACTTGTGCCACTTAATGCTAGTACTGCCCATGTCTTATTATTATTTAGTTAAACAGTCTCCATTACTCCTGATACCTCATGTAAAACTGCCTTGGGAATTGTGCCACTTAAAATGTCGAATAGATACCCCAGGCGCCTTGGATTCACGTTTCGTCTGCCAATCCTCTCCGCCCATCTCAAGCAGTACCCGTTGTCTTGTCGGTCTGATTCACCTCGCGCCAACCTTCCAGACCTGTCTGAGATTTCCACCGTTGGGTATCATCATCATACTGCTCGAGCCACTTGGCCATGGCATCACTGGCTTGGGCGACGATCTCCCCCTTGCCTTCACATGTATCGGCGGCGTCCTTCTCGAATCTCTTCCGAGAGCCATTCCCGGTCTTCTCGTTGCGCTCCTTTCTCTTCTTCTCCCTTGCAGCTAGCCATTCTTTCCGCCCGGCGAGATATTTGACGCTATGTCCTAAGCCAGCACACTCGTGTGAGATACCCTTGTGATTTCTGTCTAGTGGAGGAGCAGTGAAGAAGAGGACTCGACCAGCACTGTCATGTTGGAACGCCCGCCGTAGCTCATCTGGTAGACTGTCGTTGATGCTGTCCGGAAGCGCATACACTTCCGGTGGCCTTGGGGGATTGTACGCATTACCGCCTTGCATAGGTACCCCAGGAGCAGGAGCCATAGGGTTGCGAGCAACAGAAACAGGTTGCGCCTGGCTGTAGGCTTGGGTCATATGATTTGCCATTGGCGTCTGTTGATGCATGGGGGCTACTGACTGCCCATAGTTTGGGGTGAAACCTGGTGCATAGCTTGCTTGCGGGGGCTGAGGTTGGGGTTGGTACTGGACAGGTCGAACAGACACCTGATTTTGATGGTTTAGGTGAGGTGGGTGTGGGATAGGAACGGGGGTTTGATGAATCTGTGGAGGTTGAGCTCCCGGGGTAACTGGTTGGAAATGAGGCGTCATATGCGCAGTGTATGGCACAGGCGATGGTGACGGACCTCCTGCATAAGAAACCGAAGGGTGTCGGGCAGCATGATCCCCAGGCAGACCTCCAGGCACAGGCAGCATCGACGCACGTCGACCGGTGTCAGGACCAGCATCAGAGAGCGAAATAGCCGACATAGTTTGTTGAGGGCTGGGTCCTGGAGGGGGCGACTCCTGAAATGACGATTAGTCGGATCTTGTAATATGTTTGATAAAATTTGATAGGAAAGAATAAAGTAAGAAGGGTATGTCGGGTGTTAAAGCTGAAAAATCCAGGGTGTGGGATGATAAAGAGCTTGATCATAGCCAGCCGGACAAACACCCAGCACGATAACAGACAAACAATAAATGGATGTGCTTCACTTACATTGGATTCTCGTGGACGGCGATGTACAGCCCCAACAATTGGCGGGGCGTTTGGGCTTCCCCATGTTGGCTTGGGCAGCTCATCCGTCTCCTTCGCGTCCTCGCGCAACAAATGCTTAATAGGGCTTGGGATCTTTTTCATGCGCCGAGGCGCGTCAAAGAGATCCATTTCGTAGTCCTTGTCGCGTACCTCATCGGGAACACAGCTTGCCCACGTCTTGATCTTGTTAAATGTGAACCTTTCCTCGTTATAGCGTGATTCGCACACATATACCTCCTTGTCGGCAGGGAACCCACGGGGTCGGCCTTTGTTGAAGCGGGTCACAAACATCACAAAGCACCGATCCAGGACATCTTCGATCTGATGATCCCGATACTGCCCAGTCTTGACGACTTCATGTTCGAAGAAATGCTTCTCATATCGATGTACAGTTTGTTCTGGGCGGTAATACCAGCAAGCATTGATCCATTTTTGGCCAGCACGATCTTGCCAAGTTCGATAGATTTGCGCCACTGTAGGTTTGGCCAGATCGTTGGGATTTCTGATGTGAACCCAATCACCTAAGTTGTGTTAGCCATATGCGCGACATAAATAAAATAGTTTACTTCGACATGTACTTACCGGTCTTCCAGGTTTGTCCATTGTATTCAATTTCTGCCAAAGGCAGTTTGCCGTCTTCATCTCGGAAATCATCATCGGGCTTGGCTTTCTCTTGCTCTGCTAAGAGGCTCGCCTGTTTCTCGAGCTCGATAGCAGCTTTGTATACCTCACTGTCATCCTCATTATACCGCTTGGCATTCTCAAACATGAGATTGAGATCCTGAAGTACGTGGCCAATACTTTGGTACTTCTTTCGTTTTGCCTTCTTCTTGATGTTGTCGAGAGCGATGGGATTGGGTATTGCCGTGTAATAGTCGGGGACGGCCGCCTTATCTGGCAGCCTCTCGAAAGGATGAATGAGAAGATTTCCCTCATTGTCTCTTGGCTTTCTTAGGCCCTTAAGAAGTGAAGAGATGCGTGCCTCGTTCGGGGTAAGCACACTCGGAGGTCGCCCTCTTCGTTTACGCGAATCGTCTTCATAATCTTTGTCTTGATCCTTTCGCGCCGATGCGCGTCGCTTTCGTCCACGGCGGCGCCCGCCTTCATCATCGTCTTCATCGTCTTCATCGTCTTCATCGTCTTCATCATCGTCTTCATCGTCTTCATCATCGTCATCGTCTTCGTGGTCATCCTCTACTGGTGGCGACTCTTCAGCAGGAGGAAGATCGCCCAAGTCCGGCAGTTGTGCGTCAATGGCTGTGATGTGGCCCTTTGCCACCAGTTTATTGAGTTCTTCAGCGAGTATTTCTCTCAATTTCACAGCGGCACCGAATATTGGAGCAGAGGGGCGGTTGTAGACCTGAGCGTTGTGGCAGATTTGCGCAACATCCTTGACGAAGTCTGTAAACGAACCGTATTGTTTCTTTTGAGTTTTTCCCTGTCGCTAATGATCAGAGGTCGATACTCTGGTGAACGGGACTGACATCGACTTACCCGAATGGTACTGAAAGCAATTGGCTCGGCGATGATCTCGAAATAATCAGGCAAAGTCCGTCGGTTAGGTATTCGCTGGAAACCAGCAGCAAGCTGCTCGCCACTAGAACCGTTGTAAATTAATTTTTGCTTTCATAGGACGTGGGGGAACAAGCGTACTCGTCCTCAATACTACACAAGTAGGTTGAGAGGTTGTGAATCAGGCGATACATGTCTGGGCGGCCTTCATCATCTAATTCGCCTTCAGCGTCCTCTTCGCCTTCGGCATCCATATCGACGTCAGCATCGCCCTCGGCATCGACATCATCGCCCGGCGTATCCTTCATCTCGACGTCGACACTGGCGGTCTTGGCTTCGATCGACTCGCGCACCTCTGGCGCGTTTGTCCTCCGAGTGTCCATGATGGACTTGCAAAACCACTCGGGTTCAACCGCAATTCGCGTGTATGAAATCAAGTCGCTATGCGGATTTGTTGTGTGGGCTATGTTGCTTGTCGTGAAACTTAATTGCGATGAAAGTTTAGATCGCGAAACTAGAATATCAGTTTCGCGAAAGCTGATGAAGCTGAGCTGTAGAAAGGTACGTATTTTCGAGCTGGGCTGTGAAGGTGCGACTGGAGCGCGGCGCAATTGCTCTTTCTTGAAATGGTTAGCAAGGGCTGTGTGTATTTGACAGCGGGTCCTAATATTTTCACTCTACACCACACCACAGTGAGATGCATGGTCTTGGAGGCGAACGATATTGATTCCTGACTGATACAAACCGCTCGGTATTTCCTAAAATCCAAGACGAAAATACTAATACTGGTAAAATCCTAAGATATCTCAAAGTCATTGACCTGATCTGGATTTCGTTGACGAGCCGACAAACTGCCTTGCTTTCGTTTGGGTTTCTTCCAATTCCTTGCCTTCAGAGTGCAACACCCCTCCCGAGTTGATCTCGGCGTGGAATCTGTACCTGCCAACTTAGCGACTCAGAAAGACGACCATACGGAAACCTTGAGCTCTTTGAAATTTGAAAAGGTTGTGTTATCATCATGCGGGCGCGCTACAAAGCTCCAGCCGGCACTGGCATTCTGGAGCTGTCTGATGACGCTACAGTCCAAACCCTCTTTGATGAGCTTCGAATCAAGACTGGTCTGGCCAATTTTGGAATCAGGTACGGTCTTCCCATGGCTATGAAGACCCTCGAGCTCAACCAGAGCGATCAGATTGCCCGATCTCTTGGTCTTCATGGCGAAACACTTACTATTGTTCCGGAGGATATACCACCGGCGCCTACTGAGCCAGCTCGGACTGCCACTGCCCAAGATCGGATTGCGACATCCCGAACCGTGAAACAAAGAGATAGCCCCGAAGATGTGCATGTTCCATGGCGGGAACGAGGTGGGACTCTACGTTAGTATAAATACTGGCTCATAATCATTCCAGGCTACTAACACAGGGCAGTTTTGCGAGTGATGCCCAGCGATAACAGCTGCTTATTCACGGCCTTCGGAGGTGCTTTACAAGACCAGATTCCCGCTCAACAATTGAGGAGAATGATGGCAGACTTCATTGTTCAGAACCCAGAAGACTATTCGGAGGCCGTGCTGGGTAGCTCACCTAGCCAATACTGCCGCAATATCCAGGACCCTGACAGATGGGGTGGCGGTATTGAGCTCAGCATTTTGTCCTCTATCTTTAATATTCAGATCTGTACCTTTGACGTTCAGGTCAGTGGAAAGCCTCTGACCTTGTTGCTTCTATTCATTGACACTTTTCTAGGCCCAAAACTTAATCAACTTTGGAGAAGACAAGCAGGATCGTTGCATCCTTGTGTATTCTGGAATCCATTATGATCGAGTCGCGTTCAGCTTGTCCGACTTTCCACACAACTCCCCTACCTTACCCCCTGAACTAGATCGAACTGTTTGGCCGACGGACGATGATGAAATACTCGAACAGACTCAAAAACTCATCAAAAAGCTGAACAAAGCGCACTATTACACTGACATAGAAGGATTGATCCTAAGATGTGATGTGCCTGGATGCGACTGGATAGGCAGCGGCCAACTGGAAGGGCGGAAGCATGCAGAGTTGACGGGGCATGTGGACCTGAGCGAGATTCAAGATGAAGCTGATGACGTGCTCCGTAAGTGTGAGACGCCAGGATGCGACTTCATCGGCCAAGGAGACAAAGTCATGAGACAACACAGCGCCGATACTGCCCACGAGGGGTTCTGCGTTATTCCCGATTGGTGACTTGGTCAGGAATTGCAGTGTCGGTTTTATTTACGTCTGCGTAGTGGAGCAGAAGTCGTATCAGATATCGTGATCGAAGTACAGTCTGCATGATATCGATGAATTAAGTTGGATGCAATGCAGTTAGTAGTATCAATGGGATATCTAGGTAGACACACGTGTGAATTGAACGCCATGCGATTAAAATAAGGGGCGATCGGTTTTATTCTCAGAGAATACCCACTGATATGTGTTCGGCACCCAAACCCCTTACTCGCTGCCACTCCATAAGAGAAGTGCGAGAAGACGTAGAAAATTGCCGTGAATATACCGGTAGTCCTATGCCTACATACTTTTGTACTGCCATAGAAGCTTGGTCCAGGCGGAAATAACTAGCAATCAAGTGTGCCTCTCGCAAGTGAAGTTACACACGGCCGAGAATAGCTGTTTTTAACCTCCAAGTATAGCTGCGGTCAGAGCCGTTTTAGTTATTTTGTCTTTTCCGAGAGCTCTTGCCTAGGCATCGAGTCGATATTAGCCAAAGAAAGATTCAAGAATTCATGTTTGTTCGACCAGTTCTGCTGTCGCTCGGTGAACTCGATCATTTCTTGGGGTGGAGGAGGCGGGTCAGTGATCTTTGTGATGAGATATGCTGTAGATGCCTCAGCAATGCCATAGACAAGTACACCGACGAGTGGGATCTTAACAAGGATATAAAACCCCAGTCCAAAGCCGAATAGGACTCCTTCACGGCTACGGAACCAGTTCCGCTTTTGGTCTTTGGTGAAGTGAACACGGGCAAAGTATGGCTCAAGCAACTCTCGCATCATGCTCCTCGACGAAAAGTAGCTCTGAAGAAAGATGACGAGGTACTTTCGAGGAAGGAAAATGCCTGTTCCAAAGATTACGGAAGCCGGTCCTAAGCCCACAGCATTATTGAAGGTATAGAAACTGGCGGCTGGCAACACAAATCGACCGATGACCGGAACATATGAAAGGCCGAACACGACGAGAGAAATACCGCCCTTGCGTAGGAAGCGGTATAGAAACATAGAAACGGCTTGGGCGGTACTCTCAGAATGCGTGCTTCCATCAGACGCCCGATACATCTTGAGATTAGGATAGTACATGTCGCGGAGTTCCGAGGGTCTCTCATCCCTGTGCTTCTGAACATAGGTCATATCCACCCATTGCAACGACTGCATGAAACTGTTATGGCTTGTTAGACATAGGCCAAGGGTTTCTTGTGCTGAATATTCAACTTACAGGTTATCAAGGGTTGGTACAACATAACGCATAAGAGCCATGAGGAAGAAGGGGACTTGAAGAACATATTCTGCAACAAAATCGAGTCCGCCAACTAGCTTATCATCCCATGTCACAGCGTCAAGAGACACGAAGAATGAAATGAACCATATCAATACCTTAATACCAATGATCTGCATTTGAGGTTAGCGTTACTTCGCTTCTTCATGTCCCAGCTTTTGCTCACAGGCACAGTGATGATAAGTCTAATAGCAAGACCCGCCAGGACAGCGATCGCAGCTTGGCGATAGTGATCGGTGGTGAACAATGCTGGGTTTTGAAGTGCGCGATGAGCTGTATTAAGTATTGGTAAGTAACAATGCTTCTTGTGGGGATGTGCAAGATAGGAAATAGTTGTTCCTCACCTCCAACCAAAGTAAGTTGAGCGCCACGAATCACTGTGTTGGGATCGAAGTGGGAAACGTCGAATTTCTCCTCAAGCTTCTCCTTTAGTTTGTCCTTATCAATCTGTGTCTTATCGATGGCCGACATTCTGGAAACCTAACAAGTGTGGCCGAAGCAGCTGTAGGGAACAAAGCTATGCACAGCTGACACGTAGAATGGGCGAAGTCTTGGTGGGCACACTTTGTCGGGCACGGTAACTTCGTCTGCCGGTTCAACAAGAGAACAAAGGTGTTGGTGAGTTTGTTGAGGAGGATCTGGAAGTCTCGGATTTCGAACTTGCAGAGTTTGTGGGAAAGTGATGTGCGGAACATCGGATACAGTTTGGAATGATGTGGACTTTGAGGCTGTACCTACTACCTTACCTAGTATGTGAGGTGACGTAGGCAGTCGGACCTTGCTTGCTCCAGGCTTGCAGCTGAATTAGCTCTTGCTCAGTTATGGGTGTACCCACTGGGAAAATCACATGTAAGAACTGCGAACGAAGAAGCCTGGGAATGATACCCGTACTCCGTACTCCGTATACCGTCTAAGGTTGTCTGGCAAGAGTCGCAATCCTCATGGAATTGCAGTAAACCCCGAAGTTCTAATGCTCTGCAAGGGAATAGGCTTGGAACCGAAACAAGCGCTCTTCTAGTCTTAGGTACATAACTTTGGCTTGGTATGCCTTTTTCGTTCTTGGTAGAAACAACCACTCCCTCAATGACCTAGCGACCTATGCCCCGTCACCACTTGTAAATTACCTGTCGGGTAATACGACTGCAGCTAGCGGCCTTTGTGGCCGATTTGATCATGCAAGGTCCAGTAAGTATCAAGCAACAGGGAACCAGTAGACCATACCAGCCGATGAGTAGGTAAGCAGGGATGCAAGAACATTACACGTCAATACAAGAGCTTCTGTGAGATTTGAGCCATGTCTAGTAGCTGTAGGCTCAGCAGCGGCGATGCGCAACAGTGTGCTGATATCTCATGTTTCCCAGAATTGAACACTCAAGCTACCTCCTAGTACTTACCTACTAAGGTAGTGGAGATCAAGGGCAGGACGTCGCCGTGATGGGATCAGCAGGCTGGAATGTTAAAGTAGATGACTAAGGCACGCACCCCTCCAGAATCCCATGCACTCACATACCTAGCCAGCCGTCATTTCAGCACTCCTTGAATCGAGGGAGTGAACAAAATTGATAGGTTCTGTGTCAGCCGCCTCACGACATTCAGGTAGCTTCATTGTGATAACGCTCTCTCGCCCAGCACTGGGGAACCCGTATCCATTATCCCTCCCTTCAAGCGCGTCTCTCCTACCCTATAAACCCTCCCTTCCGACTGTTGGCTGGTCAGGGGATCCACGACAGCGCCTTGCGACTCGGCGCGACAAATCCAACCACCACTACCGCCTTCTCGTAACTATGACCGGCCTCCTCTATCTGTCCCGTCGAGATGTTTGAGCTGCAGCCAGGCTGAAAGAAACTCTTGCGCTACCAGATATCAGATAACGCTGCGAAGTCTCTATCATGGACGGCTTTGCGGAAGACCTGCCGCCGCATCGAGCTCCTCGAAGAGTGTCGACCACCCCGTTGCCAGCACGAGAATCTACGGAAACAGATACTCCCGATTCAGATCTAGTCGAAACACTCTACAGCCATCCAAATGTCAAAATCATTTCTTTTACAGCCACCGGACGAGCTTTCGCGAGGAGTCCTGGAGGTCCCGCCTTAAGCAATGTTGATCCACCTAACTCCTTATCATGGTCCTCGCAACTGGAAAGAACCATTGCCGTCGGTGAGTACTCAAAGATGGGCGTCTTGGGACTTTTTTGCTAAGCAACGCGAGTAGGACCTTTTCGTATCTACCGAGCACCGAGATCTGTAGCCTTCTTAAGTTGTGGTTCTGCCTTACAGCCAATCCTACGGAAGAGCCAGTGTTGGTGCATAGACGAGGTCAACAGCAGATTCGTTCTACAGATCCGTCGACCCAATTATTGGAGAATAGAGTTGCCGATTGACGATCCTGAAGACCAACAAAGAGCTGAAGAGTTGAGAGAGGTTCTTGACAAAATCCTACAATTTGAAAAGACCGAATGCCCGTTCAAACGCACATTCACTGTTGATCTGCCCGAGCAGGTACCCGTGACAATTCTTCCTTGGACACCACGGTCGCAACCCATCATACCATCCGACGATGTAGCTTCGATGTCTACTGGTTCGCGGAGGTCATCCTTCGTTGGGAGGGCGTCAACACCAACCTCCTTGAATAACAGCAGACAACATGCAGAAATTCCCACGAGTCCGATGCCCAGTAGGCCTGCGAGCGCGGCGACTTGCGTGGTTCCGACAACAATATCTTTGTACGAGGAGTATGGTATGAGCATCGATCCGCTTCAGCCCAAAGGTACCGGGACTTCAGGCCACACAGAATCCAGCACAAAACCATTAGAGGTTGTGCCAGAACGTCCGACGGATGGCGATTTTCTAGATCCATTTCGTTCTAGCTTCCCCGAATCTTACAGCTCCCCCTCGTTCTCCACAGACTCTGGTTTACACACCTCTCACGACGGGTCATCCATACTTTCTTCTAGTCCTACACAAGACGATGTGTCTATGTATGAGCTACATGAGGGATCTGGTAACCGAGGTGGCCGCATGAAAGCTAGACTACGACGACGAACAGGGGGTTTTACAACGACTAGGTCTGCCACAATGCCACCACACTTGATGCCAACGATTGATAGGTCTAAGCCAACGTCTTCCGCATCAAGGGATCCGCTTCTGAGAAGTGCATCGGAAACAACGAGAAAACCTATCGTCCACAATGTAGAAGCCTCGCGTTCCACCGAAAAGAAGAGCAAGTCGGAACCACGACTTTTGCAACCATCCCACCCACAGGGATCCGCGCAACAACCGCGACTCCTACGCCGAGACAGCGAGGAATCTTTCCACAGTGTTGAGTCGTGGCATTCGTCTGGTGCCCCCCTCCATCCTTCGCCTCCTACATCTCATGCAGAATCATTTGTTGAATCGAGGAGGGAATCAAACGAGACAGACACCCTATCAGTCGAAGGATCTAAGATGAACAAATCCTCTCAAAGCAGGGGTACTTCTCCCATGCCTTGTGCGTGGGAATCTGACTCGGAGGATGATAGCGGGACATCTGATGAAAGCGAAGCTCTGGATGCAATATCGACTAGGGAACTTACTACTCAGGCCTCTATCGAAACAAAAGAAACAACACCGGCAGCTTCAGTACCCCAACGACCTTTCGTTCCACGTCATAGAGCAACAACCAGTAGCATTTCAGTGAGACGACGCGCTTTGTCACCCTTACCTCCGGCGGCGAACCTTTTTACGCCGGCTTCAACTATGGAGCGGCGCCCATACCGAAGTAGATTAGAAACTGTCAGAAACCTTCCAATGGCCATCATTGCCAAGACGTGTGAAATGATAATGGGCCCTCCCAGTTCCCTCATTCGTCTTATACTTAAGGTTGCGGCCAAGATTGCTTCTGGCCAGTGGAGGGGGTTGGTCTATGGGTACAGTGAGGACGGCGAGGAAATACCCGTTCAATGGGATTACTCTGAAGAAGAATTCAGTGACTGGAGCGGCGACGAGGATTATGACCATCGCAGCAGTCACAAACATCACGGGAAACGCGAACACCGGCATAACAGACACCGTAGCAACCATGGCAAAGCGAGCCAGGGGTCAGGTGCTGAAAATGAGTTGCGTAGGCAGCCTTCATCATCAGATGATAGCCGGAGCTGGGGTGTTGATTGATTATCTTTGGCGCCCGTTAAACGACTCATGCCATACAATGCTTAAGGATATATTGTGTGAATGCTTATGAGGACATGTCCTTGATTGCCAGTGGTGTTTCGCCATATGGCAGGTTCGTTAACTTGAGCAGGACGTTTTGGTTGGGCGTTTGGAACAGAACCAATCGGCTTTGGTGATATAGAATCCAACATAAGGCTGCGGTTTTACTCATCTTCTGGAATAAATCTTTCTGGGCTCAGGAGTCTGTATGAGCGTGTTATTTTGGTTGTAATCCATTATTTAATTGTACATTAGTATTTCTCTTGTAGTAAACAGACTACTCTTCTCCACTGACTCATTCATCACATTCACATGATCCTACCTCGCTTTGCTGTGTGAACTCTTAGGGGTAAGACCAAGTGTTCTCTAGTATGTATATGATTCAGGGTATAGCCTGTTGCAAGGGACACGAGGAATACAGAGGACACGACGTGAAGCGAATTGAAGACGTCATTGTCTGGGTGTGCAACTCACGATGCGATGGATGCGATGAATACGATGAATGCGATCGAAGCGAGAAAGCAACTAGTTCACTGGGTTCCAGCATTCCGGGGACCACCGAATGGTCAGAACACCCCAAGCGATTGGAAAAGATGCTTGCGTGTGGTCGGTGTGGCCTGTCAGTCAGAACCGTATTGCTCGTATCCATCCACGATTGGCCGGCTTGCAGCTGCGCATGCACAGGGCTACAACAAGGTGGTCGTTTCAACGAAGATATTGCAAAAATCATGAATGATGGAAGTAGGTGACGGGCCAAAGATCTACCGACCTAGACTGGAATGTATATAAGTAAGAAGGGGGCGCTCCCCAATATAAGAATTATTTGGTGTTTCTTCAAGTTGCTGTTCACCTAAGCAAGAGCCTTATTTGCACATTCAATATACGGCAATAAAATTGTAATAATGTCTGATGGTAGATACGGTAAGCGGTACTTCCATGTTGAATGTGACTCGTTGCATGGTTTGGAAGAGCTGATAATTTTGGTAGTCGATACAAGTTACTGGTTCTACGCCCCTAACAAGGGTGCCGCCATCTTCTTCAGTGTTGCTTTCTGCTCTTCAGGATGTCTTCACATATACCAGTGCATGTATGTTGCCGCTACCAGTCCTCAGCACCTTAAACTTCAAGACGTTTCGAAAGGGTTTCGGGTGGCTAATCCAATACAACAGACGCTATAAGTGCTGGAGATTGACACCGCTGTTCCCCTTCTGTGCTATTCTTTTTACCGTCGGTTTTGTGCTTCGGGTATACGGAGCTTTCCATTACAACAACCTCAACATATTCATAGCGAGTATCTGTATCAACTATGCTGCTCCGTAAGCCCCTTGCTGTGTCTAGTATTCGGTAATAGTACTGCGAGCTGACAACCGATAGCCCGCTACTCGAACTTCAAAATTATCGCATCCTCGGTCGAATCTTGTATTACGTCCCGTATCACTCACCAATTCACCCTGGCAGAGTCCTGACAACTTTTGGGTTTATATCAGGCATAATCGAGGCTCTTAATGGCTGGGGTGCCTCCTACTCAGCAAATCAGTCACTTACCAATAAGGAGATCGAAACAGGTCATGCTTTGATCAAGGCATCGTTGCTTCTCCAGATTATAGTGGCGGTGTTATTTATAGCACTCGTTGCTGTATTCTATCGACGGTGTACTATTGGTGGTATCAGCAATGAATCACTCAATCAGTCACTATGTACTCTGTGCATTAGCATAATCCTGATCCTGTCTCGGACTGTATATCGTGTCGTGGAATACTTCAGCGTTGCTGAACTTCGGTATGGCCCCAACTTGGATCCCGCTTCCATCAAAGCTGTTGTTAGATACGAGTGGTACTTTTATGTGTTTGAAGCAACTGTTATGCTTATCAACATCACCATGTTCAACGTGCGCCATCCGCGGCGATACCTGCCTAAGAACAACAAAATCTACCTTGCCCCTGATAGTACCACATATATTGAGGGACCTGGTTACAAGGATCCACGAAAATTCTGGCAAACACTTTTCGATCCTCTCGACATCCAAGGAATGGTCAGTGGTCGTGGCAGGAAGACGGAGAGGTTTTGGGAAACATTCGAGGAACAGGGGACCGAGTCAACCAAGAACAAGAGTACTGATCCAGGGGCAGTTTAGTAAGAGCCAAGCAATCGTAATGTGATCATAATGAAGGAGAAGTACCCATGAAGAAACATATCCCTATTGTGAGGTATGGAATACAATAGTGCCATGTGTTACAAGCTTAAAACCCACGAAAGACTATCCCGAAACTGTGATTTAACATCTAACATGTAATTAACTATGAGTAAATCGGGAATTGGGATTCGGGAATTGACGGTTGGAGGCTGAGGCATGTACGGACAAGTGATAGTATCAGTGCATGTTACTCAAAAGTCGTTTAGAAGCCAAGTGATTGGAAACCAGCCTTGTGCATGGTATTCATTAGGGTGTCGTATAATGAGGACAAGCACTGCTCTTTGGTCAGGAAGTCGAAGAAAGACATGCCATCAGAGGAGGTAAAGAAATATAGCATCATATGCCAAAACCTCGGCACAAGACATGATTCAGCCGTCTAGGAGTTCATAATAAAAACATTGGACGTAATATTGGAAGCATTAGTTTGTTAAAGCTGAGAATGACTTCAATACCAATGCAAATGTACCCAAGCAGCCACCTAAAAGAGGTCATCAAATTAAACGGAAGGACCGGCGGGAAGGACTCACAATAGACCAGGCCAACGATTTATATGAGACAATCCCATGATCATTCATCGCCGAAGGATCAATCCCCATACATAAGATGAAAACACAGCCTGCTTAATCCCAGCATTTGTAAATCCCGTCTCGATCGACCAGGCGCTTTATCTGCGAAAAGCTTCTGGGCACCATTCTTGCTTTGCCTTGCGCATGCACTACCGGGCGGTAAATTATCATACCGTGATGCTTATGTGGTCAATCTCAGGAGTCGCTCAGTACGGCGTACCTCTCGGAAGTTGTATTACATGCTCGCTCAACGGTCACAAACGTCAGATGATCAGCTCTCTCCGCCATCTTAGCTCTGGCCGTTTTCGCACATTGGATTCGTTAATTGGGTTAGACAAGCCAAAAACAAACATGTTCAAGACACCAACTAGTACACAGGCCTGTAAGCTCTTGAGGATGCCCTCGCCACACCCTGCGGCCATTTTGCAAGCCTCGATGAGCTTTTAGCTTCGAATTGCAGGGGCAATGAAAGAAGCCCCATTGAACACTAACTGTTTTGGGCAGCATCATGGACAGAGCAGAGGCCGTGCAACCCTCACCTCAGCTGAGTTGTTGCGCCGCTTGCAGTAAATTTGTATTGTTCACGCGAGGTAGAGTACGATGTCTGCTGTCGTCTCGGCTGTGACACCTCTGATATATTAGCCTTGATCAACGAGGCTTGGTGGGCTTACGATCTCCTACAATTGACCCAAGAAAAACCCCAAGTCATGTTCAACGAAACGCCAAGAAACAGATCCTCCTCATCCCTGTTCTGTTGGATCATTAGCTTCCTCCACGAGCTCCATGCAGGGTGACTGAGACCACAATCGGCGGCTTGTACTAGATGGCGCTGACAGTCGAGTACTGTACATGCAGCTCGCCGGAAGACAGGTCAGGTGGCAAGACAGGACGAGTTAGACCTAATATTCAGCATTAGATATGTCAGTGTTCTAAAATATTCATTACTTCCTGACCACCTATTATCCCTTTACAAAGACCACTGTCCTGTGTACGACCAGGCCTCGCCCCGTCACGATCGCTTTTGATCAAGCTTGCTCCGACTCAATAACTTTACCTTAGTTTAAGATCCCTCAGGCTCACTCTGACACGCGACGGGGATATGCCACACTAGAGGCGGAGAACAACTCCAAGTCTAAGCCTCCCAACTGGAGCAACTCCATCACACATCCATCTCACATATCTTCATGCCTTGTGTCGTTCCTTTCTCTTTTCCTTTCCCTTTTTCGTTTCCTTTTCCTTCTCTTTCTCCTTCTCACTCACAATCTTCCTCGTGCTGCGAACTGTTATAATCAAAAGTCGAGCGTACCTCGAGTCGATCATCTTCCTGATAACATTGAAGATCCGCTATAGGATCCTCTACCCTGTCAACGCTACCAGTTGCCTTCTTTCACACACCAGCATCGGCTGTCTTTGGTTGAATACGAGTCCCGTCCATCTTTGAAGCGTATTGCAAGACTCTTCTTAGCCAGCCAGCACTTCCTCACGAAGGGCGTTACCATGGGGGAACGGTCAGCCATTTATCTTCACCTGGAAATGGGCATCTCACTGCCCAAAATCATGTCCAAAGACCGACACATTACATACATCTCGAAAAGTATGAGAGATCGAGCGAATCAGTTTCCTCGACAATTGCCTCCTGCAAACACCAACTATCTCGACGCCCCAACGCATTACCATCACCCACACCCACAAGTGCCAGCTCAAACTCAACCGCATCATCACTTTGCTGCCACTGCAAACAATCTACCACCCGGCCACTATGGTACAGATCCTCTGTCGACTAATATAAACCATGAACAAGAATATCAGCCATACCGCCCCCCACAGACACAGCACAATATCAAAGAATACTATGCGCCTGCTTCAACGGTAGTGCAGCGTAGCGCGCCCCAGACCGGAGATTATCGAAGAAGCTCGAGATCGACAGACCGAAGCTCCCATGAGCGCGGCAAATCTGCGCCGCCTCCATTGAACAGCAGCCCTTGGGATATGACTCCAAACGATACTTCAGGGGTTGCACCTCAGATCTGGAAAGCACTGCCTGCAACTCCCAATCAGTTTCGACTAGGAGAAGGCGATATGCCATGGGATGCCTGGAACTTTCCCATGGGGTTCAACGATAATAACGAAGAAGGCGACCATAACGAAAGGGCCGAGAACCGAACTCGTTCGAGAGAAGCTAGTCTTCGGGCTACTTGGGGACCTGAACATCCTGGCGAATCGCCACGTTCTTCTCTGCCCGTACAAATCGATGACCGAGCAAGAGGCAAAGCCAAGGACATACAGTCTTTAGCCTCGGCATTGATGACAGTCGATAACGGGTTCGAAGACCAGTGGTGGTACCAAGGCCCCCGACTTGTCAACATACATGGAACTGTAATGGTACCTACAGCCGTTCCACAGTCCAGCTTCCACCCAGATCACCAGCAAAGCTCTGTAGGATGGGCTGTATCCCAGGAGGAAGAGGAGCGACAAAGAGATCAGAAAAATCGGCATCAAAGTCGGTTACAGCAAGAGAGCCAAGATCGTCAACGACGTCGACAACGGCATCTATCTCTGCAAGAGCGCCAGCTTGAGTCTTTCTCTCCGTCAACCACATCATTCCAACCTATCTCACCACGGTCAAGCGTGGTTGATATCGTGTCGCCCCTGAGTGACTCCTCAAGCCCATTATCGAATTTTGGGGGACTGCGTCGCTCTTTGACCACGCGGTCTGACGAACTTCACATAGGCTAAAGCAACGCATTATTAACTTTCGCAGGCTGGTTGCAAGCTCACAGCAGTTTGTTGGATATGGAAAACGGCGTCCGGCCCGCGACCAGATCGAGCACGACACAGATTATGAAATACCAGTCAGCGTGGCGTAAACCGACCAAGCTTCGAAGCATCCTATGCCAATATCACAGGCCTAGGATATGATATGGTTTTGCTGACAACTGTGCGGTGACGAGACGGATGTATTGCATCCTGGCCAGACTCTTGCCTCACACACAACCCTCCCATCATTGGAACTTCGGAAGTTGGGCTGCTTGGGTATAGCTCAAATACCGAGCGTTTCAGCGAGTACATCGATATTCTGAGCAAGTCTATAACTCACTGCAACGTGAGGAATGGTTCATGTTGAACCAATGCTCATTGGGAATATCATTGACAGCCCTAACTTGTCCACCTATTTTCAGTATGGAGATAGACCAGGAAGGCTTTCATGGGTGTTGGGCATTACTTCTAATATCACTTAAAACTTAATTATGAAAGGTGGGCTCTATACATAGCTGCTTGTTGTCAGGTTGTTGCAGTAAATTAAGCCGTCCAGAGCCGATGGCTATATGATGAAAATAAGTTGTTCTGTGTCACCAAGTGGGACTCCAAACCACATGTATCGAATTAGAGATGTTGAAAATTAATGAAACTGGAACGACGACTAGCGAGGAGAGAGAAAGTGGCTGTAGTGATGTAACATAATCGGAGTTGGAACTCACAGTAGGTGAGACCTGAGAATGGATGTCATCACAGCCCAGTTCAAGCGTTTTACTGTGTTTCCGTGTTCCAAAGGAGAGTGTTCAGCGCCGGCTCACTCACTTTCAACGGGTGAAGCCGGATGCCATTGGCTGCTCGGCTAACCCGTCGGTCGTCGGGTAGTGGAGCCCTCGCTTTAAACCAATGAGACATGGAGGAAAGTGATAGCTATGCCGGACATCTACTTCCTCAGTCGCTTGTGATACTTAGCGCTACCGCCCCCTTGGACCTAGGTGTGTACCTGGATGCTGACGCATGCTTTAACTGAGGTACCTCGACCTAAAGCTTGCCGAGTTACTTGTTTGTGGGTGGAACATCGCGAATCATTGTCCGAGCTCTGACTTCGTGTGTATTCCTTTTTTTCCCTCCTGACCTCTTCTCCACCCACCTCTATTCAAACCCAACACAAGCCCGCGATACCGACAGTCGCATCCTCTCTTCGACATCCTCCATATACTCCTTCAAGATGCTTTCAAGAAGTATCGTTACCGCAGCCCGTATGGTGCCTGCTAGGGCGCTGCGGCCCCGTTCGCATCCTCTCGTTATGCTTCCCTCCATGATGCAGACCGTACGCAGCTACGCCGATTCTGTCATCAAGGTTCCCCAGATGGCCGAGTCTATTTCTGAAGGCACTCTCAAGCAATTTTCAAAGAGCGTTGGCGACTATGTGGAGCAAGACGAGGAGATTGCTACCATTGAGACCGACAAGGTATGCCGTCATAACAGAATCAAGACTGTCAAAATTCCAATGTCTTGCTGATCCCCGGAGAATAGATCGATGTTGCAGTCAATGCTACCGAGTCTGGAACCATCAAAGAGTTCTTGGTAGGCGAGGAGGATACCGTGACCGTTGGGCAGGATCTCGTTCGCATTGAGCTTGGTGGCGCGCCATCCGGCGACAAGAAGGATGCTCCTAAGGATGAATCCAAGCAATCCGAACCCGAGTCAAAATCCGAGTCAAAGCCTGAGCCGAAACAAGAGTCTGCCCCTGAGCCTAAAAAGGAATCTGCTCCTGCCCCTAGGAAGCCCGAACCTCCTAAGCAGCCCGAGAAGAAGGAGCCAAAGTCCGAGTCTGCCGCCTCAAGCGGACCCTCGATGGGCAACCGAGAAGAGCGTCGGGTAAGTTGGTGCAAAATGCATTGAAATTACTTTCAGATGTGGTTGTATAATTGCTAAACATCTATTCAGGTCAAGATGAACCGTATGCGACTCCGAATCGCCGAGCGTCTCAAGCAGTCCCAGAACACTGCTGCTTCTCTGACCACCTTCAACGAGGTCGATATGTCCAACATCATGGAGTTCCGCAAACTCTACAAGGAGGACGTTCTCAAGAAGACTGGCGTAAAGCTCGGTTTCATGAGCGCTTTCTCTCGGGCCTGCGTTCTTGCTATGCGTGATCTTCCTGCTGTCAACGCTTCCATCGAAGGACCCAATGGTGGTGACACCATTGTCTACCGTGATTACGTCGACATCAGCGTGGCTGTCGCTACTGAGAAGGGTCTTGTTACCCCCGTTGTCCGAAATGTCGAGTCTATGGACATGGTTGGCATCGAGCAGTCAATTTCTGATATGGGCAAGAAGGTTCGTTAATCCCGCCGCACATGGAAGCTCACTCGACCACTAACCATACACTCCTAGGCTCGTGACAACAAGTTGACGATTGAGGATATGGCTGGTGGCACTTTTACCATCAGCAATGGCGGTGTCTTTGGCTCTCTGATGGGTACACCGATCATCAACCTTCCTCAAAGCGCCGTCCTTGGACTCCATGCCATCAAGGAGCGTCCTGTAGCAGTCAACGGAAAGATCGAAATCCGACCTATGATGTACCTCGCTCTGACTTACGACCATCGACTGCTGGATGGTCGGGAGGCCGTGCAATTCCTTGTCAAGGTAAAGGAATATATTGAGGATCCTCGAAGGATGCTCCTGTAAAAGAAATTACTCAATAGAGCTACTTAATACCCTACAGCATGTAGTAAATAGTCTTAACTAAGTGGCTTAATTAACTATATTATTATTATTATATATAATTAAGTAATACTCTATAGTATACAAAATAGACCTAACTTAATTAAATATATATATCACGTTATAATACTTATATTTTAAATTATAATTTATTTTAATTTTAAAAAGAACATTTTCCTTTACATATAGTTTAATACTATTTTTAAAAAAGAAAATATAATTATTTAAATTAAATTTATAAAAATAATAATAATTATTATTATTTTTTATATAAATTATAAAATAATAATTCTTGAAATTTAAAATAATTCTTTAAAATATAAATTTATATTTTTTATATTTTAATTTTTAACTTTATAAAGCCTAGGCTTTTTAAATCTTTTAGTAATATTAATAATAAAAATACTTTCTTTTTAAGTTAAAAACTTAATATAATTAATATAATAAAAATTATATAAAGTAATTAAACTTTAATTAAATAAATATATATATAATTTATATTACTATATATATAAAAGTTAGTTTTTTCTATACCTTTAATTTAATTTATATTATAAACTAATTAATTAATCCTTATACTTCTAATTAGTTAATTAATTTCTAGTTTTTTTTAGTTTATATTACTAACTATTTTTATAGTTACTATAATAAATATTACTATTTAAATAATAAATATTTACTATAATATAAGCCTTACTTTAATTTATAGAAATATTTAAAAGGTATTAATAATTACTATAATAGGTAAAAACTAAATCTATTTAAAAATAAGGCTAAAGATTTTTAATTTAATTTAAGGTAGGATTTTAATAATTAATTTATATTACCTTTTTATAATAAGTAAAATAAATATAATGTATTTAATAAACAAGCGCAATAAGGCACTTTCTACCTAATAGTGGTTTTTTAAACTACTCTTTAAAATTCAAATTAGCTCTAAAATAGCTAAAAATAGAACATAATATACTTAACTAGTATATCTCTAGGTATATCTTTTATAAATAATTATAATTATTTTCCCTAAGGAGTAATATGGAAAGGTCTATTTACACTGTAAATTACACTACATTTTAAGATTAACTATAGAAAATAAAATATGTAAAATTCTAAGAAAATAGTTTCTGTTATAACTTAATACTAAGTTTAAAGATATTTTTTATAGAATTTTAGCTATTTTATTTAAGGTCTAAAATGCTCTATGGTAAGCTTTTTTTTATTTTTTATTTATTTTTTTAGGTATACAGACAGTATGCTGTTGCACTCACTTGTCTGTTGCACTCACTTGTCTGTTGCACTCACTTGTCTGTTGCACTCACTTGTCTGTTGCACTCACTTGTCTGTTGCACTCACTTGTCTGTTGCACTCACTTGTCTGTTGCACTCACTTGTCTGTTGCACTTACTTATTATATACATTAACTTAATTAAATTAATTATTTTTAATTATAACCTTTTAATACTTTATAATTTAAAGCTAAATAAGGGAATTTATAATTAAAAGTATGTATTAAATTAAATATAAAAGGTAAAGAAATAACTTAAATACTAACAAAGCCTAAAAAATAGGGTTATGAAAGGGCTAGTTCTTAAAATTAATAGTTCCTTTATTAAAGTATCTGAGTTAAAGCCTTATTATATACCTTAGTATAATAGCTTAGAGAGATAGGTTATATTAAACCGTGAACTGTAATTAAATTAATACTCATTTTAATTAATAATTTATCTAGCCTATTTCCCCTCTTTTAGGTTATTATTTATATACTATACCTAATTAGGACTTAATCTAGTTAGGTAACTTTCCTTTTCTCTATTTAAGGTTTAATTAGTTAATATACCCTTTATATTATTATATAATATTTCTAGTTTAATATACCCCCTTAGATTAGAAAGGTTTAATAGTCTAACTTTCTTTAGCCTTATTTAGGGTATATTTTAATATTTTAGGTTTTTTATTTTTTAAATCCTTAATTAATCCTCTTTATTATAATACCTTTATAGGTAATTATATTATTACTATACTAGGGTTATTATATAAATTTATAGTTATTATTATAGCTTTAAACTTATTATATAAAACTTAAAGTTATTATTATAGCTTTAGGTTTATTATTTATAATTTATTAATAAAAAATACTTTACTATTTATTAATAATAATAATATATTTATATTTTATAAAGTAAAAGCTTATTTATAATTATAAAGATATATATTATAGAAGTAATAGTTAGTTAAAAGCTAGGTAGGCATAATAATTATATTATATTAAAGCTTAAAGAAGGGAAGTTCTATTTATATAAGAGGTTTATATAGAATTTAATTAGGTCTTGGCTAGAGGCTAAGGTTTTATTAATAATTAATTAGTAAACTAATTAGATATTATAATTATCCCCTTACTAATTAAAGCTATTCTTAGTAAACTTATAGAAATAGTAATATTATCTTATTAATATTAATTATTATTAAATAGCCGGCGTATTTACCCTTAGTAATCTATATAATTACCTTAAAGTTATTATAAAAGTAACTTACTTTATATTTAATACTATAAAGGTAACTCTTAGATTTAGGTATAAATAATTCTCTTTTTCTTTATTTTTTTTCTTTTTTTTTTTTTCTTTCTTTAATATTATAATATATTCTATTACTATATCTACCTTATTCTTTACTTTAGTTTTTTATATTTTATATTATCTATTTATATTAATTTATATTATTTTCTCTTTTTTTTTATAGCCTTATTATTATTATTTAATATACCTTATACTTTTTAGACCTCTTTATATTTAAAACCTTATTAACCTAATAATAAGTCCTTTAATAAAAAGCTCTTTATTCCTATTAAGATCTTAAAGTAAATTTCTATCTAATCTAAATATATATATATATAATCTATATATATATTTAATAAACTTGCCTTAGTCTTTTACTTATCTTTCCTTTTAAGAATAATATTATAATTAATTTCCTTAGCTATATAATTAAGAACTTTAATAATTCTTATTATATTACTTATTCTAGCTATAAGTATTTTTATTATAAGTAAGCTTTTTTTAAAACTATTTTAACTTTTCTTATTATTAATTCTTATTTTTATAGTATATTTACCTTACTGAAAGGGGATTTCTAGGATATTATTTAGGTAATCTATATCTTAGTTTTTTTTTTAATTATAGCTAAAGATAAAGAAAATAACTCTTTCTATTAGTTTTTAAAGCCAGTTTATTTTAATATTACTATTACTATATATTACCTTATTAACTTTTTCCTCTTTTTTAAGTAAGTATATTATTATTTCTTTAGCCTTAATAATAAGAAGAATACCCTAATTATAAGTCTTAATATAACCTAATTATTTATTTTTCTTTAACTTTTTTTATAGAAAAATTACTATATTTATAATACTTTAATTATCTAGTAATATATTATTCTAGTTTAATAATTTCCCTTTTTTACTTCTAGCTTAATATATTATTCTATTTTATAAGGTTTTAAACCTATTTTAACTTCTTTATTATAAATAACTTCCTCTTAAACCTTTTAAAATAATACCTAAAAACTTTTTATTTATAGTAGTAATATTAATAATATTACTTAAATTACTATAAAGAAAGCTTTTTAGGTTAGTCTTAATAACCTTTTAAACCTAATTAATATAACTACCTTAGTCGGTTTTATAGAGAAGTTTTCTAATTTTAGGTTAGCCTTAAACCTTTATCCTATTTATATTTAGACTTTAAATAAGTATATTTATATTAATATAGGTAATAAGTAGTTTAGGCTATTTTAGGTCTTATTATTTTTAAGGTAAATTTAGCTATAATATAATTATATCTTTATATTTTTAATATTAAGGATATTTACTATAGTAATATACCTATAATTAGCTAGTTATTACCTTAATTAATATTTCTTAGGGTTTATCTTTTTTTTTATATCTTTATATAACTATATATTTAGTTTTTTACCTTATTTCTTTTTTTTAGTTTTATATTAATTTACTATAATTTAAGGTATATTCTTAATATCTTTAGCTATAATCTATTAATTATATTTAAATAACTAACCTTACTATTTTACTAGGTAGTATATTTCTCTTTTAAAAATCCTTTTTATCTTAATCTATTTAGTTTTTTAATCTTTCTATTATTCTTTAAGTTTAGGTATTGATAGGAAATCTTAGCCTTCTTTATTATATTTTTAATATAACTTTAGGAGGCTAATATAAAATATATTATAAATCCTTAAGTATTAATTTAAAAGGATAATCTTATAGGCTTATAAGCTAATTTTCTTAAGAACTTAAAATAGTTTAATAAATCTTAATATAAGCTTTTTCTTTTTATTTTTAAGGTTAAGGTTTTTTATTAATAATATTATTAATTATTTTATATAAAATATAAAGGATTTATAGTAAAGGTTATAATATTTTACCTATCTTTTTATAACGGCCTCTTAATAATTTTATAGGCTATTTTTAAGCTTTTATAAATATTAAATCTAAAGTTATACTTTTAGGATTCTCCCCTAAGTAATTATATTCTTACTAGGTATATAAAAGTTAGGTATATACCTTATAAATGCCTTATTAGGTAATACTTTAGTAATTATACTTTATATAAAGTTATAGATATATTATATTATTTATAGTAATTTTAGCTATATATTTTAATTATTTATAATAAAATATATTAAATAATAACCTAATATCTAATTTATTTACTTAGTCTACCTATCTATTTATAAATAAAAGGCTATTAATAGTTTTCATTTTATATATAAAATATAGTAAAGTTCTAACTAGAAGTTATTTATAAAGACTAATTCTCTATTAAAGATAATATCTATAAATACTTTATAAAATAACTTCTATTTATTATAAAAGAGTTTAGTTAGGTTTAATACTATTATTATAGTTATTGTAGGGTAAAATTAGTAATATTTTATTAGCCTATTTATTATTATAAGGATTATATTAACCTCTTTATTATAGAAAATTACTAATAATAACCCTATAATAAAATCTATTAATAGTTTCTTTATTAGGCCTTTTAACTATAGTAGGTTTTTAATCTTGTTATATAGTTTATATCTTTTTAATATAGTTTTTTAGTAAATATTATAAATCTAAATATATTTATTAATATCTTACTATAAACCCTTTTAATAAAATTTTCTTTATAATAATTCTTTTATTTATACTATTTTAAAATAGCTAGCTAGCTTATTATTATAATAAAGCTATAGGATTTCTTTTTAAAGACTATAGTCTTTTAATATATAAACCTAATCTTTAAAATATAAAAGTTTATTTTATATAGACTAAATATTAAAGTAATACCTTATATTTATATTTAATATATAGCCCTTTCTAGCGATTACTATAAGGTTATTTTTCTAAGTAAGTCTAATTACTTCTAGAAGCGGCTTAAATATTTAATCTAGTAATAGGCTTTTTTAATATAAAGACCTTTTTATAGTTTTCTTTAGGATTTCTTATAGTAATACTAGCTTATCTCTTAATTAGGCTTTAAACTTAAGAAGCCTCTCTTTAAATATAATATTACTTCTAGGCAAAAGAGTAAGGTTTCCTATAATCCTTAAAAATATCTTATTAAACTCTTAATTACTAAAGGTTTTAATTATATATAAACTATTTAAAGGTATTTTATCTAATCTCTTTTCTCTTAAGGTTTAGGTTATATTTAGACTGTCTTTAAGCCTTTTACTTAACCTTCTTTTATCTCTTAGGTATCTTTTTATTACTATCTATATTTTAGCTATTTTATTCTTAAGTAAACTTAATAGATTTAAATCTTAATATATTTTACTATAGATTTCTATAGGTCTTAATAGTATATTTACTAGATTAGTTTTACCCTTTTAATACTTAATTATAAAGTTATATAATATAAAGTATAAATATTACCTAGCTTACCTACTATTTAACTTAATATTTTTTATAAATAACTATAAATTTTAGTAATTACTAAGGATTTCTATCTTTATTATAATACCTTCTAGATAATATTATTAATACTTAAATAATTCTATAATTATTATTAATTTTTAATTTAAAATATTAAAGTTTAATTTTAAATTATTAAACTTCTAAGACTAAAATATAATAAAGTAAAAATAGCCTTAATTATTAAATTAAAAAAAAATCCTTACTATTATAATAGTTAAAATATTTATCTTAACTTAAATAGGTTTCCCTAATTTAAAATAATATAATATAAAGGCTTTACTAAATTTTATTATAAATATTTAAAATATCTCTCTTTCTTAAAGGTTTAATATAATTATTTTAGGCTTTTTATTATTTTAATTTTCTTTTAGAAATATAATTAAGAAAGTAATTACTTAAAAGTAATTATATATAAATTATCTATAGAAATTATAAAACCTAAGGAAGATTTATATCTCTCTATAGGTAGTTAGTTCTTTCTATTTTTAAATAACTTTAATTTAATCTAGGTCTATTTTAATTTTATTACCTAAAATAATAAACCCTAGAAACTTTACCTTATTTTAATAAAATAGGTACTTTAATGGCTTAGTATAAAGCTTTACTTTTTTTATCCTTTCTAAAATTAACTTTAAGTATTTTATATATAATTCTTTTATTTTTAAAAAGATTAAAATATTATCTAAATATATTATATAGATTATATTTACTAGGCCTTATAAAGCCTAATTAATATAATATTAAAAGGTTATTAAAGTATTAACTAGTTTAAATAGTATAATAAGGTATTTAAAGTAATTATATTAGGTATAAAATACTATTTTTTACTTATTACCTTCCTTAATATAGATTTAATAATATATATTCTTTATATTAATCTTTAAGAAATATTTAACTTTTTATATTTTATTAATAATCTTTAAAATTAAGAATAATAGATATTAATTCTTAATAATAACTTTATTAAGATCTTTATAATTAATATAAAGCCTAAAAGTTCTATCTTTCTTAGAAATAAAAAGATTTAGTATTTTTATTAAGCTTTTTAATAGGTAGATTTATCTCTTTTTTAAATTATTTTTAATATATTCTTAAAGCTTTTTAAACTTAATTTAAAATAATAAGTAAATTAATTTATATAATAATTCTTTTCTATTTATTAAACTAATTATATAATCTATATCTTTATACCTTAATAGTGTTTTAGCTTTATTAAAGCTAAAAACCTTAATATAATACTATAGTTCTTAAGAGATAGACTTATTTCTATTAGGTTTTATAGACTTTTTACTAAATAGTAAATATAGCTCTTTATATAAGGTAATAATATAAATCTTTACCTTTCTTTTATAGTATTAAATAAATACTTATAATAATAAGAACTTATAGTTAGTCTATTATTATTAAAACTATTACTATTTTAATTAATAATTAATTTAAATTCTTAGGTTAGTTAGTAAGGTAATTAATAAAATAATTAGGTTTTTTATAAGATTAGAATCCTAATTAGTATTAATAAAGACTTTTATAATATAATAAAGGTATTCTCTATAGTTAATTATAGAGAATAAGACCTTCTATTTACTATAGACTTTTTTAGATTTATTATTAAATCTATTTAATTAAATATTAATATTATTAAGTCTTTAAAGGCCTTAAAAGTAGGTAAATTACTTATTAATAATATTAGTTTTAACTTTATTATTAAGGTAAGTATTAATTTTATAAATAATTTACCTATAAATTATAATAGGTATAACTAAATAACTTACTATTTTAATTTACTAATAGTCCTATTAGGTTTTAGTTAAAATTTAAACCTAATATTTAGCTAAATCTAGTTTTTTAATATATAATTTACTTAGGCTTTATTCTTAATATAATAATTTTTAATAAAATATCCTTTTTTTTAATAATTATAATAAATTAATTTTCCTAGGTATTCCTTTTAATTATTAAATATATTATAATTTAAATTAGAATTTTAATAATCTTTAGAATAACTTAGGTAAAAAGATTAAAAGTTTAATTAAAGTTAAAAGTATACTTTCTTTTAAAATAGGGATTTACTTAAGACTATTAAATACCTCTTACTATATTATTAACTCTCCTAAATATAAATTATTAAGGTTATTATACCTTCTTAAGTCTTTAGTAAGGTAATTCTATTTAATATAATAATTAACTTAATATTAAATAAAAGCTTAATATAAAAATAAAAAGCCTAGGTTTTAAGGTTTTCTTTAGGGAGATATTTTTTAAATTAAAATAAGGTAATTATAAAAGTCTTATGAAGACTAATTAATTTATTATGAAGTCTTTTTAAATTATTTTATTATTTAGATTTTTTAATTTTTAAAATCTTTAATAAAAATAAAAAACTATTCTATAAATACTTCCTTATTATTTTTAAGTTCTTTTTTATAACTTAAAGATTATTTATTAAGGTATTATTTTTAATTTATATAGCCTTTAAGGTCTATATCATTTATTATAAAGATAATCTTTTTATAGTCCTTTTAGAATTTCCTTTATATTTCTTAAAAGATATATTTAAAGTTATAAAGCTACTTATTATATTTATATATATCTATTAATAATAATAGTTTAATAATTTTAATAATTTTAATATCTTTTTTACTACTTAAGGTAGATTTATAGGATTTTTAATAAGGTCTTTTTTAATAATAAGGTAGTCTTTTATTAAGATTATTATATAGTTTCACTTTAAGCTTAATAATCCTTTATTAAATCTTATATTTATATTTAAGTATTATAAAGGTTATTTTTATTTCGGCTAAGGTAGATTTAATATTTTCTAAGGTTAAATCTAGTATTATATTTATAAATATTAAGGATTTTATAAAGATTTAGGCTATTAATATAGTAATCTATTAAATTTAAACCCTTCCTTAATTAGTTATAATTATAATATATAAGAGGTTTTATGCCTTAACTATAGGATTATTTATAGTAAGTTTTTTAATAATACTAAAGGTATTTTAGGTAAAAACTATTATTCTAGATAGCTTAGGTTAAAGCTTTAGAATTATTATAGAAGTAATAGTTAATTAAAAGCTAGATAGGTATAATAATTATATTATATTAAAGCTTAAAGAAGGGAAGTTCTATCTATATAAGAGGTTTATATAGAATTTAATTAGGTCTTAGTCAGAGGCCGAGGTTTCGCTGATAATTGGTTAGTAGACTAATTAGATATTATAATATAAAATATAGATTTCTTTATAAAAAAGCTTTTTTTTTCTTTTCTTTTTTAGCTTTATTAATATTTTTTAATATATAATCTTTATTTTTAAGCTTACTTTTAAGTCTTTAAGCCTTTTTAGTTTATTAAGTCTTTTAAATTATAATTATTAATTTTCTTTATATAGAACTATATATTGTATATGAACTCCTATTACTATTATTATTATTATTATATTATATATATATTCTAAAGCTTATCTTGGTATTTTATATTTTAGCTAATTTCTATAATAATAAATACTTTTCTTTCTTTCCCCCTCCCTTTAATATTAAATAAATAAAAAGTTTAAAATAAAAATATATAGTATTAATTAAATATAGTAATAATAATACTTTATGTTATTTCTTATTACCTTTCTATTATTATACTGCCTATTAGCTTTAACTTATCTTTATAGTTAATATTAATAATAGTATATAAATACTTTAATTTTAGGTTTTATAATTTAATTACCTCTTTAGTATTATTATAAAGTATATTATATTATATTTAAGCTATCTAAATAATACGCTTATTAATATTAACGTTAGGGAATATTAAGACTATTTTAATAAGTATTACTATAAATAGTATAAGCTTAATAGATTTTACTGCTTAATATAAATAAATACCTTTATTATTTTTAAGGTTTATTTTATTAATTTAAGTCAATTATTAATAATCTTAGGTTTATTTACTATTTCCTTAAAATAATCTTTTAGCTATTTTACTATAAAGTATATAATATATTCTTATTTATAGTAATTCTCTTTTTTATAAACTATAAACTAATTAAATGAATTTTTTAAAACTTATTATCTATTTTAATGATTTAAATCTTTATATTATATATTATATTGAGTATTTATATAAAATACTTCAATATAGTTAGTAAAAAGAATTCTTATTAATTTTTAAAATAAAGATTTTAATAAATGTCTAATTTTTAATCTATAATACTTATATATAAAATATATATATATAATCTAGTGAAATAATTATAAAAGTCTAAAGAGATTTATTTACTAAATTTTAAGCTTTATTATTATAATTTATAGTATTTTTAATATTTTATCTTTATTAAACTATAAATACTATATTTAATAGTTATTAGCCTTTTTATTTAAATACTAAAGGTATAATTTATAAAATATTTTACGTTTTTTAATTTTAAATATTCTAGCTATTAATATTAAATCTAGGCTTTAGTTAAGTTAGGCTTCTTAACGGTTTAAGAGTTATAGTAAAAATACTTTATACTAAATATAGTTTAATTATTTATATTAAGAGTATATTTTAATATATATTAATTATATTCTTACCTTAATTTATGTAAATAATTTCTATTAATATATTTAATAATATCCTAATTATTTCTTTAATTTTATTAATATTTGAGTTATTATTATTAATATATTAATATAAGGTTAATTTCTATTTCTACATAGAAGGTAATATAGTATAAAATAAGTATTTATAGCTTATTATTAAGCTTTTAAACCTTAATATTAATATCTTTAAAACTAAAGATAAAAAGGTCTTTTAATCCTATAAAGATAGACTTTCTATAGAAAGTATTATTAAGTTTTTTAAACTTTTAAATATTATTAACGATATATATAGTTATCCCTAAGTCTAAGATAGTTAAGCTTTGTAGTAAGTATTTATTACTTAAATTAAGGAAAGTAGTTATTTTATTAAAGGTTTTATATTATATTTTATTTAATTAGGTTAACTTTTTAATTAAGTTTTTACTTTTATTTTAAATCCTCTTGAAAGGTTTTTATACTTTCTTATTTTATTTAATATATTATTTAAAAATAATTAATTACTTTTATAATAAAATAAATTTTAGTAATATATTTTTTAGAAAAGGCTATTTAATATATTACTATATTAGGCTTTTTATCCGCCTTTTTATATACTTTATATTTATTTTCTAACTTAATAAGCTATTATAGGCATTTAATAGAATTCTTTTTTAAAGTAAAAGGCCTTAATAATATTTACTTACTATTTAAAAAAAAAGGCTTAAAATATTAATTTAAAGCTCTCTTTATAACTTAATTAGGTTTTTCTTTTCTTTATCTTTTTATTTTTATTTTAAATCTTTCTTTTAAGGTAAGTAAAGAATAATAATAAAAAGTAATTTCTATTTTTAATTTTTACTTTATATTAACTAGATTTAATATAAATAAAGATTATAAATATATTTTTAAAGGCTAACTATAAGTCTTTTAGTTATATATTTAAATATTATAGTTTAATCATTATAACCTAGATATATAGTATATAATACCTTATATTTTTTAATTAATCTAGTTAAAGAAAGATAGGACTAATAACTTTTACTATTAATACTACCCTATAATTACTATTAGTCCTAGGATTAACTATATTAATATAACGGTTTATATATTATAGAAGTAATAGTTAGTTAAAAGCTAGGTAGATATAATAATTATATTATATTAAAGCTTAAAGAAGGGAAATTCTATTTATATAAAAGGTTTACATAGAATTTAGTTAGATTTTAGCCAGAGGCTAATATTTTATTAATAATTAGTTAGTAAACTAATTAGATATTATAATTATATCCCTACTAATTAAAGCTAGTTTTAATAAACTTATAGAAATAATAATATTATCTTATTAATATTAATTACTATTAGGTAATTAATATATTTACCCTTAGTAATCTATATAATTACCTTGAACTTATTATAAAAGTAATTTACTTTATATTTAATACTATAAAAATAGTACTTTAATTTAAATATAAATAACCCTCTCTTTCCCTATTTATTTCTTTTTTTTTTCTTTCTTTAATATTATAATATATTCTATTACTATATTTACTTTAATCTTTACTTTAATTTTTTACATTTTATATTATCTATTTATATTAATTTAAATTTTTATTTATTTATTTATAATCTTATTACTATTACTTAATATACCTTAACGTGGTTGATAAGCAAATGCACCAGACAAGTATGTGCACCAATCTTATTTCCACCTAAATTCCGGGTTTTAAAAACCTCTTTAAAAATCCATGTTAGGCCTAAAATAGCTATAATCTTAATAGCTTATATATAAGCCTTAAAATAAGCCATATTAACTTTTTTTAAAATTTGAATAAAATCCTATATAGCTATAAACCTGAAAGTCTATTTACACTATATAATATACTGTACTATAGGGCTTTTTATATAATATAGAACAGTTAAAAATTTTATAAAAATACTGTTAAGTACTTTTAGCTATACTATTATAGAAAATGATTTTTCTAGATTTTTAGCTATTTTATTTAGAGTTGAAAACGCTATAGGGTAGGCTATTTTTAAGTGCACAGTATACTGGTGCACATACTTGTCTGGTGCACTTGCTTATCATATACGTTATACTTTTTAAATCTCTTTATATTTAAAACCTTATTAATTTAAAAAAAAGTTTTTAATAAAAAGCCTTTTATATTTATTAAAATTTTAAAATAAATTTCTATTTAATTTAATAAGAATACCTATATAATCTATACATATACCTTTTTTCCTAAGAATAGTATTATAATTAATTCCCTTAGCTATATAAATAAGAACTTTAATAATTCTTATTATATTATTTATTTTAACTATAAATATTCTTCTTAAAGATAAGTTTCTTTTAAAACTATTTTAATTTTCTTTATTATGAACTTTTATTCTTATAGTATATTTATCTAATTAAAAAGGGATTTTTAGGATATTATTTAAGTAATTTATATCTTAACTTCTTTTTTAATTATAACTAAAAAAAAGAAAAATAACTTTCTTTATTAATTTTTAAAGCCAGTTTATTTTAATAATACTATTACTATATATTATCTTATTAACTCTTTTTCTTTTCTTAAGGAAATATATTGCTATTTCTTTAGTCTTAATAGTAAGAAAAATACCTTAATTATAAATCTTAATATAACCTAATTATTTATTTTTCTTTAACTCTCTTTATAGAAAGTTTAATATATTTATAATATTTTAATTACCTAATAATATATTATTTTAGCTTTATAGTTTCTTTTTTTTACCTCTAGCTTAATATATTATTTTATTTTATAAGGTTTTAATCTTATTTTAATTTCTTTATTATAAATAATTTCCTCTTAAAACTTTAAAAATAATACTTAATAACTTTTTATTTATAATGATAATATTAATAATACTACTTAAATTACTATAAAGAAGGCTTTTTAAGTTAGTCTTAATAATCTTTTAAACCTAATTAATATAATTACCTTAATTAATTTTATAAAGAAATTCTTTAATTTTAACTTAGCTTTAAATCCTTATTTTATTTATATTTAGGCTTTAAATAAGTATATTTATATTAATATAAATAATAAGTAGTTTAGATTACCTTAGGTTTTATTATTTTTAAAATAAATTTAGTTATAATATAATTATATTTTTATATTTTTAATATTAAGAATATTTATTATAATAACATATTTATAACTAGCTACTTATTATCTTAATACTTTTTAGGTTTATTGTTTTTCCTTATACCTTTATATAACTATATATTTAGGTTTTTATTTTACTTTTTTTCTTTAGTTTTATATTAATTTATTATAATTTAAAATATAATCTTTATATTTTTAATTATAATCTATTAATTATATTTAGGTAATTAATCTCATTATTTTATTAAGTAATATATTTTTTCTTTAATAATCCTTTATATTTTAATTTATTTAACCTTTTAGTCTTTTTATTATTTTTTAAGTTTAGATATTAATAAGGGATTTTAGCCTTTTTTATTATATTTTTAATATAGCTTTAAAAGGTTAATATAAAATATACTATAAATCTTTAAATATTAATTTAAGAAAATAACTTTATAGATTTATAAGTTAATTCTTTTAAAAACTTAAAATAATTTAATAAACCTTAATATAAGCTTTTTATTTTTAAGATTAAGATTAAGATTCTTTATTAATAATATTATTAATTATTCTATATAAAATATAAGGGATTTATAGTAAAGATTATAGTATTTTATTTATCTTTTTATAGTAATCTTTTAATATCTTTATAAACTATTTTTAAGATTTTATAAATATTAAATTTAAAGTTATATTTTTAGGATCTTTCTCTAGGTAACTATATACTTATAAGATATATAAAAGCTAGGTATATATCTTATAAGTATTTTATTTAATAATATTTTAATAATTATACTTTATATAAAGTTATAAGTATATTATACTATTTATAATGGTTTTAATTATATATTTTAATTATTTATAATAAAATATTTTAGGTAATATCTTAATATTTAATTTATTTATTTAATTTATTTATTTATTTATAAATAAAAGGCTATTAATAGTCTTTATTTTATATAAAAAATATAATAAAGTTTTAACTAAAAGTTATTTATAAAGACTATTTTTCTATTAAAGATAATATTTATAAATACTTTATAAAATAACTTTTATTTATTATAAGAAAGTTTAATTAGATTTAATATTATTATTATAATTATTATAAAATAAAATTAATAATATTTTATTAACCTATTTATTATTATAAGGATTATATTGATCTCTTTATTATAAAAGATTATTAATAATAACTATATAATAAAATCTATTAATAGTTTTTTTATTAAACCTTTTAATTATAATAGGTTTTTAATCTTGTTATATAGTTTATATCTTTTTAATATAGCTTTTTATTAAATACTATAAATCAAAATATATTTATTAATATTTTATTTTAAATCTTTTTAATAGAATTTATTTTATAATAGCTTTTTTATTTATATTATTTTAAAATTATTAGTTAGTTTATTATTATAATAAAGTTATAAAACTTTTTGTTAAAAATTATAATCCTTTAATATATAAATTTAATTTTTAAAGTATAAAAGTTTATTTTATATAAACTAAATATTAAAGTAATACCTTATATTTATACTTAATATATAGCCCTTTTTAGTAATTACTATAAAATAAATTTTCTAAGTAAGTTTAATTACTTTTAAAAGTAACTTAAATATTTAATTTAATAATAAATTTTCTTAATATAAAGATCTTTTTATAGTTCTTTTTAGAATTTCTTATAATAATATTAATTTATCCCTTAATTAGGCTTTAAACTTAAAAAGCCTTTTTTTTAAATATAATATTATTTCTAGGTAAAAGAATAAGGTTTTTTTATAATTTTTAAAATTATTTTATTAAACTTTTAATTATTAAAGATTTTAATTATATATAAATTATTTAAAGGTATTTTACCTAATCTTTTTTTTCTTAAGGTTTAAATTATATTTAAACTATTTTTAAGTCTTTTATTTAACCTAATTTTATTTAAGAATTAAATTATATTTAAATTATCTTTAAGCCTTTTATTTAATTTTATTTTCTTTTTTAACTATCTTTTTATTATTATTTATAGTTTAGTTATTCTACTTTTAAGTAAACTTAATAAACCTAAATCTTAATATATTTTATAATAAATTCCTATAAATCTTAATAATATATTTATTAGGATAATTATACTCTTTTAATATTTAATTATAAAATTATATAATATAAAGTATAAATATAATTTAGCCTATTTATTATTTAATTTAATATTTTTTATAAATAACTAAAAATTTTTATAATTATTAAAGAATTTTATTCTTATTATAATATTTTATTAATAATATTATTAATACTTAAATAATATTATAATTATTATTAATTTTTAATTTCAAGTATTATAATTTAACTTAAAATTATTAAACTTTTAAAATTAAAATATAATAAGGTAAAAATAGTTTTTATTATTAAGTTAAAAAAGGATTTTTATTATTATTATATTTGAAGTATTTATTTTAATTTAAGTAGATTTCCTTAATTTAAAATAATATAATATAAAGGCTTTATTAAACTTTACTATAAATATTTAAAATATTTCTCTTTTTTAAGGATTTAATATAACTATTTTAGACTTTTTATTATTTTAATTTTCTTTTAAAAGTATAGTTAAGAAAGTAATTACTTTAAAATAGCTATGTATAAATTATCTATAGAAATTATAAAACCTAAGAAAGATTTATATTTTTTTATAAATAATTAATTCTTTTTATTTTTAAATAACTTTAATTTAATTTAGGTTTATTTTAACTTTATTACTTAAAATAATAAACCCTAAAAACTTTATTTTATTTTAATAAAATAAATACTTTAATAGCTTAATACAAAGCTTTATTTTTATTATTCTTTTTAAGATTAACTTTAAGTAATTTATATAAGATCTTTTTATTTTTAAAAAGATTAAAATATTATTTATATATATTACATAGATTATATTTACTAGGCCTTATAAAGCCTAATTAATATAATATTAAAATATTATTAAAATATTAATTAGTCTAAATAATATAAAAAATACTTAAAATAGCTATATTAGGTATAAAATACTATCTTTTATTTATTATTTTTCTTAATATAGATTTAATAATATATATTTTTTATATTAATCTTTAAGAAATATTTAACTTTTTATATTTTATTAATAATCTTTAAAATTAAAGGTATTAAATATTAATTCTTAATAATAATTCTATTAAAATTTTTATAATTAATATAAAGTATAAGAATTTTATTTTTTTTAAAAATAAAAAGAATAAATATTTTTATTAGGCTTTTTAATAAATAGAATTCTTTTTTTAAATTATTTTTAATATATTTTTAAAGCCTTTTAAGCTTAATTTAAAATAGTAAGTAAATTAATCTATATAATAATTCTTTTAATTAATATTAATAAAGACTTTTATAATATAATAAGAATATTCTTTATAGTTAGTTATAAAGAATAAAACCTTTTATTTATTATAGGCTTTTTTAGGTTTATTATTAAATCTATTTAATTAAATATTAATATTATAAGGTCTTTAAAGGCCTTAAAAGTAAGTAAATTACTTAATAATAATATTAATTTTAACTTTATTATTAAGGTAATTATTAATTTTATAAATAATTTATTTATAAATTATAATAAATATAATTAAATAACTTATTATTTTAATTTATTAATAATTCTATTAGGTTTTAATTAGGGTTTAAACTTAATATTTAGCTAGGTTTAGTTTTTTAATATATAATTCAATTAGGCTTTATCCTTAATATAATAAATTTTAATAAAATATATTTCTTTTTAATATTTATAATAAATTAATTTTCTTAGATATTTTCTTTAATTATTGTATATATTATAATTTAAATTAAAGTTTAAATAGTTTTTAAAATAATTTAAATAAAAAGATTAAAAGTTTAATTAAAATTAAAAGTTTACTTTATTTTAAAATAGAGATTTACTTAAGGCTATTAAATACCTTTTACTATATTATTAGTTATTTTAAATAAATATTATTAAGATTATTATATCATTTTAAGTTTTTAATAAAATAGTATTATTTAATATAATAAGTAACTTAATATTAAATTAAAATTTAATATAAAAATAAAAAGTCTAAATTTTAGGATTTCTTTTAAAAAAGTATTTTTTAATTAAAATAAAATAATTATAAAAGTCTTATAAGGATTAATTAATTTATTATTAAGTCTTTTTAAATTATTTTATTATTTAGATTTTTTAATTTTTAAAATTTAAAATAAATATAAAAGATTATTTTATAAATACTTTTTAATTATTTTTAAGTTTCTCTTTATAATCTAAAGATTATTTATTAAGATATTATTTTGAATTTATATAGTCTTTAAGGTCTATATTATTTATTATATAGATATTCTTTTTTTAGTTTTTTTAGAATTTTCTTTATATTCTTTAAAAAATATATTTAAAATTATAAAGCTATTTATTATATTTATATATATTTATTAATAATAATAATTTAATAATATCAATAAGTTTAATATTTTTTTTATTATTTAAGGTAAATTTATGAAATTCTTAATAAGATCTTTTTTAATAATAAAATAGTTTTTTATTATAATTATTATATAGTTTTACTTTAAGCTTAATAATCCTTTATTAAATTTTATTTTTATATTTAAGTATTATAAGGATTATTTATATTCTAGTTAAGGTAGGTTTAGTATTTTCTAAGGTTAGATTTAATATTATATTTATAAATATTATAAATTCTATAAAAGTTTAGGCTATTAATATAATATTCTATTAAATTTAAACCTTACCTTAAATAATTATAATTATAATATATAAATAGTTTTATATTTTAATTATAGGATTATTTATAGTAAGTTTATTAATTATATTAAGGGTATTTTAAATAGAAATTATTATCTTAGGTAGCCTAGGTTAAATCTTTAAAATTATTATAAAAGTAATAGTTAATTAAAAGCTAGGTAGGTATAATAATTATATTATATTAAAGCTTAAAGAAAGAAAGTTCTATTTATATAAAAGGGTTATATAAAATTTAGTTAGATTTCGGCTAGAAGTAGAGGTTTTATTAATAATTAGTTAGTAGGCTAATTAGATATTATACTCTACCTTTAAAACTATTAGTCCTTAGAAAGATATAAATATATATATATTTACTTAGCATTTTTACAAATATTAGCTTACTAGCTATTTATATAACTTCTTTACCTTAATAAGCCTTACCTATACTATTAACTATTAAGAAATATAATACTTTACTATTACTTAGATCATATTCTATAATCTAATTAATATAAACTTAAAATGGACTAGTTTATCCCTTAGAAAAACCACCTATTATATTAATTACCTTTTTAAACTTTATAAATTAGATTATCTTTTTCTATTTAATAATTTATTCTTTTTAGTTAATTTTAAGGTTTACGGCCTTCTTTAATACCTTTAAATATTATTAATAGACTTATTTTCTCTATAGAATTTAAGTTGTATTATATAAAGCTTTAAGATTAAGGGGGAAAAGAAAAATTATTTCATTCTTTTAACTTATTTATTACTAAAAAGTAGGTTTAAATATAAGAAGGGTTAATCTTTTTAATTATTCAATTAAATATTTTTTAAATACTATTACTTTATTTTATATATTCTTTATATTCTAAGTAGTAGAGATTTAAATTAGCTTTATAAGCCTTTTAATTCTATAAAAGTAGCTTACTAAATAATTTTATAGTTTACTTACCTTAGATATATATTATTTTTAATAAATATATTTAGTCTATAGTTTTAACTTTTATAAAGTAGTTACTATAAGCTAGCTTCTTTAGCTTTATAATATATAGTATAGAGAATTCCTTTAAATTATTTAGGTAATTCAGTTTCTAGAATTATTTATGGGTTATCTTTATAATATATACTTATTTAAATGTATCTTAATTACTTAGCTTATTTAGAAGGTATATCTTAGGATTTATATTTCATAATATTATATTAAGGTTTATTTTATTAATTAGAAACTTATTTTTATAATTATAATTACCTTAGAGAAGGATAGGTTTAAGACTTTTAATTATTAAAATATAAAATATAATTAAATTAATATATATATGAATTAATAATCTATTTAGCCTATTTCCCCTCTTTTAGGTTATTATCTATATATTATACCTAATTGGGACTTAATCTAGTTACATAACTTTCCTTCTCTCTATTTAAGGTTTAATTAGTTAATATACCCTTTATATTATTATATAATATCTCTAGTTTAATAGGTTATAAAGGTAATTAAGGTCTTTAAAAATAATCTATAAGGAGACTATTCTAGTCTTAGACTAAGACTAAAAGTATATAACTATTAAGGATAGTAATAGATACTGTATATAAGGTATTAAGAGGAGGTAGAAATATAAAAGGTTAAAATTACTTACTAAGAGGAATATATAATATAGTTAATAAGTATATATAATAAATAAGTAAGTATAATACTTTTTAATATATACTTTATTATCTATATAATAAAAATACTATAATATATCTAATTAATTAAAACTATTTATTATATTTATTACTAAAGGTTAGAATATCTACCTTATAGGTCTTTATATTATACCCAGTCTTACTATATATACTATAATACTAAATACCTAGTCTAATTAACCTCCTTTACCTACTATACCTTAATAATTTAATTACTACCTATGTATTAATATCTATTTAATTAATTACTTATAATACCTTCTCTATAGTTATAGTCCCTTCTTTTTATAGTCTAATCCTTCTTACCCTTTAATACCGGCTTAGTATTTTATTTATATCCTAAAGGTTTTAAATCTAAGCCTTTAATGAAGTATTTTTATATATTATTATAGTTATTCTTTTAATAAGAAATATTAAAGCTTTAAGAATTAACTTTAGGGAGCTATTATAGTAATATTTAATTTACCTATTAAAGTATTAAGACTATAATTAGGTCTTAAGAATTATCTTTAAGGTCTTTAAAGTCTAAGGGATTAATAATTTAATAATCTCCTTAGGAGATATTAAAGTCTATAGCTATATATTAAGCTTTAAGATTATATTTTTTAGGTTAAAAGGAATAAGGTTAATATCTTTAAAAACTTTCTAAATATTACTTTTAATAAAAGTAGTTTTAAAAGTATTAAAAAATATATTAAAGAATTTAATTTTTAAAATATATATTATAAAATATTTATTAAATACTTTATTTATTAATTATAAGCCTATTTTAATATTATAAAGTATTTAATATTAAGAAATTAAAGTAAATAAAATATATAAGCCAGTATATAGAATATAATAATCTTATTTTCCTTATAATATTTCTTAAAATTTACTAAATAATAGCTTTTATAACTATTAAGGATTAAAAGTTAATAATAATTATTTATCTACTTAGCTATAAATTAATTAAAATATTTTAATTATTTAAAATATAGCTTATTATTTATTTATTTATTCTAGCTTATTATAATAACCTAATTACTAAAAGGATTATATTTTTAATATTAATTAATATTAATAAAAAATAGTAAAAGTAATTAACCTTTTATATTACTTACTTAGATTATAGTAATCTATTTATAATTTCTAGGCTATATTAATATTAGCCTTCCTTCCCTTTTAAAGCCTATAATAACCATTCTAGACTATATAATACCTATTTTAAAGCCAGTCTTATTGAAATTCTATATATTATTTAATTAAATACCGTATTTTATAATTATATTTATTATAAATTTAATCTAAATATAAATAATTATAGAATCATTATATTTAGCTTTTTAATAATTATATTTATAAAATAAATTTAATATTAGCTTTAATTATTACTTAATAAAGTTATAACCTTAATACTTATACGTAGGTAATATATTATAATTAGTTAGTAAAGAATTAGCTTTTTCTTTAAAAAATATAATTATAATAAAAGTCCTTATAAATCTAAATTAAAAATAAATTAAATTATTATATACTTCTCTGGATTAATTAGTTTTTATAACTTTTAAATAGTATTATATTATAATTAAATACTAACTTAGTGATATTATAGCTTTTAAAGGTTAACCTTATATATATATATTTATAGTAAATTAAAGGCTTAACTTTTAATTATTTTAAAGGGCTTAAAGGCTAAGAAGGATTCTTACTTTATTTAATAATTAAAATATTTTTAGTAATTAAGAAATATTTAATTAAATAGAAACGTTATAAGGTAAGGGATTTTATTATACTTACTTATCTATTATACTTACTTATTAACTATATTATTTAGAGTTAAAGTTAAAATTAAGATAGTTTAAAGGTAAAGATAGCTTTAAGCTAAGGAATTAAATTTAAGTATATCACCCTAATTAAAATCTTACTATACTATAATATAATATATAATATTATTAATAATATTATTTACTGGGGTTTAAAAGTTATCATAAGTAAAGATATAAATAATTTAAATATAAGGCTAAAGACCTTAAGATTAACTTAAAATTAATTTTTAATAATTAAGTTTTAATAATTCTTTATAATAGATTAGATAATTATAATTAAATTAAATTAATTAGTTCTAGCTATATACTTTAATACTTTTTCATATAAAAAAAGAAAAGGCTAGATTTATAATATATAAAGATATTACTACCTTCTATAGAAAGCCGGACCTATAGATAATCTATTTCCGTAAAGGTCTAAGCTTGGTATGCCTAAAAGAGTAATACTAAGCCTAGGTCTTCTAAATAGAATTATATTACCATAAAATACCTTTAATTACCTTTAAACCTAGTAAATGGTATTAAATCGTAATAATTACTATATAGTAATCCTCTTATTATTATTAAGTTACTTTTTTATTTCTAATTATAGTATTAAAGTAACTAGAATATAACCTTTAGATTAAACCTTAACCCTAACTATAAGTTTTTATTTTAATATAACCTTGTTTCTAGTTTAATATAATATATTAAAAATATTAATTTAACTATTTAAAATTACCTTCTTTTTATTTTTAAAAAAGTATACCCTTAACTATTATAAATATATAATAATATATTACCTAGGTAATTAATTTAACTAAATATATAAATATTATAAAAAAACCTTAAAAATATATATAAAGATTTATAAAAGGTAAATTTAAACCTTAGCCTTTAACTTTTTTAGTATTTACTTAAACTTCTATATATTATGCTTTATTTTATAAATATATTAAGCTTTATTATTTTTTACTCTATTTATATTATTATTAAAGATACTATAAGATTTTTAATATTATATTTTAATTATATTTTATATCTTAAATAAGAGAAATAAAAATTCTAATTATCTTCATTCTTTATATTAAAAGAAGTCTTTTTATATATTAAAAGGTAAAATAATATCTTATTATATTTATATCGTAAATATCTAGGTAATTAAACTTTAGGGAAATCCTACTAAGATAATATATTAAACTATTTTGATTCAATATAATATACCCTTATTACTATATTATCTATTAATAAATACTATTTAATCTAATTAGAACTATCTTTACTAAGGAAATTATAATTAAATTAATTACTAAACTATTTAACTATTAAGCCTCCTATTCTTAATAAAAGGATATATATATTTATAATTTGTAAAGTTATTATATTTTATATCTTGATATAATAATATAAAAAATAGTAAATAGCCTAATTTTAAATAAGAAAGACTTAAATTAAGATAATAACTTTTATGAATTTAATATTAAAATAGCTAATAAACTATTAATAATATAAAAAACCTTTAAATTATTAAATAGGATATATAATATAAATATTTAATAAAAGAATATAATACATAGATTATTCTTAAGACTATTATAGTCTAAGACTTTAATATTATAAATTAAATATATATATTTATATTAAAATTAATAAATTAAAATCGAATTACTGTAAACCTTTTAATAATTCCTTAAGTAAAAATATCCTATTTAAAATATATAAAGTAATAAATAACTTTAATTACTAAGAGTTTTATTTTTAAGGTATTAAATTATTATAATGATATTGTCTTTCTTACTATTTAACAACTATATAATATCCCCTAATGGATTATTTCTCCCTCTTTTAATAATAAGAAAAGTAATTAAATTAATAAAAGAGAAATATAAAAATAATAATAATAAAAGAATATAATATTAATTAATTAATTAATTAATAATAGATTTTAAAAAATTAAAAAGACTTATTAAGATTATTTAATTCTAAGAATATTGATAATATAAATAATTATAATTAATTACATCTTTTAAAAAAAACATTATTTATATAAATATATATTATTATTTAAGTATTATAATAATTAAGTTTTAGTTAATTACTATTTTACTATATTAACTAGTAATATAAATACTTAATTTATATTTAAGCTTAACAACAATATTTAATATAAAGTTCTTAATATACTTATTAATAAGTTTTATAAGATTATTACTAAGTAGTTAAAGTAAATTAAAGTAAAGCTAGTTAAGAAACTATATTAAGCTTAATATATTTCCCTAGCTTATATAGAATAGTATTACTTTTATTTAATAGGCTTAAAAAAAGATAGGAACTACTAAGTAATTAGGCTATAAAAAGTCTTTTATTATTTATACTTTTTTTAACCTTATTGAGCTTAAGAATTTATATAACAATCAATCTTTAAGATGAAAAGATTAAAAAAATAATTAATAAAATAGTAAATATCAGTAAAATAACTATAATTAATATAATAATAAATATTAATTCTATAATATTAATAAATAATAGGATTTATTATACAATAATTAAGATAATTAGTACCATAATAAATATAATAAATATAATAAATATAATAAATATAAGAAGAATAACACTAATGGGTAGTTATATACTTCTTAAGATAATTAATATTATTCTTAATTATAGAAAGGTATTTATATTTAAAAGGAGGAGATTAAGAATAAAAAGGTATACTTTAAGAAGATATATCGTATTTATAGAATAATAAGGATATTAATAAGGAGGAAAAATCTAGAAAATAATATTTTATTACTTTATATAACTCTTAAGATATTTACCTTCTAATCCTTATTAAAGAGGTATTTATTAAATTATATAAAGATACTATTAATAATTAATTCTCTTATTTTTATAAAAGATATTATTAATCTTTTCTTAACAAAGCTATTTTTTTAAAAGTCTAATAAAGTAAGAATATATATATAGCCCTAAGATTTAAAGACTAAGGAATTCATAATTAAATAATCTAAGTAACATAATTAATATTAATATAGTTTTCTCTCTTAAAATAATCTATATAAATATATTAAGTTAAAATATAATTCTATTATAATTAAGTAAGATAATATCTTTCTTAGAATTAAAAATAAAATAATAGGTAGTAATTAATAGTTTTATTGACCTTTACCTTAGTATATTAATAGTAACTTTATATATTTAATATGTAAGGCTAAGTCTATCTATAATAGCCCTTTAGTTAAAGTCTATGCTGATATAGACTATAATAAGCCTATTATAAGTGAACAATGGCTTTAATAGTTACTATACTTTATTAAACAGATAATTTCTATTTATATTTAGAAAATAAATAATATAGGTAGTAAACCTTAAAAAAATAAATTACCTTTACCTTTTATATTAATAGTATATATGAAGATAAATTAAAAATAAATAGTGTTAAGTTTATTTATAAAGCTTAGATTTAAAATAAAGTATTTTTCTTTATATTAATAGCCTTATTAGGTAATACCTAAATAGTCCTATATAGAGTGAATATTATGAATATTAAGTAATAGCTAGATTATAAAAGCCTTGTTAATTTTTATATTCCCTTTAAGGTAATTTAAGTTAAATAAAAGGTATTATAATAAATTATAATTATTTTACTAATTATATTTCCTACCGGTAAAACCTATATTATATTAATAGCCTAAAAAGAACTTTTAAAAAATTAAATCTTTATATTTTATAGGTAAAGTAATAAAGCTACTAATAGCTTAATAGACTAAAAAACTTTATTAGGTATTATTATTATAAATAATATTAATAAGGATATATAGTATTATATTAAATAGAAATTTAATAAAATTAAAAAGTATATTTATAATATTTAATTAGTTTACTAATTAATTATTAGTAAAACCTTAGCCTCTAGCCAAGATCTAACTAAATCCTATATAAACCTCTTATATAGATAGAACTTCCCTTCTTTAAGTATTAATATAATATAATTATTATACCTACCTAGCTTTTAACTAATTATTATTTTTATAATAATTCTAAAGCTTTAACCTAAGCTACCTAAAATAATAGTTTTTACCTAGAATACCCTTAATATTATTAATAAGCTTACTATAAATAATCTTATAGTAAAGATATAAAACCCCTTATATATTATAATTACTATTAATTAAGGTAAGGTTTAAATTTAATAAATTACTATATTAATAGCCTAAATCTCTATAGAATTTATAATATTTATAGATATAATATTAAATCTAATCCTAAAAGATATTAAATCTATCTTAGCCGGAATAGAAGTAACCTTTATAATACTAAAATATAAATATAAGATTTAATAAAGAATTATTAAGCTTAAAATGGAATTATATAATAACCTTAATAGAAAATTACCTTATTTTTAAAAAAGACCTTATTAAGAATCTTATAAATCTACCTTAAATAATAAAGAAAATATTAAAGTTATTAATATTATTAAACTATTATTATTAATAAATATATATAAATATAATAAGTAGCTTTATAATTTTAAATATATCTTTTAAGAAGTATATAGGAAATTCTAAAAGAACTATAAGAAGATTATTTTTATAATAAATAATATAGACCTTAAAGGCTATATAGATTAGGAATAATATATTAATAAATAACCTTTAAGTTATAAAAAAGAATTTAAAAATAATTAAAAAGTATTTATAAAATAGTCTTTTATTCTTATTAAGGATTTTAAAAATTAAAAAATCTAAATAATAAAATAATTTAAAACGGCTTAATAATAAATTAATTAATCTCTATAAGACTTTTATAATTATTTTATTTTAATTAAAAGATATTTCCCTAAAGAAAATCCTAAAATCTATACTTTTTACTTTTATATTAAGCTTTTACTTAATATTAAGTTAATTATTATATTAAATAGAATTACTTTACTAAAGATTTAAGAAGATATAATAACCTTAATAATTTATATCTAGGATAGCTAATAATATAGTAAAAGGTATTTAATAGCTTTAAATAAATCCCTATTTTAGAAAAGAGTATATTTTTAATCCTAGTTAAACTTCTAACCTTTTTACCTAAGTTATTCTAAGGATTATTGAGATTTTAATATAAATTATAATATATTTAGTAATTAAAGGGAATACCTAGAAAAATTAATTTATTATAATAATTAGAAAGAAAAATACCTTATTAGAAATTATTATACTAAGGATAAAGCCTAAGTAAATTATATATAAAAAAACTAAATTTAATTAAATATTAGGTTTAAACCTTAACTAAAACCTAATAAAACTATTAATAAACTAAAATAGTAAGTTATTTAGTTATATTTATAATAATTTATAGATAAATTATCTATAAAATTGATACTTACCTTAATAATAAAGTTAAAATTAATATTATTAATAAGTAATTTACTTACTTTTAAGGCCTTTAAAGACTTAATAATATTAATATTTAATTAAATAGATTTCATAATAAACTTAAAAAAGTCTATAATAAATAAAAGGTCTTATTCTCTATAACTAATTATAAAGAATATCTTTATTATATTATAAAAGCCTTTATTAATACTAATTAGGATTCTAATTTTATAAAAAACCTAATTATTTTATTAATTACCTTACTAACTAACCTAAAAATTTAAACTAATTACTAATTAAAATAATAATAATTTTAATAGTAATAGACTAACTATAAGTTCCTATTATTATAAATATTTACTTAATATTATTAAATAAAGGTAAAGATCTATATTATTACCTTATATAAAGAGTTATATTTACTATTTAGTAAAAAGCCTATAAAACCTAATAAAAATAAATCTATTTCTTAAAAACTATAATATTATATTAAGGTTTTTAGCTTTAATAAAGCTAAAAAGCTATTAAGATATAAAGATATAGATTATATAATCAATTTAATAGATAGAAAAGAATTATTATATAGACTAATCTACTTACTATTTTAAATTAAGCTTAAAAAGCTTTAAAAATATATTAAGAATAATCTAAAAAAGAGATAAATCTACCTATTAAAAAGCCTAATAAAAATATTAATTCTTTTTATTCCTAAAAAAGATAAAACCCTTAGACTTTATATTAATTATAAAGGTTTTAATAAAGTTACTATTAAGAATTAATATCTATTACCTTTAATTTTAAAGATTATTAATAAAATAAAAAGAGCTAAATACTTTTTAAAGATTAATATAAAGAATATATACTATTAAATCTATATTAAGGAAGGTAATAAGTAAAAGATAGTATTTTATACTTAATATAGTTACTTTAAGTATTTTATTATATTATTTAGATTAGTTAATATTTTAGTAATCTTTTAATACTATATTAACTAGGCTTTATAAGGCCTAATAAATATAATCTATATAATATATTTAAATAATATTTTAGTCTTTTTAAAAATAAAAGAATCTTATATAGAATACTTAAAGTTAATTTTAAAAAGGATAAAAGAGGTAAAGCTTTATATTAAGTTATTAAAGTATTTATTTTATTAAAATAAGATTAAGTTTCTAGGGTTTATTATCTTAGGTAATAGAATTAAAATAGACCTAAATTAAATTAAAGTTATTTAAAAATAAAAAGAGCTAATTATCTATAGAGAGATATAGATTTTCCTTAGGTTTTATAATTTCTATAGATAATTTATATATAGCTACTTTTAAGTAATTATTTCCTTAATTATACTTTTAAAAGGAAAGTAAAATAATAAAAAACCTAAAATAGTTATATTAAATCTTTAAGAAAGAAAGGTATTTTAAATATTTATAGTAAAGTTTAATAAAGCCTTTATATTATATTATTTTAAAATAGGGAAATCTATTTAAGTTAAAATATATACTTTAAATATTATAATAATAAAAGTTCTTTTCTAATTTAATAATTAAGGCTATTTCTACCTTATTATATTCTAGTCTTAAAAGTTTAATAATCTAGAGTTAAACTATAATACTTTAAACTAAGAATTAATAGTAATTATAAAATTATTTAAGTATTAATAATATTATTTAAAAGGTATTATAATAAAGATAAAAGTCCTTAATAATTACTAAAACTTATAATTATTTATAAAAACTATTAAGTTAAATAATAAATAGGCTAGGTAATATTTATATCTTATATTATATAACTTTATAATTAAATATTAAAAGGGTAAAACTAACCTAATAAATATATTATTAAGACCTATAGAAATCTATAATAAAATATATTAAAATCTAGGTCTATTAAATTTATTTAAAAGTAAAATAACTAAAATATAGATAATAGTAAACAAATACCTAAAAGATAAAAGAAAGTTAAGTAAAAGACTTAAAGACAGTCTAAATATAACCTAAATTTTAAATAAAATTAAATTAAATAAAAGGCTTAAGAATAGTCTAAATAGAATTACTATTACTAAGAAGCCTTAAAAGGAATAAAAGTAATATATAATATTTACTATAAAAAGCCTTTTTCTTATTAAATTAATAATAATATTACCTATTTTTAATAATATTTAAAATCCTAAGGATAATACTTCTTAAGTAATTTAATTAATACCTTATTAAATATAAGTATAATAATAACCTAAAATAATTAAAGTCTTATTAAAGAATAGTATATATATATATATATATATATATTAAGAATACTACCTTTATAATAGAGATTCTTTTCTCAATATAGAAATATATATTAATATAGATTAACTTTAAACTTATTAAGGTTAATAAAGATAATAAAATAATTATATTACTTATTAATAATTAATATAAATACTAAGTATTATAATAATTATATCTTTATAGATTAAAAGACTAATTTCTTATTAATAAAGTTTTTAATACTATATAATAAAAGTTTTATAAAATAAATATATAAATTAACTTTTTTCTTTATTTTAATATTTATTATTTAGAAAATAGTAGATAAAAAGACTAAAGGAAAGTTAATTATTAATCTTTATATTTTAAATAAAATTATTCTATTAAACTATTATTTATTACTTTAATATAAATATATTATTAATAAAATATATATAGCTATATATATATTAATAATAAATACTTTTATATTCTTTTATTAATTTTAAGATTAAAATAGAATATAAAGACCATTTATAATATCTAATTAATCTATTAATTAATTATTAATAAAACCTTAGCCTCTGGTTAACATCTAATTAAATCCTTTATAAATCTCTTCTATAAATAAAACTTTCTTTCTTTAAGCTTTAATATAATACAATTATTATATTTACCTAGCTTTTAATTAATTATTACTTCAATAATAATTCTAAAGCTTTAATCTAAGCTATTTAATATAATAATTTCTACCTAAAATACCCTTAATACTATATATAAGCTTATTATAAATAATTCTATAATTAAAATATAAAACCCCTTATATATTATAACTATTACTAATTAACATAGGGTTTAAGTTTAGTAAATGATTATATTAATAGCCTAAATCTCTATAAAATCTATAATATTTATAAATATAATATTAAATTTAATACTAAAAGATACTAAACCTATCTTAATTAAAATAAAAATAATTATTATTATACTTAAATATAAATATAAGATTTAATAAAGAATTATTAAACTTAAAGTAAAACTATATAATAACCTTAATAAAAAGCTTTTTTATTATTAAAAAAGACCTTATTAAAATAAAAATTATATAAATTTATTTTAAATAATAAAAAAGATATTAAAATTATTAATATAATTAAATTATTATTATTAATAAATATATATAAATATAATAAGTAGCTTTATAATTTTAAATATATTTTTTAAGAAATATAAAAGAAATTATAAAAGAATTATAAAAGTTTTATTTTTATAATAAATATTATAAACCTTAAAGGCTATATAAATTAAAAATCATATCTTAATAAATAATCTTTAAATTATAAAAAAGACCTTAAAAATAATTAAAAAGTATTTATAAAATACTTCTTTACTTTTATTAAGAGTTTTAAAAATTAAAGAACTTAAATTATAAAATAATTTAAAAAAGCTTAATAATAAATTAATTAATCTCTATAAGACTTTTATAACTATCTTACTTTACTTAAAAAATATCTCCCTATAAAAAAGCTTAAAATATAGGCCTTTTATTTCTATATTAAGTTTTAACTTAATATTAAGTTAATTATTATATTAAATAGAATTATCTTATTAAAAATTTAAAAAGATATAATAACCTTAGTAATTTATATTTAACATAGTTAATAATATAATAAAAGGTATTTAATAGCCTTAAATAAATCCTAATTTTAAAATAAAATATATTTTTAATCTTAATTAAGCTTTTAACCTTTTTATTTAAGTTATTCTAAGGATTATTAAGACTTTAATTTAAATTATAATATAATTAGTAATTAAAAAGAATACCTAGGAAAATTAATTTATTATAAAATTTTAAAAAAAGAAATATTTTACTAAATATTAATATATTAAAAATAAAGCCTAAGTAAATTATATCTTAAAAAGCTAAATTTAATTAAATATTAAGTTTAAGCCTTAATTAAAACCTAATAAAATTATTAATAAATTAAAATAATAAGTTATTTAATTATATTTATTAAAATTTATAAATAAATTACCTATAAAATTAATACTTATTTTAATAGTAAAGTTAATATTAATATTATTAATAAATAATTTATTTACTTTTAAGGCCTTTAAAAACTTAATAATATTATTATTTAATTAAATAGATTTAATAATAAATCTAAAAAAGCCTATAGTAAATAGAAGGTCTTATTTTTTATAATTAATTATAAAAAATATCTTTATTATATTATAAAAGTCTTTATTAATATTAATTAGGATTTTAATTCTATAAAAGACCTAATTATCTTATTAATTATTTTACTAATTAATTTAAAAATTTAAATTAATTACTAATTAAAATAATAATAATCTTAATAATAATAAACTAACTATAAGTTCTTATTATTATAAATATTTATTTAATATTATAAAAGAAAGGTAGAGATTTATATTATTACTTTATATAAAGAGTTATATTTACTACCTAATAAAAAGTCTATAAAACCTAATAAAAATAAATCTATTTTTTAAAAACTATAAAAGTATATTAAGGTTTTTAACTTTAATAAAGTTAAAAGATTATTAAGGTATAAAATATAAATTATATAATTAATTTAAAAAATATAAAAGAATTATTATATAGATTAATTTATTTACTATTTTAAGTTTAGCTTAAAAAGCTTTAAGAATATATTAAGGATAATTTAAAAAAGAAATAAATCTACCTATTAAAAAGTTTAATAAAAATATTAATTCTTTTTATTTTTAAAAAAGATAAAACCTTTAAGCTTTATATTAATTATAGAGATTTTAATAAAGTAATTATTAAAGGTTAATATTTATTACTTTTAATTTTAAAAATTATTAGTAAAATATAAAATGTAAAATAGTTTTAAAGATTAATATAAAAAATATTTATTATTAAATCTATATTAAGAAAGGTAATAAGTAAAAAATAATATTTTATATTTAATATAATTACTTTAAATATCTTATTATATTATTTAAACTAATTAATATTTTAATAATCTTTTAATATTATATTAATAAGGCTTTATAAGGCCTAATAAATATAATTTATATATTATATTTAAATAATATTTTTTTCTTCTTAAAGATAAGTTAATTTTATATAAAATATTTAAAGTTAATTCTAAAAAGGATAAAAGAAATAAAGCTTTATATTAAGTTATTAAAATACCTATTTTATTTAAATAAGGTAAAGTTTCTAGGGTTTATTATTTTAGGTAATAAAATTAAAATAGATTTAAATTAAATTAAAGTTATTTAAGAATAAAAAGAGCTAATTATTTATAGAGAGATATAGATTTTCCTTAGGTTTTATAATTTCTATAGATAAATTAAATATAATTACTTTTAAAAAATTACTTTCTTAATTATATTATTAAAAAAAATTTAGAATACTAAGAAACCTAAAATAATAATATTAAATCTTTAAAAAAAGGGAATATTCTAAATACTTATAATAAAGTTTAATAAAGGATTTATATTATATTATTTTAAATTAAAGAAATCTATTAAAGTTAAGATAAATACTCTAAATAGTATAATAGTAAGAATTCTTTCTTAACTTAATAATTAGGTTTATTTTTACTTTATTATGATTTAATTTTAAAAATTTAATAATTTAAAGTTAAATTATAATACTTTAAATTAAAAATTAATAATAATTATAAAATTATTTAAATATTAATAATACTATTAAAAGGTATTATAGAAAAAATAGAAATCCTTAATAATTACTAAAATTTATAATTATTTATAAAGAATATTAAACTTAATAATAAATAGACTAAATAATATTTATACTTTATATTATATAGCTTTATAATTAAATATTAAAAAAAGAAAATTAACCTAATAAATATATTATTAAGATTTATAAAAATCTATAATAAAATATATTAAAATTTAGGTCTATTAAGTTTATTTAATAGTAAAATAGCTAAAATCTATATAATAAGAAATAATACCTAAGAAATAAAAAAGAATTAAATAAAAGGCTTAGAGACAGTCTAAATATAACCTAAACCTTAAAAGAAAAAAGATTAAATAAAATACCTTTTAATAGTTTATATATAATTAAAACCTTTAGTAATTAAGAGTTTAATAAAATATCTTTAGGGATTATAAAAAACCTTACTTTTTTACTTAAAAATAATATTATATTTAAAAAAGGATTTCATAAGTTTAAAGTTTAATTAAGAAATAAGCTAATATTACTATAGGAAATCTTTAAAAAAAACTATAAAAAGATGCCTATATTAAAAAAACCTATTATTAAATTAAATATTTAAGTTATTTTTAAAAATAATTAAATTTACTTAAAACAATAACCTTATAGTAATTATTAAAAAGGGCTATATAGTAAGTACAAATATAAGGTATTAGTTTAATATTTAGTCTATATAAAATAAGCTTTTATACTTTAAAGACTAGATTTATATATTCAAGAATTATAGTCCTTAATAAGAAATCTTATAGCTTTATTTTAATAGTAAGCTAGTAAGTTATTTTAAAAAAATATAAATAAAAAAGTTACTATAAAGGAAATTCTATTAAAAGGGTTTATAATAAGATAATAATAAATATATCTAGATTTATAATATTTATTAAAGAGCTATATTAAAAAGATATAAACTATATAATAGATTAAAAGCCTATTAAAGCTAAAAGGCCTAATAAAGAAATTATTAATAAATTTTAGTATAAAGCTATTACTAACAATCTTCTATAATAAAGAGATTAGTATAATCCTTATAGTAATAAATAGATTAATAAAATACTATTAACTTTACCTTATAATAATTATAATAATAATATTAAATTTAATTAAACTTTTCTATAATAAATAGGAATTAATTTAAAAATATCTATAGATATTATTTTTAATAACGAATTAGTCTTTATAAATAACTTCTAGTTAAAAGTTTATTATATTTTTTATATAAAAGAAAAACTATTAATAGCCTTTTACCTATTAATAGATAAATAGACTAAATAAATAAATTAATTATTAAGATATTACTTAAAATATTTTATTATAAATAAATAAAATATATAACTAAAACTATTATAAATAGTATAATATATTTATAACTTTATATAAAATATAATTATTAAAGTATTACTAAATAAGGTATTTATAAAATATATATTTAACTTTTATATACTTAGTAAGAATATAGTTATTTAAAGGAGAATTCTAGAAATATAACTTTAGATTTAATACTTATAGAAACTTAAAATAGTCTATAAAATTATTAAAAGGCTACTATAAAAAGATAAATAAAATATTATAATTTCTACTATAAACCCCTTATATTTTATATAGAATAATTAATAATATTATTAATAAAAAACCTTAATCTTAAAGGTAAAGATAAAAAAGTTTATATTAAGGTTTATTAAATTATTCTAGCTTTTTAAGAAAGTTTATTTATAAATCTAAAATTATCTTTTTAAATTAATACTTTAGGGTTTATAATATATTTTATATTTATCTTTTAAAGCTATATTAAAAATATAATAAAAAAGGCTAAAATTCCTTATTAATACCTTAATTTAAAAAATAATAAAAAGACTATAAGATTAAATATATTAAAATAAAAAAGATTTTAAAAGGAAGAATATATTATTTAATAAAATAATAAGATTAGATATTTAAATATAATTAATAGATTATAGTTAAAAATATAAAAGAAATCCCTAAATTATAATAAATTAATATAAAATTAAAAAAAAGAAATAAGGTAAAAGACCAAATATATAATTATATAAAAATATAAAGAAAAGGAATAGACCTAAAAGAGTATTAATAAAGATAGTAACTAACTAATTATAAATATATTACTATAGTAAATATCTTTAATACTAAAAATATAAAAATATAATTATATTATAGCTAAGTTTACCTTAAAAATAGTAAAAGTAAAGATAATCTAAATTACTTATTCCCTATATTAATATAAATATATTTATTTAAAGCCTAAATATAAATAAAATAAGGGTTTAAAATTAACTTAAAATTAAAAAATCTTTTTATAAAATTAATAAAGGTAATTATATTAATTAGGTTTAATAGATTATTATAATTAATTTAAAAAGCCTTCTTTATAGTAATTTAAATAATATTATTAGTATTATTACTATAAATAGAGAATTACTAGATATTATTTTAAAAGGTTTAAAAGAAAGTTATTTATAATAAAGAAATTAAAATAAAATTAAAACCTTATAAAATAGTATAATATATTAAACTAAAAATAGAAAAATAAAATTATTAACTTAAAATAATATATTATTAAGTAATTAAAGTATTATAGATATAATAATTCTTTTATAAAAAGAATTAAAAAAAAGTAAGTAATTAGGTTATATTAAGATTTATAATTAAGGTATTTTTTTTATTATTAAAGCTAAAGAAATAGTAATATAATTTCTTAAGAAAGAGAAAAGAGTTAATAAGGTAATATATAGTAATAATAATATTAAAATAAATTAACTTTATAAATTAATAAAGAGAGTTATTTTCTTTATCTTTAGTTATAATTAAAAAGGAAATTAAAATATAAACTACTTAAATAATATTCTAAAAATTCCCTTTTAATAAGATAAATTTATTATAAAGATAAGAATTAATAATAAGAAAAATTAAAATAATTTTAAAAGAAGTTTACCTATAATAAAAATACTTATAGCTAGAATAAATAATATAATAAAAACTATTAAAATTCTTAAATATATAATTAAGAAAGTTAATTATAATATTATTTCTAAAAGAAAAAATAAATAAAAAATAAAGGTAAGTTTATTAAATATATATATAGATTTTATAAATATTCTTATTAAATTAAATAGAAATCTATTTTAAAGTCTTAATAAAAATAAAAGGCTTTTTATTAAAAGACTTATTATTAGGTTAATAAGATTTTAGGTATAAAGAGGTTTAAGAAATATAAGGTATATTAAATAATAATAATAAGACTATAAGAAGAAAAAAACTAATATAAATAAATATAAATAAATAATATAAAGTATAAAGAATTAAAGTAAAGGTTAAGGTAAATATAGTAATAAGATATATTATAATATTAAAGAAAGAAAAAGAAAAAAAAGAAAAAAGTAAGGAAGAAAAAGGTTATTTATACCTAAATCTAAGGGCTATTTATATAATATTAAATATAAAGTAAATTACTTTTATAATAGGTTTAAGGTAATTATATAGATTACTAAGGGTAAATATACTAACTACCTAAGAATAGTTAATATTAATAAGATAATATTACTATTTCTATAAATTTACTAAAAATAGCTTTAATTAATAGGGAAATAATTATAATATCTAGTTAGTTTACTAACTAATTATTAATAAAACCTTAGCCTCCGGTTAAGATCTACCGAATTCTATTTAAACCTTTTATATAGATAGAACTTCCTTTCTTTAAGCTTTAATATAATATAATTATTATACCTATCTAGCTTTTAACTAACTATTACTTCTATAACATTTTAATAGTAATAAGGAGAATAAGAATAATAATAATAATAATAACGGTAATAATATAAATATTAATAATAGTCTTTTATTAATAATAGTAGTTTTCATAGGTCTTTTTATTACCTATTTATATTAAAGTAGTTTATTTTTAGTTTTAAGAGGTAGTTAGTTAATACTTAATATATAGTTATTATTAATTATTATTAAACTATAATACTATAGGTTTATTTTTATATTAATAATATTTTTTTACCTAATTAGTGGTTTTTTTATATCTTTTTACCTTAATTATTTTATTTTTTATATTATTTTTTAATAACCTTAAGTTATTTTTAAACTCTATTTTATATATTTATTAAGTAATTTTTAGATTTCTAAGTATTATATTTTATTAACTAACTAGCCTACTTTATTAGGTAAAATTATTCCTTTTTTTCTTTTTTATATAATATTATTTCTTTTATTTCTTATCTCTTAGGCTTATCCTTAAGCTTTATAAATATTATACCTTTATTATTAATATTCCTTTCTTTTTAGAGTTTAAGTAATAATATATAAAATATATAATAAATATTTTATATTATTATAGAAGTCATATATAATATATTTATTTATTAATTCTTTAAAGGATTTTAACTTTAATTAATCTTGATATTAATTTTTAATTTTTAAGGTATTAACTTTATACAACTATACTAACTAATTATTTCACTTTATATTCCTTTAATATATATTATATATTATAGTTTTTTATTTAAGTCTTAATAGCCTTTTATTAATACTTTTCTATAATATTGTTTATATAATAAAGGGTTTTTATATATTCTTAGACTCCTAGATATATATTATTATCCTTAATAATATTTAATAAAGTATATATCTTTAAAAAGGTAATGATTAGAGTACACTACAGGTAATATATTAAATTTTAATATAATAAGAGGCATTATATATAATACCAGATAATATAATAACCAATTTATTAAAGTGTATAATAATATTATTTAAATAGCTAATTACCTAATTAATAGTAGCTAATACCCTTAATAAATCTTATTTAAAATAAATAGCTAGCTTTAATCTATAATATATAAATTTACAGTTTTCTCCTACTCTTAGCAGACTAAATTCTTTATATATTATTAAGTTTTTAAATTAATTATAATTATATTATTAACTAATTACTATAAAAATATATTACTATATAATTTAAGTTATTAATCACTTTAGAATTAAAGTTATTGGCAAGTATATAACCTAGTATTTAATTACTAATACCTTCTTAAATTTAATCTGCAATTATAATATTAAAAGATTAAATAGGGACTTCTTTAAAGAAATACTGCTTTTTAAGATATATAGCAATTAGCTTTTACTAATTAATAAGCTATAATTACTATAATAAGTATATTCTACTATCTTTAGCTATATACTACTATAGCTATTAATCCTTAATAATCTAGATAAAGAATTTAATAAGGTATTCAATAATAGATTTTAATAGATTATATTATAAATCCTATTAAACTAGCTTAATTAAAAAGAGCTATTAATGCGGTAATAGTAGGCCTTTATAAATAGTATAATACCTATTAATGGCAATTATTAGTATTTAATATAGTTTATATAGTTAAAATATGCCATGGCATTTATTAAATTTAAGGCGTTAATGTTAGACTGAGGGGTAATGGGAATAGAAGGTTTTAATATGGGTAAGGAAACCTAAGATAAAAAGCTAGATTACTAGTTATATATAACTTAATCTAATTTTTCGTTAATTATAAAATAAAGTAATAAATAATTAACTTACTAAATATAATAATATAGTATAGTAATATAGTAGATCTTTAATAATATATATTTTATATATTTTATATAATAACTATATAAGGCTGTTATTAAAGATATTTTAATTATTAAATACTTATTATTATTATATTTAAAAGCTACTTTTACTAACTATTTTTTTTAGTAAGCTTTTAAAGTAGGCTTAGAGATATTTCTTAAAAGTCTAATATATTTATTCTATCTAGCTATTAGTCTATAGGTAATAAGTAATAAATATTTAGTAGTAAATCTCCCTTTTTTTTATTAAGTCTTTTTAAAATTAGCTTATAATTAACTTATTTCTATTATTAACTATTCCTTTAGGTATATTAAACTTATATTTAATATATTTATATAGAATTACTATTAATTTACTAGTATATAATTTTATTTCAATTAAGAAAAATAATATAAACCTTATTATTTTATATATAATAATTAAAATTGTATTATAGACTTTACTATTAAAGATAGCTTTATATTTATAAAGCTCTTTTAGAAGGTCTTAGTTTATTTTAATAGCTAAATCTTTACTAAGGATTAGCATATTTAATTCCTTTTCTATTAATATTACTACTAGGTATAAAATAAATACTTTTATTTTATTTTTAATAATATCTCTTAAGAATAATTTAAAATCTATTCTTATAATTACTTTATATAAAAAGCTATTCTTTATAATATTAATAATAATCCTTTTTAAGCCTATTAATAATCTTAAAAAAAATATTAAGTCTTTCTATATATATTATTATATTAATAAATACTTATTTTAGTTTTCTTAGTTAATTCTTATTATTTAAAAAAAAGAATATTATTTAATAAGTATTTTTAGCTTATTATATTTTATCTTAAAAACCTTCTAGGCCTAATATTATATAGTCTATAGTTAGCTTTAAATTAAGTTTCTTAACTAGATTTATATTAATAATATTAATTTCTATTTTTATATTTAAAAGTATATTAATTTCTCTTTTAGTAACATCTTAAAGAATAATTACTTTTATTATAATATTTATATCTATTAAGATTATTTTAATTTTATTTATCTTTCTTTTGCTTTTTTTATATATAAAGTATTTCGGCCTAATCTTTATACTTTTTAATCTTTTAAAGCTTTAAAGTAATTTAAAAAGTCTATTTTTATAGTAATAATTTCCTTTATTTATATCATAGGTTTTTTTCCTATTAGGATATTATTTAATCCTTTTATAAATAATTTATAGTAAGATTTTATAATATATCCTTTTTATTTATAATTATAATATATTTAGGTATCTTTCTAACCTTAATAATCTCCTTAGCCAGTAATTATTAATAATATATAGCTTAATTCCCTTAATTTTAAATTACTTAAGTAAGGCAAGTATCTTAATAATAACCTATTTTCCCTCTTATTATTATAGCTACCTTGGCTACTATTTTATAATTTATAATTATTACTCTAACTTCCTTAACTATTATTATAGTATTTCTTATTACTTTATAATAAGAAGGGGCTTTAACCTATTTTATTAGTAAAGTCTTACTGCTTATAGTATAATAATACTAAGCTTTTATTAATCTATTTCTAGGTATATTTTACCTATTATATAATAAGCCTTACTTATTTAAGTAGGATATAGTTTTTATTAAATTCTTACCTTAGATTTAATTATAATTTATATTAATATTAATATATTAAGTTTCTATTTATTTTAAAGCTTAAAGTATTAAGATTTTTATATAATACTTTCTATTTAATAAAGAATTATATTAATAATTCTTTATAAAGCTATTAGATTTTTATAAGCTAATTCCTTACTATTCTTTTTCATAAGACTGGGTTTATATATTATCTTTTTATATAAGTAAGGAATTATTTTTATTAATGGAGGTTACTATTTATATTAATATTAAAAGATTACCATTCTATTTATAATTTTATAAATATCTCTAATATTACCTACTTAACCTATTAATTAAAGGTAAAATTAGGCTTAAGGTTATTTCTTATTTTAATAGCCTTAATCTAGTTATTAATCTATATAGGGGTTATATTCTTTTTTAGTATTTTATAGTTATATAATAGGGAATATTTTGATTCTTTTTAGTATTAAGCTATTAGTTATTTAACAAGTTATTAAAGAATAAGTTAATTTACTTTTACTTATTATTATAACTATTTTATTATAATTTTTATTATTATAATAATAGTATTTATTATATAATTTAATTTCCTTATTAATAGTAATTTTAATTAGTATTCTTACTATAGTGAATAGCCTTAAGGAAACTATAATCTTAATAAAGTATTTTAAAATAAGAGGTAGGTCCTTTTTAAGGTTTTTTCTTAATAAGATATTATAACTTTTTTAGGAGTATAATTATAATTTATCATATAGGGGGAGATACTTATAGGTCCTTTTTTTATATTTTAAATTAATTTATTAATATTATGTTTTTCTTTAAGCATTTCCTTATTATTTAAATCTTTACTAGGTATTTTAATTAGTTATTATAATAGGTCTGGTATTTTAGTTAATAACCTTATGGTAATTAGTTATATATTATTTATAGGTCTAGCTATAGCTATTATTTATTATATATTTATTATTTTAAGTTATATTGACTTTCTAAACGGTAGAATTTAAAGAATTACAAGAGGGTAATAAGTTGAGGTAGCTCTAGATAATAAATAGGTCTAATTATATTAATTAACTTTAATTTATAAAGTTTTTAAAAGACTTTATATATTAGGATCCCTTTTAGTAGATTAGACCGGACTAATTAGTCTCTAGTTATTAACTAAGCTTATACCTTGGCAGGTCTTTAATATCCTTATAGTTAATAGTATTATTAATAATATTACATATTACATTACGGAAGAGGGTAAAGTGGGATTTTAATAAGGGTTATATAATCTAATTTAATTCCTTAGCCTAAAGCTATCTTTAACTTTAGGGCTGCCTTAACTTTAACTTTAACTTTAACTTTAACTCCAAGTCTATATTCCTTTTAGTAACCCCTTAGTGCCTTATATATAACTTCTTATTACTTTTTATTCTTAAAGACCTTAATTATCTATTTAACCTATACTTTAAACCTATTATACTAAGCCTTATAGTAAGGCTTTAATTTAAATGTCTTAATAAAGGAGGTTTTAGTCTTAAAGACTAGGCCTTTTAAAAGCCTATTTTCTAGGCTTTTTAGGCTTTTAAATTGTATTTCTATATACCTTAAATCTAGCCTTTTCTTTTCTATATAAAAAAGTATTAAAAGCTTATAGCTAAAGGTAATTAATTTAATTAAACTATAATTATTCTATTTATTATAAGGAGATACTAGAAGGTAGTTATTAAAAAGCCACTTTAGGTTAATCTCAAGGTTTTTAGCCTTAGGCTTAAAATTTTTATATTTCTATATATCATAGCTTCTAAAAGTATTATTAATTTACTTATAGGCTAGGTTAAGTTTTATATTATAATAAATATTTATAGTTTTAATAGTAGGACTTATTATATTAGGGGGTAATTATAAAAGAGATTAGTAATATAAACTAAAGGGTAGGAAATTAGGGGTTAATTAATTAAGTCTATAAAGGTTAATTAACTAGCTTATAGTATAGATTTGGTTAAGGGGTATAGGACGATAATAGCTTTTATATATATAGCTATATAAGTTATATATATATTTATTTAATTAGAGTTTAGTTATTATATAATATTTATTATTTTATTTATATTAAGTTTTTAATTTTAAAAGAGGTTATTTTTATTATTAATATTATTAAGAGATTTAAAAAGCCTAGGCTTAATAAAATTAAAGGTTAAAGTAAAATAAAATAAAACTTCCTTTTAATATATAAAAAGACTTTTATTAATATAAAGTATAAAGATAATTAGAATTTTTATTTTCTTTATTTATTTAAAATATAAAATATATTTAAAGTATAATATAAAACTTTTATAACATTTTTAATAATAATATAAATAAAGTAAAGAATAATAAAGCTTAATATATTTATAAAATAAAGTATAATATATAGAAGTTTAAGTAAATACTAGAAAAGTTAAAGGCTAATATTTAAATTTACCTTTTATAAATCTTTATATAACGTGGTTAATAAGCTTATAGATCATCCAAGCATATAGATCACTTTTCCTAGCCTTTAAAATAGAAATATCATTTAAATAATTACTAACTATCTAATTAATTAAAATAATTTACTATACTCTTACCTAAATAACTCTAGAACTACCTAATAGGTCCTTATATTATACCTAGCCTTACTATATATACTATAATACTAACTACCTAGTTATGCCGACCTTCCTTAACTACCACTTCTTAATAATTCTATAACTATCTATATATTAATATCTATCTAATTAATTACTTATAATACTTTTTATATAGTTAGTATCCCTCCTTTTTATAGTCTAGTCCTTTTTACCCTTTAATACCGGCTTAGTATTTTATTTATATCTTAAAGGTTTTAAACCTTATTCCTTAGTAAGGTAACCTTATATATAATTACCTTTATTATTTTAATATTAGACTTTAAAGCTTTTATAATTAACTCTAGGGAGTTATTATAATACCTTTTAATTTACTTTTAAGGTATTTAGACTAAAATTAGGCCTTAATTACTATCTTTAGGGTCTTTAAAACCTAAGAAGTTAAAGATTTTATACCCTCCTCGGGAGGCATTAAAGTCTATAGCTATATATTAAGCTTTAAAATTATACTTTCTAGGTTAAGAGAAGTAAGTCTGGCTTCTTTAAAATCTCCCTTAATATTACTTTCTATAAAAATAGCTTTAAAAGTAATATAAAAGGTAGGAAAGAATTTAATCTTTAAAATATAGATTATAAAGTATTTAATTAAATATTTTATTTCTTTACTATATATCTTTTTAAGTATAGAAAAGTACTTAATATTAAATAGCTAGAATAGATAAGATATATAAGTAGGTATATAAAGTATAATAATCTTATTCTATTTATAATATCTTTTAAAATTAGTAAAGTAATAGCTTTTATAATTATTAAGAATTAAAGAATAATAAAGACTAACTAATTAGTTAAATATACTTTAATTAAAATACTTTAATTACTTAAGGCCTAGCTTATTATCTATCTATTTATTTTTACTTATTATAATAGCCTAATTACCTAGGAGGTTATATTCTTAGTATTAATTTATAAAATAATATTAGCCTATATTAATAATAAATACTATAATTAATTAACCTTCTATATTAATTACCTAGATTATAATAATCTATTTATCATTTCTAAGCTATATTAATTTTAGTCTTTCTTACCTTTCTAAATCTATAATAACCATTCTAGCTATAATAATATCTATTATAAAGCCAGTCTTATTAAAGTTCTAGATATTATTTAATTAAATATTATATTTTATAATTATATTCTATATAAGCCTAAATTAATTATAAATAATAATTAAATCTTTATATTTAGCTCTTTAATAATTATATTTCTAAAATAAATAAATTTTTAACTCTAATTATTACTTTATAAAGTTATAAGCTTAATACTTATTAATAGGTAATATATTACAGTCTATAAGTAAAAAATTAACTATTTCTTCTATAAAATATAATTATAAAGGAAATCCTTATAAATCTAAATTAAAAATAAATTAGACTATTATCTATTTCTTTAGATTAAATAGTCTCTATAACTTTAGAATCTAATTATATTATAATTAAATTCTATAATATCCATAATAAAGCATTATATATAATATATAATAGTCTTTTACGGCTTATTAGAGACTCATTTTTAGGTTATTCTAAAGCGCTTAAAATGCTAGAACAATTCTAGCTTTATTAAAAGACTATAACATAATAGGTAGTTAAGATCTATCTAATTAAATGGTAATAATCCAAAATAAGGGATTTTTAATCCGTATACTTGGATGATCCGTAAGCTTATTAACCACGTTATATTTTTAAGGTTTTCTATAGTATATATATATTTACTTAAATTAATTAGCTAGATAATATATTATAATATACTTATAATAGTTAAGGATATACTTTTTTAGAATAAAAATAAAGTAATTTTGGATAAATAAGTTACTATTTTTAATATATTATATTAAATTAAAAAGACGGTTATATTAAGATAATAACTTATAGTTAGGCTTATTAAATAATAAGATTTAATTTAAAGGTTATATATTTTAATTACTTTAATAATATAATTAAAAGTAAAAAAATAATTGAATAATAATAAGAGGATTACTATATAATAGTTATTACTATTTAATACTATTTATTAAGTATAAAGGTAAGTAAAGGTAATCTATAGTAGTATATTTCTATAGTAATATATTTCTATAGTAATATATTTCTATTAAAAAGACCTAAGCTTAGTATTACTTCTATAGGTATATTATGCTTAGATCTTTATAGAGATAGATTATTTATAGGTTTAGCTTTCTATTAAAGGTAATATAATATCTAATTAATCTACTAACTAATTATTAATAAAACCTTAGCCTCCGGCCAAGATCTAATTAAATCCTATATAAACCTCTTATCTATCTAGCTTTTAATTAATTATTACTTTTATAATAATTCTAAAGCTTTAATCTAAACTATTTAAAATAACAGTTTTTACCTAAAATACCTTTAATATTATTAATAAGCTAACTATAGATAATCCTATAGTTAAGGTATAAAACCCCTTATATATTATAATTACTATTAATTAAAATAAGATTTAAATTTAATAAATTACTATATTAATAACTTAAATATCTATATAATTTATAATATTTATAAATATAATATTAAATCTAATCTTAAAAAATACTAAATTTATTTTGATTAAAATAAAAATAATCCTTATAATACTTAAAAATAAATATAAAATTTAATAAAGGATTATTAAGCTTAAAATAAAGCTATATAATAACCTTAATAAAAAACTATTTTATTATTAAGAAAGACTTTATTAAGAATTTTATAAATCTACCTTAAGTAATAGGGATAGTATTAAAATTATTAATATTATTAAATTATTATTATTAATAAATATATATAAATATACTAAATAACTTTATAATTTTAAATATACCTTTTAAAATATAAAAAGGAAATTCTAAATAAACTATGAAAAGATTATATTTATAATAAATAATATAAAACTTAAAGGCTATATAGATTAGAAATAATATCTTAATAAATAACCTTTAAGTTATAAAAAAGAATTTAAAAGTAATTAAAAAGTATTTATAGAATAGTTTTTTATTTTTATTAAGAATTTTAGAAATTAAAAAATCTAAATAATAAAATAATTTAAAAAGGCTTAATAATAAATTAATTAATCTTTATAAGACTTTTATAATTATTTTACTTTAATTAAAAGATATTTCCTTAAAGGAAATCTTAAGACCTAGGCCTTTTACTTTTATATTAAGCTTTTACTTAATATTAAGTTAATTATTATATTAAATAGAATTACCTTATTAAAGACTTAAAAAGATATAATAATCTTAATAATTTATATTTAAAATAGCTAATAATATAATAAAAGGTATTTAATAGCCTTAAGTAAATCTCTATTTTAAAAAGAAAAGTATACTTTTAACCTTTTTATTTAAGTTATTTTAAGAATTATTAAGATTTTAATTTAAATTATAATATATTTAGTAATTAAAAGGAATACCTAAGAAAATTAATTTATTATAAATATTAAAAAAGAAATACCTTATTAAAAATTATTATATTAAAAATAAAGCCTAAGTAAATTATATTTTAAAAATTTAAATTTAATTAAATATTAAGTATAAACCCTAGCTAAAATCTAATAGAATTATTAATAAATTAAAATAATAAATTATTTATAAAATTAATATTTACCTTACTAATAAAGTTAAAATTAATATTATTAATAAGTTATTTACTTATTTTTAAGGCCTTTAAAGACTTAATAATATTAATATTTAACTAAATAGATTTAATAATAAACTTAAAAAAGCCTATAGTAAATAGAAGGTCTTATTTTTTATAATTAATTATAAAAAATACCTTTATTATATTATAAAAGTCATTATTAATATTAATTAAGATTCTAATTTTATAAAAGACCTAATAATTTTATTAATTATCTTATTAATTAACCTAGAAATCTAAATTAATTACTAATTAAAATAATAATAATTTTAATAATAATAACCTAACTATAAGTTCTTATTATTATAGATATTTACTTAGTACTATAAAAAAAAGATAATGATTTATATTATTATTTTATATAAAGAGTTATATTTATTATTTACTAAAGAGTTTATAAAATCTAATAAAAGTAAATTTATTTTTTAAAAACTATAAAACTATATTATAGTTTTTAGCTTTAATAAAGCTAAAAAAAACTATTAAGGTATAAAGATATAAATTATATTATTAATTTATTAAATAAAAAAGAATTACTATATAGATTAATTTGCTGACTATCTTAAGTTAAGTTTAAAAGGCTTTAAAAATATATTAAAAATAACCTAAAAAAGAAATAGATTTATTTATTAAAAAGCTTAATAAAAGTATTAATCTTTTTTATTTCTAAAAGAAATAAAGCTAATAGGCTTTATATTAATTATAAAGATTTTAATAAAGTTATTATTAAGAATTAATATTTATTACCTTTAATTTTAAAATTATTTATAAAATATAAAAAGCTAAATATTTCTTAAAATTTAATCTAAAAAATATATATTATAAAATCTATATTAAGGAAAATAATAAGTAAAAGATAGTATTTTATATATAATATAGTTACTTTAAATAACTTATTATATTATTTAGACTAGTTAATATTTTAATAATATTTTAATAGTATATTAATTAGGCTTTATAAGGCCTAGTAAATATAATCTATATAATATATTTAAATAATATTTTAATTTTCTTAAAAATAAAAAGATTTTATATAAAATATTTAAAGTTAATTTTAAAAAGAAATAAAAGGTAAATCTTTATATTAAGCTATTAAAATACCTATTTTATTAAAATAAGGTAAAGTTTCTAGGGTTTATTATCTTAAAGAATAAAGTTAAAATAAACCTAAATTAGATTAAAATTATGTAAAAATAAAAAGAATTAATTACCTATAGAAAGATATAGAGTTTCTTTAGATTTTATAATTTCTATAGATAATTTATATATAGCTATTTTTAAGTAATTACTTCCTTAATTATATTTCTAAAAGGAAATTAAAATAATAAAAAACCTAAAATAGTTATATTAAACCCCTAAAAAAGAAAGATATTTTATATATTTATAATAAAGTTTAATAAAGCCTTTTTATTACCTTATTTTAAATTAAAAAAACCTATTTAAATTAAAATAAATACTTAAGATATTATAATAATAAAAATCCTTTTTTAATTTAATAATTAAGGCTATTTTTACCTTATTATATTCTAATTTTAGAAATTTAATAGTCTAAAGTTAAATTATAATACTTTAAACTAAAAACTAATAGTAATTATAAAATTATTTAAATAATATTATAATAAAAATAAAGATCTTTAATAATTATTAAAATTTATAATTATTTAAAAAAAATATAAAATTAAATAGTAAGTAAATTAAATAATTTTTATACTTTATATTATATAACTTTATAATTAAGTATTAAAAGGTTAATATTAATTTGATAAATATATTATTAAAATCTATAGAAAATTATAGTAAAATAAATTAAGATTTAAGTTTATTAAATTTACTTAAAAATAAAATAATTAAAATATAAATAATAATAAAATAATATCTAAAAGATAAAAAATGGTTAAATAAAAGGCTTAAAAATAATTTAAATATAATTAAAATCTTGAATAAAGTAAAATTAAGTAAAAGGCTTAAAGACAGTCTAAATATAACTTAAACCTTAAAAAAAAGAAATTAAATAAAATACCTTTAAATAGTTTATATATAATTAAAATCTTTAGTAATTAAGAATTTAATAAAATATATTTAAGGATTATAAAAAATCTTACCTTTTTACCTAAAAATAATATTATCTTTAAAGAAAGGCTTTTTATATTTAAAGCCTAATTAAGAAATAAGTTAATATTTATTTAAAAAATTCTAAAAAAGATAATAAAAAAATCCCTATATTAAGAAAATCTATTATTAAATTAAATATTTAAACTTTTCTTAAAAGTAATTAGATTTATTTAGAAAAGTAATCTTATAATAATTATTAAAAAGGGCTATATATTAAGTATAAATATAAAATATTACTTTAATATTTAGTTTATATAAAATAAACCTTTATATATTAAAAACTAGATTTATATATTAAAGAATTATAGTTTTTAAAGAGAAATCCTATAACTATATTATAATAATAAATTAACTAGCTATTTTAAAATAATATAAATAAAAGAATATTATAAAGAAAATTCTATTAAAAAGGTTTATAATAAAATATTAATAAATATATCTAGACCTATAGTATTTATAAAAAAGCTATATTAAAGAGATATAAACTATATAATAAAATTAAAAATCTATTATAACTAAAAAGCTTAATAAAAAAACTATTAATAGATTTTATTATAAGACTATTATTAATAATCTTCTATAATAAAGAGATTAATATAATACTTATAATAATAAATAGGCTAACAAAATATTATTAATTTTATTTTATAATAATTATAATAATAATATTATATCTAATTAAACTTTTTTATAATAAATAGAAATTATTTTATAAAATATCTATAAATATTATCTTTAATAAAGAAATAGTATTTATAAATAATTTCTAGTTTAAACTTTATTATATTTTTTATATAAAATAAAGACTATTAATAGCCTTTTATTTATAAATAGATAAATAAACTAAATAAATAAACTAAATATTAAGATATTATATAAAATATTTTATTATAAATATTTAAAATATATAATAAAAATTACTATAAATAGCATAATAAATTTATAATTTTATATAAAATATAATTATTAAAGTATAATTTAATAAGGTATTTATAAGGTATATATTTAACTTTTATATACTTAGTAAGAATATAATTATTTAAAGAAAAATTCTAAAAATATAACTTTAGACTTAATATTTATAGAAGTTTAAAAATAGTCTATAAAACTATTAAAAGGCTATTATAAAAAGATAAATATAATACTATAATTCTTATTATAATTCTTTATATTTTATATAGAATAACTAGTAATATTATTAATAAAGAACCTTAATTATAAAGATAAAAAGAAAAAGCTTATATTAAGGTTTATTAAATTATTTTAAATTTTTAAAAGAATTAATTTATAAGTCTATAAGATTATCCTTTTAAATAAATATTTAAGGATTTATAATATATTCTATATTAATCTCTTAAACTTATATTAAAAGTATAATAAAATAAGCTAAAATTCCCTATTAATATTTAAATTTAAAAAATAATAATAAAACTAAAAAATTAAGTAAATTAAGGTAAAATAATTTTTTAAGGGAAAAATATACTATTTAATAAAATAATAAAATTAGCTATTTAAGTATAATTAATAGGTTATAATTAAAGATATAAAAAATATTTTCTAAATTATAATAAATTAATATAAAAAAAAAAAAAAAAAGATATTTAAAAGACTAAATATATAATTATATAAAGATATATAAATTAAAAATAGACTTAAAGAGTATTAATTAAGATAATAACTAGCTAGTTATAGATATATCATTATAGTAAATATTCTTAATATTAAAAATATAAAAATATAATTATATTATAATTAAATTTATCTTAAAAAAAAAAATTCTAAAATAGGCTAAATTACTTATTATTTATATTAATATAAATATATTTATTTAAAGCCTAAATATAAATAGAATAAAGATTTAAAGTTAATTTAAAAATTAAAGAATTTTTTTATAAAACTAATTAAGGGAATTATTTATAATAAAGAAATTAAAATTAAATTAAAACCTTATTAAATAGAATAATATATTAAACTAAAGGTAAAAAAGGGAAATAATTAAGCTAGAGTAATATATTATTAAATAACTAGAATATTATAAATATAATAATTCTTTTATAAAGAAAATTAAAAAGAAAAATTTAATTAGGTTATATTAAGATTTATAATTAAGATATTTTTTTTATTATTAAGGCTAAAGAAATAATAACATATTTCCTTAAGAAAAAGAAAAGAGTTAATAAGATAATATATAGTAATAATAATATTAAAATAAACTAGCTTTAAAAACTAATAAAGAGAGTTATTTTTTTTATTTCTAGTTATAATTAGAAAAGAAATTAAAATATAAATTACCTAAATAATATCCTAAAACTTCCCTTTTAATAAAATAAATATACTATAGAAATAAAAGTTAATAATAAAAAAAGTTAAAATAGTTTTAAAAAAGACTTACCTATAATAAGAATATTTATAGTTAAAATAAATAATATAATAAAAACTATTAAAATTTTTAATTATGTATTTAAAAAAGTTAATTATAATATTATTTTTAAAAGGAAAGATAAATAAAAAACTAAGCTAAGTTTACTAAATATATATATAAATTATATAGATATTCTTATTAAATTAAGTAGAAATCTATTTTAAGATTTTAATAAAAATAAAAGGCTTCTTATTAAAAGACTTATTATAAGGCTAATAAGGTTTTAAATATAAAGAGGTTTAAGAAATATAAGGTATATTATATAATAATAATAAGGCTATAAAAAGAAAGAAAAAATAATATAAATTAATATAAATAAATAATATAAAATATAAAGAATTAAAGTAAAGGTTAAGATAGATATAATAATAGAATATATTATAATATTAAAAAAAAAAAGGAAAAAGAAATAAAGAAAAAGAAAATTATTTATATCTAAATCTAAAAACTGCCTTTATAGTATTAAATATAAAGTAGATTACTTTTATAATAACTTTAAAGTAATTATATAAATTACTAAAAGTAAATATACTAATTATTTAATAATAGTTAATATTAATAAAATAATATTACTATTTTTATAAATTTACTACAAATAGCTTTAATTAGTAAGGGAATAATTATAATATCTAATTAATTTACTAACTAATTATTAATAAAACCTTAGTCTTTAACTAAAATCTAATTAAATTCTATATAAACCTTTTATATAAATATAACTTTCCTTTTTTAAGCTTTAATATAATATAATTATTATACCTACCTAGCTTTTAACTAACTATTACTTCTATAATAAGTAGTAATGCCTTTATATATTAATTAGGGTTATTTATTAACTTAATATAGCTATAATAAGTTAGTTAAGGGTTATTAAGGCTATTATATTTATATTACTTAAAGTAATATAATATAATACTAAATAAAAGTGATTAATATATAATAGTTAAATTTCTAAAAAATAAACTAGTCTATACTAGGTTTATATTAATAGATATTATAAAGGGTTATATTAAGTAATTAGAAAGTATTATATTTCTTAATAATAAATAAAGCGGATTAGGTATATTTAGGTAAGGAAGTTATATTAATAGCTAGTAAGTTAATATCTATAAAAGTATTAAGAAGTATATATATATATTTATATATATATAGGTTAAATAGGGTTAGTTTAATAATATTTATTATAAAAGTTAAATAGGTATTATTCAACTTTTATAGGGTAGGTAGTTATTAATTAAAGGAAAAGGTAAGGTATATATAATAAGCTAATAGGTTATTTATTAAGTTATAATAATTATATTATTTAGTATTAATATATTTAATAAGTAAGTTAACTAGATAAATGAGTTAACTAAAAATCTTAACTATTTAAATTAAAATTACTATAAAACCACTATAAGCTATCTAATTAATTAAAATTACTTACTATACTCTTCCCTAAATATCTTAATTATTACCTAATAGGTCTTTATATTATACCTACTCTTATTATATATACTATAATATTTAGCTCTTTAATAGTTATATCTTTAAAAGATATATATTTTTAGCTTTAGTTATTACTTAATAAAGTTATAAGCCTAGTACTTATTAATAGGTAATATATTACAGTCTATAAATAGAGAATTAGCTATTTTTTTTATAAAATATAATTATAAGGGAAATCCTTATAAATCTAGGTTAAGAATAAATTAGATTATTATTTTCTTTTTTAAATTAAATAGTTTCTATAAGTTTAGGATAGAATTATATTGTAATTATATATTATTCTTTTGGTTATAGAGGGTATTATATCTAACCTTATATATACTTATAGTGTATTAAATACTTAGTTTTAGGTTATTTTAAAGGGCCTAAAGGGTAAGGAGGATTCTAGCTTTATTTAAAGGCTATATTATATTAGGTTATTAAGAAGTATTTAATTAAATGGTAATAATAAAAGTTAAGGGATTTTTAGTTAACTTGCTTATTTAGTTAACTTGCTTATTAAATATGTTATATATAATACTTCTTATTATATTAAAATTTATTATATTATCTTTAAGGTAATCTAATTATTACCTTTTCAAAGGTATATACTCTATTAAATAGTATAGTAATATAGCAGTCTAATATAGCTAAGGGTAGGTAGTATAGTGTGGAAATATATTACTTTACTTTCTCTGTTATGTCTATAGCTTCTACGCGTCTGTGGCACTCGGAACGCGTGGTGCGTATCGTAACGCGTAGCCGACATTAACCATACCCGTCTAGTAGGAATGACAGAGGCTCTCTACTAACAGCACGGATACGAACGCCTATTGCTCACACTTATTAACACTGTCCTCTTTACCCGGGCCACATGTTTATGCATGGTCCCAGGGATAAGGGACCAAGGGGTCTGTGTGAAATTATTCTTCGGAGAAGATGATCTGGAGAAGGGGGCACCATGTGTGTTCGACTGTACAAAAACCTGGCCTGCTGACTGTGACACTTCCTAAATATTCTGTGAATATTTCAATCTAAGTACTTCCATAAAGTCTCACACGGCTTTGAACCTCTGGTAGATAATTCTGCTATGTAGTCAACTACACTCTTTCTGCATTCGGACAATCCGTTCTGAGAGCAAATACATTATCCGTTTACCATAAATATTCTCTACCAACGAGTTATTCATTACGGTCTTCCGCTGGCTCAAGATGGCGTGAGGCCTTTAATTAGAGACACCATTAACAGACTGCATTGACTACAATTCATCACGTTCTGTCTAATAATTTATCCCTTCCATTATCGGCGATTACTTCACACGTAACAATATGTTCGTGGATATTTGGCCAGATTTCTAGAATAACCAGATATACTCTCCAGTTGGTCTGCGTCCACAGGGCTTTTTACCTCGACGGAGCGTAGTAACGTAGCTGCGATCGAAGAGTGATTATCCGGAAACGTCTGGGGGCGTTTAATAGCAAGATACTTTTTGGAGAATAACATGTGCCCAAGGCGAAGCACCCGGTCCGAAGTGGTCTGCAAGCCTATTCTGCAAGCCTATTCGTAGCAGATCAATAGACGCTGAATTGCACCAGGAGTATGCCTCGACCACGCATAACCACGGAAACCATGAGAAAATTGAGTTGGGGTTTGAATCTCACAATCGCTAAGTAAAGCTCTATTTATTGAGCCTCATGCCTGGAACCCAAAAAAAAAAAAAAAAAAATTCAGTCTAATCCTCCAGCTGGGCTCTGTAGAATGTCGATGTGGTCATCATAATGTTGTTGGTGTTGGTGGTTTCTGATTTTGTTCCACTCTCCAGACTTCAATTTGTCTTAACGCAATTGGGGTTAGCTGAATTATAGATTGCGGAGCAAGCTCGGTTGACCAGTAAGAAGCTGTATAAAACTAATTCACTTGTTGTCAAAGTATTTTGACTGGCGGTTATCTGTGTCTGGAAATCCAGATCTTGTCCGAACCTCAGTGTTTGGGTCATCAACCCTTGGCATGATCAAGTCGTAACAGTGAAGTCTGCTCAAACCTGCAGTCTTTCCACTTAGGTTTAATGGTCAAGATGCACTGGCTAGCTCGCCCTAGATACTAAAAACTGTTGAGAGATCAAGTCATTTTTGTTGTCGTGAAACGTTACACTGACAACCATACCGGAAGATTTGTGATTCCATCCTCAAACTACACTACCAAACTACCGCAAAGGTCCCCACGATACAGACAGTATCTATAGATCTACAAAAGACATTTAATATCGTCCTAATCGGATGCCACGCCAATGTTTCTGTCTGGATTGTGAGTATAGGGTAGGACATATCATACCGGCTGTTCTTCGGAACGAGGCACCAAGGCACCAAATATTTGCCGTCATTGTCGACATTCTTCATTTACCTTAACCTCAACCAAAGCGATCAGTGTAACAACGAAACTCTCGAACGAAGGCCAGACGGCATACACCCCGCGAAACCCGACCAATTGCCCGATAGCGAGGAGCCGTTCTCGACTGGGCCCGGTCACGCGTCCTCTCACTATCTCATTAATCATGTCGACGCGACGAGCTGCCTTGTCAGTAACCTTCATCTCTCGAATGGCGGGACCAACGATTGCCGGTTCATCGAGCTACGTGCGCTAACCAACATCACACTCAGGTCTCTCTACCGCCGCTCGCTGAAGCTGGCGTTGGATTGGGCTGTCCACCGACACCTGTGGCGGGGCCAGGCTCTGTATATTCGCTCACTCTTCGAGGCCAACCGAAATGTCACCGATCCTCGGCACCAGAGAGTCAGTCAAGAATTAGCGATTCGGGAATGAATTAGGCGCTGACTGTTACGGTCTACAGGCTCTATTAAGTGAAACAGAGAAGCTGCTAGAGAGCTGGAAACACCCCGACCCTTACACCCCTCCGACAGCTCCTGGAGGTACATTCCTCCAGATTGTGTTCATTGTCTTTTGTAAACTGCTGACAACACTCTCGCAGGTTCCAAGTTCGAGCGAAACCTTCCATCGCCTGTTCTCGACCGTGAGTCTAACTTCCCCAGTAGAGAATAGCCTGGAAACTGACGATTCAAACAGCTCCCCCACACCCCGTCAACCGACATTAAAACTCGACGAGATTATTTGGACTATATGGGGGTTGTTTGTACATAGAAGACACGGACGGGGGCAAAGAAACGACTGTAGCATGAATCAAACAAATTTGGTCTTAAGAGCAACAACGTATCATCAGGGACATAACACATTCAAGTTGGCAATCCAGCACACTCGACAAGGCGGGAGAAACGAGAACTTCTCTGCCTACAGCACAGGAACCGGCAGGTTCTGACGCAGAATTGATGGAGGTCACGGATGCCGATGCCGAAACCCTCCGAGCATGTCGAAGATTACCAACTCGACAATACAGATTGCTACCGAATTCATGTCCAAATAGTAAATCAAACCGCTTGATGTAGCGGATTGAACATTTCTCTCAGATGGCAAACAAACGAAGTGATCTTTGAAGTATTCTTATTTCATGACCATAGCCGTGGGGGATTATTGTACAACCCTAACGCGCGAATAAACTGATGAAAAGCAACCGTATGAACCCTTAAACCGTGACCCCTGTGTCATGACATCCCAAACAACCAGCTTGCGCATGTAAAAACATAACCCGAACGACCCCTTTACAGCTCCTGGCTAGCGTTCTTACCAGTCTTGCCCGTCTTCTTAGGCAGAAGGTCTGAAAGAAAAGTTAGCAAAGGCAAGATATGGGACTTCAAAATGGACAACGTACTCTGGTGGATGTTAGGGAGGACACCACCCTGGGCAATGGTGACATGACCCAAGAGCTTGTTCAACTCTTCATCGTTTCGGATGGCAAGCTGAAGATGACGGGGGATGATACGGGTCTTCTTGTTGTCGCGAGCAGCGTTACCGGCCAACTCGAGGATTTCCGCAGCGAGGTACTCGAGAACGGCAGCGAGGTAGACGGGAGCACCAGCACCGACACGCTGAGCATAGTTGCCCTTTCGGAGAAGACGGTGGACACGACCAACAGGGAACGCGAGACCAGCCTTGGAAGAACGCCTGAATGATGTAAGCTTTAGATCCTCCTACGTGATGAACTGACGCGACCCAAAGGCGCGACCAGGTTGAGGGGACAAAATACTCACGATTGCGCGTTCTTGGAACCAGAGGCCTTGCCGCCAGACTTGCCGCCGCCAGTCATTTTGAAAGATGGGTTGTTTTGGGGGGTTGTGGTGGGAAAAGTGTCGTTGAGTCTGAAAGACTTTGGAAGTGATGTGAGAGTCGAAGAGCTTGGTTGTGATGACAATTGGTGGATGAGAAGTGGAAGAGATAACGCTGGCGGGGGACGTAGAGGTTAAGTACTTTTCGCGCGTCAGAGCTCTGCTCCAAGATCACTCGCAGCTAGCAACGCGATTATGCGCTAGCCGGTTTTGGAGAAATTGGGGCAGCTTGGGTGCGCATTAAAAAAACAAATCGACACCCCTGGCGCGCTCGCATCACTACTGGTCGCTTCGGCTGCAGGTGGCCCCGGCGAAATAATAAAACCGACTCTCTGCCACGGCGCGATGCCTCCGCTCACGTCTCCAAGATCACCCACTCTGTTCTGATCATCTCCTTGTGCCCTGCCCACACCACGAGGAATTTTGCCAGTTTTTTATTTTGTTTTTCCCTCCTCTTTATTTTCTCGCCGGCCCCGATCATATGAGCTTGATTTAATGATTGGAGGATAGTTTTGTCACTCACTATCAGTACTTTTGTCCAATACTTTGGACCTCCCAGGTTTGTGCACTTTGACCAGGTCCAGCTCATCTCGTTATCTGGTTTGGGTCGGTTGCTCAGTTGTTGCTTGGTCGGCTCCTTTGCGTGGTCTGTTTTAGGGGAAGTTTGCTTCCTCCGCTTGGTTTGAAGGAAATTTGGCTTCGAACCTAGGGAAAGTCTTTGATTGTTTGGTTTTGTTCCTTGTTCCACTCTGGTCCGAAAAATTTGTGGTTTTAGGAAGGTTTGATTCACATTGAAAAGTTGTGAGGCATATTTTTTTGGTCTTGTTTTCTTCAATTGGATCCAACCCACACACCTCTTCAAGGTGCATAAAACATCGATTTTCCCCTTAGATTTGAGTATTTTTAGATGTATTCAAGCCTCAATATGACTTCATGAACCCCGGATTAAGGTGCTGTGACGTGCAAAGCATATGCAGATGGTCCACAAATCGATTCCCCGGCTTTTTCGATATCAGATCTTGTTGAGATCCGTCTCAAGAGCCGGCCGCCACGGAGCCAGCAGCCCTACAAGTCTCGGTCTCGGAGCTCCCACAGCGGAACATGGAAGAAAGAATGTGGAGAGAAGCAACGGGACCGGATCTCCAGGATTCACGACAACCGACGCCGAGTGGTTGTGCATCATGGTCACGGCGGGACGGCCGCAGCCCGAGATCTCCAGGAAGGGACGGACGCGTTGATGGATCAAATACGCGTGGGTGCGCAAGGAAGGGCCATAGCAAATACGTATACGGTTTATTTCTGGGGACAGAACGGTCGGCACATGCAGTCTAGACTATAAATCTTACAGCCATCTATCTGTGTATGTCAAGATGCACTGAAGTCACGGTTGTGGATGCTGGAGCACATCAGCAAGATGGGATGCATTATAGAATCAAGAAGCATGTTCTACCTTTCATGCATGTATCAACGTTGAGTTGAGTGATATGTAGAAGGGAGAAATTGAAACCGCATGTTAACATTGACCCAGGTTGAGGCGCAACAGTTAGTGAAATGGCGATGATGATTAAAGTCGCGATAGTCACACTGGTCCTGCCGCAAAGGCCAGGGACGCGACAAACCACGGGCGCATCAGCATCAGATATGAAGGGCGAAAAAGGTTGATGCGGGTCCTGGGTTCAAAGCTACCTGGCCACAGCCAATAGAAAAAAAGGACCGTCACCCATTTTTTATTTCACCAGCAGCAACCAAAAAGAGGGGCTGTCAGGTCCCTCCCCAGCAGCACCCAGATCACCTCCACCAGCCGGTAACAGCAGCAAGCACGCGTGCGCACGCCCCCCAGGCAATCAGTAACCCGCTAACACCGACACGCGCCCAGCTACAAAAACCCAACCCACCCCCCGATCATTTGGTTTCGCCAACAACTTCCATCTCACAACAGTATCTTCTCGTCTCACAGCAACATACTCACGCACGAGTTCTCATTCAACCGAATCAACAAAACCCTCAACTTTTCTTCCAACCCAACTCTTAAATCTTTCGAAATGGCTCCCAAGGCTGCCGACAAGAAGCCCGCCTCCAAGGCTCCCGCTACTGCCTCCAAGGCTCCTGAGAAGAAGGATGCCGGCAAGAAGACCGCCGCTTCTGGCGACAAGAAGAAGCGCTCCAAGACCCGCAAGGAGACCTACTCCTCTTATATCTACAAGGGTGAGTTCAGATTCAATCGCGCCTAGTCGCGTTTTCTTGACGGGTAAAACTAACTTGCATTTCTAGTCCTCAAGCAGGTCCACCCTGACACTGGTATCTCCAACCGCGCCATGTCTATCCTGAACTCTTTCGTCAACGGTATGTTTCTCAACTGCAACCCTTTGCCTTCTTTGTCTGACTTGTTTCCAGATATCTTCGAGCGCGTCGCTGGTGAGGCTTCCAAGCTTGCCGCCTACAACAAGAAGTCCACCATCTCTTCCCGAGAGATCCAGACCTCGGTTCGTCTTATCCTCCCTGGTGAGCTTGCCAAGCACGCTGTCTCTGAGGGTACCAAGGCTGTGACCAAGTACTCTTCCTCGACGAAATAAGTGCCTTGATGGCTTGATTTGTTTTGGGCATTTGGTTTTTCACGCGTGGCATCAGGGTGTCATGAATCTGAGGTTTCACGGGGATCCAGCCCTGTTTTCGGGGCCTCATAATGCGTTACGGATGGTTTTGTTTTTTTCCTGGGGGCAATGTCTTCACACGGGCAACGGGGTTCGCGGTTGTACAATAAACATCGAGAATAGGGTCTCGATCAAATGAATTCGTGCACATGAGCTTTGTTTCCCATATGTTTATTGTTGCATGTGTTTTATGCGACTTTGATCTAATTTTTTGCAGTGCAAACTTGCAATTCCTCTTGATCATGATTTATTCCGCGGCTTGTAAACATCCACACATATCTAACCTAACCCAGCCTTCGTTCGCTTCATAGTGTGTGTGACGGGTTGCATGATACCTTTATTGTTCATTGAACCCAGCGCGGTACCCATACTCCAGCCCATCTTTTCCAACATGGCTCTTCCCCGGTTGTCAATGCCAAGTTCCGGTGCCGATGCGCCGACAACCTCACCATCTTGATAAGTCGCTGCTGCGACGGAAGTGCCACCACGGATGGGCGGAAGACGTTTACCCTTCTTGCCCTTTTTATCCAGACGAGGTAAATACTTGCGATTCACCCGATTGAATGCTTGATCGAATGTTGTTTTGGAGTACGGGGGCGTGCGCAGTGTCCGATAAAGTGTCGGCCTCCGTTGGTCGCCTTTTCCTATCGATTTGGACTTGATCTTAAATTTATTTGCCAGCTCGTGTATCATCTTGCGGGCATGGTTGTCCATAGGGGGTAAAATGAGTCTGAAGACAGGTCAGTTATTGATATAAGAGGTGAATGCCAATATACTTACTGCTCATCGGTACTTTGCATAAAGATTCGCATCTCGTCTGCGACCTGTTCCATATTCATTCCGTCTGGGTACTTGACGCGGAGGTCACCGGGGTTGACATTCTTGCCTAGCATGCCAAGTGCACGCATCTCCTCGCGTTGCCTCTTGCGGTTTGACTTCTTTAGTCGATCGTTTTTCCAGCTGGCTTGCAAGGTTGCCTCCAACTCGGAGTCGGACAAGTCGAAGTTAATCTGGTTTTTGACTCCTTTTCCTTTACGCGAATATAGGCTGGGTCGGTCCCAGTCCATCAAGTCGAATTCGTCCTCAAGCATTTGTCGCTGTTTCGTCTTTTTGGTGGGTTCGTCGCTCGCCAAGTCCGAATCACTGGAATCTCCAAAATTCACATCCTCCATTCCCAGATCTTGGCTAAATTGATGGCCAGCAATCAACCTTGCCAGTGTCTCGTCGTCCATCTCGCTCGGGAGTTCATCTCCGTACATAACTTCAGCATCATTCTCAGAGTCTCTGTCCGACTCGTCACATTCTGTATCATCGACATCTCCAGGAGTATGGTCTCGTTTAGCGTTGGAGGCGGAAAGCTCAGATGCTCCACTGTCATCAGACTCGTTTCCTCCTTCCAGTAACTGTTTAAAGTAATCATCCACGTCAGTATTATCTCGTAGGTTGGCAATATAATCGGCCAGGATGGCATCCTCTTCGTCCTCCAATCGGGTTTTCGCATTGCGCTTTTCACGGTGTTTCTGCTTCTTCTCGTTTTTGAAATGCTTTTTGCTGCGTACTGGCTCTGTCGGGAGCTCGGGGGCCGGTGAGGGTGCTGGGTGAGTGGGCTTCGCGATGATGGCCTGCTCGACAACTCGAATTTCCGCCTGCATCTGTACCATGTCGATTCCTGATGTTATTTCATTTCTTTTTTGGCCACCCCGGCCTTTGAATAGAATTACTTCTTCACCTGAACTACTGCTTCTGGACGAGGGTCGCTCAGGAATCTTCACTGGGGCTCGGTTCCGGTTTTCCATAGATTGATCCCCTTTTAGGTCGAAGAAGAAAGATGGCTCGCTCTGGACATCCTTTGCAGCGGCCGTTCCAGCCTGAATAGCTTTCTCAAGATCGTCTGGCCCTATAAAATCATCCTCTCCGGACTGGCCTGCGGGTTCTTGTTCGTCAGGATTGTCGTACCGAACTTTTTCTCCCTCTTCGTCCTCCTCTTCTTCTTCTATATTCTCCTTGGTGTCTTCATCTTCTTTTCCGGTTGTCTTCGAAACCTCCACTAAGTCGATTATTGTTTCCAACAACTTTAATGGTTCGCTAGGTCCAGCACTGACAAAGGTAACTGGTCGCGAGCGCAAGCTAGAACTGCCCCATGCAGAGTGGTCGTGCTGCGACGTCTGACGGGCTTCATCGGCAAGAGTGAATCCAACTGCGGTATGTCAGCTCAGTTTTCAATATATGCAGGGCAGGAGGTTCTCTGCTGGGCTGTATTGTCTCTTACCGGTTTCATCCCTGGTAAGATTGATCCCAGGTGATGTAAATGCATGGTCGCCACGTCCACGGAAACCTCCTCTACCACCACGGCCTCCTCGTCCGCCCCTGGCCTTCGTTCCGCTGCGGGGAGCAGGAGCTCCCTTCTTGTGTCTTGCCATTGAATAAATTATGTGATAGCAGCACTCATGGTGGTTGGCAGGCGATGGGACTATTAATATAGACTGGCCGCTCTGTGTTGTGTGATGTTTGATTTGAAGGTGTGTTACAAATCTTTGTCGATGGCAAAGAAAACGAGTCACTCCGCGGGGCGCATGACTATCGATTGGCTCGGGATAGTTGTGGTGGGGCTCCATATTTTATCGATAAGCGTCATTGAAGCTTTCAAGGTGCAGGGGCAAAGCTGTTTAGTGGGACTTGTGTCTGTGTACTACAGTTAGTAGTAAACAGGGATCAACGGGCAGCTGCGGCATGTACCGCAAATCACCACTTTTTTGGATATGGGTTATAGGGTAGCTGTGTTTGTCGGGACATGATATTTATTTTTCAATGCTTCATTTTGCGAACAATATATACATATACCCATTGTTGTACTATCTCTAGCTATGTATTATTCCGTATCGCTTTTGTACATGGGCAAGTGGTCGTGGTAGTATACCATTCTGTTATTTCACTCTCTGTTACTTTTTCTACACTACCCTCCAGTATGATTATCACGCTACTATTTGTACCAATTTTCTTTGACTGGCAGTATTCATTCAGCGGTTAGCTAGTAAAAGATTATAAACAGAATAAACGCGCCTATGAACGCGTAATTGTATATTGAGATGAAAAAGCAGCAGAAATCGAAGAATTTCGATTACCAAGTGATCATATATATTCAAATTCAAGCGTGTCCCTCACTGCCATTTTGATTGTCGAACTGCATCACGAGTGGACCGTACTCCGTCCCCTACCGCGCGTGGGCCAGGCTAGCTCCTCCACCCCTCCACCACCGGTAGGTGGGAGTCACAAGCAGACAAGCTACTGGTCTCCCCCGCCGCCCGCCGGCCCCAGCTGACATAGCCAGCCCGTTCCCTGCCTGCTGCCTTTCTGCCAGAAGCCTCGTGTTGCTTTGTTGTCGAGGCAAACCTTCTTATTGCCTGATCTCATGTCAGTATACATCACCTTAGAATCTTATCTCACGACCAAAAAAACGAGAGCCTGTTACTGCATATTACCAACATGGAGAACGCCATGGCGAATGTCGACCTCGGGCGCTACAGGCGAATTGTACAGATGTTTTGGGACCCTGAACCCGCCAACGATGTCGCCCATGACCTCCCAGTATGGTGCCTAGGACGTTCATACAGGCTCTGCGATAAGAAAAACACCAAGTCTGATGAACATAACCCCCAAACGCCGCCACCATTACCAAAGGCGGACGCAGAGACCCCCGATACAGCTCAGCCGCCGAACAAACCAGCAAACGCACCAGAGACCCCACCAGAATCAATATCGAGTAGTTTCTCATCATCGCTGGCATACAATGACCTGGCAAATGATGGGGGATGGCCATCAGGATTCATAAGCGACTTCGAGTCGAGACTATGGATGACATACCGATCCGAGTTTGAGCCTATCCCCCGATCTGCCAATCCACAGGCTACTTCTTCACTGTCATTATCTATGAGACTCAAGAGTCAACTGGGTGACCAGAGTCCATTTTCATCAGACACTGGGTGGGGTTGCATGATCCGGTCTGGCCAAAGCTTGCTTGCAAATGCCATAGCATTGGTTCGTCTAGGAAGAGGTCAGTATATGCGTCCCTTCAGTACGACAGCTTCAATCACATGTCTAACGTCGAAAAAGATTGGCGTCAAGGGCAGTCACTCGAGGAAGAATGCTCCATACTCAGAGACTTTGCCGATGACCCCAAGTCCCCTTACTCCATACATAGCTTTGTTCGACATGGTGCCAGTGCCTGCGGCAAGTACCCAGGTGAGTGGTTCGGTCCATCAGCAACAGCTCGCTGCATTCAGTAAGTCACATATTCATATACCACCATTTCTCATATCTTTACTGACACATGGCTACCTAGAGCATTAGCAAATTCGCACGAGCCCACGATTAGAGTATATTCCACTGGCGATGGCCCCGATGTATATGAAGACGAGTTTATGAAGATTGCAAAGCCATCAGGCGAAGCATTCCACCCCACACTTATTCTGGTAGGAACTCGATTGGGGATAGATAAAATTACACCCGTATATTGGGAAGCCCTCATTGCAGCTCTCCAGATGTCACAGTCTGTAGGAATTGCGGGGTAGGTGCCTGCCCCTATACGCAGTCTATAAGTACTAATGATCATAGTGGCCGGCCATCTTCATCACACTACTTTATCGGCGCGCAAGGTTCCTTCTTGTTCTACCTTGATCCTCACCATACAAGACCAGCACTTCCTTACCACGAGGACCCCACTGAATACACCAGTGAAGAGATAGCTTCGTGCCATACCTCGCGATTGCGCCGCATTCATGTCCGCGAGATGGATCCGAGCATGCTTATAGGCTTTCTGATCCGAAGTGAAGATGACTGGCAAGACTGGAAGCGACGCGTGAAGCATGTGCAAGGCAAGTCGATTATCCATATAGCAGAGAGAAATGCGGTCCTGGGAGGATCGAACGAGGGCCGAGAGAGTGCCATCGATGAAGTTGAAACGTTAAGTGATGATACGGATACCACTCAAGAGGTCTAAATTGTTTACCTGACCCGGCGTCTTTTGGTTGTATTTTTTTCAGCACCGCATGTTGGTCGGCAGGACTGGGAGTTCCCTTGGGATAGATATGAATTTGGTTCGTATGAACTCTTTTGTGACATTACAACTGCGAAACTGTCGACTGGAATCGCGTCGCGCTACGCGTTTCACACGGGGCAGGTATTGTAGCTCCTGTCGTGAGGTCATTGATTCCTGTGACATGTACGAATACCACCAACGTGCCAGGTCGTTTATCGTTTTTTCTTCTTACCATCCCCAGTTACTGGTTTCAATGCGGCATGTCCTTCGTCGCGGATGTGGGCAAATAACCTGGTTCTGGATGGGAATGATTCACCACATACACCACATTGTGACTGTGGCCTGTAATTAGTTTCCAGTCAGAAAATTGTAATGGTGATTAACATACAGACTCGTCTTGTTGCGTTTGTGCAGCTGCAGCCTTCTTCGCCCGTTTTGCCTTGGCCTTTCCGATCTTCTTCTTAGCAGGCTCGTCGACAGATATATCATTGACAGACGCTGATAATACAGTTTCTTCATCGATATTATCCTTGCTAGCAGAACTTATACGCTCCTCGACAACATCCCTAGGTGCATAATCGGTATCGTCTGATGCGTCTGCTGAGTCTGCTGGTGCCGCCTTTGGGGATACGTCTCCAGGAGAAGGCGATATAGTCATAGATTGCGCCAGATTCGTCGAGCGTTGGCCATCAGTATTTTCCTCTTGGGTAACATCATTCTGGGCCTTGCATTTATCTGCACCTTCGTGGGTCAGTGATGGTACCTCGTCAAGTTGCAAGTCAGCACCTTCACGCTTCATTTGCCACCGTAACTGCTGAAGTGCCTTGATGTGCTTCTTGCTCTTCTCGTGCGCTTCTAGCTGCTTCTCGCTCTTGAACGTCTTGTTGCACACGACACACTCTAGAACCTCGACTTCAGATTCTTCTTCAGATTCTGTGAACTCTCCTTCAGCTCCATTGTCGTCGGATCGAGCCTGTGCCCACTCTGGAACCTCAAATGTAGCCATGCGCTCCTGGTTTGCAGCACGCGACCGAGCGGCCTGGGCAGCAGCGGCGTTGCGAAGCGAAGCTTGACGCTCGTCGTGCGACTGAGAATTGGGCAAATATCTAGGATCGCGCTTACGCACAAATCCTACAAGGAAGTTAACAGCATCGTTAAACTCGCGTATCGCGTCGTCGCGCAGCTTCCTGTTTTCCTTCTCCATCAAACGGCGGACACGGCGGTCCGGGGCATCAGAAAGTCGATATTTGTCCTTCCATGCGAATGATTTGATGGTCGAGAAGCCAGCCCAGGTACTATAGAAGGGTTTCACAACGTCCTCATAGTCATCATCAGAAGAACCAAAAGTTGGGTACTCTTGCACGTCGAGATCGTCGTTATCTGCAGCAGCTTCCTCTTCCATGGCCAAATGCTCGAAAGTCTCCCTGCATATTCCGAAGAAACCCGTTGGTTCGTCGTCAAAGGGGACGGCGGCGTTGAACTTGCGAATTAAGCCCATAATTTCCTCGGCCGATGTAAGTCGCACATTGCGGAAAGTAGTAGGCTGCCCATCACCATCGGCGCCGTCCCTCCCACTCAAGATGGCATCTCGGTGCGAGTCATACCAAGCTCTCTCCTGAGGATCCGAGAGGATTTCATAAGCGGTCTGGACTTCGGCAAAACGGCGTGTGGCTGTCTCGACATTGTTGAAGTTGCGATCAGGATGCAGCTCGAGAGCTTTTCGACGGTAGGCTCGCTTAATCCTGGAAAAGGGAGGGGGGTTAGTAGAACGCCAGATTTTAAAGACTGTGGAGTTAAGAAGAAGGAAAATTACTCGTCATCTGTAGCAGAACGCTCAACATGTAGCAGTTCATAGTAACAAGTCTTTGCAACAGGTGTAGGACCAGTAGTACTGGAGCTTTCAGAAGACTGTTGGGCACCCATGACTACTTCAAAGAGTGGCACACGGCCATATGAATCTTCACTGAAGTTGTCGTTTTAATCAGTGATATTTGGATTTGGTGCTGTTTTTTGTTTATACTGTTGTCACTTCGCTGTGTGAAGAAGGAGGGGCATCGCGGGGCAAAGTCAACGAAGACTTCCTACCTAACTAGGTACTTTATGTATTCTCATATGAGAGCCGACCTGCTCTATTCCCCCACAGGATCTGTCTCCGCTATTTATTGGCTTACACATTCCCCTAAAATATGAGCAGAAGCATGTAAGCTCATTTGCTGGCATTTCGTTAGTCATTCTTGAGAACCCTGCACGCCGAATGATTCAGAAAGAGTCATACTACTTGAAATATGCCCTCAGCTATCGGCAAATATCCATCGCGTTTCAACTTGGTGTATCAGTAGTACTGTAGTGTTTTGTTAGATTTTGAATATGGTAGTTCATCACATCCCCACCAAGCACATGCTGTATCTGGTCAACTGCGGAATGTCGATCTCTTTTGTCCAATGCTCTCGTGCCGGCACTGGTTGAGATCGTGACTAGCAGCATCGTTTTTCTTTAATGCATATGAAGTTCTTACGCCATTATGAAGTGGATGTTTAGGTAGCGAACGAGGTTAACCCTGGTGCAAATCAGGTACCAACAGTACTATATGCCTAAGGAAGTACACTGTTGTGCCTTTGCTATGAACATGTGTAATTTCGCGGATAGCTTTTGCCCAGGATCGAAATGATCTAGAAAACTTGAACTTCTACGGAGTAGACCTGCGCCAATAAGAAAGCGCATATTGCACACGGGGCTAAAATAAATGGACTACTACTATACGTAGTTGCACTGGCGATCGATAAGCTAGGTAATACGAGGTATCCTTGGAGGGAGATATCAATCTTTTGCATGTTGTGATCTTGGCTGTTTGCAGAACGCATTTCCACCAGACCTTCCATTGTGCTGAATGCTGAATGCTGAATGCAGTCATCTGACGATTTCTAGCCACAAAGGAACGTCAATAGTGGCTCAGCCAATGACCAATAACCAATCTCGACAATGTATTCCATAAACCCCATCAGAAATGCGAAAACCGAAAAAAAAAAGTCTGGGTCTCGGCTTGGCCTGATGAGTCTCGGTCAGCGAAAATGGTCGAACCATTTTAGCCATCTGATTCATGTGAGGCCTCGTTCAGTTTAATAGACGCCTTTACCGTTGCCGGCACGAGATTGCCGAAAATTCACCAATCCATGAATCCACCCTAGCAAATCCCATTCCTGTTTCTTCTCTTCCAAAGACACCACGAGGGAAAAGAGGACATGAGTTACCCGAAATCGGTACTGGGCGAGTCTGAATCGAGTAAGGTACATACCCTCGCCTCGTCGATATTGATCTTTTCCACCCACGAGGTCGTTACAAGCACCACCTCATGGCCAACTCACACGGCGTATTTTTGTACTTGACTCTTCAATCCTCTTCTGCGTTTTCCCCTTGCAACGCAATCTTCTAGTTCTGCTTCTGCTTCTGCGTCTGCAAGTTTTACTCTCCTCTTTCTCCCAGCATCGCTTGCTTATTCTGTAGTGCTTTAATCTTTTGCCACCAACTGCCTTATACAGCAAGTGGTCGCGTGCGTCTCAACGCAAGAAAGCCCAGGCATTTGGTGCTACTACTACTACTACTACTACTACTACTACTACTACTACACCAATTTGACTTGACAACCATGAAGTTTGGCCACGATTTTAAGGAAACCCTACGAGCTCAAGGTTTGTCCAGCTTACGATCCGCCGCCCTTTTTGCCTGTGCCTACATTTAAAATACCTTCCTTTCCTTTTCCAGCAATAATTCACCCATTCATGCGTCTTCGCCTCTAATTGAAACTCGGCAGATTTTCCTGCTCATTGGGTAGATCATGCTATTCCTTATAGTCAGCTCAAGAAATGTCTCAAGAAAGTAGCGCGCGAGCTGCATGAGCTTGGGCTTGATCCCGAGACGTTGCGCGAACTTCTTAATCCCGACGCAACGTCTCCCGTGGCCCTGAAGTATAAGCTCAACGGTATGTACCTAATTTTCAACGGTTTCTTGTATGTCAAGACTCAAGACTGACCTTACCACAGATGGTACTGACTCTCACCTCCGTCCAAAACTCACTGTTCAGGTTCACCTGCAAGATGGTGTACCCGTTGATGCTTCGCTTGCACCCAACACGCGCGACTTTCTGAATAAGATTGCTATTAACCTGCCACAAAACGAGTGGGCAAATACCACCAAATCGCCGAAACCGAACTTTACAGACAAAGCTACAACCGCCGACCCCATCATCGAGGCCACTGTTGGGACAACCACTGTTACACCATCTACCGAAGCCCTCGATGTGCTCGCCGATGAAGCCGACAGCAAACTTTCTATCGTCCTCGACGAAGACAAGACAGCACATGTTACCGCGACGTCGACAACCGACTCTGAGCACATTCAGGCACTCCCCGAAGCCTCAGCGACTTCGCCATCAACCAGTGCGATTGCCGGCACGTACGAGGTCATCGAGGTTCCACTCGTATTCGATGCAGAATTCTTCGAGATGCTCCAGAGCGATGTGAATCACCTCGACGCGCTGCAAACAGAAGAGGAGAAAGTAATGACTTCGGAAATTGTTGCGCTTGGGAAAGAGGTTGAACAAGTGGTGAAGCCGAAGCGGTTCTCCAAAACCGATCTAGCCAGATGGCGACAAATATTCGAACTGTACCTGGACGCTGAAGTGTTCTTCGCTACCCACGAACAAGATCACGGAGAGCGCACAAGTCAAGTAGCTCTCAGGCAGTTACAGTGGTTCCAGGACCAAGTGGCTAAGCAGAATCTCGTTCAGGACTTCAAGCTTCCCGAGAGCAAGACGGCGTTTACTCGCTTCCTGAATTTAAACGCGTCCCTTCTCAAGAACATGCAGTTCCAGGAGCTTAACAGAACAGCTGTTGCCAAGATCCTCAAGAGTGAGCAACGCTGGCAACCCCTTTTGTTCCTTCCTCAGGTACTAATACCCGCTAGAATTTGATAAGCGAACAGCGCTGGGTGTCGCAAGAAAGTTTCCCACAGTTGTCCACTCGGACAAGCTCTTGGCTGGGACTATCGCCAGGGATGTTTGCGCACAAATGTCGCAAGAGCTTGTTTCCAAGGTCCCTCAGCTGAACGACTATCTTTGTCCAGTCTGCTTCTCGGTAGCGTACATGCCAGTCCGTCTGGACTGTCAGCACGTGTTCTGTATTCGCTGTGTCATCAAGATCCAACGCCGCAAAGAGAAGCACTGCCCACTGTGCAGAGCCGACGTTGTTCTGAAAGCATCTGCCATGAATCTCGACTACGAGCTTCAAAAGTATATGAAGAAATACTTCGCCAAGGAAGTCAAAGAAAAGGAGCGTGCCAACGAGATTGAACGTGGCATTGAGGATTACGGACCTGGCTATGTACACCAGGAATGCTGCATAATGTGAGCTCCATGTTACTCAGACACTGAACGACTATAATATTATTGGAGCGATGGGAATCATTACGGAATCTTGTATTGACAAAATTTATGACATATGTAAGTGTTGTCTAATGCCTCTGCTTGACACATACATATGATTAACTAACATGGCTGTCATAGACCTACGACAACAGCCACACCTATACATGCATGGCAGGAAACCACATAGAACTTGAACTTAGAGACAGGAAATCTTGTACAAGGAAAACAGCACTTTTATTCTTTCACTGTGACTATCTCATGACTGAACAGCTTGTGCCGCCTCCAGTGCTTTTGTGAAAGTGCTCCCAAGCTCAGTAGTCTCCTCTAACCCAACGCTCACACGAATAAGATAAGGATCGACTCCAAATTGCTCGGCCCACTCTAACTCCTGATAATGTGCCAGGAGAACATAAGGCGAGGCCAACGTAAAGTTAGTTCCTAGACTGGGTCCCTTTGCAAGATCCAACGCATCAAAGAAGGCCTGAGCATGCTCCTTTCTCTGGAAAACAACGGAAAGTAGACCACCATATCCTCCATCTGGCGAGCGTACCTTTTCATAGTGAGGCTTGGAATCGTTGAACTTGGGGTAGTAGATGCGCTTGACGAGAGGGTGCGTTTGCAGCACTTTGCAGATGGCATCTGCATTCGCGTTGATACGTACTACACGAGACTCGAAATCACGACTGTTCCTCTCCATAAAGATGACATCCTCGGGCCAGTAGTTGTCCTCATAGATGTCGTCCATGGCTGTCTTGAGTATGCGGTAGTACTTGCTTTCAGGATTGAGCACAAGGCCGCCACCCATAACGTTGCTATCGCCAGAGAATATCTTTGTCAGGCTGCTAACGACAATATCGGCGACTGGAAGGACGTTGATATTGGAGAACGTCCCTATTGTCTCATCGACCACGACTGCAAAATCGTACTCATCAGCAAGCTTGCGGATACGAGTCAGATCGGGGCAGGTCAAAAGGGGGTTTCCAGGGAACTCGCAGAAAAGACCAAGAAATCGTTCGCCGGCCTTTAGTCGGGCCTCCAAATCATCAAGGTCTTCTGCTGAGGCATGCCCGTAAAAGTGGCAGCCAGGGCCGAACTTCTGCAAAATCTTGAGTGTATCAACATATGGGAAACCAAAATTGATACTCTTGGCCGGCTCTCTCGCATGAAGGAGCACCCGGTGGGCGTTAAAAATGGCGTTCATACCCGCAGGATATAGGTAGACATCCGTTTCCTCGAGATTAGGCATACCGCGAGTGTTGGATGTCATGGCCGGCAACGGACCATCGTTCACATCCACCTCGTGAGCCATTGCACCGGCGATGCGCCTACGAATAGCAGACTGAGCGCGCTCTGCCATAGACAAGTCAAGGTTTCTACCGAAGCGTTCTTCGAGGAATCTCGAGCTCTCGATAGACTCAACAGGAGTCTTCGGCAATGCAGCCTTGGCCGTTGTAGGCGCCGGAGAGGAGATGCCATCGATTGAACCTGGACGAGTGTAGCGTTTTGGACCTCGAGAAGCCCGACTCTGTCCAGTCCCGGGGGGTGTGCGCGTTCGAGTCAAAGGGATAAGAAGATTGTCTTTGAACAGGCCGTGGCAGAACTCAGCGCGCCTGCTAGAAGCACCCTCTCCAGTATGCTGCCAGTATTGCTTCGCGATGGGAAACACCTCAGCGGGATAGACCACGGCTGAGATCGTGGAGGTGAGCTTCTTCAAGTCAGGTGATAGCTGTTTTGACTCGTCAAGAGTCAAGTCAAGGGTGCGGATCTGAGGAGCCAGCTCAGGGGAGACTCGCTGAAGAATAAAGTCAAGGCAACGCTTTGCCACTCGCGGCGTAGGAAATAGCATGGCCTGCTGGCCCGCGCTACCATGACGATCAACGATATCCTTAGCGAAAGCCTGGATGCCTCTATGAACAAAGAAGCTATTTTGAAGCTTGGTGTAAGTGAGAGTTTTGAATCTAGCACAGAAGGAATATAACTCACCGAGGGTAACCTGTCGTCATGCGGCTAACAACCCAATCTTCACCCTCTTCATAACCAACATTGGACTTCCATGTTGGTAGAGAGACACTGACAGCCTGGGTAAGGGAGGTTGAATTAGCAAGTCGAACTTTTGTGCAGTACACGCACTCAGATTTCCGATGTTGACTCACATGTGCTGTGTCAGGCGGAATTGACTCGCCAAGATCAATGACAGGCATAATGGAACTTCTCTTCCAAGAGATAGAGTAGTAGGAGAAGAAAAGAAAGATGAAGATAAATAACAGTTGATTGGTATATGTCAAATGGAGATACTCTGAACGGCAAATGCATGCATATATGGTGTATGTGAAACAACTTTTTTTAGACTGTGTCACGAATCGGTGGCGTTGTGCTGGATGAAGGGGGGGTAACATTAGAGTGTCCGAAAACCGGAGGGGAAGGCCTACGTGAGTCTTCCATGTTCTGTGGAGGATCCTACGGGCTAAACAAGTTAAGGTAGGTAGGTACCTACCAAAAGCCTGAAGAATTATGTGAGACTAGCGAGGAAGTTGAAAGTGGGACGAATATATGGAAAGTCTGTCTGGTCAATTGGGTGTGAGTAACTATCCAGTTCAGCGAAGGTAAGCAATGATTTAATTATTGCATTTGTACGCACATGAGGTGACCAATGTCTTTCCCCCCGGGGGTTACAAGTACGAGGTTGACCAATGATCAATGACCAATGTCGGGAGTAGATAGAGCAGGATCTCACTTCGTATATCCCCACGTTTTTATCAAATAATTAGCGTGTATTATCAATTGCGCCAAATCGATGTGACGCCCTTGTGCTGGGGCCCCTTATTCAATATCAGTGATTGCCTACCTACCTAGGTAGTCTATGAGGAGGGGATGAGTTGCATCCTGAAAATGAAGCATGTGAAGAGTAGTACGGAGCAAAGGACAGAGGATTGTGGACGGTCAATGACACTGTAGTAGACTGCTGAAAGGAGTCTTGCGCATGCCTGTGTCTTCTGTATTGTTTGCTTGCGTTGCTTTTCTAATAGTCATTCTCCTGCGAATATATATGTCTTTGTGTCCCTTCCCCGTGTCCAGCCAGTCTCACCACAGCTACAACTTGTGATTAGACCAAACAGCTATATTCCAATGCATCGTACCCAAGGAAAAAGGAGTGACCGCAAAACCTTCGTCCACCAAGGACTGGGCAATGACACCCATTACCCCTGCTAAATTCCAAAATCAAGCAGCACACAAAACGCCTCTTGCAGTATCCAAAAACAACAAAAACAATCGCATAAGATCAAGCTGAACATTCTCCACTCAACGCAAAAACCTATCAAGTTTCATGCAAGGACTGTAATCGAAATGCTATCAGTAGGTTCATCTCGTTCCGTTCAGCCCATTTGGTTCGATCATGCATCGCTTTCTATCTGCCATCAACTCGTGAATCATGTCGTCTAATCGCCGCTTGCTAAAATGCATATCATCGTCGTAGATCTTGTTTATCGTATCTTGCGACTTCGTCTGCTTGGTTTCATACCAACGCAGCTGATACTGTCGCTAGGAGCAACACTAACCATGTCGTCGTCCCATTCAGCATGGCTGCTGCCAATGCCACTCATCGGCAGCCCTACGTTCTTGGCAGACACATAGCTCTGAGCCTTGCTTGGGTAGCCCATATGTTGATAATCAGGTCCGGTAGCCATCCGAGGCATGTTGTACCGGCTTCTGGCCCGACTCCTGGGCATCATGTCTTGTACATCAGGGGCTTCGTATACGTCAAGATCCAATGGAATTTCGGGAGCATCGGGTACCTCTGGTACCTCTGGCGCTTCCATGATATCAGCCTCAACCTCGGTGCGTGAGGACCGACGAGGAGCTCGAGAAGACGGGCGTGACCGCGCAGGAAAGTATGTGCGCTCGTCATCGTATGCCCGTGGAGCACGAACGACTGACTGTGATGACTTGGGTATCGGGGGGGCGTGACGGGAACCTGCATGACTTCGGCGGTCGTCGGCCAGTACCACGGACTTGCTACGGCCAACTCCTGCTTCGCTACGAGCCCGGACGATCCGAGACTTGTCAGTCACAGGAGGCCTTGATGATCGACGACTTCTTGTTTCAAAGCCTTCTTCTTGGGGAGGTCGCGACGATCTGCGGGTGCGTGTATCGAAACCATCTCCAGGCGGAGGCCTTGAGGAACGGCGGCTTCGTGCATCAAATCCATCATCTGCAGCTCTTGCAGTGTGGCGGCTGCGTGTTTCAACAAACTCATAAGCATCTTCTGGAGGGGGATGCCTGGACGGGCGTCGACTTCGGGTCGTCTCATACCCTTCATCCGGAGCCCGACTTCTCGATCGAGTCCTGGAATGAGCAACACTCCTTGCAGTGCTCTTCGTGACAGTTCTTGTGCTCGGTGCGGCACTCGGAGCAGCACTCTTCGCAGCCACGCTTCTCGCAGTGCTCTTGGCTACGCTGCGAGTTCTACTCCTACTTCTGGCACGAGACTCTGAGGTCCATGGGTTGTCTTCATCGTAAGGAGCCTCAGTGAGATATTGTATAGGGCGGCGGGGCGGTGGTTCGTCTGGAGAGTCTTCACTACTGTCGTCTTCTATATAACCAAGGTTTCTTGGGGGGTACGATTCGTGATGAGACATCTTGCGGGGCGCATAATCATTCTGCATGTGCTGCTGGAAAGGGTATCCTTCTGGGTACATATCTGGAGGGGCAAAGCCACCATGGCCTCGATATGGCAGAGCTTTTGGGGGGTACTGTGATGCCTTTGGGGGTTGGTCGCCGTAGACCATTCGGCGTTCGTCGCTGTGCAACTTGTGAACGGTTGGAGCTTTCTCGGGGAATGTCGAACGTCGTGGAAGCGAAGGGGCTTCGTAATCCTGTCGCGGTTTCCGTTCTCGTTCCTTGGCTGCATGACTTGCGAAGCCGTATGTGAGAGCCGCACCAGCAGCAGCAACACCAAGGATGGCGCCCACTACCGTAGTGGTACTAAGGCCATTGTTGTTTGAACTCTGGCGAGGTGAGACAGATACTGGTTCATCACCATTCTCAGCACGGGCGGCACGTTGAGTCATTTCGGCTGCTGTCACGGTATTGGGACCGTGCTTGGCGGGAGACTGACGAGGCTGGAAGGGAGACTGTCCGTTAATAGATGAGGAGGACGAACGTGCGGAAGCGACAGGTTCAAGCTGAGGTTGTGAAAGAGAACGATTCCTGGTGTGAGTTGTGTGGGTCGTGCGAGTTATATGAGTTGACTGAGTGGTGTGAGCTGTATTTGTAACACCATCGTAGGTCCATTCTATAATTCGACCATAATAATCCCGGGGACAGGTAGGTTGACGATAAACGACTTGGATAGTGTTGCCGTCGAGATCGCGTACTGTTGCTCGACGTGGGGTTTCACCGCCTTCAATACCTAAACGAGGCCTGGGGCTGGGGCCTCCGGGATAGATTGGGTCACCGTCAGTCTGAATGCTCAGCCACGGATTCGCGGTGAGAGCAGCGTCGTGGAAGTTGACCACTGCATCCGGGGACGGTACCGCAAAGACCAAAGTCGAAAGTCTGACGGGCTCGAAAGGACGAGATACTTCACGGATCTGCAAAACTGGCACGGCACTCCTTTGGCCGTCGCTGCGTCCGTCGGTTAGGGCCTGGCGATGTTTGTCCCCAGCCTTGGTAGCTCCGGCCGAGATTCCGTAAGTGACTGTCCCGATGGACGAGTTTTGTTCGCGAGACTCGTTTATGAAGCGTAGGCCGATAAGCTGAAGAGTGGCCGAGTAGAAGGACGAGGACGATGCCAAATGTGACACCTCAACGAAAGGTAGTGTCATGATCTCTTATAGAACCCCCGAAGTAGCCAGGACCGTCCGATCGGCTGCCTACTGTGAGGTACCCGCTCGGATGCCTTGGCCGAATTTGCTGGAGTCTTTGGAGTGTCTCCAAAAACTTATGAGTGATAGAATGTCCTGCTCGTGCTTGACTGGTCAAGCAGTAGGTGAGGAGTGAGGGGGCTGGTGGGGGAGACTGGAATATCGGTCAAGGCTGGTGATGAGTAATGGCGAAACGGCAGCAGAGCAGAGAGTAACAAGCCCAAGTTCCCGGAGCATAAAAATAAAATGGGAAAAAAGAAGGAAAGATAGAATAAAACGACAGATTAGAAGAGAAAAAGCCGTCAAGAAGAATGGCCTGGAGAGATGGTAACAAGTACAACGAGGCAAGCAAGAAGTTGGCCAGGTGAGGTGGCGGAGTGGATGAGAGAAGGCGGTCGAGAATGAAAGGGTAGGGATGGGGAGGCGACCAAGGTAAGAACCAAGGCGTATCCGATTCGGTGCCCTGAAGTGAGTGAGTTGGCGAGCTAGTGTCGTGCGCAAAGTACAGTAGTAGGAATCAAATCAAGTCAAATCAAATCAAATGGGTCCGTTAATCTGGAGTGGTCTAAGTAAAGTCGGGTGGTGAGTTGTCTGCTCCTTTAGTCGGTCAAGTCAATTGTTGTGTTGTGTTATGCTGCTTGGACACCTTGACGCCCAACTTGAGTCAAGATGATGAACCGATTCCAAGATGCTAGATAATCGAGGGCGCACAGAGATCGATTGGTACCCGAGACCGAGGGTAATCCTCGTAGTATCAATGTGAGTAATAATAGTTCCTTGGGCACTGAAGGTAAATTGTCGTTGAACGTGACAATTGCAAGTGCAAGTTCCAATATGAGTCAAAGGAAGGATGGACATGCGTCGAGTATCCGTTTCGTTTATTGTTAAATGCAATTGGGCCAATTGCTTAGAGAGACTGGGGTCGAGAGACTCTGTAGGAGAAGAGGGGAGAGAGACTCGGGAGAAGATCGAAAGAGGAGAAGAGCAGGAAGAAGAACAAGAAGAAGAAACAGAAGGAAGATGCAGCAGCTAAAGAGAGATCAGCCGGATGCCCTGAGAAGGTGTCTTGGTGGCAGGCTCTAGTACCTACCTAACCTAGGTAGGTACTAAGTGCACTATACTCTAGAGGTACAATATTGAAATCGGCCACCCGCTCACTAACTGGCTCAAGAACACTGGCATGGACGTTTAGTTAGGGCCTACCTTTCGGTTCTGTAGGTACTGATAAGTCCAGAGGTGCTGTCTCAGCCAGCGTTCCCGCCGCATCTCATTCCGAGTCAACAGCCCCGTCTCGCAACTCTTGTGACTATGGCTCCGTGACTCGCAGACGTATGACCCCCCTCCTCCCATCAGTCAGTCATAGAGGGGTCTACCATGACCATATATCGAAAGTATTCGTATGTATCCTGCCATCTGGTGCAAGCATGGCCCATGGATCACATCGCATTATATCACGTTGGGTCGAATCACACACTATCACAAGACCCAAGACCTTGACTAGACGTCTCCATCCCAGAGATATAGTGCCTTGCGCGCTACGAGCTTCCATGGAAATGCTCTAGAATTATGCACCAGTGCATCTTCACCAGTACCTGACGACCTTGCTTGGGCTGTGCAAGCCAGTGAGGACTGAAGTGAGCGAGTGAGTGAGCGTAGGTTGGGCTCATGGTGCGTATCTCGAGTTAAAAGAGCGTGCCGGTCCACTAGCCCCGCGCTATCCGGCAGCACCCGCCCATGATCACCCCTGAACCCTTCAACTTGATGCCAAAACTGGATAGCTTTTGTTCTATTCACGGGTTTGGATGGATCATATCCGTATGTACTCCGTACATTGTGTTAATTGAGAACAATTTCTCCGAGCTTAGCGATAGTAAAGCTTCATCTTCTCTTCCTTGTGTTATACCGTGCTCCGTACACGTGTGGTGAGAGCAGCTTGCACCATCCTGGTCACGACTTGTCCCAACTCGGTACCTGCAGCTAGAAAGGGTCAGTTAAGATGGTGCCACGAATTGGATGGATGGGTGGGCGTCAACGCGCATTGGATCAAATAGCGAGTCGACTGTCGATGGTAGGGTTGGATGATCCAAACAGAGCTCTAAACCTTTTGGGCCCTTCCTCCAAGCTCCAGTAACCAGCCATGGCTATGCTTGCCCATGTTTGTTCATGCTTGGAATTCCCTCACATATGACAAAACACTTTGCACAAACGCAGTACTACAAAATGCTACAGCCCAGTAATACACACAGTACGACTCTGTCGTTGCATTTCTTTTGGTTGTGCATCCGAGCTACTCCAAAGTTGTCGTTCTGATACTGTCTTCCCCTCATATACCTCTCCCTCCACACAGTATGATCATTCAGTGTACCTCAGAACCTCTCTGCTTGTCTTTGATCATGTCCACTTTTGGAAGCAAAGCAAACGGGATCACGACTCGTTTTAATACAATGTGGCTCGCTAGGGCTATGTGACTGTCTTTGCATACTATGCTTGCTCAAACAAGATAACGCCACTGTGTTTGTGTGCTTTTAAAAACTGCATTGTTCGATCATCGAAGAAAAGCTCATGCGAATTGGTCCAATGACTCCCAGCCACCAATGCGTGACCACGTTAAGCCCAGCGGCTGGACTGACGGCCGCCCGGCCTGATCCACCGGACATCCACCGGCACCTCCACCCCCGGCCTGTGCCGGCCTGTTTCAACCAACCCCGAGACTTCGGTCACCATAACATGCTTCACATATCAGAAAGGATTCGTTGAGGTCTCGCGAATGAAGTGGAATAATCTACCAAAATAAATATAAAATCGAATTCAGAGCATGAGCCTGGAGTGCGCAGGTCCGATAAGGATACTGCAAGCCGTTCACGGTTTGTTGTGGTGCTGGCCAAAACGAAGAATCAGCTTCCAGGTCCCCAGCCATTTTTGACCTGCCTCTGTCTCACGCTTCTCCCCTGTTGCGTTTTGCTCCACGCTCACGTGAAGATACTATCCATGTTGTATCAGCCGCTAAGCAGTATAGTCAACAAGAAGTTTATGGCTTTATGCTGACTATTTGCAGGAGAATAGTTCTGAATCTAGATTTCGCGTTGGCACTGAAGCTATTGTTCTGGCATCATCCTGTATCACAGAATTATCCTCCCAGTCCCTTACTCCCGTTGGGAGGTAGTGTTGAGCACACGAGACCTGAAAGTGCGGGGCGGATTGGTGCTACCAGCCCCTTCGGGCCTGCTGCACGGCTGCGGCGGTTGCGACTGCGGCGGACCTCTCTTTTTCTTCCTCTCTACTTGGTGGCCTCAGTCTTGACAAAGTCTTTAGTTCAGAGTTAGAGTCAGGGTTTTGGTTTAAGGCCTGCAAGCCTACATTTATCTGCTACCTATGCAATACTTTACAGCATCTCCCCATCCTTCATCAAGATACATGTTGTCCTTCATTCGCCTCGCGCCTTGTCTGTCCATTCATTATAGGCAATGCGGAGTGTTGTAAAGCCATGTGTGGAATTGACACTCCCATAGTTCCGCCAGGCCCTCAGCATTAGTCCAATCGCCGGGAACAGCTCCAGATATCATCCCAATATTTCTCGGCTTTTGTTCACGATAACCAATTGTGGATTCTCGGCCAGGAAATGCTGTTTGGCTAGATCAGCAAGTCTTGCAACCAGGAACAAGTTCCATCCATTCTCAATGTGAATCACCAAGCATTGGGGGGCGAAATGGAGCAGACTCGCTATGCGCAATACAGAAACAACAATAGGAAAGTATGAATCAGGTTGAAATGATCCATCAAGACGACCTTCACGTCTTGGACCCGATGTTGAACGCTCCATGTTTTGGTTGCAAAAACAAGCGACAGCGAACACCCCAGGCATTCCAAGTTACCACCGAACGGTCCCGCTCCCAACGACGATGTTGTATCGTCGTAGGGCGAGCCGGCATTTGGTGTACATCGCAGCTCTGTCCCCTTGCTGGCTTTGTCGCAGATGGGTCTTACATAATGTCCCAAACATCCTCAGCAGCATGGCAGAACTTGCTGCAAGCAACACTAGCAGACAGGGAGAAGTTACTGATGGAAATCTTCTCATCTACCAGGGCATCGGCAAAGTTATCCTCACCCTTAGCCATAGCACCAACGAAGACGCAGATGCTATCTTTGGAATCCACGGATTCGACATACTCACGAACCTTAACAAGTGGTGCATCGAAACTCAAAGTGACCTTGCGGCAGTTGGGGGGCAAGTGGTCAGTGATGGGATTCTGAATCACTCGGAGCAGTTTCTCGTTAGAGTTGGTGGAGCGAATAGATAGGCGGTGCAAGAGTTGCACCATAAGACCAGCAAATCGCTTGAAAGTTCGGGGGATGCGAACCGAGGGCGAAACTTCAATCAGGACACCCTTGGCGGTGTGGATATAAATCTGAAGCTTGCCGGCTTTGTTGATGGGCGAATCCAGAAGGGTCAGTAAACACTAAGAATAACGGTCAGCATGTTGAATGCCGACTCAGAAAGCCAGAGTTGAAACCTGATGGGTGATGTCAGGACGAGCATCGCTAATGTCCCGGTTCATCTTGCGCATAACGCCAATGTGCTCATCGCTGTTAAGCAGAGAATACTTGTCCTCACGGTTGCGGCTGGTGCCTCCGTGAGACGCCTTGTACGTCTCAAGACTGGCATTGGACAGGACAACGATCAAACGTTGCGAGTCCTTGTCTGTGGGAGGAATGGGCGTGCTCTGTTCAGCAACCAGTTGCGGCAGCGAGGGAGGAGGAAGAGACTGTGTGCCTAGATTTCTCGACATGTTAACGTCTGTGCTCTTGACGGCAGGCCATGTGTCTGATCCTTACGAGGTCGTTTCACACCAGCAGTTCGACGCTCGGGCGAAGACATGGCGAAGAGATGAAAAATAAGAAGTGTGGAGATCAAGAAGATTGGTTATCGGTGATTCAGGATTGTCTCTAGCAAGTTACAGTATGAATGAGCTAAAGCAGAGCGGTATGATATGTGTAAAATATGTCCGTCTGTGACGGTTGGTTGAAATGGTGTTTGTCGCGTGCAAGCGAGAAGGAGGAAGAGGAAGAAGAAGAAAAGAATAAAAAATCGTCTTAGACAGAAAAAGCGGCCGTAAGTTTACTGCAAAATGTTGTTGAACCCTCAGGCCAAGCGAAATCCTGTAGCGCCCCACATTTGTCCGGTTTGACGCAGGTTGCGGGCCCCGGCTGCCGACAGGTGGGCGGGTTTTCGGGGATGTATTGTCACAAGGTGTCGATGAGTATTACAAGTCGGGGTTGGTGGTCAACAGCAGATTTACTGCTGTTCCGATATAGGTTCAAGAATGTCCAATCTAGTTGAAGTATCTAGCCACTTTCCTGTTACCCATGACTGATTAACACTGTTGAAAAACACTCTTTAGGCCTCGTATGTGCAGAGGATTCAGTCGTGGAGGTTCCATCCCACCAATCGAATGGGCCGAAGCTCGAAAACATTACATAATCATCATTTTTAGTACTGAAGACAACTTCATTGGCTACCGAAATTTAGAACAGCCTTTACGAGCTAGTGATCGAACAATTGAATATCTCTCCCATAGAGACCATCAACTGAGGAATTGGCGACGCTTCAGGCTTCTCCAACAAGTGACCTGACACTCAATCGAACAGAAGGGACCTCGCCGCCATGTCTTCTCAAGTTGCCAAGGCTGCGCGCCGTGTTACGCACGAGCTTCATGGCGTCGTTGTTTCTGCTGGCCTTATGGACAAGACTGTCAAGGTCCGAGTCGGCGGCCAAAAGTGGAACAAGATTGTTAACAAGGTGAGAGACTCTTCCTTATACAAGGGGTCAATAACATGGTTAGCTAACAAAGTCTTCCAGTGGTTTGCCGATCCCAAGCACTACCTTGTTCATGATCCTAACACGTCCCTCCGAACCGGCGATGTTGTCTCTATTGTCCCTGGATGGCCGACATCCCAACACAAGCGCCACGTTATCAAACACATTATCGCCCCCTACGGCACTCCCATTACAGAACGCCCACCTGTGCCCACATTGGAGGAGAGGATAGCAGATCGTGAGGCTAAGAAGGCTGCCAAGGATGAGCGGAGGGCAGCTAGGAGGCAAGAGGAGGAGAGCAAGATACAAGAGGAGAAGCGGCTGCAAAACGAAAAGAAAGAAGCCAAGCGTAGAGCCTGGGAAGCGGCTCAGGAAAAACACAAATCTCAGACCTCGGCGAGCGATGTCGATTGAACACCACGAACTCTCATATAACGACACATAACGGCGGCTATTTCCAGGCAGTGGGATACAGACGGATAATGCTGGAATGCTTCTGCACAAAACGCGGCAGGGACGGAGAAACCGGACGAACAGTCAGGATCTGTACAATATAACACGGCGAATCGTGCAACGAACCAGAAGGATTGCTAAACCAATTGTATCATTTGTAACATATAAAACAACATACTAAACATTGAGCCCGCTCACAACTCCGGGACCCAGCCGCTGACATCTAAAATCGGGTTGTCATATCCATGATGCCTTTGATGTCCTTGCACTATAATGTACCTTTGTCCTTCATCTCAATGTTGTATATAACGCCGTGTTGCAATCTACCCACCCCGTTCTCCAAACTCTTGTGCCCAATCCTCGTACTCTTTCAACCCAGTTTTACTAACACTGGGTCGTATATTGGTTAAACTTGCCTCGAAGTCTAGTAGTTGAATTGGCCGAATTTCATCCATTGTCATGTGCAATAAAGCCTCTCCAAGTGACCGCAGTGGTCCCATAGCTGCGTCCTTTGCCAGTGCCGTAATATCTGAGCCTGAGAATCCTGCAATCACATATTAGGTGAGTTCTACCCACAGGAGAGACTACTTACCATCTGTCAATTGTACCAGTTTGAGAATGTCTTCATTGGATAAATCATGTTTCTGTTGGCCCAGCAAGGTCCGAAGCTGTGTCTCTCGAGTAGTTGGTTCAGGTAATGGGATGTATTGTCGTCGAACAAAACGTCTTCGAGCCGCCTCGTCAATCGCCCATGGAAGGTTCGTCGCTGCCAGTACGAGGACTCGGTTAGCATCCCCTCGCTCCTTGTCCTTCTCGGTTGTTTCTCTCCCGGCAGCAGCTCGTTGAAGATCACTCCACTGAATAAGGAACTCCGTCTTAATTCTCATGGTGGCTTCGTGTTCTCCAGAGCCCGATCGCTGTGACAGTAAGGAATCGATCTCGTCGACAAATATAATACTGGGTGCTAGCGTTCGGGCCAGTCCAAAGAGAGCTCGCACAAGCTTTTCCGATTCTCCTAAGTATTTGCTTGTGAGACTACTCGCAGAGATCGAGAAGAACGTTGATTTGGATTCTGTTGCTACCGCTCTCGCAAGCATGGTCTTGCCCGTTCCCGGCGGTCCAAACAGCAACATACCCCTAGCCGGTTCTCGAAGACCCATGAAAAGGTCTGGCCGTAGGAATGGATACACAACGGTTTCACGAAGCGCGTTCTTGGCTATTTCAAGCCCAGCAACATCGTTCCAATGAACTTCATCGCCTTGAACGACAATATCGTTCAAGATCTGCTTGGCGGCTGCCGGATCAACACCTATGGGTAGATTTTTCAAGATCTGCTTTTTCTTATCTTTCCATTCAGTCATGTCATTCTGACTTCTGTCCGATTCGGAAGCGCCTATATCGTCCTCCTGCGAATCAGCTTCTACGAGGTCTTCCTTTGCCTTCACTCTCCGTGTTCTAGAATTTGGCTGATTGGTGTCATCACCAGATGTACTTGAGACAGAAACGTGTCGAGCCCTGCGTTCGCGTCGTCGTGATCGATCCCTGTTCTCGGTATATGGCATTGATGGCTTTGAAGGTCTCCCTGGCTGCTTTGCCGCGGGACTTCTAGTTGGTAGATTATTGGGCGGGTTTCTCCGCTCAGATGTCTCTCCAGAATCGTCAGCAGTTTCAGTGTTGTTGGCCAACTCTTGTCTTGACGTTTTGCGAATCGAGGGTGAAAGGACTCCATTGCGTGCATTTGCCAGCCGTTCTGACCGGCTAGTATACACGTCCGAAGAAGGCAAATCCTGATAAGAGGACGAGTTAAGGGCGCTTGAAGCAGCGGTTACTGACAGCATCGATGGACGAGTATAACAATATTCGTCGGAGTGACGCGCAGCGGATGCTGAATCTCCATCAAAGTCACGGTCCCTAGGCACGACTAGTCGTCTGGAATGACTATCCCATTGCGTTGGGGTTGGTCTGCGGGTTTGTTCAAGGGAGACACGAGAGCTAGGGCTTGCTGGCGCTGGAGTCGATTCTGACTGAGTACCTCTTATGAACTTGTCTCTTGAGCTAAGGGCGCTCCATGCTAAGGTTGCAGCTTTACTAGACCCTTCAGCCAGAGGTATGTTCGTCTTGCGCGACTTTATAGCTTTATCACCCGGTTTGCCTGAGCGCAGTGTTGTTCTCATCGTGTGTTTTTCTGGGCTCGGCGTTCGTAGCGTCTTGCTCGGTCTGGGCGGTAGAGCAGGCCCCCCTGGCGAAGCCGATCGAGGCATTGATGGCAAGTTTGGAGTTGGATCAAGATGTGTACTAGGCCCATCCACAATAGCCAATTCTGATGACGTACGGCGGGGCTGTGATGGACGATGTGGAAGAGCTGGACGAGATAGCTCAGAATATTGCATGGCAGTGATTGTGCCTTGTCCAAGAGACCCTCGCCCTTCAGGCAGACCCGGCCGTTTGGTTAATCTTCCGAGTGGCGGCGGCTGCGGCGTTGCTTCTTCTTGCCGTGATACTCGAAGAGCTTCGAGAAGATCGATCCGTTCTTTGCATTGTAGTTCAAGCTGTTTTAGGGCTTCGTGTAACGCCTTTTCGGTATCTGAGCGTGGGCTGTATGCTGGTGGTGCCCGATTTGCATTGTAGTCGTAGATCTGGTCAAGGGCAACCCTCCAATGTCTCATGGCCTCTACTTCACTTCCCTGTAAACCATTTTTGTGATTAGCCTGGGATTGGAGAAAACGCAGTCATGTAGCATTACCTGGCCTTCATAGTAAATGGCAGTTGAGCAGCTTAAATAGCTATCATCGTAGGTCTTCTGCAAAACAGCCAGGGCCCTGTTCCTTAACATGACTCCAGGAGCGGATCAATACCATAATATCCACAGAGACTGGCCCTAGTCGCGCTCAAGTCCGCCGACCGTCAGACACGATGGTAAAACTGGTGATCGTTGTGTTTATCCAGCAGATTCTGCGACAGGTGAGTATGTGCTTGTGGGTAGGCTGCTGAGTTTTCCCCTTCAAATTTTTGCTGTAATCCGATGTCGTTATTTTACACGTTGGGACACGGCGGATTTGAAAGCGAATGTGCCCGATGTAGGTAATCTCGAAGCTCTTTGCTTGGGGAATAGTTGAATGTGATGAAGTTGATTGTCCTGCATACCTGACATGGGTTAGGAGGTAAGTAACTTGGGTAGGCGGTGACGTAGTCTATGCTCGCACTGCCTACCCTAGTCGCAATCGACGGTGGCGGGGTAGATTGGACCCTGCCATCACCAGCCTCATTACAGAACCTCTACTACGTAGGCCCAAAATGACCAAAGTAGGGTTGGCGAGGGGGCTAACAGATGCTTCTAACAATTATCAACCGGTTTAGCTAAGGTGGAAGCGAATCAGCTTTGTTCATTTAAGATGTCGTCTCTGGAACAGAATAGCATAAATCAAGTGGTTTCACATAGTACGTTTGGTCAGGTCCCATATTTTATATCTGGATATTTGTTTCTAACAGAGACTTTGGTTCACCTAATATCTCCATACTTCTTTTACCGACTATGACAACAGCACGCGAATCTCAGCCGTTGTTCTAGGGAACACTGACCGAAGCCCTTCCTCCTCTTCCGAGTCCACGGAGCCGTCGTCTCCTTCTGTTATCACCTCCTCAAGCTGTTCGAAATCATTGCAGAATTGCTCTGCTGCTTCCTCAGTGATTTCTCGGGCCAGCTTAGAGTCCTGAAGATGTTTCAAGTTATCCATGGCGTCCATAAGTGCTGATGGTAGAAAATCGTCCAATGTCTGGCTGGCTTGAGAGAGAGCTTTCTCATCGAGCAACGAAGCGCTTTTCTCATTGTCCTCCTCTAGCTTCGAAAAAACGGCATCTAGCCCTGATCCTCGTCGAAAGAAGTGGTATTGGCTAGTGATAAGCCCCTTGGCCGCTTCATCTGATTTCTCACGCAGTTTCATAGTCCTACATTGTGTGAACTCGAATGGCTCTAACGACGAAACTGCTGATGATATGCAATTAATGAGGAAGATGGCGCCATTCTGAGTGTTCATATTCTTGGCCATATTTTCACAACCGGCCATAAATGGTTCAAAGGCCTCTGCCAACACATTCTCGAACTCACTCTCCCGATCTTCTGAAGCAGACAAAGAGGTATCATATGTTTTGCAAATGGCGTTCAGCTGCTTAAGCGACTCCTGTAGAAAGGGAGGGGGACCAAGGTCGAGTGGAGCGTGCTGGAATTCGCCTTGAAGTGTTGCGATATGGTCCCTGACCAGTGCTCGGAATTGGCGCAATGCTTCTGTTTCTAGTCCTTCGATCAACTCCACCAAATTGGAGATGGGGCCAAGTGTCTTTTGAAAAGTGATACGGTAAAAGTTGACAAGATTAGCAAGTTTGTAGGCGGGTATAGTATCTTCGTTTGCTTGAATTACCTGCTCCATACGTTGGCGAAGCACACGGGCGGCCCCGGAGATGTCACGATCGACTAGGTCATTCAGCGCCTTGAGAGCATTGAAGTCAGCTTCGACTTCGTCATCCTCAGCAATCAGTCGCCATATTTCAGCGTCCCGGCCAGATTTGAAACCCTTAGCAAGCTCCTCCCCCTCTGCGACGAATAAGACTTCCAATGCTTCACGTTCGCTGACAGTAGCCGAATGAATCCAAGCCAGCATGTCTCCCACGTAACGGAGCGGATCGTGTGCTAACATGTCAATCGGTTTGACAGACTGGTCCTCAGTCCCCAACTGCGAGGCTCCTGTCAGAGCAACGTAGAACGAGTCCGAGAGGATTCTTTCCCGAGCCTCGGAGAAAAAGTCGAGACAGTTCTGGAAGAGTGATGGCCTTTCAGCAAGAACTCGAAGAGCCCGGCGTATCGACGAGTTCATTTGTGGATTTTCTAGATTCAAGGTCTTGAATTCTCGTTGGATCCATTTATAGAGCTTCTGAAAGCCAAGATTAATGTTCTTTGAGGTTTGCTCCATCAACTCAAGGCCCAGCGTCTGTTTCTCAAAACCGAGCAGAATCTCACAGTCTTTGCTAATCTTTTTCGCTTTACTCAAAGCATCAAAAAAGCGGCCGTCTACCGGCTCAGCTGTTTGAGTAAGAGCAGCGATTTCGTTATCGGTCATAACGAAATGCTGCCTGAAGGCACCGAGAAGCTCTTGCTTGACCTCGATTTGTCTTCTTTGCATTAAAAGAGAAGATGCCTCAGAGAGAGCCGGCAGTGTTTGCCTATGAGCTTCAACAACTTGACTCTTCATATCCTCGTAGCCATTGTTGAGCTTATCGATAGTTGTCTTGATGCGCCGAAGTTGCTATAATCACATTGGCATTAATCCCCTTAACTTGAGCTCTCTGAACCCACCTCTGCTACACGGCCAAACTCGGCAATAACCTCTCCATTGCTATCAATGACTTCTTTTTGCAAGTCTAGCCGTACACGCCGGCGAGTTTCGGCGTCATTTTGGATCCCACGTTCATCCAGAAGCGTCAGGGCATCTCGAAACTCAGTATCAGAGTGTGTCGTCGAAAGAACACTGGTTACTTTGGACGTAAGGGGAGTAAATCCTCTGGGTGTGGCTGGAGTTTGGGGAGGGCCATCTGAGTGAAGTACGCCTGAGCTCGAATTGTCTCGTAAGGGAAGGCCCTTCAGTGACCATGATCGGTCTATAGATGCCATATTGAATGAGACCCGTGATAATGCTGACCGGTAGGTAATTCTCCTTTTACCACGCCAGTTTTATGAATTCTGTACCAACCAGTGAGTTGAAGAGTCCCGCCCCGACGCCTGCATTAAAGCGTGAGATTCAAATTTGATAATGAAAAGAGATCACAAACGAATGTAAGGAATGAACGTCGTGAATAAGACAAACAGGCTGGAGTGCAACGGTGTCGTGAATGGAGTCTGAAACAAGTAGGCGGTGTCGACAACTCGTAGGGGTCTTGATGCCGTTTGTCAGGCAGAACACCTCACCGCTCTGTAGCGTCATAGGCACCGGCGACCGGTGATGCCTGGAGCTTGTAGCTGTATGTTTACCCTGACACTCATCTTCGGGTGGCGTTTACAGTATTGATTGAATCACAAGCTCAAAGCCAGCCATTGACCCAACCTTATGGTTGTTAGAATTGAAGCACAAACAAAGGTCTTCATCTCGTCTTGTCTCGAACACCCAGGCATGTGCTTCAGGTCACGCTTGTCGTACACCCCCTCGTGACCATACTTATCTTCCCCATCAACACCGACAGTTGGCAGATAATATTTATCTCATTCCTGCAACCTGACTATCCCGTATTGCCAAAATCTTGATTTTATCACGCTCGGGTGAATTCACGCTTTGTTATATCGAAGGTTGTTTCGAAACTTTTTGTTCATTCGAAGATCAACATTAAACCGACATGCCTATCGATAACGACGTATGATACATCCAAAGAGCTTGCCATGACCTCGAACATATTTTCACAACTAAAGTCCCCCACGGGGGGGACCCGACCGTTCTACAAGCAACTGCGCTCCGGAGAAAGCGACAAGTACGATCCAGGTCTTGACGAAGAAAACCTTGGCCATCGATTCGACGGTTTTCACGCCGAAGAACTCGGAATCAGCGATAGCCGAATAACGGTAGAAAGTGCAGCCCTGGACCGAAAGGGCAAGGGGAAAGCCACCTCTCAACGAGATACCCAGATTCGAAGCCCCACCGGGCCATTGGCACGATGGAACCAGCAGGACGAGGATGGAGACAACGAGGTGCCAGCATCGTTATTGATGGAACCAAACGAAGTTATGAATTCAAACACAACGTCTCCTGGGCGAGCCATCCGATCTGGTAATCCACGAAGTCCAGCCGCTGCAGGTCCGTCATCAGCACGATCCAGGGCCCAGTGGGAAACCGTCACTGCCCAGCAGTTACTCCATCAAGATGATCAATACAGCGCTTCCACAGGAAAACAGCCAATACCGGTGGTCAGAAGAACGGCATCGAATAACTTGAGAGAGAAAGCACTATGGCGGTGGGTTAACACCTCAAACCTAGACAGCTTCATGCGGGATGTTTATGACTACTATGAGGGAGGGGGCCTCTGGTGCATTCTGTGCGCAAATGCTCTATGGCTCATGTAAGTCCTGGACATTGGAAATACAAGCATCTGGGGCTAACATATGGACAGAGAGACACTCTTTGTTGCAATATTGCTTACTTTCCTTGGCCAGTGCATCGACTATTCAAAAATCCCGGGAAGTCGATCTTTGCATGAAGTCGTTGTTCCTCAATGCACCCGTAAGATGTCTGGGATCTGGAATCTAGCCATTTGGCTCTACACTTTCTTTTTCATCTGGAAATGTGTGCAATATTTTGTCGAGATCCGCCGCCTCATCTACATCAGGGACTTCTACATCCACCTGCTTGACATACCAGAACAAGATATGCAAACTGTTTCCTGGCAGGATATCGTCGCACGAATCATGGCATTACGCGAACAGAACCCAAAAACTGCAACGAATATCACACCGAAGCTGAGACAATTTATCGGTAGTCAGTCCAAGGAGCGGCTCGATGCACACGACATAGCCAATCGTCTTATGCGCAAGGAAAATTATCTTATTGCGATGATCAACAAGGACATTTTGAATTTATCATTACCGGTCCCTTTTCTCCGTGGTCGCCAATTATTTTCCAAGACCATGGAGTGGTATCTCCATTACTGTATCCTTGACATGGCTTTCAACGAACTGGGTCAAGTCCAGCAGGACTTTTTGCGCCCGGATCGCAGACGCCTATTGAGCCAGAAGCTAAAGCAGCGCTTGCTTTTTGCTGGTGTTCTCAACCTCGTCTTTGCGCCGGTTGTACTGGCCTATGTCGTGATTGTCTATTTCTTTACTTATTACAATGTAAGTAATCAAATGCTAGCTATTGAAGTTATCAAGACTAACCTTGCTATAGGAATACCAAAAGGATCCCAAGCAAGCCGCGGCGCGTAAATACACCTCTTTGGCAGAGTGGAAATTTCGCGAATTCAATGAGCTGCCGCACATATTCTATGAGAGATTACACATGTCATACCCATTTGCGACACGTTACATTGATCAGTTCCCCAAAAGGATGACCGAAGACATCGCTAGAACTATTGCGTTCATGACAGGCGCGATCACAGCCATTTTAGCAGTTGGCTCTGTTCTTGACTCAGAGCTCTTTATCAATTTTGAAATTACCAAGGACAGGCCAGTGCTTTTTTATCTGGGTGTTTTCGGTGCCATATGGGCAATGACCCGCGGCATGGTGTCAGAGGAAACCCGAGTATTCAATCCGGAATATGCTTTGCGGAACGTCATTGAATATACGCACTACATGCCTGATCATTGGCAAAACAAGCTTCACAGCTTTGAGGTAAAACAGGAGTTTGCAGAGCTTTACAAGATGAAAGTCGTCATTTTCTTGGAAGAGATGATGGGTATCATCACAACTCCTATGCTTCTTCTGTTCTCGTTACCTAAATGCAGTGACCAGATCGTTGACTTTTTTCGGGAATTCACGATTCATGTTGATGGGCTTGGCTATGTCTGCTCGTTTGCAGTATTCGATTTCCAGAAGGGTCCTGGTAACACTGGGCAGCAGGGTCCGCAACCTGATGTCCGTGAAGATTACTACTCCACAAAGCACGGTAAAATGGCAGCATCCTACTACGGCTTTATCGACAACTACGTTATGAATCCCAAGACGGGTATTCCAGGTCATCTGCCCCCGGGAGCAAACCCAGCATTCCATCCTCCTCCAGCATTTCCAGGACTCAGTTCTCCGACGCTGGCGGCAGACATGCAAGGTTCCCACGTTGCTCGGGCGGAGACGGGACGAAATAGAAGCCGAGCTCCTGGAGGGCGAGGCCAGCGCGCTGGAGCAATGCCCCAGCCCTCGCCGATGGCGTCTATGCTGTTGGACCAACACCATCAGCCTGTTGGGGTCAATCCGGCCGCACGCAGCCTGCACTGGTCGAGGTATCCGCGAGGTCATCGTGGGGAGAGCCAAATAATCGAAGAAGCTGAAGACAGTGCAATGGGACGACACGGGGAAGATGACGAGCTGTACGAGCCAGGCGGAATGCTGGGTGAATCGACATGGGAAACGTCCCCAGCGAAAGGAGTTACTCGAGAAAACAGTGCAGCCAATACCGATGAACCCGAAGCAGGAGTATTGGGCCTGATTTATCAGCTTCAACAGACACAGCGTCCTCGGCGAGGTGGCGGTATGGTCTGAGTGTTCTTTGTTTAACCTCAAACTTTCCTTTTGCATTTTTTGGTTGACAAGTGGTGTTAAGGCGCGTGCTGGAAGTTAACTCCCCAGAATACCCTGCCCCTTCCAAACTGGAGGTCGGCACCATTGATATATGTTTTACATAAATTTGTGGATTAATTGTATGGCTGATTCTTTTGGGCCCAGGCGATGAGATTGGATGAAATGATTGAATGTTGCCTGGCTTTATCAGAGAGACTCGTAGGCACCATGCATACCTAGTTACATCACATACTGGAGAATGTATCCATGATGAATACTGTTTCTTATCAATAAGATGTGCCCTCTAAGTCTGCACTGCCGGCCATACAAGCCGACTTTATTTACATGCATAACAGCAAATCAGACTTCAGCGCCGGTCATTGGCTCAACATGTGAATCCAAGCATGGTATGTGCCGCCCAAGCACCTCAAACCGAAAGTTTGATTCTGGGTAAACGAATAAACCGAGGTCGGCGATACGAACAAATTTGGCTATAGGACAGTATCACAACGCCGAGCTGTTTACACTTGGCGCCATATAAAGACGAACTGCCTCGGTTATAAGGCAAGCACGAATGAGATAATGGAGAGATGGTGTGGAAGTGATGACTTTGGGCTGCGGTAAGGCAGTTACTGGTCAATATCAGCGATAAAGTCAGACACAAATCCTGATTCTATTTGCTAGTAAGACGTTATGCCTTGTGCGTTCGCCAATACTAAGAATAAAAATAATAATAAGAAAGAATAAAGAATTGCCCACCTTCGAGATAACTTAGTCGGGAATGCAGTGATTATGTTACGACGACGGCAGAAGGCAGACAACTTTGCCGAGGGGCGACTGATTGATTGATTGCAGATAATGGATCCAGTCCTGATTGATAACTTAATTTCAGTGTGCCTCACCCTTGCACATGCCCTTGTCTGGTGTAGTATCCAAGGGTTCAATGCCAGACCTTATGCATGCTTTCCAGCTCCAAGTGGGACAAGCACACCTTGATATCTGTAGTCGCAAGCGACCTTTCTCGCATTTTCTGTGCAAGCTCTGCGTCTAAAAAGCTAGTCCTGTCAGCCTCTGCATAGATAGGTAAGTAGGTAGTCAAGAAGGTCAAGGAAAAGACAGCGTGTATGATGTTAGGTTGATACGTAGCTGCCGAGTATTAGAATATAGTAGTTATGTTCTTATCCGTATCTTGAGAACACACAAGCAGCCCCGTAGTATCCGGTGTACGTTATTCCACATATGTTGTCCCGAGGCAGCATAGGTAGGTAGGTTTTATTGCAGGACATGGCTGTCTAATCCAGACCCCCCTGTCTCAATATTGTGTCTGGTTGTGAATGTTTCTTTAGATCGTATCCTCGGCACTTATGTAATATCGATATTGCTACTAATATTAACACCAAGACTGATACATGGCTGGATACCTGGACTACTGGACTATGATATGACATGGAGCAGAGCCACTTCACGAGGAAGCGAATTGGCCGGTTTACGTAGGGACGTGAGCCTCTAGTTTATTAGCGTAGCCTTTGTGCAGCCTGCTAGACCTGTCCTGCGCGAATTCTACTGCATAAGTACTCTGAGGGAGCTTGCAAGACTAAAATGCACGGGTAAGGAATCGTAGTCGTGGGAAGATTGATAAGAGGAGCCATCTGAACGGGACAGCATGATGCTCTTGTTTGAAATGCGCACCAATACCGCTCAAGGAGCCCGAGAGTTTGAGGAGGTATCCGTACAGTCAGAGCTTGGGTTTGAATGAGTGGTGACTCTTTCACGGTTGTATTTGAGCTTAGATAATATTGATGATAAGGTCTGCAACCACGACATTGACACTTCCGCGGACAGGCCAACTGCCACAAACGAGATGACAGAAAAACGGGATTTTTAACAAGGTGCCCCCATTTCACAAGTGAGAGCATTCAATGTTTTCTTCAGGGTACGCTGCTATTACCCATCTGACGCTAGTCACGACTTAGTACCTCCTCAGGCTTAGCAGGCCAGTACTCAGCGTAGAGGGGGAGGGAAGGGGAGGGAGAAACCTACCTAGACGAGCCGGAGCTTAGGCTAGAGGTACACGCTACGCTGTACCCAGCTCGCTGTAGCTCGTTGTAGCTCCTGCCCCGACTCCGAGGCCGTGAACGGAGCTGTCCTATCCCCAGATTTTTTTTTCTACTGCGTAGTAGGTGGACAACAGCTCCAGAGGCTACCTTCCCTTGCCTGGCGTTTTCCCGTTGGGTCTTGTCCAAACGAAACTAGTACATAAGAGCCAGTCTCTAAACTACTTTTTTTGCTCCATCCCCTCCGCTCGGCTGTGGTTTTCTTTCGTGGTCATTGGGACTGTCAACGAACGACAAATCTCATTGTTGTTCGGTCTATTCGAATAAGCCGACTCGGGGCAGCAAACAAAAAGCATCAGGCGGACATATCTAGGAACCTGCGCGCTCTTCAGTCTTTCGGCGCAAGCAAGTACAAGCCGCATTTTCGCCCCTGGGCGGCCTTATCTTGACATCGACATCGACATCGACATCGTCATCGTTCTCATCCGTAGCGAACACCTGCAGGCGCAACTCAAAATCTTCAACGTCCACATCCTCGAATCCACCATAGTCGACTCGACCGCCGGCACGCATCGCTCGTTGCTATATCCAAATCACAATTGCTTCGATACCCCCTCCAGTCGCCAACCTGGCAGCCCTCGAGACCAAGCCCTTCGGCGGAGCATCGGAAGCTGTGGCCAACATGGCCCAGCCAAGTGCAGAGCCAGTCGAGGAATACGAGTGAGTCTCACTCGATATCTTGCCTGTAGATGATTCTTGAAACCATAAAATTGACTGGATCCGGCGCAGCTATGAATCTCTCCCACCCAATTTCTCCCTGCTGCAGAATATGGCAGCAGGCGCCTTCGCCGGTATAGCAGTATGCTTCTCTTACACAATAAATACAAAATCTGCGAGACTAATTTTGCATGTTTCCTCAGGAGCACACTGTCATGTATCCCATTGATGCAATCAAGGTATTTTCCAACATTTTGTTGCTGCGTCGATCTACAGCCTAACATATTCTTGAGACGCGAATGCAAATCCTCAACCCTAGCACCACACCAGCCTACTCGGGCGTCATCCGTAATACTGTCCAGATTGCTCGGACTGAGGGCTTCTTCAGCTTATGGCGCGGCATGTCCAGCGTTATAGTTGGCGCAGGTGAGTCTACCACGCCATGGCAGGGTTCAAGCTAGCCTGGCCCATCCTGTACGATTGCTAAAACTGTTCAGGACCTGCACATGCCGTTTATTTCGCAACATATGAAGCAGTCAAGCATGCTATGGGCGGCAACCAGGCAGGCGTCCATCACCCTCTCGCTGCTGGTAAAACTTCCATACTCCTACTGCCTCGTGGTTGACCACTCGCTAACTCGAATCTCCGTAGCTACCAGTGGTGCTGCCGCTACCATTGCCAGCGATGCCTTCATGAATCCTTTCGATGGTATACCTCACCCCTATAATATCTCGAGTATGGTTGCTAACAACACTTATTGCAGTCATCAAGCAGCGCATGCAGATTCAGCATTCGAGCAAAATGTACCGATCCATGTTGGACTGCGCTAAGTATGTCTACAAGTCGGAGGGTTTGAGCGCTTTCTACATTTCTTACCCAACAACTTTGTCCATGACAGTACCATTCACGGCCCTCCAATTCCTCGCCTACGAGTCCATCTCTACAACCATGAATCCCGCAAAGAACTACGACCCCATGACCCATTGCTTAGCCGGCGCTGTTGCTGGTGGATTTGCAGCTGGTCTCACAACTCCTATGGATGTCATCAAGACCATGCTTCAAACACGTGGCACATCAATTGATCCCGAAGTGAGAAACGTTAACAGCTTCGTTGGAGGTTGTCGGTTGCTATACCAAAGAGCGGGCGTTAAAGGTTTCTTCAAGGGTGTGCGGCCTCGTATTGTTACTACAATGCCCAGCACGGCCATTTGCTGGTCAGCATATGAGTTTTCAAAGTACGTTGTACGACATGATTGTTCGAGTCGAATTACTGATTTATCTTGCTAGGTCCTATTTCATTAAGCGTAACGACGCTGCCTGAACGTCCCCTTAAGTTGGAAATCATGGATCACCGAGAGCAATCGATGCTTGAGCTGGCGCGCAAATCGACATCATATTCGGAGCCGTGTACTCACCATGTTTGCCGAGGGATAGACCAACAGTGAAGAAAGTTGAAGAAGGGCCATACGACTACAATCACGAGATCCGACACACCTCTAAGCAACTATTTTGATCTAGCGAGTGGCTGACCCGGCTTGCATCCTTTACCAGGGACACTCACCGGCTTTGTAGATCATGACGACTTGTACTCCAGGAGATGGACAACTGAATTCCGTGGCAGCCAGCGACGGATTCTGTACATATAGGAAAATCATCACTTCTTACAATTAAAAACAGACCTAGGCAGGAGGAGTGCTGTTATTTATTCGCACAGCTAGACGGCGGAGAACGTGTCACGATAGGTTGTCAGTTAATGTTCATGCCAAACATTCAGCATGCATGCTTGATACAGTACAAGTTTCGGCCAGCGTTGATTATGTTGGGGTATTTTCGAATTCCCACTACAAAATCTGACCATGATCGCCGTTGAACTGCATCCTTAGCTTCATCAGTTCGTATGTGAAACTGTTCCCTCCACTTCCGTTGCCACGTAGCGTCTGCGTTGAGATAGTAAAGATTTGCCGAGGTCGATAGATGATACTCAAATTAGGCTTCGAGTTTGGTAAATGACCGATTTCATAGATTTAGGTTGTTGTAGGTGATTGAGGATAGAACGTTAAAGCGTTATTGTAGTATTCGTTATAGCTATTGCTCTTCCTGCATGTAATTGAGTGAATCTACGAAGAACTCCAGCGCCATTAACCCCGATTACTCCATTAACAGAGACGCCTATCATTTTCGCTCTTCAGTATGAGTACGAAGACGATGACTCGCTGCCAATCTCAGCAAAGTAATGATTGAACCCCTCGCTGTTTGACACCCCTTTGACCGTAGTCTCTTGCAAAAGAATATCAAAATGTGTTGTAATGTATCCGTACTAGAACCCAAACTGCTGACCACCGAAATGGAATTTCATGTTGGGGCCACCGCCACCTTGCTGGAACATGAATGGATGTCCACCACCACCACCGAAGGGGTTGCCTTGCTGGAAGGGATTTCCTTGTCTCTCTTGCGAGTTAGGATCATCGCCACGGTCGAAGCGCGCGCGCAACTCGGGGTCACTAAGCACTTCGTATGCTTCGTTGATGCTAGCCATCTTCTTCTCAGCCTCTTCCTTAGGAATACCCTGCTTAGCAGCCTTGTCAGGGTGGAAGATCTTCGACTGTTTGCGGTAGGCCGACTTGATCTGGCGCTCATCGGCATCATTCTCGACGCCAAGCACTTTGTAGTAATCCTTTGTCTTACTGCGCTTGAGAGCGATATGTGCCTTTTGAAGAATAGGGTTGACTTTCTCCTTTTGATCGGGGCGAAGCTCAGCCGCCTTCTCGAGGGTGGAAATAGCAGCCTCGAACAGTTCGCCTTTTAGTTGAACCTTACCCTTGTGGAGCAGACCCCAGAATGAGTCTGGATTAAGTTGTAGCGACTCGTCGCAGTACTTGGCGGCCTCTTTGTGGTTTGACTGACAGGGCATTGTTAGTGACTTCCAATACTTGAATAACAATGGAGTCTTACCTCGGTGTATGCTTGGCAAGTGAGCTCGACCAGACTTTCCAGAAGTTGTATCCGAGCAGTCTTGGGAATGCTCTTATTTTCCTTAAGCTCTTCCACCTGTTGCCGAACAGTAGGCATTAAACCAGGCTCTTCAGAAGTACCAACCAGTGATCTGCCAGCTGTAGTGGGTTGCCCGCGGCTGAGCTGTCCCTGAGCTTTCTTGTACGCTTTCTCAAATTTCTTCTCCTGCTTATGCAACTTTTTGCAGATCCTGGAGTCCGGGTCGGATTGAAGACACTTCTTGATCTGTCCAATACCGCCATCCACGTCGCCTAGTGCGTAGAATGAAGTAGCTGAGATGACGACGTGAGGAGTGGTGTCTCCGGGCTTCATGTGAAGGACATGCTGCAGATCGCTGAGACCTGCCTCTATATCACCAAGCTCGAAGCGACAATGGGCACGGAGCTCACGCAGATGGGGTGATCGGCTTGCGACGACAATGGCGGTACCAGCGTGACTGGCACACTCGTCCCATTTCATGCCCTTCTCAGCCATCCCAGCCATGTGAGCAGCCAGCTTGGCTTCTTCGAGTTCCACGAACTCAGCAGAGTTTGGCTCTTTGCCGGCGAGACCAAACTGTTTCTTAGCAGCATCCCAGTCTCCTGCCTTTGCGCGAAGCCTCGCGAGTTGAAGATGAGCGCCCTCAAAGCCAGGCTTGAGTGACAACACCTTGTTGAAGTCGTCGGTTGCCTGCGAGGTTCGGCCGAGGGAGAGGTAGGTGGTAGCTCTCTTGAATATGGAAAGATAGTTCGTCGGATCACGGGCGATGGCAGCATCGTAGTAGACAAGAGCCTCGCTGGTCTCGCCACGGGACAGATGCGACTGCGCCGTGGTTAAGAGCTTCGAAACAGGAAGATCGGCTGGAACATCCTGAGGCGAGAGAGCGTTGGCCGAAGCGAGAAAGGTCGTAGCGGCAACCGCCAGAGCAGCAATGTTGATATGCATCCTGGGCAGCTTTGGTCGAATCGAAGTATACGCAAGGCCGAGGGACAAATCGCAAGCAACGAATGAAGGATTCTAATGGTGATGCATCAACTCCAATAGTTGCATGTGGTTGGCGGCGATTGACACGATGACAACAGTGGCAGTTTGGAAGCACTGTCTGTTTGGTAGAACAGGAACAAGAAAGAATGGTAGGGACGAAAAAAGGACAACTTGATCATAAAAGAAGCCAACAAAGCCAACTGTAGCCGGAACAGGCGTCCGCTCGACTTAACCAGGATAGTTAATGTCTGTCAGCCAGGTACGCCGTGCACTCGATATTGTCATATGTGGCCACAAGTATTCCTCTAGCAGACACACCCACCCCATTGAGGATTACAGAGGCGCAGGCATGTTCCAGGTTCCTGCCGCAGGAATTAGCGGCGGGCACTAGAAAGCTAGTGGCCTTGAGGTGCCGAATCAAAATGCAGATTTCACTCTAGAAGTACCCACCTCCCTAACTGACAGGCATTTTCAGTGGCTCACGGACCTGATTGTAGCTTCCAGGTTGTTCTGCGGCGTTACACTCTTTTTTATCACGACCCAGACCCTTGGTGCCTTTTGTTTACTTCATATACTATTCCGTCGGTACAAACAAACTCGATTATACCACACCGTATCGTCCCTTCCAGCTAGATATAGAACAAGAACTTCAACTCTACGGGACAGATTCGACTATGGCTCATCACCGCCTTCTTAGTCAAGATTCAGCCATTTTCTCTCCTTCTGTCGCTCGCATTGCCGCATCTACCGCCCGCGATTGGTCTTACATCGACGCATGGCTCTCGTCCAAATTCCATCCCCGATCGGTCCCTCCTTTTGAGCGCAACAATGATACACTCGAAGCTCTCCTCGCCCTCGCATCTGTTAATGAGTCGGCCGATGAGGAGCGTAACCTAGTCGCCAAGTCTGAAGCCGCAGCGTTGCAGGAGCTCACCGAGTCTGAATCTAAGATCAACCAGACGAGCCGACCGTTGAGGGAAGGCCTCATCGAAGCTGTACAACATAACCTACCTACTGATGGCCATACCGCCCTTGATGCCATGGCAAACATGGCTTTACAATTTGGTGTCGCCTTCCCCGAACCCGAGATACTAGGCCGACGCATGTGCCAACTTCAATCGAGCATCCATGACGCTGAACATATGAAAGCCCGGGTCGAGATTCTTCACAAACATATTGATGAAGAAGCGGCTCGTATCAACTATACCCTCAAAGACCTGCAGCGCGAAGACTACCAACCTCCTGCACATCTTGCCAAACAAAACCTTGAAATGCAGCGCAAGGTCAAGGCGTTGGCTACCAAGTTACCTGAGCTACAGCATAAAGTTGCCGCTCTTGCGGCGTCTGCCGACTCCTCACACCCAACCATCGCCGATCTTGTTCGTGATGAGCAAGAGTATTTATCTGTGTTGGCACGGAAGAAGGAGCTCGACCTCCAGTTGGCTTCCTTCCAGGGTCTCCCCAGTAACCCAGACATGGCCAGAGCAGAACTCGAAGAGCTTCGAGACCAGCTTCGTTCAATAGAATCGCGGCGCGACGCTGTTTTCGAAGGACTAGTGGAGCGTGAGAGCCCTGTTAAGCGACGACGCTGAGATGTCTCCATTGATCTTCGGCTTGATACTAATCTATACATTAATGAACCCCTGAACACCATCAACTTCCACTCGCGCAGCAAGTTGACTCCCAGGCATAACGCTGAATACATATATAACCAAAATCGATGCATTTTCTATTGGTTGCGTCGACCCTTTCCTGCCACAGCACCTCCCAGTCTTCCAAACTGTCGGCCTAGCCCTATTCTTTTGGCTGGTACTGGGGGCGCTGGCGCTGGCTCTTTCTGTGGAATAGTTTGCAGGCCGACACCGCGTGTGTCCTTGCCTTTCACGTCTGCTGCCCCGTCACCACTGCGGAGCTCGCTGACTCCCATTAATGGTATTTCGTCGCCATCCATGTTGTTTTGACGCTGTGCCCGTCGCGCCCGTTCCTGGACACTTCGGAATTTTTCCAAAAGCTCAACCCAACGTATGTTCCCGTCTTCTCTGCTCTTGAGTCGATTTGGTCTGTCGAAATTGGAACTGCTTGGGGCCGAAGTGGATGTACTACAAAGTTTAGTATGATGCAACAGTCGAGATCATGCTGGGCGGGGTCAAGAATCGTTTGATCCTTGCCCACTGAAACCCGCACAAAAGGTAACAAGTAACTTACGTTCGAGGTGCCACATGCAGATATCCTATAGCACTGACGCTGTTGAGTCTGTTCTTCAGTGCAGCGAACGCTGATGACTGCGGCAGAAGCATCAAGATACCATACATGCATTTGTACAAGAACGGGTACTTCTCAGGCTCCAGCAGCTGTAGGCGGAGGTCTGTATGGCTGATTAGTCTGCGTACGATGAATCTATGATTAAAATAAAGCTTACACGTGAAGACGGGCGACTCAATCAGTTGTACCAACTTATCGACCTGAATGAGCATATTGACCGTCATATCCAACTCACCACTAAAACATTGTTAGTCGCCGTAGACTGTGATGAGTATAGAACTTACAATATCTGCAATAGGTTGTAAGCCTGCTCATAGGCTTGAGCAAGCAAACATAGAGAAAAGGTAGCCACGGCGTTGTAGCACCATGACCGAAACAATGCCACAAACAACGTTTGACCATCCTGGAGCTTGTTAGCAATCTTCAATCACATAATTCCTGACAGATTTGGATATACCCTGGCTTCAAGGTTTCGTAACCTCTTTCGAACATCAGCTAGCTGAGGCGCAGTAATAAGGTTGTTGTTAAGATTCTGCACCATTATGCTTGCAAATTCGACGTCTTCCTCTTTCTCGATACAGTCCGCTAGTGTCCTGTAGATCCTTTCGGGGCTCAAGCTCAAGCAAAGTTGCCGAATTATAAGATTGCCCCGTGTTTCCAGCAACTTTCTATCCGTTGAAAAGAGCTGCAACAAGTTGACCATGAAATTGGCAAAATAGTCATCTTCTGAATTTCGAGATATTTGCGAAAGAAGCTGCAAGTCCTTGGTGACTACGGCGTCTGACGGATCAGACAAAGTCTTGAGCAACGCCGGAAATGTTCCATCATTGAAAGCGAGTACTTTTCGGGGAGCTTTCCTGTGCAGCATAATAAGCCACGTCAAGGCCGCCACCCGGGTCGCTTCATGGTCATTGAGAAAAAGAAGGGTTAGAGAGTTGACAGCTGCAGCATAGTCCAGGTCGGCTTGTGTCTGAGTAATATTGATGTCGACCGGAGTCGATAACGAGCGACCTTGAGCAGGCGTGGGACTACGAAGGTCTAAATCTCTAGAGCTTGCCAACGAGGCCCGGTTACTGGTGTTACCGTCAACACCCTTTTCTCCAGGAACAGGTAGTCGAGAGGTCGAGAAGTTTTGAGGCGGTTGAGCTGGATGCGGTTGGGTCAATTCGGAGTCGTCTGAAAGTGATACAACGTAGTCCATGAGGCAAGTATTGACTCGTGTCGCTGCTTTATGTATAGTTTCTTTAGTGCTGGCCATAGCTGGAAGCATATGGGCAAGAATCTTTGGGGTGAAAGGAAGAACTTCTTCCGGGCAGATATCCAGGAATTCCACAACCCATCGGAGTGACTCAAGGAGACAGTCCTCCTCTAAGGAAAGTTAGCCACAATATCAAACAGTTTCAATAATAACTGACCTAGGGGGGAGTCCAATGTGGCAGTAAGGATCTGAAGAATTTCCTTATAGTTGATCTCTACATCCTGGCCGGGGATCCAATCTTCTCCGCTACTATCATCGTCATCATCCAGTGCAGCATCGGAGTCAAGCTCGTCCCCTTCCTCAAAATCCGGATTAATCGATTCACTGTCGATGGAGTCCTGTCGCTTTCGCTTCACACCCTCCTTGGACCGCTTGCTCTGCAAGATTCCCTTTTTGATACGGGCAATTCGCTTAATCTCGTTCAAAAACTTATCCAAGCAAGTTTGTGTGGCGACCCGCACGTCAGAATTCTGATCTGAAAGAAACTTGAGCAGACCTCCAAGAAAATCTGGCAGGTAAGTGACAAGCTCCAGATCAGGTATAGAGTCAAGGAGTGTAATCCAGCCGACAAGAAATTGCCGGGTGAAAGGGTTAATGACCCATATACGCTCTTTGAGCAAGGGGATGAACCGAGAGAGAGAGAAAGCTGTTGGTAAGTGGGAATTTTCCCCCAATGATACCTTATCATCACCATCGAACTCTGGAGGAGTCTCGAGAACAGAGACGTAGGAAGCAGCAGATTCGGATACAATGTCTTTGACAAGCCGATCCAGGAGTTCCGCTCCATTCTTGACCGATAGTTCCGAATCCGCGCCAAGCTGGAAAGGTCAAGATGTTAATAACCCCCATCTTAATCAATATCTAGGAGCAGGTTGCGTAAACATACCTTACACAGCTGATCAAAGATGCTATTAAAATACACCAGGATCTCTCCTTTTGCAACCTTGGCAATGTTGTACATGGCTTCGCAGGCATAATACCTTACCCTCGCATCTTGGTCGGTGAAGCACGCTAAGACAGGAGGGACGATCTTTGACAGATATCTAGGCAGCTCCTAGTTTGACGATTAGAACACGAATGATAACAAGTACTCAAGTCCATAAATTAAACCTATTTTTGCTACATACGCCTCAGTGGAAAGATCATGATGGGGCTAAATCTTACTGGACCAAGGGCAATAGCGGCGGCAGCCAGGCCTATCAAACCGCCATTCCTCGCATGAGGCTGATGTACGGCGTAGGCATACTCATTGCATAACTGCTCAAGAATATCATGAACTCGTTGGTAGTCCTTGACGTTGACGAGATCTCGAATTACACGCTCTAGCCTATAGAAAGAATGTCAATAGTTATACTTTTGAAGGAGAGGTGGTAGTAGTAGTAAGTCTCCAGGCCCGAGATTTGGTCCATAGTGAGGATCAAAGCAGAGGAAGCTATCAACATGAGGCTCGAAAGCACTGAGCAGACTTGGGGTGAGAGGTGAGACATACTCGAGAGCTCCAATCTTGCGTTTGTCGTAGAGTCTATCATTGAGGGCCCGCTGGATATTGGCATCCATAGCTGCGGCTCATTCACATAGTCCGCTGTACGCGACAAGTGAAGGCCAGAGAGGGAGCTTGTTCGCTCAGTGAGGATAGGTAAGGATGGTATCCGTATTGTAACTTGAGATGATAAGCAAGAGGGAGAGTCGTTTCGAACGAGCAAAACTCGGGTTGTTGTCGTGGGAATCAGGTTCCAAGTGGTTGGTTCGTTTGAGATGTAGGTAGCAAGTAGGTAGCAAGGGAGCCTGACTAGTACGCACTGTATGGTAACCTGGACGGGGAAGGAGGAAAGCTGCCCACCCCCCACTAATGCCCCACGAATAGCGAGACTAAGTGACGTTCTCATCTAGGACTTTGTACTCCGTGCTCGTGACCCAACGTACAAACGCGTTTACTTTTGTGATCCAGTCCAGAGGATGAGGTTTTGTTCGATCCTACCTGTCTATCAAGTACCTAACCTTAGTACCTAGGTACTTAGGGAGTTCTTTCAACAGCAGGTTCCTGTCAATTTCCAAGGGACTTGCTAGCGTTTCTGCTAAAGGCAGGTTACGGAGTAGTGCATGCGGTATCTGCTACCCTCTAAGTTGGCTTTGCCAACTAAGGTATTTTCTTTTGTAACCTATTTCATTCCCTCTACTTCAGCTTCAGGGAAGAATGCCATTTTAAGAACATGCATATCAACCCGCATGAAGGGAAACGGTGTTCTTGAGAACCTGTGCAAGTCGACAAACAAACACTTCCAGGCTTTTGGTTCCCCACTACCTAGATTAGAGGTAGTTATCACTCTTCGTGCGACACATCGACGTCACCCATTCACCACCGCTGACCCATGTGCTGGTGATGGGCGGCAAGCCCGGTTCTTCATGCGCCCGACTAATGCTAGTCAGGGAGAGCCTTATAGGGATTTCATATACAGGCCAGGGCTATAAGGATAGGGTATTCCATAACCGTGTGATTTAAACTCTTCCAGATAAAAACAAGTTATTCAAGTCTCTTTTCACACACCTGGCGAACTCTACTGTCTTAGCTGAGGCAGTTCCCCAGACATATGTTACTATCACAAGTATCCGTACAACGATCAACTTTGCCTCTAGATGGCCCAGCAAAAAGGCCGATACCCACTGGTCGTACTGTCCATAGCACAAACAAGGCACCTATCATTCGTTACGAGTTCAAGTTTCACAACACCGGACTTTTTGACCTTCTAGACTCAGACCTACACATGGAATATCTTGCACAAATCAAAGCTCTTCCGATCCAGCCTAAACTCACATTTTGTGGCAGTGACACATGTTATATCTAAGACAAGATCACGATCGCCGACAGGCAAAGTGGTATAGCTCAGAAGGTAGGTTCGTAAACACAGCGATATATTTAACAAACGATCCAGCGTGGAAAGTCTTGTAGTCTAATGTAATTCAAAACTTTTCGAAACTATGACAAACAGGGACTGTGCCGACTATGTACAGCACAATGCCAGTCTATTGGTTTGCGCGTCTAGTGATGATGGCCCGAAAGGTCTCCGTTCTGGATCGACTTTTGGCATTTGGCAAGAATCGCCGCCTGCCGGGACACCTCTGCCAGCCTTCCAATAACTTGCTGGTTACCACCGGCAAACCCGTACAGCACGTAAGGGATATTGACCTCGTCGCAAAACTTCTGAACAAGCTTTTGTGTCGCACGCAGGTTGTGACGGGGCACGCGAGGAAAGAGATGGTGGATAACCTGAAACTGAAGGCCACCATGGAAAAAATCAAGCCACTCCGGACAGTCGATATCCATGGTCGTCCGGAGCTGCTTCTGGGGGAAAGACTCCTGGGGCCCCAGCTCTACCGTGCTCATTGCAAAATGAGACAATACAATCTGAACATGGAGGGGAGATGCAGTGATGTTGCTGATCATAACAAAGTAGAATCGGGTCCAGTTGTCAGGAAGCATATTGTAAACAAGACCGTAACCAAACCAAGTCCAGAAGAAAACCTGGCCGATGACCTCGAGCCACCAGATGATCAACGCAGGTCCCTTCTTTGGACCCCGGGACATAAGGAGGAAGTCCCACGACAGCCGGTAGAGATTGAACCGAGCAAGGGCAAGCAGTGGATAATAGGTCCAGGCCTGAATTCTAAGCAGAACCTTTGCCACAGCATCGTAAGTCATTACCCGCTCATAGTATGTCGACCTCAAGCTGCCAAGCAAGCGATGAGAGACGGCAAAAAGGGGCATGTGCTCAATGTCAGGATCGTGCTCCGGCGCATTGGTGACAACGTGATGCACGTTGTGATTCCGCTTCCACCATCCAATTGAAAGACCTCCCATAAAGTCGGCAATAAGAGCTCCGATGCAAGAATCGATGAGGTAGTTGTGGGTTATGCCCATATGGCCAGCATCATGAACAGTGAACGAGAGCTGATGCCAAAGAAAACCCAGTAAGAAAGCGCTGAGAGCATACCACTCATATCGAAGACAAAATGCTGATCCAACGGCCAATGCAGTATACCGAACACACTCAATTGCATAAGCCTTGTAGTTACAGTTGTAAAGGCCATTGTCGTAGACATTTTGGTGAAGTTCGCGGTATTTTATGGCCACCTTGGCCTGTGTCTCTTTGTCGGGCGGAGGGTACTTGTCGAGGTCGATTTTGATATGCTCTCGGGTGATTGTGTCCAAGTATGACATACCATCTAACTCTACTTCTTCAATGCTTGACGCGGATGATACTGAGGACGCCCTACCCCCGTCCTTCTTCGTGTCGGCCTTTCGTTGTCGAACACCCTCTGAAGTTTCTTCGTCAAATACTGGTGATGGTACACGGGTCGATGGCGCACTGGAGTCTTGGTCTTTGTTTGTATTGTTTTCGGAGTTGATTCGTTCTATTTCTTCGCGGGTACGGTAAATACCTCCCTGGATTGGTGGCAGCAAGTTCTCCCAAGTTCCCTCAACTCGTCCGATGCGATAACGCAGTACATGCTGTCGAGTTTCGAAACAGTGGAAGCTATTCAAATCGCAAATGTTAGCATTGGTATGGGAAATTTGCGCCGTGAGTGATGGCTTACGCATCGATTTCATCTGAGGCATCCTTGCCAACCATATGAAGCATAGCTTTGTCACCGCCAGGGTGATACGGCATCCAAGGATCCATCTTGATGACTTGGTTGTGATAGATAGTGATGTGCTTGTCCTCGGCGATCAAGGCTTCAATCTCATCCCGGGTCATGAGCTTTGGTGTTCTCTCGGTCGCATTGCTAGCCAGGGGCGGCAAGCCCGTGACGATAGACTTGTGAGCCATTGTGATGTTTGAGAAGGGAAGAAACAAAACGGCAACCCAAACAACCAAAGCAACCAGAAAGAACGGACAAGACTCTGTTGCCGAGAACTATGTGAAATAGCTGTTGGTCCTGCACAAGCGAAGGTGGGAGAAAGAGGCCCAGATCAGAAGTATGAAAGAAAGGGGCAGAATGAGCAAGGTCGAATCAGATGCAGCTTAATTCACCGCATCTTCCTGTCAGGGTCAAATGCTTCCACCCTCTCGGTGTCTCGGTGCGGTGCAGTGCAATGTCGAGGATGTGCTGAGTTCTAGCTCCGGCAGTGGTGGGGCCAAAATGGTCCGACCCTTCCACTATAACGGCGGGGCACGCAGCCGTGGACCAAAGCCAGACGCCAGGGCACCAACCAGGACACTATACCCCGCCACCATGGCTGTTGGGGATGGGAGAAAACCGGAATCACTTGAGCTTCAGCATCAAGTTTTCTACACTGAAATTATTGTTAGGCCATTGACTCTTAAAGCTATGCTCTCTGTTATTTCTCGACCTGTGGTGGCTTCTCATGACTACGGATTTCCATTTGAAACGAAAAACGAACATCTGTCCAAAGACCAGTCGAAGCAGATGATCACATTAACGCAGCTAACAAGGCAAAGATGAGCTCAAGCAGGCTGCAAGGTGCCAGTGAATTTTCTCCCTCCAGCTGAAAAGCGCGTGTAAGTAGTCTACAGTCGTATGCACCATCTTCGAGATCACTTTGGGGTTGTATGATAGTCCGTGTGTACGTGTACTGAAGATAAGTCATTGAAGCAAACGTAAACCTGCACAGCACATCTGCGGATTTGGAATGCCATCTTGTTGTTGGGATAACCACTTAATGCAATAAATACTTTCCTAATAATATTATCTATGCAGGAGTCGGAAATCCAGATAATATCAATAGTCTGCATTGTTGGCTTGCCATCTATAACGCTTAAGGGGAGCGAGATCTTAAAGCAGGGTGCTGACCGAGATGGAGTTGATCTGACAAACGCGGCAAAGAAACTTTCGACTGTGACAACAACCTTGTGAACTTCGCATACCACTTTCGTATAGCCATGCATCTGCTAAGTGCCTATTCTATCGTACACAGCTTGAGCAGAGGACCTGTTTATGTGTGTTCGAGTTCGTAGTCGAACTTCCAAACCACAAGACAGATTTGACTACCTAGGTGTCACTGCGACCCCAAATAATCAAAAATTCCAACGATTTTTATTCCATGCCCTGAAGCAAAGTAATTCTAGACGGGAGGTAACCAAGTTGACAATTTCTACCAAGATAACTCCATCCCTAGACGAATCTTGCGCTTTGATCGTTCGTACCTCAGATTCAAGGTATAATATCAGCATTTGTAGCATACAGTAAGCGTGCTAGAGTTCCAACAACCTCCTTGCTTTGATGTTAATCATGTGGATTATAATAAACCTTTCTTTTTTCTATAGTTTTATATTATCTCATCCCAAGATTCGATGTAAACTCTTATAATTACGATATATTCTATATTTCATGTATCCGTAGCTGAGTTGCCGGAACCTTTGCACAGAGCTATAGGAGCTTCAACCTGATACAAGTATCGGATATGTGACATAAACCAAACAGTAATTGGATCATATGATATATATATTGTTCATTTAGTAAGGCTCGTAATAATCTTCAAACGCAGGCCCACGCATCTTGCCGTGTGCATTCCATTCATCGTGTTTAAACAGATAGAAATTATTACTAGTTTACACAACCCAGAGTCCAAGACGCCCGGGCTCTATCCCGTTCGCACTGTCCTCGCGAGGCCTCCTCTTGACCCTGTGTCGTCGTTTTGGTATTGTCTGGGCGACCGCAGACGCGCTATCTAGTCTATGCATTCAAGAGTGTCTGTTTCTCGCCACAAAGGGCACAGAAGAGACCTACCAGTACCGAGTTGACACGTCCAAAGCCATTGGCACACAGCAACCTATCCAACCAGTTTTGTCCAGCCAAACATTGCTTAGTAGTGGATGGCCTTGGCGTGGGTGGCCATGGCAGCCTCCTTGAAGGCCTCAGCAAGTGTGGGGTGGGCGTGGCAGGTTCGGGCAATATCCTCGCTGGAAGCACCGTACTCAAGAGCCAAGGTACCTTCAGCAATCATCTCACCAGCGTTAGGGCCGATGATGTGAACGCCAAGAATACGGTCGGTCTCAGGGTCAGCGAGCATCTTGACCATACCCTCAGTATCCTGGTTGGTCTTGGCTCGGGAGTTGGCAACGAAGGGGAAGCTTCCAACCCGGTAAGGAATGTTCTGGTTCTTCAGGTCCTGCTCGCTCTGACCGACCCAGGCGACCTCGGGGTGAGTGTACATGACTGAGGGGATGGCGCCATAGTTGACGTGACCGTAACCCTTCTTGATGTACTCGACAACAGCGACGGCCTCCTCCTCAGCCTTGTGTGCAAGCATAGGGCCGAAGGTGACATCACCAACACATCGGATGTGGGGGATCTTGGTTCGGTACTCTGAGTCGATAATGACGCGGCCGCGGTCGTCGTTCTCAAGACCGATGTTCTCGAGGCCGAGGCCAGCGGTGTAGGGTCGTCGGCCGATAGCAACGAGAACGACATCGGACTCGATCTATAAGTCGATTAGCATCTCGGCCATGGTGCAAAGGGTTTATATACGTACGGACTCGGGCTTACCACCCTTAGCGGAGTCAACCTCAAGCTTAACCTTGTCGCCAGACTTGTCACCGCTCACGACCTTGGTGTTGAGCTTGAACTCGAGACCCTGCTTCTTGAGGATCTTCTGAGTGTTCTTGGCGATCTCATTGTCCATACCAGGTCCACCGATCTGACCGAGGAACTCGACGATGGTGACCTTGGAACCCAGTCGTGACCAAACAGAGGCCATCTCAAGACCAATGATACCACCACCAATGACGGTCATGGTCTCGGGGACCTTTTCGAGAGCAATGGCACCAGTGCTGGTGATAACGCGCTTCTCATCGATCTCAAGGCCGGGGAAAGGAGTAGCCTCAGATCCAGTGGCAATAAGGATGTTCTTACCACGGACGCTGGTCTCACCGCCCTCGTTGAGGTCGACCTTAATCTCATGCTCGCTGGCGAAAGAAGCGGCACCCTTGATGTATTCGACACCGTTCTTCTTGAAAAGGTACTCGATACCCTTGGTGAGACCGGAAACGGAGGTCTCCTTGGCCTTCATGAAGTTGGCCAAGTTGAGCTTGACTTCGCCGACCTCGATTCCGCGGGACTTGGTGTCATGGAGAATCTGGTGGTAGAGATGCGAGTTGTTAAGAAGAGACTTCGATGGAATGCAGCCGACGTTCAAGCAGGTACCACCGAGAGAGCCACGCTTCTCAATGCAGGTAACCTATATCAAAGGAAAAGACCCGGTTAGCTCATTCTGCCTGCCTGCGCGTTTACTCGAGTTTTCGAGTTGCAAGCTCGGGGGTTTCGTGAACCAACCTTCATGCCCTCTTGGCCAGCCTTGATAGCAGCGACGTAGCCAGCAACGCCACCACCGATAACAACGAGATCCTTCTCCTCTACAGCAAATTCCTGTCAGCGGGTTGTTCGGAGTCGTTCTCCAACAAGTTCAAAGGTTGACATACCAGCCTCAGACGCAAATGCGCGGCTCCATCGCGATAGCGAAGGGGAGGCGACGACCTTGGGAAGACTATCGAAGAAAAAAAATCATGTTAGTTGACGAGCCATTTTCCCCACGATAATGGATCGCACCCAGCAGAAGCGGGTTTCTAGCCATGCTTCTCCTTGATACTTGTCGCAAAGCGCATTACAATGAACTTACGTGGACTTGTGGAAGGCCGGGCGAGCAATAGCTCGTGATATTAAACGACTGGTAAGCATGATGCGGGTTGTGTGGAAAGACAATGGAGGACAAGCGGATTGTGGAGAGAGGAAGGGGGAGGTCGAGGTAGAAAAAGTCGATGAGGTTGAGGTTGAGACGTTAGTTACTGCATCCAAAGCTCGCCCCGTCAAACCTAAAGCACAGGGCACCTGAGTCTTGGAAACACGGGCAGCGCAATAGCACCTCACAACCCAGTGGTTTCGGCAAAGAGAACCCCGTGGACAGGGGGTCAGTTCCAGGTTATCAGGTAAATTTTTTCTCACTGTCAGCCGATACCTTCACACGATTGGCCTTCTCCTCGATGATGATGGAACCGCCTACAGCGCTGTCCCTTCTGCGACTTCCCTATAAACTTTGCCGCCAGTCCTTGTGGAAAATGCATCGCCCCCTGGACATATATCTCCGGTCACCGAATTACTGCGTGCTACTCCCAACTTCTGGAGCTATTTCCGGTTTGGCTCGGGCAGAGTTCATGCTAATTCGTGCCTGGGAATTCGGGCAATTCGACTCAACGAATGCCGAAACGGCTGAGCGGTTCTCCCAAGGCACAAGGCGACCCCAACGAAGCATCTTTTTGGAGAGTGTCCGCCCCTTGTGCCTCCAACAACCCGGCGTGTCCCGTTCCTACCCGGCTCCGGATGTTAATTGCCTTCACGATGCCGACGTCACTACAAATAAAGCCGTTCACATACGGAGTATGTCACCGACTTGCCGAGATGTTTGTTAATGTTAATCTGTCATGAGTCTGTCAGAAAAAGACTGGGGAAACTGATGGTATTATTGCCTCCCGGCATATCTATGACCACTCTAGCCACTGTCCATATTCTATGTTTCGATCACTGCTGGCCGCACAACGATCTGGGTCTTTTCACAAACACCCTCCAGCTTCTTCAACTCCTTGGCGCCAATCAACTTGGTCTTCCGAATCTTCTTCCGGAGCATCCAATGTATTCCGGCAGCCAAGCCCGGTAGCTCTCGGGCTCCGCTGAACATCTTTTCCAGCTTCAAATCTTCCTCGAGTGTCCCCTTCTTGTTTCGACATTCTTTCAGGAGCGCAATGATAAATAGCTGCACGAACATTGATGTCCAATAATTTGTTTCGGGAAGCTCAAGAGGTTTGAGGACAGTGATGTTCAGGGTACCATCAGCAACAAGGGCCGCGTAGAACTTGGCCACATTGGTGATCCGTCTCTCGTCTTTCATACGTTCGGCATCAGCCGTCTCATCCTCCTCAGGGGCCTCCCCGAACATAGATTCTCCAAGACTCCTGAATATCTTCCACAGTCGATCCTGAAGTGCAAATCTGATTCTGCTGTTAATCAAGCAGGCCTTGCCCCCCACTAGAGCGTAGTAGGGATTGTACTTCATCTCGCTGCCTACACACTGGACCAGGACAGTAGCAAGGGCCAGTTGGTCATCTTTCTTGAGTCTGAGGTTGACAAATTGTCTATAGGCGTGCTCGAAATTTGACGCCGTCATCAAGGCTGTGAAGATGGCAATCTGTGCTGTTCCGCTTAGTCCCTGTGCGCGAGCCTTTTGTGGATAATCAGGTAAGACAAAATCCATGTCTTCATGATCGCTCATCTCAGAATCAGAGACATGGGCTTTCTTGCTCTTATCCAGAAGAGTAGTAGGGACACTGGCGCCTACCAGCCACCATTTGCCTCGTGTCTCGGCTCCTTCGATATCGATCAAACCCACACCCATAGGGGCAAGACCGTCGAGTCGTCGTGATTGACCCTTGAGATCACCAAGGCGTTTCTTCATACGCTGTACATGCTCTGACACAACAGTGAAATCTAAGCCTCGGGCCTTGCGTTTTCCCTTTGTGAGGTCGGTAATAGTCTCGACAATGAACTTCGTGCGGGCAGAGATGTTGGCGTAGCCCACTTTCGAAAGAGATTGGTTTAGAACACCAGAGACATGCTTCAGTGATTGCTGGTCATCTTGTTTGAGGATTCGACCTGCCATGCGACATATGCGCAGAAGGAGTTCCACGTTGATCTCATTCAAGTCACTAAGAAGCCTCTCCATATAGTCGAAAATAATCTTGCAAGTAACAACCTCGAACACGTAAAGTTGAGACAATAGTGTCAAGATGTTAGAAGCTTCCTTCTGGATTGCTGTCTCGGCGCTGACCTCCTTGCTCGCTTGTTCATAGTGGCCACCAAAATCTTCCACAATACGACGAATTAGAACTGAACCAAAACTTGATCCAATCAATCGGTAGATGGCAGCGGCAAATCCACCTGTAAGAACGAAAAACTGATCAGGTAGACTCTCTGGCTTGCAAATTTGTGCCATGATGGCATCGGTGATAACATCTGTTACGTCGCCACGAGCATTGCTTTGGTAGAGCTCCTCGAAAGACTTGACAATAGACAAGATGTTTGCATCCGTGAGACGGTTAATCAACCCCTGAACTTGTTTTCGTAATCGGCTCTTGCGCTCCTCTTCCGAGCTCGCAGATTTGCGCATTGAAGGAGGAACGTATTTAGCAACCGTAACTCCAGCAGTGGGCGCAACGTAAGGGTTCTCTCTTTGTCGTGGTTGAGCTGGCGTGTTGTCTGGGGTATCGTCGTCGTCGTCGTCGTCGAATCCACCGAAAGACTCATCATCAAAATCCCCATCATCTTCATCATCCTCATCCATCATGTTCAGATCCTCATCTTCGTCCTCGGACTCGTCTCCCATATCCCCGTTCGCATGTCGCCTTTGTGATTGACTTATAGGTTCTGTCGTCTTTCTTCGTTTGGATGCTAGCCAGTCATCGTATTCATTTTTTCTCTTGCTGCTGTCATTGTTGTTGTCGCTCAGGTCCTCTTCGCCGCTCAAATCGCCTAGGAGATCACCGAGACCATCCTCTTTGAAAGACTGAGGTAGTGATTTTCGACCCTTTCTGATACCCAGCTTTCTCTCAAATGCCTCGATCTCGGCAGCATCTTGATCAAGCCTCTCCTGCACTGCTCTGGAAACGCCCTTTTTCTCGCTCTTTTCTTTCGCTTTGGCTTTTGTGTTCTCCTCCTTCTCGTCGTCATCTTCTTCATCGCCATCCATCGAATCATCCATATCCTCGTCTTCTCCTAACGAGATATCTTCGTCATCCTCTTCGTCATCGATGTCGTCGTCGTTGTCGTCGTCGAGATCGTCTTCATCGTCACTGATCTGCTTGGAAGGCCTTGACTGGAGTTTGTGCGCTTGTGGCTTGCTTTGTGGTCCACTCGGTCTCCTCTGAGCATTATTGACAGGCTGTGGTCGTTGTTGAGTAGGTCTTGCGTAAACATGGGATTTCTTCTGCACCCGCTGCGCCTTTCGTTGGTCTTTTCGCGAAAGTGGGAGGCGTGGTCTTCTTTGTCCGTCTCTTTGAGGTTTAGAGTCTGGAACACTCAAGCCCATCTGCTTGAAAATCTTCTGCTGGAGCTCTGGGGCGGACGACATCTTTCGGTTGGAGAAAGTGTATGTCACTAATACAACGAATGTAAAATCTGTGTATTGATGGAATTTTAAGCAGCGGTCCGCCTGATATTTTGACGGTGTTTATGCCTATTTTAGCAGGCGGTCAACGGTCACTTTTGCGACTCTTGGAATAGTTTCGCAGTGGCGGATCGCGAGTGAGATATGCACACTGTCGAGTGATCTCGCAGTCTATTCGAAGGTGAAAGCCAGTTGAGTTATCTCTAAACTGCCTGTGAGGTGCTCGTAGAAGCCTGAGAATAATGCTAGAAGACACAGTCAAAAAAAAAAACCCAATAAGAAATTTATCCGGCAGAAAGACGAAGTGAAATCCTGAGAATTTTATTGGTACTTCTGAAATAGCATTTATATCGTCGAACTGACAAGTACTCAAGCCTCACCGCCTGTCAAATCGAGACTAGATAGTGATGTAGACTTAAAGTGTAGGTGCCTTATGTACCTACGCACAAGCCGCTGTGGCTGTTTGCGCCACACTTCAGCCCCTGTATTAATGGCGGGGCACAAGTCAACTCAATATTGGGTCGCTACTTAACACTCATCTCTTCATATACATCGACTTGTTGTCTATAACTCAGGCCTCATCACCATGGCTGACTCTCACATGAGCCATGACGAGGTAAGTAAACTCGGCGCTTTTTCAAGTCTGAAATAGTACCCCACGATATTCTATGAATGTTTTGCCTGACATCATAACAGTTCTTCGCCAAGTTGGGTGAGCTCTTCCACCACCGCAAGGGCAGTGATCATGGCGCTATCTACTTGAGCCAAAAGCGACGTGCGTGAAGCTCGCATACTAGAAGCTCATATTTGCTAAATTCATCTCAGTTACGTACGGCCAAACCATCCCCAGTCCCTCGGAAGAGGAGCCCTCACCAGATATTCGTCCTGGCAAGCCTCTACCCCTCATCATCCGTGCAACAGACGGCAAGGGCAAAAAGAAGCGTTCCAGCAAGACCAAGCTATCCACAGTTGTTAACCCGGATGATTTGGAAGCCTTTTACGTGCGGTACGCCGATGTGTGCAAGGCTGGTATGACGGCGTTGAAGCCCAGGGACAGGAGCAAGAAGAAGGCAAAGGCCAAGAAGAAGAAGGCTACCGCATAATCAATTTCTTCCACGTTTTCAGAGTCTTCACGTAACAGCAGGTCAGAGATTATATCATCAATTAATGAATTATCATCCTAAACGATACCCTCCAGGTCACCAAACCACCATAACTACCAATTATTCATACATACGAAAGTGTAAACATTACACAAAGCGGTAATCATAGCCGACTCTGCCCAGAACCGCGTGTGTATTAGGTAGAGTTGTCAACCAAATGTGGGAAAGGGATTAACTCCTTAGCACTTCTTACCAGAATCCAGCTGTCCTCGGAAAGCACCGGGAACGGCAAGGCTGGAGTGCGAGTCGGTGAAGAACTTCGCGGGGTTCTTCTCAATCTGCGCAACAGTAAAACCAATACCAGTGTCCTGGCCGTTTGCCTTGATACCAGTGCGGAATGGGCCCTTGAGGCAGCCAACAGAGTTGCGGACCTTGTCGTTTCCGACAGGGTTAGGGAAGGCAATTCTAGATCATAAGTCAGCTTTTCTGCCATCATCATCATCATCATCATTCATTTGTAACCATGTATCAACGTACCGTGGGGGTCCAGCTTTGCCCTTGACACCTTCGTGAATGTGGGTAGCGGTGTTGGCGAGAGACTCGTACTCGCCGCGGAAGCCGTAGAGGGTGATGTTGAAGCAGATAATGTCCTCGTGCGAGTTGATACCGTACTTGAACAGACCGTGGCTGTTCTTGAGTCCGCCGGTGAACTTGTTCTCAGCGTCGACGACTTGGTTGGGAGTAGCAGTGATCTCATAGGTGGAGGTGAAGGTGAAAGGGATGTTGCTGGTCTTGGGCTTGAGGAGGCCGAGAACGCGCTTCTCGTGTTCCATGTCAGGAGTGGGCGAGGCGGCAGCAAGGGTGCTGAGGGCAACGGCAAGGAGAGAGAACTTCATATTTACTTTGAGGGGGGAGGGTTAAGTATAGAGTATAAGAAGGGAGTATTGAAGACTGTAGTGTAGAGTTGTAGAGTTGTAGAGTTGTAGAGTTGTAGAGTTGTAGAGTTGGGGGTTGAGATGATGAGAATAATGATGAAACTCAGGCCAGAGACTGCATACTTTATAGATATCTCGGGCTGGCAAGAGCGTGTGTTCTCTACATCTAGCAAGCATCGCAGTCACGTCATTGAAATGTCTATTGCGAGGATCGTGAAGCCCCTGGCAGGTATCTAGTCTACGGCGACATGTACCAAATATGCATACTACTAACACCTCGCCAAGCTTGATAGTTTGCTGTGCAATGTGCCCCAAACTCATCAAACTATGCAGGGCAGCATCTCTTAGGCACTCAAACCGCTGATGGAGTATGAGCCAAGGTGTTTCTTTCCTGTGGTCTCTAGGTAACAGTCTGTGAAACTATCCATCCATGACGGTAATTAGGTTGACTTACCAAGCGTCTTGGTGTTGAGCTAGTATATCACACAGCCACACGGCATCGCGGTGCCAAGGCCTCTTGATTTACCGGAGGCCAAACAAAATCAACGTCGGCATAGCTTTCATTCTTAGCTCATTAGATAGGTTACGGGAAGTGTTTCCTGCTGCATGCGTATGTTGGCCAAACGGGACGAGATAGTGGGCATAGCTCCCTCCCGCTTAACACCGTACGGAACAAAGATTGGCAATGATCACCACCATCAACTCAACTTCATTCCTAACGAGCTAGTGTAATAACTCATCTACCAAGCTCCATGACCGCTTTGGGCACATAATGCTCTTCTCTAGGTAGAAAGCAAAGCTGCCAAGCTGTCTTGGCATCGACCAAGACGAGGATCGCAGATACACCAGCACCTGATCTAAGGTTACCCCAAGACAAGCTTATTTCGAAGCTTAAACGTAAACGCCGATTATTGGCTACTTTTGTCTTAATCTGGATCAAAAGGCAATTGTGCAGCAAGTCAAGGAACTCGGGCTAGCACCTACCCTAACGTGGACTCTGGCAAGGGAGCACAGTCTGGGATGAATAGCCATCAGCTTGGCAGATGTCGATCAAAGGAGCCCTTGGGGTACGGCAAGTCGAGCATCCGGCTTGGTATCTGTCAAAATTCAAAGGCCACACTCCACTGGCTCTATTCCTCGTATCAAACGAGTAGTCACGTTCATCACAATGATGCACCTTACCAAGCGTTTCTGGTGGAGATGTCGCTCGCCGAAGACTATCGGACATTTGTTTCTCGGCACCGCTTCATGCCTTTGTACGTGACGCTCATCTTGTTTGCCCTTAACATTAGTCGGCTGAGTTTATTGCCCAAGTCCCACGAGGGTCCTAGTATTGCTCAACTTTCACCCAAGCTCCTTCGTGAGCTGCAGAGCCCGAAAAGATCATCAGCAACAGTACTATTGTAAAGACGTGTCGCCTCCACGACTAAACACCGACTAAAAAGGTTGAGGAGTCTGGAAAGGCTTCCCTCTCCATCACGCCTACATTCTACAACTCCTGATGTATAGCTTGACCATGCCCCGTCTGTTGGGCTTTACAATGCTCTGGCCACGACCGCTATACAACCTCGTTGGTACCTTAAGCACCATTGGCTCGCTATTGCCACTGCTATATGTTGTCGTTGTTACTTACGTTCAACATCCAAGGGCATGACTCCGAAACGCCAGTGTTTACCATCTACGCGTGTCCACACGAGTCCCTACACTCTTCTCCTTCACCAAAACCACCTGCCGTCGTTCTTAAAAACCTTCGGATGATTACTCGAGATACATTCTAAGTAGAGCCACGCAATATCCTTCGAGACTGCCAGCTCGAGCAGTCATCCCTTCCTTCCTGACACAATGAGCAACCGTATGTTCGAGAATCGCTTGCTGCCCGTCCAGGAGTCAGAGGTGGGACAAGTCGGTAGTGTTTGGTAAGCCCATAGTAAAATCCCCCTCGCCCCAAGTCCATCAGCAAATTAGAGGACAAAGCGCAGATTCATCTTCAATAGTGATTCCGACCACGTGTCCGTACGTTCCGATTCCACCGTCGATAACCTCCAACTTTTGCTGCTCATGTGAATAACGAAAAGTGCCAGAAAAGAGTAAAAGCAAATGTAAAAAGCCGTTGTGCGGAAACAAAAAAGCGGGCCATGATCGTGTAGGAACATAGCTGCATGGGATTCGTGTTCAATGAGCATGACCATCCTTCCCTTACATGATTTGGTCCTGGGTCAAGCCGCCATGAGGATCAGTGTCCATAACGTCGTTTCCACCTTGGTTTAGATACTTGACAAAGCTCAGGTTAAGAGGACGGCCGCCGTATTGATAACCCTGGAACTTAGAGATGGCTGTCTCAGCGGTGTCGGCGGAGTCGAAGCGAACCACGCCAGTACCGCGTGAGCGACCACTCGGCTCGTACTGGATCTCAGCTTGCTCAACCTTTCCGATGGTGGTGAACAGCTCAACCAGGTCATCGTTGCTAGTGGACCAGGGTAACTGACTGTTGTTAGCAAACACATAATGTTGAGGGATACTGGACATAACCTTACATTGCGGACGTAGATGATCTCGCCTCTGTCGGTGCCAGCGGTAGCAAAGTCAGTGAAGGGGTTGGGAGGGATGGAGCTGGCAGGGGGCTCGAAGCCGGGGCCGGCAGGAGCACCTCCACCGAAGCCTCCACGGCCTCCAAATCCTCCACCAAATCCTCCGCGTCCTCCTCCGAAGCCGCCTCGACCACCGAATCCTTGGCCAAATCCTCCGCGCATACCACCGCCGCCGAAGCCACCTCGGCCACCGAAGCCCATGCCAGGGCCGCCGCCGGCGTAGCGATCCTCACGGACCTCGATCACGCGGCCTTGCCAGTCATAGCCGTTGAACTGCTGGATAGCGGTGCGAGCATCATCGGGGCTCTCAAAGACGACGATACCTGATCCTTTGGGGCGACCATCAGGGCCGACATGGACATCGGCTCGAATAACAGTACCATTTCGAGCTGGAATAAATGTTAGAATGCGAACCCACCGCATAATGGGCTCAAACGGGGGTGAATGAATACATACCAGCTTGGCGGAACAAGTCCTTGAGATCCTGCCAGCCAATGTTGAATGGAAGCTATCACACGTCAACACTCATCCAGCACTTACACACAGACCAGGGTTGAACAAACGTTGGCCACGTAGATCTGACGGCCGCCACCACCAGCACCACCGCCGGGGGGGCCACCGCCATATCCAGGGTTAAAATGGCCAGGCATACCGCCTGCGCCGCCTGCAAAGCCACCGCGGTTTCCACCAGTAGCTCCGATGAACCGAGGCTCAGCTTCACGGTCCTGGACTCTGTCAACTTGGTGCCCTCGATGGGGTTGCATGAGTTGTTACTTACCTCACGCACGTAGACTAGGCGACCCATGAGATTCTGGTTGCTCAGCTGGGCAACAGCCGCTTGGGCTTGCTCCCGTGTAGCATATTCCACAATTCTGTAGATCGTTAGTATGTCACAAGATAGACATGACGGAAGTCAACTTACCCGCATCCCTACAGTAAACCCAGGACAACGTCCCACCCGTCAACCCAACCATCCATAAATGCTAAGAGGGAATGAAGAACCACAAAGGAAAGCCAACCAAGGGAAAAGAAAAATCATGCGATGAAGCCCACCTTCGACATTCCATTGGGAAGCAAGAGCACGTCGGCAAAGAGCACCTCTCCAGCTATACCATTTCGTCAGTCCCATGTATTCCACCTGCATTCCGCGGCGTTGAAAGCCTCACCCTGTCTCATGAAGTCCTTGAGATGGTGCCACTTGACATCATACGAGAGATTGCCGACGTAGACTCGGCGGTCCTGTTGGGAGGATTCGCGAATGTTGTTCATCATTTGTTCTCGGGCGACGGCTCGTTCTTCGTATGATCGCTGAGGGGCCTGTGCACCGTATCCTGCACTTGGTCCTCCGCCTGGTGCACCTGTGCTAGTCATGGGCGAACGGTCACGGTTTCGTCGATAATCGTCCCGGCTTCCTGATCGGCTGCGGGGGGAGTAGGAGCGGCGTCGGTGTGTCCTTTCAGCGCTTCTTGAACGTCTGCGGGGAGATCGTGACCTCTCGCGCTTGTGAGCGTTAGCAGGAAGAAGTACAAGCGATGCCATGTCCAAGCTTGATTGCGTTGAGAAAATGCGAGGTGCTATTGCTGTGCCGCGAGGGGTATTGTGAACTGAAATGCTTCGGCTAAGGTCAAGTTGCGCGCAATCGAGCTTTAATCACTGCCAGGCAGTGGCATTTATTGTAAGTGCCCTTGAGCAAATGGAAGGGAAGGAGCAGTCAGGGCGCATCGCGAAGAACGATCTCGGATCAACGGAGCTCCTTCCAGATATCCAGATTGCGATGAGGGTCCTCGAGGAGCGGGGAGCAACTGCCAGAATCGGCGACCAAAGCTGATGATACATTCAGGCGCGGGGGGAGAGCGCACAAGCTCGGGATGGCAACAGCGCGATTGCGCATGCGTGAAGGCATTTTCAACAAGCAGATACAGTTGATTGACAGGGTTGGGGAGAGCTATAAACGGATTGTGTTTACTTACGGGTCGATAAGTATCACCGGAGTCAGCTATAGAAAGGTGAGCGTCAGAATATATCAAGTCAAGAAAGGATAAAACCTCTGCGAAAGATGCGCAACAACGGGGGAAGGTGAGAAAGAGGAAGAGTGGTTGAAATAACAGGGAGTGAGGGTAGGTAGCTTGGTTGAGGTAGGCGGCAGAGAGGTCGACCTCTGTCTAGTGGAGGGATGGTGGGTGGCAGAGTCGGGTGGCCAGTGGACCTTGGCGGGAGATGCAGGTAAGGGGGCTCGATAATGCAATGCAATGGATGGGGAAGGACGACGCGAGAAAGAAGAAGCGGCTGGAAGAGCTTTGTTGTAGTGGAATGGGGAATTTCTGAGGCTGCATCAGAGAACAGGTGGTATCACATTGATTGATCAAGACACTCCAAGGAGTGGGAGCGCATGCGCGGATATAACACAATGCAAGACACAGCAGCAACGGACAGCCTTGAGGCAGACTCAAGATCTGTTATGTCCAGGCTCTCCAGACAACGAACGAAGCTCAGATCATGGGTTGAATTGGGGTCAATCAAGGTGATGGATGGATAGGCTGGGGCAGGGCGACTACAGGTAGAGCCGCCGAGTCTCGAGGGAGCCATTGGGAATGACAATAGGGTACTGTAGAGTCGAGACGACAAGGAAACGGCACACACGTTGCTTCGACGGATGCAAAGGCGCGTGTCTAGGCGAGCCATGATGGCACAAGAAGCAGTCATCGCCGCCCATGATGGGAAACCAAGACGTGAGGAATCAAGCAGAAGATATCATCAACTTACCCATTGTGACTGTGTGGTCTGATCGCGTGCGTAGTATGTCTGGACGTACAGAAAGAAACCTCTTTTTTGGTTGGGGGTGGGTGGTGGCCTTGTCGCGTAATAAGGTAAGGTAGGTAGGTATTGAGTGACGGGTGCGAGTTCGGACAACAAACGAACGGGCGCGACCAGTTTCTAGGAGAGGTAGGTCGTGGCGGAGGGGAGCGGAGACGGGCCGTAGGTGTCCACGTTTCGTAGTGGAATATTAGTCGGCGAGGTGAGCGATCGATGAACGAGGATAGGTAGTTATGGGGGTATCAGGTAGGCTAAATTACCAGGCCAGAACAAGGCGAGACGAGACGAGACGGGCTACAAGATCCACGGTTGGTCAGGTCAATCAAGGCAATGGCGATTGTCGCATAAAAAATGCAAGCATTGGTGTCTGCAGCACACGAATGGAATCACACAGCTCGTAGCCCGGACTGGGCTTGGATTTGGCTTGGCTGAGAATGGCCTCGGCGTGCGGCGTGGTGGTACTAGATACCAGCTTCTGGGAACGTATTGGTCTTGGTGGTTGGCTCTTTTTTTTCTTTCACCCGGGATGGAAGAGTATCGGGCTATGGCGCTTTCAAGGGGTTCGAAGAGACAATAGCGATACGTAGGAGGAGGGCGGAAGGACGGCGAGTGTGGCTTCTGGTATCTGTGGCTCTTTAGTGCTGACTTTCAAGGTTCTTCCTCTCTCTCTCTTCTTGTGTCGTAAAAAGAAAAGAACGCGTTGGACGAGAGATGAGAAGAGACCAGGCGACGAATGAGAACACTAGGCAGGGGTAAGACCAGGGACTGTGGACATGTAAGGGTCCACTCTGAAGCTACCAGATATGAGCATGATAACACGAGGTACCATGAAAGTTACGTTAGAATCTTGCCGTATGCAGTACAACGTTTGAGGACAGAGGTACAACTGCGTGGGTCAATGATTTTGTCTTCAATTCCATCTCACTGCGGTCTTCGTGTAAGTCTCTTAGACCTCCTGCAAGTATAAAGGAAGAGTGTTCGTTACCCAACTGTAGGACTCAGGTTTATACTTGAGTCTCAGGGGAAGACCTATCTCCTTCCTACCTTTGTACTTCAACCCAGAAAAGGCTTCAAGAGACAAAAATTGCTGGAGTTCAGAATCCATTATAGTTGCACGTACAGCTACAGTCTTCTTCTCACAAAATCGTATGCTTCTTAGGCTCATCTTGCACCCTTACGTCCATGGTTCCATATTCCCTCTTAACCTCACATAGGAAATCGACCTTGCAACCTCACAGCCTGAAACGCCCTCCATCGACCACAACCCAATCTTATTCTGGGCCAACAGTCTTATATCATGGGGAACAATTCGGCAATAATGTCAAGGTGAGCGATGAGCTTTGGCTCAATAACTGGCGGCCCCTACTACGTAGTAGTTCTGCAAGGTGCTAGAAGTGGCCTGGTATTAGTGCAGGTAATTATCCTTGCCTACATGCGTACCTCCAGGGTTCATACGTTTGCATTACAACATCGAGAGACATCGACGCGCTCATTGAGTTCCGTTTATCCATGGCTCAGCATCGGTAGTCGAAATTGCATTGATGCCAGGTTTCGCCATCCAGCCCAACAGTGAGCTGAAGAACCCATTGGGCTGTGTTTGCAACACTTGCTGGGCCAAGGAACCATGTGTACTAGGACTGGCTAGCACCAGGAACAAGCAGATGTGCTTGCAGCATCAAGGGTCTGTTGCGTTGTGAGACTTGGGTCGTCGTCCACTCCAAGCTCTTCAGTCGATCTGCAGAGCGAATCCAAGCCCAAGTCTCACTTCCATCACATCCAGTCTTCAGATTGGCTCGTACAAGATCATGGGATTTGACAGTCATGTTACAAGGCTGAATTAGAGCCAACAGTTTTCCGCACATACAATAGCTGCCAAGCCGAGATTCACATTACATATCCCCGCTTGGCGTCTAACCTCACCAACTCACCTTTACACTCACTCGCCCCGTGAGCTTATTCATCTCATCACCCTCGGTATCACTGACATTCAACCCACATAACCTTGCAGGGCACCAGAGATTTGCTTCCTTGTTGAACAGTTCACCAAGTGCGTTTCAAAACTGTGTCTACTTTCCTCGTAAGTCGAGCATGAACTGCACAGCTGAGCTGACATGATAAAGACTGCGATTGGCTTGTGTAACGCCTACCTTGGTTTCTTACAGAAGCACTCGTTGTTACACGACAGCCATCGCTTGAGGTTGCAGCAGAAGCCAGCCAATAGCACCCTCTCCAACCTTGGTCAACCCCTCCAACACACTGCGGATCAGGGTTGCTAGTTGTTTTGTCTCATCACATCTCCAGCCAAGCTTGACATGCCCACTAACCCATTAGCCCATTAAGCAAGTAATAGTGAACTTTCCGACATCCCGTGTTAACGGGGCATTGCATCCTTGCTCTGGGGTGTAAATTTTTGTGGATGTTCATGGTTGGTTTCATTAACTTTGACAGCACCAATGGCAGGCACCGAAGTATTGAAAGATCATGACAAGACATGTTATTGCATAGCGTCAACAAGAGGCGCAGATTGACAACGAAACGACCGTTATATTGGAAGTACCCCGAATTCCTTCATTGATACCACTATAGCACATACTCTATACTCAGAGCCTACCTCATTCGAAACATGATATTTAAAGAAAGGCCCAACCATCAAGGTTATACCAGCCGATCCCTGGCGATGCATCTAACGACGCTCAGGCCGTTAGCAGCATCCTTTGTGGAGAAACCACGCACTTCAGCTATCCATGATCTTTGCCTTGTTGCCTTGAACAGCAGGAGGATGGAAAAGCTGCAGGGGAAAGCAAGAAAAACTACAAGGAGGGCAGATTTGTGCTCCATCAGGACTATAGGATGTAATAAACTTGCCATTTAAATATCTGAGGCTCTAACCTAGAGACGAAGCAATATTGCATGTATGTATATTTGGAGACGATGGTAACACTGGTAATAGGTAAGATCTGGGATGTTGTCCGTCCTGGAACACCGTGGGCGGATTCGCACTAACAATTGGAAGTTCTTATCTAACGTGATATGCTTATAAGCGACATACCCGAGGTTAGTTTCTGAAATGCAGGAAACACAACCAGAAGCACGACATTTTACCGTAGCTTTGCGATCGACGATCTGTTAGGCGTTTGGGCCGATCCTATAAGAATTACAATTACAATGGTCTGCTCAAACCAGCAGGGCTATATAAACAGTACTGCCTTGCTCGGAACCATTCACCTGCCTGATTCACTGTCTTCGTGCTCATAATACTTAGCATAGGTACCCATTGTGTAGAACGTAAGCGCAAGTCAGTATCGTAATATCACGAAAGCACACTCATCACACTGCATGAGGCATTTTCAGTTGACCCGTTCCACGAGACTGTAGCTTTACTGTAGCTAGGTGCAACTCAGTTGAACTAAATATGTCAGCCAGTACCTCCCTAGGTAGTTACTCTGTAGACTAGGTACCTTACACGAACTGTCAGTTTAGGTGCCTAAATACCTCCCTTACATCTGCCGATCCCGTGCAGTGGAGGGGGCGGAATGAATAGCGCCGTCGTGGTCTGCAGATTCCGGCAGTGGCCCGAGCTCTTCCGCCATGTCCCACCCCGGGGACTTCCCATCCCTCCCATTGGGGGAAGGCTAGCTAGCATCTAACTTAGAACAAATCGCAAACGTCAACTCCCAAAAAACGGATCATCTGAGTGTGAAGCAGCATTTCTAAGCTGGTATCGCGATCAAGACCCAGTAGTTCTTCGACATGTCAGCGTCTGCTCGAGTTCTTTCAAAAGCATCAGCCTTGCGCGCCGCGAGCTCAAGGCTAACCTCGGGTCTTGTCCGCCGACCCTTCCATTCGTACGATCATCCACCACCCCCGGGAGCGTTTGGCGATGCCGAAAAGTCCATCCTCGCTGCTGCTTACAAGCATGTGCCTGAACATGGATTCTCACAGAAGGCTCTCGGTTGTGGTGCGAGGGATGCGGGTTATCTTGATATAAGCGCGAGCGTCATTCCTGACGGTGCCTTTGGCCTAATCCGATACCACCTTGTTACCCAGCGCGAGGCTCTGGCTGCTTCAAGTCAACAATTATTCCCCGATACCGATAAGCCTGGAGTTGCGTCGAGGGTGGAAGCACTGACATGGGAACGACTTATGGGTAACAAGGTGGTTCTTGGCCGCTGGCAAGAGGTGGGAGGCATACCAATCCCTTCATGATATACAAATACTTACAGTTCTGCTTCCTAGGCATTGGCCGTCATGGCCCAGCCCAGCTATGTCCCCGAATCTGTAAAAGAGCTCGCCAAGCTCTCCGACGAGATCTGGTACCTTGCTGGCGACAAGGCCGTCGATCCCTCCTGGTACACCAAGCGCGCCACCCTCTCCATGATTTACAGTACGAGCGAGCTCTTCATGACTAACGACCGATCACCCGATTTTGTCGAGACGAGGCAGTTCCTTCAGCGAAGACTAGGCGAAGTTAAGACAGTTGGTGGCATGGTGGGAGCGTTTGGTCAATGGGCTGGTTACACCCTTAACGCCGGCGTAAATATACTAAGGAGCAAGGGTGTCAGGGTTTAAAAAGATATGATATTTACATGTCATCCGAACAAAGGGGCTGGTTGTAAAATAATGTATGAGTTGTGTATACCATTATCTATGAATATAGAAGCCTTGGCAGGCGCCCGCTGTAATGACGTCCGTTATTTAATCCCGTACAAAAACAATTCCTACAATGACTTCAGGTATCACTCATGATTAACTCCATTATGCCCTAGTGCTCGCTTTCGTATGTCGACCCTATCAACACCGAGCTGATGTTCCGTGTTCGCGCCCAAACTCCTAAAAGATGATGAGTACAAATCCTACTGGAAACTTTCGAGTGTCCGTTGACGAGGATCCGTTAGTCTGTAAGGACATCGTTAGCAACTCGGTACTGCGCCAGGTCTTGGAATAGGACTAACCGAATGATCTTCACGTCCTTGTCTAACCGTGCCCGGCCTTCAATGGCATTGGGGGTAATAAGAATATACTGTCGCGAGACTGATCGACGAGCAGCATCAACCTTGGAAGTAAACGTGTTAGTGTCTGTGATCGTGTCTTTTTCCAATGCATTGGTTACTTACGAGCATATTTGTACTAATTGCGCGGTTCACATTGTCCATGAACACATCAAACTCATCCAGACATCGAATGGGCGAGCCAATTGCCTCCCAAACCGATAGCAGCATACAAATAGACGAAAAGGATTTCTCACCACCTGAGAGAGTCTTGGTGTTTCTACCAACGGAGCTTTTGCGCGTCTCGTCCGGCTCAATTTGAAGAACAACCTTGCGGTGCTTATGGTCCAAGTCAATCTTGCCTCGGAAGCCTCGCTCGCTCAGGAGGTAGTTGAACTGAATACGGATACGCGCACTGATCTGCCGTTGGAACTGGCGCCAGAGATGTAGACGGCTCTCGATGGCGCGCTTGAGAGACGCAATAGTGTCGTCAACATCCCTGGTCTGTCTCATAACATCTTCATATCGTTCGCGGGCCTCGGTGGCACGGTCGTATATTTGCTGGTCTGTTGCCCCGAGACGTGCCTCTCGTTGCTTCAGTTGCTCTCTGATTTTGGTGTACTTCAACTCAATACTACTGTGTGTCTCCTCGTCTGGGATATGAACACGCTCCGGTGCGGTCTCTTTGGCCTGTTCAGTGAAGTCGGCCACTTCAACGGCTTGCCGATCCCTCTTTTCCTCGGCGCGTCGACGTTCGTTTTTGGCGATGTCAACACTCTCGAAGGCGTCGTTCTTCTTCGCAAGAGCTACTCGCCTCATGTTCTCGACAGTAGCAATCTTCTCAGAAACCTTATTTATCCGACCTTGAAAGTCGTCCCTGTCATTCTTCTCTTCTTCCAACCTCACCCGGGCTAGATCAGTCTTGGATTTAAGATCTCGTCTTGCTACTACCATTTCGCCATACTGTCTTCCAAGTTGTTGCTCCTCGTTTTGCCTCGACTCGAGCTCAGCTCGAAGAAGATTAAGTCGATCATCAACGCCTTCAAACGCGTCTAATTCCATTTGAACACGCTCGACCTCGGCCTGCGTCCTACGAAGGTCGCCCTCGAATCTCTTGGTATCTTTCCGCTGGCCTTCGAGCTCTGATCTGCATCGCTGAACCGCCTGTTGTGCCTGGCGCTCGTCGCGGCTGATCTCAGCCATCTCTTGTCCCAGGTGGTTGAGGTTTTCTTCTTGAATTCGAACCTGTTGGGCAGCATCTGTTTGCATCCTAGCGCGCATCGTGTACGGTTGAACAGGGCTTGTTCCAACAGAGCCATTTCGATTGGTGAGTCGAAGACCCCAGCCTCGCTTTCCCCGTCCATCGTGGAAACAGAGACAAGCACCTACGTTACGCGGAGGGGCACTTTCGACCATCACTCTCTCAGCCTCGACTCGATCGCGAATGAGGATGATCTTCTCGATCTGGTTGCTGATGATGAGCTGAGATCTGACAACGTCGTCATCAAATTGAAGGACTCGAAGGATGGTATCGAACGCAGGATCGGGCTCCTGACTACTTGTGTCGATTCTACCGCCATAAGCAATGTAGATTGGGGGCTGCTTCTTGAGCCTGAATCGGCGCATCAAATTGGAGAGCTTCGTTTGATCTGATTTACTCCGGACAACAAATGCATTGAGTCCCTCGCCGAGAGTTCTTTCCAGTATACCAGACCATTCTGGTTTAGACAGCCGAATATAAGCCCCGATGGGCCCGACAGGTTTCTGCTCCCATCCATTCTCATTCTCAATGGCCTTTATGACATCCTTGATTTCCCTGTCGTAACCATCAAAACGGCCTCCAGATGCTCCCTTGAGTTCTCGAACCTGTTGCTCAACGGAGACGATCTCTTTACGTTTGAGTTCTTTGCTTTGCGAAAGTTTCTTGTAACGTTGTTCGGCCTCACCAAGTCGGTTTTGAAGTTCCGGGAGGCTGTTCTGTAACTGGTCCATCTGTTCCCTGAGTAACGTTTCCTTCTTTCGTGCAAGATCAAGCTCGTTATCCTTCTGAGCCCTTGCGTTCCCAGTTGACTCACTCAGTCGACGTTCTTCCTCCTCGATCTTCTGTTGGCAGGCCTTCATATCATCCTTGACTGTTTTCAAACGTTGATGGGCATCTCGCTCTTCCATAAGTAACTCAGACTCGCCCTTCTGTGCTTGTCGATGTACTTCAGTCGCCTTAGCAATCCGTTCGTCATATGACTTTCTATCTTGTTCGAGTGTTTCTTTTGTCTGACGAACACTTTCAAGCTTCTCTTCCACTTTGGCAAGATCCTGTGTCGTCGTATCACAGTATACCTCCGCATCTGCAATGGTTTGTATCCGTCTAGCGATGTCTGTTTCATACTCTTCGAGGATCCGTTCCTGTTCTACGACTTGAGACCAGACTAATTGATTGATGAGATGTCGTCCCTTTTCGCGAAGGTTCTTGTTCTTCGCCGCAGTGTCCGCAAGACGACGAGCCGCTTCCATCTCTTTCTTAACCGCGTCAATCTTTGAGTTAAGATCGTCCCTGAGCAGAAGGGTCTTGTCAAGTGTGTCCTGTGACATCTTGTAGTCGTTGTCAAGTTGCTCCAGCTGCACGCCAGAGACGAAATATTTATACTTTTGGGCCGGCGTTGCCGCATTGAGGAACTGCCGCGCATTGTCCTGTGACAGAACTGTCAGGGGGTTGCCGATCTGCAGTGCGTACCATTCTGAGATTTCTTCCACCTCCTGCTTCTTGGTTGATATGATCCTGCCCATGGCACTCTTAATCTTAAATCCACTGCTACCCGTTTTAGAGAAATGGCGTTCGACAATGATGGTTTCGCCATAGATGTCGGGCTGGTAGGCGTCTGAACCAGCATTCTTGATCTTGACGACCAGGCTACCATGATCGCATCCCTCTTTAACAAATGATTTTAGACTTCCTCCTCGGTTTGTGTCACTAGCCTTGCCACCCAGACAGAGAGTCAAGGCAGTAAGGACAGCACTCTTTCCACTTCCATTCTCTCCCACAATAAAGTTGATGAGTGGACCTAGATCGACGTGCAATCGCTCGTGGCACATGAAGTTGAAACAAGTTATGCTCTCAATAATGCCACTCTCGGATACCATATTGTTACCGAGACTTGTCCCGCGCTGCGCCAGCTTCTGTGTCGCTTGTTGGTCATCCCAGTCAGTGTGCTCGAGATGCCTGAAGCCATTATCTCGCATGAGTTCGTATTGTGTTTGCGGTGGCGCATTCATTTCTCGGTGGTCTTCGTCATCTTCGTCATCTTCGTCGTCTTCGTCTTTGTCTTCGTCTGCGGAGCTTGGTGTGACTTCTCTCTGAGGTGTAGGCTCTATCATTCGGACATCGTCGACAGCAATCCTGGCACGCTTTCTCTGCGATGGCACGTCAGTCGAGGTACTAGATCACTTATGTTTATACTGCATTTACCCCATCGTCTCTTCCCAGATTTGATCGCGCCTGTTGTACACTGACACCATTGTCGTCGTCGTCTTGCTCGGCGTCTCGCCGCGATCGTTTGGCTGGTGCCATGATTGCGATGCGCACGGCCTTACAATATCGCAACTGACAGGAATATGGAATATGGCTTTTTCGCAGGAGACTTATTTTGATGTAGTTATGATTTGTTTCAGTACATCAGATGTCGACAGTTGAAGATGACATCGGCATCTATTAAGGGAGAAAAGATTGACGATCAGACAATGAATAACGAGGGCAGTTGATTCTTAGGGACCTTCCCACTATACGCGACAGTGGACGTGACGAGCGTGTTATTAAAGTGGGGGTCTCTTTGCCTGCACCCACGCTTGGCTTGGGCTTGTATAGGACTAGCTCGCTTCTATCGTAAATGAGACAAAACTCCAGCCAGTGTCAGTTGAAGCAGCTTACCCGGTAGCTGCCATGCGTGTAAAATCACAACCTCAACAACTCTCCCTTGACAACTCAGCTATTCAATAAATTTGTGTTTCGATTTGAACAATTGTCATGTCTTTCAGGTCGCCTATTATAGAGGAAGAGGAAGAGTTTGAAGAAACAGGTGGAACAGAAGAAACAGGCCTTAAAAACCAGCTGCCCGATAATTGTGTCGAATATCTCCTGTTTTTCCTGGACTCTCAACTTGATGCCCGAAAGCAGCTTTCACAAATCGAAAGCATCCGAAAAGCAGGCATAGAGCTCGCCACCTCTCTGACAAAGGATTACATATGGCAAAAAGATGACTTTAACCTTAGCTTAAAAAATGAACATGGTAAGCTCTGGACTTGCTTACTATTAATGTGTTTATGGTCTACTAATGCAGCTCACAGGCTTAGTATACCTCCACGGCATCATGGACTACAGCGATGCTGTAGAAGATGAGTGGCTGGTTGTTTATATTCTGAGAGAATTATCCAAGTTGCACCCAAACCTCTGGATTCGGGTTTTTGATACAGACGGCGAGTTTCTTCTTGTCGAAGCCGCCAATGTGCTACCAAGATGGCTGAGCCCAGAAATTGACAACAATCGGTCATGGATCAACAAGGGAAACCTGCTTCTTATACCCGTGAAAGATGAGGACGGTCTGAGGTCTCGGAACCTCGAGCTGCCGGACGCAGTCGAGGCCATCAAGACGAAACGCAATACCCTCGTTCACTCCGGATTTGTCGAAGCCGAAGCCTTTTACAGATTGGAAAAGTACCCAGCGCAGATCAGCGAATCCATTCACCACTCTCTGGCCACGATACCCAGGAAACTGGCATATGTTCTACACTCGCTGCCTAAATCAGTTGCGCCGGCGGTCGAAATGTTCTACCTTCGAGACCCGATTGCTCTGAAACGTGTCATCTCACCATCTGGACGGTCAACATTCCCACCAGAAGATCTCATCACTATCTCTATTCGGTTCAGCAAAGTCCTTTTCGCCCAACTATGGTCCCAGCGATTCGATACCCCGCCGACCTGGAGTGATGTACTTCGAAAAGCACAAAAAGAAGCACCCTCAAACGAGGCCGATAAGATCATGGCGAGGTTGGATATTGGGATGAAACTAACATGTGGGTTTGAAATGTTGTGTGCAAAAGCTGAAAAAAGTAAAAGCAGAGTTGTGCGTGAGCTTGCCATTGTCCTCGAGGATCTGGCAGAGGACGGAAACGAGGCCCTCCCTTCCGACGAAGAGATCAAGACATGGAAAGATGCCAACCGCGATGACAGTGAAGCGTGGATGGACATCAACTATCAAGACTTTGAGAAAGAACTAGAGGGCAAGGGGAGAAATGCTTCCTCCAGCACGAAATCAGGTTTTGGTGACACAAATACACAATCTGACCTTCGTAAGATTGTATCTCGTTTCGAAGCATTCTTGAACGATGATACTGCTGGAATGGACGGCGCAGAACTTGACGAAATGGACTATGACGATGACGACGATGACGATGACGAGTTTGACGAGGATAGCGAGTCAGAAGACAAGGAGGTCAGCTTTGACGAAGAGGAATTCGCCAAGATGATGAGAGAGATGATGGGCCTACCATCCACAGCCTCAAGCACGAACACAACCAGCAAAGCTACAGACAAATCCAAACCCCCTGTTGTAGACGAAGAAGACGAAGAGATCCAGAAGCTCACCACGGAGTTCGAAGCAGAACTCAACGAGCATGGCGCTCTCAAGCTTGACCCCGTCGACAAGCAGCCTCGTCTGAAGAACACAAGCCAAAAAGAGGGAGAGAGCAGCCTTCCAGACATTGAGGAAGAAGGAGAAGAGGACAGCGAGGAAGAAGTTGACATTGATTACAACCTGGCAAAGAATCTGCTAGAGAGTTTCAAGAGTCAGGCGGGTATGGCCGGGCCGACAGGTAATTTGTTGGGTATGATGGGCTTTCAACTGCCCCGGGACGAGGGTGATGAGAACAACAAGGATGAGGACGAGGAGGATGGCACGTCGACGAAAGGAAAGGGAAAAGCACGAGCGTAATATGCCAAATGGTTATTGGGATTAATCAAATCACCACGAGAGAGAGAGAGAGAATTGATTTTTTTAGAGAACATTTTACGTGTATACTGACTCTCGAGTAAAGCAACTCGTTATATGTATCTATTCGTGTACTATTACCTCCAAGCTAACAGCATAATGAGCTGCCGGCCCTGGAAATATGGTCATATCTCATCAAGATCCGCTATCCTCGTCACTTTCTTGACCAGAACGCGGCCTTTTAGCAGGCGACATCTCACCACTCATGCGTCTACGTCGCGGTTGGCCCCTATCGTCAAGTTCTTCCAGTTGAGACAGCACGTTTCCGAGATGCTTCCGCGCTGCAAGTTCCCGCCTGCTGCTGTCGTTTTGCGGCCTGTAATACTCTCCCACCAAAGAGGCCACCGCATGGTAGAGCTCGTATAACAGCGTGCGGATGTGTGTGTTCTCTCGGTCTTCGATGATGTCGGCCTGGGCTGCTTCGTATCCTGGCAGCGGTTTGTCAAAGCCTCGCCAAAAGTCCTCTGATGGCCGTGGTCGTTTGCTGAAGACTGTTGCCATGAGAGGATCGCCGAACAAGCAGTGGCTCCATTGTCGTAAACCGGTTACTTCAATGTTGCTCTTAGTGGACTCATCTGCGATGAAATGATCTTCTCTTTTGTGGGTGTCGTCCTGGATGACTATCCTGTAGTCAGGTCGCCCCCTCCCATAGTCTGATCTCCTTGAAGTTCTCAATGATGATTTGGGCCGTATTGGAACACCGATTGATTCCTCAGCAGGCGTATTTGGTTCCCTCCCAGTTTCGCATGACCGATGTATCAATGTATTCGAGTCCTCTCCCGCATCCAGAATAACCAGGCGAGGTTTTGTCACTGCATCAAGCAGATGCTCGAAGCGCTCAAACTGGTATCGGATATTGCTGTAGTTGAACATGATAGTCAAGTCCTCACCATCTCGAAGGACAGATTCCAACAGGCTATGGAACGCTACCCTCCATGAGTCGGCACCTTTTGAATCGCTCAAGCTCCCCTCAAAGCGCCGTGGCGGGTGGTGGACAACTGAGGGAGGGACCGAGAGTACATCGGCAACAATGCCAAACCTCCTCGTTGGTGAAACTTGACAAGATATCCGGCGGAGAAGTCGCCCAGTCTGGAAGTCCACCACCCTCCGCTCACTTGAGCTTAGGGATTTAGTTAGAGTAGATATAGGTGTACCCCGTGACGGTCGGATGAGATTATATTCCATGGGTAATATTCCACCAAGAGACTCATGACGAACAAGAGTGGGTAGATATTCAGCCAATAACTCGACAGTAGTCTCACTCCCTAACATAGTTCCGGTTGTCCTGTTTATGGGTTCTTTGATTCCAGAGTTCGAACACACCTTTCTCTCCCTAGCAACGGCAGAGAGCCACTTCAACACAGCAGCTTCAGAACCTAGCGTTGACTTCTCAGCACGCAGCAGGCGGATAACTGCAGGTGGAGGTAAAGCAAGAAGAAGATTTGGGCCCTCAGTGACCTTGACATTATAAAGACGTTGCAGGCGAGCCGAAGGGATGACTTGAAGCTCCTTGACTGATAGACGAGGGCTGATGCCACTAAGGAGTGAGAGGACAGAACTCTCTGGCGGAACAACCGCCATAGGAATGAGAGTTGACGTAGAAGTAGAAGTAGAGGAGGAGACGTTTGAGAGCGATTCAGTAGAGGTCAAGTTTCGGGCCGAACGGGGGATATTGTCATGTACAAGGTTGTAGCTTTTTTGCGCAACGCAGTGACTTAGGAGGGGCAGACTGCCGTCGTCCCGAAGGGTGCATTGGTACGACGCTCGAGTCATAGGGGAAGGGTTATATATATGTAGGTAGGTAGATGTGGTAAACGGGTGGTTGTGGTTGAGGTGGATATACAGAAGAGTGGCTGCTGTATGTACCAAGGCGTTGAGAGAACGGGAGAAGTCGTAATCGTCCACGGAGATTGATTGGCTTTTGGTTAATTGGTAGGATACAAGAATAATCGAGGTTAGATTATAACATGAGATGGACAAAGATCTTAGTAATTGAGGTATCAAGTGTATGATGTATCTCGACGATAGCTATCCTTTGTCACTTTGTTGAGAGGCAGTTATGTAAGAAGGATGATAGACGAGACTGTTCTGCAAGTCTCAAAGGATGTAGAAAAAAGATATTGAAAGATGAAGTGATTAAAACATAAGAGCAAGGTGAGTTAGTGGAGGACCCAATGTAGTAGTTATTAGCTTCTGCAACAGGGCAGATAGATAAACTCGCCTTCTCGAACGCCTCGTGCGTACTCAAGAGGAAGCAATGCAAGATCAAATTAGACCCGGGAAAGCAAGCAAGCAAAAGCTAAACAAGTTAAGAAGAAATAGAGACAACCCCATCAAGCTCAAGGGGGTTTAACGAGATGGATTAAAGTTAGACACCGTTTCGCCCCCAGCATATACTCTCGGGCCCGAGAGAGGGACCAAGCAGGCAGACATATTATTGCTGCAGGTATCTGCAGCTACCGCATGCATGCATGGATAGATATCTACCTGGATAGATAGTAGCGAGTGTGCCAGCTGATGCGTAGAGCGTAGAACGTAGTGCGTAGTGCATAGTAGAAGGAATGGGGCAGGGATAGATGAAGTCACCGCTTGTCAGCGAAAGAAAAAGAAGCGAGAATTATGGAAATCGAATGCAATAGCCAGAGAGGGATTGGTTAGTAGCCTGTAGGTTCTCAGTTCTTCTATCTAAAAAGGGTCCACGCTCACGAAAAGTGCGGAATAGAGAACCGAGAAGACGGAGGGACGGGGGTGTGAGGCGCATGTAAATGGTCGACGTAGCGAGCGAAAGGGGAAAAAAAAAAGGGACCAATCTCGAAAGTGCACGCACGTTGTTGTTGGTTACTGATCGATTGTTACGGATACAGCGACAAAGGCACTTTTGTTTTTGTTTCCCTGTATTCAACGGTCAAGTAGACTTGTAATTAAAACAAATAGCGGAATCAGGAATCATGCACAAGAGTTTTGAGCGGGTAAGTGGCTGAGCTTAGAATGTACTAAGCTTGAAGGCGTGAGGTGAGATGACCCCAAAGCTGAACTCACTGCTAAGATGGAACTAATGGATATAATAATAAAAACGATATTATTTGTTTACAAAGACGGAGCACAAGAGATGGCCACAGCTGTATGGACCCCCCCAACGCCAGCCTTTGACTGTGAGTTTGTATATACCTACGGATAGACAGTCCCCACCGAAACGGCGTAGCCGAAGGACAGACAGACAGACATGGAGTTCTGGGGGTTAGCGAAAGAAAAAGAGACAAAGTGAAGTGAAGCGAAGCGGAATGAAACGAAAGCAAGCAAAGCAGTATCCGTAAGCGAAGGTTCATACGTATCCGTAGACACAAGGGATGTTGTCTTGTTACCGAGTAGACAAACGCCCGCAGTTTTAGTCCCAAGCCTCGTTTTTCTTCTTACCCCCCTCCCTCTTGACACGAAGAAGAGCAGGACAGAATAGGGCCGGTAGACTAGACGAAGAGGCAGAAGCAGAAGAAAAAGAAGAAGTGGAAGTATAGAAGCGTTGGCTGACACACTTCCATGGTTCCATGGTTGAGTTGAATGCAACCGTGATCAAAGTTGCATCGCAAAAGGACCCTGTAAGTTAAGTTTACGTGGTAGAAATTAGCATTATATCGCATCGCATTCTCGCTAGCCTCAAAGCAAGATCAACGCGATGCGGTTCGGAACGAGTACCGCACCGCACAGCCAATAAGACCCGAGCTTTAACAGCACTGCATCACAATAATGAATAAAGGGACCACAGGGCTGGGACTACCTAAACTAATCATGGAGTCTGTATAATTGTTCAATACTGTGCTGTATGCTGTATGCTCTATTCTATATACGGAAATATTGAACCTGGTTATATCCATTCGACAACCCTTCACAATTCTACTTCTCCAGCTACTCTACTCCATACGGATACGTTGTGTTGTATTAAAGACTTCAAAAACTTCAACCAGCTGCGGAATATTAGGCTCCAAAGAACGATCCTTGGATGGCATTAGCGTGCTTCCAGAAGCGAGTCGGGAAATTTATCATTGGTCCCTTTAAGCGAAGCCTGCCTTGGGTCGCATTCCGCTAAAGCTCTAACCCAAACAGCCCCTGTCTAGTTTGGCCTGGCCTGGCCTGGCCTGGCCTACATGTTCATGTTCATCTCCAGACTCTGCCATCGAGGTTTGTAGGTTCCAATTGATGGAATATGCACTGCTTATATATTCCGCTGTCATGGCTAGCATGGTTACTTTTTCCAAAACACTAAAGTTCCAAGACTTAACTATCCAGCCACTCCCGGCTTAGTTGCCTCCCGTGATGTGTGTGACTGGTAGAAGGGCAGACTCCTTGGCCCGCAACTTCGGGTCCGAAATCATCTTGACATACACTCCCTCTCTTTGCTGGTAACATACGAGGGCCTCAATACCTCTTCCTGTGCTCTACAGGCGTGCGTATATACACGCATGCACACATGTGCATGCAAATCATGACTCAAAAACATTTCGGACTTATCTTCCTTTATCAAAACATCCCATCCCATCCCATCCCATCCCTCACCTGAACAAACTCGGTCTCGCACCGCTGTTACAGCCTTACAGCTCGTTCCACATCCCCTGTACAACAAAGACGTTACTACCCAAAGTTTATATTGCCCTTCTCCTGAGTCGAGCGCCAAATCGACATCTCAATCTGAGTCTTGGGGTACCATCAAAGAAAGCAAGGGGAGAGGATACCACCATTATCCATACGTAACATTTGTCATAACGGTCGGCAAAGGGATGCTGAAACGTTAAATTGTGTTCTTTTCCATCCTTCAGAAGGACTCTGCAAGAGCCTGCTGATCTATTCACCGATATATGCTCCTTCATGCAGATAATCACCCGGCTTCGATTCTCCGTGACCTTGTACAACCTTTCCGTCTCCTTGGAGACCGTAGAACCCTGCTGCTTGAGGGTTGCATCGTTCTATGCAGAGTTGTTACAAACCCCCCATAATAATTACAACGTGGATATATAGCCACCAGTATGAAGGTTGAAATCCCATCTCGGCGGCAACCATGACACCCCTACACGACCGAAGGTAGTCTGATGCCTCTTGACGGTGAAACTCAACTGATCTTTGTCGAAAGAGAACCAATCGGTATTTGTTGTGTAGCCACAGTGCCAAGCCCTCGTCTTTTCTGGAATGTCTTGAGTGCCCAATGCTGGTCCTCATACGACATGAAGAAACCCGCCTCCGTACGCGAGTGGACTCAAGGCTTACGTTGACTTCAATTCCGCGGCTCCCTCGGCTGCGGGCTCGCTCTTCTTCTCTTCTAGAGCCACCTTGTACAGCTCGTTGAGGTTGTAACGCTTTAGCTCCTCGCTCTCCTTGCCATCTACAACCGAGACTCCGCAGAATGTCTTGACGCTAGTTAGCTACGTGACGCCCGCGATAGGTCAAATACGCGAGAAATGGGGGGGGCTGCTTACCTGGAAAATTTCAACCAATACCACCTTATCGGGGCTCGTCAGGTTGACCTTGTGCTTAGGCTTGACCAGGTCTGCAATCTTCTTGATGACCTCGCTCGACTTGAAGGTGGTGTGATTACGGATGTTATACCTGATGGCGTACTGAAAACAACATGGTCAGATTTTAAACAGCAACCCACTTGCGAATCAAATCTTTCACTTACCGTGCAGGGCGCAGATTCTTCGCCCTCTTCCTTCGAAGGATCTTCCTCTGTGGCATCGTCTTCTCCCGACTCGCTCTTGAGGTCAAAGTGCGGTCTCATCACAGTCCGAGCTACACGCTCGATACCCTTGTCGGTTGCCTTGTCTGTGTCAAAGATGGGTGTCAAGCGGTTGATGTACTTGGTCTTGCGCTGCATCGGGTCCGGACAGTCCTTGGCATCCTGAGAAACCTTGGCAACAAAGGTGAGAGGCTCAACAGGCTTGACCGTCTTCATGAAGAAGACACAGTCGAGGCCAGTTCCAATGGGCGTGAAGGTCTGCTTCGTCTTGGGCTTTGGCTGCTGCAGGCTGGCCAGTTCCTTCTCAATGGAAGCCTCGATATCTCCGAGATCACCATCCTCGTCCTCTCCGTCCTCCTTCGGGGGCTTCACCCCGAACAGTGACTCGCCGTACTAAAACAAGTTAGTTTATTCTGGCCATAGACCTGAACAGGTCTCGTGATGAACGGCATACCTCGTCACAGAGGCACTTGAATTCTCTTATGGCCTTTCCCTTCATTCCTCTCGCGTAAGTCACCCAGATTCCGGCATCGTTGACCTCTAAAGTTCTTCCTAGCTCCATCTGCTCACTTTGCTTGGCTTTCTGGTGTGTTGTCTGCCATTTGCCAGCACTGCCTCCCTTAATTGGATTGTCAGTTCAAGTCATTCAAAGAAGCCATAAACGAACTCTTGAGGCCAATTGAGAGTTTTCTCGTTTACAATGGCTCAAGTTTTGTGCTTACCTTGCTCTTCTTTGAGGCTGGGCCGTTGCCACCGGGGCCATGCTTTCTCTTACCGTCGCTCATAACGATAAGCTTGTGCCCAATTGTTCTTATATAGCAAGACTGCGAATGAATTGTTGTTCGCGCGATTTGGCTTGCTGCAAGATAATGATGCAAGAGGGAGTCGTGATGTTGACTTGAGCACCTGGAGCTAGGCCGTTACGCGTGGAGAATTTTGTCGCAGGCGAATCACGTGTATTGGTTCAAGTGGTGCTTTTTACAATTGACGATTGATTGGAAGAAGATTAAGCATTTTGAACAAGACAGAAATCTACTAGATAAATAACTACAAATTCTATTTGATGATATGCTCTCGTATGACGTCTATTCGATAAAGCTGGTCGGGCAGCGCCGTAGGCACATGCATACATATACACGCTGGCCAACCTTATCAATTTAAGCCTCTGAGTTACATTTCGTCTTGACTACATCTTACCAGCAACGCTTCATCTTCAACCACCAAATTGTAATTAAGATCACAAAGATAACTCCAATACCATGAATCAAGTCACGAAAACAGAATGTTATGAGAAAATCGCTTTTCAATTCGAGGTACACAAAACATAAACCATCCATCGTCCACCAGTCTATAGTATAAACCACTTAAATCATTATTATTAGCCAAACAGGGACCCGACCTAATAAGCTGTTCACCAGGAACCTTGTACAAAAACCCCGTCTATCGAAAATTTCAGTTCAGTAACCGTCTAGTTCTTCTTGGCGTTGTTCCTAGCGCTGGCCTCGGCAGTCATGATCAGGGCGCGAGGAGCGTCTTCCCTGGGCATGTAGAGCTCGACAAATTGCAAGCAGTCAGCAGCATTGAATTCCTTGTCGGTCATGAGAGCGTTCAGCTCAGACTTGGTCTTGATCTGGAAGGTCTTGCAGGTCTTCTCACCACCGAAGACGCTGACGAGATCCTTGAACTTCCAATTGTTGATGTCGTTGTAGACAGCATCCATACCATGGATGAATCGCTCAATGGTGAAACCGTCGTTGCAGATGACGAAGCTGGGAGGATAGTCAGTATGAGTCTAGTGGGTTGGGTTGTATTGAGAACTTACATTGTGGGCTTGAGCTTGTGTCGGATCATGGTGCTCAGTTCCTGAGCGGTCAATTGGAAAGATCCATCACCAACAAAGAGGATTGTTCGGCCTTCCTTGCCAGCATCCCTAGCAGCGAGAGCAGCACCCTGGCAAGCACCAACGGACCAGCCGATGCTGCCCCAGAGAACCTGGCTGAGAGCAGTGACGTTGCGGGGGAACTTGGTGTCCCAGATACCGAAGTTAGCGGTACCAGTCTCAGTGACGACGATGTCGTTGGGGATGAGGTATTCGCCAACACGGGGCCAGAGCCAGGCCTGTGTGATGACCTCGGAGTCGTCGGTGTTCTTCTCAAGCTCGTTCCTGACCTCAGGGATGGAGGGAGCGGGCATGGACTTGGGGTCGACCTTGGCAATGATCTTGCGGAGGACACCGCGCATGGCAATGTTGGGGTATGTGGAGTATCGGACCTTGCAGTGAGTGCTGTGGAAATCAACGGAGTTGATCTGAGATGTTCGGTAGGAGAAACCGGTGGTGTTGAAATCACTCTTGAGAGCACCAATGGTGAGAAGAAGGTCAGACTCCTCGACGATGGTCTGGGCACGGGCAGGGTGAGAGCCGTCACCAGCAAAGACACCACCGTAGTTGGGGTGGTCCTCGTTCACAGCTCCCTTACCCATAGGGGTAACAAAGACAGGAAGGTCGAGCTTGTCAACAAGCTGGTGAACCTCCTCGACAACGCGATGGCGGATGGCGCAAGAATCAACAAGGATGACAGGGCGCTTGGCAGCGTACATGGCCTTGAGGATCTCCTCAACAACGAAGTCCTCGTTGCCGGGGTCGTTCTTAGGCTCAGACAGGTCGATGGGGGTGTCGAGGCGGGCACCCTCAACCTTCTCCTGAACCATATCGGTAGGGACCATGATGTAAACGGGGCGAGAGCGGAGCCAGCAAGTGCGGAGGGCAGTGTCGATCTGCTCGGCAATCTCAGAGGGCTTGTTGAGCTTGGCGACGTTGCAGGAGATTTGAGAGCTCATGTTGGCAAAGACATCGAAGTCACCGTTGCCGAGAGTGTGGTGAAGAAGCATCTGATCGCGCTGAGAGATAGTGGAAGGGCATCCAACAATATGGACGACGGGGATGTGCTCAGAGTAGGATCCAGCAACACCATTGATGGCGGAGAGCTCACCAACACCGAAGGTGGTGATGAGAGCAGCCATCTTGGTGACACGGGCGTATCCATCGGCAGCGTAGGCTGGAAGGTGGTTATTAGTAAGTGCGAGGCTATACAGCATAGATAGATTGGTTGTAAGACTTACCGGCGTTGAGCTCGTTAACACTGCCAACCCAGTTGAGGTTGCATTGGGGAAGATAGTCGAGGGCGACAAGGTTGTAGTCACCGGGAACACCGTGAACGGATCGAACACCGACTTCGTAAAGTCGCTTGAAGAGGTACTCAGCCACGTCGATAGGCTTTTGGAGGTTGCTGTTGCTCATGTTTGCGGTTGAATCGGTAGTTGAAGTTGAAGTAGGAGTTGTAGGAGTTGTAGGTGAATGGAGGGGTAAAAAGATAGGTTGTTTGTAGGAGAAGATGTCTAGGTTGGAAAGTAACCAAGACAACCAAGAGAGGAATGGAGTTGATTGTTTGATTGGATTGATCGATGGAATGATGAGGAAAGAAAAGAAGAGGTTGTAGATGGAGGGGGGAAGGAGGTGTTTATAGGTTTGACGACAGACAGTACCTACCTGATACTGAGGTGCAGTTGAAGCTTGAATACAAGGTGTGCACGCTTCAATAGATTGGGTGTAGACTCAGAGAGAGCTACTACTATCTACAGACCCAATAAGAGACCCTTGCTAATTATGGGTTGAATCCGATCCTGATCTGATCTGATTTTTGAATTGCCCAGAAAATAAGACCACAGGAAAGAATGAGCCCAGTGCCAATCGGACCTGTCAGGGAAACACCACGGGCATAAGTTAGCCTCAAAGAGCCTAGTATTATTATTATTATTATTCTTCTTCTTCTTCTTCTGACCGTTGATTCTTCAAGTCACGATATTTTCTCGCTCGCTTCCGATCGAATTGAGAGGCTAAAACCGCTAGTTGGTTAGTTGTCTATGAGTATGAGATGATACCTGCATAGTTGCTGATGGAATAATTGATTGATTGAATTTGTTGATCCATTGTTAGCTACAGTGACGGCAGTGACTATAATGTGGTGATGTAATGTGCCTGTCAACGCCACGGTAGGGCGGCTCCTTGTCTACTGACTAACCACCGTCTTGGTTAGCAGCCGCAGTACTGGATTAGCCCGGGCAAATAGAAAATTCTAGGGAATCTAGGCTACGCAACGGGACTCAGCGACAGACACGACATGAAAATCATATGATGCCATGTGCCCAGTTACGGGCCCTCTTAATCGGGCAGACTTTGGCCTACCAGTACGGATACATCTAGATACAGGGGTCCAAGAACGTCTAGAAACATTTCTTAGCCTATCGACGCATGCTGCAAAACGAAGTGGATCCCCTCTGAAAGAAATCGGATGCTTCTTTTTGCATGGAGGCTAGACATGGAACAGGGGGGAACAACGGGACGATGCCCGTCAGACAGGACAAGCAAGAAAAAAGAAAAAAAGAAAAACTTCCTAAACAGGAGATGAATGGTACAAGCCACAATCCCGTCTAGATGGGTCAATAACCATGAATAATTGGCGAGTCTGGATCTACAGAGTACAATATGAAGAATATCCTCCGGAGAACAACACTTCAGCGCCCGGCTAGTCCGGACCTGTGCAGCCGAGCGCCGGCCGGGTCCATGCCCGTAAGGGAGTATAACAGCAAAATGCGGCAAATGGGCAATTGAAACACGTCAACGGGGGTCCAACTGCGCACTGGATTAGGGACAATGACTGTTGGGACTTTTCCATTCTTTATTGACCTGGTCCGCGGTGGTGGATGTCCATGTCAGCCTTGAATCTAGCTTCCTCACCCTCCTCAAACCCATCCATGACATAACTAAACTTTATACTGTATTATACTGTGGCTGTATTACACTGTAGTCTAGCAACTCTGTAGCATTGGTGATCGCCGCTGGCGAACGTATGCGTATGTAGTAATGCTGAGGCAAGAGATGACTAGGCCATGCATTGCATTACATATAATAATAATAAAACATCATCAACCCCAGCTTTCCATCCATTCACAACTCTCTACGTTATTCATCCTGATTGATAGAAAATCAAGAGGAAAACACCACTCAGAGTGGCTCAAGGCAGGGATCTAGTGTCCGTAAAAGGGCCTTTGCTCGTGTTGCAACTCGTTATCGTCCCGTAATCGACATTCGATTTATATCGTCAAGCCTCTTCTTTCCTATGTTTTCCGTTCTTTGCCGTCGTCCATGATTCAAGGCGCAACGGACATCGCGTTACAATAGCGGGACGATACTGCCTATGTAAATTTTCTTCTTCTTCTTCTTCTTCTTCTTCTTCTTAATTATCCTCCAAGGATAGTCTAGAGAGCATGGATTTAGAAGAGGGGCTGTGACAGGCGTTGGCTGCGAGATGGGATGTTGCAGGGTAGGGTTATGCAACCTGAGATTTGCGAACTATCTATACACCACCTTGAACCTAGCTATACTACTGGTAAGTTACTGTGCCGTGCTGTATTCATCGTTGGCAATACAGCCACCCAAAAGGCGGTCCAGTATTAGTTGCGTTGTCTGTTTGTTCTTGCATAGTGCATACGGAGTACAGCGGTGTCATGTCAGATCATTCTTATCGCGCCGTCCGTCCAGCCTAAAGGGAGTTCACCGAAAGCAGCAGGGATACACAACACCCACTACCAAGGGTCTTTTGCCGGCGAGACCAGCTTTTGCTCAGTTCCTGGATTTGACTACATTCATCCATCGTATCGTTGGGGGTATAGTGATTTACCTCTGTGTTGTGCTGAACTGACTCAATATCGTTCTCACCCTACAGGGCTGGCTTTGTCCGTGTCATCGAAGTATATAACTGGCAGCAACGGGATTCTGATAATTACTGCTTCCGAGATCATGAGCGGTGTACAGGAATTATCGACGTTCACGTATTGCAATCATATCACTATAGGGTATAATCAAAACGCATTGGTACTCATGATTCGTTCTATGTTACAGAATTGTTGTACATCTATCAACCATCGTGAGATGAGATTCCATGCATGCAGTTCCTCGCTTCGCCTCTCCTCTCACTCTATCTAACATACAATCCATAAGTACTCCATTTCAAACATCCAAAATCGGCGATTTCCATGCTCCGCTCATTGATGCTGAAACCGTTTTGCCCATCCTCTTTCCCCCCCTGTATAATAAATCGACATATCGTTGCTTGTCCGCCTCCTCATCGGTCCGGCACTGACCACATATGTATCCACATAACGGCCAACGACCAACGGCCCATCATGTCATCCTCACAGGGATGCTCACATCATACACCGCACACCGAAGGCCACAATAAGTCGAGACTCGAAACTGAAAGTGACCCCCCATCCGTTAAATCGGTATAGCGCGCTGAACTCCCTCCACCCCCGGCAGACCGTCGATCTAAAGAATAACAACAGCCCAGCCTCAACCTCAGCTCGCTCTCGCCAGGGCAGCAGCTTTAATCGCACCGCCCATCCTTCCAGCCCGTCCGCCACCTCTCCTGCCATCTGGAGCAGTCGAACTCAGGTTTGCCGAGCTTGCGGTTGACGTCGTTGTGTGCACCGCACAGCCACTTGCCGAAGTCATCTCGGCTGTTGACCTGTGGCACTTCGCGCTTGAGATAGCCCTGGAAATCCTCTGCGCAGACCCAGCACGGGTATAGCTTCGAGAACAGGCCGACAAAGCTGAGGAGGTCCGATTTTTGGCCGGTGGAAGGCTGCTCTGGGTACTGAGCTGCAATGGAGTGAAGCAGCGTCCACGTGCTACGACCTAGTACCTCAACATCTGGAGGGCACTCGGAGGGAGGTCCCTGCGTAGCCGTAGGTTGAGCCTTTGCTGCAGCGTCCTGTTTGATAGTGTCCTTTGTCTGAGAAGCCCATGCGGCAAAAGACGTGCAGTTTCGGCATCTGAATACGTACGTACAAGGGTTAGTTTGAACAAGGTTCCCAGTTGCAGGGCGTTATGTTGAAAGTTGAAACTCACGGCTTGCCATCTGGACCCAGTACCACACCCTTGGGGATCCTCTTGGGCGGCTCAGCAGAGCCTCCTACGGACGACGCAGGGGCAGCAGAAGAAGCAGAAGCGGCCACAGCCGCCTGCTGTTGATCGTAGGGATCGCTCGACATTGAATGGCGCCACTGGCAGTGGTAAGATCTCTCTGGACTGCGGCAGCGGGTGTGGCGGCCAAGGACTACCTTACTACTAAAGTAGATAACTTAAGGTATAAGACGGCGCTTTCGGGGGGAATTATTAAGGACCCGAAGTAAATGGATCAGATAAGGGTCGATTTACGTCAGCAAAGGAGACACTCCGCGGAACAATTGAAAGATTCAGTAAGAAAAAGAACAAGAACCTAAGACTTGTACGAATGTTGTGGTGTGACTACAATTTGTCAGCCCTGTCGAGAAGAAAAGAAGCTAAATCCACTGACTCGATGACTATCGCCGGAATCCTAAGCTGTTATCGATAAGTATCCTGGAAGCTTCCAGGGGCATGCAGGTTATTTTAGGCCGGAGCAACGCCGCCTCCCGGGTGAATATGGGGCGAGCAACACACTCAGGAGTCAGGCCACTTTCATGATGCTCGATGACTCCGCAGGTTGTTTTGTTAGTGTCTACCTATGTTGAAGTCGTGTCGTGACTGTAAAGTAAGAGGCTGCTCAACCCAAATTTTAATACTTGCTTGACAAAGTTTGTACTCAGGGCGTGCCAGCCAAGTGCCGTCACATCTTCGTCAACTGAGAAGAATGATGGATCTAACGACATGGGTTGCCTGAATGTATTGCTAAAGCCGCTGAAGCGATTCTCTACAGGCATGGCAAGGATCCTTATTGCCAGTTGGAGGCGATGAAGGGGGCAAAGGGCTTTTCCGATCTTGCTTCAGCTGCCCAGCATGCCCGAGATTACTTTGACAGCTATGCTAATGGAGAAGCAGATAGATTACTTTCCGGGTAACGATATCAAGCATCATTCGATGAAGTAGAGGGAGTGACTGTCTGCGATCGACTCTTGGAGAGATTTTGACGTGAGCCAAGTGGGCAACACACTGCCATCTTCTCGAGCTTGACCTCCGATGCAGCAATGAAAGCAGCCGATGATGGCCCTGCTGTTGATAGGCACCCATCTCTTACCCATAGTACTTGCACTCGTCTTTACTTTCATTCCCGGTGGTGTTTTCACAGCCGGCATTGGATATCATATGGATGCCATTCCTGATTGATGGAATCTGCATCTCTGTTATCTACCTATACAGGTCTCCTTACAATGGGTTGGATATCAAGTCCTGTATAGCTTCGACCTGTATGCTTTTATACAGACCCCAACATGGCAGCGCAGACTGTGCGCCCGCGCAATTGAGTATCGATTGGTGCTTCACTCATGGTCTTTGCCCAGGCACTCTTTGGTGTCATCTTTGTCTCCGTTGGCCAGCATGTTCTCGATGGAGAGTTGGCCAAGCGATTGCTAACATACACAATCGTTAGTTCCAAGCAAATCGAGGCCGCTGGTGTAACACGTCTTTGAGAAACTCTCCCAGGAACACGGCCAGGCCCCGAAAGCCTACAATGCCTCAGTGCACGTATGCTGCCGTGTTGGCCTCATCATTCATTATCTTATTATATTGGGAGGATTCATTATGGAATATGTAGTTTCAAGAAGGAAACAAACATGTTGACAAATAAAAGTGACATTGACCAACAGGAAACAGTAGAATCACAAAAGACCACTGTTTCTTTCCATCATGACTACTGGTCTTTATTGTTGTGAAGACTTCCAGTAATAAATGGGAGCTCTCAACCATATCGATAAAGCTATCGCCCACTTTTCCCATGAGCCCCTCATCTTCCGAGTCTCCGAAAGTCGCTGATCTTCTTTCCACCTCATGATCTTTCACTATACCTCCCATTGACCTCACCCCGCCACTTCTTGTATCTCTAAATAACGCATCAGGATCGCCGCAGAATACACGCACCCTTGAATACATAAACCGACTCTATTAGTGCTGGTCTATAGCCATCATGACATCCGGCGAGCCAGCCGCGGGGCAAGCCGCCAAGATACCCATTCTTCTCCTCAAGACCCGATCGAGCCCCGGCGATTCATACGAAGACCTCTTCTCAGAGTCCGATGCCAATGGACTTGGCTTTGCGCCTGAGTTTGTACCCGTTCTGCTGCATCAATTCCATGATGAGGGCATGAAAGAAGTCGCAGCGCTACTCCGTGAGCGTCGCATTGGAAACAAGGAGCATCATAAATACGGTGGCTTGATTTTTACCTCACAGCGCGCTGTCGAAGCTTTCGTGAAGCTTGTCGAGGATGGAAAGGCCGGTGCGTCATGACATCTAACTATCATCCCACTACAATAGCAAAGAACTAACATCATTCCTCATGCGACAGACGACGCCACCAGTTCCACAGACACAACATCATGGCCTCACCTCCAGAACGTCCCCGTCTACAGTGTCGGCCCTGCCACAACCCGCGCCCTTGTCGCCGTTCCTCAGGATCCTCCTCTTCAAGTCTTCGGTAGCCACACAGGCAACGGCGCTGCTTTGGCCCCCTACATTCTCGCCCACTACTTCGAATGGTATCGCGACCAGAATCGCCCTACCCTCCCCCCATTGCTCTTCCTCGTCGGGGAGACACGCCGCGACATCATCCCCAAGACGCTACAGGATGGCGCGCTGCCCGATACCGAGCGCATCCGCGTTACAGAGACGGTCGTTTACGGGACGGGCGTCATGGAGAGCTTCCCCGTCGATCTGCGCCGAGTCCTTAGCGAGACGCGGGATGACCCAGTGCGCTGGATAGTTGTATTCTCGCCTACTGGCTGCGATAGCATGCTCCGCGTGATGGGCATTCTAGACGCTGAGACGAATAAGGTCTATAAGGGATACAAACGGGATGGAAAGACCTTTATTGCGACCATTGGACCTACGACAAGAGATCACTTACTGTCTTTTGGCTTCGAGCCTGATGTATGCGCTGAGTCGCCGACGCCGCAGGGTGTGTTGGAAGGAATAAAGGAGTTTATGACCAAGAGGCAGAGATAATGCTGACCATTAATGGAAAAATAAATACCATTGGAGAATACGGGCCGGGTTCCGCAGTTGTAAAACTACGATGTATATATAAGAGTCAGGAGTGTCAGCTCCGGGTATCATTGATTTCTACTGATCCATCCCTAGTTATTTTCACTGTCATTCCTCCATTTTATATACCCTGGAAGCGTTGTTCCACACAAGTTCGTTCCGTCTTTTCGAGACATATGTTTTCCCTGACATAGATCACCAACTTAAAGAGAGACAAATCCGCCATGCATATTCCATATTGTAACACCGAGCGCCGTGCAAGCAGCAAAGTCAAAAGATCGCCATCATACGCCCATAACCCAAAGTTCCACACCAATGACTCCGAACTTGGTACCTTCGTCGCTCAAAGGTTCGTTGCCAAAAGTCTCGCACCTGGAGCTATGCCCGACCTCAAGTCCATTGTCCAGCCACAGACCATAGTGTCCGCCGCCTGACCCAACACTCAGAAAATTCGTTTCGCAGTTGATGCAAAAGTCATTTAGACCGCTGTATGGGAACGCCTTGAACCGAACAGCTTCACTAGGCGTAGGCGACGGCGCGCGGGAGTGCGTAGGGGTGTTGCTTTCCGAACCAGGTGGTGGCGGAGCGAGGGTTGTGATCCGAGAGTTGAGGTTCGTTGTATCGGCCGAGGGAGGCGGTGGAAGAGGCGTGATAGTCGAGGCGCGCCATAGGAAACACTCGCCGTTGCCGAAGTACGAATGCGCAGGGTGAGGATATTCGGAAAGGTAAGCGCCAAAGACCTAATTGTGTTAGTCAGGAAAACGTCATACGGGCTCACTCCATACGCACCCCTCCTTCAAGGTCCTTGATAACAAGGACAAAGCCCGCTCGTTTGCCCTCAAACTGACGGCAATGCTGGTACAGCGTGGCCAAACTCGCGCCGTCCTGTTCGAGACTGTAGATAAGATGCCAATCGTCCACGATGCGCAAACGCTCAGGAACCATAGTGCGAATCTCCTCCGCCACAGCGCCGGTCAGCAACTTTGCCGACGAGGGCGTGCCCTGGCGATAACCATGGAGGATGAGGGGATCAAGTGGCGGTGGACGCAGGGGACTGGCTGTGCGGCGGACGGGGGCAAAGACACCGTTTATACCGTCCTTGCCGTTGTCGTTATGGTACTTGAAGTTGTCCTCGTCGTAGGCGGTGTCGGCCTGGCTGGGAAAGGAACCTTCGCTGGAGAAGCGACGGATGAGGCCGGTCCACATACTGGTGATGTACGAGGCAGAAGCGCGATTCGGGTTGTTTGGCGTACCAGCGCCGGAAGAGTCAGGTGTTTCGGGGGAGTCGTTGCGGTCAGAAGAGCTCATAACGATAGGTGGGCTCGAGTTACTATGCGATGCAGGAAACTAGGAAGCAAATGAGGTAGGCATAGATAGCTGCAGGATATAAACCATTGACAATCAGGAAGTGCTGGAGAAAAGAGGTTGAATAAGATATGCTTTTTTTGCTTGTTTGGTGGGAAGACAAGAACGAGGTTTTTGATATGGAGTGGTGAGATCTGATGTGAAGGGGATTGAGTACTAAGGTTGATGAATCAATGGAGCAGTCTCGTAGTAACAAGTAATGTCACTGGCTCTGACGCACTCCCAGCTTCCTTCTTCCTTCCTTTTAGAGGCTCAAGATTGGAGATGGGGGGAAGCTAGTGGAGCTTGATGTGGCGGGGTCAGCGCCTTAACGACAGTTAAAGAGCCTGATCCCAACATGAATGATGAAAAACTGCTAGCTAAGGCTTCACTAATACGGTCGTTTTAGGTAACCACTGCAATTGACGGTAAAACAAATGAACACAGCTTACTCTTGATTGCGTGGTGATTCATAATCCACTCGATTGCTCTGGTCTCTTCCGCTTAGTCCCCCTGCATGTTGATGTACGTACAGCACACACGTACCTAGACGTACGCTCCTAAACTTCATGATCGTCATCAAGATCAGAGCCTCAAAACTCCAAGCGCTAGCTTATTCTGGTAAACGGTCTGTCACTGCTGAAATGTGAACATGGTCTAGACTCTTCTCCGGTGGTCTCGACATCCAAACTTTTGGTGGTCACGTTCCTGTGGGAGAAAGGCATGACCGATTGTGATTAGACAGAGGATCTAGAGGATTGAGCTAAAATAATGTCATGAAAGTATCATGAGATAGCATCTAATGCGTCGATCCCGTTGCTTTTCCAACGTTAGTGTCTAGTGCAGCATGATCTTGGGTTGTTATAGACCTCTATTGACTCTCCTTGTCTGACCATAGTCATTCACTCGAATATCATCACGTTACGCATAGAAGCACATATCATCATGGATTTTCTCTTGGGATATAACTAAAAAGAAATTGTCGCATTGTGCACTTCATCAAATCATCCTCATCTTCATCTTCGGCTCCCATAGTTGTCTCAGACACTGACCCATATCTTGGGCCCTGTTTCCTCATGTTGACCATCTCTCCTCACACCAAGATTGCCCTGAAAGACTCATGCCAGATGCATGCTATGCAGAATAAACTGAACAGGTGATTCTGTGCTTGCATCCGTGTGTTTGTGTTGTGGTGGGCTATCTAGTTTCTCCAAACTCGTTACCACCAGTCTTTCTCTCGAATAGCACAACAATCAGCACAGATGCCAACACCAGAGGCCTCATCAAAAGGCTTCTTAGATCCCAGATCCTAGATGCCTAATCGACCATCCCTGTCACATGTTTACCTCATAATCTCCTGGTAAATCAACTGCTTCAGCTGCTCCTTGCTCAGGTTGTCTTTGTGCTTGTCAAAGTCGAAGAACTCCTCGGGGATTGGGGGTGCTGTTGGCTCGTCCTCAGGGTCGTGGTAAGGCTCGAGGTATGGGTGCTTCAGGGCTTCCTCCACAGTAATGCGCTTAACAGGGTTGAATGCGAGGAGCTTCTCAAGCAGATCCAGAGCGAGATCAGAGGTCTTGGGGAATAGAGTTCGGAAGGGAACCTTCTTCTTGAAGGGGAGCGATCGGATGTATTCTCGAGCACGGCGCGACTTGATTCCGTAGTAGTCCTCCATAGTGGGTGTGCCCAGCACATCCAGAATGAGTGTCAACTGGTGATGGTCTAGGAACACGGCAATTAGCAACATGTTTTGTTATGTATATAACTGGGAGCATCTCAGTAGTGACTTACAGTCCTTTCCGGGGAAAAGGGGCTTGCCGCTAAGCATCTCGGCGAGAATGCAGCCAACAGACCACACATCGATAGCCTTGGTGTACTCCTTGAAAGTCAACATGATCTCGGGCGCACGGTACCATCGAGTCGCGACGTATTCGGTCATAAAACCAGAGTTGTCCTCCTGCGAGGCAGCGGATCGCGCAAGACCGAAATCGCACACCTTGAGATCGCAGTTGGCGTTGAGGAGAAGGTTGGAAGGCTTCAAGTCACGATGCAGCACGTTGGCTGAGTGCATGGCCTTGAGGGCGCGGAGGGTCTGGTAGATAAAGTACTGGCAATGATCGTCAGAAAGATCCTGGGTGCGGATGACACGGTGCATATCCGTCTCCATCAGCTCCTAGACTGCTTGTTAGCCAGCAGTTCTCGTTGCGACAGAGCGCTGGTGGGTTCAAACCTGGATCAAGTAGACTTCGTTAAATGACTCGTAACTTCGGGGCTTCTGAATATCGAGAATGGAGATGATGTTCTCGTGGTTGAAGTATCGCAACAGCTTCATCTCTCGCAGGGTTCTTAAACAGAACATGGAGTGATCAAAAGGAGTGATCTTCTTGATGGCGACCTTTTGGCTGGAGGGTTTGTGAATGGCGGAACTGAAGAGAAGAAGTGTCAGTACTTTTCATTTTGAAGATGCCACGGCAAATGCTGAAGACATAAAACATACCAGACGACACCATAAGCACCCTCACCAACAACATCCTGAATATCATACTGCTCGCTCACATTGAACGAGATCTTGCGGGACCCCGCAGCGTTAGGGGGGTTCGATCGAGACATGGTGGCGGTAAAGAGGAGGGATTGTAGAAGAAGGAGGAGGAGAAGAAACAGGCGACCGAGATGTTACGACAGATACGACGTGGTGATATCCCGCAGTCGATCGATCGGTCGGTCGAGCGATTGTTGGAATAGAATGGCGATAGGATTTGCGAGAGTCAAAAGAAAGGGACCAGCCAAGACTAAGACTCCTTTGTTCGTACCGCACCGCACCGCACGCTGGCTGATTAAGGAGGATTTGAGGGGTTAGGTAGGTACTGAGCTCCACCCAATACAATCGAATAGCAAAGCAAGCTTGTGCGAGACACAGTTGACAAAGGCGGAGATGAGAGAGTTGGCGGTTGAAAGATTTATAGACAAACAGGAAGATGCTGAAAGTGGCAGGTAGATACCGGAATAAGAAATCAAATCAAATCAGATAGAAAAAGGGTTTCGACAATGTCCGCTTGGGAGGGAAGGGCTCAAGCGAGGTAAAGTATAGGTGATGGATAGTGATAACAGCAGTAGAGAAGTGTGGTACTCCGTAGTAAGGTGAGTTATGGAACACAGAGCTCCGCTCGGGCCGTGTTGGTACTTGTGCTTGCTGCTGGTTCAAATAGTGTATCCGTAGGTACAGTTAAGCTGGAGCCCGCGGGGCAAACAGCCTGAAGGGCTAGAAGGGCCACCTCCAAAAGGCCACTACTGTAGACAGCCTAGCCCAGGTTTGGTTTCAGTTCGGTTCGCGGTTCCGCCGGTCAACAACGGTGAGTATAGGTGGGAATAGGTAAGGATTATCGTAAGAGCACAGGCTCCAAGTCCCTTGTGCTTGTGAAGCTGGTCTTGACTCTTCGTCTCTCTCTCAGGTACCTACCTACCTAGGTAGATAGAAGAAAGAGAAAGAGAAAAAAAGAAACCGAGGGTACGTACTTTTAAAACAAGACAGGTTGGGGTTACCTATGAAACAGACAACGATGGATGATTCAAGACAAGACAGAACAAGAGGGCAATGATGGAGAAGAATGCAGAAGGCCACTATATCAGTCTACGAGACATTTCATCATCTGATCTATTCACATTTTCTATCTTGTGTTGGGCTGATTGATGACTAGGTACAGAAGTTACAACTAACAATAGCTACTACCAACTACTAGTACTAAGATGTGATAAAGTTATCTGGGCGGCTAAGAATCGACAACCACTTGCTCATGGTGGAGTGGAGGTGTCATCTCAGCCTAACAAAGGAAAGGACATGTGGTGACTTAACTTAATTAGTCTAAGAAGTTGTCTAACGTTGGCATTAAAACTGACATCAAGATAGAAAGCCCTGGATCTTTGTCTTTTCTTCAACGAATACGACATGCCCCAATCTCAAGGCGAAACAAACCCTCAAAGGAAATCGTCCCAGGTTCAAGGTTCTTGAATCTGGACCCAGGTCCAGGTCCAGAGCTATTAGGGTGAAATGATCGCCAGGACCTGAGAGTACCAAGAAGACAAAGCATAAGTCACCTCGTTGATAACTAAAACAAAGCAACTGAAATGAGCAACAAAATAAGCGCAGAACGGTTGTGATTAAACTACGGTGTCGGATATTGCATTATAAGCAAGCCTGAGTATAGCAAGCGACCCTGGGCCAACACTATAACTTAAGGGTCATACAGGTCCATGAGAGTGAAAAGGAACATCCATGGTGACCTAGTGGGGTTCAGTTTTGGCTTTTGACTTTTGGCTTGGGGGGGAACGGGCGGGACGGGACAGCTTTGCCGGTAGGCTAACCGCTAAATGTACCTGACCTTAGTGGGCAGAAGTAAAGGCTTTCAGACATATCTCACTCTCTAACTATCCCTTCAACGAGTATCATATCACGGAACTCATAAGGAAACATCAACGCCATCCATCCCCTCTTCAAGACGAAACGTTACAGAACCTCCCAATAACATCCCGCTAATGATTCAAAATACTGGGCGTTTAGCATCTGACAGCCCCGAAACATGGAGAATGCTACCCCGGCCCCATTGAGCCTCCAAGACCTTTCACTTCAAGGTACCATACCCCCTGGTCAAACAAAGAGTCCTCTGACAAGCCTTTAATGCGTTTCACCAGATCAATGCCACTGGGTCCTCCATTCACACAAGAAACATCTCACTCTCTTCTGCTCTGTCAACTGAACCGACACTTCTAGTCATATCAACAGAAAGATATTCTCTAGGTATCCAGTCCTACAATCTCAAAGATCTTAAAATAAACACTCCCAGCGCCTAATCTCCCCCACCATTGGCTCCCTCACTTCCCTAGGGCGCGTGTTTCACACCCTTCCAACGCCATCGCGTTTCATCATTGGATCAGTGAGGCCCTTGTATCCCAACGTACCCTCCAGCATCCAGGGACGGACATCGCGTCTGGTGCCTGTATCAGATTTCATGGGGACCAACCCCTCGGTCATGGGATGCGCTCCAAGGAACTGGAATCGGCAGAGTCAGACTCGCGTTTGGTTTCCCTGGAATCGTGCATTTCTAAAAATATCATGCACTGATATGCATTCCGGTATCTTCTCCTTGGTTGGTTCACCTGTCTCTATCGTTTTTTTAGTCCTGGACTCTTGGTCAGGCTTTGCTGTCCAACGCTGTGATCGTCAAGCCTGAAGCGAAGCTCTGCTCTTCTTGGCCGCGGTATCATGATCATCTCGTCACGTTGTTCTGCACACTTGATCGCAAAACAATTCATTCTCTCTAATTGACACCATTCGTCCCGTCCTTGCATCTCTGTTGCCAAAAACAGCCGGTTACAACCCCAGGACCCCGACTCCGGTCATTGAATCCCTCCTCATCGCAGTATTACAAGGACTGATCCGACCTATTCCCTCCGTCTACACACCCTTGAATTTTATCAAGTTGCTTTCTTTACTGAACAACCTACGTGACATCATTGTCAGTGTTTTGATCCTTCCACAGAACCTCTGCCGTGATCAACTCACCTTTTCTCTCAACATGCCTAGCCATTGAGCAGCGCTCACACCTTGGTCGGCTCGGTCCTCCACAAGCAGGGTCTGCGCCCAGAGCTTCAGACTGGGTTCTCCGTCTTCTCGCACGATGTAGAGGTGGGGCAATATAGTGCTGCCCACACCTAGTGACTTGTGGTCTCGGCTCTTCTGGACCACGGCCCGTACACGTTCGTTGAAGTCTCCCTCCAGCTCCGGTACACGGCCCTTGCCAACCTGGATCTGGCTTCGGTCCTCCGCTCCAAACACATCTTGCACCAGCTGGTGCACGGCATCTCGGCCGATCCAAAGGAACTGGGTTTGGCCGTCATCGATAAGGTACAGGCCGTAGGGCACGAGCCGCTCTGATGAAAGGTTCAGTGCAGGGGGGAGCGCAATGTGACCTGTCTCCTGATCGGGGACTCCCGCGTTGTCTGGCATATCGTGTAGCGAGTACAGACGAGGGTAGATATAGCGCATAAGAAGGGGCACAGGGAGCGTTGACAGGAGGCAGAGCGCTGCTGATCTGATGTCGGATGGGATCTGAGATGACTTGCGGAGACCAACGTTCTTGATTAGACCCAGGAACAGAAGGGGGAGACCACGGAGGTTGGCAGGGAACTGTAGACCACCGCCCATGCTACCTCCAGCAAGCTCCTTCTTGAAAGTCTGCAACAGCTCAGTAACCTTGCTTTGCAGTGCGTCTCGGGCCGCATCGAGGCCGCTTGAGAGTGACCGCTCCACGGCCTTGTGGCTGAAGTAAGTGGTGATAGCACACTGATCGGCTGATGCGTACATGTCGGACAAGTTGGTCGTTGTGGGAAGAGCCAGAGTCATGACGCGAATACGACGCTCACCATTACAGGTAGTGTGCAGCACCGCTGCCTGGAGGCAGACGACGTTCTTGGTAAGATTCTCATCAATAGCCACCTCAACAACGTAGCACTGGTCGCGCGGGAAGGCAGGGAAGGCACAGAGGTCAGAGCTTCGGTTGAAGAAGTTGCCATAGAATGTGTTCATTCTCAAGCCACTGGTAGCACGGACTCGAAGCACAGCCTCCAGACCAATCTCTGACGATAGATAGTCGCTGAACTCTGAAGCAAACTTGAGGGCGTCCTCAGGTCGCGAAGCGTGCCAGCCCGGGTAGAACCAGGTCTGTCCACCAGTGTATCGAGGGAGGTTGCTGAGGGAAGCAACGTCTTGGTACTGTGATGAGAAGAGGAACATGTCGATAGACACTTGACTCTTTGAACACTCAACAGCGAAGCTTTTGTAGAAACTGTTCGAGGTCTGAAGCAGAGCACCCTCCTTTGATGTGCCAAGCAGCTTCTTGTCCTCACGCATCTCAAGCTTGCCGACACCGATGTTGGGCAGAGAAGCAGTCAGGACGACTATCTTACCTCCAAGGGTAGAGATAAGCTTGTGGGCTGCACGCAAGGCCGATCCCATGCATGATCCATTGCTTTGGTTGTTCTGGAACATGTCGGGAAGCTTCTGAAGGAACTTTTCAACGCTTTGACGGCTCTCGCTGAGGGGAACCAGCAGGTCAGTAGGGATAGGCAGGAAAGGCTCGTCGAGATCGCTGACAACCAGCATATTGGTCTCGCCGTTCTCGTCAGTGTCCTTGGGAACCGAGAAGTAGTGCAGGCTAGAATCCACAGCCAGGAAACCCAGTCGCGTACGGCGATCGGCATTTGGTATCCTGTCGAGGCTGTCCAGTATGGTGCGGGCCGCGGTGGCCACAAGTCCAGTTGAAACGGCAGCGTAGCTGACATCGAAACAGAACAGGTAGATAAGAGGTTGAGGGGGGCGGACCATGTACTCCTGGGGAGCAACAAACTCAACAACGGCGTGGTTCAGCTCGGGTCGCTGCCATCGGTCGACACTCTGCTGAGCAGCAGCATCCCAGTCGAAAGCCTGAGGGACGTCGTTGGTGAGATTACACATGTTACACCTCCATCGATGTCCCTGGTCCAAGAAGGTGACATATGGGTTAATGTAGGTTCTACAACGTCGGCAACGCGAGATGACCTGGTCCTGCACAACAGGCACGGGATCCTCATCATCGTGAAGAGAGCCGTAGGGCTGGATAACAAGCGCAAGAGGCAGCTTGGACTTCTTGAGGAGAGAGTGGGTTGTGGGAACGGCGTTGAGGGTCGACCGGAAATATCGCGGGGAACAGTTGGCGTCTGGGGACGGAGTAACGCTCGTCTAGTGGGCGCAAGTTAGCCATTGACAATATACTCCAGCTATTCCATCTGGTAGACTTACGTTGGGAGGAAGAACGATCGGGGGCGGAGGAAGGTCAAGCTCCGAGACATTGAAGGGCTGGCTGAGGAGATCGGTAGGGTAGAGCTGGTTCAGAACAGCAGGGCGAGGTTGTTGAGCGCCCTGAGGTTGTTGAGCCTGCCCACCAATGTTCATGTTGCCGACTCCTTGAGTAATGCCACCAACTCCTGGCGCGGGCTGCGGGGCACCTGGTGCTGGGTATCCTTGGTCGGGAGTTTGGTAACCATACTGAGGAGCCTGGGGAACAGCGGGTTGCTGTGCGCCGTAGCCCTGCTGGGGATACTGATAACCTTGAGGGGCAGCGGCTTGGGGTTCAGCTTGATAGCCTCCGTAGCCTGGTTGAGCAGGAGGAACTCCGAATTGCTGAGCAGGTGCGCCGGCCTGGCCACCAGCGACAGCGTTGGCGCCAGTTCCGACCTCGAAGGCTTGAGCCGCATACCCTCGCTTCTTCTTCTTGGGGCCTTGGTCGAGGGGCTGCTGGGCGGCAGCAGGGTCCTCATAGCCTTGCTGAGGCTGTTGATCTTGGGCGGCATATTGATCGTATTGCTGAGCCGGATGGCCGCCAAAGCCATCACCAGGAGGGGGCATCGACATGATTGAAGGGTGGATGGAGCAGGGTCGCACCCAATGTTGAGGCAATGGTATGTATAGACAGTGTCGGTCAATCGGTCGAGATGCGGTTCGGGAGGCGCTGCAGAGAAGCAGGTGTATATGCGATTATAGGGAAAATGAGAGGGGCGAAAGGGCGACTCCAGGTCCAAGTGTCCCAGTCGACTAGGTTTTGAAATGTTGGACTGGGATGGAGGAGGATGGGTTGTGGTCGATGAGCTCAGAGCTGTTAGGTAGGCTTGTAGTCTGTAGTCTGTAGTCTGGCCTCTTCGCATTGGTCACCGCCACAACGACAGCAGCCAAGAAACCTGCCAAAAGGAGGGGCTGTCTCTGTGGTTGGCTCACTGCGTAGTAGGTTGCCTGAGCCACGCTATCAGATGCCAGAAGCAAAAAGGACAACAATGTCAATAGAAAAGGCTCACATTGCGAGATGAGTCGTTTGAGATAACAGAGGAACGCTTTGATGATGTTTGAGAATCCTCTCATCGATTTATAATTACTGACAGGCAAGCTTGGAGCTCAAGTCTACCGTGGCGTCAAAGCTTCGAGCTCTAGCACCAGCCACACTTTCATGATAACCATATCCGGCGAATGTCAGGTAGCTGTACAAGCCGAGCAGTTATGTCATGATACTCAGCGACTAATCTTGCTGGCGATGTATAACAGCTTGTTCAAACTGAACTATTACTCTAACGAACTACCCTATAGTGGGCAACGGGTCAACTTTGCCTGAGCCCTGCTCTATTCCCATTGTAATCGTTCAGGCCAGATTGTAATGAATAATAGATGGGCAGAAGAGTTTCCTTACTGGAGCCACAATACGTCGTGAGCATCCTCCGAAACCATCCATAGTTCCTTAAACCACTGGCTTTCCACTGGAGACAACACAAGACGTGACCTAACCACAAGTGGTTCCAAGTAAGAAGCTGTGAACACGTATGTATCCTTGAATTGCAACTACTATGATACTGACCATTGTCATTGCACAAATCAGTAGCCATTCGTGCTTCTTCTTGATCACCCATTCGCAGCGACTCACTGTCTGACCTGTCTGTACACTCTGTCATGTACCTAGTCACCAGGCTACAACCAGAAGGCGTCTGGGCTTGAAAAACATCGTAAGTCGGAGTTAGATGTTTCTCTGTTAAACTTAATGACCAATATACATATACATCATAGAGCGAGGTTATATTGACATATTTACAGGTTCGATGGCAGTTCGTCTTATTGAGTCACACGTTATAGTCCTTGTCTGTTTCAATGTTAAAGGAATCTGTTGGTAACGGCTATGTTGCTAGCTCTAGATAATATCATGAACAAGCCCAGTGGTAAGACTATGGTCATATTTTCTTGATTAAGCAGACTTCTCAGATCCTAAACTACAGGCACCCACTCTTTACCACAAAATAGTTCATACATATGGGGTTGCTCATAACGTACAAGACACAAGGGCTCCCATATTTGCACTGCTCCCAGCACCCAAGCATCTAAAGCCTCTATCCAAGCCCACTGTCGCATGGAGTTTTCTATCAAAGACTGCACTTTCACTGCTTATTCCAGCCTTACCAAAATTCCCCAAACCCCCTGCATTTCCGAAGTCCTCGCAAGGGGAAAATGCCAGCCGCCACAAAAGCTTGATATCGGCGAACTTGTCTCTCACTTTGACAGCATAACCGATATCCACGGTTTGACAGGTGAGGTCAAATAAAGGTTCGTGCACAAAGACATGCTACTAGTTCGTAAAACGTCTCTTTTTTCGTCCTTCATTCGTCTCACCTCAGCTCCAGCACCGCCCTGCCCTGCCCTGCCACTATAAAATGACATGGATTGCATGGACGGCAGCGGGCCGGCATAGCTTCTTGGCGTTTTCAGGTACTGATGCAGGGTTGCCTTCAGGTCATGTCCCTCTGTTTAACTATTACTCAAGAGTTATCATATCATGCATGTGAAAATAAGCCGTCATTAAAGATTTGCGTGTACTCGTGTCACAAATACCATCAATTGTTACAACAGAAGCCCATATGACCAACATAATCCGTACAGGCAGGGATACAAATTGTAGCGGTATATGCCACTAACAGAAGCCAATATTACAGGAGGGTCACCCCTCAAATCAGGATCCTTTCTTCGATCCAATTGGTGATCCTGTAACGGCATTTTGAGAACAGCTAGAGACTAACCTTGCTCCAACGTTAGTTACCCAGGTATCTATCTACCAGATGCTTCCCCCTTCAGCTCTTGGACCCCTCAAATTCAACTCAACTCAACTCAACTCAACTCAACTCAACTCAACTCAACTCAATTCCTTGCGCAACCCCTTTTCGCCTGCTCCTTCGTTCTCCTTCGTTCTCCTTCTTTCTTTCCCAACTGCGTTGATCGCGTCACACCTTGGCTTCGTTTCTGATTTCTCTGATCCAGCGCTTTAACTTACTGCTCAACTCGCCAATCTAAACTTCTTGCCTATCCAATCTTGCCGATCTCGCATCGCACGTGCAACATTTGAATAGAACCATGGCGAAACAATCTTCAGCTCTCAGGTATGGTTTTGCATCGCGCGCCGTCCTCACATTACAGCTCACGCAAAGCGCATCCCACTGACTTGTTCTCCTTTCACAAAACAGCCAGGTGCTTCCTCTCATCATCGTCTTCGCCCTCCTCGGCGTGGGCGGTTGGGTAGGCTACCAAGTCTACATCAGCGTCGCCAAGATGTCCGACGCTGCCTCGGAGCGCATGGGCAAGAAGAACGTTGTTTTCACCAAGGACGGGGTAAAGGTCGGCGTCAAGCAGATCAAGAACGAAAACTATGTCGACGCGACGCAGGGCTGGTTCGTCAAGGCGTGGAATCTTGGCACATCACAGGATGCTGGCCAGAGGTGCGTACATGGTGCTGCTTTTCACGATCAAGACTGACAGCTTGTATAGCAAGAAACAAAAGTAGAAAGCGACAGTCATTCCCATAACGAAATTAAACCACGATCCAGAACTGTCGGTACAGAAGTAACAGACATCACAAGGATTTTCCAATAGCTGTTTTTTGGCCTTCACTGCTGGGTGGTCTCTTCAGCCATCGATCATATTACGCAATATATCCAATTCCGAGAAATTGTTTCATTCGAAAGGCATTGAGACTCGAATGAGAACCTGATGTGAACGTGTTCTATAAGCAATTCGCATCGGCATATGCTCGTGCTTTAAGAATCTGAAACCTGCTGATTATATGGGCCGCAATGGTACCCTGACAAGAATCCTCAGGCAAGCTTTGATAGAGCCGAGCCAAAATCTCCGCTCTCTTGTCCCGTGAAAACCATCTTAGATGGCACAATCAAGCTCAAATCAAACAGGTTGATGGTTATTTTCAACGCCAGGTATCCAATAACGGCATGTCTAATGCTTGACTGTCTATATATAGCTTGCTTGCCCTCGGCACACAAGGCAACCATCCTCACATATAAGCTTTTCAGTTTCCTTGCATCATTCAACATGGTATATAGTAACAGAGATACTTCAAAGATCAATTCAAACCACAATCCTAGTTTCGCTGCTTTGATTACTCCTGGAGCTGCAGCATCCTGCTGGCCACCATCTCGTTGGGGTTCAGCGTTCCTCCAGCTTTGCTCAGCAGCTCGGTTTTCTGCCGGTCAATTCGCTCCTTTTGCATAGCTTCATGTTGCTGAATCGGATTCAATGAATATCCTGCCATCGCTGGTGCCGTTTTGGAAGACAGCAGCTTCTCAAAGTTGTATGACCCAGGATAAGGACTGGCCATCAAGCCATCCCTGCGGATAAGCATAGATGGAACACGAATATTAAGCTGTGGATCTGCGTCAGTCTCCCCTGAAGTTGACACCAGAAAAGCAATAAATATGGAGAAAGGACAAGTCCGACAGAAATAAGGAAAAAGAAAAGAAAATGAGAGCGAAGAAACTCCAAAGAGAGTTGAATGTATTGCTTACCTGATGGAGGACATTGGCATATCTGACACCAAGATGGTTGCCAATGAATTGAAGTCGACCTTTGACCCATGCTCTCTGTGCATCAGTCGTGTAGTCTTGACCCTGAACGCATGTCAGGGGCCAAGTTAGGAAATATCCTGGTAGGCCTTTGAGTGCGTCCTCCTCGCCACATCCGAACGCGGAGAGATTGGCTCGCTCAAGAAGATCTCTTCGATTTGAAAACCAGCCCAGTTGGTATGGAACCGATGAAATAATATCCGTAATAGTGTCAACACACGTCCTTGCGGCTGTGGCATACTCGGGAGTTGTCCGGTAATCGACGGGTGCGCAAACCCAAGCGGCACAGCGAACAATAAGCGATGCTAGAATGATGCGAGAGCAACGCATCAAGTTCCAAACGCTAACGACCCAAAGATCTTGATATGCATCAATACGACCAGGGAAAACTTCCGCCAATGCGTAGTTGCCATTGGGTACATTGTCCTCCCAAGCTACAGACTTGTACTGGAAGTATTCGGGTAGCCCGTTGGCCCAGGTGACGTGCTGCTGATCAAGGGTTTGGCACCGACGAATTATGTCAAGCAATAATTCGATATTCTCCGGGCTCCGGCTCAGGGTGGTCATCAAGCGGTTGGACTCAGCTCTGAGTTCTGCTGTTCGAATGTTAAGCCGCTGACACTCCGCTCCGAAATGGTTCTTGACACTGTCTGTGATCCACCATTCTACGCCCATAACTGGAGGTGTGCCTGTGGTTAATGTGTGAATGATCTAAATGTTCGTTAGATAATATTCTAGTTCACAAAAATGGCTGTAGGAAGAATACCATTTGAGTTCGTGTAGCAACAAAAAGAGCAAGACCTGTTCTTGTTCGAATCTGCTTCTTCTCCCTGGCCTTGACCAGTTGGATGGCTCCTTCAATGTGAGAGCCCCAGGCAAGCATACCAAGCTGCTTTGCGGTGATATTCTCGAATAGTCCTAGGAGGAGCACAGCTGCCAACGTAGAGTCTTCCTTAGATAGGACCGGGTCTTTTAGGGCGATGAACGTCGCAGAAAGGGCCTTCGTGTAGCTTCCCAAAGCCTTGCCCTCAAAATTGCATCCAGGGCCAACGCGGTTTCCAAGAGAAGCCATTGCGCAAGCATCGAAAGCCAACTTGAAATGAGGAGCTGGCTGTTCACTCTTGAGGAGAGGAACAACAAATTCCATCCACCCGCGTGTGTTGTCATGGGACGGCAGAAGAACAAAGTTTGACAAAAAGTGACAGGTAGCTTGCTGGTCCACTGGAAGCTGGAGTGTTGATAGAATAGACTGGTCGGGAGTCGGCTTATGAAGAGCGACGACCTTGGAGTTTGTCTGTGAGCCTAGCTTGTCCTGTTTTTGAGCAGATGCTTTCTTGCTAGCTTTGCGAGCCCTCCTTTCGGTTGCCTGTGTCTCATTGCGGAAGACTAGATCAAACTCGTCCTTGTAGCCAGGGCATTGTCTTCTTGATTTGGCGCATTGGTTGCAAGTTGGCTTCGTCTCATCGCACTGCAATTTGTGAGTAGGTACGTAAAGGGGCCTCTTACAATGAAAGGCCAAGCAAGGAGAGACTATCAACACACCTTAATTCTTCGGGCCCTGCACATTTGGCAGCCCCGGGATGGCTTACCGCAGTAGACCATGATGGGCGTAGCTATTAGTGACTATGTTGGTGTCCGACAAAAGATGTCGATTAGAATACCAAGATTGTTTTCAGTGTAGGATAACAACACGAAAAGGAAAATGGAGGATTATCGTCCAAGGGCTGACTGTCCAACGGCCTCCTGGGAGGACAGAGTAGACGAGAACCACGGGATAGGGCGTACGAAGACGCGATGTTGCATATGAAGTTGTAAGGGAGCCAATGTTACAGCCAGTCACTTGTCGTGCCGGATTTCAGTTGATAAGTTTGGTGAGTTATGTCTGAAAGCTGCTTGGTGTCGTCGCGATGCAAAGCAGAAAGCAGTTGACAAAACGAGTTGAGTTAGATCAAGCTAGAAGCATTTCTATCAGAGATGAAGGATCGATTTGACGCAAGCAATGACTCGCCAGTGGCGAAGAGCCCAAGCTATCGGTAATCCTGGTATTGAAGACTTTGGCGGTTCGGGTTGGAATATGCCAGGGTGAAAGACACGTGGATAAGGTAAGTTGAGGATGGAGAAGAAGCAACGTCTTGAGCAGAACACAGCACAGGGGGCCAAGCGACAGGACAAGGAAGAAAGAGGAAAATTCGTCCGAGAAGTCGTATCCGAGCGAGACGGGGTGAGGATGATGGATATGTTTGCTTTGCCTTACACAGCGGGGGCTAAACAGACGACAGCAGGTTGGCGGTGGAACCTTAAGGAGGAGATGGATGGGAGGACAAGGGGGTCAACGTGATGACAAGCGATGAGACAATAAGAGTTTGTGAGGTGGAAGTGGAAGCGACGCGTGAAAGGTCGAAAGATGATAGATGATAGATGATAGAGGCGACAGGGGAACCAAAACGCGGACGGAAGAATTGCTTTTTAGCGGCAGAGTTGGTGTTGGCTGGCGTTGGAGTAGAGAGAACAAGCAGGACAAGAGGATCCAGATGCAATGCAATGCAAGGCAAGGTAAGGTAAGGCGAGAGAGAGAGGTCATGCAAGAGGATGGATCGTAGATAAAAAGGCCCCGCTTCAACTGTCATGTCAGTTAGAAACTACTCCTGGCAGCGGCATTTGCCGGTGTTAACGACGGGGTAGCAAGAGGTAAAAAGTTACAGATCCGATTGAGTGTAATCCAATCCCCAACCTTGGCTCTTGGATCTTGGATCTTGGCTCTTGGGTATGAAGTGCCCAATTGATGGAAGTTAAAGTGTGAAAGAGTTGAGTCGTGGAGTCTTGGTTTTAGAACGGAACGGGAAGCAAGATGCCGTCTGGCCATCCAGTCCCTGATTTGCACTTTCCGTAGGTAAATCATTGCGGTCTAGTACGTTAAAGATCTAGCGGCTGGTTTAGGTTAGGTAGTCTGACCTTAGCACGCAGGTGAGCCAACCGGGTTACAGCGGGGTCTTCGAACAGGGTCCATCGACTGGGATGTCTTTGATTGGACGAATAGGACAAACCGCTGGGTTTAGGGGCGTTACAGAACCCTGTAGGGCAAGACGGCAACCGTTACAGCAGAGGGGCATCCATCCCACTCAGTAACTCATGGAGGTCAGCAGTCTGTGGGTGAGATCCATCTACAGGCAAGATTCAGGTGAACCTCGGCATTTCCATTGCAGCATTGTCGACAACTTCACGACCTGTCACATCTTGATTATGAAGTGCGTGCGTGCATGTACGTACTCCGTCTGTAGATTCACTTGACAAGCTAGGCAGACAAGATGCCGAGGTTCGATTGGAGGGTAATATAGTCAAGACAGCCGAGGGATATAGAGTATAGAGATGGGAGGCAAAATGAACTGATTCGTGTGTACTTGCCAGGACCAGCCAAGTCAGTTACAACCTATAAACGCAATCGATGATAATCATGCAAAAGCAACAAGACAGAAGAAAAGTCGGCGCTCAGGTGGAATTCCCCGGACGCTGCCAGAATCATGGCGATGGGATTACAATCTGCCAAATGGTGTCTCTAGATGGGGGGTTACATATATGGCTTTGGCAGGTTACATAGTCCAGAGTGACTGAAGATCGGCCGGGCATCAATGATCAAGGCCAGGGATATAGATAGACATTCACACGGACGATATCACCATAAAACACGCTCTTATAGCATCTCGAACACCCAATGAAATAGCCAGGGACGACGTCCCGACGTCTGTGACAGCGTGCGCGTCATCCGATGAATAACTAAAATAATACTTGATAATAAAGCGAACCGGCTGATCAAGATCCACGCTTTTCTCAGGGATCTTTTACGAGGTGCAAGATGCAAAGTACGTAGTGTGGAAGTATTGTAAAGCAACGATCTCAGGATTGTCACAGTGCATGATACAATGATCTGCTTGTGGGATATCCGAACAGCGTGACGTGTATCCGTGAATGCAAATCACTATCCTCGTTCAACAAAAAGCCCAGTCGCTTATACGTGTGAACATTAACTAGATTTTCAATGATCGGTCTCTGATGGAAAAGCAAATACACATACACTCCATAAGTGATAAGTGGTAGGGCTGCCCCACTGCTTCATCTGTGGCGCTTTGATATCAAGAACAAGAATGGCCTTGGATGCGAGAGCCACAAATCAATTGCATGAAATCTACCACTTTTGGCAACAGCGGCTAATCTTTTATTGGTCTAAAATGTAGCCTTAGGGCCTCAGGACCATTTTGTGGATGTCTCGGCCATCTACAGACTCTACAGTACTAGAGTACGCCTCGTCGCCCGTTAGAGGTTTCACGCATTGATCCATTTATTCAATCTGAAACATTGTTGAGCTGCCGAGGCTACTAAACAGATCTTAGCTACGTTTGTCAACTGTTCCAAGGCTTTTTCGGAGCGAGTTTTCTGCAGAAGAAGGCCGAGTCGATCTAATCGAGACCCGCCATGTAAGCCGCCTCCATCAACCTCAAACTCACCAAACCAAACCTGCATTCCTGTGAACTCTTTACGTACTGGGTCACTGCAGAACTAGCCTTTTGTGACCCAGGCTTGAGTCTCAGTCTTGAGCATACGCGGGCGTTTGTATTCGCACTTGGCCGAGTTGACGCAATCCGGATAGTCGGATTTAACTGACGTCGGCCTGGCGCTGGCGTTTCAGCCTTCAAGTCTCGAGGTTGATACAGTGGGATGCAAAAAGTATTCACAGGTGTGCGGGTAGACCTGACGCTCGAAACTTAGCCAGGGGTAGCTTATCAGGTTGTCAGTACCTCATGATACACCAGAACCAGTAGTGGAATCAAGTATCGATTACCCAAGCTAGGCCAGGCTACTAACTCGAGAAGCTGGGGCCACCTACACACCTGCGAATACTTTTTGCATCCCACTGTAGGGGAAATCCAATGCCCAAGTAGGAACTTTGAATTGAACATCTGACTTAGGAATAGTCTCGTACCTGGTGATCTTGATGGTACTCAATTAGAACGGACATTAGTAATGTGCGAATCCCGAGCTCGGTCTTTAAGCTTTGCACGACACGGGCTCCTGTTGTTGATGGATGTGTTTCCCAGAGCACAATAGAGCTTTAGGGTAACGTCGTAATAATTCAAACAACTTTCCAGAAGAATGCATCTCTATTCCAATGCCTGACGAGGTCTCGTAGTTTGAAGTGATTATCATTACCACTGACCGGTTCTGGGGAGGGGTAGGAGACGACCGCTTCTATTTCTCATACCCAGGCATGCCAGGCCATTCGCTGATCATCACCGGCCTCACATTTAACAAAATATAAACTAACTCTATGAAAGGATTTATCTAGGCGCCGATTGAACCAGACATGAACCTAAAAGTATTCCCGGTGAGCAAGGCCGGCCTCACCGGCGCATAACTGTCCCCGCATTTCGGTGTGCCGGCCGGCACCTCAATGCGGCCACCGTAACCGGCACCGGCACGGCCCCTCACATCTCCACACGTGAACTCCTCATAGAGCGTCCAAGTCAACCACAGGGCGCACTCTTAGTATAAATTCCAAAGCGTTGCTGTCATTTATTACTCTCGAAAGTAAAACCATCATCTTTCTACTCATCAACTTTTATCATATAAAAAAAACACCTTTGAAAATGAGCAAGATCTCCGACTTTGGCCTCCTTTCCTTCGATGTCTACGGTACACTCATAGACTGGGAGACGGGGGTTCTCAATGGCCTCAAGCCGCTTCTGGAAGCCAACAACGCCGATATCTCTAGAGAGCATCTCCTCAAAGTTTATGCTAAGGCTGAGGTTGCGCAGCAGGAGAAGACTCCTGATATGAAATACTCTGAACTGCTCGCCACTATCCATCCTCATGTTGCAGAGAGTCTCAACTTTCCCAAGCCTACTGCCGAACAGGACAAGACCTTTGGCGACTCTATTCGGTCATGGCCTGCATTCCCCGACACCGTCGACGCTCTTCGTCGTCTCGGCAAGTACTACAAGCTTGTTGTTCTGTCCAACGTCGACCGTGAGTCGTTCTCTGGCAGTAACTCAGGACCTCTTCAAGGCGTCCCCTTCGATCTCGTGATCACGGCTCAGGATGTCGGCAGCTACAAGCCTAACCTGAAAAACTTTGAGTATCTGCTGCGCGAGGTTGAGGCCAAGTTTGCAATTCCAAAGGAGAAGGTTCTGCAGACCGCGCAGAGCCAGTTCCATGATCACCAGCCTGCCAAGAAGATGGACATCAAGTCGTGCTGGATCGAGAGACCTGGAGCACTTATGGGAAATCGCGAGGGCCCTGTCTATAACTGGAAGTTTGACACGCTTGGTGATATGGCGGATGCATTGGAGAAGGAACTCACTAGCAAATAAGTTGAATCATGCAGAGTAGACTACCTAAGGCTAGCATAAATGACATGTAATCTGTTTGTTCGTACTTCTTCAGTCATAAACCTTTGCCATGACACTAAGGACTTTCATCTCAGGAGTGATTTCATTGGTTGTAATATAAAAAGGACTTAATTATTGAAAAAGCCACAAGCACATCACAGAACAGCTCAGACCTTATAGAAGAATCAAATGAAAGTAATTCGCGTATGTAAGACCATTCCCATACCGAATTAGAAACCATGAGTCATAACATCATCATGTAACCAGCTGCTCAAAGCCAAGATCGAACCAATCTCCCATATCCGGCAACGAAATCGCATCTGTTCGTCGAGACAAGGTACAACTATCATTATACCCTCCCGCCATTCCAGAGCACTGATATGTAGCCGGCAGTCCTCCAGAGATACTCGACATAGAGGTCTCCTGCCTGGGTAGTTGCAGTGCTTCTTCAGGGACAATCTGCTGCATCGTCACCCAATTGCGAAACTGGATATATCCATCCTGATCCGACATCCCGTCCTTGTCATACCCCTTAAATCCGGAATTGAGTCTGTCGAATGCAGCTTCTAATCCTTCTACCGTGCGTTTCTCGCCGCTTGTTGAGAAGACTCCGGTTGATATTCCTCGAAGCAACTCCATGCCTTTCTTGCATGCATCCTTTGATTTGTTATCCTTATCGGAGATGTATTTTGCCACAAGCGTCAAGACTGCCGCACAACAGGAGCTGAACTCAGTATAAGATGATTTAGAAAGACTGCCTTCATTGTGTAGAGTCTGGCAGAGATCGATAGTGGCAACGGCACTGTTGATACAGTCGTTGACTAGTTCCTTTCGTAATTCTGAGCACTCTGCAATGTATGTCTCGTTAACATTGGGTTTTAACTCTTCAAGGATAAAGGATCGACCAATAAGGATGTGATTGAGATGGTATGTCAAGGCAAGATGCACGTTTGATCGAAATAGTGGTTTTCCAGGGGTGATGTCTCGACAAAAAGTTTCTTCAGAAAGACTCTGCCAGTAACTGCTAAGCCTCTCTTTGAGTTCAGCAATGTTTTGAAAAGCCCTGGCTCGGCGCTTCTTATCATTGCTTTTCAGTGCCAGTCTGCTCCTAGTCAGTAAATGAGTTTGAAAAAGTAAGGATAAGCAAATAATCTCACATTCCATCTCGAGCATCCTCCATGAAGATGGTAAGTCTCAGCATAGCCATGTTGTTTTGAAATGTGTTGATTCGTTCTCTGGGTTGCAACTCTTCCAGGTCGATAGGGAGATTAGCATCAATGTCAAATCGTGAGATAGAAACAGGTCGTCCGTGTAGTATGCAAATTCGTCTTTGAAATGTTAGTTTTCATCACAAAACTTGGAGTGTCTCGACGAACCGTTCGAGAGCATATGCAGTCCACCAAACTCTCTTGCGCAACTCAACTTCCCTACGGGACATATCTTCGGGGCTTCTCTGGTGGATATTGAACTGTGTTGCCACTTTTATGGCAATTCCAAAGTAAGTGCACGATAATCCAGCCGGGTCAACTGGGAGCACATATATCCCAAAGAGGAGAAAGGCCTGGACGCTTTCGATCGAGTCCATGGCGATAATATCAGGAATCAAGTTTGCTGCTTTTCGATAAAATGTCGAGGCAATGGTATCACCCATGGTCTGACAAATATCATATGCGTCTCTCATAAGCTCCCTACTCGAACCACGGGCTGAAGATTGATAAAGATGTGAGAATTGCGTCCCGAGAGCAAACACCATCAACGCAACTGCAACCCAGGGGGCATCGTCAATTCCCACCCGGGTAGGGCAGGAGTAAAACTGATCGAGTCGTGATCGAAGAGTTTCTTCGTCGATGTAGAAGTAGTTCGTCTGTGCGAATTCGAAGAACACTCTGAGGAGGACCAGGGCTGAAGAAGCTGGTGGAAATAACGAAACTGCTTCTAGAACTGCATTATCTCGGGAGAGAATATAGGAGGATGCCGCTTTTTCGCTCACTGCAGTGTCTATACTCGAGTCCTATACGATTCGCTTGTGTCAGTCTTGTCTGTGAAAATCCCCATGAGGCCAGGCCTTCTTTACCTGATGCCCAAACTCATTCAGCTCATCTTTGACTTTTCTCTGTACACGCTCTGAGAACCCATGATGAGAGAACTCTGCGCAGGCTGCCATAATGTTAGAGTTGTACCCTGTTTGTTTAACAATACTACTTACCGGTTGATGCTGTATCTATACTTGCGCAATCACTACTATTACTACTCAAATCCTCATTGCCACCCTTGTCAAACTTCTCTAGAGCCCCATCTCTTGGCAAAAGGTTGGTGATGGCTGTCTCAAGAGCTTTTCTGCTGTACTGCTCAAGCCCCGTGTAATGTCTCACAATGTGCTCCAACGCTTGTATACGCTCTTTCTCAAAATAGATAAACCCATCGGCAGAAGGTACTTCCACTGTTTGTCCCATTTCTGTCTGGATTGGAGTTTGTCGATGATGTCGTCTTCTCCTAAATTTATTGCTGAACTGACACGCCCTGCCAAACCTTTTGCATCTATCACACGGAATAGCCCCAATGCACTTCTCCTTGAGGCGACGGCAGTCATCGCATCTAGTAACGTTAGAAGTTAGAGATAAATGAGGCTTCGGAAAGTGAAGAGAGGACAACTTACGCTCTTGTCGTCCTCCTTGTCTGTGTTGTCCAAGGAGAGACGGGTGTTGGCTGGGACTCCATCACTTCCATATTATATTCACAAATAATCACCGAAGTAGTTTTGATGACGCGTTGAGGAGAAAGACAAAGCATCAATTCAGTACAAAACTCAGTTCAAGGACCCCGCTGGGAGTTCTGGTTCTTATACAGGAACTTAAAGCCCAAGAATGCGCCGGCTAGTAAACACGCTACGGCCCGGTGCCGGAGCACGATCCGGAGCCGGTGACGGGCCTCAAAAGACAGAAATCTTAACTAGAGGACAAACACATGCCATTACTAAAACCACAATCTTGAATTTATTCCGATTTTGCCACTCCAGAGTCAGGCTATCTAACATGTTCGAGCAGTTGGGGTAGCAAGCTTCCACCGCCGGCAATAAACCCCCAAGCCGCATACATATCACAGGCATGCAACACCCTCCCCCCCAAACCAACGCCTCTTGATCCTCTCGGTCCTTGCAGTTCTTCGGGTGCTTCTCCCGGTGAGCAGTTCGTACATTAGCCCTACTCTTTGAACACCGACGTCATATAAAGTGTGGCTACCAAAGAGGAAGATGGGTGCCCGGTGTGCTTCAAATCCCGGGCCGGCCACCCTGCCCGGTTTTCTAGTCCCGTCGCCACGGGTTATAAACAAGCGGTACTAACATTCACTATGAACTGATTATTTCTAACTGTGGCTGCACATGCAATGCCACCGCATATTGTACTCAGAAGCATTTGTGACTGGCCTCATCATTCTGGGCTCAGTCTATCGAATGTGTAGTAAGTGGTGTGGTGTAGTGTGGCATGATTATAACGTCAACGTGCAAGTCCAGGTAGATGGATTATTATGACGGTTCCTATTCCCAACCTTTGCTCGCTCTAATACTCCCAATGATTCACCCTGGTTCCCCAGTTCTTCCCCGTCTATTTCACTTTGCCGCGCATCTCTCAGTTACGCTACCTAGCAGCTATTAAAACAATTGGTCCCAGCTGCTTGCTGCTGTTCAGCCCATTTGTTAGCGAGTCTAATTTCAATCCACCCATCTTCTTGTGATAACACTTCTATCCTTATTCCCGATCCTTAAGTAAAAGTGATAATCTAATCTCATTCGATTAGAGCGCCTAACCCTCGAATAGATTAGAGACCGCCTCTAATCCGTCTGGCGTTGCCTGGCGACCAACGTTCATGCCTGATCGCGTCGAATCCTGTCCTGCATGCTGATCACTCATAAATTGTTGCGCCATCTTGCTGCGACCGTTTTTCTTAGTCCTGGGACCGCCAAATCCACTGCTCTTGGGAAGCTTGCCCATCTCGGACACGCTAACACCCTTGAGATCCTTCAGAAGATCCAGCACGATAGCTCGCTGTTGACGTGTGTGCGAACCGGGCTTTGCCATATAGGTTGACAGTCTGTCCAGGTCCTCCATGTCCACGTTGGGCAGCGAGAGCAGCACATCCCTGGGAGTCGATGTGATGGGGCTGTAATAGACAACAATAGCCGCAATCAATGCGGCCAGGTCCTTCTGGAGTTCCACAAAGTAAGGCTCATGAAACGATGTAATGCAAGCCTGGAGCACATCAACCGAGATATATTCCCGGATAGCCGACGAAATGGTAGTAGGAATAGGGAACTTGTCCCCTGCAAGATGCGCTTCCATTGGACTTTGCAACACTGACTTGGGCAACTGGCCATCCACAAGATGGAACTCAGGAACCAATGACACGAACAATCGCAGTATCATGCTGCAGCACCTAGTGTCGCGCATCCGAATACCGTGGGTACAGAAAACAAGCAGTGGCTCTACAACCTCCTGGTGATTAAGACAGAACCTTCTGAGGCTTGGATAGTTCTTTGCCTGCTCAGGGTCTGGGTTTCCGTCTTTGTCCTCAACTGGCGCATCTGTAGAGTTGTTAGTTTTCATTTCGGTACAATAAACATCCTGGCGCTTACTTGGTTTTGTCGGATCCAGGAAGTCGGCCACCATCAACACCGCTGTGTAGGTGACTTGTCGCAGAATGCTCTCGGCCTTCATCTCTTCTTTAAGACCTGCCTCACCGTCTGCAGCCACTTGCTGCTGGCGCTCCATCTTTTCCCATTCACCATTGATCTTCACGTCCATCTGTTGGAAGCACGATGACAGTAGCTGCGGAAGGAAATGCTCCCGGCAGTCAACAGGACAATCGTCGACCAGGTACCTGACCAAGTTTAAGAGGTTACTCTGTTGATGCGTGGACAACCAAACTGAGTCTGCAAAGAGGGCCTTGGAAAGGGGCGCAGAGAGTCCCTCAAATCCATAGAATTGCCGTTCCAATCGGCTCATGCAATATATGATCGCATAGGCAGTTTCACGAACAAATCGAACGGACCCACGGATAGTAGAAGCAAGTCCCTCGATCGTGTTTTTCTTATCCATAACACGGGCGTAGAAATCATCCTTGCTACCCTCAGAGATCCCTGCCTGCCAAAAGCGATCGCTAAGAATTCGGTGGACCGTTGATCGCATCTCAGCAGGCAAGCCGGCCCAGTTGTCAGGGTTGTGCGACGCGTGTGCAAAGCTCAAGAATTCAAGCAAATCGGCCAAGATATTGGAGAAACCATCTTCCCACAGAGCATAGGAGGCCTTGAAGGCATCAGATGATTTCTCAAGTCTCTCAACCGAGAATGCTAGGAAACTCTTGGTCGATCGAAGGGGGAGAAGCTTGAGACGTTCCTCGAGCTCATTCTGGAGGGCAAGTCCTTCAGCATCAAGTTCTCGTGAACCCCAATCCTCGATCTCGTGTGCTCTGCGGCTGGCCATGTAGTTTTGGGCCTTGTCCAGTCCCAACAGCTCACAGAAACTACCATATGACTTGAGCGAGTTTCGCACGTTCTCATTCTGCCATTGCGCCTTCACAGGGTCAATAAACTCGCGAAGTTTTTGAATCTTGGCCTGGGCATCCACTCCAGTGGCTCGGTGTCTGTCGTGGTCAGCAAATTGCCATTGGACGGGAGGTCCTGTACACTAACATAATAATGAAGAGGAAGCTTCTGTAGGCAATAGAGCGTTTCTCGTCCAGTGATCCAGACGACATCATTTCGTTCACTTTGTTCTCGATTTGGTCATATACACCCTGAAGACCATCAGCATAGGTTTTAACACAATTTTTCATGTAACTTACCAGAAGATGATCAGGCATCTCTGAAGCCAATCGCTGCAACTCGACCATGCTCTCACCTTGCAAATCTTTGATGGCATCATTGAAAGCGCGATATTCGGGTTGAAGAGCAGGCCATGTTAGTAGAATATGTTCCAGAACCTTGAGCATGAAGGTAGCATTTTTGTTAAGTGCAGTTGTGGAGAAGTAAACCAGTAACTGCAGAGTTCGCTTCCTGATCATTGGGTCTTCGAAACTCATCTCGAGGAGTTTGTTACACCACGACTCCAAGTTAGCTTCAATCTCTGGACCTTGCTGTTGATGTTCTGCAGGCCGATGCTTGCGCCACTTGGAATATCCTTTGAGTGTCGCTTCGATAACCGTGAACTGCGCGTCAACACGCAGGACTGGCATAGAATGCTTGAAATATGACTGCTTGTCTAGAGGAGGCTGGCCGTCGTAAAGATGCTGTAGGAGTTCTTCTGTACGGCCCAGAATGTGCGAAATCGCGTCAACCAGCTTTAGCTGGACAATAGCCTCGATGATCTGAGAACTATATCGACGGTAGTTTCCCAAGAAAGCGTGTCGTTCCGGAATTGTGTCTGTGTCTTCCAAGAGGAAGAGGAAAGTAGGGTCCTGGGTATCTTCGGGTAGGTTCTCGAATCGCACCAGTCTCGAGCTGCATGTCTCCAAAAGGAGTGGGATAAAAGGGGAAACGTGCTCGCCGGGGCCAATTAAGCGGTTACTGAGGAGTCGTGTCCATGTAACAAGAACGGGAATAGACACCATTAAGCTCTGGTGTTGCACGATTTGGACTAGGAGTGCTAGGAACTCGTCTTTGGCGGTTCCGGCGGGCAGTTTCGCAAACTTCCTGTCAAAGTAGTCTCCGAGACATGAAAGCATCTGGTTTGGCCAGTTAGTATGAGCCTGATGCAATGCGTTGTTCAACAAACCTCTGATAGCTTCTTGAGGTTCTGGTACCTGTCCTCATCAGGATCCTCAGGGTCCACAGCACACCATTCAATGAGTTGCTTGCACAGGTTAATCGACGAGCTACTATACATAGGCGCAACCAGATCGCGAAACTCTTCATCAGAAAAGTTAGATCTAGAGTAGAGAGCATGGAGAGCTTCCAGCGAAGCCTGTATCACAGTTAGCACTCAGCCTTTTATAGTTTGAACTGGAATATACTACCTTCTGTATAGTAACCTGGGGTGATGCGAGACCAGCGCACATAACTTCGACGCAATGCGCAGAAGAAACGGCCTTTGGAATGGCCCAAGGCATGAGCGATAGAAACACGGATAGGCCCTTGTGTATACATAGCTTAACCTCCTCGTTATCCTTGGGCGCTGAGTTCAGACAGTAATCCAGGAATTGAGACAATCGACTTAACCAGCCATCGTCACCATATCGCACAGGCGGGCCGGGTTGTCGATTGGGAAAGGCCTCGACCAATACGGCGGTAGGAGTAAATATTTCGACGCAGGCCTTGCTAAGGACGCCCTCCCGCATAGCAACTACAGAGTCGTCGCCAGTAAAGACCTCATCAGAGAGGTTCTCTAGGACAAACATGACAAGCTCCTTGTGCACCGCAGAGTCCGGGATCTCCCACAGCTGATAGAGCATGGAGTCCATGTCCATCCACTCGGCACCCCAGCATCTCTTGGCAACCTCAACCCAGAGCTGAGCTGTCTTGTTCCGTATGTAGCCTGGGTCTTCCTTTGCGACAGCCTGGCCGAGGCTCAAGACCCATTGCCGCACAGCATCGGTCTGTTCTAGCGTGTATGATGACCACCGGTATCGGATCGCATGCTCGAGCAAGGAGAGGGCGTAGTGTCGGACAACGGGGGATTGCGATTTGTCGGAGGCGAGATTGTAGCCTTGCATGGGCGCTTCGTTGAAATCCTTGACCTCCTCGAGGAAGGTCTGGGCTTGCCTACGGGCATCGTTGGTCGAGAACGGACTATGAACGACCTCAAGTGCTTGGTGAATCTTGGCGAGTACCTGAGAGTCAGCGCCAGAGTCTGCTGACGGCATTGAACTACCGTTAGCAGCCATGGTGTTATCCCTTGTTGGCAGGCGACACGCAAAGCGATAGACGATTGCGAATATGGATTCACGGAAGAGCAAAGCAGAGCGAACGAAACAAGCCAAAGCAAAGCACGGGAGCCAAAAGTGCTTGTTTCTATGCAAGATCTTCTTAAGACGACTTAGTCACGGGTAGATATCTAGGCACAAGCCATGGAGGGAACGACCAAGGTTTTCGGTGTTTGCTGTTTGCTGGCGTTCACGGTCTCGAGGAATCGTTTGCGACGGGTGCGAAGATGCAGCAGATAGCGACTGTGCAAGCAAGAAGCGGAAGTGACTGGGGGGAAGATGGTCAGATGTAGATGAGGAAATCAAATTGTTATGAGTAAAGGCGGTGAAGATGAGGATAAACAAAGAGAGAGAACCTTAGAGGAAGAGAGAAGATTGGTTACAGTCACAAGTAGCTTCTTGAGATGGAGATGGTTTGTGGTGAGAGGGAAGTGAAGTGTTGGGCTAAAATTCAAAGCTCTCAGGCTGAGGAGAGAGCCGAGAGCAGTCCATTACTCCATAGGTAGATGCAGGTGCTGTAGAGCTACCCAGAGCCGTGCTAACAGTGCTGTGGATGGTCCATTATCCATTAGCGGCGGGGCAAGGCTCAGGGTGAAACAATTCATCTTACAGTACATTAAGTTTTGACGACGAGAAGCTTATTGAGATGGAAGTTTTTAAAGAGGAAGTCATAGATGCATAAAGTATAACTCTGACACTTTATCTAATTGTACGCTTCCATGGGTTAAACTTCAGCTTTTACAATACTCTAGTCTCTTTGTCAGATTGTATTCGCTTGCACGCCTCACTCAGTAGTGTCTGAATATTCCGTCACCCAGGCTGTATCAAGCTTGCTCCGTATGCACGGCCGCTGTGACACCTACAGATACAGATGGGGTCCTCTGTCTCTAGGCGGATCAACCTGTCAACCTCCAAACAAGCTGCAAGGCTGATTTCAGAGATGGATCTATTTAACTCCAGCCCAGCCCAGCCCAGCCCACGTCACTCTGCAAGAGGGGAGGGGTTGAGGATCGTCGTGCGACTGTCCATTCTCGTCTACCAGCCTTAGTTCTACAGTACATAGTAGAAGCATTGTGCAGCAGAACGGAGATTTACTCAGATGGAACAGGTGATGTAAGATTGACTTTGGCTGACGAGAGTATTTGGCTGTTAAGAAGCTATCCGTATTTAACTTGTAAGCATTTATTATAGAGCCTTTCCTTGTTGGGTATGAAGAAGCTTCAAATGGTCCCATTCTCCGAAACTATCTCTGGCTCATATTCCCAAAGACAGAGGAGCTTATCATAGAAACTAGTCGATACACATCGCAACCTCTCTCCTCCATCCGTGTCCCGCACAAAGTCACTTCCATAGTTCATACTCTTATGCTCTTCAAACCTTGCCAACACACTACAAGTCCAATCATTCCCATCTTTAACCTCCAAATCAACAATCCTCGCACCTGCATGCATACATGAAGCAATAATCCTAAGTTTGGTAGACTCTGCGCCTTCTTGGATCCTGACCAAATCTAGACGCCAGACGCCGCCTCCCATATTCTCTTCGAGCACTAGCTCAACCTTCTTCATGCCATATGTCTCATGCAGATCATGTATTATGAAAACGCGAAGACAGTCGTCATAACTGCCAGTTACAACCACTCTTCCATTGTTCTCCATTAGCAAAGGAAGTGGGAGGATTGCTGTAACTCCTGCGTTGTGCGTCCCCTTGATTGTGACGGGCGAATAAAGTTCTTCGCATAAAGGATCAGGCTCACTGAGATCCGAAACACAAGATGTATAACGAAGCATAGAGTCATCCCCACCGCAGTACGCTGTGACCTGTACCTTATCTTGGTCCGGGTCGGGTTTTCCGGATGAGAAGGCAATACACCAAGCTTCGAGTGAATTGGGGATGTTCAAATCAGCATACTCAGTGATTCTGTACTCCTTATCCAAGCGTAACAGCCGCGCAGCGCTTGTCGATGTCGTGACACCAATCATATCTGCTATCTCTGGATGCCAATTGCATTGTAGGAACAAGACATCTTCTCCAATATCGTCGCATCTGCTTGTCGAGATGTGCTGCAGGGGCGATGATGCGTTCTCTATGGGGTCCAACTTGAACACAGCCAGTGTCCCAGTGCTTGATACCACAGCTAGTATGTCTCCTAGATCTTTGCCAGGATGAAAGCGGAGGTCCAAAATTGCCGATGGCTGAGAAACTACCTGGACTAGGCGACTGGAATATCTGTAAGTTTCGACGCAGAGCTTGGAATAAAGATAACACTTACAGTTCAGCAATATCTACCCTGTACACCAAGAGACTACCATTGCGGCTTTGCGGTGTTTTAGTCGCTGTTACAACCACCTCATCATCGTCGCTGTCTTGTTTGTTCTCTTGAATATCCTCTTCGTTCTTTTCAAGGTTATAAGTTCCCACCACAAACAAATCAGGATGCGCGGGGCAAAACTGAATGCAACTAGGAGGGAGGTCCAAAGTCAAAGAGACCTTTGAAGAGATCACTTTTGAATCGTCCATTAGGAAATATACTAAGGTACTTCTGATATTGAAAGCGCAAGGTTTTGGCAAATCAACGACAAACGGATGGAGTTCAAATGGCGTGGGTCCACCCTGGACATGTTTCTGCATATATTATTCTAGGTACTCCGTACTCCGTAACTACCTAGGTAGGTAGTTACGTTTCTACAAACTGGGGCTGGAGGGATCGTCGTTGGACCTCAAGGTCGTGTTTGCTATATCTACATAGGGGAATACGACAGCAAACTAAGTCATCAAGGCTCTGTAAAGAAATGGTACATAAAGACTGAAACTTGTTTCATACATTTATGATATATCTACTACTCAATCGCAGGACCTCAAAGCCTTATCCGCGTTGCAGGGTATACACAGGCCTCAAAGCTTAACTGCCAGACTAGCGCTCCGTCAACGCGAACTTGCTTCTGCGACTCCATCCTCTCGCCTGGGGTAATTGTCTCCTACATCAACAACGCGCACTTCACTTCGGTTGCTTTTGACGGATCGACCGGACAAAAGAGTGTCGTTCATTCTTCATCTCCAAATTTTTGTTTGTATGTTTACGTTTACGTCTGCTATGCAGGTTGTGCTCTTGTCCACAAACCACAAACTGCTACCAATACCAGCAGTGTCATAGCTCATTTATATCAGTCTTGTTTTTATCTATTCCTTGTCGTCTCAGCATCAACTTAAACAGCAACATGGATTACTCTGATGATTCTGATTTCTACGGTAACCCATCAACTTCTACCAAACTTACTCATTAGCTTACCATGACAGGGGACGAGGAAACTGTAATGGACCTTCGTTATCGTGTCCAAGAATTCGACGCCCAAGGCTGGATGCTCCAGCAGCAACAAAGTCCCGGAAGACCACTTCCTCGTAAAAACATCGTCGCAGATACATCGCATCTCCATAATCCCTATGCTGGGGTTCACTATGCGTGGCAGCTCACAGAGACAGTAGATAACTTCCTCACCCGCCTGCCACCAAAGACAACAGACATCACAGAGGATACACCATGGATTTTTATTTGCAATCCATATATTCCTCGTGTGGAGAAATCCGTAGCGCAGAACCAGTTCAGTAAAGGCAATGAAGACGAAGCTCCTGAAGAAGAAGGCAGCAAGACCGCGCTTGTCGTGGAGGGTGGCCTTGAACGACTGGAGCTTCTAGCCAAGTTCATGGACGGTATCAAGAAAAGCAACAAGGCCTTGTCAATACAGGAGAGGGAGATGACCAGAGAACGAAAGAAAGCCTCAGACGACATACTGCACCTGGCACACACAGCCAAAGTTCGAGCTGGCAAGGTATGAAACATCAACCTTCTCCTGGCAACACTCGACTAACTTCAGCAGTGGATGCTATTCTGCTCACCAGCAGAGGTCAACGATGTGTGGGATATCATCGCAAAAGCAACTGCCAACAACGAGCTTGGCATCGCAGCAAAGGTTGCTCCCCGGCCAGTCGACGAAGATTCTCGCAAGGATCGAATCATCTGTGTGTACACGACCGATTTCGCAGACAAGGCCGATGTAGGCAGGGTTCTTCAGAAGTTGCGAGAGCTCAGATTGGTAGAGGCTCGAGGAAGACCAATCTACTATAAGCCAGGTGAGTCATGGCCGGCCATTTGTTGCCCGGAAAGTGAGGCTGACGCAGTCGATAGATGCATATACGTACATAGGGATATCATTTGGCAACCCCTGGGGTCTAAAAGCGTCGATCTATAAGTCGTCTGACATCTTCCAAACCTGATGACACGACAAATGACTCATCCAACGGCGCAGAACAGAGCATCAAGCATATTCCAGCGTATATCTCAAACCCAAAATCGGGGTACATAGTGTATAAAGTGAGAGGGAAAAACACAATTCATAACATCATAGGCATCATTCCCGCTTTCCCAAACACCAGTCGTGACAAAGATGATGCAATCCCTCATGACGCTCAAATGCGGTATACCACTAAGCCTATCCATCCATACTCATCATCAATGACTTGCTATGATTCAACTCCGTAGAAACGCCATAAAACACATTCTTGAAGGCTTAAACGTCAATGATCTCAAGATCATTCGGACCAGCATCGAGGTCGATGTACTTCAGTGGCAGAACAAGTCGATATGCGCTGTTTCCATTGAGGTAGTAACGGTGCAGCTTCTTAGTGCGTAGGAAGCCGAGCTGCTCATACAACCGCATGGCGGCGACATTTGTCTCCTCAGTCTCAAGGACGATTTCGTCAGCATTGCGCTTCGTCATTGCGTCAATGGCCTTCTTGACGAGGGTCGTGGCGATGCCATGGCCACGAAAGTCAGAGGCGACAGCCAGCATGGCGATGTAGCCTCGACGGGTTGGGTTTGAGTGTGAGGCATGAACTTCCAGCTTACACACGATAACACCAATAAGGGATGAATCGGCTGGGTTCAAGGCCTATGGGATGATAGTTAGATATGTATCTGAAGAGCCACTATGAGAGCGAAGGAAGGGTCTTACCATGAAGCAGAGATGAGCCCATTGGCACAAGAAATATCGATATACATAGATGCTATAAGGCTCACTCAAGTCCTTTGAGATCAATGCCCGAATAGCGGGTAGATATTCTGCCTCAAGAGCATGTTCGTATTGGACGTAGCGCAATTCGCTGGGGAGGTTGTCGGTTTTGTTAAGGGCCATGAGAGGATGAGGTTTTGCTGATATGGGTGCAGACGATAGATCTATGAGTCTACTCCTGTATTCTGGTGGAGTCAATGTGTTGAAGTTGATGTTTGGGTGAGATGTTGAAAATGGGATGTCAAAGGGTTTAAAACCAGATTTCGACTTCCAATTGCTTGATACCTAAAGAGGGGCAGGCAGAAATGGAGCTCAGCCCGGTATCGGTGGGTGAGGGGCAGTCTAAAAATGAACAATGATGGAAGGAGGAAAGGACAAGGCTGTTTGGATCGACAGATTCATTAATCCCAAAGCAAGAGAGGGTGGGAAGATGTCGAGACTCGATTTGAGGGTTTTGGGCTGAAGTGGCAACATGCATCTCATCTCGCAGCTGGCGACAGAAGCAGCTAGCGACGGGCGGGAGCGAATTACCAGGTTTGGCAACCCCCAAAGACTTGATGCACAAGGCCACGAGGGCGAGGCTTGCAGGGCAGTTGGTAGGGAATCTGCTGCAGAAAGCCAAGGGCCCGACGCTAGCTAGCTAGGTGCTTTAGAGCCTTTTTTTGTTTTGCTTCAATGTGGAGGGGCTGAGGCGGGGTATTTCTGCAATTAATTATACAGAAAGCGGGCAGCTTGGATATGATCTGACTATTCGATATGCTGGTGCGGAGCAGGCTGGATAAGTAAGTAGATATCTGCAACGCAGTCTATACACTACCTACCTGTAGAACAGTTGAGTCGAACTGTATATAACTAGACAACCTATATCTGCCTGCTGTGGGATCCAACGCATCTGTCAAAGTCTTCTCTCAAGAACCGTCCAGCATGCATGTAATACTGAAAGTCCTCGAAACTTTCTTGAATATTATTACCCTTACCAAGTTATCCCAGACAATGACCCTTACCTAACTTAGTCTCTCACAGCAATGCTTTAACTCGTCCAAAAACTTTGCCTTGGCAATGTCGGTCCCTTCCGCATAAATCGGCAGATGCTTTATTAGCCTTGGCCTTAGCCTTATCCTGGCTTTGACGTCAGGTTCCTGCCTATCAGGTACAATAAACATGTGCTCCCTGAAGGCACTGACGATTTTCATGTGATAGACATGTTTTACAAAACATGACGCAGCTTTGTAATTTAACAAATACCCTGGCGTTGGACGTTTTTTTACTTATCGCCGCGAGTTTAACTTAGTAAACTTCTTTCTTTTGGACAACATACCTAGTACCTACTACTAGGTACGGCACGATACTGTAGGCGTTGCGGTAAAAACGTCCGCTGACAGATGATACCGGCGCACCCCGTTTTTTCTTTTTCTTTTTGTTTTAGAGCACGCGCCAACCCTTAACCTCTATATGAGCGTCATAGCTCCGTACGACTCTTATTAGACTTCCATCAAATTTCCCTAGTCTAGCTGAGGTGGTTTTTCCCCTCATAATCTAGAGACTGAACCAGACAGACGGTGCCTCCCAGAGGCCTGCTCCTGCGTCGACAACATGGCGACTAATCTGCGACGACGAAACATTCAAGATGCGAAACCCAACGATACCGACGATACTTCAAGGGAGGATAGCCCGGCAACTCAACCGACTACCCACGTTCATGTTGTCGAGCATGTCGTTCCAAAGACCCGAAAGCGTCGCAATACCTTCATCTTCTTCCTCGGCAGTTTGTGTGGAATTATACTTGCAGGCTTTTTCGCTTCCAGCAATGACCTTATCGACCTTCCCGAGTTCACCGACTTATCCATGGACAACCTCCTAGATGCTTTGCCGGCTGGCTTGGTCAAGGACATGCGCGATCTTATTCAAGGCGAGCGCGACCTTGCGGAATCATATGAGCCTTTCTCTGTTGGGACCAAGGCTCGGTCAGAAGGCCTCGAAGCGTACCATCCTATGATCATGATCCCCGGAGTTATCTCCACTGGACTCGAGTCCTGGGGGACCGCCAATATCTCAAGAGCATATTTCAGGAAACGACTTTGGGGAAGTTGGACCATGATGAAGGCCTTGGTCATGGATAAGGAGGTCTGGAAGAAGCATGTCATGCTTGACAAGAAGACAGGTCTTGACCCACCCGACGTCAAACTAAGAGCTGCTCAAGGGTTCGACGCCACCGATTTCTTTATCACAGGATACTGGATCTGGAACAAGATTTTCGAAAACCTTGCTTCCATTGGCTATGACCCAACGAACTCTTTTACAGCTTCATACGACTGGCGCTTATCCTATCCCAACCTCGAGGTGCGAGACCGTTATTTCACTCGACTCAAGTCGTACATCGAAGTCGCTTTGGCCGTTGAGAATAGAAAGGTTGTTTTAGCGTCGCACAGCATGGGAAGCCAGGTACTATTTTACTTCTTACACTGGGTGCAGTCTGAGCAAGGCGGTCGTGGCGGCCAGGACTGGGTTGAGCAGCATGTCGAAGCCTGGATCAACATCAGTGGATGCATGCTTGGAGCAGTCAAGGATCTGACCGCTGTGCTTTCTGGTGAGATGCGTGATACGGCCCAGCTGAACCCCTTTGCCATATATGGCTTGGAAAAGTTCTTGAGTAAGGAAGAAAGG